>CM075490.1:21012500-23640000 GCA_037950665.1 Hypophthalmichthys nobilis | reverse complement strand
CTACACATACAGATTTCGGTCTCTTCGTCTGAGGACAAGAGTATTCAGTTGCACCACATACATACATATATATATATATATGTATATATATATTATAAGACACTATAATGGCGAGCAAACAACAGTTTGTCAAGTGTATTCATCCCTGCCCTCGTTACATCACGGGTGGGGATACACGCGTTGCGTTGTTTGTTTGGGAGTTGAGCATGCCCAGGCAGCTCTCGAGGGAGCTGTCTGTGTGCACTGTGAGAAGCTCACTCTCAGAACACTCCGTTCTTGCCGGGCGCTCTTTGACAAACATGAAGAGGGCGCCGCGGCTAGTGTTCCCCTGTGGATCGGGTCCCGCTTCTGCCGAGGCAGAGCGGCAGCTTCATTCGTGGGGTTCACAGATGGATCTGACAGAGGGGTTAGAGACGGGCCCAGCCTTATCTCCACCGCCAGTGTCTCTCCTCTGGCGGTGGAAGCACGCGTTGCGGTTTCTTCCCCCCGGAGAGAGGCACCGGCGCTTCATCTATCTAGCTCCGAGGAGGTGGATGTGGTGAGCGTCGAGGCTGGAGACGAGGACTCGCCACCCTCTTCTCCAGCTTGAGGAGCTGCTAGAGGTTGTGACCAGGGCAGCAGAGAAATTAAATACTGAATGGCCGGCAGAAAGAAATGAAGCGCGTCAGAAAAGCAAGCTTGATGAGCACTTTCTGCCCGCCCAGTCACAGCCTTAGTGCCGGGGGCTGTCGTTCTTTCCCGACCTCCACACCGAGGTGTCGAGGTTGTGGCAGAGACCGGTGCAGTATAGAGTGTTCAGCCCCCATACCACTGTCTATTCTAACATCGTGGGGCTGAAACAGCATGGCTATGGGGTGATGCCTCGGGTTGAAGAGACACTTGCAAGCTATCTCTCGCCCGAGTCTGCATCGTCCCTTAAATCCCCGACACTGCCCACCAGACCGCTAACAACTACATCAGCGCTGGTGGGCAAAGCTTATTCGGCAGCAGGTCAGGCTGCAGCTTGTTTGCACACAATGTCCATCTTCCAAGCTTACCAGGCTGACCTGCTGGGGGAAATAGATGAGAGCGGTGAGGCTAGCTTTGAAGCGATTCAGGAATTGAGAAAAGCCACTGATCTCTTTCTCCGGGCCACCAAGGAGACGGCAAAAACAATCGGCCATTCTATGGCAGCCCTGGTGGCCACGGAGAGGCATTTATGGCTGAACTTATCAGACATCAAGGACAAGGACAAAAATGTTCTTATGGATGCGCCGCTGTCTCCCCTGGGCCTCTTCGGCGACTCAGTTACGTCGGTCGTCGAGAGGTTCCACGAAGCCAGAAAGCAGTCAGCGGCCTTCCAAAAATTCCTTCCCCGCTGCTCTCTACCCCCCGAGGCTGCTGAGCGGGAGCAGCCTTGGCCGTCTACCAGCTCCTCCTCCTGCCAACCCTGCCACCTCGTGTGCTTCAGGGCACAGTGGTCTCCACCGACCCTCCGAGGAGGGCCAGTCAGCGTTTGATTAGGTTGTTCCCTGCCGGTTCGCCGCTTCAGGGCACCGGGTCAAATGCTCAAAAAACACCAGAGGCCAGTCTCGAGAGACTGGTTCCCTTAGTAGAATTTCTGGCAGAATGGAAACTTCTCCCCAATATTTCTCAATGGGTGCTGAAAAAGGTTACAGAATACAATTCAGGTCTCGCCCGGCCCGGTACAGTGGGGTCCTCCCTACGGTGGTGGGCCCCGAGCAGTCTCTGGTAATAGAACAGGAGGTTATGACGCTCTTGCAAAAAGGAGCTATAGAAAGGGTTTCTCCTCCCAGCAAGCTGTCAGGGTTTTACAGCCGTTACTTCGAGTTAAATCGTTCTGTTCAAAAGCTCAAGTTCAAGATGCTGACACTCAAACAGATCATCCCACAGATCAGATCCGAGGACTGGTTTGTGACAATAGATCTGAATGACGCTTACTTTCATATATCCATCCATCCTCAGTACAGGAAGTTCCTCAGGTTTGCTTTCGGGGGTGAAGCTTATCAATACAGGGTTCTTCCTTTCAGCCTAGCACTTTTACCCTGCACCTTCACGAAATGCGTGGATGCAGCTCTGGCTCCTCTGAGACTCCAGGGCGTCCGCGTGTTGAATTATATCGACGATTGGTTGATTCTAGCTCAATCCGAGCAACTGGCAGTTCAACATCGAGATGTTGTTCTGTCCCACATGAGAAGGTTAGGCTGAGACTCAATGCCAAGAAGAGTGTGCTTCTTCCAGCTCAAACTACCAACTATCTATGGGTAGTCTGGGATTCCACCACGATGCAGGCACGTCTGTCTCCTGCTCGGGTGAATTCCATTCTCTCAGCTGTGAATGGGGTGAAATTAGGCCAGTCACTCACTGAAAACTTTATGCGTATAAATGCGTATATTTTCTACTTGGTGTAGACAACGTCAGGTGGACCCGTTTCACTCCTCTATCAGTCTTGTGCTGCAATTTCTCCAAGAAAGATTCTCAGATGGTTTATCTCCTTCTACCTTGAAGGTATATATAGCGGCTATTTCTGCTTATCATGCTCCTGTGGGGGCCTGTTCTGTGGGAAGATACCCCCTAGATACCCCCCACGCTTTCTCTGTGGTACCCAGAGGCTGAGGCCTTCTGTGCGTACAAGAACTCCGGCCTGGGACTTGGCTATTGTGTTGGAAGGGTTAGCTGAGGCTTCCTTCGAACCACTAGAGGAGGTGTCTGAGAGATTCCTTACTCTTAAAACTATCTTCCTGTTAGCAATTTCATCTCTCAAAAGAATTGGAGATCTTCAAGCACTTTCGGTTGCTCCCTCATGTTTGGAATTTGCGCCTGGTATGGTCAAGGCTTTCCTTCATCCTAGACCTGGTTATATATCCAAGGTCCCCACCAACGTCCCAGGGCCGATTGTACTGCAGGCCTTCTGTCCTCCTCCTTTTACTAATCCGGATCAGGAAAAACTTAATCTGCTGTGCCCAATTAGGGCGTTAGACACTTACGTCCACAGAGCTGCCCTGTGGCAAAAAACTGAACAGTTGTTTGTTTGTTATGGGTCTCCTAGAAAAGGGGGCCCTGCGTCTAAGCAGAGAATGAGCAAGTGGGTGGCCGAGGCCATCTCTCTTGCTTATGAGTCGTCCGGACAGCCTTCACCTTTGGCTGTCCGGGCTCACTCTACTAGGGGTATGGCTCCCTCAAAAGCTTTGATCTCGGGGGTTCCCCTCCATGAGATATGTGATGCGGCTGGGTGGTCCTCTCAGCATACCTTTATTAGGTTTTACAACCTTGACTTGGGCTCCACTCTGGGGTCTGCTGTGCTCTCGTCTCAACGATAACAGACAGGCACTGGGCATTATGGCGTAGTTGGGATAGAGTTCCCAACGCGTCTCGATGCAGCTCGAAGTTCCCATTGAAAGGGAACGTCTCGGGTTACTTGTGTAACCCTGGTTCCCTGAATAGGGAACGAGACGCTGCGTAGCCCTGCCATACTCCCTACATGCCTGTGAGCATCTTGCTTCAGCCAATCAGAAGCTGGCGTTCTTTGTTCTCAGGTGTGCTTTATAGTTTCCTGGTCCATGACGTCACCCGCTCTGACGCTCTGTTTTTTTTGTTGTGTGATGGTTGTTCATGAGTCCCTTGTTTATTCTGAGCAGTTAAACTGAGCTCGGTTCTTCAGAAAAATCTCCAGGTCCCAAAAATTCTTCAGTTTTCCACCATCTTTTGCATATTTGAACCCTTTACAACAGTGACTGAATGATTTTGAGATCCATCTTTTCACATGGAGGACAACTGAGGGACTCAAACACAACTATTAAAAAAGGTTCAAACATTCTTTTAAAAGTTGTGTTTGAGTCCCTCAGTTGTCCTCAGTTAAAAGACGGATCTCAAAATCATTCAGTCACTGCTGTAAAGGGTTCAAATATGCAAAAAATGCTGGAAAACTGAAGAATCTGCAGGACCTGGAGATTTTTTCTGATGAACAGAGCTCAGTTTAACTGCTCAGGACAAACAAGGGACTCATGAACAACCATCACAAAACAAAAAAAAAAAACAGTCAATCATCCAGGTAACCACACACAGTATTAAGAATCAATGGTTCACATACTTATGAATGGGGTTATTTTAATAAATTCAGCTATTTTTTTGTCTTGTGGATTATATGTAAACATCTTTTATGTAAAATATCTTACTCAGGACAGTACTAAATAAAAAATAACATGCATTTTGTATTATCTCCCTTATTTTGTTAAAATTATTAACATTTTCACAGATTCTGCAAGTGGTTCACATACTTTTTCTTGCAACTGTATATATATATATATAGTTATATAATCCATATTTTAATATATATATTATTTATTTAGCCATAAATATACTGTATTGACACATATTGAATATTGATACCAATACTGATACCTCAGTATATGACAGTTCCCTATAAATATGCATGAAATCTATCTGTGAAGTGCACTACATTGTTGACTGACACAGAAACCCACTTGTGAATATTTAGGATTATTACGGTCATGTGGAATTCTCTGGATGGCTGTAAATGATTGCATTACAGTCATCTGGTTCACATTAGCAACACTGTTTTTGCCCACTATGAATCTGATTGGCAAGCGACAGTAAAAACCCCTCGTTGTATATTTTCTTTTTGCGGTGAAATCATTCTTTTGTGTTGTATAGCGGTTTGCTCCGAGGAAAGGTTACGCTCACAGGACAGGTGTTATGTGAGAACGCTCATTATTTTCAACCCTGACATGGAAAAATATGTGAAGTAACAGGCTAATATAATTAAGAGCGTCCTTCTCTGGCACATATGCTAAAATTGCATTAATTATTTAGTCTTAAGCTGTTATCTTTGCACTGATAAAGATTTATTCAAGCAGTATGTGCCCTTACATGCGAAACAGACAGCATGGTGGACCTTGGCTGTTGTGGGTGGTGGTAGTAATGATGTGGTAAAGGAAATCTATGCATTCATTAAAACCAAACTTCAACTGCCATGACTTAGTGCACAAAATCAATTAAACAAGACCACATGATCTTTCTCAACACCCATTGATTGTTTCTGTATAGTCCAAACCAGCTCTGAATTCCTGCAGTACTTGTGGATTCAATGGATAGGATGGGATCTATGATAAATGTGAATAATTGAAAAAACATAGTATGTTATGTACAGTTCTGTTGTAAAAAGCAGCGATTTGATTGGTGGGTCCAGTGGGTCAACAGCAAATTGCACACGACTCACAGATCGTTTCTGTTTGGGGAGCTCTAGCCGCAAAGCAGAAATTCTTCATTTGTAAGTGGCACATATGCCATGCTAGTCATCATGTCGGCACCCTAATATGCACGCGCGCGTGTGTGTGTGTGTGTGTGTACAAACCCTCTTACAGTACGGCTCACTCAGCTGCATTCCCTTAGGATTTAATTGTTCATCCTAGCTGACATTTTTTTTCCCGGCAAGAATTCATTCTAGCTCCCTCAGCTCTCTGCTTGCTCTGGAATAAAACATGATTAAAGGTGCCATTTTCTCCCTTCCTTCTCACATTTATCTTTCACACCATCGTTCTGGAGTGAGTGAAAGCACTTTGAGACTTTTAAATGGGACTTCAGTGATCATTTTACATTGCAGTAATATACTTCATTGTATAGTGATTACAAACCTCAGCTGAACAGTGTTAAGCAAACTAAAGTCATGTGTTTCAGGATTAAGGATAAGGTTTTGTGTTAATTACTTGCAGTGTTGGGCTCGTTTTTCAAAAAAATAAAAATGTAATTTATTACTCATTATTCCTTTTAAAAGAAATATTATTACTTTACTTATTACTTCCTGGCAACAGTAATTCGTTACACTACTCGTTATATTACTTTTCCGTTACACCCCACAGAATTGTTAATTGACCCTTCGCAAAGACCCTTAGTTACTGTTGCTTTGTCCGACAAGCCATGGCGCTGTCAAACCACACAGAGTGAAAAATACATTGAGGAGCAAAGAGGACACTGACAACACGTCGACAGACAAGACAGAGCAGGTTACTTATGATATTAAACAAAGTCCCAGCTTTCAAACTGTGTAATTTTTAAAGAAATTCAAACAATAAAAACCGTTTTGTGGCTCTTTAATGTGTCGTGACCGGTTGTGACAGATTGCTGTAGCACCTCAGCTCAAGCGGCTCGTGAACCGATCATCTCTTCCTACTAGTTAATTTATAGCATCAAATAAACATGAATGAACATGAGAAGAAATGTTTCAAACGCGGAAAGACGTCAGTACACACCATTTTTCAAGTTCAAGCCCACCGAGGTTAATCTTCTAACTCCTGACTGCCTTGTCAGACAAAATGCCGGATTCGGCGTTATGATTGGTTAGATCGCTTGTCAATCAAACTCCCGGCGAAGGGTCAATTGCGTATTTTCTTCTCAAAATCCTGGCTTTCCATGTGCGCCTCTTTGTGAATGCAAAGGCTATATTTAAAATATTTAGTTTGTATTTCTTTAGACAGAATCATCATTTCTGTTCATTTTCCACTGCGGTCTGGTGAGCATATTAGCTTCCAGCACTATCTCTCTCGCTGCGCCAAATATGCCTACTTCGCTACTATATAGTAGGCAAAAAACAGTATGTAAGCTGAGTAGTATGTCTGAATACATAGTATTCATAAAACAGTAGCCAAAAAGTACCCGGATGACTGACTACTTCCAGTGAGATTCTGAAGCGCGCATTCGATGGACACTTTACTATCCCATGAGGCCACGGGAGATGATTTGTGAAGCGACACAACTGACGCCGTATAACAGTGACAATATGGTGGATGTAGTATGTCCGAATTTCATTCACACTACACAGATTCATACTATATAAAACATACTTTTTAATGGTCATGAAGTAAGTTTAATACCAAATGTAGTACCCAATATAAAGTATGCGATTTAGGTGCAGCACCTGTGTTTTCACTTCCGCGATCGCTGTTATGACTATAAGATCAGTCGCAGCACATAAGTCACTCATGTTATATGATCATAACCCGCCCTGTCTATTCCATGACGAAGTTCCACACTTCCGCATACTGTTCCTTACATACTAACCCTGAGAAATGTTTCTACACATGGAACATGAAGCTAATAAATGATTACAACAGCATGTAATTTTTTATAAGAATAAAGGATGATTACATGAGAAATGCTAAGGTATAGCAATTAGATTATTCTAAAATGCTACAAACAACATTTTTCTGCCTCATTATATGACCAAACATCCACACTAGATCGCAATCGGAAGTTATTACAAAACACTCTGTGGTTTACAGTGAGTTTTGAGTAAAAGCGTAGTATATAAATTGTCATGTGTAGCTTGTAGGGCTGACCCCTTAATAGTCGACTAAATGTTAGTCGACTGGAAGAGGCTTAGTCGACCAAGATTTTATTAGCCGCAGGTTAGTCGCAGAAAAACTTCGCACTTGTGCGGAGTGTGGAAGGCAAAAACGTGTTTCTGATAAAAACTACTTAATTACAGCAATGTGAGTATTTATAATTCGTTACTTCACACCCCTGCAAGCGGGTCTGGCGTCTGGGGAACGATTTCTTCTTGCAGCAGTCCTTATTAAAAACACTGAAACTTTCAACCTTCCTATCAATGTCATTTAAAGTCGTCCCTCAGTTAAATGAAAAAGTGCAAGGAAGAAAACAAATGCGGAACAAAAGAAACAACAGTCGACTCAGACTGTCACAAAGCTGTAGTCATCCAAGTATTGATCTCATCTAATACAAGCACTGGTATGTCGGAGCTTCTAGGTTGCGTCCTCCAAAACCGCTCAATTAATTCCCATCTAGGTGCACTGTTGAGTCAGGGGGTGGTATACACTGTAAAACTGACAGAGTAGAGAATTCATTCACAGAGAAGCCACTTGCCAAAGGTAGATCTACCTTTGTTGTAACTCTAAAGAACTCCTCAAAGTAGTAAACTGTCTGGACTGGACTAAGGCTTGAAAGTACCAGTCAGAATTCGTCTTATGTTTTGTTGAGGCGCTGCTCTCAAGACACACACTTTAAGAGTTTAGTGTCTGGTACAAAAGGATCACATTCTTTCACAAGAGGCCATTACCAGACGGATATATAACAGTGCTTAGGATATTCATGTTTTATTATTCATGAAGGTAAATGTGTAAAGAAGAAAAGCCAGCTGGGGACACAGACAATGATGCATTGATCAAATAATATCTCAAGTTACCTTGGGCATTTCCTGTAGCTCAAACAGTAGCGTGTGCCTCTAGTAACACCAAGGTCATGGCTTTGATTCCCTGGGAGTACATGAACTGATACAATGTAAGCATCTGCCAAATGCATAAGATTCCCTTGTGAATGACCACTTACTAAACTATATTTATTAAATCTGATCCATTTAATGTAATATTAAAGATAATATATACAATTTTATCTTGAGTATGAAAGGAAATACAGTATATAAATGTATATATTAAATAATTGCACCTTTCTCAGAACTTTTCCCAGCATCCCGTTGAAGCCTCTTGGTGGTTTCCAGGCCCTGGTTTAAAAACCCTTGGCTTAAGATACCTTTACTAAGACAATTTTCTAAGGTCAAATGAAACTTGAGCTCATCTATACAATCTAGTAATGCTATCAGAACCTGTTAACCAAAAGTCAAAGCGTTAAATGTAGCATGAAAGTGTAATGGAAATGTCTCGGGTGGTTTGATTGAAAAAGTCCAATGTAATGACAAAGAACAAATTCTCAAACTTCAGTACAGCATATATTTGAGATTTTATGAGAAAGCCCATTTGTGGCTTAATAGTATACTGTAGCAGCCAAAATGAAGCTAAGAGGTTATTAGTTTTCTAATAACTTTTGAAGTTTTGGTGATAACTTACACTGAAAAGGTTCTTACTTGTTCAATAATGACCTGACTTGACCTTTATGCATGCGATAAAATATACTGATCTCCATTAAATAGCAGTTAAGTGCAGATGTAATTTCAGCGCCATGTGGTGGACTTCTCAGATGAGAAACCTTGTCTTGCTTTTGGATTTTTTAGTCCAATGGAAATTCATTGACTTCCATAGTATGGGGGGGAAAAATAATATGGAAGTCAATGGGGCCCATCAACTGTTTGTTACCAACATCCTTCAAAATATCTTCTTTTGTGTTCAGCAGAAGAAAGAAATTCATACAGGTTTGGAACAACTTGAGGGTGAAAAAAATGACAGAATTTTCCTTTTTGGGTGAACTATCCCTTTAATACAATCTGTCATTTGGCTATAATTATTAAACATGGCTTTGAAACGTTATAGGCTGGTGTCCCTGTTGGCCAGAGTGACTTTACAAACTAAGTGCTTAACAAACTTTTTCATCTCATATTTCATAATATTTGGTTGGTTTCATTTTTGTACTTTTGATTATTTTTCTCATGCCAATTTTTGAGGTGGCACTGCCTCCTAGGAGAAAACACCCCTGCTGCAGACTGGACAAAATAAAATAACATTCTTCACCCATGATTAATCTAGACAGTTCCTCAATACAAGTGAAATTTACTGTATCATCAAGTTTCATAGAAATAGCCCTGTCAGCAATCATTATTTGAATGATTTGTCCCTGAAAACAAGGAACTAAAAGCTTTTACTTCTTCTTTTGCTGTTCTGTTTTCTTTTCTTTGAAAAGTGTTTGAAAATGGCACATATATTAGGATCATTTCTATATATTAAAAAAAACAACAACAAAAAAACATTTTTGTTTGAATTAAAGTTGTCATTTCAACCACCTCTAAAGTGGTTCATACTTGAATATTCATAAAGCGCATGGGCAGAGGGCAGAAAAGAATATGAATAAAATAATTAAACATTTTGGGGTCATTATTTAAATCTAACTGTTGGCTATCCAATAAACACATTTGCTGTTGAATAACGTCTCAGGTTACGTATGTAACCATGGTTCCCTGAGAACAGGGAACAAGACTCTGCGTTTGCAAACGCTATGGGGAACGTCACGTGACTCGGTGTCTGAAAGCCAACTATCCAATAACTCCAATGCCTATGGGCCGGCGACAGCCTATGACGTCATACGGCACGACCCAGAAGTATAAAAGGCACGCCTGGGGAAGCAGTCATTATCCATCGTCTTGAGGGACTGTTCAGCAGGCAGCCCGAAGCATGGCAAGGAAATGTAGAGTCTCGTTCTCTGTTCTCAGGGAACCATGGTTACATACGTAACATGAGACGTTCCCTTTCAAAAGGGAACTTCTACTCTGCGTTTGCAAACGCTATGGGGAACGATATACCCACGCCGCCATGCTTGAGGAGAGTGCCTGCCAAGAAATATGGCTGAGACAAAGGCTCCAGAGCAGTTAGAGAACTGCTTGGCAACTCCCCCTCGGGTCACACCAGGCTGTCAGTAACAGCATTCCCTTTGGCCAACAGCCCAAGCTGAACTTCACGAAGGCCTTCCTCAAAGGGCCTACAGAAGCTGCTAAGGCGTCTGGAACCAACTTTTCCAAGAGAAGTGGTCCCTTTAAGGGAATGTGGCCCGGAACTGAAAGGAACCTCGGCCAGTCACTAGAGGGGAACGAAATCACCCCCAATGCCACCAGGGAGGCCGACCTGGTCTGTCATGAGACAAACTTAGTCTTGGCCAATCCTGTCTGAATACAGAGCCTCTGAAAACACATTTCTTTATAGAAGATAGTAAGTAAGAGTGACTGCAAAGAGGCAGAACAAACTCAAACCCATGCATAGAGACGGGCATCCTGGAGAGCAGAACTCAGTTGAGTGCTATGGACCCTCGTATTGAGGGGAGTACAATCCACTCATCCTAGGATCTACTCAGTGCTTAATTAATGCACTGAGGAGGCTGTGCGCTAGAGAACCCTAATACAGGGGAGCACAAACCAGCCTGAGGCTGAATCTTAGGAGGAGGCCTGATTAAGGCCTACCACCATGATCAGCTTAGGGAGCTAAGCACTATTACAAACATAACCCTAAAAGGGAAGTACGAAGCTCACCTAACAGGTAGACCATGCAATGGGCACATACTCATGGAGGCCGAGGAGGGGCCTACAGCGTGATAGTAGCTATATGTGAAAACAGAAGTATATTCAGAAAGTGGCCTGGTTTTTAAGGGCCACCCTGAACAGCTGTTTTGCTGGGGTAGACAGACGACTTCAATGGCAGCATAAGAGGCTGCAAAGTGCCCGCATGACAATCCACCTAACACAATCCAACGAGCAGTGTACTCAGTAAAGCACCTTTTACTCTTTAAAGCAAGAGGAGTACAGCGTACGCCAACACGTATTAAGGAAGCCCTGGAGGGGCCTATAACCTCAACAGACACGTGGCATCAGCTCGTGGCAGTGTTTAGGCCCCAAGGACGATAAACAACCAGACAAAAAGGAGGTTGGATTTATTACTTGGGCCTCTGGCCAACGAAAGTGTAAACAGATAATTCTCAAAGAGAAATACACACAAACATACACCAGTGTGTTCAAAAAGGTGGCCCGTGGGGCCTAGCAACCTCTAAGACACACGGCGTAAGTCTCGTGGCCGTTTCTAGGAGCACAAAAGATCCACCCTAGGTGCTAGGTGGCTCTTAGCTCAACTAGAGTAGAATCAGACTCAGGGAGGCAGATGTAGGTTAAACCAAACCTTAGTAAGGTTTCACTACCATAATCAACCTGAGGAGCCAGCCACTCGGAATACTCGGTAAAAAGCACCTTGTTACTCTCATAGCGAGAGGAGTACATGACTGAACTCCACATGTTACACTGGAGGCCGAAGTAGGCCTACCTTAGTAAACACGTGGCATCAGCAAGTGGCTACCACAACCATACCACCCAAAAGGCCATGTATTAGAAGTTTCCAAGATGGAATACATGAAAAACGGCACCAAACATCGTGAACAGGCCTGTTAGGGCCTATCTGACAGCGATGGGGCGTGGCCGATGGTGGCATGGTTTCCCAGGCATCCTGCCAACAAGTCGACTAGAAAAGGAGGCCTTAAGGGGCCTCCATTCCAGCATCAAGTGGCGATCAGCCTGTTTACAGATTAAAAACACAAACTGTGCCAACATGTGAACTAAAAAGGAGGCCTGAAGGGGCCTGCCGATTCAATGACACGTGGCTTCAGCTCGTGAATTTAAGGGAACCAAGCTACAGGGAACCAGCTCTAACCCAAATAACTATGGGAAGCTAACTGCAACCTGCGCTAGGCTACACATTCCAACAGGCAATGTACCCTAAACATGTGACTAAAGGGAACCAAACAAAGCCAACATGGTCTAAGGGAGGCTATTACAAGCCTACTACCTTAAACAGACACGTGGCAGGGCCTGTGGCAGTGTAAATCCGTAAGAATATGTGAGCAAACTATGATCAGTTGAACAGCATTGAACAAACACCTGCTAACTAGAAGGAGGCCAAATATCATAAGGCCTACAATCCGAGTTATATGCAATATAGCTGTTAACAAGATCACCAAGGAGGGAGCTAAATAGATACCAACTTTCCTCAAAAAGTGGTTCTAACTACCCTGAGTATACAATCCAACAGGTGATGCACTCAGTGACACAAATAAACCTCTTAACTGGGGAATATAAGTCACCATATACTCGAATAGAGGCCACTTTACAACAAAAGGGCCTACTATTATGAGAGCAGGTGCTAACCTGTGGCAGCATAAGTAAGCTCACATACCAATGTAGGGCAAAAGTCTAGAACTCAAAGTAACACAAACTTTGATATACATGCTGTTTTAAAAGGAAGAAACACTCTCTGTACAGATTCTCAAATCTGTTCTAAGCCCTAGAGGACAAGAGCTAAAAAACTAGCAACATCAACTCAAGCTTGATAAAACAAACATCAAGTGGCTCAGAAGAAAATCATTTCCTTTAGCATGAAAGTTCTAGAAAGTGGGGCCTAGCACACACCTGCATAACTTATCTACGCAAAGATAAGGGCCTACCACCTGAGAAACAGCATCAGGGAGTCAAAAACAGTCTACAACCTAGCTGTTAAACTCACAATTGCACCTACATAAGCAAGGGGATAATTGGGCATACGGCCTAAACAACTCCCTTGGGAGAAAACCAGAACTAGGAAATACACATCCTGCAAAAGGATAGTAAATACATATGGGGTTAACCACACAACACCTAGCTCTAGCCTGGCCGCTAAGCTATAGGCCTATTTATTACAATAGGCACCATAACAAAGCCTGATCTCCACTTCCAAATCTCATGATAAGAGAAATAAAGCGAAGCTCAAAGCTAAAATGTCAGGCGGCCGGTTAGGGCCGCCGTAGACACATAAACTGAAGTAATGAGTGCCAACTCAGACTAAACTGAAAAATAGCTGAGAAGCTACTCATATATAGAGAAAAAACTAAGCGGCAGCCATTTTGTGGCCTGCTCAGTCAGTCTCAACACTCCAGTTTTGCCCAAAAAACCCCTTAATAGTTTACATTTTACTGTTACATGTTCAGGAAAATTATACAGGAACAAAACAAGGTCAAACATTTAAATAATTAAATCAGACCTTGTCTTACCTTCCTGTGGCTCGAAGACCAAAGACTCCTCCTTCACGTGTTTGAATGGGAAGGATGAAATCCATGGTTCTAAAAGCCCAAAGAACCCTTTCACTATCAAGCCAGAAGGCGGGCCTTCAGAAAAAATTTTCATCATGGGCCCGGCCGTCAGCCTGACTGTTCAAAGGTGTCGACCTGAACATGCACAGTGATTAAAAATGCCCGGGAGGCCGAGGAAGAAGTGCAAAGGCAGATGTAAAATTACCTTCGCCAAGAGAAGGGATCGATCAGCGGCGTTGCTGGCGCCGCTGATCGATCACCTCCCTTAAGTCCATCTTCCTCTTCCTCGTATCCCGCCGCTTCTGCGACTTACTCCGAGGTGGAGGAGGCGCTCGAGCGGCGACACTAGATCTCTGGCCCTGCCTCTGAGCCTCGGCTCGAGACGGGCCAGGGCCTCCTGGCTGTCTGGGCCCAGGATCGGACCTGAGCGGTATGCAGTTTTTATATGCTGCTGAGCGCGCCTTCGCCTCCCTGAACTTTCCGACAACCGTCTCAACGGAGCCGCCGAAAAGTTCAGTTGGCGAAACCGGGGCATCGAGGAGAGAGCCCTTCTCTTTCTCCCCAATGTCCGCCATGTTCAGCCAAAGATGCCTCTCTGTGGCCACCATGGCCGCCATCGATCTCCCAATCGAGGCGGCCATCTGCTTGGTGGCCCGGAGAGCGAGATCTGTGGTGCGGTGCAGCTCAGCTACCGCATAAGGGGACAAACCCTGCCCCTGATCTAGGTCCTTCAGCAGATCAGCCTGGTAGGCTTGCAACACCGCCATAGTGTGCAAAGCCGCGCCAGCCTGACCTGCAGCAGCATATGCTCTGCCGTTCAGACGAGATGTAACTTTAAGGGGTCTGGACGGCAGAACTGGAGCTCTCAGTGTCGGTGCACTGCCTGTGACGAGGTAGTTAGCAAACGTCTCGTCAATAGGCGGCAGTGACACATACCCATGCTCGCCCAATCCCTCCACATCAGCGAAATTCCCCCGCTGATGTGGATGAATTCTGGCCGAGTATGGGTTTTTCCATGCCTTCTTAATCTCAACGTGAAGATCTGGAAGGAATGGAAGGCTCACTGGAGTTACGGGGTTGTGGTCAGAAAGAAACTGTTCGTCTAACCTGCCGCGAACGGGCTCTTTCTTCACGCGCTCCCACGGCAGCTGCAGCCTGCCGGCGGCGCGTTCCACAATCTCCAGTAACTCGGCATATGCTGGGCAGGGAGGCTTGGAGCAAGAAGCAGTCTCAACTCCTTCGTCCTCCACTGCCATCTCCTGCTCACGGGGGCTAGCAGCCAGAAGAACACTCGCTCCCGGATCCGATGATGTCAGTGATAAGACATCATCGTCATCCAGGAGCTCATACCCGCCAGCCGCCGCCGGAGGCTGAGAGACTGTAACACCCCTCTCAAACTCCGCGGCGAGCTCCATCTGCGAGCCCCATGAGTGCAGCCGCCGCTCTGCCTCGGCATGAGCAGGGCCGGACCCACAAGGCGAGATGTTGACGCCCCTTCCCTCGAGAAGAGGGCCAGGCGGGAATGGAGCGTTTTCATGGGAAAACACTCACAACTCTCACAGACAGCGCCCTCAAGCACTGTCTGTGCGTGTTCTTCCCCCAGACAGTGCACGCATAGGGTGTGTGGATCTTCCGGAATCAAGAATCTCGGGCATGGATCCGCACACTTCCTAAAGCGTTTCTCCTTGTCCTCAGACATATTAGAGATGTACTCACAAAAAACTGGAAGTTATTCACGACAGTGGCAAGACACAGACAGTCCCGAAAGACGATGAGATGCCTGCTTCCCCAGGCGCGCCTTTTATACTCGCGCCGTATGACGTCATAGGCTGTCGCCGGCCAATAGGCATTGGAGTTATTGGATAGTTGGCTTTTAGACACCGAGTCACGTGACATTCCCCATAGTGTTTGCAAACGCAGAGTAGAAGTTCCCTTTCGAAAGGGATCAAGTTTATTTCTTGAACTGAACCAAATATTCCAAGCAAGCTATCTGCACAAGGCCTCAAGAAACCCAGCCGTGTTAATATTCAGTACAACACCACAATTATAAAGGTTCTGTATGTAATTGGTTTTGAACATGCTAAAGCACAAAAATACCATAATATGTTAGCAGAGATTTAGGAAACATGCTAAATTAAAAATATGTTTCTCCGCAAAACAGAGCTACAGCCAGTTATTCTACTTTGAAATGTGCTTTCCGTGTCTAAATGTCTGTTTTTGTTTTGGTTTATGTGATCCCGCCCACTGCCAATTTAACCAATAGTATTTTGACACCCCGGGTTGCCAGCGGAAAACACACTGCATAGCGCATTGCAGCCATGGAACCCGGCAAACACAAACTGGGTCAGAGATCACAGATTACACCCGAACTAAAAAGCCTCACCTAAAAAGCTTGATGACCAGAGGCATATTAATATGTAGATACATTAGCTGATCAACTTGCAGTGTAAGGCTTGTCGCCTTTCATTGTCACTTGCGCTCGTTCCTGTTGCGTGTCCTCAATCTGACAACCCGCATGTGCGTTGAGTCTGAGGAGGAGGACGCAAGAGAAACGACTCTGCAATATTTAGTATTTTAGACTGCAGTATATCAGCCGCTAGCTGTCAATATTACATACTTCACCTTTATGTGTGATATTGTTTTTATACTAAGTAAATATAGAGAAGCTGACTGTTGCATTTTGGACAAAATGGTCATTTGGTTCATATAAATGAATATACTGAATGCTCTTTTTGTTTGTTTGTTATAGTTAAATGAAAGAGTTTTTAAAAATACAAATTTAAAATGTATTCTCTCTCAATAATGTGTTGTTCTGAAACAAAACACTGCTACTCATCTTCATGTCATTCCACACCCGTAAGACCTTTTTCATCTTCAGAACACAAATTAAGATATTTTTGATGAAATCAGAGAGGTTTCTGATCCTCCATAGAAAGCAACATAAACAGGGGTGCGCATGCGTGGTAAAAATAAACGATGCGCACCAGAAAACTTGGAGGAAAGTGCTTTTGAGTACCAACATTTTTGAGGACCGGTTTACAGGGACACGTTTACTTACTAGAGTAGGATTTTTCGCCATCTCTGGTAAGATAGCAATCATGGTGATAAGTGTGTTCATTAATTATTAGGTGTGCGATGGATCGCATTTAATCCGTGATCCGTACGGATAAGGTCCAACGGTTCGGCATGCATGTGATTCGCGGATTAACTGCTAAATTTAAACATCATAGAGTGAAAGTTTATCATTTGGATGTGTTTTGTCTCGCCAATTAACACATTCAAACGATTTTAAAAGCAGAAGAGGAAGAGAAAATCGGGACTCGCAAGCTGTGAAACGTGCGCACGCAGAGAGAGAGAGATGAGACAGTCAGACAGCACTCGAACACTGAATTAATTCCTCTTTCGCATTTACTTGAGCTTGAATGGACACACAAAATTATGTCAAAATATCTCGGCAAGTATTCTCTCGGTTATGTCATAAGTCAACAGTTGAGAAAGAAACCGGATGTGTGTCAGTTATTGCACTCAACTGTGCTATTTTGAGACACCTTAAAATATGTACATACAAGCGAAGATGTGTTTAAATGTAGCCTAAGTGGTTTCAAGCTTATTTTTGTTTTAAACTTTGTTCTTCTTAATATCCTCCTCCTTTGTGTTTAGAAATCTGTTGTACATACGCCAGCTCATCAAGCATTAACCAAAATAAAACAAGTAAATACATTTTCTTTTCAAACTAATTTACAAATTTATAAATAATTTTCATTCATTTGCTGAGAGTGCATAGCAACGTGATACTTCCTTTACTGCCTGGGTGTCCCATTGACATTATAATAAACACTTGGATTTAAGGCCAACACTTTTGAATTGTGTCTATATTGTAACCATCTGAACTCCAAGGGGTGTACAGATTTTGTATTGCCAATTCACATTTATTAAAAGATGAAATTTTATGTTACTTGGTTAAACACTACATGGGTTTACTTTGAAGGGCTTACTTTAAATTACTTACTTTGTTATTTTGAATTACTCTGCCAATATGAATGAATGTTAATTGTACTGTGTATTATTAGTAAGGAAGAAGTAGCTTGATGAGGCCCTTGTCAGCATGATTGTGAAGGACTTGCAGCTTTTCTCCATTGTGGAAGATGAGGGATTTAGAGGATTTGTGAAGAAGTTGGACCCCACCTATGTTCTTCCAACCCGGAAAACTGTTAAGACAATGGTCAGAGAGAAATACCAAGAGGAGAAGCAAAAGACTATGGCACATCTACAGAACATCCCATCTGTCTGCCTCACAGCTGATATGTGGACCTCTCACTATGGAGTCCTATCTGGGTGTCACATGCCACTACACTGAACTGGGCTCAGTGATGCTGGGAGTTTCAAAGTTCCCAAAATCACATATGGCTGACAACAACAAAGAGGCTTTGGATCCAACAGATATCTGACTGGGAGCTTGCTGGTTCAGTTGCTGCCATGGTGACAGACAATGCGGCCAACATGGTGTCAGGAATTCATGAAGCTGGGACTACGCCATCTCCCTTGCTTTGCTCATACCATCAACCTCATTGTTAAGAGGGCAGTTGAAGAACATGAGGTGTTGGCAAACATCCATAGCAGAGCCAGAAGAGTGGTGTCTTTTTTCAGGAGCAGCACTAAGGCTAATGAAAAGCTTATCCTTGCCCAAGAAAGGATGGGCAGGCCACCCTGAAGCTTCTCCAGGAAGCGGATACCAGGTGGAACAGCACGCATGATATGCTGCAAAGACTCATTGACCTCAGAGAGCCTGTTGGTGCTGCTTTGGCTAGTTTGTCTAGCAACATCATGCCACTTTCAAGTGCTGATTTTGACATTATTTCGGAAAGCCTTGAAGTACTGGCACCCTTCAAGTATGCCACTAAAGAGCTCTCTGGGGATAAGAGAGTGTCATCTTCAAAGATCATCCCAATCATTAGGATGATTCAACACAAGGTGGCAGAAAAAACAGCCCTGGCGAGAAATGCATCTGCTTCATCCTTAGGGATGGCTCTTCAGCATTACCTCAACAAGCGGTGCAGTAATGTTGAATCTATCCGTGTGCTTGCACTGGCCACATTGCTAGACCCCAGATTTAAGACCCTTGGGTTTGGCAACCAGGATAATGCCCGTGAAGCTGAACGTCTGTTGAGTGGTGAGTGTGCTTCAATGATCCGGCTAACCAGTGAGCATGCTTCACAAGCAGAGGCATCATCATCACAGGCAGCTCAGAATCCACCATCCTCAGATGACCTGTGGGAGCTCCTGGATAGCCAGGTCAGTGAGATCATAGTTATAATGCTGATGCCACCATAGAGGTCAAGAAATACATCAATGATCCATACCTCCCTCAAAGTGAGGACCCTCTCAAATACTGGCAGGCCCATAAAGTGTATCCCCATCTACATGCTTTGGCCAGTAAATATCTAGCCATCACAGCCACATCTGTTCCGTGTGAATGAAAATTTTCTAAAGCTGGAGATGTAATTAGTAAAAAAAAAGGAGCCGCTTAAGCTCCAGCACGGAACAAATACAATTTTTGAATAAAAACATGTAATTTGTATTTGTGCATTTTTAACAATGTGTATGTTTGTGTTGTTTTGTAAGGAACACACAAAATATGGTGCAAAATCACACAGGCCTAATTTATTGGCGTATGAAATATTCTATTTAGAAGAAAAGACAAGTTGTAATGCAAGTAAAAATGAATATCAAAGTCTTTATAGTCATTGTATTGTGCAAAATACAATGAAATTTGGAAACTCTATGGCTGCACACACACGCTCTGCCATCTTGCTAATGACATATATGCTTATTAAATATCCAAATCAAACTTAGAAAGATATCCCAATGAACAAAACATCTGAATGACACAGTTGGAGTAGGAATTTTTAGTGACCACCAGATGGCGAAGTAGAGCACTGTGTCAGAAGCTTCAAAGCACCAACACAGTTTGTTGCAGTACAGATAAACACAAGACTTAGCAATGACTGACTGAATTGATCAGGCTTATATAGGGTGTTCTAATGAGGCTAATGAGACACAGCAATCAGGGATGATGATTCCATCAGTGAGTTCTGGGAAATGTAGTGTAAATGGCAATGAACAAGAGGGGAGTGCCCTCTGGTGGACAACCAGGGTGATCGTGACACTATTAATCATATAGAATCGTCATTAGCTGCTGATACAGTAATCATTAATAAACGGTTTAGTTCTTCATAGGGCTGGGTATTGACACAATTTTCATGATTAGATTAGATTTCTATTCACATGCTTGCGATTCAATTCCGATTCGATTAGGTTATTTTGGATGTAGTATATCAGATCCAGTACATGCCAAATTTTCTAGAGGAAAAAAATCTCTCAACTAATGCTGTAAACTACACATTTGAGTCAGTTATCAGAATGCTGCTCTCTAGAGTTCACTTTTCTAGCTGACTAATGAGTTTATGGTCACTGAATATGGTTTTTCTGAATGTGACGTTACTTGACATTGTTTACAAGCTGTTTTATTGACGTCTTTCCGAGGTTGAAACACTGATTGAGCGATTACACGAGATATGATATGGATTTTGGTAAGATATACTGTATCTTTTAACGTACCTTCAGATGTTTATTCATGTTTATTTGGTGCTGTAACTGGTATTAAAGCAGAAGAGAGGATGTTCACGTGCGCTTCACGCTGCCGCTTCTCTGAGGTGCTACAGCGATCTGTCACGCCACATTAAACAGCGCCAAAACGTTATTTAATTTTAGAATCTCATAATAAGATGGACGTCATTTGAAATCTGAGACTTTGCTTCGTATCAAAAGTAACAAAACACAAAGATTATTGTGATTTATTGGATGGGAGGCGCGCTACAAGTTCTGTTCATTCATCAACTGAAAACAGACTAGACTAATCGATTCTCGGGATTTAAGAATCGATATTGGTTCATAAAAATGAGAATCGATTAAAATCGAGAAATCGATATTTTTTACTTAGCCCTAGTTCTTCATGAGTCATACATTAACTTGTAATTATCTGTGCATTACTTAAAGGTGCAATGTGTAAAATTTGGGAGGATCTATTGACAGAAATGCAATATAATATACATAACTATGTTTTCAGTGGTGCATAAAGACCTTACATAATGAACCTTTATGTTTTTATTACCTTAGAATGAGCCGTTTCTATCTCATACACCGCCGATCCCCTTACATGTCAAGTCGCCATTATGCGCCGCCATGTTTCTACATACACATACAGACATACACTCTGAAGTCACTATGTTGTTCTTCTTTTAAATCGTTCGTGTTTTTAGAGGCAGCTTGCATCATCACTACGTTGAACGTGCATGAAGTAGCAGTAGTAGTAGTAGTAATAGTCGTCGTCTGGTTTATTACAAGCAGAGACAGAGTGTCTTAAAAGGTCAATTTCATTTTTCATGTACTGCATTATGAAAAGAACTTGACAGGCTTGTTTCTGCTCATCTTTGAAAACGTATTTCTGACTTCAGAAGCTGCTTATTGCGAAAATGACAAACCATCTGCAAACAATAGCAGAGACAATAGCTAGATTTTCAAAGAAAAAAAAAACCACTGAGCCTATAACCGCTGTCACCAGAATATGTCACATCAGGACACAAGTTGTGAAACCGGGATGTCTGATCAATCAGCGGTAATGTGTGCTAAAGTTCTACAGAACTCTGGTCTGTTTGTTTCTCTTTCTCCTTGCTATAACATCCAAATTCTTCACTGCAGGGGCCACTCAGAGCATCAGAGTGTCATTCAAAGCGTCCTCCTCTAACGTCAGCGATCCCTCAGAGTCCTGCCGGATGGTTTGAGCTTGGTCTCGCTGCTCAACCCACTTCAAAGGCCTGGGGTCTCCAGAGACCCTGTGAACTAGTGCGGCCAACCTTCCCACAAGACCGCAAGCTGAATAGGAAACATCTTACAAACCTAACACAGCCTACACTTAATGTAATACTGAAACCAACACAATTCATGTAACAAACAGAAAAGTCCCTCTGTAGTCAATCACTTTATCCCTTAAAACTCATCTTTGATAACCAAAATTGCAAATTTAAATGTTTTTTCCGGTAAATTTTTTTTAATGCCTTAAAATAGCTTGAATGTAACTCTACACCCTTGCCATTTAATATACACGGATCTATGAATATGATAATTAGCCCCACCTCCACTCACTCGCACGAGCTCAAGAGATCCACTCGGTCAACTTACTGAGGTAAACGCTGCACAAACGTATCGCTTTTTACAACACATAACGGTAATATGATTAGCGTTATACTTTGACTACATTATCAAACAGCTAATAATGTGTTGCTAATGTTACACAACCCATGTTTACATTCACGAGTCAGACAGCTGACTTCTAACAATCAGCATCCTTAGAAACGCTTTGAACAACTCAGAACGTCAGTGGAGAAAGGCATAGTTCATCATAACATCGTAATATACATCATACGCCCGCCATATTATCAGATATAGCGTGATCATGCTCACAGACATTGCAGTTCTTCTTCATCATGAAAGATTATTGCATGGTCTGTCAGTTTAAAGCTATATCAGTTTAAAATTCTAATTTATCGTTTAGACACAAAGTTCACAAACACAGTCAGTTATGTCTGTGAACGTAAACAGCTGGGACAGAAATCGCATGTGTATATTAGATGTGTGGAGCATTCCCTTCAAAAACAAAATTAATCCACTGTGTCTTCAGCAGCTCAGATGTTGGGAGTAAATGAAGACTGTTATGTTCTCTCTTACATCCAACAACAAAACACCTCAATCACTTACAAGACATTTTTGTCGCTACAGCTGCTCCGGTGTCGAGACAATGGCGGACAGTGTAGAAATCTCTCAGGTGGAAACTTTGCTAAAACGGCAGAGTCCGTCAGCAGTCGTGGGTGGGGCTTGTAAAATGTGACATTGCTCAAGAAAACGCCTTGTTTTATATGAGACTGTTGAGGTTTTATTGGTATTAAAAAAGGAGTGGGTGGATTTTTATCATTATAAGGTGGTTGTGTACACACACTGCCAACACACATTTATTTTCAAACACAGCGTAAAAGTGAATTTTGCATAATGAGTGCTCTTTAAAATGTGACATATTCAGATATACGTTTATCATGCTCAAAGGAGATATTACACCATTTCATTGGCCCAGCTGTCATCTGATGTTTATGAAATATAAAATACATCTGATATCAATAGCACTGTATTTTTATCATTTAATATAAAATAATACAAATATTCTATGTAATTATGTAATTGCACATTTGAGTTGAATAAAGACAGATGCATAATAACAGACAAATCATATAATTTAAAGGGTCATGATATATCAGTTAAAGAGATTCATCTGAAAGAAAAAAGTTTTCATTAATTATGGTTATCACAGACGTTATTGGGGCTGCTGATTTATGCAATGTTAGCATTGTATAGGCTACTATATGGAATTACAATGTAATTAGTGTTAGCTCTCCATCTTTGCTTATTTCAGTATATTAGGGGAGGTTAACCGTTTGATAATATTAAAGCTAAAACTGCTGCCGTTCGAGAGAAATTGGCTATCTCTCTTTCTTTTAACCTATCTCTGGTGTGGGAAAAAGAACTCTCACACGAGCTTCTAAAGGTCTTTGTTCTGTTCTAAACATTGATATTTTATGTGCAACAATAGCTTGCTCAGTGTTCATTAAGGCCTTACAATTGATTTTAAATACTTTTTATACACTATGATTTAAATGAGTTTACTGAAAATAACTTTTTCATCTCTATAACAGTTTTTCCTTATTGTTTTGTAAGTAGATAGATTTTATCATTGATAATATTAAAAAGTTGTCAGTCAAAATTAAAGACCCCCTGTGGTGAAAATCAAGTTTTTAATGTTGTTTATATGTCTATGTGGTGTTTTAATATGCTTTAAGACAAACCATGTGCAAACTCATATGTCAACACAATTGCTCAGTATTTTTTCCTTAAAACTGCATTGAAAAAAAGACGCTGGTGTTTCTGACATCACAAACTACCTTGTAACCAATCACGTCAACGTGCCGGCAGGCAATCATTAGGTTATCCCGGTATATTTTTCTGTTGATATGAAAAATCATGTCGATTTAGCAAAATGGCTGGTATATGATGTATATTAAGATGTTATGATGAACTATATGCCTTTGTCCACTGACGTTCTGAGTTTTGCGTTTGCGTTTGTAAGGATACTGATTGTTAGAAGGCAGCTGCCTGACTCTGACATGAACGGGAACGTGGTTTGTGTAACATTAGCAACACATTATGAACTGTTTGATAACATAGTCAAGCAAAAGGCTAATCATATTAATTACCATTAAGAGCGAAACCGTTGTGCAGCGTTTACCAAGTGGATCTCTGAGCTGGCCTGAGCGAGTGGAGGTGGGGCTAATTTGCATATTCATTGATCCACGTATATTAAATGAGGCAAGGGTGTAGAGTTACATTCAAGCTATTTAAGGCAGGAAGAATTTTTTTTTCACAGGGAAAAAAAAACGTTTAAATATGTCATTTTGGTCATCAAAGATGAGTTTTAAAGGGTTAGTTCACCCAAAAATGAAAATAATGTCATTTATTACTCACCCTCATGCCGTTCCACACCCGTTAATCTTCAGAACGCAAATTAAGATATTTTTATTGAAATCTGATGGCTCAGTGTGGCCTGCATAGCCAGCAATGACATTTCCTCTCTCAAGATCAGTTCATGTGAGTACAGTGGTGAACTAACCCTTTAAGGGATAAAATTATTAGACTACAGGGGGAATTTAAAACAGTTTATAGATATTCTTCATTCTTTCTAACAAACAGCAAAAGACAATGTGAATTACAAGTGTGTACAGTGTTTTCTATATTTTTAAATTGCAGTGTAAAGTGTTTATTATACTTAGTACTCACTACTTATGAGTATTTTTAAATAAGCTACTTTTTACTCTTACTCAAGTACTTTTTACACTACTTACACTACATTTTTTGGAAAGTAATGGTAATATTTTTTTTTCAGTACTCTTTCCACCCCTGCCCACTTGTCACCCAGCAACATGCTGGAGCTCTGGGAAACATTGTGGTTCATCTTTCTTTGTTTTCCATTTTTTTTTTCCTGAAAGACTTAAAGCAAAATCAAAGAATAAACTGGTCTGATGTCATTTCAAACAAAATCAGACCAAAACTAAATCCGTTTGGAGTTCTTCTCAGGAATTTAAAATGGCTTGCCAAATCGAACTTTTCAGAAAAGGTCGAATTTGTGATGCTTTTTCCAAATGTTTATCAAAACTATGTTTCAGAAAAAGGGACAAACCGTTGAACTATGTTAGTAACAATGGAACTTGCGACCATAGTTGGTTAACAACGCTTTTTGGGAAACGCACACCTGATCGGATGTTCAGGTAAGCAAACGAGTGTATGAGAAGAAAAAAGGAAGTGATGAAAGCAGCCAACAATGAATGACAACACCAGAGCAGAGCCAATTGCAACTTATCACTTATGTTACATGTCTGTGGTGATTAAATTGGTGTGAAAATGGCAAACAAGCACTGCTTTGTTTACAGTTTGTATATCTGCAGTCATAGCTTTTCTGGTTTTCTGATTTGAATGACAAATACAGATTATCGCCACCTGCTGTAATTTCCTCTCACACAGGTGCAGAACATAAATGGTGGTTAGGCATTATCTGTAGTCTTTATGTTGTGTTCAAATGCAAGAGACAGGTGACATGAGGCGACACAACATTCTGCCTTTGCTGCCTCTAGCTCTTAGATGCCAGTTTAGTGTGTCTGGGCCTTTAACACTCTTCATTTTCTCTATATTTTTGTTGCCTGCATCCACTCCTCCTGCATATATTAACTTATCTCTTATTCATGCATTAATGTTGTTTTTTTTTCTCAATGCTTTTGGGAAACACACCCGATTGGTTGTTTAGATTAGCGAACCAGTGCATGAGAAGAAAAACGTAATGAAAGCAAGCCAACGACGAATGACGACGCTAGAGCCATTTACAACTAATCATACATATTTGAAGAAGTCATTTTATGAATTTGTCTGTCACTTGACATTTGATATTCAACAGTGCTTTGATCTGCCGACATTGACTCTATTCTTTAAGAGCTGCTGTGCAGCCAAAATTATATACCAGTTATCAATGTAAAGCTGCTTTGACACAATCTGCATTGTAAAAAGCGCTATATAAATAAAGGTGACTTGACTTGACTTGTGGTGATTAAATTGGTGTTAAAATGGCAAACAAGCACTGCTTTGTTTGCGGCTTGTATATCTGCAGTCGTAGCTCTTTGCAAGATGCAAGAGACGCACATGACATGGGGCGACACAGTCGGCTTTTGTTGTCTCTGTTTCTTTGATGTCGTTTTTGTATATCTGGGCCTTTAACGCTCTTCATTTTCTCTACGTTTTTTTTGTTGCCATGCATCCCCTCCTCTTGCATTAGCTTATCTCTTGCCTTTATTCGTGCATTAATGTTGTTGTTTTTTTTTTTCTCTCTAAAGGCAAATTCCTTGCACAGGCCATGTCAACATACAGCCCATAAGAGGCTTATCAAATAATGAATAGAAATAGATGGATTATCAAATAATGAATGCCAGGTTTTTACAACATTTAAGAGTAATTTCTTAGAATAAAATACTGTTTTCGAGGACAAGGACTGACAATAGTATTGTTCTCTCTGGTGAACTTTTAATATGGGTTCTAAACCAGAAATGCACAGACTAAGCATACAAAACTGTACAATGGTGGAAATCAACATTATTTTATATTTATACAACAGCAAAATAAAACAGAAAATAGCACAATAACTAAGTGCAATCATATTATTATGTACTGTGGACATCACACAGTTTAGTTACTCTATAAATATACAAGAGATTACTGTGGATACAGATAATCATTGTAATTCTACAGCATTTTTCTGCTACACCACAGTCATTTCCTGCTGTGGAGTCACAGTATACAGTTGTCTTTCATTTGTAATGAATTAAAAGTACACCAACTAGAAGCCTTGAATAATACAACACTGGCCAAAAGTGATGTCTGGCCTAGGAAAATTGACATTTTCACTCTTTATTCAAAGAAATTGTATGCATACTGCGTACAGTAGTTGTGCTTGGAGTCAATTTTTTTATTTGTAACAAAGCAATAAAACATGCCAAATTGTGCGGACATAATTTTTAGCCAGGCTGTCATACAAAGAAATTATGGACACATGTTTGAACCAGAAAATGATTCAGAAGAAAAACAGTGAATTATACAGGGGTGCTAAGCACCCTCAAATGAAAGCAAGAGCACCCTCAGTTGACATTGTAATAATATCATATTGAAGAAACAGATTTGGTAAATGGTTCAGTGTGCATTTGTGTCAAATTTTTCTATTTACTATGTGTTTGCATAGTAAATACAGCTAATCAAATACATGTTTGTTGATCTCTTGAACGCAGTGGCCAATCAGGAGTGGTTCATCTAGTCAGAATCCACTCGCTGGTCAAAACGCCAGAGTTTTTGTTCAGCGTTTAGTTCTGCATGCTTGGATCAGGATGAACTATGATGAGTGACAGCTTTTTAGTGATTATAAAGGGAGCTGTCTTTGCATGGTTTCTGGGCTATATATAATCCAATATAGAATTTGAATAAAAGCCGACACATAACGATAATTGATGATTAGCCTTTGGCTTGACTACATTATCAAACAGCTAATAATGTGTTGCTAATGTTACAAAAACCATGGTCCCATTCACCATCTCAGAGTCAAACAGCTACAGTACCTTCTAAAAATCAGCATCCTTAGAAATAATGAAAAAGCCCTGCCCTGCACGCTGACAGGATTGGTTTCAAGCTTATGATGGTGGGAAAGGGAGGTGTTTTTGAGACTGTCTTTGGTACACTTCAGTTTTAAAGGTGACCAGTACCAGTTTTAAAGGTGACCTATTATGCCACTTTTTACAAGATGTAATATAAGTCTCAGGTGTCCCCAGAATATGTCTGTGAAGTTTCAGCTCAAAATACCCAATGGATTTTTTTTTATTATACCATGTTTTAGCTGCCTATTTTTGGGTGGGAGAAAAAATGCACTGATTTGGTGTGTGTACCTTTTGGTGTGTGTACTCTCATTAAAGTTACAAATGATTTGCTCTTATCATCAGATTGTGGTTGTATCTGTCTATTAGTGTTACTGGATCTTAGTGATGCATTTGACACTATCGATCACAAGATTCTCTTAAATAGACTCGAAAATTATGTTGGCATTACTGGAATTGCTTTGGCATGGTTCAAATCATACTTATCTGACCGTTATCAGTTTGTAGTAGTAAACGAAGAGATGTCATATCGATCACAAGTTCAATATGGAGTACCGCAAGGCTCAGTACTAGGACCGTTGCTTTTCACTCTGTACATGCTACCCTTGGGAGATATCATTAGGAAGCATGGCGTTAGTTTTCACTGTTACGCTGATGATACTCAGCTCTATATTTCTTCGTGCCCTGACGAAACTTACCAATTCACAAAATTAACAGAATGCATAGCTGATATAAAAAATTGGATGACCAGTAATTTCCTAATACTAAATTCAGAAAAACAGAGATTCTAATTATTGGACCAAAAACTTCTGCACGTAATAACTAGAATACTGTCTAACACTTGATGGCTGCTCTGTTAAGTCGTCATCGTCAGTTAGGAACCTGGGTGTGCTCTTTGATACCAATCTTTCATATGAAAGCTACATTTCTAGCATTTGTAAAACCACATTCTTCCATCTTAAAAATATATCTAAACTATGACATATGCTCTCAATAACAAATGCAAAACAGTTCATGTGTTCATGACCTCAAGGCTAGATTACTGTAATGCTCTACTGGGTGGTTGCCCTGCTCGCTTGATAAACAAACTCCAGCTCGTACAAAATGCAGCAGCTAGAGTTCTTACTAGAACCAGGAAGTATGACCATATTAGCCCAGTTCTGTCAACACTGCATTGGCTCCCTATTAAACACTGTATAGATTTTGAAATCTTGCTAATCACTTACAAATTACTCAGTGGTTTAGCTCCCCAGTATCTGAGCAAGCTCTTAACACATTATAGTCCTTCACGTCTATTGCGATCTCAGAATTCAGGAAAGGGATAGTTCATCCAAAAATGAAAATTTGATGTTTATCTGCTTACCCCCAGGGCATCCAAGATGTAGGTGACTTTGTTTCTTCAGTAGAACACAAATGATGATTTTTAACTCCAACCATTGCAGTCTGTCAGTCGTATAATGCATGCCAATGGTAACAAAATCTGTGAGAGTAAAAAAAAACATGCACAGACAAATCCAAATTAAACCCTGTGGCTCGTGACGACACATTGATGTCCTAAGACACGAAACGATCGGTTTGTGCGAGAAACCAACAGTATTTATATCATTTTTTACCTCTAATACACCAATATGTCCAACTGCATTGAGTGCGCGCACGGCATCCGGTGCGTCAGGTGTGTACGCACTCTGCCGTAGTTTAAACATGGTGCATGTAGTACAACAGTTGTTATACAAATGGAAGTAAACCACTAAAAAACATGGTTTTATTACATCAAAACTTCATTTTATTTAGTTACTTTTCGTAAGGGCAGCTTTACAAATAAAAAGGACACATACAAAGATCTTGTTCACATACCTCAGTTGGATGTGGAAAAACCATAGGCACAGCTGATAGTTTAAGTCGTATGTGATCCTCTCCTGGGTATGAAAAACCATCAGGGGAAAAATGATCGCTGCTGACCCTCAACAACTTTAGTACATTAATGGGTGTGTTGATATCCAGCCGAAGAGCAATCAACCATAACTTCAGGCGAGCAGGCTCAGAAGTTGGGAATACGTGGAAAATCACCACTCCCGAATGAGTTCGCGTGAGAGAACGTAATCTTTTAGTTTTAAATTGGTTGAACAATCCATAAGCGCAAGTAAGCGCAAGTAAGTACCATTTTGATTAGCCCTCATACCTACAATGTTTGTGCACTGTGTAAACAATGAGTGACGTATACGCGTAAGAGATCACTTCTGGCACTTGCGTAAACTACAGCAGGGCGCATACACACCTCACGCACCGGATGCCGTGCGCGCGCTCAAGGAAGTTGGACATAGTGTTGTATTAGAGGTAAAAAAATTATATAAATACTGTTCGGTTTCTCGCACAAACCGATCGTTTCGTGTCTTAGGACATCAGTGTGTCGTCATGAGTCGCAGGGTTTAATTTGGATTTGTCTGTGCATGTTTTTTTTTACTTTTATAAATTTTGTTACCATTGCCATGCATTATACGACTGACAGACTGCAATGGTTGGATTTAAAAATCATAATTTGTGTTCTACTGAAGAAACAAAGTCACCTACATCTTGAATGCCCTGAGGGTAAGCAGATAAACATAACATTTTCATTTTTGGGTGAACTATCCCTTTAATAATACATAGAATATCAAAATCAACTGCAGCTATGTTGTTACCTGTAATGCTGCCTGAATCATAATCACTCACTGTTCGCTGACTGAGCCTGGTTTCTCCCAAGGTTTTTTTCTCCATTTTTATCACCTGTTTGTCATCTGATGTCACCTGATTGAGTTTGGGTTCCTTGCCGTTGTCGCCTTTGGCTTGCTTAGTTGGGGACACTTGATATTCAACAATGTTTTTCATCTGCCTGCATTGACACCATTGTATGCGTACAGACTGAGCAGGACAATGACATCACTGTTTTTTACAGTGCTGATAAATAGACAAATTAACTAATTATTGATTTTTATGGAATGAATCAATACTGAATTTACTTAAGCTGGACAATGACACCATTTTCTTTAAGAGCTGCTGTGCAGCCAAATTATTTACCAGTTATCACTGTAAAGCTGCTTTGACACAATCTGCATTGTAAAAAGCGCTATATAAATAAAGGTGACTTGACTTGACTTTAAATGCAAATGAGCTTGTGCTCCCCACCCCCAAGCTCATGATTCCATTACACTGAGGCATAAATAATACAGGGGAAGCTCGCACAGCAAATATAACTCTGAAAATGGATCATTAAACACTGTGATGCAGAATATCAGATCACGTAGGTATGGCATATATTTTGTGGATGTTTGCTAACATTCGATTCTGAATAAGTTTGATAGTATGCTGCACGGCTAACGTGGCTTAAGCTACACAGTGTTGGAGAGACTCAACATGAGACTCAAGATGCATTTATAAATTTTACAGACTTTCAGGTTAAAAATGAAAATAACAACATGGTCTCCGTGAATACAGTCAGAAACAATGGTAACTTTAGCCACATTTAACAGTACATTAGCAACGTGCTAATGAAACACATTCAGAAAGACAATTTGCAAACATCACGAAATATATATGAAATTAGATCATATTATAGCACTTAAACATTGAAAAAGTCCTATTTTCTTGATATGTCCTCTTTAAGGAGAAAATACTGTTTACTAGCACATTAGCATTCTAACACCACACAGACATATAAACTACATTAAAAACTTGATTTTCACCACAGCGGGTCATTAATCAAACTTGTAGGGTCTTTAAATACAAATCTCCAAACCAATTCCTTTTGGACATCACTTTTGGCCACTACTGTTTATTTATAAGACTCTGCAACACTGTTTCTACAAGAAGACAAGGATTTGTGTATGGTGGCCATATCACAAAGTTTTTCTTGTCTTTAAGGGAGACATGAAGGAAGGAGTTTGCTTCCTCACATCAAGGACAGAAAAGGTGGCAGGGCAGATCCACAAGCTCTCGTTATCCAATCAGTGCAGCAGCTGGCCAGACAGCGACTTGAGCTCTGCAAGGCATCAAACCGAACAATAAGCTCTTCTATCGTCTGCTGTGGATTTCTACTTTTATCCTTGCCTTTCATCCACATTTCCCTCGCTCTGACCCTCATTCCTGAATGATGATGCCTGTGCTGCTCTTTCTACAGAGAAACATTGATGGTGCGGCCCCAGCGAGGCTCTCGGCAGGGCTCTGACAGGTAACTCCCCTGGCGGTCTTTTGCCCCAGCCGGCTGCCATTAATCCCTCTTTCCCACTTGTAAACGTCTCATATGGAAGCTGTTAGCACTCCTGATGGGGGCTGTGGAGTGAATTGTGAGGGATCTTATTTTTAATTACACTGCCTCATTGTTTCAAATAAAAATTCTGTCATTTTCAGTCATTATAGTGACCACATCTGTTTATCTTGGGAAAAAAGCTCCATGAAGTACCATAAATGTTGCCCATTGTGAAGTCATACAATAGCTTGCGTGAGGAACACAATTAAAAATAAGTCATAATTCACTGAAAATCTCTCTCTGCTGCAGCTCTCAAATGTCACTTTACATTCCCAGCCTGTATGTAATGTTTACACACATTTGTATATATGATGTAATGACAGAATCTAAAACGTAAACTAATGTATGTAATATTTGTAATTATAGAAATTATCAATTTATACATATAAGATAAATAATCATTATTATATAGATTTTAAAGCTGTAGTCTCTAAGTTTTGCTTCTTTGTTGCCATCTCTGTTGGAAACCTGCAACCTGCGGAATTATCAACCTTACGTGGGTTGTGCATCGGCACGGCTCCTCAGCGCGGATAAATCTAATGTTGTCAGTTACCACATCAGTGTGGATACTGTACTTCGGAATCACAGATTCTACGTCTTGGAAGTTTGACCTAAATAAGAATTTTCACTGGAAAATTTCATCTGAACAAGTAAGTAACATGTCTGCCACTTTTGTTCTGACCAAAAAAAGCATTACAATAAATTGCACTGCCAATGGTGATTAAATCTAATGATCGCTTAGCTCATATGACATCAAACCATGCAAATTATTATTGTTGTTATACTTTCTTCTCAAATTGTTAATGTAAACAACATCAGCATATCAGCATGTGTATTTAGTGTGTATTAGCGTTATCTGTAGATTTCAATTTTGTAGCCACTCCACAGTCCAAAGACTACGGGTGAATCACCAGTTGTCACTGATGATTGTCATTTGGATCTTTTTGTATTACAATCCGCCATCAAAATGATAAGTTTAATTATTCCAGCTGCTGTGAGAAAAGGCTTTAAATGATCCGCTACCAACAGCCTTACATGCCATAAAGCCTACTAGCTGGGACTCATTCTTTATGTAAACAGATGTGACGTAATGATGCAAAGACGAATGGCTGCATGCTTGAATTCCCTGTGGAAATCCACCAGTACCGATTTTATTATAAAACATTATTACAAGCTTACCGTTGTGAATTGGGCTAAGGTAAGTAGATAGATTTGAACACTGGCTGGTTATGTACATGCTCAAAAATTGATTTTGGATCATTTTTAACGAAAAAAAAAAATGAATTGCAGCTTTAAAGGTGCAATGTGTAAATGTTAGGAGGATCTATTGACAGAAATGCAATACAATATACATAAATATGTTTTCAGTGGTGTATGCAGACCTTACATAATGAGCCGTTATGTTTTTATTTCCTTAGAATGAGCCATTTCTATCTCATACACCACAGGTCACCTTACAGTACATGTTAAGTCGCCATTATGCACCGGCATGTTTCTACAGCAGCCCTACACGGACGTACACTCTACAGAGCACGTTTAGTCACTATGTTGTTGTTCTTCTAAATCGTTCGTATTTTTAGAGGCAGCTTTCATCGTCACTTCGTTGAATACACACAAAGTAGTAGTAGTAGTTGTCATCTTTATTAGAAGCAGAGACCATTCTTTGTTAGAAGTAAGAAGAAATCTCATTGCTTTACACAGGCTACTCTCTGCTGACTCAGACGATGACATCTTTGTCTTGCGTTGGCCAAGACGACCACCATGGCTTCTCCAAAAGGGAGAGGTGAGTGTGATTGTTTGCAGTTCGCAACTTCACCGCTAGATGGCGCTAAAATTTACACATTGCACCTTTAAATAATGTTTGTCATTTTTTAGCTGCTGCTGTCTAAAACCAAACAAAATAAATAAGTACATAATTAAAGGTACACTATGTAACTTTTGTCCCTCTAGCGGTTACAAAACAAAACTGCATCCACTTTGCGAAAGAACTTTGTTTTGGTTGTGCTTTGGCTCTGCAAGACTGTGCGGATGAATATGGTTATCCTACTACTAATAAAACTACATATAACTATTTATCTGTTCAATAAAATACCTTACTCACCTGTTGAGTAATAAAAACGGCATCTCTGAATCTTTTAATCTCTCAGTTTTCACCATCTCTGAAAAGCTGAGCCAATGTTGATTTTTGTTTACGAGCTCTGTCGCGTTCTCTTTTTGCCAGCAGACTTTCCTCTGTTCTGCATTTTTTTTTTTAATGGGTGATTCCCCGGAGGATCCAGATTTAGCGTGCTTCATGCCACTATTTCTTACTCGTTGTAACAACTAACATATGCCACTCCCACACCATACACGCATCAAAGTAGCCGGAGTAACGTTTCTCTTTTTACGGATATAACGAGACACGCACAGACAAATGACATATGTACGCAATTTCCTGCGAAAACCATCCTGTCAGGACTAAAATATAAACACTTATAATAGGCTTACTATAGTGAATCAGGGTAAGAAAAAAAAGAAGTTTTGGAAGATTTGATTGATGTATTGACTTATGATTTAAATGTTGTTAATTTTGAACAAAAAATAGCATACCCCCTAGCGTACATAGTGTAATTACATAAATAACATTAAAGGCACAGTATGTAAGTTTCACTGCTAAAGGTCGCTTAGTCAAATCAATGACAAAGACTAACGCAGTGATGGAGCGTGGAATCATGGGAGTTGTTGTGTTCATCCCCACGGCCATTTTCGATTTATGGGGTTATCTTTGGCGACTAAACCCGCAGGAAATGATAATGAATAATTGTGGTCTGTCATGACCAAAACAATCAATGTGCAAAACAATCAACTGTGACTTTGTAGATGCTACCAGAGCTTTTCGGCTTTGACGCTACAAATAACCCTAAACCCAACCACATTTTTTTCAGGAAGCACATTGTCTTTCTATGGTTTCTTCCAATGGCTGAGGGTAGGGCAGCCGTGTCACTGGTTAAAATTTTGGATTTCTCTGGATTTAAACATTGTTGGAAACATTTAGGATAATGTAAGTACACAAGTCAACAAAATATATAACATTGTTCTAGTGGGTTTTGGATATTTTATTGCAAAAATCTTACATATTGTACCTTTAATTAAATACAATATAAATTACATTTGTTTCATGAATTCAATATTCTATGAAGCTATGAAAGGAATTGTAAACATGTTCATGTCTCTAAAGGTGTTCACGCATTAAAATGGTTACTTATGTTTAGTTTTATAGAAAAGAACTGTATGAAAAATCTAATTTTGAAATAAATAAATAAACCGACATAAGGACGAGTATAGTATGACAAAATGTTCATATTTGTGTGAATGGTTCCTTTAATTACTGTGTGGCTGTCCAATTTCTCCTGTGACCATTACAGTTAGACAACTTCTAATAAAGATGAAATATACTGTATGCAGGCTGCTTGTTGTACTGGAGAACCGGTATGTTGTTCACCATTTATTCTGACATTTAAGCATTGACTACAGCTTGGTGCATGGTTAATCAGTGCAGAGTGTGCAGTCAATGCCTCAGATATGCACAGGTAGCCAGCCAGGAGCTGTTAGAGGTCAGCAACGGCATGTATTAAGTGGGACTGACTGGGCAGAGATGCTGCAAAGCTCCTAAATAATTCACACATTCCCCCACACAAAGGGCTCGGCCCAGCCCAGCAACTTTTCTAAGTGAGAAAATCTGCTTTGTCAGCGCCGCCCATGGGTTGTCAGCTCACACCATTTCACATTTTTTCTCCCTCGCACTCACGCCTTCAAGAACAGTTAACGAGCGACTGTGCTGCATGTCTCGTGCCGTACATCCCGTGAGGATTTCTGGGTTCAGGCTCTAGTAAGACAGTGGGATCTTTTGGATGACAGTGCAGTTTTTCTTGATTTTTTTTACTGTAGAGATTTGCTGTGGTAAACCAAACTCTGGACAAATTTTGGTGGCCTTTTAGTATCAGTGAGTGCATATCATTAATAAGTATCATCATGAATATTCTTCAAAAAGCTTACGCTGTATGTCCTACGCCTTCCCTATTTTACTTACGGAGAAAATGTAACTGGCGCTGCGTTCGTTCCGTAAGGTGAATAGGGAAGACGTAGGACATACAGCGTAAGCTTTTTGAAGAATATGAAAGTACAGTTTTGGCGGAAGCACTCAGAAGGCGATCGTTTGTTTATATAAAGCATATACTTTTACATTTTTTTCGAAAATGACCGATCGTTTCGCTAGATAAGACCCTTATTCCTCATCTGGTATCGTTTAAAGCCCTTTGAAGCTGCACTGAAACTATAATTTTGACCTTCAACCGTTTGGAGGCCATTGAAGTCCACTATAAGGAGAATAATCCTGGAATGTTTTCATCAAAAACCTTAATTTCTTTTCGACTGAAGAAAGAAAGACATGAACATCTTGGATGACATTGGGGTGAGTAAATTATCAGGAAAATTTTATTTGAAAGTGAACTAATCCTTTAAGTATTTGTGAAAATGGTGCATTCCATAGTAAGCTTATTTGCATAGAAAGGAAGTGTATTTGTGCTAGAAAGAAAGACAACGAGCCCTATCATACACCCGGCACAATGCAACGCCAGGCACGATGAAAGTGTTTTTTGCTAGTTTCAGCCTGACACAGTTGTCATTTTCACGTCCAGCGCCCACATTGTTTAAATAGCAAATGCACTCGCACCCCTTCTGTTCGCCCATGGGCGTGCTGGTCTGAAAATGAGGTGTGTTAAGATGCATTGTTGGCGTGTTGCTATTTTGAGGCAACTGAAAACGATATTTATTTTATGATATATTATGATAAGTATTTATTTATTTATTTATTTGTCTTCGTTATTTACAGGGCGCATTAGTATTATGTGCCTATAGGCGGGTGCACAACGCACGTACACTCTGCTTGTTACACACATAGGGACGCGCAGCACAAACATGCCACATTATTTAACGTTACACGTTATTTAAATTTTGTTAATTTTGTTAAGTAATTACATAAATACACAACGAGCATACACTCTGCTTGTTACACACTCAGGGATGCGTGGCAGCACACAAACATGCCAAATATTAAAAATAAAAGGATTACAATGAACAAGATTATTGTTGTGTACATAAAGTTGAAAATGCCTACATGTCATAATGGATAGTCATTGCATGTCAGAATCAGAATTACCTATTGGCTAATTATTTGACCAATCATGGCAAAAGATTGAGGGTGTCTATATCCTGCCATGTAAATAGCAATCCACCATGGTGTAAGCACGCTTGGCTTTTAAAGGGAATTGGAGATCACACCCATGACTCATTAAGAGACTAGATACAACCCTTTTGGACCATGCGCCTGGTACGCCAACTATTTTTTCCATCATTAAACTAGCAAAAGTGGATTCGGACATGACCTAAGTGCACCTGCGCCATGCGCTTCAGACCATGCGCTTAGATCGTTAAAATAGGGCCCAATGACTCAGTCAAGACTTTGATGTCATATCATATGTATGGGTTCATAGACATGCCAGCAGCGGAAAACGCCATAGAACAGAAGCCCATTTCCACTACATGAGAAAAAAAAAATGCTTTGGTAAGTCTTAATTATGACATACTAAGTCGAAATTATGAGATAAAGAGTAAAAATTTGCTTTTTGTGTCATAATTTCAACTTTTTTTGTCAGAAATTTTACTTTTCATCTTGTAAACATGGCTCAGTATTTTATCATTTCAACTTTTGTATGTCATAATTATGGTTACCTTTCTGTCATTCACTACGACGTGTGTCATAACGACAGTATGGGGATCGTCCTTGAGAGCCCCAATCACCTCTGAGTATCAGAAAAGGCCAATGAAATGTTAATGAAATGCCACACAAGTATATACAGGTATTTAAGGCCAGCCACGTGGAAAATGCACTTCATTTCTGTTCTTCGGAGCCTGAGCTTCGCATCTCGTATGAGGAGCGAGTTTTCTCTTTCACCTCAAAACCACTGAATTTACAGCACATTCAGCGATCTCTCACTGAGCATGGATACGTGTGAGGCAGTTCCCTGGGTGCTTCAGTGGTTTCACAGAGAGTAAATTTTCAATTCAATTCACATTCATTTGTATAGCGCTTTTCACGATACATATCGTTTCAACTAGCTTTACAGAGAATGCATGTCAACATTACAATTTAGAGAATGCAGTTAGCTAACAATGTAATAATTTAGGCAATTTAATTTACAATCACTGTTAGCAGTTCCCTCTAAAAGAGCGAATTTTCTCTAAAAGAGCTTTGCACAGCGGTCTTTTTAAAGATGCCATTCCGGCACAATCGGCTTCGGCCGTTGATTTAGGGCAAGCATGTACTGGTTCGGATGGACAACACAGTGACCGTAGTGTACATCAACCGCCAAGGTGGTGTGCGCTTTGTGACATGTCACAACTCGCCCACCATCTCCTACTTTTGGAGTCAGCAGCGGCTGCCGTTCACATCCTAGGCGACCTCAATCGTGCAGCCGACGCGCTCTCATGACAGGTCACTCTCCGTGGGAAATGGAGACTCCATCCCCAGATGGTCCAGCTGATTTGGAGCCGATTCAGGGAAGCACAGGTGGACATGTTTGCCTACCATGAATCCGCCCATTACGCTCTGTGGTATTCTCTGACCGAGGGTCCCCTTGGCACAGATGCACTAGCACATAGCTGGCCCAAGGGGCTATGCAAATATGCATTTCCCCCATTGAGCCTCATCTCACAGACCTTGTGCAAGGTCAGGGAGGACGAAGATTAAGTCTTAATGGTTGCCCCTTATTGGCCCAACCAGACTTGGTTTACGGAGCTCATGCTCATGGCATCAGCCCCTCCCTGGCGAACCCCCTGAGGAAGGATCTTCTTTCTCAGGGGCAGGGCACAATCTGGCACCCGTGCCCAGACCTCTGGAACTTTCACGCCTGGTCCCTGGATGGGACGAGGTGGAACTCAGAGGCCTATCACCGGCGGTGATAGACACCATCACTCAAGCAAGAGCCCCTTCTACCAGGTAGCTCTACGCTCTGAAGTGGCGCATGTTCACTATGTGGTGTTCTTCCCGAGGCAAAGACCCACAGAGATATGGCCTTGTGTCAGTGCTTTCCTTTTTACAGCATAGCCTTTAGAAGCGCCTGTCTGCCTCCACGCTTAAGGTTTACGTGGCTGCTATTGCTTTGCATATCTATCTGGACCGGACAAAGAGTTTCAGACAATCTGAACAGCTTTTTGTCTTTTTCGTGGTCAGCAGAAGGGGAAGGCTGTCTCTAAACAGAAAATGACCCACTGGATTGTGGATGCCATTCTACGTGCTTAACAGGCCCAGGAAGTGCCATGTCCACTAGGAGTTAGAGCTCACTCTAGTAATGGCTTGGCTGCCACTTCGGCTTTGGCACACATTGCTCACTAGCAGACATATGTAGGGCCATGGGCTCTGCTACACCCAACACCTTCGTGAGATTCTACAATCTCTGAATGGAACCAGTCTCATCTCGAGTTTTCAGCAACATCGGGTATGTCTTGGACAATCTGAGTGGGTGTAGTGCTTGCATTAGCGCCTGTCCCCCTACCAGGTGACAACTTGTGCTTTTATGTCTAGTTCAGTTCCCCAGGAATGGTGAACACTAGACCACTTCTCCATCAGTCTAGCACTTCTTCGGTATGCGAGCTCGGTGGAGGAACTCACTACTAAGCCTATTACTCATGTTGCTTCCCCTTTGCAGGTGAGCCCTTGTAATATGGCTAGTGCTCCATTTGTAGGGGCTGCCCTGACGGTCACCCCATACAATGTATTCTCCACTGTTCAGCTCCCCTTTCGGCGAATCCAGTGTCTTCCCCTTTGACAGAGCAAGCTGTGGGTAGGTAATCTCCCGCTCTGATGGAGCCTACCACAGAGATTTTCCCTAGGTGGTACTCCCCACTGATGAGTCCTTAGGTGTATTTCCACATGATACCTCCCTTCGGGTGGGATGTGGTCTCCGTAGCATTCCTGTTCCCTGGAAAGAGAATGCTTCCCAACATTAACAACCAGGTTTTTAATGCGGCTGTTATTTTCAAAAGCTATATCTCTGCCTTTAAAGAATCAGAAGAGGCCCCACAGCCACAGCTCTTTTAGGTGAGTAGCACTCCTTGTCAGGAGGCCTGAGGTCATTTACCCACATTTGCACTGCATTGCCTCATGACGTGGTAGTTGTGGCATTTAGTATAGGTACCCCCATACTGTCGTTACGATACACGTCGTAGTTAACAACAGAAAGGGAACATCCCAGTTACAAATGGTAATCCTCGTTCCCTGATGGAGGGAACTGAGACTTGTGTCCCTCAGGCCACAACTCTGTACTGATTGCTGATGTGGCCGAGATGCTACCTCGTCTCATCAGAACAAAACTGAAATGCATTTTGCATGTGGCTGGCCTTAAAAACCCGTATGTACAGGCGTGGCCTCGCATGCAAATTTTGCATGCCAACTTCATTTGCATTGCATTGGCCTTTTCTGATATACTCAGAGATGATTGGGGCTCTCAAAGACGATCCCCATACTGTCGTTATGACACACGTCTCTGTTCCCTCCATCAGGGAACGAGGGTTACCATTCGTAACAAGACATTTTTCTTATGTGGTGGAAATAGGCTTCCATACATAATCCCTTTAAATGAGGAGGTCAGGACAGCCTCTGGTGCCAATAAGGTGATCCCAAGGAACTTAATCAGACTGCAGCTATGGCCGATGAGTGGTGTAAATCAATCTATTTATATGCCACCCTCTACGAAAATAATTAGCAGGGTTGTTCCCAGTGACCTTCTCCATCTCTACCTGACACAATGTGCCCCTCAGAAATAAGCTTGAACAGCAAAAGTCATTACAACACATCTGACTGCGTAGAGGGCATCCTGTATAATGTTCACGTCAATAGAAAATGCAGGTTACCTCATATACATATTCCCTGCATACATTAACTACGTAAGTAAGCATTCATGCATTGCCAGTATGTATTGCCTAATGAGTTTATTTTAAATCAGACAAATATTTTCTGAGACCTCATATAGTTTTCTTTTTAAGAAGATGGATTGTGGACTAATGACACCGCAGCTTTGCCAGATTTCTAAAACACATTTGGCCCCAAGGTAATATGTGCCTCAATAACTTTTGTATGCATAATAGCGTACATCTATTTTTATTTTTTCCAGCACCATGCTATGTCCCTTTTATACTCGCAACAGATTTTGCTAACTCAGAATTAAGGCCGGGACACACCAACCCGACGTCAAAGAACTAGCGGCAACAAAAGTGTTGTTGCCTCACGTCAGCTGCGTCAGGGGAAAAAAATGTGCTTGAACACACCAAAATGTATTTGAACACACCAAAAGCACCTGCGTACCGTTATGAATATCAATCACGCTGATCACGTTCTTTATTCCACTCCACTCATGTTATTATGAAAATATTTGTGCATTCGAGTGCTCAGGTAAAATGATGTAAAATTAGAACACCTTCTGTCTGTGCCGTCATGACTTATTTGCTTCCTTTCATAACTTTTGCTTATATTCTTGTGAACTGACTCATTTGCTATACTGAACAGCCAATCAGAGTTCTCTCTCTCTCCGGCGGCCCGACGGCGATTCAACATGTCGAATCGGCTGAAAAAGCCGACGAGGCTTCAGAAAATGTTTTTGAAAGAAGTCTTATGGTCACCAGGCTGCATTTGTTTGATCAAAAATACAGTAAAACATTAAAGTGCCCCTATTATGCCTTTGTAAGGTTCCTAATATTGTTTTGGGAGTCTCCTACAACAGGTTTAAATACATGCAAGGTCAAAAAACACTTTCGTTTTCTCATAATATACATTTAATTTCACCTGAGTTTTCAATCTTTTGTAAACGATTCGTTTGAAGCAGTTCAGAGAATCAGTCTCTCTAAACCCCTCCTTTCCGTGAGCCTACACTGCTCTGATTGGTCAGATGGCCAAATCCTTTGTGATTGGTCTACTGCGCGCACCGCTCGCCCATTGCTATAACTGAATGACAATTCAAGCCCGAGTCTGACGATGAAACGTCTGAAGTAGTCGATCAACCAGAAACTGATTCGCAATTACAACTGGAGTACGACGTTTATATGGTGTCACCTTAGTTATTTATAAGACGCGATAGCAGCGTCACTGTTATACTTTATGTAGGTGCACCTGGAACTGTATCAGAATGCCAAGCGAAGCTAAAAACCTCTAACATAAGATAAGCATTTAGGCCAGATGTGTACAGATTTTTTCGTCATAACTATTAACAAAGAAAAATGGCTATAACATTGTTTGACATCACAAGGGGTGTTTACTGTTTACAGAGAGAATACTTCAACTAGTTAGCACGGACTAGCATCTTAACATCCTATTACAGTAGGCTACAGATCTACAGCTCCACTCTACTGTAATAATAAAAATGCAGAGAAAAAAAAAACAGTTTGTTTTGTATGTTGTAAACTCCCACGTTAGCCGAGCACAAACGTGAATAGCTGATAATGCATTACACTTTGTAAACAAAAGTCGTGCTCCGTCCTTGATCATTACTCCAAGCAATAAGACAGACAAGCTGCATTAATCGACACATTTTTAGACAATATTGGACCCACATCTGAACAGCAGAACTACAGAAACGTGAGTTAGCCAGTTAGCAGGAGACATATAGACCAGGGTGTACGTTACACAACATCGCTACGATCGCTAGAAAATATAAACATCAATTATTAATCATACTTACACGTTGAGATTCAGAGGAGCAAGCTGGTCCAAATAAACTGGGCATTGATCCATATTTTAAGACCAAGCGTTTTGTGAATCCTGCGTTAAACTCCCCGAGGTTTGAGAAGTTGTCAGTAAAATGACGGGAACACAACAAAAGATTGTACTGCTGTGGTATTGTTGAAAAAAATGAATTTTCCCTTGCGTCTGCGCGCACAATAAGTGGGCGGGCAATATGCTAATGGTTGCTGTGACGTCACAACGAAACGGCTTGGGATTCGTTTTACAAACGACTCGTTTAATTGACTCTGAGTTGACTCTTACTTTTGAGAGACAATAACTTTATATACGGTACACTTTCAGATTTAAAACTTTGCAGGATGTTTTCATTCACTTAGAGGGTTAGGGTTAGTGTTTAAAGTAGTATTTTCTATCATGTTACACATGAAAGGTAATTTTCAAAAATCCATAATAGGGGCACTTTAATATTGTGAAATATTATTACAATTTAAAGTACTATTTTCTATTTGAATATATTTTAGGAAAGCTGAATTTTCAGCACCCGTTACTTCAGTCTTCAAGAAACATTTCTTCTTCTTACTAATATTGAAAACAATATATTATTTATTTATTATGAATACTTCTATTTAGAAAGGACACATTAAATTGATCAAATGTTACAGTAAAGACTATTATAATGTTACAAAAGATTTCTATATAAAATAAACACTGATTTTTTACTTTCTTGTCATCAAAGAATCCTAAAAATGTATCACTGTTTTCAATATAACAAGAAATGTTTCTTGAGCAGCAAATCAGCATATTAGAATGATTTCTGAAGTATCATGTGACACTAAAGATTGGAGTAATGATGCTGAAAATTCAACTTGCATCACAAGAAAATATTTCATTTTAAAATATATTAAAGTACATAAATACTAAGAAGTACTGGGGACCTTCTTTCTGTGAGGCCACCATGCCTCCCTTAAAATTCTGGTTAATAGAGATAATTATTTTCATGTTATTGAGAATAAACAATAAATGGTTGACATTATACAATATTGCATTACTGCCTTAAAAAGTAACAAATTGCATTGGTTTCTTTTTTATAGAAAGTAATGTGTTGCATTACTTTTTCTCAACTGGGCGGGGCTTGCTTGCTTGATTCTGAACATGGGGACAGGAGAGGTGTCGGTCAATAAATGAGAAATTACTTGATCGCATTATTTGAAAAAGTAACTCATATTTTGTTGTAATTTTTAAGAAAAATGTGCTACTTCATTTGATACTTGAAAAAGTAATCTGATTATGCAACTCAAATTACTTGTAATGCGTTACCCAAAACACTGATAATTAAATGCTTGGTGGGCTTTTCATATCACAACTAGACCAAATGAAACTGAACACTCATGGAATGAGTGAAACATCATAGTAAAAAGGTATCTACTTCTTAATTTATTATTCCAGTTGTCTGTCAGTAATTGCTTCCCAATATCATGTAGAGCCTCAAGGCTACCTGAGCTGACAGTGAATGAAATTAGAGTAATATCAAATGCTTACGGCTTTTCAGTTCATTTGTGGGATGAACAATATCCACATATAGTATGAAAACAGCCATATTTTTGTCAGTTCAACCAATCACAAGCTCATTTAAAGGGTTGTGTGGTGTACGTAGCCTCAGCAGCTCAACCGTTGAGCTAAAACTGCGGTTCCGCCTGCATTTGCTGTTGCAGTGTCAGACTAATTGGCTGACTGAATTAGACCAACTGTGAAGTGAGTGATTTTGATTGTCTCAATCTGTTTGTTTTTCAGTGAAAGGCTTTTAAGTTTCTAAATTCACCTCTGCAAATGAAGTGGATGGAAAAACATGCTGGTTTGCTCAACACAAAAGCAAGCTACTTTCATTTCTGCATACATTTTTCCTTCCAAAATGTCTCCAGTTATAGTAGGGACAGTGAAAATCAAGGTCAAGGGTCAGAAAGAAACCGGGTTAAGAAAATAAATTGTCCCAGGAAGTGAGACAGACTGAACTGATCTGAGGTTTTGTAATGCAAAGAGCTATTTTTCTTACCCCTTAATCTGCATGTCCTTGCAGCGTTTGCATAATTACACCGGATTTGCTTGCATTAAATGTACCGCAACAGGCTCAATAGTGACACATCCCCACTCAAAGCAAGGACACTACTTATGTAACGTAGCTTACACTGTGCCAGCTGAGCCCTCATGTACGGTAATGAAAACCCTACGGACGTATTTATTGTTCGGCAAGGCTTCTGATCACACCAGCCAGGTGTTGCAGTTATTTTCCTGTTTTTCTCAAACAAGTGTTTTGCTCTCGGGAAATTGTGGCCATGGAAAAGTGAAGACGCATGCAAACTGAGGATGACTTGCGTCAACAGCACTTACATGCCATTGGGGGACTGAAAGAATAATTCAAAATTGAAAATTGAAAAAATTGAAGTTGTTGACAAAAAAAAAAGTTATTAGTCTATAAACATTGAGGATGTTTTATATCGTAGTGTGCATTCACCTAAAGCTGACAGCGATAAAGAGGTTTGATATAATACCGCTGTGTTCCCAATGATCCTTCAAAGTGAGTCTTCAAAACCAGGTTTGAGCTATGACTGCATATGTTTACAATAATGTCAGCAGAGGAAACTCTGCTTGCTTTGATTTGTAGTCTTTGTATACTAGTGCATCGAGCAATTCTTCATCATGGGAAATGTTACTCTCATCCTCACCGCTTTGGAACAGAGGAAATGTGTATGAATCATCTTTTTCATGTAGGTCATAAGCACTTTTAAAAGTGAAGCATGTCATTTCTGCACTATTGGTAAGTCAAACATATAGTCCCGCCCCCAAACTCACAATATTGGTTGAATCATTGTTGCTGTGTCAGGCTGGTCAAGATGTTCAAATAAAAAGTGATAATGCCACACAGAGCCAGAGCAATGAATGAATGAATGAACATTGTCATACGGTTTGGATGATGGATGGACAAATTGATAAATAAATAAATAAATAAATAAATAATACATCTTGTGAAACCTGACATGCATAATCAGGGTGCTTGTTTAAAGTTAAAAACTTCAAATTGCAATAGATTAAAAATAATATTTGATAATATCAAGAAATTCTGGAAATTTCCAGTTCATGGAAACAAATGCCCTAATACCAGCTATTTTACTCTGTTCCATATTCCAATAACTCAAGTACAAATAACAGCTAAACCTTCCCAGAATTTACTTTGCCTAGGAGTGGGCAGAGATATCAGTTTATTATTTATTAGATTAACTGGATCGTTTGAGCCTTTACATGATAAACTAGTAGTCATACATCTTATTTAGCTCTGTGTTTTTGGTCAATCAAATTCTGCCCCCTAATGGCAGGCCACATGGAGGCTCACTGGTTGGAGGCCAAAGATCCAGAAGCTCCCTCATCTTTCTTTCATGTCTCCTACCTGATGGTGAGAGAAGATCACACAAACATGGTAACTTGTGTCAAAGGCCTTTGATATTGCTGGTTGAGACTGCTTACTGGTGTTCAGTCTCTATGTCTTTGTTGTTGTAGATTGTCCAGTGGTGTTGATGGCAAATAAACTTCAAGCTCAATGAATTATTAAATAGCTTGTGCTATTTCACAAATTATTATTTATGGAAGTCCTCAGAGTAAAAAGGCGATTGTGAGATAAAGTTTAAAATAAGAAATAGTTACATTGTGAGATATAAACTCACAATTATTAAATAAAAAGAAAAGTTTTCTCACCTTTTTTGCTTCCAGAAGTTTTGCAACAATATTAAAAATGAAGGTTACAAAACATTCTAAAATAACATCTCAAGTGTCTTCTGAAGTAGATGCCATTGAAATTCATGGTCACCATTCTAATGCAGGTCTAAATACTTGCTGTTAAAGGGATAGCTCACCCAAAAATGAAAATTTGATGTTTATCTGCTTACCCCCAGGGCATCCAAAATGTAGGTGACTTTGTTTTTTCAGTAGAACACAAATGATGATTTTTAACTCCCGTTGCAGTCTGTCAGTCGTATAATGCATGCCAATGGTAACAAAATCTATGAGAGTAAAAAAAACATGCACAGACAAATCCAAGTTAAACCCTGCGGCTCGTGACGACACATTGATGTCCTAAGACACGAAACGATCAGTTTGTGCGAGAAACCGAACAGTATTTATACTGTTGTCACCTATGTCCAACTGCCTTGAGCGCGTGCACGGCATCCGGTGCGTGAGGTGTGTACGCAGCTCTGGCGTAGTTTACGCTAGCGCCGGAAGTGATCTTTTGCATGTATACATCACTCGTTGTTTACACAGTGCACAAACATTGTAGGTACAACGGCTAATCAAAATGGTACTTACTTGCGCTTATCCGGATTGTTCAAACTGACTTAAAACTAAATGATTACATTCTTCTCAACTCATTCGGGAGTGGTGACTTTCCACGTATTCCCAGCTTCTGAGCCTGCTCGCCTGAAGTTATGGTTGATTGCTCTTCGGCTGGATATCAACACACCCATTAACATACTAAAGTTGTTGAGGGTCGGCAGCGATCATTTTTCCCCTGATGATTTTTCATACCCAGGAGAGGATCACGTATGACTTAAACTATCAGCTGTGCCTATGGTTTTTCCACATCCAACTGAGGTATGTGAACAAGATGTTTGTATGTGTTCTTTTTATTTGTAAAGCTGCCCTTACGAAAAGTAACAAAATAAAATGAAGTTTTGATGTAATAAAACCATGTTTTTTAGTGGTTTACTTCCATTTTCATAACAACGTTTTATAACAACACCTCACGCACCGGATGCCGTGCGCGCTCTCAAGGCAGTTGGACATAGTGGTGTATTAGAGGTAAAAAATGATAAATACTGTTTGGTTTCTCGCACAAACCGATCGTTTCGTGTCTTAGGACATCAATGTGTCGTCACGAGCCGCAGGGTTTAATTTGGATTTGTCTGTGTATCGTTTTTTTACTCTCATAGATTTTGTTACCATTGTCATGCATTACACGACTGACAGACTGCAATGGTTGGAGTTAAAAAATCATCATTTGTGTTCTACTGAGGAAACAAAGTCACATACATCTTGGATGCCCTGGGGGTAAGCAGATAAACATAAAATTTTCATTTTTGGATGAACTATCCCTTTAAATAAACAGATAGCAGCATTGCATTCTGTACATCCTAGCATCTTCAACCAATCGATGACTGAGTCCATTCATGTTTGCAAATACCTTCACAGCACACAGAACACGTGTAAATCAAATCCTACACTCTTAAAGGGGACACATTATGCCCCTTTTTACAAGATGTAAAATAAGTTTCTGATGTCCCCAGAGTGTGTATGTGAAGTTTTAACTCAAAATACCTCACAGATCGTTTTTATAGCATGTTAAAGAGTTCATGCAACAGAAAAACAGGACAATGCACTGAAAATATCAGAAACTGTCAGTAGCGGTGTTCAGCCTTATATGTTCGAACCGGAGTCGGACAATGATGCCTACAGAGCCAGAGAATATATGCTGCATGGAGAACAGATATAGTTCAGGTATATGTTGTCATCTTGCTTTTATCCACTATTAGTACAAGCCTGTTGTAGCGGACCTCGTCCGAAAGATGGCCAAAACTTTACTGATGAGTTTTATGAAGTTTATTGTACATCACACAAAGGATGAAGCGTCAGTTTTCACTCCAGAAAATCACTGTAAGAGCAGAATAAAACAAAAAAAAGAAGGCATTAAAGTCTTATCCATAAACTCTCTCTCTCCCTTGCATTATCATCAACATACACAGAGAATTACACAAAAACAGTATGACGTCATACTGCTCAGGAAATGAAAACGGTTTGTTCTAAAACACTGCTTATGATTTATGGGGATTAAAAAAGGAGTGGGTGGATTTTTATCATTATAGGGTGGTTGTGTACACACACAGACTGATCATATAGCTGCGCCGCCTCTACTTCTTGTCTCCCAATGAGTCTGCACCTCGTCTGCTGACCACTGGCCATTTCTTTTTTCAAGTTGCGTGCAACAGTCATTTATAGCAAGTCATTTAAAAAAAGTCAAACAAATGATACTGCGGTGGCTGTTACTGACTATTTAAATCTAGCGGTTTGGTGTCTCGTGTTTTAAACCAAATGACGCTGGTAGTGACGATTCTCTCTGACCAATCAGTGATCTGCAGTGTCACATTTAGTAACGTTACGGCACCAAGCTGTACCACGCAGTGAAAAAGCGCCAAAAAGAGAGCCATACCGAGCTCTACCGAGCCGTAACATGCAGTGGAAAAGTGCCATATGGAAGCTTATTTCAACCACAAACTAAAAAAATTAAAAAATAAATAAAGTTAATTGACTTTTTATCTTACAATTCTGACTTTATTTCTTGCAACTGTGAGTTTATAAATGCAATTTTGCGAGAAAAAAGTCCAAATTGTGAAGTAATGCATAAATAACCTTTTTATTTTTTTATTCAATGGCGAAAACAAGCTTCCATAGCAATCATATTAACTAATACAGAAAAAAAAGCTGATACATTTGCATATTTTAAATGGTGTGATTCGTACGTGAGGCCAATTTGTTATAATTAAAAATGATGATGGCTTGTTTAACTGTGAAAAAATGAATGACACCATCAGTGAAACATGAATGTTTGTCTGGTGCACCTAAAATTCTCTCAGACTGCTAAAGGGATTTTTTCCCCAGTTATCCCCAGGGATTGGCTGGCAGAATCATGAGGATGCAAACGCATCAGTTTGGTGACTGATGATCCGAAGCATGACACCTGTTTATCCAGACATTTGGTCTGATGTGAAATATATGATAATGAAATTAATCTGCGATGACTGCGTTTAGTTGAGTGATTTCACAGTTCACATCATGCACGGCATGCACGCTAAATTGATTTAATAACATGGGCTGCCATCCACTAATTTGCTTTGATGTGATATCACTTCATTCTATGGTGTGAAGTGCATCTGTACAAATGAAGTATTAACATCTTCATTGTAATTACTGGGGCTAATATTTCAGGCTGACAAATAAGCGTAAATAAGAGTAATCTGCATAAAAATAAGTTTTCAATTAGAAAGACAGGAAATACTGCCAAATAATCTCAGTGGGATTATGAGAACAACATAATTATGCATAGCACACCCATTTGATGGCATCCTTCATAGCGTAGTAATAAATAGGTAATAAGTAATGTTGGGGGGGGGTATCACACACAGTTTCTGCCAATCTCATGTTAATCTTGAGTACATATAGAGTAGTAGTGCATCCTTCATATCTCCAAAAAGTCTTTAGTTTTATTATATTTATAAAAGATACATGCGCTGTACCGAGTATTTCCAAAAACAGCCGAGCGCCTGGAGGCGTGATGTGTGAGCGGAGATAGAGGGACGAGCTGTCACGAGCACGTGCAGCTTTTGTGTAGCGATCATCTGCAAGCTATCAATGGTCAGCTAAACAGATGTATTTAAACACACACAATACACCATCGCATTATCCCTGGATAACTTCTGAATCACTATAATGAATATAGCGTACAGTGAATGATGAATAACAAATTTATAAATTCACTACGTTCGTGTTGTTTACATTATATGCACTTAGGCGCCTATTGCCAACAAAACAGAAGCAGTTTTACTCACCACCTGCGGTTCAGACTCATGACCGGGATCATTACCGCTGTGACCGCTCCATCTTTCAGTTTCAAATGATCTGTAAATCCAGCACTGAACTGGGCCTCGTTTATAAAACCATAAGCGCCGATCCTGAGGGCTCGAGCAGCCACGGAAAAACACAAGACATTCTCCATTCATTTTAACCAATAAAAAAGTGATTGCAACTATCAGTTTCTATGGTTATTTTAATAACAAATGTCGAGAGCGCATCAATGTATTGCGTGAGCACAAAAATCTCAGCTCTACTTAACGCTGGGTTCTTTGGGAAGCAAGGTTATCTTTCCCTAACAACCAAAAACACACTTCTTTGGTGACATTGTTGATTTTGTGCAGTCCTGTGACCTGTGCAGCGCTGCCGACGACTTCCGTAAAGCCGAATGCGCGTTGATGGGTGTGCTCTTGCTCTTTCACTCTGGTCGGCGTGTGCCTATACAAGGAATTCCGCCCCCGTTTACGTCACTCAGGCCCATACTCGAAAAAAAGACCCAGAATCCTGTAAGGATTTGGAAGAGAATTTTTGGCACAGAAATACATTCGTCCAACTCGTGTTTTGAAACTTTGGCCATGTTTAGCATGAGAATCCAACTCTTTAACAGTGTAAATAAGTCAGAATACATGAAATAGCATTATACCCCCCTTTAATGTCTTTATATAACTTAAAATGGAAGTTTAAATCCATGTTGAGAATAATAATCTTTATGATGTATTTTATATTTGTATTGGTTAAAAGTGATGTCTGGCCTTGGAAAATTGACATCTTCACCCTTTATTCAAATGATTAAAAAATTGTTAACGATTTTGTACGCATATCTATCTATCTGAGACTGTCCTCCTCCAAAAAACGACCCTATAGCTAGTTTTTTCAAGCATCTTATTACGATCTTTATTTATGTTTTTAAGGCGAGACACCCCAGGTGAATAGGGTAAAAAAATTAACTAATAGATATCACCATACTTCCCCAGCTGATTGATTACATTAAAAATTGCAAACATTTTTTGTATTACAAGTTTTCTAAAATGTTATGTTTAAATATGCAAATGAGGCATTATCTAATTAAATATGCACTAATTTGCATACATTTCTAGAACAAAAATCTGAATATTGGATGACGTCAGGTTCAAAATTCTTGTTTAATTTTTTGGACATATTAAATTCAAAGGTTTTTACAGAGGGAATTTTGGATATCTCTTTTTATCACTCCATAAATCAGAAAATACTATCAACAGCCAGAAAAAAATTATTTTCACCATTTTTTTAGGAATAAAATGTTGTATAAAATCAGGCTAATTATATATCAACAAATCCCTCTGTAAAAACCTTCAGAATATAGATAGGAATAAAACTGTAAAGTTTGGTGTATGTAAGTTCTGCTGAAGTGGAGATTTCTGATTAAGAGCAGGAGAAAAAACTAATTATGAGAAAACAGCCTTTAAAGATATTTACTGTAATTGAAATCTAGACGCAAATAGATAAAGTGCTATAAAATATACACTTTAAAGTGTATTTTGGATGTTTTCTTTCCACCAGTCTGAAAAAACACTATGAAAAGCCAAAAAGCGCAAAATCTCAAAATTGACAGGTGCCTGAAAAAACTGTGTTTTTGCCTGTAGTGTCTCCCCTTAAGTCATGCGCCCTCTAGCTGGTGTAAAAATAATGACAGTGTTGTGTTACGTCTGTCATCATGAAATGAGGTATGATCGTCGTTACCAATCAAAATGCGTGTTTATTTAAAAAATATGAAAATTATGTCATTTATTACTCACCCTCATGTCGTTCCACACCTGTAAGACCTTCGTTCATCTTCAGAACACAAATTAAGATATTTTTGATAAAATCCAATGGCTCAGTGAGGTCTGCATCGCCAGCAATAACTCCCCCTTTTTCAGTGTCCAGAAAGCTACTAAAAACATATTTAAAACAGTTCGTGTGACTACAGTGGTTCAACTTTAATATTATAAAGCATCGAGAATACTTTTTGTGCGGCAAAAATAACAAAACAGCGACTTTATTTCACAATATCTAGTGATGGGCGATTTCAAAACACTGCTTCATGAAGCTTCGAAGCTTACGAATCATTTGTTTCGAATCAGTGGTTTGGAGCTCCAAAATCACATGATTTCAGTAAACGAGGCTTTGTTATGTCGTAAGTGTTTTGAAACTTCAATAGTTCACATGACTTTGGCAGTTTGATACATGCTCTGAACCACTGATTCGAAACAAAAAATTTGTTAAGCTTCGAAGCTTCATGAAGTGGTGTTTTAAAAAAATCGCCCATCACAGATATTGTGGAATAAAGTTGCTATTTTGTTATTTTTGGCGCACAAAAAGTATCGCTTTATAATTGCTTTATAATATTAAAGTTGAACCACTGTAGTCACATGAACTGTTTTAAATATGTTTTTAGTAGCTTTCTGGACACTGAAAAAGGGAGTGTTATTGCTGGCGATGCAGGCCTCATTGAGCCGTCAGATTTTATCAAAAATATCTTAATTTGTGTTCCGACGGGTGTGGAACGACATGAGGGTGAGTAATTAATGACATAATTTTCATTTTTGGGTGAACTAACCCTTTAAATGCAATGTGTGGACTTTTTACACGGTCCCTTACCCATTATTTGTCTTATTTGCACTTAGCAAAACTCTTTTTTTATATATATTTTTTTTTTTTATTAACGACTACACCTACCCCAACCCTAAACCTACTCTTAGTGATTTATAGTGCATATACACTTTATGAGCACATGCATTCCCTGGGATTGAACCCACGATTGCATGATCTCATGATTGCATATTGTTGTATATTGCAATGCTCTAACAATTGAGCTACGCGAAACTCAAAATATAATGCAGATAAAAGGGTATAATGCATTAAAATGAAAGTGTCCTGTTGTCGATAGGGGTACAACTTTAGTAAATGCTCCTATGGGGGTCATAGTTCAGGGAAGTGACAAACGACCTATATGGGCGTATTGGTTGGAGGACATGCTGATCGATCAATTGATCTATCGATTGATCTATCGATAGATAGATAGATAGATAGATCTATCTATCTATCTATCTATCTGCCCTTCTGACACAGAACCTGGAAATGCAGCACTGTCTACAACGTCAACAGTGTAGGAGAATATTAACAATATCTTTACTACCTTTCTGGAGTATGAATGTGGTAATAACGTTGCAGTCTATCAGAGGCCAGAAAGCTCATGGATTTCATCAAAAATATCTTAATTTGTGTTCCGAAGATGAATGAAGGTCTTACAGGTGTGGAGCGACATGAGGGTGAGTAATTAATGACAGAAATTTCATTTTTGGGTGAACTAACCCTTTAACAAAATTATTAGACCATCACCCAATGTAAGGTTTGTGCCACAGCAGTATTGATTACCAAATTCATTTTTTTATGTTTCTGTAATGGTTAATCCACAGCAGTATGCGTAAGCTCTTTAGTCACAGTAGTGTTTCTACTGCTAAAATATAATTATTGTTGGGATTTAATGGATTCAAAGATAAATCACACAAAAGTTTAATCAAAAGCAAGTCTTTGGGAACAACTAGAAACTATTTGGAAGTCAATAACAACAGAGACTGTGGAAAAGTACATAAACAAAATGCCAGCAAGAATGCAAGGCCAAAGGAGGCCATACAAAATATATATAAATATATATATATATATATATATATATATATATATATATATATATTTGGTCATTATGTGTGAATAAAGACTTAGTTGTTTCAGTTTGTTATTTGCCTAATAAATGACAATATTTTTTTGACAGGTGGTCTAATAAATTTGCTAAGCACTTGTTACAGTTATGTTCAGTTTGTTTTAGGGGCCGTTTACATGACACCGTTTTCAACTAAAAACTTTTAATGCGTTTTGGCCGCTCATTTACACGACAACGGCGTTTTGTGTGCCTGAAAAAGCAAACTTTTGAAAACGGGTTTCAAATTGCACGTTTTTGAAATCGGTCGCCGTGTAAACAACAAAAACGCGAATCTGTGGAAACGATGACGTCATGCACGTGCACATTACATACTCAGTCTATAGTGTTTCATCGCCATCTAATGGCCTGGCAGCAGAATGCAGTGTTTTTATTCGTTTTCGCAGATAGGAGTGAATTGGGATCGTTTCGACAATGTACGCAGAAAACTCAAAGGAAAAACTTCTCCGTTTTAAGCATATCGTTGTCGTGTAAACGTACCCTTGGTTTTATGGACATTCAGTTTGTTTTGATTAGTCACATGCCTTCCTTTGCTGAGTTTTCCCGCCACTCTTTAGTTATCATGGTAACAGATATGATTAGTTTTCAGTTCAGCTGTGTGTCATTAATTACCCTCGTTTGCCTTGTTATTTAAGTTGCTGTGTTTGCATCATTCATGGTCATGTTTTCGCATAGCGGTTTGTTTCTTTTGCTCACCTTGTTTGTATTGCCTTCTGAGTGGATTATTAAAGACATTATACCTGATCTTCATCTTCATCGTGTGTTCCTTGCAACCATTGGTGACAGCACTACATTGTATAATTGTTAGACATTTAAGTTACTCTGTAGTCAGTGTCACTGCATTGTCTTGTTGTCACTCTGTACTTGCGCCAATTTACATGTAATTATGTTTTATTTTTAAATTATTATTCGTAATGATAGTGACTGGAGGCAAAAAAAAAAAAAAAAGTTGGGAGAGGAATTCAAAACTCTAAATGAATCAATTAATGAAAAGAACATTAACTGTACAGATTTGCATAATGTATGACTATTTTAGCGACCAACAAGGATGCACAGAGGACAAATTAAAAACCATTTATACAACCTTTGATTATTTTAGTCATTCAATGTCCCTGGCAAAATAAAACATTTAACAACACCTTTTTTTGACTATCTTCTGAAAAATAAACTTTCTCTCCATAGACAGTCCACTTACAAAAATCACTTCTGCTCTATTCAACATTTCAAATATTTTTGTTGTTATTAATACACTCAAAAAACCCTGAAGAGGCTGAATAAACAATATCATCAAGCAGCACCAGCTCTGTCCTTCATAAGTTCCTTCCTTTATAACTTCTTGATTACTTTGGTATTAAACAGAGATGAAACTGAATAGGGGGAGGAAATGACTTTCTGATGAAGTGTAATTCTTCCTGGAAATGTTGCACCTACAGTGAGCTCGGCTTAAATTTTTATCTCAAAGTCTGGATGATGAAATAAACATAAAACATATGGATGATAAAGCCGCTGCTCCGCTTAATTGATGCTCCATTCAGCCTTGAAGCATCTGATTTAAAGAGCAAACTGCAGATTGGCTCCCTGCTCCACTCTGCAAGTGTGCATGCTAAAATCTTTAGCCACAATAGCAGTACAAAGATGCCTTTGGCATTGATGAAATTATGTCTAAAATTTTATTTCTCAGGTGTCAGATCTCTCCAAGATGCTCTGTAATTATACGTTTGTCTTATGTTCCATTTGAAGTCAACATGTCTCTATGGTAACTGAGGAGTGAAACAAATAAATTACATAGCAGCCGTGTGTTTTTCTTTCTCTTCCTTTTTGCACCAGCTAATAGCCTATCAGTCTGAATTCAACACAACGTTGATTATTTGACGAAGAGACTGCAGTGCATTGTCATGGTAGCAGAGTTAATGCTTCTGTTTATTTCATTCACTTTTAACCAGATTTCATCTTGCAGCTACAAAACATTTTACAGGTAATGGCAACAGAAACTAGTTCATGGATTTTTTCAATTATAAGGAAAACAAATAAAATAAAACGTTTTTTCTTTGTGCCGTTTTATATAACGTCTCAAGCCATGGGCATAATATTAAAATTGTTACCTAAAAATTCAAAGTCAGACGTTTAATACACCTCGTCACCTTGGAATTATAAGGTCCTACCTTACATTTTTGTCAAAATTTAGTTATTCACATATTCTTATTCTGTGACAATTTATTTACATTATGTGATGTTTTTTTTTTTTAAGAAAACGAAAAGGTTCTATCTACAAAGTTGAACTCTAACTTGGTACCATAAGTTTCTGTTTCTGGTATCTGCCAAATTACAGCCATATGGTGCGACCATCATGTAAAAACGTGGGGAATCAATCAATCAATCAATCAATCAATCAATCAATCAAGCAGTCAGTCAGTCAGTCAGTCAGTCTGTCTGTATAACTAACTAATATTTAAAAGAATTAAAAGAAACTTAAACTAATGGTTCCTGCAATAATGTGTTTAATTACCCATCATTTTCCTACCTAAAATTAACATCTGCACCGGACAAAATATTTAGCACCCCTTTTTATGCTTAACTTGAACCAGAAAATAACCAGAAAATAAATGTCATAGAAAGCAAAAAATTGAACTTTCTCATACATGTCGACACATTGTTACAACACTAATTTTATGTTTTAAAACAAATTATAAGAAAACTGTTATAAAATATTGTTTTGATTAATGTTTTGCAAGATAATAATAATAATAAAAAAATATTTTTTTAGAATATGAATGTTCTATCTGCATTTGACCTGTTCCAAAAATCTCCATTTACAAATTTGAGAGGATTTTGATTTTGTACATTTAGAATACATTTAGGGTCTCTGTCATATTCATGTATGAAAGAGACTTGTTCCCCATATAATTTTTGCTATATGGAATGCAAAATATTTTAACCTCAATATCTCAAAACTGCTCAGAATGCTGATAGAGCTTTATAATTTCAAGGTGGTGACCTTGCAAAAGCTGCAAAATGTTCATTGTTTTAACAAAATAAGAGGGATCATACCAAATGCATGTTATTTTTTATATAGTATTGTCCTGAATAAGATATTTTGGTAACATATTCACTATTAACTATGACTTTTCTCTCAATAAACTTCTAATTTACTGCTTAGTAAGGTAGTTGTTGTAGTTGTTAAGTTTAGGTATTGGATAGGATTTAGGGATGTTGAATATTGTTATGCAGATATGGCATTAATATGTGCTTTATAAGTACTAATGAACAGCCAGTATACAGGCTAATTAGTAACTATAGTTAAAAGTAATAATTGTTTCCCATACTGAAGTGTTACTAATATTTACATAAAAGATGTTTATAAAAATAACCCCATTCAAAAGTTTACATACACTTGATTCTTAATACTGTGTGGCGTTACCTGGATGATCTATGGCTGTTTTTGTTGTTGTTGTTTTTTTCCCTCTATCCTCCTTCAGTCCTCCAGATCCCGCAAATTCTTTGGTTTTCAAGCATCTTTTGCATATTTGAACTCTTTCCAGCAGTGACTATATGATTTTGAGATTCATCTTTTCACACTGAGGACAACTGAGGGACTCAAACACAACTATTACAAAAGGTGAAAACATTCTATGATGCTCCAGAAAGAAACATGATGCATTAAGAACCAGGGGGTGTAAACTTTTTGAGTTTGAAGATCAGGGTAAATTGTACTTATTTTGTCTTCTGGGAGACAGGTAAGTATCTTCTTTAGCTTCTAAAGGGCAGTACTAAATGAAAAAAAAAAGTTTTCACCCCCTCATAATGCATTGTGTTTCCTTCTGGGAGTCATTTGTATAAATTCAACTAGGGATGCTGCTATAAATTCAATATCGGGCCCGATACCGCGATCATGCACTCATACTCATAGTCCTATTCATTAAAATACTGCGATACCACGCAGTGTGTTCAGTACAGTGCTTGTGACAAAGAAACATAGACAACAGAGCAAACAGAGAGCAGAATGGATATATCAGAGAACATGTCTATTAAGTAAATGTAACAAATTACTAGAATGTTAAACAAATTAAATATTTACGCCTATATATTTGCTGTGAATGCAATGCTGATAAACGAAATGCAGAGTGGATTGAACGCGGCAGAATAGACGTGAGCTTGTCGGGCGCACATCCCTTTTTCACAGACAATGCTGGAAAGTTTGTAGTTCGGTTGGATATGTTAATAGCAAATAAAGTAAAACATATTACTAACATTTACTGATGATAAAGAAAGAGAGAGCGAACTTCTGTTGCATGCTCTTGATTGCTGATCGCAGCACATATGCTTCATTTGGATTAAAACTAAATCGGATTTGTAAAAAACTTGAACTGAAAACTTGAAAGTGGTTCCCTACATTATTACAGGACAAAAAGTTTACTGTGCGCAAACATCCGAAGAGCACGCCCAGAAAGCCACGTCTAGACAGAGCTTGAATGCTGCATTGAATTATCTTCCACTTCTTCTTGCGCTTGAACCGACGAATTCACTCAAAGTTATATAAAAATGCCACTCTTTGCGAGTATCCTAGTAAACATATCTGGTTGACACGACGTGACGCGATGCAACGCGACGCTTGCATCCAGTGTTGGCTAATGTCAGCCGTTAAGCGACTGAATGCCAGTGGGCGGGGCCTATGGTGTGATGATGTCAACTATTTGTCGATGTCTTGCTCTGGAGGCAGTCATATGCAATTGTTTTGCCCGTGTGATGTCACAGATCCCGCAATTAAAACGAGACTTTTTTTTGGAGCTTGATTAAATAAATGCTTAGTTTATAATGAGGAGGACGTTTTAATATATGAAACTTGCATGATGTTTTAATGGTGCAAAGACCTCTTACTGTATATGTTGAAAGATCAAGGCAAATTTGATTTCTCATGTCATTATCCCATTAAAGTTCTATGGAAGCCCGTTTCCGCCACTAAATAAAAAAAATAAAAAGAGTAATTGCGACTTTTTATCTCAGAATTCTGACTTTTTATCTCGCAATTGCGAGTTTATATCTCACAATTGCGAGTTATAAAGTCAGAATTCTGAGATATAAAGTCGCGATTGCGTGATATAAAGTCAGAATTCTGAGATATAAACTCGCAATTGCGTGATATAAAGTCAGAATTCTGAGATATAAAGTCGCAATTGCGTGTTATAAAGTCAGAATTGTGAGTTTTTCTTTCAGAATTCTGACTTTTTTTCTCGCAATTGCGAGTTATAAAGTCAGAATTCTGAGATATAAAGTCGCAATTGCGTGATATAAAGTCAGAATTCTGAGATGTAAAGTCGCAATTGCGTGATATAAACTCAGAATTGCGAGTTTTTATCTCAGAATTCTGACTTTTTTTCTCGCAATTGCGTGATAGAAAGTCAGAATTCTGAGATATAAACTGGCAATTGCGAGAAAAAAAGTCAGAATTGCGAGTTTATATCTCAGAATTCTGACTATATCACGCAATTGCGAGTTTATATCTCAGAATTCTGACTTTATAACTCGCAATTGTGAGATATAAACTCGCAATTGCGAGATAAAAAGTCAGAATTCTGAGATAAAAAGTCGCAATTACTCTTTTTTTTTTTTTTTTTTATTTAGTGGCGGAAACAGGCTTCCATAATAAAGTTCTCAGTTTGTGCAGTTTTAAATACAAAATCTTACTTTGTTTAAAGTGCATCTATATGCTCAGTAAGGCAGATGGAATTTCAACACGACAAGCATAAGAAACTTAAGCCAATACCTGTCATGACATTATATGTCACTGAATTGTGATTAGCCCTTAACAGTAGCCTTGAGAAGAAGAAATATGTCTTGTTCTAGTGTGCAACCACCAAAACACAGTACTTGAGATGAGAAACCAAATAAGCACTCATGGATGGCCTTGTTTGAAGTTTGAAAGGACTAAGTGGCTCATTTATTTTGTGGATGTTGTGAACTTCGAATGACTATTTAATGTTGCGGTTTGCACTTATGAAAAGAAAAAATGTTGACAGTATAGTCAAAGCTTCTGTTGTCTGGCAGTTCTCCTGAAAGGGAATTTTTGAGGGAATTTTATTCTCCCACAAGAACCACGTTTCTTGATATAAACATTAATTCATAAAACATTTAAGGTCTGATGGATTTTTTTAAGAAACTCTGCATCCCTTGACTCTTACTAGCAGCAGTTTCTATCTTTATCAAGAGATCCATTTATCATCAAGAAAGGGTGTGGATATTATACAAACATTTAAATCCAATGGGAAATGTGTTGCTTGAAAAGATAATGTTGTGTTGACACTAAATGGACAAACAGGCAGTGGTTCTAAATATTCTAATCTAAACTATTCTAAAATAGTATTTAAATTCAGGCAGCATTGGCCTTCATTAATATATGTCACAAGTAAAGCGGTCTAAAAGTATATTCCAAAAGTATGTCATGGCAGCTGGAGGATTTGAGAAAAAACATCTACAGAGCTAATGGTAAAGGATGGAGGGTTGACATTAATTGCTACATTGTGACAGCAATGAGTCATTTGTTTACTAAGCTTTCAGTGCTGCAGTGCTGTTCTTGATTTTACTTTTTAATTCATTGCATATAAATGCAATAGGCTCTCCAATATCATCAAACACTTGCTTAAAAGAAGAATGTTTATCAACATATTTACTTATGCCATTCCAAACTTGTATGACAGTTCATAACTATTTTATGTTTTAGCGTAAAACTGGTGGCTAATTTGTATTAATTCATACAGTCTCATTTGTGGAGTACGTTTATGATGGATGGATGCACTTTCTTCAGCTTAATACTCGTTGGTCCAGGAGCCGTGTGAACTAAGAATGAACAATACTTCTAAAGCATTTATTAATCTTAGTTAATGTTAATTTCAACATTTATTAATACATTATTAAAATGAAAAGTTGTATTTGTTAAGTAAGGTGTCCTGATCACCCTGTCGGGATTTATACTGCGATAACAACTGGCTGGATGTACATTATCCCGCTTATTACATGGCTACTTGCCACATAAGTAAATAATTAGACATGAAATACTGATCTGAGTCTAAATATTGTATTAGCTCTTTAAACGCTTAGCTTCTGCGGAGAGAGCAGTTGCAAGCAAGTGGCAAGTTCAAACCGTCCATACTGGTGTGATGAATACGATCCTCAACTGGATTGAACTGGAATAAATACTTTGAATGTTGCGATCCTATCGAACATATGATAGCAACCTGAATCGTAACAAAGCACTGTTCGCCAGAGGAGAACTGGCCCCCTGACTAAGCCTGGTTTCTCCCAAGGTTTTTTTTTCTTCTCCATTTTAACACAGAAGTCTATTTGCCACCTGTTTGCCATCTGATGTCACCTGTTGGAGTTTGGGTTCCTTGCCGCTGTCGCCTTTGGCTTGCTTAGTTGGGGACACTTGACATTTGACTTGACATTTGATATTCAACAGTGCTTTGATCTGCCGGCATTGACACTATTTTTTAAGAGCTGCTGTGCAGCCAAAATTATATACCAGTTATCAATGTAAAGCTGCTTTGACACAATCTGCATTGTAAAAAGCGCTATATAAATAAAGGTGACTTGACTTGACAAACTAGATGGACATTTAAGAGATACGGTACAGTCACCACATATTACACGGCATTTTGCCAGATAAATAATTATGGGGATAAGAGATATTGATCTGAGATGAAACTGATTTAAAATCGTACCTGTTTGTTATTTCGATTACAGTGAACAAAACAATAGTCACAAAATGGCAGCAGCTGCATTGGTATGAAACGAGAGAGCGAGTCCATGATACTGAGTGACATCATTAAATAACTGTACACAAAATATTGATTTGACTGCGTTTTAATATTTTATTAGCTCACCAAACGCAAAATTTCCACGAGGAAAACACGTTTCTAGCAAGCGTATAGCGCTGCTGACTTCAGTTACCCGGATGAGCCTGTGTTATGTTTTTAGTGGTTGTTATCTTGATTCTGATTCACCAATCAGAATCAAGACAGAGCTGTGTAATAACATTAGTTAGAGACCTTATTGTAAAGTGTTACCAAAAATGTTTATGGCTAGTAAATTTTGCGATTGGCAGGTGTGGCAAAAGGTTAGTTTTAGGTCCTTTCTGTACTTGAAAATATCAGTAAAATAATTTTGTGTAATAATGTCTTAAAGGTGGGGTAAGCCATATTTCAAAAACACTGTTTGGAAGTTAGTCGGACTGATACCGACAACAAACATGCAGCCAATCAGCATTAGGGGGCGTATGACGGTCGAGGAGAGAGAACAAACAAGAGGGAGATTTGAAGAAAGACTGAAGAAAGAGAGATGAGACACAATACAAGAGCTCAAAACAGTATCACTGGAATGAAGGTTTATGACTGGGCAAGCGCTTTAGGACCCATATTAACATTAGAAAAGCTTTCCAGCACTGGAGAGAGCTAAGCGGGAAAACCTGAAAACAGCTAAAAGGAGGCTGATTTGATTCCGCTCTACATGTGAGTAACTCTGGCAGGGGCGCCGCTAAGGGGGGCACAGTTAGGACGATTCTAAGGGCCCACGCACTTTTGGGGCCCCCAGAGATCGGTTTTATTAGTAGTAACAGTCAGTGCTTGAAGTGGGCCGGTACGCACTTCTCACACACCGGCACTTCACACATGTTGGCAATGCCCACACCGAAACGTAGAATCATCAGACTATTAATTAATTGTATACTTCAAGCTTTTATAAGCTGTACGATCTGAACGGATCAATTGTCTGCGCAATATGACTGTGACTGAAGCCCAATTGTTTAATTTTGCCTGAGTGGCGCGCGAATCACCGTAAGCACATTCACCAGCGTGCTGCAAAAGTGTTAAGATTTGCATGAGCCGAGCCGTTCCTGTGTGACGCTGATGATAAAATGTGCCGCCCATTTGGATTCTGTTGAGGATAGTAAAACGCTACGGAGAAAGTCGAACATGATCTAAAACAGCCATTAAATTGACTGATGAAAGGAGGGGAAAAAATCATCCTGCAGTCTTTTTAATCTCATGAAGACCACATTTACTAGAATTTATCACGTTCTGTTGTATTTATTGTGGCAAATTTTGACTAGGTGTAGAATTTATAATAGATAATCTGTTAAGGGAATAGATTTTTCACTAAAGATTTATATTACAACTGTGGCATGTTGTAGCTGTAGTTTCTAACTGTGCTGCTATTTTTCATAACAAATGCTATAAAAAGAAAGAAAGAAAAAAATGACCTTACCTGTAATTATATCCTTACTGTAACAAATGCCATAGTTAACATTTACAACAACTATGTTATTTTAAGGCCGAGTACAAGTTAGAAAGAGCTTTAAATAAAATACAAACCTTCTTGAATTTTTGACTAAACAATTGGTTTTGTTTAAGAATGTATGAATATGAATATTTGATTACTGTATTGTATTTTTCTATTACATTTACATTTGCATAATAAATAATCTGCTAGTACTAGCTACAGCCATGTAGCTGCGTGATGTTTCAGAATAAGTTCTCCGAATTTTTTCCCAGATCTCCTGTATTAGAGCTGGCAAAAGTGGTTTTGATCATACACAGTCAAATATTCACTTTAAACATAATTATTTGATGTTTAGTGTAATCATGTGCAATTAATTGGAGCATATCGAACAATTCAGGAGAAACTTGACCGAGCCATTACATTTAATTAACTTTTAAACTGGGCTGTCACTTCTGTGAAGGACTACTTAATTAGCGACAAATTAGGCCAAAGTGCTTTAAAGAAATCATCCAAGTGACCTGAAAGGAAGTAAAGAAATTCACTCTAAACAGCCAGTCAGTGCAGAAACATGGAATACATGTTACAATTACAATAATAATGGATTTCAGCAATACCTGCTACAATAATAATGATGTACTCTGGAAATACCTAACAGTTAAATGTATCATGTGAAGTCTAAGTCACAATTAGAACCTCCTATCATGCGTGATAAATATTCATGAATAATGCATCGGCTACAATAATTATCGGTTGACAATACCGAGGTTCGGGTGGGGTTCACTGATGCAACCATGGTTACAGATGCTTTAATTGTCAGGGAAGAAGGTTTTCTCTCCACTGTTGACTTTTGAAATGGCTTTGTCTGCATTTCCCCCCAAAGTTTTGTCTTCTCAAGTCAAACTAAACTATACATTCAGTAGAGTATAGAATGTGGGCGGTAGCGTATGATGACCAGGGCTTGGAATTGGAAAGTTGCCGATTTGAGACCTGCAAAGAAACAAGCAAAGGCAAAGCACCAGGGTCTCTGTGATAGGTGTATTGTAAGTTGCTTTGGATTAAAGTGTCTCCTTAATGATTACTTTCTTAAAAGTGGTTGGCACCTGTAGTCAATAACAGGAACTGCATCTTTAAGTATGTAGCTGGGTGTAATTCAGTAGGATTGCAGAGGGCTAAGAATAGTTTTGGAACTGCATTACCTTTTCAAGTCTTTGAGTCGTCATTGACAAGCTGCTGTATAGCGAGCAGGAATCCTATCTATTCCATAATCTATTCTAGCCATTAGTGCCACTCATGAAATCATTTCCTCTGTGGGGTTGTCATGGTTGCCGGCCTTCAACATAGAACATGTTAAGAGATGTCACCCTAACACACCTAATTTTCCAATATTACCCTGGAGTCAAAAATTCAAAAACTGAAGAATACAAACTGGTAACACTTTCACCGCCTAACCAAACAGTCTACTAATAATCTAATGGGAGTTAGTTGACATGTAGTTGCCAAGTTACTCATAGTTAGTAGAATGTCTAAAGTGGACTATCGAAATAAATTGTTACCTATATGTTAGATAAAGGTTTTATAATATTCTGAGATTTAATTTCACTTTAGACACCAAAACAGTATCTTATAAAATATGTAAGGGGTGTAAAATGTTCAGTCAGCGATATTATGACTACATTATCTCACATATTGTATCGCTAATAAAAAATTAAAATACATAAAAAATGCAACTGTTCCAGAAAACTGTGGATTGATACTGTAAATATTTCCAGTTTATGCTAGTAAAGATTCTGGTAACACTTTATTTTAAGGTAATGTAGTTACTATAGTAATAACAGTAAATTATGCATAAGCTAACTCTAACCTAAACCCTAACTTTAACCCTATAAGTGCATGTAGTTAATTAATATTACTCAGTACTTATTTGTGTAATTACAGTGTAATAACAGTGTAACCAAGTTTGCTAAGCAAATGTTAATAAGCGTTTAACTTCGAGAAATTGGCCCTTATCCATATTTTCTTTTTTAAAAGTTTATTGGTTCAGTTTAGGTTGCAAATCAATTCATAAATACAAACCGTACACATTAAGTTTAATAAATTTAATATAGACAGCTGACATTTCTTTGCATCAATAAATTTCTCTCTACAACCATGTATGTTTTGCATAGAATATGCGAGGATTTTCATCATTGTTACCTCAAAGAAAGGGAAAAAACAAACAAACAAAAAAACTACAGAAAAGAAGTTCAATGAGTTTCCAGTCATCAAAAAATATCAAACAAAAGTTTAATGTCACTGAATGTCTGCAAAGTGGCCAACAAAAGTCTGATAGACCAAATGCAGGATAAAATTCTGCACACCATTATGAAGAAAACCTAAATAAAATGAGCTGCAGCTTGAACCCAAGGCATTTAGCTTTGTAATATTAGCTGTTTATGTAATCAAATTCTCAATTTTATTTACACAAATGTATACATGTGGGAGACTCATCCAGTATAGCTGTCACACATTGAAAGCTAGGTTACGCTAGAGCCGAAGTGTTGTTTTATTATCAAAAAATATATGAAACATTTTGTGCTCCTCGTACAAAATCGTACATACATGTTGTTCAGAAGTAATGTCTGGGAGTACAGAGGAAACTAAATGCTGTATCTTTTCCTGAACACTCAAATGGCTGTAGATAAAACCTTTATTTAGCACAAAAAATCATCAAACAATATAATGAGCACATCAAACAACAGACATATCCGTCCTAAAGTCTTGCTTTCAGTTGAATTGCTCAATACAGGGAAAAAAAAAAAAAAAAAAAAAAAAAAAAATCAAACAAACAGTACACACAATAGTTTTGCTAACCTCAAAAAAAAAAAAAAAAACATGGGGCTTTCATGTCTGTCACTGGCTTTCTTCTTTTAGTATCAATCAAGAGTTTATTACAATAGCAATCAAGCACACACACACTATCAAATTTCAAATTCTCCTGAAAAATCCAAAGAGAATGAATATGATTAAGCCCTTCTGTGATGCTGTGTTGTTCCCTACAGACTTCCCTGTGTTCCTGTCTCCTTTCACTACCCATAGCATTTAGTATGTTAATTGGATGTCAACAATTGCTGGGGGCTTCGGCTTTTAAACGCTATGATCACAGCTGTCACTCCTCATTACTTCAGATACAGTGGGCAAGTGGCAATGAATTACAGTGAGAATCACTTAAATTATATCAAAGATTTTTTTTTTAATACATTTCCATGGAATATTACCCATTAGAGTGTGAAATTTAATTATACAAGAGACAAAATTCAGTGTTTCAAAGGGTCAGTCGAGATCTACATTAAAAACAATTGGTGCGTCCAAAATCGTGTACTGAGTAGTTACTACATTTGAATTTGAACTTACTTTGCGGGCATTAAAATAGGATGTTCTATATAGTATGAATATGGGTAGAATGAATACAATTTGGACGAACTACTTCCGCCATGTTGTTACCATCACATGACCTACCAGCATCAGTTGTGTTGTTTCACTGCCATATGGTGTATATGATATTGTATACATGCTACCGTTCAAAAGTTCAGTAAGATTTTTTTGGTTACACTTTATTTAAAACCTTTATATATAATGCATTATAAAAGTATTTTTAATGCATTTATTATGCTTTGCAATCTTCTAATGCATTGTATGATATCATGAATAGTTACATATGTAAACAGTTACATTACATTAGGTCACACTTTATATTACTCTGTCTTTAACTACCATGTACTTACATCAAATAATAATAATAATTGTAAGGTACAATGTACTTGTTGTGTTGATGGTAAGGTGGGATACTGGTAAGGTTAGGGTTTGGTAGTGGGTTAAGGTGTAAAGGAAGGGTCAACAGTGTAATTATAGATGTAATTATTTTTTAAAATAAAAGTACAGTAAATATATAATAGTGCATTTTATCAAATTATTAATTTAAAGGGGACCTATTATGCCCCTTGTTTTCAAGATGTAATTTAAGTCTCTGGTTTCCCCAGAATGTGTCTGTTAAGTTTCAGCTCAAAATGCCTCATAGATCATTTATTATACCATGTTGAAAATACCCATTTTTGAGTGTATGCAAAAACATGCTGTTTTCATGCATGTGTCTTTAATTGCAAATGAGCTGCTGCTCCCCGCCCCCTTTCCACGATTGCAGCTCCTGCCTGCATCGGATACTCTGCCAAATACTAACAAAATATCTGCTTGGTTTTGATCATCATCTATATCTTTCTTCTTCATCATGAAAGCTATATCAGTTTAAACTTCAAATTTATCGTTTTCTGAGTGCACACATCTAAAGCACACGCACAGAAAGCTGGTTGTCAGACGTCACATCTTGTGAGTATTAAACTAAGTTCTCTTTCATGTCTTATTGAGTTTAAACTGTCAAATACACACAAGTTCACAAACACAGTCGGTGATGTCTGTGAACGTAAACAGCAGAGACAGAAATCTCATGTGTATATTAGATGTGTTGGGCGCATTACCTTCAAAAACGAAACTAATCCACTGCGCCTCAATGTTGGAAGTAAATGAAGACCGTTATGTTCTCTCTTACATCCAACAACAAAACACCTCAACCGCTTACGAGACTTTCTTGTCGGTACAGCTGCTCCGGTGTCGAGACAATAACGGACGGTGTAGAACTCTCTCAGGGCGGGGTCTATGTTAATATGGCAGAGTCTGTCAGCAGGCATGGGTGGGGCCTGTACAATGTGATGTCACATTGCTCAGAAAATGAAAACTGCTTGTTGTATGAGACTGTTGAGGTTTTATTGGGATTAAAAATAAGGAGTTGATGGATTTTTTTCATTATAAGGTGGTTGTGTTCACACACATTTATGTTCAAACACCATGTAAAAGTGAATTTTGCATAATAGGTGGTCTTTAAATATTAGTACATACAGCCGTTAAAGACACTTAATATAAAGTGGGACCAAAAAACCCAAACTTCTGAACGGTAGTGTATATATAAAAATAAAAACAAAATTAGCCAATTCCTCTTTCAGTCTTGGGAATTGTGAACTTTCAATTCATTTTCAACAGCTTTGTTACATGAAAGCTTTGCTTTTGGTTTGGGTGTCTTGGTTTGTTTAGCACATTTTAATGTTCAATTATAGAGAAAGAACAAAAGTCAGGCTTAACACACGCACAAACAGTAAAAACATCCACACATCAAGAAAGTGTTTCTCCCAAACTCACTTTTTCTTCATCCTGTGCCAAGCCAAAAACAAAAGAATTTTAAACTAAATCAGAAATGCTCTCTTATCCTTTCCAAAATAAAGTGGAAATCAGCGCATAATGTGTGAGTTTGGGGTCACTAGATTTCTCTGCGATCTGTGGGAGCAAAAGGCAAGTAACTTAAATGCAAGTCTTCTTGTCTAAATAAAAGTCAGTGGGGTGTGCTTCTTGCCACGAGTGCATTGTATTAAGGCACAGGCGCTGTTCTCCTTTTTGAACAGAGTGGGTGCACAGGTTCCATCCCAGTGCAAGCACAGTTTGGGTTCAGGTGATCACCATCATGAGAGGAGTCCCAGATGGAGGACTGTCAATGTAGGACTCGAGTAATAATACAAAATGTGATGTTACAAATAGTTTTGACCTCAAAAAGAGAAGAAAACTGTCACATTTATGTGGCGTACGCAAGATAAAGCACCCACTGTACTTCCCTCAGCAAAAAATATATTGATTCTGATTGAAAAAGAGGACACTAATGAGTAAAAGTGAGGTATGGATCTGATTGGTGACTGTCATGATGTGTCGAATGGTTTTCTGGTGATCACCTTGAAAGTTTCTGGTTCAAACATTGTTTTACAAAGTATTTTCACAAATCTTGAGGAAATCCTTTTCGGCTCTTGTCAACGTTGGAATCTTCAAGAGGAACGAGTCCTCTGTATGTACGAGTGTAATGTAGTGTGTGTGTAGAAGTGAGTTTGTGAGTATCTAGAGGCATAAGTTGCTGCTGATCTGGCAAGTGGAGCCAGTTCCTGCTTGTGATAAGAAGAGTTTTCCATTGGGGCAGACACACACCTCAAAGACACTCTGTCTGGTTCCAGAGGGGGAGGCTTTTCCCTCCGGCAGACGTAGGAGCTTGATTTTACTGGCATCCAAGCTGATCTAAAAAGAGAGAGAAGAGAGGATCTGAAATTTATTTCATCGTTTCACATTATAGCTATTTTAAATAAATGTACCTTCAATCAGTTTGTCGTCAACCTCAGATGCCTTTATTTTACATTCTTTGTTTTAATATTACTTTTCAGAGTAATACTTATATATAAGTAAAACTTATATTTTTGCTGCATTATATTTTTGTGGAAAACTTTTTTTTCTGGATTCTCTGATGAACAGAAAGTTCAAAAGAACAGCATTTATTTGAAATAGAAATCTTTTGTAACATTATAGATGTCTTTACTGTCACTTTTGATCAATTTAAATTGCAATAATATTTCACAGTATTACTGTTTTTACTGTATTTCTAATCAAATAAAATGCGGTCTTAGTGAGTATTAGAGACATCTTTCAAAAACATAAAAAACAAACAAAAAAATAACTTCTTTCCAAACTTTTGACTGGTAGTGTATGCCGACATGATTTTATGACATTGGTACTGTATGACTTAAATTGTTGGATACAGCAGAGAAGGTTAAGGCCTCTGAGGTGAACAGGCCAAAATCACTATTTTAAGAGAGATACGGAAATGTGATGTGTTTAAAACTAGATACATTTAATGCTACATTCATTTTATGTTAAATAATAGTGTACTGTATTCATAGAAAGTGCTTTCTATAATAGTTAAGATTAGTTCCATGTTTATTTTTCTCTTTTACCATCTAGAAATTGTAGGTCCAAAAAGACCAGCATTGTCATTTTATTGAACAAAATATTTCATCTCACAGCCTGTTCATCCAAGTCAAGTCAACTTCCTACATCCAACCAATCGTAGCAGTTTCAGTGACATAAGCACTCCAGTAAGTCTCGCTTAGACACACTTTTAGCCCTTTACCTGAGCTGCACCTTTCTCATTTCTCACTTTCTATTTTTCACGGGACCCTTGAGAAAGCATGTATTACCAAGGCTGGGAGAGGAGCTAGTCAAGGGATAAAAAGGTAAGAGGAGTCATTACTGACAGCCTGAAGGAAGCATTCCCGTCAAATGACCTGAAACACTTTTTAAGCAGGGGTCTCAGCTGACTTCCCCAGACATCTGCTACCGAGCAAATTCGAGTGAGGGAGGGCTTCCCCCCCCCCTTCTAAGGTGGCTAATGCACAAGCCTCCAGTCTAATTGTGGCGGAACTGTCAAGGGGGCAGTTGGGCCATTGGAGGTGTCTGTTTCTCCTGGTAAAAAAGGAGCGACAAATGAAAGTGCTGAGGGGTACTGGAGTGGAATATGCGACTAACGGGAGAAAGTCAAGAAAGCATAACCTGAAACTATGAGAGCTGATTCAAGCCCAGTCCCTTGACCTCACTGGGACTCGTTTATCTATCAAACTGCAAGTCAAATGGCAAAACCCAGGGGAGTAGCAATTATAATAAATGGGGGACATGTCCCCCATCACTCTTTTTGAAATTTCTGCATTGGTTTTTTTAAATACCTCTTTTTTTTTTTTTTTTTTTTTTTTTTGTGAGAAATTTTGAAATTTTGCCTCCACAGCTTTGGCACGTTTATGGAAGCTTGTTTCCCCCACTGAATAAAACAAGTTAAAAGATAATTGTGACTTTTTATTTCACAATTCTGACTATAAACTTGCAATTGCGAGAAATAATGTCAGAATCGTGGGATATAAACTCGTAATTGCTAGAAATAAAGTCAGAATTGCGAGATATAACCTCGCAATTACGAGAAAAAAAGTCAGAATTGCGAAAAAAAAGTTAGAATTGTGGGATATAAACTTGCAACTCTGACTTTTTTCTCACAATTGCGAGTTTAAATTTCACAATTCTGACTTTTCTCTCAATTGGCTTCTTTTCTCAAAATTGTGAGATATAAACTATAAAGTCCAATTCTGAGGGGAAAAAAGACTTGCAATTGCCTTTTATAAAGTCAGAATTGCGAGATATAAACAATTGCGAGATATAAACTCACAATTCTGAGAAAAAAAAGTCAGAATTGCATGATATAAACTCGCAATTCTGACTTTTTTCTCAGAATTGCAAGTTTATATCTTGAAATTTTGACCTTTTTTTATAACACAATTGAGAATTTATATCACACAATTCTGACTTTATAACTCGTAATTGCAAGTTTATATCACACAATTCTGAGAAAAAAAAAGTCAGAAAAAGTCGCAATTAGCTTTTTTTATTTTTTATTTAGTGGCGGAAACAAGCTTCCATACATGTTAGCAGATATTAGCTGGGCCAATTAAATTTATAACTTCATACAATTTGTTTGAAGCTCAAAAAAAGTGCATCCATCCATCATAAACGTATTTCAATCAAAACTCAAAATTGTGGTCCTCAGTGTATTTGAACAGTCAACAGGTAACAGTAGAAAAGAAGACCTTCTGGGTTCTTTAGATGGTTGATTTGGAGAAGGAGACCTTGTGGTGGTTATTACCCATGTTGTAATTGTGGAGGTCGATCAGGCATTGAATAGCTTCTTCAATGCTTGTCATCTGAATTAGGGCCATTTTATGATCTTGGAAAAACTTGAAAGCTTTCACAGTGCCACTGGAATTAGAGAACAGGACTCTGAGGTCTTCTTCAGTTATGTCTTGCGGGATGTTTGACAGATGCAGCATGGCAGAAGGAGGGAAGATGTTCTGGATGTTCTTGGAGCCAGGCTTTTTGATTCCGGGGGATTAATAAAGGCCTTCTGAAGCAAAGCGATGCTTTTGTGTAAGAAAAATATCCATATTTAACACGATATAAAGTAAAATAACAAGCTTCCGCCAATTCATTTACGAAGAAAGTGTAAGGGCTCTCACAGTTCAAAACGCTTACACTACGTCCTACGCCTTCCATATTCAACTTACGAAACAAGCGTAACTGACGCGACTGTGGACTGCGGAATACGGAAGGCTGTCTGGCGGAAGCTAGTTATTTTACTATACTATTACTAATATAACATGTTAAATATGGATATTTTTCTTACACAAACACATCGCTTCGCTTCAGAAGGCCTTTTTTAACCCCCCGGAGCCGTATAGAGTATGTTTATAAAGGATTAATGCACTTTTTTGAGCTTCAAACAGGTGGTTTCTGTGCACTGCTATTATAAAGCTTGGGAGTATCAGGGTGATTATTAATACAACTCCAATAGTATTCATCTGAAAGAAGAAAGTCATATACACGAAGGATGGCTTGAGGGTGAATAAATCGTTGGATTATTTTCATTTTAAAGTGAACTAATCCTTTAAGTTCTTACTCTGATTATTGGAAATAATTGCATAATTGGTGCACATGTAAACAGTCATAGTTTAATGTGATTATGGTTACTATGATTATGAGCATTAGTTTGATTGAAGTATTGTGTTTAGGCTATATGCGGTAAAGTTTAATTGCCCATTATAATCACATTATGAGGGTGCATGTAAACGTGCCCATTGTTACGGAATTATGATGAAAATGAAACAAAAAATAACAGAATTAGGACATTTTTTTACTCATTCAAACTGTCTGAAACTGTCAGTCATTTTGGGAGGATGAATGTTGTGAATTGTGCTTCCATACATATCAGGCATATGGAAGCACATTTCAGCTTACAACACAGCACATTTCAGAGTACAAAAATGTAACAGGCAATTATGAAATAAAATTAAAAAAAAAGAAGTATTGTCACACTGTGAAATATAAAGTCCCAATTATGAGAAATAATGTTGCAATTGTGAGATCTCAAGTTGTAATTATCACAAATTAGTCATAATAACAACTTTATTAATTTAGTCTGAAGCAGAAAATGGACCTCCATAGATTACAGTTATTTGTGCTCTCCCCTAATTATTACTTTTCCATGCCTTAATGACTCTACTTTTGAAATCATTAATTGGGAAAACCATTCTTGCTGTATTTGTGTAGGTCTTTGGAATTGGTCTTTTCACCTAGTTCTCATAGAACATATATTGCATATTAGCTTGTGCTGATAATTTAATATTCATTACATCTCCCATAAACAGATTTCAACTGTGCCTCTTAAAAGGCCATCAGCAGCTCATTTATCAACACATCACCAGTCTGTACAATTTAATCACAAATATTTGAGTCAGATAACTGACATCTACATATTGTATTACAGCATGAATGTTTAACTAAACGTCTGCTTCCCTTGGAAGATGAGAAGGGGACATATGGATGTAGATGGAGCGTTTGTTTTGATGACAACTAATGGCAGATGGAAGTGTCACAACACAGACTACATTAACTACAGCATCAGGACTCCCAGCACAGAATGAAGGACAGTTACCTCTCCGTCTTTTGACTCCAGCCGTAAATCGCTCCTACAGGTTGCTTGGAAATCACCTGCGTCGGCTTCTATTTTCACTCCTTTAGGCGCCTCCATGTAAAGCGAACGTGTGGGTGACTCCAGCCTGAGCAGAAGACATATCACAAAATGGAATATCTTTCTAAATAAGACCTTTAAATCAGATCACAATGTCACAGCAACGAAGCTGATGAGACTTTAGTGCTTCAAAGGGTGGCTTTGCAAAGTGAATGATTCCCTGGAGAAAATGCAATTTATGTCGTCTCATTTTTGTCACCAAATGTAATTGAAAGATTTCTGAGAATATCCAGAGTGTGTAATATGAGAATTATGGAACATTCAGTTAAACATTCAGATATTAATCAAGGAACTTTGGGAACATATAGTGGAGTGTTTATTGGGTTATTAGGTTTATTTTTTAAGTCAATTTCTGTGTAGACATTTACTACATAGAGATCAAAACAAAACAAAAAAGATATCATTTCCACCATTATTTCTAAAAGATACATTAATTTAACACACTGTTACACCTGGTATTAAGTCCCTGATATACTTCAAACGAAAATGAAGAATGAACTGATGTGATATCATTTTGAACTAATTTCATTTTGGAAGTTGGAAACAGATTGCCAAAGAAAACTCTCAAGAAAAGTTTGCTCCGGCTGCAAAACACCTTCGTACTACCATTGGTCCGTGACGATATTGTTATAGGAGGTGTGTGCTGAGGCTCTGCCTTCTTTCATGGAGAACTTTTCTTGGCTCATTTAATCTGTTGAATCCGTTGAGGCAAGAAAACATGAACACACTGGATAGCTGCTTTATAGTAGAAAATGAAGTTGTGCTTCTGATGAAATGAGGCACTGACACTGTTTTTCATGTTTGATACTGTAAAGTTGCTTGCTTTTAAGTAATCTATTGAATAAAATGACATATAAATAAACATGACATGACTTTACTGGAGTGCTAATTTGCAGAGCTCGTGCTAACATACCCATGTTATGATCAGATGCTTTTCTTATTTTCTTATGCTTTCAATTAAAAATGCTTGCTGTTTTCTCATTTTTGTTGTGTTTATTTTGTTACTGTGAGGAAAACACGCAGCACATATTTACATATTCATCTAAATGTCACTCTCAGCAGTGTGGGCGGCGACAGATGTTATAGATAACAGTATATCGCTGCTCACATACACTACCAGTCAAAAGTTTGGAATCTGTAAGATTTTTAATGTTTTTAAAAGAAGTTTCGTCTGCTCACCAAGGTTGCATTTATTTAATTAAAAATACAGTAAAAACTGTAATATTGTGAATTATTATTACAATTTAAAATAACTGTTTTCTGTTTGAATATATTTTATGAAGTAATTTATTCCTGTGATGGCAAAGCTGAATTTTCAGCATCATTACTCCAGTCTTCAGTGTCACATGATCCTTCAGAAATCATTCTAATATGCTGATTTGCTACTCAAGAAACATTTATGATAATTATCAGTGTTGAAAACAGTTGTGTACTTTTTTTTCAGGATTCCTTGATGAATAGAAAGTTCAAAAGAACAGCATTTATCTGAAATACAAAGCTTTTGTAACATTATACACTACCGTTCAAAAGTTTGGGGTCAGTAAGAATTTTTTTTTTTTTTTTTAAAAGAAATTAAAGAAATTAATACTTTTATTCAGCAAGGATGCATTAAATTGATCAAAAGTGACAGTAAAGATAATTTATAATGTTTATAAAGAAATTATATTTCAAATAAATGCTCTTCTTTTGAACTTTCTATTCATCAAAGAATCCTGAAAAAAAATATTGTACACAAATATTTTGTACAATTGTACACAATAAATGTTTCTTGAGCAGCAAATCAGCATATTAGAATGATTTCTGAAGGATCATGTGACACTGAAGACTGGAGTAATGATGCTGAAAATTCAGCTTTGATCACAGGAATAAATTACTTCATCAAATATATTCAAACAGAAAACGGTTATTTTAAATTGTAATAATATTTCACAATATTACTGTTTTTACTGTATTTTTAATTAAATAAATGCAGCCTTGGTGAGCAGATTGCTACCTGCCAAGCAGAACTTCTTTTAAAAACATTAAAAATCTTACAGATTCCAAATGTTTGACCGTTAGTGTATTTCGAACCTCGTTTTACCCCTAAATGAAGTACGAAAAAGGATTCGCCTGTGAGTATATCGGGGGCCTGTAAGATGCTTTTTGGTCAATCACAAGATGATGAGGGAGACACATACCCGTTTACACCTGGTGTTTGTCTCTTTTGTCCACTTTCAACCACTTCTGTCCTATTTTCTTCGAGGGAAGGGTCTATGGGCGGATAAATGTAATGGGCTTTTTCAAATATTTAGATCGAATGGACAAAATAAGCTTGCACAATTTACATATGAATGCGAGCGGAGACGACGGAAAAACATACAGTATGGAGAGCTGCAGCTTTCGTTTCTGCTCTAATAGCCGCAAGATTACGCCAAATGTTGTGAGTTTATGTTAGAAATCTGGAGTGCTGAGAGAACATTGTGCTAGGTTCGTTTTTCATCTTTAAACCAAATTTGGGTCTTCAGCCAACAAAGTTTAAATCCCATCTGGATAGCGCGCTTCCCATAATATTTATGCTTTAGGTCAGTAGGCACTAGGCAGAGAGTAAGCGGTCTTTAGTGGCTGTTTGTACATATTCGATTACATGAGCATTTACACTACAAAAGCAATCCGTCAAATGCGTTTTTCGACTACCTCTGGAAGTGGTTAAAAGTAGACAAGCTCAAAACGTTTTAGAGCCTGTTTACACTTGTATTTAGCATTGTTCACTTGTGATCGGATTGACCAAAACGCATCTTAATACCAGGTGTAAACAGCCTTTGTGTCAACATGCACCAATAGTAAGTAAACAATTGTTTTGGCCAACAGATAATGTAATTAATTAATAAAATTCCCAACTTGACTTCGCAACAACATGTTTGATTTTTTCATGACATTTTTTTTTTTAATTATTATTTTAAATAGAAAATATTCTGGACATTTAGTTGGTACATTAAATAATTTGAGATTAAGCAGTAAATTTGTTATATCATGCCACAATTTGGCACAGTGTCAAATATTTTATAATATGTTATAAATGATAATTACATTTATATTTTTATTATATTTTTTATGGAATGATTATATTTTAACAAAATTGTTTTACAATAAAACTATTGTTTTAAATCAATTATTTTATATAACAATTATTGTTTAGCTATATTTATAAAAATAGTTTATTTTATAATAATAAAAAGGTTTGTTTGTATATTAAATCTCAAATGCAAAAGAATAAAAAGCATTTCTACAACAAAAAAGAAAGAAAGAAAGAAAAAGAAAGAAACCTTTTTGAAAATGGCTTTTTATGAAAAACACACGATACAACACAATGACCTGCTATAGTTAATGAGCTGTATAAGAGCTCTGATTAGCATGTTATTATAAGCAAGGCGAAAGTAAGAAGTGGAAAAATGTGAAACTAAGCAGGGCCAATCTGATGCAAATTACCAATAACAATAGGGAAGATGAGGAGACCGAGCTCAGTAGAGATTTAATTGAAAAAAATCACTTTTTATTTCAACAATAGCCAGGAAGGACACCTTAAATTTTTTTTAAGATGGTTACGCCTCAAGATATGAAAGCTATTTTGGAGTTTAAACGTTACACATCAAAGTAAAATTAGGATCATTAGCTTGATGAAACAAGAAAGCATCCTTCATTATCCTGAACCTGGCATTCAACCTTCTGAATTTCAAACAGTCAGCATCTGCGAGATATCGGTATTCACAGTGAGGTGGAGCAGCAACGCAGGCGCTGTCAAAGAGGAAATTTAAACAGATTAGGTGGCATCGGGTTGGCGCATGACAGTTGCACCTACCAGGGATAAATGGGAGTTGACTAATTTGTCACAGGTAGAAAAACAAAGGGAAAATGTAATTTACCCCCCTCTTGGGTTTGAGAGGAATATTAGGACAGAGGCAACACAACCTGCATGTCTTCTACTCAGCAGAGGGAATACAGCCCTATAGCCTACAAATGCAGCTGCACAGAAAGAGAAACAGAAGAGGAGTTCAAATCAGTAGCTCAAACAGTAGCATGGCGCTAACAGCTACTACTACTTTAAGGAGCTATTTTTACCTTAAAATACCTAAAGCATTGGTTAGCATTAGCAGTTAGCATTCCAGTTCAACTCAAAGGCATTTGCTTGGCTGGTGCATATGTTTCATAATTTCTTTTGTTCATGGATTTGGTACATGTCTATGATGGAATATGTCATGTGTAAGATGAATTTATGCCAAAATAAAACAGTTTTTTCCTGGACGCACAGCACTGACTTGATGTAAACAACAACAAATATAAAACATGTTTTCTCCTCCCTTTTGAACAGTTCTAAGCCTATTTACTTTCCTAACAATGCACAATTTTATTGTTAGTTGCGTTTTATTATTTACATTTAGCATGCTGGCATTTAGCAGGCTATAGCCTGCTCACGGCTATTGACAACACTGCTTCTAGCCACAACATTTTTTTTTTTTTACATGTTACAAATTTTTATGCATTTTAGTCATAGTGTGCAGTGTGCTTCTGTCACTCCTGTATGAACCAGCAAACCTCATACAAAAACAAAACAACAATGTGCAGACAGGTGAAACAGGTGCCTCCATCAGTTTTCAACAGTGTAACTAATTTCCAGACATTGTGCTTTATACAGCCTTACACTCTCACTGAGGACTATTTCAAGCTTGCTGTTACAATTTTCCAGCCCGCCACTGGCTAAGCTGATTATTTGCAGTACGTTTATTCAACGATAATGAAAGGACCCAAGTGTGACTGTGGCCCAGTGCACGGTGCACAGCATCCACCCAATTACTCCTATAAATACAGGCCCCAATGGGGCTCAGCGAGACAGTTCTGGGCTCTTTTCAACTCAGATAGGAGCGATGACCAACGGGTCACAAACAGCGAATTCGCTTCCATGACCGAGCGCATGGCTTTAAATAATTACTACCGCCTCCTTAAGCTGGGAATGTAGAACGGACATGGCTGTTGAACAGAAAAGATAAGAGATACCACAGAAGCACTCTTGTTATATTACATGCACACTATAAAATGTGTTTTATGGCCTATTGTTTCACTGAATGCCTCTTTCTCCATTATTCTCGATTCTCACTGCCTTCCCTACTTTTATGGACTGCAAATTTTCCACGGCGGCTCAGTCAGTCTGTACCTGCCACATTCCAGTGTCTTAAAAGTGTAATTATTTCTCACTCTTGCATTATGGGAAAGGAATTGAATAATAAAATGTTAAATCCGTATCGACAACGTAGTATTACAAGGACAAAAAACGTTTTGTGCCGAAAGCCACACAATTCCAAATTGCTACCTGCCAAGCCTTTCAGTTTAATGAAAAAGGGAGTGAATTTTACTTCAGCCCGGATGAAGAGCATGTCATGCAAAACAATAAAACAAAGGGTCAAAATTTCATTTCATATTCAGTCATGAAAAACACTAGGATATGAAAAACATCATATCTAAAAAAATAATCAAGCACCAGTCAAAACGTGTGTATATTTTATATATATATATATATAGCAGACGCACTGTCAGATTAAATCTAGACTAAAAACACATCTCTTTAACCTGGCATACACATAACACACTATCTACTTCTATAATTCAAATCATGTAAATTGTTAGGCTGCATAAATTAGGTCAGTCGTAACCGGGAACACTTCCCATAACACCTGATGTACTCGCTACATCATAAGAAGAATGGCGTCTACGCTAATATTAGTCTCTCTCTGTTTATCCCGAGGTTTGCCGTAGTCTGCCAGATCCAGGCCGTATCCAGTTGAGATGAAGGACCTGCATCTAGACACGACGAAAACGCAGCCCTGAAGTGTCAACTTAACTATCCCCTGCGAAGGCCTCCTTCCCTTTCCTTTCCTTATGTATAGATAAAACGTTATCATAATTATTCCAGTTCGCACAGATCCATGGACACAACTAATTTTTCTGTATTATGCAGACCAGACAAGTAATTTGGCAATGTCACTTTGTAAAAAGACCAAGCGTCTGCACACATACACATTCAAACACGTAAATGAACGATAAGAATGAATTAAAGGTCTTCGGTTTTCAGTAGGAAAGGTGTAATTTAAGCGACCCCTAAGTTAATAATTAACAATTTTTAAAACTGAAGTTATTCAGTCAAAAACCTACTTTAGCTCGATAATATTTTCTTAGAGCTGCTGTAAAGCCAAAACAATCTGTCAATTAATTTTCCTCTTATCACTGTGAAGCTGCTTTGAAACAATCTGTATTGTGAAAAGTGCTATATAAATGAAGATGACTTGAATGGCACTTTGTTGGCTAGTGCAGGACCCAAACCCTTCACTAGCGACTATCCAGAGCTGCAACGTTAAACGCAGCAGACAATTAAAAATATATGTCCATTTCATAGTTTTAAGGGCCCTCCAATAAAGAATCAGGCACTGCTCTGCTAGAAAAATAAAAATAAAACTAGCCTAATCTTGCTTGGTAGTCTTAGCTGGTCTCCCAGCTTGGTCATGCTGGTTTGAAGGCTGATTTTAGAGGGGTTTGAAACATTTTACCTGACCAGCTAAGACAGTCCATCTTAAAGGGGTAGTTCACCCAAAAGTAAAAATGATCCCATGATTTACTCACCCTCAAGCCATCCTAGTAGGGATGCACCGATACCATTTTTTAAGGACCGAGTACGAGTACCGATACTTTTTTTTCTAGTACTCTCCGATACCGATGCCTATATATTTATTAATTTCTCTCTCTCTCTTTTTTTTGTTGTTCCAGATTTCCAAGCACAACACAGTGAGACTAATGAATGTAGGACAGCTTCTTTATTATTGCTCTAATGAAAAAAGTAATAATTTTTATGTGCTTGTCACAAACTTGAACAAAAATTCCAATAACCTTTAAAGGGCATAATTACCAATATATATTATAATTGTTGTTATATAAAAAGAAATTTACAAACAAATTACAAACAATACAACAAATACTATAGAGATACAAATTAAATAAACTTGTTTTTCAGATACAGTAGGTTTATTTACCATGTATACATTTATTTAACATATTTTGTTGTTTTATTAACATTAATGACAAATATAGGCTACGGTCCCTTTAAGACCGAATCCATGGATACTGACACATATCCTGTTTTCACCCAAATGTTTACGTCCACTTAAGCCATAACCGACTGTATTTACTTGAGATACTCCACACGATGGACATTTTGACAACTATGTGTCATGTGCATTCAGGCGTGAGGAGAACTGATCGCGAGCTGTGATCGTGCGCAAGAAAGAGAGAGCGCGCGAGAGAGCACTTCTGGTCTGTGTCATTCAGCGCAATTCCGCCTATCCCTCCTTCACTAATCGATAACGAATTGTGATTGAAAGCATGCAGTTCGCAATGTGTGTTGTCATCATTAATTTTGAAGTATTTCCACACCTCTGAGGCTGACATTGTTTCTGCTGCTGCCGCCGGTGTCTCTGTGCACGGAAAATTCTGTCAGTTACGTCACGTGAGGTATCGGTCTTTGGTATCGGTGGTACTTTTACGAGTACGAGTACGAGTACAAGTACATGAGCTTGGTATCGGCCTGATACCGATACTGGTATCGGTACCGATGCATCCCTACATCCTAGGTGTATATGATATCTTCTTTCAGATGAACAAAATCTAGATATATTTAAAAAATATCCTGGGTCTACCAAGCTTTATAATGGCATCCACACATCATAAATATAATCCATACAGCTCCAGGGGGTTAATAAAGGCCTTCTAAAGCGAAACGATGGATTTTTGTAAGAAAAATATCCTTATTTAAAACTTTATAAATTAAAAAACTAGCTTCTGCCACACGACCGTACGCATACTGCGCAAGTCAACATGTGCCAAATGAGTTAACCCTGAAGGGATATACAGTATGATGCAGGATGTAGGAGTAGTGTAAGCTTAGACGCCTCCCACGGTTCAAACAAATAGGGCTGTGAAACAAACTCAAGCTCCTCTTCTCTTATATCAAAAATAATCAAAAATTTCTCATTTTAGACTTCTAATTTGTGACCGGTGCTTTGTTTTGCTCTGTCCTCTGAGCTTCTGTGTTTGTCATTACATCATGCGTCAGGTCAGGGTTTACTCCTCCGCCACAAATCGATGCGTATGGCCATCTGCCGGAAGCTAGTTATTACACTTTATATAGTTTTAAATATGGATATTTTTCTTACAAAAATGCATCGCTTCGCTTCATAAGGCCTTTATTACCCCCTGGATTATATTTATGATGGATGGATGAATTTTTTTGGGCTTTAAAACAGGCCCCCCATTCACTACCATTATTAAAGCTTGGTAGGGCCAGGATATTTTTAAATGTGTGTTTGTCTGAAAGAAGATAGACATATACACCTAGAATGGTAAATCATGGGATAATTTTCATTTTTGTGTGAACTATCCCTTTAAAACAGCTAGGACCAGCTTAAAGTAGTCTCAGCCTCAGACATCACGTCCACAGACCGTCTGATGCATGAGGCAGACATCTTTTACTTCTGAATGCTTTCTCGCAAAGGTAGATGACGATATAATTATGGCTCTCATTTGAATTAATTACATAATATGCTGATTAACTAATCACATTAATTGCATATATCAATATTTTCTAAGACAAGCCCACAAATGAAGATAAATCAAGACATTATACACTTTAGTAAAATGATTTAAAGCATTAAACAGGCATAACAAAAAGTGATTTTTATAAGTATTATTCATCCATCTATTCTCTAAACCACTTATCCTCCGTAGGTTTGCAGGTAGAAGCATTTATTTTATATTATATTATATTATATTATAAAAATATAAATGAAATCTGTTCATGATATAAAGTGATACTGTCTTTTCAGAAGGCATGAATTAAACCACTAGATTTTTTTAGGTTTACTTTTACAACGTCTTAATGAACTTTTTGAAGCTTTAAATTTGTTTGGAAATGGATTGATGAGAATAATGAGAATTTTAAAAATATCTTCAATTGTGTTCTGAAGATGAATGAAAGACTTTGGAACAACATGATTTTTGCGTGAACTTTCCCTTTAATGCTAAAACATTACAAACTCCATTAAATCACAATTTTAAATCATTTTTAAATCAATTTTGTGTCTATTATACTGAACTAGTTAAACACACAGTCCTTTTTACAGGTATTCGGGGAGATTTCACCCCTCATTTTGATTGACGGCTGTCAGTGTGTTGTCCTTGTTCATCACAGAAAGCCTGATAAGCCACAACACCTGTCTGTGCTTGTGGCTTTACTTCAGCTTGCTCCATCAGCAGAACAGACAGCAATGGGCCAGTAATGTGTTTGTGTGTGCGAGGGCCGTTCTGGAGGAGCCCGTCTCCCCACAGGCCATTTATTGCTCATTATTTCCTGCTAAATGTGCATTCCCTGCCATATCTGACCCAGTTGCCAATGCTCTACCGTTCATGTTCGCCTTCTGCTTGGGGTATTGGCATTGCGCTTCACGTGTTTGTTTTAGTTAATGAGAATCTACTTTAATTAGATTTTGATGAGCATCCAGGCATCGATCAGGACAGGAAAGTGCGTTCGTCCAAGAGTGGAGGTGCCAGCGACACACACATTGATCTTCCTTTGTCTGCATGTATACAACATTACTTGGATTGAGCCCTGGTCTTAATGAGTAGCTCCACCATGGGTAAACTGTACTTTACAGAGCCAGCACTTTCTCCAAAGTGGCCTCCGATTCTACGTAGAGACCAGGGACATATTTTGTTGTGACATTTGGATGCAACAAAAGCAGAAAATAACACTTAAATTGGCCGTAATTGCTCAAAGCTTTCAGAGCAAACAGCAAGAGCGAATATCCCCTCAAGAACTATCATAATGCACAGCCTGATCTTTGGAAACGGCGTGTTGGAGGAGGTTGGAATTTTATCTGGACCATTATTACATGACAATGACATCGCCCTAATGTATAACTCTTATCTTCTCTCACCATAACGCTGACCAATAATAACTGTGGAACAATGTATCTGATTGAATTCCGCAAGCCTGCAATAATAGGGAACATTTGTCTGAATTTAGATGGTGTGACGGCATTCGATAGCTTCAAAAAGAACATCAACTCTATACAAAGCAATCATAAACCATTAAAATCACAGAGCACTGACATCCTGTTTGTTTTACGAGTACCTTAGATGAGATAGTATTGAAATATCATGACAACTGATACCAAACATCAATTTGGGTTTTTTTTTTTTTTGAATAAGCAGTGTAGGATAGGTTTCCGAATGTGTAGTGATACATTTAAAAGGCGGTAATCAGAATTGTGTCCACCCTTCCTCTCTGCTGTTGAAAATCGCTTCTCTGTAATCTGCTGTCAGCCAGACACATACGGTAAAAACCTAAATTTAGGGATACGTGGAATTTGCACAAATGTCATGCTTTATTTCCCTCCTTTGTAGCTCTCAACAGAGACATGTGTAGTGCTAGTTGGAAAAGAATCATTTTTCCCTGCAATCTTTGATCATTACACTCTGTGTGGGAAATTGCAATCGACTTGCAATCATCTCTCTATGCAGCTTGGTAGCACAGCTCTGAATGTGGCGTCTTCTGCAGCTGTACTTTGGTGAATGGCTTGCTGTTAATGATTTGGATAATGTTAGCAGATGCAGATCTATAAACAGCATGTTTTAAAGAAAATAAGCTGCTTTAAAGAGAAACCTAAAGCGTTCTTAAATGGTTCATAATTTTGAAATTTGATATTTAAACTTCCATCAGTGTCATGGCTTTAGATTCAAGCACAAACACACACAAACACAGCAAAATAAAATTCTGATTTTGGTAATCAGTAGATTTCTTTCTCAGTAAAAAAATATACTAATATTAGAATTTTTTACACTCTCAGCTGATATTTGGATACTGGACATTTAATAATTTCCCCTATTTTTTTAATTTTTTTTTTTTAGAAAAATAAATAAATGTATTTATTTAGAATATTTTTGCTGTCATCTAACACTCACTTAAAGTAAACTTAAAAGGTAACACTTTATTTTAGGGTCTTTTAACCAGTTGCTTATTAGCATGCATATTAATAGAATATCGGCTACTTATTAGACACATATTAATGTCTTATTCTGCATAACCTTATTCTACATTCTTAATCCTACCCAATACCTAAACAACTACCTTACTAGCTATTAATAAGCAGTAAATTAGGAGTTTATTGAGGGAAAAGTCATAGTTAATAGTTTATATGTGTTCCCTATATGTGTTCCCTATATCTGCCCATATTTTAACATTCTTTAAACAAAATTGGAACAAAATTGTGTAAGATATGAAGATTTTTTTCAGAGAAAATCTTGAATTTATTTTTCTTAGCCCATTGACAAAGTTTTTTTTTTTCTCCTTACCAATTGTCATCAAACAATTTTACACCAAAACATTTACTTTCTAAACTGATAAATAAAAGATAAACTCTAAATAAAAAAGTCTTAATGTGCAAATATTCTTCTAATCTAAATTAAAGGAATAATTCACCCAAAAATGAAAATTATTCCATAATTTACCTACCCTCAAGCCATCCTCTGTGTATATGACTATCTTCTTTCAGCTGAACACAATCAGAGTTATATTAAATAATATCCTGGCTCTTCCCAGCTTTGTAATGGAAATGAATAGTGGCAGTGTAGAGTTTTGAAGCTCCAAAAAGCGCATCCATCCATCATAAAAGTAATCCATAAGACTCCATTGGGTTAATAAATGCCTTCTGAAGGGAAGTGATTAGATTTTGTATGAAAAATATCCATATTTAAAACTTTATTAACTCTAATCACTGGCTTCCAGTGTCATGACAAATTGGGTCCTCCCTTGAAATCGGGACTCTATCAACTAAGCACATATGAATGATATTAATTTAAAACATGTTTAGGTTACTATATATTGCATAATAAAACCAATTGAATGTTTCATTCAATTGATAACCAGTTAATTAATTAATAATAGCCTGTTAAGTGAATAATTGAACATCATTACATTCTTTTTATAACTGAATATTTGGACATTTAACACTTAAATTTAATACATAATTACATTAAAGATGATTGTAAGCAAGTGCAAGTGCAAGTGCAAATGCATGCATAAACTAAGCTATCAAGCTAATCGGGTATCTGTATGCTATGCTAATACGTAATACAGACATTAATGGTCATTATAATGTAGTTCAAACAGCATTTATCATAACCTGATTTTGTAGGAATTGTAATCAGGCACTAAAGAGAGCTATTTAAACACCTACTTAAGGTCATTTGAGCCAATGTGATCGCTTGGGGTCCTAACAGAGACCCGGTTTTGAGGAGGACCTGATTTATCACCACACCGGCAACGGCTGTACACGAGAGTGACGTAATGTGAAGGCCAAGTATGGTAACCCATACTTAGAATTTGTCCTCACCCAAGTTAGGGCACACACATTAGGAGCAGTGAGTAGTGAAGACACACACACTGCAAACAGTGGACACAGACACCTGGAGCAGTGGGCAGCCATTTTGCTGTGGCACCCGAGGAGCGATTGGGGGTTAGGTCAAGGGCACTTCAGTCATGGGTATTGAGGGTGGAAGACCGCACTGTTCATTCACTCCCCCACTTACATTTTTCCTGCCAGTATTAAGAATAGAACCGGCAACCTTGGGGTTACAAGTCTGACTCTCTAACCATTAGGCTATGACTGCCCTCACGACTTGTATGGAGAGAGTTGAGTTCCGGCGGACAGGTGACCTCTGACCCGTCGTTGCTGGAAGCCAGTGAATATAGTTTATGAAGTTTTAAATATGGATATTTTTCTTACAAAAACCCATCGCTTTGTTTCAGAAGGCCTTTATTAACCCACTGGAGTCGCATGGATTTTATGATGGATGGATGCACTTTTTTGGGCTTCAAAATCTCAAGCCCCATTCACTACCATTATAAAGCTCGGAAGTGCCAGGACATTTTTTAATATAACTCCGATTGTGTTCATCTGAAAGAAGATTGTCATATACACCTAGGATGGCTTGAGGGTAAGTAAATCATGGGATAATTTTCATTTTTGGGTGAACTATTCCTTTAATCTTCTTTTACTGGAAAACAAGACAAATAAAATTGTTATTTTTATCTCATTTATTTATTTATTAGTTTTTGTCATTTTTTTTATTTCTTTGGTTATCATGTATGACTCTTTGGACAAATTGGAAAAGAACGTGGTCAATAAACCTTAAACTTATAGTTGTGCAGTTAGAGAAAGTGAAAACACCTTGGAACACCCAATTAGAATTCAGAAATCAATAATGCCATCATATTTTGTTAAACTGTCTTACCGTAACTCTTTGAAGGGCTCGGCCCTCACGTGCGGGGTCTCCACTGAGTTACTGAACACTGCACCCTCCGCTCCTGCAAACACAATCCGACATGTACAATCTCAGTCATGCTCTGAACGAAGCCGCGATCCACATGCTAAAATCAATAGACATAATCTGTGAAGCTCCTGTATTGATCCATACAGTCTGGCTGTGTCCCTGTGGATGTGACTTAAAGTTGAGTCACCAAAACCTTTCCGCTAGGCTTTGCTGAAGCTACTGAAGCTGTTACGTCATGGGTTACAGCTCAGACCTGATAGGCTTTGATAAGGACTATGGAGGTGCTTCTTGGAATGCTAATGCTAATTTAGAGTCCTGTTGTAAACTACACCTAGAGCTCAATACAAGTGCAGTATCATACAGCAGGAAGTGTGATTTCCCTCTTGTAGACTCTTAAGGATGTTCTGACTGAAACCTCAAAAACTTTTTGACACCAAAAGGACCATGACTACCAGAATAGCATGGCTTAGGTTCTTTAAGAGTGTATGTACAGCTTGGATGTTTCCTGTGGAGATGATTTCAAATTACAGTGCATCCTAGGAGGCTGAAGTGTTCTTAAAAAGGGGGCTACAAGGCCTGTCTCAGGGGGGAGTGCTACCATTTGGCTGAATGGTTGCTCCAGGAGGTGTAAGATCTGTTGCCCACATGTAGGTTGTGAGAGCAACTGTGGATGGATTTGTACCAAACTATCAGGAGGGGGGCAAAACAGGGTTCTCCACAGGTGTTTTATTCCAATAAGATGATGGTTTTATCTTAGTACAGCTCACCTCATGTGACAGATTTAACAGAAATATGATTTGGCTAATTGAATGAATTCAAACATCAGCAGACTAACACCAGAGCACCTGTCCAGACACTAGTGCAATCACAATGAAATCAATAGCTATTACACCAGCAACACTGCAAAAATCATTTTCTTAGGTATATAGCATTTTTGTGTTGTTTTCAAGCAGTGGCAGCGTTTCGCAAAAACTTGGGGTATGGCATGATTCCTTCTGGCCATACAAAGACATTCCCAAGTAGGCTAATCATCAATCCATGTTCTGAAACAGCCCTACCTACACATTGTCCTAACAAGACGATGTGACACGTGAGAAAATGTATATTTTCCATGTTACTCAGTTTTTTTAACTGTATGACAATGATTATATGCTTTATTTCATGTAAAAAGTGTTTGTTTCTTTGAATGTAATTTTTCGTTTTCTTATAGACATATTAAAAGCAACAATAGGCTAATTTACCTCAGATCTTGAAAATAAATGAACAGAAACAATGTTCAAACTGTCAGCTCAAGGTGAACAAACATGTATTCCATGATTTAAAAAAAAAAAAAAAAAAAAAAATTGAGTCACTCAATGTATTTTTAATCATGTTAAAATGGTGTAAGATTTAGGAATTTGATAATGTACTTATCCATTTTGTTGCGAATGCAGTGCACTTGCAGAGAGAGAACACCCACACACTCTTCTGATTGGCTGTGATTTTTGATTGATTTTGTCTAGTCTCGTGTCCAGTCTGGTTAGGACACGGTGTTATGCTTTTTAAATTTGCTTTTCAAAGCTGCAACTTCTGCCAAAGGCCAACTCAAGCAACAGAATTTATTTAATCAATTTACATTAGACAAAATTCTATGAAATAAAAGTCTAGAGAGCTGCCTTGCTGCAAATTACTTACACTAACTATATCTTTCAAAAGTTTAGGGTCGGTAAGATTCTCATGTTTACCACGGCTGCATTTATTTGAACAAAAATACAGTAAAAACAGAAACATTGTGAAATGTTATTTTAAATTGCAATTAAAATAACTGTTTTCTATTTTAACTGATTTTAAATGTCAGCGTCATTACTCCAGTCTTCATTGTCACATGATCCTTCAGAAATCATTCTATATGCTGATTTTCTGCTCAGAAATCAATCTATTATCAATGTTGAAAACAGTTGGGCTGCTTAATAATAATAATAATAATATTTTGTGTGTGTGTGTGTGTGTGTTATACTGTTACTTTTGATCAATTTAGTGTGTTCTTTCTGAATAAACGCATTAATTTCTTTGAAAAAAAGTGTTAGTAAGTGTTACTACTACTACTGAATATATGGATGAGCTCTTAGAGAAACAATGTTTCTTCGGCTAATACTGAAAAGTGTGGTAGAATGCAAAGTAAATGAGGTGTGTGAAGAACTATATCTCTTTAAAAGTAAATATATACATCAACATGCCATGTGCCTGTGATAACATCGCTTTTGGATTAATAGAGGAAGCAGGACAGGCTACATATGAGATCAGATACACATCTCTCCTGTGGCACATTGGGTGGGCTTGTTCATGGAGAATAGCTGGAGGCGGCCACGGCAGATTCCCTCAAGGTCAGGAATCACTCCAAGGCACAGCAACAAAGCAGCCATGCCTGAAGGCCTTGGGACTTTGCAGAAAATGAAAAACAAGTTTATCACCTATGCTGTATAAAAATGATACTCTTCTTCAAATTGAAATGCCTACTCCTCTCTGACAATAACATAGATTATTATGGTAGCTTTAGAAGACTTCGAGATGACATGCAGATATATGGGCCTTATGAATGGCAAGTAGATCATGAAAAGCTCAGTGGTCACCTGTGGATTCATTTAAGGCCTCAAAAGAAGTTTTGTCTGCATTGAGACATTCATGGCTGGATTTTCTATAAGTCATGCACAGAATAAAGAAAATAGTACAAATATTTAATGCCCCTTGGACTGTTTCATGGCTTTTTTTTTTGCGTTTACCAAAAAAGTAACAGCAGATCACTACAAAGTGATTATATATATATATATATATATATATATATAAAATGACTGAATTCATAAGTATTCACCACCTTTTAATATGACACCAAAAAGATCATTGGTGCAGCCAATTTGTTTTAGATGTCACAAATAATTTAAACAAAATGTTTAAATCTGGAGAGTCCAATTCCTGTTGAGTCGATATTATGGCAGAACTTACATCAGGAATATAAGTAAGATACAAGAAGATTTCCAAGGCAGAAACTGATGTCAGCTGAAGGAGAACAGAGAGGCTGTGCATGTAACAACTCATGTCTGGGTATGTGGAGACTATGAAGCCAGCTGGAAGAAGGCTTTATCTGGAGAGACCAAAACCAAGCTTTTGGCCATCAGGCTAAATGGCATGTTTGGCAAGACAGTCACTTCTTAACAGAAACTCAACATCCCTGCCGTGAAGCACGATCATGGCAGCATCATGCTATGGAGATGCTTCTCTGTAACTTGGGAGAAGATTTGTTTTCTAACAAGATTTAATCCAAGTCTTCTAAAGAGACATGATTGCTTTATATGATGAACAGTAGGGCTGGGCAAAAAAAAAAAAACAATTTTTGATTAATCATTTTTTTAAAATGTGGTCGATTCGATATTGATTCTCAAAAGCCACAAATCGATCTTTTCCCTTATTTATTTCTGCAAACATTAAACATAACATCTGATTGACCTTAATCTTATTACTAGTCTTCTCCACTAGATGTCATCCTCTTATTTAAGTATTTAAGTGAAGGAGACGTGAAAGAGAACTGGCGAGTGCTATGTGAGAAGTTTTGTGAGTACAAACAGAAAGCTGCCAGCTTGCAAATAATAAAATCAATTTTCTTTCCCGTCTCCTTGCACTTGAACGGACAAATTCACACAGATTTATCTCAAAATGCCCGCCTTGGTGAGTATCCTAGTAAACATAGGCAGTTAATGGCTTAAAGGTGCAATATGTAATATTTTCTGTCTGCTAGAGGTCGCTAGAGGCCTATTCAAAACAAAGGTGTAGCTTGATGATGCCAAGTTTGAGCGCGGAATCTTGGGACATGTGGTCTCCACCTCACAGCCTGTGAAAAATAATCGGGATAGGACTCGAGAAGAAATCATGTTCATGGATGCGATTGTTAACGTTACTGTAGAATGAAGCAGAGCAGGACCGAGTGTTGTGGGAGATGAACGAGGCCGCTGGAGTGGTTGCACAACACACGCCTCACAAGCAGCGGATCTTTTATTATGTCACAGTCGCCGGCGCCGCTTACGCTTTTCTGGTCAAGCGTATGAGGTAATGCAGCTCTGTTTATCATATTAGATACATTTGAGCGTGTTGAAAATGATGTTATAACGTTACTCTGTGCGTTCGCTCGGTGGCTGCTGTGAGACACTTGTTTGAGACACTGCAGTAAGATAGATCGATTTTAGAATATCATATTAAATGCTGGATGGCTTGTGTTGATAAATGGCATGCAATTAATTTTAAAACGTATTGTATGATGGAGAAAATGCTGTATTACTGTTACTAAAAACAAAGCTGCATCTGATTATGCTGTTAGCGACTTGACAAAATAGTGTTTTTCTCTGAGGCATTGAAGCATGAAGCATGGTACTCGCAAAAAAATCAAGAAAATTATTTAAACAATAAGACTAAACGTGTTGAGCTATATAACAATAATTCGTTTTCTGTCTATAAATATATCAAAACAGTTGTTCCCTTGTCTATTAAAACATGTACTATAGTCTTTGGTGTTTCCATGGTTTCTACAAAATAAAACAGGAAACCGAGGATAACGCGGGTATGACGCAATTCACAGGCGACTCCTCGCACGTCCCGGAGCCTTGGTTAAAATTGCAAATTTCTCACGATTTACAAATAGTTGGAAACATTTGGGATATTGTAAGTACTCAAGTGAACAAAATATATAACACTGGCCTAGTGGTTTTTGGATATTTTACTGCAAAATTCTTACATATTGCACCTTTAAGTGAAAGACAATGCATGTGTATCAGTATATCGAATCCTTGCATTAGTATTAAAGTGACATCAGCCTAAGGCCCCGTCCACATGGAGACGCATTTTTGTGAATACGCACAAATTTTGTATTGGAAAGGAGTTTCGTCCACACGGATCCGGTGTTTTCAGAAGGTGAAATCGCTATTTTTTGAAACTGAGTCCCAGTGGATAAATCTGAAAATGCCATCTTTGCGTTTCGTGTGGACAGCCTATCCGTATATTTTGTGAAACGATGATGTCATCACCCCACGTGTCGACCCTAGTCAGACGCCGCTAACAGCACAAAACAGCAACAACAACAACAACAGCAGACTCTAGATGCTTGTGTTCATGCTGCAGAAGCTACTGAGCCAAAATAAAGCGTTATTTCTAAGCTTTACTATAGTTTGTATACAGCGCGCAAGGTTTATGCGCATGCTCCAAGTCTTATTCGCTGTTTTAAGTGTATCTCTGTGGCAGAATTACAGCGCCACATACTGGTCTGGCATGTATACTACATCGTTTTGAGTCGTTTCAGTGGTTTCGTGTGGACGCAGATATTTCTTGAGACGAGGAAAAAAAAAAAAAGATCGGAGAGGGTAAGCTCCGGCTTCGTGTGGACGTAGCCTAATATTCCTGCTGCTGTGTTTTTAATGTTAATCAAACTACAAAAGAAAATCACTCACTGCTCTCCTCTGAATAACTTTTTTGTAACTTTAATAAGGATTAACATTTATTTACTTTGTTAACTGAAGATTATATGCAGCATTGCTTTACATTTAATTACTTTATTCAATTTCTGTACCTGAAAACTACTGTTAGACCTACCCGAAAAACCTGAAAAGCACTGATTATTCATTTGTATCTTTGTTCTAGTGTATTTATTTATTTGTGCTATTGCTTGTAGTTTAATTTGTTCTTTTTTTTTTTTTTTTTTTTTTTATTAATGACTGTTTACTTCTCTTTAATAATCTTTGAATTTTATATTAGTTAGGTAGTAGTTTTAGCTATGGTATCGAAATTGGAATCGAGAATTGTTAAATTTCACTGGTAAAATTTTGGTGTCATAACCTTATTTATTACAAAACAAGGATAAATGGGTCAAAAACAACAAAAACAAAAACAATAACTATTTTATTTATTTATTACTTTTTTTGTGGTGGGGCCAGTGAAAATTGAATCATTGAATTAACTGAATCAAATCAAAAATCGAGAATCGAATCAAATTGAGATCTTGTGAATCGGAACTGAATCATATCGGGACATCTGTATCGATACCCAGCCCTAATGAACAGATGTAATTAGGATTTTATTCACATATGAACATTCATTAATGCATATACAGAGCACATCAAATATGGTAAACGAAAGCTCAACTGTACTTGACACACAAGAAAAAAAAAAACCTAAAAAACACACTGGTTCTCGCATTTCAACAAAACTATTTTGTTCAGTTTTCCCACTATACACATTTGCAATAATTATCAACGGCATTTTGTTGCCCACACTGTGAACAGCATTATATTTTCTTTTCATTATAATTTCCATTTAGAATCACAGATGCACAATTTCTTTCACAAAAGTGCTATACAGTAAAATAATCATATAAGCAATAAGACTGCAAATCATACTGGTCTGTGTCTATATTTAAGGATCCAGTGCTTTGTTGCACAGATGTCAGTAACATTTCAACAGAATATCTGCTTCACTGTTTCACTTTTTGCACATTCCCTGAGTTAGCCAGAGCAAATGAACAAATAATCTGTGGCGGTCTTGTAGCGGCAACGCTTCCCATGACACAAACTTCACTGGTTTGCGGTAAAAGTGCTGCTGTTCAAAGATGCTAATTAATGCCCTTGCAGTGAAGTTGTTAGCTTGTGTAAAAGAAGTTTTATTTATAACACTTTTACAGAGCTCAAGGTCGCTTTGCAGCAAAGGTCATACTGTATGAGTCACTACATTATAAAATGCATCACAAACACAAACCATGCAATAGTACAAGAGCACACAACATAATACATGTCTTAAAGATGCAAAACATACTGTTAATTTTATCACAGCTTTACAGTTAAATGACCATGCAGATTCACCCTTCAAAGGTGAAGTGTGTAATTTCTGTGCCAGTAGCATCACCGGAATAACAAAAATAAACACAAAACACATTAATCCCCTCACTAAGCCATGGCTAAATTTAGGCTCTTTATTTTATTTCCTGTTATTTTTTCTGCCATTGTGTAAATAATCAAGTTATAATTAACAAACAAAGCTGCTTATACATCCATCTGAAAGCCAGTCCAAAGGCTGAATTATACAAGAGATTAATGATGGAATATGACAAGTGTTGCTTCTGTTGTGACTAGGGGGATAACGCACATGGCAGACAATTACCAAGTCAATCTCTATCAACAATCTGAAAATCGCTTAGCTTGAGCTGCCCATGAGGAATTGTCAACTTTTTACAGTTCTCTTCGTTCCTTAATCCAAAATATTGTGGATCTTTTCACTGTAATATGCACCAGAGGACATCTAAAGATAAAATGATTTTGAATCAGACATATAAGACATTGAACTTTTAGGTTATATTTGAGTGTTCATTGTTTTCCATACATTTCTAGAATGGTCTTTGAGAATTAACATTACTTTAATGCATTAGGAATGATAAAAAAAAAAAAAAAAAAAAAAAAAAAACATAATTCAATAATCTAGATGTTAAATTCTATGTAATTATAGATAAATTATATGTCATTTTTTAAATTATTATCACAATTTTTTTTTTTTTTTTTTTTTTTACATAACTTGAAGTATGAAATAAACAGCTTAAAAGTTAGTTATTATGGAATGTTTATGTTAGTTTTCATTTTTGAAATGTTGCTGTAAAACTTTAAAGGATCAATCTGTATTTTCCTTCAATTGTATATACACTGAACAAAGTTCCAATGGAATTTTCCATGGCTAATTTACACTCAGTTATTGGGATTGACAACTGCATTTACTTACAGGTGTAAGTCTTGAAATATCCCGTTCACACAGCAACTTACAGTAGCGTCTCGAATTCTGTTTGTATGAATGTGCAACTGGAGTCAAGCCCGTTTTCTCTTACCAGTAAACATAGCAACAGTGACCAAAAGTAATATAAAAAATGGCAACATCCATAAAAATGATTATCATCACTTTTGATATGAAAAGAGTCCAATCGAGCCGCGAGTCAAGTCGAACCTTCATTAACCGACGGCAGCTTTTAAAGGGGACCTATTATACAAAATTCACTTTTATAAGGTGTTTGAACACAGATGTGTGTCCACAGTATGTGTAAACAACCAGCCTATAATGATAAAAATGCACCCACTCCTTTTTCATCATCCCCATAAATCATAAACAGTACCCGCCCATGACTGGTGACGATCTGCCCTATCAGCATGGATACCGCCCTGAGTGAGCCGCAGCAGTCCGCCATTTCAGTTTCCTCGCTGTAGCAGCTGGGGATATACAATGTCTGCACCAAAAAACATTACAAATGTTGTTACTGGATGTACCAACGAACATAAGAGTCTCCATAGACTCTTGGCATCTGAGCCACTGAGGACACTGTGGTTAAATTTCATTTATATATTTGCACAAATCATTTTACGCCAGACTGCTTCACAAACAAGGGTCAGTTCAAACTGGATTTGCACAAAAGATTAACATGACAGTATATGCTTGTTGATGAGTTGAATGAATCAACTTAACTCCGCAACAACTACATAAATTTATCCACTAATTATTCAGAAATGTCCAGTTGCATTTTAAAAGTTGTAACTTCTTCCTTAATCTCTCCATCAGTATCCAACCCCGGTTCGAACAATGTAAAGCTGAACACCACTACTGACATTTTGGCTGCGTGAGATTCTCCAGTTTTGTTGTTGAAGTACAAGCTGTTAAAGCTCCACCCTCTTCTGGAAAGGAGGCCAGGAGCAGCAACTCATTTGCATTTAAAGGGACACACACAAAAACGGCATGTTTTTGCTCACACCCATATAGGGGCAATTTTGACAAGCTATAATAAATTATCTGTGGGGTATTTTGAGCTGAAAATTTACAGACACATTCTGGGGACACCAGAGACTTATATTACATCTTGTGAAAAGGGGCATAATAGGTCCCCTTTAAATCTGGGTGGAGAGTGGAGCATTTCAGTCGTACGTAAAACACAAAACTGATGGGAGCAGCTCCGGCAGAGAATAGTGAGTGGATCTAGAACCTTCAGATGACACACAGCTCATATCTCCACTGCTGCAAGTTACCAAAAGTGAAACCACACATGAAAACCCACAACACACAGCAGACACGCATTAGTGGAGTGCAGAGTCGCTCTCTCACACTGTCTTGAGAATTCACAAGTGTGAGTTTGGTTATAGAATGCGGTTTTCACTCCCGTAATAGGCTAACTGAACTGTGTGAACGTAAGTATATTAAAAGGACTCAAATACAGGAACGGACAACCGTATTCTGTTGCTGTGTGCATGTGGCCTATGGTATTCTGGTTTCTAAACAGGCTTCTGTAACGCAAGGCCATGGGATCTTTGGCTTGTGTCATTGTTTGACTTTAGTGAAAATACGTAAGTCAGTCTCATTGCTTAAAAAATATATATATTATAATACACATTTCCAACAAGCAGCACAATTTGATGTAAATATATAAATATACATGGAAGCACCATGGCATAAATATTCTTTACACAAGCCTAATGAAATCTGTGTACATAATATACAAGTAAATTTAATAGATAAGGAACAAATATAAATAATCCCAGGAGTATTTTTACATTGACTGTTCATTAGCATCCTGTTTTCTCTGCTCCATTAGTGTTACATTATTCTCTGACTGTCTAAAGCCAAATTAGCTGCAAACTCCAACAACATCAGCTCGATAAACCACCTGTGGAGGTATTGATATATCATTTTTTCAATCCCCCACCTCATTAAAGCCAGTGCTTTCAATGACTTGCACAAACCCTAGATAATCACGAGCTAATTCTTCCAAACAAACCTGCAGCTGCTGCTCCCTGCTGACACCCTGCAAAATAAACTTCATAAACAGATTGAGGGTGTAATCGATAAAGCCATTCGAGTTTCGCTTTAACTTCAACATACCGACCCCATCTCAGATGTTTTTATCATTGTGTTTCTATTTCATTGCCCGTGACCCTCCTCTTCCCTCAGTGTCACATCTGATCAATCCTGGAGTTATGGGCCAGTGCTCAAGTGTTCTGGGCACTCATAAAGATTCACTTAATGGATTTGTCCATTGGCACAGGAACCACAATAGAATCTGACCCGTGCGCCGGAAGGTGCTCCCTCTGAAAATATGCTTTGTTTACTTATGAACCTGTCAGTTGTGGCACCACGTAAAAAGCTTTGGAGTGTGTCCGATCAAACACAATCTCTCCACTGAGTGACTGCTGCCTGACAAGTTGGCACACTTTCAAAATACACTGTCAAATCATTGGTCAGAATTTTTCAGTAGCAATTTCCAAACATGCTTGAAACAAAATGCAACCTTTAAAGGCAACCCTTGTATAAAAAGTGCACTTTAGTATACCTAACTAAAAACATATATGGATGGGTTAGCTCATTTGCATTTAAAGGGACACACAAAAATGGCATGTTTTCAATCGCACCCAAACACGGGCAAATTTGACAAGCTATAATAAATGATCTGTGGGGTATTTTGAGCTGAAACTTCACAGACACATTCTGGGAACACCAGAGACTTATATTCCATCTTGTGAAAAGGGGCATAATAGGCCCCCTTTAAATACATTTATAGTTACATTTTACTATTATATAGATATATTTAAATGATTAAGTAATGATTAATTTATTGCACAATGTCAGGGTTATGATTCATTGTGTTTATTTCAGTGCCTGTCTTTTTCGTTGTGTCTGATTAGTTGTCCAGTTCACCTGGTGTCTCGTTAATTACCTCATTAGTTCCTGTCTATTTATAGTCTGTTCCTTTGTCCATTCTCATCTCTGATTTACGTGGTTGTGTTCTCCTGTGTTGGTTTGATTATTAAATGCTATTCCTGTCAAGTGCCTCAAGTGGTTAATCTCTTTTTTTTTAATCCCATAGAAAGGTAATTACCACATTCAAGAGAAGTAGTAACAACATTGTTAAAATAACCTTAATATTCAACCTGAATGTTATGAAGCGACGAGAATACTTTTGTGCACAAAAACAAAACAAAAATAATGACTTTATTCAACATATTTTCCTGTTCCCTGTCAGTCTCCTACGCAGTTGACAGAGCTTTCATGTTTACGTCCGAACACCGAATCATTATTAGCCAACACTATTCACGTGAGCACGTGCGTGTGATGCTAATGCAGAAGCCAATACAGAGTCGGTGTTCTGACGTAGAACAAGGAAGCTCTGCACTGCGTTCACTGCGTCAGCTGCGTAGGCTGCACTCCAACAGTGTTGCTCTGAACAGATGTACACTACTTATGAGGTTCTTTTTTTCATTGTTTTCCTTTTGCCACTCTTTATTGGCGTAGTGGAGGAATGACAGGAAACAATGTGGAACAGGATTAAAAGTCACTGTACAGAAAAAAGAAAAATACAAAAAAATCATTGCCAATAGGGTAAGAAAAATAATCAAGTAAAGTCAAGTAAATGTTAATTGTTTCAAGGAAAATTAGATATATTATACTAGATTATACTCCAAAAAACAAAACAAAAAACAAACAAAGCCGTTGTGATGCCAAACCCCCTCATGGAAAAAGAAAGCTGTTGTGTTTACAATTGTGACAATTCACAAAACTCAGCAAAAAAAAAAAATCAGCAAGAAAAATAAATAAATAAATAAATAAATAAATAAATAGATAGATATATTATACTAGAAAAAAATTGCAGCAAAGCCAGATTTGAACCCGCATCTTTATATTAAGTATCTTTAACTACTATACTTGCATAGTAGATGCCAAACCCCCTCATGGAAAAAGAAAGCTGTTGTGTTTACAACTGTGACAATTAGTGGTTCAACGGATCACAAAACTCACAGTTCGGATCATATCGCGGTTATTAAGTCACGGATCGGATCATTTTTCGGATCAGCAAAAAAAAAAAAAAAAAAAAAAAAACCCAGATATATTATACTAGAAAAAAATGCAGCGAAGCCAGATTTGAACCCGCATCTTTATATTAAGTGCCTTAACTACTATACTTGCATTAAAAAATAATAATAATAAATAATAAAGTTTGTTACAATGCATTTATTGTGTTCATTTTTTTTTGCTGCTATTGTTGCTATTTTGCTGTATTGTCAAAAGCGCTGTTGAGCGGATTCTTAAACACCTCTTATTGGCCATTGTGTTCACATGCTCAACAGATATGTCTGATTGGCTACAATGACCAACGCTTCAAAACCATGTTGTAAATAGACATATTTGGCACCCTTAACTGAGCGCTTACACAGATATAAACAGGAGCGTTTGAAAGCAGCGGATCCCTAATATATCTGTTGATAGACTGATCCGCTGATAGATGCCTGCTGTCAAGCACTCCCGTGTATATCTGTGTGAGCACTCTGAGGTGTTTAAGAATGGCGCTCAAAATGCTAGGGGGAAATGCTGGTATTGTCACATTTTTAAAATATCAGTACCGACTTGGTACCAAAGTTGGTAGTTTTGACAACCCTAGTTATTACATAGTAGTTAAATACACTTAATATAAAGTAGGACACATTGATAAGGCTTTTTAATCACATACAGCTGGATGTTACGGTTGGATTAGTCTCAGCCTTAGACGTCACACCCACAGACCGTTGGCTGAATGTCGGATGCATATGGCACACAAAATTGGAAACACTTCAGGAGTTTCAAAGTCATCATCTGATTGGTTGAATTCTACAGGATGTCCGGGAGAAGTATGTGTCACGTTCTTTAATGATCTGTCTGGAAACAAAGCCGTTGTGACGCCAAACCCCCTCATGGAAAATGAAAGCTGTTGTGTTTACAACTGTGACAATGAATGCTTATCTGGGTCAACTAAACGCTGTATTTTCAAAAGTATGTGACGTTATGTGAAGTTCGCGGCATAGATTTTTAAAAATATGTCCAAGAGTTTTACACGCCGGTCTATTATTGTAGGGACTTCAACGTTACATTGCCATGCCCCTAAACATGACGCTGAACAAAATAAACTGATTGGTTGTTTAAATATCAGTCAGACGGCCTCTGGGCAGTCCTTGGCCAATGGAAGCTGCTATATGGAGCCCAGACCTTCTGCCATCAGTCTGAAGGTCTGGCTACGCAACGCTAGGGTTGGATGGGCTTGTATCCAGCAGAGAAGTGTAGTGCATTGACTGAGAGAAGCTCCACATGAACGTGAGTAAATCACAGGCAGAACTGCAGGGCGGTATGACCGTATAATGTTCAGAGTGCGGTCAGAGCTCAACAGCTTGTTACCGCAGATTAATGGAAACAACCGGGCGCCATCCGTTAATGGCAATGCAGGCAACTGTGTCAGAGGAACACCGCTGCAGGTGGCCAAATGAGGGGAAATTGCAACTATCTGTCTGCAGCCAACAGCACTTTAGAATCAGACCAACTTGTAGCAAGATTTCCAGTGGTACCTTATTGTGACTAGCATGAAAAAGGAAGTGCGTTTCTGTGCAAGATTATTATAATTTTGTATAATTTTAATTTAGGTGTTTTTAACTATTATGTACTTACATTAAAAAAATGTTAGATACAATGTACTCATTGTGTTCATGTTGTATTGCAAAACACTTTTGGTATGGTGGTATGGGCAGGTTTAAGGGTGGATTATGGGGTGAGGGAAAGGTAAACAGCGCAATTAGGGATGCAATTACAGAAATTTATTACAGCTGTAATTACATGCAGATATTTTCTAAATATAAGTACAATGTAAAAACATGTATTTACAAAATAAGTGTATTGTATGATATAAAGTGGGACCTGATTTACTTTGTTATTTTCAGGAAAAAAAAAATAAATAAATGTAATTACATTTAATTGATACCACAGCAGAATACAAGTGTACTAATGTAAGTAAAAAAAAAAAAAGTCCTCAAAAAAGTATTGAAAAATAAGTAAACACTCAGTATTACAATAAAACAAAAAAGCAAATTACAAACAATAGGTAAAATCAATTGAAACAAACAGCTCAATTTTTTATGCATGTCTAAGTATTCAGTTAACAGCCTACTACAGAAATGGAATAATTGAATGTAAAATAAAACACAGCATAGTCTTGACTGCAAGAATTAAACTTGCTTTGTTTCTTATTAAAGCTACAAAAGTCCTTCAGTCAAGAACAACTTTTGTCGTTTGATTAATATTAAAGTCCCCATGAGATCAAAATGAAAGTTTTTTGGCTTTTAGTATGAATATGTTAGCCTTACTGTTATCTATAATCTAGTGTGTTCCAAAACAACGCTCAGATTCAAGCGGCTATGGAGCTTGTTTGTGGTAACGGCAAAATGAAAGATTTTTTGAACAGCAGCGAAAGTTTAAAAGTATGTAAAATAGTGATTGGACTGAAACATATCCTTTTATTGAAACCGGTGCTCTGCTGTGCCAAGAGACATTTCGAAACAATGCACCGGTTACTTTCTCTTTTGCTGCATAGACCTTTATGTCCTAAAATGTGTCGTATTTATATCTGTATGATAATCCGCGCAGCTTTAAGTGGGCAGGACTGTTAACGTTATTAATAAAGAAACATGAATGAATGAAAAAGTAAAGAGCAGGACGTGCTTGATATAAAAAAGGAAACTCAAAGCCGTGAAAGAGAACTGAATCGTAAAACAGTAGAACACGGACAAGCATAGTAGCCTTGGTCTTCGGTTGCCTAAATGGTCAAATACATTTATTGTTGGTGAGTATTTACATGAACACTGTCGACGTAAGCATTGTACGTGTGCATTGTTCTTCACTTACTTACACACACACACACACACACACACACACACACACACACACACAGTGAGAAAAGAATTTATGCTCCTCAGGTGGTAAATCAACCTCATAGTGAAAGCACAATTAATGATATATTGCAACTTGTTATTTATTGTTTGTTGCATATTTGTGTATTTTAGATGTATATGGACCTAATAAAGTTACTATTATTAAAATAATATTGAAAAAAACATCTTTTTTTTTATATAATATTAGAAAATATTATTTTTACTTTGGCTCTTTTAGAAAATATCATTAACAAAAAATGAAAAAATGGCTCTTTGGTCAAAAAAGGTTCCTGACCCCTGCACTAGCTGGTTATGTTGTAGTGAGTGTAACAATATATTAGATCCGTGCATCTCTTAAAGTGACAGCAGCCTAATATACCTGCTGCCATCTGTGTCTTTAAAAGCGCACTGAAATGCCTTGAAACGCACAGCGTCATTCAACGTAACAAAGCCACATTTGACAGCTTATGACAGCCACAGTCTAATAGATTCCCCTTTAAGATTTAATATGACACTGTTACTTAAGCAAAACAGTGAACATGATCATACTGGGGATGTGTAGTTTGAAAAGTGTGTAATTTATGTTGGTGCATGGCACCGGTGTTATCCTAATCATCAGTGCTGTTTCTAATGTTGAGTCCGTCTAACCGTTTGCCCTCCTAATCTCCTCCATATCGCTTTAAAATATAGCATTCTGTGTAGAATTCAAATGGATCCGATACATTTTCTGGTCTGTGCCAAATCGCGCATATGATCCACTCTGTTCTATCGTGTCTCTGAACCGGAGCAGACTGTGCGCACGCAGCGGCGGTTCACGTGACACCAACATATTCATTCACCTCAATGGAAAGTATATTTACACTGTCTGAATTGTTCCCTATCCCCTATATAGTGCACTATGTGCCATTTACCATGTAAAAAACAGTAATTGTGTGAACAATTTTAGCCGCAGCTTCAGCGTCTGTTTATAGTGTAGGGGGCGGGACGTTTCAGATTCTAGATAGCATTTGATTGGATAGAAAATCTGATGTCTGAGTTCTGCTCCGTCTCGGAGCGCACACACAGATAGCTTGGGCTAAGTTTGGGCTTTTAAGGAGAAGAAAAGGTGCGCAGCTGGAAAGGGAAAGAATTGGGCACAATCATTTTATCTCGATTATCGTATTGTCATAATCGTTGGAATCCGCAAACAAAACTCGATTTTGATTAATCGCACAGCCCTAGGGAGAAGACTGCACATTATGCAGCATGCATAAAGCAAAGTTTTATTTTATTTAAATTTATTTTTATTTAAAGTTTTTATTTTTTTTTAAATGAGGCATATTTATCATTCTTAAAATATTTTATATACATTTTTTATTTCATTCTTTATAAAATATTAAAACCTTTGAAGTTTAAACAATCTTTACAATGCAATAGGGGTTTAAAGGGATTTTTCATATATACTTATTATTCTGACAGCATAAGAACCATACATGAATCATAACGCATCAGCTCAACAAATGCTACTTTCTGATTCTCATGCAGAGATGACAGAAAACACATGCTGTTTGTCATGGTAAATGGTAAAGTGGCAACTCTTATGCAGCATTTAATTAAGTAGCCTTTTTAAGGGGGTGTTCACACAGAGCGTGTTATTTTAAAAGAAAAAGGAAAAACTGTGTGTGCCACAACCCTCAAGATTTCCATCTGGCATATAGACAAACAAGTCAATTTACCCATAGTACAAATAGCATATTACTTCTATCTACTCTTAATTGTTATGATTCACAATTTACACACAAATTTTACGTTAATACTGTAGTGGTAGAAATCAACCTTCTATTCCATATAGTGTAAATAAAATCTACCTTATTTTACTGTGTAAATAGCTAATAAATAAATAAAAAATTAATTTTATTTATTTATTTAAAAAATACCCTGATTTGATCCTGCATCTCTTGCATGAGAACCACAGCTCAGTGCATCTTGGCGCAAGTGCTAAGCACTAGAACAGGCATTTGTGGGACAGCCAGAGCATTTGTATCTCAGAAGCTTGCGAAAAACAAACAACTATCCAAGCAGTTAATTGTCAAGGGTCACTCCAAAAGTCAGTTTTAAAAGCATGAGTGAAGTGATTTTCAATAAAATGATAACACTAAATAAAGACCTCAGGTGTTTACCTCCACAAAGCCTGTCCAGTTTTCGCATCTGGAAAGTGTTCACTGAGTCAACCTCAAACACAAGCATACAGCGTCACACATGAGCTTGGGTGAACAGATCTTCTGTTAGGGAGATAACATCATTCTCTGCAATAGGGCCATTTGTCATCGCTACAGTAAGCAGGACGCTCTGGACTATAAGACTGTGTGCATTTAGGCAAAAAAGAAAAGAAGACCAGCCTCGGGGAGAGAAGAAATGTTTACAGAGACTGTAAGCACATATAGGTTTATATAAGAGAAATGGAGTGTATCCTTAATCAAATTAATGGAAATGTACAGAGAGTCGTGCTATGTCCTTACTGAAGGTTTCAAAACAAAATCACCTAGCAACCATACCTTAAAATCCCTGGTAATACCACCAAATTTGGCACAAACCAAGTCAAAACCCATATCTATAGGGAATATATATATATATATATATATACACACACATATACACATATTCAACTTTTTTCCATGATTCCACAATTGTTTACCATTAATGAAACAGACAGCCAATATATCAAGACCTACTGTACCAAACGGATCTAATATAATGTTACACATCAGATGTTTTTCCCCAACAGCTACCCGTTCACTTAAGACATAACAGATAATGTTTGTGTGAATACTCGCCAGCACAGATTTTTTGAAATACTGTAATTCTGTGTATGTGTGTATATCTGGATCACGCGCTGTCTTTGTGTGTGCGCTTTGGATCTGTCAGTCAGCATAAGATCATTTTGTTTACATTAGCATGAGTTTAAAAATCACATTTCATTGTTTAAGACTCATGCCATCAAGAATTTGCTATGAATATTCAAAAAGTTGGAATGCTGTGCTTTACAACGATATCAAACTTGTGCTGAGAGGAAGCGGCAGTCGCCCAGAAGCGAGCAGAGAAAAACGGCATTTTTCATGGTCCAAGGAAAGGTATTCCTCTCAAACGTACAAATAAAGATACTTTTAGATGTTTAATTGCTATTTCGAGCACTGGGATCGCTAGATGAGGGCGTAATGAACTCATTATTGTGAAAACCATTTTTCACTTGTTTTGCCTGTAGATCGAAATTAGCCAGTGCACCTTCCGACTCATTTTGCCAGCACGGGTCACATTTAATTATTAAATTAGAGCATTCATCTATGGGGATAGATTTGTAGCTAATCTCCAAATAAATAGATTATGATCCACAAATAAATGTAAAGATATTCACAAAAAAATAATTGTATGCACAAATTAACAGAATGAGATCCACAAATATATGTTAGGAGTTTCACAAATAAATAAAACGAGATTTGCTAATAAAAAAAAAAAAAAAACATTCACAAATATGTTTTTATGTCACGAGCACAACTGTCTGCATTTATTTGTGAATCACCACCTGTATATTTGTGAATTGCTTTCTGTGCATTTGTGGATCGCTGCACGCATTTGTGGATTCTGAAACAATTCTAGCATCATGACTGCAGACAAATCCACAAATAGGTCAACTCCACCCACCGACTACTCAAGCCAATCAGATAACGGCCACATTGCGCTGACCAATCGCAGCACACTCTTGCTACAACCAATCACGTTTTGCTTTACAATGGGGGCGGGAACAGACTCTGAAAGGAGGGCTTGTTCGAATTGAGCTGAAGTGTTGTTTGTGTGATAAAAACTCCCTGTTTACAAAATGTAACAGATTTTATTGTGATTAATCTTTTAATTTGTTTTGTACATATTTTTGTGGGTGTAATTATATATAAGGTCTGCATTATCCGTCTTACAAAAAGGGGGCTCTTATTTTGACGGGTATTATGGTCTGAGTGTTACTGATCACTACAGTAATGAACAAGAGAATGTGTCGTGCACATTATTACGGTTCATCAGAGTTTTCTTACGGATAGAAAGTTTACCAGTTTGTTAACCAACCCTGAAAAGGCATAGGCTCTTACAGTGATTATCTGGAGTTAAAAACGGACACAAAAGATTTTTTGAGTATATTCTTCATATTACCACATCAGGATCAATGAAACGGGATAAAGGCTATGCACGAATTGATCATTCACAGATCCCAAACTATAACACCTCTACTGAAGTGAGCGGCGTGGTGTCCATGTAAATGCAGCTATACTGTCTACAAGCAGCAAGGTGAGAAACGACGAGTCAGTGGCAGTAAACGGATGTCCCGTTCAGTAGTTATAATACCACACTTGCACAATACCATGTATAATACCAAATATGAGCCTGAATGACCAGCAGTGAGTGATGTACCAGTACAAGCCTCGGCATCACTGCAGCTATGGCTTTGGATAATGCAAATAAAGAGGTTGCAATGCTGAAAAATACATTTTTTGTATTTATTTTGGATGCTATAAATAACTTTTACAATAAAAAACTATTAGCCTAAGTCTGATTCATCTGAAATATTTGCGTGATCAAGTGTTTGACTGCTGGACATTTTACTTTGAAATGCAAAATCTATTGGCTATGTAATTCAATAACCTGTCACATTTAAAAATTCATCATCTTTACAAACAATGGTAATGTTAAAACGTTTTAATTAATGTTTAAAATATTAATGTTTAAAATATTATGTTAATGTTTAATAGCTGGTTTGCTGCTCATATCCATCAATATTTGATTGATAAACTGGGAAATGCTGTTGTTATGTGACGACAGTTTCATCTATTTTGCAAACTCGCATGTTTATCACAAGGTTAAATCCAGTTAGATAAATAGAACTAACTTTCTTGTGCATCATCTTTAGAAGAGGCTTCCTTCTGGGATGACAGCCATGCAGACCAATCTGATGCAGTGTGCGGCGTATGGTCTGAGCACTGACAGGCTGACCCCTTCAACCTCTGCAGCAATGCTGGCAGCACTCATATGTCTATTTCCCAAACACAACCTCCGGATATGATGCTGAGCACGTGCACTCAACTTCTTTGGTCGACCATGGCGAGGCCTGTTCTGAGTGGAACCTGTCCTGTTAAACCGCTGTATGGTCTTGGCCACCGTGCTGCAGCTCAGTTTCAGGGTCTTGGCAATCTTCTTATAGCCTACACCATCTTTATGTAGAATATGTTTTTCATTAGCAAATCTCATTTTATTTATTTGTGAATCCAATTAGTTTTTGTGAAACTCCGAACATATATTTGTGGATATCATTCTATTCATTTGTGCATACGATTATTTTTTGTGAATATCTTTACATTTATTTGTGGATCATAATCTATTTATTTGGAATTTTGCTACAATTCTACCCCCATATTCATCTGGCGCAAAAACCAATAAGGATATAAATTAACTGAACATTTTGTAATAAATGCAACTAATAAAAAATATTATATAATTAAAATATTATATAACTGAGTCGAAAAGTCGAAAATGGTGATTAACAGCAGCATTTAAAAGGTTAGTTCAAAAATGATTCTGTAGGATGGAAATATCTTACATTTCTGTTTCAAAGATTAACCAAAGTCTTATGGAATTGTAACAGTCTCTTTAACCAAACATTTTACCTCAAAAAAGAATAAGCTTAAACTTAAAAGACTCATTCATGTAATCATTGAATTGTTTTTTTACATGAACTGTGAGAACAAACTGATTCAGACTTCCTAAGTACGTACTATGATGCACACTGGAGTGTGTTCGATTACTGCAACACGGTTTTGAAAACTACTGTCATGATACTGAAAAAGATTGGTCTAACTACTAGCACTTAAGTCAGCTATTCTCTAACACTGAAGAGAATGGAGGAGTTCATGTTCAACGTTTATCACATATTGTGTCTAAATAGTGTAATATGCATGTAGACACGCTCACATAGTTCAATGTACCACTAAATGTACCACAATTTACTCCACTTTACATTGTATCTCACAGAGGAAATGATTGTTATAAGGCTAAATTGTCAAAATAGTGAATAGCCTCAACTAATACAGCCCCTATTGAAAATTCCAAGATGATGTTATAAAAAGAACCATATATCAAACTCCTTATAAATATCACAAATTGCAAGAATGATACTTGGTATGTTTTTGTGCTCATAATGCCATTAGGTTTCAGGTAACAAGACATGATGTGAGACACAGCACCAATATACTGTGCTCAGTGTGAAAATCTAATCTTGCTTGGTGACCAGAGACAACCTGAATTATTTCTGTGTGTGTGGGTACAGCGGAGACTTAACCATAATTTACCTGCTTTTATAGACTCTTTATCATCCGCTTACCATGGTCATCTGACAGAATTCCAATGGTCACTCAGCACAGCAAATTTCCCATTCAGCCATGATAAAACAGTGAAATGTAAGGGCCATATTTCCTCTGTAAAGGAATCTCCTGTACCACATTTCACAGACTGTTAATCTCCAACGCCCGAACAAACGCATTGAGATTGAAGCCCGTCGAGAAGGAGCAAACTGAATTTGTCTATAGATTAAATTAACAGCTTTAATTACAGGCAATGTTAAATGCTGTATGCTGTGATAATTGCAGTTAACTGAATATCCTTTAATAGGCAAAAATATTTTTATCTGGTTTTTAATATTTTAATATATTGTTTTTAATATATTGAAAAAACGAGAAAAAAATACTGATTATCATTGTTGTTATTTTTTGCTGTGGAAAAGAATATATATATATGTATGTTCTGTCACTGGAATATAATTGAGGCTAATCAATGTGTGCTAATTATAATTATAGCAAAGAATCTGACTGCTAATATCATTATCACATGAACTGCTGCTAACTGTGGACATACTGGTGAGAGGAAGAGCTACAAGCACAATCTGACATATTCAGCAAATTCCCTGTCACGGCTCATTTCGATTATCACAGCAGAGCGCTGCTATGTCTCATCTCAGGTTCTCAATATCACGGATGCTCCCCAGTCATTTTCCAGTAAGACTCTGGGAAATAAAACTAGGGCTAATGATAGTGGTTTGAAATCATGCTATTAAGATATTGTGCAGTTTCAGCTTTGTTTGATTGATTGCATTTCTGTAATCAAGGGATGAGCCTGAAGATTCCTGAAGATCCTACATGAATTACTTAGAATTGCTGGCAGGTGAAAGCTAAATGGCAGGTAACGGGTAAGGAATGAGCAAAAAGCGAAATCTGTGACCGCAGAACAGTGCAGAAAGCTCAACGTTGCAGAATTCCACAAAATTCCCAACATTTACAAGTTCTATAGATTCCTATGGAAGCTTGTTTCCACCAGGATTTTTTTTTTTTTTTTTAAATGAAAAGATCTCACAATTCTGACTTTTTTTTTTTTCCAGAATTGCAAGATATAAACTCGCAATTGTGAGTTAAAGTCAGAATTGTGAGATATAAAGTAAGAATTGTGGGAAATAAACTCGCAATTCTGACTTTTTTTCCCCTCGCAATTGCGAGTTTATATCTCACAATTCTGACTTCTCCGATTGCATGACTTTATAACATGAAGTTGTGATTTTAAAAACTCGGCCGTCTGCCGGAAATTAGTTATTATAGTTTATAAAATATGGATATTTCTCTTACAAAAACCCATTGCTTCACTTCAGAAGGCCTTTATTAAAGGGTCAGTTCATCTAAAAATGAAAATTCTGTCATTAATTACTCACCCTCATGTCGTTCCACATCCATAAGACCTTCGTTCATCTTCGGAACACAAAGTAAGATATTTTTGATAAAATCTGATGGCTCAGTGAGGCCTCCATTGACAGCAAGTCAATTTACGCTTTCAAATGCCCAGAAAGGTCTAAAGATACATTTAAAACAGTTCATGTGACTACAGTGGTTCAACCTTAATATTATGAAGCGATGAGAATACTTTTTTTGCGCCAAAAAAACAAAACAACAACTTTATTCAACAATATCTAGTGATGGGCGATTTCAAAGCAGTGCTTCATGTCAATTCAAAGCTTTACAAATCTTTTGTTTCAAATCAGTGGTTCGGAATGTGTATCAACTGCCAAAGTCATGTAAACTATTGAAATTTCAAAACACTTATGACATAACGAAGCCTCGTTTACTGAAATAACGTGACTTTTGTAGCGAACCACTGATTCAAAACAAAAAATTCGTAAAGCTTCGAAGTTCATGAAGCAGTGTTTTGAAATCACCCATAACTACATATTGTTAAATAAAGTAAAAAAAAAATTTTTATTTTTTTGGCGCACAAAATTCTCATCGCTTCATAACATTAAGGTTGAACCACTGTAGTCACATGAACTGTTTTAAATATGTCTTTAGTAGTTTTCTGGGCATTTGAAAGTGTAAATTAACTTGCTGTCAATGCAGGCCTCACTGAGCCATCGGATTTTATCAAAAATATCTTTAATTTGTGTTCCGAAGATGAACAAAGGTCTTACAGGTGTGGAACGACATGAAGTTGAGTAATTAATGACAGAATTTTCATTTTTGGGTGAGCTAACCCTTTAACCCCTTGGAGCCATATGGATTACTTTTATGCAGATGGATGCAGTTTTTTGGGCTTCAAAATCTCACGCCCCCTTCACTACCATTTTCAAGCTTGGTAGAGCCAGGATATATTTTAATATAACTCCGATTGTGTTCATCTGAAAGAAGATAGTCATATACACCTAGGATGGCTTGAGGGTGAGTAAGTCATGGGATCATTTTCATTTTTGGGTGAACTACCCCTTTAATGCACTGTGAACTAACACGCAAACCATAAAGAATTGTATTTTTATTAATTAACATGAACAAAAAAATTCATAAATGCTGAAAAAATAGTTTTGCGCATTAGTTAATGTTAGCTAATGGGACCTTTTAAAGTGTTACTGAAAATCCTACAAAGACATCAGCAGATTCTGTCTGGCCTTGACTATGAGCTTAAACAGACATTTTATTCATGCGATATTATTTATCTGCCGAGTCTCAACCTTAATATTTCTTTATGCCCTCAGAAAGCATAAAATGAAAGATTACACGAAAGAAGGGAATAAATGAAAAGCTACAAATGGCAATTTTTAAAAACCATCTAACATTTTAATGTAAAATTGCCTAATTACTCATACATTATGAGACTCGAAGCTCGACATAGCATCTCTCGGGAGTGACTTTGGTACCCAAGCAAATTGCTTTCCCCTCTTTAACATCTGATTGTTAAAATTAATGAAGAATAACATTCAGCTCCGACTAATATTATGCTCCAGGGACAACATCAGCACGGAGGCCATATCATTGTTTCAGATATAAATAACTCTTTCATTTCAGTCTTGCAGGAAAATATTGCAGCCTTTCATTAGTTAATTTGAATGCTTGGCATTTCAGTGTTCGGGTTTAGGTGACAGTTTCCTGAATTTTGTCTCATTTAAAAGCACAAAAACAAAACTACTAGTCAAGGGCTTTCCAGTAGCTCATACTGAAATAAAGCAGCAAGCCCGAGCAGATGTTGCAGGGCTTGTCCTAATTTGCTCTTATTACTCTTCCTGTGGAGCTGAACAAAATAAGAACTGAATTTCGCAGCTCCCCCGCCCCTCGCGAGACATTTTGAATTTCCTTCCCTGCTCTGTATTCTTTTATATCGGAGCCGACAGTTATACTATGCCAGTCTCTCATCAGATGAAGCATTGCTTATCTTAAAAGAGTTGCAAAATACTGTAATCGAATGTCTCCAGTTGGGAATGATTCTCCTCTGCACAAGCACATGAAAGAAAAGTGTGTGAGTGAATGAAAAGAAAAGTTTTCAGTGTGATTTCTTTATGTCCTGAAAGACTTTAAGGTTGTATTGTTTTATGAAACTATGATTCATCCCTTTTAGTGACTGTATATGCATCTGCATTTACTTGTGCATGCACTGTTAAAAATAAAGCCTCTAATTAGAAGCAAAAAGGCCTACATAGCATAGCAGAACCTTTTTAAGTCCCACAAGGAACTTTACTCTCTAGTACTTTAGAAAACGCTCAGTGTACACTGAAAAAAGGTAACCTAAAAATGTGCTGAATGTGGTAACTTCTAAATTAATTGATCATATTCAAGTAAAAAATGTTATACTGCATATCTACATATCTACATAATCTACATATATTAGGTTACACCAACATAACTAAATTCCAGGGTAAGATCAGGTAGAAATAACAACTGCAGGTTACCACTTTGTACAGTGTACTTAGCATCTCAAAGAACCCAGAAGATATCACAATATCACAATTAAGAAAACATTCTGTACTTAAATGGAGTAAATGCTGTCTTTCTGCATGCTATACACTCAATTATCATGATAAATTGAGAATTTTTGGGCCAATGACATATAAGAGTATCCATGATAGACAAAATGTAATTTAAAACACATGTGTAAAGCTCTTAGAAATGTACTCTTACTTCCTGTAGCTTAAACAGTAGATCATGGCATTGGCAACGGCAAGGTCATGGGTTCAAATCCCCAAGGAAAATGATAAAATGTGTACCTTGAATACAACGTTGCTTTGGATAAAAGTGTCTGCCAAATGCATAAATGTAAATGTACTCTTTGTATTCATGTTGGCTTCATATCGTTAACTTTTTACCTGTTTTTAACCTCTAAAAATGTAATGTGGTGTAACCATAAAGTAAAAAAGTAATATGTTTAATAAAGTAAACATATTTTCGATACACTGAATATATACTAGTGTGTACCTCTTATTTTCAAAACATTTAAAGTTTTAATGTTGTTTATATGTCTATGCGGTGTTTTAATATGCTTTATGACAAATCATGTGCAAATTCATAAGTCAGCACCAATCACATCAACGTGCCAGCGGGCTTTAGCATATCATTAACTGACAGCTCTGAAGCAGGGAAGTCTCAAGATAATTTTTCTGTTGATATGAAAAATCTTGTAGATTTAGCAATATAAGGGGTGTATGATGTATATTACGATGTTATGATGAACTATGCCTTTTTCCACTGATGTTCTTCAAAGTTTTTCAAAGCATTTCTAAGGATACTGATTTTTAGAAGACAGCTGTCTTGATGAAGAACAGGAACATGGTTTGTAACATTGGCAACACATTATTAGCAGCTGTTTGATAGTCAAGCAAAAGGCTAATCATATTAATTAAAAGGATACCACTGTGCAGCGTTTACCTTAATAAGTTAACCGAGTGGATCTCTGAGCTGGCCTGAGCGAGTGGAGGCGGGGCTAATTAGCATATTCACAGATCCGTGCTTTTTTTTTTTTTTTACAAATATCCTGAATTATTGATTTATGATATTTGTATTGTATTTCATAAGTATCATGAAACATAAATAATATTTCAGTCACACTACATGACATTTTACAGCCTCAACTAAACTGGTCTTGTCATAAAAAGGTCAAATTAATTATATAATATTTTAATAGACTTTGACACACAATCATGATGGTCCTCTGTATGATGGTTGGACCATCATACAGAGGTTTGCCAGATAAAATTTTAATTTTTCAAATAATAATAAGCAGTGCAGCAGTTTTGTTACAATGTTTTTAGGGTATGTTCACACTTGGCAGGTTCGGTTCGATTAAAATGAACTCGATTGCTCTGTTAGTGTGGTTCATTTGATTAACTGTGAACATCCAAACCCTGATACACACCAAACCAGTCTGCTTCCAAACAAACTCTTGTGCGGTTCGACTGAAATATGAACACAACACGGACCAAACACATCTAAACGAACCAAAAACACCCTAAAAAGGACAGAATGCTGAAGCATACCTGTTTTCTAACATTATAGGTGCAACGCTGCCCATTACAGTTCGGTACAGGTGTCTCCTTGCAGCAGATCTTCGTTTGCGTGCAACGGAAGAATTCCTGCCGCTGTTTTGACTTCTTTACACATTTGGTAAACTTTTCAGCTGGCAAACTCCTCAGCTGGTAAAAATACCATCATATGTACGCACATACAACAAACAAATTTAGCCCAAAACACAGCATTGTTTTAGATGTTCGTTCCGTCGCAGATTTTTTTTTTTTATGTATCTTTTGGTTCGTTCTGACAGTGTGAACACTAAGCGAATTAGGACTAAATGTATTATTATTATTATTTGGTCCAGACCAAAAGAATCAAGAGAACCGATCTACAAGTGTGAACACATCCTAAGAATTAATAATGCCAAACTTTTTATTAAACATGCTGTATCAGTAGCCAATGAGCATGCTGCTCAACCTTCAAATACTCAGCCAGCATTTGCAGTAGCGGTTACAGCGTTCTTTCAGAAACCCTCCACCTTCCCCAGCTCCACCTGTATAGATTTGCTAAGAGTAATTCATGTATGTTATATTGTACAGCAGCAGCATGTCTTACTTGCGTACAGCAGCATATCTTGTATGTATTAGCACAGCAGAAAGTCCCATACTTGCTCTGTAGCAGCAACAATAACCAACAGCAGCAGTGTAGCAGATCTATTCCGCCAAGACCAAACATATCAATATTGTCATATCCATTACCATGCAAAACACTCAGAGAGTTGTCATGACAGTATATATATCCTGCTGCTCTATAGTCTTAAATTTCTTAAATGGTATAACATAAGTCTTAATTAGCATTGTAATAGGTCTTACATTTGAGGACGGAAATACAGGAATCTCGATACAGCCTAATGTGACTCTGATTCTGATTTAATCAAATAAATATGACCAGTGCACATTTTAAAGTGAAAATGCAGTGCTGTTGCATGTTCTATGAGCTTGCACTTTCAGAGCAGTTTGCAATCAATGAATACAGCAAATTTATGCCCAGCGATTGCTTATGATCCACTGTTCATGAATTATGACAATGTTTACTTTATGGTGTTTATATGTAATATGTTGTAGATGATTGTAAGAGTGCATATTTTATCTCCCTCATCTGTTTGAATGCGAAGCTAGAAGTAGTAAAGACATTTCCATAAGAGTTCAGGTGTATTTCGGGCATGTTTATAATTAAATGTCCACAGAACCTATGCAGAACCTTTTTTTTCCTCTCTCTCTGGTTATTAATAGTATTTTGGTTACTCAATACACTGTATCTGGTATTTAAAATATAATTTCATAATTATTAAATAAATACAGTTTGAAATGGAAATATTTAAAAACCTAGTGTACTTTTTGTATTCAAATAAAGTAATTTTGCTTGTAAATGTCTCCTTGTATCTCTTATTTAAGGAAAAGCAAATTATTTTATCAGTTTGCATTGCAATGAAGTTCTTTACGTACTCCTGAATTTTCCATTTTCTTGGGAAAAAGGTAGGTGTCAAGTCCTGCAAGTCACTGGATGAATCAGATTTTGATTTTGAAGGATTTGCCCAATAGAAAGAGGTTTTGTGGAAGAACAAATATTAGAGTGAACATTGGTATTTATTAAGTGTTGCTTGGACTGACAGGTATTGTGCCTACTAAAGTTCTATTCTGAGTTGATCAGATGTGTTCTGATGGCAGCTGAAGTTGTGTTTACCTACAGACTCACTCTCAGCTGTCATGACATTAGAGTAGTCCTATTATGGCAGGAGCTCTCAAGATTGAGAAGCAATAGACGTGTACAAGGAGACATAGGTATTTATCTAAGTATTAGAATAGCAGGATTTTCCTGACCTTAAAATGTGCACATCATCCCTGTGTGGTCCACCAAAGGCCTTCAGACTACTTCAGATGCCTGGCATCACTCCAGGAACACTTGAGATAAAATCCGAAAGAGAAAAATCCAGTTCTAAATACCCCTGTTCGCACTGCAGTCCTTTGCTAAGTTAGAGTGGATGTAAGGTAATGAACTGTGGCTTAGGGAAAATCATCGGGGGAAAAAATGGATGTACACAGGCTTGAGTAATCACTTTAAAGGAAGTTTAGCTCTACCCCTGAGACAAGCACAGCGCCGTGATCAAATACGGCACAAAACAACCTTGAAAAGTCCAGGATTTTTTTTTTTTTTTTTTTCCACTTCCCAAAATAAATAATTGAAAAAAAGATAAACGGAATATATATATATATATATATATATATATTCTCACCATCTGGGGTTTTAATGTTGGAAAGCTCTGCCAAGCGTTTCTCGTTTTCATGCCAAATGTGACCAGAAACTGTGGGGCCTTTTCAAAACAGGTTGTGCCAACAGTGAATAAATGGGGACAACATATATTTTAAAGACAATATTTCTTAATAATAATAATAAATGTTGTTATTATTATTATTATTATTATTAAAGATTTTATATCGTCACTGGAAATTTCTATTACCTATACAGCAATAAAATAAAAATCAATGGAATAACATTTGGATTTTTTAAAAACAATATCAAATTCAGTAATTGTGTCAAAATCAATGATTACTTTAACACGACAGCCCTAAAAAAAAAAAAAAAAAAAAATCATGTGTAGAATCTTTTTCCCTCCACAAACTTCCTTGTCTTCAGACCTCAGTTTGAAAACCTGTATGTTAGACAATATTATTGAAAATTATATTGAATTTATTTTTGAAAGCAACAAATGTGTCATTATATTGTAGTAAATGCTTTGCCAATTATTGAGGGTTCTTATAAGTGTGAAATGGACTTGGGATGTCAAAGCTGTGCCAAACAACTGTGTGGGAACAAGGTTAAGGCTTTCTGTGAGCATAAAAAAAAATTTAATGCCCTCAAATGTGTTATAATTTAAATGTTCACTCACCCATAACTCGTAATTTCTCTGCACCAACTACCACCTCATGGTCGTCCGCAGAGAAGAGCAGTTTTCCTGCACTTGATTTTACCTCCAGCATTTTGCCCCGTGCATGAACTCCATGAGAACCTGACGAAAAATATATATTTTACAGTTTATGAAGAGCATTTTCCATATGTACCCCCCAAAAATCTAGCTCAAATTAAGAAAAAGTAAGATATTCTGACAGGATATAGCAATAAAAGTATTAGTCTAATTTGGCACATTTGGCACATTCAATCTTGTAAATTAACTTAATGACTTTTCTGACCAGCTAGTACACAAAACACTTTAGAATTCAATTAATGAAACACATACTTGTTCTTACACTTCCTTTTAATTGTGTTTTCTATACAGTTGTTCTAGCACCATAACTCAAGTGAAAGTCTTAACTAGTCCATTTAAGGCAAAATTACTTTCATTAAAATATGGCCTCACTATTACACTATTAACCAGGACTTAATAGCACATGCATCCATGCACATGCAATTACCGCGCTGTAATGAAGTCTCTAGTCACAGTTATAAAGGCTACATCATGAGAGAGATGAGACTAACAACCTGGCTATCAAAAAACCCTTTAACTCTTTCAAAATAGTCATTTAACCATCTGTCCCATAAAATTTAACATTATAGCTGCCTGGATTCATTTTCCTTCCGTGAGAGGATTGGCCCATAGTCGCCTCCTGAGTTCAGTGAATATTTCATTTCATGCTACCTACCCTAATATAAACGCCCACAGAGATGGGGCGAGGAATCTTCATTCTAATTTATAGTCTGCGAAATCTTGGGGAGCAAGACAATTGTAATTATCACAAAGGGTTTGCATGAGGGTTTTTAAATGATTCTTAGCTTAAGTGTGTTTGTATTTGTGTGCTTACCAGCAACGAGTTGAGATACTAATTGCTTCTTCTCGTTGAGGATGTTGACAGACACATTCTTAGAAGACTGCAGGAACAATGGGCTTCCCTGACATTAAAAAGAAGAGTTAAAAATATAAAAATAAATAAATGAAAAATAAATAAATTCAACTTTTTATTCATAATGCAAAAGATAGAAAAATACAAATTGTAAAAAGTAAACGTGGTGGTAACGTGCAATTGTTATGTTAAAGGGAAGAGATTTCTGAGAATCATTGTTGAACACTGCACTGTAAAACCTGATACGTTATGGTAACTCAAACCATTTGAGGAAACGATTGCCTTAAATGATTTAAGTTCATTAAACTCAAAGTAATAAAGTTACATAAGACTAAGCAAAAACTAACAGAAGCACTGTAAAACTCAATAAGTTCAGAATACTCAAAACATTTAAGTAAACTGATTCTTTTAAGTTAGTAGAAATTAAAATTATTGTGACAAGTGGGGCGGGGCCAACAGCTGTGGAAGCGGAGCAAGGCCAGTGTGGTGCAAAGGTGTCTCTCATTAACAATCATATCACCGGTATCCCTTCGCTCCCACAGTTCTCAGCCAGCCCATCCTCAACCTAACCACAGGCTCTACTCTTTACCACAATGGTAACCCTACAAAACATAACAGAACTCCCTGTAAATCCCAACATAACAACATTAAACACTAACTTATGCCTTGCTATATTAATCTTGTGCAAAAACACACAAAATAGCACTTAATTTCAACATTTATTTTCCTTATACAGTCTGACACAAAGCATGCTGGGAATTAGAAATCTGCTGCAACTCAATCATATTAAGTTCAGCTTACTACAACAAAATGTTGAGTTCACACAACTTTTTTTCTATTAGGTACAGTGAGCTTTCATTATAATTTGAGTGAAGCGAAATCGTTTCATTTAATCAATTTCAAACCAGTTTGGTTTTACAGTGTGTTGATATTTGATATCAACCCAAACATACACCCCTCCCTTCATTACTCCACCCCCAAAATGTGATGAAAGAGTGGATGTCTCTATCACAGCAGAAGCAAAGTAAAATAGTGCTTCATGAAAAATAAAGTGAAGATGACAAACGAACGACAAAAAAATTAAAATACAGTACACAAGAGTATATATAAAGCAAGAGTATGGAGCAGAAACAACACGACCTCTGCATTCATTTTCAGGCCTTCCAGGTCTCTCCGCGCTAGAAAGCTTTTCTAATATTAAAGCGGGTCCTAAAGCTCTTGCCTGATCTTAACCCTTCTTATTCCAGTGATATTCCTCTGACCTTTCTCTTGCTCATTCTTTCTCCTCACCCATCATGAATGTATACGCCCCCCTACTGCTGACTGGCTAAAAGTTTGTTGTGGTGCACGGTCCGATCCACTTTCAAAAGTGTTTCTCAGAAATCTTTAACTGCACCTTTAAAGAACTGTTTCTACCTGATCTTACTTGAAACTTGAAAAATTTAGTTTTGTTGGTGTAACCTAATATATTTATGTGAATAACATTTTTCTTATTTGAATAAAATCAATTAATTTAGATGTTACCACATGAAGCACAATACTCAAATAGTAATACATATATATCTTGAATGTAAGTGTATAAGAATTTTATCTTATTGCACTGGCTGTTTTTTCCACTTGTTTTTCCGCCTAAAACTAATGAAAAAAAAATCAATCAGTGCAAAATACACACAATCAAGATGCATTCTCTGAAAACAAGTCTTAATATTTTTATGTAGTCATGCTTATCAGGTGAATCTTATTTTAAGGCTGTTTAGATATTGTATCTGGAAAATAAGACAGATGCTTGTTAAAAATGATTTTGCAGTGTTATAACCACACATTTGTCTTTTTTTAAAGAAAAGCAATTGCACAAAAGCATTTGTGAAGTCTCTCCTCAGGCAGGGTACTGTGCAAACACTTGGTAAAAATTTCTCTTTATGCCTAGGGGCTGATCAAAAATGAACACAGCATGCATGTCTGGGTTGGTTTAATTGTTGGGCAGATGGTCTCCCCCAAGAATCATGCATCAGGCAAAAACAAATAAATAAATAAAGCTGAAAATAGTTGACAAAAACAATGATTCTGTATAAAACACTAATAGTAACAGCCAGTTATGCAAGACAGATATCTGTCTTAATCTAGAACAATATTTTATGCTCCAGTTGACTTTAAATAAAGATACTATTGTGTTGCATACTAAAAGCTAGAGATATGCATTTAATGTAAATTATGCATTGTAGTTTTGCTGCAATGTAAAATGCTTTCTTTGTAGATGCTCGAGAACATGTTTTTTTTTGTTTTTTGTTTTTTTGGAAAAAATAGGTCAGAAACAGAAAAAAATGTGTACTGCAGTTGTGTGAGGCTAATTAAGAGGAACACAAACTTTTACTTGACACAAGCTACATTTTCCATGACATTCACTTATCTTTCATTAAACTCCTTGTCATTAGGGAAATTTAAATCGGGAAAATACATATTATATCTTCAATTCTAAAGCTTTTTTTTTTGTTTTTCTTTTTAGAGATGGCTATTATATATCAATTATAACACTGTACTGTAAAAAAAAAAATAGAAAAAAATAAAAAAAAAAGTAGAAATGATTTGTGATTTCAGATGAAAAGGAAAGTTAAAGGCTAAGTTATTAAAGATATTTTTTTGAATTGTGCAGAATAAGACCAAAAATGTGCAATGACAAAGTAAACAAGGTCAATTCTGATTTCATTTTGACTTTAAAGGCTCAGTGTAATAGAAATGTGAACCAGATTCATCATATGCTGATATTGGTAGTGTGTTGTTTGCACAGAGAAACATCAGGAATGTAACAGGTGTTCAATTATTCATTAAGCTGTGCCCTTCCGAATGAAACGCACATCTAAAATGTGTTGCACAAAAAAAAAAAAAAAAAAAAAAAAAGGTTTGGAATATTAAATTTGAATGCATCATCACAAAAGAGTGCAAAATAATGAACTAAATAGTGAAAGTTTACTTTCTATTTCAAGGAATCTGATACAATTACAGTAAATTATTTTATTTCCTTTATTTTAAACATTTTCCCACATTTATTTTTATGCTTCAGTATGTGGCAGTCAGTTAAGCACTATTGGATCAATAGGTTGGTAGATTCATCCCCAGGTTGCTATGAACTAGAAATGTGGCAACAGCTGGTGGGTGACTGAGGTTACAGTTCTGTGCCTATGGCACTTTATGGGAATGTTCCTGCAATAAATCTTCTGCAACTTGCATTGAATAAAAGCATCTGGAAAAATTAATGCCTTTTTTTAATGGAATTATGAAAAATTTTGGGTTAATTCATCAAACTCTTGTGGCGCTTTTCCACATGCTATTTCAATATCAAAACCCTCACAATATTCACAACCCATTTGCAATCTAAATTAATATGCGCTGGTATAATACCATTAGTATTTAAATTAATATTAATTTAAATATTTAATTAACATTAATTTAATTCTTTTCATTTTCACCACAAACATTTCTATGTAAATTTAAAAAAAAACAGTTATAGATAGACAGACGGACGGACAGATGGACAGACAGCAGATCTATCAGCAGATCTATCTATCTATCTATCTATCTATCTGTCTGTCTGTCTGTCTGTCATCTGTCTGTCTGTCTATCTATCTCTGTCTGTCATCTGTCTGTCTATCTATCTATCTATCTATCTATCAATCATCTGTCTGTCATCTGTTTGTTTGTCTGTCTGTCTATCTATCTATCTATCTATCTGTGTCTGTCTGTCTGTCTTTCTGTCTGCCTGTCATCTGTCTGTCATCTGTCTGTCTATCTATCTATCTATCTATCTATCTATCTGTCTGTCTGTCTGTCTGTCTGTCTATCTATCAATCATCTGTTTGTTTGTCTGTCTGTCTATCTATCTATTTGTTTGTCTGTCTATCCGTCTGTCTATCCATCTGTCTATCTATCCGTCTGTCTATCCGTCTGTCTATCCATCTATCTATCTATCTATCTATCCGTCTGTCTGTTCATACAGATATTTATTTCATTAATTAAACATTCTGTGTTGTTCATATGTAAAATGTTTACGTTTTAGACACTGTCAAACATTAACAATGTTTAGAGTCTATGTAAACACATGAAAATTTAAGTAACCATGTTTTATAAATATTTGTATGTTGGTTATTTCTCCTGGTGTCGCCATCTTAGCGTATGGTGGTTGTCTAATTCCTGGAGTAAGTCTTTTATTCCTATTGCAGTGGATGGGAGTTTCCTCTCATCACCAGCCTCATCAGGCCATTGCTATTCACCTCAACTCCTCTGTCTGTTTCTCTCTATCACTCTGTCTTTCACTCTCTCTAGTCTAACTCGTGCTAGACAGATGAGATAACGCCAGCACCCTACACATTATCAAGCCATCCATCCACTGCAGCCTCACTGATATTATTACGCCTGGACATTGTGTGAGAGAGAGAATGTATGTCCTCCTTGCTATCGCACAGACACCATGCTGACAGGCCCTGATGTGCACTTACTGGTCTGGACTGGATTTCTTTGGCATACAGCGGCTGAAGGAATTCTGAATCGCCCTCCAGTTTCAGGCCTCTTTCTGTGATACGCAGGTGACCCATGCCATCCTGCAGAAAGAGGTGGACAGAAAAACAGCAAAAGAAAGGGAGAGAGAAATACAACAGGTTAATGACATTAATGAAAAAAAATAAATAAATACATACAAACATACATTTTAAAAAGCTAAATTTAAAGCAAGACTTATCAAATTATATAAAACCTCACAAAACTTTGTTATATTTATACTTAAAAATGCCAATGAGGTAAAAAGAATAAACTCAATTCAATATATATTCTCTGAAAACAAGCATTTATACTTTACTTAATTGTGCTTCTCAATTAAATGTACAGTATCTTCGTTTAAGGGTGTTTTTACAATTCAGAATTTCTCATTATTTTGTCAGGAAGAAGAAGAAAAAAAAAAACACAACAAACAAGAAAGAACATTTAAGCCTAGCACTTCGATAGATAGATAGATCGATCTATGCGGATTCATTCTTTCTCTGTGGGTGAGAGAGAGAGAGAGAGAGAGTGTATGCGCGCTCTCTACCAAGTGACATGAAAACAACACTTTTTAATGCATAGCATAAACTGATGCGCTGTTTTATATACAAAGTAAAGATGTATGATTAGTTATTTCAAGTATCAGTCACACAATAACGTAACATGCATTTTGTGTGTGTGTGTGTATGTGTAGTATGGAGAAAAAGCGGGGTAGGTAGACATTATGTGGCTTACTGTGTGTGTAATATTTATTTAGGCAATATAATAATATTTATAATATTTATAACCATTGCGAAGAGCTGCACACGCAAGCGAAGCCTTTGCTGCTACAACTGCCTGCGATTTGCCGATTTTGTTTGTCCCTCATTGAAAATGAACATGTGCTTTCCGCGTCCTGTGTGAAACTGCTTTTATGTCAAAGGAAGTGGTAAGTTACTGCCGGCCCAATCTAAAAGTGACCCACCGGGAATTCTCCCGATGGCCACTCCGGGCCTACACTAAGCATTAAATGCATGCAAATGTGTTTTGATGCAGGGTCCCAATAGCTTGCTATTTTAACATTACTCTTACAGTAAACATTGACTGTTTGCTTTGAAGTCTGAAGCCTTTGGTGAGGAATCTTTTGCCACTTCCTATCCCTCACATGCTCTTATTACCATATTTAATAACATTCACATCAAAGGATCAAAGTGCCTGTCACAACTGTACCCTGCTTTGGTTTGCTGGCCAATTTTGTCTGCACAACTGCCATTAAAGTGAGCAAATATGGGGGGTGTGTTTTATTATGTCCGACTTTTATGAAAGTCTGTAACAAAGTCTTTGAGTCATGATGCTGCAATTTGCAGGTCTGTATGGATTGAGAAGACACCTTAGCATTAGCATGTGGATAGGAAACAAAGGCTACGTTCACACACGTCAGTGTTTGGAATCTCAGTGTTTACCATTTGGTACCTTAGCCTACATAAAAGGGGCAGAAAAGGATCAAATAATGTCTATATGGATGGGTAACCGAAATCAGTTCCTTTCGCAACTTACACTAGCCTTGATTAATTCCTATAACCACCGTGACAGTAGATACGGTATTAAGACTTTTTATTGTGTTTTAAGGATTGTAGTTGAATTCTTTTTTTTTTTTTTCAAACAATTTAATTTCTGTTTGGAAAATAAAACTTTTGGAACATGGCAAATGGAAATTGCTCATATTTCACTTTCCAAATGAAACTCTTTCCCCACCATTGACGAGATTTTACAGCTTTCCATGTTTTCACTGTAATACGCTAGGGTGCGCTATCATACATCTTCTGAACGAGTACAGTATCTCCAGATCAAAACAGAGGCAAAGAAGAAGCAGAAACGAGCGATCTTATATGTAAGCAGATGCATATGAAAAATAATGTGATCATCAACAATAAACAGCATTTAAATCAAAATGGTCTAATGTTACCAAGTGAAATGTCGACCCAGGAAGTGGTTAGGTCTGCGCAAGCTTTAGGGGTGTTGATGGACTTGATCTACTCCATCCATGTTTTGATTATCGTACTGAATCTGATACAGACGTAGTCTTTATCAGAAACACGATTTTCTCAGCTTTCTGCTCAAAATGTTGCTTTTTTTATTTTTATTTATTTATTTATTTTTTTATGAAACTTATCAAGTGTTGATAAAAAAAAGAATGCATAAAGCTAGAATAAAACTTTGCATGTTCAGTTATTCATACAACAAACTATTCTGGGGGCCATGATATTAGGGCTGCATGATTTATCGCATAATACGAAAAATAACATTGAGCTTAAACGTGATTATGAAATCGCAAATGCTGCAATTATTTTTTTAATGTGCAGCTTGTCAATGAAGTAGCCTATGGCTCCCAATGCTAATCCATCTAAAAGCACTGCGAGTTTGAATCGCTTATATTGTACATTTGAAAAAGCAACGTGTCAAACATCTTTCCAGACATGAGAAGCATATATTAACATCTTGTCCCACAAAAGACAACATTTAATAACATATTTTTACTCCAAACTCACATAATAATGACAGTTGAGCATCCTTCTGTGAGATGATGTGGCTTCTTACACAGAAAAAGGCAGTCGTGTGTTTATTAGTCATGTTTAATCAATCAAAGCGTTTCAATCTTCTGTTTATTTAGCTACAGCGATATGACGTTATCTTCTTCTGTGGCAGGGCATACTTGGAGTTTCTGCGCAAGAGCGCCCTCTGGCTTTCAGATGGAGAAGCATTTACTGCTGATCACAAAGCCGTACAGCTCTGATAAGCTGCGCATAAAATAATCACAGCCTTTGCCAAAGCACATACATTTTAATTGCTATAAATCCTACATGAAATGTTTGTAAAAAATTACCAAAAACACTGGTGGCGGCTGGCAACTTAAAAAAAGAGAGAGAGAGAGAGAGAGAGAGAGAGAGAGAGAAGAAAGAGTTAATGCAAGCAGATTCAACAAACCTACAGCACATTTTGAGCAAACTCTTAAGGTACAGTCACGTTTACCTTTGTTTAAATTATGTCAGAAATCCAGTCATTTTAATAGGAATCTACACAATTGGGAATTTCACAAGGTTGAAAGATATGAAAGCGTGATTAACTGTAATAAATCAATTTTGTAATTATAAATTATTGTGACTATCAGTTTAAAATTGCACAGCATGTAAAATAGACTAAAATTTCTAGAAGTTTAGTCAACTAAAACTTGACTAAACAAAAAACAGAATAGGTTGACTAAGTATGATAAAAATCTAAAAAGGACATTTGACACAGGACTAAAACTAAAAAAAAAAAAAAAGTTGACAAAATTAACATTACTATCTCAAACAAGCTAACGACCAGCTTGTAATGAACTATCATGCTCCAAAACCAATTCCAAAAATCCAAAGTTTAAAGATTTTGTTTTTCCCAGTAGAAGAGAGTTAGGGCAGGTTGGAAGTAAAACTTGACTTTCGTGGTGAGAAAATGTAAACTAAGTAAAGATGCAGGAGAAGCAGAAGGAAGGAGAATGAGATTAGGCGCCATGTGATGGTGAATCTTTCCAGGTCTTTCTCTACACAAATCAAAGCAGAATTGAAGGAGTGACGGATACGGGCAGAGGAAAGTTAAAGAAAATGATGAATTATTCAGGCAGGTTTGCAGCAGCTGACAGAAAGGCCAAAAACTCTCAGGTGTGTTTCTGAACGGTACTATGCGGGAATCAACAAACCTCCTCTGGTGTGCCACAGTTTATGCAGCATCAAGGAGTAAATTGATTTCCACCACCAGTGTCACTGCACTGGCTGTTTGATATTTATTGTGGAAGAGAATGTGTGAGAGAGGAGAGAAAGAGGAGACAAGAATTGCAAAGAGGGGTCTGGTGAAAAAACAATCTCTTTTATCTGATGCTGTGACATTGAGGGGAGGGACAGTTTAGAGTGCTTTAAAAAGAAAGAGAGAAGGGAGAAAGACACAGATCTTGTGAGAAGGTATTGTGGAATTGACTTCCAGGTTTCCTAATGTATGGGGTTATCAAACTTCTCAAGGTCACAGACCTCCAAATGTGATCATTTCCCCTTGGGCTATGATGGGACCCCCTTAAAGGCAGCTGTATATTTTAATGTATAAAGAACATAATGTATACCATGGATCAAACTTGTTGGTCCAGCACATCCCACAGATGCTCAATTGGATTGAGATCTGGGGAATTTGGAGGCCAAGGCAACACCTTAAACTCTTTGGTGTGGCAGGGTGCTTTATCGTGCTGAAAGAGGCCACTATTGTCATGAAGGGGTGTACCTGGTCTAAAACAATGATTATGTAGGTAGTACGTGTCAAATGTGTGTTCACATGAATGGCTGGACCCAGGGTTTCCCAGAAGAACATTGCCCAGAGCATCACACTCCCTCCACCAGCTTGTCATTGCCCCACAGTACATCTTGGTCCCATCACTTCCCCAGGTATATGGTGTACACGTACACGGCTGTCCATGTGATGTAAAAGCAGATGGGATTAATCGGACATGGTGACCTTCTTCCACTGCTCCAAGGTTCAGTTCCAATGCTTTTTTTAGTCTAAGATCTAATAGAAACGCTTTACGGGCTCAAGCATAGGCAGAGTTTCCAATAACGTGTTTTGCAGCGTTGAGCAGTGTATAGCCAATTACAGACAAATCCGTTGATTTCTGGAACGCAATGAGATGTTACGATCCACTCACCGCTCAAAACGTTTTTGTTCAGCGCTGAATGCTTTGCATGCTGGCAAATCCTGATTAAAGTGTAGACATTATTATAAAAGAATCATTGTGCAGTCATTGAAGCGTTTTGAGATCGCGACAAACTTTCATATTTTTAGTGATTATAGAGGAAGCGCGCATTCTCCCATTCTCCCATTCCATGCACTGCCTATGCTTGCTTTTATGTTTCTAAATGTTGTTGACACTTTAATAACAAATATTATAATTTATCACCGTTTATGCTGGGATCTGTAGGTTGTGGTTAGGGCTAGGCGACATGTAACTTAAAAGTGTAACATGAAAATCTCGGATGTACTGAAAAAAAAAAACGTTTTATACTTTTTATTTGTTAAACATTTCAGTTTTAGCATCTCGGAGATGCACTCTCCTACATAATCTCTTGATTATTCATTAATTACTATTAAAAGGTAATGACAGACACACACAAAAAAAATCTGAGCAAGCATAAAACTGGATTGATATGTGCATCTCAATGCCAAAACAGCACAGAAAGTCTGCAAGGCTGTACAACTCAAGCACATCTGCACACTGCACAGGATAGCAATTTCGGAATAGTAGAAGGTGAAGGTTTAGCTCTTGAATCTTAATTAGCTAACATGACTGGACAGTCTAGGAAGATTACCTAGCAATGTCAGTGCAGCTAATTAATATTCATGAGCTCAGTCTTCACCATATAGTCCTAGTGACATTACAACCCAACCATCTTCTTTCCCCACAATTTAAAAGTCATTCTGTTGCCAAGGTTGTAAAGTCATAAGATCGCTTCCTCTGCTAAAGCTCTCTCAAGATATCTCATTTGTGATCATGTACGCAAACTAGGGCTGCATGATTTGGGGAGGAAAAAAAAAAAAAAAAAAAAAATCAAACTGTGATATTTATGATAATTGTGATTGCGCTTTAAAATACAATTTTTAAATAATTTTGTGTTTGCTTTGCTTGTTTGTAGGGCTGCATACTACTACAGGACAACCTGTCACTCACATTACATCATAGCAATAGCAAACAATAACTATCCAATCAATTCCCAATGGACAGTCCCGACCTACATTTTCTTGTTCCAGAAGCTGTTTCACATGGATATACGACACAATAGGGAAGATAAACTTCTGTTTCATGCACTTTAAAGACTTCCAAAAATCTCCTCTTTCAGCAATCAGGTTTAGAGCAACATGAAAATGAACTATCCCTTATGCCAGGTTCAGATTACACAATATCAGACGATTTTGGCACGGTCCATTTGATATAGTGTGTTGTGGTGATTCGTAAACAACAATGGGCGTCAGGACGATAGAATCAATCGTTTCATCTCATATAGTGTATCATAATGGACGACAACCGATGCCAATGTTGCTTTAGAAAGACTAGCATGTTTAAAAAATGTTCAGTCCTCCAGGACAAGCTCCGTCACATCTGTGAAGTTGACCAATAGGAGCACAGAAGCTCTTCTGTACACAGCTTTCAAACATGATGATATTGGTGCTGCCAGGTGGAATTATGCAATGGAGGAAAGGTTTGTGGAACTATGGCAATAAAACTCCAGTGTTTGTGATGCTTCCTCGAGGGACTATCACGAAAGAGTGAAACAAGATAAATGCTGGCGAACGATAGTGGAGCCGGTGAGTACTGGAATTAGCATTAAGCTAACACGTCGCTTTGGTAGCCGTTTGTTTACGGTTTTGTTTACAGAAGTCAGTCTCTAGTTCCACTCTCTCGATGACATCATGCATGTCATTAAAGACAGCAAGCGATTATTGGTCCTGAAGCAATGTGTAGTCTGACATGTTTCTTGTTCATGGCACGACAAGAGTTTAGGAGTCAAAATCGCATTATCTGACACAATGACTATCGTAATAAATGAATGAGGACAACACATGGGCCTAGATAACCAGAAGACCCTTGTTGACAGATGTAGGACTGAAAGCCTGTGATTCTATCTGGAACGGAGACTCATTTGCATTACAGTCACATAAGGCTCCACACTTACTTGATGCACAAGCTTTGATGCCATTGACACAGCACACGTCAACACTCAGTGAGCTCTGCAGAGCACTGCGACCTCTCCTCAGAACATGATGCCCTAAAAGGACTCACCACTGCAAGATATAAATGCATCTTTGTTGCAAAATTGCCATGACTCATGAAAGTCAAAGCAAGAGGGTATACAATTATTACTGAGACGTCAATGGTTTGCATTCCTATCCCTTTTTACCTAGAGAACAAATAAAGAGCCGGAATTGCTCATATGGGAGGCTTTTTGGACAACCTGTACGCTAGTGTTTCATTCTCAGGGAAAATTACTCACAGAGTAAATAAGCAGGGTTAATTGGTGTCCAAATCGATTAGGCTTTTTCAGTGTAATTGCATTCTGAAGTCGGCAAAATGCCACCAATGAAAAATGACATTTTCAAAACACAACCTTTGCAATGCAAATAATAAGTGCATTCTAATGCTGTCTGTGTATTTTACCCGTTAACACTACCGAATTTGTCTTGGCTTTGTTAAAAAATACTTTATATTGCATTTAATTATATTTCAGGCAGCAACAGTCACTTCACAGCAACCTAGTGTGGATGCTGCTGCACCATGCCAATTTGTATAAACTATACAAGTTGTTTTGCATTTATGGTGAACGAGAGATTGTGAATCCAAGAAGAAATTGTGTATCCAAGCAGAAAAATATCTAAGATGACAAGACACATGCAAAGCTAGGTGTCAGTATTTCCATGGAAATGCATTTGGTCTGATCCTGTTCAGATTAAGAAGCAGCATTTGAATATGCTGAAGGATTACAACATTTAATTCCATGCCAATCCACCCGCAGTTTAATCTAATGGAGAATAGCTTGTGATCATAAATAATGCATAGTTATAGGTTAGTATCACTTTCCTCATCCTGTGATTTTATGCAGGCTGCAGAAGAGAAGATATTGAAGTAAAAAAAAAAAAGGTTTCAAACTCATGTAAAAATGTTCTCTTTTTAACTGTGCCTATATTTTAGCAAAATTCCAAAAGCATACCTGTACATACAATTCCATGCAGTTTCCAGCTGAAATAAACACTAGAGGCAGTAAAACACCAACAACTACCTTTTCAAACAAATTATTATTACAGAGGCACATTATCGATTAATAACGACTTACTTTCACACTTGCACAATACTATGTTATGACCTCAAAACACTGTTACCATAGTGCATGATTTGTAAATTAATACATTTTGAGATTCACATCACATAAACAGCTCCATATGAATAGCTTTTCTGACATGCTCGGTAGCTCATCTGGTACAGCACTGCACTTGTGAGGTGGAGGGCAGAGTCCCATGAAACACAGGACAAAAGTCATGATAAAAGATTGTAAAAGCTAAAATGGCATGTTTGCTTCAACAAATGTTTTTATTTCACGTTTGCTTTTGTTAACACTATCAGCTAGGTTTAGGTCAGGGTTTAGTGCACATGGTATGTTATTTTCAAATGTGAAAGAGCGTTAACCATGTAACGCCACTCATTGGACATCTGAATTTATGAACTGCCACGATATGTACTGTACAACAACAAACGTGATAAAATGTTGCCAGATTCATCTGTTTTGGACAAAACTGAAAGCACCTCACTGGACATTTCACTTTGAAAGTGTCACGAAGCATGCAAGAAGCCATGTAACATTTCGCAGAAACGTCACCACAGGCATGTTTTTCCAGTGAGCCTGGGTTGTCTCTTTTATACATATGCAGCTATACACACACACTGGTTTCCATGATTTATGGGGACTTTCCATAGACGTAATGATTTTTATACCACCTACACTAACCCTACCCCTAAACCGACCCATCACAGAAAACTTTCTGCATTTTTAGATTTTCAAAACACTTCATTTAGTATGAAGCTGTTTTCCTCATGGGGACTGAAAAAATGTCACCATAAGGTCAAAATTTACTGACATATATATATTTATATACACTACCAGTCAAAAGTTTGGAAACATTACTATTTTTAATGTTTTTGAACGAAGTCTCTTATGCTCATTAAGGCTGCATTTATTTCATAATAAATACAGAAAAAACAATAATATCGTGAAATATTATTACAATTTAAAATTATGGTTTTCTATTTTATTATACTTTAAAATATAATTTACTTCTGTGATGCAAAGCTGAATTTTCAGCATCATTACTCCAGTCTTCAGTGTCACATGATCCTTCAGAAATCATTGTAACATGCTGATTTATTATCAATGTTGGAAACAGTTGTGCTGCTTAATATTATTTTACAACCTGTGATACTTTTTCAGGATTCTTTGATGAATAAAAAGTTAAAAAATATCAGCATTTATTTAAAATAGAAATCTTTTGTAACAATATACACTACCGTCCAAAAGTTTGGGGTCAGTAATTTTTTTTCTTTCTTTCTTTTTTTTTTTTTTTTTTTGAAAGAAATTAATACTTTTATTCAGCACGGATGTGTTAAATTGATAAAAAGTGATAGTAAAGATTTATATTGTTAGAAAAGATTTATATTTTGAATAAATGCTGTTCTTTTTAACCTTTTATCTTCTTTATCTTTTAACCTTTTTATCATAGATATCAATGAATCACAGGTTCCAAAAAAATATTAAGAAACACTGTTTTCAACATTGATAATAACCGAGTATCAAATCAGCATATTAGAATGATTGCTGAAGGATCATGTGACACTGAAGACTGGAGTAATGATGCTGAAAATTCAGCTTTGCATCACAGAAATAAATTATATTTTAAAGTATATTAAAATAGAAAACCATAATTTTAAATTGTAATAATATTTCACATTATTATCGTTTTTTCTGTATTTATTATTAAATAAATGCAGCCTTAATGAACATAAGAGGTTTTGTTCAAAAACATTAAAATAGTAATGTTTCCAAACTTTTGACTGGTAGCGTGTATATATATATATATATATATATATTTTTTTTTTCTTTTTTTCTTACTAATGAAATAAAGAAATAAATTCAATCATTAAGAGGTTGTTTATTTAAGAACAAGTGCTGCTTCTTTGTATCTTGCTGTCTGGTAAAGTGTTTTCTTAAAGAGAAGATAAGAAGTTGCACCCTCTTGGACTCAACCTAAAAACATGGGAAGCCTATTTCGCTTGGATCACAGGTGATAGCCATATCCCTGCTGTAGCCCGTGTGTACCCTCAGATGCCTATCGATGGAATTGCCTCTCGGCTTGCTGGAGGCTCCATCTTGAGATCTGATCGAGTTCTTCAAAGTCAGAGAAGCCGCCTTCATATCATCTATCATAGGAACGTGGCATTCCTCAGGAGTGCAGAGAGAAATGGAAAGAATGTGAAGAGCTGTGGTGGAGACTGAGTTGTTTGTTGCATTTATAGGAATAATTAATCCAATTGAATTTAGAAGTGGCATTTAGAAGTCAGACATTTCTTAATATTTGCTGCCATCCTTGGCAAAACTGTAAATCAATGTGTTCATCCAGGTAACTGAAACTGGTGCTAATTTTATGTCTCTCAAATCACACCGTGACTCTCTTGTTTGACATAAACAAAACTGTCACATGGATCACTTTTATGATACCTTTATTTATTTTGATAGCCATTTTTTTTTTTTTTTTTTTGTACGGTAAAGTGCAGCATCAACATTCTTCAAAACTTCTCTTTTCGTGTTTCACAGAAGACAGAAAGGTATACAATAAATCATGACAGTTATTTCACTTTTGGGGTAAACTATCCCTTTAATTCAAGAAATACAATGGTTGTGCAACATTACTACAAAACGCACTTTCAAAGTGACTTGTCCAGTGATGCTAAAAGCACTTCAGTTATATCAGAAACAGATTAATGTGAATCTGGGAATGTTTATTGGTTGTTGTATGTATTGCAGAAGTTCAGAAATGAAATGTCCAATGACTAGAGCTAAAACGTAAATGCTCTGTCGTGTTTGAAAATATGTCTCACCTACACTTAACCGTACTGTAAACCTAACCAATAGAGTAAACAAAAGCAAATATGACATAAAAATGCATTTTCTGAAGCAACCATGGCATTTTAACTTTCTTCTTTGAGTCTTTGGGCCCTATCATGCACCCGGCGCAAAGTGACGCCAGGCGCGACGCAAGTGTTTTTTGCTAGTTTCAGCCCAACGCAGTTATCAATTTCACGTCCAGCGCCCACGTTGTTTAAATAGCAAATGCACTCTCGCCCATGGGCATGCTGATCTGAAAATGAGGTGTTATCAGGCTCATTGTTGGCATGTTGCTATTTTGAGGCAACTGAAAACAACTGCGCCCATTCATCACCAAAAACCTGGTCTAAAGTCAACGGCAAGTCAAGTATATATACTGATGAATGGCGCAGTTGTTTTCAGTTGCCTCAAAATATATACACACACACACACACACACACACACACATATATATGTATTTATTTTTTTATTTGAAAGGCGCGTTAGTAATATGCACTCTGATTGTTACACACACAGGGATGTGCAGCAGCACACAAATGTGCTAAATATTAAAAATAAAAAGGATTGCAAATGTAAAAGATTATTATTGTGTACATAAAAATAAAAATGCCTACGTGTCATAATGGATAGTCATTGCATGTATCAGAATTAGTCAAACCAAAATTTATTCAGACACCTTGAACATTTCATTCATTAATACAATTTATTCACTATAGTTTTAAAAAATGTTAATAAAATATGACAAGATCTCAGAGTTAAACTGTGTCAGAAAAAAAATAATCTTAATTATGTCAGATAACACTTAAGCAAAACATGGTCAGGTCAAAGTGTCTGAATAATTTTTGGGGTTACACTTTATTTTATAGTGCCAGTTACATTGTAATTACTTAATTAATAGTACTCAGTACTTATTTAACAACATGTACTTACTATAGAGTTACAGTTAGGGTTTGGTTTAGGGTTAGTTACTTATAATTATGCATAATTTACTGTTATTACTATAGTAAGTACATGCAATAACATGTAACTACAGCACTGTAAAATAAAGTGTTACCATTTTTGGTTCCAAATTTTATCCATTTTAATGGTAATCCTCTGTATGAAGAATTTTTGGGTATGTCAGTTCACTTTATTTTGCTATCCTCACTTACATAAATGAACTATAGTGTCCTGCACCCACTAGTAAAAATATACCAAAAATATCAAAAATGTCTGAATAATTTTTGGTTTGACTATACCTATTTACAGTAATGACGAATGAAAATGGCTAATTATTTGACCAGTCGTGGCAATACACACATGTATTTAAACTGACTCGTCAGGTTGAGGGTGTCTATATGTAAATAGCAATCCGCCATGGTGCAAGTGTACCTGGCTTTTAAAGGGAATGGGAGATGACACTCTGATTGGTTTATTGCACGTTATGCCCAAAACACACCCATGACTCATTAAGAGACTAGGTACAACCCTTTTGGACCATGCGCCTGGCACGCCAAACATTTTTTCCATCATTAAACTAGCAAAAGTGGATTCGGACACGCCCTAAGTGCACCTGCACCATGTGCAGACCAAGCGCTTATGGCTCGTTTCCACTGAGCGGTACAGTTCGGTTCAGTACAGTACGGTATGCAATTTTTGCCGTTTCTATTGTCAGAAGTTGTGAATGGTACCCTAATTCCAAACCATACCACTTTTTGGGACCCTTCCGTTGGGGTACCAAACACAATAGTACCAATAGTACTGGTACCAAAAGGGTGGAGCTACACTGCAGAACGTGATTGGTTGACAGAGAATCGTCACTTGCGCGTGCTACAAGGGGAATGACAACACAAGAGGCGCCTCACAAATGTGGTTCAGGCAACGCGTGCATTGATTATCTTCACTTCATGTAGGCTAAAAACAAAATATAAAACACAACCCTGCCTCTTTTCGTTTTCTTTAAAAAAATATGAAACCTTAATGTGTGGTTCAGGCATCTTCACCGTATGTGTAGCCTACATGTAGCCTATAATAAAATGAAATAAGACAAAACAACCCTCTCTTTTTGTTAAAAGTCAGTTTTAATTGTCAATAATAACCATTATAAAAGTATAAGTATAAAGTATGAGAGGCTATACAATAAGAAATAAAGACAAGCAAACAATTCAGCCAAACGTACGAAGTCAGCGCTCTACTACAAAGGTAAAGTTAAATAAATATATAAAGTTATGAAACTTCACTTTTCCCTCAGCCAAAACGATTTGCCCGGGAACAAATTATAAATTCATGAGACCAAAGATTGCCCATTATACACAAGATGAATGATATCTTGTTTTTAACCACTACAGAGACATCTGAGCCAACGGCAAATGTCAGAAGGACTAGCCGAGGTACAGCTATTCTCGGCTGGGTACATTAGCACTGAGCGCCCGGTGATCACCTGGATCTCACAACTCCGACAACGTCAGATCAAATTTTCAAATAGGCGCTCTCTTTATAAATAAACCACAGATTTGAGCTTTAAACAACTACATTCTCACCTGAAAAACATTTAAAACTACATTTCATGACACAAAGTTTTATTAAAGTTTTTTTAAATTACGCGGGTTTTCTCCTCCGCTTCTCCGCTATTGACGCTTACTGATAGGTGCTGCTGCATAGACGTCTGAACTTTGCGTACTTGGTATTGTGAAATGCCGAATGCTGGTGTGCAGCAAGCAAAGCTTGTCTTCTTCTTGTGACAGACAGCTACAAGCAGAGAAGCAAGAACAAGATCTGCTGTATCCATTGTTGTTACTGTGTCGTTTTCTTCTTCACGCGAAAATGACGTCGATCACTACTTTCCGGCTACACCACGCCTATCAAGTAAGGGTACTGTTGGTGGTAGAAACGCAAGCCTGATCACCGTGTACCCTTCCGAATCGTACCGACTGTACTGAACCGAACCGTACCGCTCAGTGGAAACGAGCCATTAGATAATTAAAATAGGGCCCTTTGAGTTATTTTATCGCGATTCACGTTTCACAGGACTCGCACCCAAATGCTCCACATCACAACTGCAAAGCTGTACCAGGTGAGCTACCGAGCAAGTTTACTACATCAGAACAATCATGCATATAGAGCTCGATATGTGATGAAAACATCAAAAGTCTGTTTACAGAGCATGCACCATGGTAAAAGTGTTCTGAGGTCATAACATAGTATTGTGTAAGGAACCACGCATATCTGCCACAGTAATCCAAATTTCTGTAAAAAAGGAATAAAAGTTGTTTGTGTTTTACTGCCTCTAGTGTTTATTTCAGCTGGAAACCACAGTGAATTGTATGTATAGGTAAGTTTTTGAAGTTTTGTAAAAATGTAGGCAGAGGCACTTTTTTTTTTTTTTTTTTTTAGTAAGCATAGGTTGTTTTAATTAGCCAGGTGAATAAACATGAGGGATTCATCTTATCTGACACACATACAGTAGATGAGCGAGGCTTCATTAATGCTTCCCCAGAGCACCATCACCACCAATCACTGTCACCTTTATGGATTTCCTATAGAGTTCATATCACTTTGGACTGTACTGATCCGTCTCAGGCTGCCTATAGAAGTGCTAAATCAAGTGATTGCAGAACACACATTTAAACGGACATTTTGAGTCCAAGAACTGTGAGCATATTTTGCAAAGTCAACAGAGCTTTGTTGGGCTTTTATCTGAAAACCTCACAGAAGTTCAATCTTCTTACCAACAGTCATGATCATCTGGATTGCGAATTAGACTGACCATCAGCTATGCACAGATTTAGGGCCTTTTTTCAAACCTGATGCAAATTATTGCTGACTGACCAGGCTCCAGCCAGCAGGTGAGCTTCGTCTCGCTTGAGTTTCTCAAACGGCAGAAAGCAATCATGTGGTATTTGAGTGACAAGGCTGCTGATGAGACACAATGTCCTGCTTGTGTTCGGATGTGGCCGGTCGGCAGGCCTCCTTCTCTGGAGGAAAGAACATTGACTGAGGTGTCTGCTCGCCAAAGACACGTACGATAAGGTATTTCTCCCCTTTCGATCTAGGACGGACGATCAGGATCCTATAAAATTCTGTGGGCGGCAAATTTACAGCTCTCTCACCACACCGCAAGCCCCTTTATTGAATCAGGGCACAAGGAGATTGAATAGCCTTGTTTTCAAGGAACAACATTAAAGAGGAGTGTCCACTTCAAGGTCTTAATAGATTCCTCCACACACTAGGGGGTGTAACTCAGTGGGTGTCAACTAAATGCTTTCATCTTTTTATTTCTGGGTCGTCACTGTGACCGCACATCCAGTGCGATTCTCATCTTGCCCTGCAAAGGTGAATGCACCAGTGTGTCTAATGTATACTGATATAGATCAGACTAACAATGCCATGATGAATGTTTCATTTGGTTTTACTTAAAGGATTAGTTCACCCAAAAGATCTAAAACCTAAACAGAATATGAGTTGGTCCACAGTTCTTGCATTAAAGGATTAGTTCATTTCAGAATTAAAATTTCCTGATAATTTACTCACCACCATGTCATCCAAGATGTTAATGTCTTTCTTTCTTCAGTCGAAAAGAAGTTAAGGTTTTTGAGAAAAACATTCCAGGATTTTTCTCAATATAGTGGACTTCACCATACAATGGGTTGAAGGTTCAAATTGTAGTTTCAATGCAGCTTCAAATGGCCCTACATGATCCCAGACGAGGAATAAGGGTCTTGTCTAGCAAACGACCAGTCATTCCAAAAAAAAAAAAAAAAAAAAATTACTTTTTAACCACAAATGCTCGTCTTCCACTGCTCTGCGATCCGCCATGCATTACGTAATGTTGGAAAGGTCATGTGTGACGTAGGCGGAAGTACCGCGGTAGGGCGAAAAACTTACCTTTTTTGTAAAGGGCGTTTGACTTAGTCTTTACACTTTGTAGACACTGGATCGGTACTTCTAGCTATGTCACACATGACCTTTCTAACGTGATTACATAATGTGTGGCTGATCGCAGAGCAGTGCAAGACGAGCATTTGTGGTTAAAAAGTTTTTTTTTTTTCTTTTTTTCAGTTTTTTTTTTGACAGATCGTTTTGCTAGATAAGACCCTTATTCCTCGTCTGGGATTGTGTAGAGCCCTTTAAAGCTGCACTGAAACTGCAGTTTGGACCTTCAACCCATTGTATGGTGAAGTCCACTATATTGAGAAAAATCCTGGAATGTTTTTCTCAAAAACCTTAACTTCTTTTCGGCTGAAGAAAGAAAGACATAAACATCTTGGATGACATCAGGGTGAGTAAATTATCAGAAAATTTTAATTCTGAAGTGAACTAATCCTTTAAGTACAAGGGTGCAGGTTTTATATTATACAGGTGCTGGTCATATAATTAGAATATCATCAAAAAGTTGATTTATTTCACTAATTCCATTCAAAAAGTGAAACTTGTATATTATATTCATTCATTACACACAGACTGATATATTTCAAATGTTTATTTCTTTTAATTTTGATGATTATAACTGACAACTAAGGAAAATCCCAAATTCAGTATCTCAGAAAATTAGAATATTGTGAAAAGGTTCAATATTGAAGACACCTGGTGCCACACTCTAATCAGCTAATTAACTCAAAACACCTGCAAAGGCCTTTAAATGGTCTCTCAGTCTAGTTCTGTAGGCTACACAATCATGGGGAAGACTGCTGACTTGACAGTTGTCCAAAAGACGACCATTGACACCTTGCACAAGGAGGGCAAGACACAAAAGGTCATTGCAAAGAGGCTGGCTGTTCACAGAGCTCTGTGTCCAAGCACATTAATAGAGAGGCGAAGGGAAGGAAAAGATGTGGTAGAAAAAGTGTACAAGCAATAGGGATAACCGCACCCTGGAGAGGATTGTGAAACAAAACCCATTCAAAAATGTGGGGGAGATTCACAAAGAGTGGACTGCAGCTGGAGTCAGTGCTTCAAGAACCACTACGCACAGACGTATGCAAGACATGGGTTTCAGCTGTCGCATTCCTTGTGTCAAGCCACTCTTGAACAACAGACAGCGTCAGAAGCATCTTGCCTGGGCTAAAGACAAAAAGGACTGGACTGCTGCTGAGTGGTCCAAAGTTATGTTCTCAGATGAAAGTAAATTTTGCATTTCCTTTGGAAATCCGGGTCCCAGAGTCTGGAGGAAGAGAGGAAAGGCACACAATCCACGTTGCTTGAGGTCCAGTGTAAAGTTTCCACAGTCAGTGATGGTTTGGGGTGCCATGTCATCTGCTGGTGTTGGTCCACTGTGTTTTCTGAGGTCCAAGGTCAACGCAGCCGTATACCAGGAAGTTTTAGAGCGCTTCATGCTTCCTGCTGCTGACCAACTTTATGGAGATGCAGATTTCATTTTCCAACAGGACTTGGCACCTGCACACAGTGCCAAAGCTACCAGTACCTGGTTCAGGGACCATGGTATCCCTGTTCTTAATTGGCCAGCAAACTCGCCTGACCTTAACCCCATAGAAAATCTATGGGGTATTGTGAAGAGGAAGATGCGATATGCCAGACCCAACAATGCAGAAGAGCTGAAGGCCACTATCAGAGCAACCTGGGCTCTTATAACACCTGAGCAGTGCCACAGACTGATCGACTCCATGCCACGCCGCATTGCTGCAGTAATTCAGGCAAAAGGAGCCCCAACTAAGTATTGAGTGCTGTACATGCTCATACTTTTCATGTTCATACTTTTCAGTTGGCCAAGATTTCTAAAAATCTTTTCTTTGTATTGGTCTTAAGTAATATTTTAATTTTCTGAGATACTGAATTTGGGATTTTCCTTAGTTGTCAGTTATAATCATCAAAATTAAAAAAAATAAACATTTGAAATATATCGGTCTGTGTGTAATGAATGAATATAATATACAAGTTTCACTTTTTGAATGGAATTAGTGAAATAAATCAACTTTTTGATGATATTCTAATTATATGACCAGCACCTGTATATTATTATACACCTCTTCAAAAGTTTGAATGTTTTTGAAAGAAGTCTCTAATCCTCACCAAGTCTGCATTATTTGATCAAAATACAGTTAAAACAGCAATATTGTGAAATATTACAATTGAAAAAAAAAAATTACATATATATATATATATATATCTATATATATATATATATATATATATATATATTTATTTTTTTATTTTTTTATTTTTTTTTTTAGAATATAGTTTAATTTTGATGGTAAAGCTGAATTTTCAGCAGCCTTAAGTCTTCACTCTTCAGCCATTCTAATATGCTGATTTGGTGTTCAAGAAACATTTCTTATTACTGTGTTGCTTAATATTTTTGTGGAAACTGTGATACATTTTGTTTTTCAGGATTCTCTGATGAATATAAAGTTCAAAGAACAGTATTTATTTAAAATAGAAATCTTGGTAACAATTTCATTGAAGCCTTTTATATATATATTATATATATAATGAATTATCAAAGCCATTTTAATGCATTTATTATGCCTTGTAATGCACCTTATAATGCAATGCATTACTGTCAATTTTGTTCAATTTAATGCATCCTTGCTGAATAAAAGTAAAAAAAGAAAAAAGAAAAAGAACAGGAATCTTAGTGACCCCAAACCCTGGCAGTGTATACTGTATATACTATATGTGAGAGTGTGTTGGTTAAACGTACCCAGATATATCAAAAGCTTATAAGAGTTTCAAACTGCAGACAAGCAGCTTTTAATATTATTTTAAAAATATATGGAAAATCGTTGCACCATTTTGCTTGTAGCAACTGAAAAGCTAGTGACAAAAGTGCTGTGGGAGACCACTTTAACGGCAGAAGTGCTTTCACCCCCTGAACAGTAAGGAAAACAAGTCACTATGCCCTTTGGGCCAGAAATAATAATCATAATAACAGCTACTCTTTGAATGTCACTCTTACTGTTTACTTTATATCATTGCTGCCTGAGTGGCCACTGTAAACCTCTGTAGGTTTAAAACTGCCTGGTGCTTTTATAACCAGGGTTGAGAGTGGTTTAGATTGGTTTCAGATGGAAACAGGGTACAGTTAAAGCATACTGCATCAAAGTATTTACAGTTGCCTGGCTGCTGCTGTCACCACCATAATAATAGATAAGTGTTGTAACATGTTGTAACATGTTTGTTTAAGTTTACTTTTAGCACACTGCTTTGATGTAAAGGTATTTAATTAATAATATATATTTAATAATAGACTACAGTAGCAAATAATAATGCAGTACCATGTGCCCGAAGCTGAATACCTATCAGAAAAAAAGAATGACATTGGTTTGTTGCAGTCTCCTTTTATAGTGTGCATCTCAAAAAAATAAAATAAAATAAAAAATACAAACTTGTCAAAAGTAATTCAATATTTTAACCCTTCTGAGCAAGATACACGAGAACATGTTTCTGTGTCTCAAGTACACCTTAAAAAAGATTTTTTTAAGCTGTAAATAAATAAAAAAATTTCAATCTTTCTACTTTAAAATTTAATTCAATGTGTTTCTTGCTGTTTCTTTGTAATTATTTGTGAAATTTACTAGCAATTTCTAAATAAAAATTGTTTCAATCCTACACCAAAATTTGGTAACATTTTTTTTACAGTGCCCTTGTTACACATTACATGTAGTTACTATAGTAATAACTATATATTATACATAATTACACGCAACCCTAAACCAAACCCTAATTCTAACCCTAACCCTAACCCTATATGTAATTAATTATTAGTACTTAAATGTATAATTACACTGTAACACAGACACTGTAAAATGTTCCAGCCTCAAACCTAGGGGATATTTGGGTTGGCAGCAAAGTGTACCTTACCTGTGAAACAATAAAAGAGACACACAAAATGAGTTCCCTTGGCGCATTTACTTCTGAGATCGCACCTGGGAGAAAACTAAGCGCATGGCGCAGATGCACTTAGAGCATGTCCAAATCCACTTTTGCTAGTTTAACAATGGAAAAAAATGGTCGGCACGCCAGGCGTAGGGTTGTACCTAGTCTCTTAATGAGTCGTGGGTGTGTTTTGGGCATAACATGCAATAAACCAATCGGAGTGTCATCTCCCATTACCATTAAAAGCCAGGTGCGCTTGCACTATGGCGGATTGCTATTTACATGGTGTAATATAGACACCCTCAACCTGATGAATCAGTTTAAATACATGTGTGTATTGCCATGATTGGTCAAATAATTAGTTTACATATGTTAACAAATAATATTTCATTCGTCATTACTGTAAATAGGTAATTCTGATTCATGCAATCACTATCCATTATGACATGTAGGCATTTTTATCCTCATGTACACAATAATAATATTTTACATTGTAATCCTTTTATTTGTAATATTTGCATGTTTGTGTCCTGCTGCACGTCCCTGTGTGTGTAACAGAGTGTTCGCACGTTGCGCACCCACCTATAGGCGCATATTACTAACCCGCCCTTTAAAAAATAAATACGTTTTAAAAAATACTGCGCCATTGACTTTAGACCAGGTTTTTGTCGGTCAATGGCGCAGTCGTTGTCAGTTATCTAAAAATAGCAACACGCCAACAATGCACCTGAACACACCTCGTTTTCAGACCAGCACACCCATGGGTGAACAGATGGGTACGAGTGCATTTGCTATTTAAACAACCTGGCACTGGATGTGAAACTGATAACTGCGTCAGGCTGAAACTAACAAAAAACACTTGTGTCACATTGCGCCAGTTGTATGATATGGCCCAAAGACTGACTTGCGCAAAAATGTGGCACAAAAATAATGTACCTTTACGCCACCTACTGGTGTAAAATGTAATCTGCAGAAAAGGCCTATAAACTAATCTGAAAGAATCTGAAGAAATATTATGGATCTTACATAAAGGTTGCAATAAAATAATAACAATTATCATTTTAATTAGTTACACATGGCACATCTGGTATAGACATGTGCCGATATTCTGTAATACGATATATCACGATAACGAATATACACGATATTGTGTTACCGTGGGTACCTCAAAATTATTACGAACTATTTGAATTTTTATATTACATTTTAAGAATACTTTACCCATCAACTGTATAAAATCCACAACACTGCGGTATGCGGCGTCAAAGAGGCACGCAAACTATGTAAACAAACCCAACGTGCATGAGAAAGAGTGAAAGAGACGTTGAAAATGAAATGAAAGTGCACGTTCACTCTCTGACAGCAGAGGGCGCTGATGGAACAGCAGAAATGCTGCAGTTACCCCGGAAACCCTGTAAACAAAGCAGCTGCTGTACTACAGTATTTAAAATGCTTCAAACAGCCATTCAATTTTTTTTGTATTCGCAATGTTGTTCATCACAGCTCCAAATACTTAATACATAAAGACTTAACTGGCTATTTACTTTCAAACTTAAACATTTTTATGTTTTAATATGGACTACAACATGCCCTATAATGATTGAAAATTTTCTGATTATTTGTTATTGTTCAGTAACACTTGATGACCTAAGGCTTCATTAGTTAACATATTAATTCATTATTACCAAACTGACAATGAAAAAATACTTTTATTATAGCATTTATTAGCATTTAAAATAGCATTTATTAATCTTAATGTTAATTTCTAGTTAATGTTTATTAACTTTATTAAAATCAAAAGTTGTAATTATTATTTAATGGATATTATTTAATAACGTTAAATAATGAGACCTTATATAGTCTTACCTGTTGTTCTTTATAATTATTTTGCACTTTAATCTGTTTGAAACATTTTACTTTATAATTTGTGTAATGCGTTATTGTATTTAAAAGTTCAGTTCTTTTTGTTATAAGAAAAAGAGTTCTTAAACCTGTTATACTGACAACACTTTTTTTGCAACTTATTTCAATATCGTGATAATACCATATACCATGATAAAAGCTTAAGCATGAACATGAAAATTTGATACCGTCACATGCATACTGGTATATAGTATATATATATGGATTTAGTTTTGAGATACCTCCTTTTAAGCCCTGCCAAAATTAGATCCGAATATAGAAGCAGATAATTTTGTCCCAGATACAAACAGATAAAGGGTTTGCTGCACACCTCTTGATATCATAAAAATCATTTTGCATCATTTTAATGTATTTCCTGAAAAACAAACAAAAAAACATCAGCCCACCACTTGTGACAGGCTCAATGTGCTCACAGAGAATCCTTTCTCAAGGATCTTCAGGTCGGTCTCAACACATAGGGGTTAACTGCTTCCTCCCCCGGGAGTCTCCCACCGGCTTTGATCCACATTTCAAAGGCATTCTGACCTACCCCAGCTCCTCTATCCTATCTATCAATTTTTTTTATGCTTTTCATAATGCATAATCTTTTTTGGAGGTACAAACAAAGACTTGATCAATGGAATTGTATTCTGCAAGAGACAAAAAGGCATTGCGCTTTACCCTCTGTGCTTCTGTTTGTCCATAGAGACACAGGCTAACGGCCCCGCCTGCTAATGTTAGCCTGTGATAGAACAAAAGTCGTCAGTTGCATCACTCTCTTATTTTTGAGGGAGAGTGCAAGAGCACATCTAAGGGAAAAGACCTCAGAGTACACACGCATAAAAAAATATGGTTAACTTTTTAAAGAAGGTGTTACATAATGCTAATGAAGCATAATGTAAGTTTAAACGAATAGTTCTGTCTTTGGTCTCGTTGTGTGAGTTTGCGGTTTCGAGTTCACTCTGGCCATACGCTGTTCTGTCCGTGTGTGTTGTGTTTTGTGTAGCGCAGCTGTCGTGTTTTTCATCGCCCGCAAGCTTTCATGTTGTCATGTTTTGTAAGTGAGCTCTCATTGGCTGCGTGTTTGTGCCATGTTTGGTTTGAGCACATGGCTTGTCATGTTTGTTTCTATGTGCTCTTCTGTCTATTGTCTTAATCATACCCTTCATGTTACCTGATTATTGGTTTATTTGCCCCACCTGCTCTCCCCTTGTTACCCTCCTGATTTCCTTCCCTATTTATTCACGCTGTGTTCTCAGTCCTGTGACAGATCATCATCTATTTTGCTTCTTGTTGCCTGATTTGTGTGCTCCCCATTGTGTCCTGCCTTGTCCAGCCTTGCCTTGTCTTGCTGCAGTGTTTTCCCCTATGGGGTAGTTTTTTTGTTTTTTTTGTTTTATCTTTTGATTAAATAAAATCCCTTACACTCTGCATCAAGTCCTTGCCTCATCCCTTCACCAACCCTGAAGATCACACAGAAATGAAGATTCTGTCATCAATTACTCTCTCTTATCATTCCAAACCTGTAGGACTTTTACCCCCATTAAATTTCCAGCCCACTATTTTTTAATACAGTATAATAAAAGCATATCATGACTGGGGCTGTCAAGTTTCAAAAATAATGCCAAAAGAGTGTAAGAAACAGATTTAAATTTAAGTTGCTACTCACTGAAAATGTTCATATCCACCAAAAGTGAAATTTATGTCATTAAGTACTCACCCTCATTTTGTCCCAAACCTGTAAGACCTTCATTTGACTTCGGAACACAAATTAAGATATTTTTGATGAAATCTGAGGGTATCTGATCCACACATAGGCAGCAACGACATTGCACCTTTTGAGGTCCAGAAAGGTACTAAAGACACTGTTAAAACCGTCGACGTGACTACAGTGGTTCAACCTTAATATTATGAAACGACGAGAATACTTTTTGTGCGCAAAAACAAAACAAAAATAACTTTATTCAACAAATTTGTCTGTCCCCTGTCACACTGCTATGCTATTTTCATTGCAGAGCTTCACCGTTTATGTCTGAATGCGGGCTCAGTATTGGCCAATACTGAGCCGTCGTTCGAATGTGAACGCTGATGCTCTGCAACGAAAATAGCATAGCAGTGTGATATCTTAATTTGTGCTCCGAAGACAAATAAAGGTCTTACGGGTTTATTAATGACAGAAATTTGGGTGATCCTTTAAAGGATTAGTTCACTTTCAAATGAAAATTACCCAAAACTTTACTCACCCTCAAGCCATCCTAGGTGTATATGACTTTCTTCTTTCTGATGAACACAATCGGAAAAATATTAATAAATATCCTCACACATCCAAGCTTTATAATGGCAGTAAGCGTTACCAAATGAGTATGAGCTGAAGAAAGTGTCTCAATCCATCATAAACATATTCCACACGGCTCCGGGGGGTTAATAAAGGCCTTCTGAAGCGAAGCGATGCGTTTGTGAAATGTAGCACACAAGTCATGTGGACTACGGTTATGATATCTTTATGGTGCTTTTGCATCCTTTTTGAAATTTAAAAGCTTCAGTTGTCATTTATTTCCATTGCATGGTGAAAATAAACCAGTTTATTATTCAAAATTTATCCTTTTGTGTTCAACAAATGAAAGAAAGTCAAGTTTTTAGTGACTTGAGGGTATGTAAATGATGACAGTTTTCAATTTTGGATAAACTATCCCTTTAACATACTGTGTTAAGACCATTCTGTAGTTTGGCACAATAAAATTTAGTATTGCATGACATGGAATTCTATTATTCATGTAAAACAGATACAAACCACAGTCATTAAAAGCAGAGTGTTGTTGAGTATCTAATATTTTCTTTGTTCTTTAAATCTAAAAAGCTACTTAACAAGCCACTAGCAGCCTATTACAGTGCCCTTAGTGTAAGAAGACATTAATGAAATGTCATGCCAACACTTATGGATCCTATACCTCCCATTCTCTACAGTGTTTCATTATAATATCAGAGAAACTCTAATCTCCTATTCTTCTCAGGTTAAATTAATTACTTTGCATTTGTATAAGAAAAGAAGAAAGTATATTTTGTAATCGGATTTATTTGATGTTGTAAAGAATTTTTTAAACTCTCTGCAATTGCAATTTACAGCAATGTCTACCTGGACATAATTTTGTAGTGTCCGAAATGAAACAATTGTCATATGTAAACAGATGTTGTAAGCCATCTGATCGTTTCCCTGAGGATTGTTTATTTGCACTGCATCTGGTCTGCCATTATGACAAACACTCTCGACACTCCACCCATATCCATCGTTATGAAACTCAAATGCTACACTGGGCTGTTCGGCCTCCTCATTTCCATTTAGCTCCCAAACAATTAATTATTTTTGTCAGGGGAGTAAAATCTGTTACATTTCCCTTTTGCTCCCACGCCTGACCTTTTCATGCTGCTCTGAGTGGGATAATTTTTTGAAAATCATTGGCGGCTATACTGCGAAAAAAATGAATGAAACTGCCCTGAATGAAAAAAGCACTAAATCCAGCAATGTGGCGCCTGAGCTTTTTAGATGCAAATCGGACCAATTCATTCCGAATAAAGTCAACAAGCTTCTCGAAAGAACAATTGTTTTGTATGCTCTCAATCTCTCAATCTGTTCTTTTCTCTTTCAAGCAAACTGAAAATGGACAAAAACTAATCAGACTCTATTGAAAGTGCTGCACTTTCTTTATAAAACTAATATCTTAAGCAACTTCCTCTAGGGAAGTGGACACACTATGATTTTAACCAAGAGGAAACCTGGAAGCACTGACATATTAAAGGCAAATCAAATGTTTTGAATAGAAAACTTGCCATAAAAAAATACATATCTTTGTATCTTTGTGTTTGACACGGTATGATGTAGTAATATGCATTGTTGGGGAAAGTTACTTTTAAAAAGTAATGCATTACAATATTGCATTACTCCATAAAAAAGTAACTAATTTCATTACTTATTTACTTTTTATGGAAAGTAAGGTGTTACGTTACTTTTGCAAAAGTTCTATTTTAGCAAATGTAAAGGCCCTTTCGCACCAAAAGTAAAATAAATAACCTTCAGGCGGAAGGAAATGCAAATTAACTTGCATTGCTTACTTGAAAAAAGTAACTTAGATATTTAAGTAACACGTTACTTTACTTGTTACTTGAAAAAAGTAATCTGATTACGTAACTTACGTTCCTTGTATTACCCCCAACACTGGTAATATGAGAAGTTCCTTTTAACAGTATGTTTTAATAAAATTTAGCAGCAAGTTAAGTTGTTTAATGTTGTCAACACTGACACTAGCAAGAAATGTTTTTCATAACCAAATCAGCATATTAGAATGATTTCTGAAGGCTCATGTGACACTGAAGGCTGGAGTAATGGCTGCTGAAAATTAATTTTTTCTATTACATTTTATTAACAAGGGAGTTTACAGTCATTTCATTTGTCCCAGTTGTGCCGCGATTTAGCTCTTTGAAAAACATTAAAAAACGAAATATTATTTGCATTTACATTAAACAAAACTAAAGTTTATTTAATCATTCAGCTGAATGTTTTTGCAAAATGCACTGTGATGTTTTCCAGAAGAAAAAGCCTGTAAGTTTTGCATATTTTTTTTTTTTTTTGGTCAGGTTTTATATGTACACAAGCATATGGCACCAAAGCTACTAGACATGGACTAAAAGCCATAAAATGCTCATTTTGATTTCATGAGACTTTAAAGATGAGGAGAGACAGAACAGAATTACTACAGTGTCCATATAGTGAAAGAGCAGTGGTTTATGATGTAGGCTTGAAAAATTGATATCCACTTGCGAATTATCAAATAACCTCAAGTGCTATTACTGGCTGACATGATTTAGTCAGTTGTCTCCATTTCACCCTCCTCAGTCTGTCCAAATTAGCACAATGTTGTCTTTCCTCTTCCTCTGCCAGCTCAAGACCAAACATGATGGTCCATCTAACTTCATTCTGCCTTGTACTCTTAAAAATAGAGATTCCAAAAAGGGTTTTTTTGCAGTGATGCCATAGAAGAACCATTTTTGGTTTCCCAAAATAACCTTTCAATGAACAGCTCTTAAAAGAAACATTTTCCACTATAAAGAACCTTTTGTGGAATGGAAAGGTTCTTCATAGAACCAATAATGTCAATAAAGAACCTTTATTTTTAAGAGTGTAGAAGCCCAAAACACCCATTTAGCAATCAGAACTGGACTAGAGGCTCTGTTTTTGAGTGGTTCCTTAGAGACACTACATTCTAATAAGATGAGAGGCTAGAAGCAGGACCTCCAGAGCAACAACTGTCCTGGAGGGACTTCCATCTGTGCTCCATGGGCTCTACATCTCTCCAGCAGACAGCTTGAGCAACTTAAAAAAAATGGTGTAGGATTTACTTACAATTTTCACTCAGAAATCGCTAGATAAATTCACAAATAATAAAGAAATGGCAAGTGACACATTGAATGACAAACAAATTTTTGAATTAGAAAGACAGAAATAGTATTTTCTTGTAAAATGTACTCCAATAATCTTTTTCATTTACAAATTTGAAAAAGTTGTGGCGCTGTTAAAGCTGGCATGGTTTTACCTTCTTAAAGTTTGGAACATACGGAGTCCCCAAATGGATATGGTGAAGGAAAAAACGAGACGGAGGAAAAATTTATGGTCAATGCTTTTGCAGTCTCTTGCAAATGTTTTGCGTCCCCCTGAGAAACTTTGCGTTCCCTCTCAAAAAGTGTGTTCACTTGCAAAGAGCTCAAAAGGTTTTGCGAGTGAACGCAAAGTTTCTCAGGAGAACGCAAAACGTTTTGCGAGTGAACGCAAAGTTCCTCAGGGGAACACAAAACATTTGCGAGAGAACGCAAAAGCATTGACTTTTTTTTTTTTTTTTTCCATCACCACTATGTATATAACGATTAACAGAAGTAGTTATTTTGTTTTAAAGAGGATTGCTAGCAAGTTATTTTCTAATATCAGTAAATCAGGGTTTTGTACACTACATTCATTTATATTCATTATTAAAACAGGGCAGGGATTCTTTGGCTTCAGATGACCCATGGCATATGAATCCTACTATATAAGCTTCAAAAAGCTAATATCTGCTTGCATAAAGCTAATTAGTGATTTGTAAGCACTATTAAAGTTCCAACTACTGTGTCCAGAGAGTTTACGGTATATGAAAAGGCAGCACATGAGCATTTCGAACTACTGCATTGATGACTCGCTGTAAAAAGAGCTTTATGAGATGATGTGTCTGGCCTTCTTATCTAGCCCTGTAGGGGAGGGCTTTAGAGATTGTGAATGTGCAGCAACTACAGCCTCAGTGTTATTTTCCGTTTATGGATGGCGTTGAGGTGCCACAGTGGCAGCTCATGTTTGTCGGCAGGTTGAAAATGGTGCTGCATTCTATTAACCCAAGTACGCCATTGCTTAATGTGTCAGGTCTAGCAAATGATGTTTTTATCCTAGTGGGCCCTGGAAAAGCCTGCGGCTTTGGAACAGCATGTTGGATTTGTTCACTTTTTATTGTGTTGGAGTCATTCTTTTCCAGCTTATGTTAGCTTTTTACTGGGAGAAAAATACAGAGTACAGTACCATACAGGAACAGGAAGACAAATGCAAGGAAAGTACATAGAACGCACTCACTTTGTTAGATCCTTTCAATTAAAATTAGAGCTAGATTCAATTTAAATGCAATTCACAAGCTGCTGATTTAGATTCTGATTTATTTTGGCATATACAGTACAGAGCAGTGTTCAAGGCTGATCCAATCTGGCAACTTTAAGGGGGATCTGTCTAATGCTATTTCATGCATTCTCACTACATGCATTTACACTGTTGAAGAGTTGGATTCTCTTACTAAACAAACAAGTTGGATGTATGATGGAGTATTTCTGTGCCAAATACACTCCTTCAGAGTTCATACAAGTTTCGGAAAGTTTTTTTTCCAGTATGGCCCTGTATGACATCATAAAGGGCGGAATTCCTTGTATGGGCACTTCTCCAGGAAAAGTGCATGCACACATCAACCAGAGCAAGAAAGCAAGAGCCGCCCATCAACGTGCTTCATTCGTTTTTACGGAAGTCGTCGGCAGCGCTGCACAGGACTTGCTCGAGAAAGGTTTGTCACTTTGTTTTTATACCACGAAATCAACAATGTCACCAAAGAAGTGTGTTTTTGGTGGTGAGGGAAAGATAACCTTGCTTCCCAAAGAACCTAGCGTTAAGGGAACAGCGGAGCTGAGAGATTTGTGCTCACACAATACATTGATATGCTCTCGACATTTGTCATTAAAATAACTATAGAAACTGCCTCAAATTAACTATCAAAATAAGGATAAAGTCGTGTCTGAAAGTTGCAATCAATTTTTTATTGGTTAAAATGAATGGAGAATATCTCATGTTTTTCCGTGGCTGCTTGAGCCCTCAGGATCGGTGCTTATGGTTTTATAAACATGGCCCAGTTCGACGCTGGATTTGCAGCTCGTTTGAAACTGAAAGATGGAGCAGTCACAGCAATAATTATCCCGACCATGAGCCGAAACCGCAGGTAGCAAGTAAAAATGCATCAAACGTCTGTTTTGTTGGCAATCGGCATGCAAGTTAGGCCTGTCGCGATAGTCGATATATATACTTATCGCACAATATATGGACATGACATGGATATGGTTTGTTTGACTGTTGCACTTGCGTCTTTCGCAGCATCTCATGCATGACGCGGCGGTAAAAAGCGGTGCTCAAGTTAAAAGAAGTTTTTCAAACACGCCTCTAGAAAAACCTCAACAGGTCATATCTGACTGCTAAATCTGTCTTTGTTCATACGGACATCTGACAAAATCGTGCACCCTTACTTTACTGAGAAAAGAAGGTCAGGGAAAAACTTGTAGATGGAAAATCTCCATATAAGTGCCTTTTGTGCATTTACAAGTGTTTTTTTCTTACTTGTTATTTTGCAGTTTTTGTTAGCAAAGGTTTATTTATTATTTATTCAACATTATTATTATTTCTGACGCTTCAATTCCAGTATCTAAATATTCTTAAGAGTTAAGTTCATTGTCATTTGAAAGTGTGTAGGCCTACTTGATTTATTATGCTGTTATATTATGATTATATATTCAGTGGCATAAAATGGTCTTAAAATGACAATAATATCACATATCGCAATTATTTCTGGGGCAATATATCGCACAACAAAAAGTAGTTATCGTGACAGGCCTAATGCAAGTGCATATAATGTAAACAACATGAACGTATAATGAGTCAAAAGTTATCCAGTGATAATGCGATTGTGTATTGTGTGTGTTTAAATACATTTATTTAGCTGACCATCGATAGCTTCCCTAAGCAAAAGCTGCGCGTGACTCTTTAGTTTCACCCACGGCACGCCTCCAGGAGCTCGGCTGTTTTCAGAAACACTCAGTACAGCGTATCTTTCTTTTATAAATCTGATAAAACTAAAGACTCTTCGGAGATATGAAGGATGCTATACTACTCTATAGGTACTCAAGATTAACATGAGATTGGCCGAAACTGTGTGTGTTGTACCCTTTAAAAGAATTTCTTTAAAAGAACTGACTCATAGTCATTTATTCTGGAATCAGGCTACACTGCTCATGTCTGTTTTTGAATGCAGCTGCACTGTATGTTTTGATTCACTAAAAAGAACTGGCTTATAAGTGTCATTTGTTCATGGATCAAACTACACTAATCATGCTTTATGTTTTTGATTCATTCAAAAAGAAAGAATTCTTAAGGCATTTGTTCATGAATCAGACTACATTGGTGGTACTGCATGTTTTTGATTAGCTAAAAAGAACTGGTTCATTACAGCTACATGAATCAGACTGCAGTGAATCGGGCGGTACTGGTCACACTGTATATTTTTGATTCTCAAAAAATAAATAAATAAATAAAAAGGCCCTAAAGAGTCATTTGTTCATTGATGTCGTTTCTTTTTTGTTGTTGTTGTTATTGTTTTTTACTATAATTCACTAAACTGAATCGGATGTAGTGACTACTACAAGAATGGAAGTGCTACTGTACAACGCAGCTACTAAAAATAAGCACAGACCATATTGGGATCATTCGAATCAAGACTGTGGTAATTCAGAAAATCAATGTTTTTGTTCTTTGGAGTTTAAGCAGAAACATACATGTGGCAGTGAAATGATACATGGCTTTATTGAAACTCACTCAAAAGGGCAAAACCTTCTTCCCGTATTCAGTGCTCAAAGTACTGACATGGAGGGCAGGTCTCCAAGGAAAGGACAGGGACATCATCACATCATCAGTTGGTCATTTAGAGACTCCACACTTTTGAACTGACACTTATTGTTTCCCCCCAAGAGTTCAATTAATTCTGGTGTGAGCATCACCGCAGGCCAAGAGATCTGCAATGTGTGAGTGCCAATGTATGAGTTCTCTAGAGCTCACTGATTCATGTTCACAGCTGACCCCGTGCCTCACACAAAACCTTTGTGACAAGCTGTTGGTGGGACCATTACAAAATGGCAGAGTTAGTCATGACATACATTTCCATAATAGCTTCGGAGGGTGTCAACGAGGCGGCGCTTGAATGAGAGCAGGCAGCACAAGCTAACAGTTGTATTATTGATATAAATAGAGCTGCCAGAATCAGAGGATCTACGAGGAACACTCTGAAATCCTGTAGCCTAATTGTGTTTTTTTGCCTCAAAAGAAATGTGAAGATGCAATAGCTTTTCTTTTGCTTCATGCATGTTAGTGTTTTTTCCCCCCTTATCATCAGAGTCTTCTCATACTCTCATAGCTAAACTCATGGGATCCATAGAACAATGCTGCTCAAACAGCCCCAGGTCTGAAAATCCAATAAAATCATATTAGTATCTGTGTGGTTGTAGCATGTTTCAAAAAAAAGTCTCTTATGCTCAGTAAGGCTGCATTTATTTGTTCAAAAATACAGTAAAAACAGAAATAGTATTACAATTTAAAATGACAGTTTTCTATTTGAATATATTTTGAAATGTAATTAAATCCTGTGATGCAAAGCTGAATTGTCAGCATCCATAACTACAGTCTTCAGTGTCACATGATCCTTCAGAAATCATTCTAATATGCTGATTTTGTGCGCAAGAAACATTTCTTATTATCATCAATATTGAAAAAGTTGTGCTGCTTAATATTTTATTATTAATATTCATACATTTGTTAGTACATTTTACAATAAGGAAGTCTTTCTTAGACAAAACTTCTGTATCATTTTCTGATTTGGGGTATTGAAATCTTGTCATTTTAGCACTGAGCAGTCTTCAAAATATTCATAAAGATTTGTACGTCTTTGTACTGTAAAGTTAAAGGGTTAATTCACCCAAAAATGAAAATAATGTCATTTATTACTCACCCTCATGCCGTTCCACACCCGTAAGACCTTCGTTAATCTTCGGAACGCAAATTAAGATATTTTTGTTGAAATCCGATGACTCAGTGAGGCCTGCATAGCCAGCAATGACATTTCCTCTCTCAAGATCCATTAATGTACTAAAAACATATTTAAATCAGTTCATGTGAGTACAGTGGTTCAATATTAATATTATAAAGCGACGAGAATATTTTTGGTGCACCAAAAAAACAAAATAAAGACTTATATAGTGATGGTCGATTTCAAAACACTCCTTCAGGAAGCTTTGGAGCGTTATGAATCATCTTAATTTGTGTTCCGAAGATGAATGAAGGTCTTACGGGTGTGGAACAGCATGAGGGTGAGTAATTAATGACAGAATTTTCATTTTTGGGTGAACTAACCCTTTAAATGGGTTAAGTTTTAAGTGCTGTCAATACAGTGGTAGAAAAGAGTCCAAACATACTGTACATACAAAAGTGTATGTGTACACTTCACCACTTGAACACTGTAGTGATCATCCTGGAAAATATGAGCAGAGACATGTCAAAATATTATAAAATCACCTCTGAGATGTAAAACACGCCTCATTAGTCCTGAAATGGGCATTCACTGCCAAATAGCTATGAAATGAAGACATTAAGACTTCTGCATGGTACTATATTAATCAAATTAATATATGATATGATGTTAATTACATTTTGTCTAGAGAATGAATATTGTGTGGAAAGAGACAAGGATGTGCAATCTCAATTTTCTAACGCATTCTCCCGTGATGTCAACATTGATATGCACCGTCCTTTGGCATCTGAGGACACTAAATATTTAATTCCGTTCCAGCCCTGACACATCGGCCATCCTGCAATCTGAGGTGACATAAATCAGCAAAACATCCAGCTGCTCATCTGCATCTGCACTCTGCACAGACCTGATCTCCACAGGCCCCTTGAGAACCTGATGCCCTTCACACCATCTTACTCCAGTCTAACACTCCCTTTACAGGAAGGCTCAGAATCTTGACAAAAACAAGTAGCATGAGTTGAATGTATCACCCCAGAGTTCTCATAAACATCACATTTCATCTGCATAAATCTGCATTGCAAAATCATTTTAGTCACAGTTAGAGATCAGGCCCCAGGCCTACACTGTGAAAATGTTTTGTCAGGTAACCTAAATATGTACTTCCCGTGGTAACATCTAAATTAAGGCGTTTAATTCAAGTCAAAAGTTTGTTTAATATGACTGAATCAATCAGACTGTGTCCCGGACGTTTAACTAAAATGAAGTCATTAACATTCTTTGTGTGGTGGAATTTAATTATTATCGAAGCTCAACAAGTATAAAATATCACCCGCAAGTGAAATATACCATCACTACAAAGGAACAGAGGACTCTTCAGGCAAGCAAAAGGCAAAAGCATCTTTAATAAATATAGATTTATAGAATCTGTACTTTTGTATGAGTGAGACAAGTGAAGAGCTCTGTTGTGCAAAAAAAACAAAAAAAAAACTAAAATTTATATACACTACTATTTTTTATTTTTATTTGTTGAGTCTCACACTCACTAAGGCTGTATTTATTTGATCACAGTAAATAGTAATATTGTGAAATTATTATTACAATGTTGAATGCTTAATATTTTTATTAATTATTTAATTTAATAATTAAATAATATTTATAATTATCATTTATTATAATTTATTTATTATAATAAATGAATTAATACTTTTATTCAGCAAGGATGCATTAAATTGATCAAAAGTAATAGTAAAGACTTTTATACAAAGTATTTCTATTTCAAATAAATATGGTTCTTTTGAACTTATTATTAATCAAGAATCCTGAAAAAATATATCACAGTTTCAATAACTGAGCATATTAGAATGATTTCTGAAGGATCATGTGACATTGCAAACTAGAGTAATGGTTGCTGAAAATTTAGCTTTGCATCACAGGAATAAACTACATTGAAATATATTAAAATAGTTTTTGATCAGATAAAACATCCTATGGGAGCTCAATAATTTCAAACCTTTGACACATAGTGTATATTTTTCAAATGATTATATGATGGCAAAGGCTAATCTCATAAATATTAATTCGCTGAATTGAGTAAAAAGTGCAGGAAAGTTACCTAGAAATTTCAGCATGGTCTAATTAATATTCATGAGATCTCCATGTCAACGTCACAAACAGTCAACTGCGTCTCCCTCACTTCAAAACGCCACTGGGACGTACCCAAAATTAAAATGACATGAGTAGCACTCAAAACATGGAGTTCTGCTGCCAAATAACTTGTTCTCTAATTTATTATTATTTCAAATGATGACAGTCTGGAGAACAGGACCCTCTCCATCTTTAATGCATTGGAAAATGTCATCTCCCCCAAACACACACACGCACACACACGCATGCACACACAAGCACAGCTCACAACCATGACTTATCACAGGTGATGAGGATTACTACAGCCATAAATGGAAACACTCTGCATGTCTGGAGATGTAACGCATGAAGAAAATGACAACAATAAAAAAAAAAAAAAAAAAATAATAATAATAAAATAAGGATTACAACAGATGTTCTTGCATTAGGTGAAGTGAGAAAAGAGGTACTAACAGACAGAATTCACCGCTTGTTATTTGCAGTTATTATTTAAATGAGCTTCTTCGGAACACAAATGAAGATTTTTTTAATAAAAATCTAATCTGTCCCTCCATAGACAACTATGCAACTTCCACTTTGCCGCTGCAAAAAGTTCATAAAGAGATCGTAAAACTAATCCATATGAATTGAGCGGTTTAGTCCAAATTTTCTGAAGAGACACGATCGCTTTATATGATGAACAGATTTAATTTAGGCTTTTATTCACATATAATCAACTCACATCAGTTGTTGTAAACGGAAGTTCAAGCATGTTTGCTTGACGCGTGCAGAACCGATGAGGTTCATTCTCATGTTACGCAGCATGTTTGTGCTTCTGGAAGACGTTTGTTCTCACGTGTCATTCAGGTTTGATTGAGCTTCTGTACGCTGATCAAATTTTATATGTGAATAAATGCCTAAATTAAATCTGTTCATCATATAAAGCGATTGTGTCTCTTCAGAAAATTTGGACTAAACCACTCAATTCATATGGAATAGTGTTGTGATTTCTTTATGAACTTTTTGAAGCGTCAAAGTGGTAGTTGCGTAGCTGTCAATGGAGGGACAGAAATCGCTCACATCACTGAAAACACTAAAAGCACTCATAAATTTTATCAATAAGTGGAAATTGGCTATTTTGCTTTTTCAGAGCAGTTTCATTCTTCCGAGTTGAAAAGCAAAGTTGAAGCAACAAATCTGACGTAGAAGTATCCGGAGTGTGTGATTGGCTGCCAGGGCTGGAGAGCACAGAGTGTATAAAACATGGACCCTTAGATTTCTGAAGAGCATTTTTGAAGCCCAAAGTGGGTGAAGCCATCACCGCGTGTCACTCTCATATAACTGAAAATGGGCAAAGAAGTGGGACATGGGTGGAGTTGAGTTGCATGGTTGCTGAAACCACGCCTGCCTAGCTCGACGTGATCAAGTTAGCTCAGGCTAAGGAGCTATCTATCTATCTTAGATACTATCTAAAATATTAATAAAGATAAAAAATGACATCATTTGAAAGTTCTAAGGGTTTACTGTCAATCTACGATGTCTGTTTTATGATACAGATGCTCCAGCAACAGTAATATTGTAATTTGCGTCAGGTGTGCAAATGACAACACGCAAAATCAAAACAGGACTTCATACCTTTGTAATTAAATAGTGATGGCAAGATGAATCCATAAAATGTCCATAAGCATCCACTGAAAAACATCCAACAGCACTTTTTGTCCACAAAAGAGTTAAATCCATGAAATATTGATATATTGTTTAATGTTTGTGTCATATTTCTTCTGGATGATCTGCTCTCCATCATCGTTCTTCAAGAAATTATGCAATCTGAGCATCGTTTATGTTGTAAAACTGTACACGATCGTATACATTGGACTCTCACAAACAAATGAGCCTGCGTCCAACGTATATATTTTTCAGAATACTGCAGCAGTTTTAGTTATAATATCCAAGCAGTGCGGTCAGATTTTGTGGTGTCTTGAGAGTCGATCCAAGACGATCCAACAACGCGTGTTCTGTTTATCTTCCGCATGTGCGTGCACAGACGTACATCTGTCTCGACCATTTACCACAAAGCAAGCCATATTATTTGATAATTGTATGAAATAATCACGAAAAAAGCACAAACACGGCAGAGATGCAAAGTTCAGCGGCTGGAATTAGCTGATTTAAAAGGGTCCAATATATGATTTCTTAGTATTTTTTTGTTTGTTTGTCTGTTTGTTTGTTTTTTTAAAAAAAAGTACATACTTTTGAGTGTGTAGCAGAAGAGAAAGTGATTTTGGGACACACTACTAACAACCGCTTTGTGCATCCTATCACCATAAACTGGCCTGTCAATCATTCTGTCATGTCCTCAAATACAAACTATACATTCCAGCTCATTTAATTTACGCACATTCAAAATACAAAAAGAAAATGATTATCAAAATAAAATTATGTACTTCCATGACAATCTTATGTTAAATGTTTTCCAGTCCAAATGTTTTTAATTAGCAAACATGAACAGACAGCAACAGATTCCCAGCTCCTCTGCATCCCCCAGTACCAATCATGTAAGGATGTAAATCCTACAAAGTACTAAATCACTGTACAAATGTTACATGAAAGTTTGGAAAGTTTGTTTATAGAGGGCGTTGTGTTGCTGTGTGGTTTGGGGTCCTATGACATTTCTGCCCCGGGGCCCCTCCTTTGATCGGCCTTGCTGTACATCCAATTAATCAAGACCCAAAGCACAGTAGGAGAAAGTTGAAAAGATCAGTAAACACATGAAGGGAGGGAAGGCAGTTGGCCTCAGAGAACTGACTCTACGTGCGAAAACCTGAACAGATCGACCACTGAGAGGCAAATGAAAACAGTAGTTTACTTGGCTGAACTCAGAAAACACACCGATAGAATTGGCGGATCACTATGATGGAGACCCGTTATTACTGCTCACTTCTAAGTCGGTCAAAGAATCGATGCCCAGCAGCAGTAATGAAGCCCAGAGTAAAAGACTGCACTTACTATAGTGAAGTTCATAACTTTGAGGATCCAGATGGTGAGAGCGAGGTTGACCACTATGAGGATCATGAGGAGGAGGACAAAGAAGTAAAGGCAACGTTTCCGCCAGCCGTAGATCCCCACTTTATACACTTGCGGTTTTTCAGTACTCTGGACATTGTTCCTATGAGGGCACTGTTCCTGGGTCATCTGCAAGAAAAACACAAAACATTAATTATGGCAATTGAAGATTTTGTTAGAGGCACTGAAACATGATTTAGGGGTCAAATAAATGATATGACACTTTTTTGTCCTAATGTACTATTCATCCAAAAATACACATGCAATTCATACATAAAATTACTTAAATATGCCACGTTATTTTTCATTTTTGTTGGTGTGACCAACAAAGTCATGTGATCCAAACATGCAGAACACAAGAGGAAATTATAATAATATCATAGAGAGCAGGTAAATAAGTAAAGGTTAATTAATGTCATATAATTTGACATTTTTACAACAGGACAAGGTTAGTTCAGGTTGTACAATGTGATGTGGTGCATCTCTCAAAAAACCTAATGATCCTGAAAAATATAAATAAAAAATTATAATATTTTGAAAATGATTATTAAGATGTGTGCCCTCACATGTATTCAAGGTGTAAGCTAAATATATATGTTTTACTTTAAACTAAACTTAATGAAAATATCATTAAACAAACTTTTACTGAAAGTGGTGAAAAAAGTTTTTCAAAACCAACATGAATACATATATTACATTTCTGAGTACCTGGCATATATGTTTTAGATTTTGAAAAGATTTATGTCATTGACCCTAAAAGTTGGTTGGCAATCCAATAAGCCCATTGAGTCTCTGGTTCTGGCCCTTTAAAGCTTGAATAATTTATGCTGATTCTAATAGTCCGGTTACAAAAAAGGAAAAGACACTGTACGTTTCAAAAGCCATAATAATAGATTAATATCTCTGCACAGAATGCAATTTACTGTCGACAGTGTTTTGAGCAGCACCCTTTGTTGGCAGAGTCAATCGCATTTGACAAGCACACACAGTCAGGCAGCACTGAAACAAATGACTTCAGACAGCTCTGTGAAAGTTCCAACGTAGAGGAACGCGCAATGAAATATTCAATAACTTTCCCTCTTCTCCATATCATAGGATTTTACTACCCATTCTGCCCTTATCATCAACTCCTCATATTGTATAAACATCAGCATTTAAGCACACAATCTGTCATGATATAACTCTTCAAAGGGAATCGCAAAGAACACGCCAGGCTTATTGTCATTAAAGTAGGCCCTGAGTTCAATTGTATTTGAGTGGTGGGGAATTTGATCATTTGCAATAGGTTTGAGTACCCATGCCCTATTTAGCATCCTCTCTGTCTTATTGTAAGTATACATGTAGGAGTAAATGTGTACACTGCAGTACAGGACAATGGAAAATAATGCTTTGAGAGACAGTGCTTTTGGGATAGTCTGTCACTTTTGCACTATTTATAACGAAATCATTGACTCAGACAGCCATCTACGCTGGTTACAAAATAAATGGAAGTCAATAAAGGGAAATCAGTGGGCTGGAAGTTTATCACTGCTCAGCCAGCATGGAAACACTGACTGCGGGATATTCTGAAATGAGTTTGACCCAGTCAGTGGAAAAGTTTGCTATGTTTTTGTTTTTTGTTTTTTTCCACTGCCCTCTAAAACCTACATTTTATCTCTAGGCAAGATAATTCTACCAGTTTCACAAAGGCCTATGATTCAGAACACAGACGGGTGAAGAATAATCAGTAGGCCTACTATACAGCAAGGGTCCAGTTTTTATTATTATTTTGCTAAACACCGATTACTGAGATAATTGTATTATGGACTAATTTTGCATGTATTATGGAATAATTCTGGATTCATCTGTTTTACATGAGGTATTCACATATGTTTGAACCATTACTTACAGGCAGGGCCTAAAATTACCACTAGCCAAGAGCCAAAGGTGAGTAAAAATTGGTGTTGGCGAGTATATGAAACTGTGTCAGTCGCCAGATGGCCGGTAATATTTTTATGAATTATAACAATGTAATGTTGTGAGAACATTAACGCGAATGACGCTCTTTACAGTTGACGGCCAATGCTACATCATCACGAAAGTTTAAGCCTGCCAGCGCGCAAAGTTGAACTCTCTTTCATGCCTTCCTGTGCTTGAATGGACAAAAACGCTAATGTCAAAAAATGCCAGTCTCGAGGAGTATCCTAGTAAACACTGTTATGTCTTCAGCTGAGAAAGAAAATGAATGATCCGTGCACGTGCATTCGCTCTTAAAGTGACAGCATCCTATTAATCCTGCTGCTGTGCTGGCTGTGTTTTGAATGTTACGGAGCCCCTAAAGGGACGTGGTTGGGATTTGGGATGGGAGGATTTTTTTTTTTATTTTTTTTCAAATCTTTTGCGTTCCCTTGCAAAACTTTTGCATTTCCCCGAGAAACTTTGCGTTCCCTCACAAAGATATTATCGTTCCCCTGCTGTGAGCTCGGACAAACACCTCCTCTTTAATGTCCCGCTGGCTGGCAGTAGTGTTTCAGTTAGTTCCATACGTTAATAATACACACAAGTGATGTATGAACTGAATTTGGTGACAGTACAGTGTGTTACAGTGACATTTTTTATAATATAAAATGAGCAAAAGGGTTTTGGGTTTTACACTTTTCAGACGATCCCTTCAGACTTGTCTCTCCGCCGCCTGCTCATAGAGACCAATTTATATATTATAAAGCACATTTGAGGAAATCTGGGTTGTTGTAGCTCGTTGTCTAGGTTACTATGATTGGAAGTAGCTGTATTTGTGTTTTAACAACATTTAGCTCACGAGTTATTGATCTGGGAAGCTCGAATCTGTGAATATATTGCCAACTTTACTGAACTGCTTGACATAAGCACTGCATTTCTTTATATTTGAGTCCAACAAGTTCAAACTCTAAGAGCTGCGCATTATAACTGAAACACTACTGCCAGCCAGCGGGACATTAAAGAAGAAGTGTCTGAGCTCACAGCAAGGGAACGATAATATCTTTGCAAGGGAACGCAAACGTTTTGCGAGGGAACGCAAAAGATTTGAAAAAAAAAAAAAATCCTCCCATCCCAATTTTTTTTTTTTTTTTTTCCACCAGCACATCAAATTTCCTCCCTTCCCAATTTTTTTTCCACCACCACGTCCCTTTAGGGGCTCCATAGAATGTTAACCAAACAACAAAGGGGAAAAAAATCACTAACTGCTCTTGAACTTTAAAAAGGATATGAAGACAATGCAGTGTTATTTATTTGATTAGCCTACTTTATTAAATTTCTGTACCTACAAACTACTGATAGACCTGCATGAAAAGCCCTGCTGCCAGTTGCATAAACATAGCCAATATGTTAAGACTGTGACTCAAGTACTAGTATGACCAACTAGTGATTAGTCACGGGCAAGGTTTCAAATTATACCATTCTATGTTTTTATGTACTTGACTTAAAACAGTTATGAACAGTCTTAAAGAAACAAATGTGATGAATAACTTGTAAGACTAGATTTAGCAGTTTATGCAACCGGCCCCTGCTTATTTAATTTGTATCTTTGCATTGTATTTATTTGTGCTATTGCTTGTAATTTGATTATTTGTTCTTATTTTATGACTGACTGTTTATGTGTCTTTAAAAATGCAGGGTATTAAAATTATATTAAGCAAGTAGTTTTAGCTGTGGTAGGCCTATCGAAATGGGAATAGAGGATTGTGAATTTTCACTAGTATCTAAAATATTGGTGTCATAAATGCCTGTTTTTGTTTCATAGCTGGTAAAAAAGTTAGTTTTAGGCCCTGCAGGTGTGATTCTCAAACCATCATGTTCATACAACCATTTACTGCATCCGAAATTGAATATTTACTTAATAAATAGTCAGCAAAAACAGTACACCTAAAGAGTAGTATGGTCGAATACATAGTTTTCGGAAAAACAGTATATGCGAAAAGTGCACAGATTTTTCGCCTAATCTACTACTTCTGCCGAGATTCTCCAATGCACATTTGATGGACATTTTACTATCCTTTGAGGCCATAGGAAAGATTTCATGAAAAGAGTGATGCAGGGATGACATATTTTATAGGCCAAACCACGGAAAAGAGCACTTTAGCACTTCTGGTTCTAAAGTCAATGGGTCTTTTGGTTAAATGCTTGAAATAAGGTCAGTGGTTAACACAAGCTCAAGAACATTCCATTGATTATCTCTGATAAATATAAAACCTTATATATTACTTTAAAAAACAAAAACAAAAAAAAAAACAGGTAAAAGAAAATAAAAGATTTTCTTCCTAGAACAGGCAAGCTTACGCTCCATTTATTGAAAATGATTGATGTAAATGGTCTGGTGTCTCCACAATTAAAGATAAAATCCTCTTAACATCATTGTGATATTCAAAATATGTACATAAATAATTACACGTCCTTCGGCTATTCTGATGTTCAGTGTATCTGTAGGAATGAGGTTTCTGAGCCTTTCAAAGATTTAACCGAAATGAGAAGTGGTGGAGTGATTATGGGACTCAATGAGGAAAAACAACATAATTCATTTGCTAATACGGTTCTGCAGGGGGAAAGGCAAACTGTTGTGCATTACTTTAACCAGCGGGAGGAAGACTGCTTCCCACATTTGAGTAAAATAAATAAAGCTATTTTATAGAAAATATTTGGTTTATGGGTCAATGACATATAAGAGATGAAGAAAATGAAATAAAAAAAGGAAAAATATAACTCTTAGAAATGTAATCTTTGTGTTTATGTTGCGTATATGGTTTTAAAATGTTTCTTATTCAATTTTCAAGAAAAAGTTGAAAATGGCTCTATATATAAATGGCTTCTCGATTTTATTAGGTTCTCATTTTGATGAACCAATATCAATTCTTACATCCCAAGTATCTATCTTTTAGTTTTTAATTGATGCGTGAACAAAACTTTACTAAACATTGTTTGTAGCGCACCTACCATTCAATAAATCAAAGTAAGATTTGTGCTTTGTTACTTCTGATATGAACAAGTCAAAGCTTTCAAATTTAGTCATTTAAACAATAAATACTGTGTTTTGGCATTCTTTAATGTGGCGTGACCAGTCCAGGGAAAAGTTACTTTTAAAAGTAATGCGTTACAAGATTCCATTACCCTAAAATGTAATTGTTTAGTTACTTTTTATGGAAAGTAATGTGTTGCGTTGCTTTTGCATTACTTTTTTTAAACCAAGCATCTCTTCAGCTTTATTACTAGTTATACCACCAAATAAACATGAATGAACACCAGAAGGCATGTTGAAAGATACACTACAACTCAACGAAATGTAATTTGTCTTGTGTATTCGCTCAATCAGTGTTTTAACCACTGAAAGACGTCAACAAAACAGCTTGTAAATGTTGTCATGTACATTTACCTCAGGAAAGACCGCAGATCAATAACCATAATCAATTTAGTGTTATAGTCAAGACAACCTTAACCAAAACCAAGACCAGAGTGTGTTGAGACCAAGACAACACTAAAGCTTTGAGGGGTTGAGACCAAGACAAATCAAGACAATGTAGGGCGAGACAAAGTCAGGACCAAAACCAGACCAACACTCTTAAAATTCATCTGAAAGATAGACATGTACTGCCATTTAATGTCATCTGGTGTAACCATAAATTAATAACACACAGTGTGTGTATGTGTATTATATATAGTTATTGGAATAGGAGGGGGGTGGGTTTCTGAATGAACCTGAAATTTTAACAGACTTATTGACCTTGACACAGTCATGAGAATCTACTTTGATATATTTTTTTTGGGTTGCACCACAAGTCTTTTAAATATTAAGCAGTGAAGCAGTTTTGTTAAAATATTGTTTCCCTTAAGAAATAATGATAGATTATGGCAAACTACTTAAGCTTTTATTTTCATGCATTTCATTCTTTTTTCTTTATTCTGATATCAGGACAGATGTATAATCCTGCCAGTTTTGACTTTATTGATAAATATCAGAATGAATTTTAATCAGAAATTAAAGTCTTTGCATGCGTGAATTGCATTTGTAATATATTTTTGAACAAATTAATAGATCACACAATGCAATTATACAGCAATGCAGAAACTATCATTGCATTTGTTCCAGTCCATCTTAACCTTAATGTTGAATGTTCAGTTTTAACTATTTTCTAAATTGTACAGTAATAAGCTACATTAATTTCTTAATCATCTGGAAGCTCAATTACATTCCTGCAAAGTGTCCTTGGTACGCTGAAAACAACAGCCAGGCTTCTACCGACCACAATAAAATATACCCTGTAATTAAAAGAAGACTAAAAAAGAAAGCTCAATGTCTTTCACATTTCTTAAGATATTCCTGGGCTCACACAACTGTAAATGGAGTTGCTGAAGGACAGGTCAGGTGATGTGAATGCACTACTCTACACTGCTGGTTCCTCAGGGAGAAGCTGAGATGGCAAGTTACTCATCTGTGAACTGAAGTGTTAGTGTCCTGCCCTTGTCACTACAGCAAACACTACAGATGTTGTCCGTATCATAACAGGGACTGGTAACAAAATAAAGTGAAAAAGAACTTACAGCTAAAGATCAAGAACTATTGATCTAAAAACCTTAAAATAGAGCAAAATACACTAAACCACTCTAAGAATATTACTGTCATTTATCCAAACCTTTCTTTCCAACATTGACAAAATTAAGTTTATTGTGGTCCCCAAAGACCTATACACCCTTTTTTTTCTTGACTGTATTTTCTGCACTCAAAAGATAAAAATTTCTTGGCTGAATTTAATTCAGTTGTGGACAGAGGTTCTACATACTAGAAACAATTTTATTAACATTAAACATTTTCTTAAAGGCATAGTTCACCCCAAAATTTAAAATTCTGTCATCATTTACTCACCCTCAAGTTGTTCCAAACCTGTGTGGATTTCTTTCTTCTGCTGAACACAAAAGATTTTTTTGAAGAATGTCAGTAACCAAACAGCTGATGGACCCCATTGATTTCCATAGTTGATTTCAAAATATATTCTTTTGTGTTCAGCAGAAGAAAGAAATTCACAGAGGTTTGTAAAAACTTGAGGGTGAGTAAATGATGACAGAATTTTCATTTTTGGGTGAATTATCCCTTTAATATTATTTATTAACTGAACGCTCGCACACACACAGCTGCTCTCGGCAAAGCATCACAACAGACAACGTTAAACTACCTCATATCTCAAAGCACATAACATTACAATAATAATGAATATAAACAGCTTAGAGAGCTTGTACCTGACTGCTGCAGATTAATTTCGGTGTTGATAATTACCTATTCACCTTTTGCACCTTTAACAGACAACTTTCGATTTGAATAATGTTGAAATTAACATCAGATTAATAAATGCTGTAGAAGTATGTTTCATTGTTAGTTCATGTTAAATAAATATCTAAATACTATGTCTTATTATAAGAAAGTTAAAAAAAAAAGTACACACAAGATGAATCGTTAACAATAAGATCAGTAACATACATTAAGAAAACAAATAGGGTTAATTTTGATTGCACACCAGCTTTAAATGTGCTGAGACCACAAAACAAGGTCTGCGGGGCACAGCATGAATTCTATGCTAACAGTTGTTTTCGAGGCTCAGTGTGGAGCGTCGAGGCTCAGGATTTAAGACTAAATCCTGCTTTTATAACAAATGTCATATGTACCCTTTGTTCTTTTTGTGAGTCTGGCAGGTTGCAGCGCTTGAGATTTTAGAGAGGATGATGCTTTACTGTTGGCTCTAAAAAAAGGAGGATTGTCAGAAAGCCGCAGAATATGAAACACCTGCTTGTAGTTTAGCCTCCTTCCCTGGTGCCTGCATTTATTGGCAGCTCACTGGAAGAGTTGTGGGTCCATTCTGTCACCTTCAAGAGCACTACTCTTATACCCTCATCCATTCCTCAGTTTCTCTACATCGCTTAGAGCCAAAAACTAATACATGAACCATTTACTTTGGTTTTTAAAAAGCACAAAGTGTATTTGCTTGTTTGTACATTTAGCATTACAGCGATTTTGTCACAGAGACTCGTGAGGCCACTTGTTTCCTCTGAGCTATAAAGCAATCATCTGTACAGTCTTGTGATTGCGCCTTCAAGGTAGACTCTGTTGTGATCCCTGCAAAATATAATCATAACCATATCAATATGGGGTGAAAGAGACCATTCTGTCTTGTTTATTTGATGTTATAAAGAGAGGCAGAAAATTACCCAATGGGCTATAAACTTCCTTCTATCCTCAAAAACAAGAAAAGCAAAACTCCAAGCAAAAAAGTTGACTTTTGTGACTGTAGGAAAGAATCAATGTAAAAGTTACACTACTGGGATCTGTAAGACTTTTTTTAAAATCTTTTGAAAGAAGTCTATTATGCTTACCAAGGCTGCATTTAATAAAAAATAAATAAATAAAATGAAAAAAAAATTATTTGATGCACAAGAAACATTGGAAATTTGGTTGGAATTTGTGCTGCTATATATTTTTTTGTGGAAATCATGATACATTTTGTTTTTCAGGATTATTTGATGAATAAAACTTTCAAAAGAACAACATATATTTGAAATAGAAATATTTTTGTAATTATAAATATCTTCACTCTCAATTTCGATCAATTTAATGTGTCCTTACTGTATAAAAGTTTCAATTTCTTAAAAAAACAAAAAAAAACAAAAAACAAACAAAAAAACGTACTGACTTCTAACTTTTAAATGATAGTGTAACTGATAAAAAAATGACAATATACAATTGTCGGTCTTGCCAAATCTTATTAACCCTTAAATGCATGAATGTTTCACCAATCATTATTACATATATGGGTCTTTTTGCTGACCCGGATCTATATCTAACATGGATGGATCTCTTCCTGTCGCGATAATATAAAACTCTCCTGATATTAGAGTAACAATTGCAGAAGAATAAAATAAAGCATATTTTGTTACCTTTTGGAGCTCGGAAGGGTTCAGTTTGAGCAAATGTTCTATACCATCATCACTGTCCTTGTCAGAGCTCATTTCCCAGTACATTCACCATCTTCAAAATCAATATTTTGATCTCTGACAGCTTCTTTACCAGATACACCATCAAGTGACAGTGACATTAATATTTAATTGCATTCAATACTTGCTCTGCAGTAAATCGCTGAGCCATTTCAAGTTTTGCTGATGATTTAAAGACCTGGGACGTCAAACAAAATGTCAGAAACAAATTCAGCGAGTATTTTTATCTCAGAAACACTAATTTAAGGTTGCTTGACCATTGTTTTTTATCATACTATGAAAATTATGTTGAGTCTGCTTTGAAGAATGAGCAGCCCAGAAGCTTACGATGGATCTAACATACAGTATTCTGACATGACAGACAAATCGTACAACTTGACAAGCAACAATTGCAAAGGACAAAAAATGTAAATGAACTCTGGTTTAGTTTAGTTCATAACCTTTTCCTAATTTAACTTTACTCTTCATTTTCACAACTGTCCTTCAGATCCACAAGCAGTATAATGAACCCATGACTGTGGGGTTTCAGAAAATGTGGTTATTTTAATGATTCACGGGTAGAGGCCAATTGGAATGCAAATGTCTCATCATTAAAGCAAATGTTTTGCGTAAACTCATGCGAAACAGCATCTTTTAGTGTTTTAATTGTATCAGATGAATGAATTGGTTGACAATTTGAGTACTTTTGCAAAGCATCCAATGGCTCATTACCCTGACTGTTTGCTAAGGTAAACTGATGCTTTAGCTAATGTTGCTGCACTCCACAGGTAATACCAGTTCTGATTAAAATTGACTTGTTGGGAAATAAAAGGTGCTTTCAGTAAATTAGAACTCAGTCGGGTAACTAAAATTGGAATCTTGTAACATGGATTTACCCAGCTTGACTCCAGTGCTACATGTCACTGAATTCAAAATGAGTCCAAACTAATGACTGAAAAATGGAGCTGATGACCAAGTGAATATGGCAGGGTATATCTCTTAAAACTTAAAATTATAAGAAAACAATAATGAAGTTTGGCTTAGATATAGTAGCAATCAGTCCCAAATAGTATGAATAGTGTTTAGATCGTATACATTCAAGAATGGAGATTTTGTCTTACAGTGAAGGTACAGACATAGAGAAAAAAAAAAAATCAAAACATGTATTTTAGCTTCTGGAACTTACAACTCTTTTACACATTTTAAATATCTTTTATAGTGTATTTATTTTATATTAACGAGGTGAGTGAACTGTGTAGCATGTGATATGACCAAAATCTTCGTATGAGTAATTTTATATGATGGTAATGTACTGATGTGAAAAAAAGTAGTGCTGTCAAATTGATTAATCGCAATTGATCGCATCAAACATAAAAGTTTTGTAAATATATAATGTGTATGTGTGTGTATATAATGTGTGTATATATATATATATATATACACACACAAACTTTTATGTTAGATGCAATTAATCGCAATTAATCTATTTGACAGCACTAGAAAAAAGTGTTATTAAACGTTATTGTAATTGAAACTTCAAATCTGAAAAGTACATTATAAAACTCTACTTACAGATAAAATATAATTTTAAGAAATTAAAAGGCCATGCTCACTGTGATGCTGACGCAGGAGCCGGCCAATAATAAGTCGGCATTCTGATGTAGAACAGGAAAGCACTGAACTGCATTCACTACGTCAACTGCGTTTGACAGAAGTTCAAATTGTTAAATAAATTCGTTATTTTTTATTTTTTTTTGTGCACAAAAAGTATTCTCATTGCTTCATAACATTAAGATTGAACCACTGTAGTCACGTTGACTTTTTTAACGAAGTATACTTTCTGGACCTCAAAAGGTGCAATGACATTGCTGCCTATGTGTGCTTCAGAAACCCTTGGATTTCATCAAAAATATCTTAATTTGTTTTCCGAAGATGAAATCTTACGGGTTTGGGATGACGTGCGGGTGAGTACTTAATGACAAAAAATTCATTTTTGGGTGAACTAACGCTTTAAGTCCTACTTAAGTACAAAAAAAAAAAAAAAAAAAAAATCTAAATTTCAGCTATTTGTATTTGAAAAATACTGGGTTGTTTCAACCCATGTTTGGGTCAAATATGGACAAACCCAACCACTGGGTTTAAAAATTTAATTCAAAAATTTAAACCAGTGGTTGGGTTTTAACCATGGGTTGAAACAGCCCAGCATTTTTAAATAAATAGTAAATATTTTGGTTACACTTTATTTTAAGGTGATGTAGTTACATTGTACTTACTCAAATAAGTACTGGGTAATATTAATTAACTACATGTACTTACTATAGAGTTATGGTTTAGGGTTAGTTACTTGTAATTATGCATAATCTTCTGTTATTACATAGTAAGTACATGTAATAACGTGTAACTACGTCACCTTAAAATAAAGTGTTACCAATATTTTTTCCCTGATAAATACTCTTTTTAAATGTATGCTAAAGTGTACTTTTTTTTTTTTTTTTATCATAGTATAGTTATTTTTGTTGGAAAAAGCAAACCCAAAATTGATAGTCCAATAAGGTAGTGCTAATTTCTGTCCTATATACTATATGCACATGAAAAGTGAATTTATTATTTTTCAAAAGAAAGTTTCTGTCACAATTACATTAAGTTCATTTTGTCTCAGTTTAATTTTCTTGGACTTTTAGATTGCTTGTCATTGTTTCCTGTTTCCTTTGTTCTAGTTTCCTGCCAGTCATTAGCTGCCAAGGTCATTCATTTAACAATCATACCTGTCTGTATTTGAGTTCATCACCATGTGTATTTAAGCCCTTTTGTTTCTTCAGTTGATGGTCTGGTATTGTTTGTTCTATTCATGCTGTTATGTTCCCTCTCGTCTGTGGATATTTTTTAGAATAAATTCCATTTGTTATTAGAAACATTTTGGTCTCTTTTCATCATCATTGGACTTTAATACATGCCAGTTTCTTTATATTACTTTTATTTTATCTTAATTTATTTATTTTGGAACTCAAATGATGTGAACCAAATGATAAGATTATTCACAAAACAAGTCTGGCATCACTGCAAAAACAGCTTCTCATTATGTAACACTTGAGTTAAAAGCAAAAGACTTAAAACAGTAGGGTATTACATTATAAATATGATGAATGAGCCACATTTGAAGTTGCTGCATAAAGCCAATACATGCACATCTGAGCACACATCAGTTGAATTCTATATTAATGCACCTAATTGGCAATGTTGCTCAGCAACCATTAAGAATCTTCAGTTACATAGTGTTTAGTTACATGGCTGCGACAAAATATACAGCAGGATCTTTTCATTTCCCTTTCCAGGCTTCCACATTTTGCTTGTTTCTCTACCAAAAACCTTAGTGGAATCTTAAAAAGCTTCCATAGGCTGATCTCAGGCTGGTTCAAATTCTCAGAGGCCTATGATCACGTTTGGGGTGAGGGAAAGCTGTATTTGATGTGGACACTAAAGGGCAGGCAGTAACCAAATGTCTCATAACCTTCACAGCTGTTTCCTTCACTCTCCAGCCAAAGTCCCGCCCCCTCCTTTCCTCCTTATCTGCCATTCCCACTCCAACCTGGCATCATCACAGTGAATAAGAACAATCACCTTTCTTACAGTGTCCTTTTGTCAGAGCATGAGCGTAAAACAGTACCGTGAACCCTGTCAGTAACTCTGCAATCTTTCCACAGTGAACCCCGTTGTTACTTATTTATAGTAGCATGTTTCCCAGAGGGCCAAAGTAATTGAAACCAAATGCGTGGAGCCAGCGAGATTGGGAAATAGAGTAGCAGTAGCATCTGGACAGGAGAAAAAGAGAAAGGGACTGGGGAAACCCTTCGTATACTATCGTGACACAAACTTTTTGGCTTCCAATTAATACAAGACTTCAGTGCACTGCCAGAATAATCCAATACAATGGGACTGTAAGGAAGAGAGACAGAGAAAGAGACGAAAATAACACAGCAACCCCAACTGCTCCAGCGCAGACAGAAAACTTCCCAAAAACTGAAGTAGCAGTTCACATTAAGCGCAGCCCTGTCTCTTTGCTGCCAGGAAGTCACATGCGTTTCCTTGCACAAAGCACAAGTCAGAAACAATAAGTTATAAAACTTACCATCCTGACCATGGCTCTCAATCTGAAGTCCAAGCTAGTGCACACAGGGTGTGACAGGCGGATAAAAGTAGACTGAGACACCCTTTAAAGATGGCATGAGGCCTATTTTCTCTGTCTTTCGCTCTCTTTCTTTTTCCGACTGACTTCAGGCAGTTAAAATCCCCCCTTCCGACACTGTCATTTTTTCCAATAGCAGACGCGCAAGCCAAAATCCCTGCCCCAGAGTCTGCAGGAATTTCCTGGACTCTTAGTCTGGTATCTGCAACAGAACCACAGCGAACAGCGACTGAGTCTTGTGACGCTGACTGAGTAACTGCCCTCTGGTTTGTGGCCAGATATAGCACTAGGAGACACATGGGGAAAGTTAGGGGGTTGATGTCTGGGGTTTTTATTTTAGTACAGCCCCTCACCCTCCATATGTGTGTGTGCACGTTTCAGCATGCAGCCATGGGAATTGGAAATGCATTTACTTTTCTACTTGATGTTCCTGCCTGGCTGACTATGAGTGATAAAATTGCCACAATGCCTTTCCTAGGCAGCTTTTTCTGCAGGCATGAAGTCATCAGACTGATGAATAATAGTAATCATTGTTTAGGTCGCTTCCTTTGACTGGCCAGTTCAGCATTAGCAGGACGTACCACAGGGAGCGTGAAACCAAGACCACATGCGCGATCAATAAACAGAATCCCCAGGGCGATTAATCAGCATGTTCATTGCTATTGCCGGTGGTGTGCTGGACTATGGTGTGTGTGTTAAGGTACAAAACATTAACATAAATGTATTCATACTGTGCTTTACCTTACTGCGATGACAAAGAATTGTGTTTGGGGTGTTTAGGCTTGAATTTATTCAGACGGTTGTTTGCTTCACACTCTTTGTCAAGGGTTCGAAAACAACCAATTAGAGTCAGAATTCTGAATCAGGGTTTAGAGGCACCATTTCCATGTAACCTTGCTGAATAATGTTGTGGTTGGGTCGAATAAATTCACCACCAAACCTTCTGCATGCCGTTGTTTTGGAGGAGGTGTCTCTTAGAATTTACTTGTAAATATAAACCCAAAAGTTTATCATAGTGAATGTGTATATTAGATTAAAGTGAGTGCAGTTGTTTACATAGTTTGGCTATAGCTGTAACACACACTTTACTTCATATACAGTAGCTGCACTTTTCCAGAAAAGCTTTTATATAGTCTTATATTATACTGTAGTCTGCACTTTTTCAAATATAATTATTGTTTAATCCAAATAATACTTCTCACCAGCATCAAATATCTTTTAACCACAAAATAGATGCACTCAGCAGAAAAACAAACAAAGTACTGATTACTCTTTCATTATGTGAATTTTCACCTATTATTATTAAGTGAATAAATGTCCTGCTAATATGATATAGTAGCCACTACACATTGTGGAAACCTGCTGAATGACTGCCAACAGTCTGAAATATATTATCTACTCCCAAAAAACAACTGCAGCCTACAAAACCAGGAAGCCAAGAGGTCCTCTGAGGGACAGAGCCAATACAACAAAAGTAAACAGAACTGGAGCAAAGCAAGTGGAGAAACAGATGTGTTTTCTCCATATCAAGTGGAACTGCTGTCTATGTTTACACTATTTTGTCAAAAAATAATATTGTGTTTATTGTTTACAAAAACTGCAGTTGGTATTTGAATTGTCATTTCATATCGCTCCTGCTTTGATATCAAGACTAAAAGAACCAAAATCATCAAATCACACTGAAACAACAGCTCTCATTTTCAATAGGGTGTATAAAAACTACAAACTAGCAAGCAATACCCTTTATCTCCAAATTTAAGTCATGTTTTGCATATTTTATGAAAAATGTGTGTTCCGAAGATGAATGAAGGTCTTACGGGTGTGGAACGACATGAGGGTGAATAATTAATGACAGAATTTTCATTTTTGGGTGAACTAACCCTTTAAGTAGCTTTTATAAACGTGCCTTAGAAAAAAAACATTGCTGGTGTGCATCTTATGACAAAACAATGACACTGATGTATTTTAAGATATGTCATTGCAAGTTTCCTTCAGTTAAGACAGCTCAAACATGTATTTTAGTCTGGGACTAGGCTTAAGCCTTGTCTGTAAAACCAGCCAAAAATGTATGAATGCTTAAGGAAAGCTGTGACAGTAAAGTGCATGAAATGTCCAACATTCCCCTTTTTTTTCTTTTTCTTTTTTTCCCCCTTCCCTTTTTTAATGTTAAACAAGTGCATCATCCAGGTATTTATAATGTACTTTTTCTTGTTGGAATATTCAGTGTGAACACATTACTCTATTTATACTGCAAAATTGCATAGTCTCTGTGAAAGTGTTCACATCTTTCTCTTGCATTCACATTATAACTGGATTTAAATTGGATTCTTTTTCCAGTTCATTTGTGATAGGATTGCGTTTTGGTCATTCATTTACATGACAGCGGCATTTTGGTGGCCTGAAAATGCAAACTTTTGAAAACGGGTTTCAAAGTGTACGTTTTTGAAAACTATACAGTTATCATCTCCGTGTAAACTGCAAAAACACGAATCTGCGAAAACGGTCTTGCACATGCGTATTACGTGTTTAACAGGGGTAGTTTTTATAACTTTGTCATCTGTACAAAGAAAAAACATTTCACTTTCTAGTACATTGTTGTCGTGTAAACATACCCTTAGTTTGGACTTTGTTTCAGATTGCACATTTTCCCGGTTGTCATGGTTATTGATTTGATTTCGTCATTTAGTTCAGGTGTGTGTTAATTATCCTTGTTTGCATGTATACTCAAGTTCCTCTGTTTCTGTTCATTCTTGTCGGGTTGCGTTCATGTGTCGATGTGTTGTAGTGGTTCTCTCTGTTTGGATTACCTGCCTGTGGATTTATTAAAGACTGCCTTTCATCTTCAATGTGTTCGTGTACTTTCTAGCAGCACAATTGCGTGACAGAAGTGTCGAACATCCCCTTTGTTTTAGTGTTAAATAAGTGCATCATCTGTGCATGTGAAATGTACTTTTTTCTTCCTGGAGCTTTCAGTGTGAACACATTACTCTATTCAAAAAAATTGCATAGACTCTGTAAAGTGTTCACATCTTTCTCTCGCATTCACATTGTAACTGGATTTAAATCGGACTCTTTTTCCAGTTTGTTGTGATAGGATTTCAGTTTATTATTACTGTGAAGAATTTACTAATGATATTTAGTTTAATACATACACATCCCATTTCAAATGAGGTGAAACACCAAAGACTCCAAACCAAAAGAGAACCAACTTAGATGTATCTTGTGCATATTGCTGTGAAACATTGTCATGAGCCCTATAAACTAAACAGGCCACCACCTACACTGTATGCATACAACTTAATTTAAACATATTCAACAATTTAATTTAATCAATTTAATTAAAATGAATTTAAACATTCATTTGTAGCCCTTTGGGGTTTAATAGTAGCAATAGACCATGATTTCCATCTCAACAATTAAATGTGAGAAATTATTCTTCTGTAAAATTTGGCCTATTTGGTTTCACATCTCAGTTATTCTCTAAAACAGAAAAATTTCCATAGGATCACAGCTGCATTTTGGTACAATTGTTACGTAAAGTGTCAGGAAGCGTTTACATCAAGTACAAATAAATGTATTACCAGATATCACATTATCTAAATCACATCAGCTTGTGTCACAGTGGTTTACTTCAATGCTAGACCATTGATATGACAGTGCGCTGAGCTGTGGTGTTCAACTTGACATGAAACACACAAAAATGTCGATATGCAGTAAGAGCAGGGACAACTGGGGGCCAGAAAGTGAACTGAACATGATACTTAAGGGGACCAGGGGAACAAAATAATCAGTGTTTACCAGTGAGGGAGCTCACTTATTAAGCATAATGAAATCGGCTTCTTTCCATTACTGCAGTGGTACCGCGGGGGCTGCACATTAGTCCTGTTTGTGCTGTTGTGTGCATGTAGCCCAATAGGCTCACAGGAAAAACGTGCCTATACCTACATTTTTGCAAAAATCCAAAAACCTACCTATACAATACTATTCACTGCAGTTTTTTCAGCAAAAATCAACACTAGTGCCAGTAAAACAGCAACAACTTTTATTCCTTATTCCATGATTACAGATGCAGACTATTGATTAATAAAGCCTTTTTTATGCTATGGTATGACTTCAAAACACTTTGCATGATTTGTAAACTTAAACATTCTGTCAGGACCACTATCGTCAAATATGATTGATAATGCATAGAGTTTGTATTAGCGGTATGGTTCTGTTCTGGGCAAGAACTCCCTGCGCATCCATGCAGCCTAGCATAGATTTGAGCAGGGAGAGCGGCAATAACCCCCCTAGGGTAAAGAACCACATCATTAATGTCAATAATTTAACGTACACATATTTCAAGAATTAGTCTGATTCAGGGGAATCATAAGGCCAAATCCTGACTGACGAGAGGAGGAGCTGGGGATGGAGGAGGGTAATTGGCTCCTGAGAAATGCAATAGCTGCTGATAATACTGAGGAGCTTATGGATGCTGTGATAGACGTCGTATTCCTATAGGTTGACGCGAGTCACCTGGGAGTCTGCTGATGCGAGCTTGACTGACGTGACCTGCCAGAACTGGCGCTAACGCTGGATTTTTGATTTTATATCACATATCCAGCCCCAAGAGGCTTGTCTGACATAGTAAACTTGATCGGTAGTTCACCTGGTACAGCAGTGCACTTATGATGCAGAGCACTTGGGCATGAGTCCCACAAAACATGAGTCACAACACCTGATGAAAGAGCTTAAAGACTTGTAGAAGCAAGTTAAAATGGCATGGTTGCTTCAGCAAACACTTTTCTTTTTCACATTTGCTTTTTTTAACACTATCAGTTAGGTTTAAGATAGGGTTAAGTCTAGGTTGTACATTATTTTCAAAGTCAATACAGCATTAAACATTTAGCGCCACTCACCGGACATTTCATTTATGAACTGCTGCAAAACATACCACAACTGAAGTAATAAAACATTGCTACATTCACACTCATCTAGATAAAACTTTAAGCACCACTCACTGAATATTAAAGGGGACCCTTTTACAAGATGTTATATAAGTCTCCGGTGTCTCCAAATGTGTTTGTGAAGTTTCAGCTCAAGATACCCTGCAGATCATTTATTATAGCTTGTCAAATTTGCCCCTATTTGGGTGTGAGCAAAAACACACCAATTTTTGTGTGTGCCCCTTTAAATGCAAATGAGCTGCTGCTCCCGGCCCCCTTTCCAGAAGAGGGCAGAGCTTTAACAGCTCACGCTTTGGTTGCTCAATAACAACAAAACTGGAGAATCTCACACAGCCAAAATGACGACTGTCAGTAACGGTGTTCAGCCTTACATTGTTCAAACCAGAGTCGGTCACTGAGGAAGAAGTTACAACTTATAGAATGCATCTGGACATTTCTGAATGGTTAGTGGATAAATGTATGTAGTTGCTGTGGAGTTGATTTAACTCATCGACTAGCATGTGCTGTCATGTTAATCTTTTGTGCAAATCCAGCGTCGAATTGACCCTCGTTTGTGAAGCAGTCCGGTGTAAAATGATGGCATGGTAACAACACTCTACAAAAACAACTCTTCCTCTTCTCTAAAGCAGCCCAACATGGCCTCACCCCCTTTGTTGTGAGGATTTATGTAAATTTTGGGTTTTGTGATGTCACCAACCCAGGAAGAAGCTAGTTGTAGTCCTTTAAAAAGCAATTTCTGTAAAAGAAAATATCTCCCTTTGCATTTAACTTTAAGCATCGTAACTTTGCAGATGTTGTTTATGCTCAAACAGCAACATTACACACTAACTAAAGTTAAAAAAAAGTTAAATCATAATCAAGGACCCCTTTAAAGTATCACGAAACGCGCAAGAAGCAACGTAATATATGCCACACGCATGTATTTCCAAAGAGCCTGGGTTGGTTTAGCCACAAACACTTTATGACTAATGTCTACTGATCTGCAGTCAGGTGCTACCAAGAAGAATTGCTACACTGTTTAACATTTGAGTGCCCTAGGAAAAGTCGAGCAACCGTTTGCGCAGCTACTTTGAGTAAAACAGTTATCAGATCTGATGTCTGTTTCAATATGGCGCAAAACTGCCACACATAGACCAAGCATTAAGAAGACAGATTTCATATCAGCACAGCTAAGGACAACAAACTCGGCCGTTCTATCAAAACAACCCTGCGGGGTAGAAATGCTATTAGCCTCTGTTAATCAAAACCCCTGCCACTGCGTCAGGCGTTCCTCCCACAGTTTGGGCAAAACATATTGCCGTCATTATGCAAAGCCGCTTTTCTGGGTCGAAGTGCTGATTGTTCCTCAGAAGCTGTGAATGATCAACATGACGAGTCTGGCATGGCAAGACAAGGCAGCGTCTGCGGGCAAGTCATCTTGGGAGAGAGGATAAAGGGGAGGGCTTGAAAAATCCACCCATCCGACACGAGTGAAGCCGCTGTTAAATGTTCCTTGGCACTGTAACTATTGTTTAACTGTTCAGTGGGTCAAAAACGAGAGGGGCCTTTTTTATTGACTTGATCGTTATAGGGATGAAGGATCACCTCCCAGGTTTTAGACTTTACTCATGTGTGCACGGATGGCTGAACAGATATAGTTGAACACTCACTATACCCAACTTTCCTTCATGCATCTTTTCAGAGCCTTTATTGTCATTTTTCATCAAAGTATGCTAAATACAACAGAAACATCATTTACATAACCAAGTCAAAAAATTAGTACATAAAAGGACTCGAATTGGTGAATCAATCATTTGTTCTGAATCTGTTCATTAATGATTTATAGAATTGAATGTCCCACTTGCCAAAGCTACAAATGAGAAAGGACCTTTTAGGATGTGATTAGCAAACTAGTTAGCTGCATTGCTACCTTTGAAGGCATCCAAACCGCCATGGAACCAGGGGCCTAATTTATTGATTTGATTTTATAGCGTGCATACTGCATACTCTAAAATCCACGCCAACATTCATATTCATAAAAACGGTCTTTGATGTGGAAAAGTTCTTAGCGCCACGTCAGGGCCTAAGCAGACGTTATGCACTTTTCTTTGTGGCAGAGAGTCAGAGTACTGCAGGTATCTGAAAATCTAAGCAATTCTTGCCGCTCGCCATTCTCAAGTAAAGGATATAGACGCTGACTGGTGTTCTTTTATATGTTAATGACATTAATTAGGCAGCATTTACAAGGTGGAGATCTGAAACCATTCAGCTGCGCACAATTTCAAGGTCATTTGCGATTTATAATTGTCAGATCTGGAAAAGAGGCATAAGCACATTTTTTTGTGCCTATGTTCGTTCTCTGAATCACACGTATGCACATTTGAGAAATGATCATAAGTTCAAATGTAGGACTGTTTCTACGCAACATTTTATAAATGAGTCCCCAGGTGACTGATTTGGAACGATAAACGCAACACGGGAAACTTAACTGTCTAACGCAGAGTTTAGCATTAGTATGCTGCTATTTGCATTCCGTGATGCCTTTTTTATTAAAGGATACATTTACTTCTGCCTAATTTGGCTAAAATTAGGTCTTAGAAGGCAGTCTAATCATACTGCCTAACATTTGGAACAGCTTTTGTGCCAAAAGCATGCCTATGATGCAATAAAAAATTCACTAGGTTTTGGAACAGAGTTGTAGCAAATCCTCCATACCATCTGCCCCAACCATATGTACTCACACTGAATGACACGCATATATCTGGGCCTACATATTTTGACACACCATTATCCCAACATCTGACAGCTGTGCGGACATTCCTAGGTACATAGAGCCTGGGGAGCACGATATATTTGAAAAGGGCCAATCGATTGCTAAGCAAATAGCATCTCTGGCATCAAATCTGCTTGGCAGTGGTCTGACAAACCTGGCTATGTCAAAGAACTGACTGCCACATCTATAAGCATTCAATAGGTAATTGAGGGCTGGCTAGAGAGGGGGTGGAAATGTTAACAAAGACCCTGGAGCTGCAGTCAGTGTGTAAACAGGAGTCCCGCTAGAGGATAAAGACAGGAAAGATATTTTGCTACCTAAATGCCATAAGGCTTTCCCTGGGGCATGTAGTCCTTAGCCCATTTACACTTCAGCTCACTGCACTCAGTCAGTTTTGTAGCTAAGAAAGGTAAGCACACAGCTTGGCAAAAATGACTTACGACTGGGCAAGGCCGTGTATAATCAAGGGAAAAAGCATGTATAATGCCCTTGACTGAATTCACTAAGCGGTTGTGCTTTTGTGGCAGATGGAATTTCAGCACAAAAACCTGCATTTTATTCACTAAACCACCCACAATACAGTTTTGTTTAATTTAGGGTTTAGTTCGTTAAGTAAAACCAACATAATTAACACCAGTTCAGAGGTAATAAAAGCGAACAGCAGGATTTAGAACTGTGTAAGATAGTTTAATAAAACTAAACCAAATGTAATATAGCCTAAGGTGCAAAGACAAAAATATTTACAATCTGCACTTTAAAAAGCTGATGCAAAAGCAATACCTAGAGAAAGCTATCCACTAGTATTCATATACTTCCCATTGACAGTTGCTCATCTGCAGCAAGCTTTTTTTTTGAGCCAGTCACCTGAGCCATAAATGTCACATGACTTATCACTCTGGAGCTGACAACACATTAGCTGATGGCACCACAAGAACACATGGGCTGTGTCCGAAATCGACACCTATACCCTTATATAGGGCACTATTTGAGGGGACAGCCATTTGTAGTGGTGTCCAAAACTACAGGATGTTATCGAATGCACTCATTCAATCCCACAATGCACCGCAATAACGAGTGTACAACCGATGAAAGCTCAACGGCTATATAATACCCATAATGCACTGTAAGAGTTGCGCGCTGAATGAATTCCCGCGTCTGACCAGATGACGGTCTCACAGATAAATCATCCATCCATTTTCCAAACCACTGGTCCAATGTGGGTACAGCATAATATCAAACAGGTATAAATTTCTTTTTGATTAATTATTAAAATTAAAGTTCAAGATAAATCTTTTCATTCTACTGAAGCTGCCAGTTTGCTACGTTTCAAATAATTATTTAACAGCAAGCACAAACTATGCAAAAGCGATAGCCCTTCCAGTGCACTCACTTCATTCACTCATTCAAGTGAACCATATTAGTGGCCTAATGTAGGGAATAGTGAATGAGGGTATAGGGGATGATTTCAGACACAGCCATGCAGTCTACAAAACTTGACACATCCCAGGCTCCTTGCAAGATTGTTCATATTTTTTTTGCACTTTAATTGCATTTTTGAAAGAGTTTTGCATAAATGTTTAAATACAAGGTAAAATGTATGTATTTTTAAATCGGCTTCTCAGACAATCAGTGCAGAAAATGCATGCCATTTCAGTGTGGGTCTAATTACTAGTAACACTTGATTTCATCATCTTTGTTCTTTTTTTTTCTCTCTCTCTCTCTACATTCTTTATAACCTCCCACCATGAGCAGCACTGTAAAATTCCCACATTGCCTCCAAGGGTTGTAATTAGACTCTATTACACTCCAGGAGAATCAGAGCTTGATTGGGCCTGAAGACAGACTACAGATCTTCTCTGTGATGGCCTTTAAAGACTTTGAATCACACAAGCTTGAGTGATGCAGGAGAGAGTCTCATTCTCTCTGATGGCTTTAATCACCTTCCACAAGATTGATTTGTGTTTATTTTGCTGACAAAACATTGATTACCATGACTGCACCGAGCCTCAAAAGGCTGAGCAGATTGTACTTGGCTGCCTGCAAGGGTACATTGGCATCTTCTTTGGGAAGGAAACAGGAGTTGGTGGAGTTTGAGGCTGAATGGTGATTACATGTTATGAGTGGATACAAGTGAGTTGTCTAACTCTTTGCTGCTGAAATCATTTTCTTTTCACATGAAAGTTTTGAATGCACTTTACTGAGCTGCACAGCTGTTCCAAAGTATAAATTATGTCAGTCAGTTTCTTGTGTAAAATTATTAAAAATCATTTTAAAAGTTTGAAGGTTTTACAGGCAATATGCAGTCAGCCAGACAAAAAGAATTTCAGATAGATTTTTTAGTTGCTAGGTTGACCTGGGTGGTTGCTATAGCATTGCTAGAGTATTACAAGGTTGTTTAGAACTATTTTATAGGTGGTTGCTAGAGTATTCTGAGGTTTCTGTTACTAGATGCCAAGTTGTTCTGAGTGGTTGCTAGGGAGTTTCTAGGTTGTTATGAGCTGTTGATAGGCCATTTGGGTGGTTGCTACGGCATTGCTAGTGTTGCATTTGACACTATCGACAACAGCTTTTTTTTTTTTATTAGACTCGAAAATTAATGCATTAATGGAATTGCATTGGCATGATTCAAATCATATTATCTGACCGGTATCAATTTGTAGCAGTAAAAAGAGAGGTGTCATATCGATCAAGAGTTCAGTATGGAGTACTGCAAGTCTCAGTATTAGGACCGTTGCTTTACACCCTGTACATGCTACCCTTAGCAGATATCATTAAGGAAGCATGGCGTTAGTTTTCACTGTTACACTGATGATACTCAGCTGTATATTTCTTCATGCTATATAAATAAATGTGACCTGACTTGAGTATGTGGTTGCTAGGGTATTGTAAGGGATTGCTAGGATGGTTGCTAGGCAGGTAGTGCTATATGGTTTTGGGTGGTTGCAAGGGTATTTTAGGTGGTTACTCTGCAGTTGCTAGAGCATTCCTAGGAAGTTGCAAGTGTGTTCTGAGTGATCGATAGGTGTTGCTTGGCAGTTGCTTAGGTTTTCTGGGTAGTTGCTAGGGTATTTGTTGTTCTATGGTTTGGTGAAAGAAAGAAAGAAAAAAAGAAAGGAAGGAAAGAAAGAAAGAAAAGAAAGAAAGATCACCTTAAAATAAGTGTAACCAAAAATCCAAATTGAATCATGCACAAAATAATTGGGAACATGCATTAAGAAAGCAAATGGGGTCGATTTTGAGTTAAAGTTGACTTCACAGGATGTTCAATGTGGGTCTGCTGTTTTTGTTTTTGTTTTCTAGCCTAGGCGGCACATGAAACGTATTTGGACAAAATCGGGGGTGACAGAAGTGATATTTTATTCCAGAGGGCTTAGAAAGGTCCTTCATTTCCAGGCCACTTCTTAAAGCCACTGGCAATACTTTCCCGCTGTCCACAACACCACGTGGCATAACCAATTAAAGCACAGCCATAAACATCACGTAAGGGATGACAGCTAGAACCGCCCCCAAACAGCAAACTAACAACCTGGAACAGACATTCCACGTCTATAAATAATGATGCATCAATTAAAGAAGCCCTCAGTAACCTTGGACATAAGCACATTAGGAACTCAGCTTTCAAGTGGATTTGTCCTAAAGGGCATTTTTAACAGCTTTTATTTCTAAGTCATAATAACACTCTGCTCTCTTTCTTTTACTCTTCCTCTCTGAAACGTGGAAACGCTGAAGAATTCAGTGTGCTGTGAATGTGTCCCCCGGATACTTCAACACATCTGAAAGCCCTCTATGTGTGGGGGAGTCTGTCTAACTCATCACCACAATAAGATTCAATGGCGAGATGTTCAAAAGGCGGAAATTAATTCATTTGTTAGAAATTAATTCATATTCTCTGCCTGTGCGAGTTCACATAACACCCACAAAAACTTAATGTAGAAGTAGTTGCTTTATAAATGGAAAGATGGAATTAAATAAACCAGGGAGATAATGAGATGAACAGAAACAGGTGTGTGGGAACTAATTAACAGCCAGGGAAACTAACTATAAATATACTATAAACTAACTATAAATATATAAATATACACCAATCAGGCAAGCGTAAGGATTTGAGCGAGTTTGACATGAGCCAAATTGTGATGGCTACGCTACTGGGTCAGAGCATCTCCAAAACTGCAGCTCTTGTGGGGTGTTCCCGGTCTGCAGTGGTCAGTATTGTGGGTCGGACCACACGGGCCAGCCTTCGCTTGCCACGTGCATCAATGAGCCTTGGCTGCCCATGACTCTGTCGGCGGTTCGCCTCTGTTCCTTCCTTGGACCACTTTTAATAGATACTGACCACTGCAGACCGGGAACACCCCACAAGAGCTGCAGTTTTGGAGATGCTCTGACCAAGTCGTCTAACCATCACAATTTGTCTCTTGTCAAACTCACTCAAATCCTTACGCTTGCCCATTTTTCCTTTGAGAAGAAAATGTTCACTTGCTGCCTAATATATCCCACCCACTAACAGATGCCGTGATAAAGAGATGATCAGTGTTATTCACTTCACCTGTCAGTGCTAATGTTATGCCTGATCGGTGTATATATTCCATTGACATTGGCATTTTCAAGTACACAAGCCTTTGCAAAGACTGTTCAGAAGTTGTTTTATCTGCGTAATAAAATTAACTTTAGGTTTTCCATTATACTGCTTCATTTCAAGAGGGCAAACTTGTATGCGAAACAAGATCGTTACGGTACTATGACTAATTTGCCTGTCCATGCACAAAGCAATACATTCATAATACCAGTCTGGACATGATTACTACTATAACCTATTAATGGTACACATGACACAACTGAGACTGCTCATCTCTCTGCTGAGTGAATTAGTTTCCTGGGACGGGGAAGGTGACATTGTGCAAAACGGAAGAAGGTGCCCCAAGGTCAATTATTACACTAATACAATTTCCACATAATTACAGTTACTCTCTCGTCCTCTGGCCCATCCTTGAACCATGCTTGCACATTTGCAAACAGCGATAAACACGGCCTCCTCGAACTCCACTGTATCAAAACGGGGCCAAATCGCAAAACAAAAAAAGCAATCAGGGAAAAATCAATGCTTTGCAGTTTCATTTTCATTTGCTGACCTCTTATCTTCTCCTGGCAAAGGCATTTGGGCAGTCATCTGTTGTTTGTACCTCTACAATTCGAAATTCTCTATAGTTTATAGGGCCCTACAATTGGTCAATACTACTTTTCCTTTTTACAAAGTGCTCTCCTTTATTTTCCAATGAAAGACTAGATGGTCTAACCAGCATGAATTTTCTTTTCCTATCCCGTTTGTTATTTCTGTCCACGGTTCCAAACATTTCGACAGCGGGTGACTTTCAAACTGACAGACAAACAGATCAAAGGAAACAGAGCAACGGTTATGCTGCCTGACAGAAAATGCTTGACCTTTTTTTCATTGTACAAAGGAATAATTTGTGAGCAACATGTAGGGATGTCAAAGTGGTCATGAGTCAAAGTATGTTTGAATTGCATGAATGCAATAGTGATAATTGCAGTTTGCTGTAAGAGGGTAATGATAGTCCTACATGTCACAATTGAGCTGCCAAGTGCCAAATCATCGCACATCCATCACAGTGGTTAACCTGGACCGCTCTTGAGCTTGTGTGCTGGACGTTTCATTTGTAATGCCGGTTTTGCATAAAATGTGCATCCCAGGAAAGGAGACAGTTCAGAAACCTGACAAATTGTCTGGAGGCTGACAGGTAGTACACACAGTCAACCTTTCTGCATCAGAAATTATCTGTGGGTTTGTAACTTAGCCAGGCCGAAACATGTTAATTCTAAGTAAAAAAAACACCCTTGATATTACTGTCATGTTTTCATATGCACTAATGTATACTTGTGTTTATTCTGCCTTACAGCTAACTTGGAGATTATTTATTTTATGATAGCTGTTCCTCATGGCAAGCCATGAACATGATGCAAAATTTCATAGCACACCCTTTTATATGTTTTTGAGGGGCTCTGTAGCACACCTCTTTTCACCTACAGTAACCAAACTTCACACAGTTATAGATCTCACTGGGCCGAACAACTTTCTCACTCTAAGTCATACGCCAGCCCAGGGTTGTTTGAAAAACACATGCTCTGGAATTTGATATACCCCTCCTAGGGAATTCATCTGATTACCACCAAACTCAGTCAGCATGAGGACAAGACATTGAGGATGCTAAATTGTGAGTGGATTTTTGATATCTCAGATGGTTTGGCTGTGGCGTTGAAACAAATGTATGGCGAAAAAAGGGAAACAGTATCGGGGATAACAAATATAAAATGTTGCATAGCATATGCAAGATTTTTATTTGTTATTTGTCTTATGATGCTGTCAACACCCTAAAAAATGTCAGAGAAAAAATGTCACAAAGAATAATAGGTTAAATATCACAGAGAAAAATAGGCTAAATTAAAAAGCCTACAACATATCCCTCAAAACTGTAGGCTAAGCCAAAAATACATATAAATGAAAACTTTTGGCTTACTAGCTATACTGCAAAATGAAATCTTTTTTAACATCCATGCAAGAACAGAATGACGCTGACTGACGACCGTTTCAGAACGTCTCTCCTCCAAAATCCGATCACAAAGGTTGAATGTTCTTTGAAGATGCACTCACGCAGACCTCTAATGCAACGAACATATCTTGCCAGGTTTCTCAGGAACTGGTGACTGTGTGAACGCCACCACTGCAGAAAGTTTTGTTCACTTCAAGTTCAAGCACAGATGCGCTGATGTCAAAGCATCTCGGGAGTGACCGGGTTATTGTCAGACCGCCCGCTCCCGCCTAAAGTACACTATAGTTACATTTACATTTACATTTATTCATTTGGCAGACGCTTTTATCCAAAGCGACTTACAAGTGAGGAATACAGTAAGCGAGTCATCATGACGAGGCAAATAGGGACAAGAAGTGCTCACAATACAAGTTTTAGGCAGTGCTCAGAGTATCATAAGCTACAATAGAGAGAGATTAAAGGAAGTGAAGGAAGCAAAGAAAGGTAGGACAGAAAGGTATAGAATTTTTTTTTTTTTTTTTTTGAGGATGAGGATAAGTGCTCACGACCGCAATCCGCCTTTTATTCAAAATTGAATCCCGCGCAGGAAGAAATCTTATCAGGTCCCGTGGGAATGCAGACCTCTACTCAGTACATACATTATTCTCATCAAGACGGAGAACTTTCTAATTTACAGTCATTAGCTCCGACCAACAGGAAGTCAGATATTTTGGTTTGAATGTGCATTTTTTTTTAATAATCAGGCTCTGTGTTTTTAACTACTCCTCGTAGGAGATTAATGCAATCGCCACCAAACTCGGTCAACGTAAAACAAAGACACTGAAGATGCTAAATTGTCAACGATTATAGGATATTTTGAACAATTTTGCCATGGCTAGGGATTAAATAAATGACAAAAAAAGGGAAACAGGAAGTGTCTCATATTGTGTAAAATCATTGTTTGATTTAAATTAAAATAAGATTGTATGTTGCCCCCCATGCACAGGTTTCCATAAGGGTGGCGGTGGCGCTGGGGCTTGGGCCCGTTATTACTGCTTGCAGCTATATTTTGACATTTAAAATAGTGTTTGTTTTCACTAAATTTCAGTTGAACTGTCTTAAAACAATAAAAGCCAAGCTAAGCATTACTGAGATTGGGCAGAGCATTTCCAGATGCCAGAATGCTTTGTGTTTAACTGGATGGAAAGAAAAGTTAGAACGTTAACTGTTGTTTTATGTGTGTTATTCATGCTATCAATATATCGGTCGAGATTGACAATGTAACTATTATTACACTTACCTTCACTCAAAAAAATAAAATAAAAAAAATTAATTGTTGGATTTACTTAAAAAAGCAATGTCAAGAGGTTCACCACAACTATTGTTTTTTATATATGTAAACAAAAATCTTAAATATTAAACATTTTAATACCAGCTATTTATCAGAATCATCAATAACATGAAAATAACTATCCATCTATCTATCTATCCATCCCTCGACTTGCAAAGTAGAATTTGCCATAATACAACAACTTTTTACAGCAAACAATATCAACAACACTGAATAGAAAAAATACCTCAGAATATCACAACTTTGGCAAGTTTGGGAAATTAACCAATTAGCATACAAAAGGGTACTGACAAGCTCACAAAAATAAGTAACTACATGTGTTGATAGATCACATAATATAATACTACTCACTATACTGTAAGTGATGAGAACTTGCCATGAAAATTTTTATTATTAAATTAAATTTATTTTTACATTTATTGTACATCAGGGTTTAACGGTGTTGAAAGGTGGAAAAGTTCTGGCACTTTATTCTGGTGGGGGTGTGACATTGAGAAGATATGCCTTTAGATGACACATCACTTGTAAGATGAGTTTTCCCCCTAATAGCCAGTGGACTTCACTGTCAGACCACCCCTGGGCAATGAGCAAGAGCAAAACACACACTCACTCACTCACTGAGTGTCACTCTCTCTGCCAATAACTCTTTGTGCATTCAGTGGCATACGACACACGTCAGTGTACTTCTTCACCACTGCCCTTTAAGGCAGTTACAGTTCCATCTTCTTGTCACTCTAGAGGGGCCCTCTTTGCTTCAACTTAATTTGGTGGGAGAGGAGAGCGGGAGATTTTCCACCAACCTGACAGGCCCTTGAAGGAACACTTAGGGACAGCAGAAGAGAATCCACATTCATTTGCTGAAGACATAGATCTCCCACCAGGCCGCGTCCCCAGTGTTGTCGCTTTGCGTCTGGCACATACGCAACAGAAAGCTTGACCTCACTGTGCATTGAAATGCTTAATCTTGTGAGACAGAGGCTGAGTGGATGAATCAAAGCTTATATAAAAAGGTCAAACAGATAGTTAATCTACTGCAGCGCTTCAGTGGACCTTGAAAAAAACTCACTTGTGAAACCATTTCATCAAAGACGGACTTGGACATGTACAGGATCTGAAAATGTATAAGAGTGGGCTTTTCTGAATGAACTTTTCTGAGCCTTTTTTTGCAATGACTGGTGTTAAAGTGATTTTTAGTGGATGCTTAAAGTCACGTTCTCACAGGTGTTCTTAGCAGAGTAAGGGCCGTGATACCCTTTGGCCAACGTCAGGCCGTCGGTGAGCATCTGTCCGGCTAGATTTTGCAGTGTGTTCTACACATCGGCTCTAGTCGGGCTCGCGCCAGTGGCAGTTCACCCGTTTCAGCATACTGAATCTGTGTCAGGCCGTCGGTGAGAGAGATCGCTGTGATTGGATGATTCATTTTGATGAGCAAAAGTCGTCAAGGGGGCACAGACAGAAGGCTTTTCTAATTTTGTGTCATCTTAACTGAGCATTCCAATACGCAAATATTTTAGGTAGGAAATGCAAAGGTGCCCTTAAGCTTGAAAGTTTGGTGTATGTATGAGCTTCTGAATTGGAGACTTCTTACTTAAAAAAAATATTTTAAGAACACGGCCTTTAAAGATGTGTATTGTAATTGAAATCTACAGACGCAAGTAGATAAGGCGTAATAAATAAAAAATAAATATGTACTGAAAGAAGACATTATGAAGCAAAATGGAGGGGGGTTTGAAAGAAAAAAAAAAGGATGAAATAACCAAGGTTCTTATGAACATTCAGAATGTGTAAGGATTAAAGTGGGTCAATTTTTTTGCAGTATCAAAAATGTATTTTTTTTTTACAAAGCTACTTCCCAGACTTAGCTGAGAAGTGAGCTAGCTTTAACAGGCTTTACATAGCAGGGTTTGGAAACAGCTGGAAGTCCACCCTATGGCTTATTCTTATTCTGGTTGAGCACAGAACTGCAGAGCGAATTCCAGCTGCTTCTAAACTTTAAGCTTTCAAGCATTACCGAAAGACTGGACCTTTCAGAAAACATACCACAAAGATTCATGACAGATAGGCTGTTTTCATGAGTGAAGAGTTTTTTTGTTTGCTTTGTTTTGTTTTTGGCAACACAACACCACAATAAAAACAGCACCGTCTTAGAATCTGAGAACAAGCGCCGTCTTACAACCCCAAGCTTTACCCATTAGGTTATACTGTTCCATTACTTTCTTTCTTCTGAGGAACATAAAAGATGATATTTTTGGGAAAAACTGTCTCAGTATTTTTCCAATATTTTTTTGAACCCCACTGACTTTCATGGCTTGGGGGTGGTCTCCCTCGGGAGAAATCGCGGGGGGCCTCCCAAGCCCGCAGGGCCCCATGTAATTGCGTGCTTTGCGTGGTGGGTAAACACGCTACTGCGTGTAAGGATTAAAGTTTTTTGCAGTGTCAAAAATGTATTTTTTTTTCTTACAAAGCTTATGCCATATTACAAAAAAAAAAAAATAATAATTAAATACACAATAAAACAAAAAAACAGATGTAGTTCACAGGTAACCACCATTGTTAGGATTTCATTTAGCTGTAGCTCCAGTGTGACAGTCACATGACAGATATTGTTCAGAAATGAACCCATAACTGAAAGGACATGAGCAACGATGAGTTTCCAGAGTGCATGCCAAGAAATGCTATTGAGATGAACTGTAATGCTAATGGATAGTTTCTCCAGGTATTATAGATTGCCTTGATTTGCTACTTGCTGATCAGTTGCAGTCTCATTCTATTGCCAAAAAATGTCTATATGCCCCTCCGTAAAAGTCAATTTGGTCAAATTAGAGGGATATACAATTAAACAGATGGAGTAAAAGCCAAAATCGATTTTAATTTCATAGAGCCTTTAAGGGCAAATTATGATAATGCAGCTTTGGTTTTATTTAGGCAGGCTCCACCTTAAAGTGGCCTAGACTGGCATGTGCGAGCGAGACGAGGTAGTGCAGTTTCAGCTTTTTTTTTTTTTTTGCCTATTTCTCTGGTGGCCTCATTAGCTGTCTCTCCACCGCCTCAGCAGTGCTGCAGCTCCAGCCCTGCCTGATGCTGACAGTCGTTGCTCCGTTCCAGTCCCATGCAGATCAAAACCGGTCCTATTCCCTCAAAACTGCCTCTCCTACCAGCATGTCCAGGGAGTGTCGAACAAAACCACGCCGTCCCAGATAGGAAGTCACTAAAACATCACCATTAGGCTCATCAAGCTGCCGCTCAACAACCAGAAGCATCTTAAAACTGTTTGCTTGGTGTTGACGCAGTCGTCTTAGTGGTTTAATGAAGTCCCGCTGACATGTTGACTATTTACTTGGGAAACTCATTCGGGACTCTTTAAGTCAACACTGAATCTGTAGAAGAATTCCTCCTTAGAAACTCCCTTCGCTTAATCCTTTGGTAAACTACACCACTGTCAGAAACTAACTTTAGTATCGATTTGATCACACAATTTTCTCAAAGCCAGTGGAGGCAAAAGCCATTAAATAAGGTGTATTGTATTCTGTATCACAATACAAGCCGATGCTTCCTTATAATGACTCACCCGAGATAAGAAGGAAAAAAAACAAAAAACATTTGTCTCGTAGACGCGCATGGTTTTCCCTCAGGAGAAACAAAGAAAATATCGACTCCTTGTGTACCCTAAATAGTATAGAAGATTCCGAAACTAAAACATCACAACAAGTCTAGCCTTTGATGAACAACACTGTCTAGAGTCTTTCAAGTCTTTTATTGCCTGATAATTGTGGCATCTCCATTTAGCTGTCCAACAGAGACAAGTGTTATTCTCATCTCAGACAAGCTTAATCACTGCAAGGAGGCAGTAGGTATACATGCAAACAAGACAAATACTGGACGTTGTCTGTAATACAAGTTTCAGAACATCTAAATTGTAGCATTCGGGTTGCTTATATTTTGAGGAAGGAATGTGACCAGAAATTTTAATATTTTGGAAAGTTTTGATGAAAACGCAGGGGCAAGTCTGCCTGTCGTTGAGTTATAACTGCTGTTGACTCATCATTTTTCCTCCTCATATGCGACAGTCGTAAAGTCACACAGGCAGAAAAAGCTGACAGTGTAAGAAAAAAAAAAGGCAGTGTTTGGCTTTTTCTGTAATCATTATGTTGCAAATCAGTACAGGAATTTGTCATAGTCTGAAATGTTAAAGATAATTCATTTTGGCTTTCATAAAGTATTTTAAGGACCACAAATTTAATATCTCCATGATATGATTATCACAATAACATAAAAAATTACCCTTTTCTCTTGTTCTTCCCCTGTGATTGATTAAAAACATAAGTAACAGAAACTGGATTTATTCACAGAAACATCATATTTCATGAAGCCAACATGAAAATCAAAGTTTATCCTTTTAAACTGTCTCACTAAACATCCCTGGACTTATCAAGCATAATTCATCAGCATCCATTATCCATTTCAGATGAAGTATATTCAATGTATAGTTTCCCTAGCTATTATACCTTGTATACTTTAAAATGTATTCTTTTTTAGGTAATTTTTTTAGGTAATTAAGTATGAGCAATTCATAAATTAAAATAGTAAGAAGTTCTTTTCTTTTATGGAAGATTCAAAGGTATAAAATGGCACACATATGATTGTAAGAATGAAGTAATTCCATATATGAAATTGACATCAAAGCCATACAGTATAATTGTGATGGTAATCAAAGACAGAGACTATATTAAGCATTTCGGTGGACCAAGTGCTGCTTTTTTCTGTAGGAAAGCGTATGTGTGTGACTAATAGCTAATAGCTACTTTCATGCTTTATAACTCACAAGAAGAGACTTGTTTGTGTAAGAACAAATGAACACAAATAATTATTTAACACCAGTTACAAGAAAAAGCCTAGCCAATTACACATGGTTAATTAACTGAAGAACTGTAATTTTCTGCTTTAAAGGAATAGTTCATCCAAAAATTAAAACTATATTTTTCATTCTCACATAGCTCCAAACATGTTTGACTTGCTTTCTTCAGTGGAACACAAAAGAAGTTTTATTTATTAATTTTTTTTTCTGTTACGCAGCTCTTTTCCATACAAAAACAGAACATTGACCATGCTTGCAAAATGTTTGCGTTCCTCCGAGAAACTTTGCGTTCGCTCGCAGAACTTTTGAGTTCTTTGTGAGTGAACACAAAGTTTCCCAGGGGAACGCAAAAGTTTTGCGAGTGAACGCAAAGTTTCTCAGGGGAACTCAAAAGTTTTGCAAGCGAAAAGATTTGAAATGTATATATTTTCCTCCAATCTCATATTTTTTTTCCACCACGTCCCTTTCGAGGCTTCGTATTGTTGAGATGTAAGTCTACTGGGGTCATTTTCTCATGAGATCTCCTTTTGCTCTCCATTTCATCTCATTTGTGTCTTGAAACTATTGAGATGTTGAAGTTGTGACGAGTTTTCTCTCATTTTCTGCATTCTGTCAGAAACCTTTAGGTGGTTTTTTGAATTTCACCACACAATTGCGAGTCAAAGACAAGGAGGGCTTGAGTTAGAGGCTAAGAGTGTCCCTCTCAGGATATATTTAATGGCCTTCTCTAACTCTCAAAGAGCCTTTTCTTGCTCTGTCTTTCTCTCTCTCTCCCTCCACACGTTGCTTGTCACAGCTTCGGTGGTTGGATACATACGAAATAAAAATGTAATTCTTTGCCACTCTTAATGGAGCTCTTGGCCTTCATACTTCAGTTTTTTCATAGGTCGCCCACCCCTTAATTAAGGAATGTGGAATGCTCTCAAAGCATTGTGAGAGGAGGAAGCTCTCCACAGGACATGCCTAGCAACTCAGATAGGCCCAAATTCAGCTCTGATACAGCTGATAGGAAGTCATTAGGTAGGACTGCACTGAAAGAAAGCAGTAGACTGGGAGAAGAAAGCCAGACAATGAGCAAAAAGCTCTGGGTGAATGTGAACCATGGGTAGTCAAGCTAACCAAAATGCCAGAGACAATGAGTGTCAGCTGGAACTGCTGTTTTCTCTCATTTCCTGTGCTGGCCTGTTGATGAATATGGTATGACGGCAACCAAACACAACCGATTCGAACCCTGATTGCTTATAATTCCCTTCTCAAAGGAAAAATGTTTTATTTGATTTAGCAATGTTGGGGATGTAGAGTGTTATGTAAAAGAAAAAGGAAATGGGTATAGATCTGACAACAAAAATAATGGACCGAGTTATAGTCATTCACTCTGGGACGGAAATTGATTGGCTTGATAGGAAATAAAAGCAGTACAGCTTTCACAATGCCTTGGATCAGATGTCCATTCCTGCAAATTCCATTTGGCAGAAATGCAAATTAAATGAAAGTTAATCACCCTTTCTGAGCGCAACCTTTTTTCCTTGTTCTTCCCCTGTGATTGATTGAAAATGTAAGTAACAGAAGCTGGCTTTAACTTTGGAAGCATCATATTTCATCTTCAGTATTAAAGACAACATGAAATCAGAGCTGATCCTTTTAAACCGTGTTAATAAATGTCACTGGACTTAAGCATATTTCATCAGCATCAGCAAATTGAAAGGCCTAAATTTAGAGGTTAATTTTATTCCATGTGTGTAATATATATATATATATATATATATATATATAACACACATGGATGCTATTGCACCTTGGCACTGGTTGCCATCAAGCATGTCGGCGGATATGACAGACGAGACACTCTGTGAAAATTAGCTTGCCAGTGTATAAGTTTTTTGGATTCCGCGAAAATGACTCCCTGTTGATCTCCCCAGTCGGCAAAACTTGATGATCATAAGTGTGCGCAAAAGGGAGCAAAACCACCAACCTGTTCACCACCTCCGCCTCCGTTACAGAGAGTAAGTTGAAATTTTGCAGTCCTGAAATGGGAAATGTTACATTAACTGCTGACACCTTTCTGTGTTTATCCAGAGGTGTGCTCATTCGGATAAAAATGTATAGATTATCATGTTTACTTCAAATATCTTTAGAGAGCAGTATTTTGTTTTCTATCTTTACCCAAAATAGGGCAATGGTAGCATTATGGAGCGCTAAATGCTCACATGTAATTTATGTTTCATTCATACTCTACGCCGGAGGGCGCCCTCGCGCAGAAAGTCGACAAGTGAAACTCATGAGTGATTAGTTCCAAGAAGTCCCTAATATGGACAAAGACATCAGCGATCGCTGTAGCTGAATAAAACGCAGATAGAGACATATTAACCGATTAAACATGAAGAGAATTAACACACCATTGCAACGGTATTATGGTTTATCTGTGCTCTTTAAGCTATCTCGGGTATATTCATAAGGATATTATATAATGCAATGCCAACTGGCATAGTTTCAAAAAGTGGAAAATATGTATGATATAGTAGCTTATTTTAATTTTAGTTTTCAGAGAAACCCACAAATAAAATGTGGCTGCAACATGGTATTGCTAAACTTGAAATCACACAATGTCGTAATTATTTTAGATGTTTATTAAAAATATTTGTTATGAGCCTATTTGATAATCATTCAAACAAACATTTTTATGATCATTATTATAATGAGGTATTCAGCTTACATCCCTAAGGCCACAATACAGGAGTTAAATGGGGAGTAAACTTTGTATCGTCTTTAATAAAGAGAGTTGCTTGACTCCTAAATCATCATATAATTGCCAGCTACAGCTATCCACAATAATTACGTACACAAGTATCTGTTCTTTCACAAAAGTAGGTGGTTTTATGAGAAATTGCTTGTATTGTGTTTACAATTCACATTATCTACCAGACAATCAATATTTTAAATAACGCCAAGCCTTTGAGATTCGTAGAGCGTCTTTTGTAACAGTAAGGCAAACTAGCCCTGTTGTTTCTTGAGCCATTGATTTTGAAAAGGCCTATTGATGGCAATCACACTACCCACACTAGGGTGCCATGATGATTATAGAGTTCAGAAGTTAGAAGCAGGCTTTGAATGTGGAGTAATCTTGCCTGAATGCTCAGTCACTGATAGAAGGCACCGAATTGGGAAGGTTCATTCTCCGCTCGATCATATGGCTCAGGAGATTACTGCTGGCCCATAGGGAAATGAAGAAGCTTTCCTTAAATCATCTCACTCTATTCACTCCAAAAATCCCAGCCGTCGCTGGAAGGCTTTACGTGACACCCTCGACTAATGTGGCCTTTCCGATGACCTTTCACAGCAAACTGACACAATCACCTTTTTCCGTCAGTGTCCCATTATGTGCTGGTGATTTTCCCAGCACCCTGCATGATGAAGACAGAGTCTTTGTGCACAGTGGAACTAAAGCAAACGGAATATTTCAGGTCAGAGTCTTTGAACGAGTGCTAACTTGTGTATGCCAAAGCTGTCCGCTGCAATGAATGCCTGGAAACTATATGCGCACAGTGAATACAAGGCATTAGGCTTTATCGCGGCTTAAAATACATCCTCACAGCCTCAAGGGTGGCAACAGTGCGCTCCGTAGAATTTCAGCAGATAAATGTTTAAAACATTGACAAAATGTTATTTGTTGACATTTACCCACAGAAGGTCCCAGAAGCTTCAAGCTTGACAGGCTACAAGGCCAAAGCCTTTAAAGAGTGCCAAGAATTGGCAATATATATGCATGAAACACAAAGCCCTTTCAGGATTTCAAGGCGTTTCAGATTCCGTTGTTTGGTTAAAGTAGGTCTGCTCTATACACTGAGATGGTATTTTTCTCCTGTGCACCTTTGACAGGAGAGGCTCTCTACTTCCAGAAGGTCTTACCATCCTCCCCGTCTCCATCTGAAATCATTGATACTGATTTCCTGGTGCTGTCATATTGATTTTTAAGATTTATGAGAGCTAGGCTCTTGAATAGGTCCCTGATCTGTTCGTCCGCATGTAGCAGTCATTCATTTGAACACTGTCTGACAGGCCTTGTCCAAACCCATCCACTTTTTCAGAATCAGAATCAGAATCAGAATAAGCTTTATTCTCCAAGTGTGCACAAACACCCAAGGAATTTTTTATTTTTTTTCCCCCAGAAGCAGAAGAACATACATACATACAGGTTCTATGAATCTTTAAGGTTATTTGAACCTTAAAGGAATGTTCTGGATTAATTTCAAATTGGGGGATTATTTTCAAAACTGCCTGGCCAAAAATAAATAAATAAATAAAGTTGCTGTTTGGATTTAAATTGGCAAATACATAAGAGTCTATGACTGGATCATTACTGCTGTGATTATTATTATGTTTCTAGCATGTTATATGTTTGAGAACAGTTCTTTTAACCCTAACTGATGGAGTGTGTAGCTTTTTCATTGAAATTCATTGAAAGTCTTTAGGGATGTGCTGGAATAGACTTTACAGAGTGATTGACTCTTGCATTGTCAATATAAGATATTGACCAAAAAGTGATGCACCTCTTGAGGGAAAAAACCTCACAACATTATGTCATCCTGGAATATGGCCATGACATGTCTTCCTACATGACTGTTTAAGAAATGAAAAGCTACACACTCCATCAGTTAGGGTTAAAAGTAAAAACAAAAAAAAAAAAAAAGTTGCCAAAACTATAACATGTTAGAAACATAATCACTGCAATAATGATCCAATGACTCATTGTCTATGATTGGATCAGTAGTATTTGTCTATGATTGGATCAATAGTAAGTTTTTTTTGTTTTTTTGACGGGCAGTATATATATGAAACTTTTGAAAAAGTCTAAAAATTCTTCTAAAAATGTCATGTAGTAACAAAATTATCAGATATTTTAAGAGACTAACTGAATTTAGCACACAGTCATGAGTGTCTTCGCATGACTGTTGGTTGCGCCAAATTACTTGAATGACTTCAAATATTAATAAGCAGTAAAGCTGTTTTGTTAATTATATACAGTGTATGTGTGTATATATAATACAAAAATATAAAAATAAATTTTAATCTTAGAAGAGGTATATTCAATAGGTTTGAATTGCATTTTTGATGTATTTTTGAATAAATGAATGGATTCAGACACAAAATAGGAGTGTTGACCCATAAAATGTGTCTAAAAGCCCAACTGGTAAATGACAATGACCAAAAGTAACATACAATATTGATTAACAGGGTAGAAGTTGTCCAAGGTCCATCGAATAAGAATCAGGCGTATGAACAGAAAGGTCCTGTGTGACCTGTTCTGTAGGAAGGCCAGTTCTGTCGAGCCCTGTCAAGTGTAATTGCTGCAATATCAGTCGCAGAGGGTTTCCAGCTCACTTGTCAATGTGTTGTGTATCTGTGGAGGAAATGGGTTCAGCAAAGAGCTTATGTAGGGACCGATGGTGCTATCAAGAGAGGTCACTGTCAAGCCTCCCACCGCCCGGCAGCTGACAGCTTTGGTTTAGCGAGTACAGATGACTGGCTGGCTTTTCTTTGCTGCTGGACTCGCGTGGGCTACAAGAATCTGTCATCTGTGGGAGAACCGGACCGTTTCAATTAGCTGTATTATCATCGATCCAGAGGCTGTGACAGTCATAGAGCAGCAATAGGGGTTACAGGTCTGTCATTTTCAACATGCAACAATGAGAGTGACATTAATGGACCTGTGCACTTGATGAATTACGTAAGTGTCACATGGATGAGGATGAATGGCGTGTCCAGACTTTTTTGACTGGGGAGGCTCATGTTTACACCACTCTGGCACTTCTCTGTCCAATTCTGTCCCACTGTTTACACAATTACCATAAAATCCTTCTCCAATCATCTAACAACTTTAACAAATCATTCAACAACTTTCACCATGCTGCATGGACATCTTACATGTGTAACAATGTTTTCTGCTTGTCCGTCAGCGTTCTTCTCATATTCACACAAATGACATGGGTTTTGCTCGTTGGTATTGCTGTATTTCATACTTCTTCATTTGATTTAACCATATAATAAGATCAGAAATATGCATTTGTTAAAAGATTTTAGATTTTATTTATAAATAAATGATTAAAATGACATTTCCTTCACCAATCAGATACTAATTATCACTAATTATCAAGTGTTTGTCTGCTTCCCAGCTATGATTTAAACCAAAAAGGTTTTATCTTATCTTTTATCCCGCCTTTGACTTGAGAGATGGCCAATCATAGTGTAGAATTTTAGGATGGTCAATGACATGCCACTAGGGGTGTGTATCTTTGGGTAGACAAAGCATCAATTCGATTCATGATTCATATGTTTTCAATTCAATTCAGGAACGATTTTTGCTAATTGAAAATTATTCAATTTGATGATTCGAGATTCAATTTGATTAGACTTCGATTAATGATTTGAATCTGTATTCTTTAAAGGCATTCATAGTAGGGGTGGGCGATATGACCAAAACTTTTTTTTTTTTTGTTCACAATATGAGTTATTTTATTTCACGATAACAATATATATATATATATATATATATATATATATATATATATATTACAATATGACCCATTTTGGTCCTACTTTATATTAGGTGTCTTTTTTACCTACTATGTACAGATATAGATATGTAGCCTATACGTAGATGCCACTCCAGACATGTCAGCGCGCCCGCCATCTTAGAACAGTTAGCGTGTTGTCACTCACAGTAAGAATCATTGATGGCACAATATATACTGTAAGTACAATGTAAAACATGCAGGGGTGAATTCAGGTTGATTGGGGCAATTTTTTAAGTCATCTCAATGACAAAAAGTGTCCCAATCACCCTGAATTCACCCTATGTACTCAGTATTTACTCAGTACACCCTATGTACTCAGTACTCGGCATTGTATCAAATGATTAATTTAACATAGTAGTTAAACACACTTAATATTAAGTGGGACTGTTATTTCTGCCAGAAATAAGTGTGTCAAGGATAGGTTGTAACTTTAGAAGGCAGTGAAAGTTCACAATTCTTGATAACAGTTTAGATACATCAGCAAAAACTGAGCCTAATATAAAAAGTTCCCAAGCAATTTTTGAAGTAAACAAGTAAACAGTAAGTAATAAAATAAGAACAAAGAAACAAATGACAAACAATAGGACAAATGGACAGTGCTCTAAATTTTTTTCAAATAAGTCAGATGTTGATGGGTTTTTAATGCATTTCTTACAATCAAGGACAATGAACAAAGTTTATCTTCAAACTGGATCGACAGCTGAACTTATGTCTGCAAAAAACATACTTCCAGTGCATCTTACGCCAGTTTCTCTTTTTATTGATGTTTCCCAACATCTAGTCTTTGCACTCTGATAGGGTCATGAGCTTTTTCTTGCTGTATTAATCATAGAGATGTTGTCTGGAGAAAGAGCTGGTAAGTTTCAAAATTAATCTTTGTAGTTAAAATGCCAGCCTGTCAAGGCAGACCCTGTACTCCTGACAGGCAGATTTGTCACTGTACTGGGTGGCCCAGCCAGTGACACAGTGATGGATTGTGGGATAGAAGGCCATGATGTCGGGGTGCATGAATAGGGTGCAGGTATTCTTCTCACTCGATCTCGTCTTTATTATTATGCCTTCATGTGTCATCGTCCTCTCATCTTTGATCCGCGTGTGAGGGGTGTGACATTTCCTCGCCTGCATGTGTTCACAAACTTTTGAGAGATCCCCCAAAGCCTTTGTTTTGTGATGTTGGGGCATGGGAGGCATGCAAACATCCTTGTTTTGATGTCCATTAAATGTGAAAATGTCAAAAGTCATAGCAGATGAAAACAAAAGACAAACATCATTCGCACCAGATCGTCGTAAGACCTTTCCTACGGACCAAATCAAAAGCCAAGCCAGAGACTAGCTTGGAAAAGGTGACACTGTCTCAGTTATGAAATTTACACATCCCTGAGAGACGCAAGAGAGTAAACTGACATCTAACGTGGCTTTGTGACACACCGCTGACAGAAGCTTTCTGAATACAGAGAAAATGTTTTTCTTCATGGGATAATTAGTTCTTGCTTTCCAGCAGAGTCGCGTGTCACGCAATCAGTGTCACGCGGCGGTTATGAATGGGGAGAGAGTGCCCTGCTGGGTGAGGGCTTGTCAACATGATCCAATTCATCTCAACAAAACCAAATACTGATCTAATGTGAAGATTTTCTGAAAGCTAGTGTATAGACTTGATTTTACACTATTCATTTTGTGTTTATTTTGGGTGGCAAGCACAAGTTGTTGCAATCCAAGCTTGTACTGCTGATTGTTTCTCTTTTATTTACAAAGATACACAATGTAGAGCAACAGGGCATTCTGGGGGTTTCTTTAACTATGGGTTCATGTGGCCCTGAGGATAAAATATTAAACTCTTTTAAAAACACATTTTTCACAGTTTAGCACAGTTTAATTCTGTGGTGGAAATGACAGTGACAGAAAGGATATTTTAAATATTTTAAAAGTACAATTTTTGACAGTCAATGTTCCATTTTATGTATTCTAAATACACAGTTAAATAATATTCTCCCACTTTTTGCAAAATTTGATCAATTTACAGCTTACCAGGTAATAATACCCATACTAACACTTTTGACTCCTTGATAAACAAGTACAATTAAATTGTTGGTTGAGATGGAAATAATGGCACAAATGTGGGACAGCTGAAATTTAAAATGTGAGCGACCACAAACATGAGGACAAAAAATCCTAGATTTAACCGTTTTGCTCCTATAGTGTGGTGTGCTGTGACAGACTTTCAACCAGAGTCCTGACTGTGAACACGGGAAATATCACAAAATCTCTTGAGACTTCAGAATAAACATGGCGGATGATAGAAAGAAAGAAATTGCGATGATAGTGTTTGGATTGATTTTGACAGAAAATTCACGGGAAAGAAAAGGGATTGGGTGAAGTCATGGAGACGACGGGAACATGGTCTTGACTTTGTGGTGCACCATGACTGCTTTGTTGTGCTTCCTTCTTCTGTCAGCTCGCTTTCTAATTGGATATTGTTTCGTTTCACATGATAATTTCCAGAGCGTGTGCGCATTTGTCCTTGGGGTTCCCCCCACATATCAGGATTTCTGATCATAAATATTCAACATGTTGAATATCTACGATTTGTGATTGGGGATGGCTCCGACGTTCTTCCGAGCAGATTCGGTCACTCTTAACACACCTCACACCACAGGAAAATCTGATAAAATAATCTGTAGAACCATCAAGATAATTGGGACATGACCTAGGATTGTCAGAAAGGGAGAAATCGGCCCAAAATCAGCCCGATTATCTTGTGGTGTGTACCAAGCATAAAGCAAGTTACGAAGTTAGATTACTTTTCCCAAGTAGTAAAGTAAATTACTTTTACATTTACAAAATATCGGAGTTATTTTTTCAAATAAGTAATGCAAGTTACTTTGATGTCCCATTAATTGACTGACAGCTCTCCTGTCCACATGTTGAGAGAAATCGTAAGTGCAGAGGCATTGTGTGCTCTGTGTGAACGTGATGGATATTGTAGTTCTAGTCTAAATATGAGCATACATTTTCTCATCTCACTTGCACAAAAACAGATTTAGTATTCCTTAAAATAAATAAAAAACATGAAATGCAAACTCAGAATATTATGCAAACCTACAATAATTAAATATTTTAAATAATACATACTTTATGTATTTAATCTTACTTTATTAACCAATGACTTTGCTGCTGACCTTCGATGATCCAATTCAACCATAACATCCTATTAGCAAAAATGACTTTAGATTAACACATTTGTGTTTTTTATGTGTTTTGGCTGTTCATTTACATGACAACAGCATTTTGGTGGCCTGAAATTGAAAATGTTGTTTTGAAAAAGTTGTCATCTGTACAAAGAAAAAACTTTTCCATTTTTAGTACATCGATGTCGTGTAAACGTACCCTTAATTGTTCTTCTGTATCCTATTCTTCTGTAATTCAGAATGGCAGCAATAATTCAGAAATAGCTGCGCCCTCTACTGTACAGGCGTGTATTTGCATTTGCACAATGCATTGCTTTGCATAAAAAGTAATGCAGTTTTTTAGGGAGTAACGAAATATTGTAATGCATTACTTTTAAAAGAAACTTTCCTCAACACTGTTCATTAATAAAATTATTTAAGATTATTTAAAATTAATTTCAAGTAATTTAAGGTACATTTTTAAATCTGGTTTAAAAACCCGTGGGACATAAAATTTATCGAAGTTTAAGAAACTTTTTTTTCATACTCAAGGCTTTTTGTTTTTGTTTGATACAACTGTGCATACTACATTCTTGTAATACTGTAAATATTGAATCCTTTTAGCTCACGCATATCACACTACAGCTGTCTGTCTCATACTGTAAATTATTTTTTGTTGCCACAAAAGATTTAAAGGAAAAATTCCACTTGTTTTAGACCATCTTCCACATAAACATCAAGACCCTCAATGGTGCCTCTGTGTTTGGCAGAGATCAGACCCTACAGCGAGTGAAGTGGACAATACGCCCACATTAGATGAGGGCACTCTCTACGAATCATAACGATCACATATCAATGGCTCTTTGTGCTGCTCTCCTTTGATGTGATTAGTCGCAAGGGCCAGGGCAACACGAAGATAGCTTCCGGTAATATATTCCTCTCTCAGGAGCATACACAGTGCCACCGTGAAGTAAGGCTGGAGAAGTAAAGGCAAAAATAGAAGCTGTCACGGCCACTGACCTAATGGATCGGAAAACAAATAAACATGCGTGAAGTGAGGGGGAAAATAAAAATGAATGAATGCATTGGAAGGCCACGTTAATGAATCCCACCGGTGGCATGGAGAGGGGCTATCATGCGGCTTTTATAAGATGTTTTACAGCACTGCTGAAACTTCATAGGGGTCATATCCACAGTTCCCTTTGTGCAGCGCAGGGTTTGTAGTATTAGCTGTATGCTTGTACTGTACAATGTAATTTAACATGAAACAATAAGAATGAGGTTAAAGGGATAGTTCACCCAAAAATAAAAATTATCCCATGATTTACTCACCCTCCTAGGTGTATATGTCTATTTTCTTTCAGACGAACACAATTGGAGATACTGTATAATTTAAAAATATTCTGGCTCTACCAAGCTTTATAATGGTGGTGAATGGTAGGCTTAAACAAATAGGGCCATGCAACAAACTGAAGCTCCTCTTCTCTTATATCGAAATCCTCCGACATTTCTCTTTAAAAGTTTTTGTTTTAGACTTCTGATTCATGACAGCAAAACAAAGCAAGCCTTTAATTACTACAATAGTAATTTCTCGCTATAAATGACATCAGAAGTAGAAAACGTTGGTCAAAAATGTACATTTACATACAAACTGACCACCAACTGCAACTTTCTGATGCCATGTTAATTTCTTTTTGCTCAACTGTCACAGAATGGAAAGCACAGGATTGTGGGAAATTAAAGCCACTTGAAGGCAAGGTTAGCAAAAAAAAAAAAAAAAAGCATAATGCCTGCTAAAGTTGTGGTACTCAGGGAAGGAGACCAGATTTGGAGGAGAGGTTTCACTATGCTGAATTCTTTTGAAAACTGCTTATCATTTAATGAATCGACAGCCCATCAGCTAATCTTCAATACGTTTGCTCTTAAACATTCATTTTGGATTTATCTATTTTTGAGCTTACACCGAAAAAAAGGGATGATTCAGTTTACAGCACTTCTTATTCAATTCTATGGTATTCGCAAGTGATTGACTGTCGCACAACTCTGAACGAAATTCATCGACGTCAAGGCTGTAATGTGATTGGTTATCAAGCCATACCTGATCAAAGTTAGCCGTTACGCTTTCTCCAATGTTAGAGCCACAGACCCTCATATCTCTCAATAATAAGACCATCTCTGCATCTATGCTGCTTTCTAATCGATCAGATCGAGGTATCTCAGGAGACTGGAAGTGAAGCGAACATTGGATTTGAATGTGGCTTGATGCCTTCCTACCTTGGAATGCATCCTCCGAAGGCAGCATTTTCAAGTTTTCGGATGCAGCCCAAGGCATACTCGCATACTCTCTTGAGTTAGGTACTTATTTTGAATAGCAATTGCTTCACGACCACTAAAAAAGTATGTTCTTTATTAGGGATGCACCGATACCAAGCTCATGTAACTACTTGTACTCGTAAAAATACCCCCGATACCAAAGACCGATACCTCACGTGACATAACTGACAGGATTTTCTGTGCACAGAGACAGCGGCGGCAGCAGCAGAAACAATGTCAGCCTCAGAGATGTGGAAAAACATTTATGATGACAACCCACACATTGCGAACTGCATGCTTTCAATCACAATTCGTTATCGATTAGTGAAGGCGGGATAGGCGGAATCGCGCTGAATGACACAGACCAGAAGCGTTCTCTCTCTCGCGCGCGCGCTCTCTCTCTCTTTTTCATGGCGCGATCACATTTCTCTCAGACAACGCGCGATCAGTTCTCCTCGCGCCTTATTAATAATTAATAAATGTATAGGCATCAGTATCGGTATCGGCGAGTACTAGAAAAAAAGTATCGGTACTCGTACTCGGTCCTTGGTATCGGTGCATCCCTATTCTTTATAGTATGAATGTGTGTAGAATGTAATCTGGACGTACTACATTCGTCATGTTGACATTATCATGTGACCTACCAGTGTCAGTTGCGTTGTGTCATTGCCATTCACAAATCCTAGTAAAGTGTCCATCGTATGTACACTTCAGAATCTCGCCGGAAGAAGAAGGTCATCCAGATACTTTTTGCCTAGTAATGCGAATTTGGACATACTTTTGTCACATACTGTTTTACTATATAGTAGGGAGGTATGCAATTTCGGATGCAGCCTTGGTTTATCTTCTTCTTCACTTCTTTTTGAATCCAGAGAAGCTGTAATATTTCAGAAGATCTGTAACAGCGCCTCCTACCTTATAATATTTCAGGATTGCCTAAATCACTTGTTAATAATAAAACCCACCCTTAAAACAAACGAAGCACACAAATGACCATTAGCCACCAATTTGCCAAAATGTAAAATAGTTATGAATTGTTACAAACGGTTCTTAGAAACCAGGTTTTAGAAAACAGCCCGACCCCATACCCCCACCCCCATACCCCCACCCCCCACCTGTGTTTTAAAAGATCAGGGCTGGATTTCCGAAACCTTCTTAACTCTATGTCGTTCTTACATGATACCTTAAGCTGTACCTTAACGTAAATACATGTTTCCCGAAATGTTCTTAATTAAGTATACCTTCTGTAAGTCATTCGTTCCTAAGGTTGGTCTGGGCCACTCTTAGCTATACCTTATCACTGCTGACAGTCTATACGAATATAATTCTGACGTTTTAATACACCCAGTGTTCAATTAGGATAATGGCAAAGAATAAAATGCAAAGATTCACTGCTAAATTCAAATGTGCTTTGGCGCTGAGCCAGAGACAGACACGCTCAGCGCTTGTCATATATCACAACTATATTTAATGTTTTCAACCCCACATCAGGTTTATTTTAGGTTTCAGACATTTAAATGCACATATGAATGAACTACTAGGCTATATAAAACAATAGATTTATAGTTTGTTAAATTCAAATTCAATACGCTGATCTCTATAGAAGCTGCAATAATAACCCTTTCATTATATAATTTGACGAAGTGTTTTATTCATATCAGATACACGTTGTGTATGAAACAATGAAGTTTACTCTATTCTTCTCCCAGCTCACCGGCCACATACTTTTATGTATTTAGGGGAAAATTAAGTAAATCGGACAGCTCTGAATTGCGTGACAAAAATTCACTTCCACATTATTTTACAATCGGAATATATCATAAAATGCATGGTATAGTTAACAAGTTTGTGAATATTTTGAATAAAAAAGGAAAAACGATATAAACGTGTTATATACATATCTGCCAGCTGCATGATGCGTCTCCAAGGAATTAATACTTTCTAAAATTATGTTCAAAATATCGGTCACCTTAAACTCATGCTGGGGGCTCAGCTAGAAAATAGAGCCCCCAGACTGTAGATAAATTACAATATAGATTTAGTTTGTAATTTAGTTTGTCCTGATAAATGCATTTTCTACTTCTGAAGTGCTTCTTTTATAAAGATCACAGTTTCTCACATAACGCAGTGAAGCAGCCCCTGCATAGAGTGAATTATCGATTCTCGAGCTATCGATATCAACCAATTCAGCACCAGCGCCATGGACAGCACCTGGTAACGTTGCACTTAAGAAGGTATATTTTAAGCAACCTCCTAAGGTATAGTTCGTGGAACACGCCTAAAAAAGGTATATCTTCAGTTACGGTATACCTTTAGGGGCTTCGTTGTCTAAGAGACAACGTTATTGGGAAATCCAGCCCTGATGTGATCCTCACTACATGCCTGCAGTTTAAAATCTTTTTTGTTCCCAATGGTCCTTTCACTAGCACTTCACAACAGTCAGAGCTTTCATATTATAGAAGGGAAAGAAATATAACCTCAATTTTTTCTACATAACATGCAACTTTGTGCCTGAGAGTCTTCAAGTACCATTCTTTCTTTAGGTTTCAAAGGGAAGGTTAAAACTGTTTTTCATGCACCATTGCTCTCTTAAAAACTCCTAGTGCTGTCAGGGACTTGTCACTACTCCCACCGGGTGGTCCGAGAATGAAAGGCACAGACGACAACAGATGCCATGCGGTGACATCTCTGTCGAATGACAGACACATCCTAATGAATGTGAGTGGACGTAGCTTCTGTATGTTGTCTACTCTTCTAAAGGTGGCCATGTTCATCTTAGTAGTTCTTACAGTCATGTCTCCTTATTTTAGAGTAACGTGAACAGCAGGAAGGGTGGGCGTCAGTTTAACGTACTGCCCAGTACTTCCTCTCTCCATCTGATGTTTTTACTCTAAACTGCTGCCAACATCTGCTGCATTGTTCCAGCTGTCAATCACAGCGAAACTGAGCTACCCTTCCATCGCTGTCCTCTAGAGTTCGGTTCCATCTCAGTGCTTCTCCAAACTATAGGACTTCACTGCTGGGTGCAGTCGTGATTAATGGCACAGTCATGGTGTAATCAGCCAAGAACCATGTTTGACCTTCCTCTATCATGGTACAGAAGTCCTAACAAAAGCTCGTACATGGGAAAATCCAATTCTAATGTTGTAACTCCAGGGCATAGTGACCTTTCTGTCTTGTTACAGCACTTGCACTGCACTAATATGACATTGAGACATACAGATATTTTTGTGCACGTGTGTTCATCAGAGAGTAAGTATGAAGAATATCTCTACAGGAGACACTTTGTAACAATAAACTATCCATTTATCACATCATTTAAAAATTCTGGAAACCCATTAGTTTTCTAATTTGCCTCAAAATAACTGCAATGAATCACCTCGGAGCCATTGTTCAACACCTTGAGCATCAAATCCACCATTACAGGAATAGTTCACCCAAAAATGGAAAAATCAGTCATTATTTATTCAACCTCGTGTCATTCCAAACCAGTCTGACTTTATTTGCAGGGTTATTTAATTAAAATAAACTAAACTAGATAAATAAATAAACTATAAAAAAAATAAATAATAACAGAATGTTTATTTTGGGGGTGAGGTGAACTATCTATTCAATTTAGCAAAAACAGGGTGTTTAACATACGAGAAACATAATCACTATTAGTTATTCTCAACTAGTCCCAGCTGTCAGACTTACAATGTTCACGATAGAAAAAAAGTGTGATGTGATCGCTCTGACACAAACTCAAAAGTGTAACGAAATATTAATGCACTTTGCACCATAAAGGGGAACAGAACATAACAGCTACAGCACCTATATAAATAATTAATGAGACAAGTACCATGGCAATTCAAACAGTGGAGCAGAAGTTGCCTCTAAGTGTCAAGAATATAAACCACCTGCTGTTCTTTAGATGTTTTGCCCATCTACACAGAAAAGATGGGGGAAAATAAACTGTTTTGGATCATTACATGAGAACTGAAGTGCATGATTATTTTGACTCAAACATCAGCAAGTTCAGGAGTGAATTTCCCATCTTCAGCTGCTAAAGCCTCACTGTGTTGCGTGAATCTGATGAAGACAAATTATATCGAACTTAATACAGCATTCTTTCCTCCAGCAATCCCAACTTTTGCTACAAAAAAGTTTTGGTTTATGACACGTACCAAAATTGATGGATGGGACTTTCTCATGCAAAGTATCCACATAATAATGTTAGAGCTTCATCTTTGCCAGGATTCCATTTAAAAGTTATTATTTATTTTTTTTTCTTCTGAATGTTCTAAAATATTTTAGTAAGTAAAGTTGGACTTTTATGTGCAATATTTAAAATAATATTTAATAAATCCACACAATATTAGTCAATTTTAACATCAAAATTAAATTTCATTTTACATGATCATTCGCCACTTTCTCTTTGGGTTACATGAGCGCCAGAGTTGATGTGCTCTGACACTAACCTGGGACATTTAAATGTTACTGTCCTTCGTTATGATTGGCTAACCTTTTTGCATATTAAATGAGCAAAAGAGCTTTATACTCAGATAATGAATAATATTCCTTTTAAATAATATATTATTTAATTATAATTATAATATTAATATTATAATAAATATAGCTGCAAGCAGCAAGGGGCCAAGCACAAAGAAGGAACAACAAGTCATGCCAACATGGCTCCGAGCACATAGCATATAGTTAACCAGCTAAGTTTCCGTGTTTCCTACGCTGGTTTCGTCTCGATAGGATCGAACGGTTTTGAAGATATTCGCAAAAGTTTTTTAAACGATAAATCACCACGTTGCACAACGCATAAGGTGAAACCTAGCATGTTTGGTATCATTGGACTCAAATAAGTCGACCACATCCAAAGTTATAAGCACAAAATATTTTATTTTCCACTAGGTGGCGCTGGTCCGAAACTTCTGAGGCTCTTTCAGGGCATCGTGCTGATGACCCATACCGAGTTTCATAACGATACAGTAATGGGTTCATAAAATACAGCATTTTCGTACAAAATTTAAATTGGCCGATGGTCAAAATGGCTGATATGGGAAAATTGGACTAGGCATGACGCCCCGAATCTATTGAGACCAGATTTTATGATTTTTGGACAAACCCATCAGAAGTTATAAGCAAAAATAGCCATTTTTTGCATCTCCGGATCAGTAGGTGGCGCTGCGCTGAAAAGCTGCATGTTGCCTCAGGTCATGTACCAAGTTTGGTCTGAATACGATAAAGTGTTGCAGAGATAGTCTTATGTCTATTTTTACAAACGCTACACAAAATTTGTTTGTGAGTTTTTCAAAAACAGTTTGAGAAATCTACTTGAATTCCATAACTTTTTGTCGGCATGGTCTGAAGATGATCTGGTTCAATTTTTGTGAAAATTGGAGCAACGGCCTAGGAGGTGTAGGTGGCCTAGGTTTTTCAGAAAATTCAAAATGGCGGGAAATTTTTCATGACAGAACATGCAATAGAATCGTCTTGAGCCAAAGAATCAGAGGGAAAATAATTTTGTTTCTAGCTCTTATGGTTCAAAAGTTATTAGCATAAATGTGAGTGAAAATTTGGACAGGTGGTGGCTCTAGAAGGATTGAGTTAGAGAGTCCAAAATCGGTGTGTTTAATGTTGGGACTGACCTCTATCAGTGGGCCAAATTTCATAACTTTCCCGCAAGCGGTTCTATGGGCTGCCATAGACTTCCAGAGCGGAAACGGAAGGATAATAAGAATGCCAACAATTAAAATAGGCGCCTACACACCTTCGGTGCTTGGCCCCTAATTAAATAATATAATAATTTAAATATAATAATATCTATCCTGCTTCCACCTTATTAGCCTTTTTGTTGTTGTTAACATGTTTCAGTGGTATTTACAGTATGTAATGCAGAGTTCCAAATTATGAAAAGTTTTTTTAAAGTTAGAGTATGATTAGGGAAAATTCAAGGAAAATTTAATTTTCCACGACATGACCCCCTTAATAGGTGAGCAGTGATCTCAGATTGTTGAGTTACTTTCTTATTAACCTTATTGGTCTGTGCGCCATTATTTTATATGGGTCAGTAAACTCGGTGTTAAGTATACAATTTTGTTGGATCTTTGGACCTGATAATATTTTAGAAATATTCTGTTCATTCGCCTGTAACTTAATTTCATAATTAGAGAGTAATCAGCCACTGAGGGTGAAAAGGAGCTTATTGATTCGATTACTGTCAACTTGAGCCTACAAACACTGTCAATTAGAATAACGAAACATGTTCATTCATACATACATTCAGATATATACAGGCTGCATGCCAATGTTGCTTAGTTGTTGAATATATTTACACAAAACTGGAAACTACATTGGTGACACTTAAATTACACACTTCAGCTGTAAATAAATAATTTTAATTTAAGTCTGAATTAACCATTAAAACATCCCACAAATAGATATCACTTGATAAATAGCATCTGGCCCTGCCTATTTTTGTCTGAAGTGAGAACAAAAAGGCCGGAAAACTTTTTTTTGTGTGTGTGTCTCTATCAGACAGCCCTGTTTTAAAATGTCGAGGGAAAAGCAATTCCCAGATTAATCAAGCATAATGCATATGTGCATCAACAAGCTTGGCACCTTCTCAGAGAGCATGCAGTTTATGGCTGCTGCAGCTAATCAGCTTCCGACCAGCTTGTAGACAATTTGCGATCCTTGACTTTGAATATTTTCTCCAGTCCCTGGTTCTCTGAGCTTTGAAATGTGTTTTAGATGTGCAAGCTTAAGAATCTGCCTCTATAATGCCCCAATGATCCCAAGTTATAGAAAAAGCCACAGTCTCAATGATTTGTCTCAATTCAGCCAGTCCTCTGAACACAATGACACTCGCTTCATCATCACATAATCTTAAGTATTGAATTATTTGCCACTTTATTCAAATAATGTATCATTAGACCATAATCATTAATTACTCTTTTACTTAATTAGCTGCTTTCAACATCATTCAGGCAATGCTAGGTTTAAATTTAAGAAGTAGGTCTTCACACGAGGAGCTTGGAGATAAAGGATGTGCAGTAGACAAAATTAAAGGGTGAACTTTCTGTTGCTGTCCCGACTTTGTACCTTGAAAAATGCTGCGTTCTTACTTTTCGCCGCCTAATCCTGTTATAGAGCGTAACTGTGCCTCATTATGACAACATTATCAGCCATTCCACACAAATTCAAAACCTTTTGTGCCTTTACGGAACTCAATTTCTGCTCTTTTTTTGTTGCCAGGCATTTTTGGAATGAAATTAGAACAGCATCCACTTCAAAAGCTTCTCGCTTTGCTCTGGGTGATTTCTGAAGCATTGTCTAATTTTGGGAAAGCCCCAGTGCTGGCATTGACTAAACTCAGCTTGTTCTAATAAAGGAGGGCTGCTAAAGCCACACAGGCAGTGCAAAAACTGTGCAACATTGGTTTATGGTTCTCATGCTTTTGCTTTTGTGTTCAGATTTGACATTTGTTTATCACACCAAAGTAGCCTTTGAAATATACAGTATTAATATTATTACAAACAGCATTTGTGTTCAAAGAGTGTTAATATACAGTCAATCACTTCATTTGACTTTGTGGCATGTTCTGACAGTCTTTGTATTAGCCATGATGATTTTTCAGTGACATTTTCCGCAGATTACATCGATATACCAGTAGCAACAACTGACTTTATGAGTGAGTCATTGAATCATTCACTCATGTGATTCATTCAGTAACACTGATTCATTCAAGAACAAAACAAGTAAGTTTTTTACTAAGCCAATGAATCATTCACTTAGCTAAGGGTCGGTCCAAATACCCACACTTGCGGTCTTTGCACTTAACTACTTGTCTAATTACATGACGTATTTCCTGTATAGCTCAAGTGTTCAAGTGGACATTCAAGACAGCAAGTATGTGTAGAAATCTTTTGATTAGCCGATGGGACACACTTACGCTACCAGTGAAAAGTTTGGAAACATTACTATTTTTATTGTTTTTGAACGAAGTCTCTTATGCTCATTAAGGCTGCATTTATTTCATAATAAATACAGAAAAACAATAATATTGTGAAATATTACTACAATTTAAAATTACGGGTTTCTATTTTAATATACTTTAAAATATAATTTATTTCTGTGATGCAAAGCTGAATTTTCAGCATCATTAATCCAGTCTTCAGTGTCACATGATCCTTCAGAAATCATTCTAATATGCATCACAGAAATAAATTATATTTTCAAAAACATTAAAAATAGTAATGTTTCCAAACTTTTCACTGGTAGTGTATAGTGTTGTTATACAGAGCTTTATTTTAATTTTCAATACTTTGCATTTTAAAATAAACTTCTAAATGTCTGTTCAGTTGTCCCTATGTAGATGGCACAATTTAGTAATTTTAGCTTTAGCTTTGTATCTAATTAAATGATAAAAAGCAGCTGAAAATGTTGTACAAAATACACATACTCATCTTTGCACCAATAAAATGTGCAACACATTGTTTTAAGTTTAATACCAAATTATATGTAATATCTCATTAATTTAACTTAGAGTAAAATGTTTTCCTCAACATTTTCGGGCATGTGAGTTCCTAAACATGATGCATGATGGGATATGCTTAGCCTGATATAACACTTTGAAGCGGTATTCAGATAGTGTGGATTTAGTGACTGAAATTTGCCGTTTTTTAAACCTGGTATGTCTTTGACACTTACTTTCTATTGCGTGCACACACTTTCAAGTGGCCAAGACTGCAAGTGTGGGTATTTAACCCTTATGCGGTCTTCGTTTGGGGGCTAAACTCATGGTCTTCGGGGGTCTCTGGAGACCCCAGGCAACAAAATGTAATTTTGTAACAATATAATATATTTTTTTTTAAACGAATGTAATTTTACTCTGTTTATTAATGTTTTTACTCAACGTTTGTGCAGTTTTTGGAAGATTTGTGATATCTTTTAAATTTATATTTTTGCCCATCTTTTGGAAAATGCAGTTTTAAAAGTAAAAAAAATATCATTTTTACCAGTAGATGGCTGCAGAGCTCTTTGCTATGTGCTATTTGACTGACTGAAAGACATCTTTTCACAAGTTTTTTTCAGTTGGATTCATATCTAAATGTTATGAAATCACAATTATAACAATAAAAATTACTTTTTGTCAAAGTTTAGCATTTTTGGCACTGAAAAAAAATCAGTTTTTCAATAATGTTATCAATAATGTAATCTCCCAGAGACCCCGCTTAGAAATTGGACAAAATCCATCCTCAAAATCAGAAACAACGCACAACACACATAGACAGAAATGAAGTGGCACACTTCCAACAATGCAAAAAACATACTCCATACAAAATGAACATGCTCACACACACGCGCGTGCACACACAAAAATAAAATTATTTATTTTATCATTTTATTATTTTTATTATAAAATTATTATTGAAAAACTGATTTTGTCCTGTACAAAAAATGCTAATCTTTGATAAAGTAATTTTTATTGTTATAATTGTGATTTCATAATATTTAGATATAAATCCAACTGAAAAAAAAAAACAAACAACAACAAAAAAAAAAACTTGTGAAAAGATGTCTTTCAGTCAGTCAAACAGCACATAGCAAATAGTGGAGCTCTGTAGCCATCTACTGGTAAAAATTATCCATGTTATCCCCATGAATGAAAGTTAGAAATGTGGGTCTTTTATAAAGTGAATTTTACATAAAAAGCTGTTTTTGTATAAAAAAAAAACCTATTGAAAAAAGGTGTATTTATTTATTTATATAAATTTATATGTGAAAACATTAATACACAGAGTAAAATTAAATTAAAAAAAATAAATAAATAAATGTTGTTACAAAATTAAATTTTGTTGCCTGGGGTCTCTGGAGACCCCGAAGACCATGAGTGTAACTTTTTTTTTTTTTTTTTTTTTTTTTTTTTACACTAACATAAAAACAAGATATCATTCCAATTTTTTTCTTTTTTTATTTGTAGATCTTGAAAGTGTTAACCACCGTACAAAGTCTCATGCCATTTGGACAAAGAGAACATTTTTTTATTTGAGCAAACATAATTTGCGGGTCAAAAAGACCCCGAAGACCATATTTAAGTGAGTTATGAGTAAGTCACTGAATCATTTTCTCCACAGATTTGTTCATAAACACTGATTCATTCTTTATGAGTGAATCATTCAGTTGACCAAATTGTTCAATTACACTGATTACATTACATGTAATGTAGCTGTCAAGTAGCTGTCTTTATGTCTGAGCAATTGAATCATTCATTCAACCAATTCATTAAAAAAACAAATTCATTCAGGAACGAAATGTTTCTGTCTTTATGAGTGTGTCAGGATTCACTGGAAATAACAGGACCTAAGCACAGAGATGAGCGGTGAATGGTGATTTACTAACAATAAAGGGAACAATGTGTAACAGTTGAATAGTCTGGAGGCAGTCTTACAACAGAGGTCTAGACAGTCAGTGGAGTATCAGTCTGGGAAGGACAGGACAGGACTCAAACACACACAGACGCACAACACAACAGGGGAAAAACAAGACAAGAACAAAACCACTCAAAGAAAGAGAAAACTAAAGTAACAAATAAACTAAACTTATAAATCTGAGAGAAAGAACCAAACAAAAACTAGAACAACTCAAGTAAAACAAGACTAAAGAAGGCTAAATATTAAAGAGAAGGTAAACTAAGAAACCCCAAAGCAAAATCAAAAACAAGACGCTACAGAGAGAACTCGGGACAATCACACAACATGATACTAGGGAAAGGTCTAAGACATGAACACAACACAACATTCCAGCAAAGACATGAAGCAAGGAAGCACAATATAAAGGGAGTACAGCACACAAGGACCAGGTGAGCGCAATTAGTAAAATGAGGATTAGACAAGAGCTGTGTTCCATTCGACAGGGTCCCTACGCAGTGTTCACTGCTCCCTACTCCCTGAGCATGGTAGATCAGTTGAAGTTGACTTCGCTGACAATAATCGTAATCACAAACGTAATCAAAGAACGTCAATGACGGTGTCACACAGATTATGATATAACATAAATAGACAGCCTATTGTAATTTACTTTCGAATTTAAAATATATAAAATACATATGCAAAAACATAAAATAAATATACAAAACACATTATGTATTTAATGTAATATAATCAAAACTTATATGTTTATTATATACTTGTATGACTATTGTGGCTATTAATTGACTATTAACAGATTTGAAGCTACTAACTGCCATGCCATATGAAAATAAATTCTGATTTGGTATGTGTAAATGTTTTCTTTATCCATGGTCTGGGTCTCATCTTGTGCGCTTTCTTTTCCTCCGTAGTAAACACTCCTGAGGTAAATAAAGTAAAATAAAAAAATGACACAGCCTCAGCGGCTTCTCAACACTTTTACTTGTCATGCCTATTAATACAATAGAATATGCAAATGTAACATTCATCGCCATAACCATTCATAAATACTTTTGTTTGTTTAATAATAAAATGTGTGAATACTCAAAACACATACATAAATTCCTCCATCGCAGAGCCTTTTAAAAACTCTTTCAACGGCTCTGCTCCATTGTTATTTCTGACTGGTGATGCGGTGCGCAGTGACTGTTGGGTGATTTCCTCTCTCCACTTCCTGTGAAGTGATATATCGATGTTCCCTTATTCCCTATGACATTCGCAATGCCAATCGAACTGAAAGATGTTCGCTCCCTTCGGATTGGAATCTCACTTAAGATGGCAAAATACCCTGTGAAGTCCACTTCGCAGTCCACTTACAGTCGAATGGAACACAGCTATGGACTAAATGGGGGGTGTAGTAAGGGGAAACTAGGAGGCAAGACAAGTGGAACACATGGCCAACATAAACAAAAACAAATCCATGTGCTCAAGCACAAAACAAACATGGAAACATTAAACAAAGACACAACAGACAAAGCCACCAGGGTGGAGCCCTGACAGAGTGAGTCATGGAATCATTAACTCAGCTGATTTATTCAAGAACACTGATAAGGAGGAACAAAATAAGTGAATGTATTGTTGAATCGTTCACTCAATCAATCCAGTCAAGAATACTGATTCATATCAAGAATGAAACAAGTGGATGTCATTATAAGTGAGACATTGAATCATTGATGCATACAAAACAATGATTCATTTGGGAACAAAACAAGTGAACTCTTGAATCATTCATTTGTTCAAAAACAGGCATGAAATATGTGGGACTGTCTTTAAGTGAGTCCTTTAATCATTCAATAAACCAATTTGTTCAATATACTTATTTCTTCAAGAACAAAACAAGTGACTGTCTTTATGAGTGAGTCACTGAATCATTTACTTAACCAATTCATTCAAATACACTGATTAATTAAGGAACAAATCACCACTATGTCAATATACATTTAAGATTCATTTGCTGCCCTTAACTTTGCAAGATTATGTGATTAACTGCATCTTATTATTTGCATTTAGTACTGTTTTATCCCTGTGACCCTATCAGAACAGACCTGCAACCCATTTTTGGGTCATGACCCACCAGTTGAGAACTAAACAACTTCTGATGAAGTCCAACGGATGTTAACTGCTCATCTAAATAGACTTCAGAGGCAGCCGTTTTTAAAAGCTGCTAGCTGTTTATCAGCCCACCATTTGGCAAGCTCCAACGACGACAAGAAAATAAGTGCACTGGCTAGAGGGGTATCGATCCCAATCAAATAAATTGCCATCGGCTCAGTTCTGTGTTGATGACTCAATGATGCTGGATTGTCACCGAGGAACATTCAGCTCAGACATTTGGGTTCTAACTAGTGCAGAGAACACACTTCCACTGCTGGATCTATTAAACCAATTTGACATTCTTTATGGTGAAACCCATTTCATTTTGCTTTTATGGCCGCTTTTATTTCAGCTGAGAGAGAGGCTTAGCATACTTATAAATGACGGAGAGTACGAATGTGAAGATAATGGCTCCTGCTTGACTGTCAGAGAATAAACAAGCAAGAAGACTTATGTGTTCAGGGTGGCTGCAAATCACAGAGTGGAGGCAGAGCCTCTAAATGAAGTAGAAAGGCCCCGGAGTGCAGAGTCAGGAGGGAGGCAGAGTGACAGGTGTGCTTTAAGCCTGGCACACATTCAAAGATGAGCACAGCCTGTCTAGAGCTCATGGAAGCATCACAGAGACAGAAATAGCATCTATCATTTCTAGTACATCAGTAGTAAATGTTTCTTCCAAATCTTTATGGTAACAAAATCATACATTTTTGTGTTACAGTTTACATCAATATTAAACAGATACAAGGAAAAATGTTTATTAACCCTAATAATTGAATTATACAGTTGTTTCCAAACATCCAGTGAATATATATTGTATTTGCCAGACTGTACTGCTGATTTGTAGCAGCTTATTATATTGACTTACTGTATATTATATTATATTATATTATATCAAGAGTACTAGTATTTATTATTGGAGCCTTATCATATTTATTGTAATGGAAACTTAATGTTACTTTGATGTTGTATAAAGAACAAGTATACAAGGATGTATAAATGTTTCGGGGTGGGGGGTCAGATAAACCTCATTCAATGGGAATCTACAGCAATTTGCAATGTCTACAATACCTGCAGTCTCTCCCTCTGGATAACAAATAATAGATCCACTTGTGTTTTAGCCCAACAAGTGTTCATGTTGATTGTTTTCCTGGCACAGCTGGTCGTCTCCTCTCTTTCTGTCTGTGAGCTCCTAATGAGATGCAAAAGCAAACCCCCAGAGTACGTGCCCGACATTCAGCGCAGCATTCAGAGTGGAAGGAGAGCCTGAGATGCGCAGCCTCTTCACTCCGCTCTCATTCTGCAGGGCCACACAAGCACTCCGGCCAGCACTCCGTCTGCCTCGCATGCCAATGGAGTCACTCTATCTCGTTGCACCGAACACAAAACTTTCCCCTTCTCACATCCCTGTCTGAAGCATCCAGATATGTCTCATTCATCCTCTCTTCTTTTCGGAATTTCAAAAATCTCTGGTCTGTTTCAGACAGCTGTAAGTAGTGTGTATTTATTTTAGTGTTCATATCTCAACAGGTTACATATTTCAAGCAGAGTGCTAGATTCCCACAGTCATTAAAATGGGGAAATATGAGAGAATTTTAAAATTGGAGCCCTCTCCCCAGACAGCACGGCAAATACGTGTACCATTTATTCAATATGACTTATTTGTAAGTGTGAACTCGTGAAGTAAAGAAACACTATGTGCCTATAGACTGAATGCATAATATGCATGCGCATGTCATCACCGTTTTTACAAAAACAAATGAGACAATAACAGTGTTGTTTTCAAAAACTTGCAAAACCCATTTTCAAAAAGTTTTTTTTTTTTTCTCGTGTAAACGGACCCTGACAATATTAAGGGAAATTAATTAATTAAATTAAAGGGTTATTATCATTAAGTAAAACTAAAACCATAAAAAAAAAAAAAAAAATTCATTGCTTGAACTAAAATTTAGTTTATCATGATCACTACTAGAAATCAAACTAAAATCAAACTAAAACTAAATAAACTAAAACTGAAAACTAAAAATTATAGAAAACTAAATTATAAAACTAAAAACAGTATATATATATATATATATATATATATATATATATATATATATATATATATATATATATATAATAAAAAAGCTAATAAAAATGACAAAAACACAAAATAAAACCTCAACTAAAATTAAATGAAAATTAAAGAAAATTCAAATTATTAATAAAAACTAATGGTACATCAATAATAATAAATAACACTGGCTAAAGAAACATGCATGCATTTTTTTTTTAATATTTATATACTCTTTTATATCAACTTTATTTCAGTTAACAAAAACTATTTTAATAGAATTAGTTTAAGTTAACAGCACTGCAATTTTGCAAGTAAAGTTTTAGCACTGAGACCACAGTATTGGCCACTTGTAACATAAAACATGGTAAAAATGCACTATAAATCTGTTTCATTTTGCAATTATGCTCTTAATGAAGCAGAATAACATAATGGAGTGTGTATAAAATGGATCCATCTGGCTTTCCACAATGACAGGCACACAAACATCTATTCTGTAAATCACACAGAATCACACCATTGGTTGATTCTTGGAATGTTTTCCTGCACTAGGCAAGATGATCACACAAACAAAAATGATATTGCATTGCTTTTTTTCTTTTTTAAAATCATGTAGCTTTTCAGTAGCGAAGCTAGTTTATTGATGAACAGGGATAGCATATAGTACTGTGTATATATATATATATATATACATACACATACATTCATTATATATAATAATAATAATAATAATAATAATAATAATATATTTAAAATAGCTTCTATAATATCTAAAGGTAGTTTTCAGCTTATCTTGGCTTTTTAAATTAATTTATTTATTTTTATTGAGACATTTTTTTTTAAATATTTTTTTGTGTGTGTGTGAGTGTGTGTGTTCCACAGAAGAAAGAAAATTATGGAAGCTTGTTTTCGCCACTGAATAAAAATAGGTAAAAAAGGTAACTGCGACTTTTTATCTCACAATTCTGACTTTATAACATGCAATTGAGAGTAATAAAGTCAGAATTGTGAGATATAAACTTGCAATTCTGAGAAAAAAGTCAGTCTTTTTCCCCTCAGAATTTGACTTTATAATTTGCAATTGAGAGAAAAAAAAGTTGCATTTTTTTAAAAAAATTTTTTATTATTCCATGGCAGAAACAAGCTTCCATAGAAAATCATACGTTTATATGGAAGATTGTTTCCACCGTGGAATGAAAGGTAAAAAGGCTATATAAACTCGCAACTGCAAGAAACAAAGGCAGAATTGTGAGAAAAAAAAGTTTGAACTGCAAATTCTGACTTCGCAACTTGCAATTTTGAACTTCACAATTCTCACTTTTTTTTCCCTTCAGAATTGAGATACAAACTTGCAATTGCGAGTTAGAAAGTCCAAATTGTGAGGTATAAAAGCACAATAGTGAGGGGAAAAAAGTCATAATTGTAAGATAAAAAGTGACAATTGGCTGTTTTACTTTAATGTATCTCACAATTTTGACTTTTTCTCCCCCCACAATTCCGAGTTTATATCTCACAATACCAAGAGAAAAAAAAAAAAATAGAATTGTGAGTAACTTCGCAATTTTGAGGGGGAAAAGTTGAAGAATTGCCAAGTCAGAATTTCAATTCTCAGAATTTTCTCAGAATTGTGAGCTATAAACTCACAATTAAGTTTTTATTTATTTATTTATTTATATTATTTATCTAGTTGCGGAAACTGGCTTCCACAGGTTAAGAACATGAAGGTAAATACATGATTACAGATTTTTCATTTTTGGCTGAACTATCCCTTTAGGAACAGAGAAAAAAAAAAAAAAAAAAAAACACGGTCTTTTGAAATTAAAAATAGAGCCGCAGCTGCTCTTATTATTTAAGTTTGAAAGACTGTTGTCTGGATTACAAAACAGAAATCTGAACAGGGACATGATGTTAGTTAGAATGCTTTGGGGGCAAAAGTCAAGAATGAGGTGTGAGTCACAAAGTAAGCTGCTATAGTGATTTTAATTTTGAAACTGTTATTTGTCTTCTTAATAATGATGTGCTCACTCTCTAGAGTTAATGAAAGCCAACAATGTTTACAATCCAAATATGCGTAATTTCAGCTCATGACAATTCATTTCACCCTAGAGAATGTCAGAGTACACTTGATTCATGAGGCAATGTTAGGATAGAAATCTTCAAGAAATAAAGAGAAAACAGGCTCAAAGTTGCTGAAGTCTTGCTAAAACTGAGTTGTTCATCCACACAGAGGGAAAAAAATTTGCTGTTAACCTATAGTGAGTGAGGATGGGACACGCACACATCTAGCTCTGGGAGGAAACATCATTTCAAGCTTGAGTGGCCGCTGCACTTGTGTCCTGCTAAATCGAAACAACGGCTGTATTCCAAATTTCCTGACCTTTCTGATTAATTCCCCTAACCACTGGCCTGTGCACACTGTCCTCTGGTCACAGTTTCTCGTAATATGAGCCAATATGCGGTTGCTGGACCGACCTGACATCAGATATCAAGTAGTGACAAACACTGTATACCAAAATTGAAATTATCATACAAAAATAAACAAAACATTCTTAAAACAAGCTATATATTAATATTTCTTTTACCCTGAATAGTTTAGTTAATGGCATTTGAGGACGAGAGAGTGTCAGACAAATAGTCTGTTTTGGCATCTGCTTAATTAGGCTGCTTGTGCCAAGTGACAGATGTCTTTGTGCCAAAATACAGCAACGTTTGATTGGACCTTTGACATCAACAACAAAAGATATGGGAAGCATCTCTTTGAAAACATATTCCATCCATCCATCCATCCATCCATCCATCTATCCCAATCCAATTCAAATCCAATCCAATCCAATCCAACCCATGCATCCAACCCATCCATCCATCCATCCCAATGCAGTCCATCCCAATCCAATCATTCATCCAATCCAATCATTCATCCAATCATCCATCCATCCATCCATCCCAATCCCAATCCCAATCCCAATCCCAATCCAAATCCAATCCAATCCAATCCAATCCAATCATCAATCCATCCATCCATCCATCCATATCCAAATCCATCCATCCATCCATCCATCCATCCATCCAAATCCAATCCAATCATTCATTCATCCATCATCCATCCATCCCAAATCCAATCCAATATCCATCCATCCATCCATCCATCCATCCAAATACTGTATAAGTAAAATGTGAGATTTGTCAGTACATTATTATTTATTTTTTTTTAAAGTCTCTTATGCACACCCAGGCTGAATTTATTTGTTCAAAGATTAAACACAGCAAAATGTGAAAACTGTTGATGGATTGTTAAAGGGTATAATCACACAAAGTACATTTGAACCGACTAAATTTGATTGCAAGCTTTGCTTAGCATCTTATAGTTACAGACAAAAGAAAACTAAAAGACATCAAAAGGTGGATAACATTTTGTTTCTGTAACATACTGTATACAGTAAGACAAAATGCCTAAGAAATTAAGTGCTGTGACACACCTGGCTGCTCCTCTAACTATATTTATATACCGTGTCGAGCACAAATATGCTTAACCAAGCTCACGACCCATGTCTAATAATTGCCCAGATGGTGACTACCATACCCAATCTTGCACCATAATTAAAACCAAAGAGAAAAACAGCCACACTCACTCTTCCCCCCCTCCATGTTGGCCTTGGATGACCTAGTAGCCGTCCGCCCAGCACAGGGGGATCGCGAGGCAGTAATAGCCCACCTGTTCGTCCACACGACCCTTCCCTGTTAGACCTGAGGCCCTGTCGTCCTGCCATGTAATAAAACGCAGACAGAGGCTGGTGCTGTCTCCGCTAAGAACCTTCATTAAAACTCTGGAGTCGTTTGAAAGTCAACAAGTTTGAGGCCACAGAATGGTGGCTGGAGCTACAGAAAGGCCTCTGATTGGAAGACCTCTAGGCCGGGGAGGAACAAACATCCCGAGTGGGGGGTTTACATGCCCCATAGGCCAGACCCCAATCAAACGCAGTGTTATGGAGACAAAGGGTCTTTGCAACTCAAAGGGAGTTGAATTAAAACAAGGCCAAAAGCAAGATCCCAGTGGGCTGTGGCATTTGAATAATATGGACTCGCATCAACAAGCCAGTGTGCTGTGGGCCTACTGCTTGCTCTGTCAAAGGCTTTGTTGTGTGTAAGTATCCAGGGTCATTGAGAACTCTGGGTAATTTCACACATTCAGAGCAGGAAAATATGGGGACGTAAGAGATGACATAAACATAAACAAAATAATAAAAAGGATTGCAAGGATCCTTTCATGAACAAAACAGACAGCATACTTTACATTAAAGTGACCTTGTTTCAGCAATTACATGTGTACTTACAATCAACACTTTCCTTTTATTACATTGTAATTACTATGTAACATGAGAGCTAATATAAAAAGTGACCAAGATGATGTACTGTATAGCAGTGTCCTGAATGGACTCTGTACATCTGATTAGCACGTCCTAGACTCCCCTTCACACATTCAGAAGGAAATTACATAAAAATATGTTGAGGTTTCTGAATATCAACACCTTGCAATAGCAACAGTGTGTTTTTGGAGGATGCCATTTGCAATAATGCAGGTGATATCAAGCAGAAAATTAGCTGGCCCCATCTGGCCCAAAGTCAATGGCCTCTGAGTTTTCCCCTTGCTCTTCAAATACAGTCATGAAACCCACAATTTGTACCATCTCAGGTATTACAGTTTAATTTATGACAGATTTAACACCCTAATTCATCTCATCCTAATATTTGCATACAATTTACAAGCAAAGTGGAGTAATCTTCCTGCTTTATTTACCCTTTGTAATGCCGACGGTACAAGGCGCTCAATACCTGTTGAGGAAAAGAGGGGGGAAAAAAACACTAAGCACTATGCAAACATCATGTTGAGCCACACAGTGCTGAATAAAACTCAGCTTTGGCAAAACAATAATGGCATAGATTACCCGCCAAATGTCATACAAGCAGGCAGGGTTAGGATGCTATGAAGTGGGTTCCACTGCCGGCTTGGCAAACAGAGGTGCGCTTCTCGCCTCGTTTGATAAATACGCATTTGCCAAATTGGATTTAGATAGGATGTTCTCTATCTAAGGTTCTACAGATGCTCATTTGCATGTAAGTTCAGTGTGGAGGCAACAGCATGGAGGGATGAGAGATTTCCCTCACAATAATGTAAAATCGGCCCTCCGCACCTGCAGTCGCATACGTTTTCATATAATTAAATCTGGCACAAACACTCTTCCTCCTAAACTGAAAATATTGCCCTTAGGTAACAGATATGACAGATAAACTTAGATGTTAACCTTCTGAAGCATCGCTTGCAAGAGATTTTGGATATAGCTACTGTAAAAAAATAAAAAGATTTTTTAAAAAATAAATCATTAAATAACTCACTAAAATTGGAATCTTAAGTTTACCTGCTTAAATTTGTAAGAGATGCAAAAGTCACAACTTGAAGTTGAAGCTCAACAAACTAACAAATTTATATGAATTAGCCACCAATTCGCCAAAACTTAAAATAGTTATGAATTGCCATGTGAGTGTGTTGTATAGATCTTTAATTCATAAAATTAGCAAAATTCTAACCTTTCATTGAAGGGAAAGAATTGAAAGTGGGGAAAAAAAAAAAAAAATCACATTATGAAATAAATGTTTTTCTCCAAAACATGTTGGCCACAATTATTGGCACCCTTTTATTCAGTACGTTTTACAACCTCGTTTTGCCAAGATAACAGCTCTGAGTCTTCTAAAATGCCTGATGAGTTTGGAGAACACCTGACAAGAGATCAGAGACCATTCCTTCATGCAGAATCTCTCCAGATGCTTCAGATTCCCAGCTCCATGTTGGTGCTTCATCTCTTCAGTTCACTCCACTCATTTTCTTTAGGGTTCAGGTCAGGAGACTGGGATGGCCATGGCAGAAGCTTCATTTTGTGCTCAGTGACACATTTTTGTGTTGGTTTTGATGTTTGTTTTGGATCATTGTCCTGATAGAAGAGTCAACCACGGCCCATTATTGGATTTCTAGCAGAAGCGGTCAGGTTTTGATTTTTTATCTTTTGGTATTTGATAGAATCTATGATGCCATGTATCTGACCAAGATGTCCAGGACGTCCAGCAGAAAAACAGAAAAACACATTAAAGATCCAGCAGTATATTTAACCATGGGCATGGGGTACTTTTAATCCATGTGTGCACCAAACCCATCTGGTGGATTTGCTGCCAAAAAGTTAGTTAGTTTCATCTGACCATAGAAGTCAGTCCCGTTTGAAGCTCCAGTCTTGTCTGACAACTGAATATGCTGGAGATTGTTTCTGGATGAGAGCAGAAGATTTTTCTTGAAACCCTCCCGAACAACTTGTGGGGATGTAGGTGCTGTTTGATAATTTTTTTTAGGCTTTCTGAGACTCAAGACTCAACTAATCTCTGCAATTCTCCAGCTGTGATCCTTGGAGAGTCTTTGGCCACTCAAACTCTCCTCCTTACTTCACATTAGGACAATTTAGACACATATCCCCTTCCAGGCAGATTTGTAACATCTTTAGTTGATTGGAACTTCTTAATTATTGCCCTGATGGTGGAAATAGGGATTTTCAATGCTTTAGCTATTTTCTTACAGCCATTTTCTATTTTGTGAAGCTCATCAATCTTTTGCTGCACATCAGAACCATATTCTTTGGTTTTACTCATTGTGATGAAGGATTAAGGGAATTTGGCCTTTGTTTCTCCTCATGTTTATACTCCTGTGGAACAGACAGCTGGACATAGTGCTGGGCAGTATACCGGTTCATACCGAATACCGGTATTTAATTTTGTTATGATATGAATTTTGATGATACCGCAATACCGGTATGTGTCGCTTAACCAACGTTCGGAATGCGGCGCAGCCCGTCAACTGTTTGAGGGGGGTCCCGTTTCACTGTTGCACTGTAGTGAGAGCATAGCTGAGATCTCATCACAGCCTATGGTAAGTCCGAAATCACCCCCTAAAGCCTCATTCACTATTCCCTACGTTATCCACTTATACTGTTCACTTGAAAGAGTGAATGAAAACGAGTGAGTGAATTCGGACAGCCGTTGTGTGTACATCGGCTGTACACTCGTTATTGCGGTGCAATGTGAGATTGAATGAGTGCACTCAATAACGTCCACTATGGTTTCGGACACCACTACAAATATATATATGACCTGACGGGTCATTTTTTTGTTCAAAAGCCTTAAATTATATATATGTATAATAATAAAAAAACAAAGATATGACATCCAAAGTATGTAAGGTAGTACATCTAGATCTCTTTTATTGAATCCAAAAGGTAATTAATTATATTTTGCTATATGTAAAGGTATTTTGAAGATTTTGAAGTGGCAAAAGGTCATTTGGTTTAACCGTCCAAAGGCCAATACAGCCATTTCATTTATGATTAAATATCTTAAAATGTAATAAATGCATAATTTTTTTTATTCTGGCATGATTTTAAAACATCATATATCAACATAGTGCAAAATTATATTAAAATTATGTGTAGAAGTTTTTGCTTTGTTATGAGAAAAATGTCCGGAAAAATGAATTTCATTGATGTCATTCGGAGTAACCAATATAAAGGGACCATAGGCCATAACTTATTGACGTCAGTGCCAAATTCATTTCCATTATGTCAATAGTAAATCATAAATTATGTTATATTTCCTTGTTTGTTATCAAAGCATCAAGAAAGCACTGGTGACTAATTTGAATATGCCCTGTATATGATTATTTGCTATATTGGGGAACTATGGGGGCTTTGCCTGAGGGTGTAGGAGTGAATCAAAGAACTTTAGAGTTTGTTTACGCCAGTTTAATGAACTTCAGGTTATCTTGAGAGAGAAAGACAGACACAATTGAAAGAATGAGAGATATCCTAACTTCAATTATTCTTTACAATACATGATTTCACTAAACTGCAATGTGTGTATACATAAAATAATACATTTTGGTGATTTCCTCTTGTTCATGTAAGACTATTGTTATTATTCTTTTTTTTTTTTTTTTTTCATTTGACAAGACAGAGTAGGTGACTTTCAATGCATATTCATTTTACCTGAAGATTTTCACCCTGTCATTTCATTCTCTTTTTAGATTACCCTGGCATTGATGTTCACCAGCAAAGACGTGGATTTAAAAGAAAGGGAAGCATAAGAAACCCTGACAATGAAGCCAAGACTGACATGACAGTACAACAACATCCAGAGCCTGCTTTAAAAGATAGCTCAAATATACGTTCAAAGACAAACATCCATCAAAACTAAAGAAGACTGAAAGGGCTGAGATGAAGTGTCTTCTATATAGTCAAGGGAGTAATTGATGAAATCGCTCTAAAATCGCTGCTTTTGAAAAACTAAATCGAAATTCTGTTTGATGCTAAATTGTTGTCTAGTGCTGCAAAAAAAAAAAAAAAAAAAGTTATATATGCCAGTAATATGTAGCTATATAGGTCAGTTATAAGTTAAATGATTTTTATCTTGCTAATGTGCCTGGTCTGGGTGGCAGCACTATATGACGGAGTGCACGAACAAGATGATGTCTACCACCGTCTGCCAAACAAGTCACACCTCATTTGCATCAGGTCAGCCTACCGTGTCCATTTGACTCACGTGTGCAGTGACCTGAATGGAATTTAATTGGTGCTAAAACATTCCATCTGTCTTATTAATCATGTGAGTCTCCCCATCCCACCTCCGTATTTGTCCAAAACTGAGTGATTATTAACTGAACAATTTCAGACTGTCTGCGTAAGTCTGCCCAAAGCGCTAGGGTTAATTGAATCCAATTAGCAATGAAATGTGTACAAATGGATTGTCACCTGGACTTCACAAGGGGTGTCTTTGCTGTTTGAGTGCGAACAATCGGTAACAGGCTTAAAAAACCAAAAGATAAACCCTTTTTTAAACAGTAGTTGGTCCTCACAACCAGAAACACAAATTGCCTTGTGCAGTCTTTCCTTTTTTCATGGTTGATCTGTCAAAGTACATCAGTTTTCAGCCTTTTCCTTCTTCAACAACCAAAGTTATCATCTTGAAATAAATTGGTGGGATAAAACGATTACACTCCCTTGGGTTTCTGGTGTTCCCAGCACCCTGGCACGTTTGATCTGGAATAAAGCCTCAGCGAAATGGGAAGCACCCCAACTGTACACTGGTAAGAGAGAAAGACAGTCGTTTAAATGAGGTTTCTTATCAACCAGCTGTTTATTCAGTCTGCCTGGCGCCCACTGGGACCCTGATAATTCCACCCTCGCGGAAAAGATGTTATTTAGGGGGCCATATGGGGAGCACGGCCCTCAGGACTACCTTATCGGGTGACAGGGTTATAACGACGTAAACGCAATCACAAAAAGCTGTTAACCTTACCCATGCTCACTGAACTTCCTTTAAGAGACGGAGACATGGAATAAATTGGTTTAATTATGGATCGCAATCACAAAATTACAGTATTTACATTGTGCTGATTACTGTAATAAATGTCTAATGGCAGGAATTCATCAATGATTAGAGCAATGCTTGCACAAAACAATCACCATAGACACACAAACAAACCAGCAGAACAGCAGTGATGCCAAATACATACAACTTTTTATTAAATCACACTAAATGAAAGCATTTAATTCACAGCTCTAGTTTAAATTAACTGCAAGATGACACTTACAATGTATTAGTCAACAAAATATCAAAGTAAGTTAAATTTGTATGCCCAAATACTGTTTTGGGTTACTGTATGTCAAGTTGTACATGGGTCAAAAAGAGTGTTCATGATTAAAAAAAAGTTTTTTTGTTTTTTTTTGTTTTTAACAAATCAGTTATTATTCATAAATTTAAATAAAGTTTTTGGGGAGACACACCACATGATAATATACAATCTAAACTAATCTGCATCATAAAAAGGTCAAATTATATGATGCTTTAAAGGGTGTCGTTCTACACCCGTAAGACCTTCGTTCATCTTCGAAACACAAATTAAGATATGTTTGATGAAATCCGAGGCTTCTATTGCCAGCAAGTTAATTTACACTTTCAGTGCCCAGAAAGGTACTAAAATCATATTTAAAACAGTTCATGTGAGTACAGTGGTTCTATGTTAATATTATAAAGTGACGAGAATACTTTTTGTGTGCCAAAAAAAACAAAATAATGACTTTTCAACAATATCTAGTGATGGCCGATTTCAAAACACTGCTTCAAAGCTTTACGAATCTTTTGTTTCGAATCAGTAGTTCGAATCACGTGTCAAACTGCTGAAATCATGTGACCTTGGTGCTCTGAACCACTGATTCGAAACAACAGATTTGTTGAGAAGTCGTTATTTTGTTGTTGTTTTTTGGCGCAAAAAGTAAATTAACTTGCTGGCAATACAGGCCTCACTGAGCCATCGGATTTCATCAAAAATATCTTAAGTTGTGTTTTGAAGATGAACGAAGGTCTTACAGGTGTAGAATGACATGAGGGTGAGCAATAAATTACATTATTTTCATTTTTGGGTGAACTAACCCTTTAAGACACTTTCATCAGTTTCATCACCCTGTTCCACCTTATGCCCCCTTATATTATTTAAAAAAAAAAATTCAATTTAGAAATTACAAATGTGCTCATCCTAGAAGATGCATATTCAAGTCATAGTATATAAAGTGAATTTTTATCATATTTTTGAATAAATGTTCAAGAACATGGTGTGCAGGAACTACAAGAGCAGTGACATGAACCCAAATATTCCAGTTCATTTTTGACAATGTCTTTGATCATGTGCCAACTCTGCAAGCCCAATTTCTGTAGCTCTTTAAATGCTCCTATGAGCAATGATATAATTAAATAAGAATGTAGGATGCTAAAAGACACAAAAATACCTCAACCGCTCACCAGCATCCCTCATAATAATTTTGAAAACAGTCTCCAATATAATAATCTAATGACCCATGATGGAACCCTGGTGCATGCCAGCAGCTAAATCCAGCCCTGGCTTTTGGCAGTGTCTTGAAATAACCGCTGACACTGACGGAGTGGGCCAGGTGGCACCAGCTGGAATAGATGCCACTGTTGATTGATAAAGTGCCGCGGGTGTTGCCGGACCAGCACTTCACTTCTGTCCCCTGCACACTCCTGTTCTGACCATCACAGGGTCAGCCAGGTCAGTCCAACCAACACAACATTAGCTTCAATACACCAGCTTGAAGATACTGTGATTGGCCTGTTGGGAAGTACATCTAATGTATAGTCCCAGCATGAGCAAAATAATGACAGAAGACAATGAGGCATTAAAATGTCATTTGGAGGAAACTGCTGTGTGATCGTAGAAGTCCAGTTTAGCCCAGTTATGACACATCGTTCCTCCCTCCACTTTGGCCGTTTAAATAGTTTAACGTTCATTAGACGAAAATGTCTGACCTCAGCATGTGGCAACTGACCAATCAGGATTAATTATTCCAAAGAGCCATGTAATAATGAGTTAAATGAGAACTTTTCCCGAAAAAAAAAGAGTACAGTTGAATTCAGAATGTTTGCACATTTTTATTCACATTTTTTTTTTTTTTTTTTTACCTTTAAATGTATAATTTACCTTTAAATAAAAAATGTACACTTATTTTATTTCAGCTATAGGTGCAAAGGCAACATTTCTCAGTTTCGTTTATACATAGACATTAAAAAATAATAAAAATGTCAAAAAGACAACAAAATTACTAACATTTTAACTAAAATTAAAATGAAAAAAGAAAATATATCAAAAATCTAATTCAAAATATTAAACTATAATAGTGTATCAATGATACTAAAATAACACAGATTCTCTTCTTTTTAATGCATGATATACACACTTCATGGAAAGTCTTACTATGAAGGCCTTTGTCAGCTGATGTAAAACTCTATTTCATAAGCATCATCCTCTGTGCTGGAGGACATTTCATGGCATTTTATTTCATTAAATACTCACCAAGACTCTCTCAAACAAGAAAACAGAGGAACGCATTCAAGAGGAGACGTTCCAAGCATTACACCTGATGAATTTAGCATCAACCTGAGATGAATTCTGATTGGTTGGTCAAAGCCCAAATGCCTCTGAGGCAAATTAAATCGATCCTGTTTTTTTTCAGGTCATCTCCTCAATCAATCAGAGGTGATAGTCTCAGTAAAATCAATATCAATTTCAAAGGTGTATAGTACATCCTTTGTCAAAATACAGGACCATTTGCACTACAAATCAAAATAACAAACTGTGTAAACATACAAAAAGATAACCAGTAATATATATAATGTAATATAATATATCTGCCAATATTTATAATTTAATGCTTTTTCCACATTTGTTTTTTTTTTTTTCAGTAAATATGCATTATATTATAATTATATTATATTATATTATAAACATGGCAGTGTTAACTCATGTAAATTCATTGATCATTGCATTAGTTTTTCACTGCAGGTTTTCTAAATATTAAACCCACGAAACACAGTGCTGTATACCAAAAAGTTTTGATTAGTTTTCTAAGATTTCTGGAAATGCAACGCCTCTCAAAACTTAAGCGGTTTGCAAAGGAAATGCATTTTTTCCTCAAATCCATAACCACACAAATAAAACAGGAACTTATTGCTATGCAGACTTTTTTATGAACACTTTCCCACTTCAGATATCCAATCTACTAAAAAGGAGTGTGGCTACGACCAGCCAAGCGGCTCACAGCACTACCTCATCTTAACATGGAATACATTTTTTATTTAAAAGTGAAGCGAAAATTAATTTGAGCCTCAAAGATAGAGTTACCACTCATTTATAAATGTCACTACGTATGCGGGTTGCCCGGTGTACCGCTTTATCTCGTTCCAGAGTGGGAGCACAATAACACATCCTCCGGAAGCCAATGATTCACAAATTACATTCTCACGCTGGGAACAAAACTGGAGGAGAAAGCAAACATAAAAAACAAACAAAAAAAAAAACTCATATAAATGATACAAATTAGGAAAAAGTCACAAAACAAAATAATATGATGCATGTATTCTGCATTCTGCCATGTAGAGATATTGATATTTAAATGAAATCACACCAAGCCTGAAAAAAAATTGATATAATATAATAGTCACATGTATGTTGGTTTGGTTTAGTTCTAGTTCCTGTTTCATTTGTTCTCGTTTCCCCACCACTATTTATTTTCCATGGTTTCTAATTAGTCCACACCTGTTCCCTGTATTGTTGATTAGCTTCCCTTGTGTAATTAAAGGGATAGTTCACCCAAAAATGAAAATTACCCCATAATTTACTCACCCTCAAGCCATCCTAGGTGTATATGACTTTCTTATTTCAGCCAAACACAATCAGAGTTATATTAAAATGATCCTGGCTCTTCCAAGCTTTATAATGGTAGTGCTTGGAGGATGAGATTTTGAAGCCCAAAAAAAGCAAATCAACGCGTTTGTGTAAGACAAATATCCTTATTTAAAACTTTATAAAGTAAAATAATGAGCTTCCGGTGCGACAGCCATAAGTGTTCCGATTTGCATCTAAAAAGCGTTAACTTCTGTGACGTAGTACACAATGTCGTACTACACGTTATATCGTAGGACATAGTGTAGTACGTCATGGCGTAGTGTAGAACGTAATGGCATTTTGTACTACGTCGCGGAAGTTTTTTAGTTGAATGCGTATGGCTGTTGCGTCGGAAGCTCATTATTTTACTTCATAAAGTTTTAAATAAGGATATTTGTCTTACACAAACGCATCGATTCGCTTCAGAAGGGCTTTATTAACCCCCCGGATCCGTGTGGAGTATGTTTTATGATCAATGGATGCACTTTTTTGAACTTCAAAATCTCATCCTCCAATCAAGATCCAGGATATTTTTAATATAACTCTGATTGTGTTTGGGTGAAAGAAGAAAGTCATATACTGGCTTGAGGATGAGTAAATTATGGGGTAATTTTCATTTTTGGCTATACTATCCCTTTAATCCCCTGGTCTTCCTCTGTTCCTTGTCTAGTGTTAACACTGTGTTACAGCGTGTAGTGCTTTGTTTCCCTCTGTGTTTATTAAAAGTCAGTTTAATCGTCTTTCTGGATGCTTTCTTGGATTGCTGCAGCTTAACCGTGACTATAATATAATATTTGTTTGTAATACTGTATATATTAAATTTTATAATTGTGGATAAAATCAAAAATGCATAAGTTCAGAGATCACCTAGGTCAATAAGAACTATGATTATTTATTTTCTATCAATCGATGTTTAAATGACATGACTGGAGAGCAGTTCAATACATATTCATAAGTAATAGATTCAAACTGCCGGGGAGTGATTGACAGGTGAGATGTATGAGGGGTGTTTCTGAGCCATTGTTTCATAATACCTCCCAACTTCCATTCAGACAACACAATATTCCTTCAGTTAATTGCTTGTCAGGAAAGCATACAGGTCTGAGACAGTGATATAATGCCTTTGCATTGTTGACTGGCAACAAGATCTGTCTGAAAACTCGCTAATGAAACAGATGCGGGGAAACTTCCAATTCAAGAATGATGACTTTGCCACTCATTTTTAAGAAGAAGAAGAAAAAAACTTAAATGCACAAGTACGGATGCACTGTGAATTAGAAAATTGGCCAGTTTAAGCCAAAAGATGCTGGCGCTGTTAGAGATAAACACCTGTGGAACATTTCTTCCAGATGGTGCTAATGAAATAAATTTAAATGACAATATTATTTATGTTGTAACTTATGTTTAGAAGTCAGAAAGAGAGCTATAAAGCAAATTCTTAACTGCTAGTGAATGTATTATATTTACTTTGATGCCTCTTTTGTGATCTGTAATTACTATAGAATTTGTTTCACGCTGTACCTTATAATTCACAGCTTGTGATTAGATTGCTGTGCAAATTCACATCAACAGCTGCGTTCTATTACATAACAAACATATGGCCTTCCAAAGACCAAAAGCAAAAAAAAAAAAAAAAAAAAAAGTTTATGAAAAGTCAAATCTATAGTGTTATGAATCAGATGAGCAAAGGACTTCAGCAAAAATACTACAAAATTAATAAAATTTTCCTACGATATAAGAACAATCCCAGATATATTCCAGAATAATGGGTTAGTGCAATGTCGTGCAATCCGACAATAAATATTTGTGATGCAGAATGACAAAATGAGGAGACTTGAACACTGAGATAACACAATACAACTACTGTTAATGCAGGACACAGAAGAAAACAGAAGGCTTAAATACATTGTGATGATTAATAACGGAAACAAGGAACAGGTGAGAACTAATTAGTATCCATTAAAACCAAAGAACTATAATTCAGGTAAAACAGAGACAGCATGTGAAAACCATGAACTAGAAACTAAACAGAACATTATAAAGAAACTATGAAACTAAACAAGATTTGATCGTGACAAAAAAAGTTGTATTAGCTTTAAAAATACTTTAATAAATACATAAATTTACCCTCAAAATGCTTATGCATTGTTGAAGTTATTAAATCTTCTTATCTTTATTAGGAATCTAAGACATTATTTATTAAAACCTGCTGAATAAAAGTGATAAATGTGTCCAGTTGAACTTCTGAGCACTTAGCGTATCTGTTTGCACATTCTGAGCAGAGAAGATGACAGCTCACTAATGTAAACACCATGTTTCCCCTTTGGAATCCAGCAAGCGAAACTTGACCTTCTCAGATGGATCTTGTTAGGTCATTTGTTGATGAAACTGTTTCTATGCACTTCAAAGGCACCCTTCATATCTGCAATTACTATGGAGCTATTCTCAACCACTGAGCATGCTGGGATTGCTTACAATAGCCTATCCTTGCACCTAATGTTCATTCATTTCATTCACAGCCGCGATGATGCCAAAAATGCCTTGTAATTAATAAGGAAACTAATCGCAAGCTTCAACAAACAATGTTGCAGCAATCAGTCTTTTTCAGTTTCATTAAGCACCCATTTCTAATAACATTTAGAATCATACATTATAACTTATACTGATAAATGCCTCAAAACATAAAACATAAGTCAAAACAACTCTGGATCCCAATGACTTTTATTGTATGGACAAAGCAACAACAACCAAAAATGTGTGTTCCATAGTGGAAAGAGAGGTTTGGAATGACATGATGGAGTAGGGTGACCACCTGGTTATTTTTCTGTTGCAGGACAATGCAGGACGTGTGTGAGAGATAAATTTACTATTATTATAGTAAATATTGATTTACATTAGCTGGAAAGCCTGTTTGCCATCACATTGGATGATAACGTTTTACATTGCCAAAAGAGCTTTGTTAATTGTGACCGGTTCGGTGACTGGCACTCAGTTTGCCCAGGTTCGAGTAATACAATGTGATTTTCTCTAATCTGATTAACAGAACATAGATAAAAATCACATTTTATGCCAAAATAGATTTCCTTAAAGGGATATTCACCCAAAAATGAAAATCATCCCATGATTTACTCCCCCTCAAGCCACCCTAAGTGTATATGACTATCTTCTTTCAGACAAACTCAAACGGAGTTGTATTAAAAAATATCCTGGCTCTTCCAAGCTTTATAATGGTAGTGAATGGTGCTCGAGATTTCAAAGCCAAGTGCATCCATCCATCATTAAATTAATCCACACGCCTCCAGAGTGTTAATACAGGCCTTCTGAAGTGAAACGATGCGTTTTAATAACTGGCTTCCGGCAATTGCCATACGCAAGTAGAGTTCAGGTGGAAGAGTGACCTCTGACCTGACGTATGGCGTAGGATGTAGGAGTAGATTAAGCTTGGGTGAGAATAGATGCCTCTCGCAGTTCAAACAAAGAGGGCTGGGCAACAAACTCAAGCTCCTCTTCTCTTATATCGAAATCCTCTGACACTTATCTTTAAAACTTTAAGTTTTAAACATCTAATTCGTGACCAGTGTTTTGTTTTGCTTTATCCTTTGCTTTTCCGCATTCGTCATGTGTTGGGTCAGAGGTCATTCTTCCGCTGAAGCTTGACTCATGTACGATCGTTGCCAGAAACCAGTTTTTATAGTTTATAAAGTTTTAAATATGGATATTTTTCTTACAAGAACCCATCGCTTCTACTATGCAAACAATATATGTGTTTTACAGATTCAGTGCATCTTGAACTTGTATTTTTTGTTGGATCTTGCAGGCTTAATCAGGATGTCAATCAGTACATGTTTAGAAGATGTCCGACTTTTGGTCGTCATCAGTGGGAAAAAAAATCTTGAATTAATTGGTTGCTTATTATCCCACGCTAGCTAGAACATAATGGCTGCGGAAATAGATTTTAAGACACCACATGCATTGTTCAGAATTAGATTTCTTATTGTGGTATTTTAATTTCAGGGAAGAATACAGACATAATTGAAATGTGGGTACTGCTTACGTCTTGCAGAATGAGGGACAAAGCTCTTAATTTTGGGACTTCTTTGTCACCCTATGATGGAGGGAGAGACATGAGGGAATCCAATTTGTCAGGATGATGCCCACTACAGCAGTTTGCCATGCACTGCCACAAGCAAATTTCTAAATATCAGAAATGAAATTGCATTTGAAAATAACGTACAACCTACATTAAACCCTACCCCAAACCCAACTGATAGTGTTAACAAAAGCAAATGTGAGATAAAAATGCATTTGCTGAAACAACCATGCCAAGTCTTTGAGCTCTTTTATCGTGTAATGCTCTGCATTGTAAGTTGTACCAGTTGAGCTACTGAGCAGGTTTACTATCATAACAGCGATATATATGGAGCTGGTTAAGTGATGCAAACGTCAAAATGTATTAGTTTACCAATCTTTTTAAATCGATAATCTGCTTTGTGTGAAAAGGGATCAAAATTGTTGGTGTTTTACTGTCTCTAATGTTCATTTCAGCTGGAAACTGCATTGAATAATATGTATAGCCACATTTTGGAGTTTTGCAAAAAAATGGTACCCATTTAAGCACGTTTTTCCCATGAGCCTATGTTGCGAAATTCAGTATAAAGATATAATACCAAAATACAGCAAATCAAATAGGTTCAAACACTTTTCACAGCACTGTAACCCTAAATTCAGAGGGAGCTGAAATGAAACGAATGTTGTTCCAGGAATATGTCCTACTTGTGCAAATCACGTTAAGCCCAATGCACAGCCGGAACATCTCTGCACATGGTTAGCTGTGTGTTGTAGCAAAGAAACACTAACATATGTAAAGATCAGATAAATTCCTAATTGAAATGCTAAACTATATGCCGCACCTCATTCACAGGTCTGCTTGTAAAAATAACACTGTGGAAAGAAAAAAACTAGCAAACATCCTGCTGTCTCCTTGACAGCATTTGTTCTCCTTCCACATTGTCTATTCTGTCAGCCCTTGCCAAAATATGTTTTATTTCCTCACTCGCTCCATGAGCATTCCAACAAACTTCCAATTATTCTAAAGAAAGGTAAGAGAAAACCATCAATAAATCTAAAGAGATCTGACACTGACATGTTTCAGAGATGTTTTTTTCCCCTTCCTCTCAATTGCTGGGGCTTGTCATTTTTTTTAACACTATCCTTAATTATCTTCCTCCAGCCTGGTCTCATTGTTAAAACGTAAGTATTAATACGTAACTTTCAAAGACACAAAACGTACATTTTTGTATACGTTTAGAAAGGTGCTAAAACGTACAATATTGACGTAATTATGGCACTAAAACGTAAAAATACTTACGTTTTTACAGCGAAAAAACGTAAAATATTTACGAATCTTTCATTTCATAAAGATATATGTATAATTTCCATTTTATCGTTTTGTAGATAAATGTAAGATCCCTAAACCCCACCATTTTATACAGAATGCTAACAAAATAAAACATAATGGACAGAAATCTGTAGGAAAATGACAATTTTAGCAAAAATATAACATTAAAACGTTATTTTGAGCCGTTAATCCTACACCTACCCATAACCATTTCTTAAAACTCCGTACTGTTATAAAATAAAGAATAACAGACAAACAAGCGTAATCACAATAATTTATTTTTTGCGAAAATCTCAAAAGTGGTACCAAAAGTAGTTCAAATGATGATGAGTTCCAGTCGCAGTCCTCTCTGGCAGTAATAGTTTTTTTATAGGGTACAGAGCAGAGTTTAATTTATTAATCCATAAAAATATGAATCCGGCTTCTCTCTGTGAAGGCGCGACACTCATTTCAAATGTCAATCCACTGAAACATGGCATGTCGCAATCTTTGACGAAGCAGGTGAGAACCAATGAGCGTTCGATATCAGTGCCGTAAACCACGTCGTAACGCTTCTCGAGGGTGGCGCTACTTTCAAATTTGAATCATAACGAGCGCGGACTTTGACTGTGACGGTCGCTGTTGCTGAGAATGAAGATGAAGATGAAGATCGATGGATAAAGGGCTGAATTTGGATCTATTCTTTACAAACATATGGATTGTAAAGATTTGGAGTACAGCGAACAAATAAATGGATGGATTTGTGAATTTAAAAACAAGTGAAGTGAGTGAAGTGAAGTGACATGTGGCCAAGTATGGTGACCCATACTAGGAATTTGTGCTCTGCATTTAACCCATCCAAGTGTACACACACAGCAGTGAACACACACACACCGTGAACACACACCCGGAGCAGTGGGCAGCCATTGCTGCGGCGCCCGGGGAGCAGTTGGGGGTACGGTGCCTTGCTCAAGGGTCTCACCTCAGTCGTGGTATTGAGGGTTGAGAGAGCGCTGGACATTCACTCCCCTCACCGACAATCCCTGCCGGACCTGAGACTCGAACCCATGACCTTTGGGTTACGAGTCCAACTCTCTATCCATTAGGCCACGACCGCCCCACGACCGAATTTATGTTGTGCTTTGGTGTATCTTATGGTTGTATTGTCAGTCGCTGCATAGGAGAAAACGCCTTCTGTGTCGCACAGCAAACAAACTAAATATTACAAAATCGTTAAACAATTACAGAAATTTTATTCATAAGGTTTCATATTGCAGTCTTAACATTATGTAATCCTCTGAAACGAGTTTGCAGCAAGAGTCTCGAACAGAAATGTTATTTCATATTAAGTAGATGAGTAAACTGCTTTCAATAAATTCGATTAAAAACATGTATTGATATGACAATTGAATAGAACAGATTTAAAACATTAATGCCACGATTTTAATATTAATACATGGGAATTCATATACATTCACACTTTACGTTACATGATTTACGTTTTTTTTTTTTTTTTTTTGCTGTTAATACCTAAGTATTTTTACGTTTTAGTGCTATAAATACGTCGATGTTGTACGTTTTTGTGTGTATGAAAACGTAAGTAAATGTACGTGTGGTAGAACCACACTACGTAAAAATACACACGCATTCTCATGAGAATTCTTTTCCCTCCCACCACCTGATCTCATCTCATCTCAATCTCAATTTCATCTCATCTCTTCTCGGGAAAGATGCTCTGGGCTGAGAAATAAAAGCCAGGTTGCCATTGCAGAGGAGGGGGATTCTAATTATATTGCACCTGGGCACAATGGGTGTACGTTTAGCAAACCTCTGTGAAACGGGCGGTCGTTTTTAAATCCCATCTGCCCTGACCACCGACATTCACGGTCATTAACACACTGCATTCTGGGATATGGGAGAGTTAATCAAGTATCTTGTCGAGGAAATGGACCTTAGCTTTTGGACTGAAGAAAGTTATGCTATGTTACCGGTCGGGGTGGGATAACGCAAACATCACACAAAATCTTCTTCTGCGGTATCAGACCTGACATTTTTGATTAATGACATCATAACATCCTTTTGTCACAGCGTGGTTGCAGCAAAGGATGAAAACAAAAAGAGCAGGATCTATGCGCAGCAGTTGTTTTAATAATAACAAACTAAGGGGCCGTTTACATGACACCGTTTTCAACTAAAAACAGAAGACTTTTTATGAGTTTTGGCCATTCATTTACACAACAGTGTACTGAGGGCCTGAAAACGCAAACTTTTGAAAACGGGTTTCAAAGTGCAAGTTTTTGAAAACGATATCATTATCGTCTCTGTGTAACCTACAAAAACACGAATTTGTGGAAACAGTGACGTCATGCGCATGTGTATTATGTGTTCAGTCTGTAGTATTTCTTTACTACTTTCCAACTAGGGCTGCACGATTAATCGAAAAAAGATCACAATCTCGATTTATACATAAATGCGATCGTCTTTCTAAATGAAGGCGATTCACTTGCATGTATTTCCCTGTATTCAGATAATTCTGCATTCACGTGTTCACTTATTTACTTTACAACAATCCAAGATGCTATATCAGTCAAATTTATTGGTCACACTCACACACGAATGATTCAGACATAAATCCCGATCATTTCTCTCCTCTCTCTTCCTCATTTACTCCGTGGAAAGCGCGGCTTTCTCCTTCTTTCCAAAGCTCTTGCGCTCCTGTTGTGTCTGTCATTGCTATTGTACAATGAACTGCGCTCCTCGTGAAGGCGAAGAAGTTTCAGCAAAGGATAAATGGATTTTTAGACCTTGCATTAGCTCTACTACTAGATATATTTATGGAGACCTGAAATAAAAACCCGCCCTCTACAGCTATGATCAGCTGATTCTTGGTTCTTGTCACATGACCTGCGGTGCACTTGCGGCATTCTGAAAAGTTGAGTATTTTTCATCTCGCTGCGCCTGGAAAACGCAACTATTTTGAGTGCTGCCGCGCACCTACGTTTAAAAAAAAGGAATTTGAGCGTGCAAAAGACGGGACATGTGAACGGCCCCTTAGCCAGTTGGAGAGTCCAAAAAGCGCAGGTGCTATTTATTAATTATTTTAATTTATTATTGTTAACATTCTATTGTTTATATTCAACAGCTTACAGATTTTAAGGGGTCTAAAATAAGGAAAATAGACTATTTTTAAGGCCAGCACTTTATTATAAATGAATGTCCTGTGTTGACAGCACTTTTTTTTTTTTTTTTTGCAATAAATGTTTTGGTTGAAAAAAATGAGAATCGTGTGAGAGAATCGTGATCTCAATTCCCATGGATAAAAATCGTGATTCACATTTTAGCAAGAATCATGCAGCCCTATCGCCAATTACTGGCCTGGCAGCATAATACAGAGATTTTATTCATTTTCGTGGATCTGTGTGAACGGGGACCATTTTGACAACTAGGGGTGTTGAAATGAATTGTTTCTACGATGCATCATGATGCGGACGTGGACGATTCTGAGCTAGAAACAGGTGTAACACATCACAAACTATGGCAACAGATGAATAGAGACAAAGGAAACTCAACTGAGAACAGTACAAATCTAACTCAAAGTCCAATTTAAGCAAACACAAACTTAGAGTAGGCCTATATTTACACGACAATGATGTAATAAAAACGTAAAAGTTTTTCCTTTGCATTTTTCAGGTACAGACGACAACATTGTCAATACGATCCCCATTCACACAGATCTGCAAAAACAGCTAAAAACGCTGTATATACATGCCAGGCCAGTAGTTGGCAATGTCACTTTGTAAAGAAACATCTATGTTACTAATGCAACCCCCGTACCCTGAAGGAGGGAAAGGAGACGTAATGTCGGACTGACATCATGGGGTCTCGTTGAATGTGACTGACTGAATGGGAACACTACCTGCATACAGACTGAACACATAATATGCATGTGCATGACGTGGCTGTTTTCACAAATTCGCATTTTTGTAGTTTACACAGAGACAATAAAATACATTTTAAAAAAAATAATTTTTAAAAACTTGCACTTTGAAACCTGATTTCAAAAGTTTGCATTTCCAGGCTCAAAAATGCTGTTGTTGTGTAAATGAACGGCCAAAACGCATAAAAAGTATTCTGTTTTTAGTTGCATATGGTGTCATGTAAACGCCATCACAGATCAAACGTGACACCTTTCCATTGAGCCAGGTTTATTGAATCACTCCTTTCTGCTTGCTCTTATGATAAGTCATCATTATTCATTTGTGTGATCTCCTCTGAAAACATATTCAAACGCAATTTAACAATTGCAAGAGTGGTACAACTGTGTTGACATCTTGAAAAGCATGCTTAAAAGAATTAAATTATTGAAAAAAAAAATATTACTTTAAAACAGTAAGAGAAGAGAATAATAAAAAATAAATTAATAATAAAAATAATAATAATTTTTATATTAGAAGTATTAATGTATTATTATTATTATTATTATATTTTTATTAATTTTATGACAAGACAAGGTTATAAAATGTCAAGGTTGTGAATCAAAACCAGTGAAGAACCATTGCTATTATTTTAGTATGTACAATACAGAATTTGACTGAGATGCATGAATCATCCTTTGCAGTATATCCAATATTCTACAATCTCCACAGCAGTGTAGGATAAGAGATTTGCAATGCTATGCCAGATATTTCCCTAAACTAAAGTCCTTCAAACCAGTGCGGAGGCTGAGGTGAAGACATAAACTACATTAGACAGTGGACAGAGGGTATCCTTCACAAAGACAGACCTTCAGGACAGAGAGAGAAAACAGAAGGAAGAAGAAAGCAAAGTGAGCTCCTCCGAAGGACAGGGAGGGAGATGAGAAGAAATCAAAAGGCTTATAGGCCAAGAGCCAGAAAAACAGCGACGGAGGCTGTGAAAGCGCATCAGGGATAAAAGAAAACCATCAATTTCCAAACGTGACAACATAATTCAGATAGGAAAGATTCTCACACCCTCTGGTGCTCCTCACCGCATGAAACCTGCAGAGAGATACCAAATACTGGGCTTTTTTATACCAACATTTTTCACATGTACACAAGACACTGCAATCAATATTTTTGCAATCAATTTTCTTAATCAATATTTTTGTCTTTTTTTCCAAGAGAAAATATCGAAACATGCTTAAAGCAAAATAAATTTGAGAACCTGAAGCAAAATTGCAGAAGAAATTAGGTCTTGTTTTCTATATAAACTAATGCTCAAAAGTTTGGAATCGGTAAGATTTTTAATGTTTTTAAAAGAAGTTTCGTCTGCTTACCAAGGCTGCATTTATTTAATTAAAAATACAGTAAAAACAGTAATATTGTGAAATATTATTACAATTTAAAATAACTGTTTTCTGTTTGAATATATTTTATAAAGTAATTTATTCCTGTGATTAAAGCTGAATTTTCAGCATCATTACTCCAGTCTTCAGTGTCACATGATCCTTCAGAAATCATTCTAATATGATGATCTGCTGCTCAAGAAACATTTATTGTGTACAATTGTACAAAATATTTGTGTACAATATTTTTTTTTTTTCAGGATTCTTTGATGAAAAGAAAGTTCAAAAGAACAGCATTTATTTGAAATATAATCTTTTGTAACATTATCAATGTCTTTACTGTCACTTTTGATCGATTTAATGCATCCTTGCTGAATAAAAGTATTAATTTCTTTAATTTCTTTAAAATTTAAAAAAAAAAAAAAAATTCTCACTAACCCCAAACTTTTGAACGGTAGTGTATAATGTTACAAAAGCTTTGTATTTCAGATAAATGCTGTTCTTTTGAACTTTCTATTCATCAAGGAATCCTGAAAAAAAAGTACACAACTGTTTTCAACATTGATCATAATAAATGTTTCTTGAGCAGCAAATCATCATATTAGAATGATTTCTGAAGTTAAGTTCATTTTTAACCCCATTAGCATTTTTTTCTTATTTTAAGCATAAGCCCATTTTTATATTTATATAAATAAATAAATAAATAAATAAATACTAATGGAGTAAGAATTTGCTTAGATATGAACAATTAATTTGAAAGGTATATATATATATATATATATATATATATATATATATATATATATAATAATTACCATTAACAAAAAAGAAAACTAAAACAAATAATAAGAATAATAATAAAAATTTTAGATTTTGTTTGGATATATAGTATATTATAAATCTTGAAACCCTTACAGTCTGCATGCATTAAACATGAATTTGCCACTAAATAGTAATGATGTATTGACTCTTTTGCCATTTTTTACCAATATTTGCCAATATTACCAACTAAAATATAAACCAAATAAACTTTAAAAATATATATTAAAACTAAGATAAAACTAACAAAAAAAAAAAAACTAGACTAAACTGGAAAGACGATTTAAAAATAAAATAGAAATAAGAGCAAAATTAAAAACAATTTCAAAAATGAAACTATAACAACCCTGATCCAGACTTTTTGATTCAAGACAGACTTGTTTCTGCAGTTTTTATTCAAATATTGAGACGAATAAATCAGCAATTGCATAATGCAATGAATGTCAGTCTAATGTGTGCCTTCAAATAAGACAATCTAACACTTCCCTATATAGTATTCGAAAAACAGTAGGCAAAAAGTCCCTGGATGACCTAATTATTCTGGTGAAAAGTGCGCATTCGCTGGACATTTTACTATCCCATGAGGCCATGAGAAGGGAATTTATGAATGGAAGTAAAGCGAAGCAACTGATGCTGGTAGGTCAAATGACAGTAACAACATGGCGGATGTAGTATGTCCAAATTTCCTTCATACTACCCATATTCATACTACATAGAGCATACTTTTTTAACGATCACAAAGTAAATTCAAATTCAAATGTATCTACTCAGTATGTGATTTCGGACACAGCGCTTGACTATACTGTCACCATCAAATCCTTGTTTTTTTTCTCTGCATGCTTTCCAGTCACACCACAACACCTCTCACCAGGCCTTCATAAGACCACAGTTCCTTTAGCTTCATATACACCTGATACTGTTCAGGCAGACGGCTGCAAGAAAAGGGAAAAGAAAGAAACAAAAACAAAACAATAAAAGCAAAAAATAGTAATACACTTAAAGATACATGAATAGCCAATCTGTCAGCTCATAATAATAAAACTCTGTGCCTCTTCCGTGTGTGTATATTTTATGGCTTTTCAGCTAGTCTCTCAAAGCGACTGTGTGATTATTATGCAGCCACTCGATCCTACACTCAGGGCAACATTTATGGGTTTCCTTTCCTTCTAGCATTATCCTCCAGAGGTGATCTGACTGCTATACACAGAGCCCATGAAAATGCTCTTATTTGCCATAATCATTTCTCCTAGGACCATGCCAGGCTTGTTTAATTGGACTCGAAGGCACCCGTTCCTTAATTTTGGAGCCATGAATTTGAAATCAATAAGCAATGAAAAGGAAAGGAAACATCAGGCTGAATTAGTAATCATAAGACAGGGTGCTTACAAGGGAAATTTATAAGTCTAGGCTACCCAGGGTAATTATGAATATGCTCAGACCTATTCATTGCATTGTTACGTAATTAGCTAGATGAGGAAAGTTTAATACGATATAGGTGTCAAGGCACCCTGGTATATATGGGTCTCTATATTGAATTACACTCTCACACTGGATATTGCATTATGCTATGCATTACCTGAAGGTGCTGAAGTGTTTTTTTTTTTTTTTTTTTTGAAATACCACACATAAAATGTCCCTATGTGACAGATTTCAGTGAAATAGGTGACTGTTGAAATAACATATGTCTTCCTAACAGCGAAAGGCTATATGAAGTCTAAAAAAGGTTAGGTTTGGCTTTTCTATCCATCTGAAAACTAGCCAATTAGAATCTCTAACTTTTTTCATGTCCAGGTTTGCTAACATCTCGTTGGCTTACATGTCTTTGGAGGGCAGGGTTGAGCTTGAGCGTGGTCAATCAAAGGCGATAACGATAATCATTCTAATTCTATGAGAAGAGGAAAGTACCTATATAACAATAACAGCACAGAGGAACAATATTGTTTGAATCACTTTCAGATCAATGCAAACATTGACAGCCAATCAGAATCCAACAACTTTAAAGAGCTTGAGAATTTAAAGCAGCAGATGACATAAAAGCATCAAGCACTTATAATTAACAAAATATTATTGAGTGTTGGTGTAGACTTTAATATAGCTATCATTATAGTTATCTTTCCTGGTGTGGATGGGCAAATTTGTGAAAGGCACAATATGTAAGATTTTTGGATTTAAAATGTCCAAAAACCACTACAACATTGTTATATATTTAGTTGACTTGTGTACTTACATTATCCCAAATGTTTCCAAGAATGTTTAAATCCAAATAAATAAGCAATTTTAACCAGGACACGGACCATGTCTGTGTGTTGCCTATCAATGACATCATACCCGCGTTATCATCGATTTCCAGTTTTATTTTTGTAGAAAAAAAATGGACGCTTTAATATATTACATGTTTTATTACACAGGTGAGCAACTGTTTGGATACATTCATCGACAGAAAACTAATCATGTTATATAGCTCAACACAGTAAGTCTTATTGTTTAAAGGTGCAATATGTAAGATTTAAAGAGTAAAATATCCAAAAACCACTAGGCCAGTGTTATATATTTTGTTCACTTAAGTACTTACAATATCCAAAATGTTTCCAACTATTTGTAAATCGCGAGAAAATTGCAGTTTTAACCAAGGCTCCGGGACGTGTGAGGAGTCACCTGTCAATGGCGTCATACCCGTGTTAACCCTCGGTCTGCCTCGGTTTCCGGTTTTATTTTGTAGAAACCATGGAAACACCAAAGATGCTTTAATATATTACACATTTTAATAGACAAGGGAACAACTGTTTTGATATACTGATAGACAGAAAACTAATTGTTGTTATATAGCTCAACACCTTGATTTTTTTGCGAGTACCATGCTTTACCATGCCTCAGAAAAAAAACACTATTTTGTGAAGTAGCTAACATATCATAATCAGATGCAGCTTTATTTTTAGTAACAGTAATAAAGAATTTTCTCCATCATACAATACGTTTTAAAATTAATTGCATGCCATTTATCAACACAAGCCATCCAACATTTAATATGATATTCTAAAATCGATCTGTCTTACTGCAGTGTGTCTCAAACAAGTGTCTCACAGCAGCCGCCGAGCGAACGCACAGAGTAACATTATAACATCAATTTCAACACACTCAAATGTATCTAATATAATAAACAGAGCTGCGTTACCTCATACTCATGACCGGAATAGCAGAAGCGGCGCCGGCGACTCTGTCATAATAAAAGTTCCGCTGCTCGTCAGGCGTGTGTTGTGCAATTGCTCCAGCGGCCTCGTTCAGCTCCCACAACACTCGGTCCTGCTCTGCTTCATACTACAGTAACGTTAATAATCGCATCCATGAACATGATTTCTTCCCGAGTCCTATCCCTATTCTTTTGCACCGTCCGTTGAGGTGGAGACCACATGTCCCAAGATTCCGCTCTCAAAACTTGCCGTCATTAAGCTACGCCTTTGTTTTGAATAGGCTTCTAGCGACCTCTAGCGGACAGAATTATTACATACTGCACCTTTAAATCTTGTTTTCTTGACTTACAGCGAGTATCGTGTTTTACCATGCCAAATATCGATCTAGCTTACAGCAGTGTAGCGTCTGTGGTGGATCAAAATTATCAATACAACTATAAATTAAAGAAAGCTTTTAACGTTTGACCTCCTTCAGATAACCCATAGACCATGGCTCCGGCAGGTCTAGATGAAATTACCCTGGTGGCATCTTTGTTACCTTCAGTGAGGAGAAGCAGGAGGCTTTCTCCCCAGCTCTGGGGACTTCAAAGAGTCACCCATGCTCCCCACATGGCACTAAGGGCCATGTGGCATACCCAAGACGCTGTGAAAACCCAATACACATCACACACACACATACAGAGACTCAAACACACATTTGGAAACTGTATCTACATTTAGCCTCAAAATATGACTATACCAAAGTGTACCCGTTGCTGTATTCAAGTGAACGTGCATGTATCCCTAGTATATAAGATTAGTTATGATTGTAGTAGTGTTAGTTTTATTCTAAGCGGTATATTCAAGTATAAACTGTATCCCTCACTTTTATGTCTTTGGCATTTGACAAGTTTGGTCTCATTGTAAAGCTCTCTTTATGCCCTAATTGACAATGTATGTCACATCACTGTAAAATGCATTGTTCTATTTTTAATGGTACTTTGAAGAAAATGTACTCAGGTCTGACACTTCATAAACCATGCAAATGAGGCCATAAATGGAGACAAAGAAAAAGTTTGCCCGCCAAAGTTGCACCCGCACCATTGGCTGACGCACCCGAGGAGGCGTTTGGCTTGTTTGTCCTTAAAAGACATTCACACGCATATTTCCTTTGTCTCTCGATTGTCTCTCGATCGTCTTTCGATTGTCCGTCGCCACCTCACGCACGTCTCTCCCGGACGTCTCGGCGACCGCGCTTCCATCACGCGCTCCTCTGCATCTTCGGGACGACCATCTGTTTGGCACAAGTTCGCTTCTGTCAAGCCTCCGTCATCCTCCATCACCTCGGAGACGGACTCTCTCTCTTCTTTATTTTCCGGTTATCTTACTCTCAAGTTAAAACCTTGTTTGAAAACCCCGCCGAGAACCCAGTCTCGGAAAAGGACCAATCGCTCCAGCCGCACGCATTGAAACTCCTCCAGAAAGACACGCAACTCCAGCACCTAAAACCTATGCAAGTATAGAACTATTCTTTTCGAAGCGTTTTAAGCTCCATGCATAAGCTGAGTTTCCTTGCTGGCTCTCAAAGGTTTAACTGTTTGTAATTTGCCACTTTCTTTGATCACCTCTGTTTTCCTGCCTTTACTTTCGCTTTTGTATATATGTGTATTCCTTAGTGTATATCTAGTCATATAACGTTAGCCCATGTAGTTGTAGTTTCGTATATTAAATACATTATATTGATGCTTGATTGCCTCTGTTGCTCATTCACGAACCAGGTCCCTTCTACGTTTGATTCTGCAAAACTGCTTCACGCTTTAATGCTATAATAGGAAGTTATTCTCGTGGCCAGAGACCAACTTCCTTTTATAAATAGTTTATGAGAAAACTGATGGTTTGCTGGACAAACTAGGATAGTCTTTCTCAAATCACTATTGAACTAGACCTAATCATATATGTAATTGATTATAATCCGTTGTAATTAATTCACAATATATGTGCATAATTCCCTCTTTGGTCGATCTATATTATAATTAATCATAACGCTGCTATGACTTAATTATATATATATTTCACCCATAATTTGAGCTAATTGATTAAATACATGTATCGATCTAGCTTACAGCAGTGTGCAACAAGTGTCTCATAGTAGCAGTCAAGCGAATGCAGAGTAGCACTATAACAACTTTCAATACACAAATGTATCTAATAAGATAAAACAGCTCTGCTTTACCCCACATACGCTTGACCGGAAGAAGCAGAAGCGACAACTGCGGCATAAAAGTTCTGCTGCTCGTCTCTCTCGTTTCTGCTCGCAAAGCTCTCGGCCCTGTTCTGCTTTATACTACAGTAACTTAATCTCATCCATGAACATGATTTCTGCCCGAGTCCCATTCCAATTCTTTTCCACCAGCTGTAGAAGTGAAGACAACACCTCCATGATTCCACGCTCAATCTCGGCATCATCAGGCTACACCTTTATTTTGAATAAGCGACCTCTAGCGGCGAAAATTGACAAATTGTGCCTTTAAGTCTAGCAAAATGGAAATTTTTTACGAAATGAGCACCTTTAAAGCCAACATTAGGGTTTAGGAAATGAGAACTGTTGGCTATTCAGTTCTTGCCCATACATTCTTTCGCCAACTCCCTGTGCATCCATGCAGCCTAGCATGGATAAGAGCAGGGAGAGCAGCAATAACCCCCCCTAGGGTAAACAGAACAGAACCAACATATGCAGATATAATTAATGTCAATAATTTAACATGTGCACACATTTTAAGAATTAGTCTGATTCAGGGGAATCATAAGGCCAATCCTGACTGAAGAGAGGAGGAGCTGGGGATGAAGAAGGGTAATTCGCTCCTGAGAAATGCAATAGCTGCTGATAATACTGAGGAGCTTATATATGGATGCTGTGATAGGCGTCGTATTCCTATAGGTATACGTAAGTCACCTAGCTTGACTGACGTGACCTGCCAGAACTGACGCTAATGCTGGATTGTTATAAAATGAACCATACTATAACATGTATGTTTTCTGTGTCAATATATTCATTTCCTCATTTAGTTAATTATCCTGTTCACCGGTGGTCTTAATTATCTCATTAGTTCCCTTTGTTTGTCCCATGCATTTAAACCCTGCGTTCTCCTTTAGTCTTTGTTCGTTCTCGTTTGCTATATGTTGGTGGTTTATCTGTTCTCCTGAGCATTAAAGACTGTTAATTTTATTCTCCTTCGTTTGTGCGAATTATACACTACCACCAACCGTTACACATACATTTACCACATTTAGTATTGTTATTTAATGTGTATTTAAGGCTAATTATTGGTTTGCATAAATACCAAAAAAAAACAAAGGTCTGTAAAAACATAACGAAAAAAAAAAAACTTTTTGCAAGCAACCAACTGGCTGTCCTGATACACAACATCCAGTCCCATCCTACTTTTCTAACTGAACTCGAATTTTCATTTTTATGTCCAAACAACATTTCAACACAAACATTTTTACTAAGAGGACAATGATAGAACACACAGCATTCACTGGGCAGTCTGGCTGTCTCTTTTAGGATGCTCAAGGTGGGTAGTTTTGAACCTGAATTTCCCCTCTTTTCCACCTTTCGTGTTGTGTCATTATGGAGAAGCAGAGTGCTATGGCCCAGAGGGTCTGTTTGTTCAGAATCTGTGGCGCGACAAAAAAGAAGGAGCAAGACAAACGAAAAAGCTACTGAAAGCTCGGCACTCAACCTGCCAGCTGGCTCCAAAGAGCTTTAAATTGGCTAAAAAGTGCCTTGTGCTAGTTGCCAAACATATTTCTTCAGCCGAGGACAACGCAATGACGTCCATCCAGTATCTGATACAGTCCTTATTGTTCTTTCTGACTGAAATCATCATTTCCTGTGGGGGATATTGTACAGTGAGAAAGCCGGCGAGGCTGATGAAGGGTGAATGGGCTGTCTGTTCGCTGTCAGAGCACGCCTCACGTCCACTGCCAGAGCTTGCGGCCGGCCTTAAATGAATCTGTCGGCGTAATTGCTCTGTGAGTGTGCTGCTGTGTGAGAAGACTACATTCCATTAGACTGAGAAGACCCTGGGGGGAGACGGCGGGATCTTGGCTAGATGTGTTTGTGTGATAGGGCAGGACATCGCAAAGTGAGTGTTGTAACGTCTAGGGACAAGAACGCATAGGAATACGCGTCTGCCCATTGATGTTCTGGTTTGTGCAGAAATGTCATTCGCTCATGTGTGAAGTTAAAGCATTCCCAACGGGAAGACTGATTCGTACATGTCAGTGGGAAATGTTGCAGCCTACATGGTATGTAGCCTGTACTGTTAAAAAAAAAAAAAAAAAAAGAAAATCCATTAAAATGTTTGCAAATGCAAACTAGGCTTTAAGGGATACTTCACCCAAAATTCTCTCATCATTTCACTCACCCTCATGCCATCCCATATGTATATGACTTTCTTTCTTCAGATGAACACTAACAAAGATTTTTAGAAAATAAAATATTCTATAAGAAAATACACTGCAGTTAAATTCAACATGAAATGAAAATGACCAAAATGAAAAATATATCATGTAAAAAACATCAAAAAAAAAAAAAAAAAAAAGAATCAGCCATAAAATGTCTAAAAATGTGTATTTAAATGCAAATAGGCTAAATTAACTTTTTTTTTTAACATTTTTGTGTATGATTTATCAATTCTTCCAATGAAATAAAATAATAAAAAAAATAATAAAATAAAATGAATTTTTTTATCTACCTGATATCAGGAAACGGGCTCTAATCTGGTAAGAAACGCCCACTTTTTACAATCCAGTCATTTTCTTATGGATAAAACATCAGGTTGCAGAAGTACAGTGGATTGTGAACTGCATTTTACATTTTCTTTAAACATTACTGATATTTGGTCCCGGGGAAAATGTAAGATTGAAGTAAAAGGCCATTTGCATCTGTTCTGTGTTCTTTAAAGTAAAGCTGCATCAACCTCTGGTAGACGTCTGATTGAGTGCCATTCTAATTTGGAAAAATTGGCAGCTTCCTTACTCAGCCCAGCTGCAGTAAGAAAGCACAGCAATCAATGTTGCTACCACTCTGTATTTCACATTTGTTATTTATAGATTTGGCTTGCACACATTCTCTCTGGTTGAAAAAAAAAAAAAAAAAACTCTCAGCAACAAATCTGACAGGCTTTAGCAGTTAGACAGGACACCTGAGGCTGAAGGTGCTGCTGAACATTGATACAGCTCTAGGTAAGTGCACAAGACAGCAGTAACTCCAATATATTTTAGACATTCCCAAATTATATAGACAAACTGTTTGGAGATCAAAGTCATGCAAGCGTATATAGAGATGTGGGTATTTATTTGACAACCAAGACTAGTGATTCTGAAGCTCTTCATTCCAATCACATTTGATTAAATCAGACTATCCAGTACCTCCTAGTCAAAATTGAGCATCTGAGCAAATTTATATCTTTTTAATTTAAAATTGTTTCAGTAATTTTAATATTCAGATTTTGCTGTCCAATTTAGACAATACAAATACTGTAGTGCTGCAGCAATACCCATCATGCATCATGGCATGAGGACACTGGCATGTTCAAAGCTAAGTTTTTCTCTAATGTTCAATAAAACATTTTTCTATTTGACTGTAGGGTAACATTACAATATATTTTGAAATTCGGAGCCTTGTAATCTTAAAACTCCTGCAGAGCTTGTAACTGCTTTGTCAGACTGGTTACATTATCAATGTGCTGAATCCAATCTTTCAAAAGAATGCCGCTCTTTAAAATTTGTCTCAGGAAATCAAGCATCTATATGCCACTCATAGACTCATATACAAACAATATAATATCTCGTCTCAATTTTTGCCCACTGTCTTTTTGCGCACAAGGATACCAGCCTGAGAATTTTACTTTATTGTATCCCTTTTTACAGAATTTGAATGTGGACTATGCATTAAATTCTTAGACAAAGTTATTTTAGAATTGCAGACAGATCAGAAATTAAACATTAAAAACAACTGAAATAAATTGTATATTTTATGTTGTATATGTATACCATTCAAATATTTGGGATCAGTAAGATCTTTTATGTTATTAAGAAGATTCCTACAGTATGCTCACCAAGGCTGCTTTTACTTGATGAAAAATACAGTAAAAGAGCAATTTTGTGAAATATTATTGCAATTTAAAAGATATTTGAATATTTAAAATAATTTATTCCAGTGATGACAAATTTTCAGCATCATTACTCCAGACTTCAGTGTCACATGATCCTTCAGAAATCATTCTAATATGTTGATTTTGTGCTTAAACATTTCTAATTATTATCAATGTTGTAAAAAGTTTTTTTTTTTTTTTTTTGATGACTAGAAAGTTCAAAAGAACAGCATTTATTTAAAATAAAAGCCTTTTGTAACATTATAAATGTCTTTATAGTCATTTCTGGTCAATCAGGTGTCCTTGCCGAATAAAAGTTTCGATTTTTTTTTACCCCCATTTCTTTTGAATGGTAGTGTTTTGGCACAATCCTTTTAATATTTTTTTTTTTTTCCTTGATTGATTTATTGATTGCATTTTTGGACTATTTGCCATTGCATTTGTGTGGGATAGAGAACCGGAGAAAGAGAGCGTAGATAAAACTTATTTCGAGGGAAAACATGGAAATAGTTAGACATTTTTTATCATATATTGTTTGTTATATTTATTTGCTTGGCCAGCATCTTTCTGGGTTTTGGTTCATTTGATGTTGTAGGCTGTAAGAACCTTTGAAATAACTAAAATAATTTGGTGAAGTGATATGGAAATGTAATGCGATCAAAACCTGCCTGGAACTACTTTAGCCGTGCATTTACTGGAAAATAATTGACCAATCAATCAATCAGAATCAAGCATTCAACGGCCCTATAGTAAAACTGATTATAAAAAACTACTTATTTGACTTAATAAAAATGATTGTCACTACAATGATAGTTTGAATTCAGATTCAGATCATACATATACACTGCTGATAACAAAATTGCGTCAATGAAGCAAAACACAGCAGCAGTTTGCAGGTGTAATCCATTGTTCGACTGTTAAATCTCTTCAACCATTCAATGCTGCAGAATAAAGGGTTAAATAAATCTAACTCCAGAAGCTCATTAGTCAATGCACCCAACCATACAGCAGGTAAATATGACCATCACTCACACAGACAATATTATCCATAATCCATTTGCTTGCATTAACATACTTGAAAATATGCATAAACCCCTGATTATTTGTGTATTTACGAAGGGCTCCCATCAGCTCAAAATAAAGAAGTGATTTCTGTGTATGCAACTGAAATTTACACAAACATTATAAATAATAAAAATGATTTACTTATATTTTAAAAGCCTTTTAAAGGATCTTCTATAGGTCATTTTCAGAGCTCAATCTGTCAAGATTTATCTCATGCAACCCAAACTGTATTTTCGCGCCCCTAATACAGTTAAACAAACATGTTTTGTGATGTATTTGTACCTATTTTGTAAGTTTAACACCCTTAAGATTCCCCAAGCTTTCGTTTTGACTTCCTTTGGGTTGGTTCAAACCTTAATTGAGGTGGTGAGACCCCTACAAACTCCCCTGTCTAATTTGCACCATTTTCTCCAGCAAATCATGGAGTTGGAGGCTAGCAGATGTCGGCAGTATAATAAGGTGACCCTCATTCTACATTATGTGTCAGTCATGGAGGATCACCCTTAAGCTGAGCCCCAGAGCTCCTGATTTCAGGCGTGCAGCTGTGCAGGTCTGCATCAAAACGATACGCGGAGTTATTGTGCACTTAATGCCGTGCCAGAGGCCCACGTGCCGCATTTATTATGGCTGAGAATTCAGCAGGCGTTACACAGATGGCAATCAAATAATGAAGGTGTTTGCACCCACACGGACTCCGCTGTTCGTCGGGCCTAGATGCATCAACGCGGGCGGCGATTCTTCATGTGACGCCTTCCGAAAGGTACAAGCATCTCTGTGACACAGACGGGGAGGTTGACAGAGGTTTCATTCTCCCATGTGGAGCAGCTGGACAGCTTTGTGCAAGATAACGGATTTAAATAACCAAACAGAGAACGGGAGGACTTCTTTTCACAGGAAGTAGAGGCATTTTAATAGACAAATGTGGCAGTTTTGACAGTCGAAATGGATTCACATCGTCTCCGCTTTGGGGGACTGATGTGTCAAACGTTGTTCTCCTGAATAAATCCCAAGGCAAACATAAGACCTCATGTGAAGGGTAACGTATCAATTTGAGGTTTGGGTAAGAAGGGATTTAAAGAACATGACACTTCACTGGCCTTAAAACCCCTATAAAATATTCGACAGGTAATAAGTGCAAGTCATTTTTCACTGTTGGGTTTTATTGGCTAGATATCATACTTTAATTGGCCAATCTATACAAAGACACTGTTTGAATTCAAGGCCATATATTTTAGAACTGAAAGAACATCTGTAACCAATATAAATGGTACACTAAAAAATACTGGATTAAAAACAACCCAAATTGGGTTAAAAATGGACAAACCCAGCGGTTGGGTTAAATGTTTGCCCAACCTGCTGGGTAGTTTTATTTAACTCAACTATTGTTTAAAAGTTACTTCCTTAAAATGAACCCAAAGTATGCTGGAAATTAACATTTATTAATATGGTACTTTAATAAATGAACATTTATTAATAAGTTTAATGAATAATAATTAAACAATAAACATGTATTAAATTGCTTATTAATAAATGTTCACCTTTTGATTATTGTTACTTCTAGTAATTATGTGTCTGATTTGTAATTACCAACCTATTTTTGGTTCATTTTAAGCCAGCCATTTAGTAATTTTTAAACAATAGTTGGGTTAAATAAAAAATACCCAGCATGTTGGGCAAACCTTTAACCCAACCGCTGGGTTAAAACAACCCAATCTCTGGGTTTGTCCATTTTCAACCCAGCATTTTTTAGAGTGTAGCTTTGTCATTTGCCCCTTTACACTGCAAAAATATGTCTTAGTTAGTAAATATAAAAAATTTTACCAGAAAATAAGACAAAAATATCTTTAAAGAAAGATTAATTTATACTAGTGAAAGAAAATTGCATGAGATATGGGACATTAAAACTTCGTCTTTCCACAGTTTTTTTCACCAGTCTAACCAAACTTAGTAAGGTTCATGCTTCAAACAAGAAAAAAAAATAAATTATATATATATATATATATTTTTTTTTTCTCATAAAAATTTCACATCCATAATTTATCTCACTGATGATAATAATAATTTTAACAATAGTATTAGTTATTTAACAGATAATCAAAACACACACACATACAGTTTCACCTGTATAGGTAACCTCTGTTTTATACTGAATGAGAGACAGAGGCTGATAAATATTTGAAAAGAAAACCACGTTTTTGTAGTGCATCAGTTCTAGATGGCTTGAATACCTGTCTAAATGCATCAGCATGACACAACATACAGTACAAGAGACAGTCTGCGCTTACAAGAAAAAAATTAAACAATCACACACAGAAACACGCACCTACGTACATGTGTGTGCCCGCATGTGCATTCAGCTGGATCGAAGCGCAAATGACAGCAACCTAATTCTGTACACATTTCTGAGCATCTTCTTAAGAGTCAAATATGTCCTCATTTTTAATGCATCATAGTCCTGTAGGCTCAGATTACATATTTATTCAAACAGGATTCCTGTTTGATTTGAGTGCACAGACCCAGCTTCTACTGGCTTCACATCCTGCCTGGTCTTCTCCCCGAACCACTTCAAAAGAATGTTGACGGATTGTTTAGTTTTTTACATATTCATTTCGTCTCACCCTCCTTTTAGCCTTTTTTCATTTCTCAACACATCAAATGCAAACTAGGGGCCACCAATTAAGTCGGAGCTTGTAGTAGACTAATTAGAGTGCAAAAATAATCCTCCCGTTTCCTGTCTCTGTGGAGTCTGCTGTTGATATACATGCCTCCCACCCAAACAGAATTAATAATCTCTATAGAAGCCCTTATACAGATGTGCTGTGTGGCACAGAGCTCTTAAGCTAATACAAAGGATTTCAGCAGGAACTCATTTCACACAAGTTAAAGAAAGCAGCAGGGACTGAAATGTATAGCTGAGCCTTAGGGGACAACAGGGATAATTGTAACATTTAATAAATGTTAACAGAAGATATTTTGGGGAAAAAAAAAAAAGTCCTAGGATTTTTTTTTTTTTTTTTCCTCCAATGATTAAAAATATTTAAAATTTCTTCATCTGTGTTTCACAGAAGAAAAAAAGTCATAGCTTGCAACGACATCATGGTAAGTAAAAGATGACAGAAAGTTTTGGGTGAACAAACCCAAACTAACCCTTTATCAAATCATTACTAGTTCCCGCTCTAAAAGTTATACATACTAGTAACACATACAGCTGCATCTAGGTCTGTGGAAATACACATGAAGAATGATCAGAGGGCATCCCAGAATGCATTTTCCATAATTTTTTATATTAAAATGTGGATGAAACTACTGGTGTATTTCACTGATGTTCTTTTCCATTTAATAAGTGTAACTTTAAGCCCGGAACACACCAAGCCAACGGTCAGCCATCAGGCAGTTTTTGTTCATCGGCCAACTAAGTTTTCTCAGTGTGTTCCGCACCGTCGGCTGAAGTTGGTCCTCGTCGGCTTTTTTTCGGCCGATTCGACATGTTGTATTGGCATCTGAGCTCGTCGGTCAGTCGGGCCATCTGATCATTCTGATTGGCTGTTCAGCTACAGCCACCTGCTGGTATGGAAAGGCATTTCTTCTTACGCAGGCGCAGAACGGACGTGCTCGTTGGCCGTTGGGTTTCGAGCATCGGTTTGTGGGCAACTCTGGACCCAGACGCTGCCGATGTGAGCCAACCCCGCAGTCTGCTTTCGTCGCCACAAGTTCGTCAGCGTCGGCTCGGTGTGTTCCGGGCTTTAAAGGTGCAGTAAGTGATTTCTGAGAAACGCTGTTGAAAGTGGATCGGACCAAGCACCACAACACACTTGTATCCAATCAGCAGTAAGGGCCGTGTCCACTCAAGAGGGAGGAGGTGCCTGTGCATAGCGTTTTTGTGAATTTGGAGGCGGGGCTATCAAGTTAGGGGTGTGATCCTTTTCGGTAGGGGCGTGTTTTTTTTTTTTGGTGTTTTCAGTTATCAACAATGTTTCTCAGAAATTGCTTACTGCACCTTTAAGGTCTGAATATGTATATGGCCATATTTTCCATCGACTCTTGTATGGCTTGATTGTTATGCATTTCCATTTAGTCTTACGTCACTGTAAAAGTCTGTCCTTCAAAATTTCAAGACATGTCTAGTGTTATTCACATTACATAACTTTTTCATTTACTCTTTTTTTTCCCCATCACATACCACTGTCATACTGTTATACAGGCGGTTATGAATGTAATACTGACCTTTGTGTGTTTCTAGCTTAATTGTATCAAGTTATACATTTAATTGACTCCAAAAATGCCTGCTAATATGTCAAAGATGTCTGATGCAAAATAAATAAGCAAAAAAAAAAAAAAAAAAAAAAAGTATAAAATTATCCCTGCTCACTTCTATTTGGTAACATAAGCAGTTCAGAGTAATGACAGGTGTATGTATATCAATGCCAAGAATAGTTAAAGAGCATTTTACAATATTCTGTAATATTCTTCTTCTTAGAATATACATTCTATGTACAAATTTTGCAAACACATGATGGTTTCATATTTGCAACTGCCATGCTGGGCTACAGATCTATTCAGTCACAAACAGGTGTACAAAGCAGCTAATTTCCTTTTCTCTGACAATTAATTCTGTTCAAATCTATAGAGGGATTTTCCATCCCCTGGCCAGACAGTCTGTCAACCTGCCCTCAGGTGCTCATTAGATCTCCAGCACAAATGACTCCTACATCTTTTCAGTCGGTCTCTGCTAACAAACTAGTCGCACATTTGGCCCTAAGTGCACATTTAAGATGCCTGCACATGTCCACAATGACCTTTTGGCAACAAGAAGTACCTTTTTAAGTGGGAGAAAAAGGAAATATAATACTTTATGAGGTGCTTGAAGAGGTAGGAGAGAGTGGATACAGGCTGAATGGCACTAAACAAAAAATTGTGGACACCATTGTGGCAGAAAAGTGCCTTCTGGCTAAATCAGATCATCGAGATGCAGCAACAACTCTCTAAAGACAAAGATTCTGCCAAACAACACATCTTCCTTTTCAGAAACCAGATATACAGCCTGCCATTGTGGATGGGAAATACGCCATGGCGTGTTTGGCATTTGTGAGTGTGACAGAGATGTTTTGGCAGGGCAACAAAACTGGTTTCAGCTGATATGTAGCCTCAGTCTCTTGGCTCAGAGTAATGAGCTACCTCAGCAGGCATCACACATCACCTGCGTACACAATATTGCAAGAAGTCACCATGTGGTTCTGCTCGGCAAATCTAAAGCAACACATACAGCTCAAATTAGGTTTTCTGCACATCTTTAAGTCTCTTCTAACCCAATAAAGCTAATTTTGGCAGTTAGGACCTTCATTTTGGTGTCCTCTTAGTTTCCACAACAGCTATGGAATAATGAGAGGTGGATGGCATCATAACAAATTGTCTTAAAACTTTCATTTTAAACCTAATACATTAAATTTCATGCTTAAGTGCATAAAAAACACATAGCAAATTTGCTGAACCATTATGAGCAATGAAAGTACAAAAAGTGCAATCAAAAGCACTGAAAACACTCGGGAGGGACAATATATATTTTGAAGTCCTACCTCTTTATCAGATCCCAAAAATCACAGCCTTGATAAAGTCAGAAAACCATGGAGTTGATCGGCTGCCAATGTTTCTAATCTCTTTGCCTCTTTGTCTATTGCCAAGCACAAATGTGGAGTGGACAATCTACCATGGGGATGGACTCCATGGGCTCCTCTGGTAGGCAAGATCAGTGGCTCTCTAGTGGGTAGGTGGAAACAGTGAGAAAAGTCCAGTAGTCCTCGCTGTGTGTACGGCAGGAGCGCCGTCAGAAGAGAGCATCCTTCAGTGGGCAAGAAATCCAGAGGGAATGTGCCTGTAATCCCCAGACTGGAAGCATGCGCTGAAGATAAACAGGAAAGAGTTGCCTCAACATTGTTCTTTTTCCACTGGCAGCAACATCTCTCTTCTCCCACATCCTTCTGACGCTATTTATTTATGTGGGACCCGAGTGGAGGGAGCGTGAGTGAGAGAGAAAGAGAGAGAGCAGGAGAGAGCATGCACTGTCAGTGACTACATTAGCAGCTCTGAGTAGGTGGAGTTTTCTTTGCAGCAGAGGGGATCATGATTCGAAATCCAAAGGAGGGAGAGAGAGAGAAAGACAGATAGAGAGGGAGAACGCAGCATGAATAGGTTAAGAAGCAGAGAAAGGGATAAAGTAGTGCTGAGGTTCAAGGAAAGGAGGGATAGAAATACATCAGGGGTTTGTAACCTAGTTGACTATTCGATTAGTTCTGCCACTAGTCGACATGTCAAGGTGGTCTATAATAAAAAAAAAAAAGATATCTGCTAGCATTACCATTTAACTCAATGACAGCTGCTTGGCTGACACAGGACCAGATGGAAGAGTGCTGTCATCTTGGTACCAGAAAAATTTTAGCCAATCACATAAGCTGTAAATTCCATGCAACAAATTACTCTGGAGCTCCAGGAAAATTATGTCATGACGATGTTGATTGGCTGATAAAGCCCAAAGTATACTTCGTTTTTTTACGCGCACAGTTGAACACACAGCCTTGCAAAGTACAGCCTACTTCATTTGACTCATAGGCATTCACAGGCGGTCGGCACATGCGCCAATTTCTCGCCATGAGTTACTGCTGAAAAAAACAGCATATGCTGGTAAGGTAGGTTTTGAAGCTGGTATGAGCTGGTTTATACTGGTCCCCACTGGTCCTATGCCGGTTCAGGACCAGCACTTTTTCCTTGTCGTAGTTCTAAAATTGCATAAAGTTGGAAAGTAATAGTAAGTAATAGTATTTAAGTAGTATTTTTTTGTGCTTTATTAGGCAATTTTAAAGTAAAAGTAATTTGTTTTGATATTTCAATTTACTGTTAATTACAATAACAGCTGAAAAAAATATTGCTAAAAATCTAACAAAAACTTGACTTGAGACTTGACTTAGACCCTAAAGACTTGAGACTTGACTTAACTTGAACCGCAGGGACTTGTGAACATTTCTGGCTAGAGTTGTACAAATGACCTCTCTGCACAATCTCGTCTATGTAGGCCTCCATTGACACTGTAGCTTGCATGCGTTCTGGTCTGTTCGGTCAGTTTTTTCTTTTACTATCAGGGCACAGTTGTCACATTGTGAATTTAAAAATTACTGCAAATAAATAAAATAATTGCACTTTCAACCCACGTGGTTACAAAACACTTGTACTCTTCCTATGATGAAATTCACGTCACGTGCACTGGATGCTGACCCTCGCGTACACGTAAAAAGTGAAGTATACTTTGGGCTTAAGATGACAAGAACTTACACAGTTTCAAACCCTTCACTAGCAACTATCTTGATCTGTGATGTGAAGTGCAGCAGACAGGGAAAAACATTTTAAAAAGTGCATTGCACACTTTTAAGAACCCCTCAAAAAAAGAATCAGACTCTGATGAGTTGTCGACCAAAATATAATGAAATACTAGTAATTTAAATGTTGGTCTGTCAATGGAGAAAAATATATTTTTTTGGAATCAGATGGTGTAGTTGGTGTAGTGTAGTTTTCTACCAGCAGGGGGGTAACTGACCATGGTTTGTGTTGACTAGTAATGGATAATATGACTTTTGGTGCACTTGACCACTTGTTCAAGTGGGCGTGAAAACTACAAGCGTGTGTAGAACTTTTAATTGCCTGATGGGACAAAAAAATGCAATTAGTTTTTACAGAGCTTTATTTAAACATTTTGATTTTTTTTTTAATACTTTGCGCTTTAAAATACACTTCTGAATGTCTGTTCAGTAACAGAAAACACAATTTAGTAATTGTGATGCTTCTAAGTTGCAAATGTATTACAAAATACACATACTCATCTCTGCACCAATAAAATGTACAACACTATACCCTGGTTTCACAGACAAGGCTTAAGCCTAATCCCAGACTAAAATGCCTCTTTGAGCTGTTTTAACTGAAAGTCAAGTCTAGTCAAATCATCTTCATTTATATAACACTTTTTAGAATACAGATTGTTTTAAAGCAGCTTCAACGTGATAATAGGAAAATGAATAGACAGAGATTGTTTTGGCTTTACAGCAGCTCTAGGAAAAAGTTATTATCGAGCTAAAGTACGTTTTTGATTGAATCACTTCCATTGTAAAAATTGTTAATTATTAACTTAGGGGTCGCTTAAATGACACCTTTTTAACTGGAAACAGAAGACTTTTAATGAGTTCCTGCCATTCATTTACATGTTTAGTTTATAGGTATGTGCGTTTGAATGTGTATGTGCGCAGACACTTAGTCTTTCTTTACAAAGTGACATCGACAAATTACTTGCCTGGCCTGCATAATACAGAATTATTTGTCGTTTCTGCGGATCCATGCGAACTGGGATCATTTTGATAACGTTTTATCTATACATAGGGAAAGGGAAGGGAAGGAGCCCTTTGCAGGGGATAAAACTTGATTGAAAGCAACTTGTGAGTTTCTGAACATGATGAAAGATAGGATAAGCTTAACCTCAAATACTGAGTCAAAACTGTATTAGAGATGTGTGGATTTAGTGTGTGTTAAGGGCACTTAAGCTTTTGAGAATTGTTTTGATCTGGGACAGTCCTGTGATTTGCTTTCTGACGTGTGCACATGATCTCAATTGACCCACATTGAGACCTAGAACTGTGTCCAAATTAATGAAATAAAATGCAGGGGTCCTGAGATTTTTTTTTTTTTTTTTTTAACTATTTACATGCAGTCTCAGAAATGCAAAAAATAAATAAATAAAAATAAAACATGATAAAACAACAAAAATCTGACTGAAAAAAAAAAGTAGAGACAGAAAGAACCAGCTCTATTTAATTTTTTATTTTTTTTTATTTATTTATTTTTAATTACTCAAAAGGGAACAAAGTGAACCCGGATCACTTTGCATTTACAAAGAATGTTAAAAGTAAATCCATTGCAGACAACTGGGATGGTCTGGATTATTCATTGCAAAACAAAATTGTACTGCCATGAAACAAATCAAGTGTTGTCCAAAGGCTAACACACACTCACATGACGTTTCTAGACCGTTTTGTTAACTGTATGCAGCATGAATCTGTCAATGGAGATAAGCACATTTTCATTTCTCAACTGCATCATCTCAGCTCTATGGACATTCACTTATATCAACTCTCCATCAACACAGCTCAAAAACAGCAAAGATCGATGTTCATTTACAGAAGATCAGCACTGACTTGTTGATTATTATTCAAATACATGATAGGAAGGATGAAAAGATTGCATCTGGTTTGGCACTTCTGTGCCCTGTTTCTAAGCAAAGATTGAATTATTTAAGCTCTCAAAGTCTGTGAGATTACATTATGTGCCTAATAAGTAAATGATCATATTCAGTTATGTTTACATGATCTGATAGAATTATCTCTGAAATTCAGTCAATAACGACTATGTAACAAGTCAAGAAGCCAATTTAAATGTAATTTGTGCAACTAAACAGAATATTTGATGTCATGATTTCATGCAGGTTTTATCAATTTCATAAGACTTAACAATTCTACAAACATCTCTCATTTGAAATCATCAATGCACGGTCGGGCTTTAAAACTCAGGCTTTGGATCAGAAAGTGTTTGATTTAGAGGGTATATCTGCAGACTTTATATAAGAAATGGAATTCTGAATAATTCAATAATTCCTTTGCATTGGGGAGATGTAGCAGATGCTTTTATTCAAAGTGGCTTACAGGGTACATTTATAGAAATAGCCCCCTTGAAACAACTTTATGTTAAAGGGATAGTTCAGCCAAAAATGAAAATGATCCCATGATTTACTCACTCTCAAGCCATCCTAGGTGTATATCTTCTTTCAGACAAGCACAATCTAAGTTATATTAAAACATATCCTGACTCTTCCAAGCTTTATTATGGTAGTGAATGGCGCTCCTGATTTTGAAGTCCAAAAAAAGTGCATCCATCCATTATAAAAGATATCTACACGGTTCCAGGGGGCTTGAGTTTCACAGCCCTATTTGTTTGAACCACGAGAGGCGTCTAAGCTTATGCTACTCCTGCATCCTTACGTCATACATCGCGTCAGGGGTTACTCTTTTGCCATAAGTCGACTTGCGCAGTATGTGTACAGTCATATGACGGAAGCTAGTTATAAAGTTTATAAAGTTTTAAATATGGATATTTTTCTTACAAACACTTCAGAAGGCCTTTATTAACCCTCTGGAGCTGTGTGGATATCTTTTATGATAGATGGATGGATGCACTTTTTTGGACTTCAAAATCAGGAGCGCCATTCATTACCTTTATAAAGCTGGGAAGAGTCAGGATATTTTTGAATATAACTCCGATTGTGTTTGTCTGAAAGAAGACTCTCACATACACCTAGGATGGCTTGAGGGTAAGTAAATCATGGAATAATTTTCATTCTTGGGTGAACTATCCCTTTCAGTGTCTTGCTCAGGAACACATCTATGATAGTTTATTTATTATCCTTTGAGGCATTTGAACCTACAACCCTTCTTTTACTAAGCGAAATCTTTGACCACTTGACCACACAATCCCTAGTATATCAACTACATAGTTTCCAATATGAACAGAATTGTTCCCTTTTGTTGTTTGAACAGGAGTAAGTCACTTATTCTCTGTACTAAAGCTACCCAAAGACACTGACCGTTCTTGCTTAGATAATTAGTGATTATAGATTACTGCCTTGTACATAGTGATTGGTGTATGTTGTTTTACATGCAAGTATTAAAAAAACTAAACCAATATCACCATAATTTGCTTGGAGATTAGACCAAAAAGTCAATCCAGTGACATTTCTAGCAGTCAATGTACTATTTATATATTTAGACAACAGTTAGTTACGGCCTTCAAATCTGATAGGTCGATCAGCATTCCAAGAGTGCTTATATAAGTCCAACAGCACTGAGACTTTCAATATATATGTATGACTCTGCTTCTGTTATAGTGTTAAGATCAGTAGTAGTCTCAGCCTCAGATGTCACGCCCAAGGACTGTTGGCTGAACGTCTGATGCATATGGCACACAAAATGAGAAACACTTCTCTGCCATCAGTCTGAATGTCTGTCTAGATCAGACTAGATCAGGTGGGGATTTTTCAGTGATTCTTTCTGCAGGTTACATTGTTATGAGTCTTAATGAGTGAGTCAATTAATAATTCATTCAACCACTTAATTTAAAACTGATTATTCATCCAAGAATGAAACAAGTGACTGTAAAGTACAAGTGAGTAATTGAATCGCTCGTTCAACTGATTCGATCAGAGACACTCATTCATTAAAGGTGCAATATGTAAGATTTCTGTCCGCTAGAGGCCTATTCAAAACAAAGGCGTAGCTTGATGACGGCAAGTTTGAGCGTGGAATCTTGGGATATGTAGTCTTCACATCACAGCTGGTGGAAACAATTGGGATAGGACTCAGGAAGAAATCATGTTCATGGATATGATTATTAACATTAATGTAGTATGAAGTAGAGCAGGACCGAGTGTTGTGGGAGCTGAACGAGGCCGCTGGAGCGATTGCGCAACACACGCCTCATGAGCAGCAGAACTTTTATTACGCCACAGTCGCCGGCGCCGCTTCCGCTTTTCCGGTCATGAGTATGAGGTAACGCAGCTCTGTTTATCATATTAGATACATTTGAGAGTGTTGAAAATGATGTTATAATGTTACTCTGTGCGTTCGCTCGGCGGCTGCTGTGAGACACTTGTTTGAGACACACTGCAGTAAGATAGATCGATTTTAGAATATCATATTAAATGCTGGATATGGCTTGTGTTGATAAATGGCATGCAATTAACGTATTGTATGATGGAGAAAATGCTGTATTACTGTTACTAAAAGTAAAAAATAAAGTTGCATCTGATTATGCTATGTAAGCTACTTGACAAAATAATGTTTTTCTCTGAGGCATGGTAAAGCATGGTACTCGCAAAAAATCAAGAAAATTAGATTTAAACAATAATACTAAACGTGTTGAGCTATATAACAATAATTAATTTTCTCACTATAAATGTAACCAAACAGTTGTTCCCTTGTCTATTAAAACATGTAATATATTAAAGCATCTTTGGTGTTTCCATGGTTTTTACAAAATAAAACTGGAAACCGAGGGTAACACGGGTATGACGCAATTGACAGGCGACTCCTCACACGTCCCGGAGCCTTGGTTAAAATTGCAATTTTCTCACGATTTACAAATTTACGATTTGGGATATTGTAAGTACTCAAGTGAACAAAATATATAACACTGACCTAGTGGTTTTTGGATATTTTGCTGCAAAAATCTTACATATTGCACCTTTAAGTGACAAAACAAGGTAGTGTCAAAGACTATAGATATAGAAAGATGGTTCACTCCTATTAGTTATGAATGGGAGAAATTGCAACGCGCAATATGGCGGAATATGTACCACCTTCTAAGTAAAAGAGCCAGTCGTTGGTTGATAAAGTCATTGAGTCACTGCAGCTGCTGTTAGAAGCTCTGGTTCCCATAGAAACCTGAGACTCAAGCTTAGGACTGCACATGTGCATTGGCTCATCTAGCCTGAAAAATAAGCTTTTTTAATGCTATTTGAGCATAAGATATAACATTTATGGGACAGTTCATGTCAGATTTTGTTGCTGGTTTGAAATATGTTACTTAATTTTGAGTACGCCAAGCTGTTTTTGAGATTTCAGGATTCCCCCATTCAAATAGATAGGACTTGGTCTTGGATGCCTGAAATAGCTGCCCGGAGGCGTTGCAGATATGGCCACTGAGTGAACAGACTTTCCTTGAAGGGACTTTGGTAGTGTTCTTATGAGTGAGTCATTGAATCATTCGTGACCTCTCAGAAATAGCTGCACCAAAGCTGCATGTTATGCTGGGTACACACCACAAGATAATCGTGCTGATTTTGGGCCGATTTCTCCCCTTCCGATAATCCTAGGTAATGTCCCGATTATCTTGATGGTTCTACAGATTATCTTATCAGATTTTCCTGTAGTGTGAGGTGTGTTAAGAGTGACTGAATCTGCTCGGAAGAACGTCAGAGCCGCCCTGATTGCAAATCATAAATATTCAACAGAAATCCTGATGTGTGTGGGGAACCCCAAGGACAAACGTGCGCACACTCTGGAGATTATCATGTGAAACGAAACAATATCCAATCAGAAAGCGAGCTGACAGAAGACAGAAGCATAACAAACGCAGTCATGGCGCAGCTCAAAGTTAAATGGATTTAGACAGCAGAGATGGAGGATCAGCTTGTCGATTTGTGGCAACAGCACGAGTGTTTATACAACGTGTCCTGTAAAACATACTAAAATCATTCCAAACACTATCAACTCAATTTCTTCCTGCTTATCGTCCATCATGTTTATTCTGAAGTCTCGAGAGATTTTGCAAGATTTCCCGTGTTCACAGTCGGGGTTGAAAATCTGTGTGTGGTGTGCTGTCTTTGTCACATCATGGCACACCACACACTATAGGAGCAAAACGGTTAAATCTAGGATTTTTTTATCCTCTTGTTTGTGGTCTCTCACACTTTGAAAAGATTTCAAAAATCTTTTAGTGTGTACTCAGCATTAGTTCACTAGAGAAATGAACTCTAGAGGGGAGCATTTCACTAATTATATGCACTATATTAGCTTATGTATTCATTAATGTCTTACTTATTTAATAAATTTGTCATGAAAACAGATTATGACAGTAACTGTGTAAATGACTATATTTAAAAAAAAAATGATTTGGAGTAGAAAAATAATTGAAAAATAATTTTATAATTAGATTTAGAAATTAATGCAAAACCTGCCTTATGTGCAATTTACATTTTTTTATTTGAGTGCTTATTATACCTAAATATACTGTATATTATGTATGTGTACTTCAAACAGTAATACTCCATTATTGCTCCATCAAAGCAGTCATTTTTCTTTGATTTATGTGATATTTATTTGTGTTTGTTTTGTCAATGTATGGATTTATATTATCCAATGCCTTTTAAAGGCACACTATGTAAATTTTTGCCGCTAGAGGTCACCTATAAAAAACAAAGGCATAGCTTGATGACAGCGATATGGATCTTGGGAGTTGTTGTCTTAACCTCACAGCCGGTGGAAAAGAATCGGGATGGGACTCGGGCAGAAATAATGTTCATGGGTGAGATTATTAACGTTACTGTAGTATGAAGCAGAGCAGGCCGCTGGAGTAATTGCTAATGAGAGATGAGCGCGACACATGCCTCGAGAGCAGAAGATTTTTATTATGCCACAGTCGCCGCTTTCGCTTCTTCTGGTCAAGTGTATGTGGGGTAATGCAGCTCTGTTTATCATATTAGATACATTTGAGTGTGTTGAAAATGATGCTATAACATTACTCTGAGCGTTCGCTCGGTGGCTGCAATGAGACACTTGGTGCATACTGCAGTAAGCTAGATCGATATTAGAATATCATATTAATAAATGCTGGATGGCTTGTGTTGATAAATGGCATGCAATTAATTTTAAAACTTATTATATGTTGGAGAAAATGCTGGATTACTGTTACTAAAAATAAAGCTGCAACTGATTATACTATGTTAGCTACTCACAAAATAGTGTTTTTCTCTGAGGCATGGTGAAAACATGCAGTTGCAGAAAATCAAGAAAAGGAGATTCAAACAATAAGACTAAACATGTTGAGCTATATAACAATAATTACTTTTCTGTCTATAAATGTTACCAAACAGTTGTTACCAAACATGTAATATATTAAAGTGTCGTTGGTGTTTCCATGGTTTCTACAAAATAAAACCGGAAACCGAGGGTAACGCAGGTATGACGTCACTGATCTGACACAGTCCATGTCCTGGTTAAAATTGCTTATTTCTCTGGATTTAAACATTTATGGAAACATCTGGGATAATGTAAGTACACAAGTCAACAAAATATATAACACTGTTCTAGTGGTTTTGGATATTTTAATCTAAAAATCTTACATAGTGTGCCTGTAGTGGTATGTCTTGAATGTTATATTTTATCATTCTTAATGTTTTATCTTCTTAATGTGTTTGTTTGTAGTTTGTATGTGCAGTTCTGAAGTATTGCAGGTATACAGCAAATATTTGTGACGCATAATAACTGCATGACTTTTAAATCAATATAAAAATGTACATGGTGACATAACCAGGGCCATCAGTGGTTGGCTGTTGGGGTTTGCTCAAGTCAACTTCTGTGGGGCAGGGGCATCGCTGTTGCCTAGCAGCCACTTCTGACCTTGGCACCACAAGAAACACCAAAGCAAGACCTGTGAATCAATCTGTCTCTAAGGAGTAAGTATATGTCACTCTTTCTCTCTCTCTTATACACACACTCGTACTCAGCAGAATTCACAGGGAGCTGGTGCCAGACACACACACACACACACACACACACACACACCTGTAGGACTGTGCATATGATTGAGCCGTGCCCTGCTGATGGGGTTGTGTGGTTCTCTTCATAGCAGACACAGACAGGTGACTGGAGTACTTACTAAAACAGAACATTACTGTTGAAGTTCCCTTTAGAAAGGAACACTTGATCATCTAGTCTAGGGAACAGTCAAATGATGCAACTACAACAGCATATCTTAAGTATAACTATCAGGATTATGTTTAGTTTAGTTGTCTTTTTGTTCCCATGTGTTTCTGGTGGTTCAGTTTAGTCCTGATTTGTCCCTAGTTTGTTTCCTTGATTATGCTGGGTACACACTAATTTTTTTTTTAAATTTTATAAGATTTTCAAAATGCGAGAGACCACAAACATAAGGACAAAAAATCCTAGATTTAACCGTTTTGCTCCTATAGTGTGTGGTGTGCTGTGATGTGACAAAAACAGCACACCACACACAAACAGATTTTCAACCAGAGTCCCGACTGTGAACACAGGAAATCTCACAAAATCTCTCGAGACTTCAGAATAAACGTGGTGGATGATAGGCAGGAAGAAATTGCGATGATAGTGTTTGAAATGATTTTGACAGAAAATTCAAAAGGGTTTGGGTGAAGTCGTTGAGATGGCAGGAATGTGCTGCGCCATGACTACATTTGTTATGCTTCCGTCTTCTGTCAGCTCGCTTTCTGATTGGATATTTTTTTGTTTCACGTGATAATCTCCAGAGCGTGTGTGCGTTTGTCCTTGGGGTTCCCCACACACATCAGGATTTCTGATCAACATGTTGAATATTTACGATTCGCTATCAGAGTGGCTCCGACGTTCTTCCAAGCAGTTTCAGTCACTCTTAACACAACTCACACCACAGGAAAATCTGATAAAATAATCTGTAGAACCATCAAGATAATCAGATTACCTAGGATTGCGGAAGCGGAGAAATCAGCCCAAAATCAGCACGATTATCTTGTGGTGTGTACCCAGCATTACTGGTTATGTTCACCTGTCAATCATTATGTTTCCCTGTGTATTTAATCCATTGGTTTCCAACGTTCATGGTCAAAAAGTAAAATCTGTAAATGAGTACACTGCTTCATGAAGGTTTGAAACCCTTAATCTTTTGTTTCGAAGTGATCAAAGATTAATCTTTTGATAGGCTCTGCATATCAAACTCCCAAAATCATTTGATTTCAGCAAAGGGGGATTCATTTCAAAACATTTAAAAAGTGCTAAAGAGTGGAGCTTCTGCTTAGGGTTCATTAAACTGTGCAAAACTTTACATATTGAGCCATTAATGTTCTTATGCCAGCTGAGCAATAGTCACTGGTGTTTTGTAAACACCATTACAAGCTTACTAATAATGTGCAACAATGTGCATTTAGAATGTTAGTGTGTGTTATTGCTACACTGTGAAAAAATAAAGTTGAGCTAACTTAAAAAAATAAGGCAACTTATGGAATTCAACTTTTTAAGTTAACAACTAATTCGCTCCAGGTAAAATCAACTTAAATACTTTTGTTCATCTAATGAGTACCAGGTAATCTTTTGAACTTAAAACTTCCTGTCAAGACAGAAAAAACTAAACGAGAAAAAAAAAAACAAGTTGAGTCAACTTGAAAAAATATTGCAAGCAATCTATCGCACTCAACTTTTTAAAGGTGCAGTGTGTAAATTTTAGCGGCATCTAGTGGTGAGGTTGCAAATTGCAATATAGAGAAGCTACGGTGGCCAACACAGGACAAAGATGTCGTCGTCTGAGACAGAAGAGAGTAGTCAGTCAAGCAAACGCGCTCTGCTGTTTGTCCGTTTAGGGCTACTGTACAAACATGCCAGCGCAAAATGACGACTTAACATGTAAGGGGTCCCACGGTGTATGTAGATAGAAATGGCTCATTCTAAGGTAATAAAAACATTAAGGTTCATTATGTAAGGTCTTTATACACCACTGAAAACATAGTTATGTATATTATATTGCATTTCTGTAAATAGATCCTCCTAAACTTTAATTAAAAAATCTCTAATGTCATACCTCTAATGAGTACAGGTAGTCTTTTTACCTTAAAACTTCTTGTCAAAACAAGCAAAGAATGCTTAGCAATGCAAGCAGCTACAATCCTAGCAATAATCATTTTTTAATAATTATTACCTCATAATTTTTTTCAAGCTGCAATGCATGCTGGGAACTGGCACAACATTGTTGAATGTAAAAATGTTGGTTCAAATAACTCAATTTGTAAAGTTGGGACAACATTTGGACACGTTTTGGACAAATGCTTGAGAATCTAAGTAAAACAACTTTTGTTAACATTTTCTTCTAACAAATGCAAAACTAGATTGAACAAAGATTATTTGGGATGAGTCGGTTTATTACCTTGAGTGAACTAAACAAGAATGCCCTAAACATGTTGCTAACAAAAGTTCTGTTGATTTTCAAGTATTTGTCCAAAAGTTTGTTTTGGAAATGTTGTCCCAACTATCCAAATTGACTTATCTGAACAAACATTTTTACACTCAACGATGTTGCATGCACTGGTAACTATTGGTGGTAACTATTATATAAAAATTATTATTGCTTTGCATTAATACTGTACTGAGTTAGTCACAATTTGTTTGTGTGGGGAAACTAGTGATTCATCTTTGTTAGCTTTAAAGTGCTGAATTAGGATCAGTTTTTTAAACCCCTCTGAATGCAGTTGCATGTTGACCCGGTCTCAGCAATTTCCATAAATGACATGCATTCACACAATTTCTTCCACTTTGTAAACAAAGGACACCACAAGCAGACTTGGATGGCTCTCTGCTGCAGTATGCAAGATGCAGATGTTCTGTTTTAATTGAGAATTCTAAGAGAGTAGAGTGAGCTACCTTAACGTCTCATCCAACTCAATTAAATCTCACCAGTAATTCTTGGCTCCAGCCACCCTCAGGTCTTGCCACTAAAGCACAGAACAATAAATCACCTCAACCTTGTTGCATCTCCTGAAATCTAACTGAGACAAAGAACTTTCATTTATTACAGGGTTTGAGTTTGAGGCAGGTGTGGCCACTGCCTCAGTTTCCTCATCAAATTTCCAAGTCCAGGTGTGGGAGTTTTATTTATTGATACAAACTATGGAATATATGAATGAAATGATGAAACTCGATGCCAGTTTTCCTCAGGCTGTTGAGTGCCAGGAAGAAAGTACATCTCATTTGGAATGGATATTGAGGTGAGAGTCAGATATAGACTGTACAGTACATTGTTTTCAAACTAAAACAATTTTTAATACTGTACTTGTTCCTTTTGTTAATTTGTATCTGCCCAGTACGTTTCTGCTTATTAAAGAACTATGAGGTCAGTTTCAATAGTTATGAAATTAACAGGCTCACAATAGGCTTGATTTGAAGTGCTAGGGATCCGTATGAAAGCTTAAACCATTAAATTAGACAATAAATGCACTGTCAAAGACTCTCTCAGTCATAATGTTTTTAGGGACTTAAAATGCTTTTGTAGTGGCATAAAGATGATGCAAGACTGTTCCAATTCCTTATTAAAGAAATAAGACATGAGAGGCAGTGTGTTACAGTGATTTTACCAAGGGTATGGAGTAGGGCTGTGAATCTTTGAGTAGACAGCGAATCGATTCGTTTCACGATTCATAGGTGTTCGATTCAATTCAAGAGCGATTTTTGAAAATTCAGAACGATTCGATTCGAAACGATTCACATTAAAATTCGATGTGATTCGATTAATTCGATTCGAATCTGCATTTTTATATGCATTCATAGGGTTCACATTCCCCAATGTGTCTTAGTCAGGGTGCGAATTACACAGCGGCCTTCAGGAGGTCAGAAAGTAAGGGCAAAAAACAACCTTTTGTCCATTGTTAATGTTGGTTCATGTTAGTTATAATGATGCTACATAACATGCAGTATTTTGTGTACATGCAGCCTAAAAACTGGCATTTGTAGAAATTTACATAAGCCAAAATTTTAAAAGGCTTTAAAAGTATTGTTAGCTCATGTTAACTATAGTGTAGGATAGTGTTAATGGCTACACAACCTTTTCAAGTGTTCCAGGTACATTAAACACACTAACGCTTACATGGAGAGACTACCTTAGAATATCATGCACTTTCCCAAATAATCCTAAACTAACTTTTCTTCACGGAATAGTTATAAAAGCTCTCTTTGTTCTCTTTACACTGATAATTTTCCTTACGATGATTCTGAAAGAAAACGCGCCTGGTTTCTACTGTTGCTATAGTAACGAACACAACTTTAATGCGCATCTGATTGATAGATAAACCGCGTGCTCTTATTTCAGTGTTGTTAATGTTGTAGTTACTTCAGCAGTTTCCTTCGCACATTCAGTTTAACAACATTAAGTTAAATTTCATTTATCATTCATTGGAACTGTGCGTATGAGACACTTACATTATGTGTTTGCTCTGTCCATGCAATAAATGCGCGCCCTTGAATGAGCGCGGTTTTACTTCAACTGCTCAGGTAATGTCAATGGTATGACCCACTTCCGTAAAACTTAAGTATTTTATTTTATAGAAAATAACGGTGACGTTTCCACGCAATGAAAGCGTTTTATTTCAACAGTAGTGACCACGCAATGACTATCAATGGCTTGATCGGTTTGACTCAGGAGGACTATTGCTGTCTCAATAGAGAGCTGTCATCTGTTCATGTGAATAGCAGTAGTGGCCGTCCTGAGGAGAGCTCAAATGTGGGCTTCTCAATAAAAGCTATGGACAGAGCACGAGCACAATCCAGTGAAAGGCGGTAAAGATCGCAGCGCGTCTGTGTGAAGGAGAGCGCGAATGACGGCGCACAACGTCTCCCATCAATTCGCGCATGTAGTAATTTAATGTTTATATATTTTAAAGCACTGAATCGCTATAGAATCGCGATTAATCCGATTCTTAGCATTTTACATCGATTATCGACCGAAATTAACGATTCACGATTCAAAAAACATGTTTCAAGATCGATGCATATGCATCGTCAGGATTTGTAATCGATGCATCGAGAAAACGAGTGAATCGTTACACCCCTAGTATGGAGTGTACTTAGGCATTATGGAGGACTAGGAATGTCACTTAGTAATAGTGTGAGGGAATCAATAAAAAAATAATAAAAATATAACTTTTTTTTTTTTTTTTTTTAAATTGACAAACAGACATGAAAACTTTAAACTTTTAAACTTTAATTTGTGTTTTAAAAAGTTTGATGCAATAAAAATATAAATAAGTAACTTTTTAAAAAAATTTAATTTTTAAATGCAAAAATCATTGGCCAACTGATTTGCTTAATCCATTTGCCACCAGTTTTTTTTTGTTCTTTCGCAAAATGCTTGAATGAACAGACATGTGGAGCAAATAAAGAACTTTCAATTGAATTTTAAGAGTTTTGCAAGTGTCTTAAAATTCTGTTAAAATTTTATTGGCTGCAACCATGTGTCCCAGCTGTCTAGTGACATTTTTTTTTTTTTTTTTTTTTTTTTTTTTTTTTGACTAGCAAATGAATAAAGAAAAGCATATGGCAAAAGGAAAGTAAAGCAATTGGCAAACGGATAGAGAAAAGCAATTTGTAAATGCTTTATACAATTAATCTGTTTATTTATTGTAATATTGAATTAAATTTTTTAACAGGAATTTTAAAAAGTTGAAAACTGATGTATTTACTTAGAGTTTTTTTTTTTTTTTTTTTTTTTTTTTTTTTTTTTAGGATTTCAACATAGCTCATCCAATCAGAATTTAGATTCTATATATATTTTGGAAGACAAATTTGCAAAATGTCAATGTTTTATCATTTTTAGAACATTAATGTGCATAGTTTATCAGTGTTTGTTTTTGTAAACAATTATAAGTTGGTATAGCCATTGAATTGTATATGTTATAAATATTTATAATATGTAAAGTTAGAAACTATAACAGCTGCACAGTACAGAGACTATAATGATTGACAGCAGCAATAAGCAGCCCACCTGAATGTATCTCAGCCATGAAATAACTTTGCTTAACTTTAGTATTCTGAAGCCATTTCTGTAAAAAAAAAGTTTTTATGAATTCAGTTCAGCTGAATACCAATCACTGAGTGGCCATAACATGGCATAATCACAGCCAAAAGCAGAGGCAAAACAGGAAATATGAAAGAAAAAACTCATTCCCGCTTCAGCTGGGGGAGGGAGATGAGTTTGTTATTGTGTATATTCCTGATGCAGTTCTGGCAGCTCCATCCTTACAAAAGCCAGAGACAGCATAGAAAAGAGCATAGTGTACTGTGATGTAGGGGTGGGCGATATGACTAAAATCTTATATCATGAAATGAGTCATTTTATTTCACAATTATTCAAAATATTTGCTTTAAATAAGGTTTTTATGATGTCACAATTTTTGATACCATTGAAATTTCATAATTCTCATCATCAGTTTCAATATCACAAAAAAAAAATGGGGGGGTACAAAGAAATGTATACAGGTTTGGAACAACCTGAGGGTGAGTAAATGATGACAGAATTTTCATTTTTGGGTGAACTATCCCTTTAAGCGTGTAACTGAGTTAGAGACAATAATCCAAAATCAAATTTCCACTGTTAATCGTGTCTACCGGTATAGCACCCACTGATGTGTACTTGACAAAGAGGAGTCAAAAAGATCATCCTTGAATCAGAGAGAGTCTAAGAAGAGAGTATAGGAAACACTATGTTAATTTGATCATTTACATATATGTGATTAAATGGAAACAAACTGGTGTAGAACAAACTGGTGTAGAACAAAACAATGTTGATCAAGCTATTCTACTAAACTTCTCTTTTTGTGTTTCACAGAAGAAAGAAAATCATACATTCCTGCCTCTTTCTTTTATGTACACTTGTGTGCTTGTGGTGCACTCGAATGAGTGTTTGCTGATGGTGTGAAGTGAGCTCAGAGCTGTAAGTGTTAGAGGATCTGGTGTTGATAGCTCAGAGATCAGGAGGCATAGGTGAGTCAGAGCAGTGGTCAGAAGTAATTAAAAACAGGACTGGTCATCATTGGCCAGTAGAGGGACCTTTGGGAACAAGCTGACAGAAATAAATATCTTGTTCTTAAACTCATTCAATGTGCAAACACACACAAAACCCCAAAAGAGGTTTAAAGGAGCAAAATTTAAAAGGGGTTAAAGGGGCAAAATTAACTCTCCAAATCTGATTTCAAGACATAGAAATACTCCATAATAATTACTGTAGTTGAATATAGAGTTTCTATAAGATTTTTTTTTTCTCTCGTCCATGACTACTCTCATCTGCACATTTACTGAATGGTTATGGTCTTATTAATCTTGACTTAAGTCTGAAAATCAATGTTTGTAAGATTTATTCCATCTATTTTTTTTTTATGTATTTGTTATCAGTAGATTTGTGGACATAGCTATTTATTTACATTTGTAGCTTAAAACATAAGTAGACCCTTGGGGTAAATTGTTCCAAATTAAGACAAAGGCCTCCAGTGAAATGTTATTGCTGGTCTCTTTATTATTTTATTTAATAATTATTATAATTCATTATAATATTATGATTTAATAATTCCATTAATTACATGTAGGCTACATTTTAAAAATATCATTATTCAGCATAACCTATAATCTATAATACAAGTCTGTTTGAATGGGGTAGGTGTACAAGATGGCGCCTGTGAGCTTTGGCGATGCAAGTGTTTGCATGTTTACTTCCACTCAAACTCTTCCTTTTTTATCAATGTTTGCATTTGCTAGGAGAAACTTATATGTGAAACTTGGCTAGATATAATGAATGTTTTTAAAATGAAAGAGAAGATGGTGGTCTATCAGAGATGAAAGAACCTCATTCTTATATTATTGTGTACCTCTGTGCGGTAATTTATTGAGATACTCCTCAAAGCCCACACTCTAAAAAACGCTGGGTTGAGCCTGTTGGGTCATTATGTTTGGTTATTTTTTCCATGGTTGGGTAGTTTTTGTGTTACCCAGCCGTTGAGTTAGAAGCTGGTCAATCTCACTTACAGTTGAAACAATACACGCCTCCCCTACGCGGGCCCTCCCACCCACCAACCCTCCGACGCATCAACTCAGCTGTTGGGTTACACAGATTGCAGGCTTTTTTGCATGATGGAAACGTCTTTTTCCTTAAATAAACTGATTTTTATTTGTTATAATACTGAATATTATTAATTTGGATGTTAATATATGTTCTCAGAACTCTGTGATGTGTGTTTATGTGCAGATTATAAGGAGCCTGTCATGATATCTTTCGGTTATGAAAGACGTGGAGCAGCGGTCTGAGGTTCGCAGCTCCCCTTCCGAACAGCAACCCATCACTGGCTCAGATTTTGGCAACAAACCACTGCACTTACAACAGGAATATATGTGGAAAATAAAAGAAAACTAATCGAAGTGAAGAGGAAAGAGAACTTTGAGTTTTGGACAGAGTTCTGTTTGTTACCATGAGAAAAAATAAGCGAAATATGAAACGTAATTTATTAAATATTTTAAAGTTTTAAAAAGCAATTTCGTTTACCTGTATAAGCTGTATGATTTAGTTGTCATTCTTTTCTGCACTTTTTCACTCACATGTTTTAAACGCTTGCCTAGGCCTATATTTCTATGCATTCCTAGGTGTTCTTGCTTATTAATAAATGTTCGTCTTTTGATTATTACTGTTGCCTGTGTTGTTACTCTAGTAATTCTATGTGATTTTAATTTTCAAAATAATTTAAGTTCATTTAGCCAGCAATATAGTAATTTTTAATCAATAGTTGAGTTTAATAAAAACAACCCAGCATGTTGGGTCAAACATTTAACCCAACCAGCTGGGTAAAAACAACCCAATGCTGAGTTTGTCCAATTTTGACCCTACGTTGGGTTGACAAATAACCCAAATTGGGTTGTTTTTAACCCAACATTTTTTAGAGTGCAGTAATATGTTATTGAAAATAAATGTTTTGTTCCTGACAACCCAAGAAACATACAGAGAGCAATTACCAGAGGTGTAAAGAGTACCTGAAAATCATACTTGAGTAAAAGTACTGATACCTTACATCGAAAATGACTCCACTACAAGTTACAAGTAACCAATTCTAATACGACTTGAGTAAAAGTCTTAAAGTATCTGATTTTAACAGTACTTGAGTATTTTACTCATGCTGAATGTAGGCTCAGAGATGCACTAGTCCTGAGAGACATGCCAGTGAAAATAAGAAACAATTGATTTGTAAGATGAGAAATCAAGTTAATTTTCTAAAATCAAAATAAAACTGAACGCCTCATTGTTGCAATAAATCAAGGTCAACACAACAGCCTCTTAAACATCTACAAACTCCCAAGTCTCAGTTGAGCTCAAGTACACAGAAAGGCCATAAGTAAACCAATATCCTTCAAAATGGTCTTGTCAATATAGTGGATAAATAAAACAATGTTAAGTAAAATTAAATAGTCAAAGTCTACTGTATGTGCTGGTTTGAGCCTCATCACCAGCTGCAGTCATTTCCTCATCTAATAAATAAAACATCTGCGATCAGCAACTACCTGCTAATGCACTCACATTCACGTAAAGTATCCTTGTTGACAAGTTTTGGGTGAGTAAAGGCAAAACGCACAAAATATAGTACCTTCAGTGTCCTTAGATGGCGATATCGCTTCTTTATATCAGAAACAAACTGCTGCAGAAAAAGTTAGCTGCCATGAAAAATGTTATTTGTAATTGCATTACTCATCACAAATGTATTGGAGTAAAAAGTACATTTACTTGCTCAAAAATGTAGTCAAGTAGAGAGTAAAAGTCGCCAATATCTTTGATACTCAGTACAACTACAAAGTAGCCAAAAAGATACTTAAGTACAGTAACTAATTACATTTACTCAAGTACTTTACACCTCTGGCAATTACTATTTGTTTGAAATCATTTGCAGTTTTCAACATTATGATTATTGTGATCTGTCTTTCAGTCCAAACTTCATGACTGTGGGCATGTTGTGTGTCAACTATTCACTGACAAAAACATACGTCTCACCGGCAAATTATGAAAAGTCCCTCATGAAATGCAGTGAAGGGTGCAAAGTTTTCAGCCTAAACAAATAAATGTTAGTAATCTCAGGATTTATGCACTGAAGAGCAGTCATATAAATACAACCACAATAAATCACATTGCAGTTGTTCTCTGTGCCTTATAATAATCCATGCCATACTATAAGTGTTTTGAAGCAGCTTACAGTAATTATTTTAACCATGTGCATGTTGTACATCAATACATCCACAGTTTATTTACTTTACCACAGTAAATAAACTCCTGCTTCCAGCTGGACATGTTCAGAATTTTAAATATTTTTGTTACTGTGCAGGAACACAGCATGTATTTTGAAGTAAGCCTATATATAAATGTATTTGTTCATATGGTAAGCACTTGTATCAGCATTACTCTTGTAGGTTTTAGGCAGTGCCCATTTAGCTAAGATTTTAACTAAAGGTAAAAGAAAAGAATATAGCAAAAAAAGAGGCAAACATGACTGTGGGCACCATTCAAAGAATGTTATCCAGGAGAGAAAAATCAAAGGGCTGTCTGAGTCTTTTTGTCTTCCCACAGAAGTGTCTGGACTGGCGGGGTTGATGCTACCTCTCCAGTATGGCTGGAGGGCTTGTGTAATGATTTTACACAGACAATCCACCACTCACCCAGCACTGATACACTTAAAAAAATGTCTGTGATTTTAATGGTTAAAGACCATTAAAACTACGGTGAAAAACAGTTAATTGATTTACAGAAAGTTTCTGTACTATATATGGTGAATAACTGTAATAGATCTAACAGTACATTTAATGTAATTTTACAGTAAAATGCTGTTAAATTTACAGTTTTTGGAAGTGAAAAATTTTGAAAAAACGTTAATTGACATTCCCACAATTCCCTGTGTGAAACTTCACATTTGATGTATTTTCGCTGAAATAACTCTGTTTCTTCTTAGTTTTTCTTCGTTTTTTTCTAATCAGTTATGTACATTAAGGTTTTATGTTACATCTAATGTTGTTAAATGAATGTTTATTGCATTTTTAAAATTTCATGTGTGTTACCATGATGGTGTTTAGTGTTTATCTGAATGACACTGTGTGCACCTTCTATATATTAGTATTGTCCTTCTCAGCTGGTGATGAGCTTTGATTCATCAAGTGACTCTCATAACCAATGTGTTTGATGGTTGTCAGTGTATTACAAAGGTACAAAACAGATATTAGTACTTCAATAGGTTGATAAGTTAACATTTTATCAGTTAATGAAATACGTTTTTACTGTAAATTTAAGTTTTTTTTTTTTTTTTTACAGTGTGTAAAATAAACAATTATGAACTGTAATTATTACAATATAAACCTTTAAATTATACGGTTTTGAACTGTAAAATAGACAAAAAAACTAAGTGCTGTCCCATAAAACCTAAAACGCTGCTACCGTATTTTTTACGGTAAAGAAGCAGTCCTGTTCAGATGACTTAACTGGGTTTTTATAATATGTTATTAGTCATACTTGAGAAAAACACTATTTTGTCAAGTAGCTAACATAGCATAATCAGATGCAGCTTTATTTTTAGTAACAGTAATACAGAATTTTCTCCATCATACAATACGTTTTAAAATTAATTGCATGCCATTTATCAACACAAGCCATCCAGCATTTAATATGATATTCTAAAATTGATCTATCTTACTGCAGTGTGTCTCAAACAAGTGTCTCACAGCAGCCACTGAGCGAACGCACAGAGTAATATTATAACCATTTTCAACACACTCAAATGTATCTAATATAATAAACAGAGCTGCGTTACCTCATACTCATGACCGGAAAAGTGGAAGCAGCGTCTGCGACTGTGTTACGCTACTCATCAGGCGTGTGTTGTGCAATCGCTCCAGCGGCCTCGTTCAGCTCCCACAACACTCGGTCCTGCTCTGCTTCATACTACAGTAACATTAATAATCGCATCCATGAACATGATTTCTTCCTGAGTCCTATCCCAATTGTTTTCAATGGCTGTGATGTGGAGAAGACCACGTCCCAAGATTCCGTGCTCAAACTTGTCATCAAGCTACGCCTTTGTTTTGAATAGGCCTCTAGCGACCTCTAGTGGACAGAAATCTTACATATTGCACCTTTAAGTGAGATATATACTTTGTTTTGAAAAAACAATAAGAATTCATATAGTTTATGAGACCATGTCATTTATGTAAAATGCTGAAATAACTAAAATGCTCCTATGGGGAGTGCTTAATTTTGTTGCGCATACAGAATTCATCCAAGGAATTCTGAGTTGACATTTTTGTAATTACTTTAATTTGCAATATGAAACACTCTGGAGTAAAAATCCTATTGAATTGGTAGTGAGGAGACTGACCTCTGGGAAGCACATCAAACAGCACATCCATACTCTGTATACGTGCAGACACTCATAAACACACACCTCCTTACACAGGCCATTACCACCTAACCAACTTGTCTGAAGCAGCAAATAACATGTCAGAATTCCCTATGTGGCCACCATATTTACAGCATTACAGCCCGGCACACTCTAATGATGTGTTTTATCTCTCTGCTTTTATGGCTGACATCTCCCTGACACACACACATACAGACACACACCTATCAGATGCTTCTCACACATCTCATCTGATCAGCAATAGTAGGGACTCTCTCGAGTTGGCCTTTTGATGGCAGACGCTTGACCTTGCCTTTCCTTGTCACTCAGCCCCTAATTCTTCAGGAAAAAGCCTCCTATGTTTATCGGGATCTCTTTAGATAGGGTAGATCTAATGCCATGCCAACGCTCATCAGTCAGAGAGAGAGAGAGAAACAGGGTGGGTGGTGGGGGTTTTCACAGCTGTCTGTCTGACCTACACTTTATTCAGCGAATGGGGGTCAGGATTAGCGGCCATTCTAGGGATGGGTCACAATGGTCAGCTATTCAGCTAGTCATCCAACAACTACTAAATTAGTGAGGTTGACTATTCAGGGATTTTGAAACTCTTGTGAGGAACCCCCTTTCTAATATACACCAACTGGTCAAAATTCTCTTATGCTTACCAAGGCTGCATTTAAGTTCAAATGGGGAAGAATGGTGTTTTAAGTGATTTTCAACGTGGCATGGTTGTTGGTGCCGTACAGGCTACTCTGAGTATTTCAGAAACTGCTGATCTACTGGGATTTTCACGGACAACCATCTCTAGGGTTTACAGACAATGGTCTGAAAAAGAGAAAATATCCATTGGGTTTTGTGGGTGTAAATGCCTTGTTGATGCCAGAGGTCAGAGGAAAATGACCAGACTGGTTCAAGCTGAAAGAAAGACAACAGTAACTCAAATAACCATGCGTTACAACAGATGTATGCAGAAGGGCATCTCTGAACGCATATATGTCGAACCTTGAAGCAGATTGGCTACAGCAGCAGAAGACACACCGGTACTACTCCTGTCAGCTAAGAACAGTTAACTGAGGCTACAATTTGCATGGGTTCACCAAAATTGGACAATAGAAGAATGTAAAAATGTTGCCTGGTCTGATGAGTCTCAATTTCTGCTGCGACATTCAGATGGTAGGGTCAGAATTTGGTGTAAACAACAGTTCAGGCTGGTGCTGGTGGTGTAGTGGTGTGTAATAATACCTCTTAGTATTACTGAGCAACATTTAAACGCCACAGCCTATCTGAGTATTGTTGCTGACCATGTCCATTTCTTTATGACCACAGTGTACTCTTCTTCTGATGGCTACTTCCAGCAGGATAACGTGCCATGTCACAAAGCTCAAATCATCTCAAACTGTTTTCTTGAACATGACAATGAGTTCACTATACTTGAATGGCCTCCACAGTCATCAGATCTCAATTCAATAGAATACCTTTGAGATGTGGTGTAATGGGAGATTTGCATCATGGATGTACAGCTGACAGATCTGCAGCAACTGCGTGATGCTATTATGTCAATATGGACCAGACGAATGTTTCCAGCACCTTGTTGAATCTATGCCACAAAGAATTAAGGCAGTTCTGAAGGCAAAAGTTCCAACCTGGTACTAATATGAGATAAGGATACTGAGTGAATGCTCTCCACAAATAGAATACGTTCATCAAATTTTCACTTCAAACCTGCTAAATTGTAATTGTAATGTAATATCTCACAGAAGTGAGTACACCCCTCATGTTTTTGTAAGTATTTTTATATCTTTTCATGTGACAACACCGAAGAAATGACACTTTGCTACAATGTAAAGTAGTGAGTATACAGCTTGTATAGTGTAAATTTGCTGTCCCCTCAAAATAACTCAACACACAGCCAACCGCTGGCCAAACCGCTGGCCACAAAAGTGAATACACCCCTAAGTGAAAATGTCTAAATTGGGCCCAATTAGCCATTTTCTCTCCCTGGTGTCATGTGGCTCGTTAGTGTTACAAGGTCTCAGGTGTGAATGGGGAGCAGGTGTGTTAAATTTGGTGTTATCTCTCTCACTCTCTCATACTGGTCACTGGAAGTTCAACATGGCACCTCATGGCAAAGAACTCTCTGAGGATCTGAAAAAAAGAATTGTTGCTCTACATAAAGATGGCATAGGCTATAAGAAGACCCTGAAACTGAGCTGCAGCACGGTGGCCAAGACCATACAGCGGTTTAACAGGACAGCTTTCACTCAGAACAGGCCTCGCCATGGTCGACCAAAGAAGTTGAGTGCACGTGCTCAGCATCATATCCAGAGGTTGTGTTTGGGAAATGACGTATGAGTGCTGCCAGCATTGCTGCAGAGGTTGAAGGGGTGGGGGGTCAGCCTGTCAGTGCTCAAACCATACGCCTCACACTGCATCAAATTGGTCTACATGGCTGTCGTCCCAGAAGGAAGGCTTTTCTAAAGATGATGCACAAGAAAGCCGCAAACAGTTTGCTGAAGACAAGCAGACTAAGGACATGGATTACTGGAACCATGTCCTGTGGTCTGATGAGATAGACTTAAGATAAACTTAAGAAAAAAATAAGATAAACTTATTTGGTTCAGATGGTGTCAAGCGTGTGTGGCGGCAACCAGGTGAGGAGTACAAAGACAAGTGTGTCTTGCCTATAGTCAAGCATGGTGGTGGGAGTGTCATGATCTGGGGCTGCATGAGTGCTGCCAGCACTGGGGAGCTACAGTTCATTGAGGGAACCATGAATGAGCAGAGCATGATCCCCTCCCTTCAGAGACTGGGCCGCAGGGCAGTATTCCAACATGATAACGACCCCAAACACACCTCCAAGACGACTACTGCCTTGCTGAAGAAGCTGATGGTAAAGGTGATGGACTGGCCAAACATGTCTCCAGACCTAAACCCTATTAAGCATCTGTGGGGCATCCTCAAATGGAAGGTGGAGGAGCGCAAGGTCTCTAACATCCACCAGCTCCATGCTGTCATCATGGAGGAGTGGAAGAGGACCCCAGTGGCAACCTGTGAAGCTCTGGTGAACTCCATGCCCAAGAGGGTTAAGGCAGTGCTGGAAAATAATGGTGACTACACAAAATATTGACACTTTGGGCCCAATTTGGACATTTTCACTTAGGGGTGTACTCACTTTTGTGGCCAACAGTTTAGACATTAATGGCTGTGTGTTGAGTTATTTTGAGGGGACAGGAAATTTACACTGTTATACAAGCTGTACACTCACTATTTTACATTGTAGCAAAGTGTCATTTCTTCAGTGTTGTCACATTAAAAGATATAATAAAATATTTACAAAAATGTGAGGGGTGTACTCACTTCTGTGAGATACTGTATATATACTATATATATATATGATATGAAATATAAATTATGTGGTTTATTTTATTATTCTATATTAACTGTTAAAACTATGGCTGTCTGTGGAATAAAACAATTAATCATTTAGTGATTAAACTCATGACTTAGGACCAGTCTTTATGACCACGGTGCTCCCCTGTGACCCCCAAACCCCATTTTTTAAAATATATTTTTTAGCTTTGGTTCTTTAATGAGCATGTTGTATAATAAGATGGAAATGTTGTTTATTTAAATTCATCATCTTTAAGATAGATGCTTTTGGACACTGCAACACATCTGATGAACCATTCTTAGAGACGCTTTTTTGTTTGTTTGTTTGTTTGTTTGTTTGTTTAAAGTTGAACTTCTTTTAACTTTAGCGCCATTTAGCTATTTTGAACGCGTCTTCGGTAAACCTGATCAAGGTCACCTGAAACCAGCCTAAGGCTTCCAGTTAGGACAAATTTTTCAACTATTTTCTGAGGCCACTGTGAGTCAGTTTGTATATATGTAGTTTGCACATTCCAAGCAGTCATCTGAGGAGGTTCGCCACACTTCCTAGACTGTCTGGCTCCATACAAAGATGTCGAGCTTACATTTATACACATGATTTCATGGATGCATAACTGGAGCTGATGTCCTATTTGGACTCTGAAGTAACACCTGAACTGATTATGTGTAATGTGAGGTAAAAATAAATGCTACACCCAAGTCAGTGAGTGTATTTATACCTTATTACTGTTACTATGAAAGTGAAAGATGTAGTTGTGTTAGCATACAAATGTAATGCTTTAATTTCACCTAAAGCCATTTTAGCCTTATTAATTAATTGTTTCTCCTCTCAGGGCTGATTTGCTTGCAGAATAAGACAGAAAAGAAGAGACAATAAATAAATAAATAAAAATTTGGTTCCACCAACCTAAAAAAAAAGAGTGAGCAGCAAATACTTTCAATAACCAACTTTTTGAGTTAACCAACTCTGAGCATTACAGTACACTGTATTTCAGTTTTCCATTCCAAAGCTCACATACAATCCACAGTTGCCAAAGTCCAGTGGAGCCTCTCAACCATTTACCATTACAAATCACAGTTTGACTGAAAGAAGCCGCAAATGACCTTTGTTTTAAATAATTTGCTTTCAAACGCTGCCCACTCAAGCACAGAAAGCTTACAAATGGAACAAACCCCGCTTTCAAGACATGTAAAATTCCCTACCGTTTGATGTTTCACTTATTAAATCCCTGGTCTGGAAATCTTGACTGAGTTTACTGCCTGACTGTCTATTTTTAGCGTTTCCTTCCTAAACCGTATTTGGTGGTCTCCACCTCCGCATGCTAATTTACCAGGCATAACAACAGTGTAAAGCTGGACTCAGCTGTCTGAAGTTATCACCATGCTTGAGTGTACAGCCAGGCTTCATGACTGGGCCAGTATAGGCTATTTAAGGTAGCTTATTATGAAACACGGCTCCTTTTGCCAATGCAGATGCTTCCTAGCTGAAACTACTCTGCCAGAAGATGCTGTAATAATACAAATACTAGAGCTCTGTATAAATGTAAAACAGCACTGGATTGGTAGTACTCAAAAATTCTGGTTAGGTTTTGTTCCAACCACTAACCCTGAGCATGAGCAATAGTATTAGAGTGTTTCTTCAACTTCAGGAAATTTTACAGCCTATCCCAGAAGTTGATTTCTAGTAAAAGTAACAGACAACATTTTTTTTTAATTATTTAATTATTTATTTTATTTTTTTATGTTTATTATATGTAGTTTACTTAAATCAGGGTTATTGTAGAATTATTTATATAGTATTACAGTATTTATTAATGTTATGAATTAGCTTTTATTTTTAGATTTTTCCATTTTCATTTTAGTTATAGTTTTAGTAACACTGACAAAGTGATTTTTATTAGTTGATATTTTTTAGTTTAATATTTCTATTATGTTTTAATTTTTTTTATTTAATATTTAGTTTTAGTAACTTCAATACTATGAAAATTCATCATCACATCCTGAATTATTACATTTAAAACTATTACAATATTGAAACAAATAGTGAAATAAATATTATTTATTGTGTGAAAATTATTTATATAATTTTCCAAAAATGATGAGCTGTGGCATAATTTTCACCATACTGAACCATTTTGCCAAAGTTTTTAAAGTCCCCCTGTAGTCAATAATTTTATCCCTTAAAACTCATCTTTGATTACCAAAATTACCAACATGTTCTCCAACCAATACGCCTATATAGGTCATTTGTCACTTCCCTGAAATACGACCCATAGGAGCGTTTGCTAAAGTTGCACCCCTATCGACAACCGGACACTTTCATTTTAATGGATTGTCCCCTTATCTGTATCATATTTCAGGTTTCGCGTAGCTCAATTGGCAGAGCATTGCAATATATAACACAAAGATTGTATATTATAGGGAGATAAGAGGGCCTGTATCTCTTACCACTGGAGAAAGCGTAACGGCTAACTTAATGACGTGTGGCAGCTCTCAGCCAATCGTGTAATGGCAGTGACATCAGTTGCAACATTCCCTAGTCTGCCTTCTCTTAAAAAAATACATTTTTATCAAGCTAAAATCTACATATATTTCCCAACGAAAGTATTGTTTAGTGTAAAACATGCTGAAGATTAGCGAACAGGCTGTCGATTAATTAAATGATTAAAAGATTACGTTTTTTTGGCTAAAGGTTGCAGGCTTGCCTTCCAGTGGCTTTTTTTTTTTTACGACAGACATAACACGACACTGTCATTATTTTAACGCCAGCTAGAGGGTGCATGACTTTAAAACATAAATATACAGTGCCCTCCACAATTATTGGCACCCTTAGTAAATATGAACAAAGGTGGCTGTGAAAATAAATCTGCATTGTTTATCCTTTTGATCTTTCATTCAAAACACTCACAAAATTCTAATCTTTCATCGAAGTAAAACATGAAATAAATGTTTTTCTCCAATACATGTTGGCCACAATTATTGGCACCCCTAGAAATTCTTATGAGCAAAATATCTCTGAAGTATATTCCCATTCATATTTACATTTTTTAGCACACTAGGGTGACTAGGAGCATGAAATTGTCCAGCCATGACTTCCTGTTCCACAGGAGTATAAACATGAGCAAACACAAAGGCCAAATTCCGTAATCATTCATCACAATGAGTAAAACCAAAGAATACAGTTCTGATGTGCAGCAAAAGATTGTTGAGCTTCACAAAATAGAAAGTGGCTGTAAGAAAATAGCTAAAGCATTGAAAATCCCCATTTCCACTATCAGGGCAATAATTAAGAAGTTCCAATCAACTAAAGATGTTACCAATCTGCCTGGAAGAGAACATGTGCCCAAATCATCCTAATGCGCAGTGAGGAGGAAAGTTTGAGTGGCCAAAGACTCTCCAAGGATCACAGCAGGAGAATTACAGAGATTAGTTGCGTCTTGAGTCTCAGAAAGCCTAAAAAAAAATATCAAACAGCACAAGTTGTTCGGGAGGGTTTCAAGAAATATCCTCTGCTCTTATCCAGAAAGAATCTCCAGCATATTCAGTTGTCAGACACGACTGGAACTTCAAACGGGATCGGCTTCTATGGTCAGATGAAACTAAAAAAAAAAAAGAGTTTTTCGGCAGCAAATCCACCAGATGGGTTTGGTACACACATGGATAAAAAGTACCCCATACCCACGGTTAAATATACTGCTGGATCTTTAATGCTGTGGGCCTGTTTTTCTGCGGGAGGTCCTGGACATCTTGTTCAGATACATAGCATCACGGATTCTAGTAAATACCAACAGATAAAAAATCAAAACTTGACCGCTTCTGCTAGAAATCCAATAATGGGCTGAGGTTGGATCTTCCATCAGGACAATGATCCAAAAAAACATCAAAACCAACACAAAAATGTGTCACTGAGCACAAAATGAAGCTTCTGCCATGGCCATCCCAGTCCCCTGACCTGAACCCTATAGAAAATGAGTGGAGTGAACTGAAGAGAATTAACATGGAGCTGGGAATCTGAAGGATCTGGAGAGATTCTGCATGAAGGAATGGTCTCTGATCTCTTGTCAGGTGTTCTCCAAACTCATCAGGCATTATAGAAGACGACTCAGAGCTGTTATCTTGGCAAAAGGAGGTTGCAAAAAAGTTTTGAATAAAAGGGTGCCAATAATTGTGGCCAATGTGTTTTGGAGAAAAACATTTATTTCATAATGTGATTTTCCTCCCACTTTCAATTCTTTTCCTTCAATGAAAGGTTATAAATTTGTGAATTTGTAGAATTAAGGATCAAAAGGATAAACAATGCAGATTTATTTTCACAGCCGCCTTTGATCATAATTACTAAGGGTGCCAATAATTGTGGAGGACACTGTAGGTTGTAATAAGGTGCTTGAAAAACATCCTATAGGGACGGGTTTTTTTTTTTGGAGGACAGTCTAAAAATTACATGTTTAAAAGTTCTTAAATTCTTAATGCCTTAAAATAGCTTGAATGTAAAGGTGATGATACACGGGGCAACTTTTTGAGCAATGTTGCCGAGCAATGTTGCTTGGGCACTTTCCCATTATGAATGAGCAACTAATTTCTATTTGGATACTTTAGATAGGTCATGGGTAATTTTTGAGATCCTCCGATCAGAATGCTAGCAGCCGATCACATGACCGGCTTGGAGATTTCAGAAAAAAATTCAAACAAGATGGTAGCCTCTCAGTGGCGGGGGAGCGAAGAAAAGGAGTGTGAGCTTATATATTTTTTATGCTGGTAAGTTGTCATGTGTCAGTCCAAAACAGGGAATTTACCTCATTTAATGTTTAAAATACTAACAGGTGTCCAATTTAGTGTACGTAGGCTGTAATTTAGCCATTAAATGTTTTCAGTTAAATACTAAAAAGGCCCGTTCTGTATAATGTTTGCAGTGGCATAGGCCGTAAGGAGTATGGTACGTGAAGTAGCTTTTGATGTGATCAACCCAGGTTCGAATCTGCCTTTTGTCAAACTCACTCTTCTCCCTTTTCCCATCATAAATCAGATCGGGAAGTCATTTATATTTAATAAAAATTAAGAAAATATTTGAAAAGTTGAAATAAAGTGTCTAAAAAGTGTTTAAAGTCGGCATGAAGCCGAAGTTGTGATTGTGTTTTCTTCTCTACCGTGACGTCTATCCGAGTGAAACGGCATCTGAAATGAGAGGGCGGTACTTCATTTCGTCCTTCGGGAATCGATTGGATCGTTGGAAGTTGGGCATTGCTAACAAAATGGAGGCAGATCTGAATTCCCGTTTTCAGTCAGTTGTGGGGGATTTATCTCCACCAGACTTACTACTGTGACTGACTGTGTCCTCCATCAGGTTCCTTTCAATGTTTGAGGGTACTGGCATCAGCCCCAGCGACAGCATTTTCCACTTACGTCACTGGATATGCTGGCAGGTTGATGTTTTTGATTAAAGATTACGAGGGCACAAGAATTTTCAAAAAATAATGAAGTGTATGGATAAATTATTGATAATAAATACTACAATATTCCATAAATAAATAAGAGCTGTCCATTTTGATTTCATGCCGATTTTAATAATAAAGTATTTATTGGGTTGGCAACAGATTTGCTCCTCTCAGATTGGTTGCTTCCAACTGCCCTAATTAGTTGCCCTGTGTCTCACCAGGTTGCCTGTTGTCGGCAACATTGCCCAGCAACATTGCTCAAAAAGTTGCCTCGCGTATCATCACCTTAACTCTATACCCTTGCTTCATTTAATATACGTGGATCTATGCATATACTAATTAGCCCTGCCTCTACTCACTTGCACAAGCTCCACTCAGTCAACTTACTGAGGTAAACGCTGCACAATGGTATCACTCTTTACAATGTCGGGCACATAATGGTAATTAATATGATTAGCCTTTTGCTTGACTACATTATCAAACAGCTAATAATGTGTTGCTAATGTTACACAAACCATGTTCCCATTCGCCAGTCAGATGCAGCTGTCTTCTGAAAATCAGTATCCTTAGAAACGCTTTGAACAACTTAGAACATCAGTGGAGAAAGGCATATAGTTCATCATAACATCGTAATATACATCATTAAATAAAAAATAAAATAAAATACCTTTTCTTGAGACTGCTTCAAAGCGCTCATAGTTAATGATCTGCTAAAGCTTTGTTTAGATCACTGCAGTTTTAAACAGAAAATACTCAGCAATGGTGTTGACTTATGAATTTGCACATGGTTTGTCTTAAAGCATATTAAAAACATATAAACAACATATAAACAACATTAAAAACTTGCTTTTCACCACAGGGGGACTTTAAAAAGTCTGTGTACTTGTTTACCAGCAGTGTCAGATAAAAACATGAGACATGTGAAGAAAAAAAAAAAAAAAAAAAAAAAAATCACTCAAGTAAATATCACTCGTGAACAGAATATCAGGGTCATTTCCAATCAAGTAAAATTATGCACACCATTGCTCCATCCATACAACCATCAAACTCTCCAGTCTAATAATCAACCACACCTGTCAGTCATTATTACTCCAATTCAATCCAAAATAAAAAGAGGTCTCACCTTTCAGTCAGTGACAGGCTGACACTCATTTGGGAATACAGATTCACCTGCCCGCATCCTTTCACGGAGTTATCCTTGTCTGTTCCTTACCTTTTTGTCTCCTCTGTTGGCTTGTCTCCTTCTGGTATCTTTCAGTCTCCGTCTGCTCTTTGTTAAGAGAAAAAAGATTTAAGTCCAGTTATTTCACACAAGTGATGCTTTACTATTGAACTGAATACTTCCCCGTGTTTTTGATTGAGCCAATAAACTGCTTGTGGTTCACCTACCTTTGTGAGTCTGTATATCCTTACAGTAATTTTGTAACTGTTCATTTTATGCAAAATTGAAAAATATTAATTAATTTTGTGCATGTATGAAACATTAATAATGGTGTAGGATTTACTTTGAAACAATATTCACTTTAGAAACTGCTAATTAATTTTACACAGAATAACAATGAATTAAACATGAAATTGTGAAGTAGAAAGACTGAAATAGCATTACTCCAATAATCTTTGTTTTATTTACAACTTTGAAAAAATCATTATGAACAGTGTACATAAAATGCAAACTGTGAAATTATGGGCAGGACAAAATAGAAGGCCATTTGGTAACACTTTATTTCAACAGTCCACTTTAGACGTAACTATAAGTAATGTGCAACTTCATGTCAACCACCATTCATTAGAGTTGTAGACTGTCTGCTAAATATCTGCAAACACTTTATTTTGATGATCCACCAACAGACATTCTCCTGACTATAAGTAACTTTACAAGTACATGTCAACTTATGCTAATCTTAACACTATTAACTAGTTGCTCATTATTCCCTATTCTGCATGACCATATTCTACATCCCTTAATCCTACCCAGTACCAAAACTTAACAACTACCTTACTAACTATTAATAAGCAGTAATTAAGTGTTTACTGAGGCAAAATCGTAGTTAATAGATAGTTAATAGTGAGAAATGGACCCTAAACTAAAGTGTGACCCAGTCTACAAATACTTTAATGAGAGTTAGTTGACATGTAGTTACAAAGTTACTTATAGTTAGTAGAAAGCATAAAGTGGACTATCGAAATAAAGTGTAACTTGCTATTTTATACCAAAAAAAAAAAAAAATTTCCACCACCATGATTTGCATTACAAACATTGATATTAAATACAACACATCATATCAAATGTGGTGTAAATGACACTAAAAATAATTTTCATTACTTAGTTAATTAAATAAACTAGAGAGTGTTTTAAGAGAGTTTACCAGGCAAACATTTCAACAACATTACATTTCTAAGCAAGAAAATACAACCCACAGTTTATAGAAGAGAAAATATAACTCCTAACTAAACGCTTTGAGACTGCAGAGCTTCACACATGAATGTGTCATTCAGAATATTCTGAATCCATTTCATTTTTGGCCTGCAGTATTGTTTCCTCCGTATTTGTCTCACTGGTGGGAGCCGTGCCTCTCCTATTAATTGTCAGCGAGGGCTGGAGGGCCAGCGCAGGCAGTGTCTGGTTCATTGAATTATAGACACCAGCCTTCATTTTTATGCCTGGAGGTGCTTGGTGGTGATGTCAAGATGAGGGCCAGAGTTTCTGTTCTGCCGGTGTCAAGAGTAACATGACACAGTCCTATTGATTTGGCTCAATGTATCTACTTGGGAGGTGTCAAACATCATGAAAATACGTGCAAATAATACTGTCAACTTTCAGTCTTTCAGTCCAACACATTCTCCTCAACGAGAATATCACAGATTTAGATTTGTCCTCACTTTACCCCAGCGACATTTAAGCATCCAAAATGAAATGAAGGCTCTGTTGCCTTCTCTAAAAGCATGTGCAATTCTGGATATAAACTGTGCACTATTAAAAAAAAAAAAAGCCTTTTGAGTCACAAATACTAAGAAATGTGAATTACTTAAAACTAAAACACCCAAGTTAGACCAACAGAATTCCCGCGAAATGCTGTCCCAAGTCAAATACTGTTGTCGGAACAAAGAATCTCAAATTGAACAATATTACCGAAATGTTAGGGGTTTGTGAGTTCCCAGCATGCACCACAGCATGAATAAATTATGCGGTTACTGTAATAAGATTATTGTTTCACTGTTTGCTGACTTTAAAAATAAAATGTTTTCTCATATGTAGCTACGTTTCCATCAAAAGTTGTACATTTAAACATTTATTAATGAATTAAGCACTGTTTCCATCCCATGTGTTCAAGAGCACAAATCATCACTTCTTGGGAAAATGGAACAAAATATCTGTATTATAAATTGGGAGTTGAGTGATTTATACAGGTGCTTCAGACGCAATCACATAGAGGCATTCCCATAGTGTCGCTAGTTCAGACGCAACGTGAGTTCCCTGGAAAGAGAACCTAAAAATCTAAATGCATCAGGTTTTGTTGAATTTGTACGTTTGCAATTGTTTTATACAGTGCATATACACACACCTAATACAATAACCTACAAATAAACTCCAGACGTAGGCAAGAAATTAGCCATTTTGCCATTCTTGTTATAAAGACAAGACTACAATATTCAATAAAGACAAGACTGATAACAATTTAATATGCAAAGAGATGATGGAAAGTCACTTTTGAAGTCAAAATTTGTTCTCGGGTCACTCTTTAGATGTATAAAGGAGGAAGCGGGAGCAAAGAGCATTCAGGTTTTCGCTGAGGAGTCAAGCTGGTGACCCGGCGCTCAGTGGTGGTACAGCAATTGTGGCGACGGGACATGATGTAACCCTCCTTCAGGAAACGAGGGTTACATACATAATGGAGACGTTCCCTTTCAGTCATTCACATTCGATGTCAAGTCGGAACGTACCAATGAATTGGGGTCCCTAACAAAGCGCCACAATTGCTGCCCCTTCCAGCAACCCTAGTAAGCCACCTGATCCCCCCACACCTACTGGGGATGAAGATAAGACAGGGCTTACGTGGAGAGAGTCTATTACTGTTGTTGCGCTTGACCCATACAGTAAGACTACTGGATAACACTGAGAAAGCATGGTCTTTCAAGGTACTCTGAGGAATCCACATTCTGCCTGCAGGGAGATATAATTTGGAATCTCTCTATGCAATAACAATTCGTTTGAGGTTTCATGCTATTACATCTCCTGTCAAAAATTCATATCATAGTAATTTATCACCCCCCAGGCCAATTGGGCTTTGTAGAGGAACTGGACATGCTGCTGTCCTCATTCCCAGAGGATAGCAGTCCACTTGTACTCTTTGGCAATTTCAACATTCATCTAGAGAAGCCTTATGCTTCAGACTTCCTCGCTCTTCTAGACTCATTTGATCTCAAACGGCTCATCACCACAAGTACCCACAAATCTGGCAACCAACTTGACCTAATTTACACGCGCAACTGTATCACAGACAACATTTTGGTTAAACCTCTGCACATTTCCGATCATTTCTTCATTACTTTTAATCTACAACTCACTACTTGTGCACCACCAAATCCCTCTACTAGTTACATTCAGACGAAACCAGCACTCTCTTTCTCCTTCTCATCTTCCCTCTGTTATGTCACAACTCTCATCTCTGGATGTGAATACAGCAACAGACACTTTATGTTCCACTTTAACTTGTTCTCTAGACAGTATCTGTCCTCTCTCATCCAGGCCAGCACGTGCTACTCCCTCTAACCCCTGGTTATCTGATGTTCTTCATGAACGCCGGACCAAACTCAGGACTGTAGAGAGAAAATGGTGCAAATCCAAAGACCTACAGTATCTGACCTAGGTATGTATCAGTCTCTGCTCTCATCCTTTTCCGATGATGTTCATGCTGCTAAATCTTCATATTTCCACAACAAGATCAACAACACTTCAAACACAAACACACTTTTCAAAACATTCAACTCTCTCCTCTGTCCCCATCCACCACCACCTCTTTGACTGCTGATAATTTTGTTAGTTTCTTCACTGACAAAACATTAACCATCAGCAGTCAGTTCTCAGCTCCACACAAACAGGAACTTGGACCATCCACAGCCACAAGTCCAGTCATCCTACCACCTGCCCTCTAGATCCCATCCCCTCACACCTTCTACAAGCCAAAACTCTCCTACGCTTTTACCAGCACTCACACACATTATCAACACATCTCTCCACACTGGCATTTTCCCTACCGCATTCAAGCAGGCTCGGGTAATCCCACTGCTTAAAAAAACCCACATTAAAAACATCACTTGTAGACAGTTACAGATCTTTCTCTCTCCTACCATTCATAGCAAAAACACTTGAAAGGATTGTTTTCAACCAGGTATCATCTTTCCTCTCACAGAATAACCAGCTGGACGTCAACCAATCTGGTTTCAAGAGCGGCCATTCAACCAAGACTGCACTACTGTCTATCACTGAATCCCTGCGGATTGTGAAGGCTGATTCCAAAACATCAGTTCTCATTCTGCTGGATCTATCTGCTGCCTCTGACACAGTGAATCATGAGATCCTTCTGTCCACCCTGTCATCACTGGGCATCACAGGAACTCCACTTCACTGGTTTGAATCCTATCTCACAGGTAGGTCTTTCGGGGTTGCCTGGAGAGGGGAGGTATCCAAAGCACATTAAATGATCACGGGTTGTTCAGGGTTCAGTTTTTGGACCTCTCCTCTTCTCCATATACACTACATCACTGGGTCCCATCATACAGGCACATGGTTTCTCATGCCATTGCTATGCTGATGACACGCAGCTCTTCCTTTCATTTCATCCAAATGATCTCACAGTAGCTGCACAAATCTCAAGCTGTCTGGCGGACATCTCAGCATGGATGAAAGAACATCACCTACAGCTCAAACAGGCAAAGACAGAGCTTCTCATCTTCCCTGCCAATCCGACTCTACAGCACGATTTCACCATTCAGCTTAGTACATCATCAATTACCCCATCAAGGTCGGTCAGAAATCTTGGAGTAATCTTTGATGACCAACTGACCTTCAAAGAACACATTGCAAACACAGCTTTGCACTATACAACATCAGGAAGATCAGGCCTTTTCTAACAGAACATGCAACACAACTTCTCGTCCAGGCCCTGGTCATTTCTAGGCTTGATTACTGCAATGCTCTTCTGGCTGGACTGCCATCATGTACAATCAAACCTTGTAACACTCCAGTTAGTATGCCAGGAGGATACACTTAATAAAGGGAATGTTTGTGCCACTTAAACAGCGCAAAATAAAAATAAAACAGGAGACAAATGTTTATCAATAAACCCAAGTGTATTTACAATTCAATCCATGTACACACAAAAACCACGTTAGACATCCAAGGTGAAAAATGTATGTAAATGTGTGTGTGTGTGTGCGTGTATGTCTGAAAAGTCTCTAGAGTCCAGCGCGTAAAAAAGTTTACATAGGATTAGTCTCACCGGGGAAATAGCAAGTCCAAGAGCAGTTTCCTTCAGGAATTGGACTAACTGTTTTAAAGTTTAAACTCTGGGGCGAATAATCCGTGCAAAAAACAAAACAATATACACCACAAGAAACGGCGAAAAATCAACTCTCCAACAAACAGTCAGGATCCGAAGCAGATGAAAGAAGCGATTTGTATATTTATAAATGAAAAGGCGACCGCTGTCAAACACCGGCGTGCCGGTTCCTTATATAGGAAAAAAATTGTAAACATCCCGCTGAGATGACGTAATGTCACGTGATGACGGAGTGTGAGGAGAATCTCATGGGAGCAGAATCTCGCAGGAATATAAATCGGGATTCAAACACAGACAACACATAAGGGAGAAAAACAGTACATAGAGGAAAGCAATTAACATATAATTGTCACTGTCACCATCTCTGCCTCTGTTCCTTCACTACATTTCCCAGCATTCGCCTTGGCTCCCACCTGCAAGTCCTTCTCAATCACCTGCACCTGTCAGCTATCATCCTAATCACCTGCACTATATCTTCACTCACCTTGTCTCTCCTTGTTGTCCAGTCTCATAGTTACCTAGTGTGTGGAACTTGTTGGTCCAGTGATTCTCCAGTGATTCTCCAGTGATTCTCCAGTGATTCTCCAGTGATTCTCCAGTGATTCTCCAGTGATTCTCCAGTGATTCTCCAGTGATTCTCCAGTGATTCTCCAGTGATTCTCCAGTGATTCTCCAGTGATTCTCCAGTGATTCTCCAGTGATTCTCCAGTGATTCTCCAGTGATTCTCCAGTGATTCCTCATGTGATCTTCCCCAGCGTCCTTCTCCTGCATTCCACTCCAGCGTCTGTGTTCTCCACTCCCTTGTGTTCTCCTTGTGCCTGTTTGTTTGCCCACTGCTGCACTAATAAACATCTGTCACCCTTTCTTCTGTCTCTGGGTCCCAGTTCCGTTACAGAAGACTGGACCCCCACAGACTGCAGCGATAGGCATTCTTCTCACCCCAATTGACCATGCCAATCTGCTTCTCTCCATTTCCCAAGATCACCGCCCCATAGAGGAGTACATCGAAGAGTTCCTTGAACTCGCCACACGGGTACCCTGGAACGATGCTAACCTTAAGACCATCTTATGGACCGGTTTAGACAATCCACTCTTCAAGCAATTACCATCTGCTGCCACCACGTGTTCCCTTAAGAGGTACATCGATTACATTCTGTGGTTGTGTGGATCGTCCTACACTGTCGAGGAAGCAGTTTCGGGTTTCTCTTCTGTCCCTGTCTCCCCACTGTCCCTTCCTGTCACAACTATCACTCCTGAGCCTCGTCGCAAGATGGCCACCATCCCAGAACTTCGTCCCAAGATGGCCGCCATCCCAGAGCCTCGTCGCAAGATGGCCGCCATCCCTGGGCCTCGTCGCAAGATGGCCGCCGCCACGCCTGAGCCCTCGGTCAAGATGGCCGCCGCCACGCCTGAGCCCTCGGTCAAGATGGCCGCCGCCACGCCTGAGCCCTCGGTCAAGATGGCCGCCGCCGAAAATGAGCCCTCGGCCAAAATGGCAGCCATGCCTAAGTCCTCTCCAGAGCTAATGGAGGACATATGGCTGATCGACTTCTGGTCAGAGCCAAAGTCCGTCCCTGACCAGACTCCATTGTCTTCTCCAGCCCCTGAGTTCGCTCCAGTGTCTTCTCCATCCCCTGAATTCACTACATTTCCCAGCATCCTCCTTGGCTCCCACCTGCAAGTCCCTCTCAATCACCTGCACCTGTCAGCTATCATCCTAATCACCTGCACTATATCTTCACTCACCTTGTCTCTCCTTGTTGTCCAGTCTCGTAGTTACCTAGTGTGTGGAACTTGTTGGACCAGTGATTCTCCAGTGATTCCTCATGTGATCTTCCCCAGCGTCCTTCTCCTGCATTCCACTCCAGCGTCTGTGTTCTCCACTCCCTTGTGTTCTCCTTGTGCCTGTTTGTTTGCCCACTGCTGCACTAATAAACATCTGTCACCCTTTCCTCTGTCTCTGGGTCCCAGTTCCATTACAATAATAGTCAATGCATTATTATTGGCAATTGATACTATAAATAGGCTTTCCCTTATGTGGCAACGCTACAACCTCTACAAATGATTCAGAATGCTGCAGCACGTCTTGTCTTTAATGAGCACAAAAGGGCCCACGTCACACCTCTCTTAATCTCTTTGCACTGGCTACCACTTGCTGCTCACATCAAGTTCAAGGCATTGATGCTTGCTTACAGATCTACCACAGGCTCAGCACCCTCCTACTTCCACTCACTCTTACGAGTCTACATCCCTACCAGAAACCTGCGATTGATAAATGACCGAAGACCCGTGGTACCATCACAGAGACGCACAAAATCACTCTCCAGCACATTTTCGTTCACTGTTCCTTGCTGGTGGAATGATCTCCCCACCTTCATCTGGAATGCAGAATCTCTGGTAATATTCAAAAGACAGCTGAAAACTCATCTCTTTCGAGAGCACTTAACCTCATCATAAAAAAAAATTCTATGCCTTCACTTCCTTTAATCTCTCCCTATTCTAGCTTATGCTACTCTAAGCAATGTCTGAAACTTGTATTGTGAGCACTTCTTGTGTCTATTTGCCGCTTCACGTTGAATCACTTGTTGTATTCCTCACTTGTAAGTCGCTTTGGATAAAAGCGTCTGCAAAATGAGTAAATGTAAATATAAATCTCCACATGATACCTCCCTGTGGGAAGGATGCGCTAAAAGGGGAACTGGCCGCTGCACAGCTGGAAGGGAATTGTGCAGCCTGCTGTGTGCACAAAGCTCTTACATTCCGAAATGACCGACTGAAAGGGAAAAATCCTACAGACTTACAGTGAGGGACAGGCCCATACAGTATATAAAGAACCAGAATATCATAGAGCTCTTTTTAGTTGGATCAATAAACCACAACCTAAAAACATTCAGAACACCATAGCAACATTCAGAACACCAAAAGCCTGGCAACCACCCAGAACACCCTAACATTGTGGCAGCGTGTTTTACACATTTTCTTCAGAAAATGTAAAAATCTTATGTATTATTAAAATAAAAATAACTAGTATTTTGATATTGGGGTTTATTATAATCATGTAAAAAAGAATATGGTAATGTTTTTTTCTTTTCTTTTTTTCCTTTGGCCACCCAGATGACGGCTCTTGTCTTTATTGCTTTGATGTCAGCTTGAAACAGGACATCAGAAAAAAAAGCCAAACTCCTGGAGCAGCGCCCATAGCTTTGCTGATTCTGTTATTTTCTCCTGTCAGCTGTCATGACTGTTGTGAGAACTTGAGGTGATATATGGTGGGCTTTTGTCAACCAAGGAATCCTAACGAGGCTCTGCCCATCAGGCTTGATTTATCTAACATGTATAGTATTGGACCTGCATGGGCTTTCTATCCTTTATTCAGGCCTTGCAATATTCCTTCAGCAACTATCCAGCAGCTACAGACAGAGAAAAATAGATATGCATCTTTCTATAGAACAGTATTGGGGTTTCATCACACAGAAAACTGACAAAACATATCAAACACATTCATACTCTAGATAAAAAGATTTTAAAGAAGATTATGCTTATTACAGGTGTACATAATCCTTACTGAGATGTATTTGTGCTGACATCTTTGTAGGTATCGTTCGGTGCCACATATTACCATAGTCATTTATATTAGATGATATCTATTCTCAGAGGGTGTTTGTTATGGATTAGGATATGAGAAATGAAATGAAGGTGAAAGCAAATGCCCTGGCCCTGTGTGTTTTTAAAATTGTCCTTGCGATGTTCAGGAGTAGTTGTTGTTGTTGTTTTTTTAGCTCCATTCTCACATTTTTCTTTTCACACCCACATACAAATTTATATAATTTGTCAGTATTTTTGACTTGTTTTTTTTCAGTAAAATATCTAAACATTCTTAAATCAAGATACATTTACTTGAGAAACAAAATTACATTAGATATAAATCTTTTTATTCCTCAAATTCTCAAAATTAAGTGACTTTATGCCTAAAACAAGAACAAATATCTGCCAATGTGCTATGGGAATTTTAAGCTATGGGAATGCTTCGCGTAAGCAGGTGTCTGAAGCACGTGTTTACACATGCCAACCGAGGACTGGCTGAGTATGATGATGTAGCGATGCAGCATAGTACATCACTGAAATCATAAATAGACGCCATGCCAGCATGTTCCCAACTTCTTTGTCTTCAGAAGCCACATATGTGAGCCTGTGTTTGTGAAAGAAAACCCTCTGTGTGTGTTGTGAAAACAGAAGAGGAGTTAAATTACAACATGTCATGATGCCATGCCCCTGCTTTATTATGGGGGATGTCTCACACAACATGTGTGTGTTCTGTATGGGTGAGGAGCATGCAAGGTCAGTCCTCGAGGGGGCTGACTGTGCTCATTGCGAAAAGTTCAATCTCTGCAAGCTCTGATCCCGCTTGGCTCTCTTTGAGAGAGATGAGAGCCAAGTTCCTGTAGACCGTGGCTCGGCAACTTTGGTCATGGGGCTTGAAGGTAGAGTTGGCTGAAGAGGAGTGAAAGACGGGTAGTTGAGCCCTTTCTCTCGCTCTCTTTACCTAGTCTGAGGACCCCATTCTGGATCTCGAAGCTTGCTCCTCGATTTCTTTGGACCAGAACAAGGAACTTATGCAGACAGACAGGCAGGTGCATTTGAGGAGCTGCTTGAGGTTGTGACGCATGCTTTGGCCAAGCTGAATCTAAAGTAGCCTGATCAAAAGAGACAAACCACGCAGTCTAAACTAGATGATCGCTTTCTAACATCTAGCCGAAAGCAATACCCCGTCGCCATCTCCCATTATTCCCTGACCTTCACACCGAGGTGTCTAAGTCTTGGGGGAATCCGTACTTGGCTGAGTGTATACGCAGGCCTCCTCTACATACTCTACTGTGGTCAGTATGCGCTAGCACAGGTAAGGGGTGGTGACGAGGGTGTAAGAGATGCTTTCGGGCTATCTCTCCCCCTCATCAGCATTGTCGTGGAGATAACCCACCTCACCCACCAAGCCTTGTAGGACCACCTCAGTCCACAAGGGGGCTGACTGCACTTATTGCGAAAAGTTTAATCTCTGCAAGCTCTGATTCCGCTTTGCGCTCTTTGATAGCGATGAGAACCAAGCTCCTGCACCCCTGCACACAAGTTTGCTGATTCAGGGCGCAGAGCAGGCCAAAAATGGATCCCTCTGTCAAATTTTTTGGCAGCGTGGCAGCTACTGCCAAATGCCTCACAGTGCGTACTGATTCAGTTTGCCTTCCGTCCTACAAACCTATAGGTTCAAGATGCTCACCCTGAAGTTAATCGTGTCACAAATCCAGTTTGTGACAATAGATCTAAAGGACGCAAACAGTCACATCGATATTCTGTCAGAACACAGGAAGTTTCTCAGGTTTGCTTTTGGGGGCGAACCATACCATTGTCGAGTTTTTCCTTTTAGCCTAGCTTTAATCCCCACTCACATTCACCAAGTGCATGGATGCTGCTCTGGCTGCTTTGCGACTCCAAGGCATCTGTGTACTCAACTACATAGACGATTGGCTGATATTTGCTCATTTGGAAAAGTTGGCAGCGCAACATCAAGATGTGCTCTCTCACATTAAGTAGATGGGATTGAAATTGAAGAGTGTGCTTTCTCCAGCTCAGAGAATCACTTTTCTTGGGGTGGTTTTGGACTCAACAACGATGCAGGCATGGCTGTGTCTTGCATATGTAAAATTGATCCTAAATGCCATGAAAGATATCAAGCTATGTCAGGAGCTCTCCATTCTTCAAGTTCAGAAGTTGTTAAGGTCTCATTGCGGCAATGGCCAGCATCATTCCACTAGGCCTACTCCACATGAGAGTTTTTGCTCATGAACAGGGGATTCCATCCTCTGAACCATCCCTCCAGGATGGAATCTGGTGACACGCTGACATGGCATCCATTTATGGTTTCATTTTGTCACAGTTAATATCCTCCACATTCAATTTAATTTAATTTCCTACCATTTCGGAGAGAAATGAAGTAGCACGTTGATCTGCCATTCGTGGGCTTTTATGTAGAGAACTCTTCTCATGTGTTTGCAATTTGCATAATGATGCACTTAAATATTAATGACCAAACGTATCTTTACAAAAGTTCACAATGCTTGTTGCAGATATAATATAATTATATATAAATATAATGTGGATAACTTTGAATAATTATCTTTTCATCAGGTTAGATAATGATCATTAATCGCTCAAACCCCTTTATCTTACAGAGCCCCGCACATGACACGCAGGGAAAAAAAGTAAATCATGCACATGATTTACTAATTCGTTCCCTCGATATACTAAATCGTGCACACGATTTATAAATCGAGGGAACGACTGAGCCTACTTTTTTTTCTTTTTTCCTGCATGTTATGTGCGGGGCTCTGTATTATCTAAACCTCTCTAACCGTCTGACTCGCACATCCACCATATTTGTAGTTTTTAACACTTTTTATTCATGTTTGTAGTTCTAATCAAATCCTCATCCAACGTGCAATGGGTTGTGGGCAATATTAGCCATTAGAGTGTACACGGATCTGCACTTCGGATTCTAACTAGAAAAAGCAGACCATCCGAGTATCTTTGGAATACTCATTTCAACGTACTATAATTTGGGACACACTACTTCTAATTTCAAACACCATTTAAGGTGGATAGTATGCAAATTGGGATGCAGCAGCAGCATCTCATTCCCGGGTTATATATGAAACCTAAGATCTTTTTCCTTTAAGTTTATTTTTCCCAATTGGCAGATTTTTATTTTTTTTTTTTTCTTGTTTTAAGTATCTCACTTAATTTTGAAACATTTTTTCAGAAAAGAAGACTTAATACTTAATTTTGCATCTCAAGTACTGTAATCTTGATTCAACAATGTTTAGATATTTATACTGGAAAACAAGTTAAGATACTGAGTGAGAAAATAATTTTCTGCAGTGCAGAGAAAGACATGCAATGACATCCCCCTCATGTCACCCCCTCATTTTTCTTCCTTTACTTATTTATTTATTTAGCATGATAAAAGGGTTAGGATTCATTGCAGTGACGTTAAGTTATTAGGCTGGAGACTAATCACACATGTAACTAACAGAGCAGTATAGTTTGGGCATGTACATCTGTAATTGCTTTCTCACCATTTTGCATTTCCTCATCAAACATTAATGAGCGTGCAAATGGTTTCTAATAGACACTTCAAAGAGATCATCAAAGCCTCATCTAACAAAATACACTATGTGCATATTTTATCAGTTTGCTAACAACAGCATAATGCACTTGCAAAACTCTTTAAGTCATTACACTGCAAACCATATTCATGTGATACTGTCAGCTCACACCCTCAAGTTATATGTAACTATGTGTTAGTGATGCATGTTCAACATGCAGTGTGCTGAACTTTGTTAGCATAGCGCCAAGCACAAAAGCTAATAATGTCCTTAATGCAGGTGCCCGCTGATGAAGGATGGCACCTATGGTGCCCCGTTCCTAGGGCTGCCCCCTAACAGACTCTTGCGGCACATCATAATTTGTTTTCTACCAAGTTATTAAGCATCCTCTGTGAGAGCTGATCAGTGTGATTTAGCAGCTGTTTAGGAAAATCACTTTATAAATTATACGTAACAGCTATGTAATTAAGGTACAAAACATGAGTAACTGGTAAACATGAAATAATCACACTTTTTTTTATTAAACATTTTATTAAACTTTTAGACAAAATCTTTTGTTGAGTATCACATTTGATACATCAGGCTTATGGCTCATATAATATGATATAGGCCACTACTTGCAGAGGAAAAAAAAGATGCCCAAATTGACCAAAATATGCAATTTTTTATACATTTCATTTTAATTCAATTCACATTTATTTGTATAGCGCTTTTCACAATACATATTGTTTCAAAGCACCTTTACAGAAAATGTATGTTTCGGCATCTCAATTTAGAGTAATCTGATATCAGAGGTGACTGTGTCAAAGTAATGTGTCCATATGTCAAAAATGTACAGTTCTAAGATAACACAGATCGCATAATATCATGTATTCATTAAGGCAGAAACAATGAACTCATTAAAGCAATTATTACAAGATGTAATTGTAATGATTACAATATATTAAAAAAAAATTGGCAGATGTGTATGCTGATTCAGAGTTGACAACATCTGAAGTCCTCGCAGGGGTTGGTGTCATCTTTTCACAGGTGTTGGGTCATCTGAAATCTTTGTAAGACGCTTGATCCAAACTGGAACTGGTATAATCTCTGGATATCTCATCCCAATGTAGAAAGAGAAAGCAAGAGGGAAAGCTGCTGTTCATAACATTTCAAGCAATAGATAGTCATATGCATTTGATCTGATATAACTGGACTGCAAAGTTATGAAATGCATTATGTGAATGCTTGGGTAAAGAGATGTGTCCTTAATCTAGATTTAAACTGAAGTGTATCTGAGCTCCAAACATTATCAGGAAGGCTATTCCAGAGTTTAGGAGCCAAATGTGAAAATGTTCTACCTCCTTTAGTGGACTTAGATATCTTAGGTACTACCAAAAGTCCAGAGTTTTGTGACCTTAAAGAGTATGATGGATTGTAGCGAGATAGAAAACTGGTTAAATACAGAGGAGCTAAACCATTTAGGGCCTTATAGGTCAGTATCAATACTTTGTAATCGATACGGCACTTAATAGGTAACCAGTGTAGAGATAATAAATTGGGGTTATATGATTATATTTTCTCGATCTGGTAAAAAATTTATCAGCTGCATTTTGGACCAGCTGTAGCTTATTTATTAGGGATGCAGGGCAACCACCTAGCACATCCCTGGGCAAAAAAAAAAAAAAAAAAAGGACGAGCCGAAAATGGTTAAACACTAAGCTTTTAAATGTCTTAACCACAAATTATTGGTCAGGAAATTAACTAAATTTAAGCAAATGCACTTCTTAAAAAGCCATTGCTGTCTCAGAAAAACATCAAAGACAGAATGAAGTGTCATGGAACACAAATGCAAAGGTACAGAAAACAAGGTTTATTTAGTTCAATAATAAACTCAGGTAGTCTGCCGTCCAAAGGCAGGAAAGACTTAGCTGGACGCAGATCTGGTAGTTAACTCAGAAAGAAAGAAAGAAAAGGCTTGGTAACTCAGGAAAACGTCTCTTGTCGCAGACAGTGAACAAAAACTCGCAGCAGACAGGTAGTAGCGAGCGGACAGCCCCAGCAGAAACACACAGCACCTCAGTCAGCGTCCCGACATGAACACGTGGGCAGCAGGTTACTGGGCAGGAAAACAGGTGAGACACACTCGGCAAGGCAAACTAGACTCGACTTGACAAACAAACTTCTTGAAATGTAGATTAACAGATAATTCCGTGAGCATAATGCGTCCAACAATAAACTGGCAAAGAGGCCAGAAACATCTCGGTTATGTATGTAACCCTCGTTCCCTGAAGGAGGGAACGGAGACGTACGTCAGTAGTGAATTGGCGTGCGATATTTGCATAATGTGCACCGCCCCCGCCAGGTGGGTATAAATAGGGAAGCGGATGTAATCGCACTCTGTTTTTCGCTAAGGAGACAACCTTGAGTCTGCACTACAGCGAAGGCACAGGAACTGTAGCGACAGGACGTACGTCTCCATTCCCTCCTTCAGGGAATGAGGGTTACATACGTAACCGAGACGTTCCCTTTCAGTCGGTCACGTTCGACGTACGTCAGTAGTGACCGACGAATTGGGATCCCAAATAAAACGCCACAGTTACTGACCCCTTCCAGCGCCCAGTGTAAGCTCCAGCCACCCGGCGCACCTGGGGGGCGGAGAAGGGGGCAAGCTGAGAGAGTCTACTGCTGTTCTGCAAGACCCACTACAGTAAGACTTAGACAACACTGGGGAAGCAAACCCATAGGGGACGCTGCGGAGCCCACAACCTACCCTGCAGGGGAGGAATTACGTGAGAAAACACAGATGGACTGGCCGTGGGCAGTACGCATATGGAGTCCCTGGGATGGCTCCAGCTTAGGATAGGGGGAGACTCATCCGACAGGTGACAGCAGAGCTGACTCTACTAAGGGAAAAACACGGGCTCACCGTAGGGAGTTGACCGTGGACAATACACATATGGGACCACTCATGTGGAGGGGTCACAACATATGGCACCCAGCCAAACATCAACGTCAGTAATGGACGTTTGGCCTAGCATCAGACACTCCGCAATGTCCGAGCCGCAAGGGGTGGCGGAGGAACTCGACAGGGTTCGCCAAGCAGGGAACTCAACTGGAGCAAATAGATGCACGTATCCGGCCCAGGGGGCAGGAGTGGCATAGCAAGCCGATACTAGAACGGGTTCTTTGCGTTACCGGCTACTGGAAGCGAGTACACGGGAAGATACGGTTCCACACGAAGACTATAGAATCTAGCGAATGTGTTGGGTGTCGCGCAGCCCGCAGCTCTACAGATATCTGTCAGTGAGGCGCCGTGCGCCAGCGCCCAGGAAGAGGCAACTCCTCTAGTGGAGTGAGCTCTTAACCCGAGTGGGCAAGGCACGCCTTGGGACTGATAAGCCAAGGCGATGGCATCCACTATCCAGTGGGCCATCCTCTGCTTGGATACAGCCTTTCCCTTCTGCTGGCCTCCGTAACAGACAAAGAGGTAATCTGAGGTCCTAAAGCTTCGCGTTCTATCCACGTACAGGCGCAGAGCGCGGACGGGATAGAGCAAAGCCAGGGCTGGGTCTGCCTCCTCTGAAAGCAGCACTTGCAGGTTCACTACCTGATCTCTGAAGAGAGTGGTAGGAACCTTGGGCACATATCCAGGCCGGGGTCTCAAGATAACATGAGAGTCACCTGGCCCGAATTCCAGGCACGATTCATCGACCGAAAATGCGTGCAGGTCCCCTACCCTCTTGACCAAGGCCAATGCAACCAGGAGGACGGTCTTTAGAGACAATACTTTTAACTCCACTGACTGCAAAGGCTCGAAGGGATGACCCCGATAAGATGTAAGTACCAGGGAGAGATCCCAAGAGGGTATAGAGGAAGGGCAAGGTGGATTCAGTCTCCTCGCCCCCCTCAGGAACCTGACGATCAGGTCGTGCTTCCCCAAAGACTTACCATCGACTGCATCGTGATGTGCGGCAATAGCGGCAACATACACCTTGAGGGTGGAGGGATACAGCCTTCGCTTCAAGCCCTCTTGCAGGAAAGAAAGCACTGACCTGACCAAACATGATTGGGGGTTCTCTTGGCGAGAGGAACACCATTCGACGAACAGGTTCCACTTCAACGCATAGAGGTTCCTCGTAGAAGGAGCTCTAACGGAAGTGATAGTGTCTATAACCGACTGTGGGAGATCACTTAGAACCTCCGCGTCCTGTCCAGGGACCAGACATGGAGTTTCCAGAGGTCGGGACGCTAGTGCCAGAGGGTGTCCCGTCTCTGAGTCAGAAGGTCCTTCCTCAGAGGAATGGGCCAAGAAGGTGCTGTCGCGAAGAGCGTCAGTTCCGAAAACCAGGTCCGAGTGGGCCAATACGGAGCCACTAGCAAGACCTGCTCCTCGTCCTCCCTGACTTTGCACAGGAGCTGTGCGAGAAGGCTCACTGGGGAAACACATATTTGCGTAGGCCCCGGGGCCAGCTGTGTGCCAGAGCATCCGTGCCGAGAGTGCCCTCGGTCAGGGAATAAAACAACTGGCAATGGGCTGTGTCTGGAGAGGCAAACAGATCTATCTGTGCGGCCCCGAAATGCTGCCAGATCAGCTGGACCACCTGGGGATGGGGTCTCCATTCGGCCGGAAGCGGAGGTTGCCGTGAGAGCTCGTCGGCTGCACGGTTGAGCACGCCTGGGACGTGAATGGCACGAAGAGACCTAAGATGCTTCTGACTCCACAGCAAGAGATGGCGGGAGAGTTGCGACATGCGACGGGAGCGCAGACCACCATGATGGTTGATGTATGCAACGGTTGCAGTGCTGTCGGAGCGGACCAGTACGTGCTTGTCTGACAACAGCTCCTTGAAGCGGCCCAGTGCAAGACGTACCGCTAGCAACTCGAGGCAATTGATGTGCCAATGCAGTTGAGGCCCCGTCTACAGACCCGACCCAACCAGTTGAGGTGAGCTAACACCATGTCCCTGTGTTCGCAGGGCTGGTCTCGCGAGCTGGCCAGGATGAGCCAGTCGTCGAGGTAGTTGAGAATGCGAATGCCCTGTTCCTTGAGCGGAACAATGGCCGCCTCCACAACTTTGGTAAAGACGCGGGGTGACAGGGCCAGCCCGAAGGGTAGGACTTTGTACTGATATGCCTGACCCTCGAACACAAACCGTAGGAAAGGTCTGTGTCAAGGCAGAATCGAGACATGAAAGTACGTGTCCTTCAGGTCGTTCGCTGTGAACCAATCCTGGGGATGGATGCATTTGAAAATGCGTTTCTGCGTAAGCATCTTGAACAGCAGCCTGTGAAGGGACCGATTCAGGACACGCAGATCCAGGATTGGCCGTAACCCACCGCCTTTCTTGGGTACAATGAAGTAGGGGCTGTAGAACCCTGACTTCATATCGGCTGGAGGGACCGGCTCGATTGTATCCTTCGCCAGGAGGACAGCAATCTCCGCCCGGAGAACAGGTGCATTGTCCAGGGACACGCAAGTGTAGTGGACACCCCTGAACACCGGGGGACGCCGGGCAAACTGAATCGCATAGCCGAGTCTGGTGGTATGAATGAGCCAGCGGGACGGGCTGGGAAGGTGCGAGGTGACAGTGTGTATGGGAGACAGCGCAAGAGAGGCGGCCTCGACAAACACACTGGAACCTGCTGGCGAGGTGAGAGGGGGCTGAGATTGGCGAGGCGGGGCGCCGCACACTGCCAGCCGCGCCCTCTTGAGACCTGGAGGATTGGGAAACAGCTCTTTTTGTGAAAAGGAGAGTACCACTGGACTCCGGAGAGCCAGCGGCGGGACAATACGACACACAAATTCCCCCCGGCCCTCCTCCGGGGGAGGGAGAGATGCGGGCATCGTCTCCCAAAGAGCTGACATCCTCTCCTCCAGGTCGCCCGTCTCAGGACTGCTTCCTCGATCTCTTGCCACCTGGCTTGGCTGGGGTCTGAGCGGGCTGGGCGCCGCGTCTGCAACCAGCTCCCTGCTGTCTGGCGGGTGTAGGCTGCTGCTTCGCAGACTTAGCAGGGGCGGAGGATGACGCAGGCGGGCGACGAGCAGACTGAGGTTGTGCAGCCGGCGGTGGGGTGGAGGCAGCAGCAGACCGCCAGGGCAGGGTGTGTTTTATGGCCTCAGTCTGCTTCTGTACGGCCGAGATCTCCCTCATGTCTGCCAAGGTCAGCCACAGGTGGTGCTGCTGGACTACAAGCGCAGCCATCGCTTGACCAACGGAGCAAGCCGTCACCTTAGTCGCCCGTCAACTCGGGATCAGCCTCGGGCAACCCTACAGTCCTGGAGGGAGTTAGCGCAGCCAAGTCTTCATCTCCCGAGGACTCCAGATCACCTTCCGATGCCGCGATCGATATCTGTTCATCCGTTCGTGCACCGAAGGGAACGACTGGTCGCTCGACAGAGGGACCAGGACGATCCTCCGGCAACACCACAGGCTGCAGTGTTGTAGAGGGGATAGGGGCCCGTGGAGCGGAGCTCGGCGGGGAAGCCCTAACCGTGATCCTCAGGTCACCCTTCCTACACACCGACGCGCCGTTCCCCTGACCGGAGCCAGAGAAAACGGCCGAACGGGGCATAGGGGAGGGGATCCCTGCTCCCTGAGAACCAAGGAATGAGAGACTAGACCTCAACACTGAGATAGTCATGTTCCCGCAGTGAGAACATGAACTATCCACAAAAGCTGCCTCAGCATGCTGAACGCCCAGGCATGTGACACAGCGATTGTGACCATCAGCGGGAACCAGGGAACGACCACATCGAATAACGCACATGACATCTTGAAAAAGACGCAGTGTTCGTCTGTGAAGCTCTTTTAAAAGGGGGAAATTCAGCTCTTGTTCTTTGTGCTGAAGCACACAGGGAACAGCTGTGATGTGACTGCATGTACACCACTCCCTGAGTCACACGCACAGAGGAACCGGCCCAAATCGCAAAACAAACAGGGCAGAAATAATGCTGTAAAAACAGCAGTTGAAAGCTGTAAATAGCTCGAGAAAGCTCACTCCGTGAAAGCTGACGGCTTTGCTGTAGGGTGCCTTAACACCAGCACTGCAACAAAGGCTCTTCACAGGCTTGAGAAGTCGAACGTGACCGACTGAAAGGGAACAGGACGACATTAAATAGCACAGGAGAAGACAACAAAGAGAAACAGGTGATTTCTCTTTGTTGAGTGCGCTGATTGTGATTGCGAACAGGTGGGCCAAGTGCAGGAACAAAACGGGAAAGAGAGAGAGAGAGAGAGATAGAGAGAAACAAACCTAAAGGTCTTTGCACACTGAGTCCGAAATTTGCGTCTGAAACTTTTGCACGTTAAAAAATAAATACGACCTCACGTTGTGTCAATTACGTTTACACACTGCCTCCGAAACTTTAGCCCATCATAAAAATATTCGATTCAGGTTTGATTTTCTGCGTTTTTCACATCCGTGGCATGCATTTTGAGAGACGTTTGGTGCTAGTTTAGATCTATCTCTGTCAAAAAGTGATGCTTAAATGAGAATACTAGTGTACTGTTTATGAAGGCTATATCTTTATCATATCAAAAGTAAAGAATGTTATTGATAACATTGCTCCTGTGAAAGTCAGGAAGAAGAGTGGCAGACAAAAAGCACCCTGGAGAAACTCAACAGCAGTGCAAAATATGAAAAGACAATGCAGAAAAGCTGAGCGCATGTGGCGAAAGACAAAACTTGAAATCCACTATAACATCTATAAAGATATCCTTCATGCTTTCAATGTGGAACTAAGCAAAGCTAGAGAGACCCTCTTCTCAAATATTATAAACAGAAACTTAATGGGGTCATATCATGAAAATCTGACATTTCCCATGTTTAAGTGCTATAACCGGGTCTCTGGTGCATCTACCAGCACAGAAAATGTGAAAAAAGACAACCCAGTAACTTGGATTTGGTAAGCCTTTTTCTACAAGCATGGGAGATATTGAGCCGTTCTGATTTTGCTCCCCTTGTGACGTAGGAAGGGGATCTTATTATATATTACTGCCCCCTGAATCTGTATGTTTCCACCCACGGCGCTGCCCATTGTTTTCGCAATTCGCACGCGTAACACTGGTCCTGGAGTGCAGCAGCTGTCCAGCAGTTTAGCTACAACCCTGATCAAACACACTTGAATGTCTTCAGGATTACTAAAGCTGCGTGAAGGAAGGTGAGTTGTGTCAGAGCAAAACTCTGCAGGACAGCAGCACTAAAGAACGACTGTCCCTGAGCTTGTGATATGTCTCCACTATGTAAACATTATCACTGATCTGTTAACGGTTATAATAGCAAACATACGAATCTCCATAAACTCCTGGCATCTGAGCCACTAAGGACAGTGGTGCATTTTTATTTATGAAGGGAATATGTCCAGATAAATTCATATACCAGTATGTGTAAGTCATTAACACTAGAATGCGTCACACGATCGTCAGTAAAACAAAGGATTTGCACAGAAATTCATTCTCAAAGATGGATCGATATCAACTGATCCAATTTCATATATATTTATTTATTTCTTTTATCATATTTATTTATGTTTGCAAATTGTCTTCCTGAATGTGTTTAGTTAGCACATTGCTAATGTACTGTTAAATGTGGCTAAAGTTACCATTGTTTCTTACTGTTTTCACGGAGATCAGGGCCATGTCGTTATTTTCATTTTTAACTCAAATGCATTTAGTCTGTATAATTCATAAAAGCATCTTCATTTTTATTGAGTCTCTCCAACAGTTTGTAGTTTTAGCTAACCACATTAGCTGTGCATTATGCTATCAAAACCATTCAGAATCTAATTTTAGCAAACATCCACAAATACATGCCATACCTATGTTATATGCTGCATCAAGAACAGTTTGTAAAGATCCATTTTTTTAGTTATATTTGCTGTGTGAACTACTGTATTGTATGCCTCAGTGAGTCTATTGGAATGACGTGCAAGCTTGGGGGCGGGAAGCACAAGCTCATTTGGATTTAAAGCAACCCACCCACAAAAACGGCTTGATTTTGCTCACACCCAAATAGGGGCAAATTTGACAAGCTATAATAAATTATCTGTGGGGTATTTTGAGCTGAAACTTCACAGACACATTCTGGGGACACCAGAGACTTATATTACATCTTGTGAAAAGGGGCATAATAGGTCGCCTTTAAACAACACCCACACTCTTTTTGCTACTGTAGAGAGACTAACAAACCCCCCAAGACAGATTCCCAGTGAAATGGTCTCAGACAGCAAATGCTGTGAGTTTGCTTCCTTCTTCTCTGAGATAATCAATAATATCAGAAAGGCGATCAGCACATCCTTGAGCTGCACTGGGGTAAAACAGATCAGATCACAACCTCAGAAAGTAGCTATTATGTCTGATTTCGAAGCAATTGATGGTAAAATTTTGGAAGAAACAGTACAGCACCTTAAAACATCAACCTGCACCCTTGACACACTTCCCACATCTTTTTTCAAAAGAGTGTTTAACTGTTTAGAAGCAGATCTCCTAGAAGTAGTAGACGCCTCACTTCTTTCTGGGACTTTTCCAAAATCCCTGAAAACTGCAGTTGTTAAGCCCCTCCTAAAAAAGAGCAATCTGGATAACACCATATTGAGCAATTACAGACCAATCTCAAATCTTCCTTTTATAGGCAAGATCATTGAAAAAGTTGTTTTCAATCAGCTGAACATATTCTTAAGCTTGAATGGATACTTTGACAACTTTCAATCTGGTTTCCGCCCGCATCACAGCACAGAGACAGCGCTCATAAAGATAATAAGTGATATTCGCCTAAACACCGATACAGGTAAATTATCAGTGCTGGTATTACTCGACCTCAGTGCTGCATTTGACACTATCGATCACAACATACTTCTTGACAGGCTGGAAAACTGGGTTGGGCTTTCTGGGATGGTCCTTAAATGGTTCAGGTCATACTTAGAAGGGAGAGGTTATTATGTGAGTATCGGTGACCATAAGTCTGAGTGGACATCCATGACATGCGGAGTCCCTCAAGGTTCAATACTTGCACCCCTCCTGTTCAACCTATATATGCTGCCACTGAGCCAAATAATGAGAAAGAACCAAATTGCATGTCACAGCTATGCAGATGACACCCAGATTTACCTAGCCCTATCACCTAACGACTACAGCCCCATTGACTCCCTGTGCCAATGAATTGATGAAATTAAAAATTTGATGTGCCTAAACTTTCTTCAGTTAAACAAAGACAAAACTGTGTTTCATTGCAATTGGAAACAAAGATGAAGATCCTCAAAGTGAACACATACCTTCACTCTAGGGGTCAAACAACTAAAAATCAAGTCAGGAATCTTGGTGTGATTTTGGAGTCAGACCTGAGTTTCAGTAGCCATGTAAAGACAATAACTAAATCAGCATATTATCATCTCAAAAATATTGCAAGAATTAGATGCTTTGTCTCCAGTCAAGACTTAGAGAAACTTGTTCATGCTTTCATTACCAGCAGGGTGGATTATTGTAATGGACTCCTCACTGGCCTTTCCAAAAAAAAAAAAAAAAAAAAAAAAAAAAAAACATAAGACAGTTGCAGCTCGTACAGAATGCTGCTGCCAAGATTCTGAGCAGAACCAGAAAATATGAACACATCACAGCAGTCCTCAGGTCCTTGCACTGGCTTCCAGTTGCATTTAGAATTGATTTTAAAGTACTGTTACTTGTTTATAAATCACTCAATGGCCTAGGACCTCAATACATTGCAGATATGCTCATAGAACATAAACCTAACAGATCACTCAGATCATCAGGATCAAATCACTTAGAAATACCAAGGGTTCACTCAAAGCTAGGAGAGTCTGCTTTTAGCTGTTACGCCAGCCGCAGCTGGAACCAGCTTCCAGAAGAGATCAGATGTGCTCCAACAGTAGCCACATTCAAATCCAGACTCAAAACATATCTTTTTATCTATGCATTTACTGATTATGCACTGTGCTATGTCCGAACTGTTTGCACTTTATTTTATACGTATTATCTTTTTATTCTTTTAATTCTTTTTCTTGTTTTTATTTCATTTTTAATGCATTTTAAATCTTGGTGTCTGGTTGAAAGAGCTGGGAGAATTAGGAAGTAAGCATTTGTTATCCCTGGATGGAGCTCTGACAGAGTTAGTCCAGGAAGATTTGTCTGTAAGGGTACTGTTTAAACGCACAGCTACCTGACAAATATTTTTACAGTTATCCCTGGATGGAGCTGTGGATAGAGTTAGTCCAGGAAGATTTGTCTGTAAGGGTACTGTTTAAACGCACAGCTACCTGACAAATATAAATAGTTATCCCTCTGTGTGAGGAAGATCCATTTAGATCCGCTCTGATGGATAGATCCGTTTAGATCCGCTCTGACGGACAAAAAAGTTGAGTTATCCCTCCAGCGTGAGGAAGATCCGTTTAGATCCGCTCTGATGGATAGATCCGCTCTGACGGACAACAAAAAAACTCCCTGAAACTTCCTAACTCTTCCATCCAGATAGCGGAATTCTCCGTTTTTACTGTTATTTCTATTTCTTATGCGTTCCATTTTTATTATTATGTATTTGGTTCTTCTTTATGTAAAGCACTTTGAATTACCATTGTGTATGAAATGTGCTATACAAATAAAATAAAGGGGCTTAATGCACGAGACATGAAATACATGATGAACGCCGCAGAGAGCGCATAAAGATCCAATTTCGTGAAGATCCCCGCTCCCTGCAAGATCTCAAAGGCCGACGACAGAATGAAGTGAGAGAAAAACAAACCTAACTCATGACGTTTTTGGCAGAATATGGAAAGTTGTGTCAAGTCAAGTCATCTTTATTTATATAGCGCTTTTCACAATACATATTGTTTCAAAGCAGCTTCACAGTGACAATAGGAAAATTCTTATCAAGCTAAAGTTGGTTTTTGATTGAATCACTTCCGTTGTAAAAACTTTTAATTATTACTTTAGGGGCCGCTTAAATGATACCTTTCCTACTGAAAACCGAATACCTTTAATGCATTCTTGCCACTTTAAATATGGAAAGTTGTGTGTGGAGTGATGAATCACAATGAAACACAAATTGCATGGTGATGCTCCACAGTGGTGTCTTCAAAAATCTGGTGAGAAACATAATAAATTTAGAAGAAGAAAATTACTGGTCATGCCATATTTTATATCTTTAACACACTCTGTCAACTTGGATAATTTAAAGATTTCATCTGGACGTGATGAAATGTATAACTGAGTATCATCAGCATAACAGTGGAAACTAATTCCATGTTTTCTAATATTATTACCAAGGGGCAGCATGTATATTGAAAATAGCAGAGGGCCTAAAACAGACCCTTTCAGCACTCCATAATTTACTGATGTTTAATTGGATAATTCCCCATTTAAATAAACAAAATGGTAACCATCAGATGATCTAAACCATCTTAATACCTGTCCCTGAATACCAGTGTAATTTTGTAATCGACCTACGAATATGTCATAATTTATAGTGTTGAACGCAGCACTAAGATCAAGTAAAACCAGTCCTGAGATGCAGCATTGGTCAGAAGCTAGAAGTAAGTCATTTTTATTTTAACAAGCACAGTTTCTTTGCTACTATGCGGCATGAAACCTGACTGAAATTATTCATAAATATCTTATCTTTTTTTTTTTTTTTTTTTTTTTTTTTGCAAGAAGGAGCGCAATTGAGCAGACACAACGTTTTCTAGTATTTTAGACATAAATGGAAGATTTGAAATAGGTCTGTAATTTGACAATTAATTTGGATCTAGTTGTGGTAAATGTAACAAATCACGTAAAAATTGATAATCTTTGATTGGAAAATTAAACAAATCAAACTTTGATAATTGCCTTAATCTTTTAAACACCTGAGAAGATTTTTATAAAAATCACCTATCAAGTTTATAATAACTGTAAATTACATCGGCATGTGTCAGCATCAGCAGAGTCAAATTGGACAACTACAGGGACTTATCTCAAGATCACTCATTTAACAGTTAATCTATTGCCAAAATTATGAAAAATAAAGATCAGTAAAGAATAGAAAATTATTGAAAATATTCAAATCAGGAATGTCAGAATCAGAATGCATAGTTTGTGCATTAAAAAAGTCCTTCAAAACCACTATGTTGAAGAATGTTCACTAACCCAGCAAAGTTTTTCATTTAGATTGGCTTTTATTCTCTTCAGTGTGAAGTATTTCTCTCAGTTCCCTGATCATTTCGATTCAAGTTCAGTGAGTGAAAAATAAATTTATACTCACATGCGTTATGTTTTTCAGTTTTATTACTAAAATTAAGAATACATGTTATCAATAAACATTCACGAGTGCTAAAGTCTCAGCTCCTAAATTATTTAAGACAACTGAAGAGGTATCCTAACCTAGTTAGGAGGTGCAAGGTGGCTCTGTTATGCACAGAGGCGGAGGCCACACATTTTCCAAAACAGAATGAATGTGTTGGATTGATATTATGGCTGGAATCTGGGGCAATGTGATTCATACTTGAATGAACAAGTGAAATCCATCAGCCTAATTTTTTTAGTTGCATCACTTTTCGTTTAATGAATACATTAAAACTCAATGTGGAGGGGCAGCAGTTATTATTATGCGTTTGAAATTGTTTATGGGCTACTTAAGCATCCAGAGGTCTTCAACAACTAAAAATTGATAAAGAAAATAATCAACAACCAATTTTATTATCAGTTACTTAAATGTGTGTGTGTGTGTGTGACTTCATCCTTTAGTGACTTAATAGTAGCATTTAATAGCACAGGAGCTTTGACAGATTGCTTGTGCTGTTTAATGTGGTTAAGAGACCTTTATCCCCAGTGAATAACTTACATTGCACTGATATATTCTTATCTGTAAATATTATACATTAAAATTCAGTTTCACAAAATGCCTTGTCTTTACTGCATGTAAGTTGACATTAAACTTTTAAAACTTCATTAAGAAAGTGTGTGTCAACAAGCATAAATAAAGTATTTATTTTGGTAAAATAGTTGAATGTCATATTTAGATTTAATTGGATCTATGTTTATTTAATATTTATTCATGTAATGCAAGTAATTATATTTTAATAAGAACAATAACTGTATTGGAGTCACTAAAACAAATTTGTTTATCTTTATTATCATTCATAATTTAGTGGTGTAAATTGTCCTGCATTAAAGTTATGGAAAAGCTCTCTTTTGTTACAATGATTATAATATTTACATTATAACTTCTAACACCACTCACTTAATTTAGAATGGCTTTATTGGTAAAGCATCAAAAAGAGGTGGAACTACACTTCCCTTTCGAAAGAGAACTCAACACTGCGTTTGACACGCTTTGGGGAACGTCACACGTGAACCGGTGTCTGAAAGCCAAGTATCAAATCTCTCCAATCCTATTGGCGGCGACAGCCTATGACGTAGACATAGCTCGACCCGGAAGTATATAAGGAGCGCCTAGAGAATCAGTCAGTATCTTTTCGTCTTTCGGGACTGTCTTTGTCTGTAAAACAAAAGCTGTTTGTTTGCTTTTTGTTCTAGTTTTTACCCTACACATGTGTGAGCTTACTCTTGCTGCCACAGGTTAGCACTTGTTCTTTTGAGTAGTAGGCTTACGTTCAGCCTCCGTTAAGAGCATGGTGTCAAGTTGTATTCCCCTGCTTGGGTTATTTATGTTTTTTTCTGAGTACATCACATGATGGATTGCATAGCTCAGGTTGAGTATATTAACCTCACTTTTTGTTTGGATCTTTAGCTCCCTCTAGTTTTGATCACTGCCACAACAGCTCTGTGGAGTTGAAGGCTCAGGAAATCTAAGCCTCCTTCTAATAAGCTAACTTGGTTTTCAAGTGTTGTTGGTAGATGTTCAGGAGTTTTGCTCACTTAAGCTAACACTGCCACAGGTTTATGCCCGTGTCTGTCTGATGCAGTAGGTCACTTTAGGCCTCCTTTAGACCATGGTAACATATTGTTGTATCCCCTTTGTTAGAAAAAAATGTTAGGGCTAGTATGTGAGGTACATTACCTGTTGTCAATGACAGCCTTTGCGTGACCCATGGGTGAGTTGCTTTGGTGTTTCTGGTGAAACTGCTTTTTACGTTTGTCTAGCCATTTGTGGCATGCACTCCCCTCAAGCATGGCGGCGTGGGTATATCGTTCCCCAAAGCGTGTCAAACGCAGTGTTGAGTTCCCTTTCGAAAGGGAACGTCTCAGGTTACGTATGTAACCATGGTTCCCTGAGAACAGGGAACGAGACATTGCGTTCCTTGCCATGCTCTGGGGCTGCCTGCTGAACAGTCCCACAGACGGTAAGATACTGACTGATTCTCTAGGCACTCCTTATATACTTCCGGGTCGAGCTATGACTACGTCGTAGGCCATCACCAGCCAATAGGATTGGAGAGATTTGATACTTGGCTTTCAGACACCGGTTCATGTATGACGTTCCCCAAAGCGTGTCAAACGCAGTGTCTCGTTCCCTGTTCTCAGGGAACCATGGTTACATACGTAACCTGAGACGTTTTTGGACTATACAGCTAAACAACAACACACGAATAGAACAGGCATTGAAATGTAAACCAACAACCAGCTATGAATACTAAGGGTGTGCGGCAGAGACAAAATCTATCTACCTTAAAAATTATTTGTATCTATATTCAGATAAAAGTGGGCGGTTTTATTCAATACATACATGTATCAGTGGCGTGCAGTGGTGTTCTGAAATGAGGAGGCAAAGTAACAATTTAAACAATATATTTTATTTGTGTATTGATGTTCAGCTGTTCTTTTACATAGTCAACTTAGGCTATTTCGGATCATCACTCATGCTCGGTAAACACTGTCTGTCACAGACACGAAGATGTATCTTTAATCTCGCCAAGCTGATTGCACCAAAAACCCTTGCAGTCATCATGTTTTCAGGTATTTTTAAGTTTGAATTTGACGCGACATATAGCGGTGATATTTAAGTGCCTGAGTTGTTTACCGACTTTTCAATTAGTCTTCCCATTGACAGCATTTTGTTCATTCAGACTGATGCGCAGAACACGCACGTAAACAAGAGGCGGATTTATCGCACAAACCAGTCATATCCAATTACATCCAATCATAGCGCAATGGAGGCATTTCCTCCTCTCACATGACTTTCTCCCATTCATTCTCAGTTACCCCCCACAAAACCCACCACACGCTTTAGGGGTCTATTGATTTTCTATGAGGGGAGAGGAGGCGCGAGAGACGCGAACTCCCACTGTAACTTTATCTGAGGGTGTCGCTGTTGGACAGTATTCCTTTAGAAATATGAGTGACTTATACACTTTTCAATGTCACTTTTTTTTGTAATATATATATATATATATATATATATACAGAAATGCTTGACAGCTTCAGGAAAAAGTGAGACAGAGAAACATATTTGCCACTTTTCCACTATCGGGCCAAACCAATCTCGTTGCTTAACCATTCCATTCCATGCTGATCTGGCCCAGCTGGTATGGATATGGTTTCATTTTCCTCTGCGGGCTGAAAACAGAGCTCTTTGGAATGTAATATAAATCCATCAGTCATTACCTTGGTAACACAAAAGATTACAGATGTTATGAGATGTAAATAGTGACTGCGTAATGGAGGATGATCAGATATTTATTTTAATTTTATTTTTAATTTCTGTTTACTTTGCTCAAATAGTGTGCTTGGCCAGCTACAGAGAAGCCAGAAGACAAGGGACCAATCCTGAGTGCCAACGTCACTACACGCACTCTATACACTGTCAGAAAAAAAGGTTTGTCACTGGGGCAGTACCCTAAGGTACAAAAGTGAAAAGATACTAATTACAGCATGGAGAATTCCTGGCCGTGAATGGTTTGTAATCATGCTATGCGGAACCAAACTCAAGTGAGTTTTTTTTAATCATTCAGCCCGATGGTGGAACAGTGGCTATTGTGTTTAAATGGACAGAAAAATATGTATGACTATTCAGTATCTTAGCTGATATTTAGCCTACTCTTGACAAAGCTCTGATTTCTCAGAGATTCATGGAAGCTATTTATCACCTCAATCAGTATTCCAAAACATTACTGACTGTGTTTGCTCCAACATTGAGCTGTGGTGCAAATGTGAGTGAAAAGTTTGAATACAACTTGCTGTCAAAGGTTAGTTCCACAATGAGGCAAGTAGAGGATCTGTTAGCAGCAGTATTACTTTATTAAACTTAATAAAACAAAACTCTGACACAGGAGAACTACACAAGAGAAACAAAAACCAACCTTCATAGACAACACCAGACAAAGAACTGAACAAATCAAGGGCACTAAATACACAGGATAACAAGGAACTCAACAAGAAACAGGTGTACAACATAATCAGTAACTATGGAAACTAGTGACTGGAACAAAAAGAAACAGGAATGAAACAGGGTAATGAAAAACAAAGCAATACAAACTAAGAGTCCATAACCATAAAACTGAAACTAACTGTGACACTGTAAAAAAAGAATTGTTGATTTAACTTAAAAAATTAAGTAACCTGGTTGCCTTCTAATTTTGAGTTCACTGAAATTAAAAATTTGAGTTAATACAATGAAAGCGATTGGTTTAATCAACAGAAACTCAAAATATTATGTTTTTTGAACTACATTAATTATCTAAGTTGATTTGACAAAAGAAAAAAATGTTATGATAACAATTCATTCAGTTGCAACATTTCCCACACTTTTTTCTCATTCCCTGTCTTCTCTCCAGTATTACCTATACTGGAGAGATATAAAACATGACAAAAAAAGGTCATTGCTACAAGAGATTCACCCATCGTTTTCATGCACTATAATCTCATGCAGAATAATCAAAATGGTTTGTGTGAACTTATGGATTTACTGGGGAACGAAATTGACTTTGACATCTATTGCAATTACTTTGTTTTTCAACTCAGACGGCAAGTCTTCTCAGGTTGAGCTATTCAATCTAGCTGTACTTTCAGTCTGGTACATCGAGCAGATAATAGAAAGCATCAAATGTGGAATGAAACAATTGCACCAGTCTGATATTGTCGAAAACTAAAAAGTGCAAAGACAACTATGCGAAATAAAGTGCTCCCAAAAAGTACAAAAATATGAAAAGAGACTTGTGGGGGCAGAGGGATGAATCAAATCAAATCTGAAAGCCAATGACTTGGATCCATAACTGAACTCTTATCTTGACAGGATGTTTCTACTTATTTATAAACCCTAAGCCATTGTTCTACAACAGGCCTCACAGATACTTACAAACTATTCTGGGTATGACAACCTATGGCACACAAGAACCATCTGAAAAAATGTGCTTTGATGCCAGAACACCTACATACAGTATCATAGCTAAAATGACAGCAGCTCTGGGAAACTTCAGAGTGTAGCTTTTTTCCGCTTATCTCAAATATACACTGTTTGAATGAGAACTGGTCACATATACTGTATATGCCCATATAGAATACTTCATGTTCTCACAGCATAAACTTTTGAGCTTCAGTTTGGCTGCTTGTTACAATCGGTATCAGTGTCAATTACATAAATGTCACAGATTATCATCTTCTAGTGTCTTTTACTTCCTATCCACACAATAAAGCAGCATATCAATCCGTTAACACGCTAACATGGCAACTTGGTGGGGGTGATAGGAAAGAAAATGAAATGTTGGAGTATTTGCGCTTGAAATGTGGAACTATGTTAATTATTGAGTGTGGCTCACAAGATTCACACTGTCTTGGGAGTGAAGTGTGCTAGGAGTAAATAATTAAAATGTAGCTAGAGGGGGTAGAAGACATTTATGCCAAACACTGAGATGTAACTATAACCAAGACAGATATTTTTACCCAGCTTAACTGCATTGAAGAGGAAAAGTTGTATGTGTTGTGACCCTACATCTTCAATGTGAAATGTCATGTAAGTTTTACAGAGTTTTGGAGTCAAATGGTCATATGAAGAACATTGTAAAAGAAAATCTATTTTTAAGTGCCCTTTTCATTTACACTCCAGAAAAGCCTTAATGAAAGTGTTGGTGGTTATGTTAACTAATTGCTTTCATATTTAGTTTGCTATTTTTAGGTAATAGTAAATAGCATGTTCACATTAAATAGCAACAACAAAAACAACAAAAACTTATTTGGCAGAAGATTTTATCCATAAAAATGTACTGAATACTATAGTTGAGCACAACTCAGTCATTTCCTAGCAATGATTCATATACCTTTACTCTAGGTAATATGGCAAAATCTTCAATCACAATATGAGTAATTTTATTTCACGAGGTACAGGGTCAATTCAGGGTGATTGGGACACTTTTTGCCATTATATATATATACATAATATATGTGTGAGTACTGTGTGTAATTAATATATAAATATATATATATACACACAAATTAATGTATATATTTAAGAGAAATATGTGATTTATGTACAAAATATTTTTATTTATTTATATATAATATAAATAATATAAAAATATAAATAAATATATATACTTGTAAATATTTATCAAATATATACATGAATGTGTTTGTATTTACATATACATAATAATTATACACAGTACACCCACATATGGCAAACTCAAGCTTTTATTTTGTATGCGATTAATCGTGATTAATCGTTTGACAGCCCTAATACAGTGCCCTCCACAAATATTGGCACCCTTAGTAAATATGAGCAAAGGCGGCTGTGAAAATAAATCTGCATTGTTTATCCTTTTGATCTTTCATTCAAAAAATTCACAAAATGCTAACCTTTCATCAAAGTAAAACAATTGAAATTGGGGGGAAACTCACATTATGAAATAAATGTTTTTCACCAATACATGTTGGCCACAATTATTGGCACCCCTAGAAATTCTTATGAGTAAAATATCTCTGAAGTATATTCCCATTCATATTTACATTTTTTAGCACACTAGGGTGACTAGGAGCATGAAATTGTCCAGCCATGACTTCCTGTTCCACAGGAGTACACATGTGTAAACACAAAGGCCAAATTCCCTTAATCATTCATCACAATGAGTAAAACCAAAGAATATAGTTCTAATGTGCAGCAAAAGATTGTTGAGCTTCACAAAATAGAAAATGGCTATAAGAAAAAAGCTAACACATTGAAAATCCCCATTTCCACCATCAGGGCAATAATTAAGAAGTTCCAATCAACTAAAGATGTTACAAATCTGCCTGAAAGAGGAGGTGTGTCTAAATCGTCCTAATGCGCAATGAGGAGGAAAGTTTGAGTGGCCAAAAGCTCTCCAAGGATCACAGCTGGAGAATTGCAGAGATTAGTTGAGTCTTGAGTCTCAGAAAGCCTAAAAAAAAATAATTATCAAACAGCACCTACATCCCCACAAGTTGTTCGGGAGGGTTTCAAGAAAAATCCTCCTTGCTCATCCAAAAACAAACTCCAGCATATTCAGTTGTCAGACAAGACTGGAACTTCAAATGGGACAAAAAAACAAAACCTGATTGCTTCTGCTAGAAATCCTATAATGGGCCGTGGCTGGAACTTCCATCAGGACAATGATCCAAAACAAACATCAAACACAAAAAAATGTGTCACTGAGCACAAAATGAAGCTTCTGCCATCCCAATCGGCCGTCCCAATCCCCTGACCTGAACGCTATAGAAAATGAGTGGAGTGAACTGAAGAGAAGAAGCACCAACATGGAGCTGGGAATCTGAAAGATCTGGAAAGATTCTGTATGAAGGAATGGTCTCTGATATCTTGTCATGTGTTCTTCAAACGCATCAGGCATTATAGGAGAAAACTCAGAGCTGTTATCTCGGGAAAGGGACGTTGCAATAATTGGGTGCCAATAATTATGGCCAATGTGAACTAGAGAAAAACATTTATTTCATAATGAGCTTTTCCCCCCACTTTCAATTGTTTTACTTAAATGGAAGGTTAGAATTTTGTGAATTTTTAGAATGAAAGATCAAAAGGATAAACAATGCAGATTTATTTTCACAGCCACCCTTGCTCACTCATATTTACTAAGGGTTCCAATATTTGTGGAGGGCACTGTGTATATATATATATATATATATATATATATATACACACACACACACACACACACATGATATAGGCTAGTTATTTTTACGATATCAAAATCTGATACCATTAAAATTTCATAAATCTTATCACCAATTTCAATGTCACAAAAAAAAACGAATAGGCCTACTAGCCTAACTAACATAAGTTACATAAATAAACAGTCAAAATAGGAACAAAGAAACTAATTACAAGAAATAGGACAAAAAACTGCAATAGAACAAAGACACAAATGAAATAGATCTATCTGAAAAATTTCATGTGTGTTTTTAAATTACTGTGTTTACAAGGACACACATGAATTTTGACACATACAGTACGAGTGTGTAGCTATTTGACCTTTCAAGCCAAATAAGGCACCAAAACTGCTGCTTGAAAGTTTGAGAACCCCTTGTAGAATCTGTGAAAATGTGAATAATTTTAACAAAATACAGATCATACAAAATGCATGTTATTTTTTATTTAGTACTGTCCTGAGTAAGATATTTTAATGTAATTGTAAGCTAGTTGTGTACTCAAAGTTTACTACTGTTACATTTAAAATATACTTAAAGGTATATTTTTATACACTAAAAAGTGGGCCAGTTTAGTCCCAAGTAACTAGTCCACAAGACAAGACAAGACCAAAAAAAAAAAAAAAGCTGAATTTATTAAAATAACCCCGTTCAAAAGTTTGGGAACCCTTGGTTCTTACAGTGTGTGGTTACCTGGATGATCTTTTTTTTGTTGTTGTTTTGTGATGGTTGTTCATGAGTCCCTTGTTTGTTCTGAGCAATTAAACTGAGCGCTGTTCTTCAGAAAAATCTTCCAGGTCCTGCAGATTCTTCAGTTTTCCAGCATCTTTTGCATATTTGAACCCTGTCCAGTAGTGACTGTATGATTTTCAGATCCATCTTTTCACACTGAGGACAATTGAGGGACTCAAACACAACCATTAAACAAGGTTCAAACATTCACTGATGCTCCAGAAGGAAACACAATGCAAGAGTCAGGGGGTGAAAACTGGCATGAACAGGGAATGAACATAAAAAAATGGGCCCGGGCGGATTGGGGTCCCGCCCAGGGGAATGAGGGAATGAACTTTTAATTTGTGGCCACGATAAATATAATTTTTATATGCATGTCATGTGCAGTAATTTCTTGTTCCTCCGTAATTTCTAATTTCTCTGTAATTTCTTGTCTGCATTTGTTATTTTTTGCACCCCGCGGCTGCAGTATGTACTACGCTGTCATTTTTAATGACGCTGCACAATGTGCAAAAGCTGCATTGCAGCGCCAAACTTGAGAACAACTGTATTATATCTAGCTTCACGGACATGTTTACCGTTTTAGTTCTCTCTTACCATCCCTGTTATTGCTTCCACGGAGCACTCTTTTTCAAAACTGAAGTTTAGCATTGACATTGGCAGAGCTTTGGTTATTTTAGACTTTGTTTTTTTAATTCCGTTCTAGTTGTGAAAAGTTGTTGGGTAGAGTGTGTTTTATTTATGGTATTGTTTGGTATGGTATTTTCTTGATACGCCACAGTGAACGTCTATAAATGTTTCTTCGATGTACTTGGGGGCGGGGGTGTACAATTATTATTATTTTATTTATTTATTTATTTTTTGCGCATATGGGCCCGGGACTGACTTGCTATGCCACTGGATGTGTAATGTAGTGCAAGAATACAGATGTAATATTGCAACAAAATGTATATTTTTGTGGGTCCTTTTTTCACTTGGTTCACTACTTGGCCCACTTAAACGGGTCTGAGTTTGGTTCTTTTAAAGAGGACTCAAGTGTGAAAACACCCTTAAATTAAACTTTGTTGTGCAATTGCTCAGCATCAGACTTTGCTTGGTTTCAAACAACATACTGACATAAAGTGTCCTGTACCATTTTACCAATGTACCATAAGCAGAAAACTGCTCTAATTCTATTCAGGTTAACAAACAAGTGCATACATAATGCACAACTGCATCTTTTCACAGTGTTTCTAAAAGGCTCTAGCTAATACTACACGGTATTTAAAAGTTAAAAAATTAAATATTCATAAGATTGGCAATTTTAAAGTGAGTTATTTCCTTAGCGAAAATGTTAATTGACATACAAAAAACAAAACAATGCTCAATTCCTCTAAGTGCAGTGCTGTTAAGGTGGTACAAAGAAGCTGCAAAGGGCACCAGTGAAAAGATACTTTTACTAGACAGACAAAGCAAAGTTATGAATAAAACTTTCAGGAACAGAGCGGCAAATTACAATTTACTTGCAGACTCTAAGTGGTTTTTAATTCTAACTTTTCAGCCGTTACAATCAGTGGCATAATAGGTGAGACAGAGAATCTTTTCACAAACCTAAGTGCAGTCTCATTTTCAGGTTCAGATTGAATGGGCCTGTCTCTAAATATACCATAGCGTTCTTTGCTATGTTGACACCGTAATAAGCATACAAATGTTTAACTGGCACCCACACAGTGCACACAGGAGCCGAGAAACAAATGCTTCTGAAATGAGAACGGATAAACATCCCCAACAGGACAAATGTGCATGATTTGATTGAGTTGCCTCAATCCATTACGGTAAATCAGCCCTCTGCTATTGTTTCCTTGAGAGCTGCTTTTTCAATTCTGTTCAAATGTGTGAATAAAATTGTAGTGGGGAGGAGAATATCTCATTGCTTAGGCATAGAGAAAGCAGACAATGGCTAATCACTAAAGGGGTATGATTTCTCCCTATAAGAGGCCTCTGGTCCATGTCCAAATATCTGTACGGATTGCATGCGGTGGGAACTCAGCTAAGCTTGCCATGAATTTGCAGCTCACGTACCTTTGAGATAAGCTTGATGTGATATTACCAGCTTGATATTCTGTTTTCACAAATGCAAAATGCTGTCTGTGAACACTGAAGCCTCGGTGGTGAACTGTGTTAACGATTCAAAACAGCAATCATAGATACTCAATGGTTTAAGATGTAGCTGAAGTACATCTGCCTCATTAATCTGAGAGCTGAGGTCTACACAGTCATTTTATGTTATTTTAAGTATCTGCACTATCAAGATGCACATTCTCATATCTTAATAAGAATCTTAAGTTAACGTTTCCCTTTCGAAAGACAGTTTAGAGCTGTTGTTATGAGATCGCAATGAACCAATTTTAACCAGCTTAAGCACATGTATTTTAGACCTTGGATAGCTCAGTAAAATAAGCTGTGTGGCTTTTCTAAAAAAGGTTTAAAAGGTTAGTGAAAGCATGGGCTTTATTCTTGGTCACAATTAAGAGAAACTGCTACTAAAGTACACTTTAGATTTTACTCATAATGCGCATAAATATTTTATCATGTGTGCACGTGTAAATTTCATCATCATCATAGTACGTATTGTGCATGAGCAACAAGATTTTTCTAAAGCCCAAATATACTTAGTATGTTAAAACGCATGTTTGCATATGCGTACAGCTGGACGCATAGCCTTTCAAAATATATTACATTTGATAGTGTGCATGAACACTGGTAATTGACACATGTGCACTCCAAAGTTTCATCTTTGTCCAGTGTCTGAGCTATTTCTCTACAGAAATTATAAGCAACAAAACTGAATTTGTTCTCAGTTAAATAAGAGTTTAAATGTGGTCGTGATTGTTGATGCGGTATTTTGTTATTGTGTTTCTTCCATTTCATTTTTGACTGTGAAACAACGGTCCGGGTCAGTATTGCCACCTTTTGAAACAACATGTGCGAGCTGAGCCTACAGAGTACACACAGTTAGAAAAATTGGGCTGATGATGAATCACTCGTACATGCACTTGTACAGTGGACATGTGGAAATTTACGTCACGCAGACATTCCACAAGCAAAAGGCACTCAAGGAAAGTATACTTTGACTAATTATAGTAATGTAACACTTTGACATCAGTTATTTCAATTACTTACTTATTTGAAATGAAGTTGTATGCTCTCCCAATGATCACAATTGTTTAACTAAACATTTCTGCTTTTGTCAACCAAGCAGAACTGAAAAAACAAGAACTGTTTTTAAACAGATTTTCTGAACACTCCCACCATCTGCATTGGTCAGTCCAACACGGAGCCACACCCTAAACTCATGCCATTGGTTTATCTGTTGCTGTGTCAGGCTGGTGAGGTGTACAAAAATTGAGCAATTATTTGATTAAAGCACAGAGACGGTGTTACACTATTTGGGGAAAAACAACCTACAAATGGCTTACTATATAGTTGACACTGCATATTAAACTGAAATTTAATGGTTTGAAAAAGGAAGCATTATGTGACCCTTTTGAAAAGACAGATGAACGAAAAACATGTGACATGTTCGACTTAACTGCAGGAAGGCAAATACAAGAAAAGTTTTTCACCTGAACCTTGAACCAAAATTCATGTTTGACATGTTTGATTATTTCATTTCAGTCAGAGCTTCACAATTTACAAATGCCAGTGTCACAGAAAGTCATCTTAATTGCTGAAGCAGGTAAGCAGAGTGACAGAAAGGTTATCTGCCAATGGGCAAAATGTTCGCTACACAGTAGAAAGTGATACCATGCAATTTTTAGTGTTAGCCAATACATTTTGTTGAATTACAACACACAATTTAAACATTTCTCTATATAATAAAAGTCAGTGCAGTCCAAAACAACACTGGATCCTGCTGGCATTCAGTGTACAGACAAAACACTGCAACAAAACATCTTGTTTTGTGTTGCACAGAATACAGATTTGGAACGACATTAAGGGTGAATAATGATGACCAAATTTATTTTTTTATTTTTTTCACAGTCTTCAAGCTAAATAAATTGAAGTTTACATAGCCAAAACGTTTAAAATTGATTTAAATCACTATAAATATTTACAGCATCATATCATGAAAGCATGTTCTACCTGCTGGAGAGATATGCACACATGGCCTACTAATCTTGTGACTGTCCTATTGTACAGCATACCTGTTTGCTGCTCATGTGAGAGATCCAACCTATCCCATTGATAAGTAGTTGGGAGTAAGGAGGCACAGAGGAGAGGCTCACCGTCTCATCTGCCATGTGCCTTACTGCTGATAAGGAGCCGAGCTTGAGCTGTCACTAGTCACGGGGGCCGCACCTTGGGCCGTGTTTTGCACCAGGTCTCCGGAGCTACTTTTGGTTAAATCAACTCACCTAAAAGCAAAGGGATATCTGTCTGGACTACACATCTTTTGCAGTATCTTAGAGGACTGTTTTGACATTCATGACAGAGTCACTCTGCTTTCTCCCTCTTTAAGGCAGTGGAGAGTCTCTTAGGGCTAAGCCAGACAGACAGAGTCAAAAATCTCATTAACCTTTAAATGCTTCAGATGAATACTCTGTCCTTAATTTGAGTATTCACTCTAAATCGCTTTATATATTAGGAGTGTAATGGTACACAAAACTGACGGTTCGGTACGTACCACGGTAAGGTATGGGTTCGGTACAGCAGGGGGAAGAAACTAAACATAAAATTGCTTCTTTTTTTATTATTAAACAGTCGTTTACTGAACAAATTGTGTCTCTGTCTTTAAATAAATTAGGTTTCTTAAGGATAAAAACAATTATGTCTGCTAATGCTGTAACTATATAGGGAGCCCTTACTTTAACATTATTTTAATATTAAAGTTTGACAACAGAGCCCAAACTATTAGCCTAAATTAGGTTGCTATTTATTTTTAGTATAATAATCAACACTCAAATAACAAATTGTATGCAAACATGAAAGCTGCAAATAAGGCAGTGTTGCATTAAAGGTGCACTATGTAATATTTTCTGTCCGCTAGAGGTCTCTAGAGGCCTATTCAAAACAAAGGCGTAGCTTGGTGATGCCAAGTTTAAGCGCGGAATCTTGGGACATGTGGTCTTCATCTCAACGGTCGGTGGAAAAGAATTGGGATAGGACTCGGGAACAAATCATGTTCATGGATGCAATTATTAATGTTACTGTAGTATGAAGCAGAGCAGGACCGAGTGTTGTGGGAGCTGAACGAGGCCGCTGGAGCGATTGTGCAACACACGCCTGACGAGCAGCGGAACTTTTATTATGCCACAGTTGCCGGTGCCGCTTCCGCTTTTGTATTTTGTATCCGCTATTGTAAGTACTCAAGTGAACAAAATATATAACACTGGCCTAGTGGTTTTTGTATATTTTACTGCAAAATTCTTACATATTGCACCTTTAACTTCTAAATCAAATTATAAAATAATGTTTTTACTCCAATTCTTTGTTGAAATATAATCATTTACTATATACACAGTGGCTGTCATTTTCATGAAAGATTTATTAAAACATACACGAGCCGGTGCATATGTAAGGGGTTATATGATCAAGACATCACTAACAGGTTAAGTAAAATAAAATGAATATATAGGCTAATATAGTGCATATATGTAGCGAAAGAGTTCATTTCTCTAGTGAACTAACAAGCTGTGGACACTGAATGGCTTTTCTGAGGTAAATGCTACGTGACATGGTGTTAACAAGCTGTTTCATTGTCTTTCCGCCGTTTCAGTGAGTTGTACTGTATCTTTCAACATACCTTCAGATGTTCATTCATGTTTATTCTGTATACTAGTCCATTCTTGATTGGTATTGCGTCATGATGTAACATGTGACAGCATACATGAAGGCTACAAAGGAGAGCTGGCGCACACAACAGTGTTTGCTTCTGCTCTTCAGCAAGCATTCTGTGTTGGTGTTGTTTGTCACAAAAAACAAGTCATATATGATGTTTTATTAACAAGATTCGGGAGGAGCAGGTTCAGATAATTAACCTAATTAGCACAGGTGGAGAGCATTCAGTTAATCAACTCAACCAATAACAAGAGGTATAAATACAGCATACTTACCTCTGTTCATCTGAGAGTTTATCAACACCATTAGGCCCTGCCCTACGTTCCCAACATGTCCGAAAGAGAGCTCTCACTGTCCGTTTAAAAAAAATAAATAAATAAAAAAATAACACAACTCCTTCGTCCTCGAGGAATCTTTACTGCAGTCCTCCGCCCAGCACCACCGCCGATCACTCTGTGTTATCTTGCGGGTGTCAGCCCAAACAAACCGGCCAGCACGCCGAGGCCTACCATGGGCAAATCATCGCCTTCTCTTTCCCCGTCTTTCTCATCTCCGGCCCATCCAATCCTTCCAGCCATAAAGAAATGGACAAATAAAACCCCTTGAACGCCAAGTTTGTGTCTCAGGCAATGCTGCCCTGATCCCACAAAGGAATGGGCCTTCCTCCAGCGTGAGGCTGCTGCAGCAGGCCCTCAACAAGCCGCACTGCAGATTCATTTTCGGCCAGCTTCCACTCTCTACCCCCGCTGGCTCAAAACCGTAAGAACACGGCTCAAATCCTTTTCTTTTTGCTGCCCCTGGTTGAATTTCGCTATGCTTCAGTTGCTAAATCACAAGCACAATTTATCCTATCTGGATACTCTAATTTCAGTCGGAAGAAATGCATGTTTTAAACCGTTTTCATACAAGTGATTTGCTGTTTCTAATCTAACGCGCTGCTTCCTTGTATCTTAAACACACGTGTAAAAACAGCAGCTCCGACATTACACGCAGTCGCACTCAGAATTATTAATAAGAACTTATTGTCAGCGCTGTCCTATGATTTATAAGCAAAATTGATTAGAAACTGAAAGTTATACAGCGTTATGTGTTTCTGTTTCGAAGTGACTCAAAACCCAGCTTCACTATCGTTAAAGAGACACTGCACAGACTGGTAGGACAAATTCATACATGCATTCATTCTCACTAATGGATTCAAATAAATTCTACGTTATCTGTATTTGATAAGTAACTTAAAGACATAAAGATAACTGATGAAAATAAACTGTTAATATGAGGGTTCCTCCTAGTGATGGAAGAAACTAAGCTTTCGAAACTTTGAATCAATTGAACCAATTGCTTCGCAAAATGATTCACTGTTTTGCTCAAAACGTCACACGCTGGTGACGTCTGCTGGTCAGAAGGGTATAAATGCACCGTATTCAGTTCAAGCATGCATGGAAAAACATTTTATTAACCAATCGCGATTGTTTTATTGAAAGTGTCAGATGCTATTAGCAAATGATCTAACCATTATATATGAAGTGTCGATTTTGTTATTTTATTAAATTGTGGTTAAATTTATCTTGTTTTGTTTGTTTTATGGAGGTTGCCAGCAACATCAGAGCTCAGATTTTATCTGAAATTCAGGCTGCTGGCTCCAAAGGTGGACCCAACCCCAACGTATTCACTTTTCCAGTTATTTGTTACGCATAGGAGCAGCAACCAAGTCAAGTCATCTTTATAGTGCTTTTTACATGCAGGCTGCATCAGAGCAGCATTACAGTGATAGCAAGAAAATAATTTTGGCTGCACAGCAGCTCTAGAAGAAAATGGTGTCATTGTCCAGCTTAAGTAAGTTCAGTATTGATTCATTCCGACGTAAAACCATTAGTTATTGTTCATTTATCTATACAACAGTTCTGGAGAAAACAGTGATGTCATCATCCAGTTCGGTTCAGTTCTCATTCAATAGTGTTAATGAAGGCAAATCAAAACTTTGTTGAATATCAAGTGTCCCCAACTAAGCAAGCCAGAGGTGACAGCGCCAAGGAACCACAGCTCCCCCAAAAGGCCACTCCCAGCATCAGCGAGCCTGGGCCATGCCGCAGATTCCTCCGCCGTGGCTCAGCCTTTCGCAGCGGCTTTTTCCGCTGCAGCACCATATACATCAGGCTGCCTCCGCCAGCGGCGCAAACTCAAGCATTTCAACACCCGTATTCATCCATCTCTAACCCCCCTCCCACTTTCCGTGGCCGGTTGCTCCAGCTGCTCAAATAAGCCTGAGGCTGCCTCCGCTTGCTGCACAAGCCCACACTTCTCACTTTCACTCTGCTTTTCCTCCTTTTTCCTCCCCAAGCCCCAGAGACCGATTTAAGCGTGAGGCTGCCTCCGCTAACAATCACAGCCCCGGCTCTTCACTCTTTCAGCTCTCTCCTCCAAACTAAATCTCATTATTCTCTTTTTACAGTGACACCTATGCCCGTACCATCAAACGCCATCGCCTCAGAACCACCCCCAGCGATCCTGGCTGAAATTCAGGATGCTGGCTCCAGAGGTGGATGCTGGCTCCAAGATGCTGGCTCCAGTACCTCACTATTCAGAACTAATATTCCCGTGAACCACCCGTTAAAACCTCTCCTCTCCTCGACGATGTTAAGGGCCTTCAAGTCAGGTCCATCAAAGGCTACCTAAGCGGTGTCCAATTTTTCCACAAATTGATGTATGGTGCTCCCTCCCTAGTGGTAAACAATTCACAAACCTCCCTCCTGATCAAAGGGATTCAACGATCCTAGCCCACCTGTCCCAACTCAAGACAACCCATTACGTTGAATACTCTCACTAAATGTATTCATACCCTTCGTACAGGTTACCAACCCCTCAATACTGCCCGCACACTCAACGCTATGTTTACTTTTGCCATTTCATCTATATTTTCAACCTCGTCACCAATCCAACCATACCAATCTGTTCTGGCATATCTTCAATTGAGAAGCTCCCAGGCTAAATCCCTTTTCGAACCCTTATTCAAAGACGACAAACCCGTGACACACTTTTGCTTCCAAAAACACCTCAAATCCATTCTCCAACAGTCCGGCATCTCAGCACAAAATTTCTCCAGTCCTTCCACATCAGGGCAGCAACCACGGCAGACCAAAAAGGTCTCTCCCAGCAGCAGAACCAAGTTCTCGGAAGATGGTCCTCAGACGCCTTCCAAAGCTACATCAGGACCAACTGATTCCACATTAAAAAAGCCCACCAAACCCTCATTGGTTTAAAAATAAAAAAAAAAAATTCTTTACCCATCCAGCAAGGCTTACCCGTCCGGATATTGCAAGAGCCTGCCAGTCATGCATGTACATTTTCTCCTTCCCTGTCCAACGAGTATTGATCTTCCAGCGGAAGCAGCAACCACCCTCCTTATTGGGCATCCATGTCTTTCTTTCTCCATCCAGCAAGGCTTACACATCCGATGCCATGAGCATCAGCCTCCTAGCGCATTGGTCTCCTTGAGCATTGGTCTCCCTGAGCACTGGTCTTGTCTTGTCACCTCTTTCCCTGCTTATGAGCATTGGACTTGGACTGCTTATGAGCACTGGACTCCCTGAGCATTGGTCTCCCTGAGCATTGGTCTTGCTGGCCAGTAGGGCCCGTCCGCCCAGCACCATGAGCTGCTCCCGCTAGAGGCAACACGGCTTCTCCTGGTCAAGCGACCAGGCTTCTTAACACGCCAGCCCGCCAATTCTCTGCATCTTTTGGGGGTCTTTAGTCTGGCGGCTGTCCTTTGCTCTTTCTGCTTTTTGGGGGAGTATTCTGGGTTCGGGCCAATATTCCGAGCTCTGAGCCCTCCCCCTGGACAACACGCCAAATACGCATAACTTTTATTCTATTGAATTATATGTACATGTGAACTCATGAAATGATGTTTTACTAACAAGATTCGGGAGGAGCAGGTTCAGATAATTAACCTAATTAGCACAGGTGGAGAGCATTCAGTTAATCAACTCAACCAATAACAAGAGGTATAAATACAGCAGACTTACCTCTGTTCATCTGAAAGTTTATCAACATCCCTCCTCCACCCCATCTCCTCACTTCTAGTTCTATCTATTATTACCACACCGGGGGGAGTAATCTGGGTTCAGGCCAATACTCCGAGCTCGGAGCCCTGCCCCTGGACAGCACGCCAAATACGCATAACTTTTATTCTATTGAATTATATGTACACGTGAACTTGTGAAGTATAAAAAGAACAATTATAATGGCAAGCGAGAGACAGTTTAAGCTGTGTGTGCCTCCCTGCCCCAGATACATTACAGGTGGACACATACACAAGCTTTGTTTTCTCTGTCTCGGAGTGGAGCATGCATGGGCAGCTCTTGAGAGAGGTGCCTGTGCAAGTTGTGAGCAGCTGCCGCTTAGAACGCTCTGCTTCTTCCACCCAGAGTGAGAACCTGATGCTAGAATTATCTAGTTCTGAGGAGTTAGTTGTTCTAAGCATCAAGGTGGGGAAAAAGGTCTTGTCACCTCTTTCCCTGCTTATGAGGAGCTGCTGGAGGTTGTGACTAGAGCTGTGGTCAAGTTAAACATAGAATGGCCATCAGAAAAGCAGGAAGCGCAGAGAAAGCGCAAGCTTGATGAGTGCATCCTGCAAACTAGATCACAGCCTTCACGTTGGAATCTGCCTACTGAGATGTCGAGATAGTGGAAAAGGCCATTCTCGTCCAGGTTATCGAGCCCCAGTTCACAATTATACCACCATCATGGGCTCAAAAGAGAATGGCTATGGGGTGATGCCGCGGGTTGAGGAGACTATCCTTTCTCGCACCCGACGTTGCGTCATCCCAGGCATATATGGCGGCAGGACGGGCTGGTGCATGCCTGCATACGATGGGTATCATGCAGGCATACCAGATCGACCTTCTCAAGGTCATGCCCGATGATATCAAAGAGCTTCGTTGAACTGAAGACCTGTCTCTCCGGGATACTAAGTAGACGGCCCGTGCCATCAGCTGCTCCATGGAAGCATTAGTGGTTACAGAGAGGCACTTGTGGCTGAACTTGTCGGGCATCAAAGAGAAGGATGGCTTTTCTGATTGATGCCCTGCTTTTGCCTTCTGGCCTCTTCAGCAGCGCCGTAAACACTGTCGTCGAGAGGTTTCAAGAGGCGAAGTGATAGTCAGCCACATTTAAGAAATAAATCCCCCACCGTTCTAGATCTTGTGGGGCTGCTGCCAGGGAGCAGTCCCACACATCGGCTGCCAGTTCAGAAGAAGGATGGAGGGCTGAGTCACATTATAGATTTCAGTATATTGAATCATTCTCTGAGGAGATTCAGGTTCAAAATGTTAACTATCCAATTATCATGAATCAAATCAAGTCCGAGGACTGGTTTGTCATGATAGATCTAAAGGACGCGTATTTCCACATATCCATCCTTCCTCAACACAGGAAGTTCATGAGGTTCGCTTTTTGGGGGAAAAGTGTATCAATACAGAGTTCTTCTGTTCAGCCTAGCATTATCTCCTCGCACCTTCACTAAATGTATGGATGCAGCACTGGATCTGTTAAGACCACAGTATACTCAATTACATCGATGACTGGCGCATACAGGCCTAGTCGGAAAAGATGGCAGTTCGGCATTGAGATGTCTTTCCCCATATAAGGTGCATATGGTTAAGAATCAATGCCAAGAAAAGTTCATTGTCTCCCTAGCAGAGAACTACATTTCTGAGGGTAATGTGGGACTCGACAATGATGCGGGCAGAAGTTGTCCAAGCAGAAGTAGATCAGTTCACCTCTCACGAGAACACCCACTGTCCGCTTTGGTTTTCCACCACACATCCAGCTCCTCTGGGGCTGGATGCCATGTTGCAGGGCTGTACACATTTCCCTCAATCGCTCTGCTCCGCTGGGACAGGGTTAGTTTACTCTTGGTAGCCCCATGCTGGCCGGCCCAAGTCTGGTTCTCAGACATGATAGCGCTTCTAGTAGGCCCTCTATGGGAAATTCCCATCAGGAGGATCCTTCTCTCTCAAGCCCGGGGCTTAATTCACCACCCCCTGTCGGAACTGTGGAAGCAATGGATCTGGCCTCTGAGGGGGACCAGCTCTTAGGTTCTGGTCTCTCAACTGAGGTTGTTAAGATCATTCTAAACTCTAGAGCTCCCTCCACAAGAAAACTATATGCCTTAAAGTGGAATGTGTTCACTTTATGGTGCAGAAAACGCCAGTTGGACCCAGTTAACTTCAGTGATGAAGTTCATCCAAGGACGTTTCTCTGGAGGACTTTTCCCATCCATTGACGTTGTGTTGGACAAGTTCCATTTTAAAAGGACAACTTCCTTTTAAAATGGCTTTACTGCTAGCTATTACATCTCTCAAAAGAGTAGGGGACCTGCAGGCTCTTTCTGATTCTTCCTCTTCCCTCTAGTTTGCTCCTGAGAGGGTAAAAGCCATTCTCCACCCTAGGATGGGTTATGTGCTCAAGGTGCCATCTAAAGTGGCATGTTCTGTGGTTCTGCAAGCCTTTCATCCTCCACCACATGTCAGCTGATCAAGAAAGGCTACACTTATTATGCCCTGTTCGGGCCCTGGAGGCCTGTGTATGTAGGTCCTCTGGTTGGAGGAAGTCAGACTAGCAATTAGTGTGTTTTGGGTCTCTTAAGAAGGGTTCCCCTGCTTCAAAGCAGACAATTGGCATGGATTGTAGATGCTATTTCTTCAGCGTATGAGACACGGAGTTTGCCTTCGCCTCTGCTAATAAGAGCTCACTCAACTAGAGGAGTGGCATCCTCTAAAGCCCTGCTATCAGGGGTTTCGCTTCAAGAGGTCTGTGATACTGCTGGCTCCCTGCAAACTTTCATAAAAAAATTTGCCTAGATCTGCCCCCATGCCGGGTTCTCAAGTCCTCTCATCTTGAGTTGTGCCTGAACAAGCTTCACACCAGAATAGGCACTAGTCAGTGTAGCGCAATGTATCGTTCCCCAAAGTGTCGTTTTCGACGCAGCACGAGTTCCCTCAAAAGGGAATGTGTCTGGTTACAACTGTAACCCTTGTTCCCTGAGAAAGGAATAAGATGATGCGTCCCTTTGCCACACCTCCTGAGTACCTGAGAATGACTTGCTTCGACCTATCAGAAGCTAACACTGTTGTTTGCCGACTTCCCTTTGTAGCTTCCGTGTACACCATCACATGTTACGTCATGACGCAACACCAAAACAGGTTGGACTAGTTTCACACGTGCTTCAGACGCAGTCACGCTGGAGGTGTTCCCCAAAGTGTCATCTTCGACACAGTGTCTCGTTCCCTTCTCAGGGAACAAGGGTTACATTTGTAACCCAAGTCGTTTTTCTTGTAGTTTTGGAGGTAGGTTTCTTCAAGTGTCTTGGATACTGACACACTACAGCAAAAGAAATAAATAACTGGCTTAAAACTTTTTTTTTTTTTGGTGAAAATACTAATGTGCATAAGTCTTTTGCACAGTACTGTATATATATTCAGAGATGCTCTTCTGCATACCTCGGTTGTAACGAGTGGTTATTTGAGTTAATGTTGCCTTCTGGTCAGTCAATCAGTCTGGTCATTCTCCTCTGACCTCTGGCATCAACAAGGCATTTTCGCCCACAGAACTGCTACCCACTGGATATTTTCTCTTTTCTGACCATTCTCTGTAAACCCTAGAGATGGTTGTGTGTGAAATCCCAGTAGATCAGCAGTTGAGATACTCATGCCACATTCAAAGTAACTTCAAATTACCTTTCTTCCCCATTCTGATGCTCAGTTTGAACTTCAGATTGTCTTGACCATGTCTACATACCTAAATGCATTGAGTTGCTACCATGTGATTTGTTAATTAGATATTTGTGTTAACGAGCCATTGAACTAAATTTATACTTTAAAACACAAAGGTAAGAAATATAATCTTAATTCAAGACATTTTTCTCAAGTTTCAACTTATGCAGTTTTGCAGATCTAGTAAAGATCTAGTAAATGTATTTTCTTTTAAAAATGTTTAGATATTTTTATTAGAAAAACAGTGTGCAGGAACTCCTGTGTGATCATAATATGAACCATTATAAATCAAAAATTAAAGTCTGGGGCCAATGTCAGCAAATTAAATTCAAGAAGATTTTATTATCATTTCGAGACATGACGTACATGACAGGAACGGAACTAAAGTACTGACGTCCCGGTGTCAACAACAAATAATAAAACACTAAAATCAGAACTAAACAGAAATAGCAGAAAATACAATAAATAAAAACAATAACACAATAGAAAATCTCAAGTTAGGCAAAACTATAAGTTATTGCACAATTATGTGGGCAATTATTGCACATAAAAGAGTCAGTATTGTGTGGGTACTGTTACAGTGTATAAAAACTATAATGTATGCTTGGTGTATATGAAAGTGTCAGTGAGTATAAATGTTATTACACATGAGAAGAGTTTGTAAGTCTAACAAGTTTGTAAACCTGTTCTAGCCCTGATGCTACGGAGGGCTCCTAATGATTTTCCTGAAGTCCATGATCATTTGCCTTTGTCTTCTTTACTTCGAGGTTGTTAGCTCTGCACCAAGCCTCCAGTTTTTCCACCTTTATCCTGTACTCCAACTCATCGCTGCAGGAAATTAGTCCTATCACTGTTGTGTTGTCCACACACTTAACAATTTGAGTTTATTAGCAGACTCAAAAATTTTTCTAGGATATTGTATTCGGATGAGTGAGTGAAGTCTCTTAGATCAATGAAATGTTGCCAAAGCAATCCCAGAACTCACTGACTGGTCCCAGCGATGAGGTTCATGGATCACAGTTCGAAGTTAGGCTGAAAAGGAGGCAAGTCTGCAGCGCTGGTGCATATGAGACTATTGGCTGTGCAAAACACTGTCTGATTAATGAATTTATCTGGTCAGGAAGACAAGGCAAGAGGCTTAGAATATGGAATGAGGACCACAGATCTATCTTCAGTTGCTTTGGTTGCACGGTGCTAGACCTCTGAAATTGAATATGTCATGCTAGCTTTCCTGACCTGTGAATGTAAGCAACAAATGATAATGGGTGCAGTATGGCTGGCATGTATTTTATGCAGTGAACCTGTGATCCTGTTCCCAGAATTATGAGATTAGTTTATTTAAAAGCTAGACAGATTATAGGCTAGGGCAATTACATATAACAGGTGATAATGGTTATGTTAGTAATGTAGCAATACAGGTGACAATGCTCATAAAGTAGTAACACAGTGCAAATAAAAACAATGAATTAAAAATTAATCAAAATATTTTAAAAAGGACACTTAATCAATTACACACGCACACCATAGTAATGGTGTCAAATAATATTGCACTTGTTACTAATATTACCATAGGCCAGTAGGTTCGACTATGGAGATGTAATACAACACAACAAAAACAACACTTGTTAAATAATAAAGCAAATCTTTGTATTAAGATGAACTATTAAAGAAATTGCTGATTTTTGAAAGGAAAAAAATGAAATAAAATGTTAAATCAACAATTTGTCACAATTTCTGTTCAGTAGCAACACAATGTGTTAAGACTTTTCAATTAAATTCAATTGAAACTACGTGAACAATTTCACCTGACTCTTTCTATTTGTTCGCTCAATTATTCTGTTGGATGCACCCTCTAAGCTATATGAATTTCCTAGAATACTACACCAATTTCAATTTTCAAATAAACATTTACAAAGTTCACAGTTGTGAAATGAACAGTTCACTCAATCACATTTAAAAAAATAAATCCTTGGAATTGAACACAAGGCAAAATAACTGTTCAGAAGAAAACAGTTCAATAAATCAGTTCAAAAAGACTGCGTTGAAAGGATCAATTCAAAAAGATCCGATTCAAAGAGCCAGTTCAAAAAGATCCGATTCAAAGATCCAGTTCGGGAATCCAAAGTTCTTTAGAATCGCGGAAAAAACAATTCTACAGTTCCAAAGCAAAACTTGAGCAGTTACTCAAAAACAAAGCTCAGTTCCGTGTAAGAAAAAAAGTAGCAGGCAATTAAAACTTTCCTACCCAATTCCACAGGTGTTGGTCTGAACTCAATCTCAATCAACGCTCATCTCGCTGAAAGCTCGCCATCTTAAATAGTCACGCTGAAATGAACGCAGTTCCAGCGTAGGACAAAAACCTGACCAAATCCAAAGAAAATATGCCATATAAAACTTTTCTGGTTTAATCTTCTCTGACGATTTTGACTTTTACTCAAAGTTACACTGCTGCTCGTTTCACCAGTCACGCAGAGAAAACTAACATGGCTTCCCCCATACAGCAACTAGCGTGGTGGGGCGGGACTTCAACATAAACCTCACATAATTGGACAATTACTGAAATGTCAATCATCACACTGACATGCAATTCACTTTGATTTTATAATTTTTCTTACTCTTTTTACTCATTTCTGGTTAGTTTATTATTTGAACAAACTCTTAAATTATTTCCATTTAATAATTAATTTGTTAAATTATACAGGATTACACACACACACACCATAGTAATGGATTCCAAAAACTAAGTATTCCAAAACAGATTCCAAAAACTAAGTATTTGTAATTAGATTGTATTACATTATAAAATACTCATAATCAGACTACAGTTACTTTTCTATTGGTTACATGATTACAAGTTATTCTCACAATGGCAGTAAATAATTCAGAATTAATTGATTCTTTGCTATATTTAAAATTTTCCTTTCTATAAAAGCCTACTGGATCAGAAGGTCTTCCAGGTTTGTGTAATTGTGCACACAGACCAGCCAATAGTCATGTCACTATCACTGAAAACTGAGCAAAACACAGCGTTTGATCACTGGAATTAAATAATTTCACTTTAAGAAATGTTTCCTCAACATTGCAACATTGCATATCTAATCAACTCCTGATGAATACATTAAAGGGTTAGTTCACCCAAAAATGAAAAAAAAATGGAAACACTTCTCAGCAGCGCTGGATGACGTCGGGATGTTAAGCGAGCTCTCAGATTCAATGCGTTTCCAGTATTTGGATTTTAACATGGCCTATTTTGCAAACAAAATGACTTGTCGATTTCCTTAGTGGCTTCTTTATAGCTGAAGACAAAATGAGTCCACACTTCAGCTCTGTACACCGTGGGAGTGGAATAATTCTATCGTCTTGTGAGATGGGTTTGCTAATGCTAACACTAGCGATGCACGCACCTTCACCTTGTGCTTTTCCGGCTCCACATCAGTTTACGTTCTGAGATAACACTGCCATCTAGCAGTTGGGTTTTATAAAGTCTGTGGTTTAACCATGTATTACTGTCTCTGGAAGGCTTTTGTCTTTCAAACACATTAAAATGTGCAATGTCATGCCATATTTAAATGTAATGCAGTGATTCCCCAGTTTTTAATTGTCAGCTTGTCCTAAGATTTTAAGTTACGTAATATTTAATGCACTTCATGTTGTTGATAACAACGAATGGAACATATTTTCTTTCGCTTTGTAGTTTTATATCAGTATGGTACAAGGTTATCCTATTAAATGTCTAAAATGTGCTAAAGGAGTCAAGCAAGTCAAAAGTAATCGGAAAAGTAATCAAACGCAGTCAGAATACATTACCTAAAATGAGTAATCTAGATTACATTACTAACTACAATTTTTGTCATGTAATTTTGGTTTGACTGTATATATATATATATATATATATATATATATATATATATATAACAAGAACTCAGAGTTAAACTGTGTCAGAAAAAATAATCTTAATTATGTCAGATAACACTTAAGCAAAACATGGTCAGGTCAAAGTGTCTGAATAATTTTTGGTCCCAAATTTTTATCAATTTTTCTGGTAGTCCACTGTATGAAGAATTTTTGGGTATAATATGTCACAGTTTATTTTGCTATCCTCACATACATAAATGATCTATAGTGTCCTGCACCCACTAGTAAATAATAATAATAATAATTATTATATGTAGTGTCTGAATAATTTTTGGTTTGACTATAAGTTTCTTCTGCTCACTAATTTATTCCTGTGATCAAAGCTGAATTTTCAGCATCATTACTCCAGTCTTCAGTGTCACATGATCCTTCAGAAATCATTGTAATATGCTGATCTGCTGCTCAAGAAACATTTATTGTGTACAATTGTACAAAATATTTGTGTACAATATTTTTTCAGGATTCTTTGATGAATAGAAAGTTCAAAAGAACAGCATTTATTTGAAATATAATCTTTTGTAACATTATAAATGTATTTACTGTCACTTCTGATCGATTTAATGCATCCTTGCTGAATAAAAGTATCAATTTCTTTATTTTCTTTTCAAAAAATAAAAATAAAAATTCTTACTGACCCCAAACTTTTGAACGGTAGTGTATAATGTTACAAAAGCTTTGTATTTCTGATAAATGCTGTTCTTTTGAACTTTCTATTCATCAAGGAATCCTGAAAAAAGTACACAACTGTTTTCAACATTGATAATAATCATAAATGTTTCTTGAGCAGCAGATCATCATATTAGAATGATTTCTGAAGGATCATGCAACACTGAAGACTGGAGTAATGTTGCTGAAAATTCAGCTTTGCCATCACAGGAATAAATTACTTTATAAAATATATTCAAACAGAAAACAGTTATTTTAAATTGTAATAATATTTCACAATATTACTGTTTTTACTGTATTTTTAATTAAATAAATGCAGCCTTGGTGAGCAGACGAGTACCGATTCCAAACTTTTGACTGGTAGTGTATGTATGTATGTGTATATATATATATATATACATACAGTTGCAAGAAAAAGTATGTGAACCACTTGCAGAATCTGTGAAAATGTTAATAATTTTAACAAAATAAGGGAGATAATACAAAATGCATGTTTTTTTATTTAGTACTGTCCTGAGTAAGATATTTTACATAAAAGATGTTTACATATAATTCACAAGAAAAAAAATAGCTGAATTTATTAAAATAACATTCATAAGTATGTGAACCATTGATTCTTAATACTGTGTGTGGTTACCACGACTGTTTTTTTTTTTGTTTGTTTTGTTTTGAGATGGTTGTTCATGAGTCCCTTGTTTGTCCTGAGCAGTTAAACTGAGCTCTGTTCTTCAGAAAAAATCTCCAGGTCCTGCAGATTCTTCAGTTTTCCAGCATTTTTGAATGATTTTGAGATCCGTCGTTTAACACTGAGGACAACTGAGGGACTCAAACGTAACTTTTAAAAAGGTTCAAACATTCACTGATGCTCCAGAAAAAACATGATGCATTAATAGATGGGGGTGAAAACATTTGGAATTTGAAGATCAAATTAAATTGTATTTAATTTGTCTTCCGGAAACATGCAAGTATCTTCCATTGCTTCCAAGGGCAGTACTAAATGAAAAAAATGATATTAAAGCGAAATAAGAAAAATTTGGACCTCTTCATCCTGTTCAAAAGTTTTCACCCCGACTCTTAATGCATTGTGTTTCCTTCTGAAGCATCAGTGAGTGTTTGAACCTTTTTAATAGTTGTGTTTGAGTCCTCACTTGTCTTCCATGTGAAAAGATGGATCTCAAAATCATTCAGTCACTGTTGTAAAGGGTTCAAATATGCAAAAGATGGTGGAAAACTGAAGAATTTTTGGGACCTGGAGATTTTTTCTGAAGAACAGAGCTCAGTTTAACTGCTCAGAATAAACAAGGGACTCATGAACAACCATCACACAAAAAAAAAAAAAAAAAAACAGTCATAGATCATCCAGGTAATGACACACAATATTAAGAATCAATGGTTCACAAACTTTTGAACTGGGTCATTTTAATAAATTCAGTTATTTTTTTCTCTTATGGATTATATGTAAACATCTTTTATGTAAAATATCTTACTCAGGACAGTACTAAATAAAAATAACATGCATTTTGTATGATCTCTCTTATTTTGTTAAAATTTTGCACATTTTCATAGATTTCTGCAAGTGGTTCACATACATATTCTTGCAACTGTATATATATATATATATATACACACACATTTATTTATAGATACAGGTGCATCTCAATAAATTAGAATGTCGTGGAAAAGTTCATTTATTTCAGTAATTCAACTCAAATTGTGGAACTCGTGTATTAAATAAACTCAATGCACACAGACTGAAGTACTTTAAGTCTTTGGCTCTTTTAATTGTGATGATTTTGGCTCACATTTAACAAACACCCACCAATTCACTATCTTAATAAATTAGAATACTTCATGAGATCAATTAAAAAAGGATATTTTAAACAGAAATGTCAGACTTCTGAAAAGTATGTTAATTTCTATGCACTCAATACTGTTACAAGTGTAGCTGTAGAGATGAGGCGAATACGGAAATCCACAAACATAAGGCTTTATTGAATCCAAGGGAAGATGAACAGCATAACACACATTGATAAACATAAGAACAGACAAGGAGTGAAGGGAAAGTGTCCATTATATAGGGTGATGATGATGAAGACCAGGTGCAGGTGATCAGTGATGATGGGGAGATGACGAGGAAGTGAGTGCAGGTGTGGAAACAAGAGGATGATGGGAAATGGAGTCCGGGAACACGGGAACTGTGACAAATACTTGGTTGGGCCTCCTTTTGCATGAATTACTGCATCAATGCGGCGTGGCATGGAGGCAATCAGCCCTGCTCAGGTGTAATGCAAGCCCAGGTTGCTTTGATAGCGGCCTTCAGGTCATCTGCATTGTTGGGTCTGGTGTCTTTCATCTTCCTCTCTGACACTACCCCATAGATTCTCTATGGGGTTCAGGTCAGCGAGTTTGCTGGCCAATCAAGCACAGTAACACCATGGTCATTGAACCAGCTTTTGGTACCTTTGGCAGTGTGGGCAGGTGCCAAATCCTGCTGGAAAATGAAATCAGCATCTCCATAAAGCTTGTCAGCAGAAGGAAGCATGAAGTGCTCTAAAATTTCCTGGTATATGGCTGCATTGACTGTGGACTTCAGAAAACACAGTGGACCAACACCAGCAGATGACATGGCAGCCCAAATCATCACTGACTGTGGAAACTTCACACTGGACTTCAAGCAACATGGTTTCTGTGCCTCTCCACTCTTCCTCCAGACTCTGGGACCTTGATTTCCAAATGAAATGCAAAATTTAGTTTCATCTGAAAAGAGGACTTTGGACCACTGAGCAACAGTCTAGTTCTTTTTCTCCTTAGCCCAGGTAAGACGCTTCTGACGTTGTCTTTGGTTCAGAAGTGGCTTGGTACGTGGAATGTGACAGTTGTAGCCCATTTCCTGAAGACGTCTGTGTGTGGTGGCTTTTGATGCACTGACTGCAGCTTCAGTCCACTCCTTTTGAAGCTCTCCTAAGTTTTTAAATCGGCTTCACCTGACAATCTTCTCAAGTCTGCGGTCATTCCTTTCACTTGTATACCTTTTCCTACCACACTTTTTTCCTTCCAGTCAACTTTCCATGAATATGCTTTGGCACAGCACTCTGGGAACAGCCAGCTCTTTCAGCAATGACCCCTCTGTGGCTTACCCTCATTGTAGAGGGTCTTGATGATCGTCTTCTGAACAACTGTCAAGTCAGCAGACTTCCCCATGACTGATGTTGGGATTACTGAGCTAAATCCAGTATTTATACCCTGAGAATGGTCATTTAATAGAACTTGAAATTAAATATTCTAATAATTTGAGATACAGATTTTTTGATTTTGATGAGCAGCAAGCTGTAATCATCAAAATGAAAACAAAAAAGTCTGGAAATATTTTACTTTATGTCTAATAAATCTAGAATATATTTAAGTTTTACCTTTTGAATTAAATTACAGAGAAAAAAAAAAAAAAACTTTTTCATGATATTCTGATTTATTGAGATGCACCTGTGTGTGTGTATATATATATATATATATATATATATGAGAGAGAGAGAGAGAGAGGCGCTTATTAACACAAATAAACAAAGTGCCAGAAAGGGGTAATAAAGTGTTCAAGGAGATAAACTGTCCAAATAAACATCGGGTCTGGTGTCCTCGATGTGCTGGGGTTTGTGAGCGGAAAGTCAGTGTTCAGAAAGGTTGGTCCAGGATGTGTGGGGCAGCGGTTTGTTCAGCGGCTCAACTTCCCAAGGGCTGCAGTTGATGTCAATTAGTTTTTAACACATATCTCATATTTGTTTCAAATTGCTTAAGTTTAGTTTTTAAGATTGCTGTAGCAGATATATTCCCAAATAGAATGATGTCTGTCTTGGATTCATTAAGATGAAGAAAGTTTAAAGACATCCACTTTGTCAAATCTTCAAGACAGGCTATCAAGGTGTCTAATGCCTTTGTATTTAATTTTTTGATCGGTATATAGATTTGTGCATCATCGGCATAGGATATCCGGAAGGATATGGAAGGATATCCTATGCTTCTCAAAAATAATGCATAGTGGATGCATGTAGAGAGAGACGCAGTAGACAAAGTAAAATTATCAATGCTGATTGTGAAAGATTGTTTAATCAACTAGGATTTAAACCACTTAAGAACACTTCCCCCACAGACAGATTCAATGTTCTAAGCGAGACATAAGAATGGAGTGATTGATAGTATCAAATGCTGCTGTTAAGTCAAGAAGTACGAGAGCCACAGGGTCACCAGAATTGACAGAGATATATAATTTAACAAAGAGCCATTTCAGTACTGTGGCAAGCTCTGAAGCCTGACTGAAATGGAGTTAGTGCTCAAGAAGTCATGTAATTGCTTAAAAAGCACTTTTTCTAACATTTTTTAGATAAAGTGCAAATCTGAGAAATGTCTAAAATTACACAGGACACAGTTGCAGTCTGACTGTTGCATGTTTTAGATGTTCTGGTGCTTAGATCTATACAGTAGAAAGGTGAAAAAAGTTTTGAAATTGGTGCTACCTTACTAGAGAAAAAGGCTGTTGTCTTCCCTTTTGCCAAATAGGTAGGAAATGGTTATGTCCAGTTTGTGAACAAATTGACTGAATGAACCAGTTCACCAAATCGGACTGAATCGTTCAAAATAGTTTGTGTCTCAAGTCAGCACTGGTCTACAAGTTACTAAAGTTACTCACTTTTGGATGTGCCTGACAGTCACTCTGACTTGAAATAAACCAATATCCTGGGAGTATATGTTACTTCAGTTACTCCAACAGTACACTGAACATGCTGTGCTGGGAGAACTGATGAGATTGAGCTGCTGATACTGTGCATGTGTGTACTACCAAACAGTACACATACCGCCACAGAGGTTCTCGAGTCAAGAGTTGTTTAACTTGAAGCGGCACTGTGCAAACTGATCGGTGTGCGACGTCAAAGTACCGCAAGAGCAATTAGAGAGCAGATGTCTCTGTATGCTTTCAAATTGCTCTCGGGGTACTTTGATGTCATACACGATCGGCCTGTGCAGCGCCGCTTCATGTCGGACATACCTAAGAGTTGGTTGCAACAGTAGGGTGACCAAAACTATCCTCTCCCTTGTTCTTTCTCCTCCTGAGTTTCCCCCCCAGGTGCTTCTTACATCAGGCCTGAGGTTGGGCTTATGATGAGCTATGTGCTTTCTGACAGTCCGCCTTGGCTTTGATAGTGAGAGTGCCCTTTCTATGGTGGTGGGTTTCCACTCTGCAGGCCGCAGGTTGAACTGTGAACCAAATAGTATTTGTTGTAGGCCACTGTTCCCTGTATAGAGTTTGTGGGGATTTACCTAGTGAAAAATCTTTATAACTAGTGATGTTTTTTAGGGCCTTGAAGTTCCCTTTGTAAGTTGGCTAGAACAATATTGAAGTACCATTTCGGTCTTCTTATGTGAGTGTGTTGGCTTTGCTTATTGTGAATTCACTGGTGAGGTCACCGCTCATTTCAGCTATCCATCAGAGAATGTAGTTGCTGTATTGAGTGAGTTGGCTTCCTCCCAGAATGGGAGTATTTTTGAGGCCACCGCTCTGTCTAGTACACGTGTTCAAGGGCTGGCCCTCGTCGGGTTGTCTTGATAGCCAGCTCATGATAGAGTAGCTGGTCTCCTCTCGTATAAGGTTTGGAGAGTTGATGTGCAAGAGACTAGCACTTGAACTTCAGATAGATCAAATGTCTAACATCGGCTCACGGTGCTGCCTGACATTGTTACCTGGGTAAGCATCGCTCCTCTGAGCTCTGTACATAGTTAGCAGCAGTGCGTTGGCTCTCAGTGTAAAAATTCAGGCCACCTTAACTGTTTATACAGGTTGAGTGATTATGCCTCCTCTCGATATGAGAGTCATTCTGTAGAGGCTGCTGCTCTTATGAGCCTCGGGTAGATCTATGCTTGTGTGCTGGCCCTCACCAGGGCCACTTCAATAGCTGGCCTAGGCTAATACAAGGGATAGTGGAGGTGGTCTGCTAAAAAAGAAAGAAAAGCATTCTCGCCCCTGACCCCTTAGTGTCTGAGTGTAGGTTCCATCTAGCATCCCTAGTGTTGGCCTCCTCTCATTGCGAGAGTCGTCTGGCCAAGGTCCACCCCCTTTCTGCATTTGGGTAAATGCATGTTGATGTAGAGGCAGAATAGATAGCGGCTAGGGTCGCAGGCTATTAACTTAGGCCTCCCCGGTGCAGTTGTCTCCTGGGCGGTGTTAGGCCCCTTTCACTTTGTGAATAGAGTGCAATTTTGCTGTGGCCCCGCTCTTCAGAAGCTAGCCAATAGTTAAGCCTCCAGCTTTGGCTCTCCCTTAAGCCTGCTGAACTGACGTTCAAGCGTTGGGTTGAATGTGTTTGGCTTTTTAAGAAAAAGGCCTCCATTCCCCTAGGGCTGAGTACAGATACATGGTAAGTGAACCACTGGTAGGCCTCCACCCTGTAGCATTTTCAGGGTCATGCTGATAGTACTCCCCTGTTAAAACAAGGTCTTATTTGAGTTCTTTGCTTATAGCTCTGTACTTATCTGCTGTGCACCATCGTGGCTTCGGTTGAGCGGAATAGTTAACCTTCACTTTGGTCTGGTTATTGAGTACGCACTCTTGAAGCCAAAGCCACGAGCTGACGCCCGTGTTCGTCTGGAGTGGTAGGCCCTTGGTTGGGCCTCCTCCAGAGCATGGTGGCGTAAGACTGTACTCCCTTTGCTCAAAGGTTAAAACAGTGTTTTTACTGAGTACACTGCTCATGGGCAATGTGTTTAGGTTCCAGGCTTAGGCGCTGCGTAGAACGGTCTATTTCTGCTAGTAAAGACTTGCTATCAGGTTGCTGGCTCTAGCAGGCCTCCCTGTGAGTAAGTCCCCAACACTTGGGTGTTTAGCAGCCAGCAAGACTCGCTATCAGGTGGCTGGCCTTAGCAGGCCTCCCTATGAGCGAGTTCCCAACAATGGGATATGTGGCAGCTAGCAATGACTCGCTACCAGATATGCTGGCCCTAGTAGGCCTCTCTGAGGTTGAGTCCCCAACAGTGCGGGTATTTCTCAGCAGTAAGGCTTGCTTTTAGGTAGCTGGCCTTAGCAGGCCTCCCTGTGGGTGAGTTCCCAACAGTTTGGGAACTTGGCAGTTAGCAACAACTTGCGATCAGACAAGCAGGCCTAGGTAGGCCGCTCTGAGGGCAAAGTCCCCAATAGTGTGGGTATTTTGAGCTGGCCTTAGCAGGCCTCCCTGACGGTGAGTCCCCAGCGGTGTGGGTTCTTTTTTAGCCAGAATGTGCTCTCAGGTTGCTGGCCTTAGCAGGCCCCCCTGAGGGCGAGTTCCCAGTGGTTTGGGTATTTGGCAGGCAGTATAGACTCGCTACCAGATAGTTGGCCTTAGGAGGCCTCTCTGACACTTTGGGTACTGAGCAGCTAGCAATGACTTGCTATCAGATGACTGGCCTTAGCAGGCCTCTCTGAGGGTGAGTCCCCATTGGAATGGGTACTGAGCATGTTATCAGATAGCTGGCCTTAGCAGGCCTCTCTGAGGGTGAGTACCCAATGGTTTGGGTTCTATTCGTTAACAAAATTTGCTATCAGGTGGCTAGCCCTAGCGGGCCTCCCTGAAGGTGAACTCCCCATTAGTATGGCTACCTGTCAGCCAGCAAGACTCATTATCAGGTAGCTGCCCCCCTGCTCTCCAGGATGCCTGTCTCTACGATCCGGTCTGAGCTGGTTACTGCCATTTTGCAGTCCCTCTTTCCGGATGTCTCTCTGAGAGGCACGTGTAATCTAGAGACTCTATTTCTAAGAAACAGACAAGTTGCTGGCCAGACTAGGTTACTAGTAGTATAAGAAACCAGGTCGGCCTCCTTGGTGGCATTCGGGGTCAATGTTCCCCTGAGAAGTGATTGGCTGGGGTTCCCTGGGGCTTCCTTGCTAAATTTCCTTAACCCTCTGGGGTCTGAGGATTTTTGGGGCCCTGGAGAAGTTTTGACATGCCCTGACATTTGTGCTTTTTTTCAGTTGCTTATAAACATATTAATGGCAAAAGTGTCATTACACTATATCCAGCACAAACTAGGCTACCATAATATGTGAGCAACAAGTATGTACATGTTTGTATTTTTGAGGGAATAACCTTTGTGTGGTTATTGGAAAAAAAAACTTAAGTCACTGAAATACGGCAACAAAACAAATACAAAATATGTGTTTACAAGACTTCTGGGTATTGGAGGTTGTAGACTAGAATTTTCGTTTCAAAATGATGTAAATATTATCCTGCCTATTCATTCATAAAAAAACAATATATTGATTTAAATTTTGTAAGACACTTTTTCTCAAGAAAGACAGTATGCGGGAGGCGTGAATCTTCATGAACAATGCTGTGATTCACACCTGAGAAGACAAAGACCCGCATAATGACCTGCATAATGAGCCCTTTCAGTCAGGGTGAGAGGACACTAAAAAATCAAAGTAAAAAGTTTTTTTTTTTTTTGTTTGTTTTTTTGGTAGTTTATTCAGAATATAGTTAATATAAATGAGACACATTTTGAATACATGAGGGCAAATTTTGATATAGAGTTTTACCTGGAAATAAATCCTGTTCAAAGATATAAGTGAACATCACTTACTTGGCATTCCAAGGTGTTTGGTGTTTCTGCACTGGAGAAGAAAAAAAAAAAAAAACTTTCCTGCTTCCAGTCAGCATTATATTCATTCAGAATGTCCAGTGTGGGCCAATATCTGGTCACTATGATTCTCAAATCTGTGAGATAAAAGAAAAAAAACCCTCTGTGAGCATGCTGATAACAGGATATTATCACGTTAATATAATGTCCACTCTTAACAGAAAACATGATTGTATAGGCATAAATTTAAAATTACAGTACCAGTCAAAAGAATGGACACATTACTATTTATAATGTTTTTGAAAGAAGTCTCATGATCATCAAGCCTGCATTTATTTGATCAAAAATACAGAAAAAAATGCAATACTGTGAAATATTATTACAATTTAAAATAATGTTTTTCTATTTTAATATACTTTTAAAAAAAAATAATGTATTTCTGTGATGCAAAGCGTCTAAACATTCATATTACCTCTATGGTGTTTTATATATTGTATATAGAGCCTAAATGTTAATGTGCACTTTAATACATTGCAAACACATTTTATTTCAGTATTTATTACGTATTTCAGTCGATTTCACTCATCTCAGTATAGCGATATAGTTTGGGAATAGCCATGGCAGTTTATTAATGTAAGTTGTGTAGTAAACGAAATTGCACATCGATCTGCCCCATTAATTCAGACTGAGACAGACAAAACTTGTAGGATTCATATTAAAACAGTCTTTTTGCGGTTTAATATTCACAGACACTATATTGTGATTAGAATAAAGAACTTAAGAATAAAAAACAACTTACCTTTCACAATCATCGGCTCGATAGTTGATCCTCGAAATGAAAGTGAAACCAGCTCTTCCTCTGAGGTGAATCCTTTTAGAATTATTCCTCACCGCATCACAAAACGATGAAAAGTACATGAAACTGACTAAACTTGATGCGTTTTTTCCGAGCTGATGCGGGCGTTCACTCTGCTGCATTGATCGCCTCAGAATTTGCATCTGAATAGCGCGCCTGCTTCGTGGGAGTGGCCGCATTAGTGGCTAATGAGCTGAGCCGCCAACATCTGACTTGTCTCTCTTTTCATACAGATTACATAAACAGAGAATATTTCTTTACGATTTGACTTACATGATTTAAAACCTGACATTTCAACGTTTCTTTAGACATATGTCTCATTTTTGTGTCATTAGTATTCACTACGTTACAGTTCATTTTCTGAGGGAGTATCAGATTGGACTTCATTCAGAGAGAGACTGCATCATGTTAGTTTTCTTTATTTTGCAAAAAGCATAACATTTTGTTTTTACTCTGAGTGTACACAAATAAAAGAAGACATTTCACAGATTAGAATGGTATATAACTCTTAATTGATATGTCCAAAATTGAGTATTTTTAGTCTCTTTCACACTGGTAAGAAAAAAACCGAGGTGGTATCGCCGGTGATACCGCCGGCTCCAGAGTTTTAAATGGACCCCTTCTATATGAAGTCATTGGTCCCAAGCCTTTGAGTGGCCTTGGCAGGCCTTCATGTTTGGAGGCATCTTTGAGGCTTGTAGCTTGGGGTATGACTGCAGGGAGTGCTGTCACTGACAGCCCAGTTGTGACCCATAGGGAGAGTGGTTCTGGCATTTCAGTTGAAACTGCTTGATCTGACGGTTGTCACTGTCATCCTTTGGCATGCACTCCCGTCAGCTTGGCGGCACTGGTATATCGTTCCCCATAGCGTTTTGACACAGTGTCTCATTCTCTTTCAAAAGGGAACGTCTCAGGTTACGCATGTAACCATGGTTCCCTGAGAACAGGGAACGAAACACTGCGTCTCCCTGCCATGCTTCGGGGCCGTCTGCTGAACAGTCTCTTCAGACAATAAGTGGATGACATGTTCTCTAGGCGCCCCTTATATACTTTCGGGTCGCACTTTGATGATGTCTGGGGCTGTCGCCGGTCAATACGATTGCCGTGATTTGATAAGCATTTCAGACACCGTTTCACGCGGAGACGTTCCCCATAGTGTTTTGATGCAGTGTCTTGTTCCCTGTTCTCAGGGAACCATGGTTACATATGTAACCTGAGACATTTTATGAGCTGGAGAGGATTTTGTAAAAAGTTGATTAAGACTATAGTTTATTTAATTACTTTATATCTTTAAGACATGTAAAACATCCACATTTGCACATCAGTGCCTGTGTTGGGTGCTTTAGTTGTAAAACTTATATGTAAGAAAGTTATCCAAGATGATGATGATGATGATTATTACTATTATTTAACTAAAGTTATGATTACAAATGACTTTATTTGAATGTGTTTGAGTGTATTTTCATCAGCCGGGATGATAGAATTGACGTCATTACTTCATTGTTATAGGTGAAATAAGTAGAGCTTTCCTTTAGGTCATATTCTGAATATACATGTTTCTGTTCTGTTAAATAAGTGGAGATGGCAATTTACGAGATATTGTTAACGTCTTAGCGGTTGTTCTGGGCACATGTATCGGTAGACAGGGCTACGCTTGTGTGACATTGCAGTTCATTGTCATCATGAAGGTTTATACTTTGCATGCGTTCTATTGTCTTGCCAGTTTAAAGTTTAAATCGATTTTTTTTTTTTTTCATGTTTTTCTGAGAAAAGCTTTTAAGTGCGCACACGCACAGAAAGCCTGCCACACAGCGCGAATACTGAACTTGGATGTTTTCGTGTCTTGCTAGGCTTAAACTTTCGAATACACTCAAGGTTTACATATAGGTAAACATTCGTTTATGCCTTACGTTAACAGAATGTGTGTCAACAGTATCTTAAATCTGTGCATTTTAGTCCTTAAATTGACCAAAATACACCTGCTATTAATGTTAATCAAACAACATGACAGAGAAAACCAGTCGCTGCTATTGACTAAATAACTGTAGTAACTTCAGTAAAAATCTGTGTATATTTAATCATATGGTCTAAGGAGTTATTTTTTTAACATTTTAAACTTTATTAACATTTTCCTCATAACACATTAAACAAAAGGCATGTATACATGGATCTAAATACTAAATATATCATTTACTGACCAGGATGAATTGATAATGCATTAAGCAAATGAATAGGATCAGTTTTGATTTCATGCTAATTTAATCTCTTTTTCTCATTTCTCTTTCATTTGTAAAGCATTTCTTGAATAAAAAAAAAAAAAATGTCGGAACATCTGACTTCGATAGTCAAGGTAAGAACTTTTACAGTAATTTTTCAAGATGATGTAGGAGATCTCTGTGTGCATATATTGAATATATGTGTGAATTGTGACTCTTGGTTGATCTATCCACTGTGTTACTCCCCAAAGTATTGTTAGCCTAAATAGATACTAGAATCCATCTTAGGATTCATATTAGTATTGCACTCCATTCCACAAAAAGAATAAAATATGTAACCATCCAGTAATAAAGGTCTGTGTACTGTCCATTCATCTAAGAAGCTATGATGTTGCTGATTTGCTCTTTTATGTTCTGACTTGTCCTTTTGGTTTCATACAGTTGTTGTTTTTTAAAATTAACTGTGTCTGACATTTTTTTCCATTTATGAACAAACAATGCACAATATACATTTTGTTTTATTGTTTTGTTTCAGGACACTAATGGGGAAATGGACAAACAAGACATTGGAGAGCACACTCTGAAAATTGTGACCTTTAGAGGCAGGAATAGTCTTAGAAGGTGTTGAGGTTCTGGGAGGATTGTCCAGTGTTGCAAATGCATGTGTTGCCCTTCCTGGCCTGATGTATTCTGTAAACCCGAGTTACCCCAACCCACTGAGGTATACATTTGAATTTTTCCAAAAAATCCTGCTTGAACTAGACAGTGTAGTCTTTTTTGTCAAATGTGCGTTTAATGGTTCACCATAGCATACATCTGAAAGGGTTTCAAAAATGAAATTTCTGTCATTAAGTACTCACCCTCATGTCGTTCCAAACCTGTAAGATCTTTGTTCATCTTCGGAACACAAATCAAGATATTTTTGATGAAATCCAAGAGTTTTTTTCATCCCTCATAGAAGGCAACATAATTACCGTCATTCAAGGTCCAGAAAAGTACTAAAGAAATTGTTACAACGGTTCAATGACTAAAATGGTTCAACCTTAATGTTATGAAGTGACGAGAATACTTTTTGTGAACAAAAACAAAACAGAAATAATGGGCCCTATCATACACCTGGCGCAATGTGGCGCCAGGCGCAACACAAGTGTTTTTTGCTAGTTTCAGCCCGGCGCTGTTAAATTGTTTAAATAGCAAATGCATTTGCGCCCATTTGTGCGCCCATGGGCGTGCTGGTCTGAAAACGAGGTGTGTACAGGCACGTTGTTGGCACATTACTATTTTTAGGCAACTGAAACAGACTGCGCCATTGACCAACTGAAACCTGGTCTAAAGTCAATGGCGCAATATTTGTTTTGTTATTTAAACAGCGCGTTAGTAATATGCGCCTATATGCGGGTGCACAACGCGCATACATTCTGCTTATTACACACACAGGGAAGTGCAGCAGCACAAAAAACATGCCAAATTAAAAATAAAAGGAAAAAACAGGGGTTGGCAATTAAGTTTGGCATCGGGCCAAAAAAAAATTTCGCCACTAGATGGCAGGCCAGAACAGAGTCAAAGGATAATTTAAGAAATTAATTGAAAAATGCAACTAGAATTGATGTAAAAGACTGTTCCAGTGTCTTTTGTAACTGGTATTGAGCTGTTACTCTGTGTTAAATCCTGTAGTAGGACAGTCATTAACAAAAAGCCACATTTGTGTGGCGGTGTCCGGGTTTTATACTAGATAAATTAATAAAGCAGAGTAGTGACACGTAACCTGGCAAGTATCTTTATTCACCAACTTGCAACACAGACCGCCTTGTTAAAACACATGTATGTGGGAGATTCGGAAAGAATAAAAATAACTAAAAAAATAAAAGGACTTGAATAAGCCCATTAATGGCATGTTTGAGTCATGCTCTTAACGAACTATGTTTTATTTCCTCTTTCCATATTGTGAATAATAAATGTGTAACATTTTAATTTGCTTGTTACACAATGTATCCTAACTTATTGTAATAATTATTTGACGTAGCCTACTTTTACACTCAGAATTATTCCTTGGCATCCTCACGTACTAAACTGCATTTTTTTTTAAATTGTTTGCGTGCTGGAGGTACGCTATTACGTTGTGTGCAGAGTGATGTTAACATTTAAGCGGATGTTAACATTATCTTTTGTAGCGTCGCGTCGTGCCGCTACAAAAGATAATCGAACCCATTATAATGATATTGTCTACACTGGATGTGGCGCGGTGCGACACAACACATTCCTGACAGTAAATGGATGGTAATTATGTTGCTTTCTATGGGAGATAAAAAAAAAAAAAAACCTCTTGGATTAAAAATATCTTAATTTGTGTTCCGAAGATGAACAAAGTGTCTTACAAGTTTGGAACGACATAAGGGTGAGTAATTAATGACAGAAATTTCATTTTTGAGGGGGAACTAACCCTTTAACACAACACACTAGCACTATTGCACACTATTTCAAACATACTAACATGGAACAAAATTTTAGAATTACACCCAAACACACACGACACCACAAACATTTAAAAAGTAGATGCTTCATATACATGATAATGTATATTATCAGTTTTTTTGTCAAATGGCAATTTAATGGTTGACAAACACACCATTTCACATTAAACATACTAACACAATTTTAGAACAAATCATACAGGTGTTTCTATTAAAGCTGTAAATTGTGCAACCTGCGACCAGAAATCTAACTCTGTGTTTGTAGTCAACATTTAAAACTGGATGACCACAAACACAGTGTTTTATGATGGCTTTTGCTGGCAAATAAACGTGAACTTCTTGGTCCAGGTAGCACGGAAAATGAGTAAATATTGTTCATTTACGCATACTACTGACACTATAACAATACAAAGCAGTCCCACAGTATCAATACATGATACCAGCTGTGCTTTCTTGCTCTCTCTTCTTTCCGAGAGCGAGTTGACACGCCTCCTATCACTCACTCGTCTCACTCACTCCAGTTGAAAAGTATTGGTGTTAGAAGGCCTGAATTTCTGCATAATTTTACTCATTCCCGCAAATTCCGCACTCACACCCATAGCGCGCATAAAGCCACCTCTCAAACAGCTTGCGAGTCATGAGTATCAAATTGTTTTTTTTTTTTTTTGCTGCTGTTACACCTACCTAAAAATACTTTAAGCACTGTTTATTTCCTTTTTTTTTCTTTATTCTGTTGTATTTATTTGTGCTACTAGCCTACTTGTAATTTACTTGTTCTCATTTTATTACTGTTTACTTGTCTTTTTTTATAAATCCAATTTAAAGTTTGAAATCAAGCTTCCTTGTGCTGTGTGCAAGCTGTTGCAACAAAAATTACCCCATTGTAAAAACACAAATTGTTGAGTGAACAAACATTTAGGTGATATAATTGTAATGGTAATTGATCAATGTTTATATGTGAATAAAGTGATTGTCTCTTCAGAAGACTTGTGTGGGGCTCAAAAATAACTGACGATGATTAGACTATAAACACCTCTTAAGATTTTTATTCATTATTTTAGGTAGTTTGGCACGCAGGGATTGTGTGTGTCTGTGAGAGAGAGAGAGAGAGAGAGAGAGAAAGAGTCTGGTGCTCAGTCATACAATACTATACAGTCATATTATTTCATGAATAATGCTAATGAAGATTTTTATTCTACTCTTTAATCCTATAAATAAAAATGTTTTTAAAAATTAGAAGCATTTGTTTTCATTGTTTAAGGTTAGCTACAGGAGCTATATTAAAAGATTACAATATTATTATTATTATTTATAAAATACATTAAAATGAATTGTAATGATATTAAAAGTAATAATTATTGATAATAATAGTGCAATAAAATTGAATATTATTATTAGATTTAATATATAATTGTCTTTTTTTATTATGTGCATGATCATTCATTTAGATTGACACCAAAAAATTGCTTGACATAAAGTCTTTGGCATTTGATGGAGCTTTACCAAGAATAAACCTTGTAGTTCAATGTAAATTTAATCTATGAGTTGGTGTCACTTGTATTTATTTCATTCTGACCATATTTCAAATTGCAACACAGGACCTGCGCTCCACAAAAAAAAAACAGTATTTTTTTCTTCTTTTGCCGATCCATGAAAAGCCAATTGTATATGAGCAGCAAATCTTCCTTTTAGAAGTTGCAGCATGCTTGTCTGCGTGACCTTGCAATACACAGTGGATCCATAAAATATGTTTAACCATTTTTTCTGTCTACAAGTTTTTTTACTGGTAGGCTGAAAGCAGTTTTACCCCTACTTGTACCACCAGACAGACTCAATCGTACGCAAAAGGTGTTTTTGTGCACTTGCTGATATAATTCAGACTGAGCTTATCTTGCTTACAGCTCAAACCAGGCAAAATTATTGCTAACGCCGGCAATGCAGATGGCCTCCATAAAAGGGCCCCTTTGTCGTGCATTTGTTTGCCATGTTGAGTTGTTGAGCACAACACAGAGACATGGCTGGAAGCATAGCACTTGAGGGCCTTAATAATTCATGCAATGTCATTGTAAAGCACGGTGTGCACTTGCTACTAAAAAAGAGTGAAGGTCATTTGTTTAGAACTCGGCTCCTTGTTACTGCAACAATAATTAAACAATCACATTGATTTTATGTCCACCTGCAGAGATTCAGCGACCCAGAAACATGCCTGGTTTACAATTACCGCATTTACTTCACTTTACATGCGTTAACGTTAACATGCTGTTTTTTGTTTGTTTTTTTGTTTTGTTTTTTCTTTTTGACCTCTTGGTTTATATAATATAAATAATCCTATTAAATGTCATATTCTTCATTTAATCCTGGATAGTTAGTATGATCCAGTTAGCCCTGCTGATAGATGCTGTAACTAAACCATTCAGCTGCCATTGAGATAAATGGAAAAATGCTAAAGGATAACTCTCTACAGGTATTATAGACCACATTGGTGCACAGAATAGTGCTTAATTAACATGGGGAAAATGAGTTTGCACATGGATGCACATGTTTGTTTGTGTGTGTATATACGTGGCTTGTCATAAAGCAGTTGGAGAGTAAAAGTAAGTTTCATGAAGTAAAAAAACTAGTGTTTTAAGGTTGTGCAATGTTTTGCCATGCATTAAAAAAGACTTGGGCACTGAAATGCACATGGCATTTGGCATTATTTTTAGGTTATGTTTTTGTGTTACATAATGAAAGATCATCTTTAAGGTATGGTCATCTCATTTTACCTCTTTTAAAAAATGAGTGGCATTTACCATTCTAAAACTGCCAAAAAACCAATGAACACTGATAAGACATTCCAGAAGAATAATCAATGATGATGTAAAATAATCAAGGATGCATTGTGAATTTAAAATACAGTTTTAAAGCCTGGAGATTTTTTCACCCACTGTGAAGCAATCATGAAAATAAATAATTCTGCAGAATTTGAGCTATAATGTTGAGCATTCTCATTTTTTTTTTCATTTTTGCACAAACAATCCCTTAGACATTTTTACAGGGTTAGTTCACCCAAAATTGAAAATCATTTACTTACACTCATGTCGTTCCAAACCAGTAAGACTATTGCTCATCTTCGGAATACAAATAAATATTTTAATGAAATCTGAAAGATTTCTGTCCCTCCATTGACAGTCTATGCAACTACCACTTTGATGCTTCAGAAAGTTCTTTAGGAGATTGTAAAACAAAGCTTGACCGCACACCTGGCATCCCTCACCCAGTGTAATATTTTTTTCTTTGGTGGCGGCTGCCCCCCTGTTTCGACCCCCATAGCAAACGAATAGTTGCTCTGACTTACACCACTGGCTAGTGCGGTGGACATAGGTCTGAAGAGCACGGACTGCACACAGTCTGTGAAGTTTCTCTTGCTCCTGCGGTGTGCATGGAGGAGGACAGAAGGCTTCAAGACTGACAGAATGTATGGTCGAGAATGGAATCTTAGGCAGGTAGTCAGGATGAGGATGCAAAATAGTGGAAAAATCTAAGCAGGATGGCGAGGTCTCCAGAGCCTGCAAATCCCCAATTCTCTTTAGTGAAGTAATTGTCATTAGAAAAAAGGGGATCCTGACTCTAATGGGAGGCCTTAAATCACCTAGCCCCACGAATGAAGTGGAAGTTAATCAGGGCATGACAAGCCGATATGACAGCCACAAAAAACCCTGAGAGTGGCAGGGCATATGCCTGCTGATAGTTTTCCCTGCAGAAACTCCAGCACTGTGTTAGGGAAGCTATTCTGAAACTGTAGCTTGACAAGCTACAAGCTACTCGTAAGTTAAAGTAGTTAAGTTACATTCAAACTACTTTTTTTATGAAAAAGTAGTTAGCTACACTACGAGTTACTATCAAAAAGTAGCTAGCTATTTTTTTTATAATGACATTGTTAAAGATAATTGAATTTCATTTTGTAACCTATCTGCAGTGTTGGGGAGTAGCTAGGTACAAGTAGCGTCGCTACTAGATTTATTTTTCAGTAGCTTTTCAGTAGCTCAGCTAGTTTTAAAACAGTGTAGCTTTTCCAGTCGCTAACTACTTTTTCCAGCAAGTAGCGGTGTAGCTACAATCCGTTTTGCATTCTGACGAGTTACAAGCCTGTAATTCAGTGAAGCAGTGCAGCGTAGTCCTCTTCTTACTAGAACACAAACTAAATTTGTTCATTACCAGCATCAATTGTTATATCATGCATCTTGCAGCTTTACAGTCCGTCCACCGACAAGAGAATGTCTGATATGTAAAGGACGTACATGAGTGGATATTTCACTATGCAAACCAAAGTTTAAAATGCATTCGTCATTGAAGACTTAAAGCACATACAGGAGGTGAATAATAGCCTTTTTAAATGGATTAATTATCCTGCTTTATTGCACTCTATATCAAATATTTATTAATGTTACATTTGTAGCAATTTTGCAGCTAGCTTGAGATATAGGTTATATTTGAGTATTATGTATCGGTTAGTTTACAAAATCAAATGATTAGAACAGCTTTTGCCATTGAAATGACTAGGAAAAAGTGTTCCAATCAACCTGAATTCACCTTTGAAATCATAATTGCATTGCATTCCCAGGTGAAAAAAGTACACTTCCATAATGTACTTTAAGCGCTCTGTTTTTGTGCACTAACTTTGTACTTAATATACTAAAAAATCTTCTTTAGTACTGCTTAAGATAATCTTAAGACCATCTAATTTTACTCAACTGTGTTATTTTGAGACACCATGAATATGAACTAAAATGGGCTTTTAACATTATCTCTGTATTAAAAAAAAAAATTTATTTAGTTACCACTTCTAGTACACTTAAACTAATCTTTCATACAGTGTACTACAAGTGATAATTTCGAGGCAGTTGATTTGGCAATCGAGATGATAGCCCCTCCAAATCCCTTGGGCTGGACGGTCACCTAAGACCGCTCCCCTCTTTATCAAGAGTGGGACTCTAGGTGAGGAACTAGGGTCTCACTTCCTTTCTTCCTGCAACTTGTGTGAATGTGTGTGTGTGTTTGTGTTTGTGTTAGATTTTAGTTTGTGTTGGAATAATCAATAAAATCTCATTTATATTTTTAAAGAAAAGTGTCTTGTGTTATGTGCTTACAAATTTAATGTCTTAAACTGCCAATCTACCTTGCTAATAAAGAGTGTTTTCACGATAATTGGATATTCATATATATTCGTTACAGAGCTTATAGTTATGGCCCATGCAAATGAACGCTGGATGATTCAGTTGCTCGGTCATAAAAAATTTACTCTTTTAAAATTCCTGATAAATTAATTAATAATTCCCTTTGAGCTAAATTGACCTGTGTACCCCTACATCATATTTCAACATGTTTCCATCGATTTCACACATTTTAGTCTGGCAATAGTTCAACTAGTACAATGTGAAGTTTATGTAACAATAACAAGTTCAAGGCACAATATGTAAGTTTTTTTAAATTAAAATATCCAAAAACCACTAGAACAATGTTATCTATTTAGTTGACTTGTGTACTTACATTATCCCAAATGTTTCCAAAAATGTTTAAATCCAGAGAAATAAGCTATTTTAACCAGGACATGGACTGTGTCCGTGCATCGCCTATTAATGACATCATACCCGCGTTACCCTCGGTTTCCGGTTTTATTTTGTAGAAACCATGGAAACACTAAAGACGATTTAATATATTATGTGTTTTATTAGACATGTGAGCAACTGTTTGGATGGATACATACATTTGGATACATTCATCGACAGAAATATAATCATGTTATATAGCTCAACACAGTAAGTTTTGTTTAAATCTTGTTTTCTTGATTTACAGCGAGTACCATGTTTTACCATTCCTTATATCGATCTAGCCTACTGCAGAGTGCATTAAGTGTTTCGTAGTAGCTGACAAGCGGACGCAGAGTAGCACTATAACAACTTTCAACACACAAATGTATCTAATATGATAAAACGGTGCTGTTGTACCCCACATTCGCTTTAAGAAGCGAAAGTGGCAACCGCGGCATAATAAAAGTTCCGCTGCTCTCAAGACGTGTGTCGTGCTTTTCTCTCATTAGAAATTGCTCTAGCGGCCTCGTTTCTGCTCGCACAGCACTCGGCCCTGCTCTGCTTCGTACAGTAACATTAATAATCTCATCCATGAACATGATTTCTGCACAAGTCCCATCCCGATTCTTTTCCACCAGCTGTAGACATAAAGACAACCCCTCATCATGATTCTGCAAAATCAAGCCGTCATCAAGCTACGCCTTTGTTTTGAATAAGTGACCTCTAGCTGCGAACATTTATGTAGTTTGCCTTTAACTACATTTACATTTACATTTACGCATTTTGGCAGACGCTTTTATCCAAAGCGACTTACATTGCATTATACTATACATTTGTATCTGAGAATGTGCAATCCCTGGGATCGAACCCATGACCTTGGCATTGCTAGTGCCATGCTCTAACCACTGAGCTACAGGAAAGCTACATGTAAGCAAATTACTTACCTCCGCTGGATCAACCATGTTCTTCTTCTGAGTTAAATCCAAGGCTTATAGACAAAAGAGTGTATCTAACTTGAGTCTCTTTCACACTGATAAGAGTAAATAGCAAGGTGGTTGCGCCGGTGTGACCGTCGGCCCGTGGGGGTTGACCAAGTCACCAAACAGACCGGAAGGTGAAAGGGGGGCATCAAGGAGAAACATCCTGTCTCTATCCTTGATGCCCGTTAAATAAGCCAAAGATGTCTTTCCATGGCGACCAACGCACCCATTAAACAGCTGATGGCACAGGCCATCTGCTTATGCTGGGTACACACCACAAGATAATCGGGCTGATTTTGGGCCGATTTCTCCCCTTCCGACAATCCTAGGTAATGTCCCGATTACAGATGGTTCTACAGATTATCTTATGAGATTTCCTGTGGTGTGAGGTATGCGACTGAGGCGCCCTGATCAATATGTTGAATATTTACGATCAGAAATTCTGATGTGTGGGGGAAACCCCAAGGCCAAACGCGCACACGCTTTGGTGATAATGATGTGAAACGAAACAATATCCAATCAGAAAGCGAGCTGACAGAAGACAGAAGCATAACAAACGCAGTCATGGCGCAGCACAAAGTTAAATGGATTTAGACAGCAGAGATGGAGGATCAGCTTGTCGATTTGTGACAACAGCACGAGTGTTTATACAACGTGTCCATTAAACATACTAAAATCATTCCAAATTCTATCAACGCAATTTCCTCCTGCCTATCATCCGTCATGTTTATTCTGAAGTCTCGAGAGATTTTGCGAGAATTCCCGTGTTCACAGATGGGACTCTGGTTGAAAATCTGTTTAAGTGTGGTGTGCTGTCTTTGTCACATCATGGCACACAACACACTATAGGAGCAAAACGGTTAAATCTAGGATTTTTTTTGTCCTCTTGTTTGTGGTCTGTCACACTTTGAAAATCTTTTAGTGTGTACCCAGCATTAATTGCACAGAGAGACAAATCCGTGGCTCGACGAAGCTCAGAGAAGGCTTTTTCGTCGATCGTACCAGCCACACCCAAATAATTGAGCAGGTCAGCCCGGTATGCCTGCAACACCACTATGGTGTGCAGCGCACCGCCAACCCGACCTGCTGCTTGAAACGCTTATCCCACCAGCATAGAGGTTGTATTTGCACGCTGTGACACGACTCTCCATGTACGCGCTTCAGATAAGTACACACACAAATCTCCTCACAGCGTGCGTGAGTTCTCTTTCACGTCTTATGGATGAATGTTTAAACTGGTAAGGTTTAAATGAGTTTAGTTTAAACACAGATAGCAACATGAGATGTTCAGGTCTCACCTGCGCTCGCGTCGCGCGCTATCAACACCCGGGTGATGACGCCGTAAATGACTGATCATAGAGCATTCGGCACGTCATTGAACATATGACAACGAGTCATCAGATTTGGGATGAACTGCGGTGCAAGCACGTGCCGAACCGTGGGTGGAGAACCAAACAGTTCGATTTTTTACAGCGAACTGTCCCGCCCCTAATATATTATATATATATATATATATATAATATCTCTGTTGTGTGTGACGCTTATATTTTCCATTGAGACACAAGACATTCCTGCACACTACTGTTTGGAAAGTAATTCCTGACAGTAGAGTGACAGAGTTTAAGCACACACACAGAGCAGTCTCTGAAGACAAAGAAACCTGAAAGGCACACCTGTTGCACATCTATTTGTAGCCTCTGACAAGCACACATTCCAATGACATCACTGTCAGAGGTTCAAGTTCAAGGCCAATTTGACTGGCGTGTTTACACACATTCTTCACAGCTGGTCACTCACAAAGTGTTCCTATAGTGCTAAACTCAGCGCAGCATAGAGAGAAGCTTTTGAAATGGAACCATCGGTACAAGTGGTCTCTACAATCTGCAATTACGCTTACTATTCTGTTGGGAAACACAGCCTGACATGGCAGCATTGGTTCAGCAAATAGTGTTAGTTTTGGGTGGAGCTATCTGTTTTTTGCAGATGGGGGCGTGTTTGGGAAACCTTATTGAAAACAGCCAATAGATGTGTTTGACATTAAGCAGCGCTGTGGAGACCGATCGGTGTATGACATCAAAGTATCATGAGAGCAAGTAGAGAGCAGACGGCTCTGTATGCTTTCACCAATCTGTCTGTGTAGTGCTGCTTCAAGTCGAACACACCTATTATTTTGGCAGTTCTGGTGGTGCACAGATTACACACTTCCCTCTTAAAACTGTTTTCAAACTAGACTGATTTCCTAACATTTTGGGAATCTGTTTAAAGCCAGTATCAAGAAAATAATGAAGAAATATTCATGAAATTTCTCTCTTGGAGGAAGAAGCTGATCATTTATGGTTGGAAATGATCTTGGCGTTATGAACCACTCATATGATCATTAATTATTCTATTACGAGAAGAATGTGAGGTTGAACATACTGTACAATGACAGCTTGATATTCGTAGCACCATCTGTTTAAGACACTGTCGTCAGTGCTAAGGTCTCGTCTCATTAGCCGAGGAAAGCACTCAGCAGTTTTATGACATCATTAATAGTGCAGTAAGCACAGAACTCATGATTGGATCTTACATAAACATATCTTACATATCTAGACAGGCGCTGTCAGCCTCATAGACTGATTTAACCAGTAAATGCAGGTCAGCTATCTGAACACTCACATAATTTGTGTAAAAAGTGTTATAAAACAACACTAAACAGAAGAATTCACTAAATGGTTGCATCTCTTTAGCAATCTATTTCATCACAATCTGGGTTTTATTTGCTAGCGATTCAGCCTAACTATTGTGATTTATTTATTGTTGTTGAAATAATACAGTAGTACTGCACTGTGAATATTTAGACTTCTTATAGATGTGTGTTATTAAAAGACTTATAGTGCAATGAACAAGGTGGTATGTAGAATTCTATGCAAAGAGATGTTTCACATTTTCTATTGGTCATAGCAGCAAAAAAAATTAATTAAATGATGAACAAACAATTGGTATAACAGGACATATACAGACATGAAGTGTAGTCAAGCACACATGAAATCTATAATTGAAATACAGCTGAAAAAAATTAAACAATAAATATTAGATGAAAAACTTAATTGAAACTAGAAACAGTGCAGTGGCAACTATATTAAATAAGGCTTAAGTTGAAGTATTAAAATTACAAAAACTAAAACTGAAAGAAAAAAATTGAAATATTACAAATAAACACAAACTAATAAAAAATACAAAAATGCATTAAAAAAACAATAAACTTTAAAATCAAAATGAAAACAGGAAATTAAAAGCTAAATCAAAATATAAATAAATAATCTTTTTAAACATTTCTATTGAATTATTTATTTCGGTTCATAATTTGTGGGAGTCAAAAACAGAGTGTAAATAAATTCAGGTTAACTAGGTTATTAATAAGGATAAGTTTGTCTCAGTATATATATGTGTTTCCTATGTGTTGTCCTTTCATGAATACCATTTTTGTTTAGTGGTCCTCTGGTAGTGGACACATGGACAAACCTTTTTGGAGGTCTTTTGCTGTTATCTTTGGGTTCTTTCCTCTTTCAGGATTTCCTGTTGTGTTCTTAGAGTGATATCTGCAGGAAGTCCACTCCTAGAGTGAGTAGCAACAGTCCAGAATCTTATAGTTTATTGATTAAACACCCAGGTCATTAGCAATGCTAGTCTTTTCCAACTTTGTGCATCTCTGATGCATTTTCAAAGCTTTTGGGATTCCAGTCTTTCAAGAGAAGAACAGATTTGTCAGCTTTGTGTGCCTTTATTTAAAGGGCACACTCTTAAATATAAAGGTTTCAAAAGGCGAGCTTGGGCGGCTCTCGAAGGGGCTGCCTGTGCAAAGTGTGAGCTGCTGCCACTCAGAATGCTCCGCTCCCACCTGGCCCTGTTCTATTAGATGGGATAAGCTCACGCTCCCCATGGTTCAGGACCTGTGTCCACCGAGCAACGTGGAGTTTATAATCTTGGGGGTCACAAGTAGTAGCCCTGGTTGAGAACCTGATGCTGGAACTATCTAGCTCAGAGGAGTTAGATGTTCTAAGCATCAAGGCAGGAGAAATCGAAGTCTTACGACCTCATTCCCCTGCTTTTGAGGAGCTGCTGGAGGTTGTGACTAGAGCAGTAGCCTGAACTGAACATCGAATGACCATCAGAAAAGCAGGAAGCACAGAAGAAAAGCAAACTCGATGAACACTTCCTGCAGTCTCGGTCACAGCCTTCGCGTCAGAATATGCCTTTCTTTCATGATGATGGTTTCTTTCTTTCACTGAGGTGTGGAGATCATGGAAAAGGCCATTCTCATCAGGGTTATTGAGCCCAACTGTCAATAATTATTTCTCCATCTTGGGCTTGAAAGAGAATGGCTATGGAGTGATCCTGCAGGTTGAGAAAACATTAGTTTATCTCTCACCCAACGCTGCATCATCCCTCAAGGCAGGTCGGGCTGGTGCATGCCTGCACAGTATGGGCATCATGCATGCATACCAGGCCGACCTTCTAAAAGATCTATATGACACCGAGGCGGTCCGGCTCAATGATATTAAAGAGCTTTGTCAAGCTACAGACTTGTCTCTCTGGGCCACTAAGGAGATGGTCCGTGCTGCACCATGGCAGCATTAGTGGCTAAGGAGAGGCGTTTGTGGCTGAACTTTTCGGGCATTGGTGATGCTTCCTCATCGATGCCCCGCTTTCGCCTTCTGGCCTCTTTGGTGACACCGTAAATACTGACGTCAAGAGGTTTCAGGAGATGAAGCGACAGTCAGCCGCATTCAAACAATTCATCCCCCACCGTCGTTCTAGATCTTGTAGGGCTGCTGCCAGGGAAAAGCCTGGGGGTCGAAGCAACATTCTCAACTGAACTCTTCTAAGCTGAAGGCAGATCTGAGAACTATTATTCAGGCAAGGAAGGCTTTGGGAAAGAGGTCCTGACACTATGCGCAGGCCTCTAAAGGGTGGTCCCCCTTGTGGTGGAGCGACAGCACTTCGCTCCTCTGCGGAGCCCTCAGGAAATCGGTGTTTGCTTCCACTGCCTCATGCGCTTCAAGACGCATCGGTTTCCAGCAAATTCAAATTGCAGTGTCTGCTCAAAATCATTTCACCCCTGTTGAGTTTGCTCCCTCAGATGAGGCCTGTAGAAAATTTTGTTTGGTTTTCCCCTGCTGGCCAGCAGCTTCAGAGCACCAAGTTTATTTTACACACAACACCCAAAGTCAGTCTCAGGAGACTGATTCCCTTAGTAGAGTATGTAGAAGCTCTTCACAATATATTTCAGTGGGTTCTGCTTAAGGTGGAAAGCGGTTACAGAATTAAATTCAAGTACCATCCGCCGAAGTTCAGTGGGGTGGTATCAACCCTGAGGAGGGTCGGGTGATGGAGCTATAAGTTCATTCCCTCTCCTTCGGGAGAGGCAGGCCAGGTTCTACAGCTGGTACTTCATAGTTCCCAAGAAGGATGGTGGGCTGCATCCCATTATAGATCTCAGGGTATTGAATCATTCTCTGAGGAGATTCAGGTTCAAGATGTTAACTATCCCTATCATCGAGAGTCAAATCAGGTCAGAGGACTGGTTTGTCACAACAGATCTCAAGGCTCCCTATTTCCATATATCCATCTTTCCTCAACACAGGAAGTTCCTGAGGTTTGCTTTCGGGGGAAAAGCATACCAAAATCTATCTTCCGTTCAGCCTAGCATTATTCCCTCGCACCTTCACGAAGTGTATGGATGCAGCTCTGGCTCTGCTGAGACTCCAGCACATTTGTATACTCAATTATATCGACGACTTGCTCAATCTAGCTTAGTCAGAAGAGATGGCAGTTCGGCATCAAGTTCTTCGCTATATGAGGTGCTTGGGGTTAAGACTCAATATCAAGGAAAACTCACTGTCTCTCCAGCAGAGAACTACATTTCTGGGGCTAGTGTGGGATTTGTTCCCCAAAGTGTCGTCTTCGACGCAGCACGAGTTCCTTCAAAAGGGAACGTTTCAGGTTACGACTGTAATCCTTCTTCCCTGAGAAGGGAATGAGACGCTGCATCCCTTTGCCAAACCTCCTGAGTGCCTAAGAACGACTTGCTTCAACCTATCAGAAGATAACACTGTTCTGTGCCGGCTCCCCTTTGTTGCTTCCGTGTACGCCGTCACATGTGACGTCATGACGCAACACCAATCGAGATTGGACTACTTCCACACGTGCTTCATACACTATCACACTGGAGACGTTCCCCAAAGTGTCGTCTTGTTCCCTTCTCAGGTAACATGGGTTACAGTCGTAACCGAGATGTTTTTCTCAGTGATGCCATAGAAGAACCATTTTGGGTTCCCCAAAATAACTTTTCAGTAAACAGTTCTTAGTGTGAAGAACATATTCTCAAAGGATTCACAAACTTATACCTGCCACTGTATATTATAATTGTACAAATATGTTTATACAACAGTTCTTTCTGGTTCTCGAATCTGATTGGCTGAGAGGTCTTTTCAGCCATGCCATAATCTACCAGTATCACAGTTTGAATCACACAGCTTTCAGCATTCTCATGGCGAACGAGCAAACCCACCATATTTTTACAGATACTACTATGGTGTCACAGAATGTTGTTTTAAGAGTTTTTTTTTTTTTTTTTTAAGGTGAGAATGTAGTTGTTTAGGTGAGAATGTAGTTGTTTAGACCTCAAATATGCGATTTATGTCAACATAACACTATTTGAAAATTTGTTTAGACTTTTGGAGATATGAGCTGCTTCATCTCAGCCAGTCCTTTGGTAATTTGCCGCTGGCTCTCATGTAGATAGTGTTTAAAACATGAGGTTTTAGTTTTGGGTATATCAAATGGGCAATCTTTGGTCTTATTAATCTATTACTTGTTCCAGAGCTAATTGATTTGGCTTAAGGGCTATATTAAGTTTCATAACTTTAATATTTACATTGAACTTAAATCCTGTACTAACTAAAGCGCTGCTTTTGTACTGGTTGACTGAACTGTTTGCATGTGTTTATTTCCTATTGTACAAACTTCTTATACTGTTATGATGGCTATTGTTGTTCATTTAAATATTATTGATCAATAAATAATATTTTATTTAAATAGCATGCTGTACTTGGTATTGAGAAAGGGTCCATTAGTGATTTGGGGTTTGACTTCAGTGAAAGTTACATTAATACGCCATTTTAGATGGCAGTAAAGACTGTCTTTATGAGTGAGTCAGTCGCAAAGACTTATATTGAAAGGGACTGAAGGTTGTAAACAAGGACTTTATTTTCACTATAAACAACATATTACAAGATGCAACTGACATGCATTGACTAGCGCTGTCATGGGAAATCCCCTTAAATGTTAAAAGGATAAAGATATCCTATCAGCTTTCCTATCAGCTAGATGCAGGTAATGCACTTGCTTAGTCGATCTCTCTCTCTCATAATAATCTACTCTACATAATACAATAAGCTTCAATGAAGTAACGAAGGAACACTGAGTTGCTTCATTGAAGCTTATTGTACTATTGTAGTTCTAAAGTGATGTTTTAGAATTAGTAACGGAGGCATGGTCACAACTGTTAAACTGTCAATTTGAGATTTGAATCTGTGGCGGAAGGAAGTAGTTCCTCATAAAAGAGGTTTTTAAAACACTCCGTTGTTGTTTCTTATTTATTTACACACTTGTGTCATCGAACTGTTGTATAAATGCAATATCACACTCATAGCCTTGCGATATGGCTCTGTATTAGCATGGCTGTGATTACCTACGGCCGAATCACAGCTGTGCTGGTTTAGAGCGATATCACACGGCTACTCTGTGATATTGCTTATGTATGTACAATCAGTCAAGTAATTCAGAAAAGCTTGCCTATATCAAAAGTCTTTGTTTTTATGGATGGTGGACCATGGATAATCCACTAGCGGATCGATTGTATGCAAAAAGTTTAGTGTTTAGCAGTTTTTGGTGGGCATAGTGCCTGCTTTGTGTGATTACTTTAGTGAATCTGGTTTGAAAACAACACAGACAGCATGTGTGCAAATAAACAATGTTATCAGCGCACACAATTCCTCCCACCTCAGGAATCCTTTTAATAGTCCAAATGCCCCCCTTTCTCTTTTACACATAAACCCATGCTGGATGAATTAAAACGTTAAGATTTCATAACACTTACTATTACACCAGGATATTAAACTCTGTATTAACGATTGCTAAAGTGGCCATTATATAGGCACACTCTTTAAAGTGCTTTAAAAGCTACATAATGGAATTAATCACTATTCACTTCTCTATAGAGAATCTGCATAGATTATGCACATGCAAGTTTTCTTCCTATATGCATATGGTTTGCACTCAAGAAGCAATTTTCTTGAATGCAAACCATCAAATCATTGTACAAAAGGTAACCATGGCAAAATTCAGTGAATATATTTATTCACCTTGGCATATGTTGCCCTAGGCTACATTATATAATGTGTCAACTCAAGGGCTGATAATGGTTATTGCATGAATTAGGGTAAACAAACAGCTGAAATTGTCAAAAAAAAATAAAATTAAAAAGTGTTTGCAAAACATTTCTCCCCCAAAGCTCATTTTGCTTCAGTTTCATATGAAACACAAATAATGAGCATGATAATTTAAAATGCTTCTGACTTCACTTAGTGAAGGATGGATAGACTATGCAGAATGCTGCAAAAACAAAGAACAGAAATTTTCAATTAGTCTGTAGTGCTGTGCCTTTGAAAGAATTTGAATGGGATGCAAATGAAAAAAAGAAATGCAAACCATATCATACAGGAAGTAATGAATAATCTATTATTGCTTGTGTTTAAGGTCTGATCTCCAGGTAAGTATTTCAGAAACAAAGAAAACAAATCTAAAAATTCAAAACATGTCAGGTCTATCACAACCTGAAATTTACAAAGAGCTTAATTCAAAAGCAGCGCTGAGTGTCAAAGTCACACATTCACAACATAATTTCCATGTAGTCAAATCCACTTTAATTCTCAGTATAATCCACAAGAGGAGCTCAGCCTCAAGTGATCAGATTATGCTGATTATAAATTAGTTGGTGCTCTGAACGGGCTTTTTCCGACATTAAAATAGTTCCTGTCACAGTTTAAAATGTAGAGACAACTATAGTAAACCACGTGATGGATTGGATAGGTTGGGTGGAAATGTATAAAAGAGATTTAAAGAGATTGAGAGAAACAGTTGTTAGTACATCGCAGATCCAAACACAATGTTTCAAACATATATCTCAAACTTTTCATAAAGCATGATTTCAATCTTGCATGAAATTGAAGGTTCACTACAGAGTGATTTTCCCAAGGAAATTAGTTATTTGTGAAATTTCCATTTCACCTATGACATATTCAAAAAATATACAAAGTGAAACTGATATAATTTTTTTTTTTTTTTTTTTTTTTTTTTTTAATGCCTTATGTCAGATATCTGCATTACTCCCAATAAGCATTGACCTCATAGCTTTACTTTCAATAATGCCTAGTACCTCATCTGAAGGGACCCTCAGTAATGGCAAAGGACCAGGAAACTAACATAGGGACCTCTGAGTGGAGCCATAATTTAGCAAGAAAGCAAGTTTAATTTAGCACTGTTGCACATAACATCTATATAAAGAATATGGAGGGCTGTTTGAGCAGCTGGTTATAAGAGAATTTAAAATGGAATTCCCGAAAGACATGATGGGTGAGTGCTGTTTGAATTTGTTTCAAGGAAACAAGGCTTAAATAACCACTGTCCAACCTAAATATGTTACTCTAACCCTATAGGGCTAGAGTATACTTATTCCTAATACAACTCTGTAGAACCTAATGAAACTTTGTTCAGCATTGTAATCAGCAAGACAATTATAGTTAAAGGTTTTTACATATATATACATAAAGGTTTTAACATATATATATATATATATATACACACACATATATATACACACATATATATTAAGATATACTATATACTATATATATATAATGCATATTATATAATGTTATAGGCCCACTGTGAATCGTGGTTATGTTTTCTTTTTCCCTTTTGAGTTTCTCCTCATTGCTGCAGATTCTGGCTGTTAATCATCTGGGAAAGCGGACTGGCTCCTCTTGGCATCGCATCCTTTAAAAAATGCGCTTCTGTGCAATACAAGGAGAGGCGGGGCTCTGAGCGTGTGTTCTGCCGTGAGGACACGTTGGTGTCAGTGTTCCTCCGGCCTTGTTGTAAAGCTGATTTAAGTGAAGTGAAGTGGAGTGAAGCAGCCTGTACATGTTTAACGTTGTTTTCCAACTGTTTGTCCCACCATCTTTTCTTGGTTATTTTCGCTAATTCTCTGTCTAATGTCGTGCTGGTATTAAAAGGTAATCTGTAAACAGGGAAACGTCACTACTCTGTAGGGGTTTGTTTTATTCTTACGTTTAATATTGTGTCGGTATTAAAAGGTAATCTGTAAATAGAGTAACGCCACTCTTATACGAAATGGGTGCCTATTTTGTTTTAAAGCTATATTTTCTCCTGGTTTTGATCAGATAGGGAGATAGGGAAGTGTGATGTATTTTTGTTTAATATTTTCTTTTGTTAGGATAAGGTAGCCTTCTAAAAATAGCTAGTTTTTGTTCTGTTTGTTATTATAGCTCATGCCCATTTCTACAGTTGATATAGTGGCTTATAAATGAAAGAAACCGCTAGTCGCTCCTACAATAAACTCAGATCGGTGTTTTCCCTATGTGACGTTCTTCATTTATGTTTCTCTTTAACGCTCCTAGACTGGAATGTAACTATATATATATATATAAATTAATGGCTGTGTGTTGAGTTATTTTGAGCGGACAGCAAATTTACACTGTTATACAAGCTGTACACTCACTACTTTACATTGTAGCAAACTGTCATTTCTTCAGTGTTGTCACATGAAAAGATATAATAAAATATTTACAAAAATGTGAGGGGTGTACTCACTTCTGTGAGATACTGTATGTATATATATATATATATTTCAGAACTCATTGGGGTTTTGCTCACTGAGAACCCCTGAAATATTGCTGATCAATATGCTTCCTCAAATGAGCATATATTAATATTGTATTTCAAAAAAGTATGTCTCTCTCTCAAGATTCTCTCTCATTTCAATACTGTGCCCTAAGAAAAAAAAAATCAATCTTCAGAAGAGTCAACCATCACCATCTCACAAAAGGCGCCCAACTTCAGTATGCCAATAAAGAGAATTTTTTTCCCCATTAATTTATACAATTTAAATTTCAGATGGTCCAAGGACTATCAAGTCAACTGTGTCATTTAATTATGGCCGTTTGAAATGAGTTTCTTCTTTTCTTTAAAGTTTTTGAGCTGTGATAAGAGCTAGCTCATCACATTACATTCTGCTGTTGCGATACCCATTTCAGCTGCTCACTCAGTCTAATTGTTCAGATGATAATTCAGCCTGACATCCCAGGCCGTATAGAGCAAAGAGCAGTGGAGGTAGACCAGGCACATTTTTGACAGTTTATTCATTTAAACTTGCTTGTGTGCATCAGTGGTGCACACAGACAATATTGGACAAATATTGAACTTGTTTTGGGGGCTGTGTTGTCCCATTGTTTTCATATTGTCTCTGTGTGAGAATTATCTGTGTCTATTAATGCAGCAGCATGTTTTGCGTACTCTCAACACCAGGCATGTGTGTTGGCTTGTATTGTCATTTTTCTTGTTCCTGCTTTGTTGGGGGATTTATGTATGTCTATTTATGCAGCAGCAGTATATCTTGCCTGCTCACAGCAGCGTGTCTGTGTATCTAAACTCAGCAAAAAATCAGGAAAATCAGAAAAAATTTTCAGGATACTGTATTTTAAAGATATTTTTTAAAATCCAAATAATCTTTACAGATCTTTATTGGAAAGGGTTTTAACAATATTTTTTCATGTTATAGTCCTTCTGCAGGGGGCATGAGGACTGCAGATGTGGCCAGAGCAATAAACGGCAATGTCCGTTATGTAAGACAGGAAGGACAGCTGATCATCCTTGCAGTGCCAAACCACGTGTAAACATGTATAAACAAGTATATTAGCAGTAGCAAGTCCATACTTGCTCTGCAACAGCAGCAATAATCAACAACAGCAGCATAGCAGATCTAGTCTGCCAAGACAAAATACATTAATATTACCATATTCAATAACATATAGATATTCCGAGAGTTTTCATGATTAAAATATCTAGTTCAGTCATGAAACTCTAGAGGGTGCAGGCTGATAGGTCCTTAACATGCATTCTGCAAGCAGTCGCATCATTACTGCATGGCACAAGCTGATTGGCCTCTGCTGATCCTGCAGCCAATGAGATTGCTTGCTTAACCTTTAAACAGCCTGGTTCATCAAGCTTGTTCGACTTCATGCGGCGCTGCAAAGATCGGCAGCCATCTGACAAAAGCAATGCATTCTGGTTAGAAAATTTGTCTGACTTTGATCGGTGCTGCAGCTGCCTCATGATCAATGACACGAGAGCAAAACGAGACCAGCCGCCTAGATCAGGCACTGCAGTTGCTCAAAATTGGCTCCAAAAGCCTTGATGACGACACACTTTATTCTCATTGGTCAGATTCTGTGATGACAAGGGCAATGTGTGTTGCTTGTTTTTTCTTAGACACAATGTGTCCGACCTGACGGTTAGTCCTGCAGTGCACTCTCAGAACTCTCAAACCTTCCACCTCTCCCAGCTCCACCTGCCTAGATCTGCTACAGGGATTTATGTATGTCTGTTTATGCAGCAGGAGCATATATTACATGCTCACACCAGCGTGTCTGTCCATACTTGCTCTGCAGCAGCCGAAGCATAGCAGCTCTAGTCTGCCAAGACAAAATACATCAACATTGCCATATTCAATAACATGCTAACATCTTTCAAAGAGTTGTCATGATTGAAGAAAAAAAAAAGCGTAGGTTAGAAGCGTACGGACAGACTGGACTGATGGAAGCTGCAACGATTACCCATACTATTAAAGGCACAATATGTAATCGTCACCGCTAGAGCTCGCTTATTCAAAACAAAGTTGTAGCTTGATGACACCATGAATGAGTATGGATTGATGGGAGTTGTCGTCTTTCTCCTCCACAGCTGATGGAAAGGAATCTGACGGACTTGGGCAGATGAGCTCATGGATGAGCTAATGTATTAAAGTTTTATTAACATTACTGTGGTATGAAGCAGGGCAGGTGCTGAGAGCAGTGCGAGCGGAACGAGGCAGCTGGAGTGAATGCTAATGAATGAAAGACACCTGAGCGAAACGTACACTGGCCTCAAGTCCAGCTGAGCTTTTATTATGTTTATGCTGCAGTCAGCTGCTTCGGCTCTTTTCGTTGCGTATGTGTGGTTACGCAGCGCTGTTTTACATGGTTAAAACAGTCATAAACTAAATTCATTTGAGTGTTTTGAAAGTTATGTTAACGTTACTGGCTGGTAGACTTGTTGCACTTTGCAGTAATCTAGATCCATATTAGAATATATTAATAAAAGCTGGATGACTTGTGTTGCTAAATGACAAGCAATTAATTTAAAAATATATTGTATGATGGAGAAAGCTCTCTCTGATTATGCTATGTTAGCCAGTTGACAAAATAGTTGTCTCTAAGACGTGGTAAAAATATGGTACTCGTGGTAAACCAATTCAAACAATAAGACTAACCGTGTTGAGCTATATAACAGTAATTTGTTTTCTGTCGATAAAAGTATCCAAACAGTTGCTCACCTGTCTAATAAAACTATTAAGGCATCTTTGGTGTTTCAATGGTTTCTACGAAAGTAAAACTGAAAATCGAGGTTATGATATCACTGACAGGTGACAGGCAATGAAATAACGTCATACCCGCATTACCATCGGTTTCCGGTTTTATTTTGTAGAAACCATGGAAACACCAAAGACGCTTTAATATTTACATGTTTTAATAGGCAAGGGAACAACTGTTTTGATATATTTATAGACAGAAAACTAATTGTTGTTTTATTTTTTGCGAGTACCATGCTTTACCATGCCTCAGAGAAAAACATTATTTTGTGAAGTAGCTAACATAGCATAATCAGATGCAGCTTTATTTTTAGTAAGAGTAATATACAGCATTTTTCCATCATACAATACATTTTAAAATGAATTGCATGCCATTTATCAACACAAGCCATCCAGCATTTAATATGATATTCTAAAATCGATCTAGCTTACTGCAGTGTGCAACAAGTGTCTCACAGCAGCCACCGAGCGAACGCACAGAGTAACGTTATAACATCATTTTCAACACACTCAAATGTATCTAATATGATAAACAGAGCTGCGTTACCTCATACTCATGACCAGAATAGCGGAAGCGGCGCCGATGACTGTGGCATAATAAAAGTTCCGCTGCTCGCGGCGTGTGTTGCGCAATCGCTCCAGCGGCCTTGTTCAGCTCCCACAACACTCAGTCCTGCTCTGCTTCATACTACAGTAACGTTAATAATCGTATCCATGAACATGATTTCTTCCCGAGTCCTATCCCAATTCTTTTCCACCAGCCGTTAAGGTGAAGACCATATCCCAAGATTCCACGCTCAAACTTGGCGTCATCAAGCTACGCCTTTGTTTTGAATAGGTCTATAGCGACCGCTAGTGGACAGAAAATATTACATATTGCACCTTTAACTAACATACCCACCTCGCAAGATGACACCCAACTATACATTTGTCGCATTTATGACCATTGTAGTCACAGTCTAAAGCCATGATGTTTAAATGACAAGGGGGTGAGTTTATAACAGAATCTTTGTTTTTGGATGAACTATACTTTCAATAAAACTTTTTTATACATAATTTCCCACTCTTTTTGCATGCTGTAAAACAATTTTGTGAACAAAGATTTCATTGTGTTTGGAAGCATTTGATGGTTATACATTGTGCATCTAGAATGCTTATGGTAATCCTTATTTCCTTGTGGCTGATTTTTTACAAGTTTTTTACCCACAGGCTATATTCAGCCTAAACAGTTAAACTCTCAGAACTGTACATTGTCTACCATAACTGTACTTTTGTACATAACATCTAAAATTGTACATCTGTAAAATACATCATGAACTGTACACTTGTAAACAACATCTGTACATTCATTAAAAATTCTATATATTTTATCTATATTTCTACTACTGTATTATATTGCATTATTTAAATGTTTGTGTTTTATGTTATTGTTATATTTCATTTCTACTGTGTAATTCCTATGTATGTCTGCACTATGTCTGTATCTTCTTGTGCATTGGAAGCTCCTGTCACCAAGACAAATTCATTGTGTGTGTAAACATACTTGATAATAAACCTCATTCTGATTCTGATTCTGTTAAATGTTATGATGGTTAGAGGTAGAAGACATGTAAGTCAGGTTCCCACGGGTGATGGAATTTCTGGATTATCATGGAATTTTAAAAGGTCTATTCCAGACATTGAAAGTCAGGGAAATCTATATATTTTTTGTCCAAGTCATGGAATATCAGGGATTTTTGTTTGTCGCTTTAAATTTTAATTTCCATTTATCAAAATGTATTTTTTCTATACCGCTTTTTTATTTTATTTTTTTTTTTGTATTGTTTCACGTGTTTTGCGTATTGTTATGGTTAGGCTATTTTTCAGCAGCATTTTATTCCCTTCCCGCTCGTCAGCTTAAGTCAAATGCAGTCACCTGTACCTGTTAACTAAGGCAAACATGCCAGGAAAATGTACATTTCAAGAGCTTTGGCTACATAATGACCACTTCAAAGATTGTCCTAACCAGCCGCGACATGACAAAGGATCCTATTTTTTAAATGGTTTCTATATTTCTTGGATATTGCAGCTAATAGTTCAGGTCACAGAGAGGAACAAGGACATAAATGCACAAAGAAAAGTATTTATTACTTACAGTTTGAACGTTCTTGTTTCCTTTTATTTCTTTTCAAACTCTGAGGTAAAATATCCATTATTGCTCTCATAGTGGCTATTAAAGTCATGCAAAATGATATTCAAGCTCAAACCATTTTAATATTAAGCAAAGCTCAAACAAGTGTATTTCATGACAAAGATTGTATCGGTCACTGAGTATGTATTTTGAATAATGTTTTATGGTTTAATTTTGTTTAGTTTAATTTCATTTGGTTTTCGTGTTTAGCTGCGAACAGAGCCCGCCCACACGCTGTTATGATTGGCTGTGATTTATGATTGATTTTTGATTGATTTTGTCATCTTGTAGCTTTGTCAAGTCTAGGACACAGTAAGTTTAAAAAAAAAAAAAAAAACAGACATGGTAAGTCGCCTTTTCACTGCACGATTGTCGCATTTCGCCCCCTAGTGGCAGTCAAACAGAATTATCAAATTGGTCATGCGTAGCCATTACCTTCGTTTATTCACCATGGTAGAATGAATAAATTAATAAACTACCAACATTACTTCTGAAGGAAAAATATTATGGGACTTAATTATTTAATAATTATTAATTATTTATTTCAGACTTAAATAATCATAACCATTTACAGAAATAGCCTAGTGTCAAACATTCTAAGACAGTCTGCAAAAACTAAATGTGTAGAAATCAAAAGACTGAATGATGAACTTGATGAGAAACAGAAAATCCTCTAAAGCGTTTAACCCCTGAAAGCATAAAAACTATAAATTAATTTCTGTAGAATTAGTACAGAAAAATATCAAAGTGCATTTAATGAGTAAAAAAAAAAAAAAAGTAGTGTGTATGAGTGTTTAACTTAGTTTTGTACTAAAAACTTCTGTGAACAAGTAAATAAAGCTTGCAAATGGATGGATTTAAAATACTGTCTGTGGCTGATTTTTGTCTGCTCAGTGCTCAGCACAACAGCGGCCTGTTTTTCCGTTCATTATAGGTCATGGAAATTCAGCTTTTTAGTCAGTGAAAGTAAGGGAAAAGTCAGGGAATTTGACATTTGGCTTAGAGTGGGAACCCTGGTAAGTAGGTGATATTGCTGTTGAATATTTGCTGGTAAAAATTGGGGTATATTATTAAAATACTACTGGAAGAAAACCAGCATTATTGTACACTTTAAAGCCCAAAGTATACTTCACTTTTTACGTGTACGGCGCGTAATGTGAATTTCTCCATCAGAAGAGTATGCATGTACTGTACACCACACATACTTTGTACGCACATGTTGCGCTTTTTTTTTTTTTTTTTTTTTTTTTGGAGTTTTTAATTTATCCACGAGGTGACAACTGTGCCCTGGGGCCGTCAATTCACAAGGTAATCAATGAAAACCTGCATAAACAGAACAGACCGGAACGCATGCAAGCTACAGCGGCGATGGAGGCTTATATAGATGACAGATCATGCGAAGAGGTTAGAAAGTACCCTCATTTGTACAACTCTAGCATCAAAGAATACAAACACAGTACTGTGCAAAAGTCTTAGGAACGTTAGTATTTTCACCCCAAAGAATGGGTTTAAGCCAGTTATTTATATCTCTTGCTGTAGTTTGTCAGTAGGAAATATCAGTTTACATTTCCAAACATTCATTTTGCCATAAATTGTAATAATCCAGTGGTATTTTTGTATGCACAAGCAGTCTGACAACAGCCGGTGCTCCACACATAGATCTGATCTCACCATCATCAAATCTGTCTGTGATTACATGAAGAAACAGATGAAACTGAGACAAACTAAATCCAGAAGAACTGTCCAAGACGCTTGAAGAATCCAACCTGCAAATCTACTGTATTGTGAGAAGTTTTAGGCACTTGTGTAAAAATACTGTAAAGAGAGGATGCTTTCTAAAATAATGTCATAAATGGATTTTATTTAGCAATGAACTTCTATTAATTAAATCAAATCAGTATTTGGCGTGATCACCCTTTGCGTTTAAAACAGCTTTTGTCCAGGTACACTTGCACATCATTTTTAAGGTAGTTTTGGAGGCAGGTTTCTTAAAATGTCTTGGAGACACGGCCACAGTTCTTCTGGATTTAGTCGGTTTTAGTTTTTTCTGTTGCTTCATGTAATCCCAGACGGAGATGGTGAGATCAGATCTCTGTGGAGCACCAGCTGTTGTCAGACTGCTTGTGCATACAAAAATATCACTGGATTGTTACAATTAATAGAACATTTCAATACAATTTTGAAATGTAAACTGATATTTCCTACTGACACACTACAGCAAAACAAATAAATAACTGACTTAAAACCCTTCTTTGGGGTGAAAATACTAACGTGCCTAAGACTTTTGCACAGTACTGTACACCTGTGTACGCGTGAGTTAAGTGAAGTATACTTTGCAAGGCTGTGCATTCGAAAAAAAAAAAAAAAAGTCTGTAGGCTCTTGAAAAACATAAATCCACCTGTAAGTTTAAAAATCTGATAAAAAGTAGGTAAACCATCAGCTCTGTAGTTTGCATGGCACGGAGATCTGTGCTGATTTTGTACAAAAAAAAAAAAAAAAAAAAAAAAAAAAATTCTGACTTAAGTTCTACTTCAGAGAAAAGACTTTTAAAATGTTATTGGAAACAAGCCATTGCTCCAGATTTTCTGTTGAAATTGTGCCGTTGTTTACCCAGGGGATCTGCAGACTGGCCCACGTTACCACTTACTTGGAACTGAACAACTGACTATGTTACTGCATAATTTTGCCCAACAAACAATCATGGTGCATTATGGTCTTTGTTCACTTACTCTTAATTTAAAATCATATTTTAACATCCAGATTAATTTAATTCATAATATTTATGTCATTACAAGCTGGCTTGTGTAATCATCAATTGTCAGAAGTAATTTAAATATATGAATAAAGAGAGAAAAAAAAGAACAGTACTATTAAAGGGGCCTATTATGCCCCTTTTCACAAGATGTAATATAAGTCCTTGGTGTCCCCAGATTGTGTCTGTGAAGTTTCAGCTCGAAATACCCCACAGATCTTTTATTATAGATTGTCAAATTTGCCCTTATTTGGGTGTGAGCAAAAACATGCCATTTTTGTGTCCCTTTAAATGCAAATGAGCTGCTGCTCCTGGCCTGCTTTCCAAAAGAGCGCGGAGCTCTAACAGTTCGCACTTCTGTTGCTCAACTACAACAATGCTGGAAAATCACACACAGCCAAAATGACGATTGTCAGTAATGGTGTTCAGCCTTACATTGTTCAAACCGTCGGACACTGATGAAGGGACTAGGAAGAAGTTTTGGAATGCAGCTGGACATTTCTGAATGGTTAGTGGATAGATTTATGTAGTTGCTGTGGAGCTGATTCAACTCATCAACTAGCATGTGCCGTCATGTTAATCTTTTGTGCAAAACCCATTTGGATGCCTTCTATACGTAGCATACCTGTTTGCCAAACAGAGCCATACACACACCGGCTAGTGTTAATGATTGCTCTCAAATGCTGTGAATATTCTAATATTTTTTCCAAAATATCGCTCGAACAGAAACGCTATTTTTTTAGCAATCAAGCTTGCCAGGGTCAACTTGCAGGCTATCCAAGCTAATGAGACTCTAAATAGTGTTCTGCGCTCGTTTGTGCAGCCAACAACAGAACAGTTAGCATGCTTTGCTCAAACTTTTGCCATGGCGTTAGAACTGGTAAAACGTTTTCACTTGTGAAAACAAAATGACGGTGCCGTGGGTGGAAACATGCAGATTAAGGGGCGGTAATATTATAAGAACCCCTTCCTATGTCACAAGGGGGGCTAAATTTGAGTGGCTTGTTTTTTTTCACAGGCTTGTCAATAAGTTACTGGGTTGTCCTTTTTCACATTTTCTGGGTTGGTAGATGCACCGGGGACCTGGTTATAGCAGATTTTCATGATATGTCCCCTTTAATATTAATCAATTTAAAAACATGATATTTGAAAAAGAAAAGAAAAAAAAATAATTCACACATACAGGGAAAATGAAGTTGCTTGTGAAGGGATAAATAAAAATGACCTAGCAGAGAACAGACAAAATGGCTAGAAATTAAATATTAAGATAAATAGATCTGTGGACCAACATCTGTGGTTGATTACCAGAGGATATAATTTTGACACATCCCCTGGTTTTTAAAAAAAAATAACAACAGAAAATGTTTTTACAGTAATTCAGTTACAACAGCAGTCTAACTGGCAAGATAGCCAGAGGGTTTAAAAGTAAAAATATGAAACTCGTGTTTTTATTAAAGCACATTCATGATTTATTTATTTATTTATTTTTAATTTTAGCTCTAATGTAGTCTAAAACATTTCTTTGAGGTGTGGCTAGTTATGGCACATCATTTTCCTGGTACCTTTACAGAGAGTGAGGATTAATACTTTATCATGGCTGAAAGGAACTAAGGGAAACAAAACAGAATATAAATGTTATGTACTACTCTGAGACTTGGGCTGAAGATCCAAATGCAGCTTTATTGAGTGTAATCCTTAATCGTAATCCATAAAAAAAAGGCATAAGGTCAAAACCACAGAGCAAACAATCCAGATATTAACAAAAGTCCAAGGCACAGGGAAATCCAGGGACACAGGCAGAAGATCAAGACCATGACACTGAAACCAGAAGTAACACTCAGAAATGCAGCATAACACCAACAAGACTTTGCAACTAGTGAATGAACACACAGGGTTTAAATAGGCAAGCATAAATGAGATCAGGTCAAACAGGTGGCAGTAATCAGAACATGATGAGCACAGGCAATGGGTTATGGGAAGTTCATGAAGTGGTAAGGAGACAGGAGGAGTGCCTTCTGTTGGCTATAATAGGCACTCCAACTGGCAGGCGTAACAATAAAAGTCCATAACCATGACAGTAGTCCCCCCTTCCAGAAGGTGCATCCTTGTGCCATAACTTATTATCCAGCTGTGGAGGGATGGGGCTTTGGAGGTGGGTGTGGACCTGGTGGCGGACAGGAACCAGGAGCCGGTAAAGGGAGATACCCCTTGAAGGCAGGAAGAGTCAGGGTGGAGCTTTGGCTGAAGGTCTGGGCAAACCTGGGGACTGACTGGAGCATACCGGCTGCTGTCAGACTCCTTGTGCATACAAAAATCTCACTGGATTATTACAATTAATGGCAAAAGGAATGTTTTAAAAAGTAAACTGACTGATTTCAAACTGACACACTACAGCAAAAGATGTACATAACTGGCTTAAAAATTTTTGTTTTTGTTTTTTGGTGAAAATACTATTGTGCCTAAGACTTGTCTTAAAACTGGGATAGATGACTTTAAGCATGAGTCATGTAGACTGTACTCAGTCTTCTTAGACTTTAGAGATGCATTTGGAACTTTACCTCACAATGTCATGTTCAAATCATTGCAGGAAATACAACTACCTCAATTGTTCATTTACATAGTGAAAGATGTATATAGAGGCTCCTTTATTGAAGTAATCTGTGGAGAACAGGTCACTCACCCAACATCACTTAAAAACTGGCTGCCCTTGGAGTGCAATTAATTTTATAATTGCCATCAACCAATGGTTAAAGTGGATGTGTCAATGTGGATTTATAACAGCATGCGGATTCCCCATCTTCTGAACATGCTGAATAATGATGACAAAGATGTTAGGGAGCTGGCTAGATCCTCCCTGTTCCTGGACCTAAGAAGACGCAAGGTGCCATTGGCCAGGGAGTCAGAGCCTCACTTCCTTGGCTTTAAAAGAAAACCCAGCGGGAAACTTGACACCCACTCTGCTGGTTTTGGTGTCTGGTCAGGCTGGCCGGATCTGAAAGATCTCTGTGATCGAACTGGAGTATCGCTGGAGTGAGGTGTGACTCTAGGACTGTGAGAGTCTCAGAGGACATTATTACTGACCCCCTCACCTACGTTAGAGCGACAGCCACATACGGTGGTCATAGCCACCCGTTAACATCTACAGGTGCCCGGCAAAAACTTGCATGTCTTCCATCTGCTGATCACTCTGTTTCTCATTCATTTCTTAAGAATACAGCACTTAGTGAGGACATTGTCATTTTCACAGTGAAAGCTTACAAGTTCTTCCTACTAGATTTAACCTTTCCATCTGGTTTTCTACAACTCAGGTTCCCCATTGTTTGCATCACACCACAGAACAGATTATTGAAACATTGCCGCATATTTTGAATGGCTGCCATGCTTACAAGGGAATGTACATAGCACGCCATGACAGAATAGTGGCCCTTATAGTGAAAGACATATCAAATCATTTCTCATCTTCAATGAGAATGTATAAACATTCCTGTGTAAAACCATACATGTTCCAGTATTGCAATAGTAACTCTGAAACCTTTTCACATCTGTTTGCTAATACACCTGATGTTGTTGTGATTAATGAGGAGTCTAGAGAAGTGTTCGTTTTGGAGGTTGCTTGCACTTTTGATTCTAGTATGGAGGAAGCCTTTATGACTAAAGTAGTTAAATACCAACCACTCCTAAACACCATTTCAGAGATAGGTTATCGGGCCTGATTACTTGTTTTCATATTTGGCAGCTTAGGACATACACACAAGCTTCAACAGCTTGGTATGCCCCAAAAAAGGGCTAAGCAGTTAGCAAGGTACTGTGCTCCATATATGGCGGAGGTGTTGTTACTTATACCCATAAAAACTGAGAGTTATGCTTAATATTGTGATGATCTGCTGTATGCTACTTGTCCATGATTTTGTATATGTATTTGACTGCATCTATAATATTTATGTCCCTGTGGATTATTTATCTTAAGTGGATTTAAATTAAATTGTTAAAATGTGTGTATGTGTGTGCGTTTTTGTGACATATCAGGACACAAATTTGTATAATGACATGGGTATGACATAGGTATTACAAGGAGAGGGTGACTTATGAGGACATTACCCCATGTCCCCATTTTTCAAAAGGCTTATAAATCATACAGAATGAGTTTTTGTGAGAAAGTAAAAATGTGCACAGTTTCCTGTGATGGGTAGGTTTAGGTGTAGACATACCCAGAGGTGTAAAGAGTACCTGAAAATCATACTTGAGTAAAAGTACTGATACCTTACATCGAAAATGATTCCACTACAAGTTACAAGTAACCAATTCTAATACGACTTGAGTAAAAGTCTTAAAGTATCTGATTTTAACAGTACTTGAGTATTTTACTCATGCTGAATGTAGGCTCAGAGATGCACTAGTCCTGAGAGACATGCCAGTGAAAATAAGAAACAATTGATTTGTAAGATGAGAAATCAAGTTAATTTTCTAAAATCAAAATAAAACTGAACACCTCATTGTTGCAATAAATCAAGGTCAACACAACAGCCTCTTAAACATCTACAGACTCCCAAGTCTCAGTTGAGCTCAAGTGCACAGAAAGGCCATAAGTAAACCAATATCCTTCAAAATGGTCTTGTCAATATAGTGGATAAATAAAACAATGTTAAGTAAAATTAAATAGTCAAAGTCTACTGTATGTGCTGGTTTGAGCCTCATCACCAGCTGCAGTCATTTCCTCATCTAATAAATAAAACATCTGCGATCAGCAACTACCTGCTAATGCACTCACATTCACGTAAAGTATCCTTGTTGACAAGTTTTGGGTGAGTAAAGGCAAAACACACAAAATATAGTACCTTCAGTGTCCTTAGATGGCGATATCGCTTCTTTATATCAGAAACAAACTGCTGCAGAAAAAGTTAGCTGCCATGAAAAATGTTATTTGTAATTGCATTACTCATCACAAATGTATTGGAGTAAAAAGTACATTTACTTGCTCAAAAATGTAGTCAAGTAGAGAGTAAAAGTCGCCAATATCTTTGATACTCAGTACAACTACAAAGTAGCCAAAAAGATACTTAAGTACAGTAACTAATTACATTTACTCAAGTACTTTACATACCTGCCTTTCTATGCCGCCCCACCTGTGCTAATGCAGAAATCGCAAAAGACGAGGAAAACATGGAGGAATAGCCCTCAGACTAAAGTCCCATCTGGTGTTACAGCAGTCATCTTCTGCTTGTCGGCTGTCTCTCCCCACTGCTCTGATCGGAGATCATTTCATCTATTGGCGCTCCCTGGAGGAGCCAAATCGCTGGATTCGACCAGTTACTACAGACTACACCTGCTATTTCAACGCTGGTATTTCGCCTAGATTTCGCCGTGGAGGTGTAAATCAGGGTAATCTCCGCCAGTTTTCCCGCGATTCACAGCAGGCCTATTGTAAAGTTTGGAATAGTTTGGTTCAGGAATGTGCTACCAGGATGGTGTGTCCATTAAAACACAGTGGATCTAGTACTCAGTCCATGATCTTTATTTGACATTTAGAGGCATAAGAATCGAACCATGGCAAGTTTCAGACAGAGTTGTATGGTGTATAATCAGAAACACATCAACTCTACTAGAAGCTCTCTATGAGGAGAAGGAGGAGAAGGACAAGGAATGTCAGATTCAGCTGCATGCTTCACACACCAAACAACAGCAGCTAAATAATGATCAGTGCACCTGAGGAGACTTAGCTCCACCCCTGGCTGACTATGTCATGTGACCTGGGAATTCTCAACACCTATGATACAGTACAGGCCAGGATGGCACTGATCAATGCTCGATCACTGGTGAATAAGACTTTTCTACTAAATGATTTTATTATGTCAGCTGGTTTAGAGGTTTTATTTGTGACTGAAACCTGGCTGAAACCAGGTGATCTGACGCCTTTCTCTGAACTTCTGCTTCGCGATTATGCATTCATTAATACACAGAGGGAAACGGGACAAGGCGGAGGTATAGCTCTTATTTTTAAAAATAATCTTGTATGCCGGTCTCTAACCACAAATGCCTTCCACAGCTTCGAACTGCAGTTATATCAGTTTAATTCCTCTAACCCGCTGGTGGTGGCTTTGATCCATCGGCCTCCTAAACCCTCCAAGGATTTTATTGATGAATTTGCAGTCCTTTTAAGTGAACTCTTTATTAAATATGATCGTCTGATAATTCTTGGGGACTTAAATATTCACATTTGCTGTGGATCTGACTCTCTGTCTAAGGACTTTTTCAACCTGATTGAATCATTCGATTTCATATAATGGGTGAAAGGCCTTACTCACATTCAGGGTCGTATGTTAGACCTGGTTTTGTCACATAATCTGTTCATCTCTGATATGACTATCTCTGATCTTAATTTCTCTAATCACAAGCCTCTTCTCTTTACTGTTCCCTTACACATTCAGTATGTAAAACTGCTCTTTTTGATCTGTTAGAGAACCCTTTGAATAATTTAGAGATGGATGATCATCTAGTACTTTTCAACTCTACCTGTCTTACCATTCTGGAAACTACTGCCCCATTGAAACTTGAATCAACTAAAGTTAAAACAATGCCCTGGTTAAATGAAAATACTCTCTCTCTCCGGCAGATATGCTGACAAGCAGAACGTAAATGGAGAAAGTCCAAACTTCAAGTTAACTATGAAGCTCTGCAGGTTGCATTTTCTAATTTCCAAAAAGCAGCAAAGAACGCACAAATGGATTATTACTCAGATATTATTAATCAAAATTGCCATAAGCCCAAGGCCCTTTTTTCTATTATTGACTGTTCTAAATCCATATGCAAATGTTCAAATAGTATCATCTTTAACACCTGAATACTTTCTCAGATTCTTTATAAATAAGATCAGAGACCTCAGACTGTTAAAATTAATATTAACACTCCTGAATCTTTTCCTTGCACTTTCACTTAAAGTGTTTTTGAATCCATCTTACTGCCTGCCCTACAAGAAATCATTGTTCAACTAAAACCTACTTTTTGTTTGTTTGATATCATCCCCTCTCGTATTTGAAAAAAGAAAACTGTTTGATACCCTGGGGCTATGCTTCTGGCGATTGTCAACAAATCACTTAGTTTGGGTATAATACCAGCAGATCTTAAACATGCTTCGGTGGTTCCATCTCTTAAGAAACCAAATCTTGACCCTGCTGATCCTTCAAATTATAGGCTTTTATTATCTTGAAAAAGTTGTTCAACTTCACTTGAACACTCTTTGCTGCTTCAAAATTCTATCTATGAAACATTTCAGTCAGGCTTTAGAACATTTCACAGCACTGAGTCGGCTTTATTAAAGGTGTTAAACGATATTTATATGGTAACTGACCAGGGTGATAGAGTAATATTGGTGATGTTAGATCTTACTGCTGCATTTGATATGATCGATCATGAGATTCTTATTGCCTGTCTCGAGACCTATGAGGGCATGATGGAAACAGTTTTATGCTGGTTTAGTTCCTATTTAAAGGACAAGAGATTCTCTGTTCGTCTTGGTACCCTCATGTCTTCAGCTACCATGGGGGGTCCCACAGGGATCTATACTTGCTCCTACCCTTTTTTCTTTATATATGCTCTCTTTGGGCTCTATTTTCCGTAAACATGGTGTATCTTTTCATTGCTATGCCGATGACACCCAGATTTATTTTCCCCTTTAACATCTCCCTGGGCCCTCTGATGGAGTGTATGGACGACGTAAAAATCTGGATGTCATCAAATTTTCTCAATCTAAATGAAAAGAAAACTGAAACTATATTCTTTGGGCCACCTAGTGGCATTCCCACAAAATTTGTTAATGATCATCATGTCTCATCTCAAGCCAAAACTCTTGTTAAAAACTTGCTTGACAGTGAGCTGAAACTTGACAAACAAGTGAATTCAGTTGTTAGATCCTGTGTTTTTTAATCTCCGTCTTCTTTCCAAAATGAAGCCTTTTCTTTCTTTTCATGATTTTGAAAGAGTAATTCATGTTTTCATATCATCACATTTAGACTACTGTAACTCACTGTATTGTGGAATGAACACTACTTCCTTGGACCGTCTCCACTTGGTCCAAAATGCGTCAGTTAGACTTTTATTGGGCCTCCGTAAATCCACTCACATTACACCTGTTTTAGCATCATTGCATTGGCTTCCTGTGCGGTTTAGAGTGGAGTTTAAAATTCTAGTTTTTGTTTTTAAGTCCCTAAATAACTCATATTTATCATAACCTCATATTTATCTGAACTTTTACCCGAGCTCTTCGATCTAGTAGTCTTAGATTGCTCGCTGTTCCCAAAGTTAGACTAAAACAAAGAGGAGAATGTGCTTTTGCTGTTGCGGGCCCTAAACTCTGGAACAGGCTACCAGTTAATATTAGATTTGTTCCGACATTACAAATGTTTGAATCTTTACTTAAAACTCATTATTTTTCCATTGCTTTTAATGTCCCTTGATGGTTTATTTTGTATTTTGACTTCTGTTGGTGTTTTGATTTTCTTTTGATATTTTGTTGGTCAAATTGTCTAAATTTTATATGTGACATTATTGTTTTTGCTTGCATTTATTTTATCTGATATTGTAAAGCACATGTCGAATCGGCCGAAGAAAAGTAGAGGAGGACCAACTTCAGCCGATGGTGCGGAAGACACTGACCCTGCATCTCAATCAGCTCCCTAGCTCGTGAATCAGTATATCATGTAAATGAATGTGGCTGATTCCCTGATCAGTGCCCTGACTACTGAACTAGGGAGCTGATTGAGACGCACCCCAAGAAAACTCAGTGGCGGAAGTGCGTTAGCGGAAGTACACTTTGAGTGCGCGCAAGGTCATTTTGCTTGGCGGTGTGCACCTCAAATTTTGTAACTTTCCGCGTGGCTCCGCATCCCAAGGCGAATCTGGCCGAGCATGGACATCTCACCACACCGGCACCCAGTTTGCGCATCTAAATTAGTTGCTTACATTTACAAAACGTGCCTACAATACCAGAAATAATCCCCTTTAATGAAAATAAAGGTCCATGTTTAATAAAAATGTTCATGAAACTAACTGAAAATGTTTAGTGAAATTAGGAAATATTTAAGAGATCATTAATTTAGTTGTATACATGTTCTCATATCCATATATTTTGTTCTAATGTCACAAGTAATAATCTCAAGGTTTACTGGGTTTTAAACGATTGTTTTTGCAGTACCTTTCTTCTTCCCAACTGCTGCTTACTGCTGATCTAGAGAACAATTTCTCTGAGTCGCCCCCTGTCGTTTCAAAGAACAGAACAACAGCGAGCGCGTCAAGTATAAACACCTCGTCAATTTGGGGAGATGCGCGCGCACTCAGCGGAGGCTCGCGGTGCAGAGCCAGGTCCAGCTTTAGTTGGCCGACGAACAAAAACTACCCGTTTGTGATGGCATGCACGTGTATTACGTGTTTGGTCTATAGGCATGCATGTTTGGCACGAGTGCTCTTTAAAAGAATGCGTATGTGCGCATCTTTACGACATTGATAACTACTGGACTGGCGTGCATAAGACAGCGTTTTTAGTCATTTTGTCTGATCAGTGTGAACGGGGATCTTTTTGATAACATTGTCATCTGTACAAAGAAAAAAACTTTTCAGTTTTTAGTACATCGTTGTCATGTAAACATACCATAAAAGTCCATGAAAAATGTAACTAAATACCAACAGAATGTGACAATATACCGGCTTAATATTTTGACAGATACTGTACGCTATAAAAAATGAGTGTAATTTTAAATGTAAACCATGATGATGTTACCATGATGGTGTTTTGTGTTTGCATGATTGACTCTGTGCACCATCTGTATATTAGTATATATTTCAGCTTGTGGAAAAGCTACAGAGCAGCACAGAGCTGGTGGATGTTAGAGACCTTGCACTCCTCCACCTTCCATTTGAGGATGCCCCACAGATGCTCAATAGGGTTTAGGTCTGGAGACATGCTTGGCCAGTCCATCACCTTTACCCTCAGCTTCTTTAGCAAGACAGTGGTCGTCTTGGAGGTGTGTTTGGGGTCGTTATCATGTTGGAATACTGGAAGGGGATCATGCTCTGCTTCAGTATGTCACAGTACATGTTGGCATTCATGGTTCACTCAGTGAACTGTAGCTCCCCAGTGCCGGCAGCACTCATGCAGCCCCAGATCATGACACTCCCACCACCATACTTGACTGTAGGCAAGACACACTTGGTTTTGTACCCCTCACCTGGTTGCCACCACATACGCTTGACACCATCTGAACCAAATAAGTTTATCTTGGTCTCATCAGACCACAGGACATGGTTTCAGTAATCCATGTCCTTAGTCTGCTTGTCTTCAGCCAACTGTTTGCGGGCTTTCTTGTGCATCATCTTTAGAAGAGGCTTCCTTCTGGGACGACAGCCATGCAGACCAATTTGATGCAGTGTGCGGCATATGGTCTGAGCACTGACAGGCTGACCCCCCACCCCTTCAACCTCTGCAGCAATGCTGGCAAGCACTCATACGTCATTTCCCAAACACAACCTCTGGATATGACGCTGAGCATGTGCACTCAACTTCTTTGGTCGACCATGGTGAGGCCTGTTCTGAGTGGATCTGTCCTGTTAAACCGCTGTATGGTCTTGGCCACCGTGCTGCAGCTCAGTTTCAGTGTCTTGGCAATCTTGTTATAGCCTACGCCATCTTTATGTAGAGCAACAATTCTTTTTTTCAGATCCTCAGAGAGCTCTTAGCCATGAGGTGCCATGTTGAACTTCCAGTGACCAGTATGAGAGAGTGAGAGAGATAACACCAAATTTAACACACCTGCTCTCCATTCACACCTGAGACCTTGTAACACTAACGAGTCACATGACATCGGGGAGAGAAATTGGCTAATTGGGCCCAATTTGGACATTTTCACTAAGGGGTGTACTCACTTTTGTGGCCAGTGGTTTAGACATTAATGGCTGTGTGTTGAGTTATTTTGAGGGGACAGCAAATTTACACTGTTATACAAGCTGTACACTCACTACTTTACATTGTAGCAAAGTGTCATTTCTTCAGTGTTGTCACATGAAAAGATATAATAAAATATTTACAAAAATTTGAGGGGTGTACACACTTCTGTGAGATACTGTGTGTGTGTGTGTGTATATATATATATATATATATTAGCAGTGTGGGTTGTTGAATTTAGTGGTTTAAAATGATTTTTTTTTGGTTTTGTAAATTACAACTTTATACTGTAAATTTTACATGTTGTTCTGTAAATATGTTTACATATTTTACTGTATTTTTTACACAATTATTCTGCCAACGACAGCTTCCAATTTTTTTTTGTAAAAACAATAGGATACAAAAATGCAACAATAATTTATTTGGATTTATCAACAATATTATTGAAATATAATCACATCTCACATTTACACTGGAACCATAAAAAACATTTACATTTTAAAATATATATTGGTGCATTTATGGATCTAAAAATTTGTTTCAATTATAAAAGTGCAGTATATGTTTCATGTATGTTCTTCATAAACAGTACCAGAGTCACTGATGCCTCAAAAGAAGAATGCAAACTTGGAATAGCTTTCCTGTCCATGCAATATGATTTATAGTGCTAGGCCAAAGCAAAGTGATCAAAGGTAGATTGATCTACAGAAGACTCATTGTCAGTCATCCAGGCATTGTGACCCACCCTAGCCCTGCCAAGAAGTCTGGAGTGGGTATTAAAGGTATCACTCTCAGGAACACTTTATCTTCCCCTTTGAGTTCACTTCATGTTCTGATTCACAGTGCCCTGTTGTTGCACTGCATGACACATCGCTTTGTCAAACCTGCTCTGGTACCAGACACATCGAATAGAAATTAATGGTTCACAATGGGTATACTGGAGGTAGGGAAGTTAAAAACTAGCTTTGTCATCCGAGGGAAAAAAAAAAAAAAAAAGCAAAAAAAAAGTATATAAAAATTATAAAAAGCCAAAAAAAAAAAAAAAAAAAAGGCTAATGTTATACATTTTATAGGGCCTGTATTTTCAGACCTGTATTGTTTGCTTTGTTTTGAAACACAGACTTAAATTGTTTAAATGGTGCAGTTTCTTCTCAGTTTGCTTCCACAAGGCAACATTTCAAAGCATTTCCCATTAGTTTGTTGGTCCATTTCATCAGATTGCTTTCTCACCACAACCAAACCACTCCAGACTGTTTTCAATCAGACCAAGACCACTTCTTTCAGTTGATCTTGGACCAATTGTTTTATCCCTAAATGAACCGAACTAAGAAAGAAAACGAGCCAGGTTCTGAAACAAAAAGTAAGAGGTTGTGAAAAATAATTTAAATTTGTTAGACATCTTTCGGGGACATTTTATCCTGATTTGTCATTCGCGGCATCTAGTGATCAGCTATATTCATTGTCGTATATGGCAAAAAAACACCCATTGTCCATTAACCCATTCATACTGCCGCTATCTTGCATCTCAGTTACCGATTGCAGAGAAAATGATTTCAGAGGCCTTCAGAATAATATTACTGTAATACTGTTGTATCTTGTTGCTAGGCCGATTGTTCTGAACATTGCAATGGACTATTTCTTCTAATAGCAGAAGATTTAACATAATATATTACAGGTAAGATTCTAAAATAATTTAATCAATATTTCATTAATGCTTTTCTTTGAGGTTTGTTCATCTGTATAATAGTCACATATGAATTTACGTAACACCAACGGTGGTGCTGCCATTGACGTTTAGGGTATTTAAAAAGAATGTGCCAACCACCAATACTTATTGAATGACATGAAAGTCAGATAAGGACTTTCATATTTCCATCATCCTAAAATCCCCTTTAAGACTTAAAGCGGCTCTTTACATTTAAAACTAGTGAGATTACACTGCATACCTATTTTATATTCCAAGATATTCCAAGAAGAAATATGCAAGACCTCCATGCAAATTAGGGTAGTTCTATTCAAAGGAGTTAAAGATAAAGTATTAACTAGGGATATGGCAAAATATGTGTTTTCATAAGAGATAAGTACACATAAGCCATAAGCAGTTCACTGCAATCAAGAGCTCTTCATCTCAAGGTTCTCTGCTTTTATAAATGAGATTTAAGAATTTAATGAACAATTCATTAAAGAACAATAACACAAGGCTGCAGTAAACATCTCTACTAATGAAGGGGCTTTTTAAAACAGGTAAGTAAAACTGATTTTGCTAATTCTTTTCAAAAACCATGATTCCTAATAAGTTAAAATTTTGTATTTTAGGATAAATCAGCTCAAGATTTAAAAGCCTTGCCAGACTTTTACTGCTTTATATCATTTTGATGTGCAAGGATGTTTTGTTACTATATTTGTTCATTTATTCAGAAGATATTTATCCTAAATCACTGACATTTTTCCTCTTTGACATTTTATCAGTCATTACTCATATCACTTAGTATTCGTCAATTATGTATAACTTAATTGAGTTGGATACAGAAATCAATACTAAAATGGGTCATTTCATGGAATTTGCAATACTAATTTTCAACTGATTATAATTTCAATGAGCTATGAAAAGACTTTTATCCATTTTTAAATCACTTTGATTAATTGGATTATGATCATTTTCCCATGTCCCCAAAGTGCCCCACATTAAGCAACCTTAAATGTTCAACTGTCTTCCATAAAATAAATGTCTACAATTACTTGAGTTACTGTCCACCATTATGCCATGTTACATTGACCTATGGAAATATGTTCCATAATGACATCAAAACATAACATGCCCACCCCATTATGCAATGTGGTATCAGCAATTTGGCAAAATAAGTTTAGACTTATCAGAGTTGCTTAACTTGTGTGATGTTAGTTATCTGTGGTCAAACATGCCCACCCATTTATGGGAAAATGACATTTTATGGTATCATTTCAAATTATTTATTGTAAATTATGACTGTTTGGAATTCTGAATGGTTAATTAAAGCATTTAGTGGTCAAATATTTCTGAATAATGGCTTTGTCCATACTGTATAATGACCAGTTGACTGCATATTACCCATATCTTTAAATGCTAATTTTAATATCCAGGGTGGACATCTGGACAAAATAGAGATTCTGACCCTGAAAGCAGAAACAATGCCAGTCTAAGCATACTTAACATACCCTACTGTGACGAGCAAGGTGGGCGAGAGCCGTGAGGGAACGGCATGTTGCACCGGTCTCGAATCTCACACGGAGGAGCTCCGGAAGCATAAAAGGAGGAGCGACGACAGTGAAGGATGAGAGAGGACCAGGCCTGGACTTTATTTTATGTTTGGTTACGTTTGTGTGGCCGGCAGTTGTCCGTGAGGAACTGCCAGCATTTTACTTTCGTTTTGTATTTGTTTATTTTGTGTTAAAGTTGTGTTTAACGTTAGCCTGTTCCCGCCTCCTTCTTCCCGTATCAACAAACATTACATTACATTGGTGCCGAAACCCAGGAGGAAGGAGGGACATGCTGTCAGAGAGCCCTCGCTGCTGAGGGGGATCGCGGTGCTGAGGAGGTCTGGTCCAGCGATTTATCAACAGGTGGGACAGAGAGCTCGCTGCCGTGCTCTTGGGTCGAGCTGGGGTGGCTGCCGTCCAAGAGGGAGCGGGGGAGTCGTCACCGTTCGCCGGAGCCTGCTGCCGTCTGCCATGAAGGGGAGGAGCAGGGAACGGGGGACTCGCTGCCGGCTGCCCTCAGCCGGAGGAGCCATTGCCGGCCGCCAGGGGGCAGAAGAGGATCGAGCCATCCACCGAGCGTCCAGTACCATCGCATGGCACCGTGAGGAAGAGCCTCTCGGCTAGCTGAGGACCGAGCGGCAGTGTGTCCGGGAACCGGACCAAGATTTTTTTTTTTTTCTTTTTTCCTTTTTCCTCTCTTCCCTCTCTTGTCTGTCGCTCCCTGTGCTTCCGTCTCCTTTTCTCTCGTCTCGTCTGTCCTTACCCTTCAGGTGCTGCGGCCGCTGAGACTGGCCCCTGGGGGGAGTAGAGTGTAGTCTCGGGAGTACCCCCCGGCCTGCGAGGGGTGATGGGGGTATGTGACAAGCAGGGCGGGCGAGAGCCGTGAGGGAACGGCGCGAGGCCGGTGACGCGAGTGTTAACATTCTGGGGACATCTTGTAATAGGTCCCCTTTTAATAAAGTAGGTGTAACATAATGTTTGTTGATACGGGAAGAAGGAGGCGGGAACCGGCGAACATTAAACACAACTTTAATACAAAATAAACAAATACAAAACGAAAGTAAAATGCCACACAAACATAACAAAACCAGGCCTGGTCCTCTCTCGTCCTTCACTGTCGTCGCTCCTCCTTTTATGCTTCCAGAGCTCCTCTGTGAGAGATACGAGACCGGTGCAATGCTCGTTATCACTCGCGTCACCGGCCTCACGCCGCTCCCTCACGGCTCTCGCCCCATCCTGCTCGTCACAACACTGTTGTCGTGTGTGTCTTTAAATTCAAATGCCGCTCCCCACCCCCTTTCCAGAAGAGGGCTGTGCCTTTACAGCTGATACTCCAGACAGAACAAAACAGGAGAAACAGTATGGGGTCGTTTCCACAGAACACGTTTTGCTGTTCTGCTGTGCTGCTTTTCCATTATTTTCTATGTAAACATGCTAGACGGACCCTGCATTTGTTCTACCAGTCGATGCCATTCACACACATTGTGTCTTTGCATTTTTTTTTTACTTCTTTTAATTTGAGCGCTCCATTTTTAGAAACCCGTTTGTGAGACGTGTTTACATAACATATTTACATAGAAAAGCATTGGGGGGGAAAGTGTAGTGGAATGAAAAAAACATGTTCTGTGTTCACTGATACAGCCAACAACAGAACATTTAGATCACATAGCTGAGCCATTTTTGTGTTTCCACTAGCTGCTTTAGTGGGGAGATAAACATGGTGGACTGTGTATAGGGGGATGATCTAAGTCCGTCACCAGTCGTGGGCAGGGCATGTTACATTGTGATGTCATAATGTATAGAAAATACAAATGATTCATTTTGAGACACTGTTTATGATTTATGGGGAATATAAAAAGTAAAACAGTCAGTGGATTTTTACCATTATAGGGTGGTTGTGTACACACACTGCAGTCAAACATTTATGTTCAATCATCATGTAGAAGTGAATTTTGCATAATGGGTCCCCTTTAATTGATACAAGTATCCCTTATTAATTTTGTTGGTATAGTGCAAAAGCGATCAGTGTCAGTGTACTTGGTTCATATGCAATCTGTAACATAATGGAATGGTGCAACATGGTTTTAGTGGCAAAAAAAATCTAAGATTTCAGATTTCAGAATAGTCATAATGTTTTGAGAAAAACTGTACGCTTTTTTTGTGAGCATAAAGTCACATTTTTTCAAGAATAAATAAGTAACATTACAATTGTAACTAATATTTTGGAAATAACATCAAAATTACAAGTTGAAGCCAGTGAACCATTCATTAACCATGATTATTAGTGAGTTTAATTATTCCATGGGTTGCAGTACAGCTTCAACCACAGAAAAAAAAGTTTAACTGCTCAGAAACCTAGAAAAAAAGCTCATTTCAGTTTCTGTTGCAGTCATCCCTATTTCAGCCTTCTTCATTTCCACAAAATCGCTCACACTGCACGATCCACTGCACACAGTATAAAGAGCCCTGGATCCCCACAGCACATCTGATATGAAGAAAAAAGCAAAAGCAAAAACCTATAACATTCATCCTTCCATATTAATACAGGACAAAAAGGATGAGAGCTTTGATCTGAACAGGAAGGTTGAGCTGCTCAGCTTTTTAAAAAGTGATGCTGGTTGATGGAGCCCGTTCTGATCACCCGAGGGAATCCGCCGGCCGCATTACAAGAGCTCTTGAATCTCCTGCATGTTCTCTGTGGCTACCAGCAGAAAGGCTTTTAGTTTTTACAGTTTAAATACATACTTTTGAAGTTTTTTTCTTGGCTTTTGTGAAGCCGTTGAAGTTTTAGTGAGTCACCATGAAGCTTATGTGCTTTGAAATGTTCCCACACCATCATTTCATTATATATTCCATTTTGGACTGAGACAATATTAATGTGCTGTCTTTCCTTTATACAGTAGGCATAGATGATATTCAAAGTCAAAGTATGCCACTCGTAACAGCAAGGTCATAGGTTTGATTCACAGGAGACAAACTGTAAACCTTGTAAACAAAAATGTAAACCTTGAATAAATCTTATTATCTTGAATAAATATTATCATTAATGCAATTAACATTTCAAGTTATCGCTGACAAAATCCGAGCATTAACAGGTTCTAGTCTAATTTGGCCAAGAACCACCTGCTTAAGAGGCTGTATCATTGATTCAGTAAATTGAACTCGAGAACTGAATCAGTTTGATTCATGAATGAATCATTCTTTTGAATAGGTTTTTGAGCCACAATGAAGTAAAGGGAAAATCTTAAAATAGCTTAAAACACATGTGCCAAGTTCTTAGAAATGTACATTTTAATGGTAAAATTAATGGATTTAAAAATGTCATGTGATGTAACAAGTATAATAACATATTTTCCTTACATCTAAAACATATGTGGGCATACTCATTATCTAAAAAATATTCACAATGTCGTTTTTGGGGAGTTACACCACAACTATTTTTGCCTTGTCATGAATCAAATTATCTTTTAAGAGGCTTACTGACCTGGAGTTTTAAAATATTAATAAGCAGTTTTGTTAAAATATTATTGTGTTTTCTTTTGCAATAATCCAGTCACAATGGTTCTTCAGTTAACAGCTCAATGGAGAAAAAAATAAATAAATAAATAGTATGCTCTACTTTCAGAAGCTCTGTAACTGGTGATTTCAGCCAGCATGTCTAAATTGCTGAGACTTCTATATACATGAGCATACACTCTCAAAATGACATTTTCCAGTGACAAACATGCTATCAAGGCTTCATCTGTCCTTATCTTCAAGTAAACTGTCTCTGTCTATGTTTTTTTCTCTCTCTCTCTCTCTCTCTCTCTCTCTGAAGAGCATTTCTGGATGAAAGATACTATGTACTATAAATATCTGGTTAGGGGTTGTTGGTTTTCACATTACTGTCAATGGCATTGCAATTCGCTGTTCACAGCTTAAAGGGGAGGAGACCCTCCTCACGTGCCCTGGGGTTGTACGCTAAACATTTTCATGTACTGCTACATTGATTTTGCATCATAGTCTACAGTGCAGTACAACAGTTTACTGGTCACTGCAAATATCAAGCAATCACTGCTTCAAAGGTCAGCGTTGTATGGAATGCTTAACATGTCAAAGATGGCATTTACACAGCTGTAGGGTGAATCTTCTCAGAATTAGTCTTAACACGTGACCCACACAATTTTATTCACAGCAATAGATAATTCAGCACAAGAGCTTTAAAAGTAATATTCCAGCTATGCAACTTTAAAAAGGACACTGTATTCAAATGGGGCTTTTCATGTCTTTCCCCATAGATGCTATTTTTTAAGTTTTTCCACATTCCTTCTGGATCAACGTAAAGATAAATGCTTAGCTCAGGAGTTCAATGGTGGTAGATCACATTTTGTAGGTTCAAAACTCAAATTTCTACTGGGTTTTAGAACTACAACCTGTGTTTTGTGTGACAGCATTGGCATGGATTATAGAAAGTCCTTCACATATCAGCATTGTATCACAATATTTAAGTTGTTCTTGAAGTTCAGTTAGAGTATGGCACTAGCGACACCAACGTCATGGGTTCAATTCCCAGGATACAAACTGGCAAAAATGTAAACCTTGAATAAATATCATTGCTAATGCAATTAACATTTCAAATTAGTACAAACAAAATCCAGAGCACTAACATGTTCTAACAATGCTAAAATAAAATTAAAGTTTTCTTTTGCTCATACACCATCCATATTCAAACAAGCAACCAAACTTCACTTACAGAAATTGAAAATTAATGTGGCATTACACTTATTCAGAAACTAGTTTTCTCTTAAAAATTCTATATATGATAATGTATTTTAAATATATTTAAAGGGATAGTTCACCCAAAAATGAAAATTTGATGTTTATCTGCTTACCCCCAGGGCTTCCAAGATGTAGGTGACTTTGTTTTTTTCAGTAGAACACAAATGATGATTTTTAACTCCAACCGTTGCAGTCTGTCAGTCGTATAATGCATGACAATGGTAACAAAATCTATGAGAGTAAAAAAAACATGCACAGACAAATCCAAGTTAAACCCTGCAGCTCGTGACAACACATTGATGTCCTAAGACACGAAACGATTGGTTTGTGCGAGAAACCGAACAGTATTTATATCATTTTTTTACCTCTAATACACCACTATGTCCAACTGCCTTGAGAGCGCGCACGGCATCCGGTGCGTGAGGTGCAAGCGCCAGAAGTGATCTCTCGCGCGTATACGTCACTCATTGTTTACACAATGCACAAACATTGTAGGTACAACGGCTAATCAAAATGGTACTTACTTGCGCTTATCTGGATTCTTAAAACCGACTTAAAACTAAAAGATTACGTTCTTCTCAACTCATTCGGGACTTTCCACGTTTTCCCAACTTCTGAGCCTGCTCGCCTGAAGTTATGGTTGATTGCTCTTCGGCTGGATATCAACACACCCATTAACATACTAAAGTTGTTGAGGGTCTGCAGCGATCATTTTTCCCCTGATGATTTTACATACCCAGGAGAGGATCATGTACGACTTAAACCATCAGCTGTGCCTATAGTTTTTCCACATCCAACTGAGGTATGTGAACAAGATCTTTGTATGTGTCTTTTTTATTTGTAAAGCTGCCCTTACAAAAAGTAACAAAATAAAATGAAGTTTTGATGTAATAGAACCATGTTTTTTAGTGGTTTACTTCCATTTGTATTTGTACTACAGGCACCATGTTTAAACTACGCCAGAGCGCGTACACACCTAAATAAATACTGTTCGGTTTCTCGCACAAACCGATCGTTTCGTGTCTTAGGACATCAATGTGTCGTCACGAGCCGCAGGGTTTAATTTGATTTGTCTGTACATGTTTTTTTTACTTTCATAGATTTTGTTACCATTGTCATGCATTATACGACTGACAGACTGCAACGGTTGGAGTTAAAAATCATCATTTGTGTTCTACTGAAGAAACAAAGTCACCTACATCTTGGATTCCCTGGGGGTAAGCAGATAACCATAAAATTTTCATTTTTGGGTGAACTATTCCTTTAATAATAAATGTAATAATTCTATTATTTATTTCTGAATACTGATAATATTTTAATATAATATAATTTAAAGACATTGTTAACCCCAAAATTTAAAATCTGTCATCATTCATTATGATGAAACTGTAACTCCACGCTAAAGAGAATTTATGATGATGAAATTAATGAATTAGTGAGTGTTATTGGCTAATATTTTAATTTATATCAATACATTGGTATGCTGGCGTTACAAGAAGGTCCTAGGTATATTTGGAAGTTAAAATCATAAAATGATTGGCAAACATGGTGCCCCAGATTTTATGATCTGCATATCAAAAAGCCCAGGCTCCTAACAAAAGTTTGGAGCAAGGAAAAGTGATTCATCACTTTTGAGAGACATTGAGTGAATTAAATTGCCATACACAGCCTTCAAACTCGCACTTGGCTGCTTTTGAAATTCATTTCCATGGATTGCCCTCATTAAAACCAGCGACAAGAGTTCAGCGCGGTTGAAGTCTGTAGTGGAGGCGACTGCTCGACTAACATTACGGTTAGAATAAACGAGACCTTTTTAGCATGAGGCCGAATGTACTCACCCTTCCCTCCTACTCTCACACTTCAGCTAACTCACTCAGTGGTTTCCACATGAATAATTGGCTATGGGTGAAGAAAACGATCAAACACCTGAGCAGAATCAAAATGGCCACAGTTCTCAAAAAAACATGTTTATGCAAGCTAGAGTTGATAATGAGACAGTCCTGTGGAAGATAATTAGAGTTCAGTAAAGTGCATGCCCTTATTTAGTCAAAACTAGTTTATCTGTCAGGAGTGTGAAGTTATTGAGTTCAAGTGTATTTTTAGGAGTCTGACTTTATCTCTTAAAGGCTCATTTGTTTGGGTGTTAAAATTTTTAATTTAATATGCACAATATGCTGTGCATTTACAAAAATATATTGCCTAGTACTTTTGTTTTTATTAAATAGTAGGCAAAAGTACACAAGAATGATTCACGAATAAATATTTATAACAAGTAGTGAGCTACAATATTGTCACATGCATATTTAATTCAGCAAGTGGAATCAAGTTACCAGCTCAGAAATAAATGCAATTATTTTGCATTTTTAATGCAAGTTTGTAAAAAGTGTCTCATTTCCTGGTAGTTCAATCAAAAGAGTCAGAATAAGTGCATTTCCTTGCTACACAGTCAGATAAGCAGGATGTCCAATACTTGGATAACACTGCATCTGCAACCAAGTTGGTGGATATGCTGGGTGGCAACACTAAAGCAAACATTCATGCAGAGTTCTTGTGGATTTATGGACTGACGTATACATTTAAGTCAATGAATATGTAAAACAGATCCTCAGAGGGACCACAAAATAATTATCTTACTGTTTAAAAATAATGAAAATAAATTAATAAAAAAAATATCAATATCCAATGCATCAAGACATTGTCTATTAAACACATCAACAGATCACAAATGATTCTACAATTGGGATCTTCATTTTGTTTTTTCGTTGGATTGCAAATAGGTGTACCCTTGTGTGATATAAATAAATATTGATAACAAATAGTGTTCTCAATTGAAACAAGTAGAGACTTGGACCTATTCCTTATGTCACGATTTAACAAGCTAATATCCCTAATGAAAGTGGAGAGGCAAGTCATAGTATCCGTGCATGTGCTAAGAGAAAGTATGGTATTCAACAAAAGTCAAAATAAACCAAAAATGTTGTGCATTTGTTAAAAAAATTACATTTGTTAAAATATATATATATATATATATATATATATATATATATTATTATTATTATTATTATTATTATTATCATTTCCCTAAACTCCTCTGGGGAAATAAAATTGTTCCGTCCCAACAAGGCAGTGTAATAGATCAAAATATTCTCAATGTTTTAGCTTGGTATGTAGGAGTCGGTTTATCATTTTTACAAGTTCTTGATATCTTGAAGTTGTGTGTCAGGATCCTGTCACCTTGATTGGTTTTGTTCTTGGTTTGGTGACAGGATCCTGACACTCATGTGTTTGTCTTTTGTTTGTGTGAGCATATGGCTTTGGAGTTGTTCTCTGGGCCGTACGCTCTTATGTCGGTGTCTTGAGTGTTCGGGGCATGGTGTCTGGATTCTGACACTTTGGTCTAGTCTTGGCTCACTTTCGGTGTCACATCCATGCTCTGTGCACTTCTGTTTGGGCACATGGCAGATGCGAGTGTTTGTCTGCCATGGGCTTTTCTGTCCTGTGTGTGAGCACATGGCTTCTGTCATTTTTGTTTTGCCATGTGTATTTTGCATATGGTTTTTGTTGGTCTCTGTGTGTGCTCTTCTGTCAGTCTTTAGTCTTGGCCACACCCCTCTTGTTACCTGGTCATTGGTTTATTTGCCCCACCTGTCCCCCCTCGTTACCTGCCTTGCTTCATTCCCTATTTAATCTCCCTGTGTTTTCTGTCCTGTGCTGGTTCATTGTGGTTTTTACCCAGTTTAGGTGTTTTTCCGTCTTTTCCGTCAGTTCTGCCAGTCCCAGCCCGTGCTCTCAAGCTTCACTCTGCGTTTGAGTCCTCGCCATCTTTCTGTACCCACACCTGATATTGTGATCATGTTAATTCAGTAACTTCTGAGCAACTTCAAAGTCTTTTTGAACTATTCATTAAAAGGACTGTTCATTAGCAACATTGGGCATCAACAACACAGCAAACAATATATTACCATTCTGTATATGCTTTACTTTCTTTAACAGTTCTATCCAAACACGTATTAGATAGGACTGTTAAACAGATCGTAAAGTAATGAAGATGGAGAATGCAGCATTCTGATGTTCTCAGCAGCGTCAAAATAAAAGTCCACCATGCCTTCAAAATACAAGTCCCTTACAACAACCAGAGCGGCAGGAAGTGATGGCTTATTTCACTTCATAGTTCCTACTGGCAGTGCAAATGCAGCCAGGAAAATGGCACACAATTATTAACACTGTGTGTATTATGTATTGTCTTCTGTATTGTATATTGTTTTATGCATGGTTCATGTTTCAGATACTGGCTCACACAGAGCATTCCCATAGCATCAACTGATGACGCAGTGTATAAGTTCCACTTCAAAAGGGAAATTTAGTCGTCAGCAGACTGCCCTGATGGCTAGTTCCTATAACTGAGTTCCTATAACTACCTGGTGCGAAAGCCCCTAATGTATATTTTGATGGAATCTCAGTGCTTTTTATCAGACATTAGGATGCCCTCCATGCCATAGATCTAATCCTCCTCCTTTTACTTAAAATATTTAGATTTTGAGTTCCAGTTAAGCTTTTATTAAAAAGGTCCATATTCTAAAATCATGAGGTTCATAAAGATCATACGTCAGTTTCTTTTCTCACACATTTTTTTCGCCCACTGTATAGTAAGAAGCATTTCCACCTCAAGTTCATTCTGCTTTGACTTTGTGCTCTGCCAATGAAAATTGTTTAAAACAAACGGACAAAGTTGTGTCCAGAATGTAAGTAACTCAATAATAAGTACTTAAAGTCCCCCTGAAATTAAAATTTAAGTTTTTTAGTTTTTAGTATGAATATGTTAGCCTTAAGGTTATGAATAGGCTGGTGTGTTCCAAAACAATGACAAAATTCGCATTTAGGAAATAAAAGCATTCAAAACTTGCAGTCTCTCACTTCTGCTAAAATGGATCACGGATTTTCATGACATCACATCGCACTTCAGCTTCTCGTCAGATCTACTGTCCAATCAAATGCTCTCTAGAATCTGAAGTGTCCCGCCCCCTCCTACACTGAAGCTGCGGTTGAAATCGGTCATTTGTTCACACATTTACTAGTTTCTACATGATGAATGACACATAATGCACAATATAGAGAATAGGGAACGATTCAGACAGTGTAAATATGCTTTCCATTGTTGCGAATGAAGTCCGTTGTCGCGTTTGTGTTATGTGAACCGCCACAGCGTGAGCTGCTCTGGTCCAGAGACACGAGAGCACAGAGCGGATCATATCCGCGGACCGTGAGTCGACACAGACCACAAAAGGTATCGGACCCATTTAAATTCTGCACATAATGCTGTATTTTAAAGTGATATAGAGGTCATTAGGAGGAGAAATGGTTAGAGATTAGAAGGAAATGGAGATTTTACCGAGTTTAACGGCTCGGGCCGAGCCATGGTATAAACAAAACGCTATTGGCTATTTTTAAAAAGCGGCGGGGCTGTTCGATATATTGCCCTGTCTTCCTGTTTCAGTTGAAATTGTCATCACATTAAATAAAGCTGCGCGTTCCAAGACACTTCAGCGGGCCTTTAAACTCCAATCAGAAGATATTTAATGTAAAGTGATGTGGAGCAGGATTTTGGTATAATGAGATTACACTGTACGGGCCTATCCAGCTTGTAAGGTGCAAGACCTATCAGTGCATTTGTGTGCTTATTTGCACTTTTATGCACTGCAGAAGTGGGGCCTTTTGCAGTCGTACAGTGATTAAATGTATATTCTCATTCTTCTGGCTGACTTACATTTCAATTCAAACCTCAGGCAGTCCTCTCTGAAGGCATAATTTGTTTTGGCAGCACTGGAAACACTGGCCTATACATGGTGTACAGTAATGAATAACTTAAGTAGAAGGGCTGGCTCTGTCTCAGCCACAGATGGTGACCTCCTTCCCAGCCAAAAAAGGGAAAGACTAATGTTTAAACATATTATCCATTAATAAGAGTCATCGAAGACGTACAAGCCTCCCGCCTCCATTGTGGGTTTGAAACACTTGTCTCTCTTTCAGATTGGCAGCCATTTTGCTGGGCTGTTTATAATTCCAGAGGCCAAATGATGAAGGAATGCAAATGAACGATGCCATTTTTTCCATTATTGGTTTTGGTATGACAGTATGTAAAACCAAAATAAATAAATAAACAAAAAAGACTGTGGCAAAGCAGTGAGGCAGGTAATTGCTGCAAAACTAATTAGCTAACTACTCAAGGACAGCTTGGGATGGGAAAACAAGGAGGAGGTGCTGTGTCACCAAAAGTAATTGGATGGAAAATACTCGGGAAAGTGTTGTGTAAACAACTGAAGTGGGGAAGTTCAGAGAAGGACCTGGCAAGGTTGAAGATTAAACGAATTAATGAGTGTGATGGGGTGCCATCAACAATCTCAGTGCTGTTCTCTCTTACATGAGAATCAACTGAGGCAAGCCCCAATTACCGCCCCTCTCAAAGAGCTCATGCGGCCCTTGGTTTCATAGATGAGTAAGAATCTGTGTCAACCGAACAGAATGAAGAACAAAGATATGTTGTATGTCAGAAGAAGCCATTTAAAAATGCTCTATTTTTCCATGCACTGTATCTGCAGGCCAATTATTCAGACCTCAGGTTTGAGTTTGGTTAAAACTTTTTAAAACAAACATCACATCATAGACTCTTTAAAAAATAAAGCTTCTTTATTGGCATATATGGTTCCCTGAAGAACCTTTAAAGTGCCCCTATTATGCTTTTTCGTGTACCTTTCATGCAGTGTGTAATGTAGCTGTCCGTGAATATAAACAGGCTGCAAAGTTGTAAAGTCATAAGTGCATGATTAATAAAGTTTGTGTCTCCCAAAAGAAAGAATTGACTCGCAACCACTTAAACAGGCCGTCAGGAGTTCCAGTCTCACTTCTGTGGCTTGCATACATAATGCGGTAACACACCTGCATAATGCTATAAAACATCATCTATTTTGACCCATCCTCAAATGCTGTAGCTCGTTCATGTTGTATATACATGTCGAGAAGACGATGTTATCTGCTCTGCAAAAGCAAATTCTCTTTGTAAACACTGAAGAGTCAGTGGTTAAAATTACCACAGCGATACAACAGCAGTATAACATGTTGATGATTGCTTCTTAAATCTCCATAAGTTCTAAATGGGATTTACAAAACACTTATTAATTAAAGATGGGACAGTACTCACTTTTTTTTTGGACCAACTTATTCCTCAGAATCACATCCTGCAAGTATGATTAATTATTGATGTATATATTTTCTACTGGGTATTCAAAATACATAGTTATTGTGTAGGTCTCCGGCTAACTGGCTAACTCACTAATGATAAAAGATGGAGCAAGATTTGTTTTACAAACTTTGTTACATCATTCATTCACGTTAGTGTTTGATACAGTTCAATGATGCAGTTCCCACATGTGCATTGCAATGAATTAGAAATATACACATACGTTTGTTGATGGACATACACTTGGTAATGCTGATGGTGAGGAATTACAGTTGCAACATCTCATATTGTGCATCAAACTGAGTGGCGTATCACTGAGAAATGTCCTGCTTAAGTCATCCTTGCGATGGAGGCTCGGTTTGAATAACTTGTTCTCCAACGTTTCATCATTGGACTCGCATTTGGATTGACATGGTAAAATTGACACCATCGTTACTGTCCTTACATTGTGTACAATCACTGAGCTTTAGGAAGCTTCCAGAGCTGAAGTACAGTTATGGTAATGGGCGTTTCATTTCCAACAGGTGCTGTAAACGATAGACCAATCACAACAGACTGGGCCATCTGGCCAATCAGAGCAGAGTAGGCTTGCGGAAAGGAGGGATTTAGAGAGACTGAATCATCAGACGACTAGTTTGAGAATCATTGAAAAATGTGACGTGCAATATATATAATGAGAAAATGAAAGCCTTTTTTTTTTTTTTTTTACCTTTAATGCATATATAGGAGACCTCCAAAAGAAAATTAAGAACCTTTAAAATAGCATAATAGGGGCATTTTTACATACATGGAACCTTTCCATTGATCAAAATGTTCTTTATAGTGGAACCTACATAGGTTCTTTAGATTATATAAAATGTTCTTCACACTAAGAAAAAAAAAATGTTTTAAGAACTGTTCCCTGAAAGGTGAAACCCAAAATGGTCCCAAAATGGCATCCCTGCAAAAACTCCTTTTTGGAATCTTTATTTTTAAGAGTGTATAATGATCTTTGCTCATTTAAAATTGTTCCTGGCTCTAAAAATCAGAATAAAAGTAGTTCATACAACTCATACACTATATTCTGGGTCTTCTGAAGTCATAGGGAGCCAATTCAGTATTGACAGAACCGGGCAAATATGGTCATACTTCTTGGTTCTAGTAAGAACTCTCGCTGTGGCATTTTGGACCAGCTGGAGTTTGTTTATTAAGTGTGCAAGGCAACCACCCAATAAAGCATTACAGTTAATTCATGCATTTATGACCTCAAGGCTAGTTTATAGACACTATAGCCAGCTGTCACCTTTGGCTTGCTTAGTTGGGGACACTTGTTATTCAACAATGTTTTTGATCTGCCTGCATTGACACCATTGTATGTGAACTACATTAATAACTATAGATTTTTACAACGGAATGAATCAATACTGAATTTACTTAAGCTGGACAATGACACTATTTTCTTTAAGAGCTGCTGTGCAGCCAAAATTATTTACCAGTTATCACTGTAAAGCTGCTTTGACACAATCTGCATTGTAAAAAGTGCTATATAAATAAAGGTGACTTGACTTGACTATAGCCAGCTTCAACTCTCCTCACCAAATGCTGGCGTTATGTATCCCAATCTCAAACAGAAGGAATTGGCTGAAATATTCTGAATGATATCAATCTACATTATGACTTGTGATGCAGCCTGATTTAAACCACACCATTTTCGTTCATCCAGCTAGAGAAGAACTGGCCATTTTGTCACAGACTGAGTTTGAGTACCTTGCCACTATCGCCTTTTGGCTTGCTTAGTTGGGTACACTTAATATTCAGCAATATTATTGACTTGACTGCACTGACACTATTGGATGAGAACTGAACTGAGCTGGAGGATGACATCACTGTTTTCTGCAGAGCTGCTTTATAGATAAATGGAACTCATTCAATAATTTATGAACTTTACACAGTCATTGAACCAAAACGAATCAACACTGAACTGATGTCACCTGAAAAATGACTGTTTACTATTGTCTTTTTAGAGCTGCTTTACAGCATATTTTGAACTCTCTGTTTGCATCATTGAATCACTATTTTCCTATTCATCACTGTAAAGCTGCTTTGAAACCATTTGTATTGTATAAAGCACTATATAAATAATGGTGACTTGACGACTTGATTTGTAACCGAATTGTTCTTTTGAGGCTGATCTTTTTAATGAATGAGTTGGCCAGGTTCACGAAACCTGAGTGATTTGTATTTAAGTCTGATTCAGTTCTTGAGTTCAGCTGACTCAATCCAACTGCAGCAATTAGCAGTTAACATAACTTAGATTTTGATCTTTGCATCACAAGGTTTAGAAGACCTGGAATGTAACACAAAAAGTAATATGGACTGTTTTGATGATACTTACATTTTTGTCCTTTTTGAAACTTTAAAGCTCCAGTAACCATTCATTATTGCATTGAAAAGTGCGACCACTATATTATTCAAAATTTCTTCTTTTGTATTCAGCAGGAGAAAGGAAGTCTTATGGGTTTGGAACGACATGAGGCTGAGTACATGATGACAGAATTTTCATCTTTGGGTGAACTAATCCTTTAAAAATGAAAGACTTTGATGGTTTTGAGAAAAGCCTCAGGGTTTTTCTCAGAACACCCAGTTAAGCAACCAACATGAAGGCTAAGAAAGTTTTTTTTTTTTATTTTAAGTCCTATAATTTATGTATTTCATTGTGTTTCCACCTGACCTCTAAAAAAGCTTGTTGGCAGGGACAAAATCCCAGTCGCCTCTCTCTCCAGTTCACAGTTGACAGTTTTTTCTATTGTCTCTGAGAAACCTTATTGCATGACCACGTCACATTTAGTTTAGCTGATCCGAAGGGGCTGCTTTCTCATATCCCCCTTTCATCTTGCTTCCCAGACCCTGACACGTTTATGTCAACATCCATTTCATAGCACCTTATCCATAACATTGAATAAGGCTTTCACACTGGCAGTCTTCACACGCAAACCATGATCATGGTCAAAACCAAGAGGATGCAGTGCAAAGAAGTACTTCAGTTATGGATATAGATGAGCAATCAATCTATACATATATGTGTGTATATACATATATGTGTGTGTGTGTGTGCGTATATATATATATATACATATGTGTGTGTGTGTGTATGTATATATATATATATCATATTATATCATATTATATTATATATACACATACATACATACACTCACAGTCAAAAGTTTGGACTCAGTAAGATTTTTAATGTTTTTTAAAAGAAGGCTGCATTTATTTAATTAAAAATACAATAAAAACAGTAATATTGTGAAATATTATTACAATTTAAAATAACTGTTTTCTGTTTCAATATATTTTATAAAGTAATTTATTCCTGTGATGGCAAAGCTGAATTTTCAGCATCATTACTCCAGTCTTCAGTGTCACATGATCCTTTAGAAATCATTCTAATATGCTGATTTGCTGTTCAAGAAACATTTATGATTATTATCAATGTTGAAAACAGTTGTGTACTTTTTTTCAGGATTCCTTGATGAATAGAAAGTTCAAAAGAACAGCATTTATCTGAAATACAAAGCTTTTGTAACATTATACACTACTGTTCAAAAGTTTGGTGTCAGTAAGAATTTTTATTTTTATTTTTTTGAAAAGAAATTACAGAAATTAATACTTTTATTCAGCAAGGATGCATTAAATCGATCAAAAGTGACAGTAAAGACATTTATAAAAAGATATTTCAAATAAATGCTCTTCTTTTGAACTTTCTATTCATCAAAGAATCCTGAAAAAAAAATATTGTACACAAATATTTTGTACAATTGTACACAATAAATGTTTCTTGAGCAGCAGATCAGCATATTAGAATGATTTCTGAAGGATCATGTGACACTGAAGACTGGAGTAATGATGCTGAAAATTCAGCTTTGATCACAGGAATAAATTACTTTATAAAATATATTCAAACAGAAAACAGTTATTTTAAATTGTAATAATATTTCACAATATTACTGTTTTTATTGTATTTTTAATTAAATAAATGCAGCCTTCTTTTAAAAAACATTAAAAATCTTACTGAGTCCAAACTTTTGACTGGTAGTGTATATACACACATATACAGTTAAGCTCAAAAGTTTACATACCCCTTGCAGAATCTAGAAAAATGTGAATCATTTTAACAAAATAAGAAGGATCATGAAAATTGCATGTTATTTTTTATTTAGTACTGTCCTGAATAAACTATTTCACATAACAGTTTTTTACATAAAGTCCACAAGACAAAAAAAAAATAGCTGAATTTATAAAAATGACCCCGTTCAAAAGTTTACATACTCTTGATTCTTAATATTGTGTGGTTACCTGGATGATCCACGACTGTTTTTTTTTTTTTTTGAGATGGTTGTTCATGAGTCCCTTGTTTGTTGTGAGCAGTTAAACTGAGCTCTGTTCTTCAGAAAAATCCTCCAGATCCTGCGGATTCTTCAGTTTTCCAGCATCTTTTGCATATTTGAACCCTTTCCAGCAGTGACTGTATAATTCTGAGATCCATCTTTTCACACTGAGGACAATTGAGGGACTCAAACACAACTATTAAAAAAGGTTCAAATATTCACTGATGCTCCAGAAGGAAACACAACACATTAAGATTCAGGGATGTAAACTTTTTGAATTGGATGAACAGAATAAATTGTACTTTTTTTGTCTTCTGGAAAACATGTAAGTATCTTTTGTAGCTTCCAAAGGGCAGAATTAAATGAAAAAATATGTTCTTTAAACAAAATAAAAAAAAACTTGCACATCAACTTCTTCAATCAGTTTTCACCCCTGACTCTTTGTGTTTCCTTCTGGAGCATTAGTGAATGTTTGCAGCTTTTGTAATAGTTTTGTCTGAGTCCCTCGGTTGTCCTCAGTGTCACTGCTGTAAAGGGTTCAAATATGCAGAAGATGCTTGAAAACTGAAGAATCTGCAGGACCTGAAGGATTTTTTCTGAAGAATAGAGCTCAATTTAACTGCTCAGAACAAACAAGGGACTCATGAACAACAATCACAAAAAAAAAAAAAAGTCATGGATCATCCAGGTAATAACACACAGTATTAAGAATCAAGGGTATGTAAACTTTTGAATGGGGTCATTTTTATAAATTCTACTATTTTTTTCTCTTGTGGACTTTATGTAAACAACTGTTATGTGAAATTTTTTATTTAGTACTGTCCTTAATAAACTATAACATGCAATTTTCATGATCCTTCTTATTTTGTTAAAATGATTAACATTTTTGCAGATTCTGTAAGGGGTATGTAAACTTTTGAGCTCAACTGTATATCATATATCACATGTAACATTTTACAATGCAGCCTACAGATATACACATTTTGTACAAATACAAATACACTATTGTATGTACTGCTATATTTATGTGTTAATCCCATATTGTTACAATTACCACCGGTGTATCAAACACACAACGAGGAGATAGACGTTAAATAATTCTTTACTTGAATATCCAACAGGACAATAAAAGAACCAACAGGAACATACACCAAAGTAGACACAAACGATACCCGACAACATACTGAAGACAAACAGGAACTTAAATACACTGATGAATTAACTCAAATAACAAACAGCTGTGATGAATGTGATTAGTGTCCATGGTTACTGATTGTGGCGGGAAACTAGAACAAAGGAACACGTGACAGATGACAACAAACAAACTGAAAGTCCATGTGACTGTGACACATATATGCATACTATCTATTCTATGTAGTATTATGGATTAGGAAAGACAGCAATACTGTAATATGAAAAAATATGCATGCCTCTACAACTATTAAATTAAAAAAATATTTTATAAATACTTTTCAGGACTGAATTAATGTATTACACATAATAAATAATATAATTTTAATTATTTTAACCTGTTAAACCATGGAAGGAACTAATATAAACCATCCTTTGTTTATATTAGTTCAAAGTTACTGTTAGTTTTAATGTAAAAGAATTTGATTAACTTGACAAACTATACATCAGTAAAAAGGTCTAAGATTCAAGCTTTGATTTTTGACCTTTGTTATACTCAAAAATCTTATGGTGACATTAATTTCTTAATTTGTGTTAGGACTTATGAAAATGAAAATCAGAAGTTGATACCTTTTATATGAAATATAAGCCTCAATGGATCAGCCTCATCCATTGAGAAAAAAAAAAAAAAATTTCCTGTAAAGTTGTCATGAAAGCACTTACCTAAAAAACGTCCCTCAGGACTTTTAGTTCAAAAGCTTGCACATTTGGAGAAATATTGATTGATTTTCATATGTTTACGAATTTAAAAGTACTTTGCCATCTCTTTTTGCTTGTAGAAGCATGCACATAGAGTTCTGCAGTGATGTATTTTTGTAGGCCAACCCGTAAGTTAGCATCACCCTGATTCCCTCTACAAAAACCCAATAGGATTCTTCCATTGGCTTTTGGATTTTTGAAACAACAACAAAAAGCTTTGTGACCAAAACATTTTTATGATTCTTACATGTTTTATTTATCGTGATAATCTTCACACATAAACACAACTTGTATGATTTTTTTGAGTTCTCAGAATGATTGAACTGGAAGTGCTAAACCATTCATCTTAACGCCATTACTAACTCTTAAAGGACACTAAAATGTGATGATTACTGTGTGGGTGATACTGTGTCTGAAATTAGATGTCAGTGTTGATCACTAAACTGAACTCACATATACTAGATTGACAGCGTCTTCAGATCATTTAATCTTTTCCATTCTGTTTACTCATTTATATCAATATCCTGTCAGGTTTAATCATGATTATCTTTGAACAGTGTTCAGGCTGTGGGTGTAGACTTGTTTTCCTACACTTGTTTTCTTCCCTCAGATTTTTGGTTTATTTGGTTTCCAGAACTGTCATTCAGGGGCAGTGGACCCCTTAAAGTCCATAAAGTTACTGCATGGTGTCTGTGAACTATTAAAACAAATATCTAGTTCAGTCTTGAAACTCTAGAAGCGATCACACCATTACCACATGGCACAAACTGATTGGCCACTGCTGATGCTGCAACCAATGAGACTGCTTATCGCTGTAGGCTAGTCCTGCAGTGCGATATCAGAGTTCCTCTATAACCCTCAACCTCCACCAGCTCCCCCCGTCTAGATTTGCTACGGGATTTATGTATGTCTATTCATGCAGCAGCAGCATGTCTGTGTATCTAATGGCAGTAGCAAGTCCATACTTTCTCTGCAGCAGCGTAGCAGATCTTGTCCGTCAAGACCAAATACATTAACATTGCATTATTCATTAACATGCCAAAACTTCTACAAAAGTTGTCATGACTGAAATATAAATGTCTTAAAAATATGAGATTATTACATATTTCAAACTTTTCTAAATGTGGTGTACAGCTATTTTAAATTCTTAACCTTATTAATTAAATCCATTATACAGCTTTAACTAGCATTGTTATCCTCCTTATTTTTAACGTAAAACCAGACTTGGCCATTTGTAACTTGAATGTGCAAGGCTTCCGGTGTCATCTGTTTTGTTATTTTTAACTGTACAAAACGTTTCTTCTTCGTTACTGTCACTTCAAGAACTACTCCCGATTTCTACCCATAAGCCAAAACACGATTTTTTTCAACCCATGTCTGTCAAGGAATACAAAATTTTCGGTCGGAATTCGCTCTGGACCAGCGAATCAAACCACAACTCAATGGATCATGATTCGATAATCCCGGCCCAGCAACATACTCCCAAAAGGAATCTCCTTTTCATTTTCTCTTCCTTACCATCACATCAATAACTACTCTCGATTTCTACCCAAAAGCCAAATCATGATTTTTAACCCACATCTGTCAGAGAATACAACATTTTTGGTCTGAATTTGCTCCGGACCAGCAAATCAAACCATAACTCTGTCAGTTACAATTTGGTAATCCTGTTCCAGCATTGTACTCCCAAAAAGGGATTTACTAACTCATGATTAGCTACCCATACACTAACATCAGTGGCTTGTTAATGCATGATATCATGTCTAGTTTTGATTTTGTTTCATGCCTTATTTTGCAGTTTCATGTCATAGCCATTATTTCCTGGTTTACCATGTGCTCATGTCATGTGCTTCCCTAGCCTCATGTGTTGTCAATGGTTTATTTATTTGATTGTGCACAGGTGTTCCTTGTTTGTCATTAGTCCTTGTGTATTTAATCCCTTATGTTTGCCATGCGTCTTGGTCAAGTATTATCCGTGTACCACTGTTGGTGAGTCCATGTTTTAAGTCAAGTCATGCCAAGTCTTTGTTATGTTTTGTTCATGGTTTGTTCAATCAGCTGGAGTCTGGTGGAATACATCGACCATCCCCTGCTGCTGAGTGGCTCACCCTTTACTGTGGGAATTGCGGACGAGGGGCTCCACAATCCCACAATACCCACCACACCAGAGAATCTCCATGACCCCTACTGTCATGTCTGGAGTTATTCACATCAAACCAGAGTCTGTTCAGGTCATGCCTGCCAAGCCAGAGCCTGTTCAGGTCATGCCTGCCAAGCCAGAGCCTGTTCACGTCATGCCTGCCAAGCCAGAGTCTGTTCACGTCATGCCTGCCAAGCCAGAGTCTGTTCACGTCATGCCTGCCAAGCCAGAGACTGTTCACATCATGCATGTCAAGCCTGAGTCTCTTCGTGTCATGCCTGCCAACCCCACAACAGCTCAATTTTCCAGGCCCGCCAATTACTATGCCATGATCCAGGTCCTGTCCCCCATCACGGCCTGGCCCACCATCCCTCTCCCAAGACCTCCTCCGCTCCACCACCCTCCTGGACTATGTCTGTCATGTCTAGTTTTGGTTTTGTTTCATGTCTTATTTTGCAGTTTCATGTCATAGTCATTATTTACTGGTTTACCATGTGATACCCCATGTCATGTGATTCCCTTGTCCTCATGTGATCATGTCATGTGCTTCCCTTGTCTAATGTGTTATGTTGTCATTGGTTTATTGATTTGATTGTGCACAGGTGTTCCTTGTTTGTCATTAGTCCTTGTGTATTTAAGCCCTCATGTTTGCCATGCGTCTTGGTCAAGTATTGTCCATGTACCACTATTGGTGAGTCTATGTTTAAAGTCAAGTCATGCCAAGTCTTTGTTATGTTTTGTTCATGGTTTGGAGTAAATAAACTGCACTTGGGTTCTTCAAGCTTGCCCCCAGTGGACTATGTTACACATGACTGTCATGTGAGTTTAAAGGGAAAAAGAAAAACACAAAACAGATAAAGGCCTTTTAAGATCAGTTATTGGTGTATTTTGTATTTTTGATGAGGAGGTGTATTAGTACGATTATTCATATACCCTTATTGTAAAGTATTACCAAAAAAAAAAAAAAAAGTCCCCAGTTTCCCAGATGATGGGCATAACTGCTAACTTCTATGCTATTTCTCCAAGTCTGATAATTCAGTCTCCCACTTACACCCTAATACACCAATTCAGCATCTTATGCACCCTTCCTTATCTAAAGACTCTCTTAACTGTTCTTGACCTCCCCTTTTTTTTAATTCCCTTTCCAAAAGTTCTTTAATATGGGAATGCGGGGTACTTCTATAGTACTATCTATTCTTTGTGAACTCTGATGCTCATATTTTCCTTGCTTTCCTTGTCTTGAACCCAGGTCTTCTAATTAATAGGCATAACCACTAACCCCCATGCTACGTCCCCTGTTTTTATTTTTAAAAAATAAAATCTGTGCATTTAATTCTCGTAGCACTGCTCTTTCCTGCACTTTTTGCGTCACTGTAATTTATTGCCGGAATTCAGATTATTGTGCTGGGGAAACACCCTCTCTGCCGCTCCCAATACCCTCCCCAGTAGTCTTTGTAATAGGGCAGTGGTTGTGTTGTTCCTATTGCTTAACTCAAAGGATAAGATCGCTTTCAAAACCTTTGTGCTAACTGGTGTCTTGTGGTGTAGGATATGATAAATGTGTCCCAGCTGAGCCCCAGGGTAGCACACGATTTGTATTTTCTTAATATGTACAGTCATAGCCTATCCATATTGGAGTCTCCCAGCCATGACACTGGTCTCCTAGGTTGAAGCGTCCAGTTTTTAGTCTCGTCACCCCTATGTACCTGTCTCTCGAATAGACAAATTCCTGGCTCTCCTCCGTCTTCCACTTCCTTCTCCTTTCCTCCAAACTCCTGAACATCATCTTTTCCATCTTCCTCTGCCACATGCTCTTTTCTTCCTACTTTCCCACAGACCCCATTCCATCTGTCTTCATCCTCATTCTTCCTTTTTTGAGAGGTACTCTTACTCTCTTCCTCTTCCTGCATTAGTTCTTCTGCCTCATCCTATTCGTCCTGCTTGTTCAATGCCTCCTCTTGCCTTCTCATTTTCGCTTTGTTCCTCCTGTCCTCTATTTCCTCCCAACACCTCTTCCTCACCTCGTTGTTCTTCCTCTATACCCTCCTTCATAGGCTCTGGTTGACTTGACCCTCCTGCTCCATCTGTTGTACCTCCTCCATCACTATTGTTCCTCCCTGTTGCTCTTGCACTTGGGATTATCCTGTGTTGGATTGCTGTCTACATTGCTGTATCTCCTGTGACGCTCTTGTAACAATTTGTTCCTTTATATTCTTGAAATTCTTTTCTGGCCCACCTGACCCCCACCTTGATCACGTTTCTGTTTTGTTTTTGTTTGTTTTTGTTTGTTTTTTGTTTTGTTTTGTTTTTTTAGTATAATGGTCCCTCGGGATTCCTAAGCTCTCACACAACCAATTTTTGGCATTACCATACAATTGCCAACTTTTGCCATTGGAGCTGCTGGCACCTCCACCTCCTCCAACCATCTTGTCACATTTCTGAGGGCCTTAGGTCTTGGATCCTTTTCTGCTTCTTCAGGGAAGCAGGGAAGCTTATCCCTATCATTCAACAATCACATCACTGAGCTTGTTTTCTGCCCCCCGTTAAATCTACAGTTTATTGCAAATTGTTATACTTTCTATTTATTTACCTATAGTAGCGAATGAATCAGAAGTCTTCCGTGTTGCAAAATAAAGGAATATATTAGGGGTCCCAGGGTTGGCTGAGAGTCTTGGTGGGGGATCCTGCAGAAAAGGTTGACAACCACTGCGTTAATTGACTGTGTCATATAGTATACAGTATACAGTATACAGTATATCAAATGTACACTGACCTTTGTGCTTACTGAAAAGCTGTTTGAAACGTTGAACAGTAATTATGCTTATGTAAAATAATACATACTCATAAGAGTTAAGCACTTTATGTTAACTTTCTTTTGGGGACGGAGTCACACTTTATTTAGTATTTAGTATTTTTGTATTAGCACTAATTCCTGATTAACTAAGAACACACTGCTTCTCTCTTTGTGTATTACTGGATTAAAGCTAACAAACCATTTATTTATATATATATATATAAACATTCCAAATGCTTTTGAACTGTATATAGATGTCCATTAATGTGATCTTTTACACATTCAGATCACAGCTCAGACAAATAGTATGTCTATAACACAGTGTCATCACTCTGAATGCCTAATGAATGAATAAGACCTAATGCATCAATGAATGCCATTATAACATACAAACAACTGTAGAATTGCTCTTCTCAAATCATCCTGCCCTCTTTGTCCCACTAACGTCCTGTCGCAGGATGTGTTGTGGCATCTGTGGCAGTTTGTCTTGGCAAGCCATCGCTGTGCAGGTGGAGCAAAAGATTAAAGAGTCAGATGTTATTCGCTCAGAACACATGAGCTTCAAAGCCACAACAAGGTCATAATTTTTTTTTTCCACCTGTTAGTGATGTTTCTAAAACTGATCAAATTCAAACCTAGTTGTGGGTCTATTTTCTTTTCCTAGTGGGGAAATAAGTGACAGTATAGGTTCTCAATACAATGACACATTTCTCAAAACACATTTTCCCTGTTTTCACACACATTCCAATTTCCTTAATGTATTCTGCAAAACTTTAACCATGTTTAACCATGTTCTCATTCAGAAGACACAAGTACAGATTATAATTAACTCAAGCTGTAACAATGTGAACTCAAGTAACACACATTTATCCACATGTAAACATTAAGTAGCAAAACTGATGATACACTAATCAGAATCTCAGGATAATACAAATAGGGTCACAAACACAACCCTAGGTATTTACTTGATACAGTGGCTAAATTAACAAGAAATAAAGCTTCAACTTCAGACGTTTCCAAACAGCATAGCAGTAATGACTTAAAGGGGACCTATTATGCCCCATTTTACAAGATGTAAAATAAGTCTCTAATGTCCCCAGAGTGTGTATGTTAAGTTTTAGCTCAAAATGCCCCACAGATAATTTTTTATAGCATGTTAAAATTGCCACTTTTAGTAGTTGAGCAAAAACGCGCCGTTTCAGTGTGTGCCCTTTAAATGCAAATGAGCTGCTGCGCTCGGCCTAAGAGGGTGGAGCTTCACGAGCTGATTCTCCGGTGTCAGGATTCAGTCAGGGCGCACTATAATGTCAGAAACTGCGAATATATGCTGCATGGAGAATTGAACAAGTATAGTTTAGTTCAATTACGGTTATAACTTATATTGTCTTCTTGTTTTTATCCACTATATTACTGCAAGCCTGTTGTACCGTCCGAATGATGGCCAAAACTATACAGATGAGTTTTATGATGTTTATTGTACTTCACACAAAAGATGAAGCGTCCGTTTTCTATCTAGAAAATCATTGTAAGAGCTTAATAAAACACAATGCAAGTGTCCATTAAAATATTATCCATAAACTCTCTCTCTCTCTCTCCTTGTTTTATCACCAACATACATAGTGAAGAACACAGAAACACTCGTTACAACTAACAGTAAACAAATATATAAAGACCTTATGCCTCTTCTGGTGGTGCTTAATAAACTGGTACATTTTATATCCGTAAATCAACTTCGATGAACTGTAATAAAGTGCCCTCACCTTCATTACTGCCGTATTCAGTATCACTCAGTAAGCTGGATCATGAACAGTTTTTACTTGTATATCTTTGAGTAGCACATTTTTAGCACAGTCTCTGTTTTGTATTGTCCCTTTGTATTGATATTCGTTCACTAAGCAGTCCGGTGTGAAATGATTCGCGCAGACATAAACGAATTTCGGCAGAACTGAGGGAGCATTTTCCTGGAAAACCAAGTTAATCCACCTCGTTTTCAGCAGCTCAGATTTAGGGAGTAAATGTAGAGAGCTATGTGGATTAATCCATCCAGCTACAGAACACCTAAAACGCTTGGGAGACGTTCTAGTCAGTGCAGCAATGGCGGACTCGCTGTGAACGCGCTCAGGGCGGTTCTATGTTCAAATGGCAGTGTCTGTCAACATTCGTGGGCGGGGCTTGTGGCTTTTGTGGCGTCATACAGCCATGGATCTGGAAACGGCTTGTTCTGAGACAATGCTTATGATTTATGGGGATTAAAAAAAAAAGGAGTGGGTGGATTTTTATCACTATAGGGTGGTTGTGTACACACACACACACACAACTTTCACTGTTCTTTTGTACAGTAAATACTCTAGCACGTGTTCAACACCCTCAAAATAACTGTCAAATTGTTTGTAGATACTGTATTTTTGCAGAACTGAGAGGTGACTGCCTAGAGGAGGTGGAAAAAGTCTTTTTGTCAGAGGGCCAAGGAACTGCTGTATTGTACTATGGTCATTGCCAGTACTGCAATGTATTTCGGCTGAGAGTGCCGAGGACGCTGCTGATTTTATTTATTTATTTATTTATTTATTACATTTTGTAACTGACGGTATATTGCATTTTGTTGCATACCGAGTTCATATTCAAGTCTTTGGAATTTCAAATGTTTTGGAAATTTTTCTTTCGTAAGATCAATTTACCTTAGTGTAAAGAAAATAAATTTTTCTTGAAGTACATTGTGGTATTTTACTGTATCTGCACCCTTCCATTTATTTTGCATACTGCAGTGGCAGCTCATCAGGGGAGACACAGCATACCCAAAATTCTGAGGTAAAAAATTCCCAATTATTCATTTCATTTCTCAGAATGTGAATTTTGTGTTTGTAATTTCACCATTGTAACATTGAACAGAAACAGTCAGAACAGAAATTCAGACGGAAATTCAAAAACAGACAGAAATTCAATTTTTGTCACTCTCTAAGCCCCTCAGCTAAAAAGAAATGATACTTTTACAGTTTTTCACAATTGCTAAGACACATTTCTTGATACCTTCACCCATTTTCGCAAAACATTAAACACAAAACCTAATCTTCAGAGGACATCTTTCTGGCAAAATCAAACAATTACCTCAAAACCATTTTATCTGTGCTCAAAATTCTTTCAAATCATACACAGATCATTCATTAGACACTACATAAAAAAAATGGAGAACACAGCATCCAAAGTATACAGTTACAGAAAAAAAGTATTATGTACTCTAACACAGAAAACAAATTTTGCAATTACGTAAAAAAAAGTATAGTATTACTTACAGTAGTAAAGTGAATAAATTGTATACTGTATCCACTGAAATGATAGTATTGTACTGAATATTTTATAGTATTGAATATCTTTATATTCAGCACTTGCATACTGTAAAATATATAGTAGTCCAACTGCACAATCCAAAAAGGTTAAAAATAAAACTCGAAATGAAAAGCATTTTACAGTACATTCAAAAGAGTTGTGCAACTGTAAAATCAAAGTCAGTTAGAGATTTATTCTGCCTCAGTGTCATGTCTTCAGCCTGAGGACTTTGTCCACTTCACAGGCAATGTCGTCTCTTGCCAGGAAAAGAAAAACCCTCTGGTGTGTTGAATCCAGCCTTGACAACACAACACTGTCCACACCTTGCTCTCACATGTCCTCATACTCTTCCTCCTCTCCTTCTCAGATTGTTTATATCCACTGTTGGTATCAACATTCAGTGCACCTGTGCACTCTGAACATGGCTTATTATGTACAGTTGGTTTGATCAAATCATTTGAAACAAGTTTGAACAATTTTGAGCCATTGTGTGTAAACGATGAGCATGAGATTTGTAAATGGTGTCTAACTAATTGAAACTTGTTTAAGATTTTGCAGAAAGAGTGAATTATTCAACAAATTGGTTTAGGCTATTGAGAATTTGGCTCAGAGAATGGAGTTTAGTGTCTTAGCAATTCAGAAAAAACGTAAATATGAAACTAAAAGCACCAGTAGGTGGCGGCAAATCATTGTCTTGACGAGTGAGTCATTGAATCATTCAGTCAAATGATTCCTTTAAAATAGCTGGACAATTCAAGAATTCGAGACAATTCAAGAAAAACAAAGCAAGACTCTTTATAAGTGAGTCATTTCATTAGAGACATGACGCTACTGTGGATTTGTTTGGAACTATTTTTGTTGGCAAAAAATGCCACCTAATATTAACTTCTTTTTATTGAACTGTTGTATAAAATCAATATCACACATGTAAATGCACTAATATTCGGAAAACAGCATTCTTGCTCGCATGGTATTGCTTAAATATTGTAATGTCATTACGAATGCAGGAAGACACTAGTTAATGTGAAGATGTTCAACAGTGTTAATTTAATAAGAAGTGGTTCTAGCTGTTAGTCCCTTGTTCACTTTAAGGGCGGGGTTCAGAGGGTCAGGTGGCTGGAGAGAGTGGAGAGCTAGGAGAGTGAGTTGTTGAGCCAGAGCAGCGAGATAGATCCCTTTGGTTTTTCTGTGTGTGCGGGCGTGGAGTTACGGCCATAACAGTAACTCTACAGTTCTTTAATAAAATCTCAGAACGAGGAAAACCGCCTGGTCTCTCTTAGTAGCGAGGCGCTACATTTGGTGTCAGAAGTGACGGACTTTAACGTCACGGCCTTATCATTCGCCGCAGAGATGGATTACGGGCGCGTCCGAAAGTGAAACAAGAGATGCGGAGGAGATCGTAAGGGGTAAAGGCGAGTGCTTATGGACACACAGACCGGGCGGCAGATCACGCTGTGTGCCCGGCGGCAGCGGCCAAGATGAGACAGGCAATCATGTTACAAGCTGCTGAAGCTGGCTTCGCGCCTCCCTTTGCCCCGCGCAGTGAGTTTGTACATCAGCATATTGGCGCCCGACATGATGGCGCATGTGCAGCCCGGCACGACGCACTCGCGATGACGTGAAGCCGCAGGTTGTAAATAAACATGGCGGCGCCCAGACACACAGCGAATGCATCAGAGACTCAGACACACTCGCTATTAAAACACCGCGGTTCTCCGGTAAGACGGATTGGGATGCATTCAAGGCTCAGTTTGAACTGTTAGCTGATGCTGCAGGCTGGTCTGAAAAACATAAAGCTTTGCAGTTAGCATTGTGCCTCACTGATGATGCCGCTGCCTGCCTGTTGTTGTTGAGCCCTGCAGAACGGAATGATTATAATGCATTGGTCGGAGCTCTTCATAGACGGTTTGGACAATGTAGCCAGCCTGTCCTTTTAAGGACAGAGTTTCATAACAGAAACAGACAACAAGGTGAGCCCCTCCGCATTTTGGCCAGTGACATTGAATGTTTATGTAAACGCGCCTATGCTGACATGCCATCATCAGTCCAGAATGAACTCGCTAGAGACAGATTTATCCAGGCGCTCAGCCCAAGAGAGCTCCGTGTGCAAGCGCAGCTGGCTCACCCAACCACACTGAGTGAAGCGCTGGAACTGGCTATTGAAAGGGAGATATTGGGGCGAAATTGTTGCAGATAAAATTACTCCAATAGTGAGAGCTGCGGAAATGACTGAATTGTGCCACAGGGCACCTGCATGGATGGATAATTATACAAATGCTACCACGATGCGCCCAGGCCGCTCCGCCTCGGAGCCCCGCCCACGCCGCCGACTTTCAGTTTGCTGGGGCTGTGGTCAGCCAGGCCATCTGATCAGACAGTGCCCCAGGATCAGTCAAATGCAGGAAGCGCCCAAGGGCCCGTGTAGACGGGGGACACGGGCCCATAATGATATTTCCCATACCTCGCCCCTGGCTGCAGGCGAGGACAACGGGTGGAGGAAGGGGTTCAACTGCGACCTACAGAGACTTTTATGGTAGTGGGCTGGTCTTATGCTGGTAATTTCTGTCATATACCCATTATAGTGGCGGGAGTCGCTTGCACAGCCCTCGTTGACACTGGATCAAATCGACCCTGGTTCGTCCTGATCTGGTCCCAGTGGGGACAGCTTTGGAACCCGACGTCTGCTCGTCTGAAAACTGTGACTGGTGATTTTGCGCCAATAAAAGGGAAAGGTCTCTTCCTGTTTGACATAGGGGTCTGCCCGTCGTTCCAGGCGTGGGTGGCTGAAGTGCAGGACCCCTGCATTCTGGGGCTGGATTTCTTGAGGGCCATTGGCTGTGTGTTGGACCTATGTAGAGACTCACTTACCCTCCTGATGGACGTTCAGTGCAACTGACCCACCCTGCTCCGACCCTGACCCCAGTGTCCCTATCTGTGTATTCAGCAGACACATCCAGGCATGCCCTTGGTGTAGAAAACCCAGTCTTTGGGCCACCACCTCACTCTGTGAAATCACCGCCCATTACTTCAGATGGGTACATGCACCACGATCCCGGTTGTAATGCTGCATCCCCTTCCTTCCCTTTTCCGTCTATACAGAATGGCTATTGTTCGGATGTTGGGCTGTGCAATGATGAGAGAGAGACTCGGTTCTCGGCTGTGAGAGACATTTGGTCCAAAAATTGTGATGGCTTAAGTGAGCAACAAAAGTGCGCTTGTGGGAGGTCATGGAGAACTTTAAGGACATTTTGCTCTTAATGAGAATGAAGTGGGCTTAACCCATTTAGTGCAGCATGTTATTGACACAGGAGATGCCAGCCCAATAAGAGTAAGGCCACGTCGTCTCCCTCTGGCCCGGCAGGAAGCAGCAGATAAGGAGTTGGAGGAAATGCTGCAGGCGGGTATAGTTGAGCCCTCAGAGAGCCCATGGGCTTCAGCAGTCGTCATGGTGTCGCGGAAAAATAGTCCCAGGTGGCGATTCTGCATAGACTATAGGCAGCTCAACAAAGTCACAAAAAGGATTCGTACCCCCTGCCTAGAGTGGATGAGTCCCTCGATTTGGTGGCTGGTTCGTCCTGGTTCTCCACCCTTGATTTGAGGAGCGGCTACTGGCAAGTGCCGTTGTCTCCTGAGTCCGCTCCTAAAACCGCATTCCGCACAAATAGGGGCCTTTGGCAGTTCAAGGTCCTTCCTTTCGGGCTCTGCAATGCTCCTGCCACGTTTGAACGACTAATGGACAAAGTGTTGGCTGGAGTCCCTCGCCGTGAATGTCTTGTATATCTGGATGATCTCCTAGTCCATGGTGAGTCATTCGATGAAGCTCTCGATTCTCTCCGTCGGGTGCTGGGAAGAGTGGCAGCGGCAGGCCTGAAACTACATCCAGATAAATGCCATTTTATGAGGCGGGAGGTGGAGTTCCTTGGACACAAGTTGGGCAGGGAGGGCATAGGCACCCTGGAGGAAAAAATTCACACCATCAGAGACTGGCCAACCCCTACTGACCTGAGACAAGTGAAGAGTTTCCTGGGACTAGCCTCTTACTATAGGAGGTTTGTAAAGGGGTTCTCGTGCATAGGGGCGCCGCTCTTCCGCCTCCAGCAAAAAGATCATGCCTTTGTCTGGACTGACGAGTGTCAGAAGGCATTTGATACCCTGCGGCAAGCATTAATCGAAGCCCCAGTCCTGGTTCCACCTGACACCGCACTGCCTTTTGTGTTAGACACAGACACAAGCAACATCGGCATGGGGCGGTGTTATCGCAGGAAAGACCTGACGGGAAAAGGTGGTGGCGTGCTTTAGCAGGGTCTTTAATAAATGCGAGAGGCGCTATTGCGTTACCAGGCGTGAGCTCCTTGCGGTGGTAATGGCAGTGAGACACTTCAAATACTACCTGTGTGGTGCACCATTCACGTTAAGGACAGACCATGCTGCGCTTCAATGGTTAATGTCCTTCAAAGAGCCTGAAGGGCAAGTGGCACGATGGCTGGAAGAACTCCAGTCGTACGACTTCACCGTAGTTCATAGACCCGGGTCTAGCCACACCAATGCCGATGCTCTGTCACGTCGCCCCTGTGTTGCTGAGGGCTGCCGTCACTGTGAAAAGAGAGAGACACAGGAGAGGGAACTGTGTATAGAGAAACGAACCAGCACAACCTTCATGTGCGGCACTGAGAGTGGTTGACACACCAGAGTGGAAGTTGCAGCAGGAGCAAGATGAGGACCTGAGGCCTGTGCTACATTGGCTGGAGGCACAGCGGAGACCCGATTGGGGGGAAATTACAGGGTGCTCGTTGGTCACAAAGGGACTGTGGTCCAAATTCAACTCACTGCGGCTGAGTGATGGAGTGCTCCAGCGGGCATGGAAGGAGCCTGCCACCGGGGAGGACAGATGGCAAGTGGTAGTGCCCAGATCAATGAGGGAAGCAGTGTTAACCTCTTGTCATGGGAGATCTGAGGTCCGGCCATTTCGGGGTGTCCAAAACACTCCGCCGCCTTCGCCAGGGGTTCTACTGGGGCCAGCAAAGAAGGGACGTGGAGGATTTCTGCCGCAGATGTGATGTCTGTGCAGCTTATAAGGGCCCTCTTGACCAGTCCCATGCCAAACTTCAACAGCAAGCTGTAGGAGCACCCATGGAAAGAGTAGCAGTGGACATTTTGGGCCCCTTTCCTGTCACCGAGAGAGGTAACCGGTTCATTCTTACTGCTATGGACTATTTTACAAAGTGGCCAGAAGCCTATGCGATACCAAACCAGGAAGCAGAGACGGTGGCAGATGCACTGGTGGAGGATGTTCAGCAGGTTCGGTATGGCAGAAGTTATTCATAGTGATCAGGAGGAATTTTGAATCCAAGCTGTTTGCGGCCCTGTGTGAACGACTCGGCATGGAGAAAACACGTACAACACCTCTGCACCCCAAAGCGTGGCCTTGTTGAAAGATTTAACAGGACCTTGGCCCAGCAGCTAGCCATCCTTACAGCTGACCATCAGCGGGACTGGGATACACACCTTCCTTTCATTCTTATGGCCTACAGATCTGCGGTACAGGACTCCACACTGTGCACACCTGCTTTGCTTATGTTGGGCGTGAGCTTGGACCCCAGAGTTGTCATTCGGAAGCCTCCTGACACACCGGCTGTACCAGCTGGACCAGAGTATGCAAGGCAGTTGCAGGATCGGATGGAAACAGCCCATGCGTTTGCCAGGAATCAATTGGGAAAGGCTGGCATGAGACAAAGAGGAACTATGATGTTAGGAGCAAGGAAGGGACTTCCAGGCTGGTGAGTCAGTATGGGTGTACAGCCCGAAAAAGAAAAGAGGACGCTCCCAAAGCTTGATTGCCACTGGGTGGGGCCCTGCTTGGTTCTAGAGAGGGTGGGAGAGGTAGTGTATAGGGTGCAGATGCCGCCTAGAGGCAGGAAGGTAGCCCTGCACAGAGACAGGCTGGCCCCATATCGTGGTAACCTGATAGTCTCTTTTGAAAAGAGGAATCCCACCCCCCCCAGCTTCAAAAAACAACATTGATCCCATTCCTGTGCCCCACACACCAGTTGCTCTTGGGTCCCCTGTCCAAAACACCCCACATTCAGTCACTTCCCTTGGACTTCCCACTGTTTCCCATGTCCCAACCCCTGTGCCCTTGCAAGCTCAGACATTCAGCCGAATATGCGTCCGAGGAGGCAGAGGCGCCGGCCTGGGCACCTCCAAGACTTTGTTTGCCCTCGAGGACGAGGGTTCTTCTTATTAGGAGGGGGGGCAGTGTAATGTCATTACGAATGCAGGAAGACACTAGTTAATGTGAAGATGTTCAACAGTGTTAATTTAATAAGAAGTGGTTCTAGCTGTTAGTCCCTTGTTCACTTTAAGGGGCGGGGTTCAGAGGGTCAGGTGGCTGGAGAGAGTGGAGAGCTAGGAGAGTGAGTTGTTGAGCCAGAGCAGCGAGATAGATCCCTTTGGTTTTTCTGTGTGTACGGCGTGGGTTACGGCCATAACAGTAACTCTACAGTTCTTTAATAAAATCTCAGAACGAGGAAAAACCCGCCTGGTCTCTCTTAGTAGCGAGACGCTACAATATTATCAACAAGAACTCATACAGGGATTTTTTTTTTTTGCCTCATCTTCAATTTTTGGAGATTTTAATTAATTTTGGTGGCATTTTGCCCCAAGCCCCCGTTAATTTCTGACCCTGGTGGGTGCGTGGCATGATCGCAATCGAGTATTTCACTTCCAGCGTTTAGAGTGTTGGGAAAAACTATATTGCAGAGGAGGCTAGCCTCCCTTGGTATATCAACCAATCATCAAAGAGAAGTAAATTAAATGATTTTAGTTTGAACTGCTTCCGCTGATAATCTAGCAACTACATTAATTATGGAGAGTAGAGATATTGAATATTGGATCTGCAACAAATTTACCAAGATACCATTTGAGCAGCAGCTACAAATTTAAAATGAAGGAAGACCTCACGCCAAAGTTGGATATGGGCAGTCAGCTTCAGTAAAAGGCTGAAAGTGCTCTTTTAACAAGGACATTTAAAAGGATGGATTTTTTCTTCGATTGATAGGCTAGGTGAGTGAAATTATATTTATATTTTCGTGCTGTATATGTGTCATTTTCGCTTTTTACATTTTATGCCCAAAAAGCCATTTTAAAGCAGTTAATAAAAAAAAAAAAAAATCCTCAGGAAAGGATCCTCAGACCGCTACAATTACTGTGCCTCCTCTATTTTAAAATCCACGAGCCACCACTGACTGTAATAAATAATGACCTGCATGATTCCAAGAGGTTTTTGTAATAGTATTTGAATTTCACTGGTGTTCTCAAGGCAGTGGAGTAATCTGTGTATTTGTTAGGTTTGTGTGTCATCTAAGGATAACATTTTGACCCGTTTTTTGACTGAAATATTTGAGTTTAACATGCAAATGTGAGGTTTGTACAAATCGATGTGTAGTTATGAGATTGTTTATAGTTGTGGAAAAATGGTTAAATATTTCATATATTGTGTGTTAACAATTGTGAAAAACTGTAATATGATGGTGTCTTAAAAGTAAGGTGAATAATGAATTTGATTAATTAGATTTTTTTTTTTTTTAGATCATTCAGACTTGAAAATGCTGGCTCTACTATTAAAGACAGAGATGAAGAACCTTTTTGTCAAGTAATAATAATTTAAGTCTAGCAAAAATCTAAAACCATATAGTAAAATAATCCTTAAAGTCCCTCTTAGTGTTAATATGCTAGCCTTAAGGTTATGAATAAGCTGGTGTGTTCTAAAACAATGACAAAATTCGCATTTAGGAGATATAAGCATTCAAATCTTACAGTCTCTCATGTCCGCTAAAATGGATAATGGATTTTCATGACATGACATCACACTTAGTTTCTCGTCAAATTTTCGGTCCAATCAAATGCTCTCTAGAATCTGAAGTCCAGCCTCCTCCCACACTCTTACAGACACTGAAGCCTCAGCTGAAATTGGTCATTTGCTCACACATTTACTAGTTTCTACATGGTGAATGGCACATAGTGCACTATATAGAGAATAGGGAATGATTCAGACAGTGTAAATATGCTTTCCTTTTACGCGAATGAAGTCCGTTTTCGCGTTAGTGTCACATGAACCACCGCAACGCAAGCAGTCTGCTCAGGTCCAGAGACACGAGAGCACAGAGCGGAACATATGCGCGAGTCAGCACAGACCACAAAACGTATCGGACCCATTTGAATTCTGCACAGAATGCTGTATATAAGCGATATAAAGGACATTATGAGGAGAAACGGTTAGAGATTAGAAGGAAACAGAGGTTTACTGAGTCTAACAGCTCTGGCGAGCTGTAACCTAAACAAAACGCTATTGGCTATTTAAAAAAAGGGGCGGGGCTGGTCGATATATCACCCTGTCTTCCTGTTTCAGTTGAAATTACGTCAACACATTGAATAATGCTGCGTGTTCCAACACTCTTCAGTGGGCCTTTAATTGCAATAAAATAAAACCTATCTATCCATCCCTTCTCCAAACTGCTTTATCCTTTATAGCAGTGGTTGCTAACTTAGGATTTGCCGTGGTTTTATAGTTAGTGTATGTAGAAAAAGTTTTTTTTTTTTTAAATGTAATGTGTAATGTGTAATGTAGTGTTTTAACCACATTAACTATTTGACTAGTTGTGTAATGTAGGTGTGTTGCTGTATTAAGAGTTTAGAAAAAGTACTTTAAGTAGGTAAATGCTTGTTAGCAATTGTAAAAAAAAAAAAAAACTGTAATAGTCTGATCTACAACAGATGGGTTTTGTGCTAATTGTGTTTAAAGTTTTGAAAACGTGACAATAGATTGGACAAAAGGATGTTAGCAATTGTAAAAAAAAAAAACTTGTAATATTACTGTAGAAATGTAGCAAATCTTTATTCATTTTCGTATTAGGTTATGTTTTGAACTTAAGTTTACATAGAGTAATTACATAGAGTAGGGTAATTCATTTTACATAGAGTTTTGGCGGTGTTTGTGTCTGAGTGAGAAAAGAATTCATGTAATTTTAAAGATTTTAGTCAAATAATGCAGTGATAAATGATCCACAGTTTATCCCACACAGACTGCTGAAAAAACAAAACAAAACAAACAAAAAAACTATACAACTAGTTCAACCTTTGGAGACTCCTGCACTACTACAGCACTACTAACACACATCTTGGATTGTTAGCCACAACACAAAATAACTCTAACCATCCAGAGAGTAACATTCTATGTCTTTGATTTAGGTTGTAATAGGCTTGTCATGGAACAAGGTAAACAAGCTCTATATTTTCTAGAAAGTAAGATCGATTATGCCATGAGAAGTTGTTGTGCCCATGGTATGCCACTCAGAATATAGATAACGGGAATTTGCATGTCTGTCCAGATGTTGGGGAAAGTTTATTTGATTTATAGACAATGGAGCTGTCAGCACGAGCCGTTCTCGTCAGAGCTGTTTATTTACTGCCACGAGCAGACGCCCAGATTCTGGCTCTTTGTATAGTAATGATCAGACAAAGTTTTGCGCTGCAGCTCAGTGTGAGCAATGGTATGGAAATTAGAGAGGAGGACTTTATTTTATGTAAGTCTGAATAACATACAGTAGGTGTACCCTTTGATTTTTCCTCATAAATAAAAAATGCATAAAAAGGTAACATTACTTTTAAAAAATATGTTTGAAATCATGTACACTCTCATGAGATAAAGACTCCAGTATAAAGAAATTTTCATGTGCTGGCAGACTAAGAAATTTAGGAGAGATGGAACTAAATGCAGGTTTATTTTAATTATATAAATTAAGGTAACAACTAAGGAACACAAGGAAACATGGAGATAAAACTGAAGGTCAACAAGCTAACAGGACAAGCCTGGAAACAATCAAGACTAATCAACACAGAAACAGGGGGAGGGATGGAGGGCCAGGCCTGTGGAGTGGAAGAGGGCCTGTGGAGTGGAAGAGGGCCTGGAAACTGAGGCGGAGAAGGGAGCCAGATCGAAGCCGATGGATCAGGGAGCCAGGGCAGAGCAAGCAGAGCAGGTGGACAAGGCAAAGCTGGTGTATCATGAGACGACCACAGCAGAGCAGGAGACCACCAAGGCACTGCAGGTGAAGCTGAAGACCACCACAATGAAGCCGACAGAGGAGGTGACCACCAAAGCCGAGCAGGGGGTGCAGGGGACCAACATGTCAGAGATAGTCGAGCTGAAGACCATGGTGGAACTGAAACAGAGAGCACAGATAAAGATGGCCCCCTTGGCCGTAACAGGGCAGCCAGAGAGTTCAGAGACAGCCTCCTTGGCTGTGACAGGGCAAGCAAAGAGTTCAGAGATGGCCTCCTTTGCCATGACATGGCAGGCAAAGGGTTTAATGATGGCATCCTTGAGCATAACAGGGCAGGCAGAGAGTTCAGCAAGGGTCGCTGCCCCCTCTGGAGGATTTGTAGCAGTCGCCACCTCGGGAGTCGCTGTAGCTGTCGCTGCCACCTTGGGAGAAGCTGTAGATATGTGCAGCCCAAACACACAATATGGCGGTCACATCAAGAGGAAAATAGTGGACAGTGCGAAGACCTCCGGGACCACTGGGCTTGGAAGCGCTGAGACCGCCGGGCTTGAGGATGCTGGGTCCGTCTGGCTTGGATTGCCGGCTGCTCGGAAACCAACCCAACACTGGATGCCAGTCTTGTCTGCCATGAGACGAAGCCAGTGGCCAGGATGGGGCAGGCTGCTGAAGTCCATGGCTGCTGAAGCTCTGCGGCCATCGGAGCTTGGGGCGTATAGCAATAGTGTGGGTTTAGTGTGCGTTAAGGGCACTGAGGTTTGGCGTTTTTAAGACCTGGGACAGTATTCTGCACTTACTTCCTGTTTTGTCCACTCGCTCTCAAGTGGCCAAGACTTAAAGTGGTGGTATTTAGACAGGCCTTAAACAGAACTTTACAATGAAACCAAACAAGATAAGATCATGACAAGAGGGTGGGACATTCTCATTCTAGAGGGCATTTAATTGGATAAAAATGTGGATATCTCCAAACACAGAGATGTGTCATCAAAAAAAAAAATCACGGAAGACAAAGACTGTAAATTTTAAAATGTTGTATAAATGTAAAAAAAAAAAAAAAAAAAAAAAAACTTTTTAAAGTAAGTATTCATGCTTGAAATGTAATGTTGTATTAAGTGACAACATATATAAGCATTGATCAGTGAACGTACATTCGGTAAACGGGAGCTCAAACATGCTTGCTTGATGAGCGAGAACTAACTTTATGCACGAGAGCATAAACATAACATTAACACACTACCCAAACACTACTCAAAAGTTTGGAATCAGTAAGATTTTTAATGTTTTTAAAAGAAGTTTCGTCTGCTCACCAAGGCTGCATTTATTTAATTAAAAATACAGTAAAAACAGTAGTATTGTGAAATATTATTACAATTTAAAATAACTGTTTTCTGTTTGAATATATTTTATAAAGTAATTTATTTCTGTGATCAAAGGAATAAATTACTTTATAAAATATATTCAAACAGAAAACAGTTATTTAAATTGTAATAATATTTCACAATATTACTGTCACGGAGTCAGTTCCCACCACCACTCAGCACACATCGTCACCGGATCTCCACGCTCCGCCCACTCGTTCACAATCCCCAGAGTACTGATCAGCGACACCTGCACCTCATCACACCAGCACTATATGAACACTCACTCCCCACACTTCAGTGTCTGGTCTTGTTTCTACATACCTGGACTCCTTACCTTTCCTCCGATGTTCCCAAGTCTCCACTCCTTCATCTCGTCTCGTCTTCCCTTGTCTTCCCTCATCTTCAGAAAGCATCTGGCTACTCGACTTCCACCTCACCAGCCATGGGACTGCGCCATTGACTTGCTACCTGGGGCTACTCTACCCAAGGGTAGAGTTTACCAGTTGTCCATCCCGGAGCAAAAGGCCATGGAGGAGTACGTCAAGGAAGCCTTGAATCAACGATTCATCCGTCTATCGACTTCCCCTGCCGCTTCAAGCTTCTTCTTCGTGGCCAAGAAGGACGGAGGCTTGAGGCTGTAGCGAATTTACATGTATTTAATCAATTAGCTCAAATTATGGGTGAAATATATATATAATTAAGTCATAACGCATTATGATTAATTATAATATAGATCGACCAAAGAGGGAATTATGCACATATATTGTGAATTAATTACAACGGATTATAATTAATTACATATATGATTAGGTCTAGTTCAATAGTGATTTGAGAAAGACTATCCTAGTTTGTCCAGCAAACCATCAGTTTTCTCATAAACTATTATAAAAGGAAGTTAGTCTCTGGCCACGAGAATAACTTCCTATTACAGCATTAAAGCGTAAAGCAGTTTTGCAGAATCAAACGTAGAAGGGACCTGGTTAGTTGAATGAGCAACAAAGGCAATCAAGCATGAATATAATGTACTTAATATACGAAACTACAACTACATGGGCTAACGTTATATGACTAGATATACACAAAGAAATACACATATATACAAAAGCGAAAGTAAAGGCAGGAAAACAGAGGTGATCAAAGAAAGTAGCAAATTACAAACAGTTAAACCTTTGAGAGCCAGCAAGGAAACTCAGCTTATGCATGGAGCTTAAAACGCTTCAAAAAGAATAGTTCTATACTTGCATAGGTTTTAGGTGCTGCGGTTGCGTGTCTTTCTGGAGGAGTTTCAATGCGTGCGGCTGGAGCGATTGGTCCTTTTCCGAGGCTGGGTTCTCGGCGGGGTTTTCAAACAAGGTTTTAACTTAAGAGTAAGATAACCGGAAAATAAAGAAGAGAGAGTCCATCTCCGAGGTGATGGAGGATGACGGAGGCTTGACAGAAGCGAACTTGTGGAGGAGCAGAGGAGCGCGTGATGGAAGTGCGGTCGCCGAGACGTCCGGGAGAGACGTGCGTGAGGTGGCGACGGGCAATCGAAAGACGATCGAGAGACAATCGAGAGACGCGTGTGAATGTCTTTTAAGGACAAACAAGCCAACACCTCCTCGGGTGCGTCAGCCAATAGTGCAGTGCAACTTTGGCGGGCAAACTTTTTGTCTCCATTTATGGCCTCATTTGCATGGTTTATGAAGTGTCAGATCTGAGTACATTTTCTTCAAAGTACCATTAAAAATAGACCAATGCATTTTACAGTGATGTGACATACATTGTCATTTAGGGCATAAAGAGAGCTTTACAATGAGACCAAACTTGTCGGACGTCAAACACATAAAAGTGAGGGATACAGTTTATACTTGAATATACCGCTTAGAATAAAACTAACACCGCTACAATCATAACTAATGTTATATACTAGGGATACATGCACGTTCACTTGAATACAGCAACGGGTACACTTTGGTATAGTCATATTATGAGGCTAAATGTAGATACAGTTTCCAAATGTGTGTTTGAGTCTCTGTATGTGTGTGTGTGATGTGTATTGGGTTTTCACAGCGTCTTGGGTATGCCACATGGCCCTTAGTGCCATGTGGGGGGGGGGGCATGGGTGACTCTTTGAAGTCCCCAGAGCTGGGGAGAAAGCCTCCTGCTTCTCCTCACTGAAGGTAACAAAGATGCCACCAGAGTAATTTCATCCAGACCTGCCGGAGCCATGGTCTATGGGTTATCTGAAGGAGGTCAAACGTTAAAAGCTTTCTTTAATTTATAGTTGCATTGATGATTTTTGATCCACCCCAGATGCTACAAGGCCTTGCATTGATTACCATCACCTGAATTCCCAAACAGTTAAGTTCAGTTATCCCCTTCCTCTGGTCCCCGCAGCTTTGGAACAGCTACGGGGAGCTCGCATCTTCTCCAAGCTGGACCTGCAGAGCGCGTATAACCTCATTCGTATACGCCGGAGGGGATGAGTGGAAGACCGCCTTCGTTACACCATCTGGACACTACGAGTATCGGGTCATGCCGTACGGCCTGTCCAACTCTCCCTCCGTGTTCCAGAATTATATGAATGAGGTGTTCCGGGAGTTCCTCCATCAGTTCGTCATAGTGTACATCGATGATATCCTCATCTACTCCCGGAACCAGGCCGACCATCACCGACATGTCTCCCAGGTCCTAGAGAAGTTAAGAGAACACCAGCTGTACCTCAAGCTGGAGAAGTGCTAGTTCCACACCACCTCCGTTCACTTCCTGGGTTACATCATCGACCAACATGGCATACAGATGGACCAGAGGAAGGTGGACACCATCCGCAACTGGTCCCTTCCGTCTACAGTCAAGGAGTTACAACGCTTCCTAGGATTTGCTAACTTCTATCGACATTTCATTCTCAACTACAGTCTCCTCAGTGCACCCCTCACCTCACTCCTCAAGAGCCAGCCCAAGTCTCTGTCCTGGAATCCATCTGCCCGAGAAGCCTTCCATCTCCTCCAGGAAGCTTTCCTCACTGCTCCGATCCTGGTCCACCCGAACCCAGAACTCCCTTTCGTCGTGGAGGTGGACGCCTCATCCTCCGGGGTCGGAGCGGTGTTGTCACAGCGGCAGGGTGAACCATCATGACTCCATCCATGTGCCTTTTACTCCAAGAAGCTATCCCCAGCGGAGGTAAACTATGACATCGGCAACAGAGAACTGCTCGCCATTAAGTTAGCCTTGGAGGAATGGAGACACTGGCTGGAGGGAGCACTTCATCCCTTCGAGGTCATTACCAATCATTGCAACCTCAAATACCTCAGAGAAGCAAAACGACTCAACCCTCGCCAAGCCCGCTGGGCGTTATTCTTCACAAGGTTCAACTTCACAGTCACCTATCGTCCAGGAAGCAAGAATTGTAAGGCAGGTGCTCTCTCTCGTCTATTCCAGCCTGAACCCGAAAGTACGGATCCTGAAACTATCCTCCCTCCAGCCATGACTGTAAGCCCCATCCAATGGACCATCAATCAGCAGATCTCTGAGGTTAACTCAGTCGAGCCCGCTCCGCCGGGAGGTCCTGAGGGGCTCCTCTACGTCCCACCGGTCCATCGTCAGCCCCTCATGGACTTAGCTCACTCGTCTCCGGGCTCTGGACACCCAGGTGGTAAACTTACCCTCTCGCTTCTGCAACAACAGTACTGGTGGCCATCCATGCCCCAGGATATCTCCTGACACATCAAGGGATGCTCAGTCTGTGCCGTTGCCGACACTCCTAGGAAGCTCCCAGAGGGTAAACTCCTTCCACTACCCATACCACAGAGACCTTGGATACCTTCTAACAACTTTACCTGTGTCTTCGTGATTGTGGATCGGTTCTCCAAGTCATGCAAACTTATTCCCCTCAAAGGATTACCCACAGCAATGGAAGCGGCTGAGGCCTTGTTCAACAATGTGTTTCATCACTTTGGAATCCCTGAAGATATCGTTTCAGATCGTGGTCCTCAGTTTATATCTTGCGTCTGGCAGGCGTTCTTCAAACTCCTAGGAGTGTCCGTCAGCCTATCCTCCGGATACCACCCTCAGACCAACGGCCAGACTGAGCGGAAGATCCAGGAGATTGGGAGGTACCTGCGGGTATACTGCCACCGGAACCAGGACAGCTGGAGCCAGTTCCTGCCCTGGGCGGAGTATGCCCAGAATTCCCTCCGGCAAACCACCACAGGGCTCACCCCGTTCCAGTGCGTCCTGGGCTTCCAACCTCCTCTCTTCCCCTGGTTGGGTGAGCCCTCCGAGGTTCCAGCTGTCAACCACTGGTTCCAGCAGAGCGAGAGAGTTTGGGATTTAGCTCATGTACATCTCCAACAGGTAGTTCGGAGACACAAGCGGCAAGCGGATGCCAGAAGAGGCCCGACTCCACAGTACCAACCGGGCCAAAGGGTATGGCTTTCGACGCGGGACATCCGTCTCCGACTGCCCTGTCGTAAGCTGAGTCCCCGGTACGTAGGTCCATTCACCATCCAAAGGCAGCTCAACGAGGTTACCTACCGACTCAACTTACCACCACAGTACCGCATATCACCTTCATTCCATGTATCTTTACTCAAACCTCACACTGAACCCTTGTCTCCTCCCTCCACAGATCCCGGTGACGATGCGGTACCTCCTCCTCCCGACATCGCAAAAGATGAGAACATCTACCAGGTGCGGGCGATTCTCGACTCTCGACGACGGGGTCCTGCGCTGGAATACCTCGTCGACTGGGAGGACTACGGCCCCGAGGAGCGTTCCTGGGTCAATTGGCATGACATTCTCGATCCCTCTCTTCTGACACAATTCCACCACGACCATCCGGACTGCCCTGCTCCTCGGGGTCAAGGTAGACACCACTCAGCACACATCGTCACCAGATCTCCACGGTCCGCCCACTCGTTCACAATCCCCAGAGTACTGATCAGCAACACCTGCACCTCATCACACCAGCACTATATGAACACTCATTCCCCACACTTCAGTGTCTGGTCTTGTTTCTACATACCTGGACTCCTTACCTTTCCTCCGATGTTCCCAAGTCTCCACTCCTTCGTCTTGTCTCGTCTTCCCTCGTCGAACCTGCACCAAAACAAAAAGAACTCTGTTACAATCCAGCTAAGTGACTTTGCTCTACATGCTCAATTCAGTCAACCCTTCATCAGTGTTACTCCTGTGTTCGTGCCTCTGTTACCAAATAAACTACCTGTTGAATACTTACCCTCTTGTTCCCGTCTGTGTCTGACAATTACTGTTTTTACTGTATTTTTAATTAAATAAATGCAGCCTTGGTGAGCAGACGAAACTTCTTTTAAAAACATTAAAAATCTTACCGATTCCAAACTTTTGACTGGTAGTGTACACGAACATCAACCGACAACTAAAGACTGAACACAGAGGAACTAAATACACAGAGGTAACGAACTAAATGATGTGCAGCTGTGGTGGAAGATTATTGTCCGTGGGAACAGATGAATGGCAGGAAACAAAGACAAAGAAACGGTACTGATAAAAACAAACTGAAAGTCCATGAAAGTGAAACTAAAGATGAACGGGTCCATATATCCCTAACAACTCCAGCACGTTTGAGTTTCTGCAAGAACCAATGAGGTTTGTTCTCTCCCATCAAGCACATACGGTTGAGCTTCCGTTGACCATATTTGAGTGCTTTATGTATGTTCACTGATCAATGTTGATAGCCTAAAATAAATCTGTTCATCATATAAGGTGATCAGTTTTCTTCAGAACACTTGGATTAAACTGATTGATTTACATGGATTTATTTTATAATCTCTTTATGAACGTTTTGAACTATAAGAGTTTTGGGTGAATAGACTTTTAATGGAGGCACAGAATCTCTCAGATTTCATTAAAAATATCTTCATTTGTGTTTTGAAGATAAATGAAAGTCTTATAGTTCCGAATTACATGAGTGTGAGTAAATGATGACAGAATTTTTTTAGGTGAACTAACCCTTTAAAGAAACAAAACTCCAAATTTGATTTCTTGACCCACACAATCATAAACATTGCAACCACCCCATCTTAGCCACCTCATGTCTGGCCTACCTTACATCTATATGGAGCCGTGCCTGGAAAGAAACCTGAAATTAAAACAAAAATGTATCCTATTTAATAGACTTCTTCAATTGTTTTAGTATTTACTGTCTAGATTGTATGAATGTTTCCACCAGTGCCAATTTTATTTCTTAACTATTTTTATTAACTGCAAAGATAAAATTGTCAAATTTACAATATTGTGGAAGCGTATGAAAATCCTCATGGCAGAAATCCCTCTGCCACCCATCATCCATCAAGTGGACAGGCTTCTAATCAGACAAGAGACCTCATCAGCTCCATCCACCAGTCTCTCCATCTCCATCGCATGGGAAAATGAGTGGCTTGGGGAGGATGTAGACATCAAGATTGGGGATTGATTATATCTCTCTCTGTCTGAAAGCGATGGAGAGGGAGGTGGCCCTGGTTAAGACAGACCAATCTGTAATTCCCCAGGATGTTAATGAGGCCACTGGGCTGGTGATGAATGCTGAGGTTAAGACCAAGGATGAGCTCTTGCCTTTAACTCCGCCCTTGTCGCACAAAATACCGCATGATCCTCGCCTTCTCACCACTCAAGGCCCTTCATAGATCCATCACAGCCTTTGATTATTGATTGACTGTCGGTAGCAAACGCCAGGGCACCAAGAGGTCGCGCCCTTCTCATCTGCCACCACGCTGGCTCCATCAAGACAAGCCTCATTCTTCACCATTCACCTCCCATTGTGGGGCCTGCAGTCGAGCGATCGTACCCTCCCGCCCTCTGGATAACCTTGCAGGCCGGCTGTTATTCTTGATGTCACGGCACTGGAAAAAGGTGATATTTCAATTCGATTGAGTGGTTTTAATGAGAATGTGTTGCGAGAAACCAGGTGGATTGATTCGTTTTGTCTTTGGTTCGCCCTGTTACTTTTACTAACTAAAACATGTAAATGGACTGCACAACAGAAGCATTAAGTGAATGAAAGGAAGAAAAATAGCTGGAAGAAAATATGAGGCTGAACATTTTATGGAAATAAATATTTTGAGCAAATCAGAACACATTAATGTCACATAGAGCACTATTTAAACTTTTACATTCATTACCTACTCATAAATGATCCAGAATGAAGGTTTGTAGTGGTACAAGTTTATGTTACTTGACATTTATGGCCCTCTAAATAAGATCTTTATGACTAACTATTTGCTGGGTTTATTGTACAAAGCTTGTAGCTATAATCAACATGCAGCCACATGTGTTCATGTGGAGCAAAAGACTATTTAAGTGGTTTATTTTTTTGTTTGTTTGTTTGTTTTTTAGCTTTCAGTTTAGATTAAGTTTTAATTTTTTGTTTGTATGTTTTGAAAATGACAGTTTTGTTCATTTAACATAATACAACAAATTATTCTTCTCACGTGTCTTCTCATGATGACACTATGCAAGTTGAGAGGTCTTGTTTGATCCTCAGTGAGGATTCCTCACATGCTTTATTTTGCAGTAAGGATAGACTAAATGTAATAACATTACTCCACTATCAAATATACAAATAACACAAAAGTTTGCAGTCAGTAAGTTTTTTTTTTTTTCTCATTTTTTAAAGAAATGAAAACTTTTATTCAGCAATGATGCATTAAATTGATCAAAAGTGACAAAAAATGCATTTAAATTGTTAAAAAAGTTTCAAATAAATGATGTTCTTTTCACCTTTCTATTCATCAAAAATCATGAAAAACATGTATCATGGTTTCTACAAAAAGATATAATATAATTATATAATATATAGGTTAGTATAGTATATACAAACTATAGTTAGTAACATTATAATACTACTAAATAACATTACAAATCAAAAGGCAATCCAAACAGAGTTATTTAAAAATATATATTTTTATTTAATCAATATATTTAAACATTTCTAAACATTTCATTTTGGTACTGTGTTTGTTACCCAGAGTACAGTGCAGGGCCATAGCTGGGATAAGGTGGGGGCCCCTAGAATTGTCACCATCTTTTGCCCCATCAGCGACGGCCCTGGTCCAGTGCATCAGCAATTTGATTTATCTTAAAAAGTGAGCAAAAACAACAAGTGTCGCACAACCTTCACCCCTAACTGTAGGACATGTGGATGGTGACAAACAGGCCACAGACCCTCAGTGTAAAGTCTTCCATTTAAACACCAACATCAAGGACTGAATGAAGCTGTTGACATGCAGGTTGATGGCCATCACTCTGCATCGTCCTGATCTTCTGTTCACTCCCTGTCTGGCAGTACATTTCTTCCCTTCAGTGGTGTAACATATCAAGGCACACACACAAATACACGTATGACAAAACCTGTTATCCACAGCATCTATAAAGATGAACAGACAGTGTAAGGTAGAAATGGTGAATGAAAATTCTGCAGCAAAACAAAATACAACTAATTTTTAACATTTAAAAGGTTGTATTATTATGGCTAATACTTACAAAATACTAATAAGCTTCCTTGTGACAGCAATGCACTTCCCAGGATGCAAAGACAAGTGGACCACACTGTAGAGCTGTAAGAAATCAAAATAAATTTGGTTCATGTTACTTGTTGGGGATAGGCTAACTAACACATACACTGTTGCCTACACATGCATTTCATACACTCCAACAATAGTGAAACTTAAGTATTTTTCAACCTTGACCGTGTTTTCCCATGTTTTTGTGTCTAAGAACTAATTGAAGATGTCCAGTGTTGACCGCGAACGCTGCAGCCGTCAACCATATGGTGCCCCATCCCTGAGAAAGCAGGTCCTTCCTCAGAGGAATCCGCCTGGGAGGGGCTGTCACGAGGAGCATCAGATCTGGGAACCAGGTTCGGTTGGGCCAGTGTGGCACAACTAGCAAGACCTATTCCTGGTCCTCCCTGACCTTGCACAGTGTCTGTGCGAGAAGACTAACTGGGGGAAACGCATATTTGCGTAGGCCCTGGAGCCAGCTGTGTGCCAGTGCATCCGGGCCGAGGGTCGCGACAGTCAGGGAATAGAACAGCTGGCAATGGGAGGCATCCTGGGAGGCAAACAGGCCTACCTGTGCGTCCTCGAATCGACTCCAGATCAGCTGAATCACCAGCCTCCTCATCCAGAGAACATGAGATACAGGGTACCTTTCGTGATGGACCCGCACCAACATTCGGCAACTCGATGGCACATGGCATGCTAGAGGAGCAGGAGGTGCGTGAGGGCGGGCTCGACGAAGAAGTTCCCACTGTAACCCTCAGGTCTCCCAGAGAACTAACCAGACTCGCGGCTCTACTATGAAAAGCGGCGGGGAGTTGGGTAGCAGCAGAGGGCACTCGTGCCTTTGTATTAGTCGTGACCGCAATGCCAACATGGACATGCTCTCATAGTGAGAGCATGCACCATCCACAAACGCTCTCTCAGCATGCTGTCACGAACGTGGCCATCAGATGAAGTCAGGAAACCAATCCAGAAACACACAAGCAAAAAGACACTGATCGCCCGTGCTTGCTTTTTTAGGGAAACTGCTCTGAACACCGAAGCGCAGAGAGGTGAAGTGCTGCACTCTCCATGCACAGCAAGCTGGATTGCGCAACATCGCTGGATGCGCCGTCACACCAGCAGAGAGATCCCTAGATGAGCTGCAGGCAAGCTAAGCAATTATAAATTGCTGTTTTAGGAGATAACTCCAGGTTTAGTAATAAAAAAAATGCTATTTGCTCTTTCTGTATAGAAATCTGCTCTTTGCATTAGAAGGTGAATGGAAAAGAGAGATCAATTTTACATCCACTTGGCTCCGAAGCAAAATATGAATGAAATGAGTCCTGTTTATACCCATATGTCCAGGTAGGTGGACTGGGCATGCAAATCTCATTGGCCAATGTTCATTGGCTCGTTTTGTTACCACTTGCAGGTGATTGGGCTCCCAGGCAAGACCCCATGGCTTCAGTCCGATGTAACGTCAAGCGTGACTGTCTGAATGGGAACTCAACAATACAGCCTCCTTCGTCCTTCATTGTGTATTTAAACTTATGGTAGAACATGCCTGCTCTCCTAATTTCAGATTCATTTTTGCACAGGTTTGCGGCTGAAGGAGCATTCACATGATAGAATCTTTCATAAAGTCTCCTTTATACATCTGGAGAACTAAGGCATTGGTGATTCTTCTCTGTGCCACCTGCAGCCCAGGGACATAGTCATTGGAAGGGGCGGATGTCAATTTCCTGTTTTATTGCTTCAACAACACAACTTACGCATCTCCAGAGACATCTGGCATAAGCTTAACCAACCCATGCAGAAAAATGTCAGCCTCCTCCCTGTCTCAAACAAATTTCAAACCCCTCTCATTCCTCATTCCTCAGTACTCCCCACTCCTGCTTATTTACACACTAATAGCAGGTTGGCGGAGTAAAGAAAGAACACCTACAGTCAATGGTGTGACCCGGTGAAATGCAATAGCAGAGTGTAATATCCTCCCAGTGTGCCATTCACCCAAATGGAGCTTGATGCGGGTCGCAGTATCCACAGGGTGGTTCTCAGTGAGCAGTAATGCTGGGCCAGATTAATAGCATCCTGGAGGAGCAATAAAAAGATGCTGACTGAACACCGTCACATCTCTGAGTCGGTGTTCATTCAGTTTTGACATTCATATGCACCGTTTCCAAGCTGCTTTCGTTTGCAAAATGGATTCATTATGAAGTTCTTGATTTTCTTTCATGTGTTGCTTAAAGAAAAACAACACATTTTTTGAGTCCACCACCTTCTCATCATCCAAAGCTTCACCATCAAATCAGTAGGCTTTTTTCAACAACTTTTAATTACTTGATCCATCATAATTACTGGCAAACGGGGTAAATTAAGAGGCCACCATTGAACCTGAGGAAGTCAAATGTGATTTGACACCCCCTCAAAAGTCAATGGAACTGACTGCATTTTGACTTACAGTAATTTGGTAAAATCAGCTACATCCCAATTATTGGCAGGCTACAAAAATGTCTACATCTACATTAATCGAGATAGGGGTGAATTCAGGGTGATTGGGATACTTTTTGCCATTGAGATGAATTGGAAAAAGTGTCCTATTCAACCTGAATTCACCCCTACATAAAGAATGGTGTTTTTGTTTCAGAATGCTCTCCATCCACACTAGGATTTTCAAGCATTTTTCAAAAATTGCTCATCCACAATGAAAACGCTTAAATAATCTTATTGCACGTGTTAAACATGATAAAAGCGCCCTGAGATGATGTCGAGAGACTATACGTATTGAATTTCTCATACTATTCTTCTGACATGATCATTTTATTAGCAAAATATCCCACTACTTGCTGATGCATCCAGGACACACTCAATCACCATTTCATGTATGCTGTATAACGCAATGTTTTGAGGTAGATACTCGTAATTGCAAGTAAATTTTCAGTCATCTTTGCAGGAATGTAATATGAAGATTGTACAAAGTAACATTTATCTTTAGCAACACTGTGAAACTGAATGGCACATAGAAGGCACATGCTGGTATAACCATATGGGTACAATATGAGTCACGTGACTAAACATGCCTCATTGTTTTCAAATACCTCTCACATTCCACACTACAACACAAAAACTGCATTTTCAAATTTATCCACTTATGTTTTCAAAAAGTTCAGTTTTCGCAAGACAAAAATTAGTCTCAGTGTGTGTGGAAGGCCAAAACATATAGAAAAAGATACATTTTCAAATGTATTTGGATAAATCTAGATATAGCCTATATTATCACCCAGATCTTTATATAAAGTTAAAAGTATGTTCAACTTTATCTGCATACATACAGTATATTGTAAACATTAGCAATTTGAAACAATTTGTATTGTACGAAGTGCTACAAGTAAATTTGACTTGGCAAAAGATTTTGTACTCAAAAGAATTGTGTCTTTGTTTAGTCAGGAAACAGCCCCGATAAGAGCCAAACACCATAATTCTACTGCATGCACATGGTCATATTTCACTTCAGACACACACTATGGAATTTCCTCTTCTCTTTATTGACTCGGTTATTTGTCATTCTCCTTGCAAAGGTGCCAGGCAATATTTCAGCAGACGTGTTGTTACTTTTTTTAATAAAAATTCTAGGTGCGAGGACACAGAGGGCCATGAATACATATAAAGCAGGACTTGATGTTCTTTGATCCACTGATAATTTTAGGCTTTAAAAGAGCTTGCAAAGCATAAAAATACTCTTAGCAGGCCCTAACGGTGCGTTAACACTCCATGCCCAATAATTAAAAAAAAGAAAAAAATGGCCATATAACAAAGACGGAAGCTCTTACAACAACAACAAACCCTCAATATTCTTTAATGTGCTTGAGTTTAAGACTGAAATGCAAAACGTTTTTCATTTCGGTGCGAAGAAAGTGCTGCCTCTACGGATTCTGAAGCCATTCTTCACTCTGCATTATCATTTTGATGCCCGCCATCTGTTCCCCTTTCCCTTCACATCTCTCACCAGGTTTGTTCCACCAGAGCACCATAAGGCGAGAGAGGTAGGGAGCAGGTGAGACTGTGGAGGATACGTGGAAATAATGAGAGCTGAGGTGAAGAGGTGGAAATTTGCTTGTGTGGGATGCTTCGCTTCCCGACCTTTTTATTATTGGTACGTTGTGTTTGGATTGCTTACAGTGCTCAGACATGAGCGTTCTTCTGGTTATACAAATAATTTGAGCAAAAGATGAATGTGTAGCGCTTATTTCAACATTAAATGCTTATGTAATTCTTGCATTATTTCAGTCCAACATAATGTGAAGTCAACTTAAAGGAGCTGGAAGCGATGTTATCCGTTTTGCTCATTCAACAACATGTGCACTTTCCAAAACACTGATAGGGCAATAAATGTCAGCAATCCTGAACTGTAAAAAGGTTTCTGAAACTTGAAAATTAACATATAACGTATGGTGTATATTTAACAATACTATTAAAATACTGTTAAAATTATTGCTAATTAATTAAATATGAATATGAAATATACAACTAGTTTTTGTGTAAAAATGGCATCTACATTATTTCTGTTACATGTTTAAAATTCATATTTTATAAAACTGTAATACATTTTCAGCTTTTTTACAGTGAATTTCTGGCAAACAGAATATTATAGTGAAGTATAAATTTTGAACTGACATGAAGAATTTGATCATATTTTCTTTTTATATAAATGATATATCGCTTTGCTAATAAATCAATTACTTCAGTAATGCCGTCTTTCTCCCATGGTTAAACTAAACATCAACATTTCAGCCTCAGAGAGGGATCCTGTATGTGTAGGAAACTACAGTAGTGTCTTTCATTCGGTTCAGCTCCTCCAGCTGACTCATATTCTTCACAACAACTATAATCTAATGAGACTGGCTTGTTACACTTTTCAAACTAGATCTTGCTGTTCCCTGTTAGTGCCTAGATCAGGAATGCCCAATCCTTTGCCCGAAGATCTACCTTCCTGCAAAGTTCAGCTCCAACCCTGATCAAACACAACTGAACCAATTAAGATCTTCAGGAGCACTTGATAATTACAGACAGGTGTGTTTGATTGGGGGTTAGATCTGAAGGTAGATATCCAGGAACTTGACTGGGCACCCTTGGCCTAGATTTTAAAGGCTTTCGCACTGAAGAAACCTTTTCATAGCTCATAGAACTATTGGCTGAAGTACCCAGATTTTGCCATGTTCGCACCGCAGGAACTAGGAACAATTTTAGTTTAGGAACTCCTTTTCCTTCTAAATTAGCTCCTACTTCAGAGTAGGGTCTAAACCAGCACTGTAGGAACTATCAGTGATGTACTGTAAGTGTACCTTGATTGGTCAAACGCATGTCAAACACGACACCTGGCATTTTTAAGAAGTAGTGTAAACATATTTACTTCATGAACATGGAAAACAGTGATAACGGCATTTACCTGTTGTCTGCAGGGTTGTGTTCTTTTCTTCGCCACGATGATATGTAATACTGAAAGTTTTCATAGGAGATTTCGTCTCTTAGCCCCACTTTTTGCACTTTTAGTCACGTAAATTATGCGTTTACATTCCACCTCCGTTATCACGAAACCAACGACACACAACAAACACGACTCCGATCACGGCATTCTCCATCCACCAGTTTTTAGCGTTTGTAAATGCAACTCTGTCGGCTGCTTCAGAGTTCCTATTCCCGGTGTGAATGCAGTCAGGAACATGGCCCAGGGGAGAAATTAGTTCTCGGGTAACTATCCTAGTGACTTGGCCTTTTTTGATGTTGATCATTTAAGATATAATGCAAGTATCATGCATAAATACTGCATAAATTGCTTAGACTACTGTTACAAGTTAGTCATATTTTTTTTTCTTCAAGACTGGTAATAACTTTAATTCAGTTACATAAAAAAGGTAGATTGGTCTAATTTGATTCCGAAAAATAAGAATGATTAGCCCTAACTAATTGCTAAGTCCCCCTGTGGTGAAAATCAAGTTTTTAATATTGTTTATATGTCTGTTTGGTGTTTTTAATATGCTTTAAGACAAAGCAAGTGCAGATTCATAAGTAACACCATGAGTATTTTGTCTTTAAAACTGTAGTGATCTAAAGACAGTTCAGTCAGGACCACTTAAGTCAAAAAATACCATAGACAAGCTTTTTAGTCAACTTTTATTGCCATACTTTGCTAAAGTAACATTTGGCAGTATGGCTCTGTTCTAAATTCCCTGTCCTTTTCATATAAACTCCATGAAAAGCTAAGACGGGTAACAGCAGAAGCTTCTGGGGACAGTCTCAGATTTTTTTAAACTGGGAGAGCAGCGCAAATCCGCTCATTGAGAACAGAGCATGCATCAATGACAACAGAATGACACTGATTAAGTTAACCACAAGTTTAAGGAGGAGGTCAGTTGCAAAGCAGCATGCAGTGGAAGCAGCTAAGCAGGCAGACTGAAGCTGTGTTTAAGTAATGCGCCCTGTTTGAGAGTTGCCAATTGAGTGCATAGGAATCGGATCAGCTGATATGGGTAGGGTTGAAATTTGCCAATCCGCTGAAGTCAGCTGATAGCGGAGCTTGACTACGAGGCCTGCTTGAACTAAAGCCCAAAGTATAGTGAGGGTCAGCGTACAGTGGGCGAATTTCATCATGAGAAGAGTACGTGGCTTTTAGGGGGGCTTTAGCATATCATTAATTATGACCGCTCTGAAGCAAGGGAGTCGTGTAACATTAGCAACACATTATTAGCTGTTTGACAACTTAGTCAAGCAAAAGTCTAATCATATTAATTAAATTGATTTATTACAGCAATAAGCCCCAAGAAGCTAAGGGAATTTTTAACAGCTAAGGGGCATTGTTAGGCACAATGTGGAGCGGAGTATTTGTATTATCACACAATACAAATTTTAAAGCCAAAAAATATATCAATGCAACTGTTATAAAGTAAAATCATTAAAAGGCTTCCTTCCGCTGGAAAAAAAATAGTCCCTGACTGTGAACAGCAACAGAAGTTACATTTATTACATCATTAGCAGCAAAGATGTCTTTATGAGCGAGTCTCAAAGACTTTTATATTGAAACTTGTTGTGAACAAGATGCAAATGGCAAATGCTTTGACTAGCTCTGTCAGTGTCAGCAGGGCACGGGAAAACCCATTAAATGTTAAAAGGACAAGATCACAGCAGACATTCAAATGAATTTTTATTATGAACAGGACTGTCCTGAAGGAAAATGCTAAATTTGAATGCAGGTAATACACTCGGTCACTCGACATCTCTCTCACAGTACTCTTCTACATAATGCAGTAAGCTTCAATTATCAAAATCAATATAGAATAAACATATGTTTACGTTGCTAAGAGTGGTTGCTAAGACAGATGCAGCAACATACACATTCAGTGGCACAGTAGTACTTATGTAATGCGGTCAGCTGTATGTTTTCGGGAATTTTACAATGCTTCGAACGTGGCTCAACCAGTCAGAATCAAGGGCCTTCTAATCATTTTATAATAATTCATTAAATCATATAAATTACAGTTATGTGTCCAGTTGTTCAGTTTCCCTTTCTGAGGCTGAAATGGTGATACCATTGTGCAGAGCTTTCCTCAGTAAGTTGACAGAGTGGATCTCTGAGCTCGTGCGAGTGAGTGGAGGCGGGTCTAATAGCATATTCATAGATCCACATATACTAAATGAACCAAGGGTATAAAGTTACATTCAAGCTAAGGCATGAAGATTTTTTTTCACAGGATAAAACATTTAAATGTGTCATTTTGGTGATTAAATGTGAGTTTTAAGGGATAAAATTACTGACTACAGGGGGATTTTAACTTAACTTGGCTATGTTTATGCAACTGGCCCCTGTTGTTCATAATTATCCTTGTTTTTCTCACTTTCATCCTTTTTTGTGGCCAAGTATGTTTGTGCACTAGATTTTGTTTATAGTGAAGAAAAACAACTGTTGTCATATCTTGGCTAACAATCATATGGTGATTTCTGAACAGGCTAATAATCTGCCTTAATGAGGTTAAATCAAAGAAATGACACATGATATCATTTTATTGTTGCAACTACAGCCAGAGAAAAAAAAGCTAATAAAAAATTAATCAACTCACTTCTGTGTTTTGCTTCATTCAGGTGTTGGTGGAATCCTACAAAAACTTTTAACTTTTAATGATGCAGGATACAAGTCCCCAATGCAGCGTTTCTCTTGTGAAACTGCCCTGGGTGAACAATCCTTGAAAACGTTATTTTAAAAGTCTTTATATATAACTTTATATATAAAATTGTGATGAAATATGTGATTGAGACTGAAATAAACTCTTTCCCCATCATTTCCTTCCCAAAAATAAAACTCCATGACCCTCATGAACTCATCCAGACAGAAGACAAGTTCTCCCAGCCCCTGGGATTCACATTCCCCCCACTTGTTTTATCCATAACCAGTAGGTTAATTTAATTACTTTTGATAGAGAGCAGTCAATTTCACAGTCAGGCACCTAGCAGAACCTAAAAATTGTGGCCCCATAGGTATGATATATGAGGCAATAACCTATAATGTAATGAAGTCACCTTCAGAGCAGGACCTCTGTCAGTGAAGTAATAATGAATTATAACAAGCATAATAGTATTTGGGTTTGACATGGCAGGCGCTGGGTAAAATGAAATAAAAAAGAGTGAGTTACACTCTCTGGAAACCGAAAGTTCACTGGCAAATCCATCAGACTGGCACTTTCATCGTGGATCGCACAGAAAGACATATGCTAGGGCAATGGATCAGTCGTGATCCTCTGGGTGGTGTTATTTGAATGCATAGAACCATTAGCATAATACGTTTGAGAATTTCTTGCAATATTTCTCTTCTCCCAGGTGCCAAGCAGGGCCTTTTATGAGAGCTATATATACACGTGGTCTGTGGTTGTGAGGCCAGTTGGATGTACTGCCAAATTCTCTGAAACGCCTTTGGAGACGGCTTATGGTAGAGAAATGAACATTCAATTCACGGGCAACAGCTCTGGTGGACATTCCTGCAGTCAGCATGCTAATTGCACGCTCCCTCAAAACTTGCGACATCTATGGCATTGTGCTGTGTAATAAAACTGCACATTTTAGAGTGGCCTTTTATTGTGGCCAACCTAAGGCACACCTGTGCAATAATCATGCTGTCTAATCAGCATCTTGATATGCCACACCTGTGAGGTGGATGGATTATCTCGGCAATGGAGAAGTGCTCACTAACACAGATTTAGAAAGATTTGTGAACAATATTTGAGAGAAATAGGCCTTTTGTGTACATAGAAAAAGTCTTAGATCTTTGAGTTCAGCTCATGAAAAATGGGGGCAAAAACAAAAGTGTTGCGTTTATAATTTTGTTCAGTGTATATATATACATATATATAGTCACAATATCTTTTGAAGAACTTCTGTACTATTATATTACATTTTATCACATTGGCTTTTAGTGTGCTTTTAGAAAACAAAAACAAATCATTTTGGAGCTACAATACTACTGCAGCTATTTTAGTCCTACTTTATTCTACTCTTGATTGATAGATTTACCTTTCTGTTGTCTGTTTGTTTAAGCTTGTGATATTGAGCTTAAACTGTACAATGCACTCAAAGCTCTTGTGAGATCAAAGAGAAACCTCTTTTCCAGATGATATTAGCAATGAATCTATTTGATATTCATTGGCATGCTGGTAGACAAATTACCCTCGCCCATCACTAATTAGACTCTGCATGTCTCAACAACCATATGTTGAATATTTCTGGTGTGTCCAGGCTTCTATGTTTCTCCCTCCCTTTCTTTCTGTCGCATATTTGTGCTATCCAAATCATATTTTATTCCACCTTGATCTGCTCTTGGCCTAGGCATCACCATCCAATCATTTGTGTGTAAATTATGAATGGCAGGAGGGGCTTTGTAGGTTCAACCCACACTTGGTGTGGTGCAAAGAAGCAATTCTGTGAATTTTCTGAAAACGAATGACTTACTGATAAAGACCAATCATTAGCGTATTTCTTTTTCCTGTTTATGACACAACAGCAACTGCAAGCGATAAAATGAGTGATTTGTCTTGGTAAAATGAACTGAATAAATAGCACAAAAATCAGTTCTCTAATCCTCAAAGTACTCAAACTAATAAAAGAAAGTAGCAAACAGCATCTAAATGGGCATATTTTGACATTTTTTTCTATCATTATACATCTGCCAACTAACCTAATAACAATTCTGCAAATATTTGTGTCAGCTAATGTCTCTCACTTTTCAGCTGATAAATAATGCAATGTATTTACATGTTTTGAAGGCAATTAGTTTGCAGATCTAGAAAGGCCTTCATTCAAAAACAGCACAGCGGTAATTACTGTGCTCCGACTCCAAATCAAGAAACACTTTTCCTTATGAAATGAATAACAAAATGGAAAGCATATAGATGTGACGGTCATGTAACAAAGCAGGGAGAGTGTTGTTTTGAGCTGAGAGAGCGTCAGATGAAGGATCCATGGCTGCTTGAGCTGATAATGAGTCTCTCAGCTGTCTGAGTGGACCTTTGTTGGGTTCACAGAGACTTATTACAATGTCACCTCACTTTCATCTATATGGAGGGCAGGTCAGGACATCAGTGTAGCCAGTTAAAAAACAATATTCAGTGCCACTGAGTGGAAAGGATTATGGTTTTCATTTAAATGTTAAACAAATCTTGGCTATCAGATATGATAAATGAGCTTTGAACTAAAATAATTGGCAGGTTGATGACATCCAGAAATGCATTACTTAGTTACTTTTAATGAAAAGTAATGATTTACATTGCTTCTGGGCTTGCTTGTTTATTTTATTATATATATATGTGTGTGTGTGTGTGTGTGTGTGTGTGTGTGTATATATATATATATATACATATAAAATATATATAAAATGCAAATTCATGCCTGTAGAGTAAAGGGCACAGCTAAAACAACCGTTCAGCTGTGCTGCGATTCTGGATTGCAGAAGGATAGGATGCAAAAAATAAAACCTAGACAATAACCAACCAGCAGTGCAAACTAAGGGCTATACATGCAGGGAACAAACACAGAACACAGAATAAGTGAACATGGTAACAAACAAGGACATAATCAAAAACCAAGGAAACCAAAACTAAACAGAGCTGGGAAACAGGAATTAACAAAAAAAGGTGGGAGTCTTGGAGGTGGATGTGGTTGAGCTGATGGAGGACGAGACCCTAAGGAAGTCAGCGGAGGAGGAACACATGGCAGAGCCGACAGAGGGAGGAGCCAGGGTGGAGCCTTGGCAAACAGTCCGGGCAGAGCCTGGGGACCGACTGAGGCAGAGGCGGGTGAGGTGAAGACCCAAATGGAGCTGATGGAACGAAGGACCGGGGTGACACAGTGGAACCGAGGTAGCACTGAGCCAACGATCTGACAGGCCGAGGTGAAGTCATGGGCCTGGAGGCCCGAGGTGAAGCTGGGTAATCCGCATCACCAAGCTGAGCTGGGGGTGGGAACATGGGTGAGAAATGGTTCAATTGACCACAAATCAATGAGCCAAAGCTCCACTTCTGGCTCAGGAATGGACTGGTCAGCGGGCGTAAGCAAACTCTGGCTCCATGACTGACACGATGGCCAGCTCTGGCTCCAGGACAGATACAATGGCTTGCTCTGTAGCTGGAGTGGGCTCTAGCAATTGATCTGTGGTGGGCGCAGGCTTTGTAACATTCATCTAACAGGCTCTTCCTCCTCGGCCTTGCAGACAGTGAAGGGGGATCCAAGCTTTAGACTTATGGGTTAATGACATAGATACGATTAATATGAATATCTTTTAAAAAATCTACTTCAAAATTCTATGCCAAGTTCTTGGAAATGTAACATTTGGTTTTACAGATTCACTCATTTAGTCAGTGTGTATATCCCTGTTCAGTTCAGTTCAGTTCCTTGTCCGTTCTTACATCTATTAGTGCGTTTTTTGTTAGTGGTTGTTTCTCTCCTGGTTTTATATTCTCCTGTTATCCTATAAGTGTTTTTTTTCATCTATTTCTAATTAAAGTTGACTGCTGCATCTAGATCCTGCCTCAACTAATCCTTGCTGCAACCACTAGCTACATGACATTAATACACTAATACACTGGGAAATTCTGAGTCTGAATGAATATTGTGAGGTTTTCCTGGGTTTGGTAATTTAGATGTCTAAAAACCTGAACTAACCTTGCTATGTTATTAAAAAAATGTCAAAATATTATATATATTATATATATTTTGTCAGATTTTCTGACTTTGGGTTTACAAAGATCCTTTCTATATCATTCCTGTTTTAATATATATGATTGTAAACAGTGCTTAAAGTGGGCTGGTACGCGGTACGCAGTACCGTCACTTCTCTATTTTTACGTCTAGCATACCGCCAGTTTTCCTTGCGTACCGGCATTTCCAACATGTCGTGCGTACTGTAGGGGAATTTTACAGTTAAAGACCCAAAAGAACAGATACGATGAATAAAAACCCAGAGTTAGAGTTAAAAAAAATAATAAATTGAAGAAAATTTTACTGAAGAATAGTTTGCAGTTTCATCAGCAGAAGCCAGCTTCAAGTCTCACAAGGAGTTCGTAGGCCGCTCTGCGTACATTCACATTTTCACAACAATTATACTCTAACAGAGTCTACTAACTACATCATTACTAAGGTTAAAATGATTCTGATTGGCTAAGAAAAATAGACAAGATTAGGAATCTTCCACACATGGACAGATAGTCAGAAGCATATCTCCATTCGTCAGGATGCTGACGAGGGGACTCTGGATTTAGGTACTAGATGTCCTTTTGGGGTCATGACTGTAACGTTGGGAGTCGTGACGACAAGGGGTAGATCCAAACGCAGGCTTTATTAGAATGAGCGTAGTCGTACAGGCAAGGGTCAAACACTAGCAAACAGAAACATAAGGGCAAGGCAGAAGAGTAATCTAAGTCACAGGCAATGGTCACACACGGTAGGCAGCAAACGATCATCAAACAAGGAAAACAGTCCAAAAACAAGGCAAGGAACTAGGAACAAGGATTAACACAGAAAACATACTACTAAACAATACTCAGCCCTGTGTGTGTCTGGGTGCAGCTTATAAAGGGTCCACTGATGGGAAACAGGTGCGAGTGTGTGATTGGTTCATAGATGGGGAATTATGGGAAATGTAGTCCAGAGTGATGTATAACTGTGTGTGCACTAAAAATGGTGAACCGGCGACCTCTGATGGGGAGTAGCAGGAACCAGCAGGCGCGGATACGTAACAATGACATGGCGTCTGCTGGTCTCAAGCAGAGTGCCAGTTGTCCACCAGTACAAAGGACCTGCACAGAACACTTAGCGCACATACACAGATATACATGATTCACAGCTTCTTCAAGGTTAAAGTTGATCTGAGCTCTGCTCTGAGCAGGAACTTTCCCAAAACATACTGATATCATGTTCTTTTCTCTCAGTGAGAGTTACAGACAATATTCATCATCATTTTCTAGTGTTTGAAAAGTAAATAAATGCTTTAACATACGTTGAAGAAGTCATTCAAATAATTTAATATTTAGAAAGATAAATGTTAATTAATAACTCAAAAGATATATATTGAAGCGGCAGTGGATTCCAGAATCCACCCTTCAGTACAGAAGCCTGCCGCGCCTTCCCTTCTTCTGGAACACGTTTTTAACCGAGCATCGGAAGTACCGGCACTTTTGTTTTTCCACTTCAAGCACTGATTGTAAAAAGATAGATAAAGGAAAGATAAAGAAACTAGCATGTTCTATCTGTACTGTGTATTCATTCACCCCCAAAAGCAAAACCCTAAATCTCACACGTCATATTTAATTCTACTGTATGTGGGACCTATTCCACCCTCCAGTTGCACTACATGTCATCATTAAACTCCTGGGATCTGCTATCTCACTCGCCTCTGCAGTTCCTGTGGGCTTAAACCAATTAGCGCATCCACTTTATCTCAAATGACCAATAAATCAGTCGGCCGGTGGACTGTGAATTGGCTGCACACCCAAATCTATAGAGCATGTACGAAGGACACAGAAGCTCATGATTAATGGCAATCAAGCAGCCTCCATAATGGCGCAGGATATATGAATAGGATGTGTATGTATATATTCCATTTATATGAGCCCATGCTTCACAAATCACCTGTAATCTGTGGTAATTTGTGGCCAGGAGGACTCAAATAATGCAGAACCATTCAATGGTATTGATGTTTTTGTGCAGCTGATTGCATTGTCTACATGCCATATGAAATCTGGTTGTTTTTCATCAGCACAAAAGCTTGTAATTCACGGTTCCATTTTATGTTTGAGTGGCATGCAAAACTTCAAGGGGTATTAGCGAAAGCCCCCGCATCTTTCATTTTACAACTCAATTAAAAGAGACGAGAACTGCGGCGGTGTATGTGATTAACTTTTTAATCTGGCCACAAACTATGAGATGCATTTTTGGAGAGCAAATTAAAGTGACAAGCATTTGCCCCAAGTAATTTCTGTTGATAATCTACAAAGTGAGTGCAACACAATCAGACAGTGTAACAATGGTTAATTTTTCTCATAAAAGAGAGATAAATGAAGCTTTGATTACTGAAAATGATCATGAATGTGCTATTTGCAGCTGCAAAGAACGGCTCAGACATACTGTCGCATATTTTGAGGATATCTCGTCATATGCCAGATCTCTAAAACTTAACAAACCTTTCCAGAGAAAGGAGGGTGTATGGGCACTTCTCAGAATTGCTGTCATTGAAGAAACTCCTTAAAAACTGGCTATATGAAGTAAAGGCTTGAATACAGCTCTCAGATCTTTTCTGTTTCTGAATGCACCCAGCCTTGCCATATAGGGTCAAACATTTTTACAAGCAGCTGGAGGAAAGGACGTTGCTGAGTGCCACTTTTCTTGAGAAGAGATTGTGTAATCACTTAGATGTTTCCTCTACATTCATGCCAACAATAAGCCATCAGCTGCCACACTGTAAAGAGAGACACTTTTATTTTATTGAAATGATTTTGAATATGACAGCTGACCTCTTGGTATTGAATCAAGTTGACAGAGTTTGAAAGCATTGAAAGTCCATTCTTTCCTTCTTTTCCAGCCAATTCAATAAGACTATTAAACATCTAATGTCTTAAGTTAACTGGTGTCATAATAAAAGCATAAAACCTGGCATGGTGATCATAATCTTATTTCACCCAAAAAAGAGGTTTATTTAGCAAAAATGACGATGTTAAGTCAAATTTATTTGTATAATTATTTCACAACACACATTGTTTCAAAGCTGCTTTACAGACAATCATGATGTTAATGTTTATATCTGCACTTAACAGAAGATTAGAGCTATTATAATATGGGTACTGATGTATATACTAATTTTAGGTACAAGCAAATCGTTGATTATTATATTGTTGTTAGTATTTAACAGCATACATTTTAATTTTAACAGGAAGTCCATTTGTGTACAAATCTTACTTTGTCATTGGTTAGAACTATGTACACAATTGAATATTCTTATCAATAGATGCATAAAGATGCAAGATGCATAAAGATGCAAGTTAATATATATATATATATATATAATCAGAGATGACTTGTGTATGATGTTCTAATCATGCTCACCCAACTTTATAATTTACAAATGATTATAGTCACATTCCATATTAGTTTCTCCCCAAGAACATTGTTCTCTAATTGTCTTATGAAATTACCCATGACTTCATAGAATGAGAAATATCATTTTTTTAATTGTATTGTTTTCTCTGGGGAAACTAGTTGAGCATGATGTTGTATGTAATTACAAAAGTCAAGCCAAAAACATCTCATGAAATATTAATGATACTCTTTCAGGAACACTTATCAGGAGGTTAATAAATAATTATTGCGTGCTTTACATCCATGCTCTCAGAAATACCTTATGAGTTACATTTCATAAGATGAAATCTGGTGTCAGGGTTATGTTTAAGTCCTAGGGTACATTTACACAACAACGATGTACTAAAAAAAACGGAAAAGTTCTGTTCACACAGATCCGCAAAAACGACTAAAAAATGCTGTATTGTACATGCCAGACCAGTAGTTGGCGATGTCACTTTGTAAAGAACCACTACACGCCTATTGAACACAAGCATGACGTCACTGTTTTCACAATATGCATTTTTATAGTTTACATAGAGACAATAACGGTATTGTTTTCAAAAACAATAAACCTGTAATAAAACCTGTTTTCAAAAACGCAGTTGTTGTGTAAACTGTCATATAAATTGCCCCTTAGTTTTGTTTTTTGGTTTCATTTTCCCTGTTCCCAATTTGCCTGTGTTCCTGGTCATTATTAGTTTCCATGGTTTCTGATTAAACGCGCACCATTTTCTGTTCCAGTTAATTACATCACTCCTATTTAAGCCCGTAGTTCCCTGTGTTCAGTCTTGTTTATCTTTTATGTGGTTGATTCTTCTGTCTGTTACTCCTGCGATCTCCTGAGTGTTATTGTTAAATAAAGTGTTTGTTTACTCATTCATCGTGCGATTACTATTCACACCAGCACAATGTGACACCTGGATTACCAATAAAATTATGCTAATTTTGGAACACTGAGAAAAAAAAATGTTTGTACATTATTTAATGTATTTCCTCTTACCTTAAAAATATTTTTAGATACAAAATTTGGATATAGGGATTCAAAAATGAAATGCCAGTTTATTGTAGTCTATTTTATTTAATTTACAAAGCTTATTTAATTTACAAAACACCCACACATCTCCTATAAAAGCATAATAGTTCTCCTCCACTTAAAAACACAATAACACTTAAAGGGATAGTTCACCCAAAAATTATCCTATGATTTACTCACCCTCAAGCCATCCTAAGTGTATATGACTATCTTCTTTGAGATGAACACAATTGGAGATATATTTAAAAAATATCCTTAGTCCTCCAAGGTTTATAATGGTTGTGAATGGGGGGCCACGTTTTAAAACAAAGAAAAAGGACTTCCGGTGATGTCACGGAGACGGTAAACGCTTGAAAGTTAATCTCCTTCGGATTGTTGCAATAAATCCCGATTTACATAATCAATTCAGGTATAGTCGGAGTTTTTAGGAATGAGTATGACAACAAGACACAAGAATGCTTCCAAAAATGAAAATTCGAGAGAAAGAGACGATAAAAAATGATCACTTAGCCCTGCCAGACATGCTAAAGCTAGCCCGCGTGCTTCCTAACTTTCTGAAGTGATGGAAGAACTGAAATCGTTAAGAAAATCAAGAGGGGCATAAACAAACGAAAATATCACTGACAAAAGTAGAGACCTTGGTTGAGGACTTAAAATGCCAAATGAACAGTTTGGAGAGCAGAATCGGGAGACGGAGGAACGGATAAACGTTGCTGAGGAAACTGAAATGAGGCACAAAACTGATTTTCATTGACAACGACTACTCGCTTGAGTTGCAGAGGAAAAGAGCACAGGTGCAAGATGCAATGAAACAGCTCAAGATGAAGAATGTGCGAGCGCAGTGCGTCTATCCAGCACAGATAAACATCTACCTGGAGACGGGAGTAAAAACTTTCCCTACCCTGATGGATGCTGCACTACCGCTGCAGGACCTGGGAATCAAAGTTCGAGTGGATGAACGAGACCGACAAGTAAGAGAAATATCGAAGGCTAGATGGTCAGTGCAGGGTAAAGGTGGATGTGGATTGAGCCCAGCGTTGTCTGACGTAGATCTTCAAGCAATTTAATTTAAAAATATGTAATCAGTACATTTAAACTGGATATTTCTGCTTCAGAATGTTAGTAAACTCTGGTTAAATTACAGAAGAGAGTGGCTCTTTGTAGAGATTCATATGTTTAAGTAACTTTTTTTTCCCCCTCTCTTCTTTATTTTTGGAATAATAATTGATTTGTTTCTAAATTGACGGATACTTGCTGATATTTTGAATTTTGAGTGGAAATCACTCTTGGAGGCGGCCGTGTTTCAAAAAACAGAATGGCTGCACACACCCGGTGCACTTTTGGTACCCCAGGGAGTCAGCGTCACAATTCCCTGCCCCTGTTAAATCGGGATTTGGCCTTGCATTGCTTCAAGAGACCTATCTGTCTGATGTGTATCATTTAAAGCTGAGAAAGGAATGGGTGGACCAAGTTTAAACTTTACAGTGCCTCATACAACAAGGGGAAGAGGAGAGGTGTTGCAGTCATTTTTGCCAGGTCAGTCTTCTTTAATGTGGAGCAAGTATACAAAGATAAAGAGGGGAGATACATCATGGTAGTTGGAACAATTTTAGGCAAAAAAAATATGATTCTTAATCTTTATGCACCTAAGATGACTATCCACAGTTTTTCAAGAATGTTTTCTCTCTGTTGGCACAGAAGGGTGAAGGAATGTATTTAATTTGTAGGGACTTTAACTGTGTATTAGATAGTCAAGTGGATAGGTTGCCAGCAGATAGGGGACCACAGTCAAAAAAAGTAAAGGCTCTTTTAGGAATAATGAGAGAATTAGATTTAACAGATATTTTGCGACACTTGCATCCTAAAAAGAAGGATTTTACTTTTATGTCACATGTACACGGCAGTTATTCCAGAATAGACTTTTTTTGTACATCTAGAGCAGATTTACTATATCCGATCATGCCCCAGTTAGATTAAAACTTCAGTTAGGACAAGTAAAACAATTTAGATACTGGAGATTAAATGTATCAGTGATAAATGATTGTAAGGCCAAAAAAAAAAAAATGAGACAACAATTGATTGAATACTTTGATATTAATGACAATGGACTGGTTACTCCATCTATTTTGTGGGAGGGAGCCAAAGCAGTGACGAGAGGTAAAATAATAGAAATAACATCCAGGAATACAAAATTGAGATGAGCCAAACAAAATGAGATAGAGAATGAAATCAGAAAACTAGAAATTGAACATAAACAAACAGGTAAAATTAAAACTCTAGAATTAAAACTGGAAAGAAAGAAATTGGATGACTTGCTTACATATAAAGCAGAAAGGGCACTCAGATTTGTAAGTAGAAAATATTATGAGATGAGTAATAAAGCAAGCAGGCTCTTAGCCTTCCAATTACTTAAGGCTCAAGCAAGCAGGGTAGTTCCAAAAATTAAACACCGAGATACCTCAATAATGCTAACACAACCAAAAGATATAGTTAATGCATTTGAACATTATAAAAAATTATATGAAGGCCAGAAATTAATAAATAAGGAAGAAAAAGTTAAAAGTTTTCTGTGACCAATTGAATTAAATAAATTAACAGAAGAAGAAGCAAAGGAAATGATATCCCCTATCACAGAAGAAGAAATAAAAGAGGTTATTGAAAAATTAAAAAATAATAAATCACCTGGCGTAGATGGATTTCCCGGGGAATTTTATAAGGAATTTGTAAATGAATTGGCTCCAAACTCATGTAAGGTGTTTAACTATGTATTACATAATGAAGACCTCCCGCATTCATGGTCTGATGCAATTATTACTGTAATTCATAAAACTGGAAAAGACCCTACACAACGTATGTCTTATAGACCAATGAGTTTGCTTTGTCAGGATATGAAAATTTTAACTTCAATACTAGCAAACAGAATTCAAAAACATATTAAAAAATTGGTTAAACCGGATCAGACTGGATTTATTAATGGACGATATGGCATAAATAATATAAGAAAAGCTTTAAACTTACAACAAATTGGAAAAGACAGTAAAACACCTTCAATGCTTCTCAGCCTAGATGCTGAGAAAGCATTTGATAGGGTGGACTGGGTGTTTCTTAATTATATGGGATTTCATGATATTTTTGTTAAATGGGTAAAGACTTTTTACAAAAATCCTAAGTCAAGACTTCGAGTTAATGGTCATTGCTCAGAGTTTTTTAATTTGGGTAGGGTAACTCGTCAGGGAGATGCGATGTCTCCAGTCCTATTTGCTCTTAGCGCTGAGCCACTAGCGGAGTTAATAAGGAGCAACCCCAGAATACAGGGGATAACAGATAAAGGAGGAGATCATAAGATATTGCTATACGCAGATGACGTATTATTATTTATTGAAAACCCCTTTTCATCAATCCCAGCCCTTTTAGAGAGCCTTAGAGACTATGGCTTAGTTTCTGGATACAAGATAAATTCTGAGAAATCTGAGGCAATGATGAATCAGAACATTGGCCCACTCAATTAGATAATGAGGTATCTTTTCGATGGTCTAGTCAGGGCTTCAGATACTTGGGTGTCATCCTTACACCTATGGCATCACGTTTATATCTAGCTAATTACACACAGCTTTTGAGATGATAAAAAGGACTGGGGCAGCAGAAACAATGTCAGCCTCAGGGGTGTGGAAATACTTCAAAATTAATAATGACAACACACACATTGCGAACTGCATGCTTTCAATCACAATTCGTTATCGATTAGTGAAGGAGGGATAGACGGAAACGGAATCACGCTGAATGACACAGACCAGAATCGCTCTCTCTCTTTCTTGCGCGCGATCCCAGTTCTCTCAGACAGCGTGCGATCAGTTCTCCTTGGGCACACATGCAAAATGTCCATCGTGTGGAGTATTTCAAGTAAATACAGTCGGTTGTGGCTTAAGTGGACGTAAACATTTGGGTGAAAACAGGATATGTGTCAGTATCCATGGATCCGGTCTTAAAGGGACCGTAGCCTATATTTGTCATTAATGTTAATAAAACAACAAAAGATGTTAAATAAATGTATAGATGGTAAATAAACCTACTGTATCTGAAAAACAAATTTATTTAATTTGTATCTCTATAGTATTTGTTGTATTGTTTGTAAATTTCTTTTTATATAACAACAATTATATATATTGGTAATTATGACCTTTGAAGGTTATTGGACACTGAAATTTTTGTTCTTTAAGTTTGTGACAAGCACATAAATATTATTACTTTTTTCATTGGAGTAATAATATGAAGCTGTCCTACATTCATTAGTCTCACTGTGTTGTGCTTGGAAAACTGCAACATCACCAAAAAAAAAAAAAAAAGAAGAGAGAGAGAGAGAGAGAGAGAGATTAATAAATGTATAGGCATTGGTATCGGTATCGGCGAGTACCAGAAAAAAAGTATTGGTACTCGTACTCGGTCCTTAAAAAATGGTATCGGTGCATCCCTATAACAAATGTATGGATACAGCATACTGTTAAAATTTGGTATTAATATTGTATGTAAAAGTTATGTAAAAGTGTTTTTAAAAAAAAAAAAAAAAGTTAACTAAATATGCAGTTTTAAAAAAATAAAAATGTATCCATCCATAATCAAAGTAATCCATACGGCTCCAGAGGGTTAATAAAGGCCTTTAAGGGAGGTGTTTTTGTAAGAAAAATATCCAAATTTAAAACTTTATAAATTCAAATAACGAGCTTCCAGTGGATGACCGTACACATACTGCGCAAGTTGACTTGCGCCAAATGAGTAACCCCTGAAGCAATGTATGACATATGTAGGAGTATCATAAGCTTAGACGCCTCTCACGGTTCAAACAAATAGGGCTGTGCAACAAACTCAAGCTCCTCTTCTCTTCTATCGAAATCCTCTGACATTTCTCTTTAAAATTTCTCGTTTTAGACTTCTATTTTGTGACCGGTGTTTTATTTTGCTCTTTCCTCTGCACCTCCGCGTTCGCCATTGCGTCACTGTGTCGGGTCAAAGGTTGCTCTTCTGCCCAAATCGACTTGCACAGTATGTGTACGGTTGTCCACCGAAAGCTAGTTATTTGAATTTATAAAGTTTTAAATATGGATATTTTTTTTTTTTTTTTATAAAAACACATCCCTTCACTTCAAAAGGACTTTATTAACCTCTGGAGCCGTATGGATTACTTTGATCATGGATGGATGCATTTTTTGTTTGTTTGTTTTAAAACATGGCCCCCATTCACAACCATTATAACCATTATAAGGATATTAAGAAGATAGTCATATACACCTAGGATGGCTTGAGGGTGAGTAAATCATGGGATAATTTTCATTTTTGGGTGAACTATCTCTTAAACCTTCAGTTGTATGAGTTGTAATGCCCAATTCAGTAAATTTCCCAAACTTAGCACACCAATTCAGTAAATTTCCCAAACTTAGCACACCAATTTTTGGATTTACAAACTTAATCATGGAGTGATATGTTCAATCTAAAGAGCATGAAGGAATTACAAATGTGTTTTTAATGCATTCATTTTAATTCGCCCAAAATCACTTCATAAAATCATGACATTGTAAATTGGAACCATTGTTCCAAAACCTAGTTAGCCGCTGCTTTGTCCTCTATCTTAGATGAATTTAGTCACAGAGCTCATTGCAATGCATTATGGGATAGCTTAAAAAAATAGGTAATATTGCTGTAGATTTAAAAGTTTGAGGCTAAAAGCAAATTATTGCTAATTGAAGCAGTATGATACTTTGAGAAAGCGTGTAGCATTGCAAAAATATTTCGTCATTCTTTAGGTTTTCAGACACATTTATTCACAATCTTAATGCCTTCCAACACAGAAGGTAATGCACAAAAATTGGGATCTCGGTATATGAACGTGACACTGTTTATGTAAACATGTTGTGCGTGCATATTTAAATAGCTGTATTTTTAGCCCTCTAGCCTAACTGCATCTTTCAGGTCTTGCAAAAGTGGGTATTGGTTGTAATCTGGTCTTCATTTTGATTTCATTAACTGTTCTGAATCATTGTTTTGCTGCATGGCCTGACAACACTTTGGTTCACAGATGTTGCACATACTGTATAACATTCAGTGACAGTGCAGTGTTTGCAGTATTCTAGATTCAAGTCAAATGGAAATGCTTAAATGTCACTTTTTGTCACCAGAGACTTTCAAGGAATGTATGGACCTACAGCCAGGCAGCAGCATGAAGCATGAAGCATGACTCCTCAGCTAGAACCAAGGCTGTTTTCTGCTCCAGCGCAACCATTGCCTGCTATTGTCATTATGAATAATGTCGCATTGATCTCGGTGCGCTCTTGAAGTGTGCTCCACGCACTAATGAAATTCGCAGCTCCACTCATGAATGGGATCCAGTACAAACAGCTCGGAGATGAAAGTCACGGTATCACTCAAAGCAAATTCTCTTTGGTTTTCAACATGCGTTACGTTTAAAACATCAGCACCAGAGTGTAAGGGCATGTAGAACCATGCCAAGAAAATTGCTTTACAAATTTGTGTTAAATAATTTACAGGATCACACAAATATTAGTGTTGCAATCAAATAAAATACAAAAAAATAACATAACTTACTTTGAGACCTATATAGATTTTTTTTTTTTTTTTGACACAAAATGACAGCACACTTTATTGGATAACAGCAACAAACAGAAGACAAATAGAAGACTTTAAACAACTTTATACTTTTTTTTTTTTATGCAAACAGACAATTACAATATTCACAGATGAGAAATTAAATGCAAAATACAAATACAAAGACCGACAAAACGTACATAAGAGCCAATAAGATTTGTGTGTGTGTGTGTACTGTAAGTGTAACTGGGTGTGGGAGTGGAAATATATGAAGATGAGACCTATATAGATTTTAAAACACATCTTTGTCTAAAACTTTTTTTTTTTTTTATCGAGCCGAGCTCCTGGAGGCGTGCTAAAGAGTCATGAGCACGTGCAGCTAAACAAATGTATTTAAACACACATAATACACCATTGCATTATCCCTGGATAACTTTTGATTCACTATACGTTCGTGTTGTTTACATTATATGCACTTACGTGCCAATTGCCAACAAAACAGACATTTGATGCAGTCTTACTTAACGCCTGTGGTTCCGACTCATGGCCGAGATCGCTCCATCTTTCAGTTTTCCGTCTTTGATCTGCAAATCCAGTATCGAACTGGACCTTATTCATGAAACCATAAGCACCGATCCTGAGGTTTTGAGCAGCCACGGAAAAACAAGAGATATTCCCTATTCATTTTAACCAATAAAAATTGACAACTTTCAGACATGACTTTATCCTTATTTTGATAGTTAATTTGAGGTGGTTTCTATGGTTATTTTATTAACAAATGTCTAGAGCTTATCAATGTAATGCGTGAGCACAAATATCTCAGCTCCACTGTTCACTTAACGCTGGGTTCTTTGGGAAGCAAAGTTGTCTTTCCCTCACAACCAAAAACACACTTCTTTGGTGGCATTGTTGATTTCGTGGTCTAAAAACAAAGTGACAAATCTTTCTCGAGCAAGTCCTGTGCAGCGCTGCCGACGACTTCCGTAACCCGAACGAAGCACGTTGATGGGCGGCTCTTGCTCTCTCGCTCTGGATGATGTATGCGCGCACTTTTCCCGGAGAAGTGCCCATACAAGGAATTCTGCCCTTTATGACGTCATACAGGGCCATACTCGAAAAAAACTTTCCGAAACTTATATGAACCCTGAAGGAGTGTATTTGGCACAGAAATACTCTGTCATACGTCCAACTCGATTTTGAAACTTTGGCCATGTTTAGCAAGAGAATCCAACTCTTAAACACCGTAAATAAGTCAGAATGCACAAAATAGCATTAGACATCCCCTTTAAATCATATACATCCGGGACGGTATGAGGGAGTAAATGATAAGAGAATTTTTATTTTTGTGTGGAGTATCCCTTTAAGAAAGTAAATAGCATTCATTTTGATTTCATGGTGACTTTCACATGGGTCACCTTAAACTCTGGGCCCACCCAAACCTCTAAACTTACCTACGCCCATGTACACTGAGTGTATTCTCACCTGTCAAAGAGAGAGGGCTTTCACGCTAGCATCTGTAACATGACATGTAGGAGAGAAGCTCTTCACTGCCATCCTTCCCAGGGGGACTGTCTCATTTGCTTGAGGCTGCTGCCGCTGGGGTTCTCTGATAATAAAGGACAATGTCACAGCCCACACAGCCCCCACCCACCCCACTTTACACCCCGTCTTCGCAGCCGGACCCGCCACTCAAATTAATCAGCCTGAAACGGCATCATCCCCGGCAACTCTGTCACCACGTGAGTCGACAGAGATGTTCCAGACGCTTCTCTGCTGCCCGTCCGGCCCGAGTCATCATTAGTCCCGGCAGCCACAGCTGCGGCCGAGAGCTCCACCTGCCAATTAGGGGCACCTGTCCAAACTCTGCTGCCAGTCAGTCACCGCTCACAGTGCGAACACACCCCCGCAGTTCACACTGAGCCGGGGCACTTTGACATTCTCTGCCGATTTGGTCTGAGATTTTGCAGAGGATGACAAAGTAATGGCTGAATAAATAAACGACTGGAAAGTGACAGATAAGACAGTTATTTGTGAGTAATATGCATTGAGAGGTTTTTTAAAATGCCTTGCATAAAGGTCATTAAATATCTTGTTGCACAGTGTCATATGCTTACAGTGTGGCCCCATCCGTGAATGTTTTTCTGTGCCAATAGGTGTGTCATGTAGATGACATTGAGCTGTAATAGTTGGGTTTCTGGTAAATCCTGCAACAACTGGCTCTGTTAGAGTGTTTTTGTGAATGCTTGGAGCAGAGGCAATTGTGACCGACCTTAAAATCACCATGAAATCCAAGTAGACAGTTCTTGTAATTTTTGTTATATAAACTATTAAAGTGTTTAAGACTTATAAACTGGTAAAGACAGACCTACATTAAGTAGACCTACTGTAACTATCCGAGGCTGTTAATCAATATGGCTATGCGTTCGTTAAAGTCATCAATTTGCATTATTTCAACTTCTTTTTAAAGAATACTTGTATTTTTATTATACTTACATTTATTCTAATTATATTTTACTTATATTTTATTTATAGTAGGCTACTAATATTTATTATATACTTTTTTAAAAATTCTTAATAAAAAAAATTAAAAAAAACACTGCGGGCATACATTTAAATTGACAGCTGCCATGGTGTTTATTTGTAGTCTCTGGCTTCATTCCACTCCACTTTTAGACACACACTCGCAAACTTCCCTAAGCACTTCCCCTCGGGGGAATCCCTGCCACCATTTTGAAGTGGTTCCACTTCGTGAAGTGGACGAGGGAAGTTTATATGGACAGATCTTCGTCCCCTCTATTTTGACAGAGGAAGCAAGTCTACTCCAATGTACACTTCAAGCAGCTCTATCATACAATTCAACTTGATTGTGACATCACAGCAGATCACACTTAACTGAAGTGTATGATATATTGATTATTTTAAGAATTAATTGCATAATAGTGTATAATATATTAATTATGTTGAGATGTAATACATTGCATAATACTTGTAGCTACCTTATATTCACAGTCAAATTTAAACTATTGATATTTTGTTTCATTTGTGTAATTTTATTTTTCTCCAACAGCTCATATACCTAATGGATTTTATATATTTTCTCCAACAACTTATAAGCATATAGAATGTTGCATAAAACAAATTCATAAGTACAAAAGGGGTTTAAACAATAAATCAGCTCCATAGTGAATTCCAAGTGAGCAAGGGCTTTCCATTTAAACCTTATGCACGAGTTCTGCCAGTAGTGGGCACTCGTGCAACGTAAGCGATGCACATCCGAGTCCACGAAACAGAGGGAAGTTAGCGAGTGAAGGGCATTAAAATTTTGAGTGGAATGCAGCCTATGATTTAGATGTGTCTTCAGCCAATGCGCCGTACCGTAGGTGAATCATAGTTTCTGCGACATTAGTGCCACCTAGCGGAATTACTAAAATACAGCATATTTTACAAATGGCCCTTTCGCACGTCTCATCTGACTCAACTCAAACACAAAACAACAGCTTTTACAGGTGCTCGTGAAGGCATCAACAGGTAAATGTAGGCTACTTTCAATAAAAGGTCAAACAAGGAATACTTACAGCTGTGTTGCTATGTGTCATGAGAGTAAGCAACTAAGCAGCTATAACACTGTGCATCAAACGTATCTGCACCAGGTGCATTTTTGACACAACACGCCACCCAGCATACCCAGTTAAAAATGTCACCCTGATATATATATATATATATATATACCAGGGGCTTTTCCTCTGAGGAGGCAAGGGAGGCAGTGCCTCCTCAAAAAAAAAAAAAAAAAAAAATGGATGAGAAAATAATTGATATTATAGAAATAAAACAAGGCAAATATTACAAAATGTGACATTAAAAAGTGTGAAAGTCATTCGTTTTTATAAGTAACAGCGACATCCCCTAAAGTGTGTGGTGGGTTTAGTGGTCGATAATTAAGAAAGAATGGGGGAAAGTCATGTGAGGGGAGGCAATGCCTCCCTCAAGCTATGATTGGATATAATCGGTTATGACTGAATATGATTGGTTCATGCAATAAATCCCACCTCTTGTTTTCGTTGCGCATTCTCGTCGAATCGCCCTGAATAAAGACGATGGCGTTAATGGAAGACTAATTAAAAAGTAAGTAAACAACTGTCGCGTAGATATATCACCCCTTTATGTCACGTCAAAATCAAACTTGAAATGGCCTGAAAACCTGATGACTGTGGGGTTTTTTAATGAGCAATCAGTTTGATGAAATTATATCTTCGTGTCTGTGTCTGTGACCAGTGCGTATAAGCTTGATGACTGCTGAAAATAAGATGACTATTAAAAAAGAAAAGCTGAGCATTAGTTCACAAATAATATATATTTAAATTGTTACTGCCTTTAGTTATTTTGGAGTACATGTAAAAATGCATAAAAACTTTATGAAATTTATACTTGGTTTTAATAAACAAAACATTACATAGTATAAAAATACAAAATAGAATAGTTTTTTATGTAATGTTTATCATGTTTATCATAATGTTTATGTATTTAATCAGTAAAAGTATTAGCAGGTTTCTCTGAAAGCATGATTAAAAATGATCAATGCGAAATATACCTTTACTTTCACAACAGAAATTTCAATTATATTCTTCTGTTAATAACATTTTAAAAAAGAAAAAAAAAACATTACTTATCTGAAAAAAGTAACTGATGTTATGGTGGATGTTTATGGTACTGTATGTTATGACATGGACAAATGTTGTAAATTTTTCAAATAACATAACTTTACTCATTACTTTAAAGTCAGATTATGTAACATGTTACTTGTAACGTTACGATTTTTGTAACATTGCCTGTCATTTTACAAAAGAATTTATCAGCAAAAAAAAAGTTTTTGTATTAATTTTATTTTCTTGTCTACATTTGATGCCAGGACCAGCCAGTTATGCAAACACATCAGGTAGCTTCAAACTCAGGACATGGTGGATATCAGAAATAACAGACAACAAAGCTGTCTACACTGGAAGCATGGTGTCTTCATTTGACAGACCCCTTATTTCTATTTTTGAGTTCTGCACAGCAACTGGACTTTTTTTCCCCCATCCATCACAAAATAAAATATTTTTTATAATGAATTGCATACAGTATGTGTGAATTTCCATGAATTTAATTCAGATGGGGAGAGAGCTTGCTTTGCAAGAAACATCTCTAAAGCCGGAAATATACTTTATGCACATTCTTGCCTTCGAAATTATGCACCCACACAATTTGGAACGCAAGGACGAGCAAAGCTGATCTGCATTCGCGTAGGCTACTTGCGTGAAGTATGTTTCTGGCTAAAAGAAGTAGAGTAACAAAAACTTTATTGAGAGAGTGTGTTAATGAGTCTGAGTCACAAGCTGCACATAAAGACCTTTAAACAATTGGATACACAGGAATCCATTTTGGTTTCAACAAAATGTAAGTAAATATTTTACTTCATACAGCATTCTTTTGTTCAGTGTGTTCTGATGTATCTATATTACTGAGATACCTTTCCAGACAATTCAGTACATGATTAATTGAGCTCTTCATTATTCATACTAAATCAACTGAAGCCGTTTCAATAATCCATTCCTACCGATCCACTGAAAATAACCCACTCAAAAGAGAGATTTTATTCGTTAATCGGACATCGTTAGTTCTGATTCTAAACAAATTAAAGCTGCTGTCCGTAACTTTTTTTTGGTTAAAAATTATCCAAAATCAATTTTTGAGCAAGTACATAACAAGCCAGTGTTCAAAACTATCTCCTTACTAAGGTAAAGGACTAAGGCTAAGGCCCAATTCACAACGGTATAAATATTTTATAATAAAATCAGTACTGGTGGGTTTCCACAGGAAATTCGAGCATGTAGCCATTCGTCTTTGTGTCATTATGTCACGTCTGTAAACAGAAAGAACGAGTCCCAGCTAGTAGGCTATATGTGAGGATACTGCAGGTGGCGGATCATTTATAGTGTTTTCTTACAGCAGCTGGAATAATTAAAGTTATAATTTTGATGGCAGATTGTAATCCAGAAAGGTCCAAATGACATCAGTGACAACTGGAGATTCACCCGTAGTCAAAAGCAAAAGACTTCGGACTGCAGAATGGCTACAGAAATTGAAATCTACAGGTAACGCTAATACACATTAAATACACATAGTCACGCAATGCTGATGTAGTTAACATTAAAAATTTGAGAACAAAGTATAATAATAATAATAATTCGCACAGTTTGGCATGATCTGAGCTAAGCGATTGTTAGATTTAATCACCATTGGCAGCGCTATTTATGCTTTTTTCTCAGTTGGTCAGAACAAAAGTGGCAGACATGTTACTTATTTGTTCAGATGACATTTTCCGGTGAAAAGTCTTATTTTGTTCATACTTCCAAGACATAGAATCTGTGATTCCAAAGTACAGTATCCACACCAATGTGGTGACTGACAGCAAACATTAGATTCATCCACGCTGAGGAGCCGTGCTGATGCACAACCCACGTAAAGATAATAATTCCGCAAATAACTCCAATTGTTTCTCAGGTTTCAAACAGAGATGGTGACAAAAAAGCAAAACTTACGGACTGCAGCTTTAAAATATGAGACACAACTTGGGAGCTGAAATATTGTCAGGAAAACTGCAAACCTTTTGCATTTGCCAACATTGCCCTTAAAATCTATGGGGGGAAAAAACTACTGAAAAATCTACATGGTTAAAAAAAAATATATATATATATATACTACCAGTCAAAAGTTTGGACACGGTAAGATTTGTAATGTTTCGTCTGCTCACCAAGGCTGCATTTATTTAATTAAAAATACAGTAAAAACAGTGATATTGTGAAATATTATTACAATTTAAAATAACTGTTTTCTGTTTGAATATATTTTAAAATGTCATTTATTCTTGTGTCGGCAAAGCTGAATTTTCAGGATCATTACTCCAGTCTTCAGTGTCACATGATCCTTCAGAAATCATTCTAATATGATGATTTGATGCTCAAGAAACAATTATTGTGTACAATTGTACAAAATATTTGTGTACAATATTTCTTTTTTAGGATTCTTTGATGAATAGAAAGTTCAAAAGAACAGCATTTATTTGAAATATAATCTTTTGCAACATTATAAATGTCTTTACTGTCACTTTTGATCGATCCTTGCTGAAAAAAATGATTAATTTCTTTAATTTCTTTTAAAAAAAATAAAAATAAAAATTCTTACTGACCCCAAACTGTTGAACGGTAGTGTATAACGTTACAAAAGCTTTGTATTTTAGATAAATGCTGTTCTTTTGAACTTTCTATTCATCAAAGAATCCTGAAAAAGAAATATTGTACACAAATATTTTGTACAATTGTACACAATAAATGTTTCTTAAGCATCAAATCATCATATTAGAATGATTTCTGAAGGATCATGTGACACTGAAGACTGGAGAAATGATGCTGAAAATTCAGCTTTGCCAACACAAGAATAAATTACATTTTAAAATATTTTCAAATAGAACACAGTTTTTTTTTTAAATTGTAATAATATTTCACAATATTACTGTTTTTACTGTATTTTTAATTAAATAAATGCAGCCTTGGTGAGCAGACAAAACTTCTTTTTAAAACATTAAATATCTTACCGTGTCCAAACTTTTGACTGGTAGTGTATATATATATATATTGCAAGAGAGTTTATCAGAGAAAAAAAAAAAAAACATTTAATGTATCAAGTGATGTGCTCAATTTATTCTTGGCTACCCTCAAAGCTCAAAGCTGTCACGAGCTGTTTCTCTGTTTATCTCTCTAAGCAGGGGCTACAAAGCTGCCATTAGAAGGTGATTGAGTGAGACCCCCAGCCTCCCTCCCATCACCTTGTGTATTCATGCTGTGGTGTGCAGAGGTCACCATCCTAACCTGAAATCATCTTTATGGCCTCCTGCACACTGTGGCTGTCAATAAAGTTCACTCTGAGTCCAATGCATTGGGACACTTTCATGCTCTGTGAATTTAACCCTTAAAATGGCTCTAGGTGACCACTAGTGTGATGGACAAATCTTATAGCATTATGAACCAAATATGCTCGTAAGAGGTCAGATGCTTTCCTGTGATGCAAAGTATAGATCAGTGGTATTCAAATGGCTTGGTACCATCCGGACCACTGGACATAATTGCTAATTGATTGGGGGTTAGGTGCCTTGCTCAAGGGCACCTCAGTTGTGGGTAATGAGAGTGGAAGAGAGTGCTGTTCATTCATTCCCCCCACCTACATTTCCTGCCGATACTGAGACTCAAACCCGCAACCTTCCAGTTACAAGTCCGACTCTCTAACCATTAGGCCACAAACTGCATCCTCTAATATTCTTATCTAGAGCCATGCACATTGCTTCTCTTTCTCTTAAAAACGCTGCAGAAAATGAGAATGCAGCAAATAGGATACAATTATTTTTATCTGTCATACAGACATACTCCGATTGTTTGTGTCAAGTTAACGTGTGGCGCTTTTAGACTTAATAATATATAAAAATATTATTGTTATTATTAGACTTAATAATAATAATAATAATAGCTTGATAAAACATCTGATCTAACCTTTTTATATTTATATCCAGAGAAATATTTACTTTTTTGGGGTAAATATTGGTAAAAAAAATTCTTAGACATCACTGCTATGGCTCTCAGAGCCCAAGATTCTCATCTTTGATGACTATTTTGCGTATTTTGGATTTTTTTTTTTCACAAAGTACTATGACTGCCCCAGTGGAAATGTATAACTGTTCCAAAAATTATTGTCCGGACCTCTGCTGGGAAGGAATTAATTGAAAACCCCTGGTATAGATTACACACAGGCACTCAAATCTAGAATCTTTTCTGCAGTTTTTTCCATTTTATTTATGTAAAATTTATAATTGGTCCAAAATCCTATTCAAATATTTAATTTTCAAAAAGGTTCTCTTTAAATCGTTTTAGGTAATTGAATGAAAGAAAATTCTCTACGAATTGGATTTTCCAGTGTCACGTATGAGAGAGGCTGTTTAAATATTGCTTCAGCTTGCTTGGCTGTAAAGCCGAAAATAAAAATGTACAATTTGTCGTGCTACACCATTGCTTTTTGAAAAAAAAGTATGTTGTTACTGTAAAAGGTACTGTACAAGGTTTTTGAGCTACTGGCATGATAGCATCACTACTTTTAGTTATAGAAGGAAGGCTAAAATTCCCAATGCATGACATCAGAGTCATTTTTGAGCCATGATTTGTTACTGATATAATTCACACATGACACACATGATTTGATTCTATTTAGTGTGTAATGTACCTAAAATAAATGTTAAAACATTAATTTTATCTTTAAATGTTTGTTTTTACCTGGCCATTTTATAATCATGACTATTTTTATGAATTATATGGAACTTAAATCTAATTTTACCTAATTCTTTCATTTTAGTTAAATTTAAATGTTTGTGAAAGAAGTCTCTTATGCTTACCAAGGCTGCATTTATTTGATCAAAAATACAGCAGTAACAGTAATATTGAGAAATATGATTTGATATGATGTAATTTATTCCTTTGATGGCAAAGCTGAATTTTCAGCAATTACTCCAGTCTTCAGTGTCACATGATCCTTCAGAAATCATTCCTTTATGCTGATTGGAAGATGTATTTTCAGTTTGTTTGTGTTTAGTTTTGGTTTTCCCTAGCTGTGTCTCATTTCGATGGCTGCATTCTCTGGAGGTCACATTTATCGGCAGTATACATCATAAAGGATGTCTTATTTCATAACAGTAACAATTAGAAAATTGACCGTTATTCCAAGTGAATCGTAAATTGTTGTAATTTCTTAATGACTTTGGAATGTAGTGGTCAGTTTACTGAAATGAAACAGCCTCAATGATGTATGCAGCCGACAAATGCGACGCAGCTTTCGAAATGAGACAGCTCCTGTCTGCCTTCCTGCCTGTTTCCCTTGTTGGTTTCCATTGTTACTGATTATGTTATGCACCTGTTTCAGTTTCTGTTAATTTACTCCCTATGTATTTGAGCCTTTGAGCCTTGTTCAGACTGTCAGTCCAAATCTGTTTTTTGTGCATATTCAAATATTGAAATCCAATCAGATTTAGCAAGTGTGAATGGCAAATAATAACATGAAATGCGATTTTTACGAATTCATTTCGAGGTACATTCATATGTGGCATTTCTGGACATCCGTTTCAGTCTGACTGCTCTGATTGGATTTTGCATGGTTTTATGACTTTCTCACGCCACTTCACAAACTTCAGATGTTGTTATAGGAAACATCCTGAAAGTCGCTGCAGAGACAAGGTTGTGTTGTTGCAAAGTGTCGGACGAGCAGAAAATGACAATATAACTGAGACATGTTTTGAAACAGGCGGAGATGACAGCACAGAATAAACACTATGTGGACAGTATGTGATACACAATGAGGACAGTAAATAATTTTAGATCAGATTCCAATCAGATACACACTTAATCAGACTTGGACTGACACTGTGAATGTAGCCTTCAGGTGATGATACACTGGGCAACTTTTTGAGCAATGTTGCTGAGCGATGTTGCTTGGGGACTTTCCCATTGAGAATGGGCAACAAATTTCAATCTAAAGTATCCAGATAGAAATTTGTTGCCCATTCTCAATGGGAAAGTGCCCAAGCAACATCTCTCAGCAACATTGCTCAGAAAGTTGCCCTGTGTATCATCACCTTTAGTTCTCACAGTTCTTTGTTCAGTGTCGTCATTATTTTATGTGGTTTTGATATTCTCCTGCATCGTGCAGTGTAGCACATTAAGGTTTGATTTGGGGTTGGTAACATTCAGACCCACTATTGCAAACAGTGGGGTAGTTCACAAGTTCACACTTACAAATAATTATATAGAGTAAAAGAGTATGCGTATTTGCAATGCTGTCTGGGGGAGGGCTTCGAGCTCGGAATGTGGCCCGAGCCTAGAGTACTCCACTGTATCCCTGGCTAGGATAGTAACTAGCAGAGAGTGAGGAATCGGGGGGACGGAAGGATGCAAAAAATGACTTTCGATGAACAAAGATGAGTAGGCTATATATATAGGCCTTCAATCGTACGCTACTGATTGGGTAGATTGTTTGAACGTGCTCCTCCCGAACTTTGTTAATAAAACATCATTTTAAGGATTGTTAATCAAAAACCCAATTTTTTAACCACAATTTAAGAGACAGCTATGTCTCTGGTGGTCACAGCACTGGTATATTTGGTATTTACAAATGACCTATCACTACACGAGTCCACCTTTTGGGGGGGGTTTGGGGGGATTGCAGTACACCACTGAACTTGATTCAATCATGGACAGTGGTTCTACATGAAACATGTTATGTCTACTCAAATATTTCATGTAGGATGGACTTCATTGAATCAAGTTATTTGGACACATCTAAGTTTAGTTAAGATTACTCAATTCAGTTTAGATTTTCCTGTATGTTTGCATCATGTTTCCATCAAACTCTTTTAAATACCATCATGATAGAAAATTAACAAGTCTCTCCATTTTCTCATCTTGCTAATAATGCATAAAATAACACTTTTTTTCAACATTTATTTTCAACTCTTTATCCATCCCTATGCAAAGCATGATGGGAACTGGAAATTCTGTTTTCTATATTTGATCGAGCTGCTTGATTGAAACATGTTTTTCAACATGAAAACATTGAGTTAAGCCAAAGACTAAACATTTCAAGTCAGTTTAATATGATGCAAATGTGTTTGAACAAGAAAACTGATAAAATGGTGTTAAATCAAAATGAATTATTTTAATAAAGTGAACAGTATTCTCATGAGTATTGTCAGACTTGAATGAACTTATAGTAAATTTTTTTATCTTATTTTCTGTTGATTATGTGATAACTCCTCGTCATTAACAGAGCAAATCAGCAAATATGTTTGCAAAGACAGTAAGAACAAAGGTTTTTTTTATTATTTGACCAAATTCTCAAAGAGAAATCTCCTCTACTTTTCTTTTCCCTTTGTCAGCTAAGACATCCCTCAGCTGAATAATATCTCAGCAGTTATGACAGTGAGGGTCATCTCATGTCAGTACGCTCTGAGAGGCCTTTTTGTTTTCATTTCAAACAGACGAAAAGCTCAAATTAGTGTATTTCATCTTGCTGGCGCTCAAAGCCTTTGATGAATATCTAAGTGGTGTCTGGAGCCACAGGGCTTTTGACCAACCTACAGCTCCATTGATATCCATCTTGCTGCCAGTCGCAGTACAGGGATGGAAAGAGAAGCACTCTTCTATGGAGAGCTGGGAAATGGCAGTCACTTATCCCCTCACTTCATTATTCAACACGGTACGAGCTAAGTTTAGTGAGCAAGACATGAACCTCACAGGTGAGGCGCCTTTGTCCTGTTAAAGCACTTCAGAAGAACCGTGAGCTGGCGAGTAATTACAACTGAAATGGCTGTATTTAACCCAGAAGTCAGTTATCCGTGCTGCTGAGAACGCAAGGAAAATTTGAATGCTCTTGACTCTTTGTACTCGCTCTCCCAGGGACTGTTTTGCTTTCTGAGATCATGTCCGTCATTGCCGGGGGCAACTGTGGCATCTGCAACCGCCGGAGTGTCTTTGCCACAGGCGATGAAACTTTGGCCCTCTCCCGAAAGGTGACGGAAGTGAAAGAGTTCAAAGATGAGACTTTGTGTTCTTGTTCTTTCGTTCTACCAGAAGTCACAGCCAAATCTCCCATTGAAAAACGGAAAAGCGTGATTATGCAATTTCATCAGTTTCCTGCAGTTCCAAATCATTGATTTTTTGATGATCTCCTCCTGGAATAAGAAATTCCTACTTTACTCCTTGCTGGGTGATCAGTGGAGTACACCATCAAGGTCTTCTCTCTGTCTCTCTCATTACACTTTTGTACCAAATCACGGAGGATTCCGTGTAGGTCACTTGGGTCTCCACATTACAGTCGGTGTAATTGAAAGGACCGTGATGAGAATCGTGTGCCTGGTGCAGAACTTCACTCATGCATGACCACATCTTTACCTCAGAAAATGTAAGAAAAGACACAGGTAAGAGTGCTCAGGCCAATGTCAACTAACTCACATGTTCACTTGTGTATTGAATACTTACAAGCATGGTCTACAAATGAAACCACTGCTGTTTTCAAACACGGCGAGTCCTAACCTCTGACATCACAAGTTACTTAGCAAAGCACTATTTTTTAAGCCTCAATAGCATACTTTGCAATAAAGATTTATGTTTCGTAGCATTTATTAAGTCTTCTTACCGTAGAGATAAATCACTCACAAAGAAATGATTCCCATGAGTGCTGTCCTTAATACACAATCTAATTCTGAATATCAGATTCAGAAATAGAAGATTATAGTCTGGAAATAATATATAAAACAATATAAAATATAGTCTGGGACAGGTCTGTGCTTCATTCCAAAATGAGAACGGCCTCTAAATTCTAATTCAGTTCCTGAATTTCAGTTGAGGTAGCAAATAGGATGCAATATTGCACTTTGAATTTGAATGCGGAATTAAAAGAAAGTGAGATTCAAATAAAATATTTTAAAAAAGCTAGAAAAGAACATTTCTAATGTGGCTTTAAAGTTATATTTTTGGCCTTTTTGGCTGGCAAAAGTTTAAACACCTTGTTTAAAAGGGATGGATGGATGGATGGATGGATGGATGGATGGATGGATGGATGGATGGATGGATGGATGGATGGATGGATGGATGGATGGATGGATGGATGGATGGATGGATGGATGGATGGATGGATGGATGGATGGATGGATTTTTTTTCTTCTGTCAAACAGGTTCACTGAAGTAGTTGCCAGTTAAACAGCCTGGCAGGGACACCAGCACCCAAAACACAACATATGCTGTTTTTTTTAACAGGGTATGTCAATATTCATGGTCCAGCTGTCAAGGATTCTGTTGGATCTCAGTAAGCCGAGCTGTAACTCCCTGTGATAGCTGTTAGAGGGTGGTTTCATTTGATGATAGTGTCATCCAACACTCAGTGCATAATGCACTGAGTACATGTCAAAATTATAGAGCGTAACGAATAAGTGACCGAGACAGAGAATTTTCCTCCTAATGGGGTTGCCTAGAATGTGATCCAGATGCACATGCACATACTTTTTGAAGGGCAATATGAGGGGGATTCTTGATGGTACTTTCAGGCAAGGAGAGAACATTATTAGTTTCAGTTCCTGCAGATGTGAAGAGAGTTTGTTCCTTATTTATCTCCTTTTGGCTGCAACTAGATCTCCGGCAAGTCGACTTCTTGAGATAATACATTTCCAACATTCGAAATGCCACCTTAAGTGCCTCTAGAGGAGTACAGTAAATTAATAGGCTGCATACCTTGATCTCAGGCAATTACATTACCCACTGATTTATGAAACAACAGCCACAAATGGGACAGTAACCTTGAGCCTGTGAAATGCAAAGTGAATTGAGTTTTTGTGGAATTCGAGTCACTGCAAGAGAAACTTCTGGCTGAGAAAACTTTTAAGAGTATGGGATACTTATCAATACACCAACACCCACTGATGGCATTGTCAGTCTGCACAGAAATAAAGGCTGGAATACGCTACACAACTTTTAAAATTAAGCCAGATTTCCCCCTGTGGTGAAAATCAAGTTTTTAATGTTGTTCATATGTCTATCTGGTGTTTTTAACATGCTTTAGACAAACCATGTGCAAATTCATAAGTCAACACCATTGCTGAGTATTTTCTCTTTAAAACTGCAGTAAACCAAAGACAGTCTCAAACCTGCGGTTTGAAATCACTGGTGTTTCTGACGTTACAAAGTGCCTTGTAACCAATCACATCAACGTGCTGGCGGGCTTTAGCATATCATTAACTGACCGTGTAAGGGAGTATCAAAAGAAGTAAGCAAGAGTTGTTCAAAGTGTTTCTAAGGATACTGATTGTTAGAAGTTAGCTGTCTGACTTGTGAATGTGAACATAGTTTCTGTTACATTAGCAACACATTATTAGCTGTTTGATAACTTAGTCAAGCAAAACGCTAATTATATTAATTACCGTTATGTGTCCGACATTGTAAAAAGTGATACCATTGTGCAGCGTTTACCTCAGTAATTTGACCGAGTGGATCTCATCTGAGCTCGTGTGAGTGAGTGGGGGCGGTGCTAATTATCATAAATTAATCATAATTTAATCATTAATCATTAATCAATTAATCATAATTATCATGTAAAATTATATTAAAGAGGACCTATTATGCCCCCTTTTACAATCTGTAAAATAAGTCTCTGATGTCCCCAGAGTGTGTATGTGAAGTTTTAACTCAAAATACCCCACAGATAATTTTTTATAGCATGTTAAAATTGCCACTTTTGGGGGGTGAGCAAAAATGTGCCGTTTCAGTGCGTGCCCTTTAAATTCAAATGAGCTGCTGCGCTCGGCCTAAGAGGGCGGAGCTTCAAGAGCTGATTCTCCGGTGTCAGGAGTCAGTCAGGACGCACTTTAATGTCAGAAACTGTGAATATATGCTGCATGGAGATAGAACAGGTATAATTTAGTTTAATTACGGTTATAACTTAAGTTGTCTTCTTGTTTTTATCCACTATGTTAGTACTGTAAGCTGGATCATGAACAGTTTGTACTGATCTATCCTTGAGTAACAAATTTTTACCACAACCTCTGTTTTGTATTGTCCCTTTGCATTGACATTCGTTCACAATGCAGTCCAGTGTGAAATGATTCGCGCAGACATGGTAGTGTTTAGGGAGCATTTTCTTCGAAAACAAAATTAATCCACCTTTGTCTTCAGCGGCTCAGATTTTGGGAGTAAATTGAGAGAGCTATGTGAATTAATCCATCCAGCTACACCTAAAACGCTTGGGAGACGTTATCGTCAGTGCAGCAATGGTGGACTGTGTACAACTCGGTGTGAACTCGCTCAGGACGGTTTTACGTTAAAACGGCAGTGTCTGTCAACATTCGTGGGCGGGGCCTGTGACTAATGTGACGTTACATTGCCAGGAACCTGCAAACGGCTTGTTCTGAGATGCTGCTTATGATTTATGGATTAAAAAAAAGTGGTTGGATTTTTATTATTACAGGGTAGTTGTGTACACACACTGCCAGTACACATTTATGTCCAAACACCATGCAAAAGTGAATTTTGCATAATAGGTCCCCTTTAAAAAATAAATTCAGCTCTAACTAAAAAAGTTTTAAGCTACTCAGTGAAATATGCTATATAATCTCTGTGCATCATTATAAACTAGCTTGCGGGTGGTAGGTTTTGATGCTGAAATACAGACTGTTTTTTCCCTGAGCATTTAAGATGATCTGTTAGCCAACAGCAACATTGTTTCTAAATTGTATTGTCTATTCATTAAATTCTTTCACCTCTTGGATACAAACCCCCTGATGGTATTCATAGGCCACTTCCATTGTCGATATTTAATCAGCTATGACTTGTTGTGATCAGCTCACTTGCCTTACGGCTCTGGGGATCTGAAATTGAGGAACAACAAATGCATCTGATGGATACTTTGCATGATTTGCTTGTCTGTTGCATGAATTTGCCACAAGCTGGCAAGCCCCCAATAACAGATTAAAGCAAGGCCTGTTATTGTCCGAAGCCTAAACAGCTAGTGACAGCTTATTGTCTCAAGAGGCTGAAAAGAACAGTCCGAGTTACCACCGCTGGACTTGTCACCACAGTGTGTCAAAATTCTGACAAATCAGCCGTGCTGCTTTCATCGTAAACATTATCTTTAGCTTTTTTGCGCATTTGTGCGTGGCAGGGCAAGAGGGCGGCAAATCTTGGACTAGCTGGTGCTCTGCCGTTTCTATTACAAAAGGTAATGAGGAGAGGCTGGAGGTGAGAGTTCTCATCCACCCGCAGTAATTCCCTGGAGCGTGTTGTGCTGCATTTGGAATCTCACAGTGGATGACTGCACGCTGCCTGTATTCGGCAGCTGTTAAGTCCTTGCTCTGATTCACCAAGTGCTGGGGGAGTATACTGCAAAAACTCATCAGGACAAACAAGCCCGAATGCACACGGCATATTAATGAATATTACAACAGCAAAGTGCAGGTGAACCATTTTGCCTTTGAGAAACTTAGTCCAGACTTTTGTGGAGGGGATAGGAAAGGGAGAAGTCGTTTTAGCTAGTCACTTTGGCAACAGGATCCCGGTTGAGTGACAAAACACTTAAAGTCTCTGCTGCAGTATACACTAAAAATGCTGTTGCCATTAGACAAGGGCAAGATCAATTTGGGGGTGTCAAAATGGGCCTTTAGAGGTAGAGTGCTATTCTGAAATGCTTGACACCACTCAATTTGGCAGCTATAAGGTAAGGTCTTGTTTTTATGAGACTAAAGACTGCTGACTCCATAAAGATCAGTACTCAGTTTCCAGAATCTATTCCCTCACGTTACATACAACACATAGAGTGCAGCGCATGATGTGATGCTTCTAGGGACATGACTGACGCATTTGTTCCTATTCAGAAACTTCTGTTCCAAGCAAATCTCATTTATGCTGGCAAAAGCATTTCTCTGGGTTTCTGTTCCTGCTGTTGTTGAAAAATTTGCCCAGTTGTGACAAGAAATCGTTAGAGTATTTCAGCCAAATCCTGCACAGGCAACAAAATGCAGCCTTACTTTACTGTAGCGTTTACGTGACGTGGCGGGGAGGGAAAACAGTCACAGTGGGATTATGGAGATATGACTTTAACAAGCTTTTATTTGACAAAATACATTGCATATGAAAGGAACTGAAAGGGAGTAAAGAGTCCGGTGGGGGTTGTGTAAGTCTTCGCTTCAAAAGGATAGTTCACCAAGATTTCAAAATTCTGTCATCATTTACTCACCTAAATATCATTCCAAAACCATACACTGTCTAATATATATATATATATAAAAGTGCAAAAAGTTCACCAAGATTTGAAAATTCTGTCATCATTTACTCACCTAAATATCATTCCAAAAAAACCATACACTGTCCAATATATATATATATATATATATATATATATAAAAGTGCAAAAACTGTACCTTTAGGGGTACACCAGCTTGCCACTGAGGACACTGATGACAACTTTGTACCTAACTACCCCTAAAAGCTGCATATTAGTGCCTTAGAGTAGTAATATGTACTCTCAAGGTACTATGATGAACCTTTTAGGGGAAAATAAGGTACAAATATGTCCATTTTAGGGTACTGCCGTAGTAACAAGGATTGTACCCATAAACATAACATTTTTAATGAGTGCATGAATTTCTTCACTGTTCCACTTCATGAGTTCAGACTTACAAATAATCAGATAGAGTAAATAGTATGCATATTTGGCGTGCTGTCTGAGGAGAGGGCTCCGAGCTCGGTATTTGGCCCGAACCCAGAGCACTTCCCCCGTATTCCTGGTTAGGAAAGTAACCAGGCGAGTGTGAGGAGACAGGGTGGTGGAGGGATGCGGACAACTGTTGAAAAACACAGGTGAGTTGACTGCGTATATATATATATATATATATATATATATATAGGTCTCCACTCATACTGATTGGGTAGACATGTTGTTTGCTGATTGCTGGTTGGAGTGATGTGATGATTAGTTAGATCATTTGAATGTGTTCCTCCCGAACTTTGTTAATAAAACATTATTGAAATTGGTTACAAGCCATATAAGAACAAATGGCTTTTGACATCAAACCGGGTGCAACACGTCTTAACCAAAGTGGTCTGTAATACTAGCAATGCTAATGTTAGCAATGCTGTTAGCTATATGTTAGCAATTTATGGGTACTCTTCGCAGTGCCATATGTATTAAAGAATGTTAATGTTAATTGTTGATTAATGTCTTTTAAATTACATACAGCTTCTCATATGACATTATATTGCCAAAGCTAAAGAAACACCCTCCTTACGTCCAAATATGCCTACTAAGCTATAGAAAATGAAATGAATACATAATACATCTACATTATAATCTATAATCATCTTGTTCATCAAATTAGATGACCATGCATTGAACCTATATAAAATCTGTGGTTTGGTAATCTGCTTCGGCTTCTAACACAGCTGCACTGCAAAAGCAGCATAATTCAATGTCCTCAGATATAAGCTCATACATTGCCACTATGACAAAGCAATTAATATCTTGAAATGTCCTGCGATGGATGATGACAAAGAAGGACAAAGACAGTTGGCAAATATCCTGTTGTCCTAGTCACAGAGATTAGCATATGTGCACAGGTAAATTGCAGTCCTCCCAGAGAGCCGAGCTGTTTACGATGAGCTTGATAAATGACCATTAGCACATACACAGGGGTCAAGTGTGCGGGGGTCACCGATTAATTATCACAGACAGGATAAAAGGGGATGCAACTGTCTGGCCAAAGGTCCATAGAGATGAATGATACAGTGAGGATAATTGTAGGTTTTCTTACTGTATATACTTGATTTGCAGAGTCACTACTGAGTTTGAGCTAAAAGGCTACATTCATGAATAACTCATTCACTTTAGTCATGGGGAAAGTGTCCTTTGACCCACACTCTGTATTGATTTATGAAAATGCATAGGGGCAGTTACACTGAGTGCTTATAATTAATTAACATGAAGTCATCCTCATATGTATACAAAGAAATGATATATATCAGGGCTTAAAGAGAGTTTACCCAAAAATGAAAAATTCTTCAAAATATCTTAATTTTTGTTCTATAGAGGAAAGACTGTCATACAGCTTTGGAACGACTAGTATTTTTTCTTTCTTTTTTTACTACCCTGCTGAAAAAAAAAAAAAACAGCTAAAACCAGCCTAAGCTGGGGTTCATTTCCCAAAGCCAACTATAGTCACAAGTTCTATCATTACCAACACAATTCAACAGAACTTGCGACCACGATTGGCTAACAATGCATTTTGGAAACACACCTCTGGTTGGCTGGTCATAGCTGATTTACACTGGTTCAAGCTGGTGTTCAGCTGGTTTCCCAGCCTGACCAGCTAAGACTAGCCTAACCAGCTAAAGAAATGGCCAAAACCCTTCTAAAACCAGCCTGCTAAACCAGGTATAACCAGGCCAGCCAACCAGCTTGTGATGGTTTTAGCTATTTGTTGTTGCTGTTGTTGTTTTTTCCCAGAAGGGTATGCCTTTAATAAGAGGCTGGAATAAAACTGGAATTTTAAAACTTGCGTTTTATAATATAGGCCATTTAAAATTAAGAAATGTCCACTGTTATTCTGCAGACAGTTACTTTAAAGGCACAATATGTAAGTTTCACCACAAGAGGTCGCTTATTCAAAACAATAACTAGCTTGATGATGCAGTGACAGAGCGTGGAATCACAGGAGTTGTCATGTTCACCCCCCAGACGTTTTTGCTCTATGGGGTTAACTTTGGTGACCAAATCCACAGCAAACGATAATAAAGAATTGTGGCTTGCTAGACGCTACCAGAGATTGTCGGCTTTGACGCTACAACTACTACTTCCACATTTTTTTAGGAAGCGCACTGTTTCTATGGTTTCTACTGACATCTGAGGGTAGGGGGGATATGACATCATTGACAGGCGATGCAATGACACGGACCGTGTCACTGGATAAAATTGTGGATTTGTCTAGATTTAAACATTGTTGTAAACATTTGGGATAATGTAAGTACATGAGTCAAAAAAAAAAAACATTGTTCTAGTGGTTTTTGGATATTTTAATGCAAAAATACTTTTGTCCCTTTATCCCAAGGGCACAATGATCGAAGTCCAACCGACTAGCTGGGCAAAATCTCTGAGATGATATCTCTATATCTCACTTGTAAACATTTACGACTAGGCCTCAGCGTTTTGAAAAAGTGCTCGTCATAAAAGTCCTCCTTGTATATAACCGATGCCTGGTGTCTCCCGTGTGTTTGTGCACCCTGCCCCATATGTCATTTTGATCAAAGGGAGAGTGTGTGTCAGAGAGGGGAGCTGGATCAATCTGAGTGTTTCACTCAGGGCTTTCTTCAACCCTGAGCTCTGTAATCACCTGCCTTAATGATGCCCAAGAGTCGCCATCGTGCAGCCTTGACTCCATCCTGGCACTTGGCAAGTCAGCAGCTGTGTCCTTACTGCTCCATGAGCAATCATGTCCATGAAATTCTCACCTTGTGTTGCTCGTTCCTACATAGGGAATAGAAGTGTTTTCTATGCAAGAATACACAATTAAAGCTAAAGACCCTTAACCAACAGGAACCCTGTTGTTACCCTTGTGAAAAAGTGTGCTTAGTTGTATTGAATGTGCACTTGTAGTGCACTTCAGATCTTACAAGTATATAAATATATATAATTTTTTTTAACTGTACTGTACTCCACCATAGCATTTTCATGTTTATGCACACAATAATAATCTTTTACATTGTAATCCTTTCATTTTTAATATTTGGCTGCTGCGCGTCCCTGTGTGTGTGTAATAAGCAGAGTGTATGCGCATTGTGCACCCGCCTATAGACGCATATTACTAATGCGCTCTTTAAATAACAAAACAAATATTGCGCCATTGACTTTAGACCAGGTTTCAGTTGGTCAGTGGCGTAGTCTATTTCAGTTGCCTCAAAATAGTAACATGCCTACATTGCGCCTGAACACACCTCGTTTCAGACCAGCACACCCATGGGCGCACAAATGGGCGCAAATGCATTTGCTATTTAAACAACTTGGCGCAGGATGTGAAAATGATAACTGCGTCAAGCTGAAACTAGCAAAAAACACTTGCGATGGGACCCTACATGTCAACACAATTAAGTACACTTTAAAAATGTGCAATTTGTAAAAATTATGTTTTTACTGTAAACCACTTTAAGTTATGTTTTTATTTTTGTTGTGATTTAAGGAAGTACACTAGTTTTGATGTGTTGAACATACTTAGCACATGTAAAGTACTTGATTATAATTTTAACTGTTGTGTGTTATTTGAGAAATTTGAGAAAAGTATATTTTATTTTACCATAAATGCTTGTCAGTACATTTGGCAGTACACTTCAACTATCTTTCAAAGACAACAAAAGTAATTATGAAATTACATATAAAGCACTACTTTAATGCCGAGTTCACACTGCACAATTTTAGGCCCAATTTTCACTCGCCGACAGATTTTACGAAATCGAGACCTGTCTGCGAAGGTCCAAAAATCCTGCTGTGTGAACTGGTGTTCTGACTGAACATGACATTGGCGATGACCTGCAGCCAATGAGAGAGCAAGAGCAGTGGGAAGTTCGGGGAGGAGTTACAGACCTGCATCTTCCCAACCATTTCTTCCTCCATAATCTTTTTTTTTTCTTTCTTTTTCTCCTTTTTGCAGCAAAATAGCACACATACAATTTGGATTGCAAGCTTCTTGCGGGCTAACATTTTTAAAGGGTTAGTTCACCCAAAAATGAAAGTTATGTAATTAATTACTCACCCTCATGTCGTTCCACACCTGTAAGACCTTCGTTCATCTTCGGAACACAAATTAAGATATTTTTGATAAAATCCGATGGTTGGCTGGTCATAGCTGATTTACACTGGTTCAAGCTGGTGTTCAGCTGGTTTCCCAGCCTAACTAGCTAAAGAAATGGCCAAAACCCTTCTAAAACCAGCCTGCTAAACCAGGTATAACCAGGCCAGCCAACCAGCTTATGTTGGTTTTAGCTATTTTGTTGTTGTTGTTTTTTCCCAGCAAGGTATCCCTTTAGTAAGAGGCTGGACTGTAACTGGAATTTTAAAACATGTGTTATGTAATATAGGCCATTTAAAATTAAGAAACTTCCACTGTTATTCTGCAGACAGTTACTTTAAAGGCACAGTATGTAAGTTTCACCACTGGAGGTCGCTTATTCAAAACAATAACTAGCTTGATGATGCAGTGACAGAGCGTGGAATCACAGGAGTTGTCATGTTCACCCCCCAGCCGTTTTCACTTTATGGGGTTAACTTTGGTGACTAAACCCACAGCAAACAATAATAAAGTTAAGAAGAGAGTGTAAACTGGTGTTGCATCAGTTATGCTTTTTCAGTAAGTTGAATACGGAAGGAGGACGTAGCGTAAGCTAGATATTTTACATCATAACTTTTTACATAAATTTTTTTTACACAAATGCAACGCTTCATTTCAGAAGGCCTTTATTAACCCCCCGGAGCTGTGTGGAATATGTTTATGATGGATGGATGTGGATGGAAGCACTTTTTTCAGCTCATACTCGTGACCCCTGTTCACTGTCATTATAAAGCTCGGATGTGTCAGGATATTTATTAAAATATCTCCAAGAGTGTTCATCAGAAAGAAGAAAGTCATATACACCTTGGATGGCTTGAGGGTGAGTAAAGCTTGGGCTATTTTTCATTCAAAAAAGTCAACTAATCCTTTAAGTGTCTGAAAACATTACATCCAGTTTGTACTTAGTCAGCATGAAACGAAAGTTTCGATAGTCTTTTCGTCCCTATTGTGATGTATATCCAAGTGAAACAGCTACTCAAAGAAGGAAAAATGTAGGACAGGACATGATTTTGTCCTCCAGGAATTGAATGGTTTGCTATTGCTGCGATCTCATGTGAGTGACAGGTCGTCCCGCCCTCGCACTGGAAAATGTGCAAGTGGGAGGGGAAGATATTTTGATTAAAGACTATGAGGGTACATGAATTTGAAAAAGAAAAAAAAAAAGATGTGCACAGATAATTTATATTAAATACTACAATTGTAACGTTGTGTGGCTGTAATGATCGCACAACGCAGGAAATTCAATAACAAAGCCTTTACTTGGAAACATGCAGGAAAATACAGGAATCAAACTCCTAGAACACTACCACACAAATATAAACGAGACTGAACAATGAACAGAGGAAACTAAGGGATTAATTACACAGAGATTGATTAACAGAACTAAGAACAGGTGCATAATATAATCAGTGACCATGGAAACTACCTAGCAAACAGAACTCAGGCAAACCGGAACATGGCAAAGAATAAAAATTAAACCAAAAACAGACCAAAACAGAACTAAAACGTAACAGCAATATTCCATAAAAAATTAGAATTGTCCATTTTGGTTTCATGGTGACTTTAAGTACAGTATATTTGAATCCGAATCGCATGCATTCTCCATGGAGAATGCAATCTGAGAATGTATTGTGCACAGTGAAAAATTTCATTCAAGATGGCAGCCAAGCAAGAGAGATGTTGATTATAAATATATTTCATTTAATATACAAAAAAAGTGTCAATCAAAAGCAATTCATATATTTATTTGTTTGCAGTATAACATTGTTAGCTTAACAACATGCTTCAAACTCTTCAAAAAATTAATTGAAATCAATTGTGAGTCGAGTCTCCCATGCAAGTGTTAATTAGGGCCTATTCATAGGTGTCTATTCAGTGTCTATTCAGTTATGAACACCTTAGAATACTAATAAGCTTAGAAAGTGGCTGTGGTCTAGATAACAAGGCAGCTCACTTGATTTTGGAGCCGAGATATAATGTAATGTAATTTAAAGACAAGAAAATGAGAATCTGAATGAGAATAGGATTTTATTGGCAAAGTAAAATTGCTCTTACAAAGAATTTGACTTGGCGGTCATTGACATGGGACATGGCATTCAATAAGAAAATAAGAAATGGTCTGCGGTCTTCATAAATACAAGTAAAATAAAATTCCATTAGGGTAAAAAAAAAAAAATCAAAGCTTCTCAGTACCTGATAACTAAAAAAAATTCTCTGGAAGTTATATGGATTAACATTCATACCATAGCAAGTGTTACTCAGTTTGTAGAAGAAGAAGAAGAGGAAGAAATAATTTAATTTATCCTATTGGGGCTAAGAGCAATTATGAAGCATCAGTTCCTAAAGATCCCATTAACACCTTTCAAAGTTGTGTGAAATTTTCAAAGCGATTATGATTTTAGTCATTGTGAAGGAACACCTGTAGAGAGCAATCACCACGGGACAGTGAGAAATGTCAGCACTGAAATTAATTAAGTAAAAGCCTTTTTCCAATTATTCATGAACAGTCTGCAGTGAATCCGTTTGCTTAAATGATGGTATCATTGCATTAGGGTGAGAATCTTAAGGCTCTCAAGACAGCACATTCAAATGACTCAAGGCCATCATTTTCCAATTGTTGTCGTAAAATTAATAAGCCTGTGTTTATTTAAAGAAAACTAGGTTGGTAACTGAAACGTTCTGTAGAAGTTCACTTAAATGATTATGCATTGTTAGCATTGTTAACTTTTCAATAAAAATATCTGCTAACTGAATACTGTGCCCTCCACTAAGATTGGCACCCTTAGTAAATATGAGCAAAGGCAGCTGTGAAATAAATCTGCATTGTTTATCCTTTTGATCTTTCATTCAAAAAATTCACAAAATTCATTGAAGTAAAACAATTTAAAGTGGGGGGAAACTCACATTATGAAATAAATGATTTTCTCCAAAACATGTTGGCCACAGTTGTTGGCACCCCTAGAAATTCTAAAAATTAAATATCTCTGAAGTATATTCCCATTCATATTTACATTTTTTTGCACACTAGGGTTACTAGGAGCATGAAATTGTCCAGCCATGTTTTCCTGTTCCAAAGGAGTACAAATATGTGTAAACACAAAGGCCAAATTCCCATAATCACTCATCACAATGAGAAAAACCAAAGAATATACAGTTCTGATGTGCAGCAAAAGATTGTTGAGCTTCACAAAATAGAAAATGGCTGTAAGAAAAAAGCTAACACATTGAAAATCCCAATTTCCACCATCAGGGCAATAATTAAGAAGTTCCAATCAACTAAAGATGTTACAAATCTGCCTGGAAGAGGACGTGTGTCTAAATCGTCTTAATGCGCGGTGAGGAGGAAAGTTTGAGTGGCCAAAGACTCTCCAAGGATCACAGCTGGAGAATTGCAGAAATTAGTTGAGTCTTAAGTCTCAGAAAGCCTAAAAAAATTATCAAACAGCACCTCCCCACACATCCCCACAAGTTGTTTGGGAGGATTTCAAGAAAAATCCTCCTCGCTCATCCAAAAACAAACTCCAGCATATTCAGTTGTCAGACACGACTGGAACTTCAAAATGGATCGGCTTCTATGGTCAGATGAAACTAAAAAAAAAGAGCTTTTTGGCAGCAAACCCACCAGATGGGTTTGGTGCAAACAGGGGTAAAATGTACCCCATTCCCATTGTTAAATATACTGCTGGATCTTTAATGCTGTGGGCCTATTTTTCAGCTGGAGGTCCGGGACATCTTGTTCAGATACATGGCATCATAGATTCTATCAAATACTAACAGATGAAAATCAAAACCTGACTGCTTCTGCAAGAAATCGTATAATGGGCCGTGGTTGGATCTTCCATCAGGACAATGATCCAAAACAAACATCAAAATCAACACAAAAATGTGTCACTGAGCACAAAATGAAGCTTCTGCAATGGATGTCCCAATCCCCTGACCTGGGGCCGGTTGCACCAGCTGGACCTACACCCGGTTGTAAGACTAAGCTTAATGTAAAATGCGTCAGGACTTTTTTAATGTAAAAAGTCCTGCACAGAATTAATACCTGTTGCACCATCTGGGTGTAGCGCACGTCTGAGACTAAATCTTACGCCTAGTCAAAGGTAGGTGTAAAGTGAAAAGTTTTGACTTGTTTCCGTGGTGAAATTAAAGATAAATAAAAACGTTGAGACGATGGCAAGTCTGGTATACAGGCTACACTATCAGCGGGCTTTCCGGTGTGAAAGAGTAATGAGAGACCGGACCAATCTTCTAGATGCTAGTTATATATGGAGACAGAATTTATTGAAAGGTTTCATTTCAGCAGGTTGCATATACTTACTGAATAGCTCAATAATTTTTCTTGTTTCACAATCTGAGTAATTAATTTTTCTTTTTTTCAGCTCAGCAGTCATTTTTCGTCTATTCGTTGGAGCCAATAAATTCATATTGATAACCATAGTAACGCGAACAGCGTCTCAACTAACAGTGCTGTAGAACATGCCAGCGTGTATGCGCATTGTCTGCGCTAAGCGTACCTGCGCCTAGTCGTAGTTTTAGATGGTACAACAGGTGTAAATATTCATCAGAAAGCTGTAGTCCAGCGTAGAGCTTACCCCCAACTTTTTTATGTCCAGCTGGTGCAACCGGCCCCTGAACCCTAAAGAAAATGAGTGGAGTGAACTGAAGAGAAGAAGCACCAACATGGAGCTGGGAATCTGAAGGATCTGGAGAGATTCTGCATGAAGGAATGGTCTCTGATCTCTTGTCAGGTGTTTTCCAAAATCATCAGGCATTATAGAAGAAGACTCAGAGCTGTTATCTTTGGAAAAGGACATTGCAATAATTGGGTGCCAATAATTGTGGCCAACGTGAACTAGAGAAAAACATTTATTTCATAATGAACTTTTCCCCCCATTTTCAATTGTTTTACTTAAATGAAAGGTTAGAATTTTGTGAATTTTTGTAATGACAGATTAAAAGGATAAACAATGCAGATTTATTTTCACAGCCATCTTTGCTCATATTTACTAAGGGTGCCAATATTTGTGGAGGGCACTGTATATGTAAGCATATAGCTTTAAATTTTGCATATTAAAGCTAAATTCTAACTCTAGCATCGAGTCTAAAACTTTTAAAGTGTCACTTCAGCTAAGAGATCAAACTTAGTACATTATCAATAATGAATCTTTCGAATAGCCTTTTTGTGTTCTGCAAATAGCTTGAGGTTCTGCTAATTATTGTACAATAGCCGCAAAATACCTCCAGCCCGAGGAACATTATCACTCTGGAGTCGGGTACAGAAGAAAGTAATAGAGGATCAAAATGGCTCCCAGCTAAAGCACTAACCGCTTTAAAAACTTCCATGGCTTACAATACATTCTCAAATCAATATTTCATTAACTGGATAGAGGCGAAATGTTAATATATAAAAAGAACTTTTGCAGCACTTACATTGAAAGTTTAGCTGAAATAAAACATTGAGGGTGATGAAATGTTCATACTTTGTTTCGGCGTAAGTTCATTACTGCAATGTACAGACAGTACAGTATGACGCACTGAGGTAACAAAAAATTACATTTTCACTAAGCATTTTATTAAAAATGTTTTAAATGGAAGAATTTGGAACATTTCAGCTATTCATGCCTTCAACGTAGTGCTAAAGTGCTAAAACTGTAATGTCCTCAGCAGTTAAAAAGGTTTTAAAAAGTAATGAAACAAAGTAAAAATGTCAATTGATTTAAGACAAATGAGTGACAAGATAAATATATTGGTTAATGAAACTAAATCAACCTTATTTAAAACCTAAAATTCTGAAGCTAATATAGATATATAATTTGCAACCAAGTCTTCTATTCACCTGTTTCAATGTAACATTGCAGTAAACATATATAGCGTTATTGGTGTATTGAATTAAAATAAAATAGAATGAAATAGACAGGATGTTTTTATTTGCTTAAAGATGTTGTGGAGAGAATTTTATCGAATTCCAACAGTGACACCTAGAGACTGCATGAAGAGGAAGTGTCTCACAGTCAGAACACTGCTCTGTTTTATTCCTCTAATAAGAGTTGGAGAGAGAGTACCGAGTTTTCACATTTAACATAAAAGAAAAATGAGAATAGGATCAGGAACCCTGCAATGCAGTAGTATAATTCCCTATTCACCTTGTTCATGCTTATTAACAGAATAAATTGCTTTTCCATTCAAACTATAGTGACTAAACTGATTGCAATTTTATTTTTGCGTTTGGTGCAAATTATTATTCATTTGCATAACTTGGAATGTAGTAAAACAAAAGCTAACAGTTAAAGAAACAGTATCAAAATAAAAATTCTGTCATCATTTACTCGCCCCCATGTTGTTCCAAACTTGTATGACCTCCTTTCAAAAAGAAGATATAAATAGATTTTTTTTTTTTCTCCATACAATGGGCACCATATCTATTTGGATATCAACATTCTTCAAAATATCTTCTTTTTTGTTCTTTACAAGAAAGAGAGTCATACATGTTTGGAACAATATCAGTGTGAGTACATTATGAAATTATTTTCATTTTTGAACTATTTCTGTTAAGAACATAGTTAAATTGTGTAAAATTCTACTTTTCACAATATGTTGGTAGATATTATGGGGAAAAAATGAAATTATTTGCGATTTACTGGAAGTTCTTCACGGTCTCTTTCTCTCTCTCTCTCTCTCTCCATATATATATACACAGTATATATGTATATATATATGTGTGTTGGGGGCTTTTACTTTGGGTCTCAAGGGCAAAACATCCCATAATGCCTTGTGGTTTTGGCCAAGTAGTACCTGCCACAGATTTTATTAGTAAGCTGGAATCATTTGTTACTAACACCCCCCACCACCTCCACAGGCTGATAAATGAACTTCTCTAGGCACTCCCTGAAAACAGTGGACAGCTCAGAGTAAAAGTGTTTTCGTTCTTTTTTTCCTGTGTCAACCTTAAATCATACATTACAAAGAATTTAAATTTTTTTTTTTTTTTTTCAAATAAGTTAAGGACATTTTTTAATACCCAGTAGGCTTTAGTTTACACCATAGCCATAATCCATGATTTTCTATTTGCTGTTACTAGTCAGGCAGTTGGTAATAGCAACAGGGGGCATACTAATTATAGAGAGCTTTCATTGGATAGAACTTCTGTATATGTAAGATAAGTCATAAATGTTTTTGGTGCAAGACATTATTATTATTTTATTTATTTTTATTTATTTATTTTTTTGTTCGTTCATAGATGACCTGAAAACTAACATAAATGGACTGAAAGCCACAGAAATCCATTTTAACACTGGATTCCAGTGGCAAATCACACTTACAGATGCCTCAGATGCACATTTCACACTGAACCATATGCTATATATATTGCATTTAAGTAAAATGCTGTGCACATAAATTGCCTAAATCTTGGTTTGAGTCTAACAAAATGTCTTTGCAGCCAGGTGCCATTTACTCATCTTTACATATGTCTTATTTATCATAATTTCTCATGCATATAAAAGTTTAGAGATGGATCAGGCTCTTGGCTTGTCTTGACATTTAAATTTCATGTTTCGTGATGGGTTAGGCAAGTCTCTAAAACCAATGACGAAATCACTGCAAAACAAACTGCTTGAATGAATACAAACATGTATTTTTTATATTCAACAAGAAGAAACATTGAGCCCATTATATTTATTTTTCCAAGAAAGCTGTTTACAGATTCATTTTTTTATATATAGATTTACATATGTTAACTCAAGGTCAACACAACATTAATCTGCACCTGCTTATTGTATTCTACATTTTTCCCCTCATTCGTTCATGTTTATGTATATGTGAGTGTTGCTTGCCCATGCTAAACATGTAGCCTGATGCTAAGGTGCTCGAAGTGGTGGTTAGCGCACAAAATGCATTTGCTAGTTGGTTACTTATACAGATATTTTACTGTATGACTTGTGTCTGTCCTGTAGAGTAACATTATTGGATTTATTTATTTTTATCATCCGCCATCAAAATTGTGTTTCGGAACACTTAGAAAGTAATAGCACACCTCTCCTCGTAAATAGCCACATAATACAGTGCAACAGTTGGGTTCCAGAAGTAAAAATCCTATTGATTTTTCTCTATATATAGGGGAATAGAGTGCTGCAGGAATAGACCAGAGCAATAGTATTCGTGATGCTAACATACTAGTCAATTACTCAGGTTAAATACAGGCTATAAAAAGCAATATGTATTTTGACATGGTTTCTAACTATTCTCATAGAAATGTGAAGAAGTACTTGTAGTGCTATGTGTTGAGCAGTGGGAGTGAAAGGGTAGTCCAGGGCTCTAACCTGAAATTGAGGGCACTTGTCCACTGAAATTGGGGCCAGGAGATAGCATTTCATTTGAGACCACATCGCAGGCCTCAGGAGCAGAGCTGTCTAACAAGAGCCACATGGAACTATGGGACATTAGCGACAACACTGAGAGCCTCAGCACTGAAATCTTGCTCTTACACTGATCCAGGTTTGGGTCCCTCTAGTGATGGCTGGGGTTTTAATGGATTAAGAAAGAAGCCTGATACTAGATCAGTGTAAAAGGGCAAGATATGCTTGCAGCACCAAAGTTCCAGTGGTGAAAACTGAACAATTTGCAGTAAACAGTATACACCCAGCATACAGTGTAAATAGTCTCAGCCTCAGATGTCACGCCCACATGAGATGTTCAACAGAGCTGAACATCTCATGCATAAGGTGTTGGTTCCCATCCCTGGTCCTGAGCTGTGTCTTAATTCAGAGTCTGCATCCTTCGAAAGGCCTCAGACTTAAAAGATCACGCCTTCGAAGGCCGTGAAGGTCAGACTGAACATTGTTAAATGGGATGGTCTAGCCTTCAGAGGAATGTTCTTGTCACCTAGCAACTCTGACAGCTGCTGTTGACAAGTGTCAGTAACGTTTGTACTGGCCTTTTTATATTCAACTGTCTTAAAATAAAACAGGGTTCAAAAACTGTTTAAAGCTGCAGTCCGTAAGTTGTGCCTCTTTGTCGCCATCTCTGTTTGAAACCTGCAATTGCAGTTCTTTGCGGAATTATCATCTTTACGTGGGTTGTGCATCGGAAAGGCTTCGCAACGCGGATTAATCTAATGTTTGTTTGCTGTCAGTCACCACATCCATGTGAATACTGTACTTCAGAATCACAGATTCTACGTCTTGGAAGTATGACCAAAATAAGAATTTTCACCAGAAAATGTTATCTGAACAAGTAAGTAACCACTCTGCCACTTTTGTTCTGACCAACTGAGAAAAAAAACATTACAATAAATTCTGCTGCAGCATTACACCATCGCATTGATGGTAATTAAATCTAATGATCGCTTAGCTCGGATCAAGTCAAACCGTGCAAATTATTATTATTGTTATACTTTGTTATCAAATTGCGTGACTGTGTGTATTTAGTGTATATTAGCATTACCTGTAGATTTAAATTTCTGTAGCCACTCCACAGTTTGGACCTTTCTGGATTACAATCCGCCATCAAAATGATAAGTTTAATTATTGCAACTGCTGTGAGAAAAGGCTATAAATGATCCGCCGCCTGTAGCATCCTCCACATGCAATAAAGCCTACTAGCTGGGACTCTTTCTCCATGTAAACAGATGTGATGTAATGACGCAAAGACAAATGGCTGCATACTTGATTTTCCCGTGGAAACCCACCAGTACCATCCGGATTAGGAAACATTATTACAAGCTTACCATTGTGAATCGGGCTAAGGTAAGGAGATAGTTTTGAACACTGGCTGGTTATGTACTTGCTCAAAAATTGATTTTGAATAATTTTTAACTAAAAAAAGTTATGGACTGCACCTTAGTGCATTTGTGTACATAATAAAGAGCATAAACTTTATAAAATCGCATCTCGATAAGATAAAAGTCAACATTTAAACATGTTTATATAGAACCACTGCATTAGATTATTCCAGTAAGTTGAAACCCAATAATAACATTAAAAAGTGTAATCTGCCAATTTCTCTCTCAAAAAAAAATCATGTCGTCACTGGCACGCATTGAATTCTGGGGTAGGGTAGGATGCGAAGGATCAAGAATTGGGACAGAAATGGACCTTTGAATACGGCCTTTGAAGGATGCAGCCTCTGAATTGGGATGCACTCTGGAGTACCCCCAGCACTGCACAGTTTAGATGTCTCCCTAATCAAACACACCTGATTCAACTCATCAGCTCATTAGTAAAGACTCCAAGACAAGTCAGATAAGACAAACATCAAAAATATGCAGTGTTGGGGGTACTTCAGGATGAGGGTTGGAATGGGAAACACTTTGGGAGTTTCAAAGTCGCTATCTGATTGGTTGAATTCTTTCCCTGGAGACGTATGTCGCTTTTTTTAACGGTCCACCTGGAAACAAAGCCGTTGTGATGCCAAACCCCCTCATGGAAGAAGAAAGTCTTAGGGGCCGTTTACACAACACCGTTTTCAACTAAACATGGAAAACTTTTTATGCATTTTGGCCATTCATTTACATGAAAACAGTGTTTTTTGGGGGGCCTGGAAATGCAAACTTTTGAAAACAGGTTTCAAAGTGCAAGTTTTTGAAAATGATACCATTATTGTCTGTGTAAACTACAAAAACATTTTTGTAAATTTCGCAAATTTGTGAAAAGAGTGACGTCATGCACATGCGTATTACGTGTTCAGTTGCATAGTGTTTCTTTACAAAGTGACATCGCCAACTACTGGCCTGGCATTCACAATACAGCGTTTTTCGTAGTTTTCGCGGATCCGTATGCAAAAACGCAAAAGAAAAACATTTCTGTTTTTAGTGTATCATTGTTGTGTTAACATACCCTTAGTGTTTAAAACTGTCACAATGAGCGCTTATCAGGATTAACTAAACGCTAGATTTTCAAAAGTATGAGAAGATTGTGGCGCCATTGTTGCAGTGAACTTTGCCCCAAAACATGAAGCTGAACAAAACTAACAATGATTGGTTGCTTAACATGTCGCTGTCGGTTAGAAGGCATCTTGGGCAGTCCTTGGTCAATGAAAGATGCGATGGAATCCAGACCTTCTGCCATCAGTCTGAAGGTCTGGCTGCACGAGAATACAGTGTAACAAACAGTGAACTTTAAAGACAAAGCAGAGTAAGATCCAAATGCTGTAAACAAAGGAAACAACCAAAAGAATAAACTTAAGCGTGAACTGAATGTAATGATTTCAGACACTTACATGTTACTTGCATTTAAATTAAAAAGTATTATAGTTTCTTTCAACTTATATTAAATGCAATTAGTTGAACTTCAGAGTGCTTTATTGACCCACTTTAGTGGAATTACCTACATCTTTATATTTCACGAGTTCACATATCCATATAATTAAATAGAGTAAAGTTATGCGTATTTGGCATGCTGTCTGGGGGGAGGGCTCCGAGCTCGAAATTTTGGCCCGAAACCAGAGTACTCCCCCCGATGTGGTAATAATAGATAGAACTAGAAGTGAGGAGATGGGGTGGTGGAGGGATGCTGATAAACTGTCTACAAACAGAGGTAAGTCTGCAGTATGTATACCTCTTGTTGTTGGTTGTATTGATTAGCTGAATGCTTTCAACTTGTGCTAACTAGGTTAATTATCTGAACCTGCTCCTCCTGAACTTTGTTAATAAAACCATGTAATTTCATAATTACTTCTATTGTCTTTGAAAAATATAGTTTACAGTATTAAAGTGTTCTGCCGAATGTACTGACAAGCATTTATGGTAAACTATGTCATTTCTATTGAAACTTGCATGTCATGTATTAAAATATATTTGTAATTACGGTTTCATCCAAAGATTCAAAGTACACATTTTATCAGTTCTTTCCTTGGGAATCAAACCCATGAACTTGGTGTTGCTATTGCTATGTTTACGTTTTGAGATATACAGGAACATACTAAATCTTAACAGTATATTTTAAACATATACTTTTATGATTTGAAGTACACTACAAGGGCATATTCAATACAATTAAGCACATTTCTTTTTCACAAGGGATACTTTTCAAACAGTTGATATTTATTGGTTAATCTGGAGGGATGTCAAACATTAAGGTATTGCTGGTTTTGGAATGGTGGAACACTCTTTTACGATCAGATTCAAGGTTTACAAGGTCTCGGCTGATGGAGATGGAGGAAAATGCACAAAGCAACACTATTCCCTCAAATTATAAGCCATTAAGGAGCTGCTTCAATTTCACCCTCCTAATTTAATGAGAGGGACTAATGACACTGCAGAATAGGATAGAAGACCGTGTCTGTTTCAGATAGAGCAACTAGAGCTGGAAGGGTTTCAGGTAATTTGGCATTGAACATTTTTGGGTGAATTAAATCCACTTTCTATAAATAAAAAATTCATTGCCTTCCTCCCTGTGCAGATGAAAGAGTTTTGTATATTCAAATAATTTATAGGCCTACCTGATATATAGCAGGATCCAAGCGTCTGGGACCACTAGTGAAAAAGCTTTTTTCTACATTCTTTTCTGATTTAGAACAAACGTTTTTTTTTACAATCTGAGTTGAATTAAAAAATCTGAATTATAAAATGTCTTAGCGTTTGGTTTATTGTTTTTGCTGTAATGACAGCAGCACTCAAGCTGTGTAAAACCTGATAATTATGTTCACCAGCATGATTTGAGAATCTTCTAGAAAACATCTGCCAAGACTTGATTAATAATAAATATAATAAAAACCAGAATTAGTCCATATAATGTTTAGCATTGTAAATGTTTCCAAAAACACAAAAGAAAATATGTTAAAGAATGTAATCAAACAGTTGACGGTAGCCACTGACTTCCATAATAGGAAAAAAAAATTACTATGGAAGTCAATGGCTACCGTCAACTGTCTGGTTAACAAATATATTCTTTTGTGTTTAACAGAAGAAAGAAATTCATAAAGGTTTGGAACATAAGGGTGAGTAAATGATGGCATTTTCATTTTTGGGTGAACTATCCCTTGAATGGGTATCTCTAGGTGTTTGCATAGATGTGTGTGTTTCAGGGGATGTTCTATAGTCTCATGCCTTCATTTGTTTGTGTGTGTGTTCTGGATTGTGCCAGGTTTCATTTTTTTTTTTTTTTGACAAAATAAAAAAAAATTGCCCATTTTACCCCATTTTCCATTAATTGCAATCAACTCCAGTTTGTGTGTGTGTGTGTTCCAATTTCAGGTGGATGAAAATTAAAGGGTTAGTTCACCCAAAAATAAAATTTCTGTCATTAATTACTCACTCTTATGTCGTTCCAAACCTGTAAGACCTTTGTTCATCTTCGGAACACATATTAAGATATTTTTTATGAAATCCAAGAGGTTTTTTTAATCTCGGAATTACCACATTCAAGGTCCAGAGTAGTAAAGACATGGTTAAAATAGTCAACGTGACAACAGTAGTTCAACCTTAATGCTATGAAGCGACGAGAATACTTTTGTGCGCAAAAACAAAACAAAAATAACGACTTTATTCAACAATTTCCTCTCTGCCGTCATACTATGCAGTTTACGCTGAAGATACATTGCAGAGCTTCTGTGTTTTACATCAGAACGCGACTCTGTATTGGTCGGCTCCTGAGTCAGCATCACACGCATATTATTTAAGAAGCTTTTCACCAGCTGAAGAGGAGACTACAGGCAGAAACTCCCCAAAACATGCAACCGTTGAAAATGGCTGTATCAAAGGCCTGGAAAAGCATTTCGAAGTGTGAAACCAAGAGTCTGGTGATGTCTATGGGTCACATACTCACTTCTGTGATTGCTTGCAAGGGATTTACAACTAAATATTAACTTTTACACTTTTACATTTGCTTTAAAGGGGTTAGTTCCCCTATAAAAATAATGTAATAATGTAATTTAATTAAGATATTTTTGATTAAATCTGATGGCTCAGCGAGGCCTGCATAGACAGCAATGGTACTTCCTCTCTCAAGATCCATAAAGGTACTAAAAACATATTTAAATCAGTTCATGTGAATACAGTGGTTCAATATTATTATAAAGCGACAAGAATATTTTTGGTGTGCCAAAAAACAAAACAAAATCATGACTTTTTAACAATATCTAGTGATGGCCGATTTCAAAACACTGCTTCATGAAGCTTTGGAACTTTATGAATCAAATCAGTGGTTCGGAGTGCCAAAGTCACGTGATTTCAGCAGTTTGATACGCGATCCGGATCACTGATTCGACTCAAATGATGCATAACGCTCCAAAGCAGTGTTTTGAAATCAGCCATCACTAGATATTGTTAAAATGTCGTTATTTTTTTTTTTTTGCCGCACAAAAAAATATTCTCGTCGATTTATAACATTAGGATTGAACTACTCTACTCACATGAACTGATTTAAATATGTTTTTAGTACCTTTATGGATCTTGAGAGAAGAAGTATCATTGCTGTCTATGCAGGCCCTCGCTGAGCCATCGGATTTAATCAGAAATATCTTTATTTGTGTTCCGAAGATGAACGAAGGTCTTACAGGTGTGGAAAGACATGAGGGTGAGTAATTAATGACATTATTTTTATTTTTGGGTGAACTAACCCTTTAAGTTAAACCGTCCCAATACTTATGCTCACATTAGGCAGAGGGATGAAACTCTAAAAGTGCTGTTCTTAGTTGGTAAAACATTTTGTGTTGAAACAGTCAATAATAAAATGTGACATTCTGTACTTCTGCCTCATATTAATCTTTTAATCATATTTGTAGATGTCGACACCACAGCTAACTTAGCAATTTTGTCTTTACTGTTCCAATACTTACGGAGGGCACTGTATATATTACATATATACACGCGTATACCTACGTATACACATTGAACCACAAGATTAAACAAAAGCTGTGCTTGGCATGATTTCTTTATTCTTCAATTATTATTTACATGAACACACACACACACAAAAAAAAAAAAAAAAAAAAAAAAAAAAAAAAATCAAGGGTAATTTTACACTACAGTGAGTGAATAATTGTTCGGTTCCTCAGTTGCTCCACATACTCCTTGGCCTGATCGAATCCTGTCTTCTGCTCGACTTTGGGCGGCACCCCCTCAACAAGCTTTACGAAGTAGTGGCAGTGTACTTTGTCCATGATGCCAAACATGCCACGTCCATGATAACGAATGCGCTTCAGGTATTTTCCCTTGCCAGAGAACGATTCAGCTGTAGAAGTCAGACCGAAGAAAATATAATTCAACTGTTAGAATGACTGGTTTACTTTGAACACCAACAGCCATGACTATCAAATGACATTCAATTAAGAAAATAAATACATTACCCAAAATATATTACAAAAGACAGAAGAAAACATACATAAAACATTGTAATTATACTAAAATAATAATTAATGCCTTTTCATAAAATAAATGTTATTTTGTGTCTTTATCCAACAAAACTTTGGTAACTTTTGGTAACTTTGCAATAAGGTTTAAATTTGCTCCTAAACGGTGGTCTTACACCGTACAGTGAGAGAGATTCAAAGATGGTTTTTGTCACAGTCTTGCGACCAAAGATAGCCTGTGATAATTTTCTTACAGTGTCAGAAATTTAACATGATCATCTCAGACGGTGTTTGCTGCTATGACCTACGTCTACTGACTAGCCAGTAAAAATGCAACATGAAATGTTGTATTGATAAACGGATATGGCGGTAAAACTTAAAACTACTCAAGCTCCATTTGCAAAATTAGCATGCCAAGTTGGCCTCTTTTCCCTAGCCACGACTGCGTCCATATTCTCCTCTTTCACTTCCTCCTCTTTTTTCAGCGGATACAAAAACCACAATTGCCAAAGTGCGATTAATCTTGCTCTGTTTACCACTACTGCATGCTGTTGACATTTTATTCTTACTAACTTACATCGTAGCCTACGATTCAATAGATGTCATCACAGGGCCGTCGCCAGAACATATAGAATGGGGGGGGCACTCGGTTTTCATAGGGGGCACACATTTTTATAATCTGAGAAACAGACGTTCGCCAAAATAATAATGTCCCATATTTATGATTAATAAAATAGACTTCTATATCTAAAGAAATAGACTTGTATGATGAAATAAAGTTCTATATTACCACAAAAACATAGGCGGGGGGGTGAACCAACTCCAGGGTAAGGAGATGCGATTCCCATTTAAAAACACATTTAAACAGATTTCCTTGAAATAGCTTTAACTTACTTGCCACAGCACAACCTACATATCCCAACATAAACACTGCTGATAAATTATTTGTGTTTACGTTCACAAACCACAGTTAATTTTAACAGATTACGCACGTGGGATTTGGCAGAGAGTCTCCCTTTATAATCAGTAAAAATGTCACTCATTTTAGTTCATTGCGATCTCAAGAAGTTCTGTAACAATAAATTAAACTGACTGGATATTACATAACAATTTACATAATTGTTTGTTATAATGAGGGAATATTTGCCAGCTTTCATTTCTGCTCTGAAAGCCACATGAACGGCCGAACGCGGTAAGTGCGTACAGAAATCAGGAATGGCATGAGAACAGTGTGTTTGGTATGTTTTTCATCTTCAAACTAAACTTGGGTCTTCAGCTGACAAAGTTTAAATCCTGTCTGACTAGCGCACTTTCCATAATGTTTACGCATTACGTCTGTTAGTAGGAGGAGAGTAGGTGGTCTTTAGTACATGTTCAAACACATTCAACCACATGAGCGTTTCCACTACGAAAGCAATCCGGTCAAATGCGTTTGACTACCTCAGGAAGTGGTTGAAAAGTGGACCAAAACGCATCCTAATACCAGATGGAAACAGGGCCTTAGATCCATGTCACAATTATTTTTTTCTCAAATGTTCAAAACTTTTTTTTACATTTCATTTGAGTTTAAAACTGTTTTAGCTTGCAAACATTTTTTTGAATTATTTTTTAGTTTAATGAAAAATTTAAGCTCTATGGATAGGTCGCTGATGAATGACAGATGCTAATGAAAGCAGGGTAATGTTTACAGATTTTTTTTTAGTCTTGTACTTTTAATTATTAAAGTTTTTTATAGTTAAAAAACTTTGCAAAAAAATAAAAAAAGATAAACAAGAAAGACAAAAATAACTCCATAGTAAAAAATAAAATAAACATGTACTATTTGCTTTGATGTTCATGTTTGTGACTTACCAATATATAGATTTGATTTGTATTCCACATTGTGATTCTTGACCGCCATGTCCTGAGCTTCCAAAAGAACCTTTAACACAAACAGTTTAACCCTTTAACTTCCGAAACAGATTTTGTATGACATTATATGATTGTTGACATTTTATGATCACATTGTTTTCACAGCAAACATCTTTTAATCAATATTATTTGAGCAGTTTAAAAGATATTTTCAATTCATATAATTGTATTTTTTACCTCTTTGACTATTTTAGCTCCTTTCTTGTCATTGAACTCGAGCTGAGTAAGTGCCTGGTCAATGGTCATACCTCTGATCTGTAAAAACACATTCATCACTAAAATAATGCAACCAACTTTATACCATCATCATTACTCCATATGCCATTTTTTCCAACATATCTCACTCACCAATTTAGCCAAGTACCACATCTTGTCTTTGCTGTATTTAATCTGACGTCTGCAGTGATGGATCTCCTATTCCGCACAAACAAAAACACAAGTCAAACCCAGCATAACTTAACCAACTTCATTTACATAGTGTAAAAGTGAATTAAATGAATTACTAACAGCTGGTCTGCGTGGTTCATCTTTCTGTTGTGGTGGATATACAATCAGATTTCTCCTTTCCCAGTGTTTGCTGTTTAACTCTGGGCTTGTGTGAAGACATGACACCTGAGATAACGTGGATGGAGATCCAAGTAACCTGATGAAAAGAGCAAGACAGACAGATTGAAAAACAACAGAGAATACATAGGCTGTGTCTCAAAACCTAGCGACCTATTTGATGCTCAGAAATACAATTTAACCAGATAGCTATCTAGATAGACGTAATCTGTGTCCTTTCCTTTGCACAGCAACTGCACGGAATTTTCTTACCTAGAGCGAATATGTCCACAAGCACGACCAATGGAGGCTAAACCTGTCGATAATGTTAATATAATCCCAAGTTAAATCAAAAGCAACTGAAATGCCTAAATAAATATAAATACAGAGTAAGTATATTTGATTTGACTCACCAGCCCATGTCACTGCGGAGGCCGCCATATTGATTATTAGAGATGTCCGATTCGTGAGGGAATCGTTCTTTTGATTCAGATCTTTTTGATGAGTCGGTTGAACACACGCCGGTCAGTCAAAAATTATGTAAGTGAATTGTAGTATTTTTCGATGTCAATACAAATATGTAGGTTGTTAATGACGTTGCGTTTTATGAGCCGAATCGAACAGAACAGTCTCATATTAAATTACAATATATTCCCAATTAAATAGAAAAACGTCAGTAAGTGCCTACATAGCTTTACTGGGACGTTTTAGAGTAGGTAATATGCTACACTAGGATGTCACGTACTGACCATAGGTACTGACGCGTGCAAAAGAATTGTAACAGTCTCATGTTTTCCTAACACAAAACTAGTTGGAATCGCTAAAATGGTGTTTCGAACCGGTTCTTTGGAACGAACTTTCCAAAAGAACCGATTCTCGGAAATGAGAATCGTTTGAATATTTTACGACGCTGCGCTTTACGGCAAATGCCACTGCAAATGAGTTTAAAGTTATGCTTTTTATTATTAATTGTTGGATTGTTTCCGACTAACATATTCTAATTACAAATAAGGCTCACTAATATGTTTTCCTACCAAAATAATTATTGAATATGTTGGTCTTAAAAAAAGATTTGACTGTCTCTGTGGTCCCTTCTCGCGTTCCGTATAATTTTTACAACACACGCTGTCGTTATTCGGCAGCTGGTGTGTTTTCGGCAGCATGAGTACATGTGAGAATTGAATTCACTGTCTGTCACCATCCGTATATTTATTATTTAATCTTGATGCAGCGATCATTTGCTCTTTATAATGCACCAAAGACATCTGCCAGCCTCTCCAAACTGGTACTGTTCACGCTGCAGTGACATCAATGGAAAGGGAGTACTGGGTTTTGGAGCAAAGAATACAATCTATCTGCTAAATGTGACCGCAGCATCTCCAGCAGTCACAGGTAAGAGCCCAGGGTGCCTTCATTCAATGCTTTGCTTTTGCAAAATCACATCGATCTGATCTGATCTGACCAGACCTTATTTCTACAGGTGAACTCAGTGGGCACACTGAAAGAGTTTCTGGTTTTGCATTTTGCTCCCATGATGGTCAAGAACACATTTGTGCCAGCACTTCAGATGACAAGACAGTCAAAATCTGGGATTCTGAGCAGAAAATTCTGCTAAAAGAGCACAATGTCCACCAAGTGAGTAAATATTTTACCTGCCATGCTTTATGGAGTTGTGACTGGCTCACAAGTTTGTACTAGACTGCAGCTTTCTGTCTGCACATTTTCACTTTTATCATAGATAGTGGCAAAAGTATAACTTCAGGACTCAACAATACGATTTGTAATTGCCCTGCCAACATTTACACTGCCTCCACACATAACTAACTAAGTTATTTTTTATTAGCATATTTTAAATGTCTAAATATAATTAATTATTATACATAACATTTAGAGTAACAAGTTACTCATTAAATATTTATATTTTTCATTAAACAATTTTTCTTTACTAAAGTTTGCAATTTTATTTTTTTTATTTTTATTTTTCCGTAACATCAGGAAATTTTACATAATGTAACTAATAGCCTAATGTAATTTTGCCCATCGAGATTTGATTGGATCGTTGACATTTGCTAATTTTGTATAGTTTCTCTATAACTGTTTAAAGACTAAAATAATAGTTACTCTATAAATATTTATTTATACTTTTCATTAAACATGTTTTCTTTATAAAGTTTGCAATTTTAGAGTTTTTTTCTTTTTTAGTTTTTAAAGGGATATTTCACCCAAAAATGAAAATTCTGTCCTCATTTACTCACCCTCAAGTAGTTCCAAAACTGTATGAATTTCTTTTTTCTGCTGAACACAAAGGAAGATATTTTGAAGAATGTCAGTAACCAAACAGATCTCACCCCCCATTGACTACCATAGTATTTAGTTTTCCTGTATGTGAGATCTGTTTGGTTACTGACATTCTTCCAAATATCTTCCTTTGTGTTCAGCAGAAAAAAGAAATTCATACAGGTTTGGAACTACTTGAGGGTGAGTAAATTGTGTTTTCATTTTTGGGTGAAATATCCCTTTAAGATTTATATTTTAAATTTGCAGTAGGCTTATAGTAGCTTTTGCTGGAAATTTTACATCTGTTTGGTCCAAGTCCACCTTGTCGAATCCAAGTCCAAGACCAATTGATTTTGAGTGTGAGACTTTTATTAAGGTCTTGTCATGTTATTTTTTCCCCCTTTTTTTATTTTTTGATCTTTCATGTTAAACATGATGTGGATTCTACCCATTTTAAGACTATCACAAGTACTTTTGACAACCTCATCTGTCAGAAAATTTCACACTGGTGACATTTAAATAAGTTTCAACAACATTCAACATGAAACGGCAATTGTGGGAGCTTTAGGGTTTTGTTTAAAATTAAATGAATTACTAACAGCTGGTCTGCGTGGTTCATCTTTCTGTTGTGGTGGATATACAATCAGATTTCTCCTTTCCCAGTGTTTGCTGTTTAACTCTGGGCTTGTGTGAAGACATGACACCTGAGATAACGTGGATGGAGATCCAAGTAACCTGATGAAAAGAGCAAGACAGACAGATTGAAAAACAATAGAGAATACATAGGCTGTGTCTCAAAACCTAGCGACCTATTTGATGCTCAGAAATACAATTTAACCAGATAGCTATCTAGATAGACGTAATCTGTGTCCTTTCCTTTGCACATCAACTGCACGGAATTTTCTTACCTAGAGCGAATATGTCCACAAGCACGACCAATGGAGGCTAAACCTGTCGATAATGTTAATATAATCCCAAGTTAAATCAAAAGCAACTGAAATGCCTAAATAAATATAAATACAAAGTAAGTATATTTGATTTGACTCACCAGCCCATGTCACTGCGGAGGCCGCCATATTGATTATTAGAGATGTCCGATTCGTGAGGGAATCATTCTTTTGATTCAGATCTTTTTGATGAGTCGGTTGAACACACGCCGGTCAGTCAAAAATTATGTAAGTGAATTGTAGTATTTTTCGATGTCAATACAAATATGTAGGTTGTTAATGACGTTGCGTTTTATGAGCCGAATCGAACAGAACAGTCTCATATTAAATTACAATATATTCCCAATTAAATAGAAAAACGTCAGTAAGTGCCTACATAGCTTTACTGGGATTTAAAATTTAGAATTTTAATTTGCAGTAACACTATAGTACATCTATAATATAACTTCATGACAACCATAAAATCCTAACTACCTTTGCTATATATTTAAAAAAGAAACTGACGTATATCCAGGTGACTTCTCGAATGAGAAAAGTGCTTTCTAGGCACTTAATGTTGTCCGTTTTGATTACATATTACAAGGACACATGAATTTAAAAAATAATGTGCATTGAATATTTTCTAGAAACACTACAATATTCCATAAAAATAAGAATTGTCCATTTTGATTTCATGGTGGCAAAATAACTTTTTAAGTTTGCTAGGCATAAAACATGTACATGATCAACAAATGTAAATGGTGGTGACTGTGTTCGTGTTTGAACAGAGCACCATCGCTGCGGTCCACTGGTCTCCAGTGCAGAAACTTCTGCTGGTCACAGGAGATGAGAAGGGCATTGTGGTGTGCTATTGGTTCAGTAGTAATGACACCCAGAGCTTCTTCCCTGAACCCCGAACAATCTTCTGCTTATCCTGCTCTCCACATGAGGAAAACTACATTGCAGTGGGGTAGAGGCTCATTATATTATTATTTAATGTGCTTTCATTGTGATCCTAGAAAGATCCTGAAAACTCAATAGCGATGCTTGCTAATTGTATATGCCTTCTCCTAAAGGTATAAGGATGGAATGATAGTAGTAATAGACATCAGTAAGAAAGGGGAGGTGATCCATCGGCTGAGGGGGCATGATGATGAGATTCATGCATTGGCATGGTGCCCTCGACCCAGAGAAGAGCCTCTATACGGACGATCAGAAGACAACGCAGGTAAGCAACTTCAGGATCCATTTTTTGCCTCAGTTATTACATTTAATCATTTGGCAGATGCTTTTATCTAAAGTGGCTTATAAATGAGGAGAGAAATAGAAGCAATCAAACCAACAATAGGGCAGCAATATGCAAGTGCTCTGACTAGTCCCAGTTAGTCTAGCACAGTACACATAGCAAGGTTCTCTTTCTTCCTTTTTTTATAGATATATAGAATAGTAAGTGCTAGTATTAATAGGTCAGATGTTGGCGAAAAATATGCGTCTTCAGCCATTTCTTTAAAATGACTAAAGATTTAGCTGCTCGGGTTGAGTTAGGCAGGTCATTCCAACAGCAGGGAACAGTCCAGGTAAAGGTCACTGAAAGTGATTTGGTGCCTCTTTGGGATGGTTCCACAAGGCCCGTTTACTTGCAGAATGCAAGCTTCTGGAGGGCATATAAATCGGAAGTAGTGAGTTTAGGTACAGGGGTGCAGAGCCAGTGGTTGTTCTGTAGGCAAACATCAGTGCCTTGAATTTAATGCGAGCGGCAATTGGCAACCAGTGCAAGTTGATGAAGAGAGGCGTCACGTGCTCTCTTCAGTTCGTTAAAGACCACTCTTGCTGCATTCTGGATCATTTGCAGAGATTTGACAGTGCATGCTGGAAGTCCTGCCAAGAGACCTTTACAATAGTCCAATCTGGATAGAACAAGAGCTTGGATAGCATGCTCTGATAGGAAAGGCCTGATCTTCCTAATAATGTATAAGGCAAATCTGCAGGACCAGGCAGTTCTAGCAATGTGTTCTGTGAAGTTTAACTGATCATCGATCACAACTCCAAGGTTTGAAAGTACGGTTGATGAACCTAGCTTAATGGAGAAGTTGTGATAAAGTGTTGGGTTGGCTGAGACCACAAGTAGTTCCGTCTTTGCAAGGTTGAGTTGAAGATGGTGGTCCTTCATCCAGCAAGAAATGACTGTCAAGCAGACTGAGATGTGAGAAGCTACCACTGGATCATCTGGCTGGAATGAGAGGTAGAGTTGTGTATCATCAGCATAGGAGTGATAGGAAAAAACATGTTTCTGAATGAGAGTTCCTAGTGATGATATGTAGATGGAGAAGAGAAGTGGTCCAAGCACTGAGCCCTGAGGCACCCCAGTAGCTAGATGTTGCGACTTTAACCTAATGGTAATAAGTTTTTGGGGAATCACACCACATGACATTTCACAACCTGAACCTTGCCTTGTCATAAAAGCAGTGATGGAAATAACGGCGTTATAAATAAACGGCGTTACTAACGGCGTTACTTTTTTCAGTAACATGTAATCAAACTAATTACTCTTTCTCCCGTTACAACGCCGTTACCGTTACTGACAAAAAAATTGCCGCGTTACTATAATTGAGCTCACTGAAGCGGTTTTCATCCGAGTAGGCTCTCTCTCAGCCATAGGACCTGCAAAGTTTTTCTCTGGTGTGTGCTGGGGTTAGTCATACACAAATATAATTTTAAACTGATAATAATGAACGATGCTCTGTGTGTGTGTCTGTGAGCATGCGAGCGGAGCGCAAGCTCAAACCAGAATACCCTTTGTGACATGCTGGATCGAAAATATGTGAAATAAGTTTTTTTTCTAGTCGACTAGTAGTTGTTCCTTTAAGCCATTAGTTGACTATTCACATTTATAATAATTTAATTTCTTAAATACTGGAGAGAATAAACCATAATAATAAGCGTTTACGTAATATAGTCTATATAGCACTCATAAAGCGCATGCATAAAGCTTGCCATAAAAAAACGGCAAAAGTAATGATTATGAATGTGACAAAAACAGCAAGGAGACATTTTAATTGTTTATTAATAAAGAAATGTTTTCTGAATCAGTGTCGGCTGCAAAGATGAAGTTGACATTGCTGACTCTCATCATCTCTGCATGTGGACGCGCCTGGAGAAAGAATGCACATTTCATTCGGATTAAATAATCAGAGTAGCCTATTTCTTTTCGTTTTTAATTATTTCATTTTAAAGTAGATATTTCAAGCTTTCTATAGATATATATTCTCATATCTATGAGGCAAGCAGCCTATAAGCTGAGTTTCGGTTCATAAGACGCGCTCCAGTTCACGCACCAGTGATTGCGCCGGCGCCTCCATGTCATGATTATATTGTCTGCTATATTTGCTTCTTATTTATTAAATCCAGGCAATTGGTTGACGAAACATTGATTAAAATTAAGATACAGTTTTTACAAAACGAAATTCACTTTAAAGAAAGGCTTTCTACAAAACAAAGCTTAATGAAGTGCTCAAAATCATGTCTGACCTATTCCATGTCTCCCGATATAATGCGCATCTTATGATACATCTTACTCATGCTGTTCACTTTTCATAATCCAATAGATGAATTTAAAACATAACATAGGACTATTTATACATAAATATGAAACTACGTTATCTTTAATGGCTACCAACACGTATAGTAGGCTACAGTACAGAGAAATTTCATGTCGTGTCATGAATCACGAGTCGGAGCAACAATAATTTATTTTTAGACTTATGTTTAATACTGGGGGCATCTAAGTTATTTGATATAAGCCTATTTTAAAAATTTTTAAGTAACGCAATAGTTACTTTCCCTAGTAATTAGTTACTTTTATAATGATGTAACTCCGTTACTAACTCTGTTACTATTTGTGAGAAAGTAACTAGTAACTATAACTAATTACTTTTTTAAAGTAACGTGCCCAACACTGCATAAAAGGCTACATATCTGATATTTTAAGAGAGTTACTGACCTTGGTCTGCAGGGGTCCTCTCTTTGTCATTTCCTGTTTTTTTTTTCCTACATGTTAGTTGCACCACATGACTTTTGGCAGGCAAAAGTTATTTTTAAATATTATTAAGTGTATTAAAGTTTTATTAAAGTTTTTGTGCTGTACTGCACGTGCTGAAAATAAACATGGATTGACACAAAATATAAATGCATATAATTAAACTCTACTGTGTTTCACAGTCAATATGTTTTTTTTTTTGCCCAGGATAAAGCAAGGAAAACTACACCTCACATTTAGATAAACAAGGCGACATAATGGGTCGCACTCGTCTCTTTGTGGAGGTGGAAAAACATTAAGTTCTTTGTTACCCACAGGTTTTTCTTGTATAAAGATTTAAATGCAAAAGAAAAGGCATGAGAGTTGGCTGTTTTTGTCAATTTAAGTTTTGATTTAAAATGTTTGTGATTTTAACGTTTAAATGTTTTGCCACTTGCTTGAGCAACTTAATATATAAATCTATATAGAAGTAATGAATTGAATAATACGTTGTTTAAATTGAATGTGTTTAAACATGAATACATCTATGAAAGATTCTATACTGTGTACAAAGAGAATCACAATGTTGATAAACATTTTCACTAGCAACTTTTGGATTTGAAATAAAAGTAATGAATAAATTCATTGTGTTTGTGGTGTACAGTTGCGGATCAGTTGCGCACTGCAAACGCGTCATATGTGAAAGCACATATGCGCCCGTGCTGCTCCTGCACTGCATATGTACTGCAATACATACTGCATATGCACTGCAACCAGAGTATGTTTGAACCTGGTGTCAGAGCGGCTCAGTTCACAGTAAATGCTGCTCCACACAAACTCAGTCTCTGCATGTGCTGTTTGTTTATGCATTCCCAAATGCACATTATTGGAATCCCTTTGTGTTTAATGCTAAGTGCTAAGTTATCATTTACATGCACAGAGCGCGTCTCAGCAGCTCGGTTAAAGGATTAGTTCACTTCAGAATTAAAATTTCTTGATAATTTACTCAACCCCATGTCATCCAAGATGTTTATGTCTTTCTTTGTTCAGTCGAAAAGAAATTATGTTTTTTGAGGAAAACATTCCAGAATTTTTCTCCATATAGTGGACTTCATCGGGTTCAACACGTATACAAAATTCCTAAAACATGAAAGCAGAAAATATAAAAATAAAAACGGATTCAAAATATTTAGTAAGGTTAATAATATAACTTAGAGAACAAAATTTTCAGTTTTACTCAAATTAGGGTGAGGCAAAAATGAATACACCTCACTAAAAGTCTCTGGAGTAAAGCTAAATTTTAGACTACAAATGTCTAATTCAACAAGAATTCAACCACAGGTGAGTCTAATTATTCATTACACAGGTGTCCAGCAGACAGTTGACTATAAAAGGGTGTTAAAACCCCTTCCCATTTCATGCTGTCAGCAATGGCACCACATGGAAGAGAAATGTCAAAAGACCTGAGAAAGAAAATAATTTCTTTACACCAGAAAGGTGAAGGCTACAAGAAGATCAGCAAAGCTTACTTATCAGTCAGAATACTGTAGCAAAAGTGGTACAAAAATTTAAAAAAGATGGAACTGCAACCATCTCACAGAGACGTCCAGGTCGTCCACGGAAGTTAACACTTTGACAAGAGCATCTTCTGATGAGAAGAAGAAAATCGGCATGCAAGTTCACTGCAGTTATCTAAAAAAGTAGAAAGCCAAACTGGGGTGACTATTTCCCGTGACACAATACGGCGTACACTGCAGAGGAATGGCATGCATGGGTGTTGCCACGAAAGAAGCCTCTCCTAAAGCCCAGGCGCAAAAAAGCCCGCCTAGAGTTTGCCAGGGCTCATGCTGACAAAGATGAAGATTACTGGGACTCTATAATCTGGAGTGATGAGACCAAGATAAATGTTTTTGGAACTGATGGCTTCAAAACTGTATGGTGTCGCAAAGGTGAGGAATACAAAGAAAAATGCATGGTGCCTACAGTGAAACATGGTGGTGACAGTGTCCTTATGTGGGGCTGCATGAGTGCTGCTGGTGTTGGGGAGCTGCATTTCATTGATGGCATCATGAATTCAAAGATGTACTGCTCTATACTGAAAGAGAAGATGCTACCATCACTCCGTGCCCTTGGTCGTCATGCACTTTTCCAACATGACAATGATCCTAAACACACGTCTAAGGCCACTGTTGGATTTCTGAAGAAGAACAGGGTGAAAATGATTCAGTGGCTCCTGATCTGAACCCAATCGAACCCCTATGGGGAATTCTGAAGAGACAAGTTGAGCATCACTCTCCATCCTCTCTAAAAGAGGTCATTCTTGAAGAATGAAAAAAGATGATGTTGAAAAATGTTGCCAACTTGTTCATTCCATGCCTAGAAGACTTGGTGCTGTCATTAAAAATCATTGAGGCCATACAAAGTACTAGATGTTATAGTTTTTGTTGTGGGGTGTACTCATTTTTACATCACCCTAATTTGAGTAAAACTGAAAAATGTGTAATCTAAGTTATATTATTAACCTTACTTTCATGTTACAAGTTAAACAGATGTTATATTAAGCTTAGTCTTGTCAACATTTTGGAAATTGTTTTTGTGTTCATTGCGATATTGTTTAAAATGTTACTTTTCAAAGGGGGTGTACTCATTTATGCTGAGCACTGTACATGCAAGCAGCTTATAATGGCGTGTTTTCAGAGCGACTCTTCACAGTAAATGCTGCTTCTCACAAATTACATCTCTACTTTGCACTGTGCTTTTGTTGCATTTGGGAACAAAATGGGCACTAGGTTCACTTCATTTACTGTATGTTTACATTTGTGTACTTTCCAACATTTTTGTTAATGTTTCCAATATAAGCTTGAGAATTTGACGCTCAAACCCTTGAACTTTTTACATTTGAAAATTAAGAATTTAAGACATGCATATTTCTGTTGTAACTAGTGTCAAATATTTTATGTCTAAGGAGTTCGGCTGTCAAAAAAGTTTTGGATAAAAAAGATTGGACAAAATAATAAGTGACACGTCCTTGACTCTTTCCGTAGATGGAGGCAGTGGGGCGACAGAGGGAGCAGAAGTGGGGTGTTACCTGGCCTCGGGTAGTCGAGATCAGACCGTGCGGATATGGAGCACAGCCAGAGGCAAAGGTGACAAAGAGAGATTCATTCCCCAAAGATTGCACAGATAAAACTGGTTTATAGTACCTTTCAGATGCAGTGTCATTTAGGTCACTCTGTGTCTCCTTTTCAGGTGTAATGACCCTAAAACTTCCCTTCCTGAAAAGACGAGGAGTGGGAGTTGATCCAGCGTTGAAGGAAAGACTTTGGCTGACAGTCCACTGGCCTAAAAGGAGACCTTCACAGATTGTGTCCAGCTGTTTCGGGTATGGTTGTGTAGATGTGTTCCAAACGGTTATTGGGCCTCATTCATGAAACTTTCATAAATATATGAATAAATTCGGAGTAATTTGCATGTAAAACGGACCTTCCCGAAAACTCTCCTCTGAATTCACAAACGCTTCGTAAAAATCAGATTTGATAGTTAAACGCATAAATGCAAAAGAGACTAATAGACCATATGCCGTGTGTCCATCAAAGCGTTTTTAGCCAGCTGAAAAAATGCCTGGTGCTCTTTTGAAAATGGCCAGCTGGTGGCGCTTGAGAGCACTTTGGAGGTGCAGTGTTTTTCCAGCTGAGATGCTTTGGTTGTTATGATGTGGAATATCCATGGCAGTAATGTGTTACTAGACTAACATCTCCATTGTTGTTCAGTTGTTGTACAAGTAGGATGGCCAAAATTTAATGTTATCAGTTTGTCTTAAAGAACACAGAACATTAGTGTTTTACGCACCATTTACATGTGGTAGGGAGCAGGTATAAATTTCTTTCATGCCAACTAACATTTTTAAAATACAAACATTTTTATGAATCTGAAAATTTACATCAGAACAGCTTTACGAACGATTTACACACAAATTCGTTATGCTCATATTTCATGATTGAGGCCCATTGTGTGTTGGAGGATGTTTTGTAGTAAACGAACATGAGTCGACTCACTGTGAATGTTGGCATGCAGCGGTGAGATGGTAATGTGGGATCTCATGAAGTCAGGCAAGCAGAAGTGGAGTCTGTTGGGCAGTTCCCCAGATGGACAAAATCACAGCCGTATCGTCTTCAACATGAGCTCGTTTTGCTCAGGGGACAGAGAACTTCTGCTCAGCACCTCAATGGACCGAGAGGTGAGGCCTTCTTCCGTTAGTATGTGCTTGTAAACTGTTTTCACCAAATTCTGCTAACACAATACAGAATAAATACCTTTATTACTCCTTACAAAAATACCATTTACTAAAATTGTGGTATGATATTACCATGGAATTGAAATGTGATAATCTTTCAGTATCATATGAGTATCATCAGTATATTGTGATACAAAAAATGATTGTGGTGATAAGTAACATTCTCCTCATGTGTGAGAAGTAAATATATAATGCATAATTATGTCTATTTGTTAAAAAAAAAAAACATCTTAAAGGCCCACTGAAGTGCCTTGAAATGCACAGTATTATTCAATGTGTTGACATAACTTCTACGGTAACAGCAAGACTGGGCGGAACATATCGAACAGCTCCTCCACCTTTTTAAATTAACCAATAGCGTTTTGATTATATCACAGCTCAGCCTGAGCTGTTGTGCTTGGTAAAGCCACTTCTCCTCCATATCACTATAAGATATAGCATTCTGTGCAGAATTCAAATGGGTCTTATACGTTTTCTGGTATGCGCCGACTCGTGCATATGATCCGCTCTGTGCTATCATGCAGACTGTGTGCACGCTGCTGTGGTTTGCGTGACACTAACATGAAACCAGACTTCATTCGCCCCAATGGAAAGCATATTCACAGTGTCTGAATCGTTCCCTATCCCCTATATAGTGCACTATGTGCCATTCACCATGTGTAAAAAAATTTTTTAAATGTGTGAACAAGTGACCGATTTCAGCCGCATTAATAATGTAGAGGGCGGGACGCTTTAGATTCTAGAGAGCATTTGATTGGACAGAAAATCTGATGAGACTGAAGTGCAGGGTGATGTCATCAAAATGATTGATCCATATTGGTGGAAGTGCGAGACTGTAAGTTTTAAATGCTTACATCTTCTAAATGTGAATTTTGTCATTGTTTTGGAGCAGACTACCTTATAGATAACAGTAAGGCTAACATATTCATACTAAAAGCCAAAAAACTTCAATTTTGATTTCATGGGGACTTTAACAATAGCAAGGTGGAGTAAGTTGTAAGGATGAATCTATAAGTACTAAATTGAATAAAAATATTAAATTATGTTTTGCATGAAGAAAACTTATTCGTTGTACAATTGAGATACATTTAGCGTAAAAAAACAATAATATACAGTTCGGACATGAAACTCTTCAGAGCAGCTGATTGGTTCCCCTAAAGCCGGTTGCATGGCCAATTGGTCTAACGTACTATACAGTATTTATTCCTGACCCAAGCTGGCTCAATTCCATGGAAATTTTCCTCTCCCCTCCTTCCCCAGCACCACCTGCCTAGTTCTGCTAGGGGGTTGTCCCAGGTGTCCTTGCAGCAGCTTGTATCCTATTCCCTGTATTTATGTGCATGTTTTAGCAGTAGCCTTCATTCATGACAGCAGCAGCGTAGCAAATCTAGTCTGCCAAGACAAAGCTCATGTACATTCCATTCTTATCAATAAAGTGCTGTTTAATTCTATTCTGAGATTTGTCACGATTGAAATCTCTATAATATATATATATATATATATATATATATATATATATATTCTGTATGGATGTCTCATTTCAGATTAAGTGTTGGGACCTGGCGTCTCTGGAGTGCTGTTGGACTCTGCCCACTCTGGGTGGGTTTGTGTACTGTCTCAGCTTCTCTCCGGTGGGCACCGGCTGTCTGGCTCTAGGGGTCGGAGACAGCATGATCCGGGTGTGGAACACTCTATCTATACAGAACCAATATGACATCAAGACATTCTGGCAAGGGATCAAATCTAAAGTCACAGCTGTGAGTCAGATGTGTTTAATTCACAGTTTTATTTCCCACACTGCCATTCAGTTAGTTTAAAATCAAGCCCACTTTTCTTACAGTTGGCATGGCATCCACTGAAAGAGGGCTCTTTGGCGTTTGGTACCGATGATGGTAAAGTGGGCGTATATGAAGTTTACTCTAACAAGTAAGAACAACATTCATGCTTCTTGATTTTTTAACTATATTTATGCATATGAAATCTTGCAATTCCTTAGGTTCGTTTGAATGCAAGATTCAATATAAGATATTCATCATAGAAAAAGGAAAAAAATGTTATGACCGAGGGAAGCATTCAATTAAAGTTTCAAATGCATTTAATTAAATGGAAAATGACACATTTCACTTCATTATTTGTTTTCACACACAGACCTCCTCAAATCTCAAGCACTTACCACCGCAGAACCGTCTACTCCTTATCATGGGGCCCTCCTGTGCCGCCTATGTCTTTTGGTAAGTCAATTCATTAAACACACCACCATGACCCAGTAAACATTGAACTTGGAGTGGCGCCAAGAACAATCCATCAGCAATAAGTGATGCCTGGCTCCTCTTTAACACTCTCTGTAATTGAGTGAGCGTGAAAAAAAAAAAAAAAAAAATGCTTACTTTCCTTTCGTAGAGTTTGTTGGGTAATCAAGGAATGAAAACTTAATTTCACCCCACTGCTGACAAATGACACATACTTCACCGTATCCATCTCCGATGCTCGAGAGGGAGGAGATAATTGCTTTTGTTTGTTCAGAGGGGTTTGTTGAAGTATGAGCAATAGTAATAGTGATGTTCCCACTAATAATTGTGTATGTGCCTGGCTCAGGGGGATCTGGAGACAAGCCGTCCTACAGCTTATACAGCTGTGCCGGAGAGGGTGTCATCTTCCAGCACGACCCCTGGAAACTTTCAGGAGAGGCCAGTAACATTGACAAACTCATCCGAGACACCAACAGCATCAAAGTAAGATGAGAAATCGCTTGTTCATATTTGTCTTTATTAAATTTGTTCATATTGATCTAAATAAAAAGTTATTCTGTTCTTCAGCACAAGATCCCCCCACACACAGACCTCAGCTGGAAGCCGGATGGCAGCATTTTGGCCATTGGAAATGAAGATGGGTAATAATGTTAACCAAAAATACCTTACTTGGTAACACTTTACAATAAGGTTCAATTTGTTAACATTAGTAACAAATTATATGATTTGTATTAATCTATTAATCATTATTAGTCTAAAATAGTGTTAGATTATTAATATATTATAAATTGTTTAATTCAGAATGTTAATGTTAATTTATAAAACGTGAAATCTTACATGAAATATATTAGTATACAGTACCATTCAAAAACATGGGGTCATATTTCTTTTTGAAAGAAATTAATACTTTTATTAAGCATGAATGTGTTAAATTAGTCAGTAAATTATTGACAGTAAATACATTTATACTGTTACAAAAGATTATTTCAAATAAAATGTTGTTCTTTTCAACTTGCTATCAATATATGCATCAAAGAATCCTAAAAAAAAAAATCACTTTTCACCAAAATACTAAGTAGCACAACTGATATTCAAAATTGATGATGATAATCAGAAATGTTTCTTGTACAGCAAATCCCATGTTAGAATGATTTCTGAAGGATCATGTGACTCTGAAGACTGTAGTAATGATGCTGAAAATTCAGCTTTACGTCACAGGAATAAATTTACATTTTAAAATATATTAAAGTTGAAAACAGTAATTTTAAATTGTGATAATATTTCACAATATTACTGTTTTTACTGTATGTTTGATCCAATAAATGCAGCCTTGGTTGAGCTTAAGCGACTTTCAGAAACATTAAATAAATCTTACCGACCCCAATCATTTGAACAGTAGTGAGTCTGGAAACTAATGTTAACAAATTGAACCTTATTATAAATTGTTGTTTTGGTTCATTTTTGAAAAAGGAGACGATATTCAGTAGGAAATGTAGGACAGGGCTTGAATGTATCCATCTGAGTCATGAGGCTGAGATATTACTTAAGATAATTTTTCTCAGCCCACATGGATTTGGTTACAACATCAGAAAATTTTAGAGGTGGAGAAATGTAAGATTAAGAATACATGGATTGTGCACAATAAGACCAGACTCTATTTTGATTTCATGTTGTCTTTAAATATGAAATATATCATATGCAATCATATTTTACAATGTTTATTTATATAGCACATTTAAAACAACCGAAGTCGACCAAAGTGCTGCACAAAGCATGCAAAACAGAACAGTCAACAAGATTACAAACAATAAGACACAATCTATAAAACACACACTGTAGAATGGATGAAGTTCACTAAAATAAAGGATCATTGCACAGCAAGTCAGGAAATAATAAATGCCAGGGAGAAGTAATAAGTTTTAAGAGTAGACTTAAAAATAGATAGAGTAGAGACAGCTAGAATATGAATTGGGAGACTATTCCAAAATTTAGGGCCAATAACAGAAAAAGTACGATCACCTCTGTTTTTGAGACGTGCCCTGGGAACTTGCAATAAACCAGAATCAGCCGATCTGAGTGCTCTTGACTGAGTGTATGGATGTAGCAAATCAGATAGGTACTGTGGAGCCTGATTATGAAGAGATATTTTAGAGTATTATGCATCAAATAAAGCTTATTATTAGAGGCTGTATTAAGTGTCTCACTTTTTGTTTTTTGTTTTTGTTTTAGGTCCATAGAGGTGTTGAAGGCTCCCATGCTGAAGCTCTTGTGCACAGTGCAGCAGCATCATAAGATCATAAATTCACTGTGCTGGCACCATGAACACTCATCTCAGAATGAGCTGCAGTATCTGCTGGCATCCGGCTCCAGTAATGCCACAGTCTACGTCCATGACCTCAGGAGTGCAATAGGTGAGAATCGGCTCCTTGTTGGCTATTCTATGCATACAAAAACACTACTTACTGTGCACAGTATACATAATATGTATACTAATGAGCTGATGACCTGAAGGTAACCCAGGTGTGTTTGATTGAGGAGACATGCAAAATGTGCATGGAAAGATGGTTTAGATGAATATGTAAATATGTGCAACAAAAATGACAGCGGTGAGAAAAGAAAGAAAGCATCTGATCATAGCGACGTGGATATGTTTGCACAAGCTCTGCAATTCAGTCACGTCATGTTTATTTATATACTACTTTATACAATATATTCAGCAGCTCCAGCATTAGCAGCCAAGTTTCCATCCAGATTTTGCGCTGTTTTGTTATCGACAATGTTAATAAGCAAAAAATACATTTGCGAAATTAGTTGTCTCCTACCTGTTTCCATCCAATTGGCCTTTTACTGATAAAATAATGATGTCATCCCTAAAAAAACATATTGTTGCATGTCACAAAAAAACTGCCCCAAACCATTTCTATACATAATTTCACGTGTATCATTTCAATAATATAATTTCATATAATTTCAAATTATATTATATCTTTCTCATCCCAAATATTTGAAACATGTAGCGTAATGAGACAATTGAAATTTTCCAGTTTACTGCTTACTATTTTTACAAATAGGCTATTAATATTATGTAATACTTTCATATTATTAAGTAATATTATTTAACATTACTATATAGTTATATAATGTAGTTTGGACACAGGGCAGGGTAAAAATTTTCGGTCCCATAAAAAGATTAGTACAGTGAAATTTTCAGTCTTTGCATTTGGCAGCAAAGGCTACCCTTTTACATTCAGTCAAGACAACTGCGGTTTATCTTGGCTGACAACACATCAGATCATTCTAAGCAAAAAAGTTATTTGTTCTGGTTTTAGAGTTCAATAACATCAAATTGTTCAGAAACATCAAATTGCTTTTTTTTTTTTTCCCCAGAGACAGATGCAACTCAAATTCATTTAGAGTTTTTTGGATTCAATCCACTTTATTTTCATAATTAGTTTGAGTTAAAATTATTTTAATAAATCGTATTTATAAAATTATTAACAATTGTCATGTTTGTGAGTTTTATTTGTCGTGTAGCCTAGTGCAGGTTCTGACCATGAAATCAAACTTTTGATTTTATGACGCATTAATTGCAGCTTTATTTATTCAGTATTTATTTATTCATGTTATTTGTGTATTTTACTTTTATTTTTGTCAGCATTGGAACTGCCTTCATATGATCTGCAGAGATTTTCAAGATGCAATGTGTTCCTTATCCATTTGAAACAAAACTTTATTATACATTATTAAATTATGTGCAGAATTATTTGTATTAAGTGTCATGTATTTTTTTTTATTTTATTTATTTTTTTTGTATTTCATTATTTAGACCAGTACTATTCAGAAACAGATACAGTTGTATTATTTTTCTGAATAACTTTTAGGGCTATTAGACTTTAGATTGAAAAGAATGCTTGGTAATAGGCCTGTTATTTTAAAATGGGTGAAACAACTGCCTGTTCTGAATTTATACACTGTAAAAAAATATTGTTGATAAATAACATTGATAAATGGCATTTCTATCAGCTGTATTGGTAACCATTTTAAAGCGCTAAACCTTTTGTCGCTAAAAGTCTTTGGATGGAAACCTGGCTAGTGTTGTTTTCAATTAGAATTATAACTCTCCAGTGTGTTTCATCTGTTTAGTGTCACACATACCTATTACATAATGTCCACAGACCAATGGTCGTTCGAAGGTGTTTCTGGAAAGCTCTATTTGGCAAGCTGTTTCTAACCCCAGAAACAAAGTCCAGACAAACTTTGTTTTGGCCTGATTTTGTTCAAAATGACATTACATTAGTTTGTTCTTCGATTTTGCTTGAAGTATATCAGGGGCTTGAATGTGCTTGTTTTTCTTATTAGGGTTTTTCTTTTACAGAAACCCCATCAGAGAGTCCAGTGCTGGTGACTGAACCTTTCAGAACTCTCTCTGGTCACACCAACAAAATCACCGGCCTAGCCTGGAGTCCCCATCACGATGGGCGTCTGGTGACAGCGTGTTATGATGGAACCGCTCAGGCAAGTTAGACTTTTTTTTTTTTTTTTTTTTGCTAAAAAAGGAGGTTAAAAAAATGTTTTATTAATAATAATATCATTGAATTCAAGGTTATTTTATCTGAAAATGAAAATATGGTTTAGATTACAGGGGTCATGAAATGAATTTTTATTTTATGTTCCTTAAGGTTAAATTATAATGTTAATAATGGTTTTGCACAAGAAAACAAATATACATGTGGAAAAAATCTGTTATTTTCTACCCTTGTTCTTGAACCTCTGTCTGAATTGATCCGCAAACAAACTTTTTAAACTGGACAGTTCAAAGCGAACATTGTTGATGATGATGATGATGATGATGCATTCTATTTATATTGCACTTTTCTCAAACTCAAAGCGCTACATACAGTTGTGGTCAGAATTATTGGCACCCTTGGTAAATATGATCAAAGATGACTGTAAAAATAAATCTGCATTGTTTATCCTTTTGATCTTTAATTCATAAAATTAATTTTAAAAAAATCTAACTTTTCATTGAAGGAAAAGAATTGAAAGTGGGGGAAAAATCACATTATGAAATAAATGTTTTTCTCCAAAACACATTGGCCACAATTATTGGCACCCCTAGAATTTTTTTATGAGTAAAATATCTCTGAAGTATATTCCCATTCATATTTACATTTTTTTTAGCACATCAGGGTGATCATGAACATGAAATTGTCCAGCCATGATTTCCTGTTCCACAGGAGTATAAACATGAGGAAACACAAAGGCCAAATTCCCTTAATCCTTCATCACAATGAGTAAAACCAAAGAATATAGTTCTGATGTGCAGCAAAAGATTCACAAATTAGAAAGTGGCTGTAAGAAAATATCTAAAGCATTGAAAATCCCCATTTCCACCATCAGGGCAATAATTAAGAAGTTCCAATCAACTAAAGATGTTACAAATCTGCCTGGAAGAGAACATGTGCCCAAATCATCCTAATGCGCAGTGAGGAGGAGAGTCTGAGTGGCCAAAGACTCAAGAATCACAGCTAGAGAATTGCAGAGATTAGTTGAATCTTGAGTCTCAGAAAGCCTAAAAAAAAAAATTATCAAACAGCACCTACATCCCCACAAGTTGTTTTGGAGGGTTTCAAGAAAAATCCTCTGCTCTCATCCAGAAACAATCTCCAGCATATTCAGTTGTCAGACACGACTGGAACTTCAAACGGGATCGACTTCTATGGTCAAATGAAGCTAAACTTAAAAAAAGAGCTTTTTGCAGCAAACCCACCACATGGGTTTGGTGCACACATGAATAAAAAGTACCCCATGCCCACGGTTAAATATACTGCTGGATCTTTAATGTTGTGGGCCTGTTTTTCTGCTGGAGGTCCTGGACATCTTGTTCAGATACATGGTATCATGGATTCTATCAAATACCAACAGATAAAAAATCAACTTGACCGTTTCTGCTAGAAATCCAATAATGGGCCGTGGTTGGATCTTCCATCAGGACAATGATCCAAAACAAACATTAAAACCAACACAAAAATGTGTCACTGAGCACAAAATGAAGCTTCTGCCATGGCCATCCCAGTCCCCTGACCTGAACCCTAAAGAAAATGAGTGGAGTGAACTAAAGAGAAGAAGCACCAACATGGAGCTGGGAATCTGAAGCATCTGGAGAGATTCTGTATGAAGGAATGGTTTCTGATATCTTGTCAGGTGTTCTCCAAACTCATCAGGCATTATAGAAGAAGACTCAGAGCTGTTATCTTGGGAAAAGGAGGTTGCAAAAAGTATCGAATAAAAGGGTGCCAATAATTGTGGCCAACGTGTTTTTTTTTTTTGTTGTTGTTGTTTTCCCCCACTTTCAATTCTTTTCTTTCAATGAAAAGTTAGATTTTTGCTAATTTTATGAATTAAAGATCAAAAGGATAAACAATGCAGATTTATTTTTACAGTCATCTTTGATCATATTTACCAAGGGTGCCAATAATTATGACCACCATTGTATATGAATAATGTAGACAAAATACAATAAATAAAATAAACCAGCAATAAAAATAGTACAATAGTAAAAAGTAATAGTACACTCAAAGACAGTAAGCATCTTTTAAAAAGATGGGTCTTTAAAGACTTATAACTTATAAAGACTTAAAGTCCAGTGTTGGGGAATTTCTATTAGCCAAGGAAAGTTTTTTTTTTTTTCCAAAAACGTGGAGCTGAAACAGAAAAAGCCCGTCCACCCATAGACTTCAATTTGAAAATGGGCTGCTGAAGAGTAAAGGAGTCAGAAGAGCGGAGAGAGCGAGTTGGTGTGTACAGAGCTACTAAATTACAAAGGTATGCTGGAGCTGTCCCATGAAGAGCCTTATATGTTAAAATCAAGATTTTAAAATCAATACGTGCCTGTACTGGAAGCCAATGCAATTAATAGAACCAGGGAAACATGCTGGCGAGCAGTTGTGTAGGGCAGTACATGTGCTGCAGAGTTTTGAATATACTGCAGTTTCTTGATATACTTTTCAGGGAGACCAGAATAAAGTACATTACAATAATCTAGCTTCAGTGTAATAAAGGCATGGATAAGCCTTTCTGCATCAGGCAGAGACAGAGAAGGTCAGAGTATGGCAATATGTAGATTTCAAGACCATTTTAATATGGGCATCGAATGACAATTGCAAATCAAAAATAATACCAAGGTTGCACACTTGTGATGATGGAGACACAAGGTCAGAAACAGTAAACAAACTGAGATTTTTGCATTTATGCAAAGCTGTCGGCATCCCAACAAGGAGAAGTTTGGTATTAGATTAAAGTTTAATATAACTGTCATGCATCCACACCGTTATTTCTTCCAGACATGCAGTAAGAAATATAAGAGCAAGATTAGGATTAGGATATGATGCTGACATAGATCTGTGTATCATCAGCATAAAAATGAAACCCCAGACCATACTTTCTTATAATGTCACAGAGAGGCAACATTCATATGCAAAACAAAATAGGTCCAAGTACTGACCCCTGCGGGAGACCCTGTTGAATGAATGTTGGCTCGGATTTGTTTTTTTCCCAGACAAACAAATTGAAAACGATCAGAGGTAAGATTTAAACCATTCAGACACAACACCTGAGATGCCTAACCAAACACACAACCTATCCAGAAGGATGGTATGACATATAGTGCCAAAAGCAGCACTAATGTCTAGAAGGACTAGTTGGCAGAAGTAAGAAGGTCATTTGTGACCTGGACTAGAGCAGTCTCTGTTCTTTCACTCTTCCATTTGTCCTGTTGTCGACAGACTCAAGTGTGTGGAGTATGTCAGAAACTGAACACACATCTGTATTGTATACTGTATCCAGTGTAGACATTGTCAGTGATTATAATGGGTTCACATCCTGTGTAGGCAAATGCCAGCTGTTAAGTGACTGAATGCCAGTGGGCGGGGCTTATGGTGTGATGAGGTATAACTATTCTTCGATGTCTTGCTCTGGAGGCAGTCATATTTGCCTGTGTGACGTCACAGAACCCACAATATCAAAATGAACCGTTTTTGGAGCTTGATTAAATAAATGCTTTGTTTATAATGAGGAGGACGTTTTAAGCTATGAAACTTACAGAATGTTTTAAGAATGTACAAAGACTCTTATATGTCAAAAGATCAAGGCATTTTTGATTTCTCATGTCATGACACCTTTAAATAATCATGCGTTTCGGAAATCCATCATCCAGAAAAAATACAAACAAAATATTAATGCTCTGTAATAACTCATTTTCCCAGGTGTGGGATGTGCTGAAAGAGCAGCCGGTGTGTAACTACAGGGGTCACTCAGGCCGACTGCTGTGCGTGCAGTGGTCCGCCGTTCACCCAGATCTGGTCTGGACCGGTGGAGATGACTTCACCCTCCAAGAATGGGCCGTATCCAAGCAGGAACACATCACACCTCCCAAGAGTATGTAAACTATTATATAAACTTCGGCAAACAGAGATATTCAACGGAAATTAATCTTTGGTTTTGTCCAAAACAGTTTTGGAGAGGCAAAATCATTGACCGAAAGTTGATGTTTAATTAACACTTCTCTAATGGCACATTGTGTCAGTGTCTATTTTGTGCAAAAGGCTAGAAAAGGTAAACATGTCAGCTATGTGGATGCTAGGGCTGAGTTGATAATGATCAATTTCTTGTTTTAATCAATCTTTTTTTTTTAACCTAGATCTTTTAGTCTGCTGTTTTCAGTTGATGCAAGAACAAAACTTCACTAAACTTTATTTATAGCATGCATACCATATAGGGCTGCAACAAACGATTATTTTGATAATTGATTAATCTACCGATTGTTGGAACGATTAATCAACTAATCATCGATTATCACACTGGTTAATCAGTATGCTTTGTTCGATTATTCCACTAGCAATTAGTTAAAATACTGAGTTATACTTTAACTAATAATTAAAACAAGGAAATCACTTCAGCTTTTGAAAGTGCATTTTTAATGAATTTGTTAAAAATACTGTTAAAATGACGTACTGTGTTTTTATTTAGTCTGGGAAAAATATGAATATGTAATATTGTGTAAAAATTTCTGAAAAATGCTCCTCTCTAGATTTCTTTTTTTTCTTTTTACTAACTATCGAGTTTATGGTCACTGAATGGCTTTCCTGAGGTAAATGTAACATTTTGTGACACATTTGTTTGCAAGCTGTTTTATTGACGTCTTTCTGCGGTTGAAACTCTGATTAAGTGATTACATTAGAGCTGGATTCATTTCAGTAAATTGTACTGTATCTTTCAACATACTTTTTAAAATTCATTCATGTTTATTTCGTGCTGTAATAGCAGAAAAGAGGAAGAGATAATAGGTTCACCTGCCGCTTGACCCGAGGCGCTACAGAGATCTGTCACTCCACATTAAAGAGCGCCAAAACCACATGTATTGTTTGAATCCCGTAGTAAAATTGACAGAATTTAAAAGTTAAGACTTTGTTTTATATCAAAAGTAACCTGATCTGTCTTATCTGTCGGCGCGCTGTCTGTGTCCTTTATGCTCTGCATCTTTAACTGCGTGAGAAAATGGACGTGTGGCGAACAGTGAGTTTGAATGAGAGTTGGTGGCCCTGCATGACAGCATTTTTTGTAGTTATGCTAAACGATATGTTTTATGCTATGTTAAACTCCCACATTTTACAGGTTCGACTTCGTTTGCACTATGCACTCCGAAGCACCGTGTCTTCTTCTATTGGATTCGATCCTGGAGGGCTGCATTACAATATTGCGCTACAGCGCCCCACTGATCAAACCGCGTTATTGCAGGCCCTTCAAATAGATCATATGAGATCAAAAGACTGTTCGACAACAAAAATATTTGTCGACAATTTTTTATTGTCGACGTTGTCGATAATGTCGACTAATCGTAGTAATTGCAATAAGCTTTGTCCTTGGTTACTTTTGATATGAAACAAAGTGTGAGGTTTCAAATTCTTATTTTAATCACAAAATTCAAACAATAAATGTCATTTTGTTATTCTTTAATGTGACATCGCTGTACTGCCTCAAGCGGCATGTGAACCAATCATCTCTTCCACTTTATTAGTAGCACATGAAATAAACATTAATAAACATCAAAAGGTATGTTGAAAGATACAGAGCAACTTAGTGAAATGTATCATGTCTCATGTAATCTCTCAATCAGTGTTTTAGGGGGCTTTCACACTGGCAGTTTAGTTCGAAACGGGCATGGTTTGAAGGGCATGAAAAATCTCTAATGTGAAAGCTGTCATGTGAACCCGGGTGCACACCAGGGTACCGAACCCGAGACTACCTGAAGGAGGTGGTCTGAGTTCGGTTGCACTTTGAACTGTGCCGCAGTTGGCGTGAATATGAAAGCAACACGGACTCGGTTGCGCACTTGTTCAGGAAGTAAAGTAACCTGCGCATGCGTTTTAGCCGATTATAATATATTTACTAAAAATAAAACACATGTAAGACATGATAGATAGTGTTGATGATTTACCTTGGATTCGAGCAGGAGTGAGCCTGCAGCGTATTCGCGCTTTGTGAGTGCAATCATAGCGGCAAATGAATGGTAATCAGTTGTCTCCTCAAAATAGTCTGTTTGCAAGCAGCGGAAAACCGTCTACATGCAACACACATACAGTAAACTCAAGTGTCGTTTACTGCTGCACACAATAGCACCAAATTAATAATAATAATAAAAAACACAATTTATTGACCTGTGTTCTGTTTTCTATCATGCACCGTGCACGTCTGTGATGACGTAAGATGAACGCAAACTCACCAGGGTTTGATAGAATCAATTTGAGTGTGAAACCAGACCAACGCTGTCGGGGGCACCGGGAACAATCGCGCCCGGGCTCGGACCGCGGCAAACAAGCCCAGTGTGAAAGCCCCCTTAAATGCTGAAAGATGTCAATAAAACACCTTGTGAACAATGTCATGTAACATTACATTTAGGAAAGACATAATATAAAAACTGCCTTGTGTGCAATAAATGCATTAAATGCTTATATACAATTCTGCTTTTATTTGAGTGTTCATTTTATTAAATTTGATTAATTAATTGGTTAATAAATAACTGAAAGTGAAAATACATTTTTTTGTACACACTTTTTTTGTTTCAAAGAGGATTCTGAATAGACAACTAAACAAAAAAACGTAATTTACTGGAGGTTCAGAAATGTTAATTTAATTAATTTGAATCATTTTTTTGAATGACTGAATGAATTAATGACTCACTCTTGCTTCATTACTGAATGAATGTGTTTTTGAACAAATCTCTTGAATGATTCTAACACAAATACATTTTATTAAGTCACTTGTCGCCACCTACTGGTGTAACAATGTAATTGATACAATCTTTATTTAAAGCGTCAAGTTACTTTCAAAAGGTGAAAAGAAGCTGTGGTGCAGCGGTTAGGTGCTCATATGGGAGCCACAGGTTTAAGTCTGGTCTGTGCCATTTCACACTCCATCTAGTAGAGCAAAAAACTTTTATTTTGGATGCGATTAATCGTGATTAATCATTTGACAGCACTAGATATCATTTACTATACACATACTTTGATGTTTTCATCAACAGGTAAAAAACGTGTTGAGATAGAGAAAAAGAGAGGACCGCAGAAAAAGTCCAAGAAGAAAAAGAAGGCACCAGGAAAAGGAGGGATGAAGCCAGAAGAAAATGAATTGCCTTTAGGTGAAGAAATGAAAGGAGCAGCAGGCAGCGGAGCAGAAGAGGGCCAATCAGACAATGACGAGGAGGAAGAGAAGGAGAACGCAGACGGTCCGTCCGTCACGGGTAACTTCTTTCTCGCTTTCATCTCTCGCTGTCTCTTCCGCTTCCTCTCGCTTTTGTGCTTCCAGCTCAGTCTTTGAAATGTCACTCCAGCTGTCTGGGTGTCGTGTGATGAATAACCTTTATCATTGGGGTCACAGTCTGGTCCAGAGAGAGCAGTGTGGACACACGTGGCAGTGAGACGGTTCAGAATGGAGAAAAGTTCATCCATGCAGTTAAAAGGGAGGTCAAAGAGGAGAAGAAAAGAGAGAAATCAGGTTGGTCTCTGCCTTGTATGTGTGCAGTCAATAAATTCTTCTGGTTCTGGAAGTATTTTTTTCCATTCATTTTTCCCATAGGGATTTAAAAAAAAAATTGTTAAAGAATTATAAGCCAAAGCCAATCAGATATGAGGTGAATTACATATATATTTTTTGCAGTCAAGACTGTGTACTTTACAGTTTTAGTGAGGGGAAAGAACTACAGTCCCATGAAGTATTGCGAACAGCATAATCAAATTAAAAATGATGGAGAAATATTAATCTTCTCATGTACAAATGTTCATTATATATATATACAGGTGCTGGTCATATAATTAGAATATCATCAAAAAGTTGATTTATTTCACTAATTCCATTCAAAAAGTGAAACTTGTATATTATATTCATTCATTACACACAGACTGATATATTTCAAATGTTTATTTCTTTTAATTTTGATGATTATAACTGACAACTAAGGAAAATCCCAAATTCAGTATCTCAGAAAATTAGAATATTACTTAAGACCAATACAAAGAAAGGATTTTTAGAAATCTTGGCCAACTGAAAAGTATGAACATGAAAAGTATGAGCATGTACAGCACTCAATACTTAGTTGGGGCTCCTTTTGCCTGAATTACTGCAGCAATGCGGCGTGGCATGGAGTCGATCAGTCTGTGGCACTGCTCAGGTGTTATAAGAGCCCAGGTTGCTCTGATAGTGGCCTTCAGCTCTTCTGCATTGTTGGGTCTGGCATATCGCATCTTCCTCTTCACAATACCCCATAGATTTTCTATGGGGTTAAGGTCAAGCGAGTTTGCTGGCCAATTAAGAACAGGGATACCATGGTCCTTAAACCAGGTACTGGTAGCTTTGGCACTGTGTGCAGGTGCCAAGTCCTGTTGGGAAATGAAATCTGCATCTCCATAAAGTTGGTCAGCAGCAGGATGCATGAAGTGCTCTAAAACTTCCTGGTATACGGCTGCGTTGACCTTGGACCTCAGAAAACACAGTGGACCAACACCAGCAGATGACATGGCACCCCAAACCATCACTGACTGTGGAAACTTTACACTGGACCTCAAGCAACGTGGATTGTGTGCCTCTCCTCTCTTCCTCCAGACTCTGGGACCCTGATTTCCAAAGGAAATGCAAAATTTACTTTCATCAGAGAACATAACTTTGGACCACTCAGCAGCAGTCCAGTCCTTTTTGTCTTTAGCCCAGGCGAGACGCTTCTGATGCTGTCTGTTGTTCAAGAGTGACTTGACACAAGGAATGCGACAGCTGAAACCCATGTCTTGCATACGTCTGTGCGTAGTGGTTCTTGAAGCACTGACTCCAGCTGCAGTCCACTCTTTGTGAATCTCCCCCACATTTTTGAATGGGTTTTGTTTCACAATCCTCTCCAGGGTTATCCCTATTGCTTGTACACTTTTTCTACCACATCTTTTCCTTCCCTTCGCCTCTCTATTAATGTGCTTGGACACAGAGCTCTGTGAACAGCCAGCCTCTTTGCAATCACCTTTTGTGTCTTGCCCTCCTTGTGCAAGATGTCAATGGTCGTCTTTTGGACAACTGTCAAGTCAGCAGTCTTCCCCATGATTGTGTAGCCTACAGAACTAGACTGAGAGACCATTTAAAGGCCTTTGCAGGTGTTTTGAGTTAATTAGCTGATTAGAGTGTGGCACCAGGTATCTTCAAAATTGAACCTTTTCACAATATTCTAATTTTCTGAGATACTGAATTTGGGATTTTCCTTAGTTGTCAGTTATAATCATCAAAATTAAAAGAAATAAACATTTGAAATATATCAGTCTGTGTGTAATGAATGAATATAATATACAAGTTTCACTTTTTGAATGGAATTAGTGAAATAAATCAACTTTTTGATGATATTCTAATTATATGACCAGCACCTGTGTATAGGTCTTTTAAAAGAGCTATTTTGGCGTGTGTTGCTTTTTTCGAGTCACTGATAGGTGTAATTTTCTGTACAGCATCATGGGTAATGTAGTTTTTCACAAGGAATTCGACTGTTAAACGATTTTTTTAAAAATAAGCTGAAATAATGTGGGCTGACGGCTTCAGCAGAAGCAAATACCGTGGATTAACAACCTCGTAGCTCACAGTAGGTCTGTCTTTAAAAGTTTTCAAGTTATCGTTCAAAATCAGTTTCCCTACGGAGAAAATGTTTTTACTTCTGGAATCCATCAGTGCACTCTATAATTGCGGCTGGTTGCTGCCTTGCTTAGCAACTGTAATAGCATTATTATTAATAATTAGTTTATTCATTTTTATATGACTTAATATTATTTATTTAATTAATCAATTAATACAGTTAAATAAATAAACATCTTGGGTCTTTAAAAACCTATGGTTTTTGTCATCATTGACATCAAACCTAGTGTGAGAAAACAAAAACATTGTAAAGGCTCTTATGATATATCATTTATTGTTCATTTCAGATCTGTCTTTAAAAAAGAGAAAGCCTCGGTCCATTCTCCCGCTCAGTACTTCCATGGATCACCGACCCAAAGAGGAACTTCAACAGGACTGTCTGACACTTGCTGCTGTGAGACACTCGCATGGTAAGTCAGGAGCCCAAGTCAGGGTTAAAAAAACATGTAGAAACATTAAAGTCCCGTTTTCACCAAGAACAATAACTATATTAGCGTCCACATCAACTCAAAATATTGTTCTGTTTATTCTAAGTGTGCACTGCAGTTATGTCTTTTGCCGCTTTAAATGCTCGAGCTCTTAAAGCAGGATGGATACTGATTGGCTATCAATGTTTTATCGTTCATCAGCTGGAAAAAAACAGTTGTTCTAAAAGTGATTCCAACTATATTGTTCGTCTTTGCCATTATTGTTAAAGTTGTGGTGTGGACTCTGCTTTTGTGTTATATTTAGAACTATATAATTATCATTATCATTATAGTAAAATAAGTAAAAAAATAAAAATAAAATGTAAAAAAAATCTTACTGACCCCAAACATTTGAATAGTAGTCTAAATTGTTTATGAATATGGAAATCATTCATTTCCATATATCAAATTACATTTATGGTATCAGATGGTATTATCATGGTATCACTGCAGTACTTTTTATAAGGAGTATAAGCTTGTCTTCTCATGTAGACATCAATGAGAATTTTCAGTTTTAAACTGCTGCAGTGACAAAATGAGAGGAAATATGTGGTTATAATTTGCATAGCACATTTCTTTTCCCTTCTGCTCCTCAGGGCAAAGCAGAGCTTGTGTTCCAGGATCTGGAGATCATATTCAGCTCGGCCTGTTCACAGACAGGGATGCCCTCTACAGGATGTTTCAGGAGGAAGGTGAGTCGGGCCCAGTGCAGGTCAATATCTGCTTTTATGCTGAAGATTTGATGTGAATCAGGGCGTCACTGATTTGAAAGCAGTGTTAAGATAATTGTGGTGTTTTGAACAGAGGAGAGCCACATGGAGGCTGGTCATTATGACTCAATGGTGTATCTGAGGCTGTGGAAAGGAGACTTGATTGGAGCAATAAATCTCGCTGTGGAGAAAGGAGAACTGACTGATCATCTCCTCAGTTTAGCTCCAATGGGTGAGATGTTTTGCAGTATTATGGAAATCATACAGACAATGTTGAGGGTAAAAAAAAAAAAAAAAAAAAAATGTCAAGGTGGTGTAACTGTCCAGAGATTGTAAAAAAGAAGGACTGAAAGACTTGGGACAATTTCTTGGAAAAAATATTTACCACAATCTTTTATAATTTATTTTTAAAAATGCAGTGGAGCAGTTTTAAAGGGTTAGTTCACCCAAAAATGAAAATTATGTAATTTATTACTCACCCTCATGTCGTTCCACACATGTAAAGCCCCGCGTATACTTCAGTCGTGTCCGCGCATCTTTCAAAGTATACTAAACCACTGATGCGCACGGATGACTGAGTTCGACACATGCACAGTACAGTTATTTCTATACTGATTATTTACCAGACATCTTGTCATCAACGGGACATTCGCTGGGCAGGATCGGAGAAGAAAAATAGTGCATCCGCCATTGTAACATAGTTCAGAAGATACACCAAGAGAACAGGAATCAAAAACGTCATGCAGACGGTGCACGAATGCGGACGGCCGAAGTATACCCGGGGTTTAAGTCCTTCGTTCATCTTCGGAACACAAATTAAGATATTTTTGATAAAATCTAATGGCTCAATGAGGCCTGCATTGCCAGTAAGATCATTTCCTTTTTCAATGACCAGAAAGGTACTAAAAACATATTTAAAACAGTTCATGTGACTACAGTGGTTCAACCTTAATATTATAAAACGACAAGAATACTTTTTGTGCGCAAAAAAAAAAAAAAAAGGGAGTTTATTCAACGATATCTAGTGATGGGCGATTTCAAAACACCACTTTGTGAAGCTTTGAAGCTTTACGAATCTTTTGTTACGAATCAGTGGTTCGGAGCACGTATCAAACTGCCAAATTCACATGAGTTATTGAAATTTTGAAACACTTGTGATGCAACAAAGCCTCGTTTACTGAAATCAAGTGATTTTGGCGCTCTGAACCACTGATTAGAAACAAAAGATTCGTAAAGCTTCATGAAGCGGTGTTTTGAAATCACCCATCACTAGATATTGTTGAATAAAGTCGTTATTTTGTTTGGTTTTTTGGCACACAAAAAGTATTCTCGTCGCTTTATAATATTAAAGTTAATCCACTGTGCTCACATGAACTGTTTTAAATATGTTTTACTACCTTTTATTACCTTTTTAGTCTTCCGGGTGTGGAACGACATGAGGGTGAGTAATAAATGACATCATTTTCATTTTTGGGTGAACTAACCCTTTAAAAATATTGGTCGGTCAGTGTGGTGTATCCAGCATTCAGGAAACGTTGTTTTGCATGTGACATGAAAATCATAGTCAGAAGAACAAATGTTTCAGGCATGGCAAGGTTTTTGTAGGTTTTCAAATGTCCAGTAGAATAACCCCAAGATGATTTCTCCTTTTCTTCTGGACATCTTTATTTGTCATTGACCCTCTCTCAGCGGGCTACCAGGTGTGGGCCAGGACTGTAGAGGCGTATGTGAAGCAGCTCTGCCACTACGAGCAGTTCCTCAAAGCGGCGTCACATCTTGTTTCCATCCATAAACTCTATGAGGCCATCAACCTTCTGAAGAGCCACCAGTTCTACCGGTTGGAAAAATCAGAATAAGCAATTGTTTGTCATGTTAATGGTGTTTGGCCTGAGTTGAAGGTTAACGTTTGATTTTGCAATAAATCTTCAGTGAGGCCATCGCTTTAGCCAGAGCCAGACTCCAGCCAGAGGACCCTGTGCTGAAAGATCTCTACATGAGCTGGGCTGCAGTGCTGGAGAAGGATGGCCATTATGCTACGGCGGCAAAATGGTGAGTGAAAATACACAATACGCAAACAAGACAGTTCGGTACGTACCTCCGTTTTGAAGTCACGGTTCGGTACAGCAGTGAGGAGAAAACTAAACATAAAATTGCCTTTTTTATTATTAAACTTTTTTTTTTTTTTTTTAACAAATGTGTCTCTGTGTTTAAACAAATTAAATTATAAATATAGCTGCAAGCAGCAATCATCGGGGTTCAAGCGCTTTAAGGCCTTTAAGCCAATGTGTAAAAAAGTAATGTTTTATTTAGCAAGCATGTAAGCAGTTAAATCATAGAAGGAAAAGACAATTTACAGCCAATACAGGCAATTTACCATAGGAAGTATATGGTTTTTAAAGCTTTTTAACGGTTATAGTACTACCAATGGGCCGATCTCCATAAAAGTATGCATGCTTCTTTAGAATCATGTGCCGCATGTGCTCATGTAATGATTCTGAGTTTTTGTTTAGGAACAATAGGCTTTTGGGTAGACTCGGCCATGCCTGTTTCTCAAATGACCCTGCTATTGCTATCCAAAGGCCAAAGTTCAACCTTTTTTTATTTTGCTAACTATTGACCTAGAGAGTCCCGAGAATTGTGCCACAGTGGTTTTATCGAGGTTGAGCCAAAAACCTAGGACTAGTTCGCCAAAGTTGTTGGTTGAAAATATCTCATTCCGTTCACGAGTTATAACCATTTTAGTAAAAGTGTCCCCGCCCACTTCGAACGTTTTGCCACCCCTTAGCGACTGAGAATAAAATAAAACCTAGGACTAGTTTGCAAAAGTAGGTTTTTCAAAAAATACAAAATAGCGAAAATTTCACCATATACGAAATGCTCCTCTCTAGAGTTCATTTCTCTAGCAAACTAACACTAAATGCCTGAGTTAAATGTAATGCTACGGGAGATATTATTCTCAAGCTCATTTATTGATATCTTTCTGCAGTTAAAGCACTGGTTGAGAGGTTACATGGAAACATCGATCGATCATCCTCTCTTCTCCTTCTGCTCTTTTTTCTGGTAGCAAACAGCATTGCATTACCATGCGTGCCCCCTTCTGGATTGGAGTGTGGATTGTCTGTGACTGACTGTATTTGTCGTCTAACTGCATGAACCGAACCGTGACGTCCGGTTTGGGACGAATACATGTACCGTTACACCCCTAAAATATATATAGTCTTCTCTGAAAAAAGTATTTTTTTGGAAACATTTTTGTCTAACTTTTATTATAATTTAAAAAAAAAAAAAAAAATTTATCACAAATTAGCCATTAGAATTAACACGGTTACTTGCATGTTGTGCGTTTTTGTCGGGTTCATATCTAATAGTAAAAGTATGCTTGCAAAGCCTGTGCCAAAATTGCGACTGATTTACCAAAGAATCCACAGTGAAATGTACCGAACAAACAAATAATGTGAGAAATAAACTGAGAAATTCACAAAATAACCCCTTTCCTAGCATTAGGATCCTTTGGAACAGGGGTGTCCAATCTCGGTCCTGGAGGTCCACTGTCCTGCAGAATTTAGCTCCAACTTAACACAACACACCTGCCTGGAAGTTTCTTGTATGCCTAAAAACCTTGATTAGCTGATTCAGGTGTGTTTAATTGGGGTTGGAGCTAAACTGTCCAGGACAGTGGCCCTCCAGGAGCAGGATAGAACACCCCTGCTTTGGAAGGTAATGTTATTTTTAGTTCAGTGATCCTGTATCTCTCTTCTGTCCTTCTAATCTCACTTTCCTTCTCATCTCACTAACCACTCTCACTAAGTGGGTGGGGCCAAAGATGTGGTGTAGAAGTAGGGGTTCATCTGATTCCTTAGAGGTGGTCTTTTATCCCACTATTATGTGAGAATAGAATCATTTTCGGGGCTTGGTTTCAATAAATGCTGTTTTTGGACTAATGAGGAAGTTTTGAGTTCTAAAACTCACAGGATGTTTTTATAGTGCAATGACCTCTTACATGTCGAAAGGTCCAGGAAAATTTGATTTCTCAATTCATGATCCCTTTAAATGTTGTCTTTTTAATAGGGTGAAATGCATTATGCATGCAAAATGTTGGGCTGTTTATTACCAAAAATGTAATATTTAAGTTAATCATTTTAAAATATGCTTTCTACAATTAAAGGGATAGTCCACCCAAAAATGAAAAAAACTGTCATTTACCCATGTCATTCCAAACCTGTATGCATTTCTTTCTTCTGCCAAACAACAAAAAAGAAGATATTTTGTAGAATGTTAGTAACTAAACAGGTTCAGTTCCCACTGACTTCCACTGTATGCACAAAAAATACAATGGAAGTCAAAGAAACTGTTTAGTTACTAACATTTGTCAAAATATATTCTTTTGTGTTTAGCAGAAGAATGAAATGCATACAGGATTGGTACGACATGAGGGTAAGTAGTTTTCATTTTTGGGTGGACTATCCCTTTGACTGAATCTCAACATATACCATATCATAATATTGTATGTATAATATTGTGGTATGATTTTAATTGCTGTATACAGTCAGTGGGGTAATATAATTAAAACTGACCAAAGTATTTTCTTCCTTCACCTGTCAGTTACCTCGCTGCAGACTCGAGCTTTGATGCAGCTAAAATTGTTGCCAAGAAAGGGGATGTGATGTCACTGAAGACAGCGGCTAATCTGGCGTGGATATCAGGAGAAAGTGAGCTCGCACATTCTCTCTCTCTGAGGTGTGCCAAAGACTTGATGCTTTCCCAGGACTGGGTCGCAGCACAGGAAGTCCTGAGGACGCAAGACTCACTTTTGGTTTGTTTCCAGCTGTTGGTTTTCTGTGGGTTATTAGATATACATAATATACATATAATACATAATATACATATAAATGAAATATATAATGATATAAATGAAATTTTCATTTACGGTTTTATAAGGAAAGAAAAATATACTTTAGTGTTGTCTGTTAGTGGATTTTTTAGATTACCATTAATCTTTGTGTTTTGTTTGAGGCAACAGCAATATAAAAGACAATAAAAAATCTAATACATAATAAATACATGATAAATTATTATTACTATGAATATTGTGTGTTATCTAACCAACACTTAGCCATTTGAAACATTATGAAATATACTTTATTCTAAGGTAAATGTCACCTTTTGCTCCCTATAGCATATTCATGGTAACTATAGTAACAGTATCAATGTTCAGTGTATGTAAAGCATCTTTCTCTCCTCTTCTTCACAGGGTCACAGACTGATGTTCTGTGTTAATGAGATCCTCACTCATAGACTGGCAGATACAGATGTGGTCACCTGGACTGTGGCTTCTTCGCACACCTGGTCTAAGTCCTATGAGGAGAACTTCCTCTCCACGGTGCACAAAGTGTGGCAGAACGAGTTTGGAGTGGCGGCTGCTGACCTGGTCAAAGTGAAAACGCTTCATCAACAGCTGAGAGCCATTGAGAATTCTCCTGCCACCACTAGTGTTCCCATGAAGCAAGTATGTGTGAAATTAAGATGCCAACGGAACTACTTGACAGATTGCAATACAATACAATACAATACAATACAATACAATACAATACAATATAATATACTGATGTTGCTCAGTTTAATATTATCACCCATTTTGTCTATGTATTTCATTAAATAAATATTATATTATATGTAAGCAATAAGGTATGAGAGGCTATATCCGTTCGCGTCGTGCCTAACAACACCCTTCAGCGTATTTGCGATAAAGCACTAGCCTCAAGTACCTAATTGCTTTTATAAAAACAGTTACAACACAATACAAATATTAAAGCCAAAAATATGTATCAATGCAACTTTCATGAAGTAAACTTTCACTAAAAGCATTCCTTCCGCCGGAAAAAACTGTCCCTGACTGTGAACGGCAACAGAAGTTAGATTATTACGCCATTAGATGGCAGCAAAGACTGCCTTAATAAGTGTGTCAGTCAGTAGCGAAGACTTTTACATTGAAAAGACTGAATTGTTATGAACACGGAACAAGACGCAACTGACAAATGCTTCGACTAGCGCTGTCAGTCACGGGAAAATCCCTTAACTGTTAAAAGGACAAGATAATACATCGGATTGTTATTATGAACATAGGACTGACCTGAAGGAAAATGCTAAATCTGAATGCAGGTAATAAACTTGCTCAATCGATCTCTTTCTCACAATACTCTACATTATACAGTAAGCTTTAATGAACAATATAAACTGAGAACAAACAGTTTACATTGCTAAGAGTGGTTGCTAAGGGTGTTGTGTAGTGATACACAGAACCGTTGGGTGAAGCGGTCATAGCAGTGTTTTATCATGAATAAAACACAGCTACTGACCAATCAGAATCATGGACATTAACTAACCGTTTTATATAATACAAGTATGCAATACACTCATAGTTGTGCGATATGATCCTATATATCAGCACTGCTGTGATTCAGCTGTACTCACGAGTCTGCAGGGAATCACAGTCATGCTGATGTAGAGCCATATCGCAAGTGTGATGCGAGTGTGATATTGCTTTTATACAACAGTTCAATGGCACAAGTGTATAAATAAATAAGAAACAACAACAGAGAGTCTTTCAAAACCCTCTTTTGTGCAGAACTACTTCCTTCTGCCAGATTCAAATCTCAAGTTGACAGTTTACCAGATAAACCCAAGCCTGTTACTAATTCTAAAACGTCACTTTAGAACTAGCAATGAAGGAATGCTGAGTTGCTTCATCAAAGCTTATTGTATTATGTATTATGAGAGAGAGATCGAGAGCGAGCGTATTACCTGCATCTGATATCCTTCTGGTCAATGTTATATTCATAATAAAAACTGTGCTGTAAGAATGTGTGCTGAAGAAAGCGATATCTTTGTCTTAGTATCCTTTTAACAGTTAAGGGGATTTCCCATGACAGCACTAGACAATGCATTTGACTAGCATTATGACCCCCCCCAATTATGTGAGCCATTCAATTCTATTGTCCAGTGTCCACCCATGTCTCTAGATCATTTCTGACCAAAAATGAGTTTTTCAGTGACCAATACTGACAATAAAAGCTATTATGAGAAGTCTCTTTGATGTCATTGTCAAATTCACTGATCTTTCACTTATTTTTTTTTGTTCCTCAGCTCTTATCTCACATCTCATTGGACATGACACTGTGTGCTTTGAGTCAGCTGTTGTGTGAATGGCCGTCTACTCTTGAGGAGCTACTGCAAGGTCTGACTCGAGGTTCAGAGGCAGGACACTTCACGCTAATGACGGAGATGTGCCAGCTGCTTTTACCACAAGGTGAGGTACACCACATCTTGAGATACACGTCGTCACTACAAATGAACTTTAAAGTCGGCATGAACCGGAAGTTGCCATAGTTTTTTTCCTTCCCTATTGTGGTGTATATCTGAGTGAAACAGCTTCTCAAACCAGAAAAAATGTAGTGCGGGATTTTATTTTGTCCATTGAAAATTGATTGAATAGTTGTGGTTTGTAATTGCTATGATCTATTGCAGTGAACACATCATCAGAGAAGGGAATTCGCTGCAAGAGGAAGGGGATGTTATTTTTTTTAAAGATTACAAGGACACATGAATAAAAAAATGATGTGCATGGATAAATCATTTATAATAAATATTGCAATATTCCATTAAAAAGAAAAAAACAAGAATTGTCTGTTTTGATTTCATGGTGACTTTAAAGCGAACGATTAATTTTTCATGATCCTCTTCTTGCAGGTTTGGAGTCGGTGGCACTTTACAAAGAGAAACTAGACGCAAGTGATGAGAGAAGCATGGCGATTTCTCAAAGTGTGGAGGCTTTTGTCTGTTATCAGCTCATGTATAAGAAATGGTGGAACTACAGTGAAACATCAGCTTTGACTAATAACACCATCAGCAACGGTCACCATTTAACAGAGAACAGCCACAATGAAGATGAAGCAGAATGTAAAGGAGAAGCTCAATCTGATGGCACTTTCTCTGAGGGCCTCTGGAAGGTTCTTCTCTCTGAACCTCATGCCAACCTTCAGGCCACCCAGAGAGCCATGGCAGAGATTCAGAGGAGAGTGACGAGCCTGATTCAGCAGCACAGCCAGTGTAAAGAGACTCGTGTGAGCCCGGAAGCTCTTAGTACTTCTCAATCTGAAACTTCAGAGGAACCTGGAGGATCTACTAGTGGAAATGGGTATTTCGGATGCTGTACCTTTTGAGCTTTGATTCAGGTGCTTCAAAGAAATGTCTAACAGCTCTTTTTTTTTTTTTTTTTGGTCTCTCTTTAGCAGTGAATCTCTCGCTACACTGACTGCCCAGGTTGCTGAACACCATAAAGTGCTCACTGCCATTCCTGAGCTCATCAGAGTAAGTTACTCAGTTTCCTTAATAGGGGAAGTTCACCTAAAAATAAAAATTGTCATCATTTACTCATCCTCAAATTGTTCTAAAAGTTTAGATTTTTTTTTTTTAAGAAAGAGAGAAACCAAACAGTTTCTGGTCCCCATCGACTTCCATATCAATTTTTTTTCAAACTATGGAAGTTAATGGGGACCAGCAATTGTTTGGTTTCCCACATTCTTCAAAATATCTTCTTTGTATTAAAACCCTGACCGGCTCTAATGACAGAATTTTTATTTTTGGGTGAACTCTCTCTTTAACCCTGCAATGCTTGATATAAAATAATAGATAGAAAAAGTTTGCATATGTGTTTTTTGTTGACTCTTATGACTCATATATTATGATATAAGAGAAAATGGAGCTCAGACACCTCAAATTTATTCTGAAGCCCAAGCAGAAATATGCAATTTGGTGCAGTTGCTGATATTTATAGGTCTAAGAAGTAAGATTAAATTCTGATTCTGAGATGTACAAATAAAAATTCCTCAAAGGCCTGATGTATCAAATATGATGGATAATCAAGTAAACCTAAGTTGCTTCAGTGTAATTTTTTATCTTGAAATATTAACAATATGAAAGTTATTCTTACTTTCACAGCAAAAAGATGTTTTAGCATTATATTAAAAGACCTTTTACTTGCTAAAAAGTACAAACTCTCAATCAGATGATCGGTTTGTATTAGATTGTGTACAACAGGTATTTCAGCAACGTTTAGAAATTGGTGTATCTAATATGATAAAGTAGGCTTTAGAGTTAAATTAAACATTTTAACATGCATAATATTTTAAAGGCTGGTCTAAGTTTCCTGTTGTTCAGACAGCTGTTCAGGATTGGCTGCTAAACTTAAATTATGGGGGCAAAAAGGATCTTTGTCTATTGACAGCCATTCAAGAGTAGCCATGTATTCTGACAAAACTTATTTCATTTCATGATGGATGTTTTACCATGAACTATTCTTGTTAGGCTAAAAATATATATATTATGTAATTATATATATTTTTTTGTATAGGTTTTATTAAGAATAAAAACTGCTGCTGTAAGCAATTTATAAATATATATTTGTAAATTAGATGCATATTATGACTTTTTCCTCTCTATTTTAGAAATACCCATTTCCGGACGTCATGGAATGTTGTATCGTCTTGCTGCACATGGAAAAACACTTTACTCTGTTTCCACAGCACATCTGTGCCAAAGCCACAACTTTGTTGCACAAATACGGAACTACAGAATCACTCTGTAAAGCCTGGCAGAGACTGACACACTAACACCTAATGTCCAAATAGCACTTAGTGTTTTTGATATGCAATTACTGTTGTTTGATATGTAAAATTCACTTGACTAATGCCTGTAATAAAAAAAAAAAAAATTCCCCACAATTTACTGTTTTTATTGAAGCAATAGATTCTATTTTATTCTGTCTTTTTTGTCAGCCAAACTCCTTTCACCTAAAATATTTTTTAACCACATTTGCATGTTCACAGATCTTTGTCAATTAATTGTCACATGACATGGAGATAAACAAAATAGCCTTTTTTTTAGTGTTATTGTTTTTGCATTTTAAAATTCATTTAATTTGACTCTTTGTGATTTATACAGTATATACATTTAAGATATATATTTTATTCAATATGAAGTCTAATTTAAAAAAAAAATGTAAATGCTGTAGTTATTGTGTGAGACTTGAAATCATAATGAAACAAAAGTAGTGACTTTTTCTCTATATTGAGTGCAGGACTTGGTTTTATCTATCAATTACTGATTAGCTGGAGGCAGATCTGAATGCGAGTAAGAAAGGGGCGGGGTTTAATTAAACTAAATGATTGGAGTTTAGCATACATCATTAAAGATAAGTGTTACAAAACATAAAATAAAAAAATAATGCATGAATCGTTCACAAAAAGATGCATTATGGAAATAGGGTTAATGTCCACTTTAAACGCATTAAGTACACTGCTTCTGTGGGAAAACACCCTAAAAATCTAAAGACTTCTGACTTTAAAGGAATAGTCCACCCAAATATTTCCTGATTATTTCCTCACCCTGAGACCATCCAAGATACATATGACTTTCTTTCCTCAGATGAAGAGAAATTAAGGTTTTGGAGGGAGAAAAATCCTAGAATGTTTTCATCGAATGCGAGTGCTGCCCAACAGAGACCATTTTTAGGCAGCGTCAAAGAGCTTACATGACCCTCCATGATGAACAAAGGTCTCCTAACGAAAGGATTTTAACTACAGATGCTCGCATTAGTCCAGCTCTGTGAAGCGCATTCACGAGAGTTGAGTAAACATTATTACATTTCATTCATATTGAAAGGTGCAAAAAGTCCAAAACAGACTCATTAAAGTAATAACTTATGACGTTCCAGGAAATCCCTTATATGGACAAAGGCACCTAGCTTAGGTAAATGAAAAGCAGAAATGTTTTGACTGATGAAACGCAAAGACAATCACGATAGCGACAATATATGGCTGTGTTTTTCAAGCCATCAAAGTATTTTCACAACAATGAAGTATATGAATAATGCAGTGCTAACTGATTGAACCGTCTCGTGAACATGCTTTGCAGAGCTAGACCAATATATTTTCCCTGAAAATGCTAATTGATGAACACCCTTATTCATCAGCTGGGGTCATGTGGAGGCCTTTAAAAGGCGCCTAAATATGGATTTGGGACTGTCAAAAATGGTCTATTTTGGGCACTATTCACTTGCATTAGATGGAGAAAAAAAGTCATACACATCTTGGACGGACTTGGGGTGAGTAAATAATCAGAAAATTATAAACTATTCCTTTGAAGACTGTAACAAAGGGTCAGTTTTCAGTACACATGCCTTGTAATTGGACATGAGACCACTGTGGCGATAGAAAACATTTTAATACATAACTGCCTCGAACAACAGATACAATAAAAACACGTACCACAAACAGTCGAGAACGTGTGATGAACAAATTTAAAACTGTTGCATAGGACCAGTGGACTCGTGTTCTCAAAGATGCCCCAAACCTCAATCTAAAATGTATTTATTACAGGAAAAATGCTTAAAGATAGCAATTTCTTTTGAAAGTTTATATTTTAATATACATACATGCTGGCATATTTTAAAAACACAACCCCAAAGTCATGTGTTCCAACATTGAAAAGGCATATCCTCTTATCTCAGTGATGATTAAATCTTGAGCCTTTATAGAAAATATCAAAACAATTCTAAAAAGGACTGAGCATATTAAAATGCCTGGAGTCTTGTAAGTAATAAGATACACAAGCGCTGGTCCCATGCTTAAAACGATGGCGTTTTTAATACTGTAAAATAAAAGATAAAATTTTCAAAAAGCAGCCGATGGGAAGAACAGGAGCACATCTGGAGTCCTGGAACGTTGCAGTGTGATGGACTACAGAGCAGAAAAGAATCTGAGATTAGCTTGTTTGCATTTCCCAATGTCCCTTTAGAATGCATGAATCACTTGAAATCATCTTTGTAAAGAACAGGAAAGAACAATGCTGAGTGGGATTAAAACAAGTGCGTCATCCACTTGATTTTAGTCAGTGCTTGTTGTTGGCTTCCTCCTGCGAGGAATTAGAGATTCCATTCTGACTTTGAGAGGAACCGGATCCCAGGCCATAGAGCCGCCCACAGTACTTGGCATCGTCAATGTTGTCTTCAAAAAACAGCTGAAGAAAAGAAACATGACAGCAGAATGAAGGTTAGAACTGATCAGGTAACATCCCAGCATCAGCTATGGTCTCATTTAGAGAATATTAACCTCTTTTAGGGCTGCTCGATTATGGCAAAAATCATAATCACGATTATTTTTGAATATTTTCAATATTGAAATCACGATTATTGGGCGATATGATCAAAGTCTTATTTCACGATATGAGTAATTTTATATATCAGTGAAATTTCATAATTATGGATACTAATACTAGGTTAACTAATAAGAAAAAGGTCTGCAAAATAATTATATAATACAAGCAGTCAGCAAAACAATAAGTAACAGTAACAAATTACAAACAAAATGGACAAATAAATAGAACAAAATGAAAATACAAAGTGAAATAAACAGCATTTTAAGTTTTTCAGGAAGATTTACTAATAGCTGAGAAGAATAATAGCCTACCAAAAAAAACTTAAATGTAAAATAATACAGCATATAACACTGTAGTCTTATTGTACACATTAAATATAGATTTGTCCTTATTAAAGCTACCCAAGTTATCCAGTCAAGTTCAGTGAGTTATTTTCCTTTCGTCATTTGTTTTCTGATTATCATTAATGACAGATTGTAGCATGTTTATTAGGCTGCTATCACTTTAAGAGCTAATGCATGGATCCAATATACTGTTACACAAGCATTTTCTTTCTCAACGGCGTACATTTACTGCGTTTACGTGAATACCTCCCAAAAAGGCATTTCGACATTTGTGCGTGTACACTTTTAGGCGCGCATCCGAAGCCAATTTGCTTATCCACGTTCAGCTCTGACTCGGAGCGTGCACACATAAAGCCATCTGGGGAACAGTGTCTCTTTTAGGGAGGAACGAAAGCGCACCTCTGTGAAGAAAAGGAAGGTGCGTTGGAAGGAATGCGGCAGCGACACAGTCTTTATACCTCGATTATCTTGTTTTCATAATCGTTGGAAGCCAAAATCGAAATCGAAAATCAATTGCGATTAATCGCACAGCCCTAACCTCTTTCATGCGGAAGAAAGCCATTCCAGTGAGCAGTGAGTCTGAGCCAGCCTGATGCTGCCTGCCGATCCTTTTTAGCTCCAGCTGGTCCGCCACCTCCTGAAGTCCACCCTAAACACAGCAAAACTCACTGATCTTCTTTAACAATGACAATACACAACATCTATACAACACAGGTTACAGTATTTCACATACCTTTAGGTTTTTGCAGCTCTTCATTAGATATTTGACATCATAAATGGCTGGGAAAAAAAGGTTTAAGATCTGAAAGAACTCGTGTTCCTCTTCTGGCAGCCGGGAGTCTGTGAGGAGCTTCACCAGGTAACCAAAATCATACCCACTAGAGAGGACAGAGAAAGCACATAAAAAAACCCTTGAGATCACACTACCTGTAGATGTGCCATTCAACACACTGTATTTTCCAGTACACAAGTCGTGTTCAGTGGCGTAACTTTGTTTTTAGAGGGGAGGGGTGTGCTGGTTATATCAGAAGTGTACGATAATAAATGCATTAAAAAAAAAAAATAACATTATGATGTCCACAAATCAATTCTAATAGTACATAGTTTAATTTACCGACTTAGAACTCATGTTTAATGTGATAGTTTCATCCTTGCATCTTCTATATTACAATATATTGTTATGTTATGTTCATTAGTGATTGTATATCAAGAGCAGGGACATATGTGTGTGCATTTTGTTTTCAGAGAAATGAATAGAGAGTCTCCACAACAGCCTTGAGCGATAGAGTCTGTGTGAAGACTGCGTAGTGTGTACAAGCGCCAAGAACACTGTTGCCTTTCCGCCACTGATAACAGCAACAACGAGCACACAGCATGATTTAAAAAAAAAAAACACATTCCAGTGCCAGATCGCCTCTTATTTAACACAAATGAATGAATGGAGACTGAACAAATGGAGATGTTTCTTTCATATTAAGTATATCCGTGCCGCGAGAAGTTTCAAAAAGTGATGGGGACAACATCGATGCTGGCAAAAAGTGGTGGGGACATGTCCAACCAGCAAATTATGTGCTGCGACATTCCAAAGTGATTTGTATAATGCAATTAATGTCAAGTTGCAAAACATGCTCAAAGCGTACACATTTGGATTTGTGCTGAATTAGCCCAAGTTTATTTGTATGGCACATTTTCAACACGCTGGTAGTTTTGGTTAAATAAATTACACTACCAGTCAAAAGTTTGGAATCTGTAAGATTTAAAAATGTTTTTAAAAAGTTTCTTCTGCTCACCAAGGCTGCATTTATTTAATTAAAAATACAGTAAAAACAGTAATATTGTGAAATATTATTACAGTTTAAAATAACCGTTTTCTATTTGAATATATTTTATAAAGTAATTTATTCCTGTGATCAAAGCTGAATTTTCAGCATCATTACTCCAGTCTTCAGTGTCACATGATCCTTCAGAAATCATTCTAATATGCTGATTTGCTGCTCAAGAAACATTTATGATTATTATCAATGTTGAAAACAGTTGTGTACTTTTTTTTTTTTTTTTTTCAGGATTCCTTGATGAATAGAAAGTTCAAAAGAACAGCATTTATCTGAAATACAAAGCTTTTGTAACATTATACACTACCGTTCAAAAGTTTGGGGTCAGTAAGAATTTTTATTTTTTATTCTTTTGAAAAGAAATTAATAATTTTATTCAGCAAGGATGCATTAAATCGATCAAAAGTGACAGTAAAGACATTTATAATGTTACAAAAGATTATATTTCAAATAAATGCTATTCTTTTGAACTTTCTATTCATCAAAGAATCCTGAAAAAAAAAATATCGTACACATTGGATCTATGCAAATCCCATAGGTGACCTATTTTGATCTCAAAAAGGTGAGTTGTCACTGAAAGGTGAGGAGTTTGCATCTATGATTTCTGAATGAAATAAAATGTCACGTATACACCGATACGTTTTTTTTCTCTCAGCAATGCAATATTGACCTGGTGTGAATTATTTTTCGGAAGTCTTCTGCTCTCACACAAAAGGTGGATGGTTTTTAACCAGAATAAGCTGCAAAACCGGAACGGAACGGAATCATGCAAAAAGTGACTCTCCTAGACCTTTAATACAAAGGCTAAAGCTATAGGCTAAAGTTAGCCCAGAACTTAGTTCAGTACTCGTGCTCTGTGTCTTTTAGTGTGCGTGCGTTTATGTCAGAACAGTGTGCAAATAAAAAGTTTAAATGTCAAGGCTTTAAAACACATGCAAATAATTAAAAAGGGTCATGAATTGAAAAATCTAATTTTCCTTGATCTTTTGAAGTCAGAAAAGAGGTCATTGTACTGTGAAAATATCCTGTAAGTTTCAGAACTCAAAACTTCTTTGTTAGTCCAAAAACAGCTTTTACTGAAACCAAGCTCAGAAAATGACTCATTTTAGATTTTAATATTACAATATTACGTCATAGTGCGACAACAGACCGCCTCTGCATAAGATAATCAATGCCATTCACTGAATCAAAGCCATAAGCCAAAGCTTGTAATCCTGAATAAAATTCAGTGAGTGACGACATCTGTTTGGTCATCAGTGAGACATTAGAACACATTTCATTTTATTTAAAACATGACACTGCAAATGACAATGTATATGTTTTTCACTTTAATAATTTGGGATAATTTTCATTTTTGGGTGAACTTACACTTTAAGCAACCCAAACTCGCAGCATATGCAGAGATGGGAGTTTGAGATGCGCTCCACGCATGTAAATGATAACTGCAACACAAAACGCTATGAAATAAAGCGCGTCAGCCTTTATATGCTTTACCAAAGGCACATTATTGGAAACCCAAAGAAAACCCAATACTATAGACTGAGTTAGCATTTACTGTGAACGGAGCCACTCTGAGACACACGTAACCTGCTGCATAAATATAATTAATTTAAGCGCATATATTTGTTTGATTTAATCCTAGCCTTTGTGATTTCACAATAGCACTACACTGTTATTTTATAATGGTTTTAACATATCGTGCAGCCTTAGAAAACAGTCTAATATTGTGGTTCATGGATTCTCGCCCGTGGATTGCGCCACTTCCTGTATTTTGCCGGGTAATCGACACCGTAAATTGCAATCGAGGATTTTTTTTTAAATCGAGTACCCAAATTTAATCGAGGAATCGATCATGACAGCACTACAATAGATTAAAAAAAAGTGATTGAAGTTATAGAACCAGCAGTTATTCATGGATTTTTCTATTTATTACCTGTGAAACGAGAGCCACTTGACATTTTCACACAGCACCAGGCCTGATGTCATCAGGAGCTCTGCGAAGTAGAGTGTGTCGATGCCCTCCTCCTCGTGCTTCTTAAACTGCAGCCCAGAGTTCTGGAGGAGATCTATGGAGTCCTGGGAGTACATGTCCTCTCTGCAAAACACAGGGCCAAACAACATCTATCATTACTGGCTCAGGCTAAATCTGTAAAAACACTCTGACACTAATGTCAAAGAGATGAGAATGCTGGACACCTACGTCAGATTGAACTTGAAGTTGAACTGCCATGTTGTGGTTCCAGGCGGATAGTCTCCATCTTCATTCATAAACGTCAAGCCAAGCTGGATGATTTTTAAAAGGTCCACGTTGCACCTCAGGAGCTGGTACTGATAATCAACAGTACTACGGAACTCTCCAATGGGACGGACCACCACACCAGGAAACTCTGTGTCCTGATGATCCAAAGCACAAATATGCATTTTTTGTTAAAGGACTTACTGCTTTTATTCAGCAAGGACACATTAAGTTAATCAAATGTGACAGTAAAGGCATTTATAAAGTCACAAAAGATTTCCATTTCAAATAAATGTACCTTTGAGAACATTAAGTAACACAAACTGTTTTCAAAACTGATAAGAAGAACCATCATTAATAACTGAGCATCAAATCAACATATTAGAATGATTTCTGAAGAATCATGTGACTAAAGCAATGATGCTGAAAATTCAGCTTTGCATCACATGAATAAATTACATTATAAAATATTTTCAAAACAGAAAACCGTTACTATAAATTAAAATAATATTTCACAATATTACTGTTTTTACTGTATTGATCAAATAAATGCAGCCTTGGTGAGCAGAAGAGACTTCTTTTAAAAACAATAAAAAAAAAATCTTACCAAACCCAAGCTTTTAATAGTAGTGTATATAAACAAAATATATGTTATTTGACTCGGAATGTTGTCTAAATTGTCATTTTAAAGTTATTATAGGACATTTTTTCACGTTATTAGTAGATAGAACATCAACACAGCCTCACACACCATGGCGATGTAGTTGTAGTTTTGAATTATCTGTCGGATCTTCCTCATCTCCTCCTCCACATTGCTGGCCCAGACCTCACAGATAATTTGACTGGTATCTGCAAGTGCGGCTGGCATGATGATGATGAAGGCTGAGGAACTGATCGAGAATCCCAGCGATCCTGAAGCTCTCACAGGCAAAAGAAACTCTGCCAGGAAGAGCAATTGAGTTAATCAATTATCATGGCATTTATTCTGATTTATCTCTCATGTGCATAGAAATATTAAAAAGTACATGAATATTAATGAAAGACTGATGAATATGAATATACTGATGAATTTCTCAACTCAACCAAATAACTACTTAAGCAACTCAAATCTTGAGCTTGAATCTTATCAGGGAATGTTATTTAATTTACTTACATAGTGGACATACAACAAAAGTAGGTGAACATTAAATTAAACATATTACTGAACATGAACTTAATATTAACATTCACAACGTTTCCAGACCCAAACAAAAAAACTAGCAGTCAGTTATCATTTATTCTAAAAGTAACGCTCATTGGCGTGGAAATACTAAAATAACCATATATATTAATTAAATATTCATGAACATTAATGTCTTAAGTCTAATATAGACAACAATTCACAGGCTAACTAATTTCTAATAATTAATTTGATTAAACACCTTAATTGTTCATAAAAGAAGTAAAAAATAAAAACAAAGTAAATTAACCATGTTTTTGGTGCAAGGGTTTGATATTAGCTTAAAACGTTAGCTTCTGTTATTCTGCTGCCGCCAAACACGCAAACCAAAAACATTTCCATTACAGCGAGAGTATGAAAGGCTACATAAAAATATATAATATGGAGAAATACAAAGTTTCAGACGACTAGTTACCTGGCAGGTTGTTAAGTGTTGTTAAAGCGTAGATGTAGAAGCAGCTGGACAGCTAGCACAGACTCTAAACACACAGCGCGCTGCTTCCGGTTCCGCGGGATTGTGGGAAAATACCCGCCAAAACAATAGCCTTTCAATCATTGGCAGTGCAGAATTAAAAAAAAAAAAAAAACAGCCCGGTGTCACAAAATGATTTAAATTTACTATTTTGTATATCCTAAATGCACAAACGCGATAGATATATATATATTTAATTTTAGTAATATATGGTATTCTTCACATTTAAATATTTTAAATGGTTTAAATTAAACTTTGAACTTGGATATAATGGGCAAGAGGTTATGTGAGTGTCATACATCTATGAGTTGGACAAAGTTTTATGTTTATAGTATTAAGGGCATTCATGAGAATCAGTGTCATTTGTGGACTGTGTGTTTTTATATCATTAATTGAATCATTTGCTGAAAATGCCTCATATTTAGTCTTCTTTCTGATATTTTTACTGTTAGTAACTGCACATAATAGTTGGAATGAGAAGAAATCTGACTGAAATTTTTTTTGACAAAATAAATACAAACACACACAAAACATTATAAAGATTAGAAGAAAGAAACTTTTTATATTTGTTGTGAAACTACAAAACATACTCTTGTGCTGGTGATATATTTACAATTCTGGTTGACAGTACAGTGTCGATGATAAAATTCACAGCTTTCAAAAGTCTCACAAGAAAAAGAAAGAGCACACCCAAATCACAAAAGTGCAATAAATACAAGCTGTACTTCTCCAACCATCACTGTGACCAGATCAGGGTTTTTTTTCCATCATTAATACAAGAAAAAAAAATGCACTGGAGTTTTCAGAATAAAAGTCCTACTGTGAACAATAAACAAATGAATCATTCATGACTACCAGCATCAGATACTGACAGTTTTTTTTTTTTTTTCCTTTTTTAAAGCAAGTATTACATGATTTAGGCATGGTTGGACCAAGCATCCAAATAAAAAATAAAAAAGCCAAATATTATGTCCTTATGAACCTCAGATTTGATAGTTGAAGAGCACCTAATCAATCAAGACAATTCTCTCTCCAACACATACTGTGAACGGTAAGCATACTGTACGACCAGTGAAAACATAAGACATTCTCTCTTGTTCGACAACTCTCAGAATAAGCTCAGCTGTAGTGTTTCCAGGTAAACAGTACACATTTAAAGGGGATATACTGTTTCCCTCACATTTAAATAACCGTAAATTGGTAAAAACTGTAAATCTGAAAAGCTCTGGTAAAAATAATAATAAAAAAGTACCTTAATTAAAAATGCCAATGTGAGAAATATACATCACGCAGCAGCTTAATAAACTGAGCTGGGATGTTTACGTTTGGCAGTGTACTGTCTTAACTGGATCTAAACAGCGAAAATAGTAACATTAAAAAATCTGAAACAAAGACAAAGGAAGGGTTGTACTCGAATAAACTAGGTTAAACTACATTATCTACAAGAAAATGTGCTGCAGAAGACAAAACAACCGAGTACAATGGCTTTAAGGTGAAAGCTATATGATGCTTCTATTTGAATAAGATATGTGGCTAAAAGCTTTGGGACAGCATGATTCAGTTGGGTCTTTAATGTTGTGCGCTGGGGTCAAAATAAATATGCAAACTCCATCTCTTAAATTTTTTTTAGGTGAAATTACAATGGAGAAGAAATTTCGGTTTCAGAATGAGTGCTACAAGGAAATACAAGTTCAGTTCTGTCTGTACGCCACTAGGTGGAGCAAGAGACTAGGCCACATGCACATGTGCATTGCAGATGATGGGTACTGAATCATCCGTACCAGATTCCACACTAGTTTCGGACATTGTGGTATCTATACGTGTTATGACATTGCTACTACAATTCAAACGACATTATCTGGGTTTGAGTAAATGACAGTACATTCAATACTTCCTTGAGGAACAAAGGCATAATGAAGTATAGGAGCATCTAATTAAGAACACAATTGTACATAGTTAATAATATGAGGCGTTCCAGGAGGGAAACTGAGCGAATACAAAACAAACATGTCGAGAGCACAACTGTGTAACATTTTAAATGTGAGCAAAATCAATGAAATTGGGCTGGTAATGCCATCCATAACTGGTTAAATTAAGACAAAATTATGTAAAAAAAAATAAAATAAAAAATAACGTAAATCAGCATCAAATAAAGGGTCGCATGAATTGGGGCTTTTTTTTTTTTTAAAGTGCTACATCTTGGCCTGTGATGCAAAGCTATCGTTGCGTTGAAAAGGGATTTTAATGACACGGTAGTAACATTCATAGTCATATACTATCGAGATACTTCAGAAAAAGATTTAATTGAATATTTAGCATATATATGAAGACTTTAGTGAAAATCAATATTAGCATAGAGGGAGCGCTCATTTACATAACGCAAATCACAAGTGACTCCCTCCATATGAGGAGTCTCCAAACGGATCTCTGCAGTGGCGTGCGGTTCATTATTAAGTGTTTACAGGGAGAGCTGGGAATTATCAACTGTGTGCCTTCACAGCTTGCAGTGCCCTAGATGCGTTGCCGTTTCTTTGCCTCGGTAAAGATACAGTTCCAGATTTCAATAGTATTTTTCATAAACGTGTGGGTCATATTTTTGGAAATAATAATAATAAATAAATAAAATATTACAGAATTGTTTTATTTTTGGATTTTGACTGGATTTTCATGACAATTCTCCCCAAATCTAGTGTACTGTAATGCAAAAATAAATGCAGTAATGCAATACTGTAATAAGTTTTCTGTCTCACTACGAAAGTAAGGAGTTAAAAAAAATCAAATTTGATCATTTTTAAAGTAATGATATATATATATATATATATATATATATATATATATATAAAAACAGAAAAACAGCTTCTATAGGTTAAAGTGGCAAGTATTTATTGACCTCCCCTTATACTTAAGCAGGAACCTGACTCTCTTAAAGGTGCAATGTGTAAAATTTGAGAGGATCTATTGACAGAAATGCAATACAGTATGCATAACTGTTTTCAGTGGTGTATAAAGACCTTACATAATGAACCTTTATGTTTTTATTACCTTAGAATGAGCCATTTCTATGTACATACACCGAAAGTCCCCTTACATTTTGTGCCGGCATGTTTCTACAGTAGCCCTAAACGGACAAACTGCTCTACAGAGCGCATTTCATCACTATGTTGTTCTTCTTCTAAATTGTTCCAAGTTTTAAAGGTAGCTTGCATCTTAGCTATGTTGAATACCCATGAAGAAGTAGTTGTAGTAGTAGTAGTCGTCATCATCTGGATTATTAGAAGCAGAGACTGTTCTTTGTTAGAAGTAAGAAGAAGCTTCATTGCTTGACTGGTTTCTCTCTGCTGTCTCAGACAACATCTGTCTTGTGTCGGACAGACGGCCACTGTAGCTTCTCTATGTGCTTCGAAAGGGAGGGGTGATCACCGTTGGTTGCAGTTCGCAACCTCACCGCTAGATGCCGCTAAAATTTACACACTGCACCTTTAAACCTAAATGGAATGGAAAAGGACTGGAAGGCCAAGAAAACTTTCAAAATCTGATGAGAAGTTTCAGTTTCTTCTTTGAGAAACTGGAATAAGTCCAGGAGGTCACACTAAAATACTGATTTTTGCTTAAAGAAGCCATTTTGTTCTGATTTTTTTTGTACATATCTCAGGTATTTTCTGTTTGTATATTAATAAAGAGAGAAAAATAAATATGGATGGTCATTAAAACAACAAAGCTGGTGGTGGCCTAAGACTTTTGCACAGTACTGTATACATACATACATACATACATATATATATATATATATATATATACACACACACACACACATAATATATATATATATATATATATATATATATAATTATTTTTTTCCTTCACATTACAGTCAAGAATTTGGGGAAAAATGCACTCAACTGTCATCAAATTAATCCCACATTATAAGTAATTTTAATGGTTCTTATGTAAATCTTATGCAAAATAGAACTCATCTTCATTTGCTTATGGTGTGAAATATGATACATTTTCATACATATGATTCAACACTCTAAAGGCTCCTCTACTTGTAGGTAGCAATAAAAATATATTTCGGTTGGACGTAAATAAAATGATGCTAATGTTTTTGTTTTGAAGCTTATTAGTCACATATAAAGCTAACCTGTTGAAGGACGTGAGGGGTATTTTTAGATTAGAAGAGGTCCATATCGGTAGAAATGAAATACTATTACAACAGGCCACTGTAGAAACCAGCATGGAAAGTTAATACAACCCAAAAAGACGCTTGAAAGTTTCCAAAGATGCAACAAGAGCTGGGAAACAGGGTTTCACTTTAATGGGATAGTACGATCTTTGCGTTCACAATGTGCTTTTTTGCTTTATTCTCTATTTGAATGCCTTTTCCTATTAAAGTGCATGAACTATCTGATATTCTACCTGAGAGTCTGTGGAACTAAGTGCAGTTTCTACATCATTTTACGAACATTTGCACTAACGTGTCTTGTTTGCATGTGCAATTAACAAAACGAACACGAAGAGCTGTTAGCAATCGATTTAGTCTACTAACCGGTCTAGTTAACTCATCACGCTTTAGTTTCATGCTTCCTAACATCTGTAACCATTTACACATTTGCAAATTTCTTGAGACTGTCGAACATAAATGTGGACAGATGTGCTTGCTTCTAGAGGGACGTGACTGGAATAGCAGGATTTATGCCCGTTCATTTTGTCATAAAGTTCGAGTCCTGAACCCTTGTGCTATGAACAGAAGTAGTACCATAAGTATCTGTATTCACATCTTCAAGAGTTACAGTAAGCAGTCCTGCTCGATAGCAGAGCAGCAAGTTTCACACTCGTTTCAAAGACGCACTGTTGTTTTTGAATGACCACTAAAATACCTAGAACAGATACTGACATACTCTTATTAGTAACAGAACATGGTGAAATTTAAAAAATAAATCTATCTAAAAAGAAAAAAAGAAAAGAAAAGAAAAAAACACGGATCTATACAATTTCAGTTTTGAGAGTTAAAACCCAGTGTTTTAAAATGACATTTTTCCTGCCCAACATACATTTTCCTGTCACACCATTCTTCATTCTTCATAATACCGCAAGATGTCAGTTTTGTCTCCATGGAAACAGAAGCAGTTAAGAAGGATATCTTCTACACGTCGTCGGCTGGTAGGTCAGGAACGTTTATCTTCGCTCTGGTGAAGAACGCCATCTTTTCTCTAAGAGAGGTTACAGCAGACAATAAGCAGAGCTTGAAACAGGATTGTATCAGATATAATACAATAGAAGGGTCTTTACTTGATATTAGCTTTGTTCCAAATCCCAGTGAGCTGCTTACGAAAGAATTTTAAAGATGCACTCCAGATGTGTTCATTTTGGGCAAATTTTAAGGTAGCATCACATATATCCTTCAAAGAGAAGGCAATTCCATAATGCATTGCAATGAATCACAAATAAACAGAAAATGGTTCAAAGTCTTTGAAAACTGATTATTTTACCCCAATATTTGTGCGTCATGTATTTTTATGATTATGAAGCCTTTTCACATTTCCAGGTTCTTGGAAGCGGAAATCGTCGTGGCTTATAGTGGCGAATGGAAACTACAACAAATACAATTGTTGTATTCTCATCGGCTCCAATAGCAAATAAATATATATATATATATACATACGATAGCATTGCTATGGCTTTCCAAAAGGGGAAAAAAATTAAAAATATCAAGAGACTGATTACCAAGAGATTGTCAAATCTGTCGTCAATCCATCAGCCACTGTGTTAGAAACACTCACACAGCAGCGTTAACTAGTTTTCTGAAATTTAATGCCAACGTAATATAACACAGATTATAGTGTTATAAATGTATATGATTAAAAAAAAAAAAAATGAAAAACTTTTCTAGATTTACAGTGAATAAAATTATTTATTATTTGTCGTTCCAAACCCACAAGGACTTACATTCATCAAGCAATTTTGCCATATTTTCTAAAGAGACATTATCCCTTTATATGATGAACAGATTGAACTTAGGATTTTATTCACCTATAAACAGCTAACATAAACAGAAGTTCAACCGTACTTGCTTGACGCATGAGAACAAACCTCATTGGTTCTTGCGGAAACTCAAACATGCTAAGTAACGCACGAGAATGAACCTCATTGGTTCTCGCACGTCAAGCAAACATGCTTGAGCTTCCGTTAACCACAACGGATGTGTGTGTTGATGAATGTTTATATGTGAATAAAAGCCTAAATTAAATCTGTTCAGCATATAAAGTGAAAAAAATTTGGACTCAACCTCTCAATTCATATAAATGAGTTTTATGATCTCTTTATGAACTTTTTGAAGTGTCATTTCATCAAAAAGATCTTCATTTGTGTTCTGAAGATGAACAAAAGTGTTACAGGTTTGGAACGACATGAGGGTGAGTAGATGACAAAATTCTTATATTTGGGTGAACCTTTAATAACTGTGGAAACAAATCATCAGTCTGTGAAAAGGGTTCATTAGCAACATCAGACTCTATTGGAATCAACTGTGAGTTGATTCTCCTGTGGAGATTAGGTGAAGAGAGCTATTTGAGCATCACACAGAGTTGCTGCCAATGTACTGTAGTGTGATTCAGATCAGACGATTATGAGCTTTCATTTCAGTTTAAGATGCCGACTTAGGGCCAGATTTACTAAACGGCAAATTAGCGCGCAAGTGCAATTTAAAAAAGCACCAATGGGATTGGAAAGTTCTGCGCGTGACCTACTGATGACGCGCAAATTAAAGAACACAGATAATTTCCATAATTACCAACACAATCTACCAAGAGCAGTGCAAATTAGCGTCTGGATTAATATGCTTTTTTGGGTGGTAAATAATGGCGCAAATACCAGTAAATTGATGAGTGCAAACCTTAGTAAGTCATCTCCCATAAATTTTGCATCTGAAAGGGAAACTCCTACAAATTCATATGCAATAAGGTCAGCTGCAAAAATAACTGTGTCCACGCCTTTTCAGCTCTATTTTTTCATTGCGCGTCTTTAGTAAATCCTGACAGTAGTTTTTAATGCCAAAAGAGGGTTTGTGCTGGAGCTAGCTGTTAATAAATCTGGCCCTAAGAAGGTAGTTGCCTATGTAGGCAGTAGACAACAAGCCAGCTCAGTAGGTTTTGGAATTTATCCATTTCCCCCCCAATAACCTAAGATGTTTAAGATCAGTTCAGAAACAGTGGCTTGGATAGGTAGCAATTAGGGGTGATGATTCAGTATGTACCTTGGTTTTGGTTTTGAAGTCACGGTTCAGTATGTTTTTAGTACAGCAGGGGGAAAAACATACCATGTTTCTTTTTTCAAATTAAATAAAAAAGTGGTTTACTGAATTATGTCTGTCTTTAAATAAATAAAAGTCTTTCAATATTGCTGCAACCGGCAGCAACACACACTGCAGTTTATGGTGCTGTTGTAATTGGGGGAAGAGATTTGAAGTGCTTACACTTTTGAATGCAAAATATGTCAGCAAAATATTTTAGAATAAGGTTAGAATCATTGGGCTCCCATTCTATTCCGCTCCATCTACTCATTCATTGAAGTATTTGAAGTTAAACATAGACTTGCATGCTGTCAGGATAATCCTTTATGTGAAATGGAAATACTTGCGTGAATTTGTAACATTTACAGGTAAGTATACAGACTTAATGTGTAAGCTGTGCGCTGAGGAAAACATGTCTCAAACGCTTTAAACAACACGTGCGTCTGATGGTAGGGCAAGCCATGTACGTTTATGATTTAGTTTTAAGTGCTTAATATAAAGCACATCTCATGTTTAAGATCACTGTATTCAATCGTAACAAACTTGCATAACAAACCAAAAGACCAGTACCAAAAATTTTTCTGAACCATTACACCCCTAGTAGCAAAAATGCCCACCTAAAGGACTGGACCCCAGGGACCTCCTTGAGGCTCTGCCCACGGATCTTGTGCACATCCTTGGCTGCTGCTCGCATCATCTTTTCTACCCTCTGTTCTTGTAGCTGCTCTTCCTGGGTCTGAGGAGAGAGTGGTGACTCAAAATCAGATGCTGGACAGGATGACGAGTCGTTTGTGGATTTGTTCAGTAGGTACTGGGACTGACCTGTCTCTCTGCATGTTTGAGCAGCAGACGAAAGCGCTCATCCTCCTGTACCCATGTGGGGAGGACGTGCTGGCCCTGCTGTCGGGCGTTCTCCAACTGCTCCTTTAGCTCCCGCAGCACACGCAGTTCCTCATTCAATCGGCTGTGCCGTGTGCGAGTGACCTGCAAGTCTAGCTCCAGATCCAGAGAAGTGCGCAGAAGCCCGTCCAGACCTTTGACCTGCATGGGTGGCTATGTGTGTGAGAGAGAACAGAGGGGTGAAAACTCATTCAATAGTACTGTTGTGTCATCAAGGGCCAGTTGCATGAACTCAGCCTTTAATGTTAAGACTGTGTCTTAAAGGGTTAGTTTACCCCAAAATTTTGCCTTTAATTACTCACCCTCACGTCGTTCCAAACCTGTAAGACTTAAGTTCATTTTCAGAACGCAAATGAAGATCTTTTTGATGAAATCTGAGAGTTTTCTGTCCCTTCATTCCCTTCATTGACAACCAGCATAATTGACACTTTGACGCTTCAAAAAGTTCAGAAAGAGTTCTTAAAACTAATCCATATGAATTTAGCGGTTTAGTCCAAATTTTTAAAAAAATACTTTTTATGATGAACAGATTTAATTTTGGCTTTTATTCACGTTCACGTGAGAACAAACCTCTTGCGGAAGCTCAAACGTGCTGCGTAACATGAGAATGAATCTCATTGGTTCTTGCATGTCAAGCGAATATGTTTGAGCTTCCGTTTACCACAAATGATGTGTGAGTTGATCAATGTCTCTTCAGAAAATTTGGACTAAACCGCTCAATACATATAAATTAGTTTTACGATCTGTTTATGAACTTTTTGAAGTGTCAAAGTGTTAGTTGCGTAGGCTGTCTATGGAGGGTCAGAAAGCTCTCAGATTTCATCAAAAAGATCTTCATTTGTGTTCCGAAGATAAGCGAAAGTCTTACGGGTTTGGAACGACATGAGGGTAAGTAATTAATGACAGAATTTTCATTTTTGGGTGAACTATCCCTTTAAGAACTAGTTTGACCAACTAGCAGTTAGACAAGAGGTAATCAGTCTCACTTGTTTCAAAATAGACCAATCTACTGTTTTATGTAACTGACTTAAAAAAATTTATATCAATCTTAAAGAAAAAAATGAGATGACAAACTTTTTAAAAAAAAACTAGTCTAAGCAGTTCATGCAACCGATCACGTCAACAATCCATGCACAGCATTTTACATGCTTTGAAATGTTTTAGTAAAAAATATATGTAGATAAATATTGTTTGTTGTTGTTGGGACTCAAACATCTGTGAGCACTAATGCAAATTCTTCTTCAAAATCTTAGGGAGATAATACAAAATGCATGTTATTTTTTATTTAGTATTGTCCTGAGTAAGATATTTTACATAAAAGATGTTTATATATAGTCGACAAGAAAAAAAAATTGCTGAATTTATTAAAATGGCCCCGTTCAAAAGTTTGTGAACCATTGATTTTTAATACTGTGTGGTTACCTGGATGATTCAAATTTTTCTTATTTTGTTGAAATATCTTTTTTTTTTTTTTTTTCGTTTACTACTGCCCTTCAGAAGCAACAGAAGATACTTGCATGTTTCCCAGAAGACAAATAAAGTACAATTTACCTTGATCTTCAAATTCAAAAAGTTTTCACCCCCTGGCTCTTAATGCATCGTGTTTCCTTCTGGAGCATCAGTGAATGTTTGAACCTTTTTAATAGTTGTGTTTGAGTCCCTCAGTTGTCCTCAGTGTGAAAAGATGGATCTCAAAATCATACAGTCACTGCTGGAAAGGGTTCAAATGTGCAAAAAATGCTGGAAAACTGAAGAATCTGCAGGACATGGAGGATTTTTCTGAAGAACAGAGCTCAGTTTAACTGCTCAGGACAAACAAGCGACTCATGAACAACCATCAAAAAACAAAAAAACAGTCGTAGATCATCCAGGTAACCACACACAGTATTAAGAATCAATGGTTCACAAGCTTTTGAACAGGGCCATCTTAATAAATTCAGCTATTTTCTTTTCTTGTCGGCTATATATAAACATTTTTTATGTAAAATATCTTACTCAGGACAGTACTAAATAAAAAATAACATGCATTTTGTAATATCTCTCTTATTTTGTTAAAATTATTCACATTCAGATTCTGCAAGTGGTTCACATACTTTTTCTTGCAACTGTATATATATATATATATATATATATATGATTTCATATATTTCAAAATCATATTTTTTTTTAATTGAAGAGTCTGTGGAACTAAGTGCAGTTTCTACAACATTTTATGAACATTTGCACGAACATGTTTGCATGTGCAATTAACAAAATGAGCATGGAGAGCAGTTAGAACCTAGTTTAGTCTACTAACCAGTCTAGTTAACTCATCATGCTTTAATTTCATGCTTGCTAACATCTGTAATCATTTACACATTTGGAAAAAAAAAATTAACTCCAACTTAAGACTGTTTATAACAAAACCTACATCTTTAACCCCTACACCACACCACCATTTACCTCACATTTGTAGGATGCTATATTTTTATATTACCGCTTTAAAAGGGGGTGGCACTTTACTCCCTTTTAGGGTACTTTAAAAGCTTGTACTATAAATCATTGAAGCTCTCTGTACAGTCCTCATTAAGCAAATCAAAGTTACACTCTCACTATGACACAGCTTTAAAAGACTCAATGTAATGTCTCCCCTAAGGTACAGTGAGAGCAAACCTTCTAGACTATTTAAGGCCCTGTGGAGTGGCTCAGCAAACCCATTTCCTCACTCCGAGACTGTGCTTCATTAACACTGACCTCAGGTCAGCACAGAAATGTCGGTATTAAATATTAAACTACTGCTAACAAGCTTAAACTCCCCTTTCTAAGGAAAGTGTTTAGCTTTAGGGTTAGTGAAATGCATGCAGTTTCTTAAGAAAAATCCAATGGGATCCCTAAATGGAATCTGATTCTAATTCTGATGTTCTCTTGAGATTAACTGCACAATTCTTATGATTGGGGTCCCATTTGAGATGGCTGAAGCATGTTTATCCAGTTGAAATTTTGTTTCAAATAGGCCATTGAAGCTATTAAAGCTTGAGCTATTAAAGGACAATGAGGACCAAATTGAGCAAACAAGGTAAGCGGTTTTGAATCATGGCAAATTTTAAAATAGTAAGATTTTTCCCAAATGAGTGGATGTAAATGTGTAATATTCTCATATGTTACCTTCTTCATTCGAACACTGCGTCTCTCAGAAGCGTTCCGGACGAATGGAGATTTCTTAGAAAGGGTGGAGCTGTCACTGTCGCTGCGGTTGATCTGGAGATTTGATCAATGTGGGCATTGGTAAAAGTTATAATAATTTCAATATTTAAATACATTTGTGTGTGTTTCTATGATCTCACCCTGCAGATATACTGGCTTTGAGGTCCAGGGGAAAACGTCTTGGACCGGATGATGGTGTTTCCTCGCATAAAAGGGTTTTGCTGATGAACATCATGTCGTCGCTCCTTAGGCCGAACTACAGAAGCAGAATGGGGGAGTCCATCCATACTTGTCTCCTTATTCACCTTATGAGGCAAAGAGCGGATGTCAGCAAGTCTCATTGGAAAGGTACAAAAAAAATCTCCCATAAAATCAATGAGAAAGTTTTTGCTGTGTAAATGAATCATGTCACCTTTTCCTTTATGACTGTTGTTGGTCCAGGTTTAACTGGCTCTTCCTCCTGTTCCCACTGGCATTCATCGGGGTAGAACTCCTCATCCTCTTCAACGTCACAACAATCTCCATCATCAAACACGTCACCCTCTAAAGCCTCCGTGGGCCTATCAGATCACACATATGCCATTTTACACCAGGGTTATTATGGTTCAAACATTATCATTTTCCTATGCAATTTTCATTTCTATTTTGTTTTAGGTAGTTTTAATGGTGCATTAATAGCTTTTATTTTGCTTAAAGGTAAAGTATGTAATTTCTGCAACACTAGTGGCACCTTGCAGAACAGGTAAAAGTAGCATATTTTCAATAAACATATTAGATATTAGAATACTTTTAGCTGTGTTGCTAAGTGTCATGAGTAAGCAACTGAGTAGACGAACACTCTGTCTAGAGCAAACGCGAGCTTCTCTCATAATAAACCCATCCAAACCCATCGCTTTAATGTGTTCATGACATGGCTGTTTAATCTCTGACAGTCTAAATGCAACGAAATTCGGCTTGCACTACTGTACCCAAAGCTCAGTATATTTTCCTGTGTTACTTGTCAGTCATGGTCCCATACCAGCTAAACACCCTCCCATGAAGTATTGTGAAGAGCATAATCAAATTAAAAATGGAGAAATATAAAACTACTCATTTACAAATGTTAATTATATGTATAAAACAATATATTTTAAGTTTATTGCAAAATATGCATTTATATACAAACATTTTAGTATTTTGAGAGTGTAGTGAGATTGACTCGATTACGTCATTCACAGTGGGAGTGGGTGGAAAGAGCAAAAGAGCTATTTTGGAGCATGTTGCTTTTTTCGATTCTCTGATTGATGTAATTTTCTGTACAGCATCATGGATAATGTATTTGTTTTTCACCAGGAATTCCACTGTTAAACACGATTATTTTAAAAATAAGCTGAAATAACGTGGGCTGACGGCTTCAGGGGACGCAAACATCATGGATTAACAACCTCGCAGCTCACAGTAAGGCTGTCTTTAAAGGTTTATATGTTATTGTTCAAAATAACAAGTTTTTACTTCTGGAACCGAACTGTTGCACTCTATTAGTTGAGCTGGAAAGAGACTGACAGATCTGTGTGGACCGCTCTCAATGTTTAGATGGTGCCTGGGAGGTTTACACTTTGTTTACTTGGCCTCTTTACACTTTATGGCATACTAAGAATAGTTAATGAACAATAAACTGGGTTAAGAGAATAGATTACATAAAAATAAACCATATTTATTTTTATATAACAAAAAAAAATCTTACATATTTCAACTTTAAGTAATTTCATTTTTATCTTATGAAAATGACTACTTTTAGTTTTGCTTTCATTTAGTTTCAGTGTTACCCACAAAATGTTTACTATTGTTTGTTATGTGCTTTATATATTCATAGTATAACTGCATCATACTTACAACAACAAAATTACCATCAAAGTTCAAGTTTAATTTGTCCAATGAAAGTTATTTTTTTGTAAATTAATGTAGTTTTCTTAAGATGTGGTCAGATTAGGGAAACTTGGGTGAAATTACTCAGACAAAGAAGGTCCATTTTCCAACCATTATTAATATTTTGACCCATGCTTACTCACTTCTAAAACTAAGCAGTTTTATATTAGTCAACACGGTGGATTCAAAGTTGAATAAATTTGAATGCAATGTGAAATCCATGAAAATATTTTACCTCATGCAAAATTCTAATTTGCCTGGATTCCTAATAAGACGACTGCATTTTGCTGTTCAAAGGTAAATGTGACCACACTCTTAGGCCAAAGTTTCAAGAGTGACAACTGCATTAAAATATGGGAGTGAATCCCCCTAAATTATCATTCCTTGTGTGTACAGAGCATAACTCACTCCTGAAATTGAGATTAATGACACCGTGGTAACCATAGCAACGTTCTGGCATCTCGAGTGTTTGGTATTCGTTATTTTTGACCAAATTATTATTACAGCAGCCAAATAAGATTACCATGGACAGAGTCATCTTGTTTTGTTTATGCTTGTAAGGCTGCTTCACAGACTGCAATTTTGCAGTGTTGCCATGTCCAAATATTATTAACACAATTATTAAGTGTTTTTGGGCTGCTTGTTTGAGCTTGATATCTGCAAACAAGTCAGGAAGAGTCAAGACAAACAGAAGAGAGAAATGTCTCTGATGTGCATTTAAATTAACAACTAGTTGTTACTAGTTCGTAGAATTTTGCGGTTGACACTACATTAATTTTTTCGGGAGTCAATCCAATTGGAAAACGCAAATTACTGAACTGTGTGTGTGTACAAAACAGAATTAAGCACTAAAAGGTGAACCGACAACCACATTTAGCTGCAGTATGTACGTGGCCTTATTCTGTCCATTTCAAAATCTACTAACACATGTAGTAAATGCAATTAAATTTTCATTATTTCGCTTTTATTTATTTTTTTCATTTTAGTGAGCGAAAACAAATATATAGGTAGTTTTCATTTATTTTTGGTAGTTTTCACTAATGTAATTTACTTCATGATACAGTAATAGTATCTGATATAATATCTATCAGTACTGAAAGTCATAGTGCTCAAAAATAAATTGAAAGTTATTGCTGTGACTTAAGAAACGCGACTGAGTTAAACCGTAATGATCCTAAAACAGCAACACTTTTACTTGTCTAGTCTGCAACCTTTCAGAAGCGAGTGAGAGAGGGTGGAAATGCTCTTGAAAAATGCTGCCATGCCACATTCCTGTCCTTGTTTTTAATTTCCATGACATGTGGTTGTGGTTGAATCATCATTTGAAAGAATCAGGCCTTGTATAGTGCAGTTTTGGTTATAATCATGAGACTGCCCTTCAGCCAATCAAAAAGAGGCACGGAGAGCTAATTCACCAAGTGCACACGTGTATCGAAAGTGTCCAGAAAATCGTATGAGAGAGGAATGCTGCTCAGTGTTGCTCATGCACTGCCCTTGGATCAGCTGTTCACCCTGTTTATGTTACTAATGTAATTTTGGCAGAGCAGATCAAACACCAGGGAAAGCGAGTCATCGTGTGCCGTTACGCTGTCATGAACTCCCGAGAGACAGCAGAAAGGAGGTCAGTCAATAGGAAAATAGGGGTTGGAAAAATAAGTGAAGGAATATGAGATTCAAACAGCTTGTTAATTGTTTGTGTTGATCCTGGGTGGGATACTGGATGTGACATGAAACCCAGACTCACACTGACACATTGTTAAGTTGACAGCTGTGCTAAATGGGATTAAAGATTATTATACTGGTGCTTCGTCACAAGTTGTGGCAGGTAACGTACCAGTCCTCCAGCGGAACGTTCTCCAGGTGTGCAGTGGTGGTCTCTGAGGTGCTGGGAGCTGAAGTCTAAAAATACATAAAGGGATGAAGATTATTATTATGTATAAACATCCTTGATTTAGGCTTTTCTGCAATATGCTAGTTTAAATTTGTCTTATACCTGTTGGCAACAGATGGAAGCTAATATCATCTAATACTTTATAAATGTAATACTTTTTTTAGATGATCTAATTGTAAGTCATTTTGGAAAACAGGGTCTGCAACATGATTAAACGTAAATGCAATAAGGCACTTTTTACGAATAGGGTACAATTTTGTGTCCTGTTATTGTTTTAAAGGCATTAGATGCATATGATTTTGTTGCAAAAAATGGATAGTTCAGATTAACTATTATTTAACATAAAATTAACCTAGCATGAAAGGTAGATATATTTAAATGCATAAATTCCTTGTAAAATGGTGATTTTGGTCTCTCCCAACTTAGAGGTCATGACCTTCTCCACTGCATTCAACAATTGAAATCAAACTATAATAATTTTCACTTTGTCAAAACTACAATTTTTAAATTATCAATTGAATTAAAGTAATATTATAATATCAGCATCTTACATTTTGTTAAAAAAATATACATTTGCAATACCATTACCCATTATGCATTTTTATTTATTTTTAATTTCATATATTTTATCTATTTAATGTTGATGTCTATTGATGTTTACTGCTAGAAAGTAACAAAAATCATCTCACAAGACAAAAAAAGCTTCAAGCCTTATTTTGTACCTTATTCGTGGAAAGTGAATAAGCAAAATGCAGATATAATTCTTTAATCCATCTTAACAGAACAGGCTGTTTGTAAATTCAAAACTGCTGAAAAGAAGTGAAGCAACTAATTCTATGTAATTTGATCATCAACAGTACTAGACAGCAGAAAGGACACTTTGGGCAAGAAAGAATCCATTTTTTCATCTGAATGACGCAACCGAATATAATTTTCATGAAGACTCCATGTTCCTCAACGAGCTTAACAGTTTGGCAAGACTGTTTCCAAGAAACGTTAGTAAGGCATTTAGCTGTGGTGAGGTAAAATGAGTTATGCATTATGAGTGTGTGTTACCAGCTCCTGCTGAGCGAAGACCTCTGTTTCCTTGTGCTTTCTATCCATTTCTGGCATGTACGTGCAGTTGAGGAGGTTGTACCACTTGGAGCACCACTCCTCTGAATACTCCTCATCAGCCAAACTGATCTGAGCACCAGCCTTTCAAGACAAAGAAGAAAGGAAATTAGTTACCTAGGCTTGTATTTACACAGCATTACATAGAAGGAAATATGATTGTATTTAGACACTTTATTGACATTTAGCCATCACGCTGTTTGCTCAATCTCATATCAGACACTCACTAGACAGTCCTCTCGGCCAGATTTGCTGGTGGTACAGACATCAATGCGTAGGGTCTTCTGTCTGAGAGCAGTGGAGGACATCTGCAGGCTAAAAGCTTCTTTGAGCTCTAAGGGTTCCTGCGGTAGAGCGCCGTGGGTGCGGAACAGGCACCGAACGGGCTCTGAGCACGGCAGCACCACCACACGAACATATCTGCAATAGATTAAATGCAACCGAAGTTAAAATCTAATTAGAGATGGTCTTTAAGTAAGTTAAGTGACATGTGAATGCCAAGTATGGTAACCCATACTCGGAATTTGTCCTCTGCGTTTAATCCATCCAGTTAGTGCACACACTTTAGGAGTAGTGAGTAGTGAACAAACACACACACACACACACACTGCAAACTGTGGACTAGGGCAACACGATAAATCGCAATTAACATGAAATTGTACATTCAGAAATTATGAAATCGCAATAGCTGCGATTATTTTTTTCATGCGCAGCTTGTCAATGAAGCATGACTCTGTGATCAGTAGTACATGCTGCTCCATCTGAAAGCACTGTGAGTTTGAGTCGCTTATAACGTGCATTTGAAAAAGCAACACGCATCAAATATCTTTCCAAAGATAAGCATTTATGAACCTCTTGTCCAACAAAAGATAACATTTTATTACACATTTTTACTCCAAACTCCCTTCATAACATCAGTTGAGTTTTTGAAAACATCCTTCTGTAAGTTGATGTGGCTTCTTACACAGAATAAGGCACTCAACATATTATTTCATAGTATTATATACAGTGATAAAGGCTATGTTGGTTAGCATTGAAATATAAATATACTTATTTATAATATAAATATACGGCAATAGCATGATGCCCATATGGATTTCATGGAACAATGTGCATTATATTGTACTTCTGCGGGGCATATTTGGAGTTTCTGCGTGAGAGCGCCCTCTGGCTTTCAGATGGAGCAGCATTTACTACTGATTACAGAGCCGTGCTTCACTAAGAAGCTGCGCATAAAAAAATAGCAGCCTTTGCCAAATTGCGTGTGGTTTAATTTCGTGCAGCCCTACCCAGAGCAGTGGGCAGCCTTTTTTTTTTTTTTTGTGGTGATGCCCAGGGAGTGATTGGGGGGTTAGGTGTCTTGCTCACTGGCACCTCAGTCATTTCTTGAAACTCGAACCCACAACCTTTGGGTTACCAGTCTGACTCTCTAACCATTAGGTCATGACTACCCAAAAAGTCAGAGATGCCCTTTAAAGTCAGAGATGCCCTTTAAAGTCAGAGATGGGCATGTACACCATAGATCAGTGGTTCTCAAATGGTGGGAAGAATAAACTTCAGGTTTAGGTATCAAATAATTCAATAAAATGTCAATTCAAGGAGTCACGATTCAGTTTAAGATTTACTAGACCTTCCAATCTGTCACATACCTTGAGGCAACAGATGCAAGCTAATTATTATACGATACTTTATAAATGTAAACCTTTCTGTCATTTTGGAAAACAGATTCTGCTGAAAGTAGAGGCATTTTTATGACTAGGATACTATTTTGTGTCCTAACCTAAACTTTTAAAAGCATAAGATGCACATGTTTTTGCAAAAAATGGATAGTTTAGATTAACTATTATTTATAATAAAATTAAGAGAGATAGTGAAAGGTATATTAAGGTTTATTGCTAGAAAGTAACACACAGAGCTTCAAGACTTATTTTGTACCATATTTGTGGAAGAACTGGCCAGTGGTTTTCAACTGGTGGGTTTTAACTCCAAAAATGGAGGTGGGAATATCTACTTTGGGTTGAGGCATCAAATGATTCAATAAAATGTCAATTCAGTGAGTCATGTTCCAAAATGATTCTCAATGGATCTCAATTTTTCGGGCAAAACTGCAGGGGTGTTATGGTTGCTTGCTGCTAAATTGTGTGTAAATACGCATAAAAGCCATAATAAAATGTCTGTTCTGACATGTACAGTACATGAGAATGATTAACTTTCAAGCACTATCAGGTTTAATTATTTTTGTGGATTGATCCACAATCATTTGAGAAAGTATTGCAAAGTATCTGTGAATTTATTCCTCCACTTCATTTACCATACAGTTTTGAACGGGTTAATTCCATTTGCAAAACCCAGCACATTTCCCTTGCACAGATGCTTCATCAAAATTACATCCTGTTGATTAAAATTAATGTCTCTATCAACTTTAAATGAAGCTGGCTGAGAGAGCGCAATCCTTACATGTTCTGGTTGGCTGGCAGGGAGAGCGCGCTATAGTTGGAAAGCTGCATTACGAACACTGTGAACTTCTTCTCTTTCGCTTCATACTTCAGGCCGAGTTTGATCTGAGCGCTGCTTGATGAGCTCCCGTCATCATAACCCAGCAGCTGCTCGACAGGAAGCCCAGGCCTGGGGGAATGAACAGCACTGTTATACTATCCAAATCAGGGTCTGTGAAAAAACATCACTTATAATAAAACTCTACTGGCCTACCTTTTCTCTGAGGGCTCGTATACCCCACTGTCACCTGCAACCGATTCGTCAGACACTGCCGACGTTACTCCCGCCTTCTTCGATCCAGGCCCGGGCACCCTCGTTTGTGTAACAGCATCTTTATGCACAGAAAAGTGGTGAGTAGAAATGTGACACTGCTTCACCCTGGAAGGGTGTTAGGTTGCTGAGCTCGAGTGAGTTCACCTGCTAGGCTACATGGGAGTAAATCTACCCTAACGTACTAGACATTCAGAGGGTTTCTCTAGTTTCAGGTGGAATTCTGGGTTGCCAAATAAAGTGTGTCCAAGATGAAGGAAAAGGAAAAATCTTGTAGTTCTTAGACATGTACGTGTATTCACGTTGGTTTCATGTGGTTTTGGAAAAAAATGTATACCATTTTCAAGAAAAGTTTAAATGTGCAACTAACGATTATTTTGATAAGATTCCCCCTAAGTCGATTAATCTAACAATGATTTTTAACAATTATTCTATCGATTATTTGACAACTTCTGCAGTTGTCAGTATTTGCTTACAGATGAGAGTTTTAGCTTCTTGAATACATATTTGTATGAACGAACAGCTGAAATAACAACCGTATTCGAACTCAGGTAACCAACAACAGTATCAAACATGGCAATGTCCGTAACACAGAGTTTTAGAAATGTGACACTGAGTCATTTTGGATGAAGTTTTAATAAAAGTGACTGTTAAATAAATGAGTACAATTCCAACACGAGTTCATCCTTCAGATATTTTAAATAACCAACAATGGCTTTAAATGCTTTGTAACTGATTGCAGAGAGTACATTTGGGTCATGCGCCTCATTGCTTGCACCAAATGCAGCTCTGTTTAATCTTCCAATAAATGCAACTCATTTCATCCATTTTTACGTAATCAACTTCATTGATCGCACTGGCGCATTGTTTCAGCTTTACATCAAGTAAAAACTTATAAACATATAAAACATATTTGAGTTAAAAAATCTTGTAAGTTTTTGATATATTTTTTTTAATACATCAAAAAAAGAATTGGGATAGGACTCGGGAAGAAATCACGTTCATGGATGTGATTATTAACGTTACTGTAGTATGAAGCAGAGCAGGACCGAGTGTTGTGGGAGCTGAACGAGGCTGCTGGAGCGATTGCGCAACACGCCTTGAGCACCCACAGTCACCGACGCTGCTTCCACTTTTCCGTACATGAGTATGAGGAAGAATGAGATACATTTGAGTGTGTTGAAAATGTTATAACGTTACTCTGTGTGTTCGCTCGGTGGCTGCTGTGAGACACTTGTTGCACACTGCAGTAAGATAGATCGATTTTAGAAAATCATATTAAATGCTGGATGGCTTGTGTTGATAAATGGCATGCAATTAATTTTAAAACGTATTTTATGATGGAGAAAATGCTGTATTACTGTTACTAAAAATAAAGCTGCATCTGATTATGCTATGTTAGCTACTTCACAAAATAGTGTTTTTCTCTGAGGCATAGTAAAGCATGGTACTCGCAAAAAAAAATAAAAAAAATCAGATTTAAACAAAAAGACTAAATGTGTTGAGCTATATAACAATAATTTGCTTTCTGTTTATAAATATATCAAAACAGTTGTTCCGTTGTCTATTAAAACATGTAAATATTAAAGCGTCTTTGGTGTTTCCATGGTTTCTATAAAATAAAACCGGAAACCAAGGGTAACGCGGGTATGACGCCATTGGCAGGCGACTCCTCACACGTCCCGGAGCCTTGGTTAAAATTTTCTCACGATTTACAAATAGTTGCAAACATTTGGGATTTTGTAAGTACTCAAGTGTCTGCATAATATTTGCAGTAGGATGCAGTGAGGCTATATAAAATTGCAAACTAAACCATTCATCAATCAATAATTTTACTTTTAATGCTTAAGTATTCAAAATCAAGTACTTTTGTCCTTTTACTGAAGTAAAATTGAAAATGAGTACTTAAAGGGGACCTATTATGCCCCCACTTTTTTTTTTTATTATGCCCCATTCATACAAGATGTATAAAATCTCTGAAATCTCTAAAAGTCTCTGATGTCCCCAGAATGTGTATGTGAAGTTTTAGCTCAAAATACCCCACAGATAATTTTTTATAGCATGTTAAAATTGCCACTTTTTGGGGTTGAGCAAAAACACGCCATTTCAGTGTGTGCCCTTTAAATGCAAATGAGCTGTTGCGCTCGGCCTAAGAGGGCGGAGCTTCACAAGCTGATTCTCCGGTGTCAGGATTCAGTCAGGACGCACTATAACGTCAACGTATAGTTTAGTTCAATTACGGTTATAACTTATTGTTATAACTTATATATAACTTATACGGTTATTGTCTTCTTGTTTTATCCACTGTATTAGTACAAGCCTGTTTACCGAAGAGTTTTATGACGTTTATTGTACTTCACACAAAAGATGAAGCGTCTGTTTTCACTCTAGAAAATCACTGTAAGAGCTTAATAAAACACAGTGCAAGTGTGCATTAAAATATTATCCATAAACTCTCTCCCTCTCCCTTGCATTATCATCAACATACACAACGAAGTACACAGAAACACTCGTTACAACTAACAGTAAACAAATATATAAAGACTTTATGCCTTTTCGGCGTAAAATTAACTCCGATGAACTCTAATAAAGTGCTCTCACCTTCATTACTGCCGTTTCCAGTATTACTCTGGAGATTGTAAGCTGGATCACGAACAGTTTACTGATCTATCCTTGAGTAACAACTTTTTAGCACAACCTCTGTTTTGTATTGTCCCTTTTTATTGACATTCGTTCACAAAGCAGTCCAGTGTGAAATGATTTGCGCAGATATAAACGAATTACGGTAGAGTTGAGGGAGCATTTTCTTCAAAAACAAAATTAATCCACCTCGTCTTCAGCAGCTCAGATTTAGGGAGTAAATTGAGAGAGCTATGTGGATTAATCTATCCAGCTACAGAACACCTAAAACACTTGGGAGACATTCTTGTCAGTGCAGCAATGGCGGACTGTCCAACTGGCTGTGAACTCGCTCAGGGTGGTTCTATGTTAAAACAACAGTGTCTGTCAACATTTGTGGGCGGGGCCTGTGGCTAATATGACGTCACACTGCCAGGGATCTGGAAACGGTGGTTGGATTTTTATCATTATAGGGTGGTTGTGTACACACACTGCAAACACACATTTACAGCCAAACACCATGCAAAAGTGAATTTTGCATAACAGGTCCCCTACTTTTACTGGAGTAACATTTTATTAGGGTATCTGTACTTTTACTCAAATACTTGATTTGTGTACTTCATCCACCACTGGTTTTTGAAGAGTCGCACCACTTGACATTTTACAACCCGAACGAACCTTGCCTTTTCATAAAAAAGTGAAATTATCTAATATTTTAAGACTTATTCACCATGACACAGTCATGAGGGTCTGCAGGGTGTTGTTCACACCAAATGTGAACATTTGATTTGGTGAAACACATGATTTTAATAAGCAATGAAACAGTTTGAGCCATGTACCTTTCGAAGACTCTACTGCGGCCATAATGTTGTCTTGTTTGTTGTCACGGTAGGCAAGCTGCCCCTGCTGCTGGTCCTCATCTAGCCGGAGCTCCATCAGCCTGGTTTGCAGATCTAAATCCAACTGTGAGGCCGGACCAGAAAAGGCCTCTCCTGACAGGAAGGAAGCATCAGTAACAAGGGGCGAGCAAGGAGGAGAGAGGGAAGACAGCGAAGAACGTGGGGACAGGGAACTCATGGAGTGAGGGGTCTCCGACAGCCGCAAAACTTGGGTTCTCTGGCCCATCCCCGGCATACCGCCCACCTGCCTGGATGAGGATGAGACCTCATTCTCATGGATGGTGGTGATGGAGCTGGAGGGCCTGTAGCCAGAGGTGCTTCCCTCCTGCAAAATAGAGTCCAGTTTGTTCTGGAAGTCAGGGTCGCCCAGTTCAGGCTGCTCCAGGTAGATGTCGGTGAAGCTGAGAGAGGAAGTGGAGCCCAAGCTGGAGGTGGCCAGGGATCCTCGGCTGGAAGTCAGTGATCCACGGCTGCTGCCCGAGGAACATGACAGCGTGCTGGCAGACAGACTGGAATTTTGACGTCGATGGAAAGAGACAGCGGGAGGGACAGAAGGAGAGCAGGAAAGTTAATCGAAAAGCAGCTCTGGTTCATGCATATCATCTCACTCTACCCTATTTCAAATCCTGACATCAAATGCATTCTGCTTTAAAGTAAACATGCTAATTAAGGCATGGCAAGCTCATTAGTGAAACACACAAGGGACTGTTCCTTCATGCAACATGCCTTTGATGTGCCTCAACTAGATGCTGAGGATAAATTAGGCATTAGTCATAATAAAAAAGCAAGGGCAAAATTATTGTTTAAGTTAACAAGAGCGTTCGGTTGCATAGTTTTATAACTTCAAAAGTCTGACTCTTCAGATATTCTGAGCATTCTTATTGCAAAGTCATTACATCATATATAGTGACGCAAAGTTACACAATCATATGCAGCCTCCTCTTCCTGCTAATATTCAAAACTGCCTAATAAATGATTTACAAGTTACATTTTTGCCTTTTTATCATAACTTTCACACCATCAGAATGTTTTTCAATGGACTAGGGATGCACTATATCAGTATCATATTCGTTATTGGTCAATTTCCAGTATTTTTACATTAAGACTTTCTATGTGGGTCATTTAATGCTCACTTAAAAAGATATTTCAACAAAAAATAAAAATTCTGTCATCAACCGTGCATGCTTGATGTGCGAGAACAAACCTCGTTGGTTCTTGCGGAAGCTCAAATGTGCTTTTGTGGCACGCAAAAACAAATTTAATTGGTTCTTAAGCTCCTACATTTAAGCTTGTTTATCATATTTGATGTGCTCCATGTATGTTCGAATATAAATGTTTGTATGTGAATAAAAGCCTAAATTAAAAGCCTAATTCATCATATAAAGCGACTTGATATATATGGATTATTTTTTACAATGTTTATGAACTTTTTGAAGCTTTAACATTTTTGTTGCATGGACTTCCAATAGATGGACAAAAATGTTTGTGAATAATAAACAAAAGTCTCTCTCTCTCTCTATATATATACACACATACACACACACACACACATAAATATATATATATATATTCATACACTACCAGTCAAAAGTTTGGACACGGTAAGATTTTTAATGTTTTTAAAAGAAGTTTCGTCTGCTCACCAAGGCTGCATTTATTTAATTAAAAATACAGTAAAAACAGTAATATTGTGAAATATTATTACAATTTAAAATAACTGTTTTCTGTTTGAATATATTTTATAAAGTAATTTATTCCTGTGAAGGCAAAGCTGAATTTTCAGCATCATTACTCCAGTCTTCAGTGTCACATAACCCTATAGAAATCATTCTAATATGCTGATTTGCTGCTCAAGAAACATTTATGATTATTATCAATGTTGAAAACAGTTGTGTACTTTTTTTCAGGATTCCTTGATGAATAGAAAGTTCAAAAGAACAGCATTTATCTGAAATACAAAGCTTTTGTACCATTATACACTACTGTTTAAAAGTTTGGGGTCAGTAAGAATTTTTATTTTTATTTTTTTTTTTTAAAGAAATTAAAGAAATTAATACTTTTATTCAGCAAGGATGCATTAAATCGATCAAAAGTAACAGTAAAGACATTTATAATGTTACAAAAGATTATATTTCAAATAAATGCTGTTCTTTTGAACTTTCTATTCATCAAAGAATCCTGAAAAAGCAATATTGTACACAAATAGTTTGTACAATTGTACACAATAATTGTTTCTTGAGCATCAAATCATCATATTAGAATGATTTCTGAAGGATCATGTGACACTGAAGACTGGCGTAATGATGCTGAAAATTCAGCTTTGCCAACACAGGAATAAATTACATTTTAAAATATTTTCAAATAGAACACAGTTATTTTAAATTGTAATAATATTTCTCAATATTACTGTTTTTACTGTATTTTTAATTAAATAAATGCAGCCTTGGTGAGCAGACGAAACTTCTTTTTAAAACATTAAAAATCTTACCGTGTCCAAACTTTTGACTGGTTGTGTGTATATATATATATATATATATAATTAAAATCGTTTATTGGCAGTAATGTGACTATAATTATCAGTTTATCAGTATTCGCCAGAATTTATTAACATTGGTGCATCCTGATTAAACAGGTAGAAAAAGTAAATACATGTTGCTCATATTATGAGTGTTATTTGTATTGTCCATTTTATTTAAATGTCAGTGTTGGAGGATACCTTTTCAGCTGGGTGTCCAGGGAAGACGCCAACCTCACCGTCTCCTCCAGCTCCTTCACTAGTTTGTTTCTCCTATAGTGCAGCCTTAACCTGAGCAAAGCAACACAGAGAACTTGGTGAGTTAGTACTATAGTATATATATATATATATATATATATTTTTTTTTTTTTTAGAAAATAAGAAGAAATGTAAGAAAAAACTAAATTCAACTCCATTAACTTTCTTAATGTATATATAGTCTTCCTGTGGTTCTTTTAATGAAATGTTGGTTTGTTATTCAACAGCAGCGCATGAAGAAGGCACCCATTGTTTTCAACCTTTTGTGCAGCTCAGGTTACAGGAAGAGTGCAGACGCCAAGCTAAACGAGGATACAGTATCTAGAGTAGAGAACAAGGACCCTGTTCAAATAACTGAGAGAGAACGAGTGAGAATACGACCAACAGAAAGAGAGAATGAAGAGTGAGTGAGTCAAGCAAAAAAAGCCTAATTGGTTCTCACCTAGATAACCTGATCTGAAAACGCAGGTGCCTCTTCTAAGACCCTGTTTACACCTGGTATTAAGATGCATTTTGGTCGATCTGATCACAAGTGGACAACGCTAAATACAGGTGTAAACGGGGTGTAAAACGTTTTGAGCTTGTCCACTTTCAACCGCTTCCTGAGGTAGTCGAAAACGCATTTGACCAGCTGATGCTCTCCGTATGTTTTTCTGTCATTTCCTTTCGAGTTCAGATGTAAATTGCGTGAGCTTATTTGGTCCATCAGATAAAAAGATCTGAAAAAGCCCATACATTTACCTGTGCAGAGACCCTCCCCTCTGAGAAATCAGGACAGAAGTGGTTGAAAGTAGACAAAAGAGACGGATTAAAACTCCAGGTGTAAACGGGAATGTGTCTGCCTCATCCACTTGTGAACCGATTGATCAAAATGGATTTTGTGCAAGTGCAAGACTCACTACAAACCAAAAGAGATAAAACTAGTAGACTTTTATGAACCATTTGCATACATGACGTTCAACTTCTACAATTTTAGGCCTAAATTTAGAAAACCAAATTGTGCCATTATAATGGATGGGACATGCAGCAAATTAGACAAAGTGACTGCTGTGCTACTCATTTTGCATAATGCCAAATATCTTTGCAAGTACGCCTCTGCACATCAAGCCTTAACTCAACATTTTTAAGTCTAAAATAGGCTTTCAGAGTTGGTTTTGGTTAATAATTATTGAGTAGATTTTCCTTGGCGGACACATTGAGAACACAGCTGTAGCGTCCCAGATGGGAGCCCTATCGTGTTTCCACAATAATGACGCCTTTACGGTTCACACTAGAATGGATTTTTGAGGTGAAATGATCTAACATGCTGTCGGGAAAAAGGAAAAGCATTGGGTCAGACGTCCATTCCTGCAGTATATTAAGTGGATTGTGTAGCCTAGTGGTTAAAAAACTAAACATCAAAACCAAATGATTTTAGTTTTGAATTCTGCAAAGGGTGATCATCATTCCCACACTTACTGACCAATAATTTTCCATGACGTTTACAATCGTTTGCAATAGATGGATAAGGACTGTATTTATTTATTTATAGCTAAAGAAATGGGGCATAAATGAAATAAAAATTTTTATTTTATTTATTTATTTTTTATAGAAAATAGAGAATCAATTTCCAAGATAGTGGGAACTTTGAAGGCCTTTATTCTTGCATGAAATGAACACATTCCCATTCTATGGTGCCTTCGTGTAACCAAAGAAATATACCACTGGAATCAAATACATGGAACTCTGCTGGTCCAGTTAACCATCTCACCTCTCGGTCAGTGCTTTGCTCTGGTTGTCCCGTGCAGCTTGAAGGTCCTTCTCGAGTCGTTTCTTTTCAGATTCAATTTTCTCTGCCTCGCTGGGTGCGCGCTTGCATGGCTTTACATACTGCAGTTCCTTTAGCAGCTCTTCCTTCTCGTTGATGAGGATTAAGCGATCTCTCTCCGGGTCCAGAAGGCCCGGCCATGCCTCGCTATCCAGTTTAGCAATCTGGACCTCAATATTTGCAATCCTGATTGAGCAGCAAAGTGAATAAGGCAACGTAAAGAAACTTAAGTATGCAACTATTGTCAGAGATCAATATAGCGACAGGTTGATTTCAAAATCAATTTACAGCCTGATTAGTAGACAATATTTTGTTTTCAAATTTTAAGTATATATAAAGTAAAAATAATTTCAGTGTGCATTTCATTTGCTATACAGTGGGGCCAAAAACTGACATACTGACATTTTGCATTTGATTACTTACACTCAAATAAAAAAAATAAAAAAATACAAAAATAAATTAAAATTGAAACAAAACAATACACAAACACACAGTACAGTCAATGGATTAAAAATAATAACTAATTCTGTAATTAATCGCGATTAATTGCACCTAACATTAAAGTTTTTTATATATTTTTAGATTGTAATAATTTCATATTTAATCTCTAAATTAATGAAAAAGCAATAAAGACAGTATGCCTATCTTTTAAATATATGAATAGTTATCAAACACTTCACAGTCTTCACTGCATAAATTATAAATTAAATATAGATTAATCCTTATTAAAGCTACAAAAGTTATCCAGTCAAGAGTGGTGAGTGATTTTCTCTTTTGTTCTTTGATTAACATTAATGACAGACATCACAGCAGCAGTTTTATTAGGCTGCTGTCACTTTAAGATCTGGTGCTGCCGCACATGACGTGGATCTGATACACATACGATGTCCTCACAACTCTTTATGGTTATTTTAGACTTCACTTAACCAATGTAAGACTGTACTTATGAGGATACTTGACAAAGCGGGCATTTTGGCATACGTTTGTATGTTTTTGTCCGTTTAAACACAAAAGAGAACTCTATTGTGGCCGGAGCGCTGTGTCTGAAGTAGCTTTCTGTGTGCATGAGTCGTGTTTGATTCACAGGCAGCATGGCAGTACAGATTTAAGTTATTTTTTGCGTCTTATCGCACTAAAATGGTTTAATAGCACTTGAATGAATGATAGCGTGATCATATAATGTAAAGCTAGCTGAAAGATGATGGGAAAAAAATGGATGCTGCGTTAATTGTGTAAAAATATTTTTAAAGCGTTAAACTGAAAAAAATTATTGCATGCGTTAACACGTTAATTTTGACAGCACTAATTATATATACACACACACACACACACACACACAAAGTGTATTATATTATATCGACCATAAGGCCTCCTGCTATCAGTATTAGCATTGCTGATTAAAAACCTTTATTGACCACTAGCTAAAACTAATAATTTAGGAGAAAATTCAGAAGAAAAATAGGTACCTTCTTTTTGCCTCCTCATATTTCAGACTCAGTCGTACCTTCTCAGCCAGTTTATTTGAGCTTGATACAAACTAATTCAAAAAGAATCACAATTTAAAAAACATACTTCTCAGAAATTATAAAAGATATTTTATTCTACAAATAACTTGCACATTGTGAAACCACTAAAAGACACCATAGTCATTCATCATTTACAAGCATGTAAAACTGAGGCCTTCTCTCACCTCAGCAGGTATGTCTGTTTGAGACTCGGCATCTGAGTAGAGACGGGGCAGAGAGAGGTTTGAGTTGGCCAAGGACGGATTGCTGGCCCACAGGTCAGACTGAGAGCCATAATCTAACTGGAAATCATCCTTCAGCACAGCCAGTTTCTAAAAGAAAAACACAATAACCAGATGTCAGCATGTGATTTTGTCCCAGCATTTCACCTTTAAGTGAGGTCAGAAAATCTTTGTCCTCTATTTACTGTTCTCTCACAGATATCGATTGCAGACAGAACATTCAGAACATTTCTGAGATGACAACTGCCGACAGCGGCTTAAGCATAATTCAGGTGTCTGACACCTTCTGTGTTAGAGAGAACTGAAGTTACCTGTGTGATTATTAAGTGATGAGTAAAGAGAGGCAGTGAGACTACAGGGAGAAGAGTTTATTTGCAAGAAAGAAACACAAAGCTACGAGTGTGCATGTTACAGGCGAACACACGCATGACGGAAGAGGTCTGCCAGCTGCAACGGGGGGCATGCATTATTTAGCATTGCCCGCCTCTCCATATGCTTGTCGAACGGTGTGAGGAAAAGTTGGAAATAAATAAATAAATAAAAGATGACAAAAGACAGGCAAAACAAGAGGGAATAATACCCAAGAAAAATGGGGTCAGCTTAGGCTCACTGCTCCAATAATTCTATTTCAAATAAATGCTGTTCTTTTGAAAACACTGTATCACGCTTTCCACAAAAATATTAAGGAGTTCAACTGTTTTCAATATTGACCAAATGTTTCTTGTGCAGCAAATCAGCATATTAGAATGATTTCTGAAGGATCATGTGACACTGAAGACTGGAGTAATGATGCTGAAAATTCAGCTTTTACATCACAGGAATAAATTACACTTTAAAATATATTCAAATTGAAAACAGATCTTTTAAATGATAATAATATTTCTCAATATTACTGTTTTTACTGTATTTTTGATAAAATAAATGCAGCCTTGGTGAGACTTCTTACAAGCCCCAGACTTTTACAAACTTTTATAAATGCAGGCTTCGTGAGCAAAATAGACTTATTTCAAAAACATAAAAATCTTAATTATTCAATTATATATGTATCAGAAAATGCTAAATAGAAACATTTTTAGTAGTGGTCTCAGACTTTTGGGCCCCACTGTATATGATTAAATACAGTTTTACAATAGCAAACGAGATGTGCACTGAAATAAATTATATTTATTTGCTTAATTACTTTATTAATTACTTAGTAAACAGGCTTTAAATGGATTTACAATATGTTAAAATAGAACAGCAAGGTTGTTAGCTTCACATCCTTGTTCACATTGCTTAAAAAACTCATGTAACTACATGAACTTAATTTAACTGAGTTGTTTCCACTAAAAATGAGTATTGTCAGCTTTACTTAATAAGTGTTTGTTCAGTCAACTTAACATTGCTGAGTGAAATGCACAAATTAATGTTGACATAACTGGGCAGTCGATCTGTAGTTCCCATCATGCTTTGCAAGGGACTGCATTAGGAGAGTAAATTTAGGGATTAAAATGTTATTTTATGTTTTTCAGGAAAGGGCAAGATGTTGTTAGTTTATGTTAGTGTTTAAACTTCAGTTATGTTATACATTTAGAGGAGTTTACAGAATTGAATTTTGTGGTTACCATTATGCAGAAGAGTTGCACCTGTGTTTAGGCTGTGAGCCTCATATACGCATGTTTAGGATGGTATTCCTGCTCTCAATTCAGTTGAGTTTGTTCAATTAGTTATTTTTTGAGGGCATTTTGTAGAGCAAATAGTTAATTTAATAAGGTAAATTAAGTCAATAAATGTGTTAACCTTACGTAATAAACATAACATTATTAAGTAAACTGCACATATGAATGTTATGTAACAGTGACAAATTCAAATAATTTGTATTTACTCAAAGAAATTTTGTCAGCTTTACTTGAATTTCTTTTGTTCATACAACTAAATTGTTATTTGTACAAATTACTCAATACAGTTGCGTGGAACCACTTGACACTTCTTTTTTAAGTAAATCCAACAATTCATTTTTTTGAGTGTAGTGCAGGCACTTATATGCACGTTTCATATGGATTAAGAGTATTTGTTTTCCATTTGAATTGGTTCATTTAAAAGTAGACATTTCACTTTCTATAGATATATTTTTCATGTCTGTGAGGCAAGTTTACGTGGAGTTTCAGTTCTTTTCTTTCTTTCTTTTATTTTTTTTTTTTGGCATACTCCAGTTCACAGAGAGAGACGGCAGAAATTGCATAATCATTATTTTACAAAAGCACAACATTTTGTTGTTATTGTGAGTGCACACAAATAAAAGCAGACACTTGCAGATTTAAAATATGTATTACTCTTTTCTGTATGACCCAAAATTACAAAATATTTTAAATGCAAATGATCGCACAGGCTCCTCCATGTTAGCGGTCATGCAGTAAGCGCGCTACTATTCAGCTTTAGCACTCCGCACAAACACTTGAATAGCCACATTTTTCTAGGTTAACGTTAAAGCGAGCAGCCATGTAAAGTTGCTACTACTTACATGTTTGAGATGGCAAGCCATATTTGAGGTCGATGAATGATAGGCGAGCATTCAGATGTCCAGCTGTTAATGATCTGTCTGTCACAGACTGCGTGACTTTGCCACTTCCTGTGGATTTTTTTCCCCCTGCGACTAAGTGACTAATAAAATTTTGGTCAACTAAGCCTCTTCTCATCAACTAACGGTTAGTCGACTATTAGGGGGCAGCCCTAGCATGTTCGCAATCAAAAAGATGAAATGTTTAGAAGAAATTTAGATATCTATCCTGTAAAGAATTGAATAAAATTAGGGTCTATGGACCAAAGCGTGATATAAAATAGGAAGTCTATAAAAAGTTTTTAAAAAGGGGGTTTTGAATTGTGATGGGGCCTCAAACACATTGCCAATGGGAGGCAAAACACATTATCATTATCTATACGTTGCTACAATCAACAAGTCCAAATGTATAAATGCATATGAGAAAATGTAAGCCTCTAGTTAAACCTGATTTGTACATTACGGTAAGTAAGTGCAAACCAAATACATAAGCAAATATTTTCTTTAGGCCTACATTCAAGAGCAGTAGGTTAACAAAACATTATGCAAACAAGGAAACTTCTCACTCTGCAACGCTAGCGCAAACACTCAGTGTGAAAACAAACAGGTCCTAACATTCATCCATATCGCATTACATGAATTATCATTATAACCAAATAATCCACTCGCTCATTTTTGTAACGTTGTATTTTGGGTTGAGTTGCATTCTATCCTCTTTTAATGTGTATTTTTGGAGTTGTATAGACAAGCTTACCATCTACACTTCATTTAAACAACATTTTGCTAATTATTATGAATGCATAGTTTTTAGGAACTCGGTGACTACATGGAAAATTTGTACTTTTTAAAAGAAAGTTACAAATCACAGGACCAATAAAATGAACTAGTGAAGGCAAAAAAACAAGCCTTTAAAAGTGGTGAATAAATGGTGAATTACAAAAAAATTTTCTATTATACATTCACATACATTTACATCTAAATTCTTCACATATGTATGTGTATTGTTGTGATGATCTGACATACATTTTTGTAAAATTCAATTTTAAATTAGATTAATAATTTTAAATGTATTTATTTTTTATTATTTTATGAAGTGGACCGTTGTGATGGCATGTAAAAATAACAAAAAATGCAGTGACAAGTTATCTTTTAAAGATACTAAGGTAGTACATATGTATACTACATTCAAAAGTTTGGGGTCGGTATGTTTTTTAAATGTTTTTGAAAGAAGTATCTTATACTCAACAAGGCTGCAATTATTTGATGAAAAATACAGTAAAAACAGTATTAGTATGAAATAGGATAACAATTAAAAAGTTTTATATTTGAAAATATTTTAAAATCTCATTTATTCCTGTGATGGCAAAGCTACATTTTCAGCAGCCAAACTTAAAACTTGTTAAACATATTTCTGTTTAATATTTCCTATTATTTTACATTTTAAGTCTCTTAATAATATGAGATAGTTTTATTTGAAAATAATATAAAGATACAAACTACACGTCAACAGACACGTTAGATATGGATGGGTGCCATAAAAAGTAATTATTTTGTGAAAAAGTGGTATGGTTCACAAAGTGTCCTGCTTCTATATGCTAATACACAACTGTATTTTGTCAAATATTCACATAGTTTTTTGTGGGAGTACGAGAAAAATAATGGCCGTAAAATTATGTGTTTGTGATTGTTGTCTTCAGTGAAAAGCCCCACCTCACTTAGCCACTCCTATCTGCTCAAACACATTAGCTTATTATGACATGTCAGATTGGCTATAATTATGCAGCAACTAGAGCACTTCACTGCGGTTTTTATTTGGATAGATTGGTTTGTCTACTTCTCTAGTGTGTACTTAGTCATTATGGATTATCGCTGGCTTGACTATTTGTATATGTACACCTGGAACTGAGACAAAAAGTCCTCCGCAATGTGCTAATGATAAAAGAATGCAGGAATGTGTTCCTAGAACACTCTTAAGGTGTAACGTTTTGTGCTTCTTTCAGGTTGTCATTGCTCAGGGAATGTACTGAGAACTGAATTAAGGTTCAAAGTTCGTTTTTACCCGCATGAGCTCTTGTTTCTCCTTTTCCCCAGAGCTGATGGCATCTTTAATGGTCTTCACCTCCTTCAGGATGGCCTGGGCTTCATGCAGTTTGTAGCCATGCGAGGCACTGGACACTTTGTGATCAATTCTGATGAAAGACAAAGAAAAAACAGTCAATTAGCAATAATTGTGAATCATCCATATTATTTTTTAATGACTTTGCTGAATCATCACACCTGGGAATCTGCTTAACTGTAAAGGAATCAAATGTATCAGTGAATAATTTTTTGGAATCTGTCACAGTGGCATGCACAGACCTCCGGGAGGGCAGGGGTTGTGGTTGTGGGTCTCCCTCGGTAGAAATCGCGTTCCGGGGGAGGAGAAATGGGAACGCGGGGGCACCGCGATGCGACCAGAAAGGGCACTTTCACTTTTAGCGATCAAAGGGGCAGGGGCTAATAAGAAATATTAATATTGTAATATTCCACATACTTAAGAAAATATAATAATAATAATAATAATAATACTATTTATGGCTGTCTTCATTTCTTTATTTTCAAATGTTAAACCATCAAGCTTTTATTTTGGTGGAAAACCACAGGGAGCCCTTAAAGCTTATAATCAGCTGGTTATGTTCTCATTACAAGTTTGGGAAGATGGTTGGCATATGTTGTGTTCCCAAATGTATGTTATTAGTGACCCAAAGTCACAGCAGATACAGAGATGATTTGTGTAGAACAGAATTTAATGCGAACAGAGTTGCTCTTAAACACTGAAAACATCAGATCATGAGCTGACTGCGCTTCACTCTGAAACAGGCAGCACATATATTTATTTATTTAATTAAATGAAATAAATCATATGAATTAACTAATTCACTTAAACAAATCAGACTGAGTAATTCCTACTAAAACTGGCTGTCAGTCACAAATGTATGACTACCAAATTTGTCTATTTGAGGAATACACTTTAAAAAAAAAAAAGCCTTCCCATAATTGAAGCCAACTGATACCCAGAACAAGTAGTTATGGCTACTTCCACTACCAAACCACCATAGCAGTAATATGAGCCATCAAGAACAGTAAAAGAAAACAAGGATTCACTCTCTACAAAAGTTTATCTTTGAGATATTTGCAAACCCCCAGACTGAGCACCCTGCTCCTGGTCACCTGAGCGAGGCACGAGTTTGCGTAGACCGCACTAACGCCGAAATACTCATATACGCCTCTGTTGAATGTTTTGCTTGCGATTTCCTGGAATGTCAAGCTCCAGTAGAGCCAAGAATACAGGGGGGGAGGGGGGGGATTCTGTTTAGCAGAAGAGGGCATGTAAAGCAAGTCATCGGTAAGTCATGTGCGGACCTGAGTAACAGGTTAGTCCACATTCCTCTAGGCAAGAGAGCTAGAGGGAAGCAGTCAACAGGAATCAGCCCAGCATCTCAACACCCTTTCACATACAAAAACAGCCCAATCCAAAGCTTTATGTCAATGGCTTCCTAAAACAGCCCTGCGGGAAAAAATGTCTAAAGGCAGGAACACACCAAGCCGACACCAACGAACTAGTGGCGACGAAAGCAGACTGCAGGGTTGGCTCACGTCAGCAGCATCTGGGTCCAAAGTTGCCCTAACACACCAAACCGACGCTCGACAGCCGACGGCCAAGTAGCACGTCCGTTCTGCGCCTGCGCAAGATGAAATGCCTTTCCGTACCAGCAGGTGGCAGTAGTTGAACGGCCAATCAGAATGATCAGATGGCCCGACGAGCTCCGACACCGATTCAACATGTCGAATCGGCTGAAAAAAGCAGACGAGGACCAACTTCTGCCAACGATGCGGAACACACTGAGAAAACTTAGTCGGCCGACGAACAAAAACTGCCCGATGGCTGACCGTCGGCTTGGTGTGTTCCTGCCTTTAAAGGGGAATCTTAAAGTCTTTATTTTTTGGGGGGGATTTACTAGAATAGGTTTTCATGCTTAAATGTTCAAAAAACACATTATTTCAGCACCTCTCTTCCCAGTCAGTCTGTAACGCTCAGTTTAGTTCCAGTCTCTATGAAGCCCCTTGGTTGCTTCGGCTATCATATATACTGTACGTGCATGTGCTGATTATGGTTACGCATGGCTCCAGTGGAATTATGCCAGTTAGACATGTCACAGCTTACATAAAACTTTTCTGTTATTTTTCATGTAATCAACCATTGTTTTCAGTGTCGACTAGTAGCAGCTGTACAGTTTAGTCGACTAGTCTTGGACATCCCTAATTTAGAGGTACAACTTCTTGAAATAAGCGTGTTATCATGGGGTTTGTGCTTTAGTATGCTTAAGCTGCAGTCACATTCACCACTATTCTGTGAATTTTTGATTGTAAAATCCAACACTTTAATAGGAGGAATCCACGCGATCTGGAATTTTGCATGAGGTCAAAAGATTTCCCAACATAGATTTCGCAATGGGTTCAAGTTGGTCACAGATTCAACGCGTTGACCAACAGAAAGCTGCTTAGTTTGAAAGTGACTTCTGTGTGAGCTGTACACTGTACATCGCTACACTGTTAACAACAATAGGCAACAGACCTTTTTTGCCCATGAAATTTTGCCAAAATTTCGCTAATGTAACAGCACCTGAGTGCTGGACTGGACTGTCAGAATGGTAAAATGGTCACAATACTAGATTTCAGCCAAAATATTTTCCTAGGATGGACAGCCTTTGATATCAACAACCAAAGATATGGTTAATGCAAATAAGTACATTTCTATTTTAGTATTGTTTTTCCATGCCATCAGCAAGGCCCTATTAGAACAGAATAATTTTTCCAGATATAGCTGCAAGCAGCAATTAAGGAGCACAAAGGAGGCATGATAAGTCATGGTAGCATGGCTGGGAGCATCAGACCAACTGCAAAATTGAGCAATTAAAGACATTTTAAGATGATTTTAGTCAAAATGGCTGAAAAATCATATATACAATAACTAGTATGATAAAATGGTTTATCATTTTTACCAATATGTGGTGCTGCTACCAAATGTCCATTTGAGGGGCAATGACACACATAAAGATTAGAGTCAATATGTCAAAGCTTTGCAGAGATACAGCCTCAGATGCAGCTTGGAATTACACCATCAAATTTGTTGATGTGGTATACAAAAATGGTTTTGTCTATCGAAACAAAATTCAACTTTTTGCCAGCATGTTCTGAAGATGATCTGATTCAAATTTGGTGAAAATCGGAACAACGGTCTAGGAAGGGTTTGAAAAAGTAGGACAGGAAGTTCGGCAGACTATGGCAAAATTGGAATCTATGTTCTTGGCATGACCACAGGACCAAGTTTTATTACAATAGGCAAAATTAATTTAGCATTTTTAGCATTTAAGCTAAATTAACATTTAGCTAATTGGCATTTTTGGAAATTTCATTATAATTTTTATAATGAAAACTGTCTCGAAACTTGTTGGGTACCTTCAGGGCATGATGCCAATGGCACGTACAGAATTTCGTAACGACACGTCAATGTGGCCCAAAATGTCTGATATGGGAAAATTGGGTATCGTTCAACTCTGTATTTCGCACTGAATCTAAAGAGACCATTCAGAAGTTCTAAGCAAAAAGAGCTATTTTTCATATCTCCTCACCACTAGGTGGCACTGCGCTGAAATGCAGGTAACCCTCAGGTCATGGTTCTCATAACACACACTAAGTTTGGTCTGAATAAGTTAAAACGTTGCGAAGATATAGCCTCATATCCATTTTGGCATGCTCTTCGTCAAATTTGTTTGCGCGTTATTCAAGAACGGTTTGACAAATCAACTGGAATTACATAACTTTTTGTCAGCATGGTCTGAAGATGATTCGCATGAACTGGTTCTTTTTAGTGAATCAAAAGCACACAATGAGATCAGTGTAATGTTAATCAATGACTCCTATGTACTGGTTCTTTTTTAGATAATCAAAACATACAGCATGTGGTCCGATTCCCAAAATGAATGACTGTTCTTTTAATGGAATTTTAGCAACTCATTCAAAGAGATAAGATGCAGTGGTTCTCAACCTTTTTGACATGAAGGTCCCCAATTCTCCAACACAATATTATAAGGGCATATCTACTCCCCCAATATATGCTAAGATATTTTCAGTGTTTCTGCCATAATTATGAAAAAACTGCTTGTTTTGAAACTTGTTTTCTTAACAGAAACAGGGGTATTTATTGATATTATTCTTTGACCTCAATAAATTAACCACAATTAATTTTGTGATTCCAGAAGTTCCAGATGTTCTTCAGTTAAAAACAATATTTATTGAGGGGGGAATGATTTCTTGATTTAGTTTTTTTTTTTTTTAGCATTTTTTTTTTTTTTTACAATGACTGAGGTGCATGATGTTTTGAAGAACAGTAAAAATATCAACTTTTACAACAAAAGACAAGACAAAAGTGAGCTCACACCATCACAATAAAATGCCAATGCACTCATAAAACGGCAAGAGATAAGATGCTACATTTTTGTCTTGCACAAAGACGAGGTGTTTTCAGACTGGAATGCTTTTAAACAAGAAAGCGATCAGTTGTTGGAACGTGATCTACAATGAGGTCAGGTTACACTTACTCTTTCAATGTCTCAAAGCCTTGCTCCTTATAAAGTAGTTCTTGCCTCATAAAGGCCAAATCTCTCTTCAGCTTATTTACCTGAACAAAAGACAGCAACAGAGAGAAAGTGAGCAGGTGAATGAATGAGACACTTGTGTAATTACAAGACGTCTTACATTTGGCTTTAAATGTAATCTCGCTGCCTGTCATCACATTTGAAATCCATGATGTATGGAGTGCTGCAAATATTACACCCAATTCATGTCTTGCATAAACAAGATAACATTCACAGCAAAAAAATCAAAGGCTCCAAGTTAGGTGAAAGAGCTTCTTACCCGGCTTTTTGCTGTAACAATCTCCGCTTTGAGGATTTCAGGGTCATATTTACTGCTTGATGAGGATCTGGAATTTACTGTAGGAAAGATAAGAGTTCAAAGGCTTTATCTTATCTAGAAAACCATTTGACACGGCTCTGGAATTCCATAGTGACTTATAATATTGCTACAGGCTGTGTCATAAATCTGCATCCATTATAATAATGTTTTATTTAAAATAAAGAATTTGCTTGCAAAAGATGTTTGAAGAGTGAGATCATTGCAGGTTGGGCTGCACAAATATTTTAAAGTGAATTCAAGATTGTAACCTCATCAACCAAGCATGCAGCTCACGCCGTCTTATTTCCACAGATAATGTACGGTTTTAAAATGATGGCAATGTTCTCTAAAACCACCTGTTCTCAGTCTATTACTCAATACTTCATATAGATTTAAAAATATAGAAGTTAGGATAAAGAAAACTGTCTTTTACATAGGGCTGTCAATGTTAACACATTATCACATGCAATTAATTCAAAATCCTTAACGTGTTAAAATAGCATGTTAAATAAATTACTGAAGCACGTGAAGTTGGGTCGTTAACATAATTTACCTCACGCAGTTAGATTATCTTAGAAGTCGGGAGTTTATCACACTGAGCATCTACAATGGCACAAGCACCTATAAGCCTGGTAAGCGGATATTTCTATTCTAACACTTTAACTCTATTGTCATATCCTGTGATTGTTTCTGAAGAGTGCAAGCCCTCACGTATAGCGCTGTGTGAAATACAGACTGAACGGAACGTCAAAACATCCTAACGCTGTATGGCCAGATCACACTGATCACACATTGAATTTATGCACAGACACATTTCAGTCCATTCACGTTGTTTCCACACACATTCAGGATCATGTTTTGATTTGTCATGTGTGTGTTGCTGTGTTTAGTAATTCTGAATGGATCCGTAGTTGGTATATACAGTCAGGTCAAAGCAGTTAGTTTAGGTTTTTTTTTTTTTTTGGGGGCCTATGTCTTGGTGCACAATATGTGTACATTCTGCTTATTACACACACAAAGGGATGTGTGTGCATACAAACATGCCAAATATTAAAAATAAAAGGATTACAATGTAAAAGATTATTATTGTGTGCATAAAAATGCTTTAGTGGAATCTGGCTTTTCCCGTAGATAGTCTGTTTGTGCACAGATCCGGTTCCTCACTAGAGAAGTGTTCCGTTTTTCTGCTTGCAAATGGCATGAGGACAACTGGCTTTTAAAGGGAATGGGAGATGAGACTCTGATTGGTTTATTGCAAGTTACGCCCAAAAAACACCCATTACTCATTAAGAGAATAGGAACAACCATTTTAGACCATACGCGCTGACCATCCCGTCCTTAAACTAGCAAAAGTGGATTCCAGCATGCGCTTTAGACCATGCGCGTAGATCGTTAAAATAGGGCCCGTTATATAATTTGGTTAATTGGTGTCATTTTGGAGTCTCCAAGTGTCCTTTTTCAGAAAGACACCTAATTTTACCTTGAAAAAAGCTTGCAGAAAATACAGTTTTTTTAGAATCACCCTTCAATCTGATGGTTTACTTTTTACTGAATATAGCAAATGATGACAAAACAAATGTGTTAAACAAGATAAATGGTGTATGCTTAATTTCACAATAAGTGTGTGATTACTCGATCAAAAAAAAAAAAATGTAAACTATTGACAGCCCTACATTTAAATGAGCACTACTATTTAATGTAATGTAATGTCTTTATAAATTTCTGACATTATATTATATTATATTTCTAAACCTTTTAGGACATAGTGATGAAAATGAGATAAGAGGAAAAAAATATATTTCTATGCTTTTGCGTTCCCCCGAGAAACTGTGTTCGCTCGCAAAACTTTTGTGTTCTTTGCAAACGGACGCAAAGTTTCTCAGGGGAACGCAAAATCTCTCTAGGCAACGGAAAACATTTGCGAGAGAACGCAAAAGCATTGAGAAATAATTTAATATAATATAATATAATATAATATATGCATTGCTACTTTTTGTCAACAATGTCAAACGTTTATGAAGACATTACATTTATTGAGGGTAAAATCAAAGACAGACATATTTTATATTAAAGTATATTAAAGTCAGTCATTTCCATATTTTACCTAGTGAGTAGTTGTTATATTTACTGTGCCACAACCATGATATGTCAACTTGGTCACATAAACTGTAAAGAAATTTTTAGCTGGGACATACCAATTGACAGTATTTATTACATGGTTGATATGCAAAATATGGTTATATTGTCAACACCACAAAAAGATTTACTGTCTGATGGTGATTAAAATAAAACAAATATACCTGAAAGTCAGTATGACACCATCCTGAAGATGTCAATATTTATAATAAATTATTTTAGGTTTACATCTGACATTGTTGACCAATAGTATAGTGAAAGGAGAATAATTCTAAACGTGTTGCAGTTGTACAGATTAATCCAAAAGAATTCCTTAAAAAATAAACTTGTCTCAAGAATCACTGTCAAGTAGCTCTTAATTAAGAACAGTCTTTAAGTGACAGACACATTAATAGAGTCACAAGTCTTACAGCTGGTCTGCGAGGACGACTTGTCCCTCCAAGCATCATTTAGCTGCCGATATTCCTGCTGGGCCAGGCGAAGTCGCTGTTCTTTGACCTGGTAGATCTCCTTTTGGGCGCTCAACGCTTCCTGAACCACGCTCAGATAATCCCGCAACATGAGCTCCTGCTCCCGCTGCCACTGAGCCCGCGGATCCTCCAACTGGGTGCTCTCTGAGGGAAGGAGAGAGAAGATAGAAATATCTTCAAAGTTAATGGAAAAAATATACCACTGGTCAAAATTTTGGAATGATTAGGATTTTTTATGTTCTGTAAAGAAGTCTCTTAAGCTCACCAAGGCTGCATTTATTTAATCAAAAATACAGTAAAAACAGTAATATTGTGAAATATTATTACAATTTAAAAGAACTTTATTCTATTTTAATATATTTTAAAATGTAACTTATTCCTGTGATGCAAAGCTGAATTTTCAGCATCATTACTCCAGTCTTCAGTGTCACATGATCCTTCAGAAATCATTCTAATGTGCTGATTTGCTGATTTACTGCTCAAGAAACATTTCTTATTATTATCTATTTTGAAAACTGATTTACAAAAAAAAAAAGGTTTTGCTGCTTAAAATTTTTGATATCTTTGTTAATATTGGTTAAAACTTTTATTCAGCAGGGACACATTAAATTGATCAAAAGTAACAGTAAAGATAATGATTATAAATGATTATTTCAATATTTCAAATAAATGCCATTCTGTTTAACTTTCTTTTCATCAAAGAATAATGTAAAAAAAAAAAAAAGTATCACAAAATCAAAAAACTGTTCATCAGTGTTATTGTTAACTAAAACTAAAATTATTAAAAAACATTTTTTTAATTGAAGTAAAGCTGAAATAAAAAATAAATATTAGATAAAAAATATTAAATATGACAAAAGCACATAAAAAAAATACATTTAAATAATACTAAAATAACACTTTTTATTACAAATATTTCTAAAATGTTGAAAATAGTAATGATTAATAATGAATATGTGTGTCCAAGTTAAAATTGTTACAGAATAGTACAAAATTCTGTGCATTTGCGACTAATTATCTGCACAGAAATTTGTTTTTGTCATGTTTCAGGAATGAGGCAGACTGAATCATCTGTTTCAACCCTCAAAGCCTGTTTTCATTTACGTCAAATTCAATATGCCATTTCATCCATCTAAACCCACAAAAACACACAACAGACACCTATACTCCTATGAATGCATAAGGTGGGCAGCAGCTTGTTCAACTTACTGGTATTGTGGTCGACATAATAGGCTCCAACGTGGGGGTCGTAGGCCTCCTCCCATCCCACAGGCAGCTCATCTCCAATACAGTCCGCAAAAGTCAGAGGCTTAGTCTGCCTGCAAAATCAAACAGGGAATCCAACTGTCAGTCAACAGCCAATCAGAGAGAAGACAGCGGGATGTTGGACCTCCACCTTCATGCTTGTTTTAGTGGGATGTCACTCACTGAGAGTTTGAGTGTGGCGCAAGCATGTGTGTGGGGGGGAGGGGCATCAGAGGAATGTCAGGCTATTCACCTCTAGTGTGCTGGTCGAGCACAATAGCCGGAAACCCAAGCCGGGCATTCCACAGGCCCTGCTGACCCATCGCCTGGAGGTTTCTGAGGAAACACACTGTGGCTCTCCAAGCTCAGTGCTTTGGATCACTGCAGAGCAACAGGGACACTCAATTGGCCTAAAAGAGCGACGCTAAAACTTTTATTAGCAGGCGCACGCTAATGCTAACAAAGTAGTCTGGCTGAACTTCAGTGGAGAGTACTGCTGGCACTCGCTAGCTAGACTAATCAATTAAAAAGAAAGAGCTTGTTGAGGTTTTAGAGTAAATTTAAAGAGCCTAGGGTAGGAAGTTTATCACTAATCTGATATAAGGATGCTAACCAAAGACATCAGGTAACAATATTGTAAATATTGTTTAAAAAATGCTTTAAAATTATCAAAAGACAAGGGCCTTGGCAAACACTGGATTGAAACAATTCTAAATAATTTTTATGATGATAAACGTTTTTATAAATTTACAATTATGTTACAAATAAATATACAAATATATATATATATAAAATAATTGTAAATTTCCCCTAGGGGATTAATAAAAAAAAAAAAAAAAAATGGGGCCGACCAAATGTGGTTTAATCATTTATCATAAATGTAGCTTTTGTAAACGAAAAAAAAAATTATTTCTTAACCGGTTACGTGGACAAATTAGCAAAAGATTTACATTTGTGTTCAGGCATTGTTTTCATGCAGCAAAGGAATGTCATATTTCCCAATTTCAAATACTTCCACTTTCGGACTTTGAGAGGAGTATTTTCTGATGCTGATTTACATCCAGCAGCAGGGTTATGCAATAAATTCAGCTCTGTGCTCCACAGATTATCAGGAACATTCCACATTAAATCTGATTTGTGCAGCATATTAAAAGGATTAAACCATTTTCCACAAAAAAAAGTCACATTAAGCTACACGCAATGTATAAATGTATTACATAAGAAACAAGGTCCCAGTTTATATTAGGTGGCCTTAATTACAACGTGTTGTATATAATGTATATATTGTGTTCATATTGTATTGCAAAACACTTTTGCTGCTATTGAGGTTATATATGGGTAAGATTAGGTGCAGGTTTGGTTGTATGGGTAGGTTTAAGGGTGGGTTAAGGTGCAAGGGATATATATATATTTTCAAGGCAAGCATCTATCTATTTAGCCATTTTTGTATTCATATATAGGCAAGCAGGGTTTCATTCAAATCATCTTACAGTTGTCTCCAGTAAGTACGCACAAGCTGTTGTCTTCCCCTGTCGATTCAAGACTTTCAAAGAGGGTGAAACTGAACTAGCTCCTTTTTCATGTTATGAATAATGAAACTGTGCTGAGAGACCCCCACTGGCCTGTTCTAAATTTAATTCAGAGAAAAGAAACTTCTGCAACGTAACAAAGACCACGGCTGCAGTGAAAATCACTCATCTTTTTCTCACCCCATAATTCTCCAGACTCATTAATGGCTCATCTGAATGGGTGTCATTAATCTCTGGGCTTAAGCCTGCATATCTGAGATCTTTAAATGCACAAGAGCCAAGGAAACTTAAAAGCCCAAAATCCCAATCCCAAAGCATGCTGTTGAGATTTGCGTATTAGAATGATTAGGTATGAACAGAATGAACATGGCGCAATGACCTGCTTTTTTTAAAATGATGTAAAACAAGAACTGCAGAAAGGCTTCAGAAAGATCTCCTGTTCTCTTCTTGAAGCTCTAGCAAACCTGTGAAGTCAAAGACTCAGGACCCATGGTCGAATGCAAAATGACAAAGCGCACTGCCGAGTGCAAACACAGGACATAGCTAAACGATGAGTCAGACACTTTCATTCAGCGCACTCCATAAATTCCCCGAGTCATTTATGAGGCTCCAACTAGCAGCACAACTGTGCTCAAGGTCCGACAATAAAACTACACCCCGACGATGGCCAGTCTCCTATCAGAGAGAGCGTGATAACATTCCATTTACCTGAGCGCATGTTTTCAGCATGTCACACTGAGGCAAAACAAAACAGTTCCGCCCAGTGTGGTACATGTGGGCAGTCCACAGGAATGCTTTCTCTGCATTTATGTGGTTGGACCTTCATCAAGTGTGCAACTTTACAAATACAAAGAAAACAAATTATGAGACATCTGATCATTCTTGTTTTAATTCTAGCATCAGCAGTGAATCCAAAACTCTGACAGCACTACTGAACATGCTCTAATTTTGCATGTTTTATTTTTTACAAAATATATTATCAGCAACAATTTGAGTGAAAAGTCAAAATATGTACATGAAATTCACAAAGTCTTAAGCCTTGTTTATACCTTATTAAAGATGCGTTTTGGTCGATCAGATCACAAGTGGACAACGCTAAACACAGGTGTAAATGGGGTCCAAAACATTTTGAGCTTGTCCACTTTCGACCACTTACAGAGGTAGTCGAAAACGCATACCAATCTGGATTGCTTTTATAGTGGAAACGCTTTCGAACAGCCACTAAAGACTGCCTACTCTCCGCCTACTGACCTAATGCGTAAACATTATGGTAAGCGCGCTATCCAGACGGGATTTTAACTTTGTCGGCTGAAGAACCAAGTTTGGTTCGAAGACAAAAAACGTACCAAATGTACCAAACACAATGTTCTCTCACCATTCCTTATTTCTAACACAGAAAACACATCTTAATACCAGGTGTAAACAGGGCCTTGCCTATTTGGTTTGCCCTCTTTTCACTCTGATAACAGTGCTTGAGCTGACATTTTAAGTGCAAAACCTGATGATCCATGTTATCTGACCTTTGGTAATGACCTATAAAAGTAGAATCTGAGATATATATATTCTACTTTTCTAGGTCATATATATGTCTTTTCCTGACTTTATTTCTAGTAAAATTATATTATTATTATTATTATTATTATTATAAAGGCATAGACATACTGTTCTTTAATATATTATGTTACATTTTTCCTAAATTTAGTCCTAAAACTTTATTTTTAGGTTTAAATTATTATTATTATTTTTTTTAAATCAATATGGAAAACAATGGATGTTTCAACACTTTTGCATTCCCTCACAAAACTTTTGTGTTTCTGAGAAACTTTGAGTTTGCTCATTTAAGAATTGAAATTTCTTATGTTATTTCCATCACAAAAGTTTTAAAAGTGAACAAAAAAGCTTATATAATTTTTTTCTCATTTATCACCATGTCCCTTTACGGACTCCATACTTTTGGACTACACTGTATAATTTTGTTTTGCTTTCTGTCTTTATTATATTGTTATTAATATTATTATTATTATAAAAGCATAAAAATAATATATTTTGCTATATTATTTATTAGAGGTGTAACAATTTATCGTGTCACAATATATCGCAATACAGAAATGCAACAATATGTATCATGGATAGTGACAATCTGTATTGTGTATAGTTTACCCAATGTGTGAGGAAAAAAAAAATCAAGTTTTCAGAGTTTTAGTGTCAGTACTACATTAAACTACTATATATAATATAATGTATAATATTTGTGGGTCCTGATAATGCCAGATGTCTTATGTTACCAGTAAATGTGACCTACATTATTTGAAATTTGTCTAGTCAGTGACAGAGTGCAAGCATATTCATCTAAAATAAATCTGTATTTTCGGCTTCAGAATCATGAATATTTTTATTCTGGTGTCACTGTGCATTTGGTTACCAGCACCAAGTCCAAGCCTATTCATTTCCACTCCCAATGTAAAACCAAATTTAGCATTTTTTGTTAATCTTTTACCATATGTCTTGGGAGTATCGCAATAATATCATATTGAGAGTTCAGTATCGTGATATGTATTGAATAGTGACAAGAGGGTGTTGTTACATCCCAATTATTTACGTATATGACAGTAGTAGTACACAGATGTGATAAACAGAAAAGTATAGAGGTGAGAGAGAGAAGTGGAATCACGATTCCTTCACGTCCTCTCTGTGCTGAGCATGTGCAGTCCACTGCGCCACAGCTGATGTCACCACGCACAAAAACTACAGAAATTACAGCCATAACAATCAGTGATCGGATTTCAATTATTGATATTTCAATTTGTACTTCTGGCTCCCTGAATATCTTGAATATTTGGATCCATTCTCAAGCAGAAAAAAATGAAACCTGGTTGTTTCAAAGATGACATAGCGGCCAGCCGTGAATAGAAGCACTGAAAACTAAGAACCAATTTAATATGTAAACAAACGGCATAATCTCGGTTTGGCAAAACACAAAGCTGATTTAGCTTGCAAGTGCTTCCATCTTTTTAAAAAATAAAGAGTGATGTGATGTGCAGCTACAACCAAAAAGCCACTGTATGAAGGAGATCATTACTAATACCAACACTTTGATTACATGTAAATTACTCAAGCAATACCTCTGATTTTCTAACAATCCCAAGAAGCACATTATTTTTATTTAATGACTAGAGGGCAGGCAATGCCTCGGCAGCTCTGTGCATTTGCCACAAGAACGCTGTCAAATGGGAGCTCATTACCAAGAAGAGCTGCAAACATCAGAACACACTGTCAACTAACTGTTGCTCAGCAGTGGAGAACCAACCGTCTGAGAGATGCATGCTGGGGGATGGGGGAGGTGGGTCTGCTGACAGTTTTGGGTCAGGATTTGAAATATTTGTCATTTTTAATCAGCGCCTTTGATGCACCACACTGTGCAAGACAGACCAGCCGACCAGGCATGAGCGTGGAAACGTCTGTTATGCCTCGGCTTTTGTTTCCGTGCAGTTGCTCAACTCAGTGCTGTTGAGTTTTCGGCACCATTTCAGTAGAAGCAAAATTTAATTGAAAAAAAAAAGTAGGGTTGACAAGCAAGCTTCAAGTCACCCAAAGTTCCGTCATCGTTTATTGATTTATCTTAAATATTTCTTATTCATTTTACATCAAAATTCCTGAAAGAAGTCTCTTCTGCTCACCAAGGGTGCATTTATTTGATCAAAAATACACAAAAAACTGTTATATTGTGAAATATTACTACAATTTAAAAGAACTGTTTTCTATTTGAATGTGTTTTAAAATGTCATTTATTCCTGTGATGGCATAGCTGAATTTTCAGCATCATTACTCCAATCTTCAGTCTTTCGTGATGATGAAAACAGTTGAGCTACCTAATATTACTGTGGAAACGTGATACTCTGCCATTAAAAAGTTGGTGTAAATAAACAAGTTTAAGTATTACATAATACACTGTATTAAAAAGTATTACAATTTCCACAAAAATATGAAGCAGCAAAAAAGTTTTCAACATTGATAGTAATCAGAAATATTTTTGAGCATATTAATTTCTGAAGGATCATGTGACACTGAAGACTGGAGTAATAATGCTGAAAATTCAACTTATATATATATATATATATATATATATATATAGTCAAACCAAAATTTATTCAGACACGTTAAACATTTCATTCATTATTACAGTTTATTTACTATAGTTTAAAAAAATGGTAATAAAATATGACAAGATGTCAGAGTTAAACTGTGTCAGAAAAAAATTAATCTTAATTATGTCAGATAACACTTAAGCAAAACATGGTCAGGTCAAAGTGTCTGAATAATTTATAATTATATCAATTTTAATAATTTTATAAATTTTAGTGGTAGTCCACTGTATGAAGAATTTTTGGGTATAATATGTCAGTTTACTTTATTTTGCTATCCTCACTTACATAAATGAACTATAGTGTCCTGCACCCACTAGTAAAAAAATATAAAAAATTATATCTAGTGTCTGAATAATTTTTTGTTTGACTGTATATATTATAGCGTAGTGTTACATTATATATATATATATATATATATATATATATATATATATATACACACACACACCTTTATTTATTACACCATTTTTATACACCCAAAAATCCTAATGTCATTCCAAACCTCTGTGAAACATAAATAAAGATATTTCAAAAAAAATATTTCAACTGTTTTTGTCCACAAGAAGAAAGTCTTGGTCCCCATTGACTTTCAATGCATGTATAAAAAAAGAAGGCGAAAAAAAATGAAAATACACACATATAAGAAACATTTTTCAAAATATCTTCATTTGTATTCCAGAAGAATGCCACTCTGGTTTAGAATGACATGAGGATGAGTAAAAGATGACAGATTTTTTTATTTTTGGGTGAACTATCCCAATACTTTGACAAAAATGTAACTCTTGTACCAAACGAACAAGTGCGGAATGTATCAAAAACTATTTGGCCATTCTTGTTTAAAGTTTGCATAGCTTGGGTGTACTTTGAACTCGTGGTGCACCTTGATTCGCAGTGAAAGGGATTTGAGGGAATCAGCTGTGGGCTTCGCTCATGCTAAGGAATGTGTCCCAGGTACTTGTTTACAACTTTCTGCCATCTTGCTTTCCTGGCTACAGGCAAACCTGTTGCACCACACAAAGGGGAAAAATATGTGGTCTGATTGCTATCATATTTCCATTTTTGTGCATGCTGTAAATAACTGAAAATCCAAAGGAGGAAAGGAAAAAAACACCCAGTGCACACATACCAAAACATACCAAACCTCTAATATAATCTTATGCATTCCTGCACAGATTTTGTGTTAAAGTCCAAGGGGACTTAAGTGGTAAAGCTGGCACTGATCATGGGTTCCAGGATGAACAAAGCAGTGTTTGAACACTGAAATGGAGCCTAAAATGCATCTATTCATCCATTTTTGTGCATTACTGCGAATTGAGCTGTATTACAAAACAAAGAGGATTTAAATATATGAACACATTCACTGAATTATAGCAGTACACATGAGTAATGGACTCGGTATGCATCTGTATACTGAGTAAGCAAGTATGCATTTCCTAGAACGCGCAGTACTCATCACGTACCTATCCCTTGGGTCAATCCAGCTGGTGGTTTGATTAATATGGTCTATATAATAGACCTTCCCGTCAAAATCTCGGGCCTCTTCCCAACCCTCTGGCAATGGTAACTCCTTCCTTGGCATGACCAACTAGTCTCCATGTAATTTTCTCTGTAAGTCTTCTAAATTGATTTGAAAGCAAACCATGTGTTGCTTTGCGTGGACTAGTCCAAAGAAGTTAAACCCAACGCATAAGGAAAGTGCCATTAATTAACCAGTGACAGAGTTTTATTCCATATGATCCATGACACGTGTTCCAATATTCCAGTTTAGTTCGTGCAGCCTATACTGAGCATTGTTTTCCCACGCAAATGATGTTAAATGAATGGATGAGGGTGTGATGCTCTAAATCTCGTAACTTTGCCGCAGGAGTTGCGCTTTTATGGTGAGAAACTCCTAGTTTTTTGTGCATTCTCAGTCAAGCACGCACTACATCAATCGGTCAATCATCTTTTCTCGCGGAGCTTGATGGATGGTTAACTTGCACGAAACGTCAAAAAAAACTTTCAAAGGTCGTGCGCGAGAGTTTTCCCCCAAGAAAAGAAGTCAACGGGCAATTTTAAAGTCCACAAAATTCCCTCCAAACAGAAAACTAGCAACCGAGTTAATTTCCCAGTATTATCCACGAATATTTGAGCGAGTATAGAGGGTTTTTTCGCTCAGTGTCTGCCCACCATGTTTTAGCGACAACTGTGCTAGCCTGTTAGCCCAAAAGCTCGTTGTATGGGCAACGCAAACAGTTAGTTATTCCACACAAACGTATTCCGTATCTTCTCGTTTTGTCGATGCATTCATATCACCTCCGGTGCATTTTGGCAATTTCTTTGAAAAGTAGCGCGTTTCTTTCTCATTTGTTTCCAAATGTTGTCTTTTCCTTTAAGTGGCTGTGTGCGGTTCTCCCCCGTAGTCAAGCTCGGTCGCTATGCTGCGGTTGGAATGGATTACGTCATACAGGTGATGGCCGTAGCCCTTCTAGTAGCAGGGCACACTCAGATTAATCATTAGGCCTACAGAAACCGAGACATGTTTTTGTATTTTCGTATGTTATCAAAGTCTTCCTATTTATTAAAGGGGATAGTTCACTTAAAAATGAAAATTCTGTCATCATTTCCTCGCCCTCAAGTTGTTCCAAACCTCGCCATCTTGGAATTATAAGGTTCTATCCGCATTCTGAGCCATATTGAGCTTCAAAGTTTTTGCATTCCATACTCCTTTGTAGATAGACCTTGTTGTTTTCTAAAAAAAAAAAAAAAAAAAAAAAAAAAAAAAAGTCCCAAAATGTACACAACCTTAAAAAAATCACATGTAAATAAGTTGTCACAGTATAAGAATATGTGAACTCAATTTAGACAAAAATGTCAGATAGAACCTTATAATTCCAAGGTGACGACCTGTAGCTTATGAATTTATTTCTTATGCTAAATACAAAAGAAAATATTTTGAAGAATGTCGGTATGGACCCCATTGACTAAATTCACTTAATGAAGCTACTCACAAATCATAATGTAAACTTCTTAAAATGTTATAATTCATCAAATAAAATAAAACAAAATAAATAAAAATATAAAATCGAATTTTTGACTCAACTTTCTCTAAAATGCTTGTTGGGAATCTAATGATGGCAGTTTTGGGGACAGTGAATATTTGTTATAAATTCTGCACATAAATACAAAGTTAATAGAAAATCTGCTGTTAAAAATTTAGAAGTATACATTCTCCCTTATTTTGACAATATTTATTATAAAAAGAAAGATGAAGAAAAGAAAAATAGCACAAAAGTATACCAATTAAAGGCACAATATAAAAGTTGTAATAATTTATCATTTGATAGGCTACTAGGAATCTTGTTTTTAATTTTAAACATCTTTGAAACAGAAAGTTTCACTTAACTAAAGAATCAATGCAAAACAAAGGAACCAACGTAAAACCAGAAGTGTGCAAAAAAAAAACAGCCAGAGATGTGCAACTTCATTTGCAGTCGTAAACTGTTTTGTGCATGTTAATCTCTACCAAAAACAATTCATGTCAACCCATAATATTGTCAACACAAGTTCCCCAAATTTCAACTAAACAACGCCCTCTAACGGCGAGTAGGGGAAAAATGATCTATTAGATTAGTTTGAACGAATTTTTTTTCGTTTTTTTCGTCTCTTTGTTAGTTTTCGTATTTTTTTCTAAACCAAAAATATGTTTCAATAGGCTATGCACCATCATTTTAGTGTTACACACACACACCACTTTACAACATAATTTATAATAGACAACAGATCTGTTAAGTTGAACAGTACATTTTTTTTATTACCTTATAAAACCATGTTACCATCCCTCATTTGTAATCTCAAGACATGATGGTTTCTCCGCCCCTCATCTGTCACCCGCTGGAGAGAAACTGGGCGCGTGCTTTTCAAAACAAGCCAGGGCGGATCACGTGCACTGGAGAGCAAAAGCAGCAGCTCGTGCTCTGATCACAGCATTTCGCTTCAGGTGTGTTCATGGTTGTACTGCGTCATATCTCCGTGGCGTGCAGCGCCGCGATGGCTGCGGTCGGGACCGCGCTGTTTATCGCGCTCAATCTCTTTTATAAAAGACGGGTATGGACACCAGAGTCAGACTACTACACGTTCCGAGAGGTTAGTATGAAACAAAAGAAATAGTTCCTCTTTTTATGATACCGCTTATCGTGCGTGACTGACAGATGGAGACAATCATCAAGGGAACTCTCAGTTAATTGAACTGTACGCACTTCGTACTGTATGTCTCTCATATGCAGTTGGATTATATTTTGAGAAATCACAGTATCTAGATGGGGGGAAAAAGTAATTCTGTTGGTCATATTTTATCTTTAATTTCTATTTATTTGTTATGCTTTTTAATATGTATCACTTAAAGTTCAATACCCAGCTGCATACAAAGAACAAAAAACTGTTTCAAACGAATTATTGCTTATTATTATAATATATATATATATATATATATATATATATATATATATATATATATATATATGGTATTTAGATGAGTATACAGCCGACATAGTTCCCAAGGTCATGGAAAACTTGAAAATATCAGAATTTACATTTCATAATATCATAATATTATGTTTTCCATGCCTGGAAAAGTCATAGAAATTAATAAATATCATGGAAATTTCTAAATAGTAATATTCAGTTATGCTCAGCTCTATAATATTTCAGCTAGATATTGATCTTGGCAAAGTACATCTTGCTTGCAAGTGATGTTCAGTTGTTCTTTTGAGTTGTCAAATCAGTAAACAAAATTTTCTGAATGATTTATAATGAAAAGATCATGAAAGTTCATGATCAAAAAAGTGGGTAAAGTATATGGATCATTATGAATATACAGTTGTAAATGCAAAGACGCATTTGTACGTGCCACAAAAAAATAGTATGGCAACATTTGATGTAGAGTGCTTCTTAATGATGAAAGCCAAAATTTATATTGTTATTATTGTTAAAAACAGGCGTAAACCTTTTTTTTTCCCCCTCTGTAACAGCAACAGAATAGACAAAGTAACAGAAACGGGGTCACTCTGTCTTTTATTACACAACTAAAACCCTAATTAATGATGGCAAGACTTTGACTGTTTGCAGAAATTGCATAATTAATTCCTGCATCATGTGCTAAAATCCAAGTAAAAACAGACTCTAAATCCAGTCCTGTTGTATTGCTCATTTCACTGCCTTCTCTTCCATTAATGTGTGTATATTTAGGAGGAGGAGGAGGAGCGCAGTGAGAAGCAGGTGCTTGTTCTTGGGTTGGATGGCGCTGGTAAGAGCAGTGTTCTGCAGGGGCTGAGTGGAGCTGGCTACAGGACGGGCTGCCGGCCCACACGCGGCTTCAACTTCATCAGCCTACACACACCAGCATGCCAGCTGGACTTCCTGGAAAGTACGGATCAGTGCCCTTTTCTCATATTCACCTGCATACCTTTGTGAAAAAGAAGTACACTTTAGCATACTAGTAATTATGTTCAAACTGAATGTAATGTTTTCAGACACTTAATTGCATGTTATTTATGAAGCATGATTAAATGAAGTTTAAAGTTAAATTGCAATTGCAATTAGCTGAAATTAAGAGTGCTTTTTTGGCCCACTTAAGTACATTTCAGCAAAATGTACTGACAAGCATTTATGGTGAACTACAACATACTTTAATGTAATTTCTGTTTAAACTTTTATGTCATGTGTTTAAATATATTTCTAATTACACAGTTTTAATGATGTACTTCCTGTTTAGTACATTTAAAATATATTAACTTTAAATTATCAAATAACACAGTAGCTACAGTTAAAATTATGCAGCCTTCACAAGCTATCATAAATTGTCTTACTTCTCACTTCTGAAGCCGTGATTATGAGCTCGTTGCAATTTATTTGTCGAAAAGAACAGGAATCAAGGAAGGACACCAGGTTTATTTCTGCCTATTTATTGGGAAAATCTTATTAAAGCCAAAGTGATATTTAGTGTCCCATTCATTGACAACCATATAAACATTCACCGCGCTATCTAGATAGTCAGCTTGCTGACAATTCTGGAATTTCAGTCAAATACAGGCTATTTTTGCTGTGTATAAAACATACAATATGCTTCAAAAGATTATTCATATATGTATATATGTACTACTTTAACGACAAGAAAAAGAATAATGACAAGAAACTAAAAAATAGCAGTCACAGCAGCAATCGTTCTCCCCTCCACCATGTTTAAAGTTTATGGCATCCCATCTCAGGAACTTGAGTATCAAAATAAGTGTACTTCTTTAAAGCAGAACAAAAGATTATTAAAATTATTACAAAGTGCACTTTTTAAAAGTGTACTTAAATGTGTCAAGAAACTCAGTCATAAACACTTAAAGGTGGGGTAAGCGATATTTCAAAAACGCTGTTGGACATTGTTGATATTTGAAATCACCCAAACAAACACACCCCTCTCTTCATTGCTCTGCCTCACCAATCCTAACCACCCTGCTCAGAGTCGGTCTCGAACCCTGATCGCTGCTGGCAGGCGAGGCGAGTGCACTAACAATGACGCTAAACACTGCATTCTCTAGCGGCCGTCAGTGCGCTGTGGTTTACCTGCTCAACTCTCACTAGCTGGCCACTGTTACACACACAATGCGAGAGTGAATGTCTGTTTATCACAGCTGATGCACAACAAAATAATGCTTCACGAAAAATAAAGCGCAGATGATGAACGAACAACTAGGAAGCACAAAAAATGAACGTACAGTACACAAGTGTAAATACAAACAAGAGTTTGTTGTTAGTCACCAACAGCACAGCAGCTCCAGACAATCAATGACACTCAAACCCAGTGTTACTCACGTGTAGAGCGGAATCAAAGCTGCCTCTGCGTCTGTTTTCAGGCCTTCCCGCTTAGCTCTCTCCAGTACTGGAAAGCTTTTCTAATGTTAACGCGGGTCCTAAAGCACTTGCTCTGTCATAAACCTTCATTCCAGTGATATTGTTTTGAGCTCTTTTGCATTGTCTCATTTCTCTTTCTGCAGTCTTTCTTCAAATCTCCCTCGTGCTCGTTCTCTCTCCTCGACCGTCATACGCCCCCTATTGCTGATTGACTGCATGTTTGTTGTTGGTATCGGTCCGACTAACTTCAAAACAGTGTTTTTGAAATATGGCTTACCCCACCTTTAAGTGGCTTTTTATTTCATTAATAGTATATTTGCATGTAGTTTTTTAAAAAATAAACTTAAGATTTGAAATACATTACAAGTGCACATTCAATACAATTAAGTGCACTTTTTCACAAGAGTATGTTCATATTACTCATGAGGTATACTTTAATTCTTGCTCTCAAAGTGATAATGACTCAGTTATTGCTTTATCAGCCATTTCATATTTCCAAAATGGCAGTGATAACACATTACCTTTAATTCGATCACCTTTTCCCATCAGTTGGAGGTGGAGAAGACTTGCGAATGTACTGGATGGATTACCTAAGGAAAACACACATCTTGGTGTACGTAGTGGACTCCTCTGATAGAGGCCGGCTCCCTCAGGCCAAAGACGAGCTCCATCGATTACTGAAAGCACACACTGATCTTCCAGTGGTGGTCTTGGGAAACAAACAGGTGACCAAAAGCTCCAGTTCATGGTTGAACTTTAACCCTGTTTAGTGTCGGAAAGGCTTCATATTGATTTCCACTGTGTTTTTGTGTTTTGTTTTAGTTAAGTGGAAAGTTCACCCTATTTTGAAGAAATTGTTTTTGCACATACAATAAAAGGGGTCCAAAACAGCATTGGACCCTGTTTACCTCAATTTAAAAAAAAGCCACCGAGACATTTTCAAAATATGTTTTTGTTTTCGGCAGAAGGAAGGCATACAGGTTTGGATTTTGATTTTTGGGTGAACTATACCCTTAATAGAGTACTAAGCTCCCTGGTTTTTGTTTCACTGTGAATCTTGACTAAAATGCTTTTTATACCCTCATCCAGGATAAGCCCGATGCTGTTAGCGTCCCGGAGCTGCGTGAGGCTCTTTCCTTGAGCTCAGTGGAGGATCAGAGGAAGCTTTTCCTGCTGGCTGCTCAGTCGGGATCTGATGGATTAAGCAGAACCTGCAGCCTCCAAAAGTTCCAGGACCTGCTTCTGACATTGGTGTGACTGGTTGGCACTGCGGTGCCAGAGAGGACTGGCCAAGGGATCTTTTGTATGGGTTTCATCCTCGAATCGTGCGAGGAGTAAGGAACGTTTACGTCAGGATAATGCTACTGTTGTGACAGTTACAGTGTAAAATATCTTACTTTTCATTAATATGATTATATCCAGTATTTCAAAGAGTGTATTACATATTATGTTTTATCTCTGCATGTGGAGTCATATTTCCAATAACAAACTTATGTATTGCTGACAAGTTCTGCTTGCAACAGGATGTATTAAGCTTGAAAATGAAGCCTGTTTTAAGGGCAATTACAAATGTTCCTCATTTGTAAATATACACACACATTTCATTACAAATGAAGAATAGTTGAAATATATATAATTGTCTGATTTAAATACAAATGAATTTAAAAATATGCTTATACTTCAGGACAGGTTTTTTTTTTTTTTTTTTTGATATGAGAATTTAGGGCATGTCTGTAATTATCATGACAATAATGTCACAATGCAAAAACATTAATTTATTTTCTTTATGAGAAATATAATCTTAATTTTGGAGTGAAATAGGGACATTCCATGAGTGATTAACCCAACTAATCCTTAAGCGCTTTATTTTGCTTCCAGCATGCCAGACTGTGTAGTTGATAGTGGATACCTCAGATAATTCTCTTTTCATAACTGTGATTTAGGTTTCAAATAGAGATGTTGTTTTGAAATTGCACAGCTGTTTAAAAATAAGGCCTCTTCACTGTGAAATCAATTCAGTCTGGTTATGCGAGTGCTTTGAATTAGCATCAACAAGAGCTAGTGCAACTATATGAAAAGTTTCTTGAAAAATACAGCTTATTTACACCATATTAATTGCAAATTACATTGGCTACAGATATTCCTACCCTGGAGCTACAGACAGATGAAATGCCACTATGTAATAAATGTCAGTTTTGCAATGCAATGCTTTGCAGCGTATTTTTAGTCTTGCGAGGATTCCGCAATGCTGATTTGTAATAATCAGAACTCTTATACATCTGACAATCCTGGAAAACAACTGTGTGGCCAATAATTTGATAACTTTTATAACAGTTGGTCAAGATTTTTATTTTATCTCATTCACAACCACTCATGCTCGTTTTATTCAGTATGCAGCATGTGACATCTCTAAGATAAAGTGATGAAGCAACAGCAGTATCTACAGGAGCACTACTGCAGTGCAAACATGTACAAACTTCTGTAATTATTCTGTATTTAAGGAATGCTCAATATAAGTTGACAACAACTCGTATCAATGGCATTTTTGGCATAATATTGAATACTGCAGAAAATAATTGACATCAGATAAAAAAAATACCTTTAAAAAATAATGACTCTATTTAAAACAACATTTACTATTTATCCTAATGTTTTTGTAATTAATTTTGCGGTCACATTTGTCATTACTCGGCGGAACTTGGCGGGCGAAATCCAGTAATTTCAATAGGAATCTGAGTGATGTGGAAATTTCGCTCAAGGACGAAACATTTCAAACAAGACTGTTGCAACTTCCAATAGTTTTGGGGTTTTCACACAAATTAGCTTTTTCTTGACCAATAGAGTGCTGCTTTGTTTGAAATCTGTTCTGTTGTGCATCACTGACAGTGGACACTAGACAATGAACCTTTTTTGCTAGTGACATTTTGCTAAATACAAACAGAGCAATTCCAAGATTCTAAATACTATGTAAAAGTTCACTATTGTTCGAAAGTTTGGGGTCAGTAAGATTTTTATTTTTTTTGAAAGAAAGAAATACTTTTATTCAGCGAGGCATTAAATTGATCAAAAGTGCAAAAGATTTCTATTTCAAATAAATGCTGTTCTTTTGAAATCTATTCATCAAAGAATCTTGGAAAAAAATGTATCATGGTTTCCACAAAAACATGGAAGCAGCACAACTGTTTTCAACATTAATAATTAGAAGAAATGTTACTTGAGTAGCAAATCAACATCATAGAATAATTTCTGAAGGATCATGTGACACTAGCTATGTTTCCATGCAAATTTTGGGATATGGCATAAAAATCACTGAATGGAAATTGCGGATCACCTCAAATCGAAAATCGCATACTTCCCTACTATATAGAAGGCGAAAAACAGTATGTGACAAGAGTAGCATGTCCAAATTCACAGTACTCATAAAAGAGTAGGCAAAAAGTACCCGGATAACTTACTGCTTCCGGCAGTGTGCATTCAGTGGACACTTTACTTTCCCGTGAGGCCACGGGAGAGATGTATGGTCACATGATAATGACAACATGGTGAATATAGTATGCCCAGATTACATTCATACATAGAACGTAGTATTTTAGCAGTTGTGAAGTAATTACTTATTCAAAATAAGTACCTACTCAAGAGTGTGCGATTTCAGACACAGCCATTGACTGTCATCAGAATGATTTGGTATAATGACCATCCAGAAGTGTCTCATATGACGGCGTTCACAAACTACAATGCAATTAGATAACATAACAGCATTTATTGCGTTTCTTATCCAGTAAAATGTCAGAATTAATAAACTCTAATTTTCTATGATTTTATGTCTACATTTCACTTCACAACATACACTTACAAATGCAAAGCTTATATACATCTGCAAATACACAAGTTACTCACTAGATTCATATAAACACTTAAAAGTTAACATGGTCTTGAAGATGCCATAGTAGAAAGGAATTGTTGAAAATCTTTTCCGTGTCCATACTCATTCTGAAGACTCCCTAGGTCAGAGATCTTCAACCCTGCTCCAGGGGACCCGCTGTCCTGCAGAGTTTAGCTCCAACTTTAAACAAGCACACCTGAACCTGCTAATCAGCTCTTCAGCATCCCTTGAAAATCACATGAAGGTGAGGTGAAGCAGGTTGGATATAACTTTGCAGGACAGTGGGTCTCCAGGAGCAGGATTGAGGATCTCTGCAGGTGATATAGTGACTAGTAGTTTGAGACACCAGTTCTTCACCATGACATCATGAAGACTTCTGAGACTGCAGAGATGCAATGAACGCAGCATATTCCTCAGGATGACACCGTTTGTATAATTCCACTTTCCGTTTGATCTGCTTTGGCGTGTCCTGGTAGTAATTCTTCTCATCCCTTGCCATTGCCTGTAATGCCAATAAAGCATAATCAGTTATGTGAACTCTATCTAAAGAGTCTTATTTGCGTACATGTAGAAGGCTCATGGATATATACAGCTCTCTTTCACCTTGTAATCCTCATTGTGTTCCTTCACCATGTGTTGAACATATTCAATCATGTCAGTGGAGCATGTGGTTCTGTCTTTCCCACGGAGACTGGCCTCTGCCTCCATTTCTGCAATTGAGACACCAAATCATATTGGCAGGGCATGAAAATATTACATTTCAAAAATAACAGATTACAAAACCACTGGCTTCAAAACATACCTTTAATGACATAGGGTTTCAACACATTTGTCTCCATTGGTTCACTTTTTGTGTCCTGAATCATCAGTTAAAAGCAAACGGTTGTCACAACAATCAGGCAGTATTTGTATAAATACACTGTAACGGTGATTCTTGCTTGATACTTGCCATTTTAGCTTTAATAGGAAGCAATTCCTTGGTCCCAAGTGACAGCCCCATGTCTTGTAAATTCTGCTTCACTGTTTTGTGGTCATCCCAAGCTTTACGTATCTGAGGACTTGTTAAATAACCCATCTCATGACAAAGTTCATAATGCATAACATTGTAGACAGCAAATGACAGCACCCTTGTGAAAATACACTTGAGCATACTTTTAAAAATAGTATTTAGCCCTTGTGCATCATTAAGGACATTTTTTTTTTTCCCATACATTTTGGTACAAGTGTGTATTTTTACTGGAATTTTACTATTTCACCCTCATAAATCTATTTTACACCGAGAACACAACACAGTTACACTCAGGACCTTAAGGACCAAAATGTCACCATTGAAACCCATTAAAACTGCAAGTTTTAACCCCAGGGCCATTTAACTATAAAATTAAGCAGTCTTTGTAAATAGGCTTTCATTCTGTTGGCAAAGCTTTAAAATTAAAAAATTTGCTATTTTTACAAGGCATTTTATCAGGTTTGGCCTCTAAAGCAAATACTCGCTTTTTCCCCATTTTCTGCTTCTGCGTATTATAGAGCTAAATGGATAAATTATACAGCTATAATTGTGTGGGTGTGGATGTCAGAGTGTGGTTTGTAAGTACAGTCATGGTCAGAATTACTGGCACCCTTGGTAAATATGATCAAAGATGCCTGTGAAAATAAATCTGCATTGTTTATCCTTTTGATCTTTCATAAAAAAATTTTTTAAAAAGCACCAACATCACCATGTTGTATGGGAGCGTTTCAAGATAAAATGCTCTGCTCTCATCCAAGAACAAACTCCAGCATATTTAGTTGCCAGGCACTACTGGAACTTCAACCAGGACCAGGTTCTATGGTCAGATGAAACCCCACAGATGAATGCCCACATTTAAATATACTGCTTGCTCTTTGAAATTGTGAGCCTATTTTTCTGCTGGAGGTCCTAAACTAAACCCTATCTGTAATCTGTATGAAGGAATGGTCTCTGATCTCCAAACTCATCAGGCATTATAGGAAAAGACTCAGAGCTGTTATCTTGGCAAAAGCAAGTTGCAAAAAGTACTGAATAAAAGGGTGCCATTAATTGTGGCCATGTATTGGAGAAAAAAATATTAAAATTAACTTTTTTTAATTATTTTACTTCAATTTTTTTAAATAATGCAGATTTATTTTCACAGGCTTCTTTGTCCATATTTACCAAGGGGGGCAATAATTCTAACCATGACTGTATGTACTACATAAATTGTATGTGCGTGTAATTTTTGAGACAGAGAGAAAAATTCTACAGTACTGCAAATCACAAATCCCAGCTTTGCTGGCATCTACTGGCAAAAATTTGGTAATGAGGCCAAACAAATTCTTACTGAAAGCCCATTTGAGATATCATCCACAAATCTGAACAACTTGTTTAGATTTATGGCTTTGATTTTCTAGCAGTTTCTGAGTTTAACATGTTTTATTAAATATAAAATGTTCATAAATAATTTTCATAAACTTAAACCTCTTACTTTGTTTGTTTTACTACTTTTTTTTTTTTTTACTAACAATTATCTGCCAAGTGTCTTCTTTGAGACCAAACTTAAAGTGATAGTTCACCCAAAAATGAAAATTCTCTCATAATTTACTCACCCTCAAACCTGAATGAATTTCTTTGTTCTGTTGAACACAAAGGAAGATATTTTGAAGAATGTCAGTAACCAAGCAGATCTCACCCCCCCATTGACTACCATAGTATTTATTTTTCCTACTATGGTAGTCAATGGGGGGCAAGATCTGTTTGGTTAATGACATTCTTCCAAATACTGTATCTTCCTTTGTGTTGACCAGAACAAAGAAACCCATACAGGTTTGGAACTACTTGAGGGTGAGTAAATGACAGAATTTTCATTTTTGGGTGAACTATCCCTTTAAGTCTGTGCTCCAAAGCTAAATTATTTTTTTATGACCGTTTTTGACAGAGATTTTTGTCCTCTAAGGACCTAAGAGTAACTTATTTAAATTGACACACAATAATATAATATTACGAACAATAATATTGACGTAAAAAAAAATCTCATTTAAAAGAATTCCGCAAACTAAATGCAGTGTTTTCGGACACTTAATCCCATTTAATTGTAATTAAATGAAAGTGTATTATAGTTCAGATTTATATTAAAAGCAATAGAACTGCTTTTTTGACACACTTAAGTACATAATTATATGTAATTTCATAATTTCTTATATTGAAATATGGCTAAAGTGTACAGCAAAATGTACTGACAAGCATTAAAGGTAAACTACAATATGTTTTAATGTTGTTTGATTTATCGTTTGAACTTGTCATGTAAATATATTGTAATAACCTATTTGTAATGATGAAGTTGCCATTTAGTACATTTAAAATATAATAAAATTAAATGTAATATAAAATAACACACTACAGTTAAAATTATAATCTAGTAACGTTACTTTACATGTACTTTAGTATGCTAGCTAGTCAACACCTCAAAATTAGTGTACTTCTTTAAAGCATGACAAAAGATTATTAAAACATAATTGTTTAACCAAAGTACACTCTTTAAAAGCTGTTTTAACTGAAAGCAACTTGCACTGACATATCTTATGTTAATGTCATTGTTTTGTCTCAAGATGCACACCAGCACTGTTTTCTTTCTAAGTCATGTTTATAAAAGCTACTTAAATGTCCCAGTTGAACTAAGGCATAATCCTGTCTTAATCTAAGCCCTGTCTGTGAAACCATGCCTGTATAACTTTTAAAAATTATTGTTAGCAAGAAAGCCCTTTCTAGACGGCATTTGACACGTCCTTGAACTTACCATTCAATGTGCGGTTTCTCCTTTCTTCTTAACTTCCTACTCAGTTTCTTTTTGTTTTTATTGTAATTAAACGTGTTACGTTTACTTTGTTTCTTGAGTTTACCCATTCCTGTATAATACACCAGTAAACCACCGTCTTAACTCTGCAACACGCGTGTTTGAGGAACGCGGAAGTAGCGACTTCTTCTCCAAAGGCAAAACACATCAACATGGTTCGATATCGCCACCTGCCGTCAAAGAAATTTACTATAACAGTTCATAACAAAAATGTAGAGACGAGCCTTGCCAAATAGTGATATTGAACTAATTTAAGGTGTTATCGCCAATAGAGAAGAGTGTGGATCAATAGAACATTAAACACAGGTTAGACTTTAGGTTACATTCATGCTACTTTCTTAAGGGATAGTGATAGCACGTTTTGTATTCAGAGTCAGAGCCATTGATATAATTTAAAAACATACACTTAACAGCGTTAGTAGTAGTAGTAATAGTTTATAGTATTATTATTATTATTATTAGGACGATTGGCTTTTATTAATTAGGTGTAACAGTTTTACCTCTAGATGGAGATATAAACTAAGATTTGCAAAACCCACAAGTAACGTGTGCATTTCATGTAAATACAAGTTCAGAGCTGCACAGTCTGCTGTGGCATGCCATATGTCTGAAAAAATGCGCAAGTTTAATGTTTATCATCAAAGGAAGGACTTGACAGATATTGATAAATAGCGATCAGCGTATACATTTAGAAATATATGGTTAGAATAATAACACATCGTATAATAAGCAGTTATATATGGGGATAAGGAAATATTTTATAGTATCTTACAAAAGACAAGTACAAACATGCAGCCGTCTGATTGAAAAAGAACAAAACCTACTATGGCGAAGATTTGGTCATGAATATTAAACAGATCACGTCAAGTCAAGTCACCTTTATTTATATAGCGCTTTTAACAATGCAGATTGTGTCAAAGCAGCTTTACAGTGATAAATGGTATATAATTTTGGCTGCACAGCAGCTCTTAAAGAAAATGGTGTCGTTATACCACATCACGTGATGTTTTTATACGTTGTTGATTTTTTTACTTCATAAAGCATTTTCAGGACAACAATATTGAGCATTAAAACAAATATTCCTATTTATATACACTACAAAATAATAAAGGAAAAAGAAAATAAAAAAAAACATACATTCTTACAAGAATGAAGCTTAGTATAACATTACTTTTGCCTTGTATTTAAAAAATGTACCATATAAAATGTATAAAAAGATTTTATTACTAGATGTATTACTATAATAACAAATTATAGATATCAGATTAAAGGACTAGGCCATGTTTGAAGGCTTAAAAAAGAGCACAAATCGTATAGTATACATAGATATTAATAAGAAGCCCTACCTCGTATCAGCATAATCCTGTAAATATTCATGAGTTAAGCTGATTATTATTTCTTTAAGCCTTCAAATATTGCCTAGTCCTTTAATATAACGTCTATAATTTGTTATTATATTAATAGCCTACATCTGATTGAGAATATGTATGTCAGTCCTTCTTTTTTATATGCTAAATAATTTATATTCAACGTGAAAGTAATGCTCTTTTAATAATGTTTTCTTCTTCTTCTTTTGTTTTCCATTGGACCGTTCAAGCAGGACGCTCGAGGTTGGTTACCAAGCAACGTCAACTTGTCTCATTAATATTCATGAGCTTAGGCTTTGCCATAGTAGGCTCTACGATCGACGTAAGTCCGAAGCTTCTGGGCGGGGAATCAGAGGAGAGAAACGGCAGAGCGGAGAGTCATTCAGGGTTAATAATATTCCGCCGTGGGGGGGGAGCGGGGGAGGACACACATACACATACACATACACACACACACATACACTGCCAACCCGGCGACGAGGTTGGGCCTGCGGTGCCTGCCTGCAACCCAGGAAACATGGAGCTCGAGAATATCGTGGCCAACACTGTTCTGTTGAAGGCGAGAGAAGGTAAGACATGACAGCCCTTCTGATCAGTGTCACTTTTGACAGCTGTGATCCTCAAACGCCGTGCTATCTGGCTCAAAACGATGGGGGATTCCCCCAAAGGAAGTTAGGCCAAAAAAGACAAGAGCAATGCAATAAATGCATTCTTTATTATGCTTAATTATTTACGAATCACCGGATCAAACCTGAGAATTATACATTGATCATGGTGTGCTGCTCGCCGCCTGCGTTGTTGTGTTCCTAACCTTGAGCAAAAAAGATGGACCTGTCAATCAAAAAAAAAAAAAAAAAAACATCGTTTCTGTCAAAATCCTGTTTGGATTTTACGACATTTTTGTGAACTCTCTGAGTTTCTGTTTGAAGGAGAAGCGATAAACACTGTGTTGTCAGTCAGTAGTGTTATATATTGACAACAGTCATTCGTGTCTGGTGCTCGAGATAAGCGCCCAAATTAACTGAACCTTTGAATTAACCGACCATCTGATTTTTGAAAGTGTTTTTCAAAACAGTTATCTACCTACCTAAATGGCTAGGCGTTACTTCATAGTTAGAAATGGTGTCTAGTGGGCACTTTCAGTTGTTTATCATTTTTTCTGCAGGTGTATTTCTCAAACATGAGGGAATCCTGCTGAATTTTCTCGCGTCCGTGTTCGAACGTTCTTGTGCTGCACACTTGGGCTGCATTGTAGTGTTGCAGTATCCGTTAAAGTATACTGGCCTTACGAGAATTTTTGTAGGGTTTTAATTTTTGTAGGTTTACATTGATTACAAATTACAAAAGAGTTGTTAATTATATACTAAATATAACAGGTGATGTATTACAAATGACATTTGTTAACATTAGGACATTTTAAAATTTTGAAAGCTGCCTTGATTCATAGATGGTTTCAGTTTAGTCACTGTGCTGTATGATTGCTTAACATGTTGTTTCCTCCTTTTGTAAGATGACATTTAACACTAGCTTATCTAAACAGGCAAAGCTCTATATTTATGTTGCAATACATTCATTTTTATTTTATTTTGGGAAACATGTTTGAGTGTTATCAAAATTGTCTATTCTTTTTTTTATGGAATATTGCAGTATTTATTATAAATGATTTATCCGTGCACGTCGTTATTTAAAAAATAAAAATCACGTGTCCCCATATTCTTTAATCAAAGTATCTTATCCTCACTCTTGAAGCGACACCTCTTCTCTGATGATGTGTTTACTGGTGTGAGGCTGGGACAACCTGTCACTCACATGCGATCAACCAATAGCAAACCACAATGATCCAACCTTCCAATCAATTCCCGTTTCACTCAGAAATACTTCACAATTGAGAAGAAAAGAATATCGCAATTTCCGTTTCATGGCGATTATAAAGTTTAAAGGATTTAAGGAATTTATTGACGGTTAAGTTTTGCTCAGCATCACCATGCTGTTAATTATTGTAGAAACTAATTTTGACTTCTAGCTCAGTCTGTAAAAAACTAATTAAAACAGCATTGACTAGGGCTGCACGATGTCTCATTTTAGCATCGATATCACGATGGTCACATCGCAGGAAGTGCGATGTCTATTATAGGGATCGTTAAAGGGGTAGTTCACCCAAAAATGAAAATTCTGTCATTTATCACTCACCCTTGTGTGGTTCCACATCCATAAGACCTTTGTTCATCTTCAGAACACAAATTAAGATCTTTGTGATGAAGTCTGAGAGCTTTCTGTCCCTCCATAGAGATCCAATGCACACCAAGATCCAGAAAAGTAGGAAAAACACATAATTTAAGTACTCCATGTGACTCCAGTGGTTTAATCTCAATTTTAAGTGACGTGAGTGCTTTGCCTGCGCAAAAAAAAAAAAAAAAAAAAAAACATAATTTGCCACTTAACTTACAAAAATATTGATCTGTAACGCGCGTTCACGAGAGCTTCACGACACATGCATGTTGCGTTCGGACTCGCGCGTCAACTCAGAGTGTTCATGAGAGCATCACGATGCATGCATTTTGTGTTTACACGAGAGCTGGCATTGTTGCGTGAACACGCTTTGAATAATATTATTTTGTAAATAAAGTAGTAAATTATGTTGTTGTTTTTTTTTTGCACAAACAAAGCACTCGCATCGCTTCATAAAATTGAGTTTAAGCCACTGGAGTCACATGGAGTACTTTAATGATGTCTTTTTCCTACCTTTCTGGACCTTGGAGTGGTAGTTGCGTTGGATCTCTATGGAGAGACAGAAACCTCTCAGACTTCATCAAAAATATCTTAATTTGTGTTCCAAAGATGAACGAAGGTCTTACGGATGTGGAACAACATGACTGTGAGTAATTAATGACAGAATTTTCATTTTTAGGTGAACTAACCCCTTAATCCGTACAGACCAGGCATCATGGTTTGAAACGCATGTGATTCTCGGTTTAACCATCATATAGTGAAAGTTCATCATTTGCATGTGTTTTAGGTCCTGTCAGTTGTGCAGACAAATTTGTCAAAATTTCCATTTCTGCGAGTATCCTTGTAAACACAGTTGCTTACGGCTTAGGTAACGCAAACAAAGAAAACGGATGTTTATCGTTATAATGGATCTGTGCATTTGGTCTTAAAGTGACAGCAGGCTAATATTCTTGCTGCTTTCTGTGTCATGAATGTTATCAAACAACAAAATACAAAGAGAAAATCACTTTTGCAGCTTTAACACAGATTGATTCTATTCAATTTATACAGTGAAGACTATACAGTGTTATTTTACATTTGATTATTTATTTTCTGTACCTGAATATATAAATCACTGTTTATTTCATTTAAATTACCCCAATCATTCTAGAATTCTTTACATAGATTCCCATTGAAAGTGCATAGCATTTACCATTGCATGGTGAAATTTTGCAGACAAAATCCACTCATTCCAATAGAAAAATGTGCAGTTTCTCATGAGGACAAAACAAATTCAGCTGCCAGATTTTGTACGTTCATGTTGGTCACGCACATTTGCTGTTCTGATCAACAGAAAGCTGCATGGTTTGACAATAGACAATGGCCTGCGAAATTGTGAATCAATTTCGCTAACATGACCACACCTTAAATGCACAACTAAACACATATATAACTTCTTGTTTACTCCCTTACACTCTCTTTCACATCTTTTTCCTTACAACATGACAGGATGTAGTCATGTCCCGGTTTGATTCTTAAAGTTGAGCAGTTCTTTTTTAACAATGGAGGTGTTTCATGTCACAATCCAGGGAACTTGTTCCACTTTTTCTCAGAAGAGCTGTTACACAGAAAGCACAACAAGGAAGATGAGTGTTTTATATGCAAAGTTCTATACTTTGTTGGTGATTTATATTGTGAATAGTGTGATGAAAGCGGGGCCTTTTGGTAAGTGCTGGAGGCAAGTTTTGCACACAGTGAATGAAACCTCTTCACCTCTGCACTGCTGCTGCATAAACAGTACATTTCACAAGCCATTTGCATCTTGGCAACTTCCCACAACGATAAAGCCAGAGGTTTGCTACTGTACTTGTACCATCATGATATCGTCACTGCAAACCATTTGTTTGAATTGCAAATAGCACACTCTGACGTAAAAGACATTTATGTTACAAAAGATTCTGTTTCAAATAAATGATATTTCTATTCATTCAAGAATCCTGAAAAAAAATGTATGAACTGTTTTCAGCATTGATGATAATAATAAGAAATGTTTCTTGAGCAGCAAATCAGCATATTAGAATGATTTCTGACAATTGCGAAATGGTTGCACTTTGACATCACAGGAAAAAAAAAACATTTTAAAATGTATTAAAATAGAAAACGGTTATTTTAAATTGCAATATAGTTCACAATAATTGTGTTTTTCCTGTATTTTTGATCAAATAAATGCAGCTGTGGTGAGAATAAGAGCTTCTTTTTCAAAAACATTTCAAAAGATCTTTCTGGCCTGAAACTTTTGAATGTTAGTGTATATGTAGTGTATATGTCCGAATACTGCTGTAATTATCATCACCAAAATCATTTTAGCAAAAAAGTTTACATTTGTTATGATGGCACATCTGTACTAGCACAGTACAGTAACAGTTTTATGTTTGGTGATTTTTACATCATGATCAGTAAACATGATCATTTGTTATCAACTGCAGATAGCACACTGACTGACTTTACGTATTAATTATTCGCGAGTTATATCTTTGAGGTAAGTTAAGGTACAATGTCTGGACTTGCACAACAGGTTTTGATTATGTTAGATAATGAGGTTTCTCAGCTGGCCCCTCTAGAGTCTCTCATGTGGGAAAGTCTTTGTTGTAACCTACAGTCCTGTTTTGAACTCTTATCAGATCACAGTCACAAGCTTCTCCCGTATTTTTTTAATCATTTCATCTTCTGCCCTCCCAACCCATCCCATTAGCATCAAATCTATTCCTCAAATTCTCTCATAACCTAGCAACAATGCATACACCTGGCTGAAGCTTTCACAAGAGTCCTCTCCATTCCCGACGAGCGTGTCCCACGCGCAGCATCGCTTCCTGACCTTTCTCTGCGCTGTCTGTTGACAAGCTCGGCGGGCCCAGCACCTGGGCCAGTCATTCTAATCGGGGAGCCCGAGCTGCCCTGATGACGTTAGCTAGGACAGGCTTGGGCCAGCGGGACATTCTCGCGGCATTGGCGTGATTCTTTTCCTGAAATCAATCCAGAGACGTATTAGATGCGAGCTGAATGTAAAGATGTACAACAGGGACTAACGCCTGATCATGTTAGACTGGAATATTTCAAATTGAATTTGATAATAATTTAAAGGGGTCCTATTATGCTTTATTTTTTTTTATTTTTTTTTACATTTTCAGCTCTCTTTAGTGTGTAATGTTGCTGTTTGAGCATGAAAAAGGTCTGCAAAGTTACAAAGCACAAAGTCACTCTGAAGCGAGTTATGCTATATATCAGTAAGCACTTTTTCTGAACTCCCTGAAACACCTCGATTGTAGTCTTGAGTTCTCTTCCTGGGAACTAACGTGTCACAGTATCCCACATTTGAATAATTCCCACTTAAGGCATATGCAATAAAAGGGGGCGAGGCCTAGTTGAGTTGCATTAGTAGTGTATTGTCGCCATGTCGAAGAGACACTGTTTTTTTTCCACCCCTTCACATGTCGTGCTTCTGAAGGTGGTTCAGTGTTGATCAGCTTGTTCTTCTTGATTGTCATTATCAGACTCGGGCTCGAACTGATGCAGCAAAACTGATGCCATAGTTAGAGTAGTTACAGTAGTGTTTACAGCATCACCTAATGCCAAGTTTACACTACAGGATTTTAACGAGTTAACGAGCTCGCCGACAGGTCGGGCTGTGATCGGGGGAAAATCAGCGAGTGATCGGCGCTCGCCAATCTTTATGTGTGAACTACTCAACGATGCATCAAAGAGGCTCGCTGACGCGTCGCCGACACCTTGCAGACGCCAGACATATATCTAGCATGCTAAAATTCTGAAGCTGTCGGCCGACTCGATATCCTATGGTGTCACGTGTCGCCTCGCAACAGCAAATGAAATATACACTGATGTCTATAGAAGCAGCAATAACAATCCATTCAAATATAATTTGCCAATGTTTATTCATATCAGATACACATTGTGTAAGTAACTATAAAGCTCACTCACTCTATTGTTCTCCAACTTCACCGGCCACATGTATTTCGGGACAAATGGATGAATTCACATTATATATATTCAAGATCAAGGTCATTATATAGGTTTTTAAACGACAAAACACTCACTTGCACATATTTGAGAATTGGAATATCAGATAGTTGATGACATGGTGACAAAAGCAATACATCTGTCATACAGTGTGGCCGGCTGGCGGTGTGTCACATGTGACAAGCATGACGCGTCGTCATGGAAACAATAAAGGGAAATGTTCTTAAATAACAGGGAGGTCAGCCAGAATGTTTTAAACTTATGTGTGAAAGGGTTATTTTAATTTTAATTACATTGAATTCAAAATGTAATCTAATTTCCTCCCAACATCTATTTTCAAATAAAGTTGTTGGGTGACAGTTGTCATCAGCTCATGTAGTGTGTAACCTCCTGTTGCAGATCATTTTATGTAATGTCACATAGTGTGAACACCACAACGACATCAAGACTCCACGGCAAGTCATGTAGTCTGAACAGCACAGCGATCTGCAGATGTTTAAAGTCCTGTAGTGTAAACTTGGCATTAGGAAGCCTCCGTAGCTGATACTCGCCAGTTATGTTAAGGGGCGTTACATTCCAACATAGACTCTAAGTGGTAGACCAATCACAACAGACAATCAGAGGAGACTGTGCTTTTAACAAAGTGAGTTTTAAAGAAGTCAAAACTAAAACAGAGCGTTCAGACAGAAGGTGAAAACAGGTGCTGCAACAATGTAAATGATAAGAAAAACAATGAGTTTTTTTAACATTAAAGGGTTAGTTCGCCCAAAATGATATTTCTGTCATTAACTACTCACCCTCATGTCATTCCAAACCCGTAAAAAAAAAAAAAAAAAATAATAATAATAATGACTTTATTCAACAAATTAATTGAATAAATGTCATTCTCCTATGCTGACGAATTTGTTGAATAAAATCGTTATTTATGTTTTGTTTTTGCACACAAAAATATTCTTGTCACTTCATAACATTAAAATTGAACCACTGTTGTCATGTTGACTATTTTAACAATGTTTTTAGTAATTTTCTGGACCTTAAATGTTGTAATTACATTGCTTTCTATGGGGGATAAAAAAAAACCTCTTGGATTTCATCAAAAATATCTTAATTTGTTTTCCTAAGATGAACAAAGGTCTTATGGGTGTGGAACGACATGAGGGTGAGAACTTAATGACAGAAATTTCATTTATGGGTGAACTAACCCTTTAAATTATGTAAACGTATTCTAGTAGACCCTATAAACAAAATTATGAACCTGTAAATGAGCATAATGGGACCCCCTTAAACATTTTATTGCCAATCACATGGCTGATGGATAAAGCCAAGATTATACTTTCTATTCATTAAAGAATCCTGAAAAAAGTATTAAGGTTTCTACAAAAATATTAAGCAGCATAACTGTTTTCAACATTGATAATAAGAAGAAATGTTTCTTGAGCACCAAATCAGCATATTAGAATGATTTCTGAAGGATCACGTGACACAAGTCTGGAGTAATGATGCTGAAAATTCAGCTTTAAAATCACAGGAATAAATTACATTTTAACATGTATTAAAATAGAAAACAGTTATTTGAAATTGTAATAATATGTCACAATATTACTGTTTTTTCCTGTATTTTTGTTCAAATAAATGCATGTTTTGTGAACATATAGACGGGTTTCCATGCAACGTCATCACAGAGATGCGTGCGCAACTAGGGGCAGAAAGCAATTGTCTCACCATTGCTGAGAGTTAATTTCTTAATATAATCGGCCGAGTCCGCGCTACCTAGGCTTCCAAAGTAATTGATGCTAGCCATTTCCTCACTGTCACACACCTAGCTAGCTGTCACACGTCTCATTTCTTGTACAGTATGTTTACGGTATCAAATTTCTTTCAAATGTGGCAGGTCGTGCGTAGCATTGTCGTAAACATTTAGGATAGAAAGGCTCAACAACCAACAAAACCAAGTTCATAAATTCATAGGGTATGTCAGGTTTTTATGATTAGCAAACTTAGTTGGACAATTTCATTCGAGACCTGATGACTAACATTACTTAGCCTAGTCAGCTAACGTTTTACATAATGTTATATTAATATGCAAATGAAACAAATGATCCAACTCTGAAATGGCAGTTTATTATTGAGTCATCAACAATTTACAAACAACGCGAAATCTACGTTAATTGCAACGGTTGACTAACGTTACAATCTTCTACAGGTGTTATTCCGAGTTCTGCATAACGTTACATGCCAAGAATTGCATGCACCTCCAAGTACTGTTTAAAAATGATATAATATTCTTTGTGGGGTTCATTAATGGTGATAAATAATTTGGCAGAACAGATGTTGTAGGCTACCTGCAGAGATTTGCATCCACCTCTTTTTTCAGCATAAATGACTGTTACCTCCCATGAGGTGCATGCAGAACTCGCCATAATGGGACGTTCTAAAACGTTTAACGTGAAATAAAGCACACTATGTACAGAAAAGCAGACGAGCCCATAATGTGAACGCAGCACGTTTAATTAAGCATTTCCTCCCATAAAGAAAAAGCTTAACGTGGCTTAATGAATTAAGACAGTGACATTAAAAGACCAAACTTAGTAAACACTATACTAATAAAGCATACTATACAGAAAAATTGGTTTGTGCAGAATTTGATCTTTTAATATCACTATCTTTTAATATTAGTACTGCTTTTCTGTACATAGTATGGTTTATTAGTATGATGTTTACGGAGTTTGGTCTGTTAATATCACTGTCTTAGTACATTAAGCCACGTTAAGCGTTTTTTCGGCATAAGACTCCTTAGCGGTTTTGCCCCCTGAATGCGCGCGCATCCAGTATTGTTTGTATACAAGAAACCCATCTATGAGACTTCTTTCAAAAACATTAAAAAAACTTACAGACCCTAAACTTTTGAATGGTAGTGTATGTATAATTTAAAAAAAAAATTTTTTTGTATAATAAAGGATCACTGTCATTATCGTCACGGAAAACATTTTAGCAATTTGTCCCAAAAAGTTTCTAATTTGGTTATGATTGGTCATAATTTTATGATTTTTACATCCTGATCAGTGAGTAGGTTTATTAAGTTTATTACCAGAATAGGGCCAGATTTACAAAACAGGGCAAATTAGCGTGAGAGCGCAATTCCAAAAAAGCGCCGTTGGGAGTGGAAAGTTCTGTGCGTGATCTACTGACAACGCGCAAATTAAAGAACACAGATGCAATCGGGTCATTTCCATAATGACCAACACAATCTACCAAGAGCAGCGCAAATTGGCGTCTGGTTTAAAGGGATATTTCACCCAAAAATGAAAATTATCCCATGATTTACTCACCCTCAAGCCATCCTCTAGGTGTATATCTTCTTTCAGACGAACACAGTTGGAGATATATTTAAAAAATAGTCGACTTGTCTTGCGCCAAATGAGTAACCCCCAGACCCGATGTAGGAGTAGCGTAAGCTTTGGCACCTCTCGTGGTTCAAACAAATAGGGCTGTGCAACAAAATCAAGCTCCTCTTCTCTTATATCGAAATCCTCCCACATTTCTCTTAAAAATTATCATTTTAGACTTCTAATTTGTGACGGGTGTTATCCTCTGCGCTTTGCGTTCATCATTACGTCATGCGTTGGGTCAGGCGTTACTCTTCCGCTGCAAATCAATGCGTACGGCCATCTGCCAGAAGCTAGTTATTATTGTTAAATAATAACTATAATAACTAGCTTCACTTCAGAAGGCCTTTATTAACCCCCTGGAGCCATGTGGATTATTTTTATTATGGATGGATGTTTTTTTTTTTTTTTTTTTTTTTGGCTTCAAAATGTCCCCCCACCCCCCTTCACAACCATTACAGGGCTGGGAGGAGCCAGGATATTTTTTAAATATATCTCCGATTGTGTTCGTCTGAAATAAGATAGTCATATACACCTAGAATTGGCTTGAGGGTGAGTAAATCATGGGATAATTTTCATTTTTGGGTAAACTAACCCTTTAAGACATGCTTTTTTGTGTGTGGTGAATAATGACACAAATACCAGTAAATTGACTAGCACAAACCTTAGTAAATCACTTTGCGTGATTCATTTAAATACTCTCCTCCCATCAATTTTGCATCTGAAAGGAAAACTCTTACAAATGCATATGCAACAAGGTCAACCACAAAAATAACTTTTCAGTGCTAATATTTCACTGCGTGCCTTTAGCACATCCTGACAGTATTTTTTTTTTTACACCAAAAAGAGGGTTTGTGCTGATGCAAGCTGTTAGTAAATCTGGCCCATGGTCTCTAAGAATTTTAATTTCAGAAAAAAAAGTAAATTTATTTTTATTTCCAGTTCAAAGCTATCTGGTGTATTAGGCAGCCCAAGTCTACTCTCAAAAGAGAGGAATGTTGTTACCATCACATAGTATAAAACATCCATACTATCATGCATTGTACAAGAATCCACTTGACAAATGTGAGAAATGTTTTAACATCAATGAAACAGTTTGAAGAAGTCTTATTTTTCAAGCTTTCAAAAGTGCCCTAATTGAAAAATCACCCGTATATGGCCTATTTATATCATATAATAGGATGTGATATAAACGTATTCATATCCCACTCTGTCTTCTAAAGCCCACCTGTGTTAAGATAGTAATCTAATAGCATTTTAGAGCCTGTATGCAGTTCCTGCCTCTAATTTGATCTTTGCTTGATTCCTTTGCAGGAGGGGGTGGGAACAGAAAAGGCAAGAGCAAGAAATGGAAACAGATGCTTCAGTTCCCTCATATAAGCCTATGCGAGGAGTTACGTCAGACTATAGGTACACAGCTCACGTTTATATCATATGTCATATATGTGTTGAAATGTAAGTCACTGTCATGTCATATGAACAAATGTGGAAATACTGTTCATACAGTACTGTATGAACTATTTTTGTACTGTTCATACTGTTTTTGTTTTTTGTTTTTTCCAAGAATTATGAAATTCTTGGTCATTTTAATGTGGCTGTTTTGTGGTGTCTTAAAACTATCTGAAATGTGATTGCAGAGGAATATGGCAATATGCAAGGGAAAAAACAATCCTAAAATGCTGTGGTTCGTCTGGTGAATGTCACAATGAGTAAAGAAATTACATGGATTTACTTTGAAAGAGTATCTTAAACATTATAGCAGAAGTATTAATTATCATTTTAGGAGGCCTTAAATTTGAGCACAGAAAAACAGGAGTCACCATATGCCCTAATGTGATTATTAAACTTCAGAAGACGATTATTCTATTAAATAAATGCGAGCACTGCACGTTCAAATTCAAAATGTGGCGCTGTTGCGTGTTTTACAGGCTAACGGTTTTAGAGCAGTTCGCAATTATCAAATACCGCACATTTATGCCAAGTGATTACTTATGATCTACTGTTGATGAATTATGTTTAATTTATGCTGTCTATACTGTAAATGTGAATGGTTATAAAAGTGCACATTTCATCTCCGTCATCTTTTTGAATGAGCTGCTGAAAGTAAAGCATAGACATTTCAAAATAATGTCTATGGGTGTTTTTCGGGCTTGTTTATAATTAAAAGTTCCACATTATGCAAAAAAAAAAAGTTTTTATGGTTATTCTTTGTATTTTGATCACATAATTATTGGCCAATATATTAATAATAATTGGCTAATATTAAAATTTTGTACTATTTTGTCTGAAAAAATAAAATAATTAAATAATTAAAAATCTATCATTTTAAATTTAAAGAATTTCAGAATCACACGCACATCTCTTCTTATAATGTGCAGCATGAAAAAAGGAACCAGTGTTATTATTAAAATGATTTAATGAGCTATTATTAAAAAATGTCTGAATGTTGTACCTGTTATGACATGACTGAATGTTTCATGTCATGAATATCCAATATTGACCAAAATTTAAAAATTTTTGGCATGATTCTCTATGGTTGCTAGGGTGTTGTGTGGGTGGTTGCTAACAGGTTTATGGGCATAATATCCTGCATCAAAAAATGAAAAGTTTAAGCACATCTCTTCACCATGATTTGAGTTATCATTCATGTTTGTAGCACAAACAATGTGGGATGAGTTACGTGCTGAATTTACTACTTAGTGGTAGGTGTTTGTTCACAACCTAAGCCTGTGTGTAAGCAAAGCTACAGTAACCATTAATTTGTATGAATTAATAAATTAGTACATACATTTCATATATTGAAAAAAAACATCTTGAGTTACCCTGTTTAACAGTTGAATGTGTGCTTTAGTCTGTTTAATTAAAGGAAAGGTTATATCTTCTGTGGAAGTCTCAGGAACAAAAAAATGTTTGTCCAATCATTGCATTCAGGCTGAATGCAATAATAGCATATCCTACCACACGTCATCAGCGGCTATGCTGAGTTGTAGACAGACAGTCACCGAGCGCTGCAAAAAAACAGCAGCCACCTTTTACAGTTCCTCCTGAAACAAAACAACGAGTTATGCTGTGTTCATGGCATGTTTTAACCATAATTATGAGATGACAACCTGTGACATTATACTTGGTGCTGTTCACATCCTCAGACTCAGATTTATGTGTTTCTCTGGCAACACTATCAGCACCAAAATGAATCTGCAGCAGTCAGGTGGTACAAGTAAGAGCTCTGTAAGTTGTTTATGTTCAGTATTGTATTATGTGCTTTGAGACATGAGGTAATTTAATCTCTCGTGACGCTTTGAAGAATTTGCTCTGGCTGTGTGCAACCTGTGTGTTCATGTGCTTTGGAGGAGGCGTGGCTTTGGAGAGCACTCTAAAGGGAGGGTGGGATCTAATGCTTCCAAAGCTAGCTTGTTATAGCTAGCCTCTCCAAAATTGCCTACCCTACCTTTAAATAAAAGTTTGAGATACATGAATTATTTGGAGATTATATGGGTTTGTTCTGTATGGATGTACGATATTATGCAGGTCTCAAAAAAGGCCTTAAAAAGTCTAAAATTTGATTTTAAAACCTAGCTTCTAAAGCAGCTGCAGATGACTTTACCATTTGCTGATTGACTCTTTTATTTAGAAGACGGGACTTATGCTGCCTTCACGTGCTATCAGAATTATGGTAAATACTAGTTTCCTAGTTAAAAATTGGACATGAACACCCTCTCAAGTTGTATTTACCACTGGGAACTTCGGGGATGATTTTGATACCCCAGTTCCCGAGTTGGGCAGTCCATAAACTTTAAACATGGCTTAGGGAAGAACGATTGCTGCTGTGACTGATATTCTTTATTAGTTTTTTTCACAACAGCTACATCGCCTTGTCTTGTCGCTAAAGTAGTGCATATTTACATATATGAATAATCATTTGAAGCATATTGTATGTTTTATACACAGCGAAAATAGCCTGTATTTGACCGACATACCAGAATTGTCAGCAAGCTGACTATCTAGATAACGTGGTGAATGTTTATATGTTTGTCAGTAAATGGGACGTTAAATATCATTTTGGCTTTAAAACAATTTTCCAAATAAAAAGGCAAGAATTAACCTGGTGTCCTACATGATTCCTGTTCTTCCTGACAACAAAGCACTTGAATGCAACAAGCTTGTAATCACGACTTCAGAAGTGGGAAGTAAAAAAAAAAATCGATAGCATGTGAAGGCAGCATTATTCCGCGACATTACGCATTGCACTTTCTCCCATTCATATTAATAAGACTGAACCATATAAATATATATATATAGAGAAAGAGAGAGAGAGAGAGAGCACCACAAATGGGCACCACAAATGGGCGTTTCATTGTCACAATGATAATCTACTTATGAAAGTGAAAATTGTTGCATCATTAGCAAGTGCAAGGTGCATGTCTTGATCTTTGTGTGTTGGGACAGGAAGTGTTTCGCTCATTGTTTTTGACAATTAAGCATAGCAGAGCATGTGTAAGGCTGGGCAAGGCTTAGACTTCCCCTGGCCATGGACTTGAGACTAGCGTGGAATTTTCTCAGTCAATTTACCACTGACTGCTGCTGCTTCTGATTGCTTTTCGAGGAAAGGACTGCCCATAGCTTCTGGTCTAGAATAAGTTTTCTCCATAATAGTAGCACATTGGCTAAACTGGTGTTTGTTCTCTTGAGAGAGTCAAAGGTTTCTATTTACAACATGTTTTGCAGCGTTGAGCAATGTAGCCAATCACAAACATATCAGTTGATTTCTTGAACGCAATGGCCAATCAGACGTGTTTACTAGGCCTGTCGCGATAGTCGATATATCGACTTATCGCACGATATCTGGACATGACCTTGATTATTTTTGGTGACACGATATATTGCCCATTATGTTTCTGTCACCAACATTTTGCCGATCGTGCTGCCTCTGTCATGTCATCTGCTCTCCGAGGCGAAAGTGGGGCTCAGGCAGCTCCTTCATACATGGAGCTGACATCGACAGCCGGAAAAATGCGCCATTCAAGTCGTTACAGTGTTTTCCTGACAACTACAGACAGTTTGGAAGAATAAGTACAAATGCACTCAGTTTCCGCAATCCACTGGTGCAAATATAAACATGACAGTGCGAAATGGTGCACGCTCACAGCTAGTTTCACACAGGACGCGGCAGTCGCAAATGTCTAGTTCGTTTTCATAGAAAACGCGTTTTTGCATTCCACTGCACCGGTTTTCCACGGAAACGTGTTTGTTTGACTGTTGCACTCGCGTTTTTTGCAGCATGTCGTGCATGACGCGGCGCTCAAGTTAAAAGAAGTTTTTCAAACATGCCTCTAGAAAAACAGATACCACAACAGGCCATATCTGACTGCTAAATCTGTGTCTTTCTTTGTTCATATGGACATCTGACAATAGCGTGCACCCTTACTTTACTGAGAAAAGAAGGTCAGGGAAAAACCTGTAAATGGAAAATCTCCATATAAGTGCCTTTTGTGCATTTGCAAGTGTTTTTTTTTTTTCTACTTATTTTGCAGTTTTTGTTAGCAAAGGTTTATTCATTATTTATTCAACTTTTTTTTTTTTTTTTGACGCTTCAATTTCAGTATCTAAATATTCTTAAGAATTAAGTTCATTGTCATTTGAAAGTGTGTAGGCCTACTTGCATTATTATGCTGTTTTATTATGATTATATATTCAGTGGCATAAAATGGTCCTAAAATGACAATAATATCGCATATCGCATTTCTGGCGCAATATATCGGCAATATATCGCACAACAAAAAGTAGTTATCGTGACAGGCCTAGTGTTTACATTAGAATCCAGTTTTTATCTAGTGCTGAGTTCTGCATGCCTGCAAATCCTCTCGTTATAAGTTAACTTATCACAAAGTGTAGAAATGATGTAGGCTAAATAAGAGATTAATTGTGCTTCAATCAGCTTCATTGATTATAGCGAAACTTTGTGAGATCGCAATGAATTGAGGTGACAGCTTTTTAGGGATTATAAAGGGAATGCTCTTTGCGTACTTTCTAGGTGATACATAATCCATTCAGATTTTTAAGAAAACGTTTGTTTTGTTGCATTAGAATCACACATATAGTGTGCTTGTTTTTCTGTTAAAATTATAGTAGTTTGCGAAAGTAGCACTTTAATAACAAATAATTTATCCGCAGCGTTTATGCTGGGATATGTGGGTTGTTGCTAGACGACGTAGCCTAACTTGAAACTGTTTCATGACATTCTTTTTTAAATGTGTTTTTAAGGAGGAAGTGCATCTAACCCTGGAGTTGGTTTTCCCTCCGCCTATGCAATCAAGGTGTCACACGTGCAGAGACTAGCACGTACATAGATTCACACACAAAAACACATTCCCATTTTCTTTTGTCTGTCTTGCTCCTTCTGAGGGTAATACATTAGTACAGCTGTTTTGCAATCTTTCTAATGGTTATGCATACTTGTGCAATATTGTCCACATTATAAAGATAAATGTAAACCGGGATGTTGAGAATGTAGGTTGGCCACAGAGTTTCATGCCTGCGTCAGCAACAAAGTACACAGGGTAAGTGTGCAGCTGTTGTAGAGGAGAGGAAACTGTGGCCGGGCCAGAAAGAGGAAGTTAACTGTCATTTTTTGATGTTAGTCACTTAATCCTTCTCAAGATGGAAAAAAGTTGTGAATTGTGCAGTTAATATCTTTGATTTCACACTGGTAAATGAATTAATTAAATCTATTTTGCAGGTGTTTTGTGAATTGAATTGTTTAGACTTCAAATTTTTATTTACAGTTACAGTATGTGTGCCTTGTGACCAACTTTTGCTGAATCAGTTTCCTTTTGAAATCACATAGATGTTCTTACCAAATCTACTGTTGCAATGTGCATGCTCTCTCACTGCTGCACCTCCCAACTCAGTTCATTTTGAAAGGAAAGATATAATTCAGATAGGTTAGAGTTCAAAACCTTTCATGATTGTTAAGGTTGTTATATTGATATTTTGTCATTGTAGATGTGTTATTCGACAACTTAAAGGCCCACTGAAGTGCCTTGAAACGTGCAGCATTATTCAATTATACAGCTAGGATGGCTTGAGGGTGAGTAAAAGCTTGAGGTAATTTTCATTTGAAAGTGAACTAATCCTTTAACGTAACTTCCACTGAAACGGGAAGACAGGTTGGGACATATCAAAAAAATTCTCCCCTTTTTTAAAATCACAGCTTGGCCAGAGCCACTGAGCTCGGTAAAGCCACAATTTCCTTCTAATCTCTAACAGTTTCTCCTCCTAATGTCCTCCATTATCACTTTAAAACACAGCATTCTGTGCAGAATTCAACTGGATCCAATGTGTGTTCTGGTCAGCGCCGTCTCATGCTGCGGGACATTAGCATGAAACCAGACCAATGGAAAGCATGCTTACACTGCATCGTTCCCTAGCCCCTATATATGTGCCATTCAGCATGCAAAAAATAGTAAATGTGTGAACAAGTGACCAATTTTAACTGCAGCTTCAGCCTCTATTTATAACCGTGACACCAAGTCGGTACTGAAATTTTAAAAATGTGACGCTGTTAGTGGATTCGTACATCTCTGATTGGCAGTTGTGTTCACACGCTCATCAGATATGTCTGTGATTGTCACAAACTACAAGACATTTGGTCAAGAGGCAGTCCCGAGCAACAGCGGGGGAAAACAAAGTTTTCTCACATAAATTCACATGAGAATTTCACAATTAGTTCAACCTTGTTGTTGCATTTCACACACTACAACTAAAGTCACTTGAAGGCAAGCCTGCAACCTAAAAGCATAATGCCTGCTAATGCTGCGGTATGCAGGGAAGGAGACAGGATCCTTTTTTTTTTTTTTTTTTGAATGGATGTCAGTGGGGGGAGAGGCTTCACTATGCTGAATAAACTGCATTTGTGAGGAAATAGCTTATCTTTTAATTAATCAACAGCCCATCGGTTAATCTTCAACATGTTTGCTCTTAAACTTTCGCTCTGGATTGATCTATTTTTGAGATTAACTTTACACCAAAAAAAATGCTGTTTTAGGAAAAGTCACAGACAATTGCGCGATAGGTTTACCGCACTTCTCATTTATTTCTATAGTTTCTGCAAACAGTTATTGACTATTGCACAACTCTGAATGAAATTCAATGGCTGTAATGTGTTTGGTTATCAAAGCACACATGATGCAAGTTAGCTGTTATGCTTTCTCCAATGGTTGCACAGGATCCTCGTTTCTTCCAATAATAAGACCATCTCTGCTATGACATAGGTCTTCAACCCTGCTCCTGGAGGCCCACTGTTCTGCAGAGTTTAGCTCCAGTGCTTATCAAACACACCTGAACCTGCTAATCAAGCTGTTCAGGATCGCTTGAAAAACACAAGCTGAAGCAAGTTGGATATAAACTTTGCCGAACAGTGGGCCTCCAGGAGTAGGGTTGAAGACCATTCACAACAAGATCACGTGGCAATAATATCAAATAGGTTATCAGATCACGTCGCTCAGATCATGTCACTGACCTGCTCATACTTAACAAGCTTTGGCGACCGCAACAAACACTGATCTGGGGTTTTTGTCACAGCTAAAAGTTGTATAGTGTGAGCCTGCCTTCAGATGAAGTAATAACACTTTGTAGAACAATGTTTTTGTTGGAAGGTTGTGGAAGAAACTTGAGGTGTTACACAATCACTCTTAACTTCCTGACCAATCTTGAGTGTGTGCAATGCCAGGGAAATGTGGCATTTCCTTCTGTTCTCACAACAAAAACTTCTCCTTGTATCGAGATAAAATAAATAAAAATGCTCAGAAAGTAGATGTTAACATTTTATTTGGAAAATGTAAATGTTACATGGCTGTGCAAAAGTGTGTGAAGAGTCTAGGATTTTGTGTGTGATTTTAAGGCTGGCTGATTTTTTTTTTATATATATATATTCTGACTAATACCTACAAGCTAATGAAGTTATGCCATTTTGTCTGAAATAAAATAATTTAAAAATAAATTGTTTAAATGCTACGGTTTAGGCATGAGACATTACAGTATTATAATGTACAGAATAAAAAATGCAAAGCAGTGTTATTATTAAACGGATTTACTAGTGTTATGATAATTAAAATTATTACTCTTTTTAAAGATTAAGTAAATGTTAGATGACAGCAAAGGCATGCACAATTGAATATCCTTTATTGACCAAAAGGCTACTGATTAAATTTAAAAAATAAAAAAAAATAACCAGTTATGATACTGATATATCATGCTTACATTGTTTCCACTTGGCATGCTATATGATTTCTAAGGCGTTTTGTGTGCTTTTTGTAACAATTCTCGATAGTTGTTTAGGGTGTTGTGTGGGTGGTTGCTAAGTTTATGGGCAAAATATGCAACCGTTCATTTAAAAAAAAAGTTTAAGCACATGTCTTCTCAACAAGCTATGATTTGAGTTATCATTCATGTTTGTAGCACAAACAGTGTGGGATGAGTTACGTGCTGAATTTACTACTTAGGGTTAGGAGTTTGTTCACATCCTAAGCCTATGTGTAAGCAAAGCTGCAGTAATACTGAGGTTCTCTTTGTAAACAGCACTGTTACTGTACAGTTGACATACACAGATGCATAATTGAGGAGTGGGGTTTGGGGGGGGGGGGGATTAAAAGTACCTATTAGTTTAAATTCAATCATATAATTTCCTCTGAGTTGGAGCCTAATTTATCCTAATGTCACCAAATTCTGCAAATGAGATGTGGTTTAGATGGGAATCAGCTGTGAGCCGCCCAGCAGTCTACTCTGGGAAAATATTGCCTCTTGATGTTGAAGAAAAGCTTTCTCTGTTCCCCATTATCCCATTATATTAGCATGCTACCTGACATAACTAGAGTTCATTGGTGAAACTGGTTCAAAAGGAAACACAGTCCCATGAATATTAATCAACTTGACTTGGGCAGGAAGTGAAACACTTGGTGTGTGTGTGTGTACTTGTGCACTGTGCCCAACGTATCTCGACGCCTGTGTCTTGCTCACTTACTTCCTGTTTCCTTTGTTATAAATACTGTCTCAAGCCATTCCACACTTTTTTTTTTTGTTGTTGTTGTTGTTGTTTTTTCTCAAACAGCTTCAGCTTTCTTTAGTTGGCTAATGGAGATCTAATCTAATCTAAAAAACTTATTATTATTACTACTACTACTACTACTACTACTACGACCAATGCCATTACACTTTTGTGAATAATTCCATGTCTCATGTAACTTTGGTGCCTTTTAAGTCCAACAAGAATCATGCTGGCTTCCCCTTAGGTGTCTGAAGAAGGAACTTGAGTGCAAAACCACAAACGAAGGCCCAAACAATATAAACATTGAAATGAATGCTTAAAAGAGCTCAAGACATAAATGACCGCTTTGGGCATCTCTGATTATTTTAAACCTTCCATGCCTGGGGTGTTCCCATCCCATTTAATGTGCTCCATTCAATAATACCCCTCTTCTTCATTTTATATTGTGAACACGTCATATCTTGCCTGATTGCTTCTAGGGAGGCTGAAAATCAGTGCATTTGATTTTTCTCCACTTTGTCAGCTGTATTATATCAAAATGTTCCTTACGGACAAGTCTGTCCCTAAATAATTAAGCTTTCTCTTACAGGTTTTATGTTTGATGTACCACACAGTGAATTGTGCCAAAGAATGTTATGTACGTTTCATATGCCGAGTGTCAAAACAACCTAATAAACAAAATATTATGAATTCCTATTATTAGCATGAATAACCAGTCATTAAAGGGTTAATTCACCCAAAAATGAAATTTCTGTCATTTATTACTCACCCTAATGTCGTTCCACATCCGTAAGACCTCCGTTCATCTTTGGAACACAAATTAAGATATTTTTGATGAAATCTGAGAGGTATATGACTCATCCATAGACAGCAATATTACCAACACTTTCAAGGTCCGGAAAGGTACTAAAGACATCGTTAAAACAGTCGACGTGACTACAGTGATTCAATCTTAATGTTATGAAGCGATAAGAATACTTTTTAACCTTGAAAGTGTTGGTTAAATTGCTGTCTATGGAGGAGTCCTATACCTCTCGGATTTCATCAAAAATATCTTAATTTGTGTTCCGAAGATGAATGAAGGTCTCACTGGTGTGGAACGACATGAGGGTGAGTACTTAATGACAGAATTTTCATTTTTGGGTTAACTAACCATTTAAGAGTTTTAATGACAAATCAGAATTTAACCCTTTCTTCAGTGCATGGTTGTCTTGGTAATCTTGGTAAAATGGTTGTCTTGGTAATCTTTCATCAAAATATTAAGAGCTTGCGCTGTCTCTAAAATTACTTTAGTTTTCAGGATGATGTCATCTAGGCCAGAGAGGTGGGAAAAACAATGTTAACAAATGGCCAAATAGCAACTTCACTATTCTTTTAGACTACTAGTATTCCCAAAATTAATTTCCAAGGGCATGTTAACCTTTACAAGGGCCTTTTTTTCTAACCTTATCATCTTTTATGTCAAATTCATGCATGTAATTATATGCTATATATATAATACTGTTCATTCAATTAGAAATGACACTATAGGGCTGCTATGAATCAAATGAAATCATTATCAACTAAATCCATCCACTTAATGAATGTGAATTAATTTCTGGTAAGGGAGCATTGGAAGGTTTTTGCAATTGAGACAGCCCTTAAAATGGCCGACTCCCTCATCAGTTCCCTGACTACTGAACTAGGGAGCTGATTGAGACACATCCTAAGTTAGCAGGCTTTTTGTCTAAAGGCATGCTATGCTAACAGGCTAATCGGTTAACAGTAAATTAAACATACTAATCACCTAATGGCTAGCAGGCTAATTGCTAATCTAGCAGGCTAAACTTTTAGTGGTATGCTACTGATACTGCTAGTGTAGCTTACTGATAAACCATAGAATGACAAATGTTTAAATTGATCATTTGTAGCTTCCTTTATTTAGTATAATGTGACTTAAAGAGACCTTTATTGTCATATATACATTTTGAAATGCTCTCAGGGGTGAACTTGATCTTCATTTTTCATATGACTCAATTCCTGGGACGAAATTTTCTTCCTCTAAACATTCAATGTTTTAAATGACAATCACCACAAGATATAAACATGAATGAATAATGCAGATAGATAAAAAGGTTCAGGGGACCGTTTTTCACATGTTTACGCAAGACAATGTTTCCAAGCTTGTTCAGTCCTGTCTAATTGTTGTGTTTGGAACCCATTGGTATTCTCCTGAAAAAGGTCATTCGGGAAAGCCTTGGGAATTTTTTGCCCTGCTGTGTGTCAGATTGTGATGACATCACCTTAGGGAATTGAGAAAACATGTCTGCATCGACTTTTGTCAAAGGTCATGTTTGAATTGTTTGTACGAGAATGTGTCTGTTTTATTGCCATTGATTCATAAGCTTAGAAGCGTCTACATGACACTTCAGGCCAGACAACAGCAGATGTTCAGCCATTTTTTCTTTGTTTTAAAGCACAGACGCTTGGGCTGGCACCTGAGGAAGTTCTCAGCTTCCGTGTTTATATGCAAGGAACCAAAAAACAAATGACAACATGCCCAGAAGCACACTCTAATCCACCCAGACGCTTTGGGTTTTCTTTCTCTGCACACGGTTTTTTGCTACCAGACAGGAAGGCTGACTGATTTTCACTTTTGACAAAAACAAAACTAACCAATTCAACATGCACCCATGCCTAGATATATAGAAACAGCCATTATGGTTTGCATGTCAAGCTCCAGTGGCCTTCTGTCTATATGGATTTTGTGAGCCACCACTGCAACCGTTAATGAGCCTTCAATTCAGGTTTATGACATTGACTATATTCTCCTGGCTGTTTATTTGACTTTATCACAGAATTGCCCCCACTAAACAATGACAAATGAAAGTCTAATATCACCCAGTGCTCTTGGAGATTTTAGCATGATGTTGACCTTGTTGGGACCAGCAAACAAACTCCATCCTGAAGTCTTGTTTAGTATAAAATTTTCTCTGGCCCCAGCATGAAAAAATTGTTTTCATTGTTTTTGACTCATGTAAACTTGTATTTTAATAAATAAGGTTGTTACGATACCCCAGCAAAAACCACTAGCCTAACATAGTGTTTAACCATTATTCAAGACTAATAAAATAAAATAAGAACAAAATAAACAAATTACAAGCAATAGCACAAATAAATACAAGTGAACAAAGATGCAAATGAAATAAACGGTGCTTAAGGTTTTTCAGGTAGGTCTAACAGTAGTATTCAAGTATGAAATACTACAGAAATTGAATTTATCAAATGAAAAATACTCTTCACAGTATAAATTAAATACAGAATAATCTTACAAAAGTTATTCGGCTACTTTACATTTTAAAGCTACAAAAGTTATTCATGCATAATACACCCTTATTACCACTTTCACAGCCCAGAAAGGTACTAAAGACATTGTTAAAATAGTCAACATGACTACAGTGGTTCAACCTTAATGTTATGAACCTAAGAGAATACTTTTTGTGTGCAAAAAACAAACAGAAAAAATAACTTTATTCAACCATTTCTTCTCTTCCATGTCAGTCTCCTACGGTGTTTACGTTGTAAACACAGTGCAGTGCCTTCCGGGTTCTTCCGGGCTCAGAATTGGCTGACGCTGTTCACATGAGCAGAACAACGCATGCGTGTGATGCTGACACAGGAACCGGCTAATAATGAGCCGGCTTTCTGAAAAGAACCCGAAAGTGCTCCACTGTGTTTACTACATGAACAGCGTATTCATGAATCTAATATACTAAGACATCCAATTTTCTCACAAATGTTTACATTCATTTAAGACATAACCGACTGTGTTAATATGTCATAAGATATGAAAGAGACCTCAATTCAGTATTCGTGCGCTGATGGAGAGTGCGCTTGGTGCGCTTTGGGTGTGTGCGCCCAGAAAACCTTTATCAAATAGTGTGCGAGTAACAAATTGAGTTCTCTATCGCATATCCTTGTACTTAAAAGGTTTAAAATTGCTCATATTTAAATTGGTAAGATTTAGAACGCATGCAAATGATAAACTTTCATGACGATGCCAGTGACAGTTCATTTAACTGCTTCAGACGTCTTTCACACTGTGCCCGGAGCCATCAGGTAGTCCTTATTTTCAAGCCCTGATTTTTAGATTTTTCCCTGACAGTCATAATTTAGCTTTACATAACAATTTTTACACAATTTTTGGTTTTTTGGTAACATGCAGTGATGAATTGTGTATTAATGCACTCAATTGGATCAATTTTGATTCCATGTTGACTTTAAAGAGAAGCTCACTCTATCTCCTAACTCATTTGTCCATCCACTAACAGGTCATGAAGACCACCCCAGGAGGGGGAGGAGAGGAAGATAAAGCAGTCCAATTTCATGATCAATTATTAACAACGTAAAATTACTCACAGTCTTCTTGCTACAACTGAGACAGTTTGAAACTCATCACAAAAGCTTAAAGTAGTCAATCAGAAACCCAAACAAAATTGTGCACCACATATTGTGATAAATTGACTTTTTATGACACCAAACTGTATGACATAATCAAATACAGTGGCACCAAAAAGGATCTGAACACTTACACCAAGAAATAGAGCTCAAATATACTTTTTAATCGGTACATTTCACAAAAATAAGTACTAAATGTACTATGTACTATGAAGCAATAGATTGTTCAAAAAAGACCAGCTGGTTGAAAATAATCGAAAAGTAGCTCATAAAAAGTGACGTTCTGAGAAAAGCTCTAGCATAATTCGTTTCCAGATGCCACTTGATTTGATAGTTCATATCTAATGCAGTGAAATTCAGATATTTTTAAGTGTGGATTAAGTGTCCAAATACTTTTTGGAACCACTGTGTTATAATATTAATATTTAGTTTCAATTATAAACCTCATATTTCAGCTTCAACCTCACATAAATCATTTTTATTTAATTATAAATGATATGTATTTTATCTGCTCTATAAACAGCTACAGGCTACCTTATTTTCGGAATTGTTGAGATTTTTTTAGAATGCACATTAGCTGATTTTCCATCTACCGGTTAAAATTTACATAAATTTGGTTTGATTTTCACATTGATCTGAACGGCTCCGGTCTGAACAAAAACAGCAGACAGGCTGAATGAAAATGTTAATCCACTCTGAGAGTAGTTGGTGCTTATGGAACAGCAGAAATAGAGCTGTTTCCAACTTGCAATACGCACGTTTTTCAAATCGTAATAATTAAATATGGTTTTAATGATAATTAAAATATGAAAAACACTGATAAAAATGATTTTATGGTGAAGTAAATACTACAGGAAAAAAACAAATGTAATTTCTACATGGAAAAATTTAGTTCAGGCAATAATTAAAAAAAACTACTGTAAGTAAATTCTGTAGTAGCACTCAATTCAAGCTTGTAGAAATTAAAGCGTAAATATCAACATTATAAAATTAAGTAAAACTACTCAACTTTTCTTATACTGGTGCTCCCATCATGCACTGGTCCTTGAATAATTAATGAGGTTGATTTTCCGCTGTTTTCTAGCTTTATTTACACTGTGGCACAAAGCTTTAATATATACCTTAGAAGCTTTCCGATATAGCACACAAGTTGTTTTATTGTGCTTTTTTCTTTTCTTTTTTTTTTTTTTTATTTGACAGCCTATCACTTCTTACATTGAATGGAAAAGAGCTGCATAAAGATTCTTCAAAATGTCTGCACAAAATAATAAAGAAAGAAATAAACATACGAGTTTCCTAACGAGGGTTAGTAAATGAGAATCTTTTTCCTAAGCTACAGTACTTAAGATTCTTGATGGAGACACCAGCATCTCCACAATGTATGGTGGTGGTGACCACTTCTTATTTTCAGCAGTAAATCTGAAGACAAATATTTCTCTAAAGAGATCTCATCTACTCTAATTAAAGCAAGTGTGTATCAACAGCAATAATGCTGATTGTTATCTGCACTCTACAGTACATGTTTGCACTTTGTGCCAGCAGTGTTATGAAGGAGCTGTAAGCTCTCCATGTATTTATGCGGCATTGCTATCAATACCAGCCTCCTACACACTGCCTCTATATTGCTGCAGGTCCACACATTCCCATTTGCCTCTGTGTAAATCCTGCTGTCTCTTTGCATATACCTGAGAAGCAAATGCAAATCTCAGCCACTGGCAACAGCCTTCCCACTCTGTTCACTTCAATGCATTCTGTCTTCATAATCACACTGATTTCAGCCACTCCATCAGGTGTGTGGCCAAAGACGTGATCTAGAGCAACTGTTACAGTCAGAGCCTTGTGGTTTGAAGTAATTGCATCCTTTATCTTAAATCGAAAGAGCTCTTTATCAGTTTGGGCAATTAATCGACCAACATTTGCCTGTTTTGAGTTTATTTGCTGGTAATTGTGAATTTCTGTTTGGAAATGTTTGTTTTGAGTAAATATTATGCAAAATAAGTGGTCTTTTCATTTCATTCAGCATTACGTTGACCATTGCCACAATTAATTAAAATTTCAATTAATTAAAATGAGATTTAATTTTTAATTAAAATTAAAATTATATGTTACATTAAATAAACATTAAATGTTACATTAAATAAAATGACATTTTAAGACATTTGAGTTAAGTTAAAATAAAATAAAATTTTAAATTGAATTAAAATAAAATCAATTTCAATTAAAATTAAAATTAAATTGCATTCAGTGCTCCAGACTAACATTTCAGAACAGTAGCACCGGTGCCATCAAGTTCTACAGATGGTGGCACCAGCAACTGATTTGGTAGTCCTTGGGGGTGGGGGACTTTTAATCATAAAATGACTATTGTTTTGCATTAATTTGCATTAACACCTAATTATATTACACGCCTATTTCTTGGAAATGCACATTTGACAGTAAAGCACTGAGCTTGAGCTGAAATGCATATAAAATTAATTTTTATTAACAACAGTAACATGTAAAAAAACAAATTTTATAGAGAAAAATGTAAATATTATTATTTTTAGTTATCACATTAAAAATAACATTTAAATTGGATAATATTTAGAGCCTTGAAGTGCTGGAAAAAGTGTGAAGCACTTTAAAGTCCTTGAAAAGTGCTTGAATTTCGCTCTCAAAATGTTGTACGAACACTGAAATGAATAATATAAAAACATTTCACTATTTCTGTCTCAATACCATGGTTACAGTTAGCATTACTACATTAAATTCATGGTGTATGTTGGTGATTTGTGGACTGAAAAGCCAACTTGTTTATTCATGGCACAATGTTTCTCCTGGTTTCTAAGTCAGCGCTATTTGATCTGATATGGTTTATAACAAAATTCTGCGCAGAATTTGAATGCTTCTTACTAGATCTCACAGCGATGTCATTAATACTGTGGAGAAATTCAAACTCTTTTTCACTGGATCTCCCAGCGTAGTGTAATAACGGTGTAGCGTGATCGAAATCTGTTCTGTTCAGTAAACCTGTTCTAAGCTCGCGCTGTGCTGTCTAGTATTGCTCAGAGCTGATAAACTGTCCGCGCAGTTTCGTTCCCCTTTTGTTTTGTTTGCCGTTTGATGTTTTTCATATGCAACAGAAATGGCAGTTCTTATCAGTTGGGCACCAGTGCGACCTCTATCAAAATTTACTCTCACCAGCAAGAAAAAGGTCTCAATACTCAGTGCTCAATGATTTCTCAGATCTCAATAATTTTTGCACATTGTCGGGCTTATGCAGTTCATGAAAATATTAAAACATTTCAATGTTTGATTTTTATGTTTACTTTGTTTACGCTAAACAATTTTAGTACTGTGTTGGGTCACCACTTGATGTTCAGTGTAAAACTAGGGTCTGAAGCAAAACTTGCTGTTATCAGTATCGGCCATTGCCAAACCTGGTCGACCACTACTCTGGATGCAAGTACTGTGCATTTTCTTTAAATTTGGCTTAAATGCAACAGCTTTACCAATCCTGGGCTGTGCCTTTGATATTTTGAAGATGTTGTCGATGTTATTATCCATTTTGTTGCGGTCAACTAATGGTTTCGTCTCTTCAGTTTCCTTTTCAAAGCGAAAAGAACAGAGGAAAGTGCTATTGATTTTTATTGTATTCATTGATTGTCCCAAATGATATTTACTCCTTCTCTCTCTCTCTCTGTGTGTGTGTGTGTGTGTGTGTGTGTGTGTGTGTGTGTGTGTGTGTGTGTGTGTGCGTGTGCTTAACACCACCTTTTCAAAGCCCTTAGTCACTGTGTTTCATGTTGGTCTCTTTCCACAGAGAAAGACTACAACAGCCTTTGTGAGAGGCAGCCAATCGGACGCTTGCTATTTCGTCAGTTCTGTGACACCAGGCCGGAGTTGAGGCGCTGTGTCAAATTCTTGGATCTTGTGGTGAGAATTATTTATTCCCTTTAAAGACAATAAATTTTTGTATCTTCCCCTTTCATCTGCAAAACTTCCGGCCTTACGTACAGTGAAACAAGCAAGTTAAGGCTAGTTCTGGAGCAACTACAGGAGTAACTTTAGCCCCTATCCTACCCTTAACCTGTCTCATAACATACTGTGAGGTCAGTGTGGTGATTAGGTACACCTATGTATGATTTTAAAACTTGCTATGATTGCCATTGCTAAATGCTACAGCTATGGAAAGAGCCTTTAAGATCCGTTCACACCAAGGACAATAACTATACAGTATTAATAATCACTCCATGAGAATAAGGAAGTCCACACCACAGCAATACAATAACGACACAGAGAAATGATATTGTTAGAATCACTTTTAGGACATTTTTTCCAGATAATCAAAGATAAAAACATTCATAATTATATGAGTAATTTGCACTAAAAATAGACCTGCCCGAAAACTCTTCTGGATTCACAAACACTTTTTAAACTTCAGATTTGATAGTTATTGTGTTAATGAATTCCAATAATTCATAAATTAGCTCATTCGCAGTTAGCAGAAATTCTGGAGATGTATTACAACTACATACATTTTTTGTACTGTAATGTTGTGGGATATTTGGACTCCCTTCCCAAGTTTGGATCCAGTATATTGCAACAAAATGCAAAAAAGACTAATTGGCCATATGCCTAAAAAATTATTCAATGAAAATGTAAGCTTGCAGACAAATACTACTGGTGCTCAGAATAAAAAAAAAAAAAGAGGAAAAAAAAAGGGGGAAAAATCATTTTTTATAATGAAATGTATTGTCACTATTAGTTAACTAATTAATTTTGTTATTATATGAAAATAACAGCTAAAAGATTACATACAGTACTGGCCAAAATTTATGTCCTGTATATGCAATTTTTTTTTTTTTTTTTTAAATATTATAAAAACGAAAGGATTTTAGAAGCATATTACATAGTTATGCTTAGAGTCAATTGTTTTATTTGTGACAACGCCATGAAACATGCCAAATTATAAAATTTTTGGCCAGGCTGTCATACAAAGAAAAGTTTCACTTGTTAACATCAGTTAAGATTAGATACTTCCACATCAATTATTAATCTTAGTTAATGTTAAACTGAAAATCTAACAGACTGCAGATTTTTATTTTTCCTGTGAGCTTTTTATTTTTCTATCCATTTTGTTTTTACATAGTAAAATAAAATCTGTAGCTATAGTTTGTCGTTTATATATATATATATATATATGTGTGTGTGTGTGTGTGTGTGTATATATATATATATATATATATATATATATATATACATACTACCAGTCAAAAGTTTGTAATCTGTAAGATTTTTTATGTTTTTAAAAGAAGTTTCGTCTGCTCACCAAAGCTGCATTTATTTAATTAAAAATACAGTAAAAACAGTAATATTGTGAAATATTATTACAATTTAAAATAACTCTTTTCTGTTTGAATATATTTTATAAAGTAATTTATTCCTGTGATCAAAGCTGAATTTTCAGCATCATTACTCCAGTCTTCAGTGTCACATGATCCTTCAGAAATCATTCTAATATGCTGATCTGCTGCTCAAGAAACATTTATTGTGTACAATTGTACAAAATATTTGTGTACAATATTTTTTTTTTTTCAGGATTCTTTGATGAATAGAAAGTTAAAAAGAACAGCATTTATTTGAAGTATAATCTTTTGTAACATTATAAATGTCTTTACTGTCACTTTTGATCGATTTAATGCATCCTTGCTGAATAAAAGTATTAATTTCTTTAATTTAAAAAATAAAAATTCTTACTGACCCCAAACTTTTGAACGGTAGTGTATAATGTTACAAAAGCTTTGTATTTCAGATAAATGCTGTTCTTTTGAACTTTCTATTCATCAAGGAATCTTGAAAAAAAGTACACAACTGTTTTCAACATTGATAATAATCATAAATGTTTCTTGAGCAGCAAATCAGCATATTAGAATGATTTCTGAAGGATCATGTGACACTGAAGACTAGAGTAATGATGCTGAAAATTCAGTTTTGCCATCACAGGAATAAATTACTTTATAAAATATATTCAAACAGAAAACAGTTATTTTAAATTGTAATAATATTTCACAATATTACTGTTTTTACTGTATTTTTAATGAAATAAATGCAGCCTTGGTGAGCAGAAGAAACTTGTTTTAAAAACATTAAAAATCTTACCAATTCCAAACTTTTGACTGGTAGTGTGTGTGTGTGTGTGTGTGTGTGTGTGTGTGTGTGTGTGTGTGTGTGTGTGTGTGTGAATATATATAATATACAGTGCTCAGCGTAAATGAGTACACCCCCTTTGAAAAGTAACATTTTAAACAATATCTTAATGAACAAAAAAACAACAACAAAATGTTGACAAGACTAAGTTTTATATAACATCTGTTTAACTTAAGACATGAAAGTAAGGTTAATAATATAACTTGGAGAACAAAATTTTCAGTTTTACTCAAAGCTAGATTTTAGACTACAAATGTCTAATTTAACAAGAATTCCCGTGACACAATACGGCGTACACTGCAGAGGAATGGCATGCATGGGTGCCGTCCACAAAAGAAGCCTTTCCTAAAGCCCAGGCACAAAAATGCCCTCCTAGAGTTTGCCAGGGCTCATGCTGACAAAGATGAAGACTACTGAGACTCTATACTCTGGAGTGATGAGACCAAGATAAATGTTTTTGGAACTGATGGCTTCAAAACTGTATGGCGTCGCAAAGGTGAGGAATACAAAGAAAAATGCATGATGTCTACAGTGAAACATGGTGGTGACAGTGTCCTTATGTGGGGCTGCATGAGTGCTGCTGGTGTCGGGGAGCTGCATTTCATTGATGGCATCATGAATTCACAGATGTACTGCTCTATACTGAAAGAGAAGATGCTACCATCACTCCGTGCCCTTGGTCGTCGTGCACTTTTCCAACATGACAGTGATCCTAAACACACATCTAAGGCCACTGTTGGATTTCTGAAGAACAGGGTGAAAGTGATTCAGTGGCTCCTGATCTGAACCCAATCGAACACCTATGGGGAATTCTGAAGAGACAAGTTGAGCATCACTCTCCATCCTCTCTAAAAGAGGTCATTCTTGAAGAATGTAAAAAGATAGATGTTGCAACATGTCGCCAACTTGTTCATTCCATGCCTAGAAGACTTGGTGCTGTCATTAAAAATCATTGAGGCCATACAAAGTACTAGATGTTGTAGTTTTTGTTGTGGGGTGTACTCATTTTTACATCACCCTAATTTGAGTAAAACTGAAAAATGTGTAATCTAAGTTATATTATTAACCTTACTTTCATGTTATAAGTTAAACAGATGTTATATTAAACTTAGTCTTGTCAACATTTTGGAAATAGTTTTTGTGTTCAGTGAGATATTGTTTAAAATGTTACTTTTCAAAGGGGGTGTACTCATTTACGCTGAGCACTGTGTGTGTGTGTATATACATATATATATATATATATATATAACATAATTACAGCATGTACATAAAATAAACAGAACACCGTTGGTGTGAACTCTAATATAATATTGTTATAATTTTTGTTATAGTTATCATAATGGGTGTGAACGAGGATTTAGAGTTGTTCGTTTAGCAACATGCTACTTGTCATACACTACTTGCCTGCCAACATTTTCAACTTGCCCAAACACAAAATGGCCCAATAAAGAAAGTGAAATTTCCTTTAAGTGTACTCTTATTATTATTGTTGAGTTGCTGCTTATATGTATAGCTTTTCAGTTCCATCAATTTTGAGCTTCCTTTTATGTTAGTATGCAGCCTAATAAGGCAGCTACCTGTAGATAGTAAATAGCATGGTAGGACATAAGAATTTGGAACCGAGCCCATGTCTTTTGATTTAAAGTGATTGTAGATTCATTTCACTACTAATAATGTTCATAAAAACATCTTCTGAGCCCCCTTCATGGCCTGCCTCTTTTTGTTCCTTTGCCTCCACCCCTTTCAGAAGTCGGGCGACCCAGCTCTGAACAGGAATGCTGGGGTCACATTTGCACCACTGCCTCTACCCCGAGTAAATGCCCACCAGCAACTTTTCCACGCGCATAACTTGGGGACGAGCAGATTACAAGATTTAAGATCTGTTATTATAAAGCTTGACACACTGGCCTTGGAGATAAAATTACATTCAAACAGAGAGTACCAGACTCTCCACTAAGCATTTAAAACTACTGCTTTGAGATCAGTTTTGCCCTCCAAAATCCTGTGTTATAGGGCAAATCTTCTCTTTGTAAATATTTTGACGTGACATGCAGTTTCAGATATGGAATCCAGACTATTACTCTGTTCCTTCAAGCTACAACATAAACATCACAACACGCATCTTGTCTTACCCGTACATGCACACACCCACATGAAAAACTTGCTAGTGTTTGCTCCACCTTTAAAGACCTTGATGCTGCATATTTAGTAGATAAACTCTATTTGTGGTGTTTTGTAAATAAACATGAATCTAAAACCAGATTGTACACATTTTCTGAAGCAGATGTGTGCGGTGCATGTCTGTGCAAAACTCGCTGCCATGGTGCTAGGGTGTTGTGGGTGTTTGCCAGCGCATTGGTATGTGATTGCTACAGTGGTTGCTTTCTGGTCCAAGTAAAAAAATTGGTCCCTGACCCTGGATATGGTTCTGGACCCTTCTTTAATATTTGCATGTTTCTCATAGACTGAGGCAGCAGTCAGTTGCATGTAGGAAATTATCAAGACAAGTAAATGATTGGGATGCATTTTAGTAAAGTGGTAAAGACTTCAGTTTTTAAGCAAACAGAAAATAAAGGCATTGTATAAATGTCTCCGCATATACAGAATATTACGCCGCAATGTAGTCTTTGTGATATAGTGAAACATCATGCAGTTTTGATAATGATTTCCTTTGATGTTGCTTTTGTTAAAAAAAATAATTTTGATGGATCAAAATTATATTCTTCAGATGTATTCTTCAGTATTCGTCATGATGATTGTGGATAAAATCCTCATAGAAATAAAATAACTGTATTTTACAGCTTTTTTAGGTTTACAAATTTAAATTGTACAATGTTGGTTATTTTGTGTTTTGTTCTGTGTTTTATTTTGGGTTTGTTTTGGTTTTTTTGTGTGTTTTTTGTTTTGTCTTGGGTTTTATTTTGTTTTTTGTTGGGTTTTGTCTTGGGTTTTGTTTTATGTTTTTTGCTTTCAAATCCATGCCTTTGTAAACTAAAAAATGAAACTGACCTGAAATTGAAACTGTATTGAGTGATGATAATGTAAAATCATAAGTGTGTAAATAATGAAGATTGTAGACATCAAAAAATATTACAGCTAATGTTTCTCCATAATTTCAGGCGGAGTATGAAGTGACGCCAGATGAGAAGAGGAAGGAATGTGGACAGGAACTCCTAGACAAGTACCTCAACCCAAAGGTACAGGATATAGTAGCACAGGGAAGACACTATATTATTGTTATATTAGTGTGTGTTGCAAATATATTTATTTAAAGGGTTAGTTTACCCAAAAATGAAATTTCTGTCATTAAGTACTCACTCTCATGTCGTTCCAGACCTGTAAGACCTTCGTTCATCTTCGGAACACAAATTTAAGATATTTTTGATGAAATCCGAGAGCTTTCTGACCCGCCCATAGACTGCAATGTTATTACCAATTTCAAGGCCCAGAAAGGTAGTGAAGACATTGTTAAAATAGTCCATGTGACTACAGTGGTTCAACCTTAGTGTTAAGAAGCGACGAGAATACGGTTTATATGGAAAAACAAAACAAAAAAACAATAAAAATTTGTCTCTTCCCTGTCAGTCTCCTACACTGTTCACATAGTAAAACACAGTGCAGCGCTTCAGTATTGGTCAGCACCTGCGTCAGCATCACACGCATGAGTCGTGTACAGTGTTGGCCAATACTGAGCAATGTAGTCACATGGACTATTTTAACGATGTCTTTACTACCTTTCTGGGCCTTGAAATTGGTTATGACATTGCTGTCTATAGGGAGGTCAGAAAGCTCTCGGATTTCATCAAAAATATCTTAATTTGTGTTCCAAAGATGAACGAAGGTCTTACAGGTTTGGAACGACATGAGAGTGAGTACTTACAAGTTTGGAATGACATGATGAGGGTGAGTAAATAATGACAGAAATTTCATTTGTATCATGATTTCAATGTATTTTTTTTTTTTTTTTTTTCATTTGATTTTATTGATAAGTTTCACTGTAAAGTTTCCCTTTTTTGCTTTGTTTATTGTATAATTCATGAGCATGAATGCATTTATTTGTGTTAAAGGATAGTTTCATGTACTGATTCTTCCATTTGCAGTCAGAGGACTACGTCCCTGAGGTAACAGAGGAGATGGTGACTAAGTGTGCAGAACGCTTGCAACAGGAGGCATGTAAAGAGCTCTTCATGGAGTGTACCAAGTAAGTCTTTTAGACCGGAAACACTCTTATTATCCCATTAGCACTGGTAGATTCAACTACACTGACACTGTCTGACAAACACATGGCATCTGAGCAATACATTTCTGAGTGAAACGAAATTCTGAGCATTTTCAAGCAAATCAATTAAAGTGTATCTTGGATGATTTTCAACCCGCTTTGTACTGTTACAGTGTCGGTAGTATATGTAAATGAACAATGTTTACTCATTCTCTCTGTTACCTGGAGCTAGAAAGTCAAGTTTATTTGTCAGCAAAAGTCTGCCAGATGAAGCAAAACGTGTCATCCGGCAGGATTTTGACAGCTCCAGGGCTTTTGTGATAACTACAAATTATACGTCCACATTTTTGTATCCCCGCCCACAGACAGTCAGTTCGACAGAGCGTTATTAACGGAACAGTTATTTTGGGCGGAACTGACAGAACAGCCATTTCTTTTATTTTTTCCCCTCCATTTGTCTAAAACGTGGTCATCCAGTTTGAAATGTTGACTACAAACAGAGGTTTTTCAGATTTTATGTCATGGCGTTCTCTCCATATTTTCAATTCTTTGCAGTCTTTATCCACTGCCTACAAAGTGCTGGATCCTTCACTGTAAACTGAAAATAACTCACTCCTGCTAAACATTCTTTGAATTCCATGTCAACACCATTATGACTAAAAGTTTGCTAAGAAGTATTTCCTACTAAATCAAGGTGGTATTTGACTCTGGTAAGCGTATCCATAGCAGACTGCTGGCAAAAGGGAAGAAAACAGTCTTTTTTTCCCTGTTTTCTCTTCTCAGGTAGCACTGATTTCAAGTTTTATCGAAAGCTCATTTTGCCAGCGATGAAGTACCCCTAATTGAATCAGGATGTGCGAGTGAGATCGTGTTTTCACTGTGCAGTCTAGTAACTCTTTCTCTCAATGTTCTCTTGTAGACTGATCCATGACTACCTGAGCGTGGCCCCCTTCGCAGACTACCTCGATAGTATGTACTACAGTCGCTTCTTACAGTGGAAATGGCTTGAGAGGTATAAACAACACCTCAGCACATTTTTAACTTTTCGGTTTTGTTTACAATGTATGAACTCAGTAATTTTCTGTAGTTCTGATGTTAAATGAGAGAAATTATTTGTAGCTAAGAAGTTTTTCTTCACTGCCAAGCAGATTCTAATTATTCCTTTGGGTGCCATGATTTATTTATGAAGCTGAGCTTATATAAACCAGATGTGAACTCTGAACTTGCTATTTATTTACTTTTAGTCATAAAAATGTCCTCTGACTGAAAGTTTAAGCCAGGCCTGGACAGTTCCCATCCAGACCTTTTACAGAGAAGTATATGATATGCCGGAACAAATACTTTCAGTGTCATGTACACATTAAGAGGCCTAGTACACTAGCCATCTATTGAATACGAAAAAGTCTTAATTAGATTTAAAGCTTGCGTTTTAACATTGTGCGTCAGTGTCTCTTGAGATATAAGCTTCTTGTGAAGGCAACAGGACGTTATTTTTCTGTAAAAGTATGTTATAATTAAATAAGACTGGGTCATGTCCGTTCTTCTGAAATGTAACATTTGTTTATTATTCTCTTCCTCTCCTTGACAGACAGCCAATCACAAAAAACACATTCCGTCAGTATAGGGTTTTGGGAAAGGGAGGCTTTGGTGAGGTGAGTCTGAAATGATTAAACGTCGCTCTGTTTATGGCAGAAACATATCTGGGTGTTATTAGTTATTATCTGGAATGCCACTAAATCAAATGCTATCTATCCATTCCAAGGTTCATAAGGCTAATATGCTTTTTTTGTTACACTATCAGACATAAATCCTTCAGATTATCATACATACTGCCAGTCAATGTTGGCAGATATAGAGAAAGCAAGTTTCCAATTCTGATTTCCCTACCAGATAGCTAATCACATTGAGAGTCTTTTTATTGCCCTCCGCTGCCTTGTGGAAGGTCCTTTTGGATAAATCCCTGTAAGGAAATTGTCATTTGACGAAATTAAAAAAAGAAAAGCTTTTCTTTTTTTTTTTTTTTCATCGTAACATATTATTTTTATTTATTGAAATATTTATTTATTTATATATATATATATATATATATATATATATCATGGTAGTAAATGTTGTATTGACTTTTTTTTAAATATTGTACTTTTTGCGTATTGAGAATTATCATTGAAAATAATGACAATTGCAACTAAAACTTTTAGAAAGTTATCATTTTGAGGAAAAAATCTGCTTAACCCTGTAAAGCCTGACATATGAAATAACAGTCAAATATTTCTTTAATTGAACAGTTTATTGAACCTCTACAGAAAATATTTTTAAAAATCTTAAAAAAAAAAAAAAAAAGTTTAAATATGTATTTTTTAGTTGAGTATTATGTTTGATACCTTAGGCTTTTATGGCTCATATAGTATGATATAATAGAATTTGGAGCTCATACTCAAGGAGAATAAAAAATCTAAATTTTGTTCAGAGGCCCAAACTGAACAAAAATATGCAATTTGGTGCAGTTGCTGATATTTATATGGCCAAAAAATAAGATAAAATTCTGATCTTTGTAACAGTATAGCAAACTACTTAAAATGCATAAAAATATTAGTTGTCACTCTGTATCTCTCAATAATATCTCTTAGTAAGATGATATTTAAATGCTCAGTGTCATGATTAAAGCTCTAGTTTTAATTGTTCCTCAACACCCTGATGTATCATATTTGATACTCAGATTTGAACATGGTTTTTCTAAAAATGTTGTATGGATAATCAAGTAAACCGAAGTTGTGTTAAAACCAGTAAGTGAAATATTACTAACAATATAAAAGTTGTTCTTCCGTTTACTTTATAAAAATCAGTAAAGATTTCACAGCAAAAAGACTGAAGTGGGCATTTTTGGAATTAAACTAAAAGGCCTTTTACTTTCAAAAAATCATTTTTTTCAGCAAAGTTTTGATCATGTTGAAAATTTAGAGGCCTTACAAGTATGCATATCAAATAGAATACAGTAGGCTTTATAGGGTTAAGAGTGAAATGTGACCCATACATTTGAGAATCACCCTCTTAGTGCAAACCAAAAGCAATTAACAAACTGATCAGAAACCATTTTAACGTAACATCCCTTTATCCCTGTATCTTTTTGTATACTGGTTAATACAAACTGGCTTGTTGTATTTTTGCTCTCAGTCCTCTTTATTAACGTAATGCACATAAATGAGTATTTCATGTAACAAAATGACAAATAAATGGGCCTTTAAATTCTCCCACTGTGTTTTTTCGCACCAAAGGTCTGTGCATGCCAGGTGCGGGCCACAGGGAAGATGTATGCCTGCAAAAAGCTGGAGAAGAAACGCATCAAAAAGAGGAAAGGAGAGTCCATGGCCCTGAACGAGAAGCAGATTCTGGAGAAAGTCAACAGTCGGTTTGTTGTAAGCATCTGTAGTGCATGTTTCGCCCAGTCTTAAATGTGGATTGTTTGAGCAACACCTTATTTTTCCATCTCTTCTGTTAACCACATGCTTTCTACAAAAAACACGAAGTCGCTGTAGTTGTGAATTCCGTTTTTGGACTGATTAGTTCACAGATGCCCTGCTTTTATGAGTGCTCATTCTGGATCTTCAAATTTAGGCATGGAGATCTGATGCAGAAAAATTTTAGTTTTACTATTTGTTTTAAATAGTACTGTTGTACTATTTAATGTTAACATTCAAAATTTTATTAAACAACAGAAACTGGAAAAAATATTTCTTGACACTGAATTAAAAAGATGATTCTCAGCGGTCTTTCAAAACCTTAACATCTGATTGTAACCCCTAGTTTAATGAAATGATAACTTTTATTTGGGGTTTGTATATCCAAAGGCCTGACCTCGAGCATGCTATTTTGAGTTGTTTTGTTTGGCTATTATTCTCAGGATTTTCTCGTAACTTCTTCCTACATTTTAGATACTTTCCCACGCAGGCTTTATCAAACATGGAATTGTGTTTTGTAAATGAAGCGATGTACCTTTCTGTTTTCCCATGGAGGTGAGTCTCGCGTACGCGTATGAGACAAAAGACGCCCTGTGTTTGGTGCTTACGCTGATGAACGGAGGGGACCTGAAGTTCCATATCTACCACATGGGAGAAGCAGGTTTTGACGAGAAGAGAGCTGTGTTTTATGCTGCTGAGATCTGCTGTGGGTTAGAAGACCTCCATCGGGAGAGGATAGTATACAGGTAAAAAGATTCAGACTGAATTTTGTTTTACAAGGGGCTGTTTGCAAAAAAAAAAAAAAAGAAAATACTTGTACAGTATTTAAATGCTGTTTTATATGCTGGTTTTTTGCTTTTTTGTTTTTTTGTTTTTTTTTCATGCCACACATGAATCAACATAGTTGACTGACCTGCTTTCTTTGTTCGTCTTCTGTCAGGGATTTAAAGCCAGAAAATATACTGTTGGATGATCATGGTAAGTTAGCAACTGATGTTTTCTTTGTGATTACTAATCAAATTCAGCAGTTAGTAATGTTAATTGGTATGACAATGGTAAAACAAATTTCTTGAAGAAAAGCAATGCCACATGGAACATCACATCCTAAACTGTAGCACTTATGTTTGCCACAAGAGGGAGTGAAGTGTGTAATATTGTTTTTGAGCCATACTATTTAACATCCACATTTATAACATACTGTAGTATCAGCTGTATGTATCAATTAATTGAACTTAGGCTTTTAATTAATGTTTTTTTTTAATCAAATGAATTACATGACATGCTGCAGGGTTCCCAAACTAACTAACTAACTAACTGGAAAACCTGGAAAAATCAGGGAATTTAAAAAATGTTTTTCCAGCCCTTAAAAACTACATACAGTATGGGAACTACATACAGTTCTATACTATATAGAACTACAGTAGTCAACATTTGAAGTGAATTAAAACCTTTCATCAAAGTTGTCCTAAAACCTTCTTCTTAGGATAACTTTGATGAACTTTTTTTGATCCACTTCAAACATTGACTACTGTATTTAGTATAGACATTATGGTTCTACAGTATAGTTCAAAGGTTATTTTGAGAAATGAATACAGCAAGAATGCAATAAATTAATTTCAAATGAATGCTGTTCTTTATTTAAATTCATCAAAAATATTAAGCAGCTCAACTGTTTTTAACATTGATAATAATGTGTGGTTTAAGCACCAAATCAGCATATTAGAATGATTTCTGAAGGATCATGTGACACTCAAAACTGGAGTACTGATGCAGCTTTGCCATCACAGGAGTAAATGACATTTAACATTTGACATTGTATATATAGTGAGCCAAAACATTATGACCACCTGCCTAATATGTTGTTGGTCCTCCGCATGCTGCCAAAATAGTGCCAACCCGCCGAGGCATGGACTCTACAAGAGCCCTAAAGGTGTCCTGTGGTTTCTGGCACCAAGACGTTGGCAGCAGATCCTTCATGTCCTGTTGGTTGTTTTGTGGTGCTGCTGTCGATCAAACTTGTTGGTCCAGCACATCCCACAGATGCTCAGTTGGATTGAAATCTGGGGAATTTGGAGGCCAGGGCAACACCTTGAACTCTTCATCATGTTCCTCAAACCATTCCTGAACAATGTGTGCAGTGTGGCAGGGTGCATTATCCTGCTGAAAGAGGCCACTTCCACCAGGGAACACCATTGTCATGAAGGGGTGTACCTGGTCTGCAACAATGTTTAGGTAGGTAGAACGTGTCAAATTTATGTCCACATGAATAGCCGGACCCGGGGGTTCCCAGCAGAACATTGCATAGAGCATCACACTCCCTCTGCCTGCTTTTCGTCATCCCATAGTGCAGTCCATCACTTTCCCAGGAAAATGACGCACATGTACACAGCTGTCCACATGATGTAAAAGAAAACAGGACTCATCGGACCAGGCAACCTTCTTCCACTGCTCCAATGTCTTTTTTTGATGCTCACATGCCCATTGTAGGTGCTTTCGATGGTGGATGAGGGTCATCATAGACACTCTGATTGGTCTGTATGACTCTGACACATTCCTCCCAAAACCATCATTTTAAATTTTGTATGACTTGTGCCACAGTAGACCTTCTGTTGGCTCGGACCAGACGGGATAGCCTTCGTTGCCCTCATGCATCGATGAGCCTTGGGTGCCCAACACCCTGTCACCGGTTTGTCATTTGTCCCTCATCGGACCACTGTTGGTAAATTCTCACCACTGCTGACCGGGAGCCTTGCCGTTTCAGAGATACTCTGACAAGGGCCAAATTGTTATGGCAAGGCGACCCAAGTCACTCAGATCTTTACTCCTGCCCATTTCTCCTGCAATCAACAATGCTTACCCTCTAATCTACCCAGACATTAATATGTAGCATAGTTAGGAGATGATCAATGATATTCGCTTCACCTGTGACTAGTCATAATGTTTTGGCTCATCAGTGTATATTGTAATAATATTTCATAACATTACTGTAGTTAATGTATTTTTGATCAAGTAAATGCAGCCTTGGTGAACATAAGAGGCGTCTTTCAAAAACATTAAAAATCTTACATTTTGTTAAATACTAAATGATTTTGAAATATATAATATAATATAATATAGCTTTTAAAGTGTTTGTGAGTTTATAAATTGTGATATCATAATACTAAAATCAACTTGTCACAAACCACTAGAGATATCCATGGAAAAGTCATGGAAAAAAACAGAAATTGATTGATCAAAATGTTTGAACCCTTATGTTAATTGAAATCCCTAAAATGAAGATAATCCGAATATATCAAATGATTTTGGCAAATTAAATGACAAAAAAGTTATTAGTATTGAAAAACTAGTTATTTTAAATGCACTAAGCAGCTTTTGAAGTTATCTAGTGGTTCAAACCACTGACAGACATCTTTTAAGCTTGCTTATGAAAGGCCTAAAGTAACAGAGCTGTGATGTTTCTTCTCAGGTCATATACGTATATCAGACCTGGGCCTGGCTGTGCATGTACCAGATGGTCAGACAATCAAAGGCCGGGTGGGCACTGTGGGGTACATGGGTACGTCTTTGCCTTCATTAACCTCTAAACAATATCAGCAGCAGCTGGAGCAATCAATGTAACCTGCATATGTTTGTGTCCCATCAGCCCCAGAGGTGGTGAAAAACGAGCGTTACACATTTAGTCCAGACTGGTGGGCTCTCGGCTGTCTCCTCTACGAGATGATTGAGGGCCAGTCACCCTTTCAGCAACGCAAGAAAAAAATCAAGCGAGAGGAAGTGGAGCGGCTAGTCAAAGAGGTGGAGGAAGAATATTCCAGCAAGTTCTCAGAGGATGCCAAATCACTCTGTAAAATGGTTAGTATCCAATTAAATATTAATTATCCAATCCAGGGATGCACCGATATCACTCTTTCCAGAATGAGTCATATGAATCGATACTTTAATTTTTGGTACTCACCGATACCGATTACCGATACCTGAATTTTCATTGCATTTGTAATTTTTTTAAAAATATTGTTTAGAAAAACCAAAAGAATATGAGTCATGTTAGTTGGCTTAATTCGTTTAGCAAATATGTTTCCTTCAGTTATTTTCATACTTAATTATGCCTGATGAAATGTAATGTACAAGCTTCTGTTAGATGCACTGTTCATTCTATTGCACTATTGTGTCATCTATAATTTTATAACAAATCACGCCACAACAGCTTTGAGGCTTTCTACACTGGATGCGACAACTCAGCCATTGCAAATCCATTTGTTCTTCATGTCTGTAGTAGCTCAAACGCTTGAAGTATGTCAGAAATAGAACAGGGCTTCAGTTTACGTCGGGAACATATCAAACCGAACGACCGAGCTACAAACTTCTCAGCAAAGTTTGTGAGAAAGGGATGTGCCCTCGACAAGCTTGCGCGTCTTTGCTGTGCTTTGCTATGTATGTGCGGAACAGGACTGTAAAATGAAGTGCTACCGACTTTTTTTAATCTCTGATATCTCCATATCTCTGTTCTGTTGTCTGTGTTTCTTTGCCTGGACACAAACACTGTACACACTCTGTGTGGTATCGAAGCATTTTAATGAGTACGAGTACACGAGAGCAGTATCGGGCTGATATCGGTATCGGTGCATCCTTAATCCAATCCAGTTATTAATTATAATTAATGTCATGGCAATTTACTAATTAGAATAATAGCAATTAAACACATACATCAATATTTCTGAGAAAATCCACATATTAAAGATGCTCTGTCAAGTTTACCCTCACCCAAAAATAAAAATTCTGTCATAATTTACTCACCCTCATGTCGTTCTAAACCTATAAGACTTTCTTTATTCTGCAGAACATAAAAGAAAATATTTTGAAGAATGTTGGTAACCAAATAACACTGTGTTCCAAATTATTCTGCAAGTGACATATCAGTAGGATTTTAGTACAATAAACATTCAGATTTTAGTTTAGAAATACATTTTCTAACAGTTTTATTGCTGTGGTGTTTTTTGCAGCATGGGATTGTGCTTTGTCATGCATGAAAATCCTTTTCATTTCAGATGGCATTATCCATCTTTATAGCAGAAAATGGTCAGTTATAAACCACATATCTAGCAGATGTCATTTTGACACCCTTAGAGACCCTAAAGGGACCTTCCATCTTACTTCCCAATATTCCAGCTCAAATTATCACCCACTAGCTCCTTGCTGATGTCACAGTCTTGTTGGAATGGGGTGACCATTCACCAACCATCCACAAATCCATTCATCTGGATTATTTATTGTAGTACGGCATTCGTCAGTGAATAAAACAATTTAAAATGAGTCCTCATGTATTTCTAAACCCACTGTAAACATTTCTCTTTGTGAGCTTTGGTTAGAGGTGGCTGAAATGCAACTTTATGCACAACTGCCAGTCTACATGGAGAGGTTCTTGAGACTCCAGAGACACCAGCAGCTGTTTGCTGCTCAACACAGGCTTTTTTTTAAAGCTGCCCTTTTAAAACAATTAATTTGTTTGACAGAAACTTTCCTGAATAAGCCTTTATCTTTATCGTTCTTCTGTGCTCTAAATCACTCTCAAATCTTTTGAAAGTTCGATAATCTCTATTTAGTTTTCACAAAATATTAGTTGTTTTCATGCCTTTTGCAAGACACTGCACCTTTTCATGCTTTTCATCTTCAGAAAGATCTTTCTTCCTCCCCATATTGCTTGAAGACTCTGACTTGCTTAATAATGTGGAACAACCTCTAGAAATAAAACAAACGAACACTTTAGTTGAAAAACTAAAATCTGAATGTTTATTGTACTGAAATCCTACTGATATGTCACTTGCATAATAATTTGGAATACAGTGTAGTTTTTGGTTCCCAGTGACTTGTCCTTACAGTGGAAGTTAATGGGAACCGAAACTGTTCGGTTCGTTTTGGAACATCCTTTAAGGAAAAATTCTATATAGTTGTTATTTCATGTTGTTTTAAGAGGAGTAATTGTATATTTTTGATATTTTTTAATTTTTTTTGCCATAATTATATTTATGATGTTGATATGACATTAAAATAAATACATTTTGAACTTAACCGTTGTCAAAAAGTGGGCATGTCAATGAAAAATTATGTATTTTATGTTTTGTTTTTTTGCTTTTTCATTGTTTTTTGCTTAGCTGCTAGCCAAAGACCCTTGTGAGAGGCTTGGTTGTCAGGGGGGCGGAGCCTCAGAGGTGAAAGCCCACCCTATTTTCCGTTCCATCAACTTCAAGCGGCTTGCAGCAGGCATGCTCGAAGCGCCCTTTATTCCAGATGTAAGTATTTTCTGAGACTGGCACTTTAATTTAAACTGTTTTGGGGATTGTCAGTCATAACAATTATTATTACTATTGCTCCTTCACTGTTTAAATGAATAGTTCACCCAAAATGAAAATTCCACCATTTTCTTTTCTTTTTTTTTAAATAATCATCCTCGCATTGTTCCAAATCCATTTGAATTTCTTTTTGGCTTGGAACACAAAAGGAGACATTTTGAATAATGTACCAGTCGCTCTTTTCCTTGCATTTGCAATGAATGGGAACTGGAGCTTTCAAGCTTTAAAAAGGACACAAAGGCACCATGAAAGTATCATAAAAGTAGTCCATATTACTTTTTTTATTCATACAAGCTTTGGGGAAAGAAAAGAACAAAATTGAAGTCAAATCAGAGTGTGTCTTGTGAATGATTTGTTCATAAAATCAGATATCGCTTCAATCAGACAACGCACAGGTGTGTAAGCATGATATGTTTCTATGTTTCAGCCTCAGGCCATCTACTGTAAGGATGTGTTGGACATCGAGCAGTTCTCCACAGTGAAGGGGGTGGAGCTGGAGCCCAAAGACGACTCCTTCTACAGCAAAGTATCCACTGGATGTGTTCCCATCCCCTGGCAAAATGAGGTCAGGTCACTACCCAGAATAACCTCAATAAATGTTTTACTCTGAACTCTGATTGCTGGTTTATGACCATCATGCAATAAAAAGGAAATTAACGTTGACTTTGATAATGTGTACAAACAGACTGCAATCAACGCAAATCAGTGATATTTTCTCTTAAGAATAAACAGGACGTGTATGCGATGTTGCCATTACGAAATTGACTTAATTAAATAAATAGGGACGTGGAAAACTACATATCGAAAAGTTTTATGTTATGACAGCTTTCATCCTATAACCTTATTAGTTTAATATTTTTTATTTAGTATTTATTATTTAGCTTTAGTTCATATTTTGAATGAGCTTTTATTTTCATATTTTAATTGTGCTTTTGTCATTTTTATTAGTTTTAATAGGTTTGGAAACACTTTACAATAAGGTTCTATTTGTTGACATTCATTAACTACATGAACTTCAGGTGTGTTCACGCCATGTCGTAATTGCGAGATTTCAACTAGAACCCGTAATTACATTTTGTAAGCTAGGAATTTTCTGAGAGCTCCTACCTGTACCATCTGACCACTGCAGATTCATTTGGGCATTGATAGTGTTGCCATAAAAATGCATAATTCCCAGTCCAAGGACAGCTTAGAGTAGAACATCACGTGTTGTCATCTTAAAATGACGGTAATTACGACATGGCATGAACACAGCATTAGTTAACATGAACTAACAAGCATTTGTTAATCTTAGCTAATGTTATTTTCAACATTTTCTAATACATAATTAAAATCAAAAGTTGTTTCTGTTTATATTATTTAGTGATATGAGCTAACATGAACTAAAAATGAACTAACATTAACAAAATTAATAAATACTGTAACAAATATATTGCTTATTGTTAGTTGATGCATTAACTAATGTTAGCTAATAGGACTTTATTGTAAATTGTTAGCACAGATTTAATGAATTATTTCAATTTTAGTTTTATTTCACTTAAACATTTCACTTAAACTTATTTCAGTTAGTTTTCAAGACATTATCAAAATAATTTCTATTTATATTTTATATTATCATTATTTATATACTATTGTAGTTTTTATTATTAACAGTTTGAATTAGGTTTCATTTTTATATTTTCAGTTTTTATTTTATTTTTTGCAATGTGCTTTTGTCATTTTTATTAGTTCTTGTTTTTTTTACAAATATTTCAAAATTTTAATTTAGAAATATTTGTTAATGTATGTAATAGTTTTAATTTTATTTCAGCATAACACTGGACAGAATAAAATAATACAAATTTCTTAATAAAAATTCTAATTTAAGAGGGTTTTAAACATTCACTGCTAGAAAAAAAAGCAGATGTAATTGGACTTTTGTCTCAAACCCTTGTACTTACTGAGATATTAGTCACAGCCTGAGAACGTCTGAGGCATAAGGCACACAAAATTGGAAACACTTCAGGATCGTCATCCAATTGGTTGAATTCTGCATGATTTACGGAAGACGTGTGTTGCATTCTATAACAGTCCACTGGAAACAAAGCCTTTGTGATGCCAAACCCCCTCATGGACAAAGAAAGCCGTCGTGTTTACAACTGTAACAATGAGTGCTTATTAGCATCAACTAAACACTCGATTTTCAAAAGTATATGAAGTTCACGACATAGACTCTTTCAAATACGTACAAAAGTTTTACACGCTGGTCTGTTATTGTAGGGAGATCGACTTCTGAAGGTCTGACTACACAAGTCTACTGAGATATAGACCTTGTGACAACAAGCCCCAGATTTCCCTATATTAGTTTGACTTTAATTCTGTGTGTATTGTCATTTCATGAATCCATTCAGATGATAGAGACTGAATGCTTTAAAGAACTCAACATCTTGAACTTGGATGGCACTGTGCCCCCTGACCTGGACTGGAGAGGTCAACCCTCACCCCCACCCAAACAGGGCTTACTGCAGAGACTCTTCGGCCGGCAGGTGAGATTTCCTCACATTCTTCTATTATTTATATGCATTGTTTTTTCTCCAAGACATTATTGTTTGTTCCATTAGTGAATGAGGTTCTCAGCCAAAGTGTATCTGAACCTTTTTGTGTCCTGTATTATGTTTGATACTGAAATCGTATACGCGTTTGCAGGCGATACTTGCAATGTAATAAAATATCAGTGTGGTTTTCTTCCCCCTCTACCTTCTGTATAATTTAGTCAAGTATGACATGATTATTATAATATAGACAGATTACAAATGTATAACTTTTTAGAGCCTGTTGCCTTTGTTCTCACTTTTATTTGGCTCTCTTGGCACTCTTTAATCACAATGTAAACTAAATGTAAAAGCATGTTAGCCTTTATTAGCACACAAATTTGCATCTTAGACAAAGAGTATGCTTGTTGCTATGAAATGGTAGAAACCTCATGAAATGGGTGAAATTCCTAAATACGGATGCACCAAAATGAAAATTCTGGGCTGAAACGGAAACTGAAAATTCTGGATGCACTTGGCCGAAAACCAAAACTGAAAATGCTTTTTAAAAATTATTTCTATTTTTTTATTTTCTATAATTGAATTAATATTACACTTTTTAATGAAATTCAATTATTTTAATGATACTGAATTTAAAAAATACAAGCCAATAAAATAAAATAACCACACTTTTTTTGAAAGTAACACTAAAATTAGACTACTACAGGGGCTGCTGAATGCTCAAATCTGATTGGTTGATCAACGTTCTAAGGTGTGCAATTATTTTCAGGCAAACGCACAGCTTAAGTAGTTCTAGGCAGGTCTTGACCACATTACAGTTCCATATCACTTTGCCAAATGATTTCAGTTATTTCAAAATTAGTCTCACACACAAGAGTGTTTTAAGGACAAAAACCTGATAAATGTCTTGAAATACACCATCAAAACAGTGTCTTGAGGTGTGGTAACCGTAGTATAAGTGGAATAATTGACTCCATGTCATTGAATTCTTTAATAATTCAATGGCCCGTCATCAATTATTCCTTACATATTGAATATCAATATATTATTCTTTATTCAGTTCTATGCAACAGAATTCAGATTTATTTTTCGACCAATTATCCAAATAATGTATAGTCCTACAAAGCTATTATTATCACAGCATGTAAGCAGAGTATATCATACTACTACTTAGAAATTTCATGACGGCACGTTATTTGAGCAGACTTTGCTTGTCCAATGAGCGTTACATGAGTGGAGCGTTCGCATGGGGCCTGAGCAACTGAGCCGAGTGCACGTGAATAGATAGGAATATTAAGTGGGTCGTCACACTGCGCAGTGATTATGGCTAAACCTGAACGCTGAACACTGAGGGGTGGGCGGTATATATTTTTGGCTCATACTTTCGGCCGTTTTTCTTTTCGGCCAAAAACGAAAATGCCATTTTCGGCCAATCATTTTTGACGGCAGAAATTTCGGTGCATCCCTATTTAATAGTATAACCTATTGAACCTGGAAGTTTGGGCTGGACATTTTAGGCCTTGTGCTTTTATTTTTGTAATAATCTTTACACTTAAAGGGTTCACCCAAAAATGACATTTCTGTCATTAATTACTCACCCTCATGTCGTTCCAAACCTGCGTTCATCTTCGGAACACAAATGAAGATCTTTTGTGATGAAATCCGAGAGGTTTTTTATCTCCCATAGAAAGCAATGAAATTACCACATTCAAGGTCCAGAGAAGTAGTAAAGACATGGTTAAAATAGTCAACAGGACTACAATGGTTTAACTTGAATGCTATGAAGTGACGAGAATACTTTTTGTGTGCAAAAAAACAAAACAAAAATAATGACTTTATTCAACAATTTCTTCTCTTCCCTGTCAGTCTCCTACACAGGTGACACAGTGCAGCGCTTCCGTGTTTATGTCCGAACGCCGGCTCATGAGTCGCGTTTTGACGTAGAACACGGAAGCTCTGCAATGCATCTTCAACGTAAACTGTGTAGGAGAATGGCGGTAGAGAGGAAATTGTTGAATAAAGTCGTTATTTTTGTTTTGTTTTGCGCACAAAAAGTATTCTTGTTGCTTCATAACATTAAGGTTGAACCACTGTCATCACATTGACTATTTTAACGATGTCTTTACTACTTTTCTGGACCTTGAATGTGGTAATTTCATTGCTTTCTATGGGAGATAAAAAAATAAAAACTTTCGGATTTCATCAAAAAATTTCTTAATTTGTGTTCTGAAGATGAACGAAGATCTTATGGGTTTGGAATGACATGAGGGTGAGTACTTAATGACACAAATTTCATTTTTGGGTGAACTAACACTTTAAGACATTATTTTATGTTAATGCTAGACTGTAGCAGGTAACATTGAGGAAGGAGAATTTTTAGGGGGCTGTTTTCCATTTCAAATCTGCTAAAAGTTTTAGTCAACTTTTATTAGCATACTAGCATACAGATGGAAAGGTTTTAACTGCTGATATCCCAGTATTTGACTGTGCATGTTTCTATGCTGCTCCCGCAGGACTGCTGTGGAAATTGCAGCGACAGTGAGGAGGAGCCCACACGGCTGTGAAGGCATGGCCTGCCTGGGGCTCCTCCCCTACACCACTGAGGATCTCATTTGTTTACAGTTTTTGCACATTTGTATTTTTAAGATAGCTCTATATAAACATTGGAATGTATATTTTCACTCTATGGCCATGCAGTGTATCTTATTTAAAGTCATCGAAATGAAAAGGACAGAAAAAAGGGTCCCAATTATTGTCCTTTATCATGTGTGAAGTATGGCAAGGACAAATCGTTCAACACTGCTCAAGTCTCAAATCCGGTTGATCCAACCGATCTTGTACATTTCGTAGGTATGTCTCGCAGCCTCTTTGCGCTTTTCTTTTCTTTTTCTGTTCTTGTACGATTTCACACATGTACAGTATGCACTCTGAATATTTGTTTTAGACGTGGGGAGCAAAGGAAATTTGCTTTTGCAGATATTTTTATATTTATATTTTGAATTTTATTTTCTTATGGTAATCTCGACAATCAAATGACACCATTTGTATAAAACAGTGATAAATGTGCATTAATGGATTTTAAAAAAGCAAAAACAGGAAAGGACTATAAAACAGTGGGAAATGTTAAAATCATAAATTCGCTACCAGAAGTCTCAAATATGTTATCTAAGGTTACTATAGCTAGAGATACCTAGTAAACCAAATAGGCGTGACTAAAGTGCATATGCGTACAATAACAACTGCAGACAGTTGTACCATGTTGTAAATATGCGACACTCATCTGTAAAGTCTTCAGTGTGTCTTCCTGCTAATTCTTCTCTGGATAATTGGGAAGAACATCCTGGTTATAGTCCTGTGTGGCCCATATGTTACATAATGAGTCAAACCATGAGGCATTATTTTCCATTTTATGATATATTTCACAACATGACTGGTAATAACGACATTGTAATTTGTCAAATTCCAGCTCTGAAGACTGAAAGACTTTAATACTCAAACGATTCTCAGCAGTTGATCATTGCTTAACAATTCTTCATGCTAATAGACATTATAAATGTTATTTAATGTTTTTATAAGTAGATATGCGCAATTTTATGGGCTGCATACAATTTAATTGCTGCTTTTTTACATGTAGGTCAAACAAAAATTAATTTGCCAAAAAGAAATGTTTTGTTTTGTGTTACGTATCCCCTGCAATCACAATAAGCTCTTTATGTTTTTAGTTGTTTGGAAATATGTCTTGGGAACATTGTTGTAAATTTGATCTCTTGATGCACTTAAGACCAAACGAGTTAAATTTTTGTCCTCCATCTTCATAGAAGGTGCCTTTTGAAGTTTTAAGGTACTCTTGTCATTAGGGTTTTTTATTCAAATATCTCCATGATATTTTTGAGTTGGCTTAGCATTTTCTCTTTTCTTTGCTATTGTTTTACCTCAATTATTACTGTGCCCTGTAGATGTTCATACTTTTTCTAAACCTTGTGAATTCTTATTTTGGACATCGTAGAATCTCGCAAAAGGCTTTGGGACTTTGTATTGAAGCCTAGCTGAACGCGTAACATCGGTGACCTACCAACTCAAGGGTCTGTAATACATAAAATACTTTGGAGGAAGTCTTTGGAAGTGCTGTCAGCTAATGACACTGTCAGCTGATGGTCCTTGAAAGTCTACACATTTCTCATCCACCTGCAGTTTACGTTAATTCTCTTGGATAAACTCAAATACATTCCAGTCTTTACCGTACTGTACAGTTGTAAAATTGATTCAGTTTTTTTGTTTGTTTGTTTGTTTGTTTATTTAGCAATAATGGATTTGATAAGTATAACTATTATGTAAATGTGTATAAAATGACAACATTTCAAATCTAGAGCGAGACGAAACTTAGTTTGACTCAATGTTTTCCTGAGCCAGGCTTTTAACACTGTGAAGTGATCATTTCTGTCACAGTTGTACTTTTTTTTTTTCTTTTGTGCAATGCACTGATTTTTTTTTTTTTGCAAATTTATAACTGTGTATGTATGTACGCGTGCCTAAATGCTGTATGTCTGAGTGTATGTGCGCTTTTACCTGCACTGCATGTGCCCATATTCTTTATCATAACCACTAGTGGATGCCATTTTTTTGCCCTAAATGAATGAAATGTTACATTTTAAGGAAGCTTTCAGTGTTTTTCTTTTCCAAGTGAGAACTTCAGGTTCACTGATAATAATGTTGTCTATTATTAGTAATACCAATCCTTTCAATATTATACATTTCATGTTTACCTCAAGGCAGAGCGAAACTCAAAATTTCATACAGAACAAGACTTGTACTTAGAAATAGACATGCCAGTGCTTTTGGAAGTCAGTGTCAAAATGGAAATGGCACACTTCCAGCCACATTTGTCAGTGTTATTAATCTATTCATTTCAGTTGTAAACAATAAAAACAGACCCCATGATATGAACTCTGTCATACTAGTATTTTTTGTTGTTTTAAAGAGTATAAACAAGTGAGATTATTCCTACATCTTATAAGCCTCAAAGTGTATGGTGCCATTTTAAGCATCATTTTCCATTAGCAAACATGCCATTGAGGGCTATAGAATCAAATTTTACATTTTAGTAACTGTATAATGTGCTAATATGAGTAAAGTAGGGTATATAACTAGAGGATTTGGCTATTCTAGTTTTAGTTTTAATTTGTCAAAGTGCCATTGTTATATTCTCTTACTAATGAAATTGTGTCAAGTTTTGCTGATAATGACTCAATTTTGTTAAAACGGATTTTAACATATCTGTATTATTTTGAAGCATCACCTTTTCTTTTGCCTAATATGTATGTGGAACTCCATAGCCCTTTTATTTAAAGGGTTAGTTCACCAAAAAATGAAATAAATTGTCATCATTTACTCACTCTCATCTTTTTTTCATCTTCGGAACACAAATGAAGATCTTTGTGATGAAATCTGAGAGCTTTCTGTACTGTCCATTGACAGCTACGCAACTACCACTTGACGCTTCAAAACGTTCATAAAGAGATTGTAAAACTAATCCATATTAATCGAGTGGTTTAGTCCAAGATTTCTGAAGAGAGACAATCGCCTTATATGATGAACAGATTGAATTTAGGCTTTTATTCACATATGATTGATCAGCGAACATAAGAAGTTCAGACGTACTTGCTTGACGCAAGAGAATGAACCTCATTGGTTCTTGCGGAAGCTCAACCGTACTGTCCAACACACAAGAATGAACTTTACTGGTTCTTGCACATCAAGCAAACATGCTTGAGCTTCCGTTTACCACAACTGATGTGTGAGTTGCATGTTTATATGTGAGTAAAAGCCTAAATTTAATCTGTTCATCATATAAAGAGATCTGGGGCCTTATTTATAAAATGTTGCGCAAAAACACTCCTAAATTTGATCTTACGATCATTTCTCAGATGTGCGTACGTGTGATTCATAGAATGAACGTACACACAGAAAACGAGCATATACGCCACTTTCAGGTGCGAAATCTATAAATCGCAAATGATCTTGAACTTGCACGCAGCTGAATGGTTTCAGTTCTCTGTGTTATAAAAGACACCTAATTAATGTCGTTTACATATAAAAGATCACCAGTCATCATCCAAATCCTTTAATTTAGAATGGCAAGCTGCAGGAATAGTTTAGATTTCCAAAAACCTGCAGTAATCTGACAAGGAAAAGTGCGTACATCTGCTCAGTCCCTGATGTGGCACTAAGCACTTTTCCAAGTCAAAAATCGTTTTTATAAAAATGAGCGTTGGCGTGGATTTAAGCGATTTAAGATCAAATCTGTGCGTACGCACGCTTTATAAATGAGGCCCCGAGTTTCTTCAGAAAATTTGGACTAAACCACTCAATTCATATGGATTAGTTTTAAGATCTCTTTATGAACTTTATCAAAGTGGTAGTTGGACTGTCAATGGAGGGACAGAAATCTCTCAGATTTCAATAAAGTGTCTTCATTTCATTAAAAGATGAATGAAAGTCTTGCTGGTTTGGAAGAATTGAAATTAAAGAATTGTCATTTTTGGGTGAACTAACCCTTTAAGTCCAGAAGAATGTGTTTGGTTGTCTTGTACCTGTTTATCCCTGTTCTTGAAGCCTTATTTGTATGTGATACAAAAAAAAAAAAAAAAATTGCACATTGAAAACTAATTTTTTGCTGAACTCAATAGTTAATTCTCACTCAGGTTACTGCCATTGTTATGTATGTTTTTATTTGCTTAATATATGTACATGGCCTTACTGATAAAATAATGTCAAGTTACTGGTTTATATTTGTCCAAGTTGCATAAAAAACATGCCATTGGGAACGTTGTTTATAGACTTTGATGTAAAGTTTGATTGTGATGGTGGTGATGATGACGACATTGAAGGAATTTGTTTAGTAATTGTTTTTTCTTGTCAAAGCACTGATGCTCATTTTCCCTGTTTAGTTTCTGCTGTCTGTCTCTGGCCTGTGAAGCCTGTACATTACGCATGGCCTCTCATGCAGGTCTTCTGTGTAACAAACTGAATTTTGTTTCTTGTTTTCCTTTTTTTTTTTCTGCATTAGTATTCAACTTCAATAAATTTTTATTTGGTTAGTTGTTGTGTAGCTCTTCAACTCACTTCATATTTGAATTTATTCTGTCTATCTAAAATCTATCAAGATTGACAATTCTTATTTTTTTATGGAATATTGCAGTATTTATTATAAATTATTTAGATAAATGATTTTAAAGACTTTCTCTACTTCAGTTTCATGCTGACCTTATCAGTCTGATTGCAAAGGCACAGTCACATTTTTGATTATTTGGCAAAAATATCAAAACCAAACAGCTTTCTGTGGTCAACACTGCAAATTTGTGTGAAGAACTTGAATCCGATGAAATATCTGCATAAGGGAATTCTGCCCTCACACAAAATTCCTGCAGATTACTATTGAAAAGACCATATTTCGTATGCAAAATTTAGTGTAGTAAAGGTAAATGTGACCGCACTTTAAAGTCCTCAGTATACGCCCAAAGCAGGTAATACACTCTAAAAAATAATTGTGCTGTTTCAACCCAAAATTGGGCCAAATATGGACAATCCCAACTGTTGGGTTAAAAATGTAATATAAAAATTTAACCCAACTGTTGTTTCTCCATTTTTGTCCCAAATTTGGGTTGAAACAACCCAGCATTTTAGAGTGTAATCTGGCAGGTGTCATGTCCTCTAGTATTTCACTAGTGTCAACTGTGCCCCACCCTGATGTGGAAGAGGCACCAGCATAGCCACTGGCCCCTGGGCTTCTACATGGGTTCAGCTAGGTCCTGTAGACTAGGCTAAATGCTTACCTAGAGCACCAATATCATTGCGCCTCATATATAACTTGGTACATGATATGTGTGTTTGTGTAACTTGACGTAGCTCATCAGTCCTTTCAAGATTATCTTCCTCAATTTCAAAACAAGTGTGTGTACAACTGCCAGAAGTAAAAAGCTAAATGTAGGCTATAAACGAACTAGACCATGGTCGCATGACTTCAGCTTCACCACCATTAAGCGTCCGACAACTCTTTCAGTCTTTATTTATAAAAAAATCTCTGAAAGTTTAAGTTAGAAGGGTTTGAAAGAGTGTGATTATAACCACAATGAGGCTGTGAAAGCGGACTACTGAGGCATGATGAAGTTTAATGTTCCTCTTATTTACACTTATTAGCAACCACATTTTTCAAGTAAAAGCTTTAAAGGATTAGTTCACTTTAAAATGAAAATTACCCCAAGATTTACAGTCAAGCCATCCTAGGTGTATATGACTTTCTTCTTTCTGTTGAAAACAATCAGAGTTACATTAATAAATATCCTGACACATCCAAGCTTTATAATGGCAGTGAACGGGACCAACGAGTATGAAGCTCAAGAAAGTGCATTCATCCATCATCCAACAAGTTATAAAGTAAAATATCTATATTCCGACAAACCGCCTTCCATATTCAACTTACGAAAAAAGTGACGTCAGATTTTTTTTTTCGTAAGCTGAATACGGAAAGCATAGGACGTAGTGTAAGCATTTTGAACTGTGAGAGGCGTTACACTCTCTTTGTAAGTTGAATATGGTAGGCGGTCTGGCAGAAGATAGATAGTTTAAGCACAAGTAGGAGTATAGATATGAAGAAGGACAGATAAGTATGAAGGGGCAAGATTATTGAGTGTCTTGTAAATTGTAATTTTAAAATCAATACAATATTTAACCTGGAGCCAAAGCAAGTGTTGTAATATGGGAGTAATGTGTTCAGTTTTGCAAATCATTTGTGCAGCTGAATTCTGTACTAGCTGAAGTTTATAGAGAAGATTTGAAGGCAAGCCATAAAAAAAAAAGCATTACAGTAATCAATATGGGAAGTGACTAAAAGCATGAACAAGAATCGCAGCGCCGGATGAAGTCGAATAATGTTATGTGTGTGAAAATGTGCAGAGTGATTCACACTGTTTGTATGTGCTTCCAATGATAAAGTACTGTCAAAGATGACGCCCAAACTTTTAACCTGTTTAGAAACAGACACTGGAAAATTATCAATATTCACAGAGGATTCAACAAGAATTTCAGTTTTACTGCTGTTAAGCACTCTTTAATCTCAGCTGAACAAGAGGATAGATGGAGGAAAAGTAGAGGTTGGTTTGGTGGACAGGTAAAGTTGGGTGTCATCAGCATAGCAATGGAATTGAATACCAATATATATATAAGGGTTAAAAGGACCCAGGACTGAGCCCTGCTGACCAACATTCTTCAAAATATCTCCTTTTGTGTTTCACAGAAGAAAGACATACAGGTTTGGAACCACATGAGGGTTAAAATTTTCATTTCTGAAGAAATTTCCTTTTTAACACAGTTTTACAGTAAGAGACAGATTGAACCAAATCAGACTCTTTAATGGGACGTTACTGTACACTAATCCAGTGCCTGATAGTAACAGTGTCTAGATGCCACTAAATTTTTGATACCCTTCTTTTTTTACGTCAGATGGGCCGATAAACAGCAGATGGGCTTCATCTGATCACTCAATACCTTGTTATCCAATCCTAATGAAAGGTAGTGTTACTTTTATTATGCAGCACGCTAGTTTCAGTTCAACCTTGTTAGACAGCTCAAATTGTGAGTGCCAATTTCTGTTAGCACATCTCCTGTTCTGAAGGGTCGACTCGTCCATCAGGCGGCTCATCACTGCTGCAAACCGTCCATGCTGTTCCCTTGCACCTCACTCTCCTTTCCACTCCTTCCCTCTGTTGCTGGGCAACGATCTTTAAGAGGGATTTAAAAGAAATAAATAATGCTGCAAATAGACTCTTCTGGGTTTTTTAACATTTTCTAGAAGAGCGAAACAGAACCCATCACACACCGTCTGTGAGGTGTAGACATGGCATCTGGCTCAAGGGCCTTCAGCAAGAACAGTGAGGGAGGGGAGGTATTGACGATGAGAGCGCTGAAGAGCGTTTCTGCTGTACCTAACCAAGGTTGCTGGAGGGACAGCTATCGAAATCGTGTCTGTGAGCTGTGAACTGCTGTGGTATTGTTCACACGTTTACGGGTCTAATAGCATTTCCAGTTATTCTGTTGTACGAGTAGTAGCTAGCGAACATGCTAATTGGCTTGTAAATTGCGATGTTACTCATTTGTAAGTTGCTTTAGATAAAAGCATCAGCTAAATGACTTGTCAACTCAATTTACCTTTATTTATATAGTGCTTTAAACAATACACATTGTTTCCAAGCAGCTTCACGGTGTTGGGGTAACAGTTTTAGGACCCTTGACCAGATATGTCGAATGAAAGACCAGGAGTCAGAGATGCAATCAATTGAAGAAATTTTACTGAAGAATAGTTTGCAGTTTCATCACGCAGAAGCCAGCTTCAGGTCTCACAAGGAGTTTGTAGGCCGCTCTGCATACATTCACATTTTCACACCAATTATACTCTAACAGAGTCTACTAACTACGTCATTACTAAGGTAACAATGATTCTGATTGGCTAAGAGAAGAAAGACAAGATTAGAAGTTTTCCACACATGGACAGATAGTAAGAAGCGTATCTTCATGCGTCAGGATGCTGACGAGGGCACCCTGGATTTAGGGTCTGGATGTCCTTTTGGGGTCATGACATAGCGTCTGCTGGTCTCGAGCAGAGTGCCAGTTGTCCACCAGTACAAAGGACCTGAACAGAACACTTAGCGCACATACACAGATACACATGATTCACAGCTTCTTCAAGGTTGAAGTTGATCTGAGCTCTGCTCTGAGCAGGAAACTTTCCCAAAACATACTGATAACATGTTCTTTTCTCTCAGTGAGAGGTACAGACAATATTCGACATTATTTTCTAGTGTGTGAAAAGGAAAAGAAATGCTTTAACATACGTTGCAGAAGTCATTCAAATAATTTAACAGAAAGATAAATGTTGATTAATAACTTAGATGATATATATTGAAGCGGCAATGGATTCCAGAATCCACCCCTTCAACGGTAATAAACAAGAAATTAACAAAATCAGTAATGCAAATTTCATCAAATATGAGACAAATTCTGCTGTTAGGCAGTTAGAAACAATAGCTTAAAAACAATAGTGTCATTATTGAGCTCAAGTCAGTTAATTTCAATAACGGTATAAAGTTCATCAGTTATGAAACTAGTTCAACTTAGCAGCTCTACAGAAGGCAATATTGTTATTCAGCTCGAGTCAGTTCAATGTTGATTCAGATCTGTTCAATAACATTGTCGATGTTGCAAAATTCATCAATTATGAAATTAATTTGATTCAGCTTTAAAGTAGCTCTACAGAAGGCAAAAGTGTCATCATCCAGCTCAGTTCAGGTAAAAGTAAATGCTAATCTAGCAGGCCAATTGGTTAGCATTATTTTTAAGTAGTAGGCTAGTAGTATAGCAGTATGTTAATATTGTAGCAAGTAAATTTGTTAGCAGTATGCTAAATTAGCAGGCTAATTAGATTCAGCCTCAGACGTCACGCCCACGGACCGTTGGCTGAACGTCTGATGCATATGGCACACTTATCTGGAAACACTTCAGGAGTTTCAAAGTCGTCTGGTTGTTTGAATTTTACGGGATGTCCGGGAGACGTGCGTGTCACGTTCTTTAACGGTCCGCCTGGAAACAAATGCCGTGACGCTAAACCCCCTCGTGGAAGAACAACGCAGTTGTGTTTACAAATGTGACAAGGAGCGCTGATCATTTCCTGATAATTTACTCAAAGCGAACGTTTAAAGACTAAGTCAAACAGGCCTGTATATCAGTGTCATTGTTTTGTCTCGAGATACACACCAGTATTTTTTTTTCTAAGGCATGTTTATAAAAGCTACTTAAATTTCCTGAACTATTGAACTAAGGCCTGGCTTAATTAAAGCTCTGTTTGAGAAACCAGGCCATAGAAAATTTCTGGTAAATTTGTCTTTTATTGGTGTTGTAAATCAGGATAGTCAATAGTGCATATTATAATCTGAACATGGATCAAAACATTGTGTTCACTGGTTGGAGAACGTTGTGTACGCTGTGTCATAATTAATTTGTCCTTGAAAGCATAATTATAAAACATAAAAAGGCCAGACAAAACAAAATGCACAAAAAAAAAAACTTTGTTGTGGCTTTATTAAACATGTTGATCCAGAGTTAATTTCTTGTTAAAAGAACAATATGAGCTTATTCATCTTCATAAAATACCAGAATTTAATAATAATAAAAAAAAATTAAAAAATCAGATCTACATGTTATCTGGATAAATGTATTTTTAATAGATGAGATTTAATTAATTAAACACTACCTGAAACTGGGTGGTTTGTACTCACTAGGAAATTCTACATTGCACTTGAAGAGTATTAGAGGATCCATGTCACATTACTATGAGGATTAAGATGCAGATCTAATTGCAGCTTAACATTATTAAATAACACAAAAGGACCAAATCCAAAATGGAAATAACAAAACAGTGTGTTCTAAACACAAGACCATGACCTGAGAGAACTGAAGACATTATATACACAAGATAATTGAACCCAAAATGAAACAGGTGTGAACTAATCAATGAAACAATGAATCACCGTGACAACCAAACAAAAACAGGAAGAAAACACAGGAAATAATGATAACAAACTAAAAGTCCTTGAAAACGAAACCAAAACACCAACATAATGTGACAATCCATCTGTAAGATGAAGCTTAAGAGAAACTGAATCATTCAGCACAACAAAGACTCTAAACGCAATCTTAAAAAATCTACAAAAATGGCTGAAATCCTGTTCATTGGAACACAAAGCCAAAATGAAAGGTAATGTCAAAAAGATTACAAGTAATCTTTGAGGTGGGTCAAAATGTACTTTCAGACAATGCACTGGGTTATCAAACAGGTTAAGAAAATATTTTTCTTAACAATTACAATAAATTTTGTTGCTCATATCTTCCCAGCAATCAGTGTGTCCAAAACAGACAAATAAAATATGCAGTATTTTCCCTTTAAAAAAGCCTATGTATTACAACCAAGATTTTCAAATTTGAATAAAATGAAAACTAAAAGACTTTCAAATCACGAGCCAATATTTTATTCACAATAGAACATAGATAATATAACAAATGTTTAAACTGAGAAATTTTACAATTTTATGCACAAAATGAGCTTTCAAATAGTTCGAATTTCAAATTTGATACCTGCTACAGGTCTCAAAATAGTTGGGATGGGTGCATGTTTACCATGATGCAGCATCTCCTCTTCTTTTCAAAACAGTTTGAAGATGTCTGGGCATCAAAGTAATGAGTTTCTGGAGTTTTGGTGTTGAAATTTGGTCCCATTCTTGCCTGATACAGGTTTCCAGCTGCTGAAGAGTTCGTGGTCGTCTTTGACGTATTTTTCTCTATAGGTGAAAGATCTGGACTGCAGGCAGGCCAGTTCAGCACCCGTACTCTTCTACGATGAAGCTATGCTGTTGTAATAGCTGCAGTATGTGGTTTTGCATTGTCCTGCTGAAATACACAAGGCCGTCCCTGAAATATGCACCCCCATACCATCAGAGATGCTGGTTTTTGAACTGAATGCTGATGACACGCTGGAAGGTCTCCCTCCTCTTTAGCCCAGAGGACACGGCGTCCCTGATTTCCAAAAAGAATGTCAAATTTGGACTCGTCTGACCAACACTTTTCCACATTGAAACAGTCCATTTTAAATGAGCCTTGGTCCACAGGACACGATGGCGCTTCTGGACCATGTTCACATATGGCTTCCTTTTTGCATGACAGAGCTTTAGTTGGCATCTGCAGATGGCACGACGGATTGTGTTTACCGACAGTGGTTTCTGGAAGTATTCTTGGGCCCATTTAGTAATGTCATTGACACAATCATACTGATGAGTGATGCAGTGTCATCTGAGGGTCCGAAGACCATGGGCATCCAATAAAGGTCTTCGGCCTTGTCCCTTACGCACAGAGATTTCTCTGAATCTTTTGATGATGTTATGCACTGTAGATGATGAGATTTGCAAAGCCTTTGCAATTCGGCGTTGAGGAACATTGTTTTTAAAGTATTCCACAATCTTTTTACGCACTCTTTCACAGCTCTGCCCATGTTTACTTCTGAGAGAATGTACCTCTCTAAGACATCCCTTTTATAGCTAATCATGTTACAGACCTGATATTAATAAACTTAATTAGTTGCTAGATGTTCTCCCAGCTGAATCTTTTCAAAATTTCTTGCTTTTTCAGCCATTTGTTGCCCCCGTGCCAACTTTTTTGAGACCTGTAGCAGGCATCAAATTTGAAATAAGCTCATTTAGTGGATAGAAGTGTAAAATTTCTCAGTTTAAACATTTGTTATGTTATCTATGTTCTATTGTGAATAAAATATTGGCTCATGTGATTTGAAAGTCTTCTAGTTTTCATTTTATTCAAATTTAAAAAACGTCACAACTTTTCCGGAATTCGGGTTGTAGTATTTTTAAAGAAATTAATACTTTTATTCTGCAGTGATGCCTTAAATGGATATTTCAAATAAATGTTGTTCTTTTGAACTTTATATTCATCAAAGAAAATTCATGTTGCCATCACAGGAAAAATACGATTTTTAAAATATATTAAATATAGAAACCATTGTAGTAATATTTCACTATATCAATGTATTTTGATCAAATAAATGCAGCATTTGTGAGCATAAGAGACCTTTAAAAAACATCTTACCCAAACTTTTGAACTTTTGCTTTTGCATATAATTTGGCCACTTTTTCCATTATCATATCTGGTGTGATATGTTTATTTACATACACTGAAAACATAAGTAAACCATGAAAAAAGATCTTTTGTCGCTTAGTTTATAGGTCAAATTAATGAAGAACTAAAGAAAACTGTCAGGCATTGTCACCTTTGTAAATTATAGACCAACATAATCATGCATCTAATGGACAATGTTTAAAGCTCTATACAATTATTAACAATCATTAACAAAGTTTCACTCAACAAGGTAATAATGGGCTTGTTCCTAGGATAATGATGCAACTAAAACATTTTGTCTTCCAAGGTATCAAGGTTAAGCCAGCGGTCTAAATATTCACCAGTGTGAAGAAGACATGCTTCTGTAATGTGTTAGGCTTACTTTTCAAGGATCTCAAGGCTACGCTCATTCAAAAATTCTGTGGATATTGCCAAAGCATAAAGAGAAAAACGCAAGCAGGCCTCTATGACGATGAAATTTTTGTTATTACTCATCGGACAATGACTCTCATTGTCTCAAGTGTATGAGTCAATGTGTCACTGATTGTATCTGTATTGCGAGGCAGGGCAGATTGTGTCACACTCTGGGTCTCCTGGCATGGGATCCGTCACACAGAGTGTCTGTGGGTCAATTCCTGTCATTGAGGGCACACCACAGAGGCAGAAGAAGGTCAGCCAATCACAGAAAGAGTGACCTTTTGCCTCCTTTGAGATCACTGTGTCATTTTTTCCTGAGTCATTTACCCCATTCAGAATGAACGACATTGCCTTTCTCCTGGGGGATAATGCAGGAAATTAGCTCAAACTTGGCTGAAAGCCCTGGTGAGTAAAATGTAGGAAATTGGTCATCTCCCAAGAAGACCGTTTTTTTTTTTTTTTTTTTTTTTGGCTAATATATGCAATATACAAATGAAGTTTGAGCTTCCATTAACCGTATTTGATGCTCTCATTTGGTATGGAATATTTTTTAACTTTGAAAATGTTTAACGTTGCTACCTAGTAGGTGAAAAATTACAGGAATTCTAAAAATCTGTAATCTAAAATATATATTTTTAGTTTGAAAGTAGCATGTTATAAGTTTTAGTTTTGGTTGAGTTTTAGTGTAGATTTTTTCACAATTCCATTTGGTGCAACAATTTAGTCCACCCGTTGAGTCCATCTAGGTTCCAAGGGGGTGTAGCCATATTTAATCATATCATTATTTAAAAGATCTAAAATGGTTGTTAAAAAAAAAAAAAAACTGTTTAGACAACATACATTATAAAGGTCCTAGATAGGCACAAATAAACATGGCGATGGGAATGGTCATAGTTGTGTTCACATTTGGCAGGGTCCCTGAGCACAAGAAATCAGTTGAAGTTCACTTCACTTGATAAAATGCAAACGTTCAGAACACCCTGCAATGTCATCAAACATAGACAACCATTTGAGTCGCACATAATTAGAGAAGTTGAAGCTATGACATAATATACTTATGTAAATTAATATAATTTATCATACATTCATGTAATATATGTGTATATAATACAATCATGTATAATTATACAAATATATTTTTTAATTAATTTAATTGTGATATATAGTTCAGTCATGATAATCTAGATGGCGCAGGCTGATTGGTCCTGCAATCTGCAAGCAATGAAACCATCCACCTCCCCCAGCTCCACCTGCCTAGATCTGCTACAGGATTGATGTATGTCTATTCATGCAACATACTGTACATGCTCACATCAGCGTGTCTATAATGGGAGTAGCATGTCCATATTGCTCTGCAGCAGCAGCGTAGTCTGCCAAGACCAAATACATTAACAATGTCATATTCTTTATCATGCCAAACTGATCCAGATATCAATATTGAAAAAAGTGATAATGTCTATTCCAATGTTTAATATGAAAATAAACAAATTAGGTTCTTTTGATGTGTCTTTTATCTTTTATTTACTGGTAATCATAATTGCTGCACTCTAACTGTCACATCTCACATACTTTATACTCACAAACAACCATGTACAAACCACTAATTAAACACAAAAAACACTGGATCCTTAATTTTATTCAAATTTCTTGCAGTACTGAAGTGATGTGCAGTGACTGTTGGGTAAATTTCCCTCTCCACTTCCTGTGAAGTGATGTATCAATGTTCTGGACAAACTGTACATGTATACTCCCTTTGGATTGGAATCTCACAGATGGCAGAAAACCCTGTGAAGTCCACTTCTCAGGGCACTTACGGTTGAATGGAACTCACCTATTGACTCACAGAAAATACTGCAGCTTTAACACAAGGGCTGCACTCAAGAAATTCTGGTGAGGTGAAGAGATATGGAAATGAAGTGGAGAAAATGTTCCCATGTTTCTCCTCTCTAAAAGAACTGCATGCTTTCATAATAGCTCAAGGTTGATATCTCTGAACTGCCTTAAACAGAATGTGTATGTGATAGACAGATAGATAGACAGACAGACAGACAGATGGACGAAAAATAGGTCTACAAAGGTGGGCAGAACATGCATGAAATGATGGTATTCATGAATTTCAATATAATGTGTCCATTCTTTGCTGGAAAATAAAAAGCAAAAGCACACTCTCTGATGTCTTTCATTTATCCACAGGGCCAGCAAGGAGCGAGAATGTTTTTCAGCATGAAAACAAAGAATGCTTCAAGGAGGTTTTGCCCAGGGCTTTCAAAAATGAACACAGGCATTGTTGGTGTCTATAGTATGATGTGTCCAGCAACAGAATTATTTAAAGTTAGAGGTGTGTGTGGAGAGGCTATGTCTAAAATGAACAAAAAATTGCTCTGAGGTAAATAACACACAGTCAATCAAATAACATTTTGTGCATGCTAATAATGGTGCAACCCATTGTCTGTCATCAGGAGTTTTGATTTTTCGTCTGACTAGTCTATGATGAACAGTGGAAGTCCACAGCTACACTGTATGGTGAAGCACTGCAAAACAATAGTGGTAAGCAATATGGCAATCTCAGAAATAGGCAATGACTTTACAGTCCACACTGTGAAGCTGGTGTTCATGCAAGTTGTCATAGCAATGCTCTTTTCCCTTATGTCCAACACTGTAGCACAAATTAAAAGAGGAGGTAGTACAAATCAGTTCCATTCTGCTAACCTGAAGAATAGCCAACACTAAATACATTCCACAAGAGAAGATCTGTCTTATGCAACATTTTCATATGTTCTATGGAAAAACTGTTCTAGTATTCTTGAGCATCTTCTATTCTATGGGAAAAACCTCCTGAACGTGTTCTATCCTACTGTACACATGTTCTGTTAAATTATATATCTTTAATGCAAAATAACAATGTTCAAATGCAAAGTGTTCTTGTTTCCTACAGTGCCACTGTTGGGTTCCAGAAGTAAAAATCCCATTCATTTCTCCATAGGGGAATTGATTTTTAACCCTAACTCACAAGCCTGTAAAGAGAGATATACCATAAGCTATGAGGTTGTTTATCAGCTACAGTATACTTCTGTTGAAGTTATCAGTCCAAGTTAATGTTTTAAAAATCATGTTTAACAGTGCGATTCCTGGTGAAGATACTGTACTATACATGACCCTACAGAGAAATATTCTCTAATCGTAGAATCACAGCAAATGGCGCCAAATGAGCTCTACAGTGACCGCCCACTCCCATAATGCACTATGAATGACGTTTTGACAGTCTCCCTACAGTCTTATAAACTACTTATATATTTGTATACATATGGTTATTTTTTAATAATCTTATATTGATTTTATACAAATCAACTTTGCAATGCTTTATTGGAATTTTATTTATTTATTTTTGCTTCTAATAAAATTTTGTAATGTTGTGATTCACCTCGGAGCTGGTTGGTTTTGTTCATGGCTTATAACTCTAAAATCTCAATGTGAAAAATACGTCACCAAGGCCACTGTTGCACTCTACACAAAATGTTCTTGAGCATGTTCTCTCCTATACAGAATGTTCTTGAGCATGTTCTGTTATGCAATATATTCTTAAAACATTCCTTGCTCGGTGAAATATGCAAAGTGTAGTAGAAGAGAGTAAGCAGCTGCTAACCTTTCCTTCATCACTAATTCTACCTTAATTTTTAATTAGGTTTCACCTCGGGACAAAACAAATGTTTGTGTGTTGGAAAAGGCATTTTGTAGGGCAGCAGCTGTGATCGATTTGTGTTTGTACTTTGCACTTGGTCCCACACATATCCTTAATCACTGTGGTGCAAAATAAGGTGCTTATTTTGAATAAGTACTTACCTTGTGACCGGTAAAAAGTATGTTCTATATAGTATGAATGTGTGTAGTATGAATGTAATCTGGACATACTACATTCATCATGTTATCATTATCTTGTGACCTACCAGTTACGTCGCATCATTGCCATTCACAAATCCTCTCCTGTGGCCTCATGGGATAGTAAAGTGTGCATCTTATGCACACTACAGAATCTCGCTGGAAGAAGTAGGTCATCCGGGTACTTTTTGTCTACTCTTTCATGAGTACTGTGAATTCGGACATACTACTAATACTGTTTTTTGCCTATATAGTATGTGATTTCAGATGCATTATTTGTTTTAGACTGGCCACAAACTAGATGATTTTCAAATCTTAACCGATTTTAAAACTGTGGGAGACCACAGACATATAAGGGCAGTTTCAATCGATTTTTAGCATTATGATCCTCCAAATGCACACAGAAGATTCGTCCGGACCACAAGACCACACATTGTTGATTGTAGTAACATTTTTACAGTGAGATGAGATCTCACAGAGACTCACAAGATCAAATGTGACTTGAGAAGAAAAACAAATGGAGGACGATCAACGTCGTCAGCTAGTTCTCCTTGCGTGAGTTACGAGAAGAAAAACAACGAAGAAAAAAGAACATAGGTGATCTTTCTCAATACTCCACTTTCGTGGCATGTTTGTGGCTGCCAAGTTTCACCTATAGAAACACCCAACATCCGGTTGGTGTAGCTTGCTCACCCTCATTGGCTATCGCCGTATTACGCCAGAGGCAGCCCGATCAAGAGTCATAAATATCAAGCATGTTAGATATTTACGGTTTGCGATCATGCGTGCTCCGACACGATTGGAAGCAGTAAAATTATCGTAATGATGCCACACAATTGAGGATATTTTGGACAAAAAGTCAGTTGCAAGAAGCCTCGAATCGGGCCACACCCCCCAGACCTTTGGGGGTTGCAAATCAGGCCCAAAATTGACCCTTTGCTGGGAGTTTGATTGACAAGCGATCTAACCAGTCATAACGCCGAATCTGCCATTTTGTCCGACAAAGCAGTCAGGAGTTAGAAGATTAATTTCGGTGGACTTGAATTAGAAAAATGGTGTGTATTTATGTCTTTCTGCATTTGAAACAACATTCCTTCTCATGTTCATTCATGCTTATTTGATGCTATAAATGAACTATAGGAAGAGATAATCGGTTCATGATCGGTTGAGCTGAGGCACTACAGCAGGGGTGTCCAAACTCGGTCCTGGAGGGCAAAACACCTGCAGAAAGTTTCTAGTATGCCTAATTAGTCCTTGATTAGCTGGTTCAGGTGTGTTTAATTGGGGTTGGAGCTAAACCCTGCAGGACAGTGGCCCTCCAGGACTGAGTTTGGACACCCCTGCACTACAGCAATCTGTCACGACACATTAAAGAGCCACAAAACGTTTTTTATTGTACGAATTTCTTAAAAAATTACACAATTTGAAAGCTGGGACTTTGTTTAATATCATTAGTAACCTGCTCTGTTTTGTCTGTCGACGTGTTGTCAGTGTCCTCTTTGCTCCGTGATGTATTTTTCACTGCGTGTAGCCTGACAGCGCCATGGCTTGTCAGACAAAGCAACAGTAACTAAGGGGGGCGGGTCTTTGCGATGGGTCATTTGGGCTTCAATGCTGTGTCCGAAATCGCTTACTGTTGAGTAGGTACTCATTTGAATTTAAATTTACTTCATGACCGTTGAAAAAGTACGTTCTATATAGTATGAATGCGTGTAGTATGAATGAATGAATTCAGACGTACTACATCGCTATGCTGTTACTGTCACATGACCTACCAGCATCAGTTATGCTGCGTTCACACCACATTGTATTTACCGGAATCATGAGATGACAACACGTGACGTTATATTTGGAGCTGTTCACGTCCTTTGACTGGGAATTATGCGTTTCTATGGCACCACTATCAACGCCTAAATGAATCTACAGCGGTCAGGTGGTACAGCGGCCACGTGGTACATGTGGGAGCTTTCAGAAAACTCCCAGCTTACAAGCTGTAATTACGACTTCTACAAGGACGTGAACGCTTTTTACAAGCCAGAATCTCGTAGTTACAGCAATTACGATATGGCGTAAATGTACCTTTACATCCCTTCATCTTCATTCCCAAATCCTCTAGTAAAGTAAAGTGACCATCGTATCTCACCAGAAGTAGGAAGTCATCCAGGTACTTTTCGCCTATACTGTTTTTCAAATACTATGAATTCGGACATACTACTCTGTTCGCACACTGTTTTTCGCATACTATATAATAGAGAAGTATTCGATTTCGGACACAGCGCAAGTTTGTGTCCAGCCTTATGGTGCGACCCAAAACTGGGTCCCCATGTCAGGGTAGAAGTTGAAAACCACGGATACTGATACTTTGTCTTAAGTGAGTCTTAATTTTAAGTGAGTGTACATTATTTTAATTGTATCTCTCAAATGTGCTTTAATTTTTTTTTTTAAACTTTTTTTTATGTGTAAAATAATTGATTGTACCTTTAATAGTCATATCAACGGCTCTTTCCATGTATAGTGAGATGCATTTGTGAAACACAACCTAAGAGATTATTTATATCATTACTGAAGTAGGCTATATGTTCATAGACTTCATTTAACCAAACAATCACAACCACATCAAAAACATGACCGAAACAGACACAACAAACAAGCCTATTCAGACAAAACCGTGCCACTTCAGGCTCTTTGTTCTACAAACAGTTAAAAAGGAGGAGCGAACATGTCAGTTTGTTTAGAGAGAACCGTTATTCTCAATTTGATACACAGTCCTCGTGACAGCAGCAGCGCAGCAGCGCATCTTGCGCGGAGTGCCAATGTGGGTGTTTCATGACGCGCGCGTCAATTACAGGTGTCCATTAACCACGCGCATCACGACCAAGGAATGAACGCTTTCTGTTTATCCAGGTAAACATTAGTGAAGACACTAAAAAACACACGTATCTACAGACAAGTCTGCTATTAACATCCTGTGCCACTGACAACTACCGCAACTTTATTTGGATTGAGTCACGTCCCGACCCGACCATTCAAACGGTGTCACGCGTCTGAAAATGAACTCATCGTGACTGGAAGACGCTTATCATGTAAGTACAAGAATATATTTAAAGGAGCATTTTTGTTTCTATTTGAAAAATTACGAACACACATATTATATGTGGTTAAATATAGTATAACAAATGTGGTATACGCGTGATAACAGCCATATAGTGATGCAGACATTTAAAAGAGAAGATTTTCAAGCCCTTGAATGTTGTAGTTTACTCTTTGTATTAGATAATATGGTGTTTATGTGTCATTATCAATTGCGCACATTTTTCCACGAATATCACCCACCTGAGAGGCTGCATGTCATCACTGTCTATATTAAACTATCGTTTATTTATGGATTTATTCATTTATTGTGAAGATTGTACATATTAGCTTACCAAACACTGAAAACTGTGTTGTAATTAAATAAAAACAGCACAGCCCTTATTTTTTGTAAAAATGTTTCTGTTATGTGATAAATAGATAGATATAGATTTTTTTTTAAATGAAACGTATGCAATATGCAATGCTTTATATCAATGACATTGTGTTAACAGGGGACGTTATTGAGGTTAGGCAAAGTCATATTTCTTTCTCAGTTAAGTAAGAGGTGATGACAGCATTATTCATATAATGAGAGCCAGTGTATAATAGAGTTCTCTGACCATTCCTGTAAACTGAATGATTATCATGGTATGTCAAACAATACTGGATGTAACCACTTGTTCAGGATTTGGGGGACCATATGTAAAAGTTTAAGAATCAACCATTTTTTATTGACCAATATCGGCAGGGACTTGTCCCCGGTGTAAAGCAGCTCTGTTAGTTTCTTCAGGCAATCTATAGGTTATGTCCTCCAAAGATGACATAGAATCCATTTTTAAAGCAGTGTAGACGCAATCGAAAATGGATGACCACATTCAGTGGAAACATCAGATGTCGTCAATGATAATGAAGCAGGACAAAGATTTAATCTGCTTTCTCAAGGTCACCAAGATCTCGGATAGAGATGTGAATATGTGTAGCAAATAAAGCTTTTACTAGATCATTTTACTAGCTCAGACCTGCATGGTTACATAAATTGTCTTAATCTTAGTGATAAAATGGCATATTTATTTGTCGGCAGTCGAGAGCTATCATTAAGTGCTGAAGAGGTGCCATGTTGAAAGCCATCATTAATGTTCAAGTAGTCTCAAAATACATTAGTGAATGAAAACTCATGCTGCTGACACCATTTCTTCACAATCTTTCTGGAAAACTATGTGTACTACCACTCTCTCAATGTATGAAATTGATACTTACCCCCTAAAGTCATTGTGCGAGTTGTGCTTGAACAGCTGAGGTTAATTATGAAATGGGCCATTGTGTGTGAAATATTAAGGGTCTGTGTTTTGAAAATATGACAAGTTCATAACTTATGACGGTTGCCCCCTTCTACGTTCTTTCCCTTTGTTGAGCAGCGTGACTGCTGATGTCCTCTGGAGATCTAAAGAGCCCTGATCTGCTCAGCGGAGGATCACAACACAGGAGGAGACCCAGGCACTGTGAGACGTTAGCATTCCCTCATTGCACCAGCTGTCAGGAAAAGAGCATCTGCAGATATTCATTTCTTCTTGTGAAAGAGCCCCTGGAGGACCTCCGGGAAGTGCCTCTTCAGTCTCACTTTTGCAATATATCGGACATTTTGCGTTTTCGTGGAACGTGCTTCAAGTGAAATCAGGTCACTTTCTTTGACCTCTGGTCAGTGGGAAACCTTTCCGTAGGTTAACTTTGAAAAAATGAGCTCAGCAAATGCTTGGATAGACTCTTAATGGTTTTAACCAACAGGATTCATAGAAATATGATAGCTATGGTCTGTTCATGTGCTTTGAGACTTGGTGCGTGAACTCTACGACACAACCAGCAGGTCTCCTTAAGACTTTAAATCTTCCCACTGGATCCTGGAGGGCACAAACTTTATCAAGGTGATCATCATGGTGATGTCGCAGGGCACCTATACATTTTTGGCATGCTTTGCCGGATTCTGGCTGATCTGGGCTCTCATTGTCATGCTTTGCTGCTTTTGCAGCTTCGCCCAGCGCAAGCTCAAGCGCCGGCGTGAAGAGAGGCTGAGGGAACAGTGCCTGCGGGCGCTGGAGATGGAGCCTTTGGACTGCACCGGTGGAGGATACCCTCCTAGAGAGCCCCCTCAATTCTGCCCTCCACTTCAAATGATGTCTCCACAGCTGCCTGTTACACACACTCTCCCTCAAGCAAACTGGACCATCTCTGAAGGTAGGATGTTTAAACAAGCTCAGTCATCCAGTGCATTTTTGTCTGCAATCAGCGGTATGGAGAATATTTTAATTGAGGAGGCATGTAGAAGTTTCTACATTCATCTGCCCACTCACATTTTCAGAAGAAATTCTTTTTTTGTTTTTCAATGAGCCATGCCTTAAAGATCCCATGAAATCAAAATTTGAGGTTTGTGGCTTTTAGACCAAGTCTATTAACGACTGTTAGCAGAATAAAAGCCAAATAAAACTCAAAAAGGGTCTAGAGCTTTGATATGACGAATGTTTCAATATTCTCCAGCTTTCTGGTTAGTTGTAATTACCACTTCATATAATTTAATGTGACTTTGGCCAATTTTTTAATCGTTCTTACTCCCTTTCTTTCTAATGTTTAATATTTCTTAGATGTTAATCTATGTGAATATTTTTTGTAATTTTATTGACTTTTAGAAATTGAGATTAGGTTTGTTAACATCTTTCACATTTCTGACTCTTACCGCTCCTAGAGGTTTTAAGATACATCCACTAAATTCAGCACAGTTATTTAGCCTGACTTGGTGCTCTGTCTCTTACTAATCAGACATTTCCTGATTAAAATTCCTATAGACTTCCACTTCAACATTTATGCTATATAAGCTACTTGAAGCATTTAAAGTACATAATGCTTTTATAGCTTTCATACCAAACAGCTTTTTAAACTTCCCTGCTGAAAAATCCAGTATTGCTGGTCACCTGCATAAGGTATGTTTTGCATGCTGAGACCAGCATGGGAAGCCGGAGTGCTGGCAGCTACACCAGCTCAGTTTTGGTTGAGAACAGCATGATTATACTGATCTACCAGCTATACCAGTACTATATCAGCATAAACCAGCCTGGACAGACATGAAATTATGAAAAATATTATGTTGGTTTATGCTGGATTTTTCAGCAGGGTTCTCAAGACCGTGTCAAAATTTGTCTTGAATTTACTAATTTCTGATCCTGGTCAATACCTGGATGGGAGACCTCTTGGGGAAACTAGGTTGCTGCTGGAAGAGGTGCTCACCCAGTAAAGCCCCAGTATAGTGATGGGAACACTATACTGTCAAAAAGCACAGTCCTTCAGATGAGTCTTTAAACCAAGGTCCTTACTCTCTGTGGTCATTAAAAATCCCAGGATGTCCTTCGAAAAAGAGTAGGGGTGTAACCCCGGCATCCTGGCCAAATTTGCCCATTGGCCTCTGTCCATCATCATAGCCTCCTAATCATCCTCATTTACCCATGCAAGCTGGTGTGTGGTGGGCCTTCTGGTGCAATATGGCTGCTGTCGCATCATCCAGGTGGATGCTGCACTTTGGTGGTGGTTGAGGAGATTAACCCCTTCCATTTTTAAAGCGCTTTGAGTACCCAGAAAAGCGCTATATAAATGGAATGAATTATTATTTCCATTTAGAATTATCATCTTAATAGCAATCAGCATAATCCAATAACCAAGCAGACTACACCTTTATTACTTTTTATTAATACATTAATCATATTGTGTTTCAACACTGTTTACCAAGCAACAAAGATAGTCCATAAGGGCTGTACAACTGAAAACCTCCACTCCTCACACAGTGTTGGCAGCCCGAGCTGCATTCTTTCATGTATGACATGGTAACAGTGAGTCTTGTGTAGGTGTTGTGTAGGCAGACGAGTACAGCACTGAGCTAGCAGCAGCTAAAGCTGGGCTAATCATGTGCTTTGGCAGACAGGCAGACTGCCAGAGTTGGTGGATCCCTGGCCATGGGCAAAGAATGTCCCTTTAAACCTGTGCCAAACACACAGAATGGATGACCACACATTAAAACAGGGCCTGAGTAATAAGTCAGCTCATAAAAGAGTAAGAGTCAGAATGAAATCTGCTCTTTAAAGGGACTTTGTATCACTTTTACAACAACAGACTCATTATGTCCCCTGTGACTTCTTGGACACCATATAAGAAAATGGTATTTGATATGATCTGAAAGTCTAAAGAATTTGTAATTTTAATTATAATATTTTAATATTAGGTATTATACAGAGACCCTCAGACCACTGTCTATCATAAGTAAACTTTCCCCAAAGATTGTATTTATTGAGAAGTATATGAATAAGTTTCAAGCTAGAGTCACCAGCTCTGTGTTTGGAAATAACCTCTCTGCCGTAACACTGTCTTTAAATAGCTTCACCAGCAGTGTTAAGAGGGGTGGGGGGTGTATAATCATTGACATGTGCCTGACCACATCATAACTGACCACTTCTACAGTTGAATACCAAATTCTGCTAGATGAATTAAAGAAAATGCAGTTTTAGATTTTGTTATAAGCGGACCTGAACACTAAAGGGTGTCTGGAATAAACCTACCATTTGAACTATTTAGTTGGTGCTATTTAACTATTTAATGGTTCTTGCTAAGACAAACACAACTATTTCTTTAGCTCATACATCGTTAGAAAGAGTTAGAGATTTAAACAAACCTTTAACCATAAATATTAAACTTTAGTTTGTAACACAATCTGCACTGTTTGTGCTATGGACATGAATGTTATTTTAAATCATGCAGCTCGCCTGGGCTGGCCATTTCTACCTGTGACCCTACATAGGACAAAGTGTTTGAAGAATGGATAGATGGATGGCCATATTGAGACTTAAGTCTGGAATACAATACATGACTATTTAAATTTGAACAGACGACTGAGGATCACACACTAGCAGACTTTTAAGATGTTCCGAATACAACAAACCAAAAATAAAAATTCTGTCATTAATTACTCACCCTCATGTTGTTCCAAACCCGTAAGACTTTCGTTCATCTTTGGAACACAAATGAAGATCTTTTTAATGAAATCTGAGAGCTTTCTGTCCTTCCATTGACAGCCTATGCAACTACCACTTTCAAGCCCCAAAAAGGTAGTAATCCATGTGACTCCACTGGTTTAACCTGCAGATTTATGAAGCGATGCGAGTGCTTTGTTTGCACAAAAAAACATAATTTACCCCCCCCCCCCTTTTTTTTTTTTTACAAAATATTAATCTCCAACGCACGTTGACGCTGCGTCTGCTTTCATGTAAACACAACACGCATGTGTCGTGGTGCGCTCATGAACATGCTTCAAAATATCAAATATGCTTGAAAATATATGTTTGATATCCGATGACTGGATAGATTTATAGTCTGAAGCTAAAAAAAAATCACTGTCTGTGTCCATCATACTACATGATTTTCTGCAAAATCGTATTCAGGCTCTGACTTGTGTCCAAACTGAAAATTGGGGCAAAAATCATGTAATGTATTCCAGCTTTTTTGACGTGTACACCCTAGAAACCACCCAGAATGCCCTACCAACATCATAGGAATGTGCTAACCACCCAGAACACCCTAGCAATCCCCTTTGCAACCACTCCTTGCATGGGGAAGCACCACTCGCAATTGTCTTGAGAAAATGGAAAAAATTGTTTTTTCTCACCAAGTTGGGTTAGCAGTGCAGTTTAAGAAGCACTGCCTCCATTTGCTGCAATCCTATATCAGAACACATGATAATTAAGAAGTGCTGCCTCATAGCACTGCTAGCCCCTAGGAATTTTTCTTCCATTCTAGTAAAAGCACTGATGATAAGGGGGAAAAACACTGGTCTCAGCCAAACACTTTCTTATCACTTCCCTCCACCAAAAAAAAAAAAATTCTATCCTAGCTTTCATCTTAGAGTGAAAGGTGACCTTGGAGGAAATGATAAAAGCTGTAGTTCTTCTACCCTCCACTGATAAAATATACCAAGCCCTCACTGATGTTGTCTTATGTCCTCTGATAACTTTATGCAGAGGTTGTTTATCTGATAAATTGTGTGATTGTGTATGTTTAATGATGTCTGGGATGACTTTGAAAAAGAAAGGCCTACAATATCTTGGGGTCATGAAGCAACAATGCTTATAAGCGTTAATGTTAAGGACTTTGCGACTAAAACCTTATATGTTTGGTACAGCTTGTTATTTGTTCCTTGGTGAACCATTTGGTTTTTCTCAGCAGACACCGATGTCTTTGGAAAACCTCCATGCTACGAAGAGGCCGTGTTGATGGAGGACCCACCGCCCCCTTACAGTGAAGTTCTGGCAGACCCCAGGGGAGGAACTTACACCAAACCTAAAACCAGGTCCTCCAGGGAGCACCAGGAGTCGGAGACCAGCAAGATGGCCCCTGTGACCGTGTTTCCCGAACGTGGCTACTCATCCCTCATACGCCTACCTTCGGCCAGACGCTGGGACTCGCTGGGGCACCTCCTCTCCACCATGGACCTCAACCACAACAATCTGCCAGTCGAGCCCCAGGGCTCTGCTATTGCCACCATGCCTCGTGAGGGCCGGACTCACACAGACTTGGGCTTGCGGGGACTCCACGGTCTGGATCAACACTATGGTTTGCCCACCGCATTTCCCCTTTTGGGTCGAAGCACAGCGGTATGAGCCCACAAAAATAGACCTACAGACCACTTTCTGAGATGAACGCTCACAATGCTGAGTCATATGTGGTCTGAAGAGTCTGCCAGAGGCATTTCGAATGCTGTCTTTTGGGGGCAGAATCGGTTTCGGATGATTCAGCTTTGTTCAGGGGTTCATTTGCAGATCCATCACACTCGCTTTTCTCTCTCGTCCTCTTTGCTCTCCGTGGCATCTCCGCCTGATGCAGAGCAGCAGCTATTATGTGAATGCTGTTGCCATGGCTCCCAGGAGCTGTCTGCAGCCCACCAACGCCTCGCCCCTCACATCCTCTCTTCTTCCTTTCTCATCTGCAGCTCACTGATATAATACAAATGACATTTCAAACCCTGTCTTTGTGAAACAGGGTAAAACACAGAAGTGCGACATAGCGAAATGACAGCGGTTGCTCCGTACTGTAGCTACACAATGCTGCTCAGCTGTACAAAATGTGCAAAACAATACCTGGCATCTCTTTCTGGATTTTGTGCCAGTTTCTTTCTCGGGAAGGAGTCTGAACTTTGGTGGTGGAAAAGCTTCTAAGTAATCACAAATTCCTCAAAAGAAAGTTGCCTGAGGAGTTTTTGAAACATGTCTGTAGTGTCCAGTGAAGAAAGCTGTCTCTCACAGCTTTTAATACATTACCATGCGGGTACACTGAGAAACTGCCTTTAATTTCATGTCAGTAGTACTATTCTCTTTTTTACAGATTCTGAATCTCTGTATGAATAATGATTTTTTTGAATAATATTAAATCCATCATCCTGAAGTGCTCCTCAGATTGATGATAGCACCTTGTTTGTAATGACCTGCGAATGGGATTTGTCAACATTTTCAAGCATCACCATGTTGCCCACGATACTTCCTGCTGTCGTTGCAGCCACATGTGGGATTTCCAGCATTTATTTAACAAACTGCATTCATGTAATGGTGCTTCTCCAAATTAGACCAACTGAATCCCTTTTCCCCCCCGAAATCAATGTGGTGATTGCTGCGTTGTGAAAATGCTTGATTTCATTCTTTTTCCTTTTACTGCCATCATTTCTATTATGTATGTTTCCATGCCCTTAAACGATTCTACCTCAATCCATCTAATGGCTGTCTTTGTCAGTTTTCCAGCATAAAACACTGCTTTCATGCATGTGCTGGATGCTTTCAAATGACATTTGATTAAAATAAGCTCTATTTTGGAAATGTGAAGAAGCAATTAGCGGCGTATGTGGGCACACGTTCAGCACAATGCTTTTACTACATCATAGTGATGTCTTTGCTTCGTTTTTTTTTAAATTGCGCAGCCATTACTAGACCGCCCGAAAATAACAAAAGCATAAAGGAATCGTACTTCCCACAACCCACATTATTAGGCTTGATGTACAAGGCATTGTTCCCTCCTTCATTATAACCTGTGCAGACTAAATTAAATAATGCAATTAAATGAAGAATATAATATTAATTACTTTTTATTTCTACAAAGATGCCCATGTCAAATGTTGGAAATCGAAACAAGCACTGCTTCTTATTACATAAATGACAGAATGAAGGTGGACAAATGGATTCTTTTGAAAAGGTTGAGGAAAAATGCCTTGAGTACCAAAATGCTGAAGTACACCCTACTCTCTTTTTGAAATAAAAATAAGAATGTTGTGAAAAAAAAGAAAAGAAGAACAAACTAAAGAACTAACCTTAAATGGCCAAATATTGATCAATTCAGGGGAAATATTCATATTTTGCACAGACCAAAATACAAAATTGTACAAGACAATCGGTGAAATTTACTGCACCTTAATGCCATTTCAAAAACACCCTCTTACAGTAAGTTACACTACGGCATTCAAAATGTGACTACAGCCCCCAAATACTTCCACTGTAAAATTAACCTATGGGACAGGTTTGCTTGTTCTTTTAAAGTATGGTTATTTTAAAATGTCTGTACTGTATATGCTTTTATCCACTCTGTTTTTATATATTCAGTTACATCACAACAGAAGCTAAGGACAGAGATGTAAACGGTCTTCTCTCTGCCAGTAATATGTTGCTAAGCGACCGTAGCAGAGCCGTGTGAATTTGTTTGCATAGATGAAGCGAGCAGTACCGTCACTGCTCTGGTACACAGCCTTCTCACATCCACTATGATAAGTGGACTGTGGTCTGCAAATTAGCATACAGTATATGAGACATTATGTACCAAATGTACCCCGTTTGTGCCATTTTCAGTGAAAGCTGTCATTAAGAGGCTCTGATGTATCAATCAAAAGGGTTTTTGTGCGTAAATCTCTTTTGATCTGGCAAGAGTCTCAATTGAGGCCCAATTTTGTTCCTATTTGACACCAGATTTACACTCCAGATTTTCTATAGCACATTTTCTTTCTTGTCACATGAACTGTGAATGGCAAACTGTGAAAGTGTATCATGCAATGTTCATGTAGCATGCAAAGTGTGCTTGTGTGTGCGGACACACGGTAATAAGAGCTGTACTAATTCATAGCTGCTATATATTTCAATGTTCATGTGAGGATTTCTGGTTCATTTCTAAAAATATACACAATACACAAACAGGGCCAGTGAATGCCTAACATATCTGATTAATAAAACTGAGGTGCAAAGTCTTAAGTTATATGACAGTGTTTCAACATTTCTGTGTCCGTTTGGTTGCAGACAGAAGAATGTAAAAGTGCACAAGTTTTCTGAAGGTTTTTAAAGTCTTTTATTAACATACATAAGCACATAGCATGTCACAAAAGATCTTGTGCTTGTTTCAAAAACAGCGTGTGAGAAGCGGACGGAAAAAGGAAGAGATAGAAAAAAAATAATTAAAAAAAGAGAACTTTCAGGAGTCGCTAAGCCTTGCTTCAGGGGCAAAGAAGAAATTACTGTAGTAGAACAGTACTAGTAATAGTAATAATAGTAGTGGTGGTAGTAGTAGTCTCCTAGTAGTTTGAGGGAGAAAGAGAATAATAATCACTACTAAGGAGGTTGGAGGGTGAACAGGATACACGGAAGTCATTTCAAAAGGGGCTAAGTTACTGTTAAAGATGCGGGTTACTTCCTATTAGGTTTCATACTGAGCAACCTCGTTTTCTCTCTCACCAAAGAAATGCAAGAAACCCAATCCAAACGTACGCCAACCCCCGTTTTTCATGGGTGGTGAATCAATACATGTTAGTGATTTGTAGTACATTTTACATGAGCACAAAATTAGAGCTATTTACAGAACGATACTATTGGTTTAGTCTTATTGCTCGCTTTTCCACTCAAAACAACCCTTTATAATGTAAAGCCTAGATGTTGTGATGTGGCTTTTTAACATGACTAAAAGTATGAGGAAGACAGTGGGTGGTGATAACTTGGCGGTTAAGGATGTGGGCTGGTGCAACAAAGATTACAGTTTGAGTCAGTGTTAAGTTAGTGAGAACCTCTCACTATTCTGCCCTTGAGCAAGGTGATGTGTCCCTGCACTTGTGTAAAAGTTACAAAATCCAAATCTGATTTGAAGGTTTGTAATCATTTTAGGTTTATAAAAAAGTCTTAAAAAATTCTAGATGTCCATAAGGGTAACATCACTCTGAAGGAAGTCCTGGGTTAAGCATTTTTAACTAGCAACAAAACTTAAAAAAAAAAAAAAAAAAAGATTATTGGGGTCATTTTAAGATATTTCAATAAAGGAGGTTACCGGGGTTTGAAATGTGTAATTACTAGGAATTTCCTTCCTTTGGAGCATAAAACTAAAAGGATCAAAATCACATCCACGATAAATTAAGGTCAAAAACAGACTCTACGCAAGTACACAAACGCTTCGGTTTCACACGTCTCTGCTTGCTGAAATGTGTTAAAAGAATGCAATTCATAACACGACGCTAAGCACTGCATTCTCAGCCACAAGGGGCGCTATAGCTAGCATTAGCATAAATAGTCTTCTGAAAGACAAAAACGACCATAGAACGTTGACTACTGTCAAAATGGAGTGACAGTTTGAAACTTGGTAAGCAAGTTTATAGCTAGCAACTTGGATAATTGCAAATCAAAGGTATTTGGCTTCTTAAAGGGATAGTTGTAGCTGCATCATATGACTTTCTTTCTTCTGTGAAACACAAAAGAGTGTATTTTGAAGAATGTTGGTAACCAACAGTTTTGGACAAAAAAAAAAAAAACACTGAGACTTCTCAAAAGATCTTTTATGCTCCACAGAAGAAAGGTGAGTAAATGATGACAGAATTTTTATTTTAGTGTAAACTATCCCTTTGAGTACTTGTGGTCTGTTAACACCACAGTAAGGCCGCATGCTAACATGTACACCGGGACTGTGTGCTAGCATTCACGTCAATGCTTGCGTACTTATGTAGAGTATGTTTCAGGCCTGAGCTTCTCCAATAATTTGGGACTCTCTTCTCCCTTTAACTTTAAACTAGATGTACACACATACAGTATACACACTACCGCATATGTAACTAAAACAATTCCCAAAGGAGTTCACTACAATTGTTATTGCCTAAGTTTCTCAACAAATCAAAGCTCTATTGCAGTTGTTCAAAAAAAAAAAAGTCAGTTTCAGCCATTGTTTATACACATTGTCTCATATGTAGTCAAAATATACATATGCCACCTGGCGCTAAAGTCCTAAAAGGCCGTTACACTGACACGTCATACTCAAAATAATTGGCACAACACAAAATTGTTTCATAATCACATATAAACCCCCCTCATTTTCCGTTTGCTAAATACAATTGACTCAACTGAAGCTAAAATCGAGTTCTGAAATGTCTTTGCTTTGATGAGGGTGAGGGTTCAACCGTCCCTGACCGACTGAGTCATCAAAGCAAAGACCCCTGTGGGCATAACACTCAAACACATGTGATTCAACTAAGCAACTAAGATTGTGGGGAACTTGATTGAACCGCTGAGCAGACCTAAGCTCAGCGTCGATTAAGGAATGATCTAATCTGCTACTACACACACCTGTTAGGCACAGGGATCGATACAACACAGGTGAGCGCTAGAGACGCACTGTGCTATACTCTGCATAGCAAAAAAAAAAAAAAAAAGAGAGAAAGAGATAGAAATAAATAATAAACACACTCACACACATACACGAACCGAGAGCACTCATACCCACTGGCATCTTTAACAATAACCCGAGTCCTTTTCTTCTGTGGCTAACATTGTTGTTGTTTTTTTTTTCTAAAACATTTTGATGCAAGACTTCAGTAACTTGTAAAATCAGTTTTCGTCGAGGTGTTGCCTCTGTTTCCCTCAGTCGCTCCTAATCATCATCTTCCATCACAGGGTCTGTATCCCAGCACGTAATGTCGATTTCTGCAGAAGAAAATAAGACAAACACCTTATATTAGGATCTTTTCTGAGACAAGGGAGTGATGTAACAAAAAGGAAATTAATTTCTTTGTTTTTCTCTTTTGGAAAAACGGACCAAAAATATTAATGACCCCTCATGTATTAAGGGATGTAGACAAGTTTTTTTGATAGTTAACTAAAACTAAAACCATAAAAAACAACAACAACAACAAAAAATTTGTTAAAATAAAATTAACTGTGAAAAAAAAAAAAACAATTACACCGTTATGGTGCATCTCGTCACACTAATTTTTGCCATATTTTTTTTTTTTTGGATGCCATGTCAATGTAATTTTTTACATGCAGTGCAGACATTTTTTGTTACTTAAAATAAAATCAACATTAACTGAAATAAAATAGAATTTGAAATACATTTATTTTATGCTAAGTATACTACAAATACATATTTATGTGCTTAATAAAAATACTATGTAATTGTACTTTTAGTATACTAAACTGGTATACTTAAAGGATTAGTTCACTTTTAAATGAAAATTACCCAAGCTTTACTCACCCTCAAGCCATCCTAGTTGTACAGTATATGACTTTCGTCTTTCTGATGAACAAAATCGGAAAAATATTAATAAATATCCTGATGCATCCGAGCTTTATAATGGCAGTGATCAAGGATCAACAAGTATGAGCTGAAGAAAGTGTCTCCATCCACATCCATCCATCATAAGCATATTTCACACGGCTCCGGGGGGTTAATAAAGGCCTTTTGAAGTGAAGCGATGTGTTTGTATAAAAAATATCCATATTTAACAAGTTATGAAGTAAAATATCTAGCTTCCGCCAGACTGCCTTCCGTATTCAAATTACGAAGAAAAAAAACGAAACTGGCGTCCTGTCAGTTACGCTTTTTCCGTAAGTTGAATAGGGAAGGCGTAGGACGTAGCGTAAGCTTTTTCAACTGCGAGAGTTTTACACTTTCTTCGGAAGTAGAATACGAAAGGCGGTCTGGCGGAAGCTAGATATTTTACTTCATAACTTATTAAATATGGATATTTGGATATTTTTTTACACAAATGCATCGCTTTGATTCAGAAGGCCTTTATTAACCCCCCGGAGCTGTGTGGAGTATGTTTATGTTAAATGGATGTGGATGGAGACGCTTTCTTCAGCTCATACTCGTTGATCCCACTCACTGCCATTATAAAGCTCGGATGCGTCAAGGATGTTTATTAATATATCTCTGATTGTGTTCATCACAAAGAAGAAAGTTATATACACCTAGGATGGCTTGAGGGTGAGTAAAGCTTGGGGTAATTTTCATTTGAAAGTGAACTAATCCTTTAAAGTCTGCTAAATTGGAACAACTGATTTTGTACTTAATGCACTTTAATTGTCTGGAAGTAGTGCTGAGGTCCAACTAATGATATACTGAAGTATATTTTAATAGTTCCACTTTAGCACAATCTTTAGTATACTTTAGGTACGCTTTAAATATCTTGCATTTAAAGAGATATTTTATTAAAAAATAATACAATCCTTATTAATAGTGATATTAAAACACTTTTAGGCATAATATGCATAAATGTGCATTGTGCAATAAAGAAATACTATATAAAGTTTAATTATAATTTGATATCAGTATCAGAAGTATACTTAGTATGAAATAAATGTATTTTAAATAGATTTTGGTAGTTTTTTTTTTTTTTACTAGGGATATAAAATGCATTTTATTTCAGTTAGTTTCTCATTTTCATTTACAGTAGTTTAATACTAAAATAACTAAAACAGAAACTGAAATAAAAACTAATAGACATCTTAAAAAATGAACAAATAAAAATGTCAAAAACACTCAACATTACTAAAACTGTAACTAAAATTATAATAAAAACAGAAAATATAAAACAAAAAACAATAATAGTATCTCAGGGATACTAAAAAACACTGATACAAACATTTGTCCAATAAATCTCTCTAAAATGATAACTGGCCTCCCCATTAACTGTAAATACCATTTACCTTTGATTATCAGTGGAATTTAAATGTGAACTAAAGGTTATTGGCTACTTAAAAATAAAATGAATGAGCCCTTCATTATGTCCCATCCCAACATCCTGTTTCACATCAAAACAGGAACAAGAATTGTGTTCATTAAACCATTTCATGTGCTTCGATCTTTGGAGATCTCACCTGGTGGTTTGTTATAAAAAACTGGTGTTGGGTTGACTTTTGCAGTGCAGTCATCTGACTGGGCAAAATCCTCCTCCTGTGATTGGCTGAAGTAGCCTTCACTCGCCTGCATAAATGTAAACATATGATGGGTATATGTAAACATATAAAGCTCCATGCATGTGTAGTGTCCTGTGTTATGTGCCTTTGGCATTACAATAATGTCAAATATAGAAAGTACATGCTGCCACCTAGTGGCAAAATAAATAACATGCATAAGTAAATAAAACATGCAGCAGATTGAGGGGCAAGGCAGCATTGCATTGTCTGTTTTAACAGACCTGGGTTCCTTCTTTAAGCAACGTGTCTCCATTGGTCAGCAGTAGTTGTCCGTCATCCAGGTCCTGGCTGTCAGAGCCGGAAGCATGCTGCAGGGCCTGCTGGTAACTCAGCGTCATCTGGTGGGGTCCGGCCACGTCCACCAGGCTGGAGGGGTCGTCTTCTGTACCGGTGCAGTAGGGGGCGTCAGGCACCTCATCGAAGCTCATAAGCGGCTGCGGAAGAGCAGGGGAGGAGCTGGCGAGATGAGGCTCCGGGGTGTCCTCCATCAGGTCCATAATGTGAGAAGGGGCCTGGGAGGGAGCCGTAGCTGGCGCTGGGCTGCTGTCCCACAGGTCTAGCAGGCTGTCATCTGTGCTGGATAATGGAGCAGCGCTGCTAGGCTGGGGAGAATCACTCTGAGAGGTCTTGGTGAAGCCGGATTCCTGCACTGGAGTTTGCTTGGGAGTGTCAAAGTCTTGAGGAGGAAATTTAGGAAACATTTATGAACATATAGAACTATATTATGTTCATGTTCATGAAATTTATTTGGAAAGAAAGGCAATAACACTTTCTATGAAACCTTTATATGCAATGCATGAGACCAGGGGCCCGAGAACAATTTCAGAGGTTGCGGTTTGCCTTCTAAAGAAAATTAATTATTTTAATATAATTTGCAGATATTTATAAATATATATATATATATATATATATATAAATACAAATACATATTTTAACCACTTTTTTTATTTTACTACAGTGACAATATGAATATATATTTATTAAATGTTAAAAATGTTAAAATGTTAAAGATGTAAAATCTGGTTTATATTTTTAAGTCAGGCCTTGTATGTAAAAATAAAATATAAAAAATTATATTTGGGGTATATTTGGGGTTTCTTGGCATCAGAAAGTCAGGTAATCTAATCTAAAAAAAAAATATTTCATGTGATAACATGAAGTAAAAAATATTTAATATGACTGAATCTGAATCAATATTAGGTTACGCCAACAAAAGTCATTTGTTAAGGTCAAATCAGATACTCCGGTAACAACTGCTCATTTTCACCTTTTTACAATGTATAAAGGTTTTCATAACCCCACATAATATATAATTAATTATGCAGATCTAATATACTATCGCCTATTTATACCATTTTATGGTAATGGTACCTTAAAAAACTATAATTAATTTTATAAGACATTATTTAAAGGGTTAGTTCACCCAAAAATGAAAATTCTTTGTTCATCTTCGGAAACACAAATTAAGATCTTTTTGATGAAGTCTGAGAGGTTTCTGTCCTTCCATAGAGATCCAACGCAACTACCACTCCAAGGTCCAGAAAGGTAGTAAAGACATCATTAAGGGTGTTTTCACATATAGTTCATTTTTAAAAGAACCAAACCCAGTTCACCTAAAGTGAACCAGAAAGGGAATCAGCCAAAAGTGACCTCAGTCCTTTTGGTGTTCACAATCTAGTGGACTCAAAAGAGAACCCAGTTCTTTTTTTGGTCCTCTTCAGCACTAAAGTGATCTCAGACCCTTTCTTGTTCACACCAGAACTTCATAAAAACTCAGACCCCGGCTTTCTGTGTTTTCAGTAGCTGCATCTTTCCAATTGTTAAAATAACAAAATACAGAAAAAATAAGCAGTGGATAAACTGATCAGAAGTTTATCACATCACACGACTGGCTCAACCTATCTTCATGTCTGCTGTAAATCTTTTGTAGCTCAGAAAAAGAACAATAATAACACTTCACAATAAGGTTCTACTAATTACCTTGGTAATTATTTTAGGTATCATGAATTAACAACATTCATATTAGGGGCGTGCATTAGAACCTGTATCTGTAACAATCACAAAATTATTTATATTAAAAAAAAAAAAAAAAAAAAAAAAAAAAATATATATATATATATATATATATATATATATATATATATATATATATACAGTGTAAATGTTTAATAAAAGAAAATAAAGTTTATTATTATTTACTGATTAGAGAACATGGAAGTTGAAACAAAATAGCGGCTGAATATTGCCAACTTTTTCTATGCATACAAAAAACCTATGGAACCTAGGCTATATAAAATATAAATGTAATGGGTTAGTAAATACTAACATTAACCAAGATTACATGCTGCTAGTGATCATTAGTAGTTTATATTAAGTGTAACAAAGGTATACGATATTTATTTTATATCGCAAATATATTAAGCATTCCCCCTGGAACGCGATCGCGAATGGACCTTGTTGTCAGTTGACGGAAAAGACGGAACAGCGAGAACGGCGAGCCTGAAGGTACACTTGTTGAAACGAAACGCAAGGCGGACCGGTGTCATGAGAAATCGAGTCTCCCCCAGGAATCGGGTGTCCTTTAGGACCCAGGCAGTAATGCCTGATCAAAAGTTATCGCGATGTCTTGACTAATTATAACTTATTTCACTATTGTATGATGTTTATTACATTAAGTGCACAAACAACATGCGTGAAATATAAAATGAATGCCTGTGTATTGCATAATAAAATAAACTGGAAATGGAAAAAACATACCTAATATAATATAATCTAAGCTAGCAGGCTAATTGGGTAGATGTATGCTATGCTAGTACATAAGCTAACTAAAAAACAGTAAGAACGAGAAATCCTTGATTTCACAACCTATAGCTTCAGTTATATACTAGTATATGAACCATGTAATTTAAAAGACATTAATGGTCATTATAACGCATTTTAAACAATATAAATCATAACGTGATTTTGCAGGAATTATAATCAAGCACTAAAAATACTACCCATTAAAAGCCCCTTGAACCAATGGGATCACTCGGGGTCCTAAAGGAGGCCCGATTCCCGGGGGGACTCGATTTCTCACCACACCGGGACCTCGATGCTTTCACATATCACGAAGCAATCGAACCACAAACGGACCCACAAACGAACCGTACTCAGACCACCTCCGGAGGTGGTCTGAGTACGGTTCGCTTTTGGGTCCTTTTAGGGGGGTCTGAGATCACTTGGTTTGTTCACATACACACGCTGAAACGCTCCGAGAGCGTTTGAAAGGGTTAAACGAAGTAGGTGTGAAAACACCCTAAAGTACTCCATGTGACTCCAGTGGTTTAATCTCAATTTTATGAAGTGACATGTGCTTTGTTTGCGCAAAAAAAAAAAAAAACATAATTTACCACTTTACTTCACGAGAGCTTCACGATGCATGCGTGTTGTTAAGAATCACATTTTGTGTTCACGCAGGAGCTGACATTGTTGCGTAAATGCTTTGGATAATATTATTTTGTAAATAAAGTGGTAAATTATGTTTTTTTTTTTGTTTTTTTTAACGCAAAAAAAGCACTCGCATTGCTTCATAAAACTGAGTTTAAGCCACTGGAGTCACATGGAGTACTTTAGTGATGTCTTTACTACCTTTCTGGACCTTGGAGTGGTAGTCACGTTGGATCTCTATGGAGGGACAGAAACCTCTCAGACTTCATCAAAAACATCTTAATTTGTGTTCCAAAGATGAACAAAGGTCTTACGGATGTGGAACGACATGAGGACAGAATTTTCATTTTTGGGTGAACTAACCCTTTAAGCTAAGACATGACATTTAGTGTTGCTCATGTATTAATGCATTATATTCTTTGAGTGCTTTATAATTCACTAAAAACAACTTTAGAATACTGCATAAATACATGCTTGTTATGAAAAGGAAGTAGATGAAGCCTTTGATGTGGAAAAACTCTTCATCTTTCTCTCATCTTAAGGAAGCATTCATGGCAAAATCAAAGATATTAATGGGTACGTTTTCTTCCTGTTCTGATTATGAGCAGTAAATTGAGCCCCAGTGAAGTGCTTTTCATACTTAGTTCAGTCAGGGTGGACACACAAGAGCTGAGAAAGTCAGTCAGCTGTGAAGGCAAACACAACCTGGACAAACAAATGAGCCCCAGGCTGCATCACAGGGGCCGGTTTGCATGTGATAGATGATTTTGTGGGAGCGATAACAGCCTCCCATCTGTGTAACTTATTAAGCTGATGAGATTCAATATATTCTACATTCCAAATAGTCCTTGCTAACTTATTAACTTATTTTGGTGGAATGGGGGAAGATTCTTTTATTATTTAATATAACACTAATGCTTTAAATAAAATACTGTATATTGAAGGTCTGTTGGTCATTTTCATTCTGTCTCCAAAAGGCTCAAATTCTGTGGTGTACTGAAGCATAATATACCCATATATAAAATACCCCAAAAGGATAAAAAAAAAAGTATTATAGTATTATAATAATAACATAGCAATAATAATAATTACTATTATTATTAAAAAATTAGATTTATAAAATATATTTATTATATATTTATAAAATTTATAATTTTATTAAGCATATATTTAGGAAAATAATGACTTATAATATATAGAGATTATATTTATACTTATATTATATATAGAATTATTATTATTATTTACATTTATAATTGATGACCCTGAGAGTATATTAAGTATTAAAATAATATGACTTACAATCATATATTATGTAGAGAGTAATAACAATAACAACAATTAATACGAATAATAATAATAGTTATTATTGTTTCTTTGAACGGCACAAATCAAGCATAAACGAACAGCACCGTTTTGGAACGATTTAGACAATATGAGGTGGAGAGTGTAGTTTTTTGTTAAGAAGAGTAGTTACAGGGTTTCTTTTAACGGCACAAATCGAGCACAAAAGAAGAGCACTGATAACCATTTAGATCAAAAGAGATGAGGAGTTCAGTAACTGTAACTAAATGATTTTTTTTTTTTTGTTAAATATTTAAAAATGATTTAGTTACACCCAGATTTTCTTTGAACGGCACAAATCGAGCACAAACGAATGGCACCATTTTGGAACAATTAAGACGATATGGGGTGAAAAGTGACGTAACTATTCCTAAAAAAGTTTTTCCGTTATATATTTACGAAGGGGTCATAGTTACACAAACCGGCACAAAAGAACAATACCGGTTTTGTGCGTTTTAGACAAAATGGGCTGGAGAGTGATGTCACAGCTCCCGAATTATATTTGTTATATCTACGGAAGGAAAATGGTTACAGTTTCAACGGCATAAACCAGCACAAATGAATGGCACTGGTTTGAACAACATGGGGTGGAGAGTGACATCACAAAACAAAAAATAATGTTCAATATCTCAAACAGCAAACCAGCAAAAACATTTGTTTTTGCAGCACGAATCAGCACAAACATAGCACAAACGAATGGCATAGTTTGGGGGATTATTTCATTTTATAGGGTGCCAACTTCACAGAGGTAATGTGTCATTATGTTCTGGCTCTCTGATGCAATATAATATTAATACATTGATCAAGATAAGACATGAAATGAATATCAAAAAAAGTTCCCTTGTTTTTAAGTCCTTACCAAACTCCTTTCGAAAGAAGTCATCTTTGTCCTCCTGAATGGCGATTTTAGGGATGGGAGTGCATCCAGTGGTCATGCTGCGCTCGAGGATTCCTTCAGCAGAGTCATCTGAGACATCAAAGAGAAGGTAAACGTTTGATGTGGGCTCAAACTAATCTCAAGCAACACATGCCAGCCAAAATATCAATCACAACACAGATCATAAAATTTACAAATAGTCTGAAAGGATTGCTAACAATGCCACACGATAGCAAGCAGTGTTTTGTCTGTCAAAAAGTGCATCATCCCCAGTGTTCTGATCAGTGATTGTGACATTAAAACACACACATGCCAATGTGACCATGAAGACACAACACAGTGTGCAGCATAGATAATGAGTTCAAAAATTTACAAATGCATGTAGATTTCTGAACATGCATTCAAGAATGTTTTATTAAAAAAATGTGTTTTACACTCAAAACAGCACAAAAGCATGTATAATCATATGCATCTACCATGTGTCAAGGCTTTATGAAATGATACGCATATATAAACACTAAAGGTTGTCCTCTCGATCTCATGACAAGCTAAAGCAAGCTGACAGGTTAAAAATATTCCATGAATTGAGTTTAAAGTGACAGGTGGTCAATATAAGACAAGATTTTAAAATAATGCAGACAAGATCTAGAAACTATTTGTCTTGCAATTTTTAGAAAATATCTAAATAATGACACACCAACCCACTGTAAACAATCACAGATGAGTTCTCTTTAATATCTCAATTCTTATTGTATTCCAACAATTGTCTAATTTATTTCTGTTTTGAGACAAAGTTACTTAAAAACTTAAAAACAGTATGAAAAATCAAGCCTCCTGAGCTCTGAAAGAGCAACCTCTGAACTATGAACCCAGCTAACAAAAATATGTTCTAAAAACATTTTTCTCGGTTATACGAAGGTTAAGGGAACATTCTATTTTATCATTTTGCAAACATTATGGGAATGCCACTTTTGAGTGCTCTTTGAACAATCTGAAACAAGTAGTAGCATTTAAAAATGAACAAAATATAAACAATGTTTTTGTGCTAACGTATTGAGAACATTATTAAAGACCAGATAACTTTGAGTGAACATTCTATTGACGTTACTGGAAGAATGTTAGTTCATAACTTTGAGAGAACCTTGTCAGAACGTTAGCCACAGTTCTGAGAACATTCCCTGTTAGCTGGGAAATTTTTCATATAGAAGTCAACAAAAACACTGAGATGCAAATTTTGGAGATTTATACGATTAAGCTTAGTGAAGACCTCACATGACATATGACAAACACAACTCATGAAACCACAATGAGCATCATAAAAACTGGTTGCACAGGCCAAGTGACACAATTCAAATTCACTCATTTTTGAAAGTGAAATCAACAGTATCACTCTATATAAACTCTAGATGTTGGGTCTTAGTACAGACCCAGTGTTTAGTCCTCATAGGCGCCATTTGTCCCCGTGTTGCTGTATAATTTTATAGTTGAACACACCACAAGGTCGGCTCCACAATGGTTACGCACGATACCACAGTCACACAAGGTCCACGGAACGCAAGCCCAAGGGCTCGGAGACCACAATCACATGCGGTGCAACGTGGCGTACACTCACAGGTCAACAGGGTGAAAGGAAGCACAGGCAGGGCCACCGGTTATCCGTCAGAAAGAGCATGGGAGGAGAGGAAGGGGGACATGAGGGGAGTAACATTGGTGAGATTAAACCAGATCTCCCTAACCAAAAGAATCAGTTTGTCTCAGTCCTCCAAACGTCCATGGCATAGCTTCAAAATAACACACTAAACATTTCCTGTGCAAAATACAAAGTCAACGGACAACAAGTATAGAACACATATACTGACTATGGACCCAGAGAAGATGGCAATATGGATCAAATAGTCGTCTTGAGAAAGAAATGGATCGTGACACTGAGAAGGCTGTAGTGTAGTTAGCTAGTACAGCAGGTTACTTGAGATGGGACATACAGAAGGGGAGATGGTTACTTGAGATTGGACAAACAGCTTAACATGTACGAGTTGAGCACCTGACTGTTGTGCCTTGAAAAGTGGTTCTGTCATCATCATATTTATTAAACGCAGTTTTCTCATCTACTTAATATGAAATTATATAATTTCGTTCTGTTCTGTGTGACTTCTGCTGCAAACTTGTTTAGAAGGATTACATGTTAAACAAGACTACACTTTAAGTTTAAGACTTAAAATAAATACAATTTCTGTAATCGTTTAATCATTATTTTTGCAATAAATAAATTATTGTGATTACACTCGTCTATTATGTTTTTCTTCATAACTACATATTTTAAAGAAACGATTATTGGTATCGGTTGGTATTGTTATCGGCTCAAAATATCTTTTTAATGTTATACTGCTAATAAAGGTTTTTTTTCCTAATAAAGTTGTCTTTTCTGTCCATTACGTTTTATATATTCTTTTTATTTTCTCTGTTTAATGGTTATGTTTAGGTTTGGTGGTTGGGTTAAGGGATCTATAAAATGGTAAAAGGTCAATAATACAAATATCTGTACGGAGTGTCTATTTACACTAAGTGCAAATAGCGTCCTTTGTTGGCAAATGCTATTTACACTAGCTCCGCCCACCAATGTCTGGTTGGGCCACTCAAGTTTTAAAAAAGGCTCGTAGAAGTCAAAGTCTTCAGTGGCGCAGCAGTAGCGAGTAAAGCTCGGAGACTTGACTTTTAACGTGATCGACACGGTTTCAAATCCACCTTTTGCCGAGCTCGCATTTATTTTCAATGAAAATGAAAATAATGTTCTAAAAGTGGAAACAAACTGCGAACAAGTGTTTAATAATATTAAAAGTGTTTATTGGGTAGGGTCAGGGGAAGGTGAGGGTTTTTATTCTCCCAATAAGGCAGCATCCATTTAATAATTTTAATAACTATAATCATTTACACTGTTAATGTACAAAAATTCTGAGGTGCAAATAGTATCTGCCAATAAAGTATAGGTAGCATCTAATTACTATTTACTCTTATTGCAAAGAACTGATCATTTTACAATGTGTAAATAGAATCTATCGCTATTTTCACTTAGTGTAAATAGCATATCGCTAAGAAAATGTTGCGATTGTCACTTAGTGTAAATAAAATATATTGCTATTAAATAGCATCTATCATTAAGAAAATATGCCATTTTCACTTAGTGTAAACAGAATCTATCACTATTTGCACAGTGCAAATAGCATCTATCATTAAGAAAATATGCCATTTTCACTTAGTGTAAACAGAATCTATCACTATTTGCACAGTGCAAATAGCATCTATCATTAAGAAAATATGCTATTTTCACTTAGCGTAAATAGCATCTAACTGCTATTCACACTTAGTGTAAATAGCTCCTATTGCTATTTGCACTTATTGCAAATAGCTGCTGCCATATCTTTATGATATAAAATAATGTTTTTTAGCTGTAAATACGTAATAATGTTTATGTTTAAATTTTGTCAATACGTCATTATTGTACGTTTCAGCATCTATCCAATGGTACAAAAACGTATGTTTTGTAGCTGTAAGTGTTATGTATTAATACCTACGTAATACATATCAATTTTGTAATACAATCATCAACCTATGGATAAAATCAAGTCCCCATCCTACTTTTTTTCAATAATCTGTTATATTTGGATGCATGTCATAATACATAAAAAAAGATGTCGCTACTTGCGTTACATCATGAGTTGACCCTAAAATGGTCCTAAAATGTCATGTGCCTAAAAATGTCAACATATTTTCCTTACACCTTTTTCTGTATGTGTCTGCATGTTAGTTACACTACATTAGTTACACTACATACGCTATAATTTTATTGGTCGCACAACATGGCTGACAGAAGTTTTTTGAAATATTTAAAACCATCAAAGCACTTTTGTTAAAATATTTTTTCATTAAAGTAAATAATAATACTCATAATTATAATGTGCAATATTTTAAATCTTAGAGCAATATGTTAGCTTTGTGTGAAGTATAGCCTGAAATTAAAGTTCGGTATCAGCTTTTGAAATATAGCACATTGTATTAATGTGTGGCTTCAGAAGACTAGGAATACAGCAAAATAATATAGTCATATAGACTATTTTTTTATGGTAATCTCATGGTACTTTTTGCCCTTTTTTGAAGGAACATACCCACTTTCATTGTATGGAAAAGAGCTGCTTGGACATTCTGCAAAGTATCTCCATTCGTGTTCCACGGAAGAAATTAAGTCATAAGGGTTTGGAACATCATGAGGGTGAGTAAATAGTGAAAGACGTTTAATTTTAGGGCAAACTATCCCTTTAATACTAGCACGTACTGACACTGGAAGACCTGGCGCATCCCGGTGCAGTGCAGCTACAGTGAATGCTCTCAGTGTTGCTGAGGAAGCCAAAAGAAAAACGGTAATTCAGTGAGAGGGCTGGCTACAGGCTAGGCTGGTGAGTTGGTGATCCTATGCTGATGCAGTGGCCCTCAGCAAGATCTGTCCAGTACCTACCAGGTGGGCCTGGCTGCCGCCGCGTATGGGGCGGAGTGCGAGAAGGGGGTGGGCTGCAATCGGATGGACTGTGCTGCTGCCTCAAGAATGGACTGTCCAAGCGGCCTGGTAAACGGGAGACGGGACCATCGTGTGGGACACATGGACACCCACACACACACATAGAGTGACGTACACAGATGTGACAGACAAAGACCAAACCGGATAGACAGGAAGAAATAAATCCAGGGATAGAGAGGGGAGGAAATTTGTGTAAAAGAGAAAGATCAGAGAGATAGAGAAGCACGAGTTCAAAACAGAAGTGATGACGGATGTGCAGCAGTTGGGTGGAGGTTAGATAAGATCCAGGATCGTCAGAAGGAGAGATGAAATGGATGGATGGTTAAAAAAGGACATGTCAACAACCAAAAGGAAGGTGTGAGCAGAAGAAAAACAAAAGGAAATTACCAAGAAATAGAGAGAAAAAGTAAGGTAGAAGGGGAGAGGTAAGAAAACAGCTGTTAGTGTGATGGTCTCACACCCTTCAACAACAGATGGCAGTGAGGAGTTTGACATTCACTCCAACACTGAAAAGTCTATGATCTTAAATATCCATGAAATGACACAATCACCCAGAAATAATATTGCATTGCTCAGCAGGATCATACAGTCTGTTGGAAAATGGTACTAATAAAACATTTTTGACAGTAAAGCAATCTTTGCTTTAACATCCCTGTTGAAAAAAAAAGCATTGCTTAAAACTTCCCTAAAGTGGGTTGCTGGTTTAAGATGGTTTATCTCAAATAGCATTCCATAGACCAATTCTGACTTGTTTTCAGTAGCTCATTTTTTTCAGCAGGGATTGAAATCACTGATTTACTCAACCTCCAGAAGAAGGCACATTTGAAGCTATTGTGATACAGTTGAAAATAAGTTGTAATATGAAACAAAACAGCTATTTGGACCAAAAAAGTATTTTCTCAACTAGTCACTTCGGTCAAAAAAATAACATCAATCAGCAAACTTTATGACAAAGCACAATCAACCAATTCAATCCAAATGAGTTTGCATGGTGTTAGCATGTTGCTTACTTAAATGATGCAATACTCTATTAGGCATAAAAATACATAGAACACAGATATATATATATATATATATATTATATATTTTTATTTTAAATTAGATTACACTATTTGTATTGATCAAAATGACCAGCATGAGGAAGTTTAAGCTGGTTTTAGCACATATATGTTGCCACTTCCTTAGATATTTTGTTCTATAATTCAAAGACATTGTCACTGACCAGTGTTGGGGAAAGTTACTTTTACAAGTAATGCATTACAATATTGCGTTACTCCCTAAAAAAGTAACTAATTGCGTTACTTAGTTACTTTTTATGCAAAGTATTGTGTTACGTTACTTTTGCATAACTTTTTCTCATCTGAGCTGGGCTTGCTTGTTTGTTTTTTAATAACAAAAAAGTTATTCTATTTTTGCCAAATGTAAAGGCCCTTTAACACCATGAGTGAAATGAATAAGCCTCAGGCTGAAAGAATGCAAATTCACGCCTGTACAGTAGAGGGCGCAGCTTAGACAAGAAAGTTCAGCACTGTTCAACAATAAAAGCAAAAAATGAAACACACACGTGATGTTTAACTAAAGTAATTTTTGCTAATTAGTATGGTTGAACTGGATCATTGAAGGTCAGCAGCAAAGACATTGGTTAATAATGTGATATTAAATACATGAAGTATATTTGTGTTTTGACATATTTAAGTAGTGCAGGCTTGTGTGATATTCTGAGTTTGCATTTCACTGTTTTTATTCATTTTGAGGAATACTGAATCTGTTTTTTGTGCAAGTGAGATGAGTAAATGCTCACATTTAGTCTAGAACTACAATAACCATCATGTTCACACAGAGCACACATCACCTCTGCACTTATGATTTCTTTCAACATGGGAACAGGAGAGCTGTCAGTCAATAAAAAGTAACTCAGATATTTTCTTGTAAATTTAAAAGTAATGCGTTACTTTACTAGTTACTTGGAAAAAGTAATCTTAACTCAAGTTAATTGTAATGCGTTACTCCAACACTGATTGTGAGAACTGTGGCTTACAATAACTTTGGGGCCACCATATATGAAGTTTAGATCCTATTTTCTTTAACCTCTGTTCGCTATAAATTCGCTATGAATATATCAATATCTATCTACATAATTTAACTATATATATAATCTGTCTATGACCCTCACAAATCTGTCGTGGTGATTCAGAGCAGAGATTTCAGACAGATGGTCTCTCCTGAGCTGTGTTGTTCAATTCACATTATATGACAGATTGAGAGACAAGTGAAGAGCAAGTAGCAGGACAAACAGAGGCTTAGTGGCATCAATGCCCTCCCCATCCTCCTCTGCTTCTCCACTCTTTCCTATGATCTTACCGGTCCTGTGCGTGGTGACTGGTGAGATGTCCACACTGTTGGCTATGGCACGCTCTCTCTGCTTGAAGAATTCCCGTGGGTTATCGGGCCTCTGGGCAATGATGGCTGCTGCCTCCTGTAAACATATTTAATACATAATGCTACCAGTCAAATGTTTGGAATATATATATATATATATATATATATATATTTTGCTATGTAATTTACACCTGTGATCAAAGCTGAATTTTCAGCATCATTACTGCAGTCTTCAGTGTCACATGATCCTTCAGAAATCATTCTAATATGCTGATTTTCTGCTCAAGAAACATTTTTTTTTTTTTTTTAACTTTTATTAAGTTTAAGTTTTTATTAATGTTGAAAACAGTTTTAAACAATAATTTGGGGTAAGTTCAAAAGAAAAAAATAATTAATTATTCCGCAAGGATAAAAATTAAATTAATTATTCAGCAAGGATGCATTAAATTGATCAGAAGTGACAGTAAAGACATTATAAAGTAACAAAAGATTTCTATTTAAAATAATCAAAGAATTATGAAAAAATGTATCACTGTATCCACAAAAATATTAGGCAGCAAAAACAGTTTTCAACATTGATAATAAGTAGCATTATTAATAATTGAGCACCGTATCAGCATATTAGAATGATTTCTGAAGGATCATGTGACACTGAAGAGTAATGATGCTGAAAATTCAGCTTTGCCATCACAGAAATAAATCTATTCAAATTGAAAACAGTTTTTAAAGTGTGAAAAAAAAATTCACAATATTACTGTCTTTAGTGTATTTTGATCAAATCAATTCAGACTTGGTGAGCATAAGAGACTTCTTTCAAAAACATTAAGAATCTTAATTTTTCCAAACTTTTGACCAGTAGTGTATTAATGTCATAGCTACACTATAAAAAGAATTGTTGGTTTAAATTAAAAAAGTAAGTTACCTGGTTGCCTTAAAATTTTGAGTTCATTGAAATTAAAAAAATGAGTTAATACAATGAAAGTGATTGGTTTAATCAACAGAAACTCAAAATATTATGTTATCTGAACCGCATTAATTATCTAAGTTGATTTGACAAAAGAAAAAATGTTATGATAACAAATCATGAAAATATTTTTTTTACAGTGTACATGCTGTGCAGGTAAGAATGTTTTGCATTAGGATTTTTTGTCCCCTTCTCATCATGAAGATCCAATCGACTGCACATGCACAGAAACACACTGTCTTTAAATAGCCCGAGGAATCCCACTGACCCACATGTAATTCCCAGCAGAATATCTGTCATCATAACACAAATCTGCTCCACATTTGAGCTTGTTGGGTCAGAGTCTGTTCTCCTTTTAAAAACACTTATCTGAGAAATAAAGCGATGCTAGTGTGGCCCTAACAGCTCCGTTTCAACCCACCTCAACCTCTGATTCCTTTTTCTCCAGGGTAGGATCGTCATAGCTGGGCTCTGTCTGTAAAGACAATCGATGCACATTTATTTCCAGCAGGGGGCAGCAAAAGTTTTTGTTAATAACAGTTAAATGTGGGTTACTCCACATGCCTCTGTTTGTAACTTATTTACTTTACAAATGACTGGTGTAATAAATCTGAACTGATTTTGTGTAAATACTTCTGAAGCCTGTGCACTGCCCATGGAAGAAACATAAGTCATAGTTACCGGAAAGCATAGATTATCATACATTCTTTGTATTTTTCAAGCCAGAAAACATCTTGTAAGACACAAAACCTGGTTTACTGTATGCAAAGCACACGCACTCTTACAATCAAGGGTTGATTCCTTGACCTCTCTTTGGCCTCTTCCTCCTCCAGCATCTTCTTCCTGTGACCGCGCATGTAAACACAGATAGCATCATAATAATGTATGACAGAGGGTCATCGGTATTGGCCACTGTGGCATCATTCCTACCTGTGTTCCTCGATCTGCCGCTCCCTCTCGCGGTACCGCTTCTCTCGTTCCTCTTGCTCTTTTCTCTCCAGCTCCATCCTCTCTTCTTCAAAGCGCTGCCGTTCCTCCGCAGCCTTCCTTCTCTCTTCCTCCTTTCTCAACTCCTCTTCCCGCTATAATCAGGAAAAATGTCAGTAAAATATCAGTGAAATGTATTTACATAGGATTAGAACAATAACATTTATACTTCATTTACTATTTTTCTTAATGTCATTTCTATTTTCATGTTTAAATACTGTAGAACACAAAACCACAGTGAATCGATGTATGTAAAGGATACAGGCCTCCATTTTTTCCTATTGCAATTAGCAGCGTTTCTTAAACCAGAAGAATTTTAGAATTTTTCCGAACCAGAAAATTTAACAATATATTTAGTTTGAACATTATCTGTGGTGAAAACAACATTTTAAACATTTATGTAAAAAATGTCAGACTCCTTTGTCTTAACAGCTAGCATTTTATATATCATAAATGGACACAATTAAATAATAATTTGATACTGCAAAATAAAATTAGTATTAATAATAATAGTTTAAAATATTAATTATTTTTAAGAATAATGTATATTTTACATATGTACTATGTATTTTTAAATATGTATTAGTAATAGTAATAATAATGATTTAAAATTGTACAATTATAGTATGGATGGAAAATTATGAGCAACAAAAATGGGAAACAAGTACACTATTTTTTATATACAATTATAAAACATTATCAGGGCAAAACTAAGCGGCTGTTGTCAGCTTCAGCCAATAATAATAAATATTGATTTTTTTTTTTCAAATATTACCTCTTTTTCACTCTGTTTAGATGATCACAGTTTTAAAATAAAATATTTTTTATAATACATTTTCATAATTTAGGATTTAAATCTCTACACACACACAAAAATAAATAAATAAAAAAGAAACACAAAAAATTAAGGCACAGTAAAAAATGTCTAAGGCCCTCATAAAAATAAAAGTTTTAATAAAAATCAATCCTTGGTTCATAAAAGTGACCATAGTTAAAGACACACCTAGTTATTCTAAGCTGCTAGTGACTGAACGGCATCAAACAATCTGATAGATCCACTTCCTCGTTAATGTTAAAACAAAGAGACCGGTCAGCTGAACCGTCACATTGTGGTTACAGTGGTTCACACTGCTATCCTCAGAGTCTCACATCAAGCATCTTAGCAGCAGAAACCCAAAGGAATCAAATTTCTACCTTGGCTTGTTCCCAGAACTCCTCTCGATTGATTTTCTTCATCTCGATCTCTGCATTTGTTTTCTGGTAGGTGGTGCCCTGCAGTCAGGAGGAAAGGGGAAGTGTGAGTACTGGCCGTTTTAATTGGACAGCCAGCTAAGGACAAAGATGTTGATCCAAGAAAGGCACAGTTTATTTTTTTCATCAAACATAAAGCACACACATATGTTTGGTTTTCATGTTTTATAGGGACATTCCACAAACAGTAATATTGTGAAATATTATTACAATTTAAAATAACTTTTTTTTTGTTTTTAATATATTTTAAAATGTAATTTATTCCTGTGATGCAAAGCTGAATATTCAGCATCATTACTCCAGTCTTCAGTGTCACATGATTCTTTAGAAATCATTCCAATATGCTGATATGGTGCTCAATTACCACCAAATCTTTTATAACATTATAAATGTCTTTACTGTTACTTTTGATCAATTTAATGCGTCCCTGCTGAATAAATGTATTCACTTTTTTTTCTTTTCTTTTCTTTAAATTTTACTTACCCCAAACTCTTGAATGGTAGTGTATCACAGTTTCCATAAAAACATTAAACAGCACAGCTGTTCTCAACATTGATAATAATAAGAAATGTTTCTTCAGCACCAAATGAGCATATAAGAATGATATCCGAAGGATCATGTGACACTGAAGACTGGAGTAATGATGCTGAAAATTCAGCTTGGCATCACAGGAGTAAATTACATTTTAAAATATATTTAAATCAGTTCTTTTAAACTTTGATAATATTTCACAATATTACTGTTTTTATTGTATTTTAGATCAAATAAAAGCAGCCTTAGTGACCAGAAGAGACTGCTTTCAAAAACATTAAAAAAAATCGTAATTATTTCAGACTTTCAACAGGTAGTGTATACTTGGCAGAGACGTCATTCAGATAACTGAGAAAAACAGCAGGAAGGATCTAGGTTATTTTAAAGTGCGTGAATCAACTCTCTGTTTCGCATGCACATAAGCAATCATTGTTTCAGTTCCTCTGTATCAACAATGTGGCTCTAAGAGCACTTTCCTCTAAAAACAGCAACAAGGCTGTACCCTTGTGTCAGGCATCACACTATTAGAAAGCCATTCACAGACAACTTGATTTGACCCCTTTCTAGTGTGCACACAAACACCCCCCCCACACACACACACCCTTGGCCCCCCTCTCATCCCTTAAGCAGCCCTTTTGTCACCAATCACGCACAACGTTCTCTGCGTTCTCCTCGTCTCTCATTCGCAGGCGGTTCAGCACTGGGCTGGCCACTGGAGCCGTCCCATTGGTCAGCCTCTGTCCGATGGCTGAGGGGTCGATGTCGTCTATGGTGCTAGCGTTCACAATGACGTCAACACCCTGGAGAGAGAAAAAGAGCATCAGTAGTACTGCTGCACACACACACGTCACCTGGCAACCAGCATCAACCGCGCATTTAAATGACGAGCACTCTTTTAAGTCGCTGTGGCACACAGCCCAATTGTCACAAGAGAGTCAGACAAAAGAAGAAAGTCACAAAAGCATCAGGCTGCACCAAAAGACAGCATTGACAAACTCTACTTGACAGCTTTCCTAAAGACATTTTGTGATTCTACCTTGTCCTATGACTTGGTATGAGACGGAGATGTTTAAAAAACATTTCTAAATTACAGTTCAGTGGCAAAAATGTCATCACTGTTGGTAAGTTTGATTAATTTCTGTGAATCAGTTTAAACTGTCTATTCAATGGGATTGGTTCAAAAGTCTTCTTCAGTGATTCGTTTGTGCCATAATTTCCATAAAAAAATTGTTATAATTGTCCATTTAAGAGATTTTTTTTTTTTTTTCATGTGGGATTTTCTATTCAAATCAACAAATATAAAACATATTAAGATACAATTTTTCTAGCTAATACCTTGCCATAACTTCAATTGGTGCAACTGCAACAAAATGTATACCACTGTTCAAAAGTTTGGGGTTTGTAAGATTTGTAATGTTTTTGAAAGAAGTCTCACCAAGGCTGTATTTATTCGATCAAAAATACACTTTAGTGAAATTTTATTACAATTTAAAATAATTTCATCAGCCATGACTATTAGCAATTGATGCTTCAGAAATCATTTTTATATGCTGATCATTTCTATATGATTTGCTGTTCAAGAAACATTTATTATTATAATCAATGTTGAAAACAGTTGTGCTGTTCCTAATACTGTTGTTAAATTTTTCAGGATTCTTAAATAGAAAGTTCACAAGAACAGTGATTATTTGAAATGTATTTACTGTCACTTTTAATCTTACTGACCCCAAACTTTTGAGAGTGGTGTACATTATTATTATATCATCAATCACATTATTAATAAAAGAATTAGTCCAAAGTGAGTAACTACAGTGAATAACTTATGAAAGGGTAACTATGAATGAGTATGAATCATTCATTCACATGCTATTAGGCTATTCCTGCAAGTCTTCAATGTGCTTGCAAGCATTTGTGTGAGCATCACAGAATATCGAGATTTTCCTCTAACTAAGCTTTTGTAAGACAAACAACCGACTATATCTAGTTCATGTGTATTTCTCTGACACAGCTACATGAATGCTGCCATCAGTGTTTTCAGCTTAAAAAAGAGCAGCCGGTGAGTTGACTGGCACTTTAGATCAATTCATTCCTGATAGCACCGTCTCTCTTTCAACCTAAAAGCACAATCTCTGTGGCGGCCTTGGTCGTCTCGCTGTTTTATCGTGGAGTTTCTCTTCCTCAATTCCTCTATTCTCTCTCTCTCTCCCTTTCTCGCCCACGCACCCACGTTGAAGAGATTGAGAGGTTTGAAAAGCAGAGCGGCCCCCCATTCAGATGCCTCACACCGACAGACACCTCCAACACAATAGCCCTGAAGAGGAGCAAGTTAGTCATCTAGAAACATCTTCTGCTGCACATTACCAGTTGTTAGGTACATACACACAGAAGCACATTCACATCCAACAAACCCACCAAGACTCTGTGGCCCACCCACATAACTTGTGATTTACTCTTATCTGCTGGAGCACAGTACTGAATTACAGCAGAGCTAAAGAGGCATGCTGTTAAACAAAGCCATACAGAAAGCATAAACAACAGCAGAGGGGATGGTGGTATTGAAAAGCACTAAAAAACATGTTAGTAAAAAATTGCTGTCAATGTTTGAAATGAACACTTCTGATGAACTTCTGAAAAACACCAATTATGTTTCAAAGGGTGAATCTCACAAAAACACGTCCAGGTCTCATTTCGCTGAGAAAAAAATAAATAAATAAAATAAAATATATTTAAAAGATATTTTATGTCTATACTGCAAATTAATTAATTAAATTAATTTCTAATTAAAGTCATTTCAGTTAAAAAAATAATAAAATAAAATATTGTTTCTATGCATATACTGTAGATATAAATGAACAAAAGAAATATATATAAAAAAAAAATTCAATTACATTTTTATTGTGTTTATTTAGTAAAAGCTGTGTAAAAATTATGAATATTATTATGTCTAGATTATTTTATTTATTATTTTAGTACTGTTTTCTAATTAAGGTCATTCCACTGAAAAAAAAGAAATACAAATTAATTTTATGCATATACTGTAAAAAAATAAATGAAAGAAAACAATTATTCAATATAATTTTTCTTGTGCTTATTTAGTAAAAAACTATGTGAACAACATTTTAGCAGAAATGCTAAGATTAGGAGTTGTGCATTGCCGTGCTCCCACTTTAAAATATAGGGATGACACACATGATCAGTGTGTTACGTGTTTGGGAGCGGAGCCCGCTCGGTCAGCCCTCGAAAAAGGCTCTTTTCTTTCTTCTTTGTGAGAGTTTCGCAATAGAGGAAGCTCCATTCCTGTCTGGCTCTCTTCATAAGCCATCAGAGTCAGGCGTTTTCACCTCGCGGTTCGGGTCCCGCGTCTGCTGAGGCGGCCTTGCGGCTTTGATAATAGGGATCACAAATTGAGTTGGCAGAGGTGGAACTTGAGACAGGTGTTCCCCTATCTCTTGTCATCTCTACCAATTTTGAAAGCAACCTCGCCGCTCAGAACCCGTGTCCCGTGTTAAGGCGGCATGTGGATTATGCTTGTAGTTTGAGGTGAGAGCAGACAGGTGTCTCCCTTTCTCTCTCCGGCTGCGGAGATCAACTGGTCTGGTTAGTTTACTGACTGCATTTGACACTACGAGGCTGTTCCATGCCAGTAAGCTGTTATAGGGCGCCGAACAAACCAGTCACCAAGAGTTGGTGGTTTGGCATCGAGGTGTCATTCTCACCCATATAGTTCACATTTTCATTTCACATTTATTTGTATAGTGCATTTCACAATACAGTACATATTGTTTCAAAGCAGCTTTACAGAAAATGCATGTCAACATCACAATTTAGTATAATCTGTTATCAGAGGTGACTGTGTCCTAATTATGTAATTTCAGAAATTTACATATACAAATCACGCAGTTAGCTAACAATGTATTAATTTAAGGCAGAAACAATGAGCTCATTGAAGTAATGAATACATGTTAACAATGATTAGGATATATAGCAAAATTTGGAATGGCTAGGCTAAGGTATTAAAAACACTTGAGAAACTGTTTTAAAGGGGAGGGCAGTCTATATTCCAGGGCTTGCAAACCTGTCGAGGCAGGGGCTGAGGTCCAGTCAAGAGAAAGTGGTCTTGTTTGCCTCAGAGAAGTTGACCCACTGTCACCTTTAGTTCACCCTCAAACCTCCAGCTCCTTTGGGGCTGGACGCCATGGTACAGATGTGGCCGAGGCTTCCTCTATGCTTTTCCTCTGATAGCTGTGTTCCTGGGAGTTCTAGTGAAGGTTCACCAAGACCGAATCCACCTATTATTAGTGGTTCCTTTTTTGGCCAGCCCGAGTCTGGTTCTAGAATCTAGTGTCTTTGGGTGTGGCCCTTGAGAGGCACCAGCTCATAGATCTGCAGGAAGCAAGTTCCTTCTTAAGGCCTTTCTGTGGTCCTGAAAGGTTTATTAGAAGCTTCATTTGAACCCTTAGAGTCATCCTGAGAGTAGGAACTGACTCTTTAATTGGATTTTCTATTAGCAATGAATTTGTTTAGAAGAGCAGAAGATCTGCAGGAGCAGAAGATCTTTCAGAATAGCCTCCTCTTGCTTGGATTTTGTACCTAAGACCAGATTACATTCAAAGCATGCTTGGTCAGTCCTCGAAGGGGGCTGACTGTATTCATTGTGAGCATTTCTCCTTAAGGCTTACCGCTCCTTTCTGGCTCTCTTCTCGAGGGATGTGATTCAGGCTTCTGGTTCAGGTTCTGTGTCTGCTGTGGCAGCACGGCAGCTTAGATCATGGGGTTCACAGGTGAAGTTGGAGGAGGAGATTGAGATGGGTACCCCCTTTCTCTTGCCATATCCACTGACTCTAAGGATCGCTTTTTGGATTTGAAAGCTTGCTCTGCAAATTCTTCTGATCCAAATGAGGAACCAATGCTGTCTGCATCTGGCTCTAAGGAATTAGACGTGGTCACGCCTGACGCGTTTACAATCTTTTGTGACGAATCATCTGATCATATTTCAGGCCTTCTTCTTCCGCATCATAAATCACTGCAGCACGAAAGGCTTCACTTATTCACACTCTTAGGATTTACATCTACCACTCAGGCCAGTGGTGTAAATGCACTCAACTGGTGGTCGCAGCAAGGAGTCGCCGTTCACCTAGCAATGCCTTTCGCATTGAATAACAGATTTAATTTCATTGGCATATGAGGCGTACGGAATGGCTTCACCTCTAGGTGTCAGAGCTCACCTGACCCAGGGTATAGCATCTTTCAAGGCATTATCCAAAATCCCTGAGAGGGGATGCCTCTACTTATCCTGCCACCCTTGGTGATTCGGGAGGTGAATGTGTCTGATGGGCCATTCGCCCCATCTTCGCTTACGAGTAAATCCTCCCTTCAGTTAGTTCGGGGGGGTCCCTGCCAGTTTGCTGCTTCAGGGCCTGTCAGACTTTGTGGCAGCGTGGCAACTTCTGCCTAACATCTCTCAGTGTGTCCTGAAAGGGTGCATCCTTGCAAGATGTTTGTGCTACGGCAGGCTGGACCTCTCAGCACACATTCATAAGACTTTAAAGTCTGGAAATGGATTCAAACCCGGGATCACAAGTCTTTCTGGGTTGATCCAGTCTTTCTGCTCAACAAGTGTCTGTGTCAGTGTTTCATAGCTTTGATGGGCAGGCATCTTCCCTCAGTGTGGTGGCGTTGCTATTGACGTTCCCACAGCGCCAATGCCATGACGCAGCATCGAGTTCCATTCGGAGGGGAACGTCTCAGGTTACGAGATGCTGCGTTGCACTGCCCACTTCAGGCATGCCTGTGTGGCTTCCTTCAGACACTTAGAATATGGAGATTCCATGACATACGTGCCCTTTTATGGTCTTGTTGAGGTGCTACGCCACGTCACTTGACATCACATTAGCCAATCAAGATTGGCGTGTTTTCACACATGCTTCAGATACCAGTCATGCAGAAGCATTCCCATAGTGTCACCTACATTACACAGCGTCTCATTCCCTTCTCAGGGAACTGGGTTATTTGTAACCTGAGATGATTTATAATTGAATTAAGTTAAATTTATTTTAATGCCAGTCAAGCAATAAGGTTTCTTCTTACTTCTAACAAAGAACGGTCTCTACTTCTAATAAACCAGACAACTACTACTATTACTTCTTCTTCTTTGTGCGTATTCAAAGTAGTGACGATGCAAGCTGCCTCTAAAAACACCAATGAACGTAGTGACGAAACGCGCTCTGCAGAGCAGTTTGTCCATTTAGGGTTACTGTAGAAATATGCCGGTGCAAAATGACGACTTGACATGGAGGGGGACCCGCGGTGTATGTAGATAGAAATGGCTTATTCTAAGGTAATAAATACATAATGGTTCATTATGTAAGGTCTTTATACACCACTCAAAACATAGTTATGTATATTATATTGCATTTCTGTCAATAGATCCTCCTAAATTTTACACACTGCACTAAGATGTTTTATTTTTTAATTTAATCATTATTCTCAATGACAATTCCCATTTGATTCTCATTACTGTAACAAAGTTAAACATTTTTTTAAATAAAAATCTGCATAAGTAAAGGCATGGTATGTCAAATGAACTTCAATGAAATGTAAATACCTAAGACTTTTACTTTTTTTTTTTGTTGCATTATGGTAATGAGAACTAGATTTTGTTGTGCATTACGGAAATGGGATTTGGAGGGGAAACGTGCTTAATTGTCACCAAAATATTGTCACATTGTAAAAAATTATGTTTAATGTTATTTTTGTAAAAAAAAGAAAAAAAAAAGAAAAAGAAAAAAAGTACAATCATGCAAAATGTAATTTCTTATTTCTTTCATTTGATTTTGTGGTGAACTAGACCTGCTTTGTGAGTTTCACCCCAACACTAACAAAGAAAATTGTTATGGATGAATCACATTTCCTTTTTTACAGACAGTTTTAACAGGAAAGTCACAAAAGATGACTGCGAAACATAACAGCTAACACTCCTCACATGCTCAGAGGAGAGATGTCAAAATGAGTGACAGTGGCTTCATATATCTATGAAATGGGTCATTACCTAATTTAAAAGGGAAGTAAAAGATGTTTGTTTTACCTTGGGGAGACCCACCTGGAAAAACTCGGCTATGGTGGCTACATGGCTGGCACAGGCACACTTCCTGGCATCGGGCACATCTTCACCAACCTGAACACACATTGTCATGTATGTGTTTATTCAGAGAATACAACTGCAGTGTGAATGAAAAAAGAAAAAGTCTAGCACACTTTAGAGTACTGCCAATATATAATTGTCTCAGATTGCTCCCTAGGTAGTTACAACCTCCCACTGCATTCAGAAAACCAAAAACTGATAATCACACTCTTGAACCTTAAATTGGGTTGAATATTGTGTTCCACTGCAACCATGACGTGCATTTCCAAGGCAACAATACATTTAAAGAGATAATGTCGATTTAATAATTCAACTAACAACAGGGACAATTGTCTGATCAGCACCCATTCAAAATAAAGAAGCTCACACAATTTAAAATAATTGCTGTGACATAAAGGGATAAGTACTAAGAATACAAAGTACAAAACATGCTTGTAATTAAATGAACATAAAATAATGAAAGTATTTAAGAGTGTCTTTCATATGAGTTGTGTGCAATAGCCAGTGCTTTGCTTTATATACAGTATTTTATATAGTATATTGAGTACCTCAATATATTGGTGCAAACTTCAAATTGAATGATTGACACTACTGGTCAAAGGTTTGGAATAATTAAGATTTTTTTTTAAATGTTTTTGAAAGAAGTCTCTTATGCCCGCCAAGACTGCATTTATTTAAACAAAAATACAGTGATAAAAAACAGTAATATTGTGAAATATTTTTTCAGGATACTTGATTCAACATTTATTTGAAATAGAAATCTTTTGTAACATTATAAATGTCTTCACTGTCAATTTTGATCAATTTAATGCATCCTTCCTGAATAAAAATACTAATTTCTTTCTTTCAGGTTTTAAATCTTATTCACCCCAAACTTCTGAAATGTAGTGTATCTCATTTTTCACAACAATATTAAGCAGCACAACTGTTTTCAACATTGATAATAATAATAAGAAATGTTTCTTCAGCAGCAAATCAGCATATTAGAATGATATCTGAAGGATCATGTGACTGGAGTAATGATGTTGAAAATTCAGCTTTACCATCACAGGAATAAGTCACAGTTTAAAATATATAAAATAGAAAACAATCATTTTAAATTGTAATAATATATCACAATATTACTGTTTTTACTGTATTTTTTATCAAATAAATTCAGACTAGGTGAGCATAAGTGTCACAGTTGCACTCAGTTTGGACTTTGTTTTGTGTGTTTACACAACTCGAGCATGACAATAATAGACTTAATGTTTCAAAAACATAAAAAAATAATTATTCCAAACTTTTGACCAGTAGTGTACAGTATATAAATCAATTCGAGAGCTAAAATCATGACTCTATTCTAAGCAAGATTATCCAGTGATTCATCTATAAATTTTGCCCTCCAACTCATGATTAAAAATCAAAAGTCACTAATAGTTACACTGGCCTATATCAGCCTGACTGCACAGTAACAAAACATGTCTTCTAATCCAATCTATTCTGGTTCTTGGATCTTTAGCAAAGTACTATAGTAATTTCATAACTACTAATTCAGAAATGTGGGGGCTAAAAATATGGATTCGACTTGGGGTCTCACTCCCACCACCATCACAAAACTGTTTCCTTCTTTTGTAAGATAGAAGAATTCATATATGATTAAAGGGTGGCACTGATGTCGATTGACTGTGGTTATGTTGACTGCTCTGTCTTTGTCGACCTCTAGAGCTAAAGTGTTCTTGTTAACGGCTTGCAAAATTTCAGTGTCACTGAATGCAGGTTGTTGCGTCATCTCACCCAGTTGATGAGGACGTAGCGCGGCAGGGCTGCAGTGGGCTCCTTCAGGCTGCAGAAACCGTACATGATCCGGGTGTTATCGAAGGTCACTGCGATCTCTGCCAGACCACCATCTGTCAAACACAACAATCACAGAGTTTAGAAAGAAAAGTCAATTTTTTTGCATGAGGTAGTGGTGTAGTAATTGCAATGATAATAATAATAATGGCATCGTTTTTTTGTCTTGTTTTTCAGTAAACATATCAAAATATGGCCCATACTGGCCTGGCCACACAGTAATAGAACATCTAATCTAAATGTTGGATCTTTAGTGAAGCAGTCATTTCATAACTACTATTTAGGAAATAGGATTGTGGGGCTTGTGTGGGGTCTGGCCGCCACCACCATCAGAAAATTATTTCCTGCTTTTGTAAGATAGTCCTTAGACCCAAAGTTTTTCTATAGCAGTTAGTATTGTACAGTACTAAACTGAACTTAACTGCAAAAAAAAAAAAAAGAATACACAAATAAAAAAATAATATTTAGAAAAAATTACAAATAAATAAATAATAAATAAAAAAAGAGAGACAAATTTACTATATAAGACATAACATTAAGTTTGTTTTCAGAGAATAAATGGTGAAGTATTTTTCTTTTTTTTAAGATAAACTTCACAAAAAATTAAATTGGGATAAATACTTAATACTTAATTAAAAAATACTTTAAGATATTATCTAGCATGTAATAGACTTAATATCTTGCAGTTTTGCTTCTCAAAAAATGCATCTTGTTTTAAGTAGTTTATTTCTTCATACAGTGGACTACTAGTAAAATTGATAAAAGTTTGGAACCAAAAATTATTCAGGCACTTTGACCTGACCATGTTTTGCTTAAAGGTGCAGTAAGTGGTATTTGAACTACGCTGTTGGACATTGTTGATATTTGAAATCAACCCAAACAAACACACCCCTCTCTTCATTGCTCCGCCTCCAAAAACTCACAGTCCAATCCTAACCACCCTGCTCTGAAATGGTCTCGAACCTTTCAGGCCTTCCCTCTTAGCTCTCTCCAGTGCTGGAAAACTTTTCTAATATAAACCGGGTCCTAAAGCGCGTGCCCAGTCATAAACCTTCATTCCAGTGATATTCTTTTGAGCTGTTTTGTATTGTGTCCCATTTCTCGTTCTGCAGTTTTTTTTTCTTATTATTTTCAGATCTCCCTCTGCTCTTTCTCTCTCCTCGACCGTCATATGCCCCCTAATACCGATTGGTTAGACGTTTGTTGTTGGACTCGGCCCGACTAACTTCCAAACAGTGAATTTGAAATATCACTGAGTCCCCCTTTAAGTGTTATCTGACATAATTAAGATTATTTTTTTCTGACAGTTTCACTCTGAGATCTCGTCATATTTTAAACTATAGTGAATAAACTGTATTAATGAATGAAATGTTCAAGGTGTCTGGATAAATTTTGGTTTGACTGTATATTATTATACATATACATATATATATATATATATATATATATATACACACATATATATATATATATATATATATATGTATACATATATATATATATATATATATATACTGTATATTAGTAGTAGAGGTAGTACCAGCAGTTGTATTCTTTTATAAATAATATCTAAAAAAAAAATTATCAACAAAATAATAAACTAATAAACTTCACTAAAAATTAAATTGGGATAAATACTTATTAATTAAAAAAATACTTTAAGATATTATCTAAGCATGTAACAGACTTAATATCTTGCAGTATTGCTTCTCAAATAAATGTATCTTATATCTATATATATATATACACACACACACACACACACACTACCAGTCAAAAGTTTGTAATCTGTAAGATTTTTAATGTTTTAATGTTTTTTAAGTTTCGTCTGCTCACCAAGGCTGCATTTATTTAATTAAAAATACAGTAAAAACTGTAATATTGTGAAATATTATTACAATTTAAAATAACGGTTTTCTGTTTGAATATATTTTATAAAGTAATTTATTCCTGTGATCAAAGCTGAATTTTCAGCATCATTACTCCAGTCTTCAGTCACATGATCCTTCAGAAATCATTCTAATATGCTGATCTGCTGCTCAAGAAACATTTATTGTGTACAATTGTACAAAATATTTGTGTACAATATTTTTTTTTTTTCAGGATTCTTTGATGAATAGAAAGTTCAAAAGAAGAGCATTTATTTGAAATATAATCTTTTGTAACATTATGAATGTCTTTACTGTCACTTTTGATCGATTTAATGCATCCTTGCTGAATAAAAGTATTAATTTCTTTAATTTCTTTTCAAAAAAATAAAAATAAAAATTCTTACTGACCCCAAACTTTTGAACGGTAGTGTATAATGTTACAAAAGCTTTGTATTTCAGATAAACGTTGTTCTTTTGAACTTTCTATTCATCAAGGAATCCTGAAAAAAAGTACACAACTGTTTTCAACATTGATTATAATCATAAATGTTTCTTGAGCAGCAAAAATTTTATATAGAATATTATTCTGTAAAATCAGCTGCAAATACTTCTGTTACGAAACTGCTCCGAGACTGAGTGAAGATCCAAATGCAGCTTTATTAGAGGGACAATCCAGAACCGTAATCCAAAATAACAGGCAATAGGTCAATATCCAGGCAGGCAATCCAAACAGGCAAACAAATCAGGGAACACAGGCAAAAGGGTAATCCAGAAGACAGTCAAGAAATCCAAAAACCAGGAGACATGAAACCAACCAGGAGACATGAAACCAAACAGAATGCTCAGAGATGCAGTGTAACAACTAACAAAACCTCGCAGTGAGACACATGGTGAAACAGGCTTACATAGACAGGGCTAATGAGGTTAATGACAGACAGCTGTGAACAATCATGACTGATAGACCAGGCAGTGGGTTATGGGTAATGGAGTCTTTGACAATAATAGTAGTCCGGGTTGGAGTGCCCTCTGATGGCAATGACGGGCACTCTCACTGGTGATCGTGATATAACACCCCTCCTAAGGAGCGGCTTCCAGACGCTCCTAACAAGAAAGTTCAGGTGGGAGGCGGAGCGGAGGCAGACCAGGGGGCGGGATGGAGGGCCAGGTCCATGGAAAGGAAGGCTTGAAGACCCCCACGGTGGAGCAGACGACCACCAAAGCAGTTCAGACGGGCTTGAAGACCCCCACGGCAAAGCAGACGACCACCAAAGCGGTTCAGATGGGCTTGAAGACCCCCACGGTGGAGCAGATGACCACCAAAGCAGTTCAGACGGGCTTGAAGACCCCCACGGTGGAGCAGATGACCACCAAAACAGTTCAGACAGGCTTGAAGTTCCCACGGCGGAGCAGATAACCACCACTGCAGCTCAGATGGGCTTGAAGACCCCCACAGTGGAGCAGATGACCACCACTGCAGCTCAGATTGGCTTGAAGACCCCCACGGCGGAGCAGATGACCACCACTGCAGCTCAGGTAACACTGGAAACCCACATGGCTGAACAGGAGAAACTGAAACATGAAACTCAGAGACGACCTCCGTGATAGTGTCAAGGCAGGCAGGAAACTCAGGGACGACCTCCGTGGTCGTGTCAAGGCAGACAGGAAACTCAGGGACGACCTCCATGGTCGTGTCAAGACGGACAGGAAACTCAGGGACGACCACGAGGCTGGATTCTAGAACTGGGACAAACTCTGGACTGGATTCATGGACAGAGGTGGACTCAGGAATGGACTCATAGATTGAAGCAAGCTCAGGAGCAGATTCATGGACTAGAGCGGGCTCTGGAGTGGACTCATGGACTGGAGCTGGCTCTGGAACGGACTCATGGACTGGAGCGGCCTCAGGCGTCGATTCATGGACTGGAGCAGGCTCGGGGAGGCTGAGGGCTCAGGCGTGGCGGCCATCTCGGCTGAGGGCTCAGGCGTGGCGGCCATCTCGGCTGAGGGCTCAGGCGTGGCGGCCATCTCGGCTGAGGGCTCAGGCGTGGCGGCCATCTCGGCTGAGGGCTCAGGCGTGGCGGCCATCTCGGCTGAGGGCTCAGGCGTGGCGGCCATCTCGGCTGAGGGCTCAGCAATAGGTCAATATACAGGCAGGCAATCCAAACAGGCAAACAAATCAGGGAACACAGGCAAAAGCGTAATCCAGAAGACAGGCAAGAAATCCAAAAACCAAGAGACATGAAACCAGATAGAATGCTCAGAGATACAGTGTAACAACTAACAAAACCTCACAGTGAGACACATGGTGAAACAGGCTTACATAGACAGGGCTTATGAGGTTAATGACAGACAGCTGTGAACAATCATGGCTGATAGACCAGGCAGTGGGTTATAGGTAATGGAGTCTTTGACAATAATAGTAGTCCGGGTTGGAGTGCCCTCTGATGGCAATGACGGGCACTCTCACTGGTGATTGTGACAGCTTCCTATTTAATCACCATGTGTGCTGGCTATCCATTATGCTGATAACCATGACTGATGGGTTAGTTACTGCTTCTCATGAGAGGTTTAAATGTGCCAATAGACAGAAACAAATCTCTGGAGAGGGTTTGGACGGACATAAATATACACATACACAAACACCCACAGTCTGGTGGAAGTTCTTTCCTGCTCCGGAAAGAGGAAATTACACAAAGCAGCAGACACATAAGCCCACTACTTACTGCCCACATAAAAAATTGTAATTCCATGTGGATGACTTTAATGTGCAATTTTCCCCAACTCTGTGTACACTAACCTGATCTAAACAAAATACCAATCCTTGTTATTTAAACTGATAATTTGAAATTGCACTTGGACAAATTGGATCTTTTCTGCTTTGAAATCTGAATGACCGAGGTACAAGTTTGCATGGATAGTTTGCATCATTCTCATATTGTGAGATTTACAGGCATTTTTAACATTGCTAAGATATAATGTTGAAAACTGCAGCAAAATGATGGATTTAGATACAAATACTTCAGAAATGTTCACTGTAAATAAACATTGAGGGAAATCTCTTGCAAACAAAATTCCCACAACAAATCTAACTTCTGAATGGTGTCCTCTGTGCTAATCAACAGGGCCCTTAATAATAACCTTCCATCAGTCACAGACTAAATGATTGTCATCAGAGTAAAATGACAGGTTTCCCTCCTCCAGCTCTGAGGGAAAATAGAGACCGTGCAGTTTGATGCACATAATAGTTTGAAAACGCAGTGAGATTTGAACTGTGGAGTGACAGTTACTGACGCCAGTATTTGGGATCTGTTCTGTTTTTAGATGGCAGGATTACAGTCCATTGAGTTCTATGAATATTTAGATAAGCTGCAAATCAATAAAGATGTTTGTCTGTGCACAACTCCAACAGTGTTAATATCACATTTAATGCGTTTGGCTTCTGTGTCACGATACAATCGCACAGTGGCATTCACCGGCATTATCATGGTACATCATCAATGCAAATGAATGTCATCAGTCACAGCCTACAGTGTTATTGCTTGTGCATGACTAGATTCTGGTTGGTTATTATTATATCGTCTATATTTGTACAGGAGGTATGTTGAGATGTAGCCTACCTCCTGATGAAGACAGGATCAAATCATTACTGTCATCTTCATATGTGTATAAGGCCCTGGAGAACAGAGAAAGAGGAGAAAATTCAGTAAAGTGGCTATTCAGTCAAAGAAAGAATTTAGCAACAACATCACAATGCAAAAATAATAACAGTAAAAATCAACACTTATGAATGATTTTGAACTAAAATATTTTATCTGCAAATATCTGTATTATATTAGGTCAATATACTATATATATATATATATATATATATATATATACACAGCATAACAAATAACAATAAATATAAATAATAAATAAACATAATAACAAATATAATCTTTAGCTAATCTCAAAATAAATATACATTTCTCATACTGTGAATTATAATGTTGTGATGCCTAAATTCAGTTGTAAGATTTAAAACAACTGATTTCAGTTTTTAATATTTGATTTAAAATTTATTTAGGCAAAACAAAGTAATTAAATTGTGTTTTATCAGTTATGGCCAATAATATTCTGTGCATAATATTCTTATAGAGAAAATAAGTCTGATCATTTAGAAAAGCACAGCACACCTGTCTTCAACAAGCCGCATGATTTGAAGCATCATTCACATCTGTAGCACAATTGCTGACAAGTTATATGCCCCTGTTTAATATTTAGGGCTAGGTTTGTTCAAAGCAAGTACATAAAACACAATAAAATGAACTAAATGAAAAGGTTTTTATTTCCATGTCAGTCCCATGCACAACCTCTTTATAAAACTCATCTCTACACTACAGACAGACTGGAATGCATTCTATCCAGAGGGCCAAAGCAGTGCACTCTGGGTCAAGGGTGCTGTTAGCTCAGAGGAGAAAATGGCATTATCCTCTGTCATCTGAGAGCTCTGTGTAGGAGGATAAAATATGGAACGCTAGTACTTGTTATGCTTCTAATAAAAGTGCAACTACTGCTTTTTCATCCTGTCTCACGCTTACCTGCAAAAGCTAGAAGGATTCTGGTACAACAGTTATCTAGAGATATTAATGAATTGCGTATGCTCAGATAAAATATATCCCAGCATTTCTAACATGCCAAGGCTTTGATGTTTCATTCTTTAAATAATGGAGATAATCATTAACATACTGTAGCACACAGCTAATCTCATTCCCCATCGCTGCAAAATAATGAGTGGGAGTTTGGTGCTACGCTAGTAAAGACAACAAAGAGAAGAACAGAAGTTCTACTGCCGTAAGCTACAGCATGAAGCATGGGAAATGGATGAAAATGGTGTGTCTTGCTGTTTAGATGAACTGATGTACAATGCTGTGAATATATTGTCCCAAAGTAAAAAAAAAAAAGGAACTTTGTGGATTAGAAATTGTGGTTTCCTTGTGAAAAAGAAGTACACATAATTGCATTGAATGTGGATTTGTAGTGTACTTTTAATTTAAAAAGGGTCACACTTTAGTTAAGAGTCCAATTCTCACTATTAGCTAACTATTAACTATGACTTGTGCCTCAATAAACTCCAAATTACTGGTTATTAATAGTTAGTAAGGTAGTTAAGTTTAGGTATTGGGTAGGATTAAGGGATGTAGAATAAGGTCATGCAGAATAAGGCATTAATATGTGCTTTATAAGTACTAATAAACAGCCAATATCCTAGTAATATGCATGCTAATAAGCAACCAGTTAATAGTGAGAACTAGACCCTAAACTAAAGTGTTACCCTTGAAAGTATATTTTTATAAAACTGTACTTGCGAACAATATAATATTATAAAAGACCACTTAATACATTTTACTAAACTGTAACTTCAGTACAAATGTGTAATTACAAATACATATTTAATAGGGGTGTAATGGTATAAGTATTCGTCCCGCAGGTTTTCGGTACGTGTTTTACGGTTTGGTACACATGTGTTACACGAATAATACAGAGTTGTAGCCTATTAACCACTTTTAACCACCATCAACCACTAATAACCACAATAAGCTCTGTTTTGTTACTTTCGAAAAGAAACAATGTTTAATCTTTCAAATTATGTCCATTTTATCACGAAAATCAAACAATAAATGCCGTTTTGTCACTCTTTGATGTGGCATGACAGATTGCTCTAGGCGCCTCAGTTTAAGTGGAAGTGCAAGTGAACGCGATCCTCTCTTTCTCTTCACTACTAGTTACAGAATAAACATGAATGAACATCTGAAGGTATGTTGAAAGATACAGTACAACTTACTGAAACTCGTATAATCGCTCAATCAGTGTTTCAACCGCGGAAAGACATCAAAACAGCTTTTAAAGAATATGTCACGTAGCATTACATTTACCTCAGGCAAGTAATTCGGTGTCCACACTTGTTAGTTCGCTGGAGAAATGAACTCTTTTTCTAAATATATGCGCTATATTAGCCTATATATTCATTATATTTTACTTAACCTGTTAGTGATGTCTTGATTATTTAATGTATGTTTAAATAAATATATCATGAAAACAAGTTATGACAGCCACTAGGAAAATGATTATTTCAACAACGAACTGGTTAGATTTAGAAGTTAATGCAAAAACAGGGTGTTGTTTTTTTTGGTTTCAAAGGTTTTCTGTGTGTTTTTTAGTGCATTGCTATTTGGTTGCTAGGGTGTTGTGAATGGTTGCTGGGTGGTTGCTCTAGTCTGTGGAACTTTTCTGCCAGTTTTATAATTTGCAAGGTTAAAATCGTGTCCAAAGCACATACAGGCTAATTTAAACAGTGTGGACTTCCCTCACCCAACACTATCCTCCAGCCTTTATCAGCCTTTATACTGACAGGCTTACAAAGAGACATATATTATAATGCAAACAATCATATGCAAATGTTCTGGAGTGCTGGAAGAGAAAAAGATATCTCAATGTTTGGCTGCAGCCAAGGGTAAAATTACTCTACAGCTCTTCTTAAATAAGAATTATGTTGTCACGTTTATGGGGGTAGAACAAAATGAACAAATATTTCAACAGAGAGGCATGTCAGTGTGGTTGAAGGTCCACAAGGTTGATTTGAATGTGTCTGAAATAAATACAAGGTGTAGTTGGGGTCTAACTACCCCTCATCTGACTGTGAGTCATAATGAGAGGAATGTTGAGTGCAACGGCCATTTAATATTCATTCCCCAAATCATTAATTAAACATAATCAGCTTTAGTAAATTACATCTACCAGAGATAACTTCATCATGTCAAATGAACTAACAGCATAACAACAGTATCGGAATTCATTTTCATTTCATTCATTTGCCAAATACAATTTAACTTGTGCATCAGCATCTGATGCTCATAACATTAAATTTGTTTGAAAATAATGTAATATGTCATTTAATGCAATAAATGTGCAGCAAAACATGATATGTTGATATCATATTGGTTATCGTTATTGATATTACAGATTTTATTAATTCAATGGTGTTGGTTGATATTGGATATTAAATTGTGAATATGCACTTACCTTATTTTCACAATTAGATTGTCTTTGTTGTAGTCTAGAGACCATTTAAAGGGGTAGTTTATTAAAAAATGAAAATTCTGTCATCATTATAACTCCCATAAGATTGTTCATGCATCTTTGAAACACAAATGAAGATATTTTTAATGAAACCTGAGAGATTTCTGTTCCTCCACTAAAAGTCCATTCCATCAAAAGTTCATTCCTGTCATGCATAAATTCATGTGTCTAATTTAAAATTCAAAATTTAAAATTTTCATGCTTGAATGTAAAAAAAAAAAAAAAAATCAAATATTTTACATTGTTGCAGCACCTCTCTTCAGTCTGTCAGTAACGCTCTGGGTTGCGTTTCCTGAAAGCATTGTTGGTGAACCATGGTCGTAAGTCCCATTGAACTCTATTGGTAACGATGGAACTTGCGACCATAGTTCGCTTTGGGAAACGCACCCGTTTAGTTCTTGTCTCTATAAAGCCCTCCTTCCGAAAAGTGCAATGTGCTTTGAGTGGTTGGATGAACCAGTGTTGTCACTGGTCAACCGCTTCAAACGTGCTTCGGAAATGTCACGCCCCTTACCATAACCACGTTAGATTGGAGTGATTTGTGCTTTGTAACTTTGCAAACATTTTTCATGCTCAAGCAGCAACATTACACACTAAAGAAAGTTGAAAATATCAAAGCATAATAGGTCCTCTTTAATATCAGTCATAACAGGAAAACAGACTTTTAATACTCACCATGAAAAACTCAATAAGTTCAGAATACTCAAAACATTTGAGTAAATTTATTACCTCATAACATTTAAGTAAACAAACTCATTTTTTTTTTTTTTAAGTTAGTAGAACTTAAAATTTTTGTGACAAGTGGGTCGGGGCCGAGAGCCGTGGAAGCGGAGCAAGGCCAGTGTGGTGCACAGGTTTCTCTCATTAACAATCACGTCACCGGCATCCCTTCACTCCCACAGTTCTCAGCCTCGCCCCACTCATCATAATGTTAATTACTTACAGTTCATTTACACAAACATCACATTCATATTTTGGTTAAATGTTAGCAAATAACACACGTTATTATAACTATCAAAGAGACTGTCATTAGTATATGTGGTCTTAAAAGTTTTAAAGCCCATCCTCAACCTAACAAGAGGCTCTACTCTTCACAAAGGTAACCCTACAAAACTAACATAACAGATCCTCCTGTAAATCCCAACATAACACAACATTAAACACTAACTTATGTCTCCCTATGTTAATCTTGTGCAAAACACAATATAACTCTTAATATCAATATTTATTTTCCTTATACAGTCTGACGCAAAGCATGCTGGGAATTAGAAATCTGCTGTAACTCAATCATATTAAGTTCAGTTTACTACCATCAAATTTTGAGTTCACGCAACTTTTTTCTATTAAGTACAATGAACTTTCATTATTATTTGAGTGAAACAAACTCATTTCATTCAATTAATTTCACTGTTCGGTTTTACAGTGCACGCAACTCCATATTTACACTTTCTGAAGGCTGTAGGTGGTTTCCAGATCATTGCTAGGGGGTTGCTTGGAGGAGACCCTAAGCAAAAAGCATCACTAATAAAAGTGTACTAATGAGTTGAGATTCTCTCAGAGAGTGAGTGAATATGGTTCTGCTGAGACTTCAGCCGGCCATTATTTGGATCCTTTAATGTTTATTTTAGTTTGTGGTTTGTGGTCACAGATGCCCTGGAATATGGAGGGGTCTAAAAGACACAATAATGTTGAAGGAGAATAACACTGGCCACCAGTGCAGGGTCATGCATTATGTGTATCCTGTACAGAAAGAGTTGAGTGATTCCAATCTATCACATGTGATTTCTTGAATCCCGCAATTATTATGTTGATTATAGAGGAGCTGAAAATAAGTCACATGTTCTCTGGAAAATATATACCCTACAGCACAAAAATAGACCTACTTGACTACACTCTAATAGTTTTCCATCTGAGTGGTCCCACAATTAAACATCTAGGGCAGAATCCTAAAACCTCTTCTTCACCAAATATCCCCCTGCACTCCGAGTTCCTCTTTCATCACCTCTAACCAAACCATTTCCCCTCAACCAAATATCACCCTTCCCGTCAGAGGCCCCAGTCTGAGTCATTAGGTCCCTTGCTCATTCACAGTCTGTCTCACGATCCCCCTGGCTAACATAATGGTAAAAAACACACACACAGAGTTGAATATGCCACGGTAAAGAGTACAAGATGGATGAAACATTAGTAAATAAGAAATACTGCAGAAACTATATCAGAGAAAATAATACAGGAAGGAGGTGCAGTGTTTGCTGTTGTGTGGTTCTATAAATATTCCATTTAAATCAGACTCGTTTTATTATTCATAACAGACTCTCATGACCTAGAAACGCGGCTCAGAGCGTCAACGAGTCCAGAGTGAAGCTGAGCGTGATTTGCTCAAGCCTCAGAGTGGGGGGCTCCTCTATTGTCTCGCAGGGTGGGAAACATGCCAACAAACTCTCTATAGCCATGCTAATTAAAGCATTCTCTTAACGTGAATGAAACATTGAGGCATTCTCGCCTTAATAACTACATAACCTACAACAGTGACGTGATGCTCATTTTTTGTTCTGTTTTATTAATTTATTCATATTTATATGATATCTTTAAAGTGGTTCACGTGTACAGTAAATAATTGGTTATTTAGTTTTGGTTTACAACTTTATTAATCCCACAAGGGACAATTACAAAAGGGCTTAAAAACACACACAACAGACACATCACAAACACATCCAACCACATAACCCATGTTACAACATATTAAAATAAAACATAATACATATTACAACATGTTAATTTACATTTTAGTGCTGTCAATACGTCAATATTGTATTGTTTCAATGTCTATGGAAACGTAACCACACTTTACCTAAAAATACATATGAATACTCATGAGATCATGTTGCGGCATCATAGAGAGGACCCCTGCAGACCCTCTTCATAACTGTGTGTCAAGGTCAAAATATAAATAACAGATAATTTGATCTTTTTATGACAAAGCAAGATTAGTTCAGGTTGTAAAATGTCATGGGGTGTAACTCCCCAAAAACTTCATAATATTTATCTAAAAGATACCTTTTACCTCCAAAAAATATATCACTAGCTTCCAGTAATGGCGTAAGTATGACCTTTGACCTGAGAGTTGACGAAAATGGAAGCGCAGAGGATAGAGCAAAACAAAACAGCGGTCAAGAATTAGAAGTCTAAAATTAGAAGTTTTAAAGAAAAATGTCGGATTTCCATATAAGAGGAACTACATCATGTCAGGTCAGATGTCACCCTTCTGCCGGAACTCCACTCTCTCGTGAACGTGTGGACGGCTGTTACCGGAAGCTAGTGATTATAGCTTATAAAGTCATAAATATTGATATTTTTTTTTTTTTACAAAAATGCATCACTTCAATTTAGAAGGCCCTTATTAACCCCCTGGAGCTGTATGGATTACTTTTATGATGAATGGATGCGCTTTTTTGGGCTTCAAAATCTAGAGTACCATTCACTCCCATTAGAAAACGCTTGGAAGAGCCAGGACATTTTTTAATATAACTCCAATTGTATTTGGCTGAAAGAAGAAAGTCATATACACCTAGGATGTATATGAGATTTTATGAGATATGAGATTTTTTTCTTTATTTTGAACAATCTTGTCAAGTCAAGTCACCTTTATTTATATAGCGCTTTTTACAATGCAGATTGTGTCAAAGCAGCTTTACATTGATAACTGGTATATAATTTTGGCTGCACAGCAGCTCTTAAAGAATAGTGTCAATGTCGGCAGATCAAAGCACTGTTGAATATCAAATGTCAAGTGTCCCCAACTAAGCAAGCCAAAGGCGACAGCGGCAAGGAACCCAAACTCCAACAGGTGACATCAGATGGCAAACAGGTGGCAAATAGACTGCTGTGTTAAAAATGGAGAAAAAAACCTTGGGAGAAACCAGGCTTAGTCGGGGGGCCAGTTCTCCTCTGGCAAACAGTGCTTTGGTACGATTAATTTTTCTTATGTCCGTTAGGATCGCAACATTCAAAGTATTTATTCCAGTTCAGTCCAGTTGAGGAATAAATAAAGGATTGAGGATCTTGTAGGTCACAGACCCTGATGCTACAAAGATGTGAATGGTTTAAGTAAAACAGATGTATCGGCTAGTGACTTTCCTCTTTGTTAATTACATAGCAGAAATGGCCAAATTAAAAGGTATGCCAAAGGACGAGAAAAGAATGTGCACGGAATTTGGTCAGTTCGACATTGCTGCAATTAGTTCCATTCTGGCTTTCGGAGTTCATTCTCGACCATGTCATTATGATTACTCCGCCGCACGCCTAAGCAAGGGCTACTAATCCGATTGTTTCTCAGAGGGTCGCCGTGTCCAATCTGCCCCATACCCATGACTGTGCTCTTTTTTTCCAGGAAGCCAAAGCAATCAAACATTTCCGAAATGTTTCCTACAGCCTCATAAACTGATACCACATGTATAACACATCTTGCCTCTATGAGAAACAAGTCACAAGTAGTTTTCTCTAAAATGAATGCACATGTCCCTTAAAACAGTACTGAAATTTTCTTTCTTGTTGTGCAGAAGAGGGAGAAATATTGTGACATTGGAAAGAAAAGGTCACAGGTTTTGTAGTTTTTGTGTTTCATGTGGGAATGAATATGTTGATCAGGGAGAGGAATGGCTGTGATAACAGATTTCATTAAATATTATCAGGTGTGCTCTGGGGAAGCACTGAAACTAATATGAATAGATTGTAGAGATTAGTGGTCGACAAACATGGGTTATTCAATGGCTTATGTCGATATCTATCAAACCTGATGTCCAATAACCAATACAATATAGCATACTTAGTAATAAAGTATATAGATAAAAAATATAGATGTACACCCTATGCAAAAATTGTACCTTTAGCTTGTCAATAAGGCACTACCTTTTTAGTACCTTAAGCTAATAGTATGAACCCTTAAGGTATTAGTGTGCACTTTTTAGGGGTGCATAAGGTAAAAAGTGGCCCATTTGAGTTACTGTTCCTCCCCTGAAGGTACAATATTTGCATTTTTACATTATATTTTACATTATATTTGCACTAAAAATTTAAAAAAAAAAATTATACTTTTAAAATCCATTTTAACTTTAACTATTTTAACTTGAAACGCCATTAAATATATCACACTCAAAAAACAGTGTGTTTTTTGAAAATGTCTGTCCAAATGTGTATGGCACTTTAAAGAGGAAGAATTTTAAAGATGAAAAGACAAAAAAGAACAAATGTTCATACAAACTCTCTACTAGTGACTGACCGATGTTTGACATTTTTAAGAAAGTATATTTTTAATGTTTTTGAAAGAAGTCTCTTAAGCTTAAGGATGTATTTATTTGATCAAAAATACAGTTAAACAACAGTAATATTGAAAAATATTATTTCAAATAACTATTTTCTATTTGAATATATTTTAAAATGTAATTTATTCCTGTGATGCAAAACTTCAACATCATTACTCCAGTCTTCAGTGTCACATGTCACATCGACCTTCAGAAATCATTCTAATATGCTGATTTGCTGCTCAAGAAACATTTCTTATTATTATTAATGTTGAAAACAGTTGTGCTGTTTAATATTTTTTTTTTCAGGATTCTTGATTCAACATTTATTTGAAATAGAAATCTTTTGTAAGATTATTTATAAATGTCCTTACTGTCAATTTTGATTAATTTAATGAGTCCTTGCTTAATAAAAGTATTCATTTATTTGGTAACACTTTACAATAAGGCTTCATTTGTTAACATTAGTTAACATGAGCTAACAATAAACAATACTTATACAGCATTTATTCATCTTAAGTAATGTTAATTTCTACATTTACTAATACATTATTAATATCAAAAGTTGTATCTGTTAACATTAGTTAATGCACTGTGAACTAACATGAACAAACAATAAACATATTTTTATTCACTAACAAAGGTTAATAGATGCTGAATTTTTTGTCATAGTTCATGTTAATTAATGCATTAACTAACGATAACAAATGAGACCTTATTGTAAAGTATTACCATTTCTTTCTTTCCAAAAAATCTTACATACCCCAAACTTTTGAATGGCAGTCTATATATTTCTGTATATTAGTAGTACTCAAAAGAGCTAGGAAAAGCAAAATAAGTTCTTACCAAAACAAACTTACTGCAAAATAAAATGCACAGGTCATCTTGTATAAAACAAAAAAAGCACAAGGACACACCCACGCTGACACACACACACTTCACCCAGCTATTCTCTTGCGAAGTGATTGCCTCTTTGCAAAGCTCAGCAAAACGTCCAGCCACAGAGGAGCTCATGCAATTAAATTCAGTGGATTGCAAATCAACGGTAGGAGGCAGATTCCATCTAAATATAATTATCAAAGGAAATAAAAATATCATCATTTAAAAGAGGCCGATACAGCCAGTTCAGATAAAGAAAAGAAAAGAAAAGAAAAGAAAAGATGCAATCCTGATCCACAGTCAAAACCATTAAGTCAGTAAAACTAAAAACATTTGCAAAATTGCATTACAGTGCTGTGGGGCCCTTAATGTCCTAACGTAAAAGATTTTTCCAGATCCAGTACTAGTAGTGTAAAAAATACAATCAAGCATCAGCATAACATAGAATATAAATTTATTTTCACACAAATTCTGTTTCTGCACCAATATATATTGATGCAAGAACAGAATTTGTGTGAAAATAAAATGATTAAAAATCACATATATCAAAATAAAAGTACTGAAAAGTTTTTCTTTTTCTTAAACTTGGTATGCACAAATATGTATATCTTTCAGCTGTTTAACTGCAGAAGAGGAGTGACACATCCAAAAGAAATAATGGAAAAAACAATATAAATAAGAATTGACGTTACTCTCACAGTCTATGGAAGGACCTGACAGCCTTTATGTGATACACAAAAATCTAAGAATGCCCATTTATAGGCCACATTGAACACCATCAGCCCTGTGCATTTATATATGGTTTGATGTTTGATGTACTGAAGAACAGACATTTTAATTGGAACACAAATTGAGAGAGAAAAAGGGAAAGGCTCATTATAGGGGAAAATTAAATGCACTTCAAAGCGCGAGGAAGTGCTAAAGATAAAGAAAAAGCCTGAAATAGAACAGTACTTCTCGTTCTCGGCTCACGGTTGATTAGGGCTGATGCTGGATTATAGTCCAGCACTAAATCATCACCTCTGTCCCGTGGCCAGATCGGAGCTGGTTTCCAACATTTGGCCCAGATGTTCATTCAAATAATCTGTTTAACCTCAGAGAACAGAGCGATTGAAAACTGTGATGAAAAAGACAGCTTTGAGAAAAAGAAAGCCTGTTTCTTAAAATAAATAAATATAATTACATTTTTATAATAAACAGCATCATATAATAATAATAAATATAGCTGCAAGCAGCAATTAAGGGGCAAGCACAAAGAAGGCACGATAAGTCATGCCAGCATGGCTGGGAGCATCAGAGCAACTGCAACAATGAGCAATTAAAGACATATTAAGATGATTTTAGGCGAAATGGCTAAAAAATCATGGATGCAATCAATAGTAATATGATTTAATGATGAAAAGGTGGCACTGTGACTAAATTGTGGTGTGGTCAGAGAAAAGTGACAATGACACATGCAAAGTTTAGGGTCAGTATGCCAAAAGCATTGCAGAGATACAGTCTCAGAGTTGTTTTGGCATCATGCCATCACATTTATTGATGCAATACACGAAAATGGTTTCGTCTATCTACACGAAATCCGTAACTTTTTCCCGGCATGGTCTGAAGATGATCTACTTCAATTTTTGTGAAAATCTGAGCTATGGCCTAGGAGGACTTAGAAAAAGTAGATTTTTAAAGAAAATCAAAATGGCAGACAGGGAGTTCAGCCGACTATGACAAAATTGATATCTATGTTCTCCGCATGACTCATGGAGTCTATCAAAACCATATTCATTACAATAGACTAATTTAATCAAATGTTATTAATCAATTATCAAATGTCATCTCTCATTTTTTGAATTTTCATTATAACTTTTCAGTTTTGTAATGATACGCCAATGCATTCATAAAATATAGCATTTTATGACAAAATTCAAAATGGCCGACGCCCAAAATTGGATATCGTTCGACTCGGCATGCTGCACTGAATCTAAAGAGACCAGTTTTGTGACTTTTGGCCAAACCGTTCAGAAGTTATCAACAAAAATTTCCATTTTTCATATCTCCTTGCCACTAGGTGGCACTGTGCCAAAACTGTGCAGGTACCCTAAGGTCACAAACCAAGTTTAATCAGAATATGCTAAAGTGTTGCGAAGATATAGCCTCATCCATTTTGGCATGCTCTTCGTTGAATTCGTTTGCATGTATTTTATTTTGCAAGTATTTTTTTCGGAATTTCTAGCCCTTATGGTTCAAAAGTTATTAGCAACTTTGGACAGTTGGTGGCGCTAAAGCAATTGAGTTTAAAAAATGTTAAAAAATTTAAAAATGCTGTGGTTTATGTTCAGACTGTCCTCTATCTGTGCACCAAATTTCATAACTTTCCCGCAAACAGTTCTGTGGGCTGCCATAGGCTTCAAGAGCAGAAGAAGAAGACTAATAATAGCAACACTAATGATTACAATAGGTGCCTACGCACCTTCGGTGCTTGAAATCTCATTCTGGTCCCCAATCCAGTTACATTGTATACAAAAGCAGAAGATTCTGTGTAGAATCTCCTTTTGTGTCCTACACAAGTAATAAAGCCATTTACTGTAGATTTCCAACAAGGAGAGATTAATGACTAAATTTTTATATTTTTGGATTAACTATTTCTTTAAAACAATTAAATATGGCATGTACTCTTAATAAGGTTTGTGGACTGGAAGAAGGGGAAAGAGAACGAAAGAAAGGTTTAGAGAAAGAAGCAGATGGACGCATCTGGCAGTGTAAGCCTGCAGGCTGCGGTCAGGTCATGAGTTGAGAGGGGTCAGGGCGACACGTGGCCACCATACTGACAGCTGTCAGCAGGACACAGTATGACAAAGGGATTCCTAACCAGGCCGTCAGCAAGTCTTAATATAATGTGTGAAGATTGCACATATACTCACACATAGGGTCCTGTTATTTACACCTCTCGAAATAAGAAAATGCAGATTCTGTTGCTGAGCAATAGTACAACTGGGCGCATGCCCATGTTTTTTGGCAGATTTGCTTGTTTTCACTGTAAATAGGATACACATGCTATTTTTACTTCACCAGTTTATACCAGTATACAGTCAGGATGATGCACAATTTACACAATTTGGTATCGGCTAATATTAGAAGACTGATATTTTGGACTGATTAAGATAATATTGGACACACTAAATCTACGCTGTTGTATATAAATTGCATTTTGTGTTATATAATGTGTATTGTATTTTTTCATTGTATTGCTAAATATATTCTATAGTTTGTACAATGCAATGAAATTGTATATCAAATAAAAAAGACAAATTAACTAGTGTGAATGCAAAAAGATTTGAAAAAAAAAAAAAAAACAGGATGCAAGATATAGATTTTCTTTTATACAATTTAACCTAAAATATTAATGTTTGATTTATGTCAACTACCCATTAAATGACTATTGGTATCAGCAAAAATTGTTGCATCCCTAATAAGCATGTTTGAACGACTGACAACATGAGCGAGTCTGGACTCTGGAGTGGATTTTACTGTCTGCCATCACTCCCTCTGTTCCCAGACAGTTTTCCTCAAGACTATCTTAAAATCCCAAAATCAATAATTTAAGCTCAACCTCCGCAGCAAAAGTGTTCATTGCTAGAAGTGAAAAGCTGCTGACTTATTCATGACAGGAAGCCCCCTCCCTTCACCACAAAGAAAGGAAAAAGAAGGGGAAGGGGAGATGGGGGAGGGGGTGATGAGACAGTGAAAAAAAAAAAAATCAATAGCAGGATTTGAAATAGAGGTGAACCAATGCAGACATCTGCTACCCTGAGCCAAACTGTCCCAGCAGCCTGCAGAGCTTTTCAGAGGGGGGCGGCACACAGACGCAGTTCATGACAAATTTAGATGAATGTGCATACAAACCATACACACTTAAGCAGCAATAATCTTAGTCCATGTGTGATTTCAGCTGATTTTGTGCACACGTACATGCAGACACAAAGCAACACATATTCCCAGCCCACATTCATGCTCTCCTCTACCTTCACTTCAGAACAAGTTAAAGCTTGCCCTCTCCACTCCCAACAGAGCATCATTAGGACAGCCAGCAGCATCCCTGCCGTTACCATGGCGATTGCTGGTCCACGGGCATCTCACTGCTAGAGGGGTGTGTTCGTGCTCCAGTCTGTGTCGACTGCATTAGGATGTTTCACAGCGGTACAAACACACACACACACACACTAATATGCAGTGCATTTGCCAGATAAGACTACCCAATTACAACACACAAAAAACTGCTGTTTTAAACCTATTATGTGTGTGGAAGTGGACAGTCGACTAAATTTCATGCAATAGAAAGTGACAGCAAAAAAAAATTAATGCATGGCTTTGAGTATCTTTTTGCTATAATATATTATATTAGTATAAACATACAATATTATATTTTATGTTTGGCTGCAATATCAAATTGAGCTCAAATTAATAGGTTCATTTTTTAGTGAGTAAATCAATACAAATTTTTTTTTTCATGTTTTAATTATATGGGGTGCTAACCCCACAGGTGTTGATCAACTTTCTTAACATAAGAGAAGACATCAAAACGCTAATGAAGTTAAATATAAACCTTTGTGCCTTCATTTAACTTGAGAAAGACAAAACGATACCAGCCCAGACAAAACAGTGTCAGTGTGAAAGCATGTAATGTGAAAACATCTTTTGCTTTGTTTGAATGGAGTGGAATGTCCCCAGAAATTTTGTCAAATTGCAGACTGTCACTGTTCTTGTGGCAGACACAAGTAGGTCATTTTCATTTGAGCACGACATTTGTGCATATACATGTGCATGTCAATGTCTATTTGTCAGTTTGAGTGCAAGCTGCTGTCTTGAGTTGTCTTATCACAGCTCGGTCCAGTCAAGCGCAATCCAATCAGAGACAGCTCATTTGCAGTTGTAAAGTACATTAACTGTCTCTCAGAGTGCATAGTGTACAGTAGGTGTACTTGATTTTGAAATATAAATGAGATTGCTAAATGAAACATCACTTATATGATTCTAGAAGCCATTTAAGTTTAAGCGCAAATACAGAGGTGACTTTACCCTTACGCAGCTATACACAGAATATCAGGATATACAAGAAAATCGCACAGTTGTCATGGCAACAAAAAAAATCCCATAAAATGCATAGGGGAATATGGTTCCTCAATGCAGTATCTAAAATGGCTGAGCTGCCAGAATTCGCTGCTAGGCATTGCTCTCAAGATTGTGAATATTTTGGAGATTTAGCCTATCTGCTAATGTTCTGGAAATACCCAGCAGCTGTGTAATGCTCAGAAATTATGACTGTGACAAAAGAGAAAGCCGCAGTAATAACAATAGCATTTTGCTCAGCTAATGATCATTCCAGATCTTGATGCACCGTGGTTTCCTGACAAACCAAGCAAATGTGTTTTAAAAACTGGACCATATTTGCCACACATATGGAAAAAACATTTTGCAAAAACCCTCATTTGTGGAAAAGCCTTATGCTGACTATGACAAATATTCCTTCAGGAAAGATGATCACAAAACCTGGTTCATTTTCTGCACATCATTACATAAATATCCTTGTTGCAAAGGAAATTATTTACTGGAAAAATGTGCTGAGGGCTGCAGATTTGTTGGCCCTGTTTTGGACAAACTGGGTTGGAGCTTAGTCACACAGCATCTCTCAGCATCTCTGTAAAGAGTGTTTAATGAAGGCCTTCAGAATGCAACTCAAATAATTACAAACATTTTGAATTGAGACCATACGTAAAGGGGGATGTCCCTGCACAATAAAACTAGGGCTGCCCTCGGCAAGTTTTTTCTTGTCGACTAGTTCATTTAAACCATTAGTCGATTAATCGATGTTTATATTTATAAGCCATAAATCATAATAATAATAATGAGCCTTTAATTGCCTATATAATACATAGCCTAATCGGCGCTCAAGCGCATGCATAAAGTTTGCCAAAGCGCACCGGCAAACGTAATGATTAAGAGTGTGTAGTGAAAAAAAAGCAAGGATACTGTCTAAACATTTTAATAATTTATTGATATTGTTTTCTTTGTTTTTCGTCAACGTTAAGTCAACATTGCTGACTCATCATCTCTGCTGTAGTGGACGTGCCTATATGCATGTTTCATACGGATTACATAATCTGAGAATATTTATTTTCCATTTGAATTGGAAAAATAGACTTTCCACAAACATATTTCTCGTGTCTGTGAGACAATTATACGCTGAGATTCGGTTCATGTTTGTTATATGCTCAAGTTCACTGAGACCAAGACGGCAGAAGGCGCATCCTGATTGTTTTCATTATTTTACAAAAGCACAATGTTTTGCTGTTATTGTGAATTTACAGAAATAAAAGTGGACCCTTTACAGTTCGCATTACTTTTATCTGTATGACCAAACTGACGGAGTATTTTAGGTTGAATGCAAGTGATCGAATCGGCGCCTGTATGTCATGCAGTAAGCGAGCTCTCCGCACAAGCATGGATTTGTGCCTAACAATCTAGGACTAGGCTAACATTAGAGCGAGCGGACTTGTAAAGTTGCTAGTACTTGCATGTTTCAACTGATAAGCCATATTTGAGGTCGATGAATGATAGGCGAATGTTTGGATTTCCTATCACATAAAGCTATCAAGTCTCTTCAGAAAATTTGGACTAAACTGCTCAATTCATATAGATCAGTTTTTATATGAATATTTTATATTTATATATTTTATATGAACTTTTTAAAGAGTCAAAGTGGTAGTTGCGTAGCTGTCTATATAATGACAGAAAGCTCTCAGATTTCATCAAAAAGATCCGAATATGTTCCAAATATGAACAAAAGTCTTTGGAACGACATAAGGGTGAGTAAATGATGACAGAATTTTAATTTTTGGGTGAACTAACCCTGTAATAAGTGTTTTTTTTTTTACAATTTATAATCTTTAGGCTATTTACGTTATGCAATTTTTGTATGTACCTATGTATACAACCTTGGAGCAGCATTAAACAATCTAATAAATAATAAATAAAGACAACACAGACATAAAAGACAACACAGATACATTTAGTAAGGCAATTATAAAAACTGTCCTTACAAAAATAGAGAATGCCTATGGAAATCAATTCCAGAGGGCAAATATTGCCCCTTAATGGAAAAGTTCATTTCTGAACCTTGTGCCGGGTAATGGAAAATACAATAAATTGTAGTACAAACACCAAGATGTCACCAATAAGAAACCGCAAAAGAGTCTAAACACAAGAGCAAAACCTCTTTAAAGTCAATCATTAATTTGAATGAAAGACGAGTATGAATAAACCCCTTCAACAACAAGTTGCAAATGCATGACATTTTCTTGGAAGAACGATGAATGAAGGCTTATTCATATGGCATCCTCAAGATTACAGAAACTCAGATAAATTCAGCAGAAGTCTCACCTCCATAAGGGTTTTTACCCTGGTCAGCCAAGGCAAAGTTTTCTCAGGATATCCAGATATCTACAGCAAAAACTCTCGAGTTCTTCCTGGATTAAAATACCTCACATGTTGTTCCTGTTTCAGGGACATGCCAAAAAAATAAACTTCAATTGATGAGGCTTTAGAGACTGTCTATGAGACATTGAATCATATGCACATCTCTGGAAAATCTATGGCCTGTAATCAGGAGCAGCCTGTTTGAAAGTGCGGTGGAGAAGGAATTTGAGCAACATGATTCTAGATGGTACATTTGCAAACTATCCCAGAGGCCGATTGACCGCTCTACCAGACCTGAAAAGAACGCAGTGAATGTAATCGGCACAAAGTTGTTTGTGATGAACCAGACGTGGGGGGGTGGACATCTGAGGTATGTCGCCCTTTGACCCGCAGCTAGAACATAGTGACATCATTCCCTTGGCTTGTTTAGTCATCGTGCTGTAAAACTAGAGGGGCTGAGAATGGGTGGTGAATACCCAAAAGTATTTCTTCAGTCTGGGAATGTGTTGTGAGTATGTGGCGGTGTATTAGCATTGGGAGGAGGTCGAGAAGCTGGGAAAATACCCTTATATAGTCATGGGTAAAGCAAGAACCTGGAATCCATGAGGAAATGACCATGTGCTTTTAGAGAAAATGCTATTGATATCAATAAATTAGGCCACCTCAGCCAACATTGAGGAATAATTATGTGTAATTGCAGTGATTACACGGGTTCCACAAGGTTTTCCATTTTTGAGTTTCAGAGTAACAGGTTAGAAGGCAGAGATGTGCAGGGACGGCCGAGCTTGTGCAGATGGGGTAGGAGAAAAAAAGATTTTCCACAAAAGAACATGCATAAAAGCAAATCACAGCTACTCCAGGGGCTGCCAGTGACTATGGAGCAATACATGGTGAGCAATAATGATCGATATCTGACGCACTGATGATGCAGAACTTACATATACACATACATATAACAAACATGCTGACATTGAGCCTACACTCTTAAAAATAAAGGTTCGTTATTGGCATCTATGTTTCCATGAAGAACCTTTAACATCCATGGAAACTTTCCATTGAACAAAAGATTCTTTAGATTATTAAAATGTTCTTCAAACTAAGAAATGTTTTATTTTATTTTATTTTTTTGCAATATTGTGCAGCCCTAACTGAGTACATCAATACATGTTCCTGATCTTACTGTACATGATTCATCCATGCATATTCCAACAAAAATTGTTCTGCCTCTGAAATTACTTTTGTTCTCATTGAATATCCTGAAATACCTCACAATACAATGTAAAAAATGTAAACTTTAAACATATCCACACTTGCTCACACATATACACACATAAATGACAGCATAAAGAGAAGCATTACTGCAGAAATGGGGTCACAAGGTCCTCATGGAGATCAGGTCACATCCCATCCAACATCAGCGCTGCTCTGACTCAAACTCTGTTAGCCATAAATACCCTCTCCAGCACTTACTGCTTACTCAGGCTCTCTAGACTCAAATACTACACACATTGTGCACGCATAAACAGTGTATATTACTCTTTTTAACAGCCGAGATTTTTCATGCCTGCACACACACAAACATACGGTTACATCTGTTTCATTCAGCTAAAGGATGAGTGATAACTAAAAAAAACTTCATTCTACAAGAGTTTCTATAATTAGGGAACCCACGCCTCTTCAAAGGGCCTATTAATGTGGAACCGGCAGGAAAATTGCATTGATTTGAAATAGAAAGAAAGAAATGCTTAAAATCATTCATGTCAAGGGCCTTATGTGGAGTTATCCAAAGAGGAAGATGAATATCTATTCTTGGAGCAGTGTGGATTAGTCCAGCAAAAGAAAAAAAAGATAGAAAACAGAATGTACCATAACCACAAAAGATTTGAAAAAGAAAATGCACTTTAATCTGACTTAAAGTAATCAAGACATTTGGGAAAGATGCCAGCCGCTTGATGCCAAGTCTAATTGTGAGTCCAGGATAATTTAGGCGTAACTTCCACTGCATCCAATCACAGCTGACAAACTCACATTGTCATTTAAATGAGGCTGTTTGTCTGCATAAAGGAGCATCACCACAACTCATTTAAACAAGTTGCGCTACTGCCACATGGAAGAAAAGACAAAGAAAGTGATTAAAGTGCAAGTAATTCCATGCTTGTGGGTGCAGCTGCATGTTTGTCCGCAGTCATCATTGATAATGCTGAAGTTAATGTCACTCAAGGAGATTCAACAAAATGATTTGTTCTTCCATAAAAGTCTCATATCTGAGGTTATAGAACCCTTGAAAAAAAAGAATACTTTTAAAAAGTGTACTTATTATTGTACTTAATATTTATACTTTAAAGTAATATACTTAAGTGCAAACTGAATGTAATGTTTTCGGACATTTAATTGTATGCTATTTACGATTAAATGAAAATGAGTATAGTTTCAATTTATAAGTAAAACTTAATTCAAACTTTACATCTTTACATCTTTCAAGATGGCCACAGAGTAGACTGACCTACCTTACTCAGAGACAAAGTTTGTTTAAAGTAAATTCCAGTGTTGTACTCAAGACCAGCACATTCGAGTCTAAGCCAGGACCGAGACCAGCAGAAGGTCGAGTCCGAGTCAAGACTGAGCCCACACGCTCCTGAGTCCAAGACCATGACCATGAAAATATAGCCCCTCTTCTGGTCTCGGTCTTGACTCGGATTTGAATGAGCTGGATTCGACTACAACACTGGTGAATGTAAACTGGTGGGAAAAATCTGGTTTATTAAATATTGGATCTTTGCATTAAGGCCCCGATCTACTCACAAATGTTTTTTTCATTCTTCACTTAGGGGTAAAAAGAGGTTTTTCAGCAGTACACTGTTAGCAAACATCCCGTGCTGCTAAGAGAGGCTTTTAGATTAATTTCGATGAAGTTCGTTTTGACAATGGCAAGCTGTTTTGAACTGCTGAAACAAACTTCAAACGAACTTCGTTTTGGCCCGATTTTGTTAGAAATGATGTCACACCAGTTTGTTCTTCAATTTCGCTTGAAGTATATCAAGTAAATGCAGCACAAAAAGACATCCCTGCTGAAAAATTTAGCATTGCTGGTCACCAGCATAAGGTTTTTTTTTTTGCATGCTGTGACCAGCTTAGGATGCTGGAGTGGTGGACAAACATATGTTGTCTTTTGGGAGCTGGTATGATCCCAGAAAGACCACAACAAAAGTTTTTGTATTGTATGTGTTACATAACATGTTTCTTAGTGTGTGTTGGTAGTAATAGACCAAGACAATTCATATGGTCCCAATCTATGATAAAAGTAACACTGAATCAATGCTGCAATTAGTGAAATAAAGTAGATTCACTCTTCAAGTGATGATTGAACATTAGTGATGACACTTGCAGTTAACAAGCAGAATCACTGAAGATAAGAGGGATACTTCATACCCTTGTGTTTAATGTCTTTCGTATGTTTTACTTATCCTCAGTTTAATGTGGCAGTAATTTCCAATTCGCCTTAACACCTCAAACGATTACAGAGTTTCTCTCTTCTAGGTGTTTATTCCCTTGGCTTCCTGTTGCTTTGCAGTCAGCATGACTGTTCACCTTTTCAGTGTCAGAACTAAAACTGACCGCTGAAATGTCCAGGATATGTCCCAGCCTTACAAACACCAGATGGTCAGCTGTAAACAAGGTTTGGGGACAGAATCGGCAAACAAAACCAAGTTGACACGCTTGTCTTCAGGCTGTTGCCAAGAAGGCCATCACAGAACTAATCTGAGGCCTCTCATTTGCTTTGGAAAAGGCCGGCTTCACTTCACAATGGCTGGGCAAGGTTTCATATGAAATTATTGTCCAATTCCCTTTGGATAATCAGGTTTCAAGACACTGAAACACGTCCTTCCACGCAAGGCCACAAAATGCAATGTCCTCTTTCCAGGAACTCATAGTCCGTTTTATCGCATTACATGAAAAGACACTATGTCTTTGCTGCAGTGACGTAAGAGATTATTATTTTACGAGTTTTAATATCTGGGGCGTACATCCAACTGTATTTTCAGGATTAACAGCAGTTCTGCCACCCCTTGAACTACACTTTACATACTTTTAAAAAGAGTACTTAATATTTTTTTTTTTTAAAATATATACTTAATTGCGAACTGAATGTTTTTGGAAACTTAATTGGGTGTTATTTGCAATTAAATGAATGTATTATAAATTAATCTTATATAAAAAATGAAATTACTTGAACTTATGATAGTTTTTTTGACATACGATTAAGTACATCTTTATATGTAATTTAATAATTACATTGTCTTTAAATAATGAATAATTATATATTGAATAATTATATTGTCTTTGAAATATGGTTAAGCATTTATGGTTAAACTAAAATATACTTTAATGTAATTTCTACTGAAACTTGAATGTCGTGTATTTAAATATATTTGTAATTGTACATTTGTAATTGTCAGGGACTGTGCTGGTATAACTCATGCAAACACGAAGATGAAGAATACAAGGTAATCTTTAATAAATAAACGAAGACGAGACCCGACCACAATGAACAGAAACCACGGAACTTAAATACACAGATAATTAACTCATATGACAAACAGCTGTGATGATTGGGATAGTGTCCATGGTGACAGATAGTGGCGGGAAACTAGACAAAGGAAGCACATGTGACTGAAGGTAACAAACTAAAAGTCCATGAAAAAGAAACTAATTGAACAGAATCGTGACATTAAGCCCCCTCTGGCAAGGCGCGTCCTCGCGCCGTGGAAGGATGAAGACAGATGGAGAGATGGTGGAGGTTTGGGAGGAGGACGAGGATGTGGCGAAGGGCTGGAGAGAAGGGGAGGCAGCTGGATGGCAGATGCAGGCAGATTGGCAGATGATGCAGGTGGTGGTTCTGGAGGAGGACGGCCGGCCGGGAGGGGGCAGAACATAAAAGTCCAGGGTGGTGCAGGGGGTGTAGAAGGCCAGGGAGGAGCCTGGAGCAGGAGGAGCCAGGTGGTGATCCAGAGACCAGCCAGGACGAGGCCCCAGGGCGGAGTTGAAGATGGGAGGAGCCTGGGTGGTGTCGACATGATGGATGACGACACCCTGGGGACAACCAACGGAGATGCAGCTGAGGATAGAGACCCAGAATAAGCCGATGAGCCCACGTGTAGTCGATGGTCAAGGAGACCGAGGAGGAGCCATGGTGACGAGCGTCCGAGGTGGAGGCGGAAGACAAGAGGGCAGAGGCTGAGCCGGTGGGACAGAGGACGGAGGTGGAGCCGGGGGGAAGGCGGAGCCAGACGGAGCCGAAGGTGCAGGCAGGTTGACGGCTGACCAAGGCGGAGCCGGAGAAACGAGGGAGAAGCTGTATGACTGTTGTCAGGGACTGTGCTGGTATAACTCACGCAAACACCAAGATGAAGAATACAAGGCAATCTTTAATAATTCCACAGGAAGAGAGGAACGTAACACACATCCAAATGAAGACGAGACCCGACCACAATGAACAGAAACCAGGAAACTTATATACACAGATAATTAGCTCATATGACAAACAGCTGTGATGAATGGGATAGTGTCCATGGTGACAGATAGTGGCGGGAAACTAGACAAAAGAAGCACGTGACTAAAGGTAACAAACTAAAAGTCCATGAAAAAGAAACTAACTGAACAGAACCGTGACAGTAATATTGAAGCTGCATTTTTTAAATTTAAAATATATTTACTTTTAAATGTAATGTTGAGTAACACACTACAGTTAAAATTATAATCAACTTTACATGTTGCTTTACATACTTTACATGTGCTTAAGTATGTTCACACATCAAAATAAGTCTACTTCTGTGAAGCATGACAAAAGGTTATTTAAAACATGATTTAAAAAAGTATTTTAAAGTAAAATTTGACATAAAGTGCACTTTTAAAAAGTGTTTAAGAATTATAATAATGAAAGTGTACTCTCTTTAAGTACACTTAATTTCATCATACATTATTAGCACATTTTTAAAAAATATATACTTCAATAGAGTTAATCAACAGCATGCAGTGCTATCCAAATCCAAATCTGTGCCCGGAAGTTGCACACTGTTCCTGTACCAATCCCCAACAGCAAAACAAAGCCTGGAACAATATGCAAAACACATACTGATACTGTATTACACATGAGGGAATGGCCAGTTGTCTTTGATAAGCGGGAATGTGCCTTGAATGGTTAACTGTAATATTTCCCAAGTGAAATTCTCTTATTTCATGCTCTATCCCACATTTGGAACATTTCAGCCGCCCTGGTCTGTGTCATGTGGTCATGATGTCACTGCACAAGCAGGCGGTTCAGTTTTGTGGTTACTGAGATCATAGTCACATTCCATGTCACCCATTTTATGCCTGGTGATGATGCTTTGATACTAATGCTAACAGCAGATTAGCATTCTGATTTTTTTTTCACTTGCGTCACAAGAGACAAGGACACATCTTGCTGATGGTTATTTCTGATTAGGACACTCAAATCTTTTCAGACATCCATTAAAAAACCCAGCTGGTCTTTGGGGAGACAGTTAGCTCCTTGAGCTGAAGTGCTTGATGTGAATAATACGAGTGTTATTTATCTCAAGCAGAAGAATACTAGAGCAGTCTTGCAAGGTCAGTACCCTACAAGCGTAAAACAATCGGACCAGTCACATTAACCTTTTGCTTTTCCTTCAGGCAATAGTTTGCCGGTTTCTCTCGGCTAGCTTTCAATAGACAATTGATATCTTAAAGAAAGATTTCAGGCAAGTTCATCCCAAGAATGATAACTATAGAGATAACTACAGTATAACGATAGTGTTCACATCAATGCATGATAACGTTCTGTTTATTAAAAGCGCACTGCAATTATGTCGTCTGCCACTTAAAATGCTCAAGCTTAAAGTCGGTAGATTCTGATTGGTTGTAAATGTTTTTAGCATTCATCAGATAGAAAAAAACTTTCTGCAAGTAATTCCAACAATATCGTTACGCTGTGTCGTTATCGTTAAAGTTTTTCTCATAGAATTAGAAGGATTATTAAAACTTTATAGTTATATTTATCATTAAACTTTTTGTCCTTGGTGTGAACGGGCCTTTAAAGGGATAGTTCAACAAGGTCCAGCTTCTGATGTTCATTTAAAGGTATACTCCACCCAAAAATGAAAATTCTCTCATCATTTGCTCACCCTCATGTCATCCCAGATGTACTATATAAGACTTGCTTTCTTCAGATGAACACAAACTGAGATTTTCCAAAAAATAATTAATCTCTGTGAATACATATAATGCAAGTGGATGGGCCCCTCAAAGTTTATGCTTCAAAAACCATGCAAAATGAACACGACAGTAATCCATGCATTCCCAGTTGATGAGTCAATGTCTTTTGAAGTAAAACTGAAGTCTGTGAGAAAAATAATGATTTTTTTTATCTTTTTAAACCGTCGCTTCAAGCACACTATGAACATTAGCACATTGTAAAGCGTGATGTATGCACGTTGTGAAACAGAGAGGATGTCACTTTTTGCATGAGTTTCAAAACATATAAGACTTTGATTCATCAGCTGGGGTTGTATGGATTACCTTCATTGTTGTTTTTGAAGCAACTTTTAGGAATCCATCCACTTGCATTAGCTATATGAACACAGAGATGGATTATGTTTTGAAAAATCTCTGTTTCTGTTCCACAAAAGAAAGAAAGTCATATACATCTGGGACCACATAAGAGTGAGTAAATCATGAGAGAATTGTCATTTTTTGGTGGAATATTCTTTTAAAAGCAACTGAACCAAACATTAATGTTAATTTTGGGCCGTATGCTCAAAGCCTATAACATGAACATGCTCAGAAAGGTTCCACAGAAAGGTTCCACTTTGCTTGATGGCATAAAAAAGCAGCATAATTCAACAGATCCCAAATATAGTGTCACATCTGCCTGAAGGAGGTCTCAGATGATGGAGGCCACTAAAATATACACGACAGAATCATCGCACCTGGACAACGGAGGCTTCACACCCACATGGGATACAGGTTTCAGTTGTCATCCACGTTATCATTTAGTGGGTGAAGTCAAGCTACTCTGACATTTTCCTTATTGAAGTGTAGAACTGTGCCACCTGTGCCATGCACATGCAATTAGACCCTTCGGGGGGGGCAGCGAACCTGTTCGCATCAGTGTTGCCAAGGACCAACTGTCATGCAGGTGAAAAACCTCAGCTGTCTATATACACAAATAGAGCATTGCAGTGATGATATATTTTTTGTAGGCAACCCCGAAGTCAGCATCACACTGGTTCCCTTGACAAACACCCAATAGGGTTTTTCCATTGGCTTTTGTAATATTGCAGAAAATAAGCTCTGTGACCAACAAAAGTTTTTGATTCTTACACATTTGTTTATCATGACAATCTTCATGAACTTTTGTGAATTTTGAAGCCTAAATACAGTCACCAGAAGTAAAAAGCAAACCATAGCCTATAAACAAACTACACCATGGTTGCATGACTTCAACATCACTAAGCTTTCAACAACTCTAAACCTTTGTTAGAATAGTTTCCAAAAGCGTGATCATAAAAACAACGAGGCTGTGAAAGCACACTAGTTAGTAGATGAGTTTACCAGTTCAACGTGATGATGTTTAATGTCCCCGACAACCTCTGTAGTCCCATTTAGCCAGCAACCACCTTTTGACATGCAAAATAACTAAAAGCTTTTAAAAAAGAAGCAATAATAATGTATTTTATGTTATAGAATAAAATGTGAAAATAGCTTGAGCTTGTGTTAACTGCATGCCTTATTTCAGGAATTTAACAAAAAATCCATCAAAAAAAAAAAAAAAACGAATGACGTCAGGACGACAAAACAGGAAGTGCTAAAATATATTAACAAATAAGACCTTATTGTAAAGTGTTACCAAAATTCTATGCTATTTTGACTAAAAATAAATAAATAAAACAATAAAAACTAAAATCAATCATTTTACAGTAAATGATACAAGTGAATTTAAGCAACACAACTGTAACAATGTTAAGGGCTCAGGGAAGAAGGAGGCGGGAACTGGCAAATGATCATCATAACTCTAATAATATAATATAATAACAACAAAATGAAAGTAAAATTAACTAAAACAAGACAACAACATGAAGTCCCAGGCCTGGCCCTCTCTCGTCCTTTTATCCTTCCAGTGCTCCTCCACGGGACTCGAGATCGGTGTGGCGCACAGGTGACACTCATTAACACTCGCACCACCAGCCTCACTCTGTTCCCACGACTCTCGGCCCCACCCTGCTTCTCGCCACAACATTACAATGTAGATTGAAAAATGGATAATCATTTTGATATTTGCTAAAGATTATATTAAACAGTGATAATTTGTTAATGTTTTTAGTGAGCGTTAGGTAGTCTGAATTGACAACAAAGGTAATTTAAATGTAAAAATAAGGGGATTTAATGAACTATCCTTTTAACACAGAAAACCAGAACATATGAGGACAAGAGCAACAGGTTTATAATATCTTTAGAATATGCTTCTGAAGAATTGGAGCTGTTGTCCTCTTGTGTTCTCCAGCAGGCCAGTTAATGCATCAGGAGGGAGGCGGCAGCTTGCAGAAACGCTCTGTTCTTCTCTTGGAGGTGACTGTAAAAAGCTCCAGGAAGAAGGCGTGAAAGCCTCCAGAACAAGCCCGGCTCCATATGCGTAGCGAGAGCTCCAAGACAAGCTCTTGCAGAGTGACATTTAGCCAAGAAGTGCATGTGAAAGCATGACCACTGAACTTCTGTGCTGGATTCCAAATGCCAATGTGTCCATTTATTGTGCAGACGCTCAGCCGATGCAAAGAGAGTAAAACTGAAATGTATCAAGTGCAAACAGCCACTGGAACCTGTGGCCAGACTATATAATGGCTGGTTGACCTTTAAGCATGAAAGGTTAGGGGGAAAAAAAACTTTGTAAATAGGATATTTAAAAAAAAAAAAAAATCACAGTTGTATTGCACACGCTCTTGGCTGTTTAGAAAAGTAAATAATTATTTGCAATTGCTGTATTTTAAACTACTTTTTTTTCTTTCAAAACTAAGCTCTGAAACTCATAAAATAAAATAATTTTCATTTTTCAGTCAAAGTTCAAACCACTTTAACACCAGCTGCATGCTACTCATTTCATCTCTGTGAACACTTTTTTTTTTTTTTTTAACAGAACGGCCAAACTAAAGCACTGCCCCTTACACAAAACACAGTTACAGTGTTTGCTTATTGCTGCTTGAGTTCCACTTTAAAAAAAATGTTTCCAATCACACCATCTGCAGGACTCCATTGCATGACATATTTGGCATCTCACTCTCAGCCTCTTTCCAAAACAATTCACTGGATGATAAACATGGGCAGCCATACTATCAGTAATTGTGTTACTGTTAATCTAATGTGGACATTGTTTTGAGTTGTTTATTCTGGTTATTTTAGTGGGCGTATATACGACATGAAAGAAATCCATACCTCTGTATATCTCATTAAAGATACCATTGTGCAGTTAGTGTAACTACAGTAAATCCATGGTAAATGTTGGTGATTTGTAGATTGAAAAGCCATCTATCTGGATCATTCATGGCACAATTTTTCACCTGTTATACCCGCCAGTGCTGTTGAGAATGTCAGTGTTATTTCATCTTGCTTTAATCTAGTTCAAATCAAGATATTTGTTTTCTTTGCAGAATTCAAGCTTTTCTCACTGGATCTCATAGCGCTGTTTAGTGGTCGTATGCTCAAAACTGAGAAAACGCATATGGAGCGCTGCGCTGCCGTTTGAGCCGAGCTGATAAGTGGCGCCGTTAAAGCTTTTCCGTTCCTCTTTTCCCGCATAAACTTTATAGTGAACATTTATCGATCTTTTGTTATAATTTTATCGATGAAAAGTATATTGCCATAATTATTATGATTTTATCGCCAGCCCTATCAACATTTCTTATTGCAGTATTCATTATAAAAACACTAATAATTTAGCAAATAAAAAAAAATCTATTTTTATACAGTACATTATAATATTGTGATGCCTAAACTCACTTGAAAAGATTGATTTTAGTGCTTTATTTATTAATTTATCTAGAGAAAATAGTATAAATATACATTTTAATATCTGCCATTAAACATTTATTGGCCATAACATGAAAATAATTGCCTGTATTGACTAGAATTTTAATATTTGTGCATCTGAACTGTGAGATAAAGTAAGAGCTACTAAGTGACAAGGGGAGTTCCTATTGAAAATCATTGTTTCAAATGACAAAAAGGCGGTTAGAAAAGGCTACTCATAGATATGCAAATTTAATCATGAGGGGCCCCCAAAAGGTGCAGGCTCCCCACCAGCTCTTTGAAGGCCTCCTGTACACCAATGCCTGAGTCATACAGATTTATACAAAAGCAGATGGCCTGCATGTGTGGACACAAACAATTATAATATATATTAATCACTCATATAGCATTGCTTGAAGGCACATTTGTAAAGGAAATGATCAATGCTTTATCATAGCGTTTGTTTGCTGACAAAAGTCAAGAATCAATCACATAAAACTCTGTTAATAGCAGCAAAACACTAATCAAACGAGGCAGGTTACAGTATTATAAAGCATGCAGTGTGTGACATGCAGACTACAGGACTTTTGCACTAACCAGACCATCTGGGCCTTTCATCACCAACAATATTTAACTGCACACACTGTACAATAACTGCACAATCTAACCATGGCCAGACTCCACAAGCCTGTCTTCAGCTTCAAGGCCTGATAAACCATTTTCTATCTACACCAAAGCAACAAAATACTAAAAAACAAACCCAGGAAGCATTCTAAATAACTACAGGACTGCCTGTTGTTACCGTCTAAAGGTGAAGAGACAACAACACCTGGTTGAGGTGTAAAGAGGCAATCATGAGGTGCAATGACGTGCGTTTCCAATATAAACCTGCAAGGAAGGCTGTCAATTACCACGGAAAATGACTTTGTTAAAACTGTTTACAGTCATACTCACCCTAGTGAAAAATAAATATACCAAAATGTTTTTGAAATACATTCATTTTATTTGTAATTATACTACAAATACATTTACATATTTATGTACTTAATATAAATACCTTGCAATTGTACTTTTGGTATACTAAATTGATATACATAAAATCTGCTAAACTGGAACAACTAATTTTGAACATAATGCACTTTAGTTATCCGGAAGTACTGCTGAGGTCCAACTAAAGATATACTTAAGTCTGAGCATGTTCATGTTATAGGCTTTGAGCATACGGCCCAAAATTAACATTAATGTTTGGTTCAGTTGCTTTTAAAAGAATATTCCACCAAAAAATGACAATTCTCTCATGATTTACTCACTCTTATGTGGTCCCAGATGTATATGACTTTCTTTCTTTTGTGGAACAGAAACAGAGATTGTGCTGAAATGGAACTATTGCAAGTATACCTCAGGTACACTTTAAATATCTTGCATTTAAAGACTGATATTATACATACTGTCCTTACTAATAGTGATATTAAAACACATTTTAGGCTTAATATCAAGAAATGTGCATTGTGCAAAAAAGAAGTACTTGAAATAAAGTATAATTATAATACTTGTATCTATAAGTCTCAAGCGATATGTCAGTAAATATGTTAATAGATTTGTATTTTGTACAATATTTATGAACTAAATGTACATTTTGGTATAGGTTTTTTGCAATAGGGCAGTTGAAGTCTAAATGGGGCAAGGCATTTTGGAAGCTACACTGGTTATATGAGCAGAAATCTGTGGCTCATATTTTGTTACAACACTATTTAAACTGTAAAGTCAAAATCTAAGGAGCCCCTAAAGGGACACTGTGATGTTAAAAAAACGAAAGAAATGAGATGGGAGGAAAAATTAGCCTATGTTTCAATGCTTTTGCATTTGGCATATAAGGTGGGTGGAAAAAAACTATATTTCAGGGGAATGCAACACTTTTGTGGGGACTTTTTTAGGTGGATGAACTTGGTTATGTAACCGGTTCTGTGTTACCAGTGTAATTTTTTATATCCCTTCATATGTTGTGCAAAAGTTATAGAATTTACACACAACGTCACATACAAACATACAATGCAACTAGTGTGATCCAATTCTTTTTAAAGAATCAAAAACAGCTGACTGAACCTGAAATATACAAAATGAATTAATGTACATAAAATATGCCAGTTTTTACAGACTTAAATGTACAAATTAGAAGGAATTAAAATTAATTCAAATAAAAATTTAAAGATTTAAAAATGTAAATTATAATAGTCAATATTACTTTCTGTTGTAACTGATAGCATTGTCAGAAATTTATAAACTTTCTTCTTCCACCACTGAATTAGTTTTTTTCTCTCGTTTAAAATGTAAATCTAACAAACATTAGTAAGGTTTAATTCAAAATATTTCATTTTTATCTTTAATTTTGCATCTCAAGTAATTATACTGTGTTTTAAAGATGCTTGAATATTTCAACTGGAAAACAAGACAAAAATACTGGTCCTGAAAATCCTTTCTGGAGTGTATATTACGCGATCAGTGGCAAGAGTTGAGCTTTCATCAGCCTCTCAAATGTCATTTCATTCGCTGGCCTGCGATCTTTTCACTAGACGCTCTGAAAGGACCATCTGTGTGGACAGTGCAGCCGTGACTGTCCAGATGTCCACTAGTGAGTGGGCTGATAGCACATCAGCAGGGGTCATTTCCACTTCATCAATGAAACACACAAAAGAAACGTCACTGGGAAACAAAGAGGTGGAACTGGCAGATGCAGCAGTGAGTAAGAGAACAGGAACTACAAAGAATGATCCAGAATAGCCTGATGCTTCAGTCAACCCACTCACTCTTCTACCATCCCGACTCTTACAACATAAATCCTGCACTGAGCACATCTGTCCACTAACTACATTAACGTTTTACAATCACCTCAGTGAAAAACGAGAACAATACCCACAGGAGGTTTGATTAAGTCACACATCATAAAACTCTTAGATTGGCTGACTACTACAGCCGTGTTGCTTTGGTTTTGTATGGCCCACAAATTTAGGGCCTCGTAAAAACCGTGCAAATTTGAGCAAATTGTTCAGCTTTTTGTGCAACATAAATAGAGCTAAAAAATTACCAGCTCTTTGAATGCTGGAGGTCTGTTATTTCTTACAGTCATTGACTGAATCATATCTACCCCTTTGTGACCATGATAATATGATTCAAATTCAGACAGGATCACAAAAAACATGATTCATCACTATACACAAGACCGTGGATGGCAGAAAAAGTTATCATTCTCTTACCAAATATGGTATTTCCCTCAAGATGATAGGAAATAGCCAAGACCAACTCTGAGTCTAGGGTTAGTTTATGGTTAGTTAGATGAAAATTCTGTCATCATTTATTCACCCTCATTTCATTCCAAACCTGTAAGACTTTTAGTCATCTTTGAAACACAAAGAAGATTTTAATGAAATCTGAGAGATTTCTGTCCCTCCATTGACAGTCCACGCAACTGCCACTTTGACGCTTCAAAAAGTTCATAAAGTGATCGTAAAAATAATCGATATCGCAGTTTAGTCCAAATAGAGACACGATTGCTTTATATGATGAACAGATTTAATTTAGGCTTTTACATACGTGTCAATAAAGTAAATTTTAGTTAACTATAAATGCTTGTCAGTACATTCAGCAATATACTTTAACCATATTTCAAAGACACCAGAAGTAATGGTTACACTTTTTTTTACAGTGCATTTACTTACAGTGTACTTACCCAAGAAAGTACTGTAATATAAGGTAACTACATGCGTTAAGGTTAGGTTTAGGGGTAGGTTCAGGGTTAATACCTAGTTATAACCCAGTTACTGTAATTGCTACATAGTACATAGTATGTACATGCAGAATAGGACTGTAAAATAAAGTGCTGCCGAAGTAATTATGAAATTACATGCAGTATATGTACTTAATATGCACTCAAGTCCTACTTAAGTGGGTAAAATAATTCAAATTCACTAAAATTCAATATAAATATAAATTTAATCTACGATAATTAATTTAATTTCAATTAGCATGCAATCAAGTGTCTGAAAACATTACATTCAGATCGCACATAAGTATATATTTAAAGTATATTGTTTTCATATTAAGTACTCTTTTACTTTACAAGGGATACTATAAACATACTGTAATATCAACAATTAAAAGCATATCAGTGCATATTTAGTAAGTTGGTCATCCTGATGAACAACAATGTGAACTTTTCAGAGGTTAGCCAATCAAAAAAGAGCTAATTTACCTTGAAGAAGTCTTACAGTGCCAATACAGAAAATGGTCATTTAAAACCAAATTCTAACTGTTTTTGGTGCAAGAAATCTTTTCCAGCATTATAAGTGGTTTTCAAGAAAAAATAAAAAGCTATAAAAGTGAACCTCAAAATGGAGGAAGATCTGTAGTAGACACTGCATTGAGTAATACTAGTATATTCACGGATGAGAGCTTATGCTAGTGGCCCTCTATGGATTTCACCAGCATCAGCAATTGAAACTGCACAGACCAAATGACAAACAAACACAATTTGTACCACCATTTCACACTGAATACTGACTAGCCATCTGTCAGAGGGAGAAAACAACATGCTGAAGCCACAGATGACTTGGCTTGTGGTTACAGCCCATGTGTACTACCCAGCTATTAGGAAAAACAGGATGCAATGCATATGGATTACATCAGTGAAAACAGTCTTTCCTCTGAATATATAAGGAATCAGTCTTAGTGAAGAGCCGAGGATGGTCCTTCCTCAGGGAGGAGATGCTAGCATGTGAGTCAGCAGACTGCTTCTACTATGGCTTGACACAGATTTGTTTCTTGGTCACCAGCACACTATAAGCCTAGCAGTGGGAGTTTTGTCCCAAAAATTGCCACTGCGTGCTTCCTAAGGACCTCTTGCTAATTGTGGAAACACGCAATGCTTCTGTGAGCTCTGAAATAGATTAAGAGAATTTTTGCCAAGATTAGAGCACTGTAAGTATATATACTAAAGTCAAGACGTCCTCTTAAGTCGAAGCTAGCCCTTACGGGGAAAAAAAAAAAGTAAATTTTATGAAGTATTCTTTATGAAGTATACTACTATCAATGTACTAGTAGTAAACTTGTAAGTTTACTATTTCAATACTGCTTGGGACTAAATTGGCCCACTTTTTAGTATATAAAAGTAAATGTTTAAGTGTACTATAAGTGTAACAGTAGTAAACTTTAAGTGCACAACTAGTTCGCAATTACGTTTCTCATTTGTACTGCATCTGTTCTACAAATGAACTTATAAGTATACTAGTAGTTTAATCATTTTAATACTCGTAGTTCATTTTTTTAGTTTATGAAAGTACACTTTGAAGTAGGCTATACTCTCAGTAAACTACTAATTTTATTTGTTACACTTACTGCTCTTAAATGTTAAAGAGATAAATAAAATAAATCCTGTCATCATTTTCTCATCCTCATGTCGTTCCAAACTTGTATGACTTTCTTTAATCTGTGGAATACACAAAAAATATATATATTTTTGTGCATAAAATGAAAGTCAATGGGGCCCAAAAACAATTTTTTAGTTCCACAGAAGAAAGAGACATTCAGGTTTGGTGCTCCTTTGTGAAAAAGAAGTACATTAAAAAGGGTACTTATTGCGGGAATATAATTTGCTGAATATAATGTTTTTGGACACTTAATTGCATGTTGATTGTCATTAAATAAATTAAAAAATATATATATTCTGACAAATGTATTTCAGTGTATCATGATGAACAAAATGAGTAAGAATCAAAACAATCAAAACTTTTGTTGGCCACAGAGCTTTTTTTCCTGCAAAAATACAAAAGCCTTTGGAAAAATCCCATTAAAGTACACTAAAGTGCACATTCAATACAATTAATTGCACTTCTTTTTTCACAAGGAATAACATGAGGTGAAGTAAATGATGACAGAATTTCTTTTTGTGTGTGAAGTTTCCCCTTTTAGACAATATGACATTTTCATCAAACTGTACTTTCATCCCCCACATAGCATATAGCGTCACATAACATATAGCGTCTAAACTGACTAGGGTCTGTTGCGTTGCTTTGTCATGTGCTTGCATAACCCTTGGAAAACTCTCTGACCATTAACCGCTAGAAAAACAAACATGACATTGAGATACACTGAGGTTAGTGTGAATTATGCAAGGATATTAGATATAGCCTGAAACAACTGAAAGTCAAATTAGCTATGACACTGCCTTCAAGTCGAGTGGTGGTGGGGGTGATCTGTGAGTGACATTTCTTCCTGACTCCTGTCCCGAATGACAGGAACATGTATATTTCAAACAGAAAAAAACATCGCTGTGAGCAAGTGCTAGGCCTGGAAAAGCACAGAAAAAGAGTGACAATGAAAATAAAATGTGCCATGTGTGTGAATGGAAACAGGCAGAGATGGTGAATGAGAGAGAGAGAAAAACAGGTGGGAAAACAGGACATACTCTTTGTATGTCTGCCAACCAAGACTATTCATCAAGGCTTTGAGGAAAACCCTCTGCTTGTGTGTGCTGTTGCCCTAACATTGAATTGAAAAATCCTCAGAGCTTCAGATCAAGATAATTTGTCTATTTTGAAAATCTGTTGATTTGTAATTGATATTTAATTTATCCAAAACGGCTTGAAGCATTAGCTGAACTGTATCATAATACTAGACATACAGTAGTGTCTAGTGTTGGCAAGGATCTCTATTGTTATGGTTCATGTAGGGTTTCTTAGGATTCCTCTAAAAATAACTATAACAATAGTGACCCTTTTGCCTATTTTTATAATATATTTTGCCATTTCAATAACAAACTACACTCTAACTGATAATCAAATACTTTGCATGTGATTTATCCCCGGTTTCAGAGACAAGGCTTAAGCTTAGTTCCAGACTAAAATGCATAATTGAGCTGTTTTAACTGAAAGCAAATTGCAAAATATTGACTTAAAATATGTCAGTGCCATTGTTTTGTCTCAAGATGCACACCAGTAATGTTTTTTTCTAAGGCATGTTCATAAAAGCTACTTGAACTACGGCCTAATCCTGACTTAATCTAAGCCCTGTCTGTGAAACCAGGCCTTAGCATGTTAGTCAACACATAAAAATAAGCATGACAAGATGAATAATTTAACATGTACTTTAAAGTAAAACTTTAGTAAGTGTGTTGAGAAACAGTCATGAAAGTGTACTCTCTTAAGCACACTTAATTAGCCTTTTATTTCATTAATATAATATTATCTTCAAGAACAGTTTTTTAAAAAAAATATATACTTTTAGAGTTTGATTTACACTACAAGCGCACATTCAAAACAATCAAGAAATTATATTTACAATGTAATAGAATTGATATTTATTACAAAGAAGGGCAAATGGTGTTTTCAGTTTGAGTTGGTTTGAGTCCAGAAGTTTTGGTTTCAATCTCAATCAAAACGTTTGTCACTATGAAATACCTAAATAAAAGTCCCTGTTGAGCACATACATTAACCTTGATTTTAGCTCAACTGCAGTACTATGATGTTCATGTGTTTCTGGGGCACTGAAATCTCAGAAATATGTCACCAGTGCCGTAAGTAGGAGTTGGAGAGATTCACGCTCCATTCTGTCCAACTCTGCGCTGTGATCACAGGCCAGCGCTGATGCCATTCTTGTGAAACTGCCTCCATCATCAGGGGCAAATCCTGTTATCCACGCAAAACACCCACAGAAGCTTCCAGACCGTTCCTAAGGGGAAATGAATCTGGGTGGACTTGACAACTAATCTCAGGCCCTGTAGGTTCAAAAACTGGGTTAAATGAAACATCCTTACTTTTCAGGACTGGATTATTCATGAGGTTTCTCATCACAAGTGGGATTTGTTATGGGATCAACACATGGACACATGGGTTCGGGTACGTCAATCAGCAATTTGCTTCGGTTCTTTGTTGGTTTGCTGTGTCTCTGAATGGCTCGACCAAGATTATATTAAATATGGGTTTGCTTGTCGGGCTGTAAAAACCAAGGAGGCCTTTAGAGCCTGGACGAAACCAGGCGAGAAGAATTGTTTTAAAGTACAAGTGCATGTCCGGGTCAATCCTTGGTTATATTTATCTTTAGGTACACTTTTATCTTGAAGGGTGATCAGAGATTGGATCCAGATTGAAAAAAATTGCAACATCCCTCTTCCGTTTTCAATTACAGTCCCAGACATTTCATGGCTAAATTTAGCTGGGACAGTTATCTAGACTCCTGAAGCCACATCAATCACGGGTCTTAACTCTTGGAATGAAGGTGAGATATCCACTGTGGCGTTTTTATTCTTGGACAAGGAAAGGCTTCAACATTAGTAGACCTTTTCTTGTTCAAACAATTCCCCAAAAAAAACAAAAAAAAAACAGCTGGCTTTGATAAAGGGATGGAAAAACGTGAACAAAAGAATCAGTAATGTATCTATTGAGCCTTATGAAAAGGAACGAGGAAGTCCTGACTTATATAAACCCACCCTGACTCAATGTGTCACCAAAAGGAAGGTTAGCGCTCTCATTTTTGAAAAACCTGTCTCATTCTGTTATCTCATTGAAAACAGACACAAAGTACCTATCTTTTTTGTGCAGATCTAACTCTGGCTCAGTTTCTGGCCCTGTAGGACAGAGGAATGAACTTAAAGGGCCCACCATCAAAAAATTGCTCTCTCAAGAAGAAAGATTTTAAAGCTGTTGATGTTCCATTTGGAATCTAGACAACTCTTCCACACTGAGGCAGTTACATATTTGTTTATAAATGCTTGTTTGTCAAATTACATAATGTTTATCTTTTGTCTAGATGTATTAATGGGGTATTTCACGACTGGCAAAATGGGCTTTTTTTAAAAAAAACTGCTGACTATGCAGTAGAAAGGTGATTTATAAAAAATAAAATAAAATAAAATAAAATAAATAATTGGTACTACCTGACTTCAGAAAACAGAAAAAAGGCTGTTGTCTTCCCTTTTGCCAAATAGGTAGGAAAACTTCAGCACCCATAATGCACTGGAAATTTTGTCATCCAAGGCCACTCCCACCTGTCTGCTATGAATATGCTTACCAGAGTCAAATACTACATAGTTTTAGTAGGAAATACTTCTAAGCAAACTTTTTATCATAATGGTGTCAACTTGTATTGTTCCTGGGTGCAAGAATTCAAAGATTAAACATTTTGCGGGAGTGAGTTATTTTCGGTTTCCAGTGAAGAATCCAGCACATTGTAGACAGTGGATGAAGGCTGCGAAGAATTGTAAATATGGAGAGAACGGCACTACGGAAAATCTGAAAAACCTCTGTGTTTGTAGTAAACATTTTAAACTGGATAACCACGAACACAGTGTTTTAGGCCACACGGAGGGGGAAAAAAACTGAAAGAAACTGCGGTTCTGTCAGTTCCACCCAAAACCCCAAAGCAAAAAGCCGTTGTGTACAGGTAAAAAAAGCTGTTGCTGTAGTGTTCCATTTTTGCCATACTGCTGTTTAAAGAGTAGACAAAGTAATATACCATTTTCAACCTAATATAAACCTACCCTTACAATGTTCTGTTAATAACCCTCTATTGATCCAACTGTCTGTGGAAGTATAATCTGTGGTTTTCATGAAAGCCCTGGAACTGTCAAAAGTCCACTGGATGATGTGCAAAAACGTGAATTTCAAGGTCCAGGTAACACTGAGAACTAGTAAATATTTTTAATTTACATATACTACTGACATTGTAACAATACAAAGTAGGTTGAAAATCAGCAAAGTTACACTTTAAGTAAATCACAAATACATTAAGCAATTAATTCACACATAAAATGAAAATACATCATAAAATACATCTGTTCTAGATGAGCAAGTTTTCCCTTTCTGAAGTTTTTTTTTTTTGTAGGAATTAAGTAAAAAATGCCATGTGGTGCCAATATTAACCAATATTTAGACACTTTTGACCCTTTTATGACAAGGCAAGGTTAGTTCAGTTTGTAAAATGTCATGTGGTGCGACTCCCCCCAAAAATAATTTCTGAATTAATAATTCATGATATTTGTAAAAAAAAAAAAAAAAAAAAAAAAAAAGATCATATATACAGTAATATATACCAACTTGGCAAATACTAAATTTTTCTTAAAGAGTTTTCCTTTTCTTTATTATGGACACTCTTATTTGTCAATATGCCTTACACAAGCTATGTCAGAGAATGCTGAAAATCCATTTAATTTAAATGGGCATGGTGTGTCACAAGGACGTACAGAAAAACAGCAAGAGTTTGCAAAAGTGAAACTCTGCCATATCCAACCAACAATAATTCAACTTTGGCTGCACACTTGGAAAAAAAAAACACATTGTGTACATTTATGGCTGTGGTCAGCATTTGATATGTTCTTGGCCATTTCTAACAAGTCCAAATGGCATTCTTTGCCAAAACCAATTTGTAACGTGACCAAGAAGGGAGACAGGAAACAGCAAACACAGGTGGAATGTACCGAGCTCCATTCTGACTGATTGATGCCTGCAGGGTATTAAAATTCCACTGCGGCAATCCGGTTGCCCCCACCAGAGCAGAAAAGAGATCCCTTGCCAGGAATGACGTGGCCTGGTGCAGTTTCATCTCGCTGCTAAAGGCCGTTAGTATTGCCACCAAAAGTCAGTGCAAAAGAATCAGCCATTGGCTGGACACTGGGTGGGTGATCCGATGGGGTTTAAGTTATACCCGGTACAAGAGACAGAACAAACAGTGATGAATTAGGCGGGGGAGATTTGGATATACTGTCTGGGTGTAGTCGTTTTTATATCCGGCCAGAAAGAAGAGATCAGAGCGTTGACTCTATGGCCTGGAATAAACCGGTGCCCATCAATCCACCCCATGCCCACTCTGCCCAATCCATTTAAGCAGTGTGCTTACCTCAGCAAAACGCAGCTTGAGCTAAGGTCCACAATCATTCTCATATCCACAGATCATATTCTCTCAGTCTTTCCCCTCTTAAATCTTCCTCTTAGCTTCATTTTTTCAAACCACCAAAGTTCTCAAATGTAAAATGTCTTCATAATCAGCAGGAGGGACAACATCCACAGGAACAGAAACACAAAGACAATCAAACTTAAGATGCAGAAACAATGTTGCTTCTGAGCCATTGCCTTAAAGAATCAATTGTGTTTACATTATTGATGCAGCCTGCACCATAAGTGCCAATCTGTTGTGCCACTTTGCTGTAAATAGCTGAATAATACTGAAATACTGGTACTATGATAATGATGACACTAAAACAATATTATTAGCAACTTGCAGCCATATATTAGGTTTAACTATCAGTTTACACTACCATATATAAGTTTGAGATAAGTAATACTATTTAAAAGAAATGAACACTTTTATTCAGCAGGGAAACATTACCAAATCTTACTGACCACAACCTTGAACAATGTGTATTGTGTTTATTGTATTTAAATGCTCTTTCAGAAATCTCAATATCAAAAATATCAAAAATGTCTGAATAATTTTTGGTTTGACTGTACATAAACATAATGCCTGTTTGAAAATTTGTTTAGATGTTTTTGGAGACGTGAGCTCCAGGGCTTCAGCGGCCGTTTAGCACTCGTGTACCAGCCGAGAACAGCTTTATCTCGGCCAGTCCTTCAGGAATTAGCTGCTGGCTCTTAGATAGTGTTTAAACATGAGGTATAATTCATTTTGGGTAGATCAAACGGGCAGTCTTTGGTCTTATTAATCTATTACTTGTTCAAGAGCAAATCGATTTGGCTAAAGGCAAAGTTAAGTTTCATAACTTTATATTTTATTTAACTTTAATCCTGTACTAACAAGAGTGCTGCTTTTGTACTTTTAAATGAATTGTTTGCTCATGTGCATTTGTGCAATACTCATTCATGCATATTCATGTCATTTAAATCATGTGACATTTAAATTTTGATTGGCTCAATTAGCTTGCAGCTCACTTGATCAATAGCTTCAGCAGAGGCTTTCTGAACGCGATTCAGCATTTGCTCTGCCGCTCTGTGGGTGTGGGGAAATAAATCTGGCCCCAATTCCCTAATCCCCTGTCACAGAATATCTCCTGTTCCTCTCAAATATAAAATCAAAAAGACCAAAACTGGTAGTACAAATCACTTGAGGTACAGTCATGTGGTTAAATGATTCTGGAATAAAAAAAAAAATTAAAAAAAATCTTGCCTGATCTGAACCCATTTCATTATAATTTGGGTGAAATGACATAAAAAGGGTTCTCAATAGCATCTCTGCCTAAATGTTAATAAGGACTAGGCTAATTCCCCCGGAAGCTCCAAAGAACCTGACCTAAATGGTAAAATTACTCATATGCATTTTGTGTGTGTGTGTGTGTGTGTGTGTGTGTTTAAACTGTGTCATTCCTGCATATGTGGGGACTTGTGTAAATCTGTGTCCCTAATTCTCTGGGATTGATAAAGATTACAGTGTTGAGGGATTTGGACTTCTTTCAATGGAAGGTACAGAGCCTGTCGGAGCCAACAGGTAGTGTCCAAAACCGACCACTGACTGCCATTGGTCTAAATATACTGATGTACTGATTCCAATGTTATGGTTGCTATCTTGTCCCTCCAGGCTGGGAGCCTGTCTGGCCGCCTGTTTGTTTAATACACAGCCTGCCTGCCAAAATGTGCCCTTTAGACAAATTATGCCCTCTCAACATGGTGAGTAAGTCCAAGACCTTGATTTACTGAGTTAAATCATCAAGAGATAGAGACTGGAACCATATGTCTTTGAAAAAAATTAATGGCTCTTTGTGTACCTTTGTGAAAAAGAAATGTGCATAATTGTTTTGAATGTGCACTTCTAGTGTACTTCAAATTATAAAGTTAGTACACTTTCATGATTGTTTCTTAACACACTTAAGTACACTTTTAAAAATGTACATTGTAATATTGCCAAATTAAAAGTCTTACTTTTAAGTACATTTTAAATCTCTTTTAAAAACCTTGTCATGCTTTAAAGCACACTTACTTCGATGCTGACTAACATACTAAAGCAAGAATGTACTTGATTATCATTTTAACTGTAGTTTAATATATTTTGATTGTACTAAATTGCAACTTCATCATAATGTGTAATTGTTAAGTTTAAAAAAAAAAAAAATACTATGTTAATAATAAACTATAATTTAGTTTACCATAAATGCTTGTCATTACATTTGGCAGTAGGTTTTAACAATATTTCAGAGACAGTAGAAGTAATTATGAAATTACATATCAATATGTACGTCCTACTTAAATGGGTCAGAAAAAGCAGTCTAATTGCATTTAATAAAAATTTAAACTATAATGGATTTTCATTTAATTGGAAGTAACATGCAATTAAGTGTCTGAAAACATAACATTCAGTTCACACTAAAGTATATTCATTTAAAGTATATTATTTCTATAATAATTACTCTTTTTAAAAGCATGCTAAAGTGTACTTCTTTTTCACAAGGGCATATAAACAAACCTTATATCTAAGCTAACTGCAAGGAAACTATCAATCTGAAAATAAAAATCAGCCATCCAACAGTTAAAGAGGAGGTGAGAATTTTTCCATATGATAAAATATGTTCTCCTAACGTAATATGCTGAGACAACTATACACTATCACAACTATACACTATCAAAACACTGCATCCTGACAGGCCCGACAAAGCAACTATGGCTCAACCAATGCTGTGATCTTTGGGCCAGATCTGTTTGTATGACCGTGCTTATTAAAAGAATTATTATAGGTTAATTGTTTCCACATTAGTTGGCTAAAAAAGAAGAAAGGTAACACTTTACAATAAGGTTCATTAGTTAAACATTAGTTAATGTATTAACATGAACTAACCATGAGCAATACATTTGTTACTGTATTTACTAATCTTTGTTAACGTTAGTTCATGAAAATAAAGTTGTTCATTGTTTGTTCATGTTAGTTCACAGTGCATTAACTAATGTTAACAAGATTTTAATAATGTATTAGTAAATGCTGAAATTTACATTAACAAAGATTAATAAATGCTGTCGAAGAGCAGTTCATTATTAGTTCATGTTAACTAATGTAGTTAACTAATGAACCTTTTTGTAAAGTGTTACCAGAAGAAATATGCAAACAGCCATTTTGAAAGTTTTTTGTGTATGTCAAAGTGATGGCTGGGTAACTACATAAGTTTTTTGGCACACATTTCTAGTGATGTTTGGCTGAAACGAAAAGTAATTTGTCTGAAATAGTTTGGGAGGGCCAAATCATTGACTAAAACAGTTGGCAGTAAAAAGAAAAAAAAAAAAAAAAAAATTAACCATGAGTTGCAATATGTAAAACTTTCTGGCTGAAATATTGAAAGGTGGCTCACCACCAAAGAACTTTGGTTTATTTACCTGTGAACACGATAATTCAGTTATCCAAATTTAATTACTGAAACGTTATTTTCGGTTTTTGGGTAAATGAAAACTTGAATTTTGGTTTCAGTATTTTGGTTAAAAATTCGTTTTGGTGCATCACTGCACATTTCAACCATTGACAAGGTTGATATGAAAATTCACAGTTAGTGTGTGCAGACAAATACTACATACAAATCAGCAAACTATAAATTAGGAAATCTCACTTTTATATTGTATCAATGCCTGTTTTTAACACACGTACACACACACACACACACACAGACAAAACAGAAATCTATCAGACTAAGTAGACTTACAACCAACTACTGGCCTCTGTGGTGAGTTAAAATAGCTAGAACTGCTAATTTTGTCATTAAGAGTACACCTTCCTCTTCCTTAAATCCCCCTATATCAGCTGACAGGCGAGCAAACTTCTCTTGTTGCAGGATTCAGAATTAATCTTACCGAATGTTATTGTGGATGAGAGCGAGGCTAAGCACACAGCCAGATGGTCTTCACAGGGGCACTCAGAGCTCACTGTGACACCAGCCTCCACTCTAGCCGCACAAAACTAACTATACAGTGCACTGAGTTGTTCACATCAACATATCACACTCCACTTTAAAGTAGAAATCTGTGCATGTGTAAATAACAATGTCTCTAATTCACTAACTGTGCATTTTTAAGTGTAAAACCTGAGTGCAAATATTTTCACACAAATCATGATTCACCAATACATTTTTTTAACTTCTAAATTTAGGATAAAATATTGAGGCACTCCCAGTGGCCTTAGAAACATGAAGACAAAATGTCTATTGACAGATTACTATTAGAAATGTGACCCTTTAATGAGTCTTCTTACTTATTTCACAGTTAGAAGTAAATTGGAAGAAAAATTGGTGTATGGTGTTATAGCTGAATTTGGTTTAATAGTTCAACTGGTTTTAAGAATGCCACGCTTGGCTTTAATTTAGATTCATATGCATGAGGTTGTGCCCTTATATAGAGATGGCTCCCTCATTTAAAATAATCTGGATTCATCATCATCAAAACGATGAACTATAATGACACTGCAGAACAGCGACCTGCATTTAGTATTTAAGTATTACTATTTAAAGAGTTTGGCAGATATCTTCAAAGCTCTAAACATGCTAAAATCTAATTTAATAGTGTTTATAATGACAGGGCGAGAAAGTCTTTTACCAAATTTGTCTCTTATTTGCTCTATGAACAAGCTCCGCTGTAGGAAACGTCTTCAAAGATAAAAGGCTCTTCACGATGGCATTCAGATTCAAAGCTCACCTCTCCTCCCCTGTCTCAGATACTTCTGAGCTTTCAACCGACACCCACACTAAGCAAATCATTTCCCATAAATCCCTGAGTCTCATCCACTAACATGAGCCTGGTCCCTGTCAGAGACATAAATATACATTTTCAAAAAGGATTAGAGCACATTTTTTCAGCACAGATTTCAGCTGTTGCCATTACAGCTTAAAATAAGATATTCTAGAATAGAATCCAGGGCAGAAAACTGAAAATATCACTGAAAATAAAATCAAAGATAATAAATACACTCAAAATAATTTTTCATATCTTCGTTGCTGATCAGTGAGAATTGAGTTATGATTTCTGAAATAAAGAAATTCATGTTGGTGCTCTACATGGAACATGTTGTGTTGGACGTTTGTGCTTTTTGCAAAGTAACAAAGTATGTACCTCATCTCAAATTCATACCGCACAGACCACAAAAGATCTCCCTCAATCAGAATCTAATTTCCAGAAACGTCACAACCATTTGACATTTTAAGTGAGGAAAGATGATTTTAAAGCTTTAACTTGTGCAGATGGTTATCGAGACTCCCCATTGAGAGCCCATAGCAAGATGAATGACCTTGAATGAAGACCGACTCTAAAAATAGATCCAATCTCAGTAATGCAATGATGTCCATGCAATGATGTAGGTGCAAAAAGTAAACCTATGGAGCCCATTTAGTAATGTAGCATGCTTTCTTGTCAATGTTATTATAAAGCATTAGACAATTTTTTATGGAAAAGCAGTGATGCACAAGGTCTATTTTTATCATTCAAGCAGAGAGTTTAATTATATAGAGTTCAAACACTAATCGACACCTTCAAGAGATTCAGTCAGTAGGTGGTAATGTGCAACCAGCCAGCCATTATGGCAAAATATGCGAAAAGGGGGTTCTGAATGTGCTTATTACAACCAATCGACGGTATATCACACTACAAGTCAAATAAATAACAAATAAATAACTATATGAAAATTATGTATAGTTCTGACTTCAAATTATTTAACTGTGAAGTGTAAGAAATGAGCACAGAGTGATATGAAAATAGCATTAGCAGCTATGTATGAAAGGAGATTCCTGATGTAATAGTAAATTAGGGGCCATTATACAAACATATTTTACCTCAGAATTCTGTGATTGACCAATCAGAAGAAAGTTTTCCAGAGAGCCGTGTAAAAAAAAAAAAAAAAAGCCCACCTTCATGTTCATGTCAGCAAGGAACTGATCTGAGTTCTTAGCTCAATGCTAAGCGTGTTTTTCAATGCTATCACTGGGAGATTTTTTCCAGAGAGTAAAAAAAAAGATTAACTTTTCAGTTGACCAAACTTACGTGACCCAAAAACAGCTAAACCGGCTCTTCAGTTACATAATCAGAGCAAATTGTGCCCATGTCCTTTTGAATGGAGACAATGTTTTGTTTAATACCATTTTAAAGCACCCTAGAAAATTTTATGCTATTTCGCTAGTCTGCTTCTAAGAAGCACTGCCAATGAAGCACTTATATTGTCCTGAATAGAAGGCAGTTTTAAATCTTGCAAGTTAATTCCCTTACACTTGTTCATGTTTGACTGTTTAATATGAGAATGGCCTCAAAAATCTGTACATTCACTCAGACCTACTTAGGGAGGTATTTCGGAGATTGTTTTAACTGGGCTAAGGGAAATGTTTCAACAATAAGTTACTTATTTCCAAGATACATGTTCTGTCAACTGGTTTAGTTGAAGAATTACAGATTAAACAGAGAAGTGAACCATCACAAATATTCACAGGCAATGGCATTAGTGACCACTACATGTTGGTCTTCTGTTCACAGCTAAAATTAGACCAACTAACAAAACTGAAATGAATGGACAGACCAATGCCAAATGACAAAGAGCTTTTTGATGTGGGGAAGTCAGTGGCTGTTACCAGAGGGAAACTGGGAAACTTATTTTAGCAGAAGAGTTTCCTGATGGGAAGTTCCATCAGGTCAGAACCTAGTGGGATCTCGCTCTCTGAAAGCTCATTTTTGTCTAATGAAATTTTGGATGAATCTTCAAACAAATCTTTGTTAATGTCACCTCACTATGCAATTAAACAGGTCTGAAAGCCTTGGAGCTTGCATTTTATGTTGAACCTCTCCATAAAATGCATCATCAGTGGATATGTTTTAAGAGTTTAGTTTATTGGTGCATCCACAACACATTAGCAGAGTTGTTATCATCCAACTGTGATCTCATAGCTCTGTCTATCGTCCAGATGTAAAAGTGCCACGTCATCATAATCACCCTTATCACAGTTACCAGTTTCTCAACGATGCAGCTAATTCAGTGCAAGAAGGTACTGCCAGATGTTCAGCCCCATGAGAAGCCACAAGGAAGTCCATCTGAGACAAATCAGTCACTTCGTCTTAGACCTTTCATAAACATTGTCTGAACAAAATATGGAAATTTAATATGGAAATTTATGGCCATTAATGTTTTTTCAGTTCCTAGAGAAACAATATGCTAGTTTCATATGACCACATGACCTTGTCTTTATTCCACATTATTGTGCAAGCAAAATGTGTCCATGAAATATAGCCTGATTTTTATAATGATTTTAATTTTGCCAAAACAAACATAAGATTTGCCAATGGTTATCACCTCTATGCGGTTTCACCGCCTGTCGCAGTTCTTCGACACAACTTGTCAACGCCACAAATTAGTAAAGCAACAGTTTACCACCATTAAAGAATCATTAGCTGAAAGCACAAGCACAGAGTCAAACCACACCAATGCAGCAAAAGCAAAAAGATTTTTCAGTCTTGTTTCATTTCCAGTAGAGTTTAAATATGGAATCACATTTGCTGAGGTTATGAAAACAAACTCCCACAAAAAAAAAAAAAAGAGTTCTCGTTCCTCCTCAAAATCTTCTGCTGCAAATAACAGTCTGCATGTTCAAAATGCTAAACTTTGAACACACATACAGCTTGAGAATTTTGTGACCTGGATCAGAGCTGGGATGTGGACATGTTTGCACTCCTGTGGGTCAAGAGCTAGGCAAGGGGCCGCCTTTGTTATTAATATATGCCACTCACAAGGAGAGTAGAAGGAAAAATAGGCAGCCATGATCTGAATCATCTGCCTTTCACAGACAGCCTTGAGTCCATGAAGAGAGAAGCCAAAGTATCATCTACCCACACAGCGCACCACTATGTCTGGGAAGTGATAACACTTCATGTCCTCTCTTCAATTACACTGCAGTCAGACTGCATTTCTTTCAGTATGCATCACAACTGAGCTATTACATAGTACAGCTATAAATTTAAGATCAGTTTTAGTTGGAAATACAGTGTAGTTGGAAATACGGTGACATCACTGTATTTTATTTATCACATTTTAATGTGCCCACAGCTTTAGACTTACTCAACACAAATACCTGATAACAGATGCTTTGATATTCGCAAAGTCATTTTATGCGTCGTTGCATTCCAAAATGTGTCAGACTGCAATCATGCATAATGCAAAAATATGTACTGCATTCTCAGCGTTGCCACAAGGGGCGCTGTAGTGGTTATTAGCATAAAAAAAATGTTTGCATTAAGATAAACGCTCTGATTGTGGAAAAAATAATAGCATCTTCACTGTTCATTATTAATTCAACACTTCATCTACAGTGTAGTTATCTACTTTAGTTAGCAGCTTGCAGTGTAGCTAACTTTTTTAAAAGGGTAGTTTGACTGTAGTTGAACTACTGGATTTTCCAGATTACAAATTAAGTTTTTTTTATCATCTAAAATGTGCTGTGAATTAAAGTATTTTAGCATACCATTTGGTTACACTTTATTTCGATAGTCCACTTTAGACATTCTACTAACTATAAGTATCTTTGCAACTACATGTCAACTAACTCTCATTAGAGTATTAGTAGACTGTAGTAGACTGCATTAGAGTATTAGTAGACTGTAGTAGACTGCCAGATTAGGGTTAGAGTTAGGTGTTAGGGTTGGGGTTAGTAGAACGTAGTTAGTAGAATATCTAAAGTGGACCATCGAAATAAAGTGTTACCTAGCATTCTAGCATTACTAAATTTCTAGCAATACTAATGGCTCGTTTCGACCGAGAGATACAGTACAGTACAGTACGATTCGGGATGGTAAACCTTGATCCGGCTTGCGTTTCCACCACCAACAGTACCCTTACTTGATAGGTGTGGTGTATGCCAGAAAGTAGCGATCAGCGTCGTTCACGCTCGAAGAAGAATGCGACACAGTAAACAACAATGGAGGACATACAGCAGATCTTGTTCTTGCTTTTCGGCATGTGGCTGTTTGTGTTGCAACGGTATTGTGTTTCAGCTGTATATTAAAAAAATGGTGTCTCTTGTGTTGTCATTTCCCTTGTAGCACGTGCAAGTGACGATTCTCTGTCAACGAATCAACGTTCTGCAGTGAGTCTAGCTCCACCCTTTAGGATCCGGACTACTGTGCTAGGTACCCCAAGGAAGGGTCCCAAAAAAGTGGCACAGTATGGTATTTTGCTACCATTCACAACTTCTGACAATCGAAACGGAAATAATTGCATACCGTACTGTAATGTACTGTACCGTACAGCTCAGTGGAAATGAGCCATTACAATGCAGTTTTTACACTGTGCAACTTAGAATTATGTGCAACGTTTTTTCTGGAAAATACAGTACTTTAAATGTTGAGTAGCTTGCTAGGCAAGCTACAGTTCTAACGTAGCTTCCCCAGCTCTGGTTCAGCATGATAAATGACTTGATGACTAAGATAGTGACCTGATGCAGAAGGAATGCATGCATCAGACTGTGGGACTGTGGGAGATAAACTCCCTCCAGGTGAGGTTGAGATCTGGACTTCACACCAGACTTTTAGGGAAATGGTAACATTTTATAGAGTCTGGTAGACCATGCAAACTGTGAATTTCCAGTCCTCTGTGTGGTTTCCCCGACATTTCTTGGCAGCCGAATGCAAACAGAAGAGCTGTCTCTGGGGCTCTCATGTGCTTTCTGTGAGCTCAGAAGACCTAAACAAAAACCAAAAAGGCTTGAGCTCAGCTGAAAGAGCAGAGTTCTTCTTGCTGAAGAGGCAGTGGTTGTGTTTTGGTTGTGGCAAATGTTGCTGCTTGTTACATTTGTAAAGATATACAAGTTGCAGTGCATGAAGATGTTGCTTCTACAAAAACATATTTGTGGAGTCATCTCTTGGAAATTCAAACCACAAGGGGAAAAAACTACAAGATGAGAACTCTTGAATATCTCATATAAAAGGCAATGAGATCAAATTGAGACTTTTGCTGGTAATATCAAAAGTGTCTCCTGAAAGTTTTAGAAGAGATCTCAACAAATGTTCCTATGAGAACACGCTTAAAAAATAAAGGTTCCAAAATAAGGGTTTTCACAACAATGCCACAGAAGAACCATTTTTGGTTCTCCAAAAAACCTTTTAATTAACAGTTTTTAAGAGAACCATTTTTTTCTTAGTGTGAAGAACATTTTAAAAATCTAAACCTTTTTCCACTATAAAGAACCTTTTGGCCAATGGAAAGGTTCCATGGTTGTTAAAAGTTCTTAATGAAACCATTGATGCCAATAAAGAACCTTTATTTTTAAGAGTAGCTATATTGACAATTGTGGATGCTAATAGTTTATTTCTTTGAGTTATTAATCTAGATCTGTTATGATCATAATATATATCAAGATGTATGATTATGTTTCCCACCAAATTCCAGTTGGGAATTTTTTCTTTTACATGCAAGAGGTCCAGTTATATTACTGGAATTATATAAGCTATAATGGATGTTTGAGATATTTAAACTTGAGTAACTTGCTTCCATTGGTAAGATCTGCAAGAACTGTGTTATTCCTGCATTTTCCTACTGCAGTGTTACACAAGACATCCTGTGCAATGATGCCCCGCAGTGCGATTGGGTCCTTACAAATCTCCAACAGCATTGAAGTTAAAGGAAACAGTGTATGCAGGTCCACTGCTGCTGCAATGGTTCACATGAACTATCTATTGAAAGCAGAGAAAACAAACATTTTATCATTTACAAAAGGGTATCCCAAACAGGGGTTCGTGAAGGAGCTGCAGGGGGTTAGTGGGTTAAAGGATTAGTTCACTTTAAAATGAAAATTACCCCAAGATTTACTCACCCTCAAGCCATCCTAGGTGTATTTGACTTTCTTCTTTCTGATGAACACAATCTCAGTTGTATTAATAAATATCCTGACATGTCCAAGCTTTATATAATGACAGTGAACGGGACTAACGAGTATGAAGCTCAAGAAAATACATCCATCCATCATAAACGTACTGCACACAGCTCCAGGGGGTTAATAAAGGCCTTCTGAAGTGAAGTGATGCGTTTGTGTAAGAAAATATCCATATTTAACAAGTTATACTTTATAACTTGTTAAATATGAATATTTTCTTACACAAACGCATCACTTCACTTCACTGAAGAATGTAAGGCTGAACACAGTTACTGTCAATCGCCATTTTGGCAGCTTGTGAGATTCTCCAGCTTTGTTGTTGTTGAGCAACCAAAGCATGAGCTGTTAAAGCTCCGCCCTCTTCTGCAAAGCAGCAGCTCATTTGCATTTAAAGGAACACACAAAAACGGCATGTTTTTGCTCACACCCAAATAGGGGCAAATTTGACAATCTGTAATAAATGATCTGTGGGGTATTTTGAGCTGAAACTTCACTGACACATTCTGGGGACACCAGAGACTTATATTACATCTTGTAAAAGGGGCATTAGAGGTCCCCTTTAATTTAACTTATTGTGTTCATCAGAAAGAAGAAAGTCAAATACACCTAGGATAGCTTGAGGGTGAGTTAAACTTGGGGTCATTTTCATTTTAAAGTGAACTAATGCTTTAATGAAAAGCTATATAAAAAATATATCTAATCAAAACACGATAAACTTTTAATTGATAAATTTAAAAGTATACAGTCTGTGTTGTGCTCAAAGCAACTGACAAAAAAGCTTGGGAACCCCTGATTTACAGAATCATGGTCATATGAAAACAGCAATGACCCAACAGGAGCTAAAGAATGGGGTGGGGGACAAACCAAGACCAAGAATGGAAAAATTGGAAAATTCCTTCCAGAAGCTATGAGAAGCACTATAGAGAGCTGATATAATATGATGGATGACCAGAAGATACTCCACTAGCTTCACTTGAAGACATCATCAGGTCTGAGGATCACATATCCATATGCTTTCTTCAGATCAGCAGCCTGAACATTCTTTGCAACAATTCTTTGATATTTGAGAGTACTCTGATATCCAACTCTATCCCAAATGGCTTGGCGTCACCTTTCCTTGACTTCAAAACTTCAAAAGCTTTCTTTTCTAAACCCTACAGCTCCCAACCCATCAAAATTATGACAACCCTCAGCGAATAAAAAAACATCCTGGAACTCGCCCTCCAACCTTGCACTCAGGACAATTTGATTTCCATGTCCGATGTGCCTCAATAGGTTTAGAAGCTTTATCTACTCAATTTTGAAGCCTACCCTGAGGTACCGTAGGCACTGAATAATGGTTAGTAAAGTGCTGCTGACCCTCTGGGCTTGATCTCATCTTTTAAACACAGAGTTCACTTTGTGTTAAGGTTTCACATGTACAAAGGCTCAATAACGTGGTGGTGGTTGTATTGTAATGACATATGGATGAATACCAGGAAGAGGAATGTGAGTTAGCTCAAAAAAGTACAACTCTGTGATAATGTCAACTATGTGGGAACAGGAAAGAGGAGAGTTGTGTTGGCGTCTGGTATAGTATAGTCATGTGGTTTCATGCACGTAGAACAGGAGCATTGTTTGGACCAAGGTTTAAGGGTGAATACAGTGGAAGGCAGCTGTTTACAGAGGCTGAAAGTCTTTGTCTTTGTTCCCCTCAAGTCAATGTCACATAAAGTGGCAACTGTGGGACATCAAGATTATTCATATATAATCACATAATCAAGCAAATTACAGTGCCGATGCAGAAAACAAACATTTCAATGAAAATGAGAGAATAGAATCCTTCTGGAAAAAAGTGATTGATTTTATGTCCAGTTTCTTTGTGTGCATGTGTGTGCGTTGTATTTATTATTCTTGCACAAGACCAACTAGACAGACTGCCAATACATTACAGTGAAATTCAGCTCAAACAGCTGATATTCATCAGATCTGGTATTATGTTCATGCATTTATCAATAGTTTTTGCTAAAACAAAGGGAGGAAAATTTGAGAATTGATCATTTGGGTGCTTGTCATCAGCAGTCAACCGATATGGGTTAAATTCAATGGTCAAAGGTAATACTGTTATCTGCAATGCAGGGAGGCAGATAACCAATATAATTTTGATATATATATATATGAAACAATTTATTAGGGTTTGGTATTGCCAACTTTTTTCTGATACAGTACAGTACAATATAATACATATGCAACGATTCACTACATCACATTGTTCTGTACAGTGTTGAAAAAATGGTATGAATGAACATATATTCTACTATGTATTCTTACTTTTACACTGTTTTACATATATTTTTTACATTTATTAAATATATATATTTTTCATTCAAATTATTCATTATTGATGCTGTGGGTAGTTTTTAAAACTGACACTGTTAACTGGCTAAGCAGGAACTCTACTAGACAATGCTGATGATCTCAAAAAGCTCAAATATCAGCCAATAAATGGGCCTGACCAATATATTGGTTTATCACTACTCATAACACGACATACAGCCAGGGTCAGAGTGATGCTGTGTATTGCGAAAAACATTTTCTAAAAATTATCCAAACCAAACTTTTTGGCTGGGGTGCTGAGCCAACAACGCATTACTAATGATTCCCAGTTTCGTTTCAACACAAAGAGATCACATACACTGTCCTGTACAAGGTCCACAACCACGAGCGCCAAACAAAAAGCAAAGACGCAGTACAAAAAGCTGAAATACTTTGAGGCGGCAGTTATTATAACAGGTACCGTTTCCGTCTCGTACAAAAGATAAAGATGAGAGCGCACAATAAAGGTTGACAGATTGACAGACAGACGTCGCCTCGCCCATCCCTGCCATGAAAATGGAAAAGAGCTCCATTGGCCATGATATACTTCACACACTCAATAGATAAATAATTAGGAAGGCTGTTTGGGTTTGGAAGGAATATTTGGGTTTGACATGATCATCTGGTCATGCTTTCTAACTGGCAAATCACAAGCGCTGTAGTGAAGACTCCCTTGAACTGAGCAAACAGTACAGAATCCCTTGCACAACTCTCTGGAGGTCAAAGCATGAACTGCAACCTAGTGTAAGATCCGAATACAGCAAACAGGCAAGCTAAAGATGCCAACCAATTAAAAATGTGTAATTTTAGGGTCCAAAATGTATCGAAGTATGCACTATTAAAATACAATAACCCAAAACACCATCAAAGAATTAATTAAGGCGTTTAAAATCGATTTATCTAACAAAAGCCCCCAGGAATCGAAACGAGATCTAGGATCCATCCCATACGCATTAATCCATGCATCCCATTCTGTGCACCCATCCGCATATAGTTATAATGCCAGCTTAATTCTTTTAATTGCAATGCAGTAACACCATACTAAAAGAATGGAGTCTTTTTAAGTCAGGTTTCATTTATCTTACCAGTCGGTTACCGACGTCTCGTTGATAACGTCCTGGTAGGCTGTTAAGAGGGCCAGTCTGTTCTTGCTGAGATTCACAGCCATGTTGCTGCCACTGCAATCATCCAGACCAGTGTAGCAGTGATGATGGGGAGCGCGAGAGTCACTGCGGAGCGCGAGAGGAGGAGGAGAGATGTTGCACGCTGAACAAAGAGACGCTGCTGCTGCTGCTCTGCTGCGCTGCGCGGTCCTAGTGCGTTCTTATGTTCAAAACGAGTACAACGGGCTAAAATGACCCAAACTGTTTAACAGAACATTTTAAAAACACGGTGCTCATGGAAGAGACGCAGAACAAAGATCAATTCCGCGTCTGTTGTGTGTATACATAGACCATTAAAAACAGTGAGTAGGCATATATGGAATGTAATCATGTTCATACTAAATACTGTGTAGTGTACTTAGTGTGTATGGGCCGCTGAAAATAAACTGCATTAAAAATGCTTTCAATTTAAAGCATTTTATAATAAAAACAAGTGTTATAATAATTAATATAGGCTACAATTCTAATATATTCACTACAATTCAAAAGTATGGGGTCAGTAAGATTAATAAATAATGGGCCTAGGCCTATTTTTATTCAGCAAGGACACAGTAAATTGATCAAAAGTTACAGTAAAGACATTTATACAAAATATATAATACAATTATAGGCTATCGCAGTTTCCACAAAGATATTAATAGTTGTTTTCAACATAATAATAATAATACATGTTTCTTGAGCAGCAAATCAGCATATTAGAATGATTTCCGAAGGATCATGTGACACTGAAGAAATGATGTTGAAAATTCAGCTTTACCATCACAGGAGTATTACATATATATATATATATATATTTATATATATGAGCGATACTATGTCAAAAACATAAAAAAACAATTTGAACGCTATTGTTAATATAATGAAAATACAGTTAAATCAGAATTATAAATATAACTGTAAAATCTTTACCAAAGTCATTTAAAATATTTAAAAAAAATAAGTGACAAACAGCATTAGAGCAAAGCACATAAATATTAAAGCTGTACAGTTAAGTAATTCAGGCCTGTCCCTCTTATCTTGGAGGTCTTTGAGATTAAATAAGTCTCATCGGATTTTGCGATTAATATTTCCTTTATGATATGTGACAATAGATGTGCATTGGGATGGAAGTAGCTTTCAAGTTAAATGTGCTGAATGTACAGAATATGGCTGTATCTCAAAACATGGTTTGCCGCCTACCTAGACAGCATTTTCTGGGCTTTTGATCCCAAAATGTTTCCAGATGTCTGGGTCATAGTAGAAACAGCAAGCTCAAAAACATTGTTTATTTATTTAGTTAGTTGTGATTGAATGTGTTCTACTAGACCAGGTGGACCACACACTTTCAAATGTCAGATACATTGTGATGACATTTGGCAAAGTCCTGTTCTTCTGGGCAGCAACAAAGTCAAAAGCGAAAGATATCTTGGGGTGGGAACATCTCCATCCCCAAAGAGTAAACAAATGCACACCTTATCCTATACTTAACAGGCTCTTAGAGCTCCATGGATTCTGTCCAATCCTGTATCAGGGCGCAAGGCCAGGATCTGTCAGTCACAGCATGGGTCAGTGTGTAATGTATTCAACTACAGCACAGATTTCGGCCATGATACACACACTTTCAGTATAGGGTGCTGCTTTCCTGATGAAAACAATTGCAGCATATCTAATCCCATGACCCAAAAATACACATTTGCTATGTCACACATAGAAAGGTCAGCACACAAGCACACACACAGGTTTGTTTTTGTGAGTTGTGGGGACATTCCATAGGCGTAATGGTTTTTATACTGTACAAACCATATTTTCTATCCCCCTACACCTAAACCTACCCATCACACCCACCCACACACACACACACACACACACACACACAGAGAAATAAGCTATAGTGCTTAGCCCTTCACCCTCCTCCCAGCCCAGCCTCCACATTCATGGCCCACACACAAACACACATTCACCTTCCACTGCAGTCTCATCCAATCAGGATCTCTGTTTGCCTCAGAGCTTCCCCTCCCCTTGGCTGCCCACTAAATGGGTTACCATTAATTAATTCTTCTCACTCATCTGGTCCTTGGCGTCTCCGACTGCCTACAAAGGTAGCAATTATATTCAGTGGTGATGAGGATTGTTCTTAGGGAAGACATCTGTCCGGCAGAGCCTCGGCAGGCATTCAAAAGGAGGCATGTGAGGAGAGCTCTGCCATTCAGGAATACAACTTTGTGGGCACAACACAAGTCTCTGATTTAACTGCTATGGTGGGTTTAACAGCTTCAGTGATGTTTGCACCAAAGATGATTTTTCACCCAAACACATTCTCTTCAAGTAGCAATGCTGCAAACTGATGTTAAATTCCTCCTGAAATCAAAATTTCTAAAGGTTTTTTAGCTTTTATTTATGAATATGTTAGCCTTAAGGTTATGAATAAGCTGTTGTGTTCCAAAACAAAGACAAAATTCACATTTAGGAAATATAAGCATTCAAAACTTACAGTCTCTCACTTCTGCTAAATTGGATTACTGATTTTCATGACATCACCGTGGACTTCAGCTTCTCATCAGATTTTCTGTCCAATCAAATGCTCTCTAGAATCTAAAGCATCCGGCCCCTACATTATAAATAGACACTGAAGCTGTGGCAGAAATCGGTCACTTGTTCACATGTTTACTATTGTCTACATGGTGAATGGCACATAGTGCACTATATAGGGGATAGGGAATGATTAAGACAGTGTAAATATGCTTCCTATTGAGGCGAATGAAGTCTGGTTTTATGTTAGTGTCACATGAACCACAGCACACTCTGGTCCAGAGACACGATAGCACAGAGTGGATCATATCCGTGAGTCGGCGCAGACCACAAAATGTATTGGACCCATTTGAATTCTGCACAGAATGCTATACCTATTTTAAAGAGATATGGAAGAGATTAGAAGGAAACTGAGGTTTTACCGAGCTCAACGTCTCTGGCCGAGCAGTGATGTAAGTGAAACGCTATTGGCTATTTTAAAAAAGGGGAGAAGCTGTTTGATATGTCCCGCCCTGTCTACCTGTTTCAGTTGTAATCACATCAAAACACTGAATAATGCTGTGCGTTCCAAAGCATTTCATTAGGCCTTTAAAGGTGCCCTGCGACTTCTCAATTTTTTTGCACCAAAAAAAATCAATGGTACTTTTGAAAAATGACACAAAATGACATAAAAATGACATAAAAAAATCCTCTTAAATTTATTGTAAAAGTGCTAAAATATGTTGAAAATGTAAAAACTACTAAACTACTAATATATCTACTTTAAAGTCGGCATTAAATGGAAGTCTTCCCTATTGTGACATATATCCAAGCGAAACGGTTTCTCGAACGAGAAGAAATGTAGGGCGGGACTTGATTGGGAATTGAATGGATGGTTGTGGATTGCTGTTGGTCGATGTCATGTGAGTGACAGGTTGTCCCACCCTCACACCAGTAAACAGGTCATCAGAGAAGAGATGTTGCTGCAAGAGGGTGGGGAAGTTCTTTTGATTTAAGATTATGAGGGCACATGAATTTAAAAAAAAAAAATGTGCATGGATAAATTATTTATAATAAATACTGTAATATCTCATTAAAAAATCAGAATTGTCCATTTTGATTTCATGGTGACTTTAACTTCTACTTGTGTAATGTAGGGAGCGGGACAACGGAGTTGGAGATCCACGTGCAGGCTTTATTTACAGGAGAGTGTAGTCGTACAGGCAGTAGGTCAAAAACCAGAAAACAGAAACAGGAAGGCAAGTCAAGGCAATACACAGGCAAAGGTCAAGGCAGGCAGCAAACAATCATAAACAAGGAATCAGTCCAGGGTCAAAAACACAGGCAAAGGCTAGGCAGGACAAGGAACAGACAGAATGCAAACAAAGGGCTAAATAATACTCAGCAATGTGTGTGTGTTTGAGTGCAGCTTATAAAGTGTCACTAATGGGAAACAGGTGTGAGTGTGTGATTGGTTCCTAGATGGGGAATTGTGGGAAATGGAGTCCATATGATGACAATAGAACACGGACCCAGGGCACATGTAAAAACTTGTAACTTCTTATCTGAAAAAATAATAATTAACAAAGGTTAGTTCTGGTTCTCTAATTTAATTTAGAAGATTGATCTCATTCAGCAAAATGAACTTAAAATGTTATATTTTCAATAACCAAATTCCCCACGTTCACATTCGCAATCTTCATACCAAATTAGGAATTCATTATAATGCAGCCAAAGATAAATTATGAGAAACACAAATGATTATTTCACCTTTTTCGGTCTTTCATTCATTTGTCACATAACAGACACAATGAACAAAACTTTAATGAACAATTTGAATTGCTCCAGCAGGGTTAACAGAGTGGTGATATACAGTCTTTCACGGTTTTGAACGGTGTTTCACGGTTTTTATTGTAAAAAGTGTGCATTAGTGATTGGTATTTTTCAGCGACCATTTCTGCAAGTTACATTGATAATCCAGTAAGTGGCGACGAGTGTTATTACATGCTTGAATCGTTCACTCAACCAATTTATTCCAGAAACATGGATTCATTCGGCAGCAAAACATTAATATTGCACACTGTTAAGCCCAAAGACAAGCTTGGCATCTGTTTCCTGGCACTTAGAAGCTCTCAGCTTCCTCCAATGAAGAAAAGTCCTCTTGATTGTCTGTGCAAGCCGTTGGTGATAGATTAGAAATAGTAAACATTTTGAACCCTCAAATACATGAAAGTTCGTTTACCGCACTCTCAGCTGCCAGCTTCTTGTATATGGGCCGTCCAGAAAACCCACCACAAAAACCTTCTGATCGGCCTTCTGAAAGAACGTCTTTAACATTTTAGAATAAAATTGCTCCAATAAATATATTAAACTCTGTATTTTAATGTTACAATTGTGAATTATATTCAACACAATTAATACAAATTACAAATATGCCTGCAAAAAGGGTATTTTCTACAGTTACATCAGTAACTGAAAACTCTATTCTCACCAGTAGGCACAAGTTAGTCCACGGTAAAACATGGTCCATGCGATTTTATAAATATGTTGTGCATTCTGAGATGGTGTGACGAAAACTTTATTTTCTTTCCATTCATATGTCAAATGATCCAATGTCACAATATGAGTGATTGTGCGTTCAAATGACATTATGTGAACAGTATGAGAACATGGTTCTGGGAAATTTGATTAGTGCCGACAGTGGTCTCCGGTCACCACCACAACACTTTACTCATTCATGCTCAGCACAAGCGCACACACACACACACACACACACACGTTTGTTTTTGTGAATTGTGGGAACATTCCATAGGCGTAATGGCTTTTATACTGTACAAACCGTATTTTCTTGTAATACCTATGTCATACCCATGTCATTATACAAATTTGTGTCCTGATATGTCACAAAAACGTGCGCACACACACACACATGTTGGTTTTTCATGTTTTATAGGGACAGGACATTCTATAGACAATGGTTTTTATACTGTACAAACTCTAAATCTACCACTAAACCTACTCTTACAAATAAGTTTATTTATGTGTGCTATTAGTATATATTTTTTAAACTTAAAAAAAGAAAAAAGAAAGTATACTTTGTCTACTTTTTATCCACATACAACAAAATATTCTGGGGGCCATGAAAGTTTTGTGAAACTGATCAAAAATGCTGGAGCTGGCTGGCAACTTTTTAGGCAACTGGCGGGGAAAGAGTTAAAATTCAGTTAAAGGTATATTATAAAATTAATACCTTAATGGGAACATAGAAGTAGGCCTATACTTAAAATGCAAAAATAATATATAAACAGTAAACTATAAATATGTTAAGTTTACTGTACTACAAAGTACAGTATACAGTAGTGGCAGTATAAAACTACTAAACTAGTATTTACAAGTATTTAGTAACCTACAAGTTAACTTGTAGTATAGTTGCAGTACAAATGAAAAGCGTAGTTGTAAACTAGTTGTGTACTCAGTTTTATACACTAAAAAGTGGGACAATTTAGTATTGAAATAGTACACTTACAAGTATACTACTAGTACACTGATATTAGTATACTTACTACATAACGTATACTTAAAAAAAATATATACTTGAACTTTTCTTAAGTATACTTAATAAAATGAACTTGAAGCATACTTGTTGTTTTTTTTGAAAGCGTTACCCATGGCAGAAAACTTTCTGCATTTTAACATTTTCAAAAAACATCACTTTGTATGATTTATAAGTTTTCCTCATGGGAACCAAAAAATGTCACCACAAGGACAAGGATTTTGGATATTGCTATCTTTGTGGGGACATTTTGTCCCCAAATAGGGTTTACCTTAACCTGACACACACAAACACGCACTCCCCTTTGTCTCCTAACAAGGGGTAAATCAGATGGCTAGAATATTGTCATCATGAATAATACTGTGAACTCCAACATCAAAATACTCTTAAAATCACCATGGAATCAAAATTGGCAATTCCTAATTTCTATGGAATATTGCAATATTTATCATAAATGATTTATCTGTGCACATTTTTTTAATTCATGTGCCCTAGTAATTTTCAATCAAAATAACTTCCCCCCTCACTCTTACAGCAACATCTCTTTTCTTGTCTGATGACGTGTTTACTGGCGCGAGGGCAGGACAACCATGTCATTCACATGAGATTACAGCAATAGGAAACCACAATAACCATCCAATCAATTCCTGATGGACAAAATCAAGCGCTGCCCTAAATTTTTCCGTAACTCATATATACACGTCACAAATTCACAATAAAAGACTATCCTCAAGTCTTTGTCCATGTAAATACTTTCATGTTCGCTGTTTAGTTTGAATTTCAGATATTTGAAAGTAAGAGTTAGTAAGATGTAAGATGGTTATGAAGGGTTAAAGAAGCACAGCAGCTCTTTGAAAATACAATCCACATACCAGACATATGAAAGCGAGACCCATGGAGAGCCTTTTAAGTTAAAACAAAGAGCCTGACCAGCGGAAAGACCCGTGGGTTATGTCCAAAAAAAAAAAAAAAAAAAAAGGAAGTCCAATTTATTCAGTCCTACAAAAAAAAGAAAATCCTCTCATGAAAGAATGTGTCTAGTATTTTGTCTTGTCTGAAGTACTTTTTGGAAACCACTGATCCAAATCTGTTCAAACATGGAGATCACTAAGCAGAGATATTCACCTTCTTCTCTGCTTTGTGTGGATTGACGGTCAATTTTGACTAGTTTGAGTCTAAGGACTAGTCTAAGAACCTAACAGCGTTGCAGCAAATGTTGATTATGCATGTGTTAATCGTTTGTAAGTTCAACTCTATATTGGCAAGAGGTTGTTGGATGGCCTTTTAAACATGAGATGATATCGCACCCTGGTGGCCACAGGCTGCTGCAACAGTAGCAGCCAATGTAGTTGAGAGTGCCCTCCCTTTTCAAAAATTACCACACCATCGTTAATGTAGTTTCTTACTACCATAAATCCCATGGTAAACCTTAAATAGGCCAGATGCCACATTGAATTTTATGCAAATGGAAAACAAGGCTGTGAGGGATAGATTTACAATCTTTCTTTACAATGCACTGTATAAAAGGATCACATGCAATTTTCAAACTAAGTCTTTTGGAAAGATATTTTGTCGGCTGAACAATCAGGATGTTGTTAAACAACCGTACAATCCACTGAACACACAACTTCTATCCCTCAAACCCTCTTTCATTCCTGTCAACAATTAAATATGGCACGACTCTGACCCTTGAAGGTCTATTCAGCCCCCACTGTCATAAAAAAATAAAATAAAAATTCAATAAATGAAACAAAGCTTCTGCCACTTTAAAGATCACAATAATTTCACAGTACATATTAATACTACCGTAAAATAAATGATGTGATCTCTTTAAAGTGTAAGAAGCTTTCAGCAATTTCTTTCAGTAAAATGTAACAGCATGCAAGTACATAATTTTTTATTATAAATATTCAGTGTTTAAACATGTCTGCAGTGACAAAGTGTCACAGAGTCCATGTTCCATTAGCATAGCATGCAAAATAAGGAAAAAAATATTTTTTGTAACCTGGTGGTATTACAACAGTTTATAGAACATTAAATAGGGATTAGCGTTCTGTTTGGCTGCCTTTCAAGTACAGAAATTAAATGAAAGAAAAATACAACCAACAGAATAATAAAGAATGATCATACAAATGTGTTTTACACAAGTAATTAATCACTATTCATTATAAACCAAGTGAAAATTATTAAATATAATTTGTCATCTGTAAACCTGTGAAATACATTGCATTGAGAGGTCGGACTAAAAGGAGTGAAAAGCAAATTAAGTTACCCATTTTCTCACAACAGGCGGTTCTACATCAGTTTCTCTGTAAACATATGTCAATGATGTCTAAGGTAAACCATTCGATGGTTTATCAGGAACACATAGAAATTAACTACAATATATGACTATATGTTAATAAAATGCACTTTTAAAATGATAAACAAAACACAAGAGGAAATTTGCATTGAGACCCAAAATATGCATACCATTTGCACAATACAGTACATTGTTCTAAAATGAGTAGCTAGGGAAAATTAGATAAGATCCAGCACAGAGGTCATATGGTGCCCATTTCTTAAATAGCAAGGTTCAACAAAATACACACAAAGAGGAGAAAAATCACACTGCTTAAGAACAGTAAAGAAGAACCCAGATAAAAGGTGTAAAACAGATAAATAATAACAGAGTATAACCTACACCCACAAAATGACACTGTTTTATCATAAAATAAAAACAAATTACCATTTATAAACAAAGCATTTATGGCTAAGGAAAAAATACAGTAGCTGACCAAATCTTCTGCAATGATGTCACAATGTTTTTGATATCTGAATCCAACAGTAACCAGACCCAGATTTTGTGTCCATGTTTTTCTTAAATATCTGTATTTTTTTCAAAGAAGTAATCAAATGCTCCATGAGTCATATTAAATGTCCTTTATTGGCTGGCCACTTGATGATCCACTATCTACAGCATATGTTTCAACTTAAAAAGTACTAAAATATAGAATAATTAAGTTCAAGGCACCTTATCTTTGGTAAAACCATGGCCACCTGCATCAGTTCAAAGTTTAGTAGTGTTTAAAAAGCAGGTACTTAGCAGATAGCAATGCATCTGCAGAACTGTCTCTTTGATCATACACAACACAAACGTGCTTGTGGGAAAGGCAGAGCAGAAAGGAGTGATAAAGTATGCAAGAGTTAGTAACACTTCCATGCCTGCATGCTAACAGCTAGATGGCTTCGAAAGGAGGGAACTAGAGAGTACTTTGAGAGAGGAAACTGCATCCAACTCTTTGATATCATCAGTAGGTACACACTGCAAGTAGAGGTCACCGTTTGATTGAGGTTCTAGATTTGGATCCAGAGATGCGCTCTCTGGTTCTTTCTTAACTGTCACTGTGTTTGTGCTGGTCTTGTCTTCCCCTTGTTTCACGTGATAAATACAAGGTAGAGTGTCTGGGGAAACACCAATACTGTAGGGCTTTTCAAGGGGGACATCCAATTTGGGTATGAAAGAGAAACAAGTGGCTTCGGGAAGAGTCAAAGCCACATTGGTCCTGTCCTGAACTAAAGCTCTGGCCCTGCTAGGAGAGCTAAGATCAGCTGGCTCATCTTGATTCAAAGGCACCAGAAAGGGCATGCCATTCCACTTTAGAGATGCTTCGAGATCCTCAGTTTCCACCTTTGGTCTCTTGGTCATAGACTGGACATCCCGACCCTGCAGTTCTGTGAGCTCCATGTCCTCAGCAGACCTCTTGGTAATGGCTCTCTTGCTTAGGTTCAGTGGAAGGGATTGCTCTTGAGGAACACTCCCGTTGGGTTGGGAGGTCTTGCTGAGATCCTGAGCCAGAACTTCAGAAAGTCTCTTGGTGAAGGTGTTCATGTGTGTCGAACCAAGACGGGTGCGCATCAGTTGACGCAACTGCAGACTACAGCCGATGTCAAGCGGAAGGATCCTAAGAGGAGGCAAGGGAGCTCTGGTCACGGTGGGTCCTCCGTTTTGGGACGAGGCATCCAAACTACACCCTGAACACTGGTGCTGGAGACTCTCAGGGGTCTCGGGTGTACTGACTTTGGGCTGATGGACCATAATTGTCTGGTGGGGTGTAGAAGAATCTTGAGGAGTAACCTCATGAGTACTCACTCCATTGAGGCCCAGACGGGCTCTAAAGAGGTCCAAAGGACACAGTCCTTTAGTGGGACTGAATCCTTCCAGGGAACCACCTGCCAGCAACTTGCAAGGAACCGACAGAAAAGAGGGAGCTTGAGGTTCTACAGTCTCCGTCTTCACATCTCGTCCCAGTACAGGTTGGTGGGGCACCGGAGTAGAGGATACAAGGGACAGACCTTGGCCATGAGGATGGTTGGTGAGCTTCAGTTCTTGAAAAATAGTCAATGGCTGGACAATTTCCTGATGGGGTCTTGCTGGTTTCTCTGAGGGAGGTTTGGGATGCAAGGGCGGTCTTCCAACTCTGCCTCTGGCCAGAACTTTAGCGTTGCGTTTTCCAGGTGGTCTTCCTCTTTTACGTACAACAACACCATCTGGTGGTGAGGCCTAAAAAAGTAGCAGGGCAAAGAAAGGTAATCTTAGTTAGGCTCATGTATATTTTTTCATATACGTTTTTGAGAATGAAGAAACCACTGGATTTACCAAAATTTGTGACCTCAAACATTTTGGAGCTTTGTTTGAGACTGCTGCACAATTATTTAAAGTGCCCCTAAAATGCTTTTTCGAATATTACCTTTCATGTTTTGTGCTCTGCAAAAGCAAATTCTGCAAAAGCTCCGGAAGCCTCTGGAGCTGAATAAGTTATGGTAAAGGGCGTTTCGATTCCACATGCGCTATAAGCGGTAGACCAATCACAACAGACTGGGCCATCTGACCAATCAGAGCAGAGCAGGCTCACGGAAAGGAGGGATTTAGAGAGACTGAAGCATCGGATGGGTCATTTGAGAATCACTGAAAACTGTGGTGATGTGCAATGTATATTATGAGAAAATGAAAGCCTTTTTTGACCTTTGATGCATGTAAACCGGTTACAGGAAACCTCCTAAACAAACCTTTTTAAGAACCTTTAAAATAGCATAATAGGGGCACTTTAACTTCTTTTTTATCTACAGTAGTGTGGCATAATGTATATCAGATAAACGGCATGTATGAACAAAGCAAACTATTAATTTTCTCTATACATGTCAGTCTTCTGGTATGGCTTTATGGTTCCTAACCAACCATAATCAGATGTAATATGGACTAAACATTATGTTTAGCCCAACTTATTCTTGTATATACAGAACAAAAATGTCCCTTTTCTTGTGCTATAGAAAATAAAACCCTCACCTGGTTTGTAACTGCATTCTTTTTTGGGCTGTTTGACACCCCTCTGCCCCGTACAGTCTTTTTGATGGTAGTGGGAAAGACAGATGTAGCTCTGGGCTTGCTAAGTTCTGGGTTTTCTCCCCTTACATACAGTTCATAAGGGAGCATCAGCCTAGAATTTGATCGACAGGGAAAATGGGCATTCAGTTAGTTGAGCAAAGCCCTCTGAAGCAGTGGGAATTAATTGCTGCTGTAATCAGAGCTTCACGCTCACCTTTCATAATGTCTTCTTGTGCAGGTGGCAGCGCTGGTGCTGCCTGGGCTTCCACCCAACTCATTGTACACGGTCTTCCACAAACGGTGCGATGTCACCTGCAGGCGATGGGGAGGACAATGGTTCTGACTCACACTACTGAGCTCACCGCTAACGCTTTCATTCCATTATGATGGATTACAGCTTACTCAGCAGGACCAAGTAATGAAACGACATGACAAACTTACCCTCTCATATCCCCCCAGCCTTTTTACAACTGAATACATGAGGAAGAGGTCAACTGTGAACAAACAGGAAAACAGCTTAGTTAATAAAGGTGTTAAGGTAGAAAAAAACTATATAGAAATTATTCTAGTATGTGACTGGTGCTCAGTTTGACTGCTCAGTTTCCACATGTAAAAGCAGTCATGCATACATACTCTTTTTGAACCCCAGGTTGGGAACTTTGCTTATAGGGGAACCCCTCCGTTCCATAAAGATATATAGCTGATCCAGGAAGAGCTGCTCTTCTGGATGTGGGAGCCAGTTCCCATCCCAATGCATCTCCACACTGCCCATCACATTCTCCTACAGGAAAAAAGTTACAGCACATTAGGAGAAGATCTTTCCTTTAGTAACTGATAAATAGCAAAAGACTGAAACATAAAACTTGAACCTCTGCATGGGGAAATGTTTCACAAGAAATTCAAGATTGCATGGATCGAAAATTCCACCAAAACTGGTAAACTGACCGCACCTTTCGGGTTGTGAAAGATAAAATCCCATTCAAAACATTCCAATTAATTGCAAGTTGGCCGCGGGTGGATGAGAGAAAAATCATTAACATGTCGATTTTAATAAAAGACACAAAACTCCCATTTCACGGTAAAATGCAAGGAATGTGCATCACTCTTTTACTTTCGTTTTCAACAACAACGGACATCTCTTCAGGCAAAACCAATCAAGGAAAATATATGCCTAGAGCACATTCTAGTGGTCATTATATAAAACACAAAGGAAAAAAACTACATTATTGCTTAACTTAACAGCCTTCGAATAATATACACAAGCTTAACAGAAATTATTTTCATAAGAATGTTTTCTTTGACTTTTCTTGACTGTTCTCAAATAAGGTATTTTTAATGGCATGTGCTTGTATTTATATATTTTAAAACACAGATTTGATTACATAAAAGTATCTGCCATACTAAAACCACTCAGCCTTGTACATTTTTTGTTTTGTTTCCCCCATTTCCATATTTGCTTCAAATCAATTGTTGTATTTTTAGGATTCATCTTGTTTGTGTAGTAAATGGCTTTTAACTCTTTCATAAAATATAATATAAATGTTTACCCAAGTTAAGTTTTTTTTTTAACTAAAATATAATTGATAATAAAAATTGGCAAACAGTGCCATGCAGAAGATGACACAAATGGTGTGAAAGGAAGCCAAGACATCAAAGTTAAAACAAAACAGGAAGCACTCAGTGACATCACAGTATTCTTCACAATTTGTTCAAAATCTTAAAACATCCTGTTTAGCCATCATATTCGTATTCATAAACATGTCTATAGGTCAAATTAAGTTGCAAACTCCACAGCATACCTTCATTCTTTCCATCCATGACTCTGATAAATGGTTATGGTTTTGCTGATCAGATCCTTTACCATCCATGCCCTTTCTTTTACGAGGCCTCCCCTTTAGACTGAGAGAGGAACATCCTGGGACAGAAACATAGCATCTTTAGGCAACAGCACTTACCTTGTTTGGCTTTTTTTTTGTCATAACATGCAAAATCATTTTACAAAAAGTGAACAGTGCAATTTGATTCTTTCCTGTAGTGTGGACATTAAAGATCTCCGTGTCATTACATGACTTAAGCGTCTTCTAGAAACATTTACTTCAGTGTCTAACTGTCAACATGTTTGACAACAGAATTAGCCTGCCACATCACAACAAAGTTTATGGATAATTTCATGATTTGATTCACAAGCTTGCAATTCAATTCCAATTTCAGTTCAAATCATTATCGATTAATTGAGGTATCAGGTATAGTACATGGAAAATATTCAAGAAAAAAAAAAAACTCTCAACTAAACGCTGTAAACTATACAGGGAACCCTAGTTTACATTACTATAATATAAAGATTAAAATTAACTGTTTCATATAGGCTACTTGTGTTTAAATTACACTGAAGGAAGCTTTTATAATAATAACTTTTATTGACAATTATGTTTCTACTCATTTTTTGAAATAGGATATAAACATTTAAATGATGTCTGGCATAAAAACATGACATTTATTTAAACATAGGCCTACATTAAATATTGTAGAACAGCTCAAGTACAATAAATATGCAATATTGTGCATATATTTAGCAAAATGCTCCTCTCTAGAGTTACTTTTTCCAGCCGACTAACGAGTTAATGGACATTGAATGGCTTTCTGAGGTAAATGTACCATTAATGCCAAGTTTACACTACAGGATTTTAAGCCCGATTTGCAAGTTAACGAGCTCGCCGACAGGTCGGGCTGTGATCGGGGGAAAATCAGCGAGTGATCTGCGCTCGCCAATCTTTATGTGTGAACTACTCAACGACGCATCAAAGAGGCTCGCTGACGCGTCGCCGACACCTCGCAGACAAATATCTAGCATGCTAAATATCTGGAGCTGTCGGCCGACTCGATATCCTGTGGTGTCACGTGTCGCGACGCAACAGCCAATGAAATATACACTGATGTCTACGGAAGCAGCAATAACAATCCATTCAAATATAATTTGCCGACGTTTATTCATATCAGATACACATTGTGTAGGTAACTATAAAGCTCACTCACTCAATTGTTCTCCCAGTTCACCGGCCACATGTATTTCGGGACAAATGGATGAATTCACGTTATATATTAAGATCAAGGTCATTATATAGGTTTTAAATGACAAAACACTCACTTGCACATATTTGAGAATCGAAATATCAGATAGTTGATGACATGGTGAGAAAAGCGATACATCTGTCATACAGTGTGGCCGGCTGGCGGTGTGTCACGTGTGACAAGCATGACGCGTCGTCACGGAAACAAAGGGAAACGTTCTAAAATAACAGTCGCCTTAACTCTGGGAGGTCAGCCAGAATGATTTAAAATTATGTGTGAAAGGGTTATTTCAATTTTAATTCAAATTTTAATCTAATTTCCTCCCAACATCCATTTTCAAATAAAGTTGTTGGGTGACAGTTGTCGTCAGCTCATGTAGTGTGTAACCCCTTTTTGCGGATCATTTACGTAGTGTCACGTAGTGTGAACACCACAACTACTTCAAGACTCCACAGCAAGTCACGTAGCCTGAACAGCACAGCGATCTGTCGACGTTTAAAGTCCTGTAGTGTAAACTTGGCTTAAGTGACATTGTTTACAAGCCGTTTTAACATCTTTCCGCAGGTGAAACAATGATTGAGCAATTACATGAGACATGATACAGATTTCGGTAAGTTGTACTGTATCTTGTAACATTCCTTCTGATGTTCATTCCTGTTTATGCTATGTTTGTGTTCATGTTTTTGCTATAAAGCTGCTTTGCTTGCACTAAGGAGTTACAACAATGTCACGCCACATTAAAGAGCGCCAAAGTGGTATTTTAGTGGTTGAATTTCGTACTAAAATGGACCGAATTTAAAAGCTGAGACTTTGTTTCATATCAAAAGTAAAGCACAAAGCTTATTGCGATTTATTGAATTTGAGGTGTGCCGCAATGTTTTGTTCATTCATCAACTGAAAACAGCATAAACTAAAAGATCGATTCTAGGGATTTAAGAATCGGTATTGGTTCATTAAAATGGGAATCGATTAAAATCATGAAATCAATATTTTTAACCTAGCCCAAATGGATAATGTCATAATCGATCTTCAAGCAAAAGGAACTGGATGTAATATTTTGAATGCTACCGATCCACAAACTGATTCCTGACTTGTGATGCAGCCTGAATCATAATCACACCGTGTTTGTTGGCCAGAGAAGAACTGGCCTGCGAACTGAGCCTGGTTTCTCCCAAGTTTTTTTCTCCATTTCTGTCACATGATGGAGTTTGGGTTCCTTGCCACTATCACCTTTTGGCTTGCTTAGTTTGTTACACTTAATATTCAACAATATTATTGATTTGACTACACTGACAGGTGAAATGAACTACTTTAGAACAGAACCGAATCAACACTGAACTGACTTCAGCTGATCAATGACACTATTTTCTTTTAGAACTGCTGTACAGCTGAAATGAACTGTTTGCATCAGTGAATCATTTTCCTTTTATCACTGTAAAGCTGCTTTGAAACAAAATGTGTTGTATGAAAGTAATAAATAAAGGTGACTTGACAATCCAACAAGAGTGTATTACTCACCAAGCTGTGTCAGTATGCTAGCATTGCTGTCTAGAGTAGGGTGGTTGAAGGTATCCCGACAGTAGAGGACTCGTGTGTTTTGGAGGGCCACTTTTATTCCCCCCAGAGCCAACAGATGGGGTCCTGCAGACCAGGGCAGCTAGCTTGATCCGGGACACGTCTTTGAAGTGAACGAAAGCGGCAGTACTGGGGGTAACTGAGAATTTTCACCTTCTGCTGCACTCCTAGAGACTCATCTGCAAGAGAACACAAAACACAAGTGTCAGTCAATACATTAGGCTACATTCAGATAATGATCACTAAGAGTGTCAACAACACCCTCACATCAGCTTTAAAGGGTTCACCCAAAAATGAAAATTCAGTCATTAATTACTCACCCTCATGTCGTTCCACACCCAAAGACCTTCGTTCATCTTTGGAACACAAATTAAGATATATTTTTGATAAAATCCGATGGCTCAGTGAGGCCTGCATTGCCAGCAAGATCATTTCCTTTTTCAATGCCCAGAAATGAACAACATGAGGGTGAGTAATTAATGACATAATTTTTGGGTGAACTAACCCTTTAATGCTCAAGTGCATTAAACTATATATTGAAATACCAAGAAAATATAATGGTCAATCAATATCAATTTCAGCTACAATCCCTGGCTCAACTACATTACTCCAGGGTTATGTCTGCAAAATATTATGAACAAGGCAATTTTACATTTTTGTAAGCTGAACCACAATAATCTGAATTATTCACTTTTAGGTTCCCCTGAAATTTAAAGTAGAGCTTTATTTTTAAAATGGTAAACTTTTAAATACCATTTCTATTCTTATCACAATCTCACAAAATGCTGACTACAAGTCCTCCTGGGAAGCTCCTATTTAAACGTTTGATTCTTACTTACACTTAACTATAATGTGATGTGTTCTGTTGACTTTAGGCTGAAAAACAGACACAATGGACAATTTCATAAGCCTTCCTCTTTATTCACTTCCTGATAAAAGCCTAACTCAAACAGTACTAGTTTCATAAGAAAATAAGGCAAGATAATAACAGTAAAATTGCAAAGGTTAACCCAAACTATTAAAAATTCTTGTTAATTGAAAAAGCTAAAATAAAACAAATATTAAACCTAAAAAACCTAAATAAATAAAATAAATGTTGTCCTTTGCAACTAACTGGCATAATTTTAGTTCTTCATCTTAAGCTAAATAAACGTAAACCTGAAAATAAAAAAAAAAAATCTAAAAATAAATATAAAAAATAATAATAAACATGACAAAAGAATGTAAAAATTTAAGTGTCACTAATTCTTCATCAAGAGTAAACAAAAATGAAAAAGTCCAGTCAACATTCATGCCTATCTGCCTCTCAACAAATAAGGTAAGACACCTGGGCCTGTTGAATATTAATTAATTAATATTCATGAGCCAAGCTGATAAAGGACCCACTTTATAATAAGTGTCTTTAAGTACTATGTACTGTAGTAACATTAAAATTAATAATTTGTTACAATGCACTTATTGTGTACATGCATGTTTTTACATTGTACTTATATTTAAAAAAAAAAAAAAAAATACTTGCATGTAATTACAGCTGTAAATAATTTCTGTAATTACATCTATAATTACACTGTTGACCCTTACACCTTAACCCACCCTTAAACCTACCCATACCACTAAACCTGTCCCTAATCTTACCCGTATCCCACCTCGATAGCAAAAGTGTTTTACAATACAATATGATCACAATAAGGACATTGTACCTAATAATTATTTTTTTAGTAAAATTAGTTAAAGGGATAGTTCACCCAAAAATCATTTTCTCACCCTCAAGTTGTTCTAAACTTGTATGAATTTCTTTCTTCTGCTGAACACAAAAGATGATATTTTGAAGAATGACGGTAACCAAACAATTGATTGACCCCATTGACTTCCATAGTATTTTCCCCATGCCCATAAACTGTTTGGTTATCCATATTCTTCAAAATATCTTCTTGTGTGTTCAGGAGAAGAAATAAATTCATACAGGTTTAGAACAACTTGAGGGAGAGTAAATGACAGAATTTTCATTTTTGGGTGAACTATCCCTTTAAAGACACCTAATATAAAGCAGGACCCTGGTAAACTTTAGAATTGTGTCTGCCCTGCTTTTCAGGCTGTCCTTACCCCTTCAGGAAAAAAAAAAAAAAAAAAAATGCAGTTCGGGATTTTTCATTACTCACCCTCACTCTCAGTTTTTCCTTCCTGTGGATAACTAGCATCTTGTGACCCATCAGACATCAGAGGCCCATGAATGTTTTGACTGCTCCGCTTCCACTGTGGCGGTTCCTGACAAGTCCACTTCACCAGATCCTCCACTCTCACTACGATCTTTTTTGATACAGCGAGGACTTCATCCTGCGTGAACAAAAGCATATAAACATCTACCGCACAAAACCACGCATCTCATACATTCACATGAGCTTACAGGCAGGACCGGGTTTTGCTTAATAGCCTGAAATATTTTAACACCTTTAGTGAATGCTGTAGAGAAGCCTCACCCTTTTTCCTATGTTATACTACTTAACAATAAGAGAGTCATCACCTCAGGCAAAAAACAACCAACCCAAACTGCTTTTTAAAAAAAAAAAAAAAAAAAAAAAAAAAAAAAAGGGGGTAAAAGACCAGTTGACATTTAGATGCTTATCTCTGCAACATTCTCACACTCAATTGTTTACAATGTAAACTATAAAAAGCTTTAGCATTTCTCCTTACTCATTTACTTTGTTACAAAATGGATTTTTGTTCTAAACACATTATTAAGAAGTAAAACATTACAAGGGACATTGAGGCCTTGTTTAAAATGCTGTCTAGTTTAGCCATGACAAATGAATGAGTATCTTTCAATTTCAGATGAAAGAATCTGAGAGGAGTCTTGATAGTTTTGGTCAGCATATGGCTGGATTGTTCAAAAATAAACTATAAAAGCTATAAAATCTTATGTTCATTACATATTCAAAAACTCTTCATTTTATGCTTAGAGTGATTAGAGTGCCTTAAATCACTCCATTACTAAAAATATTGCTAGTTAAAAATAAAACAAAAAAAAACTGTTGTTAAATGATTTTATTTTTATTTTTATACAACAAAAAGAGGGATTCTTTCTCTTTTATATGTTCATGCTCAGGCCACATTCAAGAAACAGTACACAAAGCTTCTATTGGAAACATAAGAAACACAATGCTGTGATGTGTGGATCGCATTCCTTGACAAAAATAAGCATTATCACATAATTTCTATATATCTATTAATATTTTAAATAATTAAGATACCAATAATAACTTTTACAGAACTTTTTCTTAGGCCCTGTTTACACCTGGTATTAAGATGTGTTTTGGTCGATCGGATCACAGGTAGATGGAGTGAGACACAAATCTGGTGTTTCAATTTTTTTTTTTGTCTACTTTTGACCACTTCTGTCCTGATTTCTTCAAGGGAAGGGTCTATGGGGGGTAAATGTATGGGATTTTTCAGATCTTTTGATCTAATGGACGAAATAAGCTCATGCAATTTACATATAAATGCACACGGAGATGACGGAAAAACACACAGAGAGCATCAGCTTTTGTTTCTGCTCTGACAGCTGCAAGATCATGCCAAATGCAGAAATCAAAAATGGTACGTTTTTCATCTTCAAACCAAACTTGGGTCTTCAGATGACAAAGTTTAAATCCAATCTGGCTAGCACTCTTACCATAATGTTCACGCATTGCGTCAGTAGGCGTAGAGTATTTGGTCTGGAATCGGTAAGTTTGGAATAGGTAAGATTTTTAATGTTTCTAAAAGAAGTTTCGTCTGCTCACCAAGGTTGCATTTATTTAATTAAAAATACAGTAAAAACAGTAATATTGTGAAATATTACTACAATTTAAAATAACGGTTTTCTGTTTGAATATATTTTATAAAGTAATTTATTCCTGTGATCAAAGCTGAATTTTCAGCATCATTACTCCAGTCTTCAGTGTCACATGATCCTTCAGAAATCATTCTAATATGCTGATCTGCTGCTCAAGAAACATTTATTGTGTACAATTGTACAAAATATTTGTGTACAATATTTTTTTTTTCAGGGTTCTTTGATGAATAGAAAGTTCAAAAGAACAGCATTTATTTGAAATAAAATTTTTTGTAACATTATAAACGTCTTTACTGTCACTTTTGAACCATTTAATGCATCCTTGCTGAATAAAAGTATTAATTTCTTTTCAAAAAATAAAAATTCTTACTGACCCCAAACTTCTGAACGGTAGTGTATAATGTTACAAAAGCTTTGGATAGATAGATAAATGCTGTTCTTTCGAACTTTCAATTCATCAAGGAATCCTGAAAAAAAACAGTTGTGTACTTTTTTTCTTGAGCAGCAAATCAGCATATTAGAATGATTTCTGAAGGATCATGCGACACTGAAGACTGGAGTAATGATGCTGAAAATTCAGCTTTGATCACAGGAATAAATTACTTTATAAAATATATTCAAACAGAAAACTGTTATTTTAAATTGTAATAATATTTCACAATATTACTGTTTTTACTGTATTTTTAATTAAATAAATGCAGCCTTGGTGAGCAGACGAAACTTCTTTTAAAAACATAAAAAATCATACCGATTCCAAACTTTTGACTGGTAGTGTATATATATATATATATATATATATATATATATATATATATATATATATATATATATATATATATATATATATATATATATATATATATATATATACATCTTTTGTCTGTCATTTTGAACGTGACAAAGTACTTTGGATGTAACCTCACAATCTAAATAGTTGAAAAAGGTTTTTAAAAGGTTTGTACATAATTTATCAGAGCTTTATACATCCTGTAGTGTAACATTTTTTACAACACATCTGCAAAATATTACTATATACAAAGTGTAGTGGATATCCACAATCAAAATGATAATATGTAATAATGTGGTGCTCATGTACTCTTTCCCCTTAGCCACAAGTTATTTATGTTGCTTTCCCCGCTATCTCTCACCTCTCCATGCTCCACTGCTCTGCCCTTCGGAGTGTCCTCAGGTAAGAAGTAGAGCCTAGAACTGGCCAGCAGGCGGCGCTGCGTCTGATCTTCCCACAGCAATGTGACCTCCGCTATACATACAGGCTCCTGAGGGCCACAGCGCATGAAGTAGAACTCCCCAAGCTTCCAGACCTGAGTCGGACCCCCAGATTCCTGCTTGCAACCCACTGACTTATAAAAGGCAAAGGAGCCTCGAAGGCAGCTAGGAGCACCTAACCACTGATTAAGACAAGAACACACAAATGCAAACAGGTTAGGGAATAAACACATGTCTGAATGCACATATGAGAACAACAAAATAAAGTCACCTACATAAGGCTTTTTTTTTTTTTTTACAGCTGTGTGAGAAAAGATCTTTAATACCTTCAGCATTAAAGGGATAGTTCACCCAAAAATGAAAATTCTGTCATCATTTACTCAGCCTCAAATTGTTCCAAACCTGTATGCTGAACACAAAAGATGATATTCTAAAGAATATGGGTAACCAAACAGTTGATGGGCCTCATTGACTTATAGTATGGGGGGAAAAATACTATGGAAGTCAATGGGGCCCACGTTTGGTATCCATAGTCTTCAAAATATCTTCTTTTGTATGCAGAAGAAAGAAATTCATACAGGTTTGGAACAACTTGAGGGTGAGTAAATGATGGCAAAATTTTCATTTATGGGAGAACTATCCCTTTAATAAGTCAGAGTACAAAATTATAGGTTACACAAGTTCAAAAGCAGTCTGTGGTTAAAAAACAACTTATCAATTCATACATTTCATTTGGAATTTGCTCCTGTGCAGATCATTTAAGCAAACAGAAATGTTGTCGTTACACAAACACTTCATAACAGTCAGATCGCTCTGAAAGAAAACGTATGTATACGAAGCTCAAATACACATGCAAACACCCTTCACATGATTCAAATTATCTGTCTGAGCAGCAAGCATTGCTGTCTTCTAAAATCAGCTGAGCGGTAAGACTAAAATATTCAATGTCTTGTCTTCTATCAGTATTTTTGCTAAAATCTGAGACAAAAAGTCCCCCAAAACATACTATATACAGTGGGGCAAATTACACATGAACTAATCATTCACGTAACCTACTCAGAATTGTTTGGTAAAGTTTCCATGGTTGAAAACACATTCCGATGTATTAATCTACTTAGGAATGGCCTGATAGCAATGGAAAAACACATAAAGATTTTTCTTTTATTTGAGTAGTTCCACAGTAATTCCACAGAGATGATGCCAAAATATGGTTTGCTGCTTTCAAATATAAAAATGTGCTGGTGGTACATTCTGTAAGTAAAAATGGATAATAAACGTGGAGGCTACACTAAATTTATGTTTTTGTTTGTGAGAAATATGTATAAATATGAAGATTGATTCATTTATCTTCAACATACTGAAGATAATTCAGTTAATAATACATATTGGTTCATATTTGGTCAAAAACATAAATGTATAATAGTGTTTAAATAAATTCTTTAAATTTATTTTAATAACAAAATGTTTTAATACTAGACTAGTATTATTGTTATTGTAATATCTTATTTAAAATGTTATTGTTAGTGTATTAGCATACTAAAAGAGTTTTAAAAAATAATTAATAAAAACAAAAAACAGTTAAATTAAGCTGTAAATAATGCAAAAGGCTAATGAGAATTCATTCATCTGAAACAAAATGAATTAATTTGATAATAAATATTTTAAATAACAGATGAAAGACAACGAATGCAGTGAATGTCACAAAAACTAATTATTTCAAGAAATATGTATAAACATATGAAGATTGATTAATTTATCTTCAACATCAAAGATAATTCAGTTGATAATACATATGTTTGGTTAAAAGCATGAATGTATAATATTGTGTTTACATGTAATCTTTTGAGTTATTTTAATAACAATAAAATGTTTACTAGTACCATTATTGTTGTTGTTTTAATATTTTAAGTATTGTTATTGCATTAGCATACTTAAAGAGTTTTAAAATGAATAAAACAAAATAGTTAAATAAAGCTATATGTAATGCAAAAGGCTAATAATGGGAATTCATTTATCTGAAACAAAATTATTTAATTTGATAATAGATATTTTATGAGGCCAGTGTATGTATAGATAATAGCTTATATTTTTAACTATGATAAAATATATAATTTGTTGTTAATATCTGAACTTAAATATAAAAAAGTTATTTCAGCACTACAGACTTTTTAATGGAAAGAGTAGTTCACAACACAATGACAAATTATAAAGAAATAAACTATTATAGCACTGTAAGATTTTAAAACTATAGGCGACCTTTTTGTTTTTGTTGTTAATTTGTTATTGGTATGTACATTAAAATATTAATGAAAAATTATAAATAATGCAAATCTGCACATGGAAATTATTATCCTTACTATACATACACATCATTGTGTGTCATCTGTTTTCTATAGTAACATTGTATTACCTCTTGAACGTGGCCTGAGCATGACATATTCTCAGTACTTTAACTCAACATGTCAATCACAGGACACGTTCACGAGGTAATACACAGTCATGGGTCAATCATCCCTGCCCCACCCCCACCGGTAACCCACATATTCACCGAAAAACCGACCAATCAGAAGCCACAACATTCGGCGTCCACATGTCGAGCGCCTACTGGTAAAAAAAGAGAACTAGACTTACAGTTAAACCACAATACACGTCTGTGACAGTCAACTTTTTAATTTATGTACTTCAGCGAGTACCAAAGTGAGTGTTTCATCACAATTCTATAAACACATGGAGAGCGTGAGAAAGATTTGGAAAGACAAAAAAAAAATAACCAAAATGACCTTGGGAGTTACTGAGCCCAAAATTGTTTACGTTTATTAGTATGCATAATGAAAAAGGGCTCATTTCAGAGTTGCTTACGATGAAAATTGTTTATTTTTATAAACACAATCATTTCGATAACAACAGTGATAAACAACATCCTCAATCCGGGTGCTCTCTGAAGCTTAATAATACTGGTATACATTCAATATGTGAAACAACATATTTCAGCCAACTTCCTACTGCCACATACATAAAAGTCTCATATATCATGACAAAAATATGCGGCTATAGCCTAGCATTCCTAGCCAACACGAATAATCTCTTAATAATATTAAAAGCATTAAAAACTAAACGGTATTACGTTATTGTGGCTAAACACAACATTTTAAAAAATAATACCAAGGCTCATGTAACGATCAAATAACTTGAGCTTGACGAAAAAACTTCGTAGTCTCAAATAAAATCAGCAGCTCCACCAAGTTTACCTCTTCCTAGAAGTTTCATTACCACTAAAATCATGCTTAATATTCGCGAGATTTCATCGAAAAATGTGTCGACAGATTGTGAATAAAAACAATACAGCTTTCCCTTTAAAATCGTGGGCTCGATTAGTATCGCTTTTAATAAGAAATTAAAACAAAATCTGTTTGGCAAATGTGAAATGTGGGGGTGGGGGGCAAGAGGGAGAATCTAGGCAGTCAACACGACACACAAAGAAATTAATCATTAACGAAAAAAACGAAATATCAAACGCACGCGTTCTTGATATAACAATAAATCGTCACACAAAAACGATACAGCATCGAGGAAATTTCAAATACATTTCAAAACAAATAAAAGTTTCTCGGCGAAATACGAGACAATATTTTCAAGTCTTCGTTTGCTTGATTGGATAGGAATCAATTCGGCATTTTAGCGAACTTCAAATATTACTACGTGTCGCGAGAACAGCGCTTAAAAAATAGGATTTTAATTTTTAAAAACAAAGAAGCAAATTTAGAGCTCGCGCGCCGACAGCCTTTGAGCTGCAACAAAGTAACAGTTTAAAGTTGTAATTCAGTTTACCTGTATCGTACTCTGCTCCATTGCAACTCAACATTCCCTTATCCCTCTCGATGCCCCCTATCAAGTTACACAGCCGGGTACTAACAGCACCGGCACACACATAAACGTAGCTGAAGAAAAGCTTGTGCCTTTTTGTGAAAATAGGGCAGGATCTAGGTGTGGCTTAACTCCATTTGCCAAAAGAACTTTAATATATGTTTTGCATTGTACACAAAATTGCCTGTGGAAACATGCTCGCTGTTTAATTTAATCCAGTGACTAACAGTGATCACGAAATACAACACATTTTCAATATGGAGCCTTGAAATCAGCATTTCAAGACAAAATCTATATGTACAGTACAGAGCATGCGTGCTGTTCTTCAATAAAACAGCTCATTTTGAATGCATAAAATAAATACTGAACCCTCTAATAAATTTGCATTACTAATCTGACGTGAAATATTTAAAATGTAGAGTTATTATTATTATTTTTAAATGGTCAAATAGTAGCTATATAATGAAATTTCCCTCTGAAAATATACATTTTCCGATTGTAAACACTAGTCTTGGTGGCCAGTATAGTCGTTTGCGGAAACAATTAGATGAGACCGTTTTTAAATGTCGAATAGATATTAAAATATTTATATAATAAACAATACAAATTAGTTATATTTTGCTCTCCAGCAGGGGGAGTGCGCACGTGATCATTTCCACGAGACAATGGCTGTGACATTTCATTTTTTCCCCCCTGCTCTTGCTGACACCAGAAACCTGAATTGCATGAAAACACAGTTGAATCATGGTGGTCTGTATTAGGCAAAATCCTCATAATAGTAATTTTTTAAGAAGTTATTTAACAATTTGGTAGCAAATATAACATTACTGGCCAGCTCTCATTTCTTAAGCGGAGGGCAACAAACAAATAAAATTTTTACAACACTGATTGTAATGTTATTGAGACTTTATTTCCCACAGTTGCAGGCATGCATCCTCCTCCCATGATCTACACCCCTGCTTGTGGCAGAACAAATGCTGTCCCCCATCAGTCCTGAGAGGATCTGTGACAGCAGGAGGTCACACCACCATTACATATAGCCTCTTGCATTTGCATTTTTATTATTTCAGGTTATTGTAGAATGTCTGGGAATCTGAAGCAAGTGGATATAGTTTTTCTATTTTCCCTAATTATGTTAAAAATATTTTAAAATATAGTCCAAAGACCTGGAGCCAACATTTTCTGAATGGTCATTTTTTTGGTGAATGAATGAATGAATGAATAAAAGGAAGAAATATAACTGCATAAATATAATGATAATTTTTTTTTATTATGATGAAATGACACACACACAAACACATACATATATAAATGTAGCAAATATATATGTAGCAATAAATGTAATGTATATAATGAAGAATTGTATATTGGATTCAAATAATAGTTTTCAAGAAATTATATGCTTTACAAAAAGTATAATAAATATATAAAAACATTTTGTAATTATGAATTGTGCCATTCAGCAAGTTTCTTGTTTCACATATGGCTCTTGAATATCAGCACTGATGATCAAACTCCAATTAAGTCATGAAATTATCTGCTTACTTCAACAATATTAAAAATTAGGTTATTTTAGTGGAGTTTGTAACTTCATCTTAAAAGTGAAATGCCTCTTTAGCACACAGGAAGCTGGGGCATTCTTCCTTACACTGGCTTTAAAAGACCTCATGGAGGCGCTGTTGCCTCCAACATTTTTTTTTGTCAGCGATAAACTCTGCAGATATCTGCATTCTCGTCAGTTGATTTATCCTTTAATTTCTCTGCGATATGACAGTTGAGATGTGCTTAGGCATCCAACATTCTCTGAATATACCAATAAAAAGGATTTGTAAATTAGTTACATATGATATAAACAGTCGCGTAATATTCAGATACCCCTTATTCTGTGGTGGAAATAAACACGCTTGATAAGGATGTAACAAATTAGTTCAGTGCTTGGCTGTGCTTCATAATTTCCTGCTTCTCTTTTTCTAATAATGCTTGTTGTCTCACTTCTTGGCTCACTGCTGCCACAGCTCATCATGGTTCCTACTGAGCCACTGTGAATGTTAACAGCTACTTTTACACAGGCAACAAATTGAATGATTAACAAAAGTCTTATGTGTGACCAGTAAGCATATTGTGCCATTTTGCTGTTAAAAGGCTAATTTAAAAGGCTATACTAACAATTTCTACAAGTGAAATACACCCTTGTGAAAAAGAAGTGTGCTTAATTGTATTGAATATGTAGTTTGAATCTTATTTAAAAATACTGTAATTGCACACAGTATCAATAAAAGGCCACTTAAGTGTACTTAAAAAGAGTACACTTTCATGGCTTTTTTAACACACTGAAATCTTTACTTTAAAGTACATTTTAAATCAATGTTTTCATAATCTTTTGTCATGCTTTAAATAAGTACACTCATTTTGATGTGTTGACTAACATACTGAAGTAACATGTAAACTACTTGCTTAACTGTATTACTGTGTAACTGTGTAAGTTCATATACTTGAATGTGCTAAAATTGCCTCAAAAGCACTCCTGAGTTCAACTAATTGCATTTAATATAAATTTAAACTGTAATACATTTTCATTTAATAGTAAATAACAGTCAATATGTTTCCAAAACATTACATATAGTTCACACTTATGTATATTTTTGGAAGTATATTATTTTACTAAATCATTTTTAAAAAGTATGCTGAACAGGGGTAATGAGACAGAGAAGCTAAAAACAATGCTAAGTATATGTTAGCATGCATGCTAATTGTTTGTTTTGGCGTGTACATTTGGTTTTTTTTTTTGATTGTCCTCTATGATAAGCTCAAGTTATTAAAGTATTCTAACATTTTGTAAACTGGCTCAACCAATGGCAAGATTTGGAGGCGGAACTACTTGTTTTTTGAACCAATGGCAGGTTCTAAGAATGCTAATCAGGCAAAAGTGGAAAATGCATTATTGAGTTAAATATAAGTATTCTTTGAAGGAAATAGGGTGGAAGAAAAAACAACAGCAATGGGAATAAAACCTAAACATTAAGACCCTTCTGAGGGTAATTAACCAGAGAGACAAGCTGATTCAAATTTTTTTTAGGGTTAAATACATGCTATAGCCTATTATCAAATTATGAGACATATCACAATGGCTTGAAAAAGGTAGCAACTATAAATTGAAAGTCATGTATTTTTATTTGCCCCAGGGTTATAGAAAAAAAAGAAATTATAGAGAAAAAAAGGAGGCTTGTTTATTGTATAATTCTCATAATATTATTTTTCATGTCTGTGATTATGAATGTTTTGCAGTACTGTAACTCTGTATGGAGTTTGTCTGTCAGTTTAAAAAACAAAGTTGTTGAGCCAACTAAAATATGTTCTAAAATTGTGGGTCAGCCACTTCAAAAATATGAGTTATCTCATCAGAAAGGTTGGCCAAAAATATTGTCCCGGAACTGAATCATGTGTTGTATAATGAATTTGTATATCATCCAATAGGTGTTACAGGGTCCCAAGATATAATCGAATTAGATTAAAACCTATTTAATAAAAATACAGTTGTTCATTGCTTGTTCATGTTAGTTCATTAGTGCATTAACTGTTAATAAATGCAACATTTGAATTTAATAATGTGTAAATGTTGAAATTAACATAAATTATAGATTAATAAATGCTGCAGAAGTATTGTTCATTCTTAGTTCATTTTAACTAACGTAGTTAACTAATGATACATTGTAAAGTGTTACCCTTTTTTGTGCATGTGATTGTAAAGGTTTTGTTTATGTAGTATGGTTTTGTATTTGTGCATGAAATTACTGTAACGCAAGACAAATTTAAGACAATAAATTTATATTATCATATCATAATAATAATAACAAAAATAAAAACAAAAAATAAATCTTAAATAAAAATTCTCTGACACAAATTTATTGTGGTTCTCTTTGGGCAGGTTTCCCCTAAACACACAAATCAGGTAGCTCCTCCTATCCCGGACCAGGAAATTGTCTTTTTTTTTGTGATACAGCCAAGTATTATCTTAAACTCCCTAAACTCAAACTTTACTATAGGAGCCTCAAGATATACAGAACAGTAGATGCACGTAATTCTAATCGGTGTAGACAGCATTAACTGGACATCAGAAATGACTTTACCTCAGATTAAGCTAGAAATCCTGAAGAGAGAGGAACTTTTGATGGAAACCACCTGTTTGAACAAATGTCTTCACTGTCTGTGCAGCCATTTAATATTTAGGATTTATTTGTGTGTGACGTTTCATTTTGCTTATGTATTCTGGGATGTGTCTTCACACAGATGGGTTGAATTTCAGAACATGCTTACATGCATATCTGTTTGCCCACAGCAGAGTAAGATTGTAAGTTTCTCAAAGGGAGGGAGGAAAGGCCGTAATATTTTATTTATGAGAAGTTTGTAACAAATCAAATGATCCCAAAATCAACAGTAAAAATATTTGTTGTATTAAACATCTATCCATCCATCCATCTAGTTCGGAGTCATTAAGAAAAAAATGAAAGTAAAGGCATTTATAATTAATTAAAATTTCTACTTCAAATTAAAAGCAGCACAACTGTTTGTTATATTTATTATATCTATATTTATCATAAACAAATTTAGTTTAAATATAAACTACAGTGTAATTTCATTAATGTTTGCAGTAGATAAGGGCACATGAATATATATAAAACACTGAGACATTCATTTTAAACAAAGAAGTTATTAAACCACATGTAAAAGTTTTCCCATGATATTTTATAACTGTTATCAACAATAAAAAGGAGCAAAATACGGACAACCCAGGGTGGGATGTTTTTAAGTATTTAAACTAGCCTAATTTAGGTAGAGAAAATATCATACCGAAAACAAACAAAACTCTATAGGCAGCAGTGCCGGAGAGAGGAAACATTCCACAGGAAGTGGCTGAAATGATTGGAACATTCGCTGGACAAAGAAACATAGCAATGGCATTCTCGAGTTATGGGACGGTATGCCTCAATTTTCTTTAAAAACTGACCTTGACCCGGTGGAAAACCGAGCTTCTCAGGAAGTTTGTGGCATCCTGAAATCAGATAGCTCAAATGTCAACATACTTATTGCAGCGGTTTTCCTTACTCTCTTGGCAGTGAAATCTGAAATATGACACTTCATGTTTTAGTTTGCAATCTTGCAAAAAATACTACTCAGTATTAACAACTCATGAGCTTCCTTGTTTTGCTCAACTTCTCACAAGTCAGAGGCACGAGCCCTACAGGCTGTACAAGGCCACAAGGATTCTGGGTTTCTGCCAAATATTAGAGCAGAAGCGCTGGGCCGATAATCTAGTTCGTAAATGGAACAAAACTGAACCTGTTTCAGTCTTCAGAATTTCCCTTCAGGAGTCCATAAAGTATTATTGCTGTAAAAAAAAAAATCCTTTAAGCCAGAACTAAAATCCATTCCAAATTTAAGAACACAAAAGCCATTGTTTCAGTTTTTCTTAAGCATAAAATATGCGTCACATCATCACATTGACTGGCAAACTTGAGCATTTTCAAAGAACGTGTGGTTATGTAATATGAGTATGACGCTTGTGCACGGAGGTGTGAATCACGACAACTTTAGCTGACGACAACTTGATTAACACACAAGTGACAACAGAAAGAGCCACGGTTGATTTTTTTGAAAATTAAATAAAGTGCAGGCGTCTTTCAAAGATTATATATGTACCCAGTTTTCCTTATTTTTATGTGTATCACACTTTAAACCCAAACGTTCTGTTTTCTAAGATGAAATAAGGGTGTAGCATTTCTATGAATTTCAATATGCGCAATCACTCACAGATCCTCTCCAGCAGCTACCGTGACAATTTTAGCATATCCTATTTCAGTGTCAAACACATGGGAACTTGTCTTCTTTTACTTAAACATAAAATAATAATCATAACACTTTTACAATAAAGTTCAATTTGTTAACATGAATTGTTAGTTATTGCAATAGGTATAATGAACTAACAATGATCAATATTTATTTATTATTATTTTTTTTACATCGTTTACATTTATTTTTGACATTTCAAGTTGTCAATTAATATTAGTTAATGTTTTATGGATGAACATGAATTAACAATGAGGAATATTGCATTTATCATTAACCTTACCTTAGATGAATAAATGCTATAAATGTTGTTACATTATTAGGAATACTAATGCATCAACCAATTCCAATACATTGAGCCTTATTGTAAAGTGATACTAAAATAAAATAAAAATGTTTCATTAAAACATTTACATTTTAAAAACTTAAATGTATTGGACCTTCAAATGAACTTACATTTGTCAACACATGTTTTTTTTCCACTGCAGATATTGGGTGCAGAAAACTTAAGGTTCTCATGAATCCCTACATTACTGGGTCACAGTTTCAATGTGAGTGTCCCGCCAAGAGCCGTCACCCCCACCCCCTCACTCTGTGACATGCATTCCTCGTGTTTCCCTCCATATTCTTTCTTTTTTTTCGAGCACATTTGGAAGACTTGGACCAATTCTTCAATCATCATCTTTGTTCTTGTAATCTGTAATCAAGTTACATTATATATGCACACATATTCAAAAGTTTGGGGTCAGTAATTTTTTTTTTTTTTTAATCACTTTTATTCTGCAAGGGTACATTAAATTAATCAAAAGTGACAGTAAAGACTTAGTTACAAAAACAAAAATCTATTTAAAAGAATTTAACATTCTGTTAATCAAAGAATCCTGAAAAATATCACGGCTTCAACCAAAATATGAAGCAGCACAACTGTTTTTCACATTAATAATAAGTGTTTCTTGAGCATCAAATATTAGATTTCTGAAGAATCGTGTGACACTAAAGACTGGAGTAATGCTGCTGAAAATTCCTGAAAATGACAGGAATAAGTGACATTTAAAATGGAAAAGTTATATTATTGTAATAATATTTTACAATATTGCCGTTTTTACTGTATTTTTTTTTTTTTTTTTTTACTGTTTGACCAAAAGAGTGCAACTTCTTTCAAAAACATAGAAAAAAAAAAAAACACTTTTAAATGGTAGACAGTGTGGGAGTAAATGTATATGGAATGTCTGCTCAGAGCAGATGTTGCTCCACTCTTGGGTACAAAAACAGCACAGAATGTGAATCATGAATTTCATGAGTCAAATGAGGAAAGTATTCAATAATCAAGCTGCTCTCTGGATGCTCTCTTCCTCCAACCCTTGGACAGGAAAACCCTTCACTGTGCACGAAGTTAATATAAAGGGAATAAACGGAGCAATTCCAATAGGGTTCTCACACCATTGGTGCTCGGGCCCTAATTACAAAGAAGAGCCGTGTCATACAAATTCCACAAGGTGGCACTGCCATCACACAAATTAAATTACATTACACAATGCACAAATCAGACACTGCTTATCCCAAACCTCTGATCCTTAAACTTACTGATCCTGACAGTGTGTGTATATCCTACTAAAAAGAAACCAGAATGGCATATTAATGTTGCATTATTTTCTTCCATGTGGCCGAAATATTTCTAGTCAACCTGTAGTTCATCTGGTAGGAGACTGACTAGACTAGATCTAGTTTAGAGAAAGGCAACTGCAACTAACAATTATTTTGATAATCGATTAGCTGGTCTATTTTTTTATCTGATTAATCGAAAAAAATAAAAAATCCTATTATACTATTGCACATCCTGCCCAATGTACTTAAAACAAATGTGTCAATTGAATGCTATGAAAACATACCATGCTTAATTGATTAGACTACCTGTCATAATAAAAAGAGAACACAAATATTTTAGGAATCTATCTTGTTTAAAATTAAAAGTGTTAAATTGCAATTTATTAGGCAAATAAAAAACTTAAACAACTAAATAGTTATTATTCACACATAATATCCAAAAAGTCTCTGTTATTGACTGTAATTGGGCATCTGAAAAAACAACTATACAGTACTTTACTTTATTTCTGCCTTTCTTGTAAAACAGTAAATTATTTGGATAACAACAATAATTATATTGTAGCATTAGAAATACTGCTGTGACTAAAGAGCTTACACATACTGGTGGATTAACCCTTACAGAAACATGAAAAAATGATTTTAGTAATAACCAATACCGATAGTTTAGGACAACTGTGGACACAATCACCTCTTACTGTAATTTCTTTATCCTGTAAATAAGAAACGTCTTACATTTATATTCAATTACATGTTGTTGTCCCTTTACAGTTACTGCTCTCATAAAATACTTGAATGACATGTTGACTTTTAAATCTAAATTCAACTAAAAAAAAAAAAAAAAAAACAACAACCAGATATTTCAGCAAAATTATTTGCGCTGAATATTAATCGTCTCCCTCTCTACCGCACCGGCGCTCATTCAGTAAAGTCTAAAGTTTAATGTAGACTGTCAGGACGAGCCTTTTAGCAAAATGGAAATGGAAAACTGTATGGTAAATATTGCAAGCTTCTCAATCAAAATGTAAAGAAAACCTTGCTGTAAAGGTGCGCTCACATCAGTGATTTCGGACAAAAAAGGTCCATTGTCAATAGTGTATCGATGAAGCATAGCTCACACAGAAGTCAGTTTCAAACCAAACAATTCTTTTAGTCAATGCAGCGAATTCGTGAGACCAACTAGGGAACTTTTTTGCCCTTATGTTAAACTCCAATTGCGCAGATTCCTATTGAATTTCGCAGATCAAAACAGAGATTTAATACAAACTTCATGAGGTGCCAATATCATTTAATACACTTTTATAAGACAACAAAGGCTTTAAATATATAAATTTGTTCATTTTTTCATTTTATAAAAGGCCATACAAATGGAGAGGCATTGAAAAGCACAGACACCAGTGTTAGTAAAAGCATGTTGACACTATCTTTTGAATTTTCTTTTTCTTGAGAGTCTTAGGCTGTTCTTAGAGGAGTCAGTAAGGCAGTCATTGTTTTCTGATCGAGGAGTGAAGGTGTTACTGGGACAGGAAGTCGTCGCTGAACAGTCTACACTTTCAGACGTCCCAATCACTGCAGGATTGGCAAGACCACTGGGGAAGCATTTAGGAAATGATTAGTGCTGATTTTTTGGCTTGCACATACAATGTTTAGCAAACAATATTGAAATTGTACCAGTTGCTCTTTGTTGAAACATCAGATGGCTCAGGTTCATCACTGCCTGAAAATGAAGAATTAAATATAATAAAAAGCCTCATCTGTCAAGATTTATCGGCATAAACACACCAGAAATGCGAGAAATATTACACACCAGTATGTCTTCGTTCTGTCCGTTCCAGAGCAGAAAGTAGGCCGTTTTCCTGCAAAAGCACTACAATAATGACACTTGACACAAACACAATGCAAATCCTCTCAGAGAACGTTTAACATTTAAAAATGACGTTAAACAAGTATTAGCAGTAAGCATACTAGTTTTACTATGTAACTGTCACCTCATTAGTTCTTGAGTCTTTCTTTTTTAAGCACAATTTGACATGATCTGTATACTCCTGGGGTGAAAGCAACTCCTGACACAGGTAGCACTTCTCCATGTCTGCTGACCTGCGAAGAAAAACACCATTAAAATGTGTTGTGTTTTTAATGACACTACTATTGTAATTAACTCTCAACATGTTCATTGAATGTTTGATGTACCTACTTGCCAGATCGCTGAAATTCCTCTGTTAAATTTCCTCTGGTCCTCCTCCGTCGGGCAACAACTACAATAAAATAAAACATTTCATTTCACAAATTTCTTGACCTATCCCAGAAATATCTCATGGACAATGGACTCTATGCACACCAACTGCATATGTATTTCCGCTTAAAAAAATCTCAGTGCTATGTGAACTTTTTCCACAACTGTTGATCACAAATAATTACATTATATACATTATCAACTTATTATTAAACATATAAACATTTTAGCATATTACATTAAACCATGTTTTTATAAATTCCAGAAGCATAAAACGTGAAGGTGGATCAGATCAATATTGATTTGTCCGGTCCTGAAACACTTCCTCAAGATTTAATTTTGTGTTTAATTTTCTTAAATGTGTTAAATGCAGTCCATAAGCAGCGGTGGTGGCATCATAATTCGATCGGTCTTCTTTCCTACATCTATTTGCATACTGAATATTATATTCAGCATACATATACTTCACACATAATATTCAGCAATATTTCTGATTTGACTGTATTGACACTATAGGATGAGAACTGAACTGAGCTGGACGATGACGTTCACCGTTTTGTACAGAGCTGCTTTATAGCTGAATTGAGCTTATTCATAATTGTTGATCTTTACAGTTATTGAACGGAACTGAATTAACACTGAACTGATTTCACCGGAATAATGACTTTACTGTTGTCTTTTTAGAGCTGCTTTACAGCAGAATTGAACTCTTCATTTGCATCATTGTCAAATCATTATTTTCCTGTTTGTTCCTGCTTTGAAACAAACTGCATTGTATAAAGCGCTATATAAATAAAGGTGACTGGACTTGACTTGAATAGTTACAGAAGAGCAAGTAGAGAGCTGACCCTGTGATTGTTCTTCCTGCTGGTCTGCTTCACCATCACAGAAAGCTGCGTGCATCTCGATCCTGTTGAGGGGGAAGAGTTTAGAGCACATGGGGCACTCCATCCTCTGACTGTGAGGAGGAGCTGCTTCTGTTGGATCGCTCTCCTGCTCCATCATCTCCTCCACTGCCACAGACGCACCTCCTCCCTCCTCTACCTCCATCACCTCGCTGTCAGCGTGAGACTGGGGCTGTGAACGAGGGAAGCTCACTTAGAATTATAAGGTCTTATTTGAATTCAGAGTCCTCTGGTTGTAAATAAAATGTTCCATTTCTTTTAGGATGCTACCTAAGTGTTGGATCAGAGCTGTATAGTGCTACTGTACCTGTGCGGGACTAGCAGGACTGGTCATCATTAGCTCTGGTGTGCTGTTTTCAGTCATCTGAGTCTCTGTATTCACATTCAACCAAATTATGTTTATACCACAGGAAACATTTTCATTATCTACCGAAGAGCTGGAAATTTCAGTCACATACCTGGACAAACTATATCATCCTCTTCACAACCCTCATGAGTCTGGGCCTCCTGTTCCTCCTGCTCAGCTGGACACTTTATTTGAGTTTCATCTGAAATATCCCACAGAGCATTTTTCCTGTCAATGAGATGCAATAAGACAGATTTATAATAAAGTCATGATGTTATCAGTAACCTTTCTAGAGCTTCATCACCCATCCACTTCATCACTTTGAGTAAATCTTTCAGTTCTAAGCCAACTATTCCTTGAAATATATAAGAAAAATAAAATGAGTACATCTGCAATAAAACAAATGTTTAAAAAAAAAAAAAAAAAAAAAAAAAAAAAAAAAAAAAAAAATTATATATATATATACATACACACACACACACATTTATATTCTACCATGATACATTTTTTCTTTGATGAACAAAGTTCTAAAGAAAAGCATTTTTTAAAAAAAATATAAATCTTTTGTAACATAATAAATGTCTTGTTTTTTTTAACTTGCTGACATATATATATACACAGACATACTTTATATTTTTTATATTGAAGTAAATATAATATATATTATACATTCCATATAATATAATATATAGTCTCTAAGGGACATGGTTAGGCTTGCCGCAGTAGTGGGTTACATTTAGTGTTTGTCAAAAGTACCAACTTCGATACCAAGTCGGTACTGAAATTTAAAAAATGTAACAATACCAGCATTTTACCCTAGCATTCTGAGCACTGTTGAGCGGATTCTTAAAAACCTATGATTGGCCATTGTGTTCAAGCGCTCAACGGATATGTCTGTGATTGGTTACATTGATCATCGCTTCAAAACATGTTGTAAATACCAAAATTGGTACTTTTGACACCACTAGTTACACTACAGTACATCTGATTTAACTCATCACGTGCAGATAGCATGGAGAGATGAATGACAGGACGATGTCGGAGAAGTTGGTTCGCAACTGATCCTGAGTGTCATTGACAAATATCTTATCTTGTAAAATGCGTGGTCAGTACCGCCATATCCTATTCAAATCTCAAATTGTAACAAGTTCGATCCACAGCAGCTCCACCTCGCAACCTACAGGACTTGAAGGATCTGCTGCTAATGTCTTGGTGCCAGATACCAAGGACACCTTCAGGGGTCTTGTAGAGTCCATACCTCAGCGAGGCAGTGCTGTTTTGGCAGCACGGGGAGGAATAACAGCATATAGGTGGTCATTATGTTTTGGCTCATCAGTATATTACATATACATATTTATATATAATTTGATGCTGTGTGTTTCTGACATATGTATGTCACCCAATTATTTTAAAGGGTAGAATGAGTAACATAATTAACAGAAAAGCAACTTTGGTGGAAATCTAAACACCAGACCTACCTGAAAGATTTATTTGCAGCTGCAGTCATAGGCTCTTCTTGGCTAGAGAAAGGGTTTTTTTCCTGTTGAGAAGGCAAACAAGATATCAGCAACAGGTGCAGCAACATTCTTAACAACATTTTCGGTGCGTTCCAAATGGGATATAATCGCCCTCCGAAGGGCACTTCGGAGTGAAAACAATCATGGCCACCATATTGAAGGGTCGTTCCAAACTGAAGTGCTCAAAACTGGCCACTTCAAAGGGCCCTTCGGAATTAAGGATTTCGAAGGGTACAACTGATGGACACTTCGGGGCCCCCATGATCCTTTGCACAGGGAAGTTGTTTGGCGTCACAGAATGGGTACAGTTCGATTTTATCTATAAATGTATGTATAATATTTTTCTATACTACTGTAATATTTATACGAGTTAGATTTGGTACATTATTATGGTCAAAATGATATTGTACTTCAACAAAAATACTTTACAGCTACCTTTATCAGTCCATTCAAATGTTTCAAATACATAGACACAATATACATTATATTTAACGTAAATAAATAAATAAACTAACGTTAAACAAAATGCGTGTTTTTGGGGGGTTAACCAGCGTACAAAATGTGTGACAAAGGCGCTTCCTTGATTGTCTTGTTAAGATGACGCAGAAGTGCGTTCCAAAAGAAGAGGTTTTTTTTTACATTACATTTACATTTACATTTATGCATTTGGCAGACGCTTTTATCGAAAGCGACTTACATTGCATTATACTATACATTTGTATCTGAGTATGTTTTGAACCCTACACCCTTCATCCCTTCGAAGCTCTCACTCCGGAGGGTAAACCCTTTGAAGGGATTAGGGCATGGGGGATGAGCCCTTCCGAATGGAACGCAGGGCTTGTCTTTGTTACTATCAATAACTGGAGTGTCATCTTGTGGTTGATGATGGTATTACACTAAAACAAGAAAAAACCAATAAAGCTACTTGGAGTCATGGATCCAAGCAGACATGCTGAAATTCTGGTTCTGACAAAAAAATAATTTAATTTCACATGACACTGAAAATCCCTACATCTAAACAAATGCCCTGATATAGAGATTACAGTAATACCAAGACCAGTATACTTACCACTTGCTCATCTTTTGTCTCTGGAGAAGACAAAACTACGTATGTCTCAGTCTGTCCTCCCTCAGCTTCCTCCTGTGACCCCACCACAGACTCCTGCCTTGCTTCGTCCCTCTCTTCTTCTACCTCTATTCTGTTATTTTCCTTCTCTCCCTCTTCTTCATTCTCCTCCTCATCCTCCGACAGCTGAGGAGCTCTGTGGCGCTTCCATCTCCTCCCAACAAACGGCCTCTCTGATGAGCGAGGAAACACCTAAAAAACAAACAAATGTATCATTTGTAGGGGTGTTGAAATTAATTGTATCTAAGATGCATTCTGCATCGAGGCAGTAATAGACCATGATCAATTATTGCCTACTGACTATCTCTGACATCATTTGTTGCATATGCGCTTTTCGCTCTAGTGTAAAATGGTGGATTGAGACGAAACACAAAAGCGAGTAATAACAAATGCACCCACTATTTTAACATTTACAGAGTGCGAGCGTGTGCGTGCGTTATTGTAATTTTTGCGTTACAGTTATTGTTTGCTACATTCAGGAAGTGTACTTTCTTGGAGCAGATAAGATAAAAACAGTTCATATATCTGACTGCTTGTATTCATTGACAAAAATGTAGCCATGAGCAGTAATACTGAAAATTGAGGATGCAATGCATCGTGATGCATTGTGGAATCGTATCGAATCATTGAATCGTGAGACCAGTTACGATTCACACCACAAATCCTTTGGCAATCTTCAGATTGTTCCTATAACCATTGTAATGTGATGTTTCGACTGAATGAATGCATTGATGTCACTCACCGGCTGTCCCCAATCTGCTTTGCGCAGCAGCTCTCGCTGGGCCTCTTTCAGGCTCTTCTCATACACCTCCATCTGACACATGATCACACGGGTGTACTCGTCCGGGTTTTGCCCCACAGGACAGAAAGGCACTCCCCAGTAGTAAGAGATTGTGCATTGTCCTTTTTCCACTGAAGTATGTGGAGGTTTACGGTCGGAGGGTTTGGATTCAGCAGCTTTGGATGCTCTTGAGTCCTCCTCCAGGACAGACCGAGACATTTGTGTGTCTTGTGTGGAAGGATCAAGGGTAATGGTAGTTGAAGAGATACAGGACTGGTTTGGGGAAAGCTCAGTCCTGATTGGCCGAAAAATCTTCTTGACTGGGCTTGGGGAGAGAACCTGCAAATGACAACATTTTCCAATTCTGGTTAAACCTTGATGTTTACATGTAGCTAGTGGAAAAAATGTATCTACATTAGGGCTGTCAACTTAACGCAATTAACGCACTTGCCCCACCCCAGATCTACGTAGGTCATCTTACATTTCATAAAGTTGATTGATGACAAATATGAAGCAGGGCAACAACTCACTGTGTGATGGAGCCTATAAAATGTAGTTAGAATGTCCCTAAAATTTTTGATATGGGGCAAAAACGTTTGAGTTGTCGTCTCATAATTTACATCATGATATAGTTAAGCTATATCACAAGTTCTGTTTTTCTGTCCAGAATAGCACGAGTGCAAATGCGATACTGATTTTATACAACAGTTCAATAAGTAAGAAGTTAATGTTGTGTTATTTTAGACAAAATATTGTCTGCTCAATAAATGATTTGCTCAATTTTGCCAACGAAAATATAATGCAAAAGCAGAACTGTTTGTCTCCGAGCAACACACAGCAGCATTTCATTTCAGGTGAACCAATGACTCAATGGACCATTCATAGAGAGAAACATTTACTTCACTCCTGAATGAATCAGCCGTTTGAACGAATCGAATGAAATAATGACTCAATGACTTAATCATTAAGACATTTACCGCAACCTACTGGCAATTTTTGTTTCTTATTTAGATTATAATTTGATTTAAAAAAAATAAAAAAATCATATTTCCATATTAATAAAAAAAACATTTGAAGGTAAAGTTCACCCAAAAATTTTTCTGAAGGTACTTTTAGTCATGTCTGTTTGATGCTTTACACAATAATGACTTTAAATTATCTTTTGGGGGTAATTTGATTAAAGTCCCCCTGTGGTGAAAATCAAGTTTTTAATGTTGTTCATATCTCTATCTGGTGTTTTTAACATGCTTTAAGACAAACCATGTGCTAATTCATAAGTCAACACCATTGCTGAGTATTTTCTCTTTAAAACTGCAGTAAACCAGGCAGTCTCAAAGTCTCTGGTGTTTCTGACTTCACAAACTACCTTGTAACCAATCACGTCAACATGCCGGCGGGCTTTAGCATATCATTAACTGACCACGCAAGGGAGTCTCAAAAGAAGGTCACCCCGGTATATTTTTCTGTTGCTAATTATCATATTCATAGATCTGTGTATATTACATGAGGCAAGGGTGTAGAGTTACATTCAAGCTATTTTAAGGCATTACAATTTTTTTTCCAGGAAAAAACATTTAAATATGTAATTTTGGAGATCAAAGATGAGTTTTCATGGATAAAATGATTGACTACAGGTGAAAAAAATTTAATCACTTGACAGCCCTAATCTACATGTTATCAGCATATTCCAAATAACCTAAGACATGCACATACTTTTTGTAATTAATATCACCCAGAATGATCTTTTTTGGACATGCACTGACACAAGTGAATATTCATTTATGGTGGATATTTTGACCCAAAATTCTAAATAGATTCGAATTTCTAGAAACTGGAACATTAGCTGTATCTGGTTATGGCAATATTGTGCTTACATGAGGCTTACATAACCGGAATACATCCAAATACTGATATTCTTGTGCATGTTACTGTCTAATACCCCTCTGTTCGAGTGACAGGCCATCAACATGCAGTTGTTTTTAATATACAGACTGTTAACTGTAAAGTACGGTATCCCGCCTACCTCTTCACTGCCATCATCTTCATCATCATCATCATCTGTTAAATGCAAGACCATGTGACTAGTAAATTCATTCCAAGACTGAGTGTTTGGAGCAGTTTCTGCAGCTTAAAACATGATGAAATGATCAGGGTTAACCCAAGTGTTCAGAATCACAGATAATAGCCCTGCTTCCACCTGGTATTTAGATGAGTTTGGCTGATTGGATCACAAGTGATCCACCAGGTATTTTAATCCATCTCTTTTGTCTACTTTCAACCACTTACGTCCTGATTTCTTCGAGGGGAGGGTTTATGGGTGGGTAAATGTATGGGTTTTTTCAGATGTTTAGATCTAATGGACAAAATAAGCTCACGCAATTTATATATGAATGTGCCTAGAGACGACGGGAAAAATATATGGAGAGGAGCAGCTTTTGTTTCTGCTCTGATAGCTGCAAAATCATGCTGAACGCTGTGAAATGGTGAGAGAACACTGTGCTTGGTATGTTTTTTTGTCTTCAAACCAAACTTGGGTCTTCAGTTGACAAAGTTTAAATCCCGTCTGGCTAGCCGCTCTTCCCATAATGTTTACGCATTAAGTCAGTAGGCGGTCTTTAGTGGCTTTTTGAACACATTCACCCACAGGAGCGTTTCCACTACGAAAGCAATTGGTCAAATGCGTTTTCGACTACCTTTGGAAGTGGTTGAAATTGGACAAGCTCAAAATGTTTTAAACCCCATTTAGACCTGTATTTAGCGTCATCCACTTGTGATCTGATCAACCAAAACGCATCTTAATACCAGGTGGAAACAGCCTATATACTACCATTCAAAAGATTGGGGTCAGTGAGATTTTTGTTCTTTTCAGACTTCTTTTACATGTATTTGTAGGATTCGTTGATAAATAGAAAGTACAAAAGCATTTATTTGAAACAGAAATCTTTTGGAATATTATAAATGTCTTTCCTGTAATTCTGTATAAAAGTCCTTTCTGTATAAATGTATGTCAATAGGAGATTTTCAAACATTTTTATATTACATTTTTTAAAAAGGCTGAATAATTGGCCTGGCTGATTTAACATTTGTATGGAACCATCGCACAGAGAACCCAATAACTTGACAGGCCCTGTCGGCAGGAACCAAACTCGCTCTGTGTGGTGACGAATACTACAAAACACTGCTTAGTCTTGCAGCAACAGTGGGCCAACCACACATGCAACTAGAAGTATAAAGTAAATGCTTTTCTATTGCCAGAACTCAAAATCAAATACTAAACACTAAGCATTTCGTTTGACATGACTATATGCCCCTAAATTACCTGTGCAGCCTCATACCACTTAGAAATGAAGTATGCAAATAAATCATATTTTTGTAGCAGCATCAGACAAAGATGGCAAGTTGAAAACTGTAAACTCTTTACTCTGAGCCATATGGCCTAGAATCAATAGTGCAAACAGCCAGCATGGCCACAGTAGAGAGGAGGAGTGTAAGAAATGGCATACCAGTGTCAGATTTTACATTCTCACCCTGAGGGGTTTGATCCTCCACTTGCTTTTGGTCAGGAGTTTTCTGTTAAAATGATAACACAATGGAGTTAGAACACAAACAGAGATGACAGATAGAGTCAGGGATGTTCAATCTCGTCTCTGGAGATCTAGGGAAAATCCCAAATCACATTTTATGTATCCTATGCAGAAGAGTAAGGTCAACATAATATGTCAAAGATTTACAGATACTATACTATACTAGCTCTCCAAGAACAGAATTGCTATTTTAAGTAGTAGTACAATCTTTGAAATAAAATGATTAGAAAGCCTATTACAGAGGATTAAGGCCTGTTCACACCATGAACGATAACTATATTAGCCTAAATTCAATCTGTTCATCATATAAATGCTCTCTTCAGAAATTTTGGACTAAATTGCTCAATTCATATGGATTAGTTTTACGATCTCTTTATGAACTTTTTGAAGCGTCAAAGTGGTAGTTGCATAGACTGTCAATGGATGGACAGAAAGCGCTCTCAGATTTCATCAAAAGATCTTTGTGTTCCGAAGATGAACAAAAGTCTTATGGGCTAGGAACGACATGAGGGTGAGAATTTTCATTTTTGGGTGAAAAAATTTTGTGAAATAATTTTTGTCCTACTTACACTTGTTTCAGTGACGTCTTTATTGTTGTTTTCAGGCACACATTTGGGGCTTGATATCTGGGATCTTTTAGAAGGTGAAAGGCACGCATCTGGATCTGTGCTCAAACCTTGGCTTAGCTGTGTTGGTAAATGAGTATCTTCATCAGGTATCTGAGTATCATCTTCATTCCCTTTAGCATTTTGATGGTCATCTTTGTCCTCTAGCAAATCGCTTGTTTGTTTGAAGTTACCCTGAGTAAAGACTTGCCATTTGGAAAAGGGCGAATCCTGCTGGGGGGACCGAAATCTGTCAGGGCAGGTGGAAATGACAGTGCTGTCCTGTGTGTGAAAGTTTATTGAGCCTGCGCTCGCCGGGATGAGTTCCTGACTCAGTTTCTCCACACACACTACAGGCTGACGATTGAAGCTGCCATGCCTGGAGAAAACAGGGGATGTCTGGGACTCTGAGCGAGATTTGAAGAGCTCGTCCTCCGGAGTGTCACTGATGATCTGTTTATCTGAGGTCTTGTCCTGGGAATATGCATCAACATGTGGGAAACAAAGGGGAAGGTTAGTACTTTTATAATGAACCCAGTAAAGCCTGACATGAAATAATAGTAAAAAAAAAAAGATATATTTTTTTAAATGGAAGTTTGTGTTGAAGCTTTAGATCTTTTTTGTTGTGTATCATATATAAGGGTAGGATTATGCTCACCAAGAGTGCATTTATTTAATTAAAATACAGTAAATACTAGGGCTTTTCACACTGTGCTTAACCCCGGGTTATCGTCATACTAAAACATTGCTTTTAACCCTGGGTAAATAAACATTTCACACTTGTAATTTAGAAGCGGGGCTAGCACCGCTTTTTACCGGGGGTTATGAAACCCTTCTCCGGAGCAGGGTTAGCACTGCATTTGTAGTGTTAACCCTACATTGCAGTGCCAAACTTGTAAAGTGTGAAACGATGCAGTGTTAGAATGTTACAGCTAGACGCTTAGCAACAGACAACCAATTGCATACTCATATTTGCCTGCTTTGGACAGTCACGAAAACACTGTGACACAGTGCATTGTATATGAACACTAAATTCAGCGTTTGAAAAGAAAAATGTCAAATGCTGACAGAAAACGCGACAACTTGAGTAATGAAAAGACCGTTTCATTCTTACCTTTATAGTCTGAAATGTCTGTATAAACTCCATAGTACAGTCGGCAATACGAGGATGTGCAATGCTAGAGCTTAAACAGGTCATGTGCTGTGTTTATATAAGAACATTAACCCAGGATTTAGGAATGTACAATGTGAAACGTTATCTTAAGAATACCCAGGAATTATTGTTAACCCTGGGTAAATTATGAGCAGTGTGAAACATGAAGTAAGATTACCCAGGATTCCATTTACCCGGGGTTTAGAATGACCCAGGGTTAACTATTTCAAGTGTGAAAAGCCGTTCTCTCACACGAACATGAGGGAATTAACCTGTTAAAAGTAGTTAATACTTTTATAATTAACCCTGTAAAGAGATGTAAAAATAAACATTCTCCAACAGCCTCATATATCATATTTCATGATTTTTCTTAAAATGATGTACAGATAATTAAGTAAACCTAAGTTGGTTCAGTCTAGTAAATGTTCATCTTGAAATATTACTAACATAAAACTTATTCTCACGCTTACTTTATAAAAATCAGTGGCAAGATGGCAAGATTTTGCCATTGCCATTTTGTACCATGACCTGAAGGGGTCATTTTGATTATTTTGACAATTTAGAGGCCTTAGAAATTTGTGTATCAAATATGATACAGTAAGCTTTACAGGGTTAAAAAGAAAAAAAGTTTTTAATAATATAATGTGAAGCCATTTAATAACAACTAACCTGAGTGGTAGCAGGAGTCTTGGAGACCTGAGCTGAACTCTTTGATGAAAGATGTGAGGACGTATTCTGTGACAGATCAGGCATTTCTGGCAGCGGACTAGTCGTTTCCCTCTCATTCTCGCTGTTTGTCTGATCTTGGCTGGGGTAAGACAGCTTCCGTCTCAAGTATGATATCGCATTTGCTACATTCTGCTGTGGTTGATCTGAAGAGCTGGCTGCTTCATCCTGACCCTCTGATGCTTCTACAGTGCTCTCCTGCTGAAACACATGCAGCATTTTTGATTAATCCCATTCTGCTCTTTGATTGGTTAAACTTATGAGAGACTTGTGAGATTTAAGGCTGGAATACACTACACAACATTTGTACAGATTTCCCCGATTTGCAGTCTGGACGAGGTGATGCTAGTTGCCCGAAGTCAGAGCTAGTCTGCAGATTTTGGTCAGCTGGAGATGACAGATTTCACAGAAAATCGCCTAGTGTATGCACAGACTCGAATTTTTTTTAGCTTCAGACTTTGATTCTATCCCACTTGGAGGAGAACAAACATATTTGATATTTTGAATCGATTTTAGAAGAGATATTGCTTTCATGTGTCATGCAACGAGGTGCATGTTTGTTGTTTTTGGAACCACTTGAAAGTCTGGTAGTGTTTTTCGCTTTTCAAAATATGTTCCCATTTTAAAAGTCGTGTAGTGTATTCCGGCCTTTAGGAGAATAAGTTACATTAAGACTTTCCGCTATTGCTTTCTGTATGTCTTTGTCTTCCAGCCGTCGTCTCTGTGCAGCACTGTTTGCTTCCTGAGCGCTCAGTTTCAGGGCCAGGTCCAGCATCTCATCTTCTGTCAGCTCTGAAATTTCAGAGAATTGAGGCATCAAAATGAGATGTACATCTAAGATTTCATGGCAAATTTATGATTTGTTAGGAAATTCTGAGTTTTGGTACCTTGTAGCTGCGACTTGTTCTCCCTTCGTCTCCACCGGGCTGTCCGAGAGGACCGTTTAACGGGAAAATCTTCCTCCTAAGGATAAAAAGTCAAATCCAAAGTGAGTTTATTGTCATTTCTTTTCTTCTACTTAAAATTAACTACTGTTATTTGCTATAAAAATGTCATAGTTATTAAAGTCTGCATGAAACATATGTTGTTGCAATAGTCTTTTCTTCCCTATTGCAATGTATATCCAAGTGAATCGGCTTCTGGAACAAGAACAAATGTAGATTTTGTCCATGGGGAATTGATTAGATAGTTGTGGTTTGCTATGGTGGATCTCATGCACGTGACAGGTTGTCCCACCTTCGTGCCAGTAAATACAACATCAGACAAAAGAAGAGATGTTGCAAGAGGGAGGGAAAGTTATTTTGAATAAAGTTTACAAGGGAGCATGATTATTATTGTTTTTTTTTTTATGTTGTGCACTGAATGTAGAATGTTTGGAAAACCTGTCCAATTAATTTTACAATTTCTTTTGGTGACGTTACTAGCACAGAAATTAGCATAACACAGCCAATACTAAATATGTGGTACTAACTATGAAATTTAGCAGAAACAATTGTTATCATGGTAATTCTTAAAGAGAAGTTGTTTTTCCCACTTAGCCAACTCTCAAACCTTTAAACGAACTCAAACACACACACACTAGGTGGTTGTCTACTGCATACACAGTACCTCTTGTTCAGAATCAGAAATGACCAGGGTCTCTTCATTATGATCCACTCTGCTGACTTTCGCTCTTCTTCCGCTTTCATCCGGTGTGCGTTTCCGGCGTGGCATCCTGCGACTTCGATAACATTAATTCTCCCCCTCTGTAACGTACACACCTAACGTTAGACACACTCTCTGAAAAGCTACCTCAGCTAACTGCTCAGAAACTTTTACTGAACACGTTCAATGTTCATATTCGGTAATACAATGTTAGTTCGCCCAGACAAAGGCTCGAAAAACAAGGATTTCGATTCCATGGATATTTCACAAGCGGTTGCCAGGTCATGTGATAAAAAAGACAAGGAAAGACGTTACGTCAGAGCCGACAGCGCGCGCGCTAGAAAAATCTGAAGTTCGAATCATTTCCGTGAATCGGTTTGTTTCAAAGAACCGATTCAATGATTCTTTTACGTCATTACGCCGCCGCGTGAAGCAGAATTTTAAATTTACTAAAAAAATTCATTAGGTTCTCAAACTATTTAACAAACAACACAAATGCAATAATAAATACATAAAAAATAATTAAATTAAAGGACATCATAAACATAATTAAAAGAGGCAAGTTTATATTTTAAAATTTTATAACTCAAAATTAGTTTCAAAGGCTGTTTGCAAATTAACCAAGTAGGGTTTCAAGTCACTCCACTTACTTTAATGAATATACAATTTTCCTAATAACAAAAACAAATCCATAATATACATGTTCATTTGAGTGAAGTAAAACCGATAACTAGCGTGGTATATTAATGCTCCAACGTCAAAATAAATTGCATTCATTATTTTATAAGCACATACTGCTGTTAAGGTCTTAATTTTAATTGTTGTTTACATTAACATCACGCGCCCCAATTCTGTTTGCTGAAGCCAAAATTCAGCTAATAAAAACAATTATTTCGAAATAATTGCTAATGTAAATATATCGTATCATTTCCACCTGCAACAAAATTGTGATTCAATTAGGGCGAGAACTGGACCGATTCAGACCACATCCTGAATTCACTAAAAGATTGGACTCCACGAAACAATTCACTCACAAACCAGCACAAGATTTGAGGTGATAATTACATAGTCTATTTGTGTCAAATCGATGGTCTTAAGATTTGCCGTAACTTAAAAGGATGCCAATTTTACTTGCCAAGTTAGAAAGTAACGATTCGCAGATAAACACTTAAATTCAACTGCAGTTATAGCAACACGTTGTGTTTACCTCGTCTAGATTCTCTGAAAGATCCTGCATTGCTTAGTGCATGTGAATGATTTTGTAAAGCACGTAGGATAAATGGTGGACATAATTGTTTTTAAATAGAATTAAAATGGGTTACAGCATATCGGTATGAAGAGACTTGTGCAGCGCATGTATCGTCTGCGCATGCGCGACCCGCCTCCTGCAACCATCATGGCGCAGCAAGAGTCGAATGGAGATTTTCCATATTTACCTTCAGGGGCGGCCGAGGGTAAGAGATTGGCGACACTCATTCAAAAGAAATTGTGTTACTTTCGATGCATTATTTATAAGTAAAACATGACATTTATTCCGAGAATGTACAGTGTCTGAGAGTGGGAAGGAGTGTAAAGCATGATAGCCTAGCTCAAGCTCTCCAGTGCTCTCAGGACTGCTGCTTTAGTGTCTAAGCAGAACAGTGTATACAAGGTCGATGTAAGACATAGTCTGATACTTGCAATAAAATGCAAAGAAAGTCTGTTTTAGGTTTGATTAGAGCTTTGCATACTTTGCATTGAAGCTGTTTTGTATGTTTCTTTTGTATAACAATAAAAATGTGTATTAACTGTTTCTGATGCTGCCCTGTCTTTCAGTGAACCGAATGATAAAGGAGAACAGTGACTTGTTCTCTGATTCTCAGTGTAAAGTGTGTAGCGCTGTCTTAATCTCAGAATCCCAGAAACTTGCACATTACCAGGTAAGATTTCACATTCACATAGACACCGTTTATATGATCGCACCACGTCCTTTGTTCCTCAGCCAATACGGTTTTGAGGACTAAATATTGATTGCAGGTATTTCAGGCTTTGTTCACAATGACATACTAGCATACTACTCATACTATTTCTGCAGCATGCATACTTTATATTTTTTGTATGCACATAATACCCAGATGACTTACTGAATTTAACTAACTCTGCAGTATACAACAGAGCACACTGTGCCGAGTACTATCATAAACAGTATATAGTAGATACAGGCTTCTTGAGTTAGATTTAAAGAGAGAAAACTGTACGCCCAACATGGTAGTTCTAATAAAGATATTATTATCTCTGCCTTACACATTAGAGAGTGTAAAACAATGTATGATACCATTCATGATGGAATGAATTGATGTGTTATTAAAATGTTCAGTTAAATTAAATATTTTCCAAGATGGCCGCAGAGTCAGCTGGCTTGCCTTAAAAGGGACTTTTGTGTACAAAGGGCCTGTCCCAATACCCACACTTGTGGGCTCGGCCACTTGAGAGTGGGTGCGCGTGACAGGAAGTAACTGCGCAAGACTTTCCCAGGTCGAGCAAAGTTTAGTGCCCTTAACGCACACTAAATCCACATTCTCTCTAAAACTACTTCGTGGCGGTATTTTAGTCTAAAGTGGAATGTACTTTTCATAATCAGGAAGGTTAGCGGACATTCTCGCACACTGTCACACACAATTTTTTTGTGTCCGCAGGTACGGTGCCGATACAACAGCGCATGTGCGAGTGACTTGAGCGATTGAAAACAAAGTCCACTAGATCGAACGCGTCAGGGCAAAAGGAGTATACTTTTAAAGGCTTGCGCACTCAACTGTGCACGAGATGGTGCAGAACGCAGAAAATGACGTAGACCGTATCCCATCATTCATCGTGTTCAGGAACTCAAGTTCCCCCTAAAACGCAGGAATTCGAGCTTAATTAGATTAATTAATTTGTTAGTAAAACAAAGTTTTGCACTTTTTATTTGAGTAGAGATGAGAATGTAAAACTTTACTTGTTGTAAGCGTGTCCCATCGGGTCTCACTTGCAGTCTTCACGCCTATGTGAACACCAAATATGGGAAATATGGCATGTAAGTAGATAGTGGCATGTAAGTGTACATGAAAGTGCAAAGACTGTTTCCCACAATGGAGCAAGCTTAACGTGACCTTCAATTTCCAGCGTGATGTTACAAAACCCATGAACATCATCTGCTTCTTATTTGATCGCACTTTCAAAATTTAAGACATTTTTACCCAAATGTGGATGAAAAATGCTATACATATTTCCAAAATGATAACTGACTACCCCTTGCTGAATAATGCTTAGAAATTGCTTGAGGCATTGTGACAACTGTAGTGTACTACTGGATAAAACATTTATCATTGTATGAAGAATACTATACACTTTCACATGCTTAAAACATACTAAACTATGAATAGTACTTGTGGATGGTATAGCTTAGTGGTTAAAGCTCCTGTCCCGTGACAAAAGCTCTTTATAAAACATCTGCTAAATAACAAATTAGAACCTTCTCAATGTTAACTTTCCTGTCTCTTCTTATAGAGCAAAAAACATGCAAGCAAAGTACGCCGGTACATGAGCATTCACGGTAATGAGGAGCCCATTGCAAAACGGTTCAAGTCTTCAGATGATGCTGTAAGTCAGATGAATGGCCAGATATGTAGACTTATTGAATATTAGATCACAGATATGTTTGTGTCCTGTATTAATGGCTTGTGTTCTGTTTTGCAGACAAGTATTGTCGATGAAGGGGGCAAATACAAAGCCTGCAGTGTGTGCAACATGACATTCTCTTCCCCAGTGGTGGCACAGTCACATTACCAGGGCAAAGTTCACTCCAAGAACCTTCGCTTGAAGACCTACGGTCAGCAGACTCCGGGTAAGAAGACTTGATTATCATGAAATTTAGTACTTTATGTAGTATCCTGGAATGAACAAATTGAGCTGTACACAGTTGTTTTTTAGTAGATTGACTTGCTCTGCGATCTTTTGCACTGGGTATTTTTGTGATGCATAATACATACAAATTTTATTAAAGTATTATTTTTGAAATATATTGTATGCCACAATGCAATGCTTTTGACTTGACCGTTTGACTTGAACTTCTTGACTTAACCTTTAATCAAAATATCTTCCCCTCTTGCAACAACATTGCTTCTCTTCTCTGATGATGTGTTTATTAGTGTGAGGGCGGGACAACCTGTCACTCACATCGACCAATAGCAATTTAGCAAACCGCGACCATCCAATCAATTCCCCAAACTACATTTTTTTTTTTTTTCTTGTTCGAGAAGCCATTTCACTCTGGTATACCTCACAATAGGGAAGAAAAGACTTCTGTTTCATGCTGTTTTTCAAACATGCAATGTAGTAGAGCCGCACGATTAATTGTTAAAAGATCATGACTAGGGATGCACCGATGAATCGGCCGTCGATATTTCAATATTTATATTTATTGGCTGATTTTTGCTCAATTTACAACCATCGGCATATCAGCTGTAGCAGGAAAAAGCACAATATAACAAACCGATGGTTTATAAATTAACTGCGTGAAGGCACTGAGCTATATAATGACTGTTGCTAATCCTAGTGCTGCTGTCTGCGCTTTAAAGTTAATCAAATAACAAAAGATCGCACACTATTCTTGACTAAGTAACTTTTGTAACTTTCATAAGTGTAGCGGACCCCATCTGAATGATGACCAAAACTTTACTGATGTTTTATAAAGTTTATTGCGTCCTTTTTCACTCCAATCAAATCACCAAAAAAGCTAAACATTACAGAGCACAGGAAGTGCGCATTAAACTCTCTCTCCATTGCATTATCAACGTACAGCGAATTACTCACAACACTTATTACAACTAACAGTAAATAAATACATACATACAGATCTTATGCCTTTTCGGGGGGTGCTTAATAAACTGACAAACTTTAAATCTGCAAAATATCTCTGAAGAACTGCGTGCTCTAGAACACAGTCAAAATAAGAGTCCCGCCTTAGTAAAGGGGAGAGTGCAGATCTCGTACATATTTAAACTTACAAAAAATATTAAAATGTATACAAAAACAAATTAGAAGATTAATCACAAAGTCTGTTACAATAAAGAAGGATTCATATGTATTTAATTTATACAGTGAAGAATATGCAGTGCTATTTTACATTTGTTTACTTTCTGTACCTGAAAACTTTTAAACCTACCTAAAAAACACTGTTTTTCATATGTATCTTTGTTCTGTTGTCTTTATGTAGGCCTGCTGAATGTTAAATGGATCCAATCCATGTTTAATAAATTATTTGATGCGATTATTTGAAATATACCTGCTGGTATATTTTAATGCAGGTGTTTTTGAACTTTGCTTATTTAAAACATGATCAAAATACTATCTATTTTGATGACAAAATTTCAAATAAGAGAGGAAGTGACAAATATCGGTATCAGCCAATAATTGTTTGTTCAGCCCTAAAACATCATATCGGTGCATCTCTAATCGCGACCTCGATTCAAACACCCATGCAGTCTTATTCCTAAATGACAACTATTCGGCTATGTCTATTAAACCTTTGACAAAATCATAACATTCAAATCTGTGCTTGCCCTGCCGCTGATCCAGAGAGAGCAGTTGTCATGTACAAGTATGAAACACATTCACAAACAGTCTTTTCAACCACACAGAATCATTATTTCGCTCTTGAAATAATTCAAATGATCACAGAAGTACTGCGATAAAAGTTTATAGTTCAGATATAAACACTGATGTCTATGGTAGCGATCAAAATTGAGCAAATCCCCTTTTGAAAGTAACTTGGTGCTTCAAATAACTATGGTATCGATTACATTGTTATACCACTAGGTGGCTGCAAGTGACCGTTAAAGAATTTATTTGTCTTTGAATAATTAATTCCAGAGATTTGTTCAAAAACACTGATTTACATGAGTCAGTCATTGAATCATTCATTCAAACCATTTTTTCCAAAATAATTCGATATTAAACATTTTTAAATAGACTGCAGCAATTAATATTTTGTCAGAACCTCTAGTAAATTACGTTACCTTAGTTGTGTGTTTAGAGTCGTGGGAGAACTGTGATCTATTAAAAAAAAAAAAAAAAAAAAAAATTGTGATTCTCAATTTATCCAGAATCATGCAGCTCTGCAATGTAGTGTAGTCATACTACATTTCATTCTTTTTCACACTGTAAAACCCGATAAGTTACGGTAACTCAAACCATTTGAGGAAACGTATTGCCGTAAACCATTTAAGTTTTAAAACCAATAAATATGAGTACTGTAAACTCGTATAAATTGAGTTAAATTCACTTATATTTTAGTGTTGGTTTAGTCAATCTTTTAGTAAACTCAACTTAAAGATTTTAAGTTTATTTTATTCATTCAGTTTGAATTCAGGTAACACCTATATTGTTACTTAAATGGTTTGAGGAAACCGATTACCGAAAAGGGTTTAAGTTTATCAAACTCAAATAAAGTTACATAAGACTAAGCAAAACCTAAAATTGGCACAAAATGATGAAGGAACAGGAGGGTATTCTGAAGTATTTATTGAAATACCACATTTACTTGACCAAATGTTCAAGCATAAAACAAAATCAGTGGGCTGTAAAGTCAAAAATATAACATTAAAGGGGGGGTATCACACACAGTTTCTGCCAATCTCATGTTAATCTTGAGTACATATAGAGTAACAATGCATCTTTCATATATACGAAAAGTCTTTAGTTTTGTTAAGCTTTTTTTGGAAAGATACGCTAAACCGAGTCTTTCCGAAAAAAGCCGTCAGTGCCGTGGGCGGAGCTAAAGAGTCACGTGGTGTAAAATACTGGTGTATTTTACACAAGGTGTAAAATACTGTAATTTCTTTCTTACGTTGCAATCTAACGGTTATTTTTTTTTATGAAATAGCATTAAACCCCCTTTTAAAACAAAACAATCTTATCTGACTTTTTTTTTTACCAAATAAGACTGGACAAACAAGGAAATATTTAAAAATTTCAATTTTAAAATTGTAAAAGGTTGTAAAATTAAAATAATAATATAAAATAACTATGTTCTAACACCACCAGAAACGGAGTGGATAATTTTTATGTAAAAAAAAAAAAAGTAAATTTTTCCTCAAGATTCAACAGCACTTTTTTGTATGAACTTAGTGTACTCTAAGGGCAGTGCACTGACCCAAGACTTGGCAGACATCACCACATCATCTTCAAAGACAAACAAAATATCCAGTGGGTTTAAAGGTAACGTTCCCTCTTCCTCCTCAACAGCAATGATGGTGACTGTTGCCTTCTGCACCTGGTCAAGCTCCTTTTTCTAAATGCATTGGAAAAAAATTCTGTTAGTGTATGTCACCACACATAAAAACAACTCTTGTCAGGGCAGACACCATATTTTAAATTTTCTTAAATGAAAATAACGTTGTGAAGGATCAGAGTATTGTTTATTCAATAGGGTGTGCTTATTTAAAACCCTGTAGTACTTACATTTTCACAACACGTTTTCCAGAGTTGTTTGTCAGCAGGATTTAATTGGGAAAAAAATCAGCTGAATGTTCTAGACCTTGAATTGAATTTGTTAATTTTCATTAATAAAACTTTAATTTGGCATCAACCTAAAGTTATTTATTACACAAACAAAAGAAAAGTGGTGCTTAAAGGGATAGTTCACCCCAAAATGAAAATTCTATCATTGTTTACTCACTATCATGTCATACCAAACACAAGACTCTTGTTCAGCTTTGGAACAAAAATGAAGATATTAATACTCTCTCATCATTTTGCCCATCCATTGAAAGTTTAGGCAATCAATATTTAACTTCAAGAGGTACATAAAGACATAGTTAATCTATATGAATAAAGCAGTTTAATCAAAGTCTTCTAACAAGACACAGATTTGATTAACAAATGTTAAACTTGTTGAGGTTGGTTTATTATGTGTCAAACAAGCCTTGAGCCTCCATTTACAATATTTGCTGTGCTCAATGTTTATATGTGAATAAAAGCCTAAATTAAAGTACTTTTGGAAGCCTGAAAATAAAGATTGCCTAGATTTTCGATGGATAGACAAAAATGATGAAAGAATATCAAAAATATATAAAAAAAAATTCTGAAGATTAATACAGTTCTTGTGTTTGGAACAACATGAGACAAACTGATACTGTAGTTTGCTAGCTAACGTTACACACATTAGTATTACTGAGCTGGTTAATCTTCAGCTAAAGGGGTAAGAGAATAAAACAAAACAAAACAAAACAAAAAAAAACATTCAAAAGTGCACCAAATATGAATAAAGAAGTTTGAAATGCTTACCTGTTATTTTTCTTGACCGTGGCGTGAACCCGTCCTGCTGTGACTGAAGGAGGGAAAATGGTGTGGTTTTTGTTGCCTCAGAAACACACTGGGATAATACTTTGACAAGAGTAAATGTAATTACTTTAAAAAAGGCTTAATGTAGGCTTGTAGGCTTAATATGAAATAGATTAATGTATTTATTATTGTTTGTATTTATTTGATAGCTTTATTTATTTAGCCATAGACATAAGCTTAAACCATTAGTTAAAAATAACATATTATTTCTAGTAACTTATTTAGATTGAGCTCTGTTTAATATAATACATTTGAGTTCACATCACAAAATTTGTTGAATTAACTTTTTAAAAGTCTTAACTAAAATGGACTTATTTCATTTAGTGAATTTCACTGTTAGGTTTAAATTGTAGACAATATTCAGTGTATATTATACAGCACGCTAATATTATGTGGTTAGAACTGGTCATTTTATCTAGAAAGCTGACCTGCTGTGTTTTTGCTCATCTTCCAGCATTACCTCAGCCCAAAGTACAGGTGAAGAAGGATGAAGTGCTACCTAAAGGTGTGCAGGGGCCGGCAGAGCGTGACCCCAACCGCTTCTGCTCCATCTGCCAGGCCTCCTTCAACAATCCCCTCATGGCTCAGCAGCACTACAGTGGGAAGAAACATAAAAAACACCTGACTAAACAGAAGCTGATGGAGACCTATGGGCCGTCCTCTGCACCAGGTCAGAACATAGAAGGGGGGTCTCACAGCCTGTATGTAAAACCTCATGTGGACATCAAACAGGAATTACATCAGTAACACTTACATCTCACATGTAAGGAATTACATCTCAGAATTTCATCCACCCAGAAAAGTAGCACTCATTTACAGGTTTATAGATTTTTTTTTTAACTCGATTCATATATTTGTATAGTGCTTTTTACAATATAGTTTCAAAGCAGCTACAAAACAGTAATGAATGTCTACATTACAATTTAGAATGATCTGTTATCAGAGGTGACTGAGTCTAAGTTATGCATTTCAGAATTCTACATATACAAATCATGCAGTTAGCTAACAGTGTATTAGTTTAAGCAGAAACAATGAGCTCAATGAAGCAAAAATACATGTTAACAAATGATTTGGATAGATAGAAAAATGTAGCATTGGTGCATGTTGGTGTACTGAATAATTCATATAAAAATATGTATTATATATTAAGAGCTTTAGCAAAAGTACAGGCTTCAGAATTCTGTGAAAAACATTCAGCCACAAATGCATTGTAAGCACATTTTTTGTTTTTAGAAAATAAGTCTAAAATTATTTTCAGTGGTAAGCGACTGCATCTCTGGTTGTATTTAACCTGGAATGTTCCTTTTCAACCTTTTTTTTTTTTTTATTAAATACCTTTTAATCTACATCATTTTTACTTTGCTGCCATATTAAAGAGGCCATGAAAACTGAATAAGTTGTACAAAACACAAGGAATATCACTGACTGCATTTGCATGCACATCAAATTCTGTTTAACAGAATAAACAGTGGGTTGACGATATATTCTAAACACAATATTCCTTCACACATGGTTGTTGTAAGTAGTGGTTGACCGATATATATCGCCAAGGCCGATATATCTTGGCCAGTATTTGACATTTAATCATCATCATCAGCTGATAAATTTCTCTTTGGCTGATGTGTTGTAAGTGGGACTTTCAAACTTACCAGACTCGCACAACTTACCAGATTACTGAGTAGGGCTGGGTATCGATACAGATATCCTGATTAGATTCTGATTCGCAAGATCTCGATTAGATTCAATGAATTCAAAGATTCCATTTTCACTGGCCCCACCACAAAAAAATTATAATAAAATAATAAAAGTTATTGTTTTTGTTGTTTTTGACCCATGTATCCCTGTATTGTAATAAATAAGGTTATGACACCAAAATTTTAGATACCAGTGAAATTTAACAATTTGATACCACAGCTAAAACTGCTATTTAACTAATATTCGTTTCAAAGATTATTAAAGAAAAGTAAACATTAATAATAAACATTAGTCATTAATAAAAAAAAAAAAAATAATAATAATTAAACTAAAATTAAAACAGTGCTTTTAAGGTTTTTCACGTAGGTCTAACAGTAGTTTTCATGTACAGAAATTGAATAAAGTAATCAAATGTAAAATAACACTGCGTATAATCTTTACTGTACAAATTTATTTAATGTTAATCCTTATTAAAGTTACAAAAACATTAAAATATTAGGCTGCTGTCACTTTAAGAGCTGCACGAATCCACATGCATTGGCTTTTTCTACTGTTTACATTTACTTAAGCCATAACCGACTGTTTACTAGGATACTCGCCAATGCGGGCATTTTGAAATGAATTTGAATTTCTCTGTTTAAGCACAAGGAAATGTGAAAGAGAATTCATTTTATTAGTAGATGCACAGATTTCTGTGTGAGCACACAAAACTTCTCACACTGAATGAATGACAGGGTCGCCACTGTCACAACAAAGTAAATAAGAGGATGACATCTTGTGGAGAAGGAAAGAAATAAATATGGAAAAAAGATTTGTGGCTTTTGAGAATCGATATCGAATCGACCACGTTTTAAAAAACAATTAATCACAAAATCTTTTTTCCCCCAGCCCTATTATTGAGTGCCTTGTTGGTTACAGTGTGTGTTTTACTTTTTGTTCATATTTGTTTAAAAATTTTTTTTTTTTTTTGAAAAATACTACAATAGGATTTCAAAATCAAGAAGTTGCCATTTAAAGTATGTCTGTTTATTTCACAAATAATTTTTATCAAGTTCAAATTATTATTTTTTATTAATTTTCAAATGATTCATTTATAATTTAGTAAATATTAAGTAAAATACATACAAATTTAATTTCAACAATTGTTATGCATGTGTTTTTATCTTTAAATTAGTGTGGGATTTATATATATATATATACACACTACCGGTCAAAAGTTTGGAATCGGTAAGATTTTTAATGTTTTTAAAAGAAGTTTCGTCTGCTCACCAAGGCTGCATTTATTTAATTAAAAATACAGTAAAAACAGTAATATTGTGAAATATTACAATTTAAAATAACTGTTTTCTGTTTGAATATATTTTATAAAGTAATTTATTCCTGTGATCAAAGCTGAATTTTCAGCATCATTACTCCAGTCTTCAGTGTCACATGATCCTTTAGAAATCATTCTAATTTGCTGATCTGCTGCTCAAGAAACATTTATTGTGTACAATTGTACAAAATATTTGTGTACAATATTTTTTTTTTTTTTTTCAAGATTCTTTGATGAATAGAAAGTTCAAAAGAACAGCATTTATTTGAAATATAATATTTTGTAACATAAATGTCTTTACTGTCACTTTTGATCGATTTAATGCATCCTTGGTGAATAAAAATATTAATTTCTTTAATTTCTTTTCAAAAAAATAAAAATAAAAATTCTTACTGACCCCAAACTTTTGAATGGTAGTGTATAATGTTACAAAAGCTTTGTATTTAGGATAAATGCTATTCTTTTGAACTTTCAATTCATCAAGGAATCCTGAAAAAAAAAAAAAAAAAAAGTACACAACTGTTTTCAACATTGATAATAATCATAAATGTTTCTTGAGCAGCAAATCAGCATATTAGAATGATTTCTAAAGGATCATGTGACACTGAAGACTGGAGTAATGATGCTGAAAATTCAGCTTTGCCATCACAGGATTTCTAATCAATACATCACTGTATTTTTAATCAAATAAATGCAGCCTTGGTGAGCAGACGAAACTTCTTTTAAAAACATTTTTATATATATATATTAGCCACCCTGCTCTCTAAGATATCTGCATCAGCTATTAAAAAAATCTATATCAGTCGACCACTAATTGTAAGTATGTGTATCTCTGCATGCATGTTTCCTTTCCCGCTGTTATTTTCCGGGAGATTCAAGTCTATCAAGATCTCACCTTCCAAAATGCCAGACAACACCACCATGAAATGGAAAGGGCCAGGCAGTCGTTGTTAAACATATGCAGCCGTGCACTGGTAACTCGGCAACAGAAGAGGAGAGAGTGGGTGAAAGTTTGCAGCAAGGACTTATGGGAGCGAGTTGTAGAATGGCAAGACAATTTAAAGGGTTAGTTCATTTATTACTCACCCTCATGCCGTTCCACACCCATAAGACCTTCGTTCATCTTCGGAACACAAATTGAGATATTTTGGTTGAAATCCGATGGCTCAGTGTGGCCTGCATAGCCAGCAATGACTTTTCCTCTCTCAAGATCCATAAATGTACTAAAAACATATTTAAATCAGTTCATGTGAGTACAGTGGTTCAATAATAATATTATAAAGCGACAAGAATATTTTTTGTGCACCAAAATAATGACTTAAATAGTGATGGCCGATTTCAAAAGACTGTTTCATGAAGCTTCGGAGCGTTATGAATCTTGTGTCGAATCAGTGGTTCGGAGTGCCAGAGTCATGTGATTTCAGCAGTTTGGCGGTTTGATACGTGATCCGAATCATGATTAGACACAAAAGATTCATAACACTCCGAAGCTTAATGAAGCAGTCTTTTGAAATCTGCCATCACTATATAAGTTATTTTGTTTTTTTGGCGCACCAAAAATATTCTTGTCACTTTACAATATTGATATTGAACCACTGTACTCACATGAACTGATTTAAATATGTTTTTAGTACATTTATGGATCTTGAGAGAGGAAATGTCATTGCTAGCTATATGCAGGCCTCACTGAGCTATCGGATTTCAACAAAAATATCTTAATTTGTGTTCCGAAGATGAACGAAGGTCTTACAGATGTGGAATGGCATGAGAGTGAGTAATAAATGACATTATTTTAATTTTTGGGTGAACTAACCCTTTAAGAATATTGAAATGTTCATTCCGCAAACTGTACGATCATGGAAAATGTGATGAAACTGCCATTGTGCTTTATAAACTGGGAAATTGTGAGGAATTTGCGTGCGCATCTCCTTACAGTTGTTTTTCAGAATAAGGTGTTTACATGCAACAATTGTTGCATGTAAACGCCTTATTCTGAAAAACAACTGAAAGGAGATATGCAGAATTTGGTGGGGCAGGAATTGGAATTTGGGGAATCAGAATATTATCTTCAACTGAATCAGAATATTGATGTGCATATAAATGTATTCAATGAACATGTTAACATGACAAAATAGTCAAATTTGTAATAACATCGTGACTATAAAGGTGTGGTCACTTTAGCAAATTTTTGCAAGTAAAAAGATCCATTTTCTGTTAATGACACAATTGTTTAAATGTAATCATTTAAGCTGTGGCTATCAACTTTTTTTTTTAAGACAATTTTAGTCAAACACAATAAATAAGACATGACAAACAAGTTAAGTAAAAATATGATAAATGTATATAGTGAATATATTTAGCAAAATGCCCCTTTCTTAAGTTATTTTTTCTAGTTGACCAATGAGTAGTGAAATGAATGAATGGCTTTCCTGAGGTAAATGTAATGTTAAGTGACATGTTGTTTATGAATTTATTTATGTCTTTCCATGGTTGAAACACAGATTGTGTGATTACATGAGATTTCAGTAAGTTGTACTGTTTCTTTCAATATAACTGAGGAAGAGCTGATCGGTTCATGTGCTGCTTGAACTGAGGCACTACATCAATCTGTCATGCCACATCAAGGTGCATCAAAATCATATTTATTGTTTGAATTTTGTGATTAACAGAATTTGAAAGCTTTTTCCAAAAGTTACAAGGCATCAACTTATTGCACATCAACAAAAAACAGCATAGACTATAAAATCGATCTCTCAGCCCATAGTTTCACAGAATCACAATAGCTTGGCAGATGCTCTTTTCTTCATTCCATGGCGTACAGTGCCAATCTCCATGCATACACTGAATCACATTGTACATGTGACACATCAATACAAACCTCACCAACAAGTGTGAGATCACCCAAATATTTCTTACGCATATCCACATACTATGAACAATCATAAAAACATTTTCAACTTAACTAACACAATAGTTACAGATTCTCTCTGCAACTGTTGTATTACTTCATCTACCTTTTTATAGATAAATGATGACCTGAGCATCTGAACAGCAACAACGATTGTACCAGCAGTATGTTATAGATGCAATGTAGCCTTCTTGTACCATCCAGCACTTGCATTGCGAATATATATTCAACTTATTATTTTATAACTGATGTGCACCATGCATTCTGTGCTTTTTTCTCAATCGCTGATTCAGAATAGATGTGAACGTTCTTAAATCACCTACATTTTGAGCAATTGATATTGCCAACCCAGTCCTCCCTTGTAGATTTGCTTTAGGGCTGGATAAAAAAAAAAAAAAAAAAAAATAGAATTTTCAATTTTAAGCAGTTCTCGTTTTTATAAACAGATCGATTTTTAAATCCCAAGAATCAATTTTTTTGGTCTATGCCGTTTTCAGGTGATGCGTGAACAAAACTTCACTGAACATTTGCAGCGTGCCTCAAATCGCATTAAGCTTTGTTACTTTTGATATGAAACAAAGTGTCAGCTTTCAAATTCTGTCAATTTTAAAATGCAATTCAAAGTTCTCTCGCTGTAGTGCCTCAGTTCAAGCAAAGAGGGAGAGCACGTGAACTGATCATCTCTTCTGTTTCCGCTTTACTTTTAGTGTTACAGCACCAAATAAATATGAATAAATCAGAAAGTATGTTGAAAGAAAGAGTACAAATAACTGAAATATATCATGTCTCATGTAATCACTCAATCAGCATTTCAACTGTGGAAATCAATCAAACAGCTTGTAAACAATGTCATGTAATGTTACATTTTACCTCAGAAAAGCCATTCAGTGACCATAGCATGTTAGTTAACTAGAAAAATTAACTCTAAAGATAGACATTTGCTAAATATATTCACTAGATTACACTCATATCAATTGTTTAAATAGTTTAAATGTATATTTCAAAACAATTTGAGTTGAAATATAATTGTCATTAAGTTATAACATTGTTATAAAAAACTGCCTTGTGTGCAATTTGAATGTTTGTAAATTTGAGAATTTCCTTGTGAAAATTGACGTACTGTACCTGATATACAGTATATCCAAATGAATCGATGTCGAATTGTAATCGAAACTAAATCAAATCGCAAGCTTGTGAATCGAATTGAATCTTGAAATGTCAATGCCCAGCCTTAATTTGCAGACTGTGTGTTTGTGCCACAGCAGTAAATGTTACTAAAATGTTAAATGTAATTTCTCTCAGCCTCCACACTGAAGGGCTACCCATGTACTGTGTGCAATATTGAGCTAAACTCCGTGGAGCAGTACCAGGCCCACATCAGCGGTTCCAAACACAAGAACCAGTGAGTGACTTTCATTTTATAGCCCTCTTGAAAAGGTTTACTTTCCTTATTGGTCGACTAATAATTTATTCCCCCATTTCGACAGTGTCAGACCCAAGAAAGGGCCAAATGCATTTGCGTGCCCACCTGATAACTACCAGCCCAATTTCCAGTATCCGCCCAACCAGGAGGGGCTGGAGGCCACAGGGGACTGGGACAACTTCAACGAGGGCTATGAGTGAGAAGATGCCCTCAGCGTTGGCTGCCCTCTGCTCATATGTGACAAGCTTCCTCTGTTTAGGCACAGGTCAATGTGTGTCTGCACTGTGCATCTCCTAATGCCAGCTATTCACAACAATACATCTCTTCCCGTCCATTGATTCCTTCTGTCACTCTCACACACAGTTGAAGGGACCACAATAAACTTACACAGCTTTTTTTCTCCTCTCCATAACCGAAAACAACGGAGGCAAAACTTAAGAGTGCTGCTTTTTTCCAGTGTTAGGAGTATGTTTATTAGTGTTATGTATTTGTTTGATTTACAAAAATTCATTTCCACATACAGAAGCAGGTCCTGGAGGTGGTTTCGGGAGATGTTTTGTCTTTATGATCAATACTCTTATTTGTTGCTTTTTATCTTAAAATACTCAAGCTCCATGTTTTGTGTTAAATGAATGTCTGTGGAGTTCAAAACCGTTGAATTTGATAGTGTGCAACATTTGGAAAGTTTGTTTTTTTGGGGAGCTTAGAGTGCTTTATTTCTTAAGTTCTGATTTTCTATGTCAATTTTTGAGAAGTCTATGTATTTTTAAGCAATTTTAGTCATTTAATCTGTTTAGGCTGGTCAGTAGTTGTCTTTCATTTTTACATGGCTCCTTTCCATTTCCATATAAACGTAAATCTTTAAGTAGGAAGTATATTGTAATTTCATATGCTTAGAGATTTAAGCTAAAGCTTCAGTTCTCACATCCAAACTGAATTTGTCCTAGTGATTAAAATTGTCCAATCATAAAAAATTAATGCCACTCCATAAGGGTGATTTATTTATTTAGTGTCCATTTAGGCACAAACACATGAGTTCATCTTGACGTTGTCACAATGTAGATTCTTACAGTATATTCTGGTGTGTTACTCTTTTTACAGTCAAACTATTAAGAAATTGATTAGTTTCAAACATGCTTGTAAGATGAAAGCCTTTGTTGGGGTTTAATGTTAAAACGCTTCCGAATTTCAAGTAGAAAAAGAAAATGCAACAAGTTTTTGATGACTGTTGAGCATATGTGTAATGTATGGCTTGCATTGTTTATTTTTGCAATGTACATTGCAGATTGTTCACGGTATAAGAGACTGATGCCAACGCCAAGACATCAAATCAGCAATAGTTCAGTTAGTGTTCAGCACCTCCATAATAAGCTCCTGGTTACAAATGATTGTTTAAGAGTCCGTTTATTTGGGGGAATTGTATCTTAAGTCATTGTGAATGGTTGAAGCGCTACTTTGTCACTAAAGAACTGAATGTGAGAGACCATTAATCTTTTTGTGTTTTCTCAAACTGTAAGAGCCTAGTTTTTTTTTTTTTACTCTCTTGAGCCTGTTATGTTAGATGTATGTTTGATGGGGTGGGAATTCATACAGACTCATAATCCGTTACGCTATTGAACACAATAGCAGTCAGCAGAAGAACTACTGTAAGTGAGTACAGACAGTTGCTTAGTTTAGGAGCCTGAGATGTTATGCTGACAAATGTTTTTGGAATCTTAAAGGCTTCTAAGCAGCACAACAGCAATTACGTGCTGGTTTAGGGCTTTTAAACTCGGTAGCATTTATGTTTTTGTTGTCATTTTGCTTTTATTGGTCAATTTTTTTTTTTTTTTTTTCAACAGACAGTGTGAGCCTAAAAAATGTATGTTACTTTTCATCCAGTAAATGTTTTGAGAAAACTCTTGTATTTCCGACATGTTTTAATGAACATACCTGAAATCACTCTATCTACCTTAATTTGCAACGTGGAAATAAGCTATTTCTCATAAATGTGCATAAAACGGTAAACCAGCGTGTTACGATAACAAATGAATGTTATCGTATTTATGTTATCAAATAAATACCAGTTTGCAACATCAAGATGCTCAACAGACTGTTTTCGTACAGCTAAAATAGCTGGAAGCAGCTAACACTGAAAGCCTTGCATTTAAATTAGAAATGGCTGTGCTGCTCTTAAATTAAAAATAAGGTGTATACTTCAAAAGGGCCATATTCTACTTAAAAAAAGAAAAAGTCCACGTATAATTAAGTTTACCATTTTTCATCTATTTGACCTTTCGAATTAAAGGGATAGTTCACCCAAAAATGAAAATTCTGTCATCATTTACTTACCCTCAGATATTCCTTTGTTCTGCTAAACACAAAGGAAGATCCAGTATTTGGAAGAATGTCAGTAACCAAACAGATCTCGCCCCCCCATTTACTACCACAGTAGGAAAAATAAATACTATGGTAGTCAATGGGGGGTTGAGATCTGTTTGGTTACTGACATTCTTCCAAATAACTTCCTTTTGTGTTGAGCAGAGCAAAGAAATTCATACAGGTTTGGAACTACAATAGTCAACATTTGAAGTGGATCAAAAAAGTTAATCAAAGTTGTCCTAAGAAGAAGGTTTTAATACAACTTTTATGAAAGGTTTTGATCCACTTCAAATGTTAAATACTGTACTTGATCTAAATGATTGGGTGAACTGTCACTTTAATGCTGCCCTAAGCAATGTTAGCCACCTTGCTAACTTTTGCTGGAGCCCTCCAGAGACACTGAAAATTCAGATTCTTTTTTCCTGTTTTTGCTACCGTACCTTTAAAACTTCTATATGTAAATAACATCTGTTTTGATGGCTGAATATTGAATTCTAGACATTTTAGTATAAATGACATACATTTACGTATGATTGTAACTTGTGAATGAATGACCTGTTTTTTTTTTAATATTTTTTTTTTTTTTTTTCCCCAATGTAATTTTATTTTTCTATAGCGTTGAGTTGGGTCCTGTCCTAAATGGAATCTAAAACCCTTGTGTTCTTGCTCCAAGCCTGCTGCTTCAGTGCGGGCTCGCAAAAGTGCGCATCAAGGGCTCATATCGGCCACAAAGGGGGGCGCTCATGTGCACCCTTCTGAGACCTAAAATGACAAATGGGACACCTATACGGTCTTGTGGGCTTAATTTTTATTTTAGGGTAAACTATCCCTTTAAGTCATAAGTTACTCACCCTGGTGCTGTTCTAATGCCGTATGCCCTTCTTTCTTTTATGGACCACGAAACATTTTTTTAAAAATTCCCCGCTCACGCTCGAACATAATAATGGCAGTGAATAGTGACCGGCATCAAGCTTTTAAAAAAAGACTCAAAAGTATCAGAGAATGATCCCATGCGACACGTGACATATATTCCCAAGTTTTCTGCAGGTAAATGATATGAAATTTAATGTATTATTTAATGAAAATCCTGACCTTGGCTGTTGGTCCTTAGTGCACAGCTACGCGATGTGTGTTTGCTGCGTCTCATCCAGAAAAAAGTAGTGAGAAATCAAGATTAACAGGAAATGCAATTCCTAAAAATCCCAAATTTTGTGTTAATCATTTTTGTTAATCTTGATTTCTCACAACTTGTGTGCATTTTCTGGGCAAGAGAGAAAATAGTCACGCTAATAGTGTTACGCAAACACGTTTTGTAGCCGTGCACTGAAGACCAATGGCCAAGGTCAGGATTTTCATTAAATAATAGATTAAATTTCATATCATAAACACCAAAAACACTTGGAATATATGACACGTGTGGCATGGGATCATTCTGTGTTGCATCATTTTTAAAAAGCTTGATGCTGGTTGCCATTCACTGACATTATGTTTGAGCATGAGTGGGACATTTTTTAAAAAATTCTCCTTTTGTGGTCCATATAAGAAATAAGGGCATACGGCATTAGATTAGGGTGAATATCCCTTTAACTGGCACATGTACGTGGCGACCATTGTAGTCCACAAGACCACAAGTCAAGTCATCTTTATTTATATAGCGCTTTTTACAATGCAGATTGTGTCAAAGCAGCTTTACAGTGATAACTGGTATATAATTTTGGCTGCACAGCAGTTCTTAAAGAAAATGGTGTCAATGCAGGCAGATGCAAAGCACTGTTGAATATCAAATGTCAAGTGTCCCCAACTAAGCAAGCCAAAGGCGACAGCGGCAAGTCTAGTGGGACAGGGCCTTAGACTTCAGATGGGAAGCTAGATGTATGTTCTGTAGTCTCTATGTAAAAGACGACACAATTGTGATGCTTCTATTTAAGTGATAAAAATCATTTGCAGACTTTTTTACAAAATACACTCATCTCTACACCAATAAAATGTGCAAAACTTTGTTTTGCTACTGAATTATCCCCCGGTTTAACAGACAAGGCTTAAGCCTAGTCCCAGACTAAAATGCATGTTTTAGCTATTTTAACTGAAAGCAACTTGCACTGACATGTCTTTAAAATATTTCAGTCATTGTTTTGTCTCAAGATGCAAACCAGTAGTTTTTTTCTTTTTCCTAAGGCATGTTTATAAAAGCTACTTAAATGTCCTAACTGAACTAAGGCCTAATCCTGACTTAAACTAAGCCGTCTATGAAACCAGGCCTATATATAGTATATAAATAATTTAAATATTTTGTACTGAAAAGTTTTGCTCGAATTCTTCCAATTTCGCGGCACATGAGTTCCTAAACATGATGAATGATAGGATAGGCCTATGGTTAGTCTCAAATACCATTCGAAGTGGTAGACAGAATGTCATTAAAATGTCAAAAGATGTCATCAAAAAAAAAAAAAAGAAAACATGTTCAGACCTTGTCCTCTAGATGGCGTACTTTACACACTACTCTTTAGCTTTTCTTAATCCCTACTTTTAGTGCAAGATGGATATTGGGCCAATACATGGCTAATATATCTACTCTGAAAGGCATTTTTATTAATGTAAACTTATCAAAATCGAATCAGTTTTTATAGCTCATGTTGACAGAACCATTCGCCATCTGTAAATCATCATGGATGAATTGGAAGCAAGGTCATAGATTAGAAACAACGGAGACAACACTCAGTGTCATTATGGCACTGTCAATAAACTTTTTTGTCTTTTTTACGGAAACAGAGATAATAAATCAATCACTAATTAACAGAGCAGACCACAGTTGTTCCCAGCATGCTTTGCGTAGGACTGGATCAGGAGAGTAAATGTCGAAATTAAGTGATATTTTATGTGTGTTTGAGTAATTGGAAAAACCTGTTAGTTAATGTTCAGTTATATTTGACATTTAAAAGAGTTTCTGTTATATTTTTGTGGTTGCCATTGTGCTGAAGAGTAGAGCTTGTGCTTAGGTTGTGGGTAAGTTACTGTGTATTATTGCTATATGCAATAAGCAACAGCTGATACAATGTTAGCAGTGGCAAATAACTTATTTCTCCATTGCAAATGTTTGTTATGCTAGCCACAGAAAAGCTAACATGTAATAACAAGAAGGAGTTCATAATACTCTCTTTTCGTTAGTAATTAGATGTGGAATAAACCCACTGAGTACTCAATTTTATTGAGTACATTCTAGCTTTGCTTTTAGCACTATTTCCAGTTCCTATCCCTCATGTGCTATAAAAATGAATGCGCCTAGATTTTGCCAGGTATTTCCATTCATAAAAAGGCAGTGGGGAGGAGGCTTGACTATTTTCATTGATAAGATCTATTTACTCGAAGGGGGAGGTATCTGGTGCCTTTCCATTCAGTGAGAGAGAGGGGTACTGCCCCTCCAGCGAGGCGCCACGGTGTATAAACAACCCAGTTCTACGTACTACCAGCATGCTGAAACATAGACTCCCCTGTGTGAGCAGAACAAATCCCACCCACCACCATTTAAAGCTTGTCCGTATGAGTGTATGTATATTCACTGCAGAGATATTAGCACCGTGTTGGGTTTAGCTCTCCAGTGAATTGCTGTTATTTACAGGCATGACAGATTAATCTCTACAAATTTGCCCCGACAAAGACGTTTAGAATTACCTGGACCTCAGTGCTGTGAAAAGAGGATTGTTTCGAGCTGGCTGTAGCGCAACGTGCTGTAACTTTAGTGGTTATGGCTGTAGTTTCATAGTTTGGCCCCTACATTTCATCCGAAATGAGGCCCGGAGAGCTTTGGGTCATGTTGAGTGTAACTTGATGAATGAGCGCTGGACTTTGGCAGACCCATTCAAGTTTACACTCGCGTTTCTAAACATGCCCTTGTGTATTGAATGACCACATGGACACTTGTTTGAACTGAGTGCTGTTTGCTGAACCCCTTTTCGGGCTGTGTAGTCATCCTTCATTTGCTGCTTGCACGATTTTTGGCCTGCATGGAATAGACTTTAATCATACTGTCCTGTCTTATTTAATGTTTAGCTATTCCTTTTTCTGTTATTTTTTTGTTTGTCCTAAGGCAAGACACCACAGGTGAATATGTTCAAAATGAACAATCACAGTACATTAAAACAACTGGTTTGTAAAAGCAAAGTTTTCTGAAATGTACCCCTGGTTTCACAGACAGTAATAAGCCTAGTCCCAGACTAAAATGCATGTTAAAATATGTCAGTGCAATTGTTATGTCTCAGGATTCACACCAGTAATGTTTTTTCCTAAGGTACATTTATAAAAGGTACTTAAATGTCCTAATTGAACTAAGGCCTAATCCTGGCTTAATCTAAGTCCTGTCTGTGAAACCAGGCCAGTATGTTTAAAGGGTTAGTTCACCCAAAAATGAAAATAATGTAATTTATTACTCATCTTCATGTCGTTCTACACCCGTAAGACCTTAGTTCATCTTCGGAACACAAATTAAGATATTTTTGATGAAATCCGATGGCTCAGCGAGGCCTCTATTGCCAGCAATGTCACTGAACCACTCAAGATCCAGAAAGGTACCAAAGACATATTTAAAACAGTTCATGTGACTACAGTGGTTCTACCTTAATATTATAAAGCGATAAGAATACTTTTTGTGTGCCAAAAAAAAAAAAAAAAAACGACTTTTCAACAGTATCTAGTGATGGGTGATTTCAATATAGAATCAGTGGTTCGGAGCACCAAAGTCACGTGATCAGTAAACGAGGCTTCGTTTATGCGCTCTGAACCACTGATTTGAAACAAAAGATTCGTAAAGCTTCGAACTTCGAAGCTGTGTTTTGAAATTGGCCATCACTAGATATTGTTGAAAACTCGTTATTTTGTTTTTTTGGTGCACAAAAAGTATTCTTGTAGCTTTATAATATTAAGAAAGAACCACTTTTCTCACATGAACTGTTTTAAATATGTCTTTAGTACCTTTCTGGATCTTGACAGGTTCAGTGACATTGCTGGCAATAGAGGCCTCACTGAGCCATCGAATTTCATCAAAAATATCTTAATTTGTGTTCCGAAGATGAACGAAGGTCTTACAGGTGTAGAACGACATGAGGGTGAGTAATAAATTACATTACTTTCATTTTTGGGTGAACTAACCCTTTAATTAATATGCACTAATTTGCACACATTTCCAGAACAAGAATCTGAACATTGGATCAAGTCAGGTTCAAAATTCTTGTTTCATATTGTTGACATGTTAAATGTTTTTACAGAAGGAATTTTTTTTAAGGGATTTTTTAAATATTTCTTTTTATCACTCTATAAATCAGAAAATACTTTTATCAGCCAGAAAAAATCACAGTAAATAAATCAGGTTATAATTCAGGTGAATGATTTAACAGACTTCAGAATATAGAATAAAATAGATATATGTATATAGAATAAAAAGTGGAAAGTTGGAAGCCGGAAGAATTTATGGCTCAGTGCAGGAGAAAAACTCATTTTGAGTAAACAACCTTTAAAGATATGTATTATTACATGTATATGTATTAATTAAAATCTACCGATGCAAATAGATAAAGTATAATAAACACTTTTATGTGTATTTTGGATTTTTTTTCACTAGTGTGAAAGAAGCCAAGTTATGGAAGGAAAACAGACCTTAAAATTGACAAGTGCACAAAAATGGTTTTGCCTGTATGTCTTGCCTTAACAGTAATAATAATAATAATAATATAAATTTTTTGTTTTTTTTGTTCTTTTTGGAGCTTGCCAGACCCTGGTCGCTTGGAAAATTTGTTCCCGCAGGATTGTTTATGCATTTTTGAATAATGCGAGTGAATAATGTGTGAAAGAATTGTTATTTTGAGTGAATTGTCCCTTTACGAATACCTTTATGATTTATTATAAACCTCATAGAAAGAATTACACTTTAGAGTGTTAATGTTAAGGACAAATGATAATTATTTTGAATATTTTAACTGGTGGAACAGCATGTGTGTGTTTGGGTGTGTGGACAGTCAGGATGCAGGAAATAAGGGTTGGGGGTTTGCTCGTGGGTGAAGAGAGAAAGTGTTGTTGAGGGGCATGTGGGCGGCAGGAGGCTGTATTCTCTGTTTTGCCTGTCACAGTTTCAGGGGGTTATTGTCTAGAATGGAGACATCCGGAGGTCAGTGCCTCAAACCCTGTGTGAGGCAGGGAACAAAACAGCCCAGTATAAGAACAGACCAAATGGGAATCACAGGTGGCAGAAATGGGCTACATCTATATGGAAATGAGCTCACTGTTCTCAGCGTCCCTCTGCAGCCACTGCTAATTTGCTTGATGCACTGCTGGCCTCTTATTTTCACATGGAAGGAGAGTTAGGGTGGATCTCACGAAAACTGAGAATGTCCAAGTAATGTGTCCAGATGTAATTTTTCTTCAAATACTCCCATTATGTGTAAGTAATTTAAATTTAAAAACCATTTTTTTTTTTAAATTTAGAAGTCATTTCCTTTGTGCAATAAAAAGTTAGAGTAAAATATGACTTTGATATGAAAGACAAAAAGAAAACAGAGTAAAAAAAAAGTCAAGAGTACTTTAAAAGTAAGAAAATAAGTGATTCTATATTGCATTTCTTCCTAAAAAGTAACTAATTGCATTACTTAATTACTTTTCCATACCGGCGTGATTAATCCGATCTTCAACCAGATGGAACTGGATTAAATAATTTGACTGTTCCGATCCCAATCTGACTTATGACCCGTAACAGTGCCTGAATCATAATCATGCACTGTTCGTTGTTGGCCAGTTTCTCCATTTTTGTCACCTGATGGAGTTTGGGTTGCCACTGTTGCCTTTGGCTTGCTTAGTTGGGGACACTTGACATTCAACTTGATATTCAGTAATGTTTTTGATCTGACACCATTCTATGCGAATTGAACTGAGCTGGACGATGACATCGCTGTTTTCTCCAGAGCTCCTGTATAGATAAATTAACTAAATTAATAACTAATGATTTTTACAATGGAATGAATCAATACTTACTTAAAACTTACTTAAGCTGGACAATGACACCATTTTCTTCGCTGCTGTACAGCCAAAATAATTTTCGTGTTATCACTGTAAAGCTGCTTTGACTCAATCTGCATGGTAAAAAGCGCTATATAAATAAAGGTGTCTTGACTTTTAATCGAAAGTAATGTGTTTCTTTACTTTTGCTTTACTTTTTCTTACTGGGGCTGGGCTTGCTTGAATGTTTTTTAATAACGAAAAAAAAAAAGTTATTATTTTTGGCAAATGTAAAGGCCTTTTCACACCAAAAGTGAAATGAATAAGCCTCAGGCTGAAGGAAATGCAAATTCACACCTGTACAGTAGACAAAACAAACCTTTCAGCTGTGCTACAATTCGAATAGGACGCAGGAGAAGAAAATTCAACACTCTTACTTCAGAAATAAAAAAATAAATAAATAAAAAAAGATACACAAATGTGTTTATCTAAAGTCATTTTTGCTTGTTAGTATAGTTGAATTGGATCGCCAAAGGTCAGCAGCAAAGACATTGTTTAATAAAGTGAGATTAAATATAAAGTATATTTGTGTTATTTAACATTAAATTATTGCAGGTTTGTTCTGAGTTATATTCTGATTATAACTATTATCTGAGTTTGCATTTCACTGTTTTTATTAATTTTGAGTAATACTGAATCTGTTTTTGTGCAAGTGAGATGAGTAAATGCTCACATTTAGTCTAGAACTACAATAACCATCATGTTCACACAGTGCACACAATGCCTCTGCACTTAATCCCGAGTTCTCTCAACATGGGGACAGGAGAGCTGTCAGTCAATACATGGGAAAACAAAGTAACTTGCATTACTTATTTTAAAAAGTATTTTGTTGTAAATTTAAAAGTAAGGCGTTAGTTACTTGATAAAAAGTAATCTGATTACATAACTTGCATTACCCCAGACACTGGTCAAGACCATGACTAATTATTAGAAATTCTCATTTAATATTTTAATAAATAATGGATAAATAATAGAATAATGTGATTTTTTTTTTTTTTTAGTAAAATAAAATGGACAAATGAAATAATATCCTCACTTTCCAAGAAGAACCTCTTTCAGAGACACATTAGAAATGAAACAAGCACAGCTGTTGGCTCACATTTTTCACCCTGGTTGAGTAAACGCTTAGTTTTAGCCACAGAAAGGGTTGAGCCTTTCTCCTGAGATTTTGCAATAATTTTCAAGTGTTTATCCTTCAGAAACAAACAGCCCGTAAGATACATGTTCGATTTCAGCTCAAACTTATTATGTCAAAAAAACATAATTTCCCTAGAGCCATGATTCCAGGAATTAACACCACCAGACGTTCATGGGCAGTTACCAAAAGGCTGTTTTATAACGTCAAATCGGATGTTTGCTTGACATAATCCAACAAACATGAGAGAATGTTGAACTGGTGATAAGATGGGGGTCAAACATTTGTTTGCCTGATGGCTGGGATTTAGCTTCATGGCTGCTTAAGTTTGCAAATACAAAAATAGAACAAATAAGACAGCGACTGGAGATAAATAAGTGATTCTTAATGTCGACGACATATATGAGTATCCATAATAAAGAAAACAAAAAAAAATCTAGTTTAAAACACGTGCCAAATTCTTAGAAATGTACTCTGTGTATTCATGGTTCCATATGACTTTTTTTTTTTTTTAATTCTTTAAAAACATTTTCAAGATAGTTTAAAATGTCAGGTGGTGTAACCATCAAATAAAAAATAACATTTTCAAGGTAATATATCCCCCCCAAATACAATTAATTATACATTTTGCACAACATGGTGTTTTACAACATGAGCTAACCTTGCCTTGTCATTAAAAGTCAAATTATCTGATATTTTAAGAGACTTGTTGACCTGTTTCTGCATGTTAGTTGCATCACATGACTTTTTTTGCAGCCAAAAGTTTATTTTTTGAATAAACAGGACAAAAATGATCCTCACGTCACTTCGTTTGAAACATTGTTATATAATGCATAGACATTCACACATTTTAAGTGTGACAATTTGTAGAGTCCAACATGGTCTCCTAAACATTTCTAACATTAGCAGGATATTTCTAAATGAATCCACCGGTGGAGTTAATTTCATACCACCCCTAAACAAACCCCATAAAGGAAGCCATATATGTCTGCATGCAATTCTCAAGTAGGATTAGTTCACTATGAGAGCTGAAAGAAAGTCCCATGTACTCCATTTCCTGGGCTCTGAGACAAGTGCAGGTGGCTGAGGGGTTCGGATTACACCCCAATGAAAGTTCCCCCTACCCTCTGGTCCCTCCTTCCTTTCCAGCCCCCCCTTTACCCACCAAGCCAAACCTTGATCTGAGAATTCCTGCAAACTATTCCTAATTCTTCTGACAGATGGACACACTTAATCTGCAGCGGTCAGGCTGGAAGTAAGTGCTACAACCTGTGAACAGGCAACTAGGACAGCCACCTGTCAGGACCCCTGTCACATGATAGGCACCGCATGGCACACAGCTAAGCTATTGGGACTTATTGTGCAGAAATACTCTTGGAATTTTATTTATTTTTTTAATAAAGTTTTACACATTTGAAAAATATTGAACAGTTAACGAGGCAGTTAGTAGACATCTCAAGTGCATTTCATCCCCCGAAATCCACAGTTTTTCAGTAAGAAAAACACAATTTTGAGATAATGATTGTAATTTTAATTGTAAAAATGCTTCAGTAACAACCTGTTAACTGGTTAACAGTAAGTTCCCTCACTATATTTGGGGGAAAACTGTAATAGATCTAACTTTATGTTTCATGTAATTTTACAGTAAAATGTATCGTTTTTGGAACTAAAAAAGAACAAACCATCTTATGATTCACAGTGAAAAGCCATAAACTGACATTCCCAGAATATTCCCTGTATGACACTTAAAATCTGATGGCTTGGTAACACTTTAGAATAAGGTTTCATTTGTTAACGTTAGTTAGCTACATTAGTTAACATGAACTAACAATGAATGATAGGCCTCCTTCTACAGCATTTAACATTTACTAATACATTTTTTAAGATCAAAAGTCTTATCTTTTAACATTAGTTAATGCACTGTGAACAAACATGCATGAACATTTTTAAAACTAATATTAACAAAGGTAAATGAATGCTGTAAGAATATATTGCTCATTGTTAGTTCATGTTATTTAAAACATTAACTAATGGTAACAAATGAGACCTTATTGTAAAGCATTACCGGGGGTGTTTAATTTGAATAATTATGTTTCTTCTTAGTTTTTTTTTTTTTTTTAGTTTTTTTTTGTCAGTTATGTACATTTGTGTTTTATTGTACATCTTATGTTGTTAAATTAATTTTATTGCTTTATTTTAGTGTCATGTGTATTACCATGGTGTTTTGTATTTGTGTGTACGACACTGTGCACCTTCTATATATTAGCATTTCCCTTAGCATGAGGAAAAGCTACTTATGATGAACTTTGATTCATGATGTGTCTTTTTCTTTATTACCAGTGTTATTATGGTGGCTGTCAGTATGTGTCACTGCTTTACCGCTTCATGACTACATTTCCCACAACACATTGCCTGGACTCATCATGTTATGACTTTTTTTTTTTTTTGTCATGTAAACATACCCTTATACCCTGTGTGCTCATTCACTCATTGCGAAGTCTTGTTGGTGTTACGCTGCATTTCTGAGCGTTACTTCTGGTTTCTGTGTCATGGTCTTGATCTTATGCCTGTCTCCCTGAATTTCCCTGTTTGCCTGTGCCTTGGACTTTTGTTATCTGAGTGGTTTGCTCTGTGGTTTTGACCTTATATCTGTTTTATGGATTATGATTATAGATTACATTCAATAAAGCTGCATTTGGATTTTCAACCCAAGTCTCGGAGCAGTACGTCACAATAAAACACATAAAAGGAATAAAACAGATTTAGAAGCTGTTGGATTTAACAGGTTTTTTTTTTTTTTTGTAAATGAATTTTAAATTTAAAATTTACAGGTTTTTCTGTAAATGTTTATATTTTTACTGTATTTTTACAAATTATTCTGGCAACCACAGCTGCCAGTTTTTTTTTCTCTCTAAAACAACAGGATTTTTTTAACAGTGTGATTCATTCAGAGCCTATTCAAGATGACACATCTCTAACTTCACCCCAAAAAAGGGGTGTTTCCCACAGTATGCCAACAGATGGATATCATTTTGATAGTTTAAGTGTCCGAGGAAGCAGAGACGGAGTGCTGCTTTAAGAACCCATAGACCAGACAACAGGTGAACGGTTACGGTCAGCCGGCAAATCTTACTGATATTCTAACCTATTGAACTTTCCCAGAACAAGGTTCCCCTGTAGACACACATTATTGCATTGCAGGACCTGTTCCATGTGCTTTGATCCACTCAATGTGAAGCAGATCTGTGGCGGTGGCCTTAACAGTGAGATAATGAAAGCAGGCTGGCTGGGAGAGAACTGACCCGGGACAATGCTTCTCTTTCAGGCTGCTGGCATGAGCTGGTGGATATTTGTACTATACAGCTAGTAAAGTGACTTTCCAGCTTCAGCACCTTTAGCTGATAAAGTGGAGTGCAAACAAGAATCAGCTTCCTTTTAGTTCAGAAAGGTCTTTCCCTGGATAATAGCAGCGCCAGAGTGTTTCCGAGCTTCTTCCTGTGTGACAGCCTACTTTTTGCCCTGCTTTTGTATATACCCTGCTGAAAAATACAGCATTGCTGGTCACCAGCATAAGGTATGATTTGCATGCTGGGAACAGCATGAGATGTTGGTTGCTATATCAGCTCTAACATGCTGGTTTATGCCAGATTTTTCAGCAGGGTAATGATGGAAGCAATTATGGAGCAATGGAAAACAACAAGATGTTTACATTTTCTGAAGATAAAGTGAGTTGCCAGAAGGTTCTCTTCATTGTACATATAACATGATAATGCAATGCTTATTTGCAATATACTTCATTCCACTTTCATTTGCACATTACCATATGGCACACATAACACTTTCCATTTTGCACATAACTTTACATGCAAATAGCATTTACATAATTCTGTCTATTGTGTATTTTCTATGTTTTTATTACTGCATTGTATTGCATTGTATTTAATTTTATTGATTTTTTATCATTGTGATATATTCCTTTTAATTGTCCTTACCCCTATGTCTGTACTTCTTTTTTCTGCACTGGATGCTCATATCACCAAGACAAATTCCTTGTGTGTGTAAACAAACTTGGCATTGAAGCTCATTCTGATTCTGAATCTGAGTTCAGAACATGATTCAGGTCAGATTCGAACCTGGATTCTCTTGAGCACAGCAACACTCCTTTTGACTGTATAGGTGCCCTGTGAACTGTGGACTTTACAAGGTATTCCACCATCTTAGGTGTAATTACAGTCGAATGGGAGCGAACATGTTATTTTCGAAAGGTAATAGGAAAGGAATAAGTGAATATCGATTCACTTCGCAGGAAGTGGAGATGGAATCTGCAACCTTGTGCATCACTCCAGCACTTAAAGTAGTTTGAATAAGATAAAGGCGGTAAAAAGAAAATTGAGGATCCAATGTTATTATTGAGTATAAAGTCGTCATGAAACGAAAGTTTCCCTATATTGTGACGTATATCCAAGTAGAACAACATCTTCTTGAACAAGTAAAAATGAAGGGACGTGACTTGATTTTGTCCATGGGAAATTGATTGGATGGTTGTGGTTTGCTATTGCTGTGATGTCATGTGAGTGGCAGATTGCCCCGCCCTCGCGCCAGTAAACACGTCATCAGACGAGAAGAGATGCTGCTAGAAGGAGGGGAAATTATTTTGATTAAAGATTATGAGGGCACATGAATTAAAACAAATAATGATAAATCATTTATAATAAATACTGAAATATTCTGTTAAAAATAAGAATTGTATATTTTATGTGACTTTAATTAGTATTTTGCACTCACTCGTTCATGGGTAAAAAGTGTTCCAGAGGCAACAGTTACAATGCAACTATCGTGATGGTTAAAGACACATCTAATTCAACCACATTACGTTTATTTCATATTAAACATTGCAACAGACAATTATCACTTAGTTTAGCGCTTTCAAATATGACATATTATAACTTAATAATAATAGGCCTATATGAATATACATGTATACAAATGTATATTCCACAAATGTAATAAACACCTCTGTGTGATGACATTACAGGGTTTTCAGAATTAACTCATTTTGTCAAGTGAAATTAACCTCAACTTAAATCCCATTCTCAGGGAGTAGTGAACACTATGTAGGGGCCCTGTCAATCAGAACACAGCTTAAGACATTTCGTTTGTGAACAAAGACTGAAAAGTTTGGCATCAAAAAGGAGAGAAAGGATTTATTATGAATACATAAAAATGACTGACGACCATACACACACAAATATAACACAATTTGCCAAACAGTTGAAGAAATGTGTGTATATATATATATATATATATATATTTCATTTATTCAGACACCTTGAACATTTCATTCATTAATCAAAAATTACGTCAGACTGATGAAAGCAAATTGAAAGCATACAGAGCCGTCTGCTCTCTAATCGCTCTCGGTACTTTAATGTATACACCAATCGTCTGTGCAGCACCTGTCACTCACATGACATCACAGCAATAGCAAACCACAATAATGATCCAATCAGTTCCCAATGGACAAAATCAAGTCCATTTCTTCTTGTGCTTGTTCTAGAGGCCATTTCACTTGGATATACATTACCAGTCAAAATTTTGGAATCAGTAAGATTTTTAATGTTTTTAAAAGAAGTTTCGTCTGCTCACCAAGGCTGCATTTATTTAATTAAAAATACAGTAAAAACAGTAATATTGTGAAATATTATTACAATTTAAAATAATATTTTCTGTTTGAATATATTTTATAAAGTAATTTATTCCTGTGATCAAAGCTGAATTTTCAGCATCATTACTCCAGTCTTCAGAGTCACATGATCCTTCAGAAATCATTCTAATATGCTGATCTGCTGCTCAAGAAACATTTATTGTGTACAATTGTACAAAATATTTGAAAAGAACAGCATTTATTTGAAATATAATCTTTTGTAACATTATAAATGTCTTTACTGTCACTTTTGATTGATTTAATGCATCCTTGGTGAATAAAAGTATTAATTTCTTTAATTTCTTTTCAAAAAAATAAAAATTCTTACTGACCCCAAACTTTTGAACGGTAGTGTATAATGTTACAAAACCTTTGTATTTCAGATAAATGCTGTTCTTTTGAACTTTCTATTCATCAAGGAATCCTGAAAAAAAAGTACACAACTGTTTTCAACATTGATAATAATCATAAATGTTTCTTGAGCAGCAAATCATCATATTAGAATGATTTCTGAAGGATCATGTGACACTGAAGACTGGAGTAATGATGCTGAAAATTCAGCTTTGCCATCACAGGAATAAATTACTTTATAAAATATATTCAAACAGAAAACAGTTATTTTAAATTGTAATAATATTTCACAATATTACTGTTTTTACTGTATTTTTAATTAAATAAATGCAGCCTTGGTGAGCAGATGAAACTTCTTTTAAAAACATTAAAACTTTTGACTGGTAGTGTATGTCACAACAGGGAAGAAAACACTGTCGCAACTTCTATTTCATGCCAACTTTGAACACTGTCTGGCTTCTCTCAGTAGACTTGTAAACATGAACATTTTAATAAACAATAATAAAACTTATATTACATAACACAATAAGTGTAATGAATCAGTTGAATGAAAGATTTATTTACACAATCATACAGACAGTAGGTGTTGTCCAAAATTGCATACTAAGTAGGCACTACATTTGATGAGGAACAAACCTCAGAAAAGTATGTTCTGTAGGCTATAGTATTAATATGTGTAGTATGAATGAAATCCAGATGTACATCTGACATCCGTCAGTTGCGTCACTGCCATTTACAAATCATTTGCGTGGCTTCATGGGATAGTAAAATGTCCATTGGATGCACACTTCGAAATTTTGTCCCAAGTAGTACATCATCTGGGTACATTTCGCCTACTCTTTTTATAAATATTGTGAATTCTGACATAGAACTCATCTCACATTTCAAAGTATATAACCTGATCTGTTGTAGCGGGGAAGTATAGGCAACTTGTTGCCATCTATTGCCACAACACTTTAAGCTGCAAAAGGAGTTACTGGAATGAATCAGTAAAGGAATCTGAACCTGTGTGGTGAATGGACTCAATCAATTCAAATCATATGAATCCAATGCCCTGTTAGTGTATGACAACATCTTAAAATATGAAACTATGCATTTTATAAAATGAATGTGTACCGATGTATCCTCTTGAAACACATTCTGAGCTTGAACTCAAGGACCAAAACACATTTGTTGCTTTATAAGCTGGATGTTGCGCTCAAGTTGCGCTTTTGTTTTGGGTGGTGGGGTGAAACAAAAGTCTCAGCTTTGGCTTTTGGGTTTTAGCCTTCCTTCGGACTTATGGAGGAAGGATCTTTCACTTTCCTGCTTGTAATAAGTGACTTCTCCTGTTCCATGCACACAATGGTCACTCTGTTGGGCTCTTTTTAAAGGCGTTGAGCCTGCACGGTTCGGCAGCCCTCCCTGCCGTTTGCTTAGCCACCCAAACGCTAGGCGCAAGGCAAACAGAGCCAGCCTCCACCGCAGCCTTTCAATGCTCCGTCCTGCCTCTAAGAGGCTTATGTCCTCACCCAGGGGTGGTAGGAAGTACTGGATGAATGGATGAAGCAGGGAGGGGCAGGAAGGATGAAGGTATCGGCCCAATCAGCCGTTACTGCTGAGATCAGAGGAGCTGAAGAGTAAGAATGAGCATTGCTGCTGTACCTCTGCATTAAGATTCGAAACTCCCCTCTGTGAACAATTTGGTTGACTTTCAAAAAAGAGATGAGGAAATAGCAGAATGTCACACTTAGCTGGAGATGCAAGCATCTTTAAAGGAATCTCCTCTTTCTGTGCTCTAGGGGTTTTGGCAATGCTGAAGGATCCATAATTATTTGCTAATCTGGGAGGAAGTGCTGTTTGCATGAGTACATTGAGATAGAGGAGAAGGATGGGTCTATTAAATAAGACCCCATTCAGTGAATGAATGAGAATGGAGGGATGAATAGTTCCTTGCACAGATGAATACAAGTGTATTGCTTTGCACAATGGCAGACCACAGGGACCTTTCTTTGAAATCGGGAGTTAATCTGGAAAATTCCTGGCAGCAGGCACCCAATGCACAAATCCTGATGCCTGGAGAATGGCACACTGGCACAACGTGCTTTTAAAGGCCAGTTAAATGTTTTATAGCCCCCATGCAAGTCCAATGCCAAAGAGATAAATACAGCCAGCAAGTTTTCGAGGCCAGTCTCACTTCAGTCTACGCTATTTCATCTCAAGAGTGGCATGTTTGTAACACTCATTTATTTTTGTCCTATCTTGTAAATTATTCCAAATTACATAATAATGCTTTATTGGTAAAAACATTCAGTATATACAAAGAGTCATTATTTACAGTGTTGACACTTCTTCTTCATAACCTCTGTAATTTGCTCTGGCATGCTGGATATGAACTTCGGGGCCAAATCCTGACAGCGATCCATTCTTGCCTTATTAGTGCTCACAGTTCATCTCAGTTTGTAGGCTTCTGCTTGTCCTCTCACCTTTTGAGGATTGATCACAGGTTCTCTATGGGATTATTTCAATGTTTCCAATTTTGTTTCCAAACTGTCTTCAAGCCACTTCATTTTTACTCTTGTCTTGTGACATGGTGCTCCATCATGCTGGAAAATGCATGGATTATCACCAAATTACTCCTGGATCGATGGGAGAAGTTGCTCTTGCAGGACGGTTTGATTCCATTCTTTATTCATGGCAGTGTTTTGGGGCAGAATTGTGAGAGAGCCCATTCTCTTGGATGAAAAGCAACCCCACACATAGATGGTGTCAGGATGCTTCACTTCTACCACGACACAGGACGCATGGTAGTGTTCACCTTTTTTTTTCTGGACAATCGATTTTCCAGATGTCCCAAACAGTCAGAAATTTGCACCAGTCTTCTGCTGTCCAATACTTGTACTTCCTGTCTATCCTTGATGGGTTTCTTGGAGAGAAGTGGCTTCTTTGCTGCCCTTCTTAACACCACGCTGTTGTCCAAAAGTCTTGGCCTCACTGTGCATGCAGATACACTCACACCCACCTGCTGCTAATATTGAGCAAGCTCTGCACTGGTGGTGACATGAATCCGTTGCTGACTCCTCAGGAGGAGGTGGTCCTGATGCTTGCTGGACACTCTGGGACATCCTGAAGCCTTCTTCACTGCAGTTAAACTTCACACTTTTAAGTTCTTCATGATCCGGTAAATAGTTTTTACAGGTGCAATATTCTTTGCAGCAATTCCCTTGCATGTGAGGCCATTTTGATGCAAAGCGATGATACATCTTTCTTTGGAGGTAAACATTGCTAACACAAGAACACAATGATTGGAAGTACTTCTTCTCTCCTTTTATAGCAAGCAGTTTGCTCCTATAATCCAATCAAAATGATACTGACTTGTACTCATTCACACTTTCCCATGTGCTGTTGACATGATTAGTGTAATGATTTTAGCTGGTCATTTTGTGCAGGGGCAAAAAAAAAAAAAAAAAAAATTGGGTTTTTGTAATGAAGGGTTTTTTTGCAATTATTTTAAATGCATCTGATATCGCTGCACAATAATCTAGAAAAAATGTGAATCAATGCCACAGCAACTGAAGCAGTAAACTTTACGAAACACAAAATTTATGTCACTGCCAATACTTTTGGCCACGCCTGTAGAGAGGACCTGATATTTAGTTATTTTACATATATGATAATCCGACCAAAGCCAAAAAATAAATAAACGATATTGATTAATGATTAATGATATCTGTGATAAAACATTTCACTTTAAGTTTTTTAACTTCCTACCTTAAAGACTTTTTTTAAATTTAAGAACTTTTTGAAAATAACAACTCCTGAATTGCTTGTTTTTTCCTTAATTTGTAAGTTGCTTTGGATAAAAGCATCTGCTAAGTGAATAAATGTAAAATATGAACACTCACATGTATTAAAGGTGTGAGGGAAATATATTACTTTTATTTGATAGTTACACCACATGACATTTTTCAAAATCAAATTAATCCAACATGAATAAAAAGCATAAAAAGAGTAAAAAACAAAAAAGTACATTTCAAAGAACTTTGCTAATTGAAAATTAGATTTTTTATTTTATTTAACGTGAACTCTCTAATGCCATTGACCCTTGAGCTGGCCACCCAACTGTCTCAAGACAGCACCATTCCCAATACTAGTTAAGCACTTCCTTTACAGGAAGAGGAGGGTTGTGCTTCAATGTAAACACCAACATACAGATGTGGCGCAGTTCGGAACTGTGATTCAGATCAACCGAACACAAGACTCATTCTTCATTGTGCAACGGTGGCTAACCTTTTTTTGTGCCATAAGCCAGGAAATCCTGGGTTGGCGTGCCGGTTTGGCTACCAGTCCATTGTCTAACTCCGGCATCAGAGACTCCATTGAAGTTCTCCATCCAGCTGTAAAATTGGGTAGAGACGGGACCCCCTCTAAAAACAAGATATTGCCCCACTCAGCTGGGTTAGAGCAAGCCGAAGGTGTAAGCTTTAGGAGGGCAAACATGCCGTGTTCGCTTTCTGCTTCTTCCTTCTCAGTATTCCAGTTTCCTGCCTGGAGCTATTGCATTTCATGGTGCATTTCCCCACATGTATTCTGCAGTATTAAGGAAGGCCCTCCAGGAGTGCTGTTAGTGGAGGAGATGTTTCCTCAGGAAGTGATTTGCTGTATAATCTTTACTGGCCAAAAGCTAAAAAAAAAAAAAAAAAAAAAGCTCTAGGAATATGTAATTGTCAGAAAGCATGAGTGAGCAGTTTGTCTGAATGAACACAGTCAAGGAAACAGAGGTGACCAGTGACCAGTGACCAGCAGAGGAATCTGCTGGTTTGGAATTGACAAGAATCCAAAGCCACTACCAGTTGGTTTCTGTGAACAAACTAAACATGCCTGACCAAAGATCTCATTGATTTTTTGGGAATTTTATTGTTCCATAAAATTCACTAGAAATTATTCTTTTTAAAAACATGTTCTCTTGTGTTCTCTTCAACTCTTTCAACACAGTGCAGCAAGCTTATTTTACAACATAATGAGAGTCCTTTACTTAGTGTTTATTGCTTTTAGAAGAGCTGTTATAGAATTACACTGAAGAACTGTCTGCCAAAAGTTACATTTTCTATGCATTATTAATACAGAATAATTCCAGTCGATTTATCAATATGATGGATATAATATGACATAAAGCTTTTTGCTTTTATACAAAAATAATAAAAATATTAAGAACCCAAATATTCTGTAAAACATCTATGCAAATTTTCTTTTAATTGTTTTAAGTGAATTTTAAGAGGATTTAGTCCCTGACACACAAACTAAGGTGAATAATTGGTTTTCAAGTGTTGTGCAGTGATGTACACAATAGCTGCTAATCAGGTGTCTTGTGTAATAGCTGTTACTATATTGTGTATTTTAATATGGCTGGAACTCTGTATTGATCAGAATCCAGGTCTGCAACTATCCATTTTATGATTTTATTTATTTATTTACTTTTTTTTTTTTTTTTTTTTTTTTTGGATAGGGCCAGTCATGTATGAAGTTCACCACCCAGACAAAGATAAGGAAAGCTAAGTCTACCATTTCAACCTCATCAAAGAATGGCGAGAGAGAACGCCTGAAGCGAAATAAAAAAAAGGCCTTGATGGCATGCAAGGTGGTCCCAGAAGATGATGGCAAAGTGGATGACAAAGCTGTGAAACATCCCCAATTTCTGGTGAGCCTGGACCATATGAAGACGGACCAAAGGGAGAAGGTCCTTGCTGACTACCCTGAAATCTTCCGAACTGAGCCTAGGAGAACCACTGTGTTGGAGAATATGATCCATCTGACGGACTCTACCCCTATTCAGCAGAGACCTACCAGAGAGCCTCGTAGCCCCATTGAAAAGGGAGATTCAATTGATGAGAGACATGGGAGTAATAGAACCATCAATCATTGCGTGGAGTAGTCCAATAGTCCTGGTCCTTAAGAAAGATGGCTCGCTAAAGCTGTGCCTGAACTTCAGAAAACTCACTGCTCTCTGTAAGTTTGACGCTTATCCAATGCCCAGAATAAATGAGCTGGTGGAAAGGATTGGAAGGGCTAGGTACATCATTACATTGGATCTCTGTAAAGGATACTGGCAGGTTCCACTGAAGAAGAAGTCCAGGGAAAACACTGCATTCAGGACACTTACAATTCACAACTATGGCGTTTGAGTTACATGGGGCTCCGGCAACATTCCAATGGCTTATGGACCATACTGTCCAAGACTGTGAGGACTGCTGTGCCTCTTAATTGGACGATGTCGTCATTTATAGTAACACCTGGGACGATCACCTCCAACATTTGTCCTGAGCAAGATCAGTGAAGCGGGCCTGATGATGAAGTGTGAGTGGGCAAGGCAAGAGACCCGATACCTGGGATTCCAACTAGGAAATGGCGAACTGAGACCTCAGGTGGACAAGGTTGAAGCCATATGCAACTGTCCCAGACCCCGTACAAAGAAGGAGGTACGTTCTTTTCTAGGACGAGTTGGATGGTACCGGCGCTTCATACCACAGTTCTCCATCATGGCTGTACCTCTGACTAACCTGACCACCAAAGCTGTGAACAAGCCTTCACACAGTTAAAACATCATCTGTGAACATCCCCAGTCCAGGACTTATTTTCTGACAGACAGGGCATGTGGAACAGTATGTACATACATCTGTGTTCATTGATGGCCAATAAAAGCAAGAGCTGATTCTGTGGTATGTTTTCTGATGTATCTATGTAATTATGACAATATTCTTTAAAAAATATATGATTATTTAAACTCGTGGCAAAAAAAAGATTAATTTTTTTTTTTTTTTTTTTTTAAGAATGGTAAATGGTTACAGGAACTATGATTATGCACATACATACATACATATACAGTGCTCAGCGTAAATGAGTACACCCCCTTTGAAAAGTAACATTTAAACATTATCTCAATGAACACAAAAACAATTTACAAAATGTTGACAAGGCTAAGTTTTATATAACATCTGTTTAACTTATAACATGAAAGTAAGGTTAATAATATAACTTAGAGAACAAAATTTTTAGTTTTACTCAAATTAGGGTGATGCAAAAATGATGACTGAAAGTCTGTGGAGCAAAGCTAAATTTTAGACTACAAATGTCTAATTTAACAAGAATTCAACCACAGGTGAGTCTAATTATTCACTACACAGGTGTCCAGCAGACAGCTGACTATAAAAGGTTGTTAAAACCCCTTCCCATTTCATGCTGTCAGCAATGGCACCACATGGAAGAGAAATGTCACAAGACCTTAGAAAGAAAATAATTTCTTTACACCAGAAAGGTGAAGGCTACAAGAAGATCAGCAGAGCTTTACTTATCAGTCAGAATACTGTCAAGTCAAGTCACCTTTATTTATATAGCGCTTTTTACAATGCAGATTGTGTCAAAGCAGCTTTACAGTGATAACGGGTGAATAATTTTGTCCAGCTTAAGTAAATTCAGTATTAATTCATTCACTGTAGCAAAAGTGGTACAAAAATTTAATAAAGATGGAACTGCAACCATCTCACAGAGATGTCCAGGTCATCCATGGAAGTTAACACCTCGACAGGAGCGTCTTCTGATGAGAAGGGTTGAAGAAAATCGGCATGCAAGTTCACTGCAGTTATCTAAAGAAGAAGAAAGCCAAATTGGGGTGACTATTTCCCATGACACAATACGGCGTACACTGCAGAGGAATGGCATGCATGGGTGCCGTCCATGAAAGAAGCCTCTCCTAAAGCCCAGGCACAAAAAAGCCCGCCTAGAGTTTGCCAGGGCCCATGCTAACAAAAATGAAGACTACTGGTACTCTATAATCTGGAGTGATGAGACCAAGATAAATGTTTTTGGAACTGATGGCTTCAAAACTGTATGGTGTCGCAAAGGTGAGAAATACAAAGAAAAATGCATGATGTCTACAGTGAAACATGGTGGTGACAGTGTCCTTATGTGGGGCTGCATGAGTGCTGCTGGTGTCGGGGAGCTGCATTTCATTGATGGCATCATGAATTCACAGATGTACTGCTCTATACTGAAAGAGAAGATGCTACCATCACTCCGTGCCCTTGGTTGTCGTGCACTTTTCCAACATGACAATGATCCTAAACACACATCTAAGGCCACTGTTGGATTTTTGAAGAAGAACAGGGTGAAAGTGATTCAGTGGCTCCTGATATGAACCCAATAGAACACTTTTCTGAAGAGACAAGTTGAGCATCACTCTCCATCCAGCATCCAGTCTCTAAAAGAGGTCATTCTTGAAGAATGGAAAAAGATAGATGTTGCAAAATGTTGCCAACTTGTTCATTCCATGCCTAGAAGACTTAAAAATCTGTCATTAAAAATCATGGAGGCCATACAAAGTACTAGATGTAGTAGTTTTTGTTGTGGGGTGTACTCATTTTTGCATCACCCTAATTTGAGTAAAAACTGAAAAATGTGTAATCTAAGTTATACTATTAACCTTACTTTCATGTTATAAGTTAAACAGATGTTATATTAAACTTAGTCTTGTCAACATTTTGGAAATAGTTTTTGTGTTCAGTGAGATATTGTTTAAAATGTTACTTTTCAAAGGGGGTGTACTCATTTTTTCTGAGCACTGTATATACATATACATGTACCCCTTTTCAAATTGTGTTAAATAAGCAATGCAATTCATTTTGAGGTATGCAAACTCCATGGAAATTTACTCTTGGTTTAAATAGTTTTGGAATGATGACCATTAGTCGTTTTTTTTCTGCCATTTGCTTTGATTTTTCATTTTGTTCTTGGCATGAATGGTCTTGGAGGTCTTTTGCCCCATTGATGGGCCGCCAAGCCAAAGGGCACACCTTACTGTCCATTCACACACAAAGACCACATTGAGTCTGCAGTGCTGGACTGAGAGTCTTGACCTGTAGCCCTGAGATAAACCTTCAAAACAACAGCTGTGGTGGAGGAGGGGTGAGACCTGGGCCTGTGGCCATGGTCACGCATGGAGGCCTGCTGTTCTTCAGTTGAGATGGCCAGATCCCTCCACTTACAACAAGAGGGCTTTTTTGGAATTAGTTCTATTACTGGTCTTGGATCAGGATATGGAGCATTTTTTGCAGTATCTTTGTGTTTAATGTGAATTTTATGATACAAACTAGATAGTAGAGTACTATCTATCTATCTATCTGTCTGTCTGTCTGTCTGTCTATCTATCTATCTATCTATCTATCTGTCTGTCTGTCTGTCTGTCTGTCTGTCTATCTATCTATCTATCTATCTGTCTGTCTATCTATCTATCATCTATCTATGTATCTATCTATCTATCTATCTATCTAATCTCTTTTATTTGAATTCATTTCAGAATAACTGTTTTAGTGCTCATTGTCTCTACCGTCTCACTCAATCATACACACACAGTCACAGTCGAAGCTTAAAGATGTTTTCAGCTGTCATTGCTGGCTACATAAGTGGTTCTTTGTTCCCTGCATGCTGTGAAAGTGCCGGTTTGAGCCACTGCCGGCCTCCCCGTGGCTCCCCTCCACCCCACAATTCTGTGACGTGAGGTCACCGCTATGCCCTACCTGAATCGAGGCCCTTTGTCAACCCAGGAGACCCCACCAATACTGAGGGAGACCTGCAACTGGATCTCCAAGTTCCTTTGGCTTCTATTCCACTGTTCTGTTTTCTCTGTCAACAGAGCACTTGAGAGAGTGAAGGGGCAAAGTACTTCTGGTCTTATGGTGATATGGGAGTGCAAGGACAATTTAATCCTCCGCGGCCTCTTGCCCTGAGACCTTTATGGCTGGTGTGTTCCTTTGAGAGGCTAAATGAATGTTCAGACGCACAGCTGTGCGAGAGCTCAAACGAAGTTCGGTTCATGACATAAATCTGCCCTTGACTGTGCGTTATCTCCTATCTGAGCTAAAAAAGCAATCCAAACATAATTCAAAATATTTGTGTTTGTTTTCTACGAAACTAATTGACGCACTTAATGTTGTTTTCTCATTGACTTTGTCCAGAGCTTTTCATAGCTCCCTTGGCACTGCAAAATATCAGCATTTCTTTTATTTAATTAAAGTTACAAATCATGCATAAGTGCTTGTCCACTTTCCAGAACGTTTCACAATACAGTTTTCCCTTTGAAAGCAATCTTTAAATAAGGATTTTCTTGTATGTTTTGAGTAGGCCTCAAGCATGATCGAATTACCGAACTCTGTTGCGTTATTAGCTCTTGGCGCAATTTGACTGTAAGTCTCAAAACAGATGAGATGTTTTTGGTTTCAGATGAGACAGATTTTATGCTTGCGAATTAAACGCTTTTGATATCTGAGATTTATTTGACATTTATTGTGGTCGATTGTCTGATGTGGAATAGATAGCTAGCTTGTAAGTCTACAACACTACAAAACATCTCTGAATCCAATGGGACATTGTGCTCTTAACAACAGAGAGACATTACTGAGAATTTATGGCTCTTGGGGAAAGCTCAGCACAAATGTATAGTGAATTAAGAGGGACACTTTTAGTGCCAGCATAAAAACAAACTCTTAATGCTAGTGCTAAGAACTGAGCAAAGTCCTGATTTATTCCTGACAGAAACATCGTCACAAGGGCATATGAGTGCTTAGAAACATTTTAGAGGATCATTTACCTGCGCACAGCATTTTGTGGCACTCAAAAGTATAGAAAAATAGTGCTGAATATTTCATACATTATTAATTAGTGTGCTGCCTGGAAGTAATCCTTCGTTTATGTTGATTATCTCATTTAATATTTATTTTTTAATTGAAATTGCTTTATATTTTAAATTGAATTTACACACACACTGACATCAATCAATCAATCAATCAATCAATAAAATGTTAGGACATAAAAATGAAAAAAAAAAAAAAAAATAATTGACTAAAAGTTGAAATCATTTGCTTGATTATTTTTAATTTATTATATTTGTACTTTTTATATTTTGTTTTGAATTGTATCTACAAATCTTACACAATTGCATAAATGAATAAAGAAATAAAAAATAAACCTAAAAATAACGATTTATGACTAAAAATGTGAAATCATTTGCTTTATAATTTTTTTTTTTTTTTTTTTTTACATTTTAAATATTGTATATTGTACACTGCAACAAACAAACAAACAACAAACAAACAAACATGTTAGAATCTGAAAATGAATGATTTATGACTAAAAGTTGAAATCATTTGCTTGATTATTTTTTAATTAATTACTTTTATTTTTAAATTTTTAATACCCTGTAAATGTCTATCAAGTTGCCATGACATGTCATTGACATTATTGAAACAATTTCAGTTAATTGATCAATAGAGGAACAAAGGCATCATGACATTACAAGATGACATGTTACTAAATGACAAATCAACAAAAATGGCAAATAGTCAAAAGGCAAGTATTAAGTATACATACCCAAATGCATGGTGGGAAGAAGGCAAATGGGACCTAATTTGATTTTTTTAGTGTCGAATCTGACTTCAACAAAGCATTGATCCCACTCACCTACCTGCTGTTCATGTCACTTCAACGTAAAAAATCACAGTATATCATAAAATGTACATAAATTTACACAAAATGTTTAAAGCATTATTTTCACAGTGAATGTGACCTTACATGTTTTCTCGTTTGTAAGGAATGACGAACAGAGGTGAAGTCGGGAAGGAGAGAGACAGCACTGAGAGCCCCGGGGACCGGCTGCTGGTAATGGCTTTTGACGCTCACTTCTTCCGTAATTTGCCGATTAATGGGTGACAGATGCGCATAATGCTTCTGTGCATAGAGCCAGCCAGGAGAGGATGGAGCGGGAGTGCTCATGGGATGAGATAATGCCTATGAGGGGAAAAAGAGTTCCTCTCTATCACCCTCTCTTGCCCCTTTTCTCCCATCGCTGCTGCCCCAGTGTGATTTCCAACAGATGTTCAGCACAGAGAGAGTCGCCTGCCAGTAAGTTCAGCATCCTGAGAAATCTCTGGATCGAAGTTTTAGACTGGGTAAAGTTTGAGACGAGGTGTCAACTTAAAATCTAAGGCCAGGGTCTTTAAACTGTGAAGGTTCTGCAGGAGGTCTGATATGCACAGCATTTGATTTTTGTAACACTTTATTTCGATGGTCAACTTTAGACATTCTACTAATTATAAGTACCTTTGCAACTACTTGTCAACTAACTCTCATTAGAGTATTATTAGACTATCTGCTAAATATCTGCTAACACTTTATTTTGATGCTCACCAACAGAAATTCTACTGATTATAAGTAACTTTGCAACTACATGTCAGCTTAGTCTACTAACCCCAACCCTGACACCCAAACCTAACATATAGTCTACTAACAGTCTACTACAATCTACTAATACTCTAATGAGAGTTAGTTGACATGTAGTTGCAAAGTTACTTAGTTAGAAGAATGTCTAAAGTAGACCATCGAAATAAAGTGTAACGTGATTTTCTTATATAGGCCTACATATAAAAATATTCTACATATTTAAACATTTTTTAATAATAATAAGTCTGGGTGTGTAATGTTTGAAAACCATGTTTTCTGAAAATTACAGTTTCAAATTATTCAAAACTGAACCCTTTTTGTTTATACTTTGCTGTTTATACTTTGCTGATCATCCATTGTGAAGGCCTCATCGACACGACAGCCAGTGGCACAGCTCCTCAACAAACCGTCCATACGATCCTCAACTGGACTGAACTGGAATAAATACTTTGAATGTTGCGATCCTATCAGACATATGATAGCAACCTGAATCGTAACAAAGCACTGTTCGCCAGAGGAGAACTGGCCCCCCGACTAAGCCTGGTTTCTCCCAAGGTTTTTTTCTCCATTTTAACACAGAAGTCTATTTGCCACCTGTTTGCCATCTGATGTCACCTGTTGGAGTTTGGGTTCCTTGCCGCTGTCGCCTTTGGCTTGCTTAGTTGGGGACACTTGACATTTGATATTCAACAGTGCTTTGATCTGCCGACATTGACACTATTCTTTAAGAGCTGCTGTGCAGCCAAAATTATATACCAGTTATCAATGTAAAGCTGCTTTGACACAATCTGCATTGTAAAAAGCGCTATATAAATAAAGGTGACATACATTTCAAAAACCCTTCAAAAGTAGTGATTTCTGTTGCTCATGTGAGAAAAAACCCTTTTGTTCTTATTTGTTTCAAATTTATATTTGAACCTCCCGCACCTCCGTTCATATATATATGATATATATATTAGGCCTGTCAAAACTAACATGTTAACGCAACATAAACAATTAACACAGCATGCAAAAATGCCTGTTTTGTCGAGTATCTTCGTAAGCACAGTCTTAAATGAGTTCAATAAAGTCTTGAATGAACTTAAATAGTTATGAAAATGGGATGCGTATCAGACCTCATCATGTGCGGCAGGTCTTAAAGTGACAGCAGCCTAATAAACCTGCTGCTGTCTGTCATTAATGTTAATCAAAGAACAAAAGAAAAGAGAAAATCACTCATTGCTCTTGACTGAATAACTTTTGTAGCTTTAATAAAAATTATCTATTTATATTTATAATTTATAGTAAAATCTGTGTGTTGCAGTGGTAAAATGTGTTTAATAACTATTCAATTTCTGTATATTTCATACCTGTTTGATCAATATTTAAAATATACTGTCTTTATGTTGTTTCTACATTAATTTTTGAATTAAAAAGACAGAATGTGAAATTATTACAATATAAAAATATATTAAAAACTTTAAAGTTATGTGCAATTAATCAAGAAAAATGTGAAATTAATTCGTTTTTTTTAATCCATTGACAACACACACACACACACACACACACACACACACACACATATATATATATATATATATATATATATACACTACCAGTCAAAAGTTTGGAAACATTACTATTTTTAAAGTCTCTTATGCTCATTAAGGCTGCATTTATTTCATAATAAATACAGAAAAAACAATAATATTGTGAAATATTATTACAATTTAAAATTATGGTTTTCTATTTTAATATACTTTAAAATATAATTGATGCAAAGGTGAATTGTCAGCATCATTACTCCACTCTTCAGTGTCACATGATCCTTCAGAAATCATTGTAATATGCTGATTTATTATCAATGTTGGAAACAGTTGTGCTGCTTAATATTATTTTATAACCTGTGATACTTTTTCAGGATTCTTTGATGAATAAAAAGTTAAAAAATATCAGCATTTATTTAAAATAGAAATCTTTTGTAACAATATACACTACCGTTTACGAGTTACGGATTACGAGTTTGGGGTTATTTTTTTTTTTTAAGAAATTAATACTTTTATTCAGCACGGATGTGTTAAATTGATAAAAAGTGGAAGTAAAGATTTATATTGTTAGAAAAGATTTATATTTTGAATAAATGCTGTTCTTTTTAATCTTTTATTCATCAATGAAAAATGTGTGTGTATAATATGAAAAAAATATTAAGCAACACAACTGTTTTCAACATTGATAATAACTGAGTATCAAATCAGCATATTACAATGATTTCTGAAGGATCATGTGACACTGAAGACTGGAGTAATGATGCTGAAAATTCAGCTTTGCATCACAGAAATAAATTATATTTTAAAGTCTATTAAAATACAAAACCATAATTTTAAATTGTAATAATATTTCACAATATTATTGTTTGTATTTTTTATGAAATAAATGCAGTCTTAATGAGCATAAGAGACTTCGTTCAAAAACATTAAAAATAGTAATGTTTCCAAACTTTTGACTGGTAGTGTATATATGTGTGTGTGTGTGTGTTTTTGTTTATGATTAAAGTGAAATAAAGAATGGCAGAAATCTGGCACAACTAAAAGTTTTAAACTTTAAAAGGAGCTCCTACCCCTTTTTGTACTGACAATGTAATTTGAGTGCAAACAATTTAAAATACTAACATGTTTTTCAAGCACTTTAATTTTACAACACAGTGTGTGTGTGTGTGTGTGTGTGTGCTGAATGCTGAGTAGATTTCCTGCAGCGAGTTGCAGGGCTCCGGATCTGAGGGCAGCGCGCCCCCACTAATCCCCCTTCCTGTTTTGTGTAAATGCAGCGCCGCAGAGGAAGAGCAGGATTTATTTGATAATTAGGCAGATAATACCTTACAGCCAATTACCTGAGATGGGTGGGTTACGAGTGTGTTTGTGAGCGTGCAGGGCTTGTGGAAGGGGTGGTGACATCCGTATCGCTCCACACTTGTTAATAAACATTCACCGATCCAGATTTGCAAAAGCTTGGATTCCTGTTGGCTTGGTGAATCACTGCATGTGGAAACTAAGCATCTAATTGAATGCTGTCAAGTAAACAGGCAAGCGTCGGAATCTGGAAGAGTTTGTGGCTTTGCAGTCCTGCCTAAGCAATTTCACCCTGCACTCGCCTCTCTACACACATAAATATGGCCATGGATCAAAGCCTGGCCCACAAAATAGCATCAGTGTGGAGATGCTTCTGTAATGTGGTTTGAAGAACCAGAGGGTATTTTTAAGACCGAATGACTGCGAGAAATCTTTTGCAGTGAATGAGTTTTTGAACCCTGTAATCTGATCAATTTTCTTTCGCAGCTGAAATGGAAAAGAAAGGAATGTGCTCTAAAGGAAAAGACAGATTTACTCTGCTAAATTAGTCTGTAAAGGAAGTCCTTTGTTTATTTTCAGCTGTAAATGGGATCTCCTGTCAGCACGACATTTGCCTTGGCCTTCACACTTCTGTTTATTGGTATCTGTGGGCAAAGAATCCTCTGCAAGCCCTTCATACGCTGAAGAACATCCATATCAATCTCTGGCTTACTTTGTCTGGATATTTGCAGAGATACAAGGAGACATGCATTTGAGATAATAAGCCAATAGCTTTATTGGAAAAGGCATCCTATGGTCTTTAAGACATCTTCAACACAATTCAAACGTTCTTGATGTAAAAATCCTCTTGCATGGGACACCTTTCCTTAAATATAAAAAAATATTCGATTACACTTTATTTTGATTGTCCACTTTATACATTCTACTAACTATAAGTAATTTTGCAACTGCATGTCAACTAACTCTCATTAGAGTATTAGTAGACTGTTCAGTTAGGGTTAGGTGTTAGGTGTTAGGGTTCGGGTTAGTAGAATAAGTTGACATGTACTTTCAAAGTTAGTAGGATGTCTGTTGGGGAGCATCAAAATAAATGTTGTGATGTTATTTCCATCAAGAGGTGCATCATTTTTTGGTCAAGATCTTGTATTGACAATGCAAGAGGTGAGTACTCTGTAAAGTCTACTCCAGCACATCCCAAAGACTTTCAATGAAATTAAGTCTGGACTCAGAGGTGCCAATTCATGTGTGGAAATGTGTAAGGCGTTGCTCGTGTAGGAATACACAAGACGAAGAAGATAGATTCAAATGTAAGACTTTACTAGGCAATCCAATGGAAGATACAGGAACAGGAGTTTACACTACACTACACTACACTACACAACACAACACTACACAACACTACACAACACTACACAACACTACACAACACAACACAACACAACACAACACAACACAACACAACAGAAGGGATGCTGGGAAACGTAGTGCCGGTGCTGGTGAATGTGACAAAATGATTCTTCATGCTCTCTGAACCAAACTTTCACAATTTTAACCCTGGTGAATCTTGACATTGTCATCCTGGAATATGGCCATGATGTGTCTTCCTAAATGGTTGTTTAAGAAATGAAAAGCTATACATGTTATACAAACATATAACATGCTAGAAACATAATAATCACTGTAATAATGATCCATTCAGAGATTCTTAAGTATTTGTCTATTAAAATCCAAACAGCGACTTTTTTTTGGCCGGGCAGTGTATATATTAGCTTTAATTATGTATATATAATTTATATTCAAATTCTGTAAAAAACCTTTTTGTGAGGCCTGGGACACCAGTTTGAAAACCTCTGGCTTAGAACCAGGGACGTTTCCTCCGGGGAGGCAAGGGAGGCAGTGCCTCCCCCCAAAAAATAGGATGAGAAATTAATCCATATTACATATAAAACAACACAAATATTACAAATTATGACATTAAAAAGAGCGCAAGTCACTCATATTTCTAAAGGAACACTGCCCAACAGCGACACCTGCAGGTAAAGTTACTGCAGGAGTCATGCCTCCCTTTCCACTCATAGAAAACCATTAGACCCCTAAAGCGTGCGGTGGGTTTTGTGGGGGGTAATTGAGAATGAATGGGGGAAAGTCCCGTGAGAGGAGGCAATGTCTCCATTGTGCTATGATTGGATGTAATTTGTTATGTTTAGATATGATTGGTTTGTGTGATAAATCCCACCTCTTGTTTTACGTGCATGTTCCGCACGTCAGTTTGAATGAACAAATGATGGGAATGGGAAGACTAATTGAAAAGTAAGTAAACAGATCACCCAGTTAGATATCACCACTTTATGTCATGTCCAAATCAAACTTGAAATGGACTGAAAACATGATGACTGCGGGGGTCAGCTTGGTGAAATTAAAAACACATCTTCGTGTCTGTGACAGACAGTGTTTACGGAGCATGACTGATGATCCAAAATAGCCTTGACTATTAAAAAGAAAAACATCAATACACAAATAAAATACATTGTTTAAATTGTTACAGCCTTTACTTATTATTTTGGAATGAATATAGAAATGCTTAAAACACTAACTTGATGAGATTGACTTGGTTTTGATAAATAGAACATTTATTACAATACTAATGTAAAATTAAAAAATAGAATTGTATTTGGTTTCTTTTTTTCTTTTTTGATGAAATGTAATGTTCATTTAACAAGAAAGATGTGTCAACGTTAAGAGTAGTGCACATGAATTTACATTTGATTCATAAAAAATTAAAAAATGTGCCTCCTCAATTCAGAACACCACTGCACGCCACTGCTTAGAACAAACATGTATTACCTAGACTAATCTGCAATTCATGACATTTTAGCCATAGAAGCTAAATTATAACAGTTTTGTCTGATTGTATTGGTGATTTGACATATAAGTTTGACATATGTTAGCTTGATAAACAGTTTTGGAGATTGTCCATTCATGAGCTGTAGCTAAATGGGGCCACCAAGATGGCCGCCAAGTGGACTGACTTGCCTAAAAATGACTTTTATATTTCTCATGTAAACACACTAATGAGTTTTCAACATTTCCCTCATTTTGGTCATAACGTTTTACATAAAGTTTTACAGTGTATCATGCCTCAACATTCACTGTTTGGAAACTGGCTCTTTTACACTCTGATCCACTTCACTGGAGGCTGCCATTTTCCAAAGTCTTGGGCTGGATCCCAGTCTGTGCCCCCGGCATGCGTGTCGCTCCTTAGCTGAAGTGTTCGCGTAGAAGATCATATCGTGTTGGTTTAGCCATTCGATACTGACAAACATTTATTCACCCCTCCACCCTTTCTCGTCGGCCTCTGCCGTGCCACTCCAGGTCATTAAAAACTTGTCACAGTTTGGGCTGGTTTAAAGGATCGGCATGGATAAGTTGCCGTCACACGTCTTGTTGTGGGAATGCTGATAAAGTGGGTTGGTTTGGAGATTATGGCAGACTATGAAGGGAAGTGAGGCGGTGAAGGGGCCCAGATTCCCCATTCCGATTGCAGGGGCCCATCCCACTCCTCCCATGCTTGAAATCCAAGCCAAATCAATTACACTCCCCCGGCACCTCAGAAATTACAGAGCAATAAATAACCCCCCAGAAAAATATGAAGGAGTTATGAGGGTCTGCAGACGGTGGTGAGGCCCACGGTTCCTTCATGGTTCCCTCTTCTCCCCCTCCTTCCGTCTTCGCCGCGCTCTTCCTCTTTCAGTGACTGAAGATTAGGTCCCCTTGATTCCTCCTGCATCTCCAGTTTCAGGGCTTTCTGTTGTCCATGACCTACAGTCCAGCTTTAGGATATGTGATCCAGTGTGTAGCAAGCACCCTGCTTCTCCTGTAGCTGACAGGGATTGTGGGACATTTATATTGTTTCCTGAATTGGACCTTGAGCCCTTAATGGAAGCCAATATCTCACATTTCAGAAATTCATACATTTTTGTTTCATTTTTGTCTTTGATAAGCTGTCTAAAAATACCCAATTTAAATAATTTTGATATTTATTCATAAATGTTTATTCTAATTAATTACAGTAATTAATACTACTAAATTTAATAATGTAGTATTGCAATTAATAATTGAATAAATTTTCTGTATTTTCTCTAATTAAATTAATAAATCTTAATTTTATTCATTTCTTTGTTTTTGAGACAACTTTCGTGAAGACATATAGAAAGTTTCTTAATGAAGGCTTTGATTCAGTTACACCAACACACTCTTATGGCAATTCATAGCTATTTTACGTTTCACTGAATTAGTGGCTAATTTGTATGAATTCATACAGTATGTCTCATTCGTGCCTGTTCATATCACCTCCTTATGATGGTTAGGTTTAGGGGGGACTTTCATGCTTACATTTTTCATGCTTACACAAAAAAAAAAAAAAAAAAAAAACATTTGTTTCCATATGAATTAATTAAATTGCCATCTCATAAAAACGTTTCTCATTTTCTCATGAGATCGGGTTGGCTACACCATAATAATCAGGTAAACCAAGATGTATTTACTATATACAATATAGTTATATTTGCTTAGATTTTTCTAATTCGTTCTAACCACTCATTGTATGAAAGTATTTGCTCCTTCATTAAAAACAACATTTAGACCTAGTTTTGGCTAATTACAGCATGTATTAACCTGACCTGACAGACTCCACTTATCATCACACAAAATAAACTCCTTTTAAATCCTTACATAATCAGTCTCCATGTTTCTTGTGTTTCTCAAAGACACATAAAATAAATTTCTAGCATATAAATTTTAGCAATTTCAGCTAAAATTAACTGAAAACAGCATTTAACAGCATTAATAGTTATGTCTGCTTAAACTTATTAACTAATCAACTAATGAAATTGTTAGGTTTACTCATTGTGAAGACCACATTTTAAGGCATTTGAGCCTATTTAACATGTTAGCATTTACAGTGTACTACTGAAGTGCTCATGGAAAAATAGATTAGTCTGACGTCAAGTTTAACTAGGTGGAATGTCAAACTCCACTATATAATCCAGCAGCAATATATCTTCAACATAAACTCTGACATTTGCCAGGCAAATTCATTTCAACGAAGAAGTCCAAATCTGTGTGGAAATGTAAGAGCCAAAATAAAATGGCGCCATTTACTGGGGGATGTTTACCCTTCACACTTCCTGGCCTCACACACTCTAGGCATTATCCACAGAGGCTCTGTGTATAGACAAGTGTTCAAATACTTCCCTTGATCAGCAGATAGAGAGAAAGAGAAAACACACTCACACACACACAGATAAGCCATTGTGCTCTCGTCCGGAGCACTGGGCTGAAGGCTAAGCGGTTGAACATTAACTTTGAACTGCTGAACGGTTAGCATGACTCAACTACAGCGAGTCCTTACATTATGTGTGTAACAGTGAGAAAATGTACAGGATTAAATGTTCTATAACATGAGAAATTAGGTTTGTGAATGAGTCTAATGCTTGTGAGTGTTTTTCTTAAATAAGTATGTGAGGGAATGTGTCCAGATTAAGAGAGATTTTGTAAGTGTGTGACCTTAATTGGAACAGGATACAGGAAGGCAAACAGCTGATGTAATATTCTAAAGTAATTGCTACATAATTACTCTGGCTGGCCTTACTGCACTACACACTGGTTTCTGTAGATAAAAATGACATTGACATAGTGCCCACTGTAAGATGTTTCCATTGGCATATGGTCTGTTATTACTTTGCTCTTTAGCAATGTCACTCCTCAAGAGATTTTGATAATAAGATTGACAAATGACGCCATGTTGCATGTAGCATATCAATTGTTTATCCTACTTATGTACATTTCAGGGCTGCACATGTGCAAAAAGAAAATGTATCAGATAGAAATACTAATAGGAATAGATAGTAAAGCAATTGTAATAGTACTTTGATATCCCTTGTGAAAAAGTAAACTTTAGCATACTTTTAAAACTTATTATGGAAATAATATACTTTGAAATAAACTGCTTAAATGTGAACTGAATGTAATGTTTTTCGACACAATTATTTACAATTAAATGAAATTTTATTGTAGTTTGAATTTATATTAAATGCAATTTGAACTTGAGAGTGCTTTTCTGACCCACTTATTAGTTCACTTTCAAATGAAAATTAGCCCAAGCTTTACTCAACCTCAAGCCATCCTAGGTGTATATGGCTTTCTTCTTTCTGATGAACACAATCAAAGATATTTTAATAAATATCCTGACGCATTCGAGCTTTATAATGGCAGTGAACAGGGGTCATGAATTTGAGCTGAAGAAAGTGCTTCCATCCACATCCATCCATCATAAACGTGTACTCCACAAGGGGTTAATAAAGGTCTTCTGAAATGAAGCGATGCATTTGTGAGAAAAATATCCACATATAACAAGTTATGAAGTAAAATATCTAGATTCTGCCAGACCGCCTTCCATATTCAAGTTATGAAGAAAATGTAAACTGGCGTTGCGTCAGTTACACTTTTCCGTACGTTGAATAGGGAAGGCGTAGGAAGTAGCATAAGCTTTTTGAACTGCAAGAGATTTACACTCTCTTAGTACGTTGAATACAGAAGGCGGTCTGGCGGAAGCTAGATATTTTACTTCATAACTTGTTAAATATGGATATTTTTTTTACACAAATGCATTGCTTCACTTCAGAAGACCTTTATTAACCCCCCGGAGCCGTGTGGAGTACACGTTTATGATGGATGGATGGATGCACTTTTTTTCAGCTCATACTCGTGAACCCTGTTCACTGCCATAATAAAGCTCGGATGCATCAGGATATTTATTAAAATATCTTTTGATTGTGTTCATCAGAAAGAAGAAAGTCATATACACCTAGGATGGCTTGAGCGTCAGTAAAGCTTGGGCTAATTTTCATTTGAAAGTGAACTAATCCTTTAAGTATGACTTAAGTACATCTTTATATGTAATTTCATAATTAGTGGTACTGCTAAATGTACTGAGGCATTTATGGTAAATCATTTAACACACTAAGATTAAAGTTAAAAAATATTAATCAAGTATTTTACATGTGCTTTGATATGTTAGTCAACAAAATAAGAGTATTTCATTAAAGCCTGACAAAAGATTATTAAAAAATGTAATTATTACAACAGTGGACTTTTTAAAATATATTCATAGGCTATTCCATAATTTACCAGGTTATTTAGTGCACAGTGCTGCTAGCAATGCTATGGTCATAGTTTCAAATGCTGATTAATCAACTGATTAACTGTATACCCTGAACTTGGCTAAATGCATTGAATATTGAAATGTTCAGCAACATTTGGCCGTAACTGCTTGTTTAGCAATTGGATCATAATAAAATAGATTAGTCTGTCATGCAAAATTAGCCTGTTAGAAACAAGAACACACACACACAAAGACAATGACCTCAACTACTAGCTGCCAACCAATAATCAGCAGTAGAAGCAAGTTTTTGATCAGAAACACCAGAACTTGGGATGATTCAAGCAAATGTCTTGAAGACGGCTTGAAACGCATGCTTGCTTTGATGATTTGAAACAAAGACAAACTAGGTGACTTCCAAATAGCAGTAATTCACAAAAGATATGTACTGTTTGACTGAATTGCATCAGTTTAAGTCAAATTCAATCACCAAAGACAAATTGCCGCTATTGACAGATTCTAAAAGACTTCATTGAAGTTTCAAATGAATTGCCTATGAACTAAAAAAACAAGGACAATTCTAGTATGTTTTGGCAGGGACATTTCCAAGGACAGCTCCAGCCAACAAAATTGGGGACTGTCCCCGGACAACACGGACATCTGGTCACTCTATGTAAAAAAAAATGAAGTAGGAAGCCAGAGCTTGATGCAGTCCAGGGCATTTGGTAGGCTGGTTTGGGCCTTTGCCCTCTGGCTAAACATTCAGGACATACAAAGATGAGAGACGCCTAATCCATGGTGGACAAACTCTTATCTAACACCAGCTGGCTGAGATTGTCTCCATGGAGAGACAGACACATGTGGACTGTAGTGATAGTTGTCCCGTTAATTATCCCATCTCATAATGGTTTGTTACACATGAAAGATAAGTGATGCAGTAGACATGCGTCTAGACAATTTAGATGGTGACATTGAGGTGTGATCAGAAAATCAATCTGCATGATTGAAGCAGATGAAATGCAAACAAAGAATTGTGGGTAGCGTGTGAAAAGAATGCATTGATCTGATGTTTATACAACAAATGTTTGATCAGAAATTCAAATCCAACTCCCACGCTAAACCTACCTATCACAAAACCAGTGGCTATAAACCTAGTTTGAGATTCTAACGTTCTCCTCTGCTCACATATTCACAGAAACAAGACACAAAAATGGCTAAGTATTTTAAATTATACTTTATTTAATATAAAACAAACAATAAACAAATAAATTAAATATTTCTAAAATAATTCTTTTGAGGGGAATTTATAATAACATTGATTGTTACAATGGGGAATACACAAATGGAATGTCATGTGGTTTATAATTCTTTGTACAGTTTTTTTTTGTACACAAAGAATGTGCTCTTACAGTTCTGGAGGTGTCATGGACTATTTAAGAGTTTGTTTCTCATTTAAAGGTCAAACACTACTGTAGCTGCCTGAAAAGAAGATTTTGAGCTCTGATGATAAATCGAAATTGAACAGTTTTGCTCTCGACCACCAATTGTCCCAGAATGTGCCCAAAGGGAACCGTAGGAGCGTCCCTGGCTGAGAATGCAAAGTACTGGGTAAATTAACTTGAGAAAAGCCATTGGTTTCTTATCAGCTTGTGGGATGAGGCTTTGCATTCCCTGAAGGACATTGCTGAGTTTGTTTAGAAAGGCCAGCATTAGCATTTGTATATTAAAAGATAGTGCAGGATAAAGATGGGCAGCTGTAGCCATTAGCATAATAAGGGGCTTTCTCATTTGCACACAGGCCTTAGACAGCCCCCCAATCACCCTAGCCAGCAGTCACACACATTACAGCTGCATGAGACCATTGTCCACCTCGGGCCTATGCCTGGAACCCGCAAACAAATCGGGGTGGTTAAAAGGTTACAGCCAAACAATGGATGATTCACCATTTGAAATCAATCAATATCAAGGCATTTCACATTCATTCGAGTCCTTTTCTTCCGTACAGTACTGACAATGGAAGCATTGCTGGTCCCCGCAATGTTTTAGTTTGAATGGGGTGAATGGTTGGGGAGAAGACCACGACAAACCATGCTTACCAAACGTTGAGGCATGAAATGAACAGAACAACAGGAAGTTGAATACTCAGAGGTTTAGCCTTGACAGTGTACAATGGTATGAGCAGCGAACAATAGCTATTGTAAATGTGTTGATGAAATAATGAATTGTTCAGGGATAGCTTCAGAACAGATTTACATAATTTCTTCACCTACGTAACACCTTCACTTTATATCATTTAGAATAATTTATAAAATGTAATTGTCTTCTGTAATGATATGTACATAAAATATTTTAAGATATTCACAGGAAATCAAAAAATCAGGCACTTTGCTGCCACTACAACATGCAAGATCCTGAGATTTAAGTTTTTTAAATAAAAATGTAGAATAATTTTATATAGAGAGAGATTTATATTTATTAACGCTATTCGCTTTTTATATCAAAATAAATGTTCTCTTTTTTTTAAAAAATCTGGTTTGAAAACGCTCCTGTATACTGCTCCAATGTAGCTTTCTACATCTAGCAGCACCCATTCAATTAAAACTTTAAACAAAAAGCTCATGACCAGTCCTCTAGTAGAAATTTGATGATATGAGAGTGAAATGATTCATCACCATGTTTCATAGTGCCAAGCATCATTATAATGTTCTTAGGCATAGCAACAAAGGCGAAAATCCTTGTACCGCTTTTCATAGCAACATCTGATGTCCACAAGCCTCAGCCAAAAAGGACTATCGCATTGTTGTCTTGAGGTCCATCCTAGAGCGCACATCATGGTAGCCAAGGAGGCATGGGACAGTTGACATAGCATCATGGGTAAACACTGAATCATTGTCTGAAGAGCAAGAGCTGGAGGTGTCCTCACAAGATGGGGAGTACTGTTCGAAAGGGGTGGATAGGTCCAGGTACTGAAAATGTAAAAATACGAATCGTTTAGAGGTTTGGATACAAAACAACAACTTGTGGGACTAAAACTGCTGTTGAAATAGGTGTTTACCTCATCTGAAATGGACACCAGCACCCTATCAAGCTCTTCCACAAGCTGTTTGAATGTTGGTCTTTGTGTTGGTACTGCATGCCAGCACTCTCTCATCTTCATGTAGCTATAAAAGCAATTTGAATATAAGTAAATCACCTTGAAGACTGAAATTAATCATGTTTTTGGGTGAATAGACTGATGCTTACAGTTCATGGGTGCAGTTGGAAGGTTTGTCCATTCGATGACCTTCCTTCAGCAGCTTAAAAAGCTCCTCTACCGGTATCCCAGGGTACGGCGATCCCCCCAGTGTGAAAATCTCCCACATCAAAACTCCAAAAGACCAACTGTGGAAGCAAGAGTCCAGAAATGTCAGTGCACCATGTAGGATAATCAGCTTGAGCCGTGCTAATTCAATCCTCTTGTTAAGAACATTTTTAGTCATTAGGACATATATTTTAGTCATTAAAAACGTCCACCATCAAATCAGGATTAAACTATGCTGGTGCATTCTGGTTAATTTGAACAGACTGACAATCCAGCCAAGGGGATCCCTGCTCAGCTGATTCTTTGGCATAGCTGTAATGATTAGCCAGACTTACACATCGCTCTGGTGTGTGTAGACTCTGTCAAACAAGGCTTCTGGTGCCATCCATTTCACTGGCAGACGTCCCTAAAATTGGAAACAACAGGGCTGTGAGTGGGACAGTTAGCTGCAACACAGGCCGAGCCAAAGCACTCCACTTCCTTTTGATCCACAAAAATATGACTGCCCACTCTTTGGCTAATCCCCGCCCCCCTTTCCCCAATTATCTTCTATTAAGCTGCCTGCCAATCAGTATGGACACATTACACATCTGTCTTTCAAAGCATTAAGGCATCAATCAGGCACAAACAGGGCCATGCAGCCTTGCTTACAAATGGGATGTCTTCAAAAGAGCAAAAAACAGCTATATACAGATGTAAGCAAGTCTTGAATTAATTTTTACTTACATTGGTGGTTTTTTTGTAGTAATCGATCTGATGCACTCCTCTTGCCAAACCAAAATCTGCAATTTTCATCACATTGTCCTCTGTCACAAGAACATTCCTTGCTGCTAAATCTCTGTGAATACACTGAAAAGAGATTTCTATTTAGTTAAAATGACACAAACAATGTTTCGCAGGCTCTTTTCCGCTTAAGTAGATAAACATGTTCACAGTGAGGCTAGAGTTTTGTTCCCGCAAACCAGATGAAACAGAAATTACAAACTACTTTCTATATGAGGTCTGCTGTCTAAATCAACATATAGCAAGCAACATTTGCAAAAGTTTAAACAAGCCTAACTTTAAATAGACTTGGACTTCACAGAAAAACAACACAGAGCTAGTTTCTGATGTAAATGCATGTCATTAAGTTTATTTTGGTTTTCATTTTAAATAGAAGTGGTATTTGAGGATTGAAAAAGAGGACGAAAAAGGCCCCTGGTTTGTGGCCCTTAATGGAGGGGTTTCAGACAACTGCATTCTTAGCAGGCCACAAAAAGCTAGTAATACGATCCAGTGCACAGGCGGGTCCGAGCGCCTGCTTGCTAACAGATTTATGGCAGTGCTAAAAAGGACAAAGCCCACAGAGACAGGATGGACACAGCGGTAAACACGACACACCACCACTCCACTAAGGAATGCTTGGCATCACGTGTCAGACAAAGGGATGTGTTGATAAGACGCAGGGGGGCTGGTTTCAAACCGAAGCTAATTGAGTCCTGCAAGCAACTTACTCTTTTGGAGGCCAGGTACTCCATGCCTCTTGCTACTTGGTAGGCACAGGAAACTAGGTCTTTGAAGGTGAGCTGTTCCTCAGGAACCTTGGTCACATCGAAGGTGTAGTCCATGCCTGGAGGTCGACGTGCTCTGAGGTATTCCCGTAGGCTGCCCTTAGACGCATATTCAACCAGCACGTAGAGTGGACCTGGTCCAGTAATATAAATTGAAATTAAGTCAAATGTCCAGATGAACTTAGTACAACTATGAGATGTCACTGTGTTTAACTTACCATCCTGTGTGCAAACACCAAGAAGATTTATGATGTTCTTGTGCTTGTCCATCACCTTCATTAGCTCCATCTCAGAGATGAGGTCTGCCAGGTCTTTGTCAGTTGCATCATCTAAAAAAAGACAAAAAAATCCTTCTTAGTCTGAAATTCAGAAATGCTCAACACTTGACTACGATACCTGTAAGTACAAACTTACCTTTTAGCATTTTAACAGCTACCGTTGCTACTTGATCTTGATTTTCTTTGTTTATCCCATAAGCCTCAGCTCTCACCACTTGACCAAAACAGCCCTCTCCAAGTGGTTTCCCTAAAGTCAAACTAGCATGAGAGAATTCAAATAAACAGTCAGTTCACCATCATATAAAAGGAAACATCTTTTACAGTTATGGTTGCTGGTACTACTTACTTCTCTCTCGGAAACTCCCAGTCAGGGTCATAAGGCAGTTCAAACTCCATAACTCCAGCCAGCATTGGGGAACAACTGGAGGAAAGACGAGCCACCCTCATGAGTGACGCACTTGATTTTCCAGAAGAATTGGACTCCACAGAATACTGTAATAGGGTCCAAAACATACAGGATTAGAAACCAGAATGCTGAATTCCATGTTCTTGGGGAATTATCATGAGTTTTGTTCAGAAGTGTCATCTTACCTGTCTGCGTAGAGGAAATTTGGAGAGTTTCTGCACTGGGAGCGTATCAAAAGGCTCCCGACTGGGATGAACCTGCATGCGGCAGAGGACCACGATAACTATGGCCATCACCAGTGCCAGGAAGCCAGATGCATATATGATGATGTCAGTGTACTTGGCCTCCATAAGGTCCATCTCCTTGGCCACGTCCTCCTCTGTGGAATTGATATGTTTTCATTACTTGTACCTCTGAGTCATGAGCAATTTTTATGATTTGTGTCATCAATGTGTCTATACAAACAAATCTACCTGATAAGACTGTAAGCCAAGCAGACTGATGAGAGAATCCAATGGAGTTTCCCGCCAAGCAAGTGTATTCCCCAGCATCCTCCATTGTAATATTGGTAAGATATAAGACTTCAACTTCAGACATGTTCAAGCTTCCTGTCTGAGAAGGTGGAAGAAACAATCAACATTTTAATGGTCATTCATTCCATATACTGATCTGGTAATGTGATTTACCTCCAGAAAAGTGTAATGAATGACTTGCTAAATACCTTCACGATCTTCACATAGGGAATGCCATCAGGCCCATAACGGCTTCCATTCATCTCTATGTGCTTTAGCCACTGGATGTGAGGCTGGGCATCACTGTAGACTTTACACAGAAACTGAGCATCTCCACCCACTACAGCTGTAGTGTTTTTGGGTAGACCAGCTTGAAGGATGGGCCTGTGTGGAGAGCGTTCTGAAAGAAAAAATCAGAAGGTTCAGTACTTTGATACTATATTCAAAAGATATTTAGTTCTATCAAAATTCTCAACATCCAAAAAACAATGTTACCAATGAAAGATTACATTCAAGAGCAGAAAGATAGTCTAAGGCACAGGGATAGACAAGCGGCACTTCCAAAGCTGATCAACGCTCACTAATTAGTTCCATTAAGGGATTTTTAGAACCAGCCCCATGTATTGGGTTGCTTTGATGTCGATGGGCTCTTTATTCCCTGTTCTTCCCCCCCTTGTCTGTTAGGACACAGCAGTTGACCCCACGCCGGACTCTTAACAAACAGGTCTGTCACAGGTCAGGTAGAAAATTGGTCTGGACGCCTCAACCCACAGCGCTTCCAGGCACGTACCATACAGACCGATGCCAACCCCCAACCCGCATTCCCCTGCTGTGATGATATTTATTGCCCTCTTCCAGTGTAGTTCTTAAATATCTGTATAGACATGTATAGCCTCGGGTGAACCCTGGTGCCTGTGGTGAAGCAGTGTGCCCTGTGGCTCTCTCTGAGGTGCATTTGGTGCCTGTCTTGCTATGTGACGCCACTGAGCTGCTAGTACAGAATCTCACTGATTTGATGCTTATTGCCTCTGACACTTGCTAAGCATGGCAGACCTGCGATGACTCCTCGTGGAGCCAGGCTGCTGTCTAGAGCAGGCAAGCAGAAGCCCTCTTACCCAACACGTCCAAGAGGTAGGTGTGAGCAATGGACCCATATTTGTTCTCCACCACACAACTGTAGTTCCCACGGTCTGAGGGAACCACACTCTCCATGACCAGGCTCCAGTGTTGATGTCGTAGCTATGAACACAAAATGGTAATGTGTAAGCATGGGGCGGTGCTGATATTTATTGTGAGATTTTGAAAAGTTCAAGTCATTGCTATTTCTCCAACAAACAAAAATATCAATCTCTCACCTTGATGCCTCCGATCCGGTGCTCTCCTCTGAATTCTCTGCCATTCTTTAGCCAGCGAATGGTGGGAAGAGGGTTCCCTGTGGCAGGGCAGCGGAATTTGACAGTGTTTCCAGCTGGGACTGCATAGAGCTTCTTCTCCATCCTTTGAGTGTGAGTCCAGTATGGTGCTAAAATGTAAAAACCAATGGTACATTTCAAGAAACTGAAATGTGAGTAAATGCAACTGAATTTGTAGATACAATGAACACTAACCTCTGGAGATGTAGACCTGGTCATTTTCGGTCTCAGGACCAGCGTCATCAATACCATTGTCCTCATCATCATCTCCTGATCCTACAGCATCTACAGGAGAATTAAGTGTTCAAGTTATTAGATGAACATTCAAAAGAAGGGTTATTAATGAATACTGCAAATCTTCTTAATGGAAACCAAGTAGCAGAACCTACCTGCCACTGTGATAGTGAAGTTGCGTAGAGCCTCTTTGGTGCCACGCAGCATACACACATACACTCCTGAATCTTCATAGGTGGCATCCGCAATCTCCATGACTGCTGCCCTTATCTGGATCCGAGCATTGTGTTGCACCCGTACACCACCCTTGAACCACTGGACAGCTCCAGGACGGTTTGTGTCACAACGGAGTTTTAGTACATCTCCAAGTTCTAGAAGAAGATGCTCTGATGTTTCCTCAGTTGGCTCCTCAGAAACTTCTTGGACAAAACATGAAAAAACAAAGCTGCTAATAGCACCACCATCACACTAAAATGAAGCTGTGACCTTTTAACTGTGGTGGTAATTTTGTCCTACTAAATAGTCATAAGATTGTTTTCATGGCAATATAACGTGAATGGCTGACCTGTCAGAGAATGATGGCAGATCAGCCCTAAAGATGAGAAGGTTGAATGTTATCAGATGCTATGGCTTACCTGATAAGACCTCCAGCCAGGCAGAGCGCATAGTTTGACCAACTGAGTTTTCTGCCTTGCATACGTACTCTCCAGCATCTTCCACTGAGACATTCACTAAAGGAAGGATGTTGACTTTGGAGAGGTTCTCAAGAAGAGGCTGCGGGGGAAACAAATGTAACATTACTCCCTCTTTCTTGAAGACAGAAAATATGCATAATAGAGGATCTTTAAATCACTTTCTCACCGTAAGCGCTATAAGAAGTGGTGATCCGTCAGGCCCCTGGCGATTGCTGTCCTTTTTGAACCACTGGAGACGTGTTGAGGCTGGCTGGTGGAGTTTACACACCAGCTTCACATGTCCTCCAACTAACACAGTAGCATTCTCAGGAAATCCAGGAATAAGAATTGGTCGAGAAACTCGGATATCTGGCGGAACAGAGGAAATGAGGTTTTGAACAACTACTCCTGTAATTAGTCTGTAGAATGTACCACATTTAATAAACACATTTAATTAACATAACTTCTCGCTAATTGCTAACTAGAGCCTTTCTCACAGAGATCACCACTGTTTTGGAGCAAATCAGGCAAACAAAGCCACAAACAAAAGACAGAACAGAAACACAATTCTCAGCTGAGAATGACCTAACTTTGACTTCACAGCAGTGTTCCTTGTGGCCTGGAGGTGAATGTGATTTTGAGTATTTGAGTGAAGAACGCCCCCTAACCAAGCAATGTCACCTCCAGCACTGAAGCATAACATTCTTCCAGCAATACACTAATGAACTTCACTGAATAAAACTAGGGCCTGGCCGGTATCTGACCCTGAAGAGGGTGTGAATGGTCAGCAGGAAAATAAAGGACAAGCTAAACAAAACACACAAATACATGCGGCCTCTAAAAATAGGCTGAATGGCTCAACTGGCAAACTTTACATGAAAAATATGCCTCTTAAGGACACATTTTGTAGGGGCATGCAGTCCACATTTTTAGGTTTAGCATTTATCATAGGGTTGATCATAAGAGGGTAATTTGCAGTCCTGAAGTATCACACTACTAATGGACTTATGGAAAACTACTTTTTTCTTTTTGAAACTTTGAAATTTTATAAAGGTCTTGTGCATAGTTTTATTATAACCACTAGAATCCACAAAAGATTCTAGAATGCACAAAAGAGTGTTATTTCTGAATTTAAAATGTACATAAAAGTTATATAAAGTTATATAAAAGGAATTATAAAACGTATTAGCTGTAGATAAACCAAATTAATATTACTATGAAATGCTTGTATTTGTAGTTCCTCTTCAACAAGTTCATTTCTGCCTCTTCTTGTTCTTTTAGCTCTGCATTTTTCACTTGCCTGGTGGCTCGGCCCATTAAAGTCTTACAGTTGTCAAATGACTTTAATTTCTCATGGCAGCAACTTAGTGGGGCATTGTTGGGCTGCACCACAGGGTTTTTCAACCTTTATCACCTTCCTAGCACTGTATGTAGCTCACAAGTGTTCAGAGAAAGACGCTTTTAACGAACACTTTGCCCCAGCATTCACAAGGGTCTACATTTTTCTCCTTAATTCTCTAGAACTCAGAATGGTGCACTCAGGCTGAGCATATCAACAACAATCCAACATAAAATGGCATATAAAGCTTTTGGGTAATCCTGTGATTTAAAAAACAAAAACAAAAAAAAAAACTCTGATTTGTATACATTAGGCTTTTTTTACACACACACACACACACACACCCACACACACACACACAGTTGTTTTTGTGAATTGAGGGGACATTCCATAGGCGTAATGGTTTTTATACTGTACAAACCGTATTTTCTACCGCCCTACACTACCCCTACACCTAAACCTACCCATCACAGGAAACTGTGCACATTTTTACTTTCTCACAAAAACTCATTCTGTAATTATAAGCCTTTTGAAAAATGGGGACATGGGGTAATGTCCTCTTAAGTCACCCTCTCCTTGTAATACCTATGTCATACCCATGTCATTATACAAATTTGTGTCCTGAAACGCGCGCACACAATCACATGCACACACACACACACACAACACACACACAAAAAAAGAAATCTGGGAGCCAGGTCTGTGTAAGTCTTAATAGCACTTCGAGATAATAGGATACAGAATCAACAGGTACAGAATCAAGACAACCCAGTGTTTGTACAATTAAATAGGAGACCCATCTTGAACCCCCCCAACCCAGCATCCCACAAGCCCCTGTTACTGGCACTGGGCCAGACAGATTTACACTTCCGAGCCTCGGGGCTTTGGAAGGATCAGGTAGCACTGTTTATGGCTCAAGAAAATACTGGGATTCTTTTACTCTCTAAACGATTACATCCTCTCCAACTTCCCCTTAACTTAAATTCTTCACAGTCAGTCGGCTCCATTTTTATCATACCCTGAATATTCATCAGACAGCCTATTCAAACCATTTTAAGTAAAATTCAGAATGCTAAGTAATATTGACAACTTTGTATTTTATACTTAAAAAAAAGTTGGATGGTGATTTTAAATGAAAATGTTCATTTGAATCCATACCTTTTGCCCGGACTTCCCCAGATGTTATGCTTCTTGAAAACACCAGTTCCGTGAAGCAGATGGTAATGAAAACCTTAAAGATGCTCAACATCTTGCTGAGGTAATGTTTGTGTGTGTGGAAGACTGCTGGTCAGCTTCAAATGCTTACTCCAGGCATTGGCAACCTCAGTGTAGTCACAAACCTGAGAGAAAAACAGAACTGATTTACAATTCACAGACACTATTGTGAAAGATGAACCTTTAAAATGACATAAATGCATAATTCATTGCACATCCCAACCCTGCACAAAACCACATTTGAAAATGAATGTCCTATTGTACACCTACATCATTGTTGGACATTGTCTACCTCTCTTTTGTACATGAATAACCCTCAGGTACGAATGCGCAGCAGTTAAGGACAGTTGTTTATGAATAGAACCTGTACAACGTGCTTTTGATGGGTCGTTTCTATATAAACACATGAATTGGATCCGGAACATCTACGATTGCAACAACTAATTGTCCAAACTCAGAACTTTTACAAAGATATTTTTAGACAAAAATCAATCATATGTACATTTAAGATTTTTCCACTTATTTACTTACTCTAAATGTGCTTCTAAAATACTTATTTTGCTCAGCATGAGAGGTAAATAAAAGCAAACGTCAAGCTCTCAGGGTACGAGGAGACACATGTGTTCTCAAAACATGCGAGAATTTCACACCGGAGTGAGAGTTTGGTTAAGTTAAATAAATCCATTTACAAGTGTGAAACCAGTTGGTAAAGTTAATGAAAGTAATTCTAAGCTCAAGTAAACTTAAACCGAACCAGAGGCAGAAATGAATTATGAAATCTGGAATTTAATGTAATCAATAAAAGTGTGTATTTACGATTCAAATCGAGCATTGCGTTTTTATACGAAATTCGTCAACTAAACAGTATTTAATTTACAATCTATTTAGCCTAGCCTACTATACGTCCATAGAAATTGGACTTCATTTTCAGTTGAATTTACCTGAAGCAACTAATTACATAATAAATAGCCTACCAATAGATATGATTATAAAAATAACATTCATGCAACTAATCTGACCCCAATTTTACCATATGCAAATAATCATTTTACCTATTTTCGTGTGCCCTTTGCCCGGTCCGTATAGGTTCGAGCAGTACTTAGTGCCCTTGGATCGTGGGGGCTCTCGAGATACTCATGTGTCCTTTTTCCTTACAGTTTCACAATTATTTATGCTTGGAAATCCAATAAGCAACTTTTGGGAAAGTCTGAGTTACGCTGGTAAATCCATTAAAAAAAAAAAAAAAAAACAATAGGCTGATAGTGCAAGGGTAAGACTACTAATCTTCGGATTCAAAGTCCAGTGCTGCTTTCCTTTGATGAGCTTCTCCGTGTCTCTCTCTGTGCTCGTGAGCGCTCCCGACTCCAAAAACCGCAATATATCCACAGAAATGTACACGCGAAGGATTCAGACCGTGTCTGTTTTTCTTAAAATGCAAAAATAAAAAATAAAAAAACTCCAGCCTTAGATTGTGTGAACGAAAGCATCCAGTACCAAACACATTGTAGCGTCCCTCTGACTTATTTCACATGAATAATGTGATTTGCGCGCAATGACAGTGGAATGGGGTTTTGCTCTCTCTCGCTTGGGTTCCTGTAGAATGATTTGCTCCACACAGCTTAGGTGAGTTTAAAACTGAAGAACCGAAGAGTCTCTATCTGGCAACTCTCTGCTTACACTCTGGGGCAGAGCAAGCGTCTAACTGGCAGTGGGAGACAACAGCACTCTGAGGGGAAGGTTCACAACAATGGACTAAAACCAGAGGGAGAGAGAGGGGGAAGGGGGGTGTTAAATCCCCCACCCACAAAAACAAATCCCCAAGAGGCAGACCCCAGTAATATAGACTATTTATATTAGACAGATTGATAGATAGATTTGTACATGCTTTCCATTCTTATTTCTTGTTTTAATAATATTTTAAAACAACACTGTTCTTTTAAGAAATAATGACAATAATATATGCCAAACTATTATTCTTTCAAAAATCAAGTCTTTTAATGAGACTTTTTTTTTATTTTTTTTTTTTTATTATTATTTTTATCTCTGGACCGTTACACCACTTAGACATTTTTGATATTAAGTCTCACCCAAAAGAAAATAAATAAATAAATAAATAAAAAAGACTCTTATTTTTGAAAACAAATTGAAAAAAATGTTCATCATAAAATAGATGAATTAAGAGCTTTTTTTGTAGAAATTTTAAATAACAGTTCTGGACAAAACAAAATCTAATATGTGGAAAATAAACAATTAATAATCCCACACTGATATGGTAGCCTAAATTGACTGACTAAATAACTCTAAATAACACCTAGATTTATTGCATTGTAAATAAACAGGGGAAACAAATTAGGCAATTCCTTTGAAAAGTTCACGAGCTCTGTATTCAACAACTGTAAATGACACCTTTCCTTAATTACATCATTGTGTTATCTTTCCCACTAATCCTTTTAGACGTGACGTCACAATGCACGCGTAATTGGTTTATTAGTCGGTGATGCCAGGAAGGTCTTTTAGAAATGTTGCGCTTTTTCTTTTTGCTTTTTTTTTTTCTTTCTGGACCAGCTTTTGCCACTGATCATACGTTTATTCAAAATAACACGTTTTATAATGGAAAGTAATCACTGTTTCCTGTCCCCGTTGCCAAGCATCTTATAGCTCATTTTAAATGCCTACATGCGGTTAATGTGAAAACTTGAAAAATTGAAAAATTGATCATGGCCAAGTTTTCGCGACCGTGCAGGTGTTATAATGAACTAAAGCCTGAGGCGGAGAGAGTGAGGCTTAAAGTGCTTACGAGACGGATCTGAGGGGAACACTTGGTTTGAAATGATCCCGTTTCTCCCATTCATCAGCGGTCTGTGGCATAACGAGCCCCGCGGTCAAGTCCAGAGGAGAAGCCCGCTCAGAGTCTAACACCTTTTATTACGCGCGCGCGCGCACACACACACACACACACATCCAGTGCGCATTCATTTCACGCGCATATAACTGATTAAGATGATCAAACGCATTATTTTGATCAAAGGCTAAACATCACTCATGGATATATAAATAAATACATTTAAATCACTTTAAAACCGGTCCAACATAGTATGATATATAATTGTAATATGTCATTCTGGGACTATTGGCCCGTGAATTAGGAGAGAAAGTGCCAGACACACTGTATGCCAGAAAGAAGTGTGCTGCTCAGTGCCCAATGCCACCCTCCAGCTCTTTATATACAAGTGCACTGTGGCACGCTGGGCAGAGTGGCTGCCTTTCTGCCACTTGGATGGATAAAAGAGAGATTCTGCATATTGAAAAGCTTGCGTTCTCCTCTGTCTTTTCTCCTATTCCTTCTATATCTCACTGTCCATCCCGCTCTTTCCATCTGTCTGTTTATCTCTTACTTTTTCTAACTTGATCCTCTGGCCTCTCTAAAAAAAACTCTGACATTCCCCCGAACAATGCCAGATTTTCCCCCACCATCGTCCTCCGCTTGTGTCTCCAAGGCTAGGAATTAAAGCACTCTGGAGTAACAATCGGCCCCTCTCCCAAATCCCACTGCCTGGTCTTTGTTATAGCCTGCTGAATGTGAATGCCCCATTAAAGCCTATTATCTGGAGCTTCTCCGTTGCCCTGCAGATCCACTTCTAACCGTCCCCTCAAAAGAACTCTCTCCTCAAAACTTTGGCTGACCAGGGTAATCAGGTACACATATTATTTCATGATTATATCTAGTGTTTAGTACTCGAAAAAAATAAAAAAGAAACTTGCCCACTTGTCGTACACAAAGCAGATTCTACATATTTTTTTAGATTTGAACATCCAAATGTACAAAAAAAAAGGAAAAACTGAACATGTAAAAGATGGTTATTTCTTGATAGATGGGTAACAAGCTCACAAACAAGTGGGCAGCACGCTGGGAAGAACACCAACGACCTCAGCCATTAATAATTTCACATCACTCTCAACTATGCAAGGAATCCTTGGCTTGAAAACACAACATCTTTACCACTCAATATTGAGTTTCCCTCCAGTGAAAACACCTAAATTCCAGTTATATATATATATATATATATATATATATATATATATATATATATGTATATATGTATGCTGATAGCCAGTGTTGATGTTTATACTACATTATTCTAACTAGTTGTTTGGCCTAATGGGATGCAAGTGGGTCCAAAGTTCACTCATGTTACCGGTGTTGGGCAACACAGACACAATTACAAGCAAGTGTTTGTGCAAGAGCCTGCCTTAATGTTACTGTATTACAGTATTATCAAACTGTAAAAGACAACCTCAGAATGGCATTACATCAGAGTATACACTAAAGCATATCCACAATTTGGTACATATCCAGTAGAAGTATTTTGGTATTGATTTAAGCTTTAACCTGACTCTGTCTTGATTGTCCCTGCATGTTAACGGCAATCCTGAAAGCAAAAGAGTGCAGTGATGTATGATGACACTGATCATAAAACACATCAAAACAATCATGAAATGTGTTTATGGCACTTCAGACCTTTTCTACGGAAGGGAACAACTTTTCTAGTGCAGGTGCTTTCAAACTAGGAAAAAGTTCTGAAGAGGAAATATAGACTAAAAAACAATGTAACATTTGAGTCTGACATTGTTATTTTTAAATATATATATATATATATATATATTCTGGAGGAAAAACAATAGGACTGGGTTACAAATATTGATTTCTCTATTTTAATTGATTCTCATTTTTAAGAATCAATATCGATCCAGAATCAATCTTTCAGTCTCTTTTCAGTTGATGAATGAGCAAAGTTTGTAGAGTACCTCCCATTCAATAAATAGCAATAAGCTTTGAGCTTTGTTACTACTGCTACTACTACAGCTTTCAAATTCTGTCAATTTTGTTATGTAATTCAAACAAAACATACCGTTTTGGCACTCTTTAATGTGGCGTGACAGATCACTGAGTGCCTCAGTTAGTTCAAGCAAAGTGGCAGCAGGAATGAACATCAGAAGGTATGTTGAAAGATACAGTACAACTTATCATGTCACATGTAATCACTCAATCAGTGTTTCAGCACGGAAAGACATCAGTAAAACAGCTTGTAAACAATATGTCACATTTACCTCAGAAAAGCCATTAAATGTCTAAAAACTTGTTAGTAAGCTACAAAAAAAATGAATTCTAAAGAGGAACATTTGGCTAAATGTATGCGCTCTATTGCATATTCATTGTATTTTTACCTAATGTTTAAAGTATGTTTGAATTAATCTGTCGTTTTTATGACAGCCACCATTTAAATGTTTATATTTAAAAAACAACAACAAGTAGAATCATAATTATATCATTAAAATTTAGGCCTATTATTATAACATTATTATTATTAAAAAAAAACCCTTTGGGTAATTTAAATGACGTAGCCTACAACTCAGTTAATTTTAACCTTAGTTACCATTAGTTGAGAGATATTGTTTTCCTTGAGAAAATTTGCATTACTGTACCTGTGAGACCCCAATTAATCACTATTGAATTGAATCTGGAATTTGTGTCAATGACGAGACCTTAAAAAAAAAAAATTCTCTGAAATGTGTCACTTTGGTTTTCAGTTGGATTGTTCTTACATTAAATGGGCAAGTGTTCTGATATAACTTATTTCTTTCATTTTTTTTTCAATCACTAAAATCAGCTGTTTTACTGTTTTAACAGTGGTGTGTAGACTTTATATCCACTGTATATTTACATAAGTTCTCTCTATATATAATGTTTACAATAGATAGATAAATAACATTTACCAAATTTGACATTATTTTCACTATTTTTTCACACAATACAAATGGGTAAACATATTATTGGCTTTATATTTTGAAAAAAAAAAAAAAGAAAAGTGATCCCACATTTGGAGGTCATTGTAATTAAAAGACCCCCACTAATGCAAAGTCAAAGGGAATGCAGCATCTGAGAACCACATTCCCTAAATGCATGTTGGCAACAAATCAACAGCAACATTCTTTTTGTCCTCCCCACCTCCTTCTTATCTGATTACATTAGTGATACACTGGATGGCCCTTACGCCTCGGCCAGCTGGGAGGACTGAAAGAGTCTGAAAGTATTGATACTTGCATAACTATGCTAATGAGCAGCTCCACTGATGGCTGTGATAGGGGAGACAGCGGTGTGAATAATTAGCCAGGTTTGCAGCCAGTGAGCGGCCTAGCAACAGAGCATGTGAATGCAAGGTGGGGCTGGTCGCTCATTAACTGCAACGCTTATTGGTCCCAGGCTATTGTCTCGTGTTTGTGTTAATTATTAGCTGGACCAGGCCAGACAATGGTGTGACAGAGAGGTCTACTTTGTAATGCAAGTTGACTTCTGCTGCCAAACATATTCTGCGAGGGTCCCACACCCAGCTGTTTTTACAGAGATGGATATCCCTGCAGCCACTGTTTTCTCTGCTCTTCTTCTTTTCTTCTCTGGTTTTCTCTTCTTTTTTATTAGAAATGAGGGTACTCTAGATGAACCTTCTCTGAACTCATCGTTGTTGATGAATCTGATAGAATGTGTGAATGATTTCTTAAAGCAGGAGCATATGTGTTAATTGAGGAGTGTGAGTATCAGATGTTTTAAGTCATCCGCATGCAGTCTCAGTTGTAATTACTCTCTGTTGTAATTAAACTCCTTAATTAATCTTCTTTTTCACAAATTCTTGAAAAAAAAATCAAAGAACAAAGACTTCTTTTAAACTTTATTTTGTGAATAATTTCAGCCTTATATGCTGCCTATTTTTAGTCTTAATCTTAAAATTAAAAATTAACATTTAAAAAAATCCTTTTGACCTGTAAGTGCTCAATATAATATTATGATATATATATATATATATATATTAATTATTATATATTATGATATATAATAAAAATATATTGCAATAAATCATATTTCATTTGCAATTCAGAGTTTTTCTTCAAAAGGTTGCACAGAAGTCAAGTTAAAGCGCATTCAGTTTGACAGAAAGCTACCGCTAAAGTCTAAACGTAAAAACATTCATAAAGAAACAAAGATCATTTAAATAGCTAGATAGACAGCTAGATAGCTAGATAGATAGATAGATAGATGGATAGATAGATAGGGGCTAGGTTAGTTAATCATTATTTAAAACTCCAATTCCGTGAGAGTGAATTAGGTCAATGCATCATTGTCTCATTAAAACAACAATCCATTGTGTGAGTGTAACAGCTCTCTTCATGAGGCAATTCACACTCTCACTCCAGACGCAAGTCCTGATATAGCCATGACAGGTACTTACATGCAGTATATTGGGTCTCTATCACACGTGTGTATTTATAGAGAATTTCAGTACATACGCACACGTTTTTGTGCATGTCTGATTTATTCTGCAGGATTACTCATCCAAGCATCACCTAAGCAGGACAGCCCTTTGATAAACTTTGCATATATGAAAGACTCAAGAGACAACACTCTGTAAATATGTTCCGAGCTGCGATGATCTCGGGAGGTCCCATGTGTATTTTGGTTCACCCTGACAAGCTTTTCATCCGAGGGCCTTTCTTTTGAGGATTACGTCCAATTGCTATAGATGTTATCTCCATGGAAACAAAACCATATTTGGTGGAGTATTGATTACAGCTGAAAACAGAAACAGAGCACCCAGGCAGTAACCCCAAAGTCCATGTTTATGTTCATAAAGCTTGTGCTAAAGGGATCAAGACATGCACAAGGAGAAATAACATAGTTGGAATTATATGTAACTGGATCTTCCCAGATCATCCAGATCTCAGAGAAACTGCCCTTTTCGGGCTATCTGCGGTGCAAGGCATGCTTGCTGTGTTTTTGAAATCCCAATGTTCTCCTCTTCCAAGGCTTTGGAGATGTCCAACATTCGTGACTGAATGTTTTTTGAGCTAGAATCAAAGAGCACTGAAGTTCGAGCCAGATCAAAACTGACTTATTCAATTAGTCAGTGCAAGCTAGTGAATATTAGCTCGATGATGTGCTTGAGATCACTTCACTCCAACTGCTTGCGACAGATTCCTGAGATTTCTTTTCATTAAGAAGGTGTCTTATGAAGACATTAAGCCTGTTTGACAACGTCACACTATCCTTTGTTGGCTCCACCACCCCCTTTGTGGACCGGCCTTGTGGGGTTCAAAGGGTCGCCATCCCCGGTTTAAATTAAGGAGTATCCAGGGTTCTTCTCCAGGGCTTCCTGCTGTGGCCTATCTTCAGAGGTAATCCAGGGGGATTGGCTCAAAGTTCTCTGCAGCTTATTAGATCAGGCTGCTGAAGAAAGCAGGAGCTGGAGGTTGCATTGTTTGGCCTGATTAAGAGCTTCTTGTCGTTTCTGAGGAATCTGAGGACCTCTGAGTTTGCCTCTCAGCTCACAGCTTTTTCCTTTTCTCTCATGTGACACATTGTTGCGGGATAAAGTGAAGAGTTTCTTTTAATGGTGGCTCATGTGTAAACAATAGGATGTGCTGAGATTAGACTTTACTTCTTCAGTTTTACCCTTTGAATGAAGATTTTGCAACTCCAAGTAGAGTGACACAAGTAGCCGCAGTTGATAGTAGTTGTCATCATGCTTCAATGCATTTTTACCCAGTTGTTATCCTTTTTGAAGTGCTTGATTTTGATAGATCAATAATGGCATTCTGAGGTTAGGTATTTTTGTATAAAGACAAAATTTTGTATAAAAGCCACAAAATTTTCTGCATTGCTGCCAATGCAACACAGTCTCATGCTAATTCAAAACAATTTTACGTTTTGGCAAATTAGTGGCTAATTCGTATGAATTTGTATGATCTCATTAGTATATTTTTGTGCAATATGCTCATTATTAGGTTGAGGAGTGGACCTTCCATTTCCAATGCAACACACTTTTATGGCAGTTCATAACTATTTTGTGTTTTGGCGAATTGGTGGCTAATTTATATGAATTCGTATGATCGCATATGTACTTTTTTCATTTGATCTGCTTACACTCCACTGATGGTTGGTTTAGGACTAAAAATCTTAAGTTTCTGTACAAATCACATCTTTCGGATTCATAAGAAATCACCACATTGTAAAATAGCAAAACAGTTGAAACCTTGAAACTGACTGAATTATATACCAGATATAATTGCTTACACAATGTGCTGCTTACTACATTGATGAAGTTCATATCTGCTACTATCTACCAATGTCCTGGTTTATAGGGGAGGTAGTTATGATGATTGATGTGGTCTGAGCACTTGAAACAGTTCATCTCAATAAGCCACCCTCCAGTGTTTTGACCAGCAGGCAACAGGTGTGCCTGCGGTGTGCATGTATGGATCAGAACAACACAATAATCTTGCTTATAAAAGCCCTCCCACCCCTGATCTACACCTGGCCCCAGGAAGCCACGGGTGGGTGCCGAGAAGAAGACCCTCTTCACTGGGAGTCGTTAAAACCCTCTGGAGATTCCATATCTCGCTCTCATGACCGTAACGCTCTGTGGCGTGTCGCTCTTGAACTCATCTCCAGAAGAGAGATGCAAACCGCCTTCACATTCTCCTGAGACAAAAGGGGGATGGTTCCCGGGGGGGTGAAGGTTTTGGTATGTTTGGATTTTGAGATTTCAGTCACGGTTTGAGAGACAAAAGGACCTACACTCCAAACAGAGACAGGAGGGACCAGGTGCCACCTGGAGTGAGGCATCAGGGTCTTGCACGACAGCGCCAGCGTGAAACTGGACCAGCAAAGACATTACAAATGGCTTTAAGATGTTTGGAAGGATGTCTATTTGAAAAAGACTTTTTTAAGAACTATTTTATATTATTAGATTTTATATTATTCATTATTGTTTAATTTATTTTGATTTTAATTTGTATTAAATGTATTTACTTTGCAAATAAATGTGTACTCGGCTTGGTTTTGAAATGATGAATTTTATTTATTTATTTAAATTAAACTACATTTTACACTTTATTAAGTTAATTTATATTTAGAATAAATGTTTTTTTTTTTTTTTACTTTTGTCTTGGTATGCTTTGTTTAGTGCTTTAATTAGAATTCTGACTCATTATTAATGTATATTATTTTACTATTAATAATTATTATGTTTACTTAATTTAATGTTTATTAAATTAATTTACATTTAAAATAAATGTTTTTAATATATTTTTATTGACTTTGTTTGCTTTGTTTTGTGCTTTTTTGAAGTTATGTCTTTTATTTATTTATTTATTTATTTTATTTTATTCAATTTATATTTTACACTTTAAATTAAATTACATTTTAATGGAATGATATTAAGTTTATTACCATTTAAAATAAATGTATTTTCAAAATATTGTTTTTACTTTTGTCTTACTATGCTTTGTTTAGCACTTTATTTAGAATCATGACTTGAATTATTAATTTATATTACTATATATTTACTGCATTATTATTAATAATTATTTTAATTAATTTAATGTTTATTACATTCATTTACATTTAAAATAAAAATGTTTTTTTAAATGTATTGTTTTTTATTGGCTTTGCTTTGTTTTGTGCTTTTTTGAAGTTATGATTTTTATTTAATTATTTATTTTATTCAATATATGTTTTACATTTTAAAATTAAATTACATTTTAAATTAAATTATATTAAATTTATTTCCATTTAAATTAAATGTATTTTTTAAAAACTTTTGTTTTTATGTTTGACTTGGCATGCTTTATTTTGCGCTTTAATTAAAATTATGACTTTAATTATTAATTTATATATGTTTATTGATATTATTATTAATTATTTTTTGCTTAAATTAGTCTTTTAAGCTTATTTCCATTTTAAATAAATATGTTTTCTTGACTGTTAGTTCACTCTCCCTGGAGATTTCCCGCAGTTTTGGGTGTCCACATCTGTGCCTGATTAGCACAACAAAGGAAGCACAGCGCCTCTTGCATTAATGAGAGCTCCTCCAAGCCAGGGCTGAGGACCTCAGCACAATACACCCTGCAAATTACCACAGCCTTCTGGAGAAGACACATTCACATCAATGGCAGCTCCTGTTCTACAGTTTACCAAACCAAAATTACATTTGAAAACCTCTTCGATAAACCTTAACCCTAAGAAATTCCTCTCCAAATCATAATACTACTTTCTCCCACAGTCCTCTTTTATTTCCTGGGAAAGACGTTGGGAAATAGGAACGAAAAAGACCATAGGTCCATTGGTGTTGTGAGCACCATTGTGTTCAGTATGGATTCAGCTGCTGAGGGAAGAGCAAACATGGATGACATTTGAGCTGCACAAACAGAGTGCTCCTTCATTTGTTTGTCTTTGCATGAAATGTGAGGAATTGTTGAATGAAACTTTTGAAGAAAACCTAACTTTTAGTATATTAGATGATTGATCACATTTTAATAGGTTACTGGTTGGTAGGTTTGAGCTGGGGCCATAATAGAGCGCTGCAGTGATGACGTATTTCTGTAGGCCAACCCGGAAGTCAGCATCACCCTGGTTCCCTTGACAAAAACCCAATAAGATTTTTCCATTGGGTTTTGGAATATTGCAGAAAATTGTAGGAAAAAAGGACTCAAATGCAGAGGGAATTGAATTAACAGTTTATTAAATGTCCATAGAGATAAATCTGTTCAACAGAAATGATTACATTTGATATGCAGCTGAGAAAAAAAACAAGTGCTGGAAATGACCTGTGTTGGAGAATTAAATGATGGAATTTGCAGAAAGGTGCCGGAGCCAGAGTCCACTGAAAAACCCAAAAACAGATAAGTCCAAAAGGCGCAAAAAAAACAAAACAAAAAAAAACAACAACTCTAACTAAGAAACAAAAACTAGAAAAAGCTTGGTGACAGAACATTATATAGGGAGCAATGAGTAACAGGTGAAGGCAATCAGCCTGTGAAATGAACAACAAGTGTTCGTAAAGGCGGGTACACACTGTGTGATTTGGTCGTCTGAGACAAATTTTGAAAATCTTAAAAGATTCCTATAATCCTAGGCTAAAATCTGTAGTCTCTGATCACTAGTTTGACACGTTCACAAACAGCCGATTAATGACCGTTGCGATCAAATTTTACCTCTGACGAAATTCTGGCAGTGTCAGAAGATTTGGCACACAGTCCTGCAGTGTGACTTCTCCTACGATGAATGTCAAATTGTCTTCATTTTTCAAGACAAGCCGTGATCAAAATTAACACTAGAGATGTGTTTGTTAGCCACCATTTCAGTCCCACGTTTAATGCAGCTCATAGTCACCGAACGTGTATGGGTTGATGATGTAATACTCTGGACAAGTTTTCATGCGCGCATCCGTTTTTAACGTGTCTTGACTGTCGTACAGTCTGACATAAATGACAGCTGAGATCCCACAGTGTGTCATGAGGATCATGAACGTACAGTCTGACAAGCAACGATCGTAAAGGACTATTATAAATCGCACAGTGTGCACCCGCCTTAAGGAAACACCAACCCAGAAATACAGAAAATGGAAGACAAGACTTACAAAAAACTCACAGGAAGGCCAGTGGACAGCCAGAACTAGGACACATACATCATTCCTGCAGCACTCTATTACCATAGACATGTTGACATGCAGTTATAATCAAACTAGAGCAAAGTTACAGTCGTCATCTGTCTAAGTATACATGTCACAATGCATAATCAAATATCTGAATGGTTAAATCGCAGGTCACCTCACAAAATTTTCCTGAAGTCTGGCTGAAATCTAACTTAAAAGTGCAGGTAAATGCACTTGGTCACAGTGATTTTGCCGAGTTAGACGTGTTCCTGAGTCAACACTTTTTGTTGATCCTGGAACAACTTTCCTGTCTGAAAATTCAGTCCCTATCCCTACCCCTCAACCTAACCCTACCCATAACCTATCCTTAAAATCAGAGGGAAATGATAGGTGAATAACACTGATGTAGCAGCACCTAACCCTGATTGTAAGCCTAAACATGACATAAACTGTAAACTTGTTTCTCGAATCTGGTTAATGGGAAGATGCTGACCCAGGAACATGTACTTGGTGAAATCAGATAAATGGTGTCAGCAACACCTGGATCACAGGTTCATTTCCCAAGGAGCACATGTACCATTAACATAGCACTATATGCATAAATCTAAGTATGAGTGAGCATATGTATAGATTCAGATATATGAATGGGCTCATCTATCTTTTCTATTGCCTAACACAACACATGATGATGCCACTTTGGATCGACATACATTATTACCATTATATCAAAATCACTAAAATCACAAGCTGTAATCATTGCCTTACATGTTATTGTGTCTGCTTAACTGAATACACAATGTTTACTAACCACACTATCTTATAGATGTATACTGCCATATGGACATTACTTACATACACTCATCTCTGGCTGATAACACTAAACATGCATATTCATGTGAAGCTGCTTTGAAACAATATTGTAAAGTGATATACAAATAAACTTGAATTGAACTGAACATGACACAAGGTCAGTAAAAATCAAGCGCAGGTGCCGAGTGCAGAATTGCTGTTAGAAATGTGGGCTAATGTCAGAACAAGGTGCTAATGCTCTCAAACAACAAAACGATGATTCACGACCGACCCACGTGAATGGTCAATTAATGTCCTTAGTTGCTAGTGTTTATTACCCTGCCTAAATAAATCGGGGCCTCCCCGGAGTCTCCATCTCCTCCCTGTTAGCGAAATGAGAAACAGCAAAGGCACTTTTGCTGATTTGCCGAACACGCACTGTGTGGTCTGAAATAGAGGGGGAGAAATGCCTGACTTTACTGGCTTCAGTAATCGGCAGGCGTTAAACTGAACAATTAGGCGCTGGCTATATTGTCGCTCGGTTTATGGCTCTACTCTGGCTTTAGCTCGCACAATATGGCTCCATTCAGTCACTCCTCCCAGCCTCCCACCTCTCTGACGCAGAGACACCCTCGAGCCGAAAGGGGAGGAAATTACAGGTATATACAGCTAAGCAGCTTAGTGTACCGTTACAAACTAAGCATGGTTAATGAGACATATCAGTGCCCTGCGGCTGGAAGGATGGAACTTCTCATTAGGGGTCGAGCTGATGTCTTTCTGGACATTATGGAGAATAGGTTAAAGGGCCAGACCCCTGAGAGAGTGACACTGGTCTCAAATGGGATCAATCAAGGCAGATGGGAATGAGGCAAGAGATTATTCGTAGATAATCTGTTTAATGAAATCTTTAGCGTTTTAAAGTAGAAAAATAGTTATTCTACCCTGTTATGGAGTATTTTTTCGCATTGAGACTAGTTTTAAAAAATCAGTTTATTGAAAAATGTTGAATAAATATAACAGTAACACTTAATAAGGTCCCATTAGTTACATTTTATTTCGATAGCCCACTTTAGACAATCTACTAACTATAAGAAACTTTGCAACTACATGTCAACTTTCATTAATTTTCAATCAAAATAAAGTGTTAGCAGATATTAAGCAGACTGCTATTTGACATGTATTTGCAAAGTTACTTATAGTTTGTAGAACGTCTAAAGTGGACCATCAAAATTGTGTTACCGTTAAAAAGTGTTAACGTTAACATTAGTTAATGCATATTCTAACATTAACAAACAATGAGCAAAATGTTTGTTAAAGAATTTATTAATCTTTGTTGATGTTAGTTAATAAAAACACAACTGTTCATTGTTAGCTCAGGTCCATTAAATAAAATTAACAAATGCAATATTTGATTTTAATAAAGTATTAGTAAATGCTGAAATTAAATTGAACTAAGATTAATAAATGCTTTAGAAGTATTTTTTCAATATTGGGTCTTGTTAACTAACGTTGTTGACTAATGTTAACAAATGGAACTTTATTGTAAAGTGTTACCAATATAACGTATGGTAAAAAAAAAAAAAAAAAAAAAGAAAAGTTGGATAAATATAACATGTTTTTATACACTCTATTTATCCTGCCTCTACATTTTATGAACCGGTGGTAAGCCACACGGCTTGGGCCCCAGAATGACAGAAGGTGAGAGTGTATGTGATGCGTTGTCGACAGATCCGACAGGGCCACAGCTGCGGGCCGACCTCAGGGTCTCCTGAAAGGTGTTTGCAGTCGGATGTAAACCCTCTCCATCATGCTGAAAATGGATGACCCCCCTGACAGTGCCTTGGCCCCGATGGAAAAATGTATGCTTTACGGAAGATAAATGTGATGATATTTACAGTGCACAGCATAAATGAGTACACCCCTTCTGAACAAATACAAAAGATGTATTTTCTTTATGATCACTAATACAATTCATGGAAAGATGGCAAAACTAAAATGTATTAAACATATATATAATAAAAACTGAGAAATATATGTCATTAATAGCCATAAAATAAGTAAATTAGCCAATTTTGTTTAAATTAAGGATTGCAGAAATGAGTACACCCTAGATTTAATTCAACAAATGTATAATATTCTAGTACTTAGTATGCTTTCCATATACTGCTCTGACCCTTCTTGGCACGGAGTGTACAAGTTCGTGACAAATTGTCACATCTGTCCTGTTTAATTCCTGGACGATGAGCTCCTTAAATGCCCTGATCTTTAATGGGGAGTGTTGCTCAACTCGTCTCTACAGAATCCCCCACAGGTGCTCAAGAGTGTTAAGATTGAGTACAATACATGTCCACAGAAGGTTTTTCAGCTTGGGAGAATGCATATCCTCATTGTCATGTTGAAAAAATGCCCAACAATGCAGGGAATGAGGAAAGGGTAACATCTTCTGTTTCAAGTTTGTGTATTAAATTACACAGTGGTGTGGGAATTCATGACAGCATTGAAAAAGCAACAACTCCCTCACACCTTCAGCACTCATACATATAAGAGCTTTACTACCACTGAACTGTACTGTGGGAACCAGGCACTTCTCACTGTAGTCCTCCTCTAGCAACACCATAACATTTTGGATGCTGTTAGATCCAAAATGATTGATTTGGTCTCATGAGACTGGAGTATTGATTCCCAGAATCTATATTTTGTAAATATGGGCTTTGGAAATGACTAACTGACTTTATTGTGCTTTGGCTACAGTAGGTAGTTCCAGTGAGAACAACAACCATGCATGTCATTTCTGCAGGCTGCATCTTACTCTGTGAGATAAACATTCACTCTTTTCATAGCTTTTGCTGGCTCTGAGACACTCACTTGGTATTTCTCCTGCTCTTTGTCTAGCAAAAAAATCCCTCATCACTAAATGAAAGCTTAAAATGAAGGCCTGATTATTTTAGGTGCCTTGTCACAAGTCCATTTTTTTTTTAAATTTCTGTTACTTTTGCTATTTTTTTCACATTTAAAACTATGATTTTGTAATTCTCTTGTACCACTGTCCTCTTTTGTGCTAAGAAATAAGTCTCCTGACAGTTCTCTCCCAAGTGGTTCCATTGTTGTCAGCATAAAGTCTGAGAATGATTCAGTGGGCTATATAACACTTTTAATTGTCAAGAAATTACTTCTCTTTAAATATTTTGGTTCAACATACTTACCTGTTGATCAAACATTAAACTTACACCAGAAAAAAATTATTTCATTTTATTTAGTAATTTTTAGGAGGGTGTACTCATTTTTGCTACACAACATTTTGTCATCTTGATAAGAAAATCTTATTTTCCTGAATAATTTTGACATGCTTCTTTGGTAATTGATTAAGCAGACTTGCTGGAACATTATATCTCTAAAGAACCCTAACATGTCTTCTAAGTAATTGCTGACTTTCAGAAGCTTCAGAGGGGGTGTACTCATTCATGCTGTGCACTGTATCACTGCTATGAGACTGAGATGAGCAGCATTAGTTAAGTATATATAATGGGTAAATTAGTGACAACGCTGAAAGGGATTCTGTCATTTAATCACCCTCATGTTGTTCAAAAAACTTTCTCTTTTCTGTGGAACACCCACATACACACACACAAAATATTTTGAAAACTGCTTCAACTATTTTGTTCATACCGAGTTTTGGGGTCCAAACCAACTCCGGACTCACATTAACTTTAAATCTGTCATGACACCTCCAAGAGTGTTTGGCATGTTAATGGATGTTAATATATTTGGTCTTGGTAGAATAGATATGCTACCCTGTTGCTGTTGCTATTGCTGCTGCTGCAGAGCAAGCATGGGACTTGCTACAGCGAATACATACACAACACGCTGCTGTGAGCAAGTAAGACATGCTGTTGCTGTACAATATAGCATACATGAATTACCCATAGCAGATCTATACAGGTGGCGCTGGGGAAGGTGGAGGGTTTCTAAAAGCGTGTTGCAACTGCTACAGCAAATGCTGACTGACTTTATTCAACAATTTCTTATCTCCCCTGTCAGTCTCCTACGCTGTTTATGTTCAGCGCTTCCAGGTTCTGTGTCAGAACGCCAGCTTATTATTGGCCAGCTCCTGCATTAGCATGCGTCGTGCTGCTCATGTGTACAGCGCCACCCAATACTGAGTCGGCGTTCTTGACGTAAAACCTGGAAGTGAAGACGAACGAAGGTCTTACGGGTTCGGAACAACATGAGGGTCAGTAATTAATGACAGAAATTAAATTTTGGGGTGAACTAACCCTTTAAGTGTGTATTGAATGTAATGTTTTTGTACAGTTAATTGCATATTAATTGCAATTAAACAAAAATACATTATAATTTAAATTTATATTAAATGCAATTAGCTGAACTGTAGAGTGATTTGTATGTCAAGCATTTAAATATATTTGTAATTACACATTTGCAATGAAGTTGCTTTTTATTACATTGAAAATATATTAACTTCAAATGTAATATCGAATAACACTCTACAGTTAAAATTATAATCAAGTACTTCACATGTGCTTTAGTATGTTAGTCGTTAGTGTATGTCTTTAAAGCATGACAAACGATTATTAAAACAATGATTTAAAATTTACTTTAAAGGTGCAGCATGTAGCCTAAATTTTAGCGGCATCTAGAGGTGAGGTTGTGAATTGCAATATAGAGAAACTACGGTGGCCAACAGGACAAAGATGTCGTCGTAGACAGCAGAGAGTAAGCCAGTCAAGCAAACGCGCTTTTCAGAGCAGTTTGTCCATTTAGGGCTACTGTAGAAACATGCTGCCGCAAAATGGGAATGTAAGGGGACCCGCGGTGTATGTATATAGAAATGACTCATTCTAAGGTAATAAAAACATAACGTTTCATTATGTAAGGTCTTTATACACCACTGAAAACATAGTTATGTATATTATATTGCATTTCTGTCAATAGATCCTCCTAAAATTTACACACTGCACCTTTAAAGTTAAACTTTTAATTGGACATTATTTTGAATGTATAAAAGTGTACTCTCTTTGAAAACACTTAAGTGGCCTTTTAATGAATTAATATTATATAATCTGCAAGCGTCGTTTTTAAAAAAAAATATTTAAGATTTGAGGTAGACCTACACTTCAAGTGCGCATACAATACAATTAAGCACACTTCTTTTTCACAAGGGAGAGGTTTAGAACAACATGAGGGTGAGTAAATGATGACAAAATGCTTATTTGTTGTGTGATCTATCCCTTTAAAAAAGATTTTTTTACAAGGAATACTTGTGATTGCAGAGATGTAGGAATAAAACCATCTTGATATTTTTTCATGTCCCGTCGAGTCTTCCGCCCCATGCCAGCCTAAAAATAGCTAGCCGTGCACTTGTGGCTTGTGATGGCCTGACTGATTGCACTGTAGCAGTCTGTGATTTCAGCTGAGCAGAAAACCATATCGTTTCCGTGCGCCACGTGTTCTTTCCTGTGTTGTTTTACATATGGCTCTAAGTGATTCCAGGCGTTTGTGATGCACTGTGACGCAGATTACGAAATGTAAGTCAGGGTACAGTGCACGAGAAGCCTTCAATTCACCCTCTAATTACATTAATTATATCTAATTATGTCTATTAATTATCTGTGAAATAGCTTCAAATGCACAAATGGCACTGATTTGTTAAGTTCAGGACATTTTATTTGGAAGGTCCCAGAACGGCATGTTTCCCAGGTCAAAAACACTGTTGGGGAAACGCATAGGTCGTGCAGTCTAAGTGATGGCAGCTGCTGTGTTTATAATGGCAAATCTCAGCTTCCTAACCATTGGCTGGATGATGTGTTAATGCTCCCGTGTGATGACAGCACATAAACAAAAAAGATGGCTGAAAAGGGAAATGGGAAAACGGTTGAGTTTTCAAATAACTATTAATTTTTTTAAGCCTGTAGATGCTGTAAGATTTTAGACTCATAATAAATGATTAAGTCAGTAAAAACAGACAAAAACAAATTCTCAAAAGTTTCAAGGATACGGTGGTCCCCAAAACAGAGGATTTGGACACTTAAAGCAACAGTTTACCCAAAAATGAAATAATTTACTCACCCTTAACGTTGTTCCAAACCTTTCTTTCCTCTGTGGAACACAAAAGAAGACATTTTGAAGGATGGTTTAACTGTTTGTGTCCATACAATGAAAGTCAGTGTGGTCCAAAATAGCACTGAACCTCAATGACCTTCATTGTGTGGACAAAAAAACTCTGAGACATTTTTCATAATATCTTCTTTTTGAACCACAAAAGATAGAAAGTCATACAGGCTTGGAATGACATGAGGTGGGTAAATAATTTCTGAGTGAACTATCCCTTTAATCCACAAGCTTTTCTCAGAACTCAAAGTTCATTAAATGACTTGTAATCAATTAGTGTCAAGGTGATTTTTAGTGGATGTATGAAGTCAGTTCCCCTCCACTTTAGACAGGTGTAGTTCATTCACATGAACTATGAACATGTTCCACTAACATTTGACAACCAGAAAGTGTCACAAAAGTGTACTTTTTCTGGCCAAAGTTTCTGGGGCCCCAAGTTGATCCCTGTAATATAAGCGCAAGTCATTTTAGATAGAAGCCATTACTTGTGCAAAACCTCAGTTAGTGATCTCAGCTCAGTACTGAGGGTCAAAGAGAAAGACAAACCAATCCAATGAGTAAGTCATGGTCAGAATCCTCCGGTAGTGATTGAGGGCCAGGTGGGGGCCCTTTCAGCTCAAACGGACCTTGAAGGCAGCTGATTGAATTCCCACTTCCTCTCTGTGTTTCCCTCTCAGCGGTGTGGACAGCAGGAGCGTATCCTGCACGGCACTTCATTCTGCTCCACTACTCTTTCCACACTCAATGTTCTTTTTGTTCCCCCTTACACACTTTAACACACATACACGCACAGAGAAGAAGGACAGAGAAACTTACATATGTTTCACAGTTATGGTAGTCACTTAAGTTTAAATGAAACAGAACAAAGTTTTAACACGGAATCCAAGCTCCCATACTGCATGTTGTGTAATGTGCGCTGAATACTAAAATAAAAAGTATGTAAAACAGGATGCAGTATGCAGTCACATGCTGTCAGCTGTCACATGACTTAGGTAGGTTGTTTGATTTTATGTAAAAATGTCTTTTGGGAGTCCAATCAAATAATGGGTCAAGAAGATGTAAAATTGTGGATGAAATTGCTCTCTGTTCATTCATCATGCTGGTGAAAGCATAGTAGGTATACGTAGATGCCACATTCGACTGTTCTAGACACGTTGATGCGCCCGCCATCTTGGAATGGTCAGTGTGTCGTCACTCAGTAAGAATCAATGATGCCACAACATTGAGCAGCTTCTAGTTGTAAAACCTCCGAGATTTAAATTCCTGAAGAAATGGCATAAGCTTTTATAGGTGAGAATGGGTTGGTTTGTGTTTTTATATGTATTAACTCAATTTTACAGGTTTTTACTATGGTACTTTTTAATGTTTTTACTTTTACTATGGTAACTTTTTAATGTTGTGTTAGCTGACACCTTTGTCTTGTGTTGTGTGTTAGTTTAGCAAAATCATTTGCTGATATCTAATGCAGATATACAGTGCTGCTTGAAAGTTTGTGAACCCCTTGCAGAATCTGTGAAAATGTTAATATTTGAGATATCTGTGAAATGTGAATAAGAGAGATCATACAAAATGTATGTTATTTTTTATTTAGTACTGTCCCGAGTAAGATATTTTACATAAAATATGTTTACATATAATTCACAAGACAAAAAAATAGCTGAATTTATTAAAATGACCCCGTTCAAAAGTTTGTGAACCACTGATTCTTACTACTGTGTGTGGTTACCTGGATGATCTACGACTGTTTTTTTGTTTTGTGATGGTTGTTCTTGAGTCCCTTGTTTGTTCTGAGCAGTTAAACTTCCCAGCGTTCTTTAGAAAAATCCTCCAGGTCCTGCAGATTCTTCAGTTTTCCAGCGTCTTTTGCATATTTTAACCCTTTCCAGCAGTGACTGTATGATTTTGAGATCCGTCTTTTCACACTGAGGACAACTGAGGGACTCAAACACAACTAGTAAAAAAGGTTCAAACATTCACTGATGCTCCAGAAGGAAACACAATGCATTAAGAGCTGGGGGTTGAAAACTTTTGAACAGGATGAAGAAGTCCAAATTTTTCTTATTTTGTTTAAATATAAAAAAAATTCAGTTACTACTGCCCTTCGGAAGCAACAGAAGATACTTACATGTTTCCTGGAAGACAGATTAAGTACAATTTACCTTGATCTTTGGTAGGAAACTACTTTTTTATGTCAAAATCATAAGAAAGTCAAGTCACAGTCTTGAAAAAACTACTTTTGTTGTGTCCAAACCACAAGAAATGCAAACTGAGATCTCGAGAAACAACTTTTGTTGTTTCAAAATCATGAAAATTTAGTGAAGAGCTCAAGACAACAACTTTTGATGTGTTGAAAACAAAAAAAAATCAAGTCGAGATCTCAAGAAAACAACTTCTGTTTTGTCAAAATCCTAAGAAAGATGTCAAGATTCTGAGAAAGCAATTTTTGTGTTGTGTCCAAATCAAGGTTTTGAGAAACAACTTTTGTTTTTGAGAAACAAATTTTGTTTTGTTGTGATCACAAGAATATTAAGTTGGGATCATGACAAAAGAAGACTGAAAAAAATAATGCAAGGCCTCTTAGAGCTCCTGTAGAAACAGAGCAGTGAAAAAGCTTATGATTCTAAACATTTATTATTCATTTTATTATTCTAAAGATTCTGAATATATATATATATATATATATATGTGGTCAAGTTGTTGATCTTCAACAATTTCCAGATATTTCCCCAGCAATTCTGAAATATAACATCTGGAGTGCTGCAGATTCCACAACATTTATAACGCAGAACATGGTAGAACATTTCATAAGGCCACAATTATTTTTCTCTAGATAAATACCCTCTATTTACGCTTTCCTTCGAAATCAAGCAAAAGCATGTTTACACCTCAATGTAAGTCTGTAGTTGGCTGACTCAAAAAATGCACTCTGCATCCTGTTGCATAGACATGTATCTATTAACATTTCGGTCTAGACCCCGTGGTCCCTGCTACATAGACTCAGAGGCACCATAAGTATCCACTTAAATTTATTGGACTCCCTTAAAACCACAAACTCAGTGTTGAGCTGCCGGTTGTCTGAGGCCCCTCTCTCAACACCCGTGTAGTGAAAGTCCTGTCTAATAACAAGACAGACGTGGGCTGCGGCGACGTCAGCAGTCGCAGGCCAACAGCGTCAAATCCGGCTGATCCGTTACAATGGAATCCTGTCACTGACCCCTCCACCACGGGATTCGGAGGGAGTGTCTGGATATGAAGGCCAGGGTTGGTGCTGTTCAACCACGCAGAGAGTGGCCCCCGGGGATTACGCAGGGGCCGACGGACAGACAAGCCGACTGCAGTGCCATGCCGCCATCCACTTTTGAGGAAATGACCCCATGCTAAGTGCTGCCTGACATACTAGAGAGGCTGGTGATAAAGTAATTGGCAAAAGTAGAGACTAATCTCACTGTTGAGCATTTACAGGCTGATCTGAAGCTCTGATAAGCACAACCTAGACTGCTTACCTGCATATCTCAGTGTTGCGCAAGCAACTAAAAGACTTAAGATGAAGTTCTGACTAGTAATGACTGATAACTGTTGAGCAGGCTAGGATTTGGATGCACTTTTTCAAAGTATTAGACAATAAAACTGCCATTCAAGGAATGGTTTATCCAAAAATGTAGGCATTATTTACCAAATTTATTCACAAAATTGTTGTATTAGAATTAAACAAAAATAGTCCTTAATCATAAATCCAACAGGGAACACGCAGGAGATCACAGGAATAATAAGCATAGCAAACAATCACATAAAACATAGACAACACCGAACAAAGAACAGAAGGAACTAAGGGCTTAAATACACACATGGACTAATCAACATAATGTGGAAGAGGTGAGTAACTCAACTCCGAAACCATAGCAACTAACAAGGAATGATAACACAGGCAAACAGGAACAGGGAAAACAAAACCAAAACAAAAAGGGAACTAATATAACCCTGAAAGTAGGTGTGTTTGACTTGAAACGGAGCTGCGCAGAGCAATCGTTGTATGACATCAAAGTACCACGAGAGTAAGGTTGTGCTCACACTAGGCACGGTTGCCTTGAACCGAGCCTGAGCGCGATTGTCCCCCCTCCCAACTCCCCCGCCGGCCTGCACTCACATTGCCCTTAACGTTCAGGGCCAGAGCACGCTTACATCATATATACGATGCAACTTTTTGAATGGAAGAAAACAGGAAGAAATGCACTTTCACTAAGATACTGCTTAATATATTTATCATTTATGCCGCGCAGCGATTTTCACTTATCAGTGGATTATTACAAAGGTAGCTGACATTAATGGAGGAATTTGCAGCTTTATTTGCAAACCTGTTCATCAATAAGGTGAGATCTATACCCGCTATAAACCCAATTACACTTAAATGAATTACATGAATTGATAAGTTGACTATCAGAATAGTAATAAAGATGTTTGCCATCGTAATGATGACAGTAGCGCACACAAAAGTAGTAACTGTTCCATGCTCAGGCACGGTTAGCGCTCACACTGCATGCAACTGCTCTCTGGCCCACCTCTTCCAAGCGGGGCAGGGCCGGCTAAACGAACCGTGCCTGGGCACGGAACGGAGCGATCACACTTGTCAAGCGAACCAGGCTTTGGCAGTGTGAGTACACCCTAATTCGAAAGCATTCGCGGTACTTTGATGTCATACACGGTCTGGGCTGCACCGCTTCAAGTTGAATACACCTAATGTCGTTCCAACCAACATTTTTTTTGTCTGTACAAAACCAGAAGTAGATTTTTTTTTTTGGTCCATACAAATAATGTTTCACATGAATGACTTATTCTTTATACGATAGTTCTGTATGACAAGTAAACATCCACCAAAAATGGTGATGTAATTGCCAGAAAATTTATTTTTCTTTCAATTATAGTCACAAATGGGGGATAGACACAAATATATCACTATCTTAAAGCAAGATGATCAGATTTATCTGATTTTTTATCTGAATCAAAATTAAAGGATTTAGGCTGTTCTTCAAAAAAAAAAGTTACCATATGGCTTCAGAAGACTTGATGAAGAGTTGTATGGACAACATTTATTTATTTATTTTTATTTTTTATTTTTTTCTTGGGACAGTCAACTGAAGACAAAATAGAAATTAACAGAAAAAACTCTAATTGAGACTATAGTTAAAATACAATAGGGTATATTACATTTTTTTTTATTAATATTTTGTTTTATTAGTAGTATAAACTTTTTAATAGTTTTTTTTATCCCTTTTTTTCCTTTCTTTTTTTAACTGAGTAACAATTGTTCAAAAATGTCTTCTTTTGTCTTCTACAGAAAAAAAAAAACAGCATATGGGTTTGAAATCTGAATAAATAATGACCGAAATTACATTTTTGGGTGAACTATTCATTTTAAATAGTCAAAAACTTACGACAACACTAATTATGCCAAACTCCTGACATATTTAACACAAGAAGACATGCGGACTGACACAGCTTGTACACAATGTGTATTGAATGAGACAGATGTTTCAGCATCATCATGACATACGGCCAGTCAGTGGTCATCCAGTAGTCATACTGACTGAATGAGTCACCCTTTGTGGATTTTTCATCCCGGATATTTCACAACGGAACCAGACTGTGGATTAGAAGTGTGTGAAAGAGTGCTTCTGAGAAAGCAAACCTCATTTTCATGCTGGCTAAAAAAAACAAACACAGAATCGGAAGGGAAAGTGAGAATTGTAAACATACTGTTCTCCTCTTTTTCCGTAATTTTCTTAATTGCACATGAAAATGGTAAGAAGAGATTAAACTGATCTTCACATGTGTTCAGCGGCGCCCTCACATATTTAACGCTTGTATTCATTTGACGCTTGTATTCGTCTTGTTAAAAAGAGATAATGAAAACAGCCTCACATTTCTGCAGGCGACATAATCAAAGACTCATTGGCTGCTCTTTGAACGCATCTTTATTTTTGCACATTGATAGAACAAAGCTTTGCTGGAACCAGCCATGTGGCCCACACATCTATTTTGTAATTTATGGATTTGAAAGAAAATGAGTTTTAAAATACAAGATATTCTAAAATTAAACCACATCAGAAAGATGTGGTGCCATTAGCACAGTAAGGGTTAAGTAAGCAATACCAAAATGTAATATTAAGATATAAAATAATAGACACTCATATAAAAGATGATAACATAATGAAGACGATAGTATATTGAAAAAAAAAAAAAAACAATAAACTAGATAAACAAACCCCTAACCCTATTTAACTTTGACATGTAATCATCCTGGACAGTTTGTACTACAGACATGATGCTACTACAGACATGCAGTTTGTACTACAGACATGTATCAGAGTTAATATTACCTCTGAAAGAACATAAAACAGGTGAAAAATCCCTTAGAACTATACTATAGGAAGGACCTAAACCATATACAGGGACCAGAATGTCATTGAGACAAGCAACCATCCAAAATACCCCTTTAATTACCTAGCAGCAACTGCATAGCAACATGCGAAAACATTCAGAACACCTTAGCCCACATCTTAGCATCGTGGCCACGTTTTGTGGGCAATCATCATATTTACTTCTAGTAAATATCTAGTTATCTAGATCTATTTATTAAATACAGTTTAAAATGCATACAGTTGCAAAATGAATGAAAAAATAGGCTACATGATGTGGTTGCTGCATGATTTCCAGTTCAACCAAAAGGGCCCTTATTTATCTCGTCTAACAGACTTGGAGGAGAGAGATGGCGAGTCTGGGGAAGTGAAGCAGACCACATTGAATCGCTCCCGTTTGACACTAATAAGCAGATACATTCTCCAATAAATGCTGGTGACATTTAAGAGCAGTGCCAGCTGTTTGTGGAATCTGTGTGGAGAATGAAGGGAGGAATTAACCGGCTACAGGAGGATCCTGACTCCCTTATATATATACACACACACACAAACCCACAGAACACTGAGATCCAGCCCTGAATAGCCTCCACTGGCTCAGGTTCCATAACTTCCTGTCCTCCTCTTCTGTCTAACCAAGGGTAAAATACCACTTTATTTCTCTGCCCTTCCTTCCAGTAAAAATTGGGAAGGGAGACCGGGAAAGAAAAAAAAAGTTGTCAAGGAATATATTTTGATTTCATAGACTTGTTTTAAATATCCACAAACATCTACAAAGTTACAGAACCACGGGGCAATGAAAGGTTAAAAAGGAGAACAAGATCTTTAACTCAAGAGAAAAAAAAACATCAGAATGGGATGTAGAGAGAGACAAGAGAGAAGAATGTATGTTCAGTGTGTGTTTGTGGTCTCTGTGCCTCCTGGATGTCGTGCTCAAGGGGCTTGTGGTTACTTCGTTCTGCAAGGGAGACAGTCTGACGGCGACCCTACACATGTGGCCCTGCTGCTCGAATTCCTACTGACCAGAAAATCAGTTGAGCAGCACCCGCCAAGCATTGGCTGAATAAAAATTACCCTTGGTTTAATTTCATTCCTCCTTTTTATCCTATACAGTGCAATAGTCAGGCTCCGGATGTAAAAATCCCATTCATTTTCTCCAGAGGGGAATTGGTTTTGAATGGTAACTTATCATTAAAGACTGTGAGATACAAGGTATGTGATTTTGTTAAAGCTATCAGCCTGCATTATTTCAACTTATTTTTTAAATAACCATGCTGAAAAGTGGAAACTAGTGAAAAACAACCTTACCAATGATTCTGCAAAGAATCTCCACCAATCAGAGAATCGAAACAAGCAAATCGTGCCAAAAGAACATTGTAGTGCCTGTGCCTGTTTAAATGATTAATAGAGTCAGTTTCCCTGTGCTTCCGAATTACTTAAATTTTGCAAATATATTTTGCAGTAAACCATACACTGTTTCTAATCAACATATTTAAATCAATAGTTTTATATTTCTTCATTGTTTTTAATGTGAATATGTCAGTTGCAATGCTTCATGTGATTGTAGTTCTTTACCTCAATAAAGTCGTTAAGTCTTGTACCTTTGTCTTTTTGTCTGATTTTCAAATGCAAATGTACATCAAATTAAATTTTTAAAATCCTCACATGAAAAATGAATGGGAGAAATACTTCAGACAAACACAGTTGCATTCAATAGGCTACATTTCCTCTGCATCAATGTTTACATTTTTCCAATTATCACAATGCTAGGGTGTGCTTTATGTGTTTGCTAGGGTGGTTTTGGTGGTTGCCAGGGTCAGGGTCCAAGCCTCGACTCGTTTCACTTGAGAATGCCAATGCGACGGCCATTTATGAGTGCTATTTATTCATATTAAACGTTCAACATTTTAAAAATTTAAACATTTAAAATACTTACAATCTACACAACAGTCTCCGTGTTCACAGCGTCACAGACATTAATATTTTAACTATTTATAAAAGATGAATCACTGTCTGGCCATCTGGGATTTTGGTATGGAGATAAAGGTTATGATTATAATTTTTTGATAGTATTACACCACATTATGTGTGTATTTTAGCACCATTTGTTGTTTTCTTGTGGTATGAGATAGAGCATTTGGACCCGGAAGCGCTGCCGCGTGACGTCAGACTTAGCAACCCTATATTTTGGGGTTTGTTTAAATCGCTACCCATAAGTCAAGTCAAGTCAAGTCACCTTTATTTATATAGCGCTTTTTACAATGCAGATTGTGTCAAAGCAGCTTTACATTGATAACTGGTATATAATTTTGGCTGCACAGCAGCTCTTAAAGAATAGTGTCAATTCAGGCAGATCAAAGCACTGTTGAATATCAAATGTCAAGTGTCCCCAACTAAGCAAGCCAAAGGCGACAGCGGCAAGGAACCCAAACACCAACAGGTGACATCAGATTGCAAACAGGTGGCAAATAGATTTCTGTGTTAAAATGGAGAAAAACCAGGCTTAAAAAAACCCCAGAGAAACCAGGCTTAGTCGGGGGGCCAGTTCTCCTCTGGCAAACAGTGCTTTGTTACGATTCAGGTTGCTATCATATGTCCGATAGGATCGTAACATTCAAAGTATTTATTCCAGTTCAATCCAGTTGAGGATCGTATTCATCACACCGGTATGGACGGTTTGTTGAGGAGCTGTGCCACTGGTTGTCGTGTCGATGAGGCCTTCACAATGGATGATCTGAATGCTGATACTTCAGGGCTGCGTTGTGGTCGTGTCAAGGCTAATACGTGTAATATTAGCGTAGATGCCATTCTTCTTCTGATGTAACGAGTACATCTGGTGTTATAGGAAGTGTTCCCGGTTCCGGCTGACCTAATTTATGCAGCCTAATAATCCTTTAACGGATTTGAAAATATAAATTGATAATGTGTTATGTGTATGCCAGGTTAAAGAGATGCGTTTTTAGTCTAGATTTAAACTGACAGAGTGTGTCTGCTTCCCGAACAATGCTAGAAAGATTGTTCAAGAGTTTAGGTGCCAAATAGGAGAAGGATCTACCACCTGCGGTTGATTTTGATATTCTAGGTATTATCAGCTGGCCTGAATTCTGAGATCGCAATAGACGTGAAGGACTATAATGCATTAAGAGCTCGCTCAGGTACTGGGGAGCTAAACCATTTAGTGCTTTGTAAGTAATTAGCAAGATTTTAGAATCTATACGATGTTTAACAGGAAGCCAATGCAGTGTTGACAGAACTGAGCTAATATGGTCATACTTCCTAGTTCTAGTAAGAACTCTAGCTGTAGTTTATTTATCAAGCGAGGGGAACAACCACCTAGTAGAGCGTTACAGTAATCTAGCCTTGAGGTCATGAACGCATGAATTAACTGTTCTGCATTTTTCATTGAGAGCATATGTCGTAGTTTAGATATATTTTTAAAATGGAAGAATGCGGTTTTACAGATGCTAGAAACATGGCCTTCAAATGAAAGATTGGTATCAAAGAGCACACCCAGGTTCCTAACTGATGACGAAGACTTAACAGAGCAGCCATCAAGTGTTAGACAGTATTCTAGGTTATTACGTGAAGAAGGTTTTGGTCCAAAAATTAGAATCTCTGTTTTTTCTGAATTTAGTAGTAGGAAATTACTGGTCATCCAATTATTTTATATCAGCTATGCATTCTGTTAATTTTGTGAATTGGTAAGTTTCGTCATGGCGCGAAGAAATATAGAGCTGAGTATCATCAGCGTAACAGTGAAAACTAACGACATGCTTCCTAATGATATCTCCCAAGGGTAGCATGTACAGAGTGAAAAGCAATGGTCCTAGTACTGAGCCTTGCGGTACTCCATATTGAACTTGTGATCGATATGACCTCTCTTCGTTTACTACTACAAACTGATAACGGTCAGATAAGTATGATTTGAACCATGAAAATACAATTCCACTAATGCCAACATAATTTTCGAGTCTATTTAAAAGAATGTTGTGATCAATAGTGTCAAATGCAGCATCTAGTCAAATGCATCTAGTAATACTAATAGAGAGATACAACCATGGTCTGATGATAAGAGCAAATCATTTGTAACTCTAATGAGAGCAGTCTCAGTACTATGGTACGGTCTAAAACCTGACTGGAAATCCTCACAGATACTATTTCTTTCTAAAAAGGAACATAGTTGTGATAATTCTGCCTTTTCTAGTATTTTTGACAGAAAAGTGAGATTTGAGATCGGCCTGTAATTGACAAATTCTCTAGGATCAAGTTGTTTCTGTCAAACACAGCACATCTAGATTATTGTCTGTGATAATATAATTTACAATAAGTGCTTTTGAAGAAAGGGATCTAATATTTAACAACCCAAGCTTTATCATTTGTTTATCATTATTATCTCTATTTTTTATTTGTTGAACATAAATTAAATTTTTACCATTAAATGGGTTTGGAAGTTTTTACTAATTCGGGGTACAGACACAGTCTCTATGTGATAATATCTAGGTGTAAGAGTTTCTATGTGTTGGGAATTATCTGACTTCTGTAATGTGAGGCAGCTAGCAGACGGTCGGTTTAGCCAGTCTGTCTGCTTCCTGACCTGGACCCCAGTTTGTCATGTTTTAGTTCTAAGACTATGTGCCATATTACTAGAGAGAAAAGTAGCACCATCCCGGGAGGGATGAATACCATCTCTTTTCAACAGGTCAGGTCTGCCCCAAAAACTTTTCCAATTGTCTATGAAACCTATATTATTCTGCGGACACCACTTAGACAGCCAGCCATTGATTGATGATAATCTGCTAACTATCTCATCACTCCGACGAACAGGAAGGGGACCAGAGCAAATTACTTCTTCTGACATTGTACTTGCGAGTTCACACACCTCTTTAATGTTAATTTTAGTGATCTCTGACTGGCGAAGTCGAACATCATTAGTGCCAACGTGAATAATAATTTTAGAGTATTTACGATTAGCATTAGCCAGCACTTTTAAATTTGCTTTGATGTCAGGTGCTCTGGCTCCCGGCAAACATGTGACTATGGTGGCTGGTGTCTCTATTTTCACGTTCTGTGTAATAGAATCGCCAATAACTAGGGCACTTTCGGTTGGTGCGTCACTGAGTGGGGAGAACCTGTTTGATGTTCTTATTGGCTAGGCCGCCTCACCGTTACCCAAGTGCCCTGCTGCGCGGGCTCTACAGCCGGAACTGAACAATGTACAGAGAGCTATACAGAACATGTGGCAAATGGAACACGACACAATACTCGGAGAGGATGACATGACTCACCGTGTTTGTAGACTGATCCAAGTTACCACAGCTGTTTGATGAACGCGTTGAAAAAGGAGCGCGCGAGAGACTGATGGCAAGTTAACAAGCTAGCGAGATGCAAACGGGTTGTAACAGCGATTTAGATTCAAAGATTACAAGCTAGCGACGTCAGATTAATGTGGTAGGCAATATTATATAAGGTAATGATAATATAAGCAACAATGAACGAAAGTAAGAGATTCAAAACAAAGCTATACGGAGTTACAGACGCAAACCACTCTGAGCAGCGAGGCAGACAGGAGCAATCGACCGCAAGACAGGAGCCAGAAAAGTATAGAAAAGTTTATGAAAAGTTTATGAAAAGTTTATGAAAGTGTCACTCCAAAATACAATAGCAAAATATATAAAAAGTATGAGCAATAGTGAGAGTGGTGATTGCTAAAGTCGCAATAGTTGCTACCAAATTGTGCACTGCACCATCTCTTTGACCTTGCTCATCTCGGGTCAAAAAAAAAAGTGTTTGTCCTTCAAGCGCTTTGGAGCATGTTTCTGCATCTGGTGCTCAAATATGTGTCTCATGCTGTCTTGGTTTGGCACTGGGGTTATGTGGGTAAGACTCGCTCTGAGACGTCTATTCAAGTATGCAGTGTCAGAACTGGTAGATAAAATACTGTGACACACCAAGCTGACGGTCGGCCATTGGCCAATATCAGGATGTCGTTGAGCATCTGTCAGCTCAGTTTTTGCGGTGTGTTCCACACTGTCGGCATAAGCCGTTGCCAGTTTTTTGGCTGATTTAGCATGTTGAATTGCCGTCTGGCAGTCGGTGAGACTCTAGCAAACTAGTGCACAAGAAGAATAGCAAAAGTTATTTAAGAGATAAGAGTGCACACAGAGAAGGCTGTTCTAATTTTACATCTTCATCTTACATTAGCCTTCTAATACATTAATATTTTCATAACTACATGGCCGTCTGGAATGAAGAAAGTGAAGACCAACTGATCAACATGATTCATTAATGGTAAGCAAGCACTGCTTTTGTTTATGGTTTGTATATTTGCAATCCTATTTTCGGTTTCCCTTTGTGAATGATGAACATAGACTACTACCACCTGCTAATAGAGGCAGTTATTTCCTCTCTTGCAGGCGCAGAACATACTTGCTATTTGGCCATTAGCTGCAGTCTATATGGTATATTTAAGCACAACCTTTTGTTTTTGCATCTTTGAAGCAGTAAGTGCTACTAATGGAGCCACCATGCTATCCTAAATTGTAAAATTACTTAAGGAAAACATCTGACCAAGTTAGTTCCTCATGAGCATTCTTTTCAAACCTAAAATGACAAATGAAACACCTTACGGCCCCAAAGACATGTGACGGCCAAGTCCACAATCAATTTGTACAGGTAAGTATGAATCAAAAGTTCTGGTATGTGCTATAAATTATGGATGGCCACAGAATAATGTTACTTCAACGCACACCAGAATAGTTCAGTACATTGAGTCCAATGAGTCAGCATACATGCGAGTGAGTCCTCAGTACATTTGGATGATTCTGATTCTATAATCTTGATTGATGTGACTGGACCTAGTCTTCAGAGACTCAAACTGCAGCACTGAGATAGTATTGCAGATAGTATGCATGGAAACTTCTAAACCCTGTATTTCACCTAATTAAAGGAGAGCTTAGTCTGTGTGTAAAATGCCCATGAGACCCTCGTTAAGAAAAAAATGAGGGAAAATTCTGGGTTTGGATATCTGAATATGAGTGCCATTGACGTAGTATAAGCAAAATTGCATGCAATTGAATAATTTCTCGATGATCCGCTTTCAAACAATTACAGACCTCAGATCCCACAGAGAATTTTAAATGTACATGTTAGATGAAATTCTGATGTCAAGAAATAAGTAATCACCCCTAAAACCACACTTTAAATTAGACTTTGGAGCATTTTATAAACTGCGGTTTGTCTTCAATAGTTTGCAGGGCTGTGAAATGCCGTGTGAATGCGACACTTAAGGTGATTTATGTTCCACTTCTTCTTTGTCCCGGCAGCTGAGTTTCCACACAGTTAAGTGTCTCCCAGTAACCACAAAGTAAACTGGCTTTGTTTGACTATTCTTTTGTTTTGTTTTTTGTTTTTTTTGTTTTATTACTACAGTGTACCCGCAAACCTCTTTGTTTTGTCTTGTCTTTCTGCTTGTGTACAGGCACAATAATGAACATTCTCAGCTTGGTGAATCATTTATGAAACTTTTCACTCCAGTCACAAAGTCGAGAAAGTTCTGCCGATAAACTTGTTAACCACAGGACATTTTCAAGGCATGTCAATGAACTTCTAATGAATAAACCCACATTGTATTTTGTATTTCTGTAATCGTTTCCGTAATCAGGATGAGGGGTGAATGTTATTTGCGGTGTTTTGGTTTTCTCCGGCCTGGCGACGGGAGAATTGAGGTTGAGGCTCATCATTGCTTCCCAGTGGAACTCCCGGCCAGACGCTAATGAAAACCTTCCCTCTCCATTTAACAGCTCATAGATAAAAAAGTGGAACTCGAGAGGGATAGAGACAGTGCCAAACTTCCTATCTCGCCCTCTCAGATTTATTCTTCCACTTCGTGGAACAGGGTTCTTGCCTGATGTTTTAGGTTTGCCATTAAGGGTAAAGCTGTAACAATATTCATGTGGTTCAAACTGATTCTTAACTATTACTATAACTAAACCCAATAGGGGTAGCATCCACATCTGGTTGAATCACTCAGGGGTGGGCCGTAGTTCTTGGCTAGTGTGGCGGCACAGACAGGTGATAATGAGGAGGTTGTTTGCTTTTACAGTAGGGCCGATGTGGGCCCCATGCAGCGGGCACAAGGACAGCGTAGGACTACCGATGGGGCAGCAAGGGAGTGATTAAGTTTTTAGGGAGCTAGCGGGCAGATATGGGGGTTAGAGGCTAAAGAGAGGGGATTTATTAGGGCTGTAAATTACAGTCAGACGGCTTCCTCTTTCTCCTCCGGAGCTCCCTCCCTGCTTCCTTTCCTCTCGCCCTCCCTAGCTTCTCCACAAAGTCCTCATAGTTCCTAAACCTCTCCCCAAGTTTTAAGGGGCAGTAGAGACAGAACCGTCCAGGCTCAAAGGTGTCTTTGTGCACAAGAAACTAAGAGAAAGAGGCCGGATGAAAGATGGATACGAGAAAGAGAGTCAATCATTTGCATTGACAGATTATTATGACCTTTGTGAATGTCATTAACACTTCATTCAAACAATCAGGCTTTGTCAGGGGTTGACTCATCTCCTAACTGACCACTAGGGTGAACTTGTGTTAGCGGAGGAGATGGAATATACTGCATGCTGGTTTTAGGGGGGAAAAACTTTGGAAACCCCCCTACATCCAGTGAACATCATCTTTTCATTCATTAGCTGGACAATATTCCAGTAGCCTTAGTAAACTACACAAGCTGACTTTAACTGCATCCGGACATTTATTTGGTCCAATAAATCAGAATATTCCATACTCCCTTGCCTGAATCCTGAATAAGCACACTATTTCACCTTCAACAGAAAAGCACTGTTGCATACTGCAAATGCTCCCCTTTTGAATGGTGATAATTGTGGATAAATTCAAAAGCGCTTTCTAACTATTCTGTCTCTCATACGTGGCATTGGAAAGTTTGATTTATTTTATTGAATTGGTTCATTCAGGTGTTCATATACTCTAAATGAACACTGACTCATAATTCTAAAAAACAATTCATCAAATTGAGTCTCTGTGCACCGTTTTAATACAAAATAATATTTAGTTAAATGCAACTGTTCATAATTATGGAAAATGCCTCTGATTAAATTAGAAATTATATTATTCAGCAGCTAGATCCAGTCCTCTATCCAGTCTGATTGGCCAAGCAGCAAAATTTTACTGATATTTTATATAACAGTACTGGGATGCTTTACTGTTTGTATTATAGCATTTGTTTTCATGGTATGCTAGACCAGAATATGTGAGCGTACATGTGCAGATTGAAAGCAGAGCGAATTGTGTAATTTTGCCTGCATCCAGGAGAAATATACAAATTAACTGGCTAATTTTCATCTGAAACATAAGTTACTTGATATTATAGGGATAGTTTCATTTTTTTCAAAAAATGAAAATTCTGTCATCATCTGCTCAACCTGATGTCATTTCAAACCCATAAGACTTTTGTTCATCACCAACACAAATGAAGATTTGTGTCTCACAAAAGAGACACAATCACTTTATATGATGAACAGATTTAATTTAGGCTTTTATAAACATTGATCAATGCACACACATAGAGCACATCAAATATTGTAAACAGAAGCTCAAATGTGCTTGGATCTCACATGTCAGTCAATCATGTTTGAGCTTCCATTTACCATATTTGATGTGCTCTTTGTATGTGCATTGTTTTTTTGTTTTGCTTTTTAGTCCATATGCAATCAATCAGTCATTTGTAATGTAATGAAAGTAAATGATGACTGTTGTTGACAGTAGAACTACTTCAAATTGTGAGTAGCTTGTAGCTTGAACACTGATTCAGTTGTTTTAAAGTTGCACTCATGCTCACTCCTGTACAACCATCTAAACTCAGAGCATCTCATGGAATCGCTAAAACACAGGAAACTCTTCAGGGTTATTTTTGGTTCAGACGTTCGGGGAAGATCGTGATGTGGGCAGAACGGTGAAATAGAGGGTGCTGCACAACGAGTGTTTTGTAGCTTTTACACACAACAAGAGGGAGCTTTATGTTTAGAGTGAACGGTCAGCTGGACGAAGCAGGAACAGGGCGATTTATAAGGTTATATCCCATCTACTCACACCAGGCATTTCTCACTCCTTCAGCTGAGTGACTGGATACAAGTCTCAACGAAGACCATCTCACTTCAATGTCAGTTTGTATGAGCAAAGTTATATTTAATGTGGACCCATTACTGAAAAGACACTGGGAGAATATGTTCAGAGATCCTGAATGCAGCTCTAGTACAGGATAGAAACTGCCATCTAAGAGTCCCAGCTGTGTGGTTTGGTGTAGAGGAGTGGTGACAGCAAGATTTCAGCTATTTTTTCTTGGCCCACCAAAAGACTCTCATAGCATCCCCCCAAAATAGCTATTTTGTGCCCATATAGCACCAAAGTCTGAGTTGACTGGTAGCATGTTAAGGCAGAATTCATATTCTGTTATTGTTGGCTCTCAAATAAAATACAGCACCATCTCGACTCTATAAAACGGGTGGGACTTTAACAGTTATAAACTCTACTCACAATAAATGTGCTATTTTGGTCTTTGAGTGAACCACTAAAATCTGCAGCTCAGGGTATTTGATGTCACATCTGTTTTCGCCCACAAAAACAAACTGAAGTTGTGTCATGTAGTCACAAATTTGAATTTATTTTTATCCTAAATAATTGGGACTTTTCTTAGTCCTAGAAATGCTTGTAACATGAATCACATCACTTTTGGCAAGATTCAAAAACACTGTTTTTCATCGTACAACTATTCTTACTGTCAAAGAAACAATTGATCTGCACAAGACAAGAAATTCATTTGAAAAACGACCTGTATTAGTTCTAAAATACACAAAAGAGCATAAATACTCCCCATAGACCTAATACCCCTGTTTCTGGGCATAAATGTCATAATCTAATTGTTTTACAAGCTAAGCTACATAGAAAATTGCCTTCAGCTAAGTTTAAAGCCCAACTTTCAGTAAGACATATATACACTGGTTTAATAGCAGTAAAACACAAAAATCAAATCTACTGTACATTCCTCAGCAGGACGCTAATAGCTCAGTGCAGCCATTATGTCACCGTTAATTCTCAGTGGCCAGGACTGTATGATATGTGAACCTGGTAAGTGATGCTCTCCAGTAGTACAGCATGTTTTATCAAAGGGGGCATGTGTTCCTGTGATCTCTCCCCTCTGGCATTATCACTGCTGTCCCGCTACTTTGCAGCCCCTCTCTGTTGTGCTGTTTTATCAGGGCAGCTAGGGTGGATGGGAGTCTGTGTAGGACGGCTTGGCTCCAAGTGCTAGGCCTGATCTCATGGAGCTATATCAACAGAGATAGTCCTGCAGAGGAGTGGTCGAGAAGATTTTAGAGTGTGTGTGTGAGACAAAGACACCTCTCTTATGGGAAACCAGCACTGAAATAGATTATCGGTTAGCATTGGGTGTTGTTTCCTGTTTAACATCACCCAAAATAAGATTAGACTGGCATAAATGTGTGTACTGTAGAAAACAAGTTACGAATATATAACCATAAAAAGATGGATTATAAAAAAAGGGCAGCTGACGTCAGTATCCTGTAGTGTGACATGCTATATGTCATCACAAAAAAAAAAAAAAAAATGCATTGTTTTTATTATTAGCCATGCAAAATTATATTGTCTCATATTATTTGAAATTGATACAGAGTATTTGTATATCTTGTATAATTAAAAAAAAAGATTTTTTTACACTACAGGACTAATTAAGTAAACTGCAAAACAGCTCAAAAGTTTCATGACAATGCTGGAAATTAAATTTAAACATTTTTGGAAGAAAATTGTCTTTTTCCAAGAAAAAAAAAACTGTTCTCTTGCTAAGGCTAGCTTCACAGCTAGCAATTTACGTATGATAATGACACAACATAAAAATAAATAAATAAATAAATAAATAAAATTTCACAGGTTTTGCTAAATCTGACAGAAATTGATTGGAAATTACACAATTAAAATATTTGAAAACAAATCTTATTAGTGGCAAAATTGTATGTTGTGGTGGCAATGACCAATAATAACAATAATAATAATAAATTATGATACATCTATCTATCTATCTATTCATTCATTCATTCATTCATTTTCATTTTCATTGTCAGCTATACCCAAATATGTACCTGGTTTCAAGAGGAAAGGTATGGTCAGTCACTCTCAATTTTTTTTTTTTTTTTTATTTAGCTTGGGGTGGCCAAAAGGGAAATCTGATTACATACTTTGAGGTCTGATATAATCTTTATTCTCCTTTTAATGGGTGACACAGACTGAGCAGTGGGAGAAAAAGGGGTCAGTATGAAAATGGCCAGATGGGAAAGCTAAGGCTTATCGCTGGCCTTCCCAACAAGATAAGCTGCAGTATGTCCACTCACCTTCTTCCCTGTGGCAGAACCTCAGGGGGGCAGATAAGGGGGTCTTTGATGCATGAAAGGGGGTGAGGACAAGGTAGGAGGGCAGAAAGACATACAGAGGATGAGAAAAAAAAGTCCTCTAATCTTTTAATTAAGTTTGCAGAATAGAATGTTGGTGTCAGAGTAAATGCCACTGTAAAGTTCACTCTATACTATAAACAGTCAGATGATTAGGATAATTCAGGTAACTTTGATTTCACAGATTAACTGTTCTTAAGTTAATTACCTTTTCTAATGACAGCATGCTTAATCTGCTTTTGAATGCCCTGGCACCACAGTTTTGGTGTCTTTTTGGATTCAGATTTTAGTTTTAGTAGTCATATCAAGTATTAACTAATTCAACCTAATATCATTTCAAAATATAGCAAGAATTAGTCACTGTGTAGTCCAAAAACCAAAAAGAAAGAAAAAAAAAGAAAAATGAATTCATTACCAGGGTGACCCCAAAAGGACTATTAGACAGCTGCAGTTCATGCATAATATATATAATGAATTAATTGTATTTAATACTTTACTAAAAATTTACTAAAAAATACAGAAAATTTATACTTTACTATCTTTATATATATATATATGTGTGTGTGTGTGTGTGTGTGTGTGCGCGTTTTTGTGAATATCAGGACACAAATTTGTATAATGACATGGGTATGACATAGGTATTACAAGGAGAGGGTGACTTATGAGGACATTACCCCATGTCCCCATTTTTCAAAAGGCTTATAAATCATACAGAGTGAGTTTTTTTTTTTTTTGAGAGAGAGAGTAAAAATGTGCACAGTTTCCTGTGATGGGTAGGTTTAGGTGTAGGGGTAGTGTAGGGTGATAGAAAATACGGTTTGTACAGTATAAAAGCCATTACGCCTATGGAATGTCCCCACAATTCACAAAAACAAACCTGTGTGTGTGTGTGTGTGTGTGTGCAGAGGAATGAAAGATTAGGGTCACAGACTGTGTGTAGGCAAAGAGGTGTGGGGAGTACATTTTTTACAGCAGCGCCACACCAGAGTGTCGGAGGCAACCGGCAGCCTGTCTGTCTCCATCTCTCCTGCTTAATTAGAAACACAACTGCGATATGGGCCGCTGCCGAACAAAGACACAGTCAAAGCCCTGTCGATGATGCAAAGTACACCAGAACCTCCCTGTTACAGTGCATAAAGTGCTATCTCAAGGCCTGGAAGACAACCTTCACACTGTCCTAGAATGAGCTATCTATGACCTGGCCCTACAAGGTACCCAGCGGAGATAGGCCTCTGCTTTTATCTGTCAATGTCATTTCTATGGCAAAGGAGAATCGGATTAAGGCTTTTTGGACAGTGTTATCCATAGCAGTGGGATAGGATGTTAGATAAACAGGAGACGAGGAGGATAAAACAACACTGGGGAGGCGGTGTGGTTTAATGAGAGTCTTACAAAAGGAGCCCTTATATCCTTCACTGGGTTTTGCTGTGGTCAATCAGCCAGACCCCTAAAGATAAAAGTCCTAAATTCCCATGACCTGAACTGTATAAATCCCATGTCTCAGTTTACTGATTTTGGCTATAAGGAATTGCAAGTAACTCATTGAATTAAACATGACATTTTTAAGTTGAAAGACTGAAATATTATTTTCTTGTAAAACTTACTCCTTAAAAAGACTTCTTAAATGCTTAATCTTTCTTAAAAACTTAATCTTTGTTTTGTTTACAACTTAAATATATCTGTCCAGAGGAAGATGTTATTGCTCAGAGGTTGCTTTTTCATTGCTCACAAGACTTAATGGAGTTTTCAATTATCTTTCTGTAAAGTGTCAACTTTGTCTCTGAAGATTCTATAAAATGCCCTTGGAAGAATTTGATGAAAAATGTTTGAGTTCATATTGAGACGTCTGACTTTGATGTCTGGGCAAATCTGAGCACAGTTTGAGACATTAGTGAGATCTCTTTTGAAACTCTAGAGGAGAAAAATCTGAGAAGCAGAAGACTTAAAGGGTTAGTTCACCCAAAAATGAAAATAATGTCATTTATTACTCACCCTCATGTCGTTCTATACCTGCAAGACATTCGTTCATCTTCGGAACACAAATTAAGATATTTTTTTTTTAAATCACGTGACTTTGGCGCTCCGAACCACTGATTTGATTCGTAAAGCTCCGAAGCTTGATGAAGCAGTGTTTTGAAATCGGCCGTCACTAGATATTGTTAAAAAAGTTTTTTTTTTTTTTTTTAGGCGCACAAAAAATATTCTCATCACTTTATAATATTAAGGTAGAACAACCGTACTCACATGAACTGATTTAAATATGTTTTTAGTACCTTTATGGATCTTGAGAGAGGAAGTACCATTGCTGGCAATGCAGGCCTCACGGAGCCATCGGATTTCATCAAAAATATCTTAATTTGTGTTCCGAAGATGAACAAAGTTCTTACGGGTGTGGAACGACCTGAGGGTGAGTAACAAATGACATTATTTTCATTTTTTGGGTGAACTAACACTTTAAGCAAAAGTCTTTATCTCACTGGTGTCTTGAAGACACAACAGAGCTAATGAGATCTCATTTGTGATTTCTATTTCCCTCTGGTGAAGATGCCACGATAAAATAACAATACAACTCCATTGACCATAGTGGAAGGTTGTTGATTGGAAGTCGCTATAGAGAACCACCAATTCTGGTGGTATAGAGAACCACCAATTCTGTCATAATACTCATCCTAATGTCATTCCAAACCTGTATGATTTTTCTATCTTCTGTGGAGCATAAAGGATGATATTTTGAAGAATGATGGTAACTAAACAGTTTCACACTGGCTTCAATTACATGAAAGTCAAAGGAAACCAAAACTGTTACCAACATTCTTCAAAGTATCTTCTTTGTGTTCCACAGAAGAAATAAAGCCATACAGGTTTGGAACGACATGGGGGTGAGTAAATGATGACAGAATATCCCTTTAAGTAAATCATTCAAAGAATTTAGTTTGCCAATGATCATTAGAAATCTTCCTGTTTTTGGACATGGATTATGGTTAAATGTGTTTATTGTTTTATAGTATTGCTCTCGTACAGTCAGGAAAGTGCTATAAACTTTTAATGATGTCCATAGTGCAAAGGAAGTATTTAAGAAATCTTTTTACAATTTAAGAGGAGCAAACAGAAGCATGTGATACCATTAGCCACTTGACTCAAAGTTTATGGTTCCAGTGTGTTACAAAATGCTACATTTTGATATAAACCTAGTCTTGTTCTTGCATGATCTAGGGTTCATAGAAAAAAAAATCATAACATTTGACTTTTTCAGAGCATTATAAACAATTCCAAAAACCATCTGCTTCTGCAGTGACTCGGCTTTCTTTCATCATTGCTCAACATGAGATGATTCCCAGCCTGTGCAGACTGGCAGAAGATGAGCTTTGCGTCAGTCTCAGAGATAAGTTCAAGAGCCAGGACATGTGTTAAGTACGAAGCACTTGTTGTATTTCCTGTTTGGCTACATCCTGTCTCGGATCAGATGATCTTTCGCTGTTCCACTTTTATGTCTGATCTCCTGTCCTCACCGGTCTGCGTATTCCAATCCTCTCTCTCAACCCTTGACCAACCTTTTGCCCCTGTCGCCCCCCCTAAAATCCCGTCACCCCTCACCCAACCAAACAGGAAAAATAAACTTGACCCTACAGATAGTTAGCAGTTCCTGTGGAGAACTGACCCCCTGAATACGCCGTCTCACCCCCCTCCCAAAGCCTGAGTCCGCGTCTCTTGGTTGCTGCATTCTTCATCCCTCTGATCAGCGCTGAATGTTTACCCAGGTGGAGGGGTCAGATCTCTGCTGGGCTTCAGGGAGTGGATGCCCGGTCAATCTCTCACTTTCTCATTCATCTATCTTTCTCTCTATCTATCTCCCTCCTAGGCTGATGATTCCTAAGAGATGCTCTCTTGTGACCTCGCTCTTATCTAGTGAAAGGGTCATATCAGAAAGGCCATTTGCTTGGAGATATCAAAGCTCTGGGATGTCTCTGTCTTTATCTGTGCTCATCATCTACATCTAAGAGCATTTTAAGCTAATGTTTTCAAGACTTACAATTTACATGTATAACTATACATACAAATATTTATATGAACTTAAAGGGTTAGTTCACCCAAAAAATGATGTCATTAATTACTGTCGTTCCACACCCGTAAGACCTTCGTTCATCTTCGGAACACAAATTAAGATATTTTTCATAAAATCCGATGGCTCAGTGAGGCCTCCATTGACAGCAAGATAATTAACACTTTTAAATGCCCAGAAAGACATATTTAAAACAGTTCATGTGACTACAGTCGTTCAACCTTAATGTTATGAAGCAACAAGAATACTTTTTGTGCGTATATCAAACTGCCAAAGTCACGTGATTTCAGTAAACGAGGCTTCGTTACGCCATAAGTGTTTTGAAACGTTTTGAAATTTCAATGGTTCACCACTGGGGGGCGATGTCACTGAAATCAGTGACTTTGGCAGTTTGATACATGTTCCAAACCACTGATTTGAAACAAAAGATTTGTAAAGCTTCGAAGCTTCAAGTTTTCAGATCGCCCATCACTAGAAATTGTTGAATAAAGTTGTTATTTTGTTTTTTTAGGGCACAAAACGTATTCTCGTCACTTCATAACATTCAAGTTGAACCACTGTTGTCACATGAACTGTTTTTAATATGTCTTTAGTACCTCTGAAAGTGTAAATTAACTTGCTGTCAATGGAGGCCTCCACTGAGCCATCGGATTTTATCAAAAATATCTTAATTTGTGTTCTGAAGATGAACAAAGGTCTTACAGGTGTGGAACGACATAAGGGTGAGTAATTAATGACATCATTTTCATTTCTGGGTGAACTAACCCTTTAAGGAGCTATATAATTGGTCTGACACACATTGGTGTTTGTAACTTTAATAAAAAAAAAGTAAAACTTCATTAATTATACGTTACCTTGTACCACTGTACCATGAAAAACTATATGGACAAATACATGTAATTTTACTGTAAATAATGTATCTATTAATCTATTATAATCTATTATAAGACAGTAGAAATACTTTTACATTAAAATAGTTTACATTAAAAATATGTTCCAGTTAAAAGTGAGTAATTAAATAATTTAAACAGTAAAAGTACATTCCTTGTAGTCTGTGTGACACATAACATTTGGCAATATTTTATTTAAATAGCTGTTTTATAATCAGTTATGTATGTTTTTATGTTACATTTATGTTACTTAAATGTTGTTTAATTAATGGTTTGTAATGCCTGAATCATTATACCATATATTTACAGTGATGTTTTTTTTTTTTACTGAATATAGTCAGCTGTTATCATAAAGTTTTTGCTAAATTGACAAAACAAACATTCTAGTGTAAATTTAAATATTACAGATTAAAAAAACAGATTAAGCCTCTTTCAGTAATGATTTCAGTTTTTTCAAATAACATAAATCTAATATTATTGCAGTTTCTGGGTGTTTCAGCTGAATGCAACAGCATTATTAACTATTAAATCCTGGCACATTCCTCAAGCATTATTACAGTGGGAGGAGACTGGTTTCAGCTCAAATCTGTTTCTATTTTAATCACTGCACTTGGTTAAAGGAAGGTTGAAAGTTTGTGCAAAAATGGAAAATGAGGTGGGAACATATAAGAAAGGATACCTGAACCAGAAGAAAATATGGAGAGCGAGAGAAAAATGGAGGCAGGGAGAGAAAGCGTGACCTGAGAGAGGTGAGAGGTTGTGGGTAATGATGCACTTATACGAAACTCATCAATCCAGCGTATGTGAGTCCATGTGTGCATCACTGGCATGCTGGGAAACCAAGGTCTTCCCACACTCCCCCATGAAAACCAATGCTGGACAAGACAAGTCAGCACTATCAAACTCTACAGACTGTGACTGAGGACAAATACACCGGCACTCCCATTCCAGATTATTAACTCATCAATCTGAGCTCTCAGCACAAGGCCCGACGCGTCCACAGCTGGTTAAAGGAGAAATATCTCCAGCAACTTTGAAATGTCAGTCTGTAATATGCATATTCTGATCTTTTCTTTTTTTTAAGGTCAAGTTTTAACCTTGCATGCTCAACAACAGCGCCCAAAAATGCACCTACACCCCCCGTTGAGAGATCTTAATATAAGAAAACATGGCTGACATTTGGAATTTCTATGAACTGTCCCATAAAACCTCTTTGAAGTTGATACTATCAGAAGTGAGAAAGATCTTAAATGTGATATCATCGCAAAGATTCAGTATTTAAGTGCCAAACTATCCCAGATCTATTGATACACGTGTTGTTCCAACCGCTTCCAAGTAGTTGATATATTTAGCATGAGTGTGGAGTTCAAGATATAACCACAGTTTTACAATAAGGGAGGACGAGGTAAGATAATGATGAACGTTCTCCATAATAACTAACGTAATAACACCCAAACATAAATAAGGGCACTTCTTGACATGAATTACAAGAAAATTCATCCACTGAGATCTCCCCGTGGAGAACATGATGACACTGAACGTGTGTTATGTATTGGAAGCGCGAGGTATGTGTGTGTTTAGCGCAGCTTTTTCCCGAGCCCGCAGTTCCGGCAGAAGGAACGAGAAAGAAAAACAGCCCTGTGTCTTGTTGCCGGACTGGAGTGGAGCACAGAACACATGGTCCCAATTTCACGGCTGTGGATAGAGAAGTGCGGGCGGATGCGGGGGCAGGAACAAGCATGCAATCTGCAGGCATTAATACCTCAGTAATAGTCACATTCGCTTAAAACCAGGAAACAGTTTTTTCTTTCTTCCACACACATACATTCACTCTCTCTCTCTAAGTGGCTGTGGTGCAGCAGATTGTGCTAAACAAATAGAATGCTGAGAGACGGGCCCATGTCCTGTTTCCTGTGCGTACCTGCAGTCTTAATGAGTGCCGTTACAGTAAACCGGACATGTGCTTAGGACTCGCACGCGTCTGGCCCGGCAGGCCAGAACAGGAAACGGCGGAGGGGCTCGTCAGCCTTCCTGTATTCCCAACTGCACGGGCTGCTCTGGGGAAGTTGACGGACAACTTGAATTTCCAAACTGCGGTCTCTGAGACCAGTGTGTAATTACCGGACAGGAAGCTGCTTTTACCCGGGTTTTTTTTCCCTGCTGGTGTAACCGCAGCGCCCAGCCTGGCCTGCGTCGTGCGCGTAAAAATGGATTTAAAGGAGGTCAAATGACAGGATATGATAAGGGCTTTAGTGCCTGTGAGGGTTTTTAATAAAATCCAAGCCAGAGCTTTGAACCGTGTCGCAATTAAAACCTATCAATGACTCTCAAATGGCCCCGGGTCCCTCTATGGCTTCTGTGTAGTATTATGAAAAGCACGTGGATAAGTCATGACTTCTGGGTAGAAAACACTTCAACTGGGCAGATGTAAACAATACAGCAGGCCTGGTTCCAGGACTGCGTGACTGGGGGGGCATTTTGAAAACTTGGTGGGGCAGCATTATCTTGCAATTATTGACAGTGCTTTGTAGTAACTGACTTTATGTAGTCTGTATTACGTAATCCAATTCCAAAAATTAAGTACTTGTAATTAGATTATATTACGTTTTAGAAAAATCCTTGTAATCAGTTACTTTTTGATTATATGTTATTCACACAATGGCAGTAAATCATTCATAATTTTCATTTTTATTATTTCATAATTATTTATTTTAATTTAAACATTTTTTTTATTTATAAAATTATTAGCTTTTCATTAAACTCAAAAAACCCCTGCAGCTTCTTCACGAACCCCAGTTTGGGAAACCCTGACGTAATATAATATTTAATGCACTTCATTCTGTTAATAACAAAGAATGGAATATATTTTCTTTCTCTTTGTATTTTTATATCAATATGATACAAGATTATCCTATTCAAATCAATGTGATAAATGAGTTAGGTCAATAAAAAGTGCTAAGCATGTCTGTGATGGAGTGCGATACAGAACATGTACATTTGCTAACATGAATGCTGAGAACATGTATGTTTGCAATAAATATGTATAGGCTACTGCTGAAAATGGACCAGCATAAGATCAGCATGGACCAGCATAGGACCAGCATAGGACCAGCACTTGACCAGCATAAACCAGCTCAAACCAGCATACCAGCTCCAAAACCTACCTTAACCAGCATATGCTGGTTTTTTCAGCAGCATGTTTACTAACATGAAGGCTAAGAACATGTATATTTGCAAACATGAATGCTAAGAACATGTATGTTGGCTAACATGTTTGCAATGAACACGTTTTGCTAACAGCTTGCTAAAAACATGTACTTTGGCTAACATGTACATTTGTTAACTTGTATACAAAGAACAGGCACATTTAATAACATGAATGCTAACCTGGATTGTGTCAGCTTCTTTAAAATCTTGCAAAGAGTTTATTACACTGAAATTTGAGGCAAGTAAGCCATCACTGGTCATTTTAGTATGTGCATTCTAGATTTCTGTCTGGACCTTTTATTGCTATAGTACATAAAGGCAACTGTTAGTCAGAGCTGTAAAGCAAGGCGCTGCCAGTTTAGCGTAGCATATGAGAGGAGCCTCGAGTTTCAAAGAGGTCAGATAAGCTTGTCGAATGAGGTGCACACGAGGTTTTGTTTGATCCTCAAACATCACTACAAATATCAAAGCTACTGCCCACCCCTGCAATTTAGAGCCAGAAAGCAAGACTGCATGCATTTTCATCTACAGCCATGAGACACTGTTATTATTCTCAGGTCAAGGCTTTTTACCTGCATCTCTGTGTCATGGAAGTTATTAATTACAGGGGCCAAGCTCAGGATATGGACGTGAATAGGTCTACAGTGAGGCCGTATAAAGGTTACATTGTCCCTAATAAACAACATGTGACCTGGCGAATTGAGAGGAAGTGCATAATGTAATATATTTGCATTACAAAATGTTTTCCTTTAAGTGCTAATGACATTAGCATGAACTGAAAAGGCATGGTTCATGGTTCATCTGCTGATTTTATTTTTCTCAGGTGCAGAAAGTTCAGATCATATGATGCGGACCCCAGATTGGCAGGGTGATGGGTGAGGGCCAGCTTTCACATACGGAGCCCAGTGAGGAGACCCAGCATGGGGGTAATTAAAACAAACTGCCAATGCTTTCTTAGCCTGAGCCAAACAAACGCCGTCAACTGTGGAGCTCCCGAGCGTGATGTTGGTTGCCGGTGCTACAACGAGAGGTGGCAGTTGGGCTAGTGATCGTGAGGACATGACAGACTGTCAGATTCACATGAGACAGCACACAGTATGTTTGCTTAAATGCTCAGACAGAAGCTGTGTCTTCACCTTAAGATGTGTTTGCTCAGCCTTTGGTTCAACATTAATCTTTTTTTCTCACACTCTGCAAGAAAACCATGGCTTTTGTTGAAGGGGGAAGGTTGAAATCTTCCAGAGACACCCTCAACCTGTTCACCACCTAGGTTCAGTTGGACGTCTGGCAGGGTGACAGCGTGGCTGGCATTGTCAACTGTCTGGGCCAGTTATAGGCTAGCTGGAGATGCTAACAGATTGCGTCAGCTTCTTCAGTGATAAGTGCACTAGAATGCTTTCACAAGCTAAAAAAAGCTAAATATATATATATGTAACAAAAAAAAAGGCCTTTGTCCATCATACACCACACAATTTTCTCTGAAATCAGTCAACTCTGATGTCCAAAATCTGCAGACTGTCTATTACTTTCAGCAACTAGCATCGACTCCTCCAGATTGCAAACTGGAGCAAAATCTTGGCACAAAAGTGGTGTACTGTATAATATAGCCCTAACTAGTGAGTAATGTGAAAAAAGGCTAGATTGCTATTTTTTTTTTTGCCATGTATCTTCATTCATTTTAGTCAGCTGGTTCTTTCAGTTGGTTTAGAATAAATCAGAAAGTAGACAAGTCCCTGTGTCCACTACTTTCCTAGAGGGTTGTTTCCATTACATTCATTTTAGTGAATCATTTTGTTTAGACAATCAAAATTAATTGGCTCAAAAAGATTTGAGTCTTTATGTTCACAACATAAGGATCTCCTACAATATCCTTTCTCTCTTTTTATTCATTTTAGTGACTTCATTAAGAATAATAGGTACAAAAAATATGTTTCCCAATGCCCACTACTCTCCAAGAAAGACTTTCTTTTTTCACTGGTTTACTAAATCAGATCATTCAGATGGATTAATATAGCTTGGTTCATAAAGATTCAACTGAGTCCCCATTCACAGCATTGTAGACCAATTTTTTTAAACAAAATTTAAATATTGCCAGAGTATTGTATATATCAAACAGTTTAAATTTTAAACTTTCAAATTTAAAGTTATGTTCACATATTGCGCAATTATACATTTATATTTAAATATTGTAATTTATAAATGTAATGCTGTCATCCTGAGGTCCTAGTTGTTGTTGTTGTTGTGTTTGCCAGATAAATAAATACCAGAAAAATATATTTAAAAATTATTGCACCTAGAAACACACACACACACACACACACACACACAGCTTCACAATTTTCACAGACCCTCCTCAGCCTGAAGCGAAACATGAACAGATAGCAGGAGGCTAACGGTCTCAATCCATCCACACTGTCCCTCATTGTTCAGGCTCTGAGAGGCCATTAGGCTCCATAGAAGGCCGTCAGAGAGGCTCTTTCTCTGTGGATGGAGGGGTGCATTGGTAGAGGACAGCTCTGAGAAGGGCAGCAGTGTCCTGGGCAGCAGGCCTCGGCTTTGATGGGGCCAAGTCAGGCTTTGGCTGCATTCCTCGCATGTCTCCCTGGTTTCCCTCTACCACATTACTACCTCCAGTCTAAACAAACAAGCTGCTCTCGAAGGCCCAAACCCTACTCTAAAATATAGGCCTTCCATTTTTAAAAGCAGGAACACATATTCTTTGTTTCTGTGCCCACAACCAAAGTTGTTCCACATGTCCCTGTTTCTAAGCTCTTGTCACTTGCCACATTTTCTATGGAGATGTTCTCCTCGGATGACGCTGGTGCACTGAAGAGAAAGACTTGCTGTGTAAAGTTGGTGTGACAATAAAATACAAGGCCGCTGAAATTTAATGCACACTAAAAAGATGTTTACTAGATGTATTTTTCCTCTCAAAAGTTCTCAACATTTCCTCCCACTTGGGTTATTATGCCAAGATGGTGTGGCAAATTTCATTTAACAGGAGAAACTGAAATGGGTTTTATAGGCCATCTGGAAAAAATGAATGTATTCACAACTTTGAAAAACAAACTAATTTCTTATAGAGTGAGTGCTAAAACAGAAACATTTAGTTCCACCATCATCAAAACAAAGATAACCACAATGACTTCAGTTTAACTCACAAACAAAAGAGAGAACACAAGAGAGGCGAGATATATTACAATAATGTTTAAAAGAGCCTTTAGAAGAAAAATAGATGCTAAGGCAAAAACAACTTTCATACAATTAAAGTGAAGGTATAATTGTCTATGTGCCTTTTGAAAATATTATATTATATTATATTAAATACAATATTGGGCATATTTCTTAGTGATATCATTAAACCAAACCCTGAGGCAGTTTTGCACAAAGGGGCAATGACTGTGGTTAAATACCCTCTGATTGCTGACTGCAGACCCTGAAAGGAGAGACAAGAGGGGGGAAGCCAATGAATTGTCCCTGTTTTTAGTGGAGACAATGACCTGAAACAAACCTTATGAGTGACATGATGAATAGTGTCATCATGACCAATAGTGTCAGTCTCCAAGGGTAAGGTTGTGAGAATGGTGAGATTGACATTGCCCTTTTGTGCAGGCCTAGAACGTGGTCTTCCCATCATAAAAAACTCTGACCATCAGAAGACAAGCTGCAAAACTGTTTTCAGATCAGCAGCAAAGGAAAACCCACAATTTGAGTAAAATAATTGCTTTTAAGTAATTAATTTAGCAATATCGCAAAAAACATGTTCACCTAAAGACATGTTTGCCTGTAGTAGACTGTACTTCATTAAAATAATGTTTTCATATAATGATTTCAAATTTAATTGACAAAAAACAACAAAAGCTAAGCTGAGCATTACTGACATTATCACCACCTTCTCTAGCAGTACATCTAAAAACTCTGTTGAAAACATACTGCTGTCCAGTGTTGGGGGTAACACATTACAAGTAATGTGAGGTATGTAATCAGATTACTTTTTTCAAGTAACTAGTAAAGTAACACATTACACATAACAAAATATCTGAGTTACTTTTTCAAATAAGTTTTCTTGCTGAAGTAAGAGTGTTGTACTTTCTTCTCCTGCATCCTATTCTTCTGCGATTCAGAATGGCAGCACAGCTGAAAGGTTTGTTTGAGCTGCGCCCTCTACTGTACAGGTGTGAATTTTTGCAATGCTGAAACTGTTTGTTTAAGCGTCCTGAGCAGCCTGCAACAGCAACCAATGGTGTGATTTTGGGGTGGGACTATTTGTTTACCTGACCAATGGCAGACAGGTGGAATGTTCGAGAAAACTTGTTTGAGAACGGTTACATTTACAATAATATTTTTTTGTTTGGTGATGTGGAAATTACACACTTCACTTTATTAAACAACAATTTATTTAACAAATTAAACAAACTACCAATAAGCAAAACTGTCACAGCTACATATTAATTTATGTTTATATTTGGCATAAAACATGTTTGACATAATGAAGATGGATATTTTTCCATCTTCCTTTTTCATTCATTATGAGTTATTATACATGTCATTTTATCTGTCTTCATCTATATTTGCATGCAAATGGCAGCATTTATAGTTAAACAAATAAAGACATTTACATAAAGCTATAGGGTAATGAAATCTTGCTTTGTTTCTTCAGGTTTATTGAGGCCTCTTTTCCTTTTGTTTCTGTCTAACATTCTTACCACCTCCTGTTGACCAGCTTCCGCTCCTATAGCCTTGAGGAACATCTATATTGTCTCTCCGTCTCAATCACACACACACAGTCTCTTTGTCTCTCTGTCCATCAGGTTCCATTCTGAAGCAAGTGGTACTGACATCTATGTCTCTCTCAAACACACACACACACACACACACACACCTGTCACACTCTAGTGGTTTCAAGGAACCGGCTGCAATAAAACTGTCTTAGAGCTCACATATTAATCACTTGTCTTATTTGGGCTTTATGACTAGATCAGATATTACATTATATACATAATATATATTATAATACATATATGATGTATATGTTTATTCAATAATGTAATTTATAAATGAATTCATTAAATTTTGAATTTATAAAAAATATTTATTTATTTAATATTTAAAAATACATTTATTTCAACAAAGTTGTGCCACTGATAATGTGAACTCTTTGTGCAGACGGTCATATGTTCTTGAAGCACAAGATGATCATACTCAAATCACATGACCATCAGGTTTTACACAAACTCGTGGAGTTCGTGCAGCTTGAGTGCTGCTTTTATTACCACAAAATGACAACTTACCAAACAAAGTGAAATATAAAAGTAAATATAAAAGTATGTATTTCAAGGCAAAACGAGTTTGGATTAATCGGTGGGAAGGAAGAGGCTCTCACCAGCATCGGATCGTGACCTGCCCCGGTCCACCCACACCAGCAAGGAGCCCGCTCATCAACAGCTATATGACAGGCCTCATCCCACAGGACCACGATTCAGATTGACATCTCAATGAGGGGGCCGGTGCCAGTCTTTTACAAGCGCCATTTCACGGCTGTGCTCTTTGTCCTCCCCCCCCCCCACTCCACCCTACCGGGTAGAGACCAGCCCTTTCTTTTTTTGGAGCAGAGAGAGCTGCGACGGGCAGATACAGGGAGGGCCTCTCGTCATGCCCCACTGCCCCTCAATCGGTGTCTGAGTCATTGCCCACAAAAACTGGCTTGCTCCATATACCTCATTTTTGCATATGAATGAGCGGCCCATTGTCCGGCCTTAAATGCACATTAAACCTGTCTGGAAACAATCGAGAGGAGGCGCACACTTTTTCCCCCACCTTAATAAACTAATTAATTGGACATATGAGATTTAGGAGAGGAAGAACATCTTGGCACTGTTTATTTCAGTGCTTCCTTAACCAACGGCAAGTGTCTCACATAAAGGAAGGGATGTTTATAGTTCTGCCAAGAGTAGCTCAGTGTCTTTGTACAAAGGCCAAACTAAGACCTCTGGCTTTTGTCTACAGAAGAGGGGTTGAACAGACTCATCCCGCCAGGCAGACCGTTGCCGAGACACCTTCGTCGTGTCTTGCCCCGCAGGTCTGCCCTTTGCTCTGGCCTGGAGAGCAGACATTGGAGATGGGCCGAGCTCAGGCAAACCAGGTCAGCTGAGATCTGAGGGAGAGCAAAGTGCACGTCCAAATAAGAATGATTAGAGATATCAATAGGCATTTCCATTGACTCAAACCATTGATTTGCTCTGGTCAGCTTTCTTGTCAGCCTTGTTTGCCCGTGTTGAGTATTGTCCGTTGACTTCATCCACACGGAATCTCAGAAAATATATTATAATTGATGCAGATGTGTAAAGTTCTACAACCCAAATCCAATCTGATTTAAGGCATAGTTCACCCAGACATGAAAACTTTGTCATCCTTTAGCTGCCCTCTTGTCATTCCAAACTCATATGGCTATCTTTTTTTCTAAGGAACACAAGATATTTTGAAAAATGTTTAAATTGTTTTGTCCATATAGTGAAATCAATGGGGTCCAAAAATTTCAAGCTTCAAAGCTCCAATCAAATCTGAACAGTCATGAACATCAAATGGGACTGTATATGCGTGCATCAACTAAAAGCAAACCTCATTGGTTCTCACATGACATGACGTTTGTCATGTTGCCTTTTTTGATATCAATCTGTTTATCATACAAAGTGATTGTATCAATACAGAAGAAAATACACCATATATGTCCTTTTTGAAGCTTTAATAATATGGACAAAAGCTCAAACATTCTTCAAAAGATCTTCTTTTGTGTTCTGCAGAAGAAAGAAAGCCATATGAGTTTGGAACGACATGAGGGTGAGTAAATGATGACAGAATTTTCACTTTTGGGTGAACAAACCCTTTAAATGAGAGGTTCTGAATTATACGCCTGTCCTTGATGTGCACAAAGACTCAAAGACGGATAGTTGAGACATGGAAAGGGAATACTTCGGATACCCTTCATCTGCATACAAAGCTAAAAGAGGACCAAGACTGAGAACATCTAATCTCTGGTTTTCCTGGACCTTTTCTCAGAGTTAGCGGTTCTGCTAAACTACAGGGACTAAGATGTGAATGTCAAAATAACAGTCCAGACTGGACATATAGAATACAGACAGTTTTTATAAGTGGCTTTGCATTTTAAAATCCAACAAATAGTCATTAGCTCTACATTTTTCACCACCTACAGTGCTAAACTCTACTAAAATCTGCAATTACGCTCTATGAAGAGATTTCTGTAAAGATGTGAATCACCAGAGCCGCTAGTCTCCAGCCAGTTTTTGTGGCGTGCCCCATGTTGGGCTTTGTGTCCTGGCTCTAACTGCTTGGCTCCATCCCATATACAGAGGTCCTTCAGGGCCAGCATCCCAGAGGGGGACTCCATCCCTAGCCTCGAACAGCCGTCATCAGCCCAGTGGGGTTTGTTTGTACTCGGTCCGAGCAGGAGCTCCACATTTCTCCTTACACAATGTCCGGCCCCGCCAATTCGGGGCTCGGGCCAAGATGCCCTCAGCGTCGTATGGTAAATAAGGAGCCCCGGGGCCTCTTTGCGGAGCTCCTGGCGGACCAGCTGCGCATGAGGTTCCTCATCTTTCGTGCTCATTCTTTTAATTAGACAATCTGAGAATTAGCTCTCAGAGGGACACCTCCACCTTCTCAAAAAGCCCCGCATGCTCAGAGAGGTGGCGGTCCGCATGTGAGCCCCAAGCTCATATACATAATCTCACCACATACCTCCACCCCCCCTCCACCCATCCTCATTTCAATAGCGCTCCCCTCCTTTGCTCCACAGATACTCAAAAGGAGCATACACCTCCCATTTCCAGGAGCCTGTGGGCGCAGTGAGAAAATGAAGACCTCTGCGCCCCTCCAAATCCCCAGGAATTTCTCATTAAGAGCAGGTCCTGGGCTCCTGAGGACCCCCGGGTTCCCCCCACACCCCCTGCTCCCTCAAGAAGTCGACCCTCTCGCCCGACTAGAATGGACTACTCCAGTCCACTTTGTGTCGGGCGGCTGTTTCCCTGTGTGTGTTATTCATCTCGCTCCCATTCTCCAGGCACAAGAGGCTTTCCCCGCCAATGGTGCTTTGAAAGTCCTCAAGACTTCCTCTTCTTTTCACCACATTTTTATGTGTGTGCATGTGCGCAAGTCAGTGTCCGTAATGAAAGACCTGGGCTCTGGATAGCGCAGAATAGGGGTAATTGAAATGACATTTTTTTTAATGGTCTCCCATGACAGGAAGCGGGAGTTGGTTCATCAGGACAGTTCTGAGGTTTTGTGCCTTGCTTGGCATTCAGCTACAGGCTGTTTTATTGACAGACGAGTGCTTGGTTGATGAGAACAGAAGTGTACTTTAGTGTGAGCGGGACGCAGTCAAGAACAGTTATGTTTTTAGTTCTCTGTGGCTTACAATCATATCAGCACTGCTAAGTATTGAATGAATGAACAGTATGTTTAAACAGTATGAACAATATGGTTTAACATAAACTGATAAGATAAAAGTAGAGATTTTGCTACCTCACCTTGAAAACATTTCTGATCAACTCTACCTTGGCAAGTGTTGCCATCTGCCAAGATTTTGCTTATTTCTAATGTAAGTCTATTGAGGATCTCTGCAATTTAATTGTTTTAAACACAATTTGATGGCAAAAATATGGTATAACGTTGTTGCTGTGGCACTTATTAAAGTGACAGAGAGTAGTGGTATTTTTCCTTTTCCAAATCTTTAAATAAATCATACATTATTATATAAAATAAGACTATATATGTCAGCCCTCATTCTCAAATGACCATGCAAAACATCAGTAAGAACACCAACATTTCTATAGGTAATGTTACTAACTTAACATCATTTCATTTAAGCTACTTATTGATTCAGGTCATTGTATTGTCGATAGTAACTAAGAGTTTATTGTACCACATAGTGAATGCATTGTAGAAATGTTACACTAATGTTATCTGTTACAATTGCTTTCTACTGAAAATTTTCTTTTTGCCTTGATTTTGATTTATAGTCCCTGAGGATTTTAGTCACAATATGGAATAATTTTAAAGAAAAATTTAAACCTAATCCTGCAGCTGATTGTAAAGATTTCATAGGCCATGCCAATCACAGTGCTGATGTCTACACAACACTGAAACAAATACTAACCCCTAACCCTAACACCCTAAACTTAACCTCAGTATAATGTTGGTCGCACATCCTGATAGATAGTCTAACAGTTTATGGTGATACGATCTGATAAAATCTGAACCTTTATTGACACGTGACTGTGTGATTAAGTTAACCAATGAAATCGCCCTTTGGGGTGGGGTTCATGCTTAACTGGTCTGGGAGGAAAAATAACGGTAACTCATTCTAGCCCATATACAAATAATATCTAATAATTTTACCACTTTACAAGCATATTTTACCAAAAATGACCTCTTCGTGGAAATCTCCTGTTTATTCCTTTAGGATGTCTTGTAAATCTAGACAGCAACAGTGAGCAGGAAAGGTGGACCTTAGTGAAGGGTCAAAAGAAGTGGGAACTCCCTGTGAGAAAACTGCAAGAAAATTAAACAAATTCTATGAATAAACATCAATATATGATGACCGTTTACATTTTTATAAGTAACAGTATTCATTCCAGAATAATCATTGTAGTGTGGCCTCCAGGTACTTTGTATATGAAAGAGCGATTGACTCCATCTAGTGGAGAGAATGACTCTCTGCCTGAATTTGATTCCACACATGGCAACAGTTTGAAGATCACTCTAAATCATAACCCAAGACAAGACAGGACGTAACCCTACTCATGAAGAGCTTAAGACGTCATTTGTCACAGTCAGTTGGATCAAGTGTATCATGCAAAATATAATTTTCTCATCCACATGAAGTCAAATTACAGGCCTAAACTTGAAATGTTGTTATACTATTTATATAATTTACGTTCCTCAGTCAAGAAGTGAGGAATTTGCTGTGCATTTAGTTTGTGTAAGTCTTTGTGCTGTAAATCTACAGTCTTTGCTTATACAGGATGTACAATAAAACTCTGAGTGACTCATTTATTTCTTTAAATGTTTCTTAACCACTCAGTTTTACTTGCCAATTCATGCTATCATTCAAGACAGTAGGCTGTTTAAAAAGTTAAGTAAGAGAAGAAGTGGAAAAGAAGGAAAGCAGTGAGAGAGACAGAAAGCAGGAGAGAGCTGTCACAAATGAAGACAGCTGTCAGCTGGGATGGCAGGGCTCTGAGGTTAAGGAGGAAAACAACGGGGGTGGACAGTGGAATCTCAAACAACAGGAAAAGACTTCTACACACAGACTCAGACATACGGGTCTCCGGAACTCTCTTTGAGAGATGGGTACAACCAGACACCTTCAGCAAGTCAGCTGCTCTACGCTATAGCGTAACGCGCAGGATAGCCTCTACTCATCAACATGACGACACTCCATGGCCCTGTCCTAAATGCCACTCCATATTTGTGGTGACAATGCCACATAGACTTTTAGGAAGTAGTCCGCTGCAGTCCAGACTTCACAAAAGGAGACTTGCATGAGCGAATGCAAATCCACATCAAGTGCACCATTTGGGACAGGGCCCAGGGCAGCAGGATTCTTAAATTCTTTTGTTGAGTTGTGCTGCCCTCTGCCAGTAATATTTGTTACTACATTTGTTGGTTTGATAAATGTCAAGTACAGGTATAGGCCTTCAATTAAAGTATAACACTTACATCTAACAAAATTTTGCTTTGTTTAATAATTCTGCTTTCTTAAAATTAATCTTATGACACTGATTTCATATTAAAATCGGTTCTCTGATTAACTTTTTCTTGTGTATGTCAGAGGAAAATGATTAAACTTCATATGCATCAAAGTGAAATATCCAGGAAAAAGTTTTGTTTTATTTTGTTCACTGAGTCTACAAACTGAGCAACAAAGTCCTGCAATCTAATCACCAAAAGACAAATGCTCTGCTGAACAATTGTTAAAGGGTAATAGGTCAAGACAGAAATGACTTACCACCAGGGGGCGTAAGAAAGAACAGCATGCACTTTAGGCATGAGAAAAATTATATCATCCAAAAAGAACAATATAAGCAAAATAGTAATTTAATGTTAATGTAAAAGCACATCTATGTATTAATAGGCCCAAAATATTTTAGCATTATGTATACATATGCAATTTATAGCTAGTTTTATTAGTTTCAGATTTTTTCCCCCCTATTTTTCCATTCCAATTTTTAAAAATAAAACTTTTTTTCTTTTCTTTTTTTTAAAAAAAATAAAATTACCTTTACAAAAAGTGTGGCCTTTACAGGACCTTTCTATTTTGGCTTTTTCTGCATGCTATACAGCTTTAAAGAGTTTTTTTGTTTTTGTAAATCAAATTTGACCAAAAATAGTTTGCATTTCTCTTAAAGATTTAGCCACTCACACATAGTGTTAATAGCAGGAACTATGGAGCTAAAAGCCCCAGTGTAAGAGGTCATTTGGATGTAATTTTTTCTTACGACAACAAAAAACAAAACTTAACTTGGTTTTTGCTGTCATGTGCCAAGTGTCAAGTTGCCAAATGTGGAGAACAATATTGCTCCAGTCACAATGGAAATTAATTTTTAAAATACTCATAAACAAAAACTGCAAGTATAAGATGTAAAGGCCTACTACTAATTTTATAGCTGAATGTTACAATGCATGAGATATTATAAGACGCCAAAAGTGACTGAAATGAAAAGGGATAGCCTACGTTTTACTGTAGCTTTGTCTCAAAGTTCTTTTGTACACAAATTTTGTTAATCAATATTTAATTTAATTCTCCCCGGATACAATTTGGGACCAAATGTATTTTTTTAAAAGGAGTCTTAACAGTCATTATTAAGAATTAATAACATTTTAATGATTTTCAATGTGGATCAAATTTGAATAGAATTAAAAGAAAATCAGAATAGCCTAATTATTAATACCAATAAACATTCATTAGAGTCAATGTGCAACATTTTAGATGTCATTGTGTGTTGAAAATGGACAGCCTGCCATATTTGACTGAGAAATAGACTGGAGATAGACTATTACGAGTATAAATCGATTATAAATGAGGTTAACTTTACTGCTGTAACTCGGGTGTATTTTCTGCCAGGTGAGGCGCTGTTCAGGCGAAGCGGAAAGCAGCAGGCCCACAGACAGCGCTGAAACACTTTCTCTCTCAGCTCAACATCAATTTTGACATCTTTCGCAAATTTCATTTTTCTAGGTGCCAGCGAAACACATCTTTAACGACGTCGTCAGTCGACATGATAACGTTTCCCATGCACCAAACACGCCCTCCCCTTAAAATATCCCGCACGGGACTATTACAGTATAGGTTTTGAGTTATGCAGGATTTGGAATAGACGTGTTGCTAAGCAGTTATATGTAGGCTACGTCTATCGCTGTCACTTATTGAAACGGGATCTAAAGCTGTATGCTCCTCGTATCAAAGCGCTCCAGTGTCACATTCGCACGACATTAAACTCGGCCACAATCGTTGAGATGGTGTCGGACTCCTCCATTTTCTCTCTCCTCAGACAAAAATAAATAAATAAATAAAACAAACGACAGAGAAAAACAAATGCGCTGTTGATATATTTACACGTTCAAATATCATTAGGAACAGTTTCGATGTCATTTCATATGTTAGAGATGTGACTGAATTAAACGGATCAGTGCGTTGTGCTGCGTTGCCTGCGATATTTAGCCTGTTTATTACACAAAATCTTCTTAGTAGCCTATACTAGTACTTTATCTGTATAAATGTGCCATTGTAGCGCAGCATTGCTGAACGCACGTGTCTTCACGCGCGCTGTCATTTTTATCAACCCTAATGTAAAAAAGCCTCTTTGAAAGACGAGTCACAACTTCTTGAATGTATAAAAGCCTTACTTCAAATCGAAATTTAACACTTTGTGGCCTGTGCCAGCACACGGCAGACTCCATCTTGAATGATCAAGAGCGATGAACTTGAATAGAATCGAGTATTTTCATACGGTTCCGTATGTTTGTGTTAAAATGTTGTTTATTTCAGAATAGGGTTTTTAACCACTTAAAGAAAAATATCACTTAAGGGTAGAAATGTGCGTTATAAAAGCAGAGTTTCTTGCAAGTGAGTGGGGAAAAAGATTAAAAGGACGCCTAATGTTCGATTAAACGTACATTTGAGCGTTTAAAAATGCATAATTGTGTTTTAGGATAAAGTGAAGCACAGGAGTTGAGGAGAGCTCCTCTCGCAAGGGGTTGGGTTGCCGTGCCGATTGGCTGCTGTTCATAGACACATACAGTCACGGGCTTGAAACAGAACCAGGGGCAGGTCGACAGCAAGGAAACCATAATCATTGAAAATGAAAAGTACAACGTCCGCATCGTAACCAGAGGTACGTTGTGACTCAGACATCGCGCACTGGAAAGCTTCCTCTCTGTGTGAGTGTTATAATGCATGTGTTTGATGTGTTTTTATATTGAAGGGGTAGAGTGATGATAGCATGAATGTGTTCTCAGGTTCTCTGGCCTACTACTGCAGCTGCGGCTGGGATTTTCTTGATCCACTTTCACAATTTGGAAAAAAAGGTCATTTCACGTGCACAAACGAAGAGTTTTCAATATGCATAAGACTGGCCAACATTTAAATGGTAAGATTTCATCGGTGTTTCCTTAGGCATCACATTTTATATGTTTTAAAATAACGAAATATTAAGTAGAAGACCGGTGTAACTCTGTGAACTCGTTCTGATGTTTGTTCGGGAGAGAGGTATTATTAAAATAATAGCTTATAAATATTAATGAGATTAGAACGCGTGACAACGAGCCCAGCGCTGCCAGTTGTACATGTATGTCATTACTGTATCTCATCATATTATACTTCTTTATGTGAATTGTGTCAGTCAGAGTTCACTCTTCGCTCTGTTGTGTGCGCCCGCTATCATTCCTGCGTTCCTGTGTTATGGATATGTTCAAAATGACATACCATACTTCCCCTACTCGGAATAGTAAGCACTATAAGCAGTACGTAAATAATCTGTTCCGAACGTACAGTCGCGCTAGAAACTTTGTAAACGCTTAAGATTTTTCTTCATTTAACCATAAAATTCCACTACATTGTAAACAAATCTCTGTTTAAGTCCTATACCTCAATAAAGAGAATCTACATAAATAAATGTTTCACAAATATTTGTATTCATTTATTTAGGCTATTGAGCAAAATGATGCAGGTGTAAATATCCTTTTTGGGAGAAAGTAACATCTACGATTACCAGATCATAATAATTCAATAGTTCATAATAATAGGGATATTTGGAGCAGGTGTTTTAAATGGATTTAATTGGATAAAAATCAAGCATGAGTCTGACAGCCCCATATTACTGAATGAACATACACCTGGGTCTCTGGTCAAAAGAGATTTCTGAGAACCAAATGGACTCTCTTAGTCTACCAAGAAATAATCATCTACTAAAATCCCTCCAAAAGCAGGACATATAATATTCAAGGAGGTCACAAAAAAAAAAAAAAACTCCACAGATCTTCAGGTTAGGGTTTGTGAGTCCACCATCAGCTAGAGAGACAGGGCAGCAAGGAGGATGTTACTGCTTCTCCAAGAAGAACATTACTGCCTGTCTAAAATTTGGATGAGCCAGAAGACTAATGGAAGAATGTTTTGTGGACAGATGAGCCAAAAATAGAGCTTTTTGGTGTTAATGAACCATTACAGTTGGAGAAAACCAAACAGTGGATTTGGCTTAATAAATAAGTGACAATATGTAATTATATAAATATATAAAATATATAATTCTTTTTATGTAGTTAAAAGGTTTAGATGTAGATGTGATGCAAATTTAGGTCAAAGTTGTGCAAAATTTCTTAAAGGTTCATAAACTTACAAACAACAGCGCTGGGCACTTGTTGGCAGCTTTGCTTTACTATTACTAGGCCTACTATTCTTTAAAACTTTTTGATAACATCTTTTAGAGAATTCACACACAAGGACAATTTATATTATATATCTAATTTATAGTAAGCACAATTTATTATTATTTAATTTCAAGAGTTTTACACATACAGAGGAAGTTATGATGAATTGAATGCTTATATGTATATACAAATTTGTTTTTCAGATAATGTAGCAGAGCCGTTATGATTTGGTCACATGTGCTTACTCTCAGTAATTCAACACATTGCCGTACCTGCCCACAGGTGCTGGATCTGCTTGACGGTACATGGAAAACATCGCCCATCGGCAGACAGACACTTGGCTTTGACCCTGGCCCTTCCTGTCTCATCTGTCCGTGGGTTAAAAACTTAAGAGCCATAGTTTACTCACTTATCATCACTAGAAAAGCCTTGGAGATCTGAGCCTTTGGGATCAGGACCTGCCTCTGCCTGACAGGGACCCACAAGGCTTATGGAACTATGTGTGCACGATGAACTCAGATTGGTGTGTGGTAGCCAGACTGACTTATTGACACATCTGTCTCAAAATGGATGCAGCTCTGACTGACAGCTGCACGTCCCCACCTAGCCCTGATTTTAGTCTGGATTCATCCAGTCCATTTGCAAATGGACTGCACTTTGATTCAATTCTGTTTGAAGATGAGGACGAGGATGAAGTTATGGATCCAGAGACATTGTCTCAGCTGGAAAGAGCCTCATGTGGCTCAATGAGAGATCATACAACAAATACAAATTCAAAGAAAAAATTGGATGTCAAGCCTAGAAGCAAAATTTCAAAGGCTAGCTCATCCTTGGGGCAAGAAGTCGTCTTTGAAGACAAGTCTAAAACTGATTGTGGGCTTTCTTCTCTTGTAAGCAGGCCTGCCGGGATTATAATGGCAAGTTCTGGTTCTGTTCCTCCATCCCCACCATCAAACCACTACTAACATTATTAGATATCTCTTCATACACCAATCAACTATTCTGCTATACCTTTTAAAATGAGGAACATGTCAATATACAAAATTTTAGTTATAAATAAATGTATAATTATCAATAATTTAATATTTGATAATATAATTTATTAAAAATATGCTCATAAAATGTATATTATATTATATTATAGCTTATTATATTTATTATATTACTAATAGAAATGATATCCATTTCTGATATCCCGAGCAATGTATAGATATAGGCTACCAAGTATATGACTTATTTCTGTAGGCACACTTACGGGAATTATATGGGAAGTTTACAGGAATTTAACATATTAGGCTATAATATTTATTTATTTCAGCTAGTAATTAATAGACTACATTAGTAAATAGATATAATTATAAACACGTAATTAGCGTTTAAAAATATTTTCTTATTTTATGTTCTTACATATTCTTTTGACAAATATATAATATAATATAATCACATCATAGTTCCACACTTTTTTTGTCATTTTTAATTCAAAATAAAATATTTATTACTTCTGATAATCCCAGGTTGGTCATGCAGGCTTGTTGACGCAATAAACTTTGACCACAAGAAAAGGATGTCGTTCCATCAACATAAAAAGTCGTAGCCATGGATCTTGAGGCCATGACTTCACATCGTGTGGCCATGAAATATACCTGGTATTAAGGTGTGTTTTGGTCGATCGGATCACAAGTAGATGAGGCAGACACATACCCATTTACACCTGCTTCCAGTTGCATAAACATAGCCATTCTGTTAAGAATGTGTGTTAAGTACTAGTATGACCAACTAGTGATTAGTCTAGGAGCAGTAAGTCTTACATTTTGGTTTCAAATTAGACCAATCTATGTTTTTATGTAACTGACTTAAAACAGTTATGAACAGTGTTAAAGAAAAAAATTTGATGACTAACTTGTAAGACTAGTCATAGCAGTATGCAACTGGCACCTGGTGTTTTAATCCATCCCACTTTCAACTTTCAACCACTTCTGTCCTGTTTTCTTCAAGGCGAGAGTCTATGGCCGGGTAAATGTATAGGTTTTTTTCAGATCTTTCATTCTAATGGACAAAATAAGCTCAAGCAATTTACATATGAACGCGAACGGAGACAACGGAAAAACATACAGAGAGCATCAGCTTTCATTTTTGCTCTGATAGCTGCATGACTACATCGAACGCGGTGAGTGCGTGTTAGAAATCAGGAATAGTGAGAACATTGTGCTTGGTACATTTTTCATCTTCAAACCAAACTTGGGTCTTCAGCCAACAAAGTTTAAATCCCATCTGGATAGCGTGCTTCCTATAATGTTTAAGCATTAGGTCATTAGGTGGAGAGTAGGTGGTCTTTTGTGGCTGTTCGAACACATTCAACCACATGAGTGTCTACTTTACGAAAGCAATCTGGTCAAATGTGTTTTCGACTACCTCTGGAAGTGGTCGCAAGTGGACAAGCTCAAAAAGTTTTAGACTCGTTTACACCTGTATTTAGCATTGTCCCCTTGTGATCCGATTGACCAAAACATATCTTAATAGCAGGTATAAACAGGGCCATAAGTATGTCGTTACCTCAACAAGATGATCTCATGGCCACAACATTTTATCACATTCCCACAAGTTAATATGTCTGAAAGAAATCCAGTCGAATGTGTTTTCGACTACCTCTGGAAGTGGTCACAAGTGGACAAGCTCAAAATGTTTTAGACCCCGTTTACATCTGTATTTAGCATTGTCCACTTGTAATCTGATTGACCAAAACATATCTTAAAGGGTTAGTTTACCCAAAAATGAAATTTCTGTCATTAAGTACATCACCCTCAAAACAAACCCAAACAAAACAAAAATAACAACTTTGTTCAACAAATTCATCTGTCCCCTGTCATACTGCTACGCTATTTTCGTTGCAGAGCTTTAGTGTTTATGTCAGTACGCGGGCTCATTATTGGCCGTCTCCTGCATCAGCATCACATGCCTGCGTCATGCTGCTCACGTGACCAGAGCCGGGCAATACTAAGCCGCTGTTCGGATGTAAACACTGAAGCTCTGCAACGGAAATAGCGTAGCAGTATGACAGGGGACAGATGAATTTGTTGAATAAAGTCGTTATTTTTGTTGTGTTTTTTTGCACAACAAGTATTCTCGTCGCTTCATAATATTAAGGTTGAACCACTGTAGTCACGTTGACGGTTTTAATGATGTCTTTAGTACCTTTCTGGACCTCAAAAGGTGCAATGTCGTTGCCGCCTATGTGTGGTTCAGATACCCTCGGATTTCATCAAAAATATCTTAATTTGTGTTCCGAAGACAAACGAAGGTCTTACGGGTTTGGGACGACATGAGGGTGAGTACTTAATGACAGATATTTCATTTTTGAGTGAACTAATCCTTTAATAGCAGGTGTAAAAAAGGGCCATAAGGATGTTGTTACCTCAACAAAATGATCTCATGGCTACAACATTTTATCATGTTCCCACAAGTTAATATGTCATGGCCTCAACATGCTGTGACGTTCCCACTAATTAATATCTCGTGGACACGACAAAGTGAACCGAACCATGTCCCCTCCTGGTAACCGTTTTCATGTTTTTAAATGTTTACCATGTTTTGAAACCTTTTAACAATATGTTAAAATAACTTAAGTTATATATGATGTCTACCAGCAGACAAAAAAAATGAAAACAAAGGCTCTACCACCAGTGAAATATTTGGAGGGTGAAGTTATATGGGCTAAATTCAACCGTAGACCATGGTGGCCATGTCAGGTGACTGTTCACCCAGTTGAGGGAGTTTACCACAGAATTAAAGGTAAGTACACAACCACAGAAGCCATACTGTAGATGCCTAACTTCATGAACCAGATTCATAACTTTTCAGTTGCTTTATACCACATAATCCACCCACAAAAATGTGTATTGTCCCTCCTTGAATTGCTTTGTGTGATTGTGTTTCAGAGCCACCAGATAGGACCAATCGTCAGTATTTCCTCAAGACATTTGGGGAACCTGAAGAACAAGCATGGGTTCCAGAGCGATCTACTCATATATTTGTGGGTGGATATCAGTTTAATAATCTCCCTTTTGTGAGGGGAAGTGGACGCCAACAAGATGAAAACGCCAGACACTCTGTAATTTCTGAAACATCCTTTCAGTTATATGGATATTGTGACACCTTTTTAAAACCATTGTGAAATTGTTACTCTTGGGTTACTTTGCAGATACCCAAGCGTTTTCTGAACTCTTGGAGAGCTAGTGTGGTTGAAGCGGAAGCACTTCTCCTGGAGAAGCCAAGGGTCACCACTCCATGCTCAGACTTCTCCAAAACAATCTCTGAAGGAACCACAAATAACACAGAAAACAAAGTGTCTGTGCCAGTGGAATTACCCAACATTAGTCTTCTGAGCAATGGAACAGTTACACAAAAAGACCACCTGAGCACCTTGCCACATAATCAGGGGTCTAAAAACAAAAAGAAACAAAGAAAGTCATCAACACATTTAAAAACATGTGAGGAATTTCATTACGAGAAGGATAAGATTATGGAAGGGTTGGACAGTCCCTACTCTGACATTGATTCAGTACCACAGATCCGCAGATGTCCCAAAAGCTCTGAGCGAATATCAAATATTGAACAATCAAACTTAACCCCAAGTCAGCTTCCCATTACAAATGACAAAGAAATAAAAAAGAATGTGGAGAAACAGGGTGGCCTTTGGTTCAGTAAAACAGGGAAAGGTCAAGTCAATGGGGGACTTGGTCGGGCTGGAATTAAATCTGTGAATTGTTCCTTCGGGAAGGTATCTTGTAAAATTAAGATGCCAGATTCAGCAAGCATGAAATCCAAGGACAATCACATCACGGGACTTGAACATCTATCTACTGAAGCCAGGAAAGCTCTCGGTAGGAGAGTGAAGTGCCTTCCAGCAAGTAGTCGCCTCATGACGAGAGCACTGAAGGCGATGGAGGAGGCAGACTGGATGAAGAAACAACTGGTAAACCAAGAGTCAACCTCAAATGTTGATATAGAGAATTGTGTATCTTCTTCTGACTTTACATTACCTGAAACAACAGATGTAGACAACAATGGCCCTTCACAGAAGATGCCAACTACAGCAAGCAGTGATCTGAAAGAGGACTCAAACATTAGTACATGCACCCAGCTGTCATCCGATCCTTGTAAAGACAATGAACATTTAGTCAAATCTGAAGATGAAGCTTCTTTGATATCTCAAGCACCTGTTGCCTTTCATTCATCCAAATTCAAACAAGAGAGTCACATTTCTAATTTCTCTTCTAGTTCTACACCAAATTTGCGCTTAAATATGGAAGATATGGAGAACATGAAAGAAATAACCTTCACATCACTAGCAAATGAACACAGTGGCCAGCCTCTGTTGTTTCATCCTGATGCAAACTATAAGTTTAGCACATTCCTAATGATGCTTAAGGATAAACATGATAGCCGGGAAAAAGATGGAACAGCATTGGTAATAGAACCATTACCCAAAAATGAACTTATTAAAGAGGAGCCATCACTGATTCCGAACGTGAAGGATGAGCTGACCACAGTAAATACGGTAGCTACACAAAAATGTCAACTGGGCAAAATCGCATCCAAACAGAAGAAGATGAAGCTGAAGTCTGGGACAAATATAATCCCAGAAAATCAGTTAAACTCTACATTTTCAAAAAATGCTCAAAGTCTTAGTAAAAAAATGAGTTCAAAAAAGAAAACCACTGAGGTCACAGCAAACACCCACTCCAAAGATTCATTTGACAAACTGATATCTGAGCATCACCTGCCCTCAGAGGAACCAGAGACCAAGTTCTCGGCAAATGTGCCCAAAAAGCGTTGGCAGAAGTTTGACCAACTCAGTAACAAAGCGTTGCATGCAGACGAAGGTAGTTGTATTCAAGAAACAGAAAGATTGCCCTCAGAAAATTGTGACATTTTGATGGGTGGCACAAATAAGTCTTGTTCTTTTTTGCCCGAGAAGGCAACTTCCATCAATGCATCAGAAAATTCTCAAGCCAACTGTCAAAAATATGACACCCCTACAGGTAAGTTAGACAATGTAATCAATGCTAATATCATCTAAGGATTGTGTGAAGTCTTAAGATTTTTAAGTGGGCTCAAAAATGTTTGTGCTTTTTACAGAATGTAAACGTATTAGAAAACCTAGCAAAAGACTCATAGAATGGACAGAAGAATACGATCAATTGTTTTCTACTAAGAAGAAAGCAAAAAAGAAACCTGAGTCGTTTAATAAGGTAGCTCAATTTATGCTAGCTAATCAAGTGTAAGTGTAAATTTTCTTGTATTCTGTAATTCGCTTTAGCATTCTGACAATTTTTTTAAACTTACGAATAGGTCGAAAACCACAACTGCAGTGGCCCAATGGAGAAAACATCGGGCAAAAGTATTCAGAATCCTCAGGTAACAGAACAAGGTATGTCGAGGCCCCTGCCAGAATTACAGACTCCTCCTCCAGAAGACCTGTCTCGGAGCACTCCTTCAATAAATACCACACCATGTCAAGAGAGTCAGTTGTTGTCTGTTGACACACTAACTCCACCTCCAGAAACAATCGCATCACCATGTGCTGAAATGTGCCATAGGGAGCAGCTTCACAGACAAAATGCTTTAGCCATTGGTGAGTACCTTTTTGAAGGTTTACATAATTATGAAGAAATTCAGCAAGCATATGCAATGGTCATATGTAGACCTAGTGCAAGCCAGAATCACGTTTTACCACGTTTTATTTTATTTATTATTTTAGGGCTGATATTTTTAGTTATTTTTAGTTTTAATACCATATTCAGTACTTTTTATCAGAACAAAAATAACAGTCAAAAAGAAATGATTGTTCACAATTTTGAATAGGTGATGGTGTGTGTTTAAGCACAAAGAGACAACGGAAACCCACCAAAAAGATTCTAGAAAGCTCCATTGAAGCTGAACCAATTCTCATCCCTAAAAGAAAGGTACTATTTAAAAAAGTTCACTTTGATAGATAACTAGATAAAGAATAATTGTTATCAAAAAATGTCTTGGTTACATAGGTAACCCTCATTCCCTGAAGGAGACGTACGTCGGACAGACCAATGAATAGGAATCTCGCTAGAGAGGCCAATGTTCTTCGAGTGTAACTAAAACGAGCCAATGCACATTGGCATGCAATCATATGCAGCAGCTGCTCACCTTGCAGCGCAGGTATTTAATGAGCAGCAGGTGTGTTGCATCTTCAGGTTTTCGCTTCAGAGCCGAACAGGTTAGGCGGCAGCATCAGTGGGGTCCAGCGACTGTGGCGACGGGACGTACGTCTCCGTTCCCTCCTTCGGGGAACGAGGGTTACCTATGTAACCGAGACGTTCCCATTCAGTCGGTCACGTTCGACGTACGTCGGACAGACCGACGAATAGGAATCCCTACCAAAGCGCCACAGGAGCTGCCCCCTTCCAGCGCTCTGTTGCAAGCCACCTGAACCCCCTTGCCTAAGGACGGTGGGACAGGGCTAACACAGAGAGAGTCGATCACTGCTGTTCCCCAAAAACCCATACAGTGAGACTATTGGATAACACTGGGAAAGCGTACCCTTTTGCTGGGAAAGGAACGCTGCGGAAGCCACATCCTTCCCTGAAGGAGTTATGTGGAGAAGTACATGTGGACTAACCCCGTAGGGCTGTACTACATATAGAAGTACTGGGGTGACTCCAACCTGATGAGAGGTGGGTTCTCCCAGAGGGAAAGACACGCTTCGTTTAGGAGCAACCATGGAACTACACATATGGGATCCCTGTAGGGTCACACATATGGCACCCAGCCTAAATCCTGTTCTCAAGGATACAACGGAGTATAGGCCTGGCGCCAGACACTCCGTCACGTCCGGCAGCCGAAGGGAGATCGGAGGACTCAACAGGGTATGCCTTGTAGGGACTCCCTGGAGTAATAAGCGCATGTAAGCCGACACTAAGCCGAGCCCTCTCCGTGCCTCTGACCTGAGGTGAGAACACGGGAGGAGACCGGCTCGACACGAAGGCTATAGAACCTAGCGAACTTGTTAGGTGTTGCCCAGCCCGCAGCTCTACAAATGTCTGTCAGCGAGGCGCCATAAGCCAGCGCCGAGGAGGATGCAACACCTCTCGTAGAGTGAGCATGCAACCTGATCGGGCAAGGCACGCCTTATGCTTGGTAAGCCAAGGCGATGGCGTCCACTATCCAGTGGGCCATTCTCTGCTTGGAGACAGCCTTTCCCTTCTGCTGGCCTCCGTAACAGACAAAGAGCTGGTCTGAGGTCCTGAGGCTTTGAGTTCTGTCTAAGTACAGTCGCAAAGCGCGAACTGGACAGAGCAAAGCCAGGGCTGGGTCTGCCTCCTCCGGGGGCAGCGCTTGCAGGCTCACTACCTGGTCCCTGAAGGGAGTGGTAGGAACCTTGGGCACATAGCCAGGCCGGGGCCTTGAACCACGCGCTGCTGCCCGCTGGCAATAGAAGAGGGGGATGAGAGTGGAGAGGTTCTTGCCCTCCCACTACTCTCCGAGCCCACTTTGGACCCGGAGATGAAGGAAACCACTCTTTTTTTTAAAAATTTGGGTACCTGCTGGCTGTTGAGTCAGCGGCGGAACAGAAACCAAATGAAACAAAGGATTAACCACCTGGCCCTCCTCCGGGGGAAGGAGTGGTGCGGACACCATCTCCTGAAGAGCAGTCCCATCCATCTCCAGGTCGCCCCTCCTAGGGCCTCTTGCTCTTGGCTTTACCACCCTTCATGGCGGGGGCCTGGACGGGCTGGGCACCCCGCTTGCGACTGGCTCCACGGCGCTGCTTGGATGGAGGCTGCTGCTGCGGCACGGCAGCAGGGGCAGCCGCAGGGGGGTGCCCTTGGCGATGAGCAGGCTGAGGTGCTTCCGGGGGCGGATGGGTGGACGCAGCAGCTGACCGCCGCGGCAGGATGTGACTGATGGCCTCAGACTGCTTTGGCGATGTTCTCGACTGCATCGCCGAAGAGGCCGGTCTGAGACACGGGGGAATTAAGGAACCTGACTTTGTCGGTATCCCTCATGTCGGCCAGACACAGCCAGAGATGGCGTTCCTGGACCACCATAGTGGACATCGCACGACCCACTGACCGCGCCATAACCTTTGTCGCACGAAGCGTGAGGTCCGTCGCGGCACGAAGTTCCTGGAGAACTTGTGGATCGTGACCACCCTCGTGCAGGTCCTTCAGTGCCTTAGTCTGATGGACCTGCAACAACGCCATAGTGTGTAAGGCAGAAGCGGCTTCCCTGCAGGCCCGGTAAGCCCTGCTGGTAAGATCCGACGAGTGCTTACAGGCCCGGGAAGGGAGAGACAGCTCCCCGCGCCAGGTGGAGTTAGGGCACAGTTGCATAGCAATGGCCCGTTCCACAGGGGGATGCGTGCATAACCCTTCACCGCACCGCTATCAAGGGTGGTGAGGGAGGAGGACCCACTGGAACGGTTTCGGGCAGTAAAAGGTGCCGTCCACGTATCGGTGAGTTCTTCATGCACCTCCGGGAAGAAAGGAACCAGGGTGGGTGGCTGAGAACCAGCACGCGCCACCCCGAGATACCAATCGTCCAACCGCGAGGGCTCGGGACACGGTGGAGGATTCCACATGAGCCCGACCCTGTTGGCAGCCCGGGAAAACATAGCCATCATCTCCGGATCCGAATCGGGCACCGTCACCGTTCCCGAAGGAGGCAACTGCGCCGACTCGTCATCTCCAGAAATATCTGGCTCACTCTCCGATGCAGCTATCGACATCTGGTCATCGGGGGGAGCTCCGAAGGATATGGATGGTGCACACCTTTGAGATGGCCCACCGTGCTTCCCTGGCCCCAGCTCTACTGGCTGTGGAGTGCAGGAGGAGTGAGGGTTCCTAGGGGATTGGTTCCCCGAAGGAAGCGCGCTCACTGTAATCCTCAGATCACCAGTGCCGCTACCCGAAGCAACCCTCTGAGGAGGATCGGAACGAGGCAGCGGCACTGGGACTCCGCCCCTTTGCAGGAACTGGAGTCTCGATCGCAACTCCGAGATGGTCATCTTCCCACAATGGGTACATGACTCATCCACGAACGCTGCCTCAGCGTGCTTTAAGCCCAAACACGTGATGCAGCGATCGTGACCATCCCTCTGTGCCAGGTAACAACCGCATCCAGAAACACACAAGTAGAATGTCATCTTTAAAAAGACGCAAGCTCTACTTGTGTAAGCTCCTTCAAGGACTTGCTCTTTAAAAGTGCTGAAGCACGCAGGGGAACGGCCGCGGCAACACTAACAGGGATTGTGTGCAGCCTGTCATGTGCTCTCCTCTCTTTGTAGACGCTGCTTTTACCAGCTGTGAGAACAGCTTTTCAGCACTCAAAAGCGCACTGTTACCAGCTGTGAAAACAGCCGTTTACAGCTGGGAACAGCTTTGCTCAAATAAGGCAAAAAAGAAAAATAATCAAAAGAAAGAGAGGACTCGACCCCGCTGCTATGCTGTCCGCCCGCACCGAAGAAAAGAGCAGTATGAAGAGCTGAACTCATCTTAGAAGACACTTGCTTGCAGAAACACAGACACATATGTTCGGCTCTGAAGCGAAAAGCTGAAGATGCAACGCACCTGCTGCTCATTAAATACCCGCGCTGCGAGGCAAGCAGCTGCTGCATATGATTGCATGCCAATGTGCATTGGCTCGTTTTAGTTACACTCGAAGCAGATTGGCCTCTCTAGCGAGATTCCTATTCGTCGGTCTGTCCGACGTACGTCGAACGTGACCGACTGAATGGGAACCATACTTATTGTGATTTTAGACTAAAGGACATAAGAACAAAGGAAAATTGGGCTAATAGCATTATCATTCACAGGTGAAGTCACAGAAGATTTGTTCATCTGGACAATCTACAAGATCAGGTTTGACTGCTTTCAAAACTCTGTTATTTTATTAAAATCATAAAGTTAACCCTAAAAGGGGCGATGTATCCTCGGGTATACAAACATTTGAGAGGCTGTGGGGAGAGTCAGGGAAAGTTTAGGTCTCATTTCTTGGTTTCATGTTGAAAGGCTGTTTGTTGTGAATATTTAGATATATTGACTTTGTTCATACATTTTTTGTTTACCTTACGGGCAGCATTTAAAAACAGCATGATCACCTGTAGTGGGAAGTCTACTAACCTTATCATAAAAGTTGATATATTTCACATATTTACAATATTTGGAGGGGACTTACATGTTTAAAAAGTTGTTCAGTGTTAGCTTATTATGTTTGTTGAAATTTTATGAATTTAATTTTTACATTTTTCATAATTTGTCTTTAAATGTTTATATCTCCCAGGATACGTTGCCCCTTTGGGGGTATAAATCAATTGAAAAAAGAATGCTTGTTTGGCAATGCGTATTACAACATTATAGCAAAATTTTTAAAACCATTTATTCTCTCATAACTTAAACTAAACATTCTTTGTAAAATTCTGTTGAACAATAAGTATAATGCCTATTTATGAATATATTATATAATGCTGTATAATATTTAATATGCAAATTTCTAGGGCATATAAATTGTAAATAAGACCAAAACTTTGCTGAAAAACCTGTTGTACACAATCTACTTCATGACTTCTGCACTCTGATTGATAGTTCATACTTTTTGCTCATAAATCTTTAATGATTTTTAAAAAGTAAATGTCATATTTGACATTTACATTGAAACATGAAACATTACAACATGAAAAAAAAAAAAAAATGGCAAAAGAATTTTTAATTTTTAACATTAAAATATGGTGTATGACTAATCAAGTAAACCCAAGTTGCATAAGTACAGTAAATGTTTATCTTACATTTACTTTATAAAATAATTAAAGATTTCTGAGCAAAAAAGACTTTACGTAATAAAAAAAAGTATGATTTATCAATCAGAGTGCAGAATTCATGAAGTAGATTGTGTACAACAGATTTTTCAGCAAAGTTTTAGTCGTATTGATAGTTTATAGGCCCTAGCAATTTCCATATTAAATATAATACAGCATTATACAATATATTCATAAATAGGCATTATACTTATTGTTCAATAGAATTTTAAAAAGAATGTTTAGTTTAAGTTATGAGAGAATGAATGGTTTTAAAAATGTGGCTAAAATGTTGTAACATGCATTGCCAAACTTGCATTATGTTTTCAATAAATTTATACTCCCAAACGGGCAAAGTATCTTGGGAGATATAAACATTAAAATTAAAATAAAAAATAAAAGTCATGTTTTTAAAAAAATCATGAAATTGTATTATTGGTGTCCTAAGAAGATGGAAAATAGCAATAAATTAATTTTCTGATGTCTCTTTATGGTCTTGCCCGTTTTAGGGTTAATATATTGGACAACTTGATTATTTTAGGGACATAGCCAACAGTCAGAGACAATTCAAGGGCCACATTTTCTGAACATGCAGCCCTGGGGTGCATTTCCCGTACAACAACGTAACTCACTGCTTAACTACCATAGCACGATGCATCGTGGAAGAAATTAACTAGCTAGTCATGACCGTTTCCTGAAACCATATTGTCGCAAATTTGTCATTCAGCCATGTTGGTTAATGATGTCACGCAGGTGGTATAAATAACTTTTTCTTATGTTACCGTTTGAAATCGAATTAATGCTAGATTTTTTGCTATAAACTATAGACATGGCATCTGAGGACTAATTCTCATTTTTCTCAGTTATTTTGCTTAATTTCCATATTCATTCATAGGCTCGTTCTTACGTACTAGAGCAAATACGCACTCTTCAAAAATGGCGCTATAAATCTCTTGACAAACTAAAAGATGTAAATGACATTTGTATATATTTGAAATAAAAGATATAGATTGTACTGAATGTCAGCTTGCTTATTTTGCTCAAGATAAGGATTTATTAAGTCCACATGTCATGCAAACAAGAAACTATGCTTCTAACCACAGGTTGAGAGGCGTCCTTCCAACCACACAACTTTGAGATGCTGTTTGCGGATGTTCGTTGGAACTATGGTTTCGGGAAACACCGACTCGTTGAACTATGCTGAAAATGGCGGAATTTGCTACCAAATTGGGCTAACGATGCTTTTGGGAAATGCACCCCAGGTCATTTAATAATGTACTAAAAGATGTATGTCCATCAATTATATTTTCAACAACAATCTAATCTAGTTAAAAATTATGTTTTAAGCATGTTATTTGACATTATTCAAACTTAATAACAGGTGAATTTATACGATGCCTCAGGTTCAGATCAGTTCAGTAGTCAGCATCTTATTAGTGACCATCATAGTGACCGTGATCAGTAAATTTTCGTAAATTATATTAAATCCTGGGTTTTTAATTACAGAAATCTGAAGAAGCCTGAATCTCCAATAATATTTTGGAAATGCAAAACAGGTCTTTTGTTGAGCCGCTAGAAGAACTGACATATGCTGCACAAACAGTAATTTAATCTATTCAGCAAGTTTATTTGGTGCCTTAATTGTCTTCTGTTTTACAATCTTTAATTGTATTGTAAATGAAGGGATGGGACAACAATCATCAAAAAGTAAGAACAAGCTGTCTTCTGAGTCCATCGACACACCAACTGACCCAACACTAAAAAGCACAGAGCTGGAGATAAAAGTTGCCCCTGCAATGCCTCATACAGTTAACCCAGAATCAGCTGAGGATGGCTCAGATGCTCTCAGATGCTCAAGTTCAGAGGTCAGTAAAAAGAACTCTTGAAAATAGTCTTTTATTATTTCTTAATGGCCACTTTATTGGGTACACCTATACAACTGCTTTTAATTAGCCAATCACTCAAATGCATTACTAGTAAGTACCAATATCCAAAGAATTCAATGAAAATAATTTAAATCAGTCTTTCCAAATGCTCACTTAATTAAATAACCTGAATATCTGACATTTCATTCAGATGTTTGAATCTAGTTATGGCTTGTGTTCTGAAAGAGAAGAAAAATCACAGTCTGATGAAGGACTTTCGGATAATAAAAGACTGTCAGAGGAGAAAGGTGGCAGCATTTTACTCATGGAAAATGTGTGTCAGGTAGGTGTGTTGACGCCCGTTTACACCAAGAGCGATAACTATATTAGTGTCCACACCAACAGACAACAGTTATTTCGTCTGCTGTGTTAAATACTCAAGCTCTTTAAAGTCAGGTGAATTCTGATTCTCAATGTTTTTTATCATTCATTGTTCAACAAATCACTCTGAAAATGATCCAGTGATACTGTTCCTCTATGTAATTATCGTTATAGCTGTGGTGTGAACTTTTATTATCACTATTTATTATTTAACCTTTATTGTCTCCCTTTGGAGAATTTTTTTCCTGGGTGATTCAGTGAACACAATTGACCTATCAACACATATATAGTGAAATCAACCTACAATTGACAAAAAATTAAAACAATTACTAAATTAGCAAATTACTTTTTAGTTACAGTTATCGTTATAATTACTGTCCTTGGTGTAAATGGACCTTTATCCTGGCTAACAACATGGTTGGTTGTAATGCATTACTAAGTAATTAATTACTGTAATTTATAGGGATGGACCGAAATAAGAATTCTAGGCCGAAACGAAAAATGTTTTTTCAGTTAATTAAATTATTTATTTCTTATTTTAAAATAGCTTTTTTAAAAAATAAAAAATATTAATGAATCTGAATTTAAAAATACAAGCCAATAAAATAAAAAAACACACTTTTATTAAAAGTAAACTAAAATTGGACTGAAATATATTAATATTAAATATCAGTATATTATTCTTTATTCAGTTCTATGCAACAGAATCAGATCCAAATTATCCAAATTATGTATAGTCCTACAAATCTATTTTTATTAGAGCATGTGAGAAGAGCGTAGTGGGTAACGGATCAGTGAACGAGAGGGTAGCATCATTTTACCAGCGTTGCCCAGCCTGGCTGTACCACACCATGTTACAGCACTGTAGGCCTATTGCAAACAGAAACCAGGATACTACTGTATAGAAATTTCACGTCGACACGTTATTTGAGCGGACTTTGCTTTTCCGGTGAGAGTGAGTGGTACATGAGTGGAGTGTCCGCATGGCCCATGAGCAACTGAGAGGAGTGCACGTGGATAGAGCGGAATATTGAGTGGAACGTCACACCGTGCAGTGATATCAGCTAAACCTAAACACTGAACACTGCGGGGCAGCATATATTTTCAGCTATTTTTCTCTTTCGGCCAAAAAACGAAAATGCTATTTTCGGCCGATAATTTTTGAGGGCAGAAATTTCGGTACATCCCTAATAATTTAATTACTTTTCACTTAAAATATTAAAGTAAGGAATTACTCTTAATTATTTAGCAATTTAATCATAATTACTTATGATGTAATTGCATTAAATACTGCATAGACTATAGAATAATTTTATATAAAACAACAGTGGATTTAACATCAAAATTTAACATCTAATGTTAAAATGTTTTTAATGTAACCTTCTCTCTGGTCAGTTCAAGAATAATTTATGGAATTTTATATTATTTATTTAAAAGAATTAAAATCTATCCTTGTATTGTTCAACTGGTTGAGGTTGATTTGGGATTAATTAGTAATAAGTAATGCAATACATTTTACATATAATTACACTGTTGAAGATATAATTAGTAGCTAATTAATTACTTTTTTTAGAGTAACAGCCAACACTGGTTAACTATTACTGATAATAGTAAAAACCAAAATAAATGAAAAATGAATTATCACAATAAATATTGACAATAACCTGTATTTTTAAGTCTTAAAGTCACAATGAAACACAAGTAAGACATATCTTTTTTTTCTCCTTATTTTGATATACTGTATATCTGGGAGAAACAGATTATTAAAAAAGAACTTGGTTTTATCCATTGGTTGTTGATTGGCTGGAGGCAGATCTGAATGCAAGCTTGCAGTTGATTGTAAGAAAGGAGCAGGGTTTAAGCAGACTAATTGATTGGTGAAGAAGTCTGTTGCTTCACCATAAGATCACAAACGAAGATCAAAATGCATGGATGCATTTAAAAAATAGGGTAGTCTTTTATTTCATGCTAACTTTAATTATAAACAAATCACAGTGTCAAATAACATTATCAATTGGAAAAAATTATAACTATATTTAAGACAAAGATGTTTCCAAGGAGTGATTGATCTTAGGATGTTTTAGCAAATTTAAATTTATCATTTAAAATATTAGTTCACTAAATTCAGTAGTCAGTAACTATGGTATATTATAAAATACCTCAATGACCTCCTCCTCTGCTGTTTCTGAAGGCGTGTGAGAAACAGGGAGATCTCCTTCTGTGTGAAGGGCAATGCTGTGGGACATTCCACCCACAATGCACTGGTCTGAACGAGCTTCCCACAGGAAAGTTTTTATGTCAGGAGTGCACGTCTGGTGAGTGCCTGCTCCATAATTCACACACCAACAATTTGTCTTAAAGTAATTTTACAGCTTTTGACAGCTGGTTTTGTGAATATTTGAATAGGTATACACTCATGCTTTGCTTGTAAGAGCTTGGGTGAAGACGTCAGGCGCTGTATGCTTCCTGGATGTGGAAAGTTCTACCATGGGGAGTGCGCTGCCAGCCACGCACCCACTGTACCTCTGAACCGGGCCTTTCGTTGCCCTCTACACGTCTGCCTGTCGTGTTTCATCACAAACCCTACCAATCCATCCGTATCTAAAGGTTTGTTGTGCTTAGAACAGTCAGGTGCTAGATCAGGTGATTCTACATAATGAAGGATTGTTCACACTGCCCAACAATTCCACCTGGGAACAGCAAGATCTGTATATATGTAAGATTCAGTCCATAAAGTGTGGGTCCATAAAATCCATAAAGTTGTTATTTTTAATTAGGTGAGTTACCTCATTATAATGGCAACAATCTTTGGATGCTGTGTTTGCTGGAGCAGTGCGAATTAGCTTTAAGATGTCATCTTGCAAACTAGGTATAGGCCAATACTATAATTCTGGTCAATACCATGATTATTTCATGTTGTGACTGATAAACAATAAATGGCTGATTTGAAAAATTCTGTGCTATTTTGCCTAAATAATTTTAAAATTAAACACTTAAAACTAAAATCAGTCATTTGAATTTGGTGATTTTGTGCATCACAACATTATAATGTACAGTATGAAAAATTGATTTTCATTTTGATATTTGCTAAATATTACATTTAAGGTAATCTAGTGCAAAGGTAATCTAAATTTAAAGGGGTCCTATTATGACCTTTTACAAAGTCTTGATTTTGTTTTTGGGCTGTACTAGAATATGTTTTTATGCTTGTTTGTTCAAAAAACGAATTCTTTTTCACATATTTTACATTATTACAGCTCCTCTCTCCACAGTCCGGCTTGAACGCGCTGTTTAGTTCCTGTTTCATTGAAGCCCCTCCTTCCCAAATACAAAATGTGCTGTGATTGTTTAGCTGGCCCAGTGTGTTGTAATTGGCGCTTGTTCGGGAAAAGTCGCCCCTTCATAACAGCGAGTTTTGCTCTGGTGTAAATAATTAAGTATGGCTTCAATTTCAAACCAATTCGAGACCGATTAAGACCCCAACAATGTTAACGAACAAGAGGATTAGCAGGCTGGATTACAAGCACGGACTTTGCAAGCACAGATTTCACAGGATGTTTCAGAGTGGTATGTTGTTGTTTTTTTAATTTTCTTATAGATTATAGATATGATGTTATCCACCATTTAATCATATTTGTCTGAAAACTGTGGTAATACAAACAAAAATCTATCACAAAATCAAGGATCATTTTCCTAAGGGGCGGTGAACAGTCTTAGAAAAGCGAGAGCTTACAAAAGCTACAATAAACACTACATCAATACTGTAATGTTAGTTATCAGGCATTTCCGATAGCACGTGAAGGCAGCATAAATGTCCCAGATAATCCTGACCAATCACAGCATGCAATATTACCATAGCGTCACCTCTGCTGAAGCGGAACAGTGTTGGAAATAGAGAGAAGATGCAGCGCATGTTAGAGAGTGTAAAGTTTGTCAGCTTCATTGTAGTTCATCCATCGATGCTCTATTACTATTCAGTTTAAGACTATATTGAGTTGCTGTGTGCGTACATATCAAGTAAGTGAATATTGTCTATATATTTCCTGTTTTTGCTGAGAAATGCTTAGTTAATTTCCAGTCTAAACAGTAGCCGATTAGCATCATTCTGTCTGTATTAATCTTTCTGTTCAGTGTATTTCAGAGTTTTTTTCTATGTGCCATTTGATGTTAGATGTTATGTAGTGCACACTGTGTTATTATTGGATGCACACGATTTGGAGTTTATTATTATCACTCGGTGATCAGCGGCTTATCGCATGCCCAGTTGAATAGCATTTACGTGCTACTAGCGCTTTCTTGTGGCGATGTTAAGAATAGTTCCTCAGAATTGTCCAATAATACTTTATTAATAGGCCTATCATTCTTGTTTACATACTGAATACTGTTTAATCATTTAAATGGATGTTTATGTTTGTCGAATACATGTATGTATGTATGTATATATTAATACGTTTATTTCTCTTGTCTACAGAACCACAGAAGTATACTCAGTCGGCTCTTTGGTAAACAGAGTGAGAACTTAGACCCTGCTTGGTGTGTCTCTTCAACTAAGAGTCAACTCTAAAAGGAGATGTTAGAGCATTCAAGCTATTTGCCCTCCGTGTGCGCTCATTAGTAAGTATGCTAGAGCAGTTGGGGTCAGAAGGGGCGGCAGAGTTGGAATGTGGTTCGCTTGTGTCCAGGCTGCCAGGCAAATTCCCTTACGAGCTTAAGACCAGTTTCAAGAGGTATGTCCACCCATCCAGAATAAAGGCTGATTCATACTTCTGTGTCGAGTGTATGCTGTAGGCTGTGTACCACACGTAGCCTACGACGTAGCCTGATGTGCACCTCTACAAAAATGTAACAACGCGCCAATTCTATGCAGACCGCAAGCACTGTGATTGGTCTGCTAGAACCCCTCCCTCAGGTCAAAAAACTAGCGTGGAGCAGTCGGAGAAGAGCGAGCGTTTTCAACTTCCATAGGAATGAAAAAATGCTCTGTTTCAGGGGACACATGCAGTCATACTGCAACAAAAGTCGTTACCTATTTGCCGCTCCTATTTGCAAGTGTTTCACAGGGCCTTCAGGGTGCATCTCGAAGCATGATGATTGTGACCGCATCTCCAACAGCGGTTATTCTTGCGAATCCAGGCCTCTTTCTTTTCCTTATTCAGCTCTTTAAAGTTGAGACATCCATTATGAAAATGACTGGCACTTTCACAATAAGGGCAGTAAGCACGTGACTTCTCTCTGTACCTGTTGGAGCTGGGTCTGGACTCTGGAGCAGGCACTCTGCATTCACTGTCTGCAGCAGGCTTCTCGGCACCCAGCAGGTTGCTTGTGGATCTTGGTTGATGAGTCTGGAGCACAAGTAGCTGTCCTGGCAGTATCATCCTGAACCTGGAGCTTGTGCTCTAACCAGTCCGCAAAGTCAAGAAGAGTGGGAACTGTTAAGACTAATTTATACTTCTGCGTCGGACCTACACCGGAGCCTCTGCACCATAGGCTATGCGTCTGTTTTCATTTATACTTCTGGGTCGTTGTCTGCGTTGACGTGTATGCAGACCACTAGGAGGCAGTGGCCAAATGGGGATACCTCAATGGAGACATATGCCATGCTTAATGATGGGTCAGAAAGGACTATTCTTCTCCATGCTGCAGCTCAGCAGCTGAACCTTAAAGGACAGCCAGGAGACTTGATGTTGCGAACAGTCAGACAAGTGCTCACCAATGCTTCTTCACATCTATCCGTCCCAATGCAGACCTGTTTGCTCACATTGAGAGACTGGCAGATGGATGTAATTCCCTACTGCAGCGACAAGGTAGTGAAGAGTTCCAAACTAGATCAAGAAGCAGCCAGAGTCCTGCAGGAGAAAACCATGTGAGTGGAAGTAGAAGGGACAATGCGGTATGCCACACCACTACTTTGTATGCAGAGTTTGCCATACTTGTCAATGCCCAAGGAAGCTGTTCTCCCTCAGCTTAGGAGTGTCGAGAGGAGATTGCTTAAGGACCCAGATCAGGCTTCAGCCTATCAGGCCGAGATCACTAGCCTGAAGGGAGCTGGTTATGTAGCCAAGCTGGACCCAAATAAGGTGGAGAGCTCCACAGAATCATGGTACATCCCCCACCATATGGTGCAGCATAATGACAAGAACCGGGTCATCTATAACTGCTCCTTTCAATAATAATGCCACAGCCTTAATGAGTTCCTCCTACCAGGACCCACGCTAGGCCCATCACTACTAGTGGTTCTGCTCCGTTTCCGGGAACAGCCTGTGGCCATAAGCAGCGATATTTGTGGTATGTTTCACCAGATGAGGCTACTCCCTGATGACATGCCATTTCTGTGGTGAGACCTGAAGCCTGAGGCCTGATGTGTACCAGTGGCAGATGCTCTGCTTTGGCACCACAGACAGTCCCTGCTGTACTACATATGCCCTGCAGAGGCATGTCATAGATCACAGCGAGCCTGGAGACCAAGTCAATAATTGTCTGCACTGTCTTCACTCCCCCCAAGAGGCGTGAGAACTAGTTGATCGACTCTGTTCACTCCTAGACTCCAGAGGCTTTGAGCTTCGACAAGGGGTCAGCAATTGTCTATCAGCGATTACTCACCTCCCCTCTCCAGTATCCAGTACCTGTGAACTCTAGCTCCGTCAAGGTCAAAAAGACCATGAGTCTACGTTCGGACTACACTGGCACTGTCAGTCGGACACTCTACATTACAAGCACCAAGCAGACGCTGCTCCCCCGTGGCGATGCAGATTACATTTACCATGTTCTAGCAAGCCAATATGACCCCCTCGGTTATATCATGCCTTATACTACCAGAGCCAAGATACTGGTACAGCGTCTGTGGGACAAGAAGCGCGACTAGGATGACCCCCAGTTGCCTGAGGCATTGCTTACCTTCTGGTATGTTCGGGAAAAGGAGTTGAGTGGTCTAGAGGAGATATCTCAGCCCAGGTGTTACTTCAGCTCACAGATGGATCACCCTTCCTGTAGACATGAGATCCATGTGTTCTGTAATGTGTCGGAGCAGGCATATGGGTCAGTGGCTTACCTGCGGACAGAGGACAGTAAGGGTCAAGTAGAAATCACCTTTATTGCTGCCAGTTCCCGTGTTGCCCCCCGCAAGCAGCAGTCTATACCCCGCTTAGAGTTATGCGCCACTCTCAATGGAGCGCAGCTTTTCCAGCTCCTGACTACAGAGCTTACGATTCCCATTCGCTCCTCTATGCTTTGGTCAGACTCTAACACTGTGCTCACGTGGCTAACCTCCAGCTCATGTCGTTACAGGGTGTTCGTAGGAACACGGGTGGCAGAAATCCAAGAGATGACAGCATCAGCCACCTGGCGCTATGTCAGATCCGCAGACAATCCACCGGACAATATCACTCGTGGCAAGTCTCTTCGAGATCTCTCCGGAGGGAGCCGGTGGAGCCAGGGACCGGAATTCCTTAAACTGCCACCAGATAGTTGGCTCACACAGCCCCTCTTGCCACTTGAAGAGCCGAGCTGTGAATTGAGACAGTCAGTCTTTTCTGGGTTAGTGACCACAACTTCAACCCCACTTAAGCCACAGCATTACAATGAGCTGTCCGAGTACCTGAACGCCTATGGGCAGGAGCTTCACGGGGCGGCCTACACATCCAGTGCTGAACACCAGAGAGACATTCAACAAGCAGTCCTCTGTAAAGCTCAAGCCGAGTCTTTTCCCACCGAGCTGAGGCTTCTAAAGTCAGGCAAATCAGTGTCAGCCATAAGCAGACTGGCCACACTCTCCCCTGAGCTTGACACTGGACTGATTCAAGTAGGAGGACATCTACGCCACTGTGAAGTACTAGACACAGATGCTGTACATCCAGTTGCCCTCGACCCCCGACATCCAACCACTGAGCTAATCATCAAGGATTATGATGAGATTCTGCATCATCCTGGCACAGAGCATCTTTTGCTCACAAGATCAGAAGAATGTACCGGATATTGAAAGGCTGTACAGCTGTCCACCGACACCAGTGCCAGTGTGCGGAGTGTAAGAAATGGAGAGGCTACCCAGAAGACACCCTAATGGCTGACCTGCCCCTTACCAGACAGAGATACTTCCGTCCAGCCATCTACTTGACTGGCATGGACTGTTTCGGCCCCTTCCTAATTAAGATTGGTCGTTGTAATGAGAAGAGATGGGGCATAGTCTTTAAGTGTATGACCACCAGGGCAGCCCATCTCGACCTTCTCACCAGTTTCGACGCTGTCTCATTCCTGATGGCCCTATGACGGTTCATTGCCTGACGAGGGAAACCGTATGAGCTATTGTGTGACCAAGGCACCAACTTTAAGGGAGGAGAACGTGAATTGATTGACTCCTTTGCCGCCCTCCAAGATGAGCAACAGTCACCTCGCCAGCCAGCAGATCAAGTTCGTCTGTGCTGCCAAGTGCCCCTCACTTTGTTGGCTGCTGGGAGAGGGAGATCCGCTTGATCAAGACAGCCCTCAGAGTGACCATCGGGGGCCAGACTGTCACTGAGGAAGTGTTGAGAACAGTCTTGGTCGAGGTTGAAGGTGTTCTCAACTCAAAGCCCCTTGGGTATACTTCCTCAGATGTGGCCCACCTTAACCCAATCACACCATATCACATGCGTATGGCATGCCCAGTTGAATGGCATTTACGTGCTACTAGCGCTCTCTTGTGGCAATGTTGAGAATAGTTACTCATAATTGTCCACTAATACTTTATTAATAGGCCTATCATTCTTGTATACAGACTGAATACTGTTTAATCATTTAAATGGATGTTTATGTTTGTGGAATATATGTATTTATGCATATATTAAGTTTATTTTACTTGTATAATTTGTTACATAACCACACATGTATACTCAATCAGTTCTTTAGTTAACAGAGTGAGAACTTAGACCCTGCTTGACGTCTCTTTAACTAAGAGTCAACTCACACAGTTCTTACCGACTGCCTGCTGCATTTCACACAAATCTAAATTAGCCAAACTTCGAACCTCTTCATTTCAGGAATGGTTAAAGTGCCCCTATTATGGATTTTTGAAAATTACCTTTCATGTAGTGTGTAACATAGCTCTAAGTGAATGAAAACATCCTGCAAAGTTTTAAATCCGAAAGTGCACCGTATATTAAGTTATTGTCTCTCAAAAGTAAGAGTCGACTCTGAGTCAATTAAACGAGTCGTTTGTAAAACGAATCTTAAGCCGTTTCGTTGTGACGTCACAACGAAACATTAGCATATTGTCCGCCCATTTATTGCGCACGCAGATGCCAGGGAAAACTTGAAACCCGAAGCTTGTGCTGTGTGTTCCCGTCATTTTACTGACGATTCGCAGGCCGGTTGTTATTGAAGGATGGGTCAGTACCCAGTTTATTTGGACCAGCTCTTTCCTCCTCCGAATCACAACCTGTAAGTACAATTAATAATTGTTGCCACGTTTGACAGACTGACTGTTTTGTAGGAAAGAATGTAATTCTCACAGAGAAAATAATTTAAATTAGTTAAGTTTTTAAGGAGCCAAGACATAAAACTGCCCCCAAACAAAAAGACTCACCTGTTCTGATGTGCAATCCAGCTGAAACAGTTTATATGTCCTCTAAGTAAAAAAAAAAAAAAATCTTCTAGACAAATATGCGATTAGCAAGGACTAAAATCCAGTGTCTAACATCCACATGGTTCTGAGTTTCAGTTCAATGGCCTAAGTAGAGTACTGGACTGAAACCCTTTACACGGTTCAGTCCGAACATGTCAGTGACGTCTCCGCATCCAAATTCCGAGCCAGAATCACCTCATTCTCTAGCACGTACAATACATATTTAGTTGTGTGTGTTGTGTACGTTCTGCGCAGCTTGTAGGTCTCCAGCTAACAGCAATATGTGTTCACTCACAATTTTCTAGAAATGTGTCAAACGTTTGCCGTTGTCATTACTTGGAGTTATGATAAAGAATAGAGCAATACGTCGATGTACAACTGCAGTGCTTTATGAATACGTTTCTGCGTTGGGTTAATGCATATACCATGACTGTTTGTGTATTTACCACCGAGCTGTGGGCTAGGTTCGCTAACAAACACAAAACAACTTATTTCCTTATGTCTTTATTTTTAGAACAGATCAGAGCACCATCATTATTATAATACAATGTAAGCGATGCAAGCACTATATACTGCACTCCGTGTTAACCAGCAGAAGTCATCTGACCAATCACCGCAGATTAGCATCACGCAAACAAGGGGTTCAGCAAAATGAATCGTTGAGCAAATCGTTTGGGAGTCGTTGAGCAAACAAGGTAAAAATAAATGCAAATAAGACAATTAAAGTGTTTTTTGACCTTGCATGCTTTTAAACCTGTTGTTGAGGACTTCCAAAACAAAAATAGGAACCTTTCAAATGCCATAATAGGAGCACTTTAACAGAAAACACAACTATAAATAATAAGCCATACTTACAAGTTGTGATCCATAAACAACAGATTGTCCTGACAAAATGGGAATGGTATGTCTTTCAGGAGAAGCATTTATGCGTAGCCTTCATTGTACTCTCTTAGGTTCTGGAATCTGTCCTCTGTAAAATGTGAAGCGCACAAACAAATGTTGGGGTTATAATGTAAATAAATATATTTTAACCACACTATGTTTGTCCGCCTTTGGACAAACTTTTTCCGGGGTGGAAAAAAACAGCGACAACACTCTTCATCTTCTTTAGTGCAGCTCAACCTGGCCTGGCCCTTTTATTTGTGAATTCTGTGGGCAGAGATTATTTAAATGAGTAACATTGTGACTTCACAAGATCTGGAAAAAACACATTGTAGTCCAAATGAGACGTTCGTTATAGTTCTTGACAAGTGGATTCTGTTAAATAAAATATCTCCCTTTAGAGTGGACTTTGAGCTTTGTAACTGTCATGGAATGCCATGACAGACATGACAGATTCTCTTCCACTGGGAGCAAGACAAACTGGGTGAGAAGCATAGATGGTAGCAAGCAGTGTGGGATCAAGGATATCATCTCTGGGGACCCATGAGCGTTCTTCTGGTCCATATCCTTCCCAGTCGTCCTGGTACTCTTAACGACCACTGTGGTGCCAGGAGTCCAAGAACTCTCTCACTTGGTACACCACTCTGTCCTTCAGGATCAATGGAAGGGGGGGGTTCCTCTGCTGGGCCAGGCTCTGTGGGAACAGAAACAGGAGAGTGATAAGGCTTGAGGAGTGAGACATGGAAAGAAGAGTGAATCCTGTAGTGTGAAGGAAGCTGAAGTTGATACGTGACTGGGTTGATCTGCTGGGTGATGGTGAAGGGGCCACTGTGTCTGGGACTGAGCTTCTTGCAAGGCAAGCGCATACTGATATCTCGGGTTATTAGCCAAACCTTCTGACCAGGCTGATAAGTTAGAGCTTCAGTCCGCCGGAGGTCTGCTGATCCTTTTTGGCCGCGCATTTCCCACTGAAGCTGATGGTGAGCTGCGTTCTAGACCCTCTCGCTCTCTCGGGAACCAGTGGTCAACAGATGGGACATCAGATGGTTCTCCAGACCATGGGAACAAGGGTGGCTGGAAACCGAGTACGTGCTGGAAGGGCATGAGTCCAGTGGCAGGCTGACAGAGAGAGTTCTGCGCATACTCTGCCCAGCCCAGGAACTGGTTCCAAGTGTTCTGGTGGCCATGGCATAAGGTTTGTAGGATGCGTCCAATCTTCTGGATCTTTTTCTCCATCTGCCCATTTGACTGGGGATGGTAAACTGAGGAGAGACTTATGGTCACAAATTATCTGAAGACATGATTGAAGAGGAGTTCAGCAGTTTCAATAGCCATAGTGAGTCCCTTGAGAGGAAGCAGATGACATGACTTTGAATATTGAGCAATGACAACCAGAGTGAATGTTACCATCAGAGGGAGGTAAGTCCATGATGATGTCCATTCCTAGGTGTGACCATGGGCGATTAGGAATGGGCAGCAGATGGAGTTTGCCAGTTGGTAGATGGCGAGTGCCCCTTGAGATGGTTCAGTCAGAGCAACCTCGAACGAACCTTCTCACATCCCTGGCCATGTTGGGCCACCAGAAGAAGTCTCTTAGCAGCGAGAGGGTGCTATTGGCCCCTAAGTGGCCAGTGCCCAGAGATGAGTTCACAGAGTGGATGAGTGGAGTGCGATGTGATCTAGGAACATACTGAAATTCAGGTGGACAACCCGGTGGAGTAGCTGTGGAGGCATTGGAGGAGGTGGCTGGCTCTGGGGACCACTGGATGGGACTCACAGTCATGCTAGTGGGCAGGATGGGTTCAGGTTCTTAGTGGACCTTTTCTGGAGCATGCAGATGAGAAAGATCATCAGCTTTCACATTCTTGGTACCTGAAAAATAAGAAGTGGAGAAGTTAAATTGGGTAAAAAAACAGAGCCCAACCAGCCTGGTGAGGATTTAATCTCATAGCTTCTCTTAAATATTCAATGCTCTTATGGTCAGTCAACACAGTGAAAGGATGTTGTGCACCCTCCAACCAATGCCTCCACTCCTGAATGGCTAAATTGATGGCGAGGAGCTCCTGGTTGCCGATGCTGTACTTTCTCTACGCAGGGTTGAGCTTCTTGGAGAAGGCGCATCAATGGAGTCTGGCTGGAATCCCCTGCTCCTGAGACAGCACCGCTACTACACTGGTGGTGGATGCATTCACTTCCAAGATAAAAGGTTTGTTGGGGTCAAGATGGATAAGAAGCATTGTGCTGGTGAAGGCCTCTTTGAGTCTTTGGAATGCTTTGGTGGCAGATGGTGACCAGGAAAAAGACTTGGGCTTGTTCTTCAGCCGATTGGTTGAGGGACTAGTGATGGAGCTGTAATCTTGGATGAACTGTTGGTAGAAATTCGCAAATTTCTCTTTGAGCTCTTTGATGGTGGTTGGCGTGGGCCAGTTCTTAACGGCTTCCAACTTCCCCTCGTCCATTTGGATACCATGTTTGCTGATGTTGTATCTAAGGAACTGCACTGAGGATTGATGGAAAGAGCACTTCTCAGCTTTGAGGAAGAGATGGAATTCTCTCAGGCATTTCAGGACCTCCACAACGTGCTGGGAATGTTTGGCCATGCTCCGACAAGCACAAAATTTACCACTGATCGTGGACTGAGCATGATGAGATCACATGCCCACCAGCACCGCAGTATAGGCAAAGCCCCTGGATCAGCCTCCTCTGCCGCTTAGCTGAAGTGAGTCCAGTGTTGTCGATCTGCATTGGTTCGATGCCTGGTTCTGGAGCACTGATGGATTCTGGCTGGCGATGGTACAAGGAGGATTGCTGGCCCTGGTGTTATTTGAGACATGATGGCATACGATTGTTGACTCTGATGGAAAGCTGGATGAAATGTTTGAGACCAATGGTATCATCGTATGCAGCGATATGCAGCCGCACTCTTGTCTCAAGTCCCTGCCAGTAGGTGAGGAGTGAGCGCTCGTTCCAACCACTGGCGGCCGCTAGAGTTCTGAATTTGAGAGCATAATCATTATTAGACATTTTCCCTTGGTGGAGATGATACAGTTGCTCACCAACAGAAGTGTCTCCCGCAGGCTTTCCAAATAATTTGTGGAAATTATTGACAAAATTATCCAAGGATTGTGTTACAGAACCGGCCTCAGTCCAGATGATTTCCACCCATTGGACCGCTCGCCCCGTCAGCAGGGAAATGATGAATGCAATTTTGGCTTGATCTGTGGAATAGAGATGCGGCTGCATCTTCAGGGCCAACGAACACTGGAGAAGGAATCCATTGCAATCCTCCGGCGAGCCAAGGTAGGGTGCTGGTTTGGTCACGGGACTGGTAACAACTGTTGGTGAAGAAGTGGTGGTGATGGTGACAGAAGTGGAAGTAGAAGCTGAGGTGGTGAGAATACTCCGAAGGGAATCCACAATCTCCTGGAATGGGTCAGAGGTGCTCATGATGCTGTTGATTTCTTTAGGGTCTGGTCTTCTGTTACGGAATGCAGACTCAGACACAGAGAAATGCAGTTAACGGTGAGCTTTATTGACAGCACAGAACAAATTGGAGAATACAGGTGAGTATGACTTTGCAAAAAGACTTTGCAGAATGAGAATGGCTTGGTAATATAAACTTGTCTTACTGGTGCAGGAGATCATGGATGGCTGAACAAATGGCTGGATGGATGCACACACCTTGTCATGTTTGGTGAGTATGGTAGTAATGGTCTTTTGCAGGTTGTTGACTGGAGAACACAGGAGACACAAGGGAGAGGAAGATGCTGGGGTACAAATGCTGGATGTAATCCCTGGAGGTAATCGCTGGAGTAAACACTGGAGAACAGGTAAGTAGTTCACTTCTTATGAATGAAACCAGACAATGATGGTGGACAAGGTGTGCGGTTATATAGCAGTCCTGATGATCATGCAGATAAGGTGCAGATGTGTGTGATTAGTACTCTGGTGAGGGTGTGCACTGTGATTGGCTGGGGTGAGAGCCTGGCAGATCTGTGACAGTAGCCTTGTAGATCTTTTAGGCTCAAACAGCAACATTACAGACTAACTAAAGTTTAAAAAGTGAAAAAGCATAATAGGACCCCCTTTAAAACTAATGAAATCAAATGTCCAATTTTACCTTATACGGACAAAAAAACAAAACTTGATTACTGTTATGGTAACGATATATCACACCATGTTAGTGTTCCCCATCTAAATCACACATATTTCAAATGTGGGTGCTTTTATTATGAAATTCTCTGTATTTTGTGTCTCAGGCCAGCTAACCTGCTGTATCAGATGCCCTGTGGCATATCACGCCAACGATTACTGCGTACCTGCTGGGAGTGTCACGCTCACCGACAGCAACATAGTGTGTCCCAATCACTTCACACCAAGAAAAGGCTGCCGCAACCACGAGCATGTCAACGTCAGCTGGTGCTTCGTCTGCTCAGAAGGTTAACTCAGCTGTCTTAGACACTAATTTCTATCACAATTTGCACCTCTAATTTTACAGTGTGTTCACTTAATCGTTTAATGGCTTTAGTAATCCTTGATGAGTCATTCAATTCAGCTTAAAGGGGTGGTTCACTGTTTTTTTTCTAGGCTTGATTGTGTTTATGGTGCGCAGTTTAACATGTCTTAATGCTTCGTTTTTAAAAAAAAAACAAAAAACGAACATATTTTTCATATATTTTACCTTCATTCTATACCACTGTTTCCCTTCTCCTAAAAACGCTCTGTTAAGTTCCTGGTTCTATGAAGCCCCTCCCTCAGAAATACGCAATGGGCTCAGATTGGTTAGCTGGCCCAGTGTATTTTGATTTGCTGTCCGGAACACGTTGTCACGATTCACGTTGTTTGGAAAAGCCACGGCCCTTACCATTACGGGCAAAAGTCGCATGTGCTTCGGTGGAAATGTAAATAATGGTGTCAATATTGCCGTCTCAATTTGAGCCCGAATCAGACCCAGATAGCAGCAATAAAAAGCGTTAAGTAGAACCTCTGCACGGATTTTAAAGGACGTTTATGAATGGTAAGTATTTTTGTTTGTCAAAGTGTTTAGATATGATGTCACTTGTAAATGTTACTGCTGTTTATGTTAGCTTTTGATATACAGTGTTATCCTGATTAAAGCTTTACTGTCGCTGAATACATGACTGAGTAGTAGCATTTTTGTAAACGTATTGTTTAATTTGTAACCTGAACGAGCATGTGGGTAAACACAACATAAAAGCCGTAATGAAACAATGCTGTACACTGATAACAGAAACGCCAACAAACACCAACAGAAGTTCGCTGGTGTGATTACATAGAAATTTGTTGGTGTTTGTAGGTGTTTGTTGGAGAAGTATGAAATAGAATTTAGCTAACTGGCTAGTGAAGTGGAAGCTGTTTTCCGTAAAATGTGCAGCACAGACAGCTAAATTAGCATTATAATTGTCAGGAACAGAATTAAACATAAATTTCCCAAAGTCCAGCATCTCTAGGAAGCCCAAACACAGAAGACATGTGTGCACGCGACATGGCCTCGCCCACTTTGTTGCATATTCCCGGGGGCAGGATTTATGTTAATTGCAGGGTTTATGATGTCATCAACCCGGGAAGAAGCTTGTTGCTGTCGAAACTGGTCGTAATTGTAGGCATTAAACTGCCATAACTTTAAAAGACAATATCTCCGTTTGCATTGAACTTTCAGCGCTGTAACTTTGCAGATACTGTTTATGCTCAAGCAGCAACATTACACACTAAAGTTAAAAAAGTGAAATCGCAGTAAACCACCCATTTAAGAGAACTTCCCTTACAAGTTCACTTTATATGACCTTATCAGTAACATTTCCTCTCTGTATCTGTATCACTTCCCTCTACAGGAGGTAGTCTACTGTGTTGTGAGTCATGTCCTGCAGCATTTCACAGAGAGTGTCTGAATATCGACATGCCAGAAGGCAGCTGGTACTGCAACGACTGTCGTGCTGGAAAGAAACCACACTACAAGGAGGTAGTGTGGGTGAAAGTGGGCCGCTACAGGTCAGCATGCACAAACCAACCATTATAATTCCAGGTTTGTACAGTCATTGTACACAACAGTTTCTGCTCTGCTCTTTGTTAGATGGTGGCCCGCAGAAGTTAGCAATCCCAAAAACATTCCTGAGAATATCCTCCGCATGAGACATGATGTTGGAGAGTTCCCAGTTCTTTTCTTCGGCTCTAACGACTACCTGTGGACTTACCAAGCCCGTGTTTTCCCTTACATGGAGGGTGATGCCAACAGTAAAGAGAAAATGGGAAAGGGAGTTGACTCTACCTATAAGAAAGGTATCTTCTGCAACTAATTATTTCTGCTTGCTTTTGGTACTGCTATTTCTAATGCCCTATCGCTTTTCTTAGCGATAAGATTAACATTTTTAGGTGTGATAAAATTGATATTAAATGTAAAATAAAACAAAATCATTTTGCTACAAAATCCAATGCTAAAAAGTGAATTTAGACATTACAACATTGAAATGTTGTCATAGGAAAGTTGAGGTGTTGATCTAGGAGCAAGTGGTAATTAAATAATCAAAACAAAGACTCTAAACAACTGGAAATGCTGGGAAGCACAACCAACATAAAAGATGAGAACAGACAACTGAAACTCAGGGCTATGAATACAAAGACTAAATGAAGAACTAAACAATGGAGGATCTAGCAGAGTGGGATGCCCTGATGGAGCCAGAGGGATGAAGGCCCATTGCGGAGCCTTAGGCGGTGCAGCCCATGGTGGAGCCAAGGAGAGTCAGGGAGACTGGAGAGCCGAGGTGGAGCCAGGTGAAGACCGAGGTGGAGCCAGTGGGAGTAAGGATGACAGCGAAGGGAACTGGAGGAAGCCAGTTGAGCCAAAGAAAAAAAACTGGGCAGAGGCTGTTAACCGGACGAGACCGGCGGAGGAGGGGGAGCTAGGAGACTGGACTGAACCAGCGGAGGAGGAAGGGTCAGGGAACTGGTCAGAACCAGAGAGTCCAACAAGCCGGACAAGACCTTAACTTTAACTCCAAAAATGAAAATTCTGTCATTATCAGAATGAAATCTGCCTAATGTAATTCGAAACCTGTTTGACTTTTCTGTGGAATTTTCTGTGGAACACAAAAAAGATATTTTAAAGAATGTTTCAACTGTCAAAAGTCAATAGTGTCCAGAACAAAACTGGTCCACACTGACTTTAATTTTATAGTCAAAAACACATTTTTAAAAATATACAGCACACATGTGAGTGTTAGATGACGGCAAATGTCATCTTTTAAATTCATAAATAGGGAAATGTACAAATACATATACATTATACAATATTGACAATATTATACATTATATGATACCTGTAAATGTTAAAAATCTCTAATATGGGCTGATAGCCAATATGGTACAGACATATTGTGTGTCCCTAATACAGTCCAGTGGACTTACATTGAAGAAGGGACCTGAATATCAAAGAGAGGTGGGGTCGTTTGACTTGGGCAGCCACATAAGCAACTGCATAGAAACATGCTAAAACACTTGGAACTCCTTAACGACTTCGTAGCAATGCCTTAGCAACCATCCACAACACCCTAGTATCTTGAAGATGACAACTGCACACACTACTCATGTAAAAACCTAGTTGTATTACATGGTTCTTGGTGTAGCTGAAATCAGTGATCAAATGAATATTTCTGAAATCAGAATGTTCAATGTGGTTTAGCTTTGGAAGAAGCTGCGCTAAGATTCAAAGAACTGCAGGCCGAGAAAGAACTGCGGCAGCTCCAGGAGGACAGACGAAATGACAAGAAACCTCCACCATACAAACATATTAAGGTACATGACCATACAAGACATGCTATGAGATTGATTGCTAGCTTTATATTATGACGGTACCTGTCTTATCTTGGTCAATCCAATAGGTGAACAAACCAATTGGCAAAGTGCTGATCATCTCGGCAGACCTTTCAGAGATTCCCCGCTGCAACTGCAAAGCATCAGACGAGAACCCCTGCGGTATGGATTCAGAGTGCATCAACCGCATGCTGCTGTATGAATGTCATCCACAGGTTTGTCCCGCAGGCGAGCGCTGCCAGAACCAGTGCTTCACCAAACGGCAGTACTGCCAGGTGGAGATCTTCAGGACACTGTCTCGAGGCTGGGGGCTGCGCTGTGTGCACGACATCAAAAAGGTGAGCTGATTTCAAATGTTCTTCATGGGTACCGACTCCATTAAACATCATTGATGCAGACGACACAAAAAAAGTCCTAAAGTATACTTTGTTCGTGTTCCAGTCCGGCTCGCGAACTGTCCACATGACGTAATTTTTATCATCAGTACAGTCCTCTGATGTCCGCATGCAGCCTGATTTTTGTGTTTGTGGAATTCCTCAAAAACAAAGTTCCACTACGTGGTGTATCCATTGGGGGTTTTGCTTGCTCAACTGTGCGCAAGATGGAGTTGAATGCGGAAAATAAAGTATACCTCACAGTTGTATAACGCTCATAGTTGATGCTTAGCATATTGCTGAGCTAATTGCTTCAAATTAACAATCTCAACAACATAGTTTTGCTTCTCTTTGTGTAATTACACACAAAACTGTGTTCAGTTTAGAGTAAACAAACTTTCAAAAAGTGACTGACTTTTTTTTTATATTGAGCTTTAGAATTTTTCCCATATATATTTCTACAATTAGTCCATCTCCTCCTCCTTATAATGTCTCTACAGAGAGCCAGTATGGATGTGGATATAATTAGCTTTAGTTTGTCCAGTCTGCTTTGTAAACAAGTCTTTGTTTTTAATGCTTGACCCAAGGGAGGATTTGTTAACGAATATGTTGGAGAGGTGATTGATGAGGAAGAATGCCGTGCCCGGATTAAACATGCTCAGGAGAACAATATCGGCAATTTCTACATGCTTACGTTGGACAAAGTGAGATTCTAAAACTACAACACTAGTTTTTTTCTAAAATTTCTGTAATAGGAAGCTGAATATATTGATTTGTTTTTTCTGAAAGGATCGAATTATTGATGCCGGGCCCAAGGGAAATGAAGCCCGTTTTATGAACCACAGTTGCCAGCCAAACTGCGAGACCCAAAAATGGACAGTCAACGGAGACACGCGTGTTGGGCTTTTTGCACTTACAGATATCCCTGCTAGTAAGTCAAATTTATTTTTATATAGAAGACACTGTGGTACAGCCTCACATTTACACGCTTTTGCAAAATTATTGATGTGTTGATGTTTTCTTTAAAGGCACAGAGTTAACATTCAACTATAACCTTGAGTGTCTGGGCAATGGGAAGACAGTGTGCAAGTGTGGTGCATCTAATTGCAGTGGATTCTTAGGAGTAAGGCCAAAAGTAAGCAGATGATCTCCAGAGGCTATCTTTTATATAGTATAACATCATGTTATAACTAGAGATAGATTGATTATTGATTTGGTGATATAATAATATATAATAATTAAATAAATAATAATAATAAAAGATTATTATTATTATCTTTTATTAATATTACTATTAATATTAATAAAAGAGACAATACTGGAAAAACAATTATCAGTCTATAATAATAATAATAATAATAATATAATTTATATTAATTATATTATTTAATTATTACTAAATAATAATAATTTGTAATTAATTAAAGAATCTAAAAAAGCTATTATAATAGCTAAAAAAATATAAATAACTATTAATATAATAGTTATTGGACACTGATAAAAATAATAATTGGTATCTGTATTGTTTGTTATATATGACTGAGATTTACAATACATTTCTAATGTAAACCTGTCCGCTTTTAGTATCCAAAGCATTCTTGCAAATTCAGTGATCCTTTCTGATAATTTTTGATAAGTGATTGTAGTTAGACATCAACTCTGTGTCTATCAGAACAACCCCCCATCAGACGATAAAGGCCGTAAGCTGAAGAAAAAGTCCCAGATGAAGCGCAAATCCCAGCAGGAAGTAATCAAAGAGCGGGAGGATGAGTGCTTTAGCTGTGGAGATGGAGGACAGATTGTGTCCTGCAAGAGGCCAGGCTGTCCTAAGGTTTACCATGCTGACTGCCTCAATCTCACCAAGAGACCTGCAGGTCAGTCTTAATTCTCAACATAGGCTACTCACTGACCATAAAAAATACACTTTTCTTTGATTTTATGTCTATAACTAGTGTTTTGCAATACCAAAGGTTTAGTAGTCAATAGCATTACAAGTGAAATTTCACAATTCTCAATACCAGTGTCTTCAAAAAGGATTCAATAGCACCATGTCATATTTATAAGTCAAGTCACAATTGTTTATATAGAGCTTAATACAATACAGATTGTTTCAAAGCAGCTTCACAATAATAAACAAGAAAATAACAGTATTTAAAATATTAATGTTGCAAAGTTCTTCAATCATGGAATGAATACAATTTCAGCTGTAAAGCAGTTCTAAAAAGTGTCATTATTCAGCTCAATTTAGTTTAATGTTGATTCAATCTAGTTCAATAACATTGTTCATTTGATCATTTTCAGTTCATTTGACAATTGTTTTCATTAGTTATGAAGCAAACTTAATTCAACTATGATGTAGTATCATTATTCAGCTCAAGGCAGCTCAGTGTTGATTCAGTTTAGATCAATAATAGTGTTCATCAAATTATGAAACAAGCTTAATTCAGCTGTAAGCAACTCTACAGAAGGCAATAGTGTTGTTATTCAGCTTGAGTCAGCTAAATGTTGATTCAGTGGAGTTCAATTACAATGTCAGTGTTGCAGAGTTGATCAATTATGAAGCAAATTCGATTCAGCTATAGAGCAACTCTACAGAAGAGTGTCATCATCCAGCTCAATTTAGTTCAAGTTTTGTTCTCATCCAATAGTGTCAGTGCAGTCAAATGATAATATTACTGAATATTAAGTGTATTTTAAACCCTTCTAAAGCCATATGATAGCTTTTTTTTGAGAAACAAATTCAATTTAAGTCAATATTGACCAAAAATGAAGAAGCAATGATATCTGATTTGTGAACAGATCATTATTTGGAGTCAGATCTTTTCAATGAATCAATTGATCTGGTTCACAAAACCAATCTGAATGTTCACTGACTCAATGATCCGCTTGCAGCAGGTAACAGCTCACTGGAAGGAAAGATTTAGTAAGTAACTTGTTTTGCATTTCAGGCCGTTGGGAGTGTCCCTGGCATCAGTGTGACTTGTGTGGACAGGAAGCAGCTTCCTTCTGTGAGATGTGCCCTAGTTCCTATTGTGTCGAACATCGGGATGGCATGCTTTTCATATCCAAACTGGATGGGCGATTATCATGCAGCGAGCACGACCCCTGCGGCCCCGAGCCCCTGGAGCCTGGCGAGATCCGGGAATGCCCTGCAGAACTCGTGACAACGTACCCTATAAACCTCATCAGAGCTGCCAAAACCAAAACCACAACCCTAAACACTACGGCTGACCCGCAGGCTCCCTCTCCCCCTGATATAGCCCCTCAGGTCTCATTTAGCCACCCCAGTAGCCCTCTACCACTTAACATCTCTTTAAACTGTGCATATTCACCCATTTCTCCCTATGGAGAAGAAAAAGAAGAAGAGGAAGACGGTTTGATGCGTTTAGAAATGGATGGTGAGAAGAGCGCATCTCAAGATAATTCGGAACGACTGAGGATAAAGAAGAAAACCGAAGTATGAAGGTTAAGGAAGTATGAAGGTTAGCAAACTGACCTGTGGTTTAAATTTCCCAACAGACCTTTTTTTAGCCATGTTCTTGTTTTCTCACACTACTTTCACTGAGGGTATCTGGTGTAATTTGAGTTCCAATCACAACAACTTACTTGAAGATGGCACTCAAAACGGTTTGCATCTCCTTCTGTTATCTCTTGCAGATTTTATGAGGTTGATTTTAACGAAGATGACGATGACAATGCTTATAAAAAAAGATTCAAATGATGATTAAACAGTATCTACTTCATACAATGCCATCAACAGTTACAACATCATGGGACGTCATGAGATTTTGGCCACCTTATTATTTCTTGCTACATCTGGCACTATGAAAGATGTTGAACATCACAAAAACACAACATTGAAGAGAATGAAAATACAGTATTGAGGGAAGGGAATATATTTTTCCAAGGAAATGCCATTGCCTTCTTCATCGAGTCAAATAATATTGACTATAAATAATAAGTACCGTTACCAAAACTCATTTGCTCTGTGAGCAAATGGTACAGAACCTAAGCTTAGGTTAAATTTTACTATTGAATAAGTGGTTGATATATTCAAGTCCAAAGTATACTTTGGTTTTTACAAACAAATGCTATATGCATACAGTGCGTAAATTTCATCATCAGCCCGACTTTTGTAACCGCATGTACTTAATTTGCGCTAATAATCTGGTACACAAAGTAGCAACACTGGGCTGAAAATAAAAAGAAACGTACGAGATGGAACAACAAACTGCTGACGACCACATTAACAACAGAAATGCACATTGATGAGCGATTGCGCGAGGAGGTTAAGAGATATCGCAACTCTAGTTTAAAAGAGAACGAAGAGTGTCGATTCTAGAGAAAAACAGCACGGACATTAGATAAAGATGAAAATGTCTAGTGAATGTGTCAACCGCCTATGTTGGCATATGCTCTCAAATTGACTATACTTTGATCTCTGTGATCTTCCACCCCATCAACCTCCAAACCATTATCATGAGAAAGTGTTTTCAGATCTGGTTTCAGATCTGTGAAAACTGCAACTTAAGGCTATGTGTTTGGCTGAACGCATATGCTAAGCATTTGCATTAAAACTGAAATATACTTTGGTGATGGTAATTAATAAAATTAAAATATCGGTGTCTTGATCCTGTATTTTTTCCACATCGTATTATAGAGCCTGCTGTTAAAATGACTTCAAGACTATCGGTTTGTTGAAGCACTTTTATATAATAATCCAAAATTCGCCTGCTAACATGTTTAGACAAAGGCAAGAATGCTTGTCATTTATTTTAGATAATTTAGGAAATTTCCCAGAAATGTCTCCGAATTAATCTTAGCCAAATGGTCACAACATTTTTGGGTGTAAATTGTGCTGTAAATTTAAAAGGTGAACAGTGTGATTTTTGAAACACTTGTGGCATCCAACAGTTACAAACATTCAAACAAACAGGAAGTTCTGTCCCAACTCACACCAGTAGTTGAGCCAGAAGTTTAAATGTTGGCTGCTCAACCAGAGCAAACTTATGAAAGCGCAACTATGAGGTCTAGTTAGATAAAAAAAATATGAGCTGTTCTATCCTGTTGTATGTTTTTATACATTTAAGCTAAAAGGGAGAAAGTAACAGACTTTGCAATTCTGATAATGAAACACTGTCTTTGTCATTTGGTGACTTCATGTTAAATCAACATACAATTTGAACTGAGACTACAAGTGTAAAACACTAGAAGACAAGTCCTCTATCATCATTTGTGAAGCTAATGTATTGGACAAATGATATTGGCCTGTTGCATGTGTCTAAACTCCTGAATTCCCTCTTCTGGTTTTCCTGACCCCCATCTAACTGATCATGTGTTCATGTTGAACGCCATTTCAGCTTTTATTTTTACTGTATTCATGTATAGCGGTTAACTTAATAGTTTTCATGCTCCTAGAGTCATTCCACTTAAGTATATTTCAGACAAATTATCAAGCGAAAGGGGAAAAATATCTGTTGCCTTGTCAGAGATTTTAATTGTGCTGTAGTGCTTTGTACAGAATAAATAACAGTACACACTTGTTGCATACTTTCTGCTGTTTTTACTACATTCCTGTATATGCTTTGATCTAAATTGTATTTAATTTATTTATTGCATTTGCCAATCATTAATTGTCATTAATCAAATGTGAGAGGAACTGAAAATATTAAATCTCACAAAAACTGTCAAGAAAAAATAAATTCTATTTTACATAAAGAAAATGAAACCCATTTTTAGGATCGTTGAAGTGTTTCGCATTGCAACATTAATGTCATAACAATTAAGCACATTTCCACATGCAATTATTAGCCAACAGTAATGCAGAAAAAAGGAGCATTACTGTAACACAAAACTATTCTATTTACATTAATTCTAAGTACGCCTATAGATAATGGCAGCATTTGTTGTACTGTACTTTATATATACTGATTTTAATAATAATAAAAAATGTTCAGACAGCATGATTTAATTTTTGTATTACAGTAATGAGAATTTTAATGAGAATTTGAGGCAATTGTCATGGCAATAATGTCACGACGCAAAACTCTTGCAGCTAATTTCATTTTCTTTGTGTAAAAGGTCCTGAAAGTGCAGAAAATGTCTAATTTGATTTCAATTTTCAGTTTAATTTCTATGAAATCACATATATATATAGCATTTGGTAATGTTCAAGAATGATACAGAATATTCAATGAATTCTGTTCTCTGATGCAGTACACAGAATTGCTAATATTATTTTGGTGAGAGAGTCGATCTTAAACAAAAATAACTTGCACATGTGAGGGCAAGCAGGAATAGGCAGCAAAGGATGAATATGAAATGTTGGGGGGGGGGGGGAATCCATGTTGAATTTAGGTGATTACCCCTCAAAGTTCTAAGATTCATTTACAGTATTGATACAAGCATGCTGCACGCACACTTGATATTTTATTGTTCCAATATCTGATAATGACTTGGGCTGATTAGCTTATACAATTTTGATACACTTAAACAAACTTGGTAAAAATGCTCTGTATATGCAAGAGGTGTTTAAGATCACATGCTTTAGCTTTTTTTTTTTTTTTTTTTTTTTTTTTTTTTAAGTGATAATTTAAACATAATCTGTAACAAAGTAAATTATTATTGGGCCCTTCTTTCCTGTAGGATGCCCAGTAAAAAAATGGCACAATATCAGGATCTCTCTAGAATGATGTAAAATACGCAAATGTTTTCACAAGAACCATATTTTTAGCTACAGGCCTCTTTGAGCAGTATTTAATACATTCACAATATGAACTGAGAGCGAACTAAGGCTGTGAAGTTCGCACAAACACTTTCACAACAGTTAGTGTCCCAGTTTACAATATCTTACCCAAACTGCACTGAAGTAAAATTAAATAATAATAACTGAAATAACATTGTAAACATTAACATCACATTCATCAAAGGCTGCACATCAACTCTCTTTTGGAATGCAGGATAGATCTATTATGTCAAACAGTCAACTGCAAATAATGGACAACATGATAGAGGAAACTTTGGGCTTGATTATCAAACACCGCAAACTAACAGTTTTTGTGATATTTCCAGATATCAAATTCACCATGATATTATAATGTTCAAGTGACCATAGTTATAGTTATTAGCCTTTAACATATTGACAGCAGCTTTTCAGCTGAGCATGAATGGGAAACTGCCTTTTACTCTCTGTGATCTTCCACCCCGTCAACATCCAAACCATTATCATGAGAAAGTGTTTTCAGATCTGGTTTCAGATCTGTAAAAACTGCAACTTAAATGGCTTCAGTTTAGTGTGGATGTGTGATAAATGAAAGATGTAAACATTACGATCCTCAAAAGATCTATAAAATGGAGACACTTTAAATTATAAAAGGAGATGAATCACAAGGCATTGTTTGTGAAAATTGGCAACGATCATCTCCATGCAATGGCATCTGTCCCTAAAGCTTACTTGGTGTCTTTTCTTTTTGGTAAAATGGATTGCCATGCACTGTTGATATTTGCTTTAGTCAATATTCTCAGGTCCAAAAAGTGTTGCTGACAAAGAAAAAAAAATGTTCATTGCTAGAACACAAAAAAAGGAAGAATCCTTCAACTCCTTCACCAACATACTGCACAGCAAAAAAGAAAAAGGAAAAAGCAAAACACTCCAGCTGATGCTTTGAGGAGTATAAAAGACAGAGAGCTTCCAGTCATCCCAAAATAGATCATATGATACAGCAGTTTTTCCTGTGATAGGTCAGTTATGGCAGCAGTTGTCAAAATAAGAGTCCTTCTTTTGCCCGAGATCCACCCCTTTCACTTCTGTGAGGATACAATATCAAAAATAAAATAAAATTATAAACAATATCACATTATTTTAATAATTATAGGAATAGAATTGCTATTCCAAAAGCTTTGGAAATTGATAAATACTCTTCATCAGTATTGATTAAAGCAAAAAGAGCAACATATGTGTTTTTTTCTATCAATACTGTAGAAAACAGACAAAAACACTGTAAAAGAAAGCAAATCTGTTATTAAATAACTATTAAGGCCCGTTCACACAAAGCACGATAACTATTAATAACAAAAATATATTTCAAGAACCACACCACAACTATAATGATAACGACACAGAGGAACGATATTGTTAGAATCACTTTGAGAATGATTTTTTCCCAGCTGATGAACGATAAAAACATTGACAGCCAATCAGAATTCATCCCGCTCTAAAGAGCTCGAGCATTTAAAACGGCAGACGACAAACCTGCAGCACGCGCTTAGAATAAACGGAGCGTTATAGTTCGTTGGTGTGGACGCTAATATAATTATCGTTCTTGGTATGAATGGGTCTTTAGGCATCCAAGCCCATGTAGGTAAGGCAGGTATTTCCAAGCCCGTAAATCTTTGCACATTAAGATATCATCGTTGTGGGCTGCATCTTTATTTCCCCACAAAGACAAGCAGTTTACCTAGGTCATTGTAATAAAAAGTTTCTGTGCTTTTCATGCTTATGCTAAGCATCAAGTAACTGACATGGTGCTATGATTGTTAGCAAATAGGTTAGCATGAAAGCTGATGTACCTGAAAGACACAGGACAAGGTGTATAGTGTAAAAAAAATAAATGTGTTATGTAAAAGTTTTATTTTGCGAGAAATTCCCACCTTGCATGAACTCTAAAGCACAGCTACTGAAATCTTCAGCCACCTTCTGAAACACCTCATCTGTACAAAAAAACAAGCAAGAAGTGAAACTTCTCTGTATCTAATTGCATGTTACACATAAGTAGTGCTCAACAGAGCAAATACACTGAATTATCACTTACCAACATTTTTTCCTGTTTTGCTGGATGTCTCAAAATGTTGGGCACCTATTTCTGCAAAGAAAAGTTATAATGTTGATTTTTAAAATGTTTGTTTGTTTTAATTGTTTTGCAATAGTTGCATGGAAAAACAAAAACAGCTAAATTTATGCTTACCATCTGCAAAGTCTTGAACATCATGGAAGTCTACTTGCCGCACACTTCGATCGGCTTCAATTAGGTCACTCTTGGTACCACACAAATATATTTTACAGTGCTGAAAATAAAATAATGTGTCAATAAAGTTGTGCTGAATAATCTTGAGAGGTTCCTGTTTTTGTGAGACATGGGTATATTTTACCTCTTCACAGTTCTGTAACTCCTTCACCCAGAACCTGGCCCTTTTAAAACTGCTGCTGTCAGTCAAATCTAAGTGCAAATGTCAAAGATAACCACATATTTAAAATAAATATTGATGTTTTACAACTTTTTCTCTTGTAAGGGACTAATTTTCTCATGTTCACTACCATTCAAAAGTTTGGAATCACTGACATTTTTAACATAATAAATTACATTTTAAAATATCTTAAAACAGAAATCTGTTATTTTAAATAATAAAAATATTTCAATACAATATTATTTTTTTACAGTATTTTTAATTAAATAAATGCAAACTTGTTGAGCTTCTTTCAACATACAAAAAATTTCATAGATCCCAAAATTTTAAAATACAAACCCATTTATAGTATATAAGAGAAAAAGTATGAGTGTGTGTGTATATATGTGTATGTGTATAACAAAATAGCAACATCATGTAAATAATTTAAACATATTTCATTATATCAACACATTTCAACTTTGACAGCCCTAAAAACACACAGAGTAAAATCTTTTATTTTGTCTCCCAAACATTTATGTAGCCCTGATTAACTTAGAACTTATTTTAACCAAGCCTGGCAGGACTCTAAACTCTAAAACTACTGTAAAATGTACACAGAGTGAGCAAGTATGAGTCATTTAATTGCTCACAGTCACCTGACTGCTAGACTAGCTGCTACATGAAAAAAGCCACATTTTGTGTCAAACTGTGAAAGAGGGATATACCATAGCAGACAATGGCAGCACGGGCTCCTCTGTAATAGATTCTGCTCATGGCCTCGTAACGTTCAGACCCAGCAGTGTCCTGAGATTAAAGGAAACACATGAAGTCACTAATAAGTGGTTGACGAGCATATATATAGAGACCACAGTAACAACACTTACCCATATTCCCAGCGTAACCACTTTGTCACCGACATTGAGGGCTTTTGCAACAAACGCAGCCCCTATAGTCTTAATGAGACAAAAACAAATGAACACATCAAGCCTAGCAACATCATATCAGGTCATCGTTAAAGAAATCACTGACATCAGTGGAAGGTGGCTTTACCTGTGGAGCTGGTTTATGTGACACATGATTAGAGACAGCTGATACCCAGTCAAATGTACATCTTACACAAAAATGTTTATAATGAGAGCTTACATCTTGAGGTGTCTATGCAAACGCATACTTACATTTTGATAAGGTCCCACAAGAAAGCGGCGATGTACGTATCTTTCCACCAGGCTGGTTTTACCAACACTCTCCTTGCCAAGCATGACCACTTTAGCATCCACTCGCATGGCAGTCATGATTATTTGGGTTTGTAGAAAAAGACACTAAAGAAAAAATAAAAAGACATGGGTATATTGTGTAGACATGATAATATATAGATACTGTAGATATGGACAGCATCATTCTTGTGAAAATGAAGTGTGCTTAATTGTTTTGAATGCGCACTTGTAGTGTACTTCAAATCTTGAAGGTATATTTTTAAAGAAAAACAGTACTTGCAGGTAATATAATATTAATGAAATAAAAAAGCCACTTAAAGAGTACTTAGAGAGTAAACTTACATGTTTCTTAACATGCTTAAGTACACTTTTAAAAAGTGCACTTTGCAATAATGTCCGATTAAAAGTTTTTCTTTAAAGTACATTTTATAACATTTTAAATGTTTTGCTGTGTTTACAAGTAGTACACTTAGTTTGATGGGTTGACTAAGATGGTAAAGCACATTTAACATGTAAAGTACTTGATTTTACACACCTGTAGTGCGTTATTCAATTTTACATTTAATATTAATATATTTAAAATGTACTAAATTGCAACGTCATTATTACAAATGTGTAATTACAAACGAATTTAAACAAATGACAAAAGTGTCATCATGCAGTACACTTTAATTACATTTCAAAGACAGTAGAATTATGAAATTACATATACAGATCAGCTTAAGTATGCCAAAAAGCAGTTAGTTAAATTGAAGAGTATTCGATATAAATTTAAATTCTACATCTTCATTTTCAAGTGTCCGAGAACATTGCGTTCAGTTAGCATTTAAGTATATTATTTTAAAGTATATTATTTCCGTAATAAATATTATTATTGTTGTTGTTTTTTTTTAAGTATGCTAAAGTGTTGTAGTAGTGGAAGAAATCAGAGCTAGCTTTGGCTAATGCGCAGTTTCAGTATATCAAGCAAAATATTATCCATGTGAAACACACTAGAGGTTTGTTGGCCTTCTCATATTTTTCACTTACCTGCGCTTTTAACGTATCAGTTGACGGGACTTCACAGTGACTTTACTGACAGATAAATACTGTAAGTGGTGGCTAATGGTTCAGTTAGCAATCTACACTGATGTGCCACTGAAAACTCCTAATAATACAGTTAAAGACTACTTGATGAATAAATACAAGCAGCGAAACACAAGACACTTCAAACTGAGGACACGGTCAAAAATAAAATAATCGGTGATTTGTTCACCGTAAAACGAAAGGAAAACAGGTTAGCTAGTTTCAACATCACTAAATACAGCAGAGCTAGATAATTTCCGAGCCATGTTTTTTCCCGTTTACATGGGAAATACTACAGTAAATGGTCTGACATAGATGTATTCGGTAGAAAAGGAACTGTAGTGTGCCTAGCTAGCTGGAATAAACTAGTGTATGTTTTTTTGTTTATATAGAGGAGGATGTGACTTCACTAGGGACAGTGGCTGTGTCTCAAATAGCGATGTATGAATCGGGAAACAATCGTTCTTACGAGTCGGATCTTTTAATTGAATTGCCTTTTGTTGCTTTTTAATTGAACTGTTTGTTGACGGATCAGAGTGAATCAGTTCTAACGTTTCTGGGGGATTTGCAGAAATGTCAGGAATAAAACCTACTGGAAATATGTTTACAACTTAATTTGTTTATGAATTAGAGCTAATTATAGATTATTTTTTAAACGTGCAAAAATATTTTTCACGCAAGCTGGATATTAGTTCTATGATTGTTTCATGGAAATGCTTATTATATTTAGGTTCAAAATAACATTTTAGTGAGTTAAAATCGTGACTGTAACGAATTGAACTTGGACACATGAAATTTCAATAAATACAGGTAGTAAAAACAGGTAATCGAAAAACATAATGTGGCTTTATTGTAACGTTTAACGATATCTTTTTTTAAATGAGTTGCTTGAAACGAACTGTTCGAAAGAACCGATTCTCTGAAATGATTCAGACGTCCTATCACTACAGGCACGTGCTGCAGTTTGGGCGCGTTGAATGTCTAAGCCGCTGCTGATTGGATGCTCGAGTCACTTGGCGCGTCACAGTTGGCTGAATATTTGCATATCTCTCTGTGATTGGTTGCTTCTCTCCGCCACTCATTGTTTCTTCATCCACAGTGGCTGCGCTGCTTCGGCACCGCCTGTGGTGGCCAAAATGCTGTCTAGGTAGACAACTCAGTCCGTTTTGAAACACAACCCGAGCCTTCAGGGGAGGAGAATCAGAGCTCATTTGAAAATGGCGTCTCCGAAAACAGTACCTAAAGATGCACAGGTAAATAATGAATCAAAAACGGTTTTTATCACTGTTGTATGCACATTTATTGTTTTAAAACAATAGCGATTAAAGCAGCATGTTTAAAGAGCGACTGTGTATTTTATTTGTCTTACTTATTCTTCTTTGTGCACACACATGCGTTAGCACGCTAACTGGTCCACTGTAATGCAGTGGTTTGAGTTTCAATTTGGCGCGATTCTAACACGCTGTGTTATACTTTGGCATATTTTTGTGAATTTGAAGTTTTTTTTTTATGTATGATGAATTTACAAATCTAAAGTAAGATGTGTACTGGCGCATCGCTGCAAAGAACCTGCAACACAGTCGAATTGATGCTAATATAGTATGTTTAATATATCCCTTTCGCACTTTTTGCTTTCTTATTTTACTATCATTTTTAAAGGTTATGATGCAGATTCTTAAAGACATGGGGGTCACGGAGTACGAGCCTAGAGTGATCAATCAAATGCTGGAGTTTACATACAGTAAGTCAGGATGCCTTTAATGAAATCAAAATTGACAATTTTTATTTGTTCATGGAATATTGCAGCGTTTATGATTGATTTATCCATGCAAATCATTATTTTTTAATTCATGTACTCTGATAATCTTTAATCAAAATAACTTGCAACTAAATCACTTCTCTCATGACGTGTTTACTGGCGCGAGGGCGGGGACAACCTGTAACTCATATGACATCCCAGCAATGGCAAACTACAACCATCCAATCAATTCTCGATGGACAAAATCAAGTCCTGCCCTACGTTTTTTTTTTTCTTGTTCAAGAAGCAACTTCACTCAGATATACTGAAGAAAAGACTTATCACAACATCCGCTTCATGCCGACTTTTAAGTATATTGTTAAATGCTTTTAGAGAAATTGTTAACACACTCCAGCAATAACTTTTCTGTACTGGAATATCATCTAGTAACATTTTAACATTGATGTTTTTCTACAGGATATGTAACCACTATTATTGAGGATGCAAAAATATATTCCACCCATGCCAAGAAGTCCACTGTGGATGCAGATGACATAAGGTTAGCAATCCAGTGTCGAGTGGATCAGTCGTTCACATCTCCTCCACCACGAGATGTAAGTCTCTCTTGTTGATTAATTCATAACTCATATGTGACTTCAGGTAATTGACAGTGCTGTTTGGTCCATGGTTTCAGTTTCTGTTGGACATTGCAAGGCAGAAGAACCAAACCCCTTTGCCCCTGATCAAACCGTACACAGGTCCACGCCTTCCACCAGACCGCTACTGTCTAACCGCACCAAACTACAGACTGAAGTCCTTGCAGAAAAAGGTATTACTTTAGATAATGTGATAATGTACTGCTTTAGTCAGTCTGGTCTAAAAATTTGTTTTGGTGATCTAGGGATACTTATGATGTATTACTACAGTTATTGTACCTGTAGTGCAGTGGTTTTCAACTTTTTATTCTTTGTATTATTTAACTATTTTTCACCTTTTATCCACAACAATATTCGAAGGTAATCGATTTTAATTTTAATTTTATTTTAATCGATTTGGTGGTGGTTTCCACTTGTGCTCCTAAATTCAAAATTTTGGAGCACTTTTGGACCCTAATTTTCCCATTACAGGGTGATATTTGAATTTAAATTAATTTCCACAGGCATTTTTATCATTATAAGATGTACCATCTTATTAAATGTATGCATCATATTTCGTCAATTTCTTAAATTAAAATAAAAAAATTTTGTTTTTAAATGTTAAACAATAAATTCAGTTATACCCAATCAGACTGTTACCTATCAAAATAAATCATCAAAATTCTTTGCACTGCAGAAGTGGCACAGAAGCTCCATCTGAAGTGGTTTTTAGACACATTTACATAGACTGCATAATGCAGCTCATTGGTAAATAATGTTGTACGAATGTTTTTAAATATAATTTTGAATTTAGAAATATGTAAAAAATTAAACTTTAAAAGTTTGATATTTTGTAAAGTGTAAATATGAAAATAAATGTAGCTATTTAGCTATTATTTATACATTTAAATCTTAATGTGCGAGTCGTTCAAAATGCAGATTCATTCATTCACCGTGGCTTGGAGATGCGCAACAGTTTTGGTGTGGTTTTGTTTGAAACTGTTTTCACGAAATAGAGAAAAAAACAGACATTATTGTGTCTAATGTTAAATCATTTAATATCAACTTGTTTATTGGACTTCATTCAGATCAGTACGTATCACATTTGCAATCATGCCAATACTCGGAGAAACAGGAGTATACTTATGTGATATTACTTAACTTACACATATTAGGCTTGCTGAGATCGACTGTGTTACCGGTGTTCAGCTGCAACACCGGTCACTTGCCCACTGTGACCGCAGCACCGCCCCCTCTATCGTTTTGATTTTTTTTATAGTAATACAAATAATTTAGTTTAGTTAGAGAACAGATACAGTTAAAAGCTGAATGCGAGTTTGTCATTGTACTGTTTTGTTGTTGTGTTTTTTCATTAAGAATAATTATGAACCCACCCACCATTCAAGCAATTGCCGCCTCCGAATTGCAGCTACTTTAAAAGTGAAAGTAAAATGGCAGCACGGTATTCATAATGGTGCGTGTGTTTTTATTAATTTTTGGTGGCATTTTTGCCCTCAAGCCCCCGTTAATTTCCGACCTTGCTTATGATAATCCAAATGTAGTATTTCCAGTTAATTTGGCTGAAACATCAGCAGCATGAGACTGTCTTGTAAATGCATATCATTAGTTTCACCTTGAAAACAATCTTTGAAGTGTAGTCCGGAGCGCTCGTCTTTTGCACTTGGTCTGCTGTGCTGGCTGAAGCAAACTCTTTGAATGAAGGCATGAAAAGCAGCCGATTGCAGTGCGAAACATAACTGTTGTTCAGTGTAGATGCATTTTAGGAGGTGTACTTTTTGTTCCGATTGTCAATTATAGTTCCATTCATGAGAATCGATCGGGTCACTCGCACCGGTGCGCCTAAATATTTTTTCACACTCGCACGCAGTTATTTTCAGGCGCAAATGCGAGCGAAATGCTCGCACTGTAGAGCGCTGTAAAGCACTGCTCACACAGAAGTCACTTTTCGAATCAAGTGACTTTCTATTGGTCAACACAGCATATTCACATGACCAACTTGAATTGCAAAATCATTGGGGAAATGTTATACCCTCATGTGAAATTCTCAGTCACATGCTCTTATATCAAAATGAATGGATTTTAATTTGGCATAAATAGTAAAATGTATATTCATTTTTAAAATGGAAATAGCATTTTATTAATTTATATGACCATATATATGTATATTAAAGTTTTAGTAATTTTGTTGCAATTTTTTTTAATGTCTAGACAGTTTTTATACATTTTTATCTGTACTTATTTTAGCACATCAAGTCAAGCTAAATATAAATGAGAAATGTTGTCTTGCCAACTATATGATATAAAATGTTTTGTGTATTTTAATTCAGGTAAGGTTTTATTCCAAGTACTGAAAATGTTTTTTATGGTTTTAGTTTTTAGTCAGACTATAATAAACCTGAAAAATTTGATTTCCTCATATCTAGGTTTTTCTAGACTGTAGGAAATCCTGGTTCTTCAAATAAAACAAACAGATGTAAATTAAAATGTACAGTCTGATGTGGTTCTGATTTGAATGTTTAGGTGTCTTCGTCTGCGGGCAGGATAACAGTGCCACGGTTGAGCGTGGGGGCCGTGTCCAGTAGGCCAAGCACTCCAACTCTTGGTCAGTTATTCTAAATGCTTTTTGTATAAACTGAAAGATCTCAAGCATCTAAATGAGTTTTCAGGACACTTTACATGCTCCCGATTTCCATCATACATTCATTGAGCTAACTTCTTACAAGAAGAGCTTTTAGTAGTTTTCCTTTGTTTCTTGTCATTGGTGAATGAGCGAAATCTAAAACTCCATTTTCAGGATCCTCATTGTGTTTTGCAGGTACTCCATCAGTGCAGACAGTGGGGACAAAAGTGGGAACACCTGTGTCACTGACCGGCCAGCGCTTCACTGTTCAGATTCCCAACTCACAGACTGCTTCTGTCAAATCAGGTACCAGTTTCCACCTTAGAACAAGCAGTTCTCCTTGTGTGTTCTTTTTGTATATTAAAGGATTAGTTCACTTCAGAATTAAAATTTCCTAATAATTTACTCACCCCCATGTCATCCAAGATGTTTGTCTTTCTTTCTTCATTTGAAAAGAAATTTTAGGATTTTGAGGAAAACATTCCAGGATTTTTCTCCATATAGTGGACTTCACTGGGGTACAACAGGTTGAAGGTCCAAATTGCAGTTTTAATGCAGCTTCAAAGGGCTCTACACGATCCCAGACGAGGAATAAGGGTCTTATCTAGAAAATCGGTCTGTCATTTTCTAAAAAAAAAAAATGTATATACTTTTTAACCACAAATGCTCGTCTTGCAGTAACTCTGCGATTTGCCACGCATTAAGTAATCACGTTGGAAAGGTCTCACGTGACGTTGGCGGAAGTACCGATCCAGTGTCTACAAAGCGAACGTGCAAAGAATAAGTCAAATGCCTTTTACAAAAAAAGGTAAAACAACGATGTCGGACGATTTTGAAGTTGGAGGAGAAAATGAGATGGAAGTTTTTGTCCTACCGTGATACTACCGCCTACGTCACGCTGGACCTTTGCAACGTGATTATGTAATGCATGGCTCATTGCAGAGCTAGTGCAAGATGAGCATTTGTGGTTAAAAAGTATATACATTTTTATTTATTTGTTTTTTTTTTAAATGACGGTCATTTCTGTAGATAAGACCCTTTAGGGTGTTTTCACACCTGTAGATCGATAGCATTGTTCTGAAACTTATTGATGAGACTTAATTTGTTACATTGTTGCATTTTTCTTCTTGGTACGGTTTGCTTTCACAAGGCAATATTTCAATGCGTACCAAAATTTGTTTATGCAAGTCACATGCGTGTACAACTGTCCCCTTATTGGTCAGAGTTTACTCTGCGTCATCCATTAAAATGATTGACATTGTGGCTTTTTATTACCTACTGTTGAGACACATGCAAACACTATATGAATGTAGCCGTCATTCCCACTGTTAAATTATGTACTACATTAGCACCAATTCAATCGCGATCTCTCTGTATCTCCCAGCGCTGTCTAATAGACTGTTGAGACACATACAAACACTAAATGAATGTTATAATGTAGCTAGAGCGGGAATCAAGGCTTTGTCGGGACAGCGTTCTTGCACGGACAGGTGTGATTACACTAGGGATGCAACGATTATAGATTTTGTTGGTACGATTATAGTCTGAGGAATAATCACGGTTTCACGATTATTATGCATTTATTAATTTCACAGCACTACTAATGTATAAAATCACATAAAGACTCTTTAAAATTTATTTATTGCTGCCTTCTGCAACAGAAATTACACAGTAACCTAATAATACAGCACAAAAATAATTATAAAGACAAACAAAAGTCCATCTCTCCCTTTGGAATTAAAGGTGACCATAAACATCCATGTCAGTATTTCTCTTTTGAAAATAACAAATGGAAGTAATCACAAAATTATTTGGTGTTTTCAGTTTGTGCATTCTTTTTACATTTCTTTTGGACCTGAGGACTTGGAAACATGGTAAAAAAAATTTTTTTTTTTTTACTTAAACATAAATAATACTATAACAGGGATGAAAAATCACAATGAAAATAAAAATAAACTGTCTGAAATGAAATATGAAATATAAGCTACAAATTAGCTATGGATTTCCCTTTTATTTTTTACCCTGCTATTGAGTTATCGTCTTTTTTTCCGGCTTTCCGTGTTTTCACTGTTATACAGTAGGGGGCGCTAGTACGCATCTCCTGAACGAATGCAGCATCTCCATGCCAAAACACAGGCGAAGAAGAAGCAGAAAAGAGCAATCTCACAAATAAGCAGATGCATATGAAAAATAATGCGATCATCAGCATTAAACAGCACATAAATTAAACAGCATATAAATTAACGTTAATCAATCTTTGTTTTACGTGTACATGAAGCTAGAATATAACAGATTTTGTTTAAAAGCAGAGGCTCTGTTCTTTCTTTTGATATACTGCATGTTCAGATATTCATACAACAAAATATTGTAGGGGACATGAAATGTTTGTGAAAATTACAAAACTATTAAAAAACGGTGGTGGGGTTCTTTGGTGGAAATAGCTTCGCTGTTTGGTCCCTCTGCCATAGTTAATCTAGTGTGTGGAGTAGTAACCTCCTTGTCTCTGATAAGCATGACACTTTAAGCTGGTGCACCGTCCGCTAGTGTAACTTTGTTTTCATTTTGTGCAAGTTGCAACAGTTCTATACAACAGAAACATTCGGTGTAGCAGAGCCTTTACGATTAATTAACCGTGACGTTTTAAATCACGGTTAATTGTGAAATCGGTTAATCGCTGCATCCCTAGATTACATTGATTTAAGATGAAAAAATCTGCTGCTGCATTTTATAAAACACATTTTCCCGTTATGAAATATGATAAAGTTTGGTTCGTTGGTCCGTTGGGTCGGATTGCTTTCACACCACAAGCGAACCGCCCCGATCTCGGAACGATTGTTTTGGTGTGGGTCCGAGCGCGATTGCTGTGTTCCTAAACGAACCGAGCCAAGGGAGAAAACAAACCAGGTTCCGAAACAAATCCTCAGTTGTGAAAACACCCTTATTCCTCGTCTGGGATCGTGTAGAGCCCTTTGAAGCTGCATTGAAACTGCAGTTTAGGCCTTCAACCCGTTGTACCCCAGTGAAGTACACTATATGGAGAAAAATCCTGGAATGTTTTCCTCAAAATCCTTAATTTCTTTTCAACTGAAGAAAGAAAGACATAAACATCTTGGAAGACATGGGGGTGAGTAAATTATCAGGAAATTTTAATTCTGAAGTGAACTAATCCTTTAAGGGCCATGGAAAGATTTTATATCACGATAATGATATATATCACGATATTTTAATTTTTGCTGTAAATAAGATTTTTATATCAATTTTTCTTAACACTGAATATTTCATAATTCTTATCACCAATTTCAATATCATTTAAAAACGAGTAATAATACTAGCATAAACTCTCAAGCTTACTGAAGACAAATAAACAGTGATAAAGAAATAGCAAAGAAAACAAACTACAATAGAACAAAGACAGACGAAATAGACCTACATGAAAAAACTTCAAGCACTAGAAATACATAAAATGTAAAAAGTAATCAAAGGTATAAAAAAAACAATGCTTAGTCTTTACTGTGTAAATTAAATATACCTTTATTCTTATTAAAGTTACAAAAGCAAGCAGTGAGAAATTTTCTTTCTTTTTTGTTGTTTGATAAGTATTAATAATTTACCTGCTGTCATTTGGATGCTGTCCCTTTAAGACTGACTGCACCGATCCATTAACTCGAGCCTTGTCTTTCTCAACTGTACCTTCACTTAAGACATAAATGGCTCTGTTTACTTGCAAATACATGGTCACTTTGACACATAGGTATGTGTATTTAACCGTTCAAGCCCAATTAGGGGGCAAAAAGCAGTCCTCGCCCGCTCTATGAGCAGCGGCTTAATGTCGCGCGTCTCTCACAGACAGCGCTAGCGCCTTCTGAGTGAGGCATGTTCTGTGCGCGCACTTTGGCAGTGTGCCAGTCAGCATGAGAGCTGCACCGAGTTCCTTTTCAGGATATATTGCGCTTATAACTCTTAACATCAAGCACATCCCGCACTTTATATTCTCATTCATGCATTTCATCACTCTGAAGTGTCAATAGTGCAATATATTTACATACTGCGATATATACGATATAGCAAAGTCTCTAACGATGAATTATTTTGAACCTGCTGAAATGTTCCTATAAATATATTTATATTTTCTTTCCAACTGTGCATTCTGAATGAAAAATATAATTCCCCACTAACCTGCTGCAGTCCAGCGCTCATCTTCTCATTAACAGTGTTTTCTTTTACTGATCATATTTCATACCTATTGAGTTTAAAATTTTAAATGAATTTGACTGATAAAAAGGATTGCTTGTCTGTTTATATTTAATCTTAATTAATGATATTTAATTAATCTTAAAGTAACGGGTTAACAGCACTACTACTTTGAATATTAAGAATGTTTGCATAAATGTAAATTACATACAGTGAAATGATTGACTATGAAGAATGACAAAGAAGTAATTCAAATATTTTATACAAATAGATAAAGGTTCATATTCATCAGGTCTCACATACTTCAGCATTGTGGTCACTAGTTTAGAAGAGCACTAACACATATGTTTACCAGCCGCTGCTTTCTCAGATTGGCTTGGGTTGGATTAAAACTTTGTTCTGTTGAGTTTGGAAAATTCTTTACACAGTAATCATCAGAATATCTCTTCTCCTGCCTCTGAAAATGTCCAGATTTTTAAATCTTTTTGCAGACACTCATTTTAAGTGGCGTTGTCCATTGCAGTTTAAAATATAAAAATATATGGTAACACTTTACAATAAGGTTCATTAGTTAACATTAGTTAACTACATTAGTTAACATGAACTAATAATGAACTGCACTTATACAGCATTTTTTAATCTTTGTGCTTGTTAATTTCAACATTTAGTAATACATTATTAAAATCTTGTTAACATTAGTTAATGCACTGTGAACTAACATGAACAAACAATGAACAACTGTATTTTCATTAATGTTAATGAAGATTAGTAAATACAGTAACAAATGTATTGCTCATGGTTAGTTCATGTTAGTTAGTACATTAACTAATGATTAATTAATTAACCTTATTGTAAGGTGTTACCAAATATATTAATTTGTAATAATATTTCGCAATATTACAGTTTACTTTTTTTTTTTATTAAATAAATGCAGCCTTGGTGAGCATAACGGACTTCTTACAAAAACATTAAAAAACTGTAATGTAACCACATTAATTATGAATGATTTAATTTTTCATTCACAGCTACTCCTACCACTCCCACGGTTCAGAACGTCCTCATCAACCCCTCTCTCATCGGCTCCAAGAACATCCTTATTACTACAAATATGGTGTCACAGAATTCATCTAGTGACTCTACGTCTCTAAAGAGGAAGCATGAAGATGAGGATGACTATGATGCTTTATGACCTGCTGCGGTTTCTTACTAGTATGGAAGAAAAAGTGATTCTGTAAATAAGCATTTGATAACTCTGAATTTGCCTTTCAGTAGTCTTGTCTTGTTTAGAATATTACCATTACATATTACCATTTATTGTTAATTTTTGTAAGTAAAAAATAAAATAAATTGATAAATTGTGTTTGGTTGTTTTTATTTCAGACTTCATTTAGTGGTTGAGTTAGTTAACAATGGTGCAAAAAAAAAAAAAAAAGTCTTGATCACCCTGAGCCAGTTTAATCACTTAATCAAGGGCAATTTAATTATTTGGATAATTTCATAACATTAGGTGTAAATAAAATGTAATTAAAAAATATATAAAATAAATTCAATTATTTCTAATGAAATCAATGGAATGCCAGCAGAGGGAGCTGGTTAAACAAGTGTTTTTACTACAGGATTCTGATACTGATGTATGCTGATATATTATACTGATATAATTTAGAGGCAGCAAATGAGATGTACACAGTTTGTGAATTAAAAATCGTCAACTGGCCAAGTGTACAAAGGTGTATCTGTAGCTCACCTGGTAAAGCATGGTGCCAGAGGTAAAATTGTATCTCTTTGTGTATTATTTAGATAGAACAGAATTTTTTTTTTACATAGAAACAAAATCTTATGTATTAAAAAATATTTTAAAATAGTATTAAACATGTATTTCGTGTGTTAAATATGTATTTCAACGTTTTTTTTCTAGATTAAGAACGAATGAAAATAATGTTGAGCTCATTTCAAGGTAATTAGTTTAAATATACCCATTGCACATATTTCATTTGTGCATCCCAAGCATGTTAACTAAAGTGGAAAACATATTTTATTGAACCAGAAAGGAAGGGATTTTTTTTTTTATTAAGACTTTATATCCTTATTTCATTCTGTTTAGTTCTAATGGTTTAGCTTTAGTTTTCTAAATGCGCCAGTCTTCTGATTGCATAAAACCGTGAAACATCCTTAGTGCAACTATTTGCTGTTTACTTCACTATCCAGTCACGTAGACTCTTACGTAAACGTCAAGAGCAGCTCTGTGATTGGCTGAAGAGAGTGTCAATCAAATCTCCTTCATCCAATAGACTCGTTACTCACTCTCAAACTATGGCGGCCATGTTGTATCCGCGGGGGACCGGAGGCTGCTCGGAACTGAGTCTGTCTTCAGTAGGGAGTATATGGTGAGGCTCTCGGGCTTGAACTCGTCTGGGTTTTACACCATCAGAGATCTACACTCCTCGCCATGAGCCGTCCGTCCTCTACGGGTGGTGCGGCTGGGGGACTCGGAGCTGGTAAAGCAGGAGGAAGTAAGCATGGAGGTTCTGGAGGAACAACCGCCTCTGCTGCCGCCGCCGCTGCAGCTGCTGCCGCCGCGGCCGCAGCAGCAGCCGCCGCGGGGGTATCTGGCTCTGTCCCGGGCTCTGGTACTGTGCCCGCGGCCGCTGTAGCCCTTCCAGCCGCTTCCCTACCAGGACAGTCAGCCGAACTGACAGCGTTGTTTGAATGCCCGGTGTGTTTCGACTATGTGCTGCCTCCGATCTTGCAGTGCCAGGCTGGGCACCTGGTGTGTAACCAGTGTCGGCAAAAGCTCAGCTGTTGTCCAACCTGTCGCGGCCCTCTTACGCCGAGCATAAGGAACTTGGCAATGGAAAAAGTTGCATCTACTCTGCCGTTTCCGTGTAAGGTAAGAACAACCCCGTAGCACTGGTGAAATGCATTCACAGGTGTCATAACCAATACAAAGTTGCATAGAAGGTTGTTTCATTCAGTACTACTGTATGATGGCACACAGGCAGCCATGAGTTTAAGAAGTGTGGTCACATTGTGTAACTTGAGTTCAGTTGCCACAGGTATAAAATACATACATCAATCCAAGAAGATGCCGCTTCTCCTTCATTTTCAGTCAATTTTTGCTTATATTTGCATTGACATTCAGATGAACTATTTTTTTTTTTTTTTTTTTAGTGTTAAAATACTTTAATCTATTCTTTATTCTAATAGCTTAATATGCAGTAGTGCTTAGATATCATAACACAATTCAAAACGATATTTTCAGCATCCCGACCAAAGCCGACATATAAACATTGTCTCAACCAATGGCTTTTGTTTGGGGGCAGGGTTATCTTTTAGTTCAACAAATGACAAGTAGGGAGGTGGGGAATGTTTGGGAAACCTGTTTGGGAACAATTATTTTTGCATTTCTGTTTGGTGACGCTAGGGGTGCAAAAATTACACTTTATCTTTAAAATTTGAGATGGGGCATAGGCTGTGTCCGAAATCGCCCCCTTTATCCTCATTCATTATTCCCTACATTAGTCCACTAATAGTTCTCGAGGGAGTAAATGAAAATGAGTGAGCGAATTTGGACACTGGGTGTGCTGCTTTTGCATAGTTTGTGTTTGCTGTTTAATAATTATTTGAAACTTAGCAAACTGGCAGCTCCAGTAGTAAGATTAAAAGATTTATCTTGAACTCTATCATGGGAACTGTGTGAACCTTAATTAAAGGGGTCATCAACTTTGTTGTTTTATTGTTTCATAATGTTTCCTGGGGTGCGCTTATAATGTTAGTATGCATTTTACATCAGAAATTGACATAATTTAGAAATAAAAGGCATTTTTTGTACCCTGATTTTAGCCCTCTTATTTGAACGCTCTGTTTTCAGGCTGGACGAGTCAATGCTCATGTGTGGTCCTAAGCGTGAATCTCAGGTTTCTAGGGGAACTGGATCTTTTAACTGCAACTGCAGTGACGCAATGACTTTATCAATCAGCGATTGGCTCGTTTACTTAGAAGACGGATATTTTCTGCCATATTGCGCGTTGCAGTTTCTCCCATTCCTAACTAATAGGAGTGAACCGTCTTTCTTTTTAGTCATTGGCATTACTCTCTTGAAAACTTTTAGCATGTTTTTACTATTACAGCTCTCAAGGTTAACTAATCGTGAAAAGCATTACATTTAGATCTATGGCATTAGGCCTATATTTAGACCGTGGTATAAAAGGTTGCAGTGATGAACATTAAAGCCGATCACAGACATGTTGTTGAGCGCGTGAAAGCAGTGATCTCGTCATTGCTACTCAATTTCTGCACACTAACGAAAGCTTTCATCACAACTAACCGTGCAAACGCGATGTAACTAAGAGATTCGCTGAATAAAACGGGAGTCCAGAACTCAGTCACTGATAAACTCATGCTGTTTGATTGACAGCTCCAGTGTTCTTCTGTATGTAATTTAATCAACTAAAGAGTAACAATGTGAAGTTGACCGTTTAGTCACTGGTTTGATTTACTGACACATAGACAAAGAACATCTGATTGCACATGAATCGTTGCATATCAGATCAGGCATTAGAATTAACATGGTTACTTACCTGTTGTTGCATTACTGTTGAGTCCATATCATAAAAAAGTCTGTTTGCAAAGCCTGTGCCAAAATATGATTGATTTACCAAAGAATCCAAAGTGAAATGTACTGAATACAAATAAATAATGCTCGACTGAGACAATCACATTGTTGAAAATAAATAATCATATTCCTAGCATTAGGATCCTTTGACAGGTAATGTTATTTTAAAGGGTTAGTTCACCCAAAAATGAAAATAATGTCATTTATTACTCACCCACATGTCGTTCTACACCCCTAAGACCTTAATTCATCTTCTGAACACAAATTAAGATATTTTTGATTAAATCTGATGGCTCAGTGAGGCCTGCATAGACCGCAATGGTACTTCCTCTCTCAAGATCCATAAAGGTACTAAAACATATTTAAATCAGTTCATGTGAGTTCAGTGGTTCTACCTTAATATTATAAAGCGACGAGAGTATTTTTTGTGCACCAAAAAATCTAAATGACGATCTAATCTAGTGAAGGGCGATTTCAAAACACTGCTTCGGAGTGTTATGAATCTTTTGAGTCAAATCAGTGATTCTGATTGCGTGTCAAACCACCAAACTGCTGAAATCACATGACTTTGGTGCTCCGAACCACTGATTCAGTTCGTAAAGCTCCGAATCTTCATGAAGCAGTGTTTTGAAATCGGTCATCATTAGATATTGTTAAAAAGTCATTATTTTGTTTTTTTGGCGCACAAAAAATATTCTCATCGCTTTATAATATAAAGGTAGAACCACCGTACTCACATGAACTGATTTAAATATGTTTTTAGTAGCTTTATGGATCTTGAGAGAGGAAGTACCATTGCTGTCTATGCAGGCCTCACTGAGTCGTCGGGTTTAATCAAATATCTTCATTTGTGTTCCGAAGATGAACGAAGGTCTTAGGGGTGTAGAACGACATGAAGGTGAGTAATAAATGACATTATTTTCATTTTTGGGTGAACTAACCCTTTAAGTCCTGTATTGCTCTTCTCTCCTCATCTCACTAACACGCCAGTGGGCGGGGCTAACCTTGCAATGATGAAGTAGGCATTGATTTCTGCTGTGGAGGCGGCGTTTCACCTATCTATGACATAGGCACATTCTGGGACGAGTCATTCGCTGGAAATAGTGTCAATAAAAGCTTTTATTAGACTAACAGGGAGGTTTTCAGTTCCTAAACTTACAGGATATTTGGTAACACTTTACAATAAGGTTCATTAGTTAAACATTAGTTAATGTATTAACTAACATGAACTAACCATGAACAATACATTTGTTACTGTATTTACTAATCTTTGTTAACGTTAGTTCATGAAAATACAGTTGTTCATTGTTTGTTCATGTTAGTTCACAGTGCATTAAAAATGTTAACAAGATTTTAATAATGTATTAGTAAATGTTGAAATTAACAAAGATTAATAAATGCTTTAGAAGTGCAGTTCATTATTAGTTCATCTTAGCATTAGTTAACTACATTAGTTAACTAATGAACCTTATTGTAAATTGTTACTGGATATTCTTATAGCACAGTGACCTCTTGTATATCAAAAGCTCAAGGAATTTCTCAATTCATGACCCCTTTAAGCAATTTAATAATCAATTAAAAAGTTATTTATACCTGTACGATATGCCGTATCCACATTGGACCAGCAGTTTGGAAAATGGATGGATGGATTATTTAGCTGTGGGAGCCATCTTCTGGTCAGACGTGGGAATTTATTCAGCACGATCCTCACAGTGCATTATGGGTATTCTCTGGCCGTTGAGTGTACATCAGTTATACACTCATTATTGCGGTTGCAATTGAATGAGTGCACTCGATAACGTGCACTATACAACCACTACAAATGGCTGTCCCCTCAAATAGTGCCCTATTTAAGGGTATAGGGGGTGATTTTGGACACAGCCATAGTTTCACAGGCGCCCCTCATACTCTTCTTTTTTTTTATTGTTATGGATATACTTATATAAATTCTTTACTTGCAGTATAGAGACGTTCACAAGCTGTTTGCGAAATAAAGAGCTGCCTTATCGCATATGATTAAAAACATTTTCAGGTTTTGTTTGCTACTATAGATTGTAGGTAAATATCCACCTCATTCAGTGCTTTGTTTTTTCATCTTAAAAAGTATACTGTTATTATTTCGGGGTGAGGAAATGATGCAAACAATTCAGTGCTTGACTGATGTGTCCAAATGAACCAAAATGAATCACAAATACACAAATCACAAAATCTTTTTTGCAAACCTATTTGACCAATTAGCAGTCCTACCAAGATTTCATGATTTTCTTTTTCTTTTTTTTTTTCTCCAGATTTTTGTCATCAAATGACTGATTTTGTGGTGTAATTTCCAGAAATTTGCAGATAATCTTCGTTGTTTTATATTTTTACCACCACATAGTAGATGTACTATCATCATACAGGCCAGAAAAACAATTTCATCTTTCACTTTTCATCATAATGGCAAATTATGTAGCATCGCAAAAAATGCTGCTTTTTTCTTTCTTTTTTTTTTCTTTTTTTTTTTGAAAATTTGAGGGCCTGAATCAGATCAAAAGAGTGGTTCATTTGCGACTGCATATCTAGTTCTGATTCTAAACCACTGATAGAAAACACAAAACGTGATTACTGAAATATTATCGGAGAATTAGAATTTCCATTGTCAGACAAGGATCAGTCATATTTTACTGGAATAATTACTTGAACCAAGTTTGATTGGTTTAAACAGAAGTCTTATTAAAACCTTACTTAACTTGGTTTTGACTTTGAAAGTTCTGAATTCACTCTGGATTAGTTCTAGCTCTTACTCCATATTAAACACAAAGTTCAGATCACATTTTGATTTTCCCCCATACAACTGCAGTGTGTTGTAGCTTTTTGGGCAATTTGAGCTTAACGTTTTCTTTTGACTGACCTGAAACACCTTGATTGCATCATCAGTACATTAAAGTTGTATTCTCTATGTTATCACTGGTGAAAGTTGATCACTGCTCTTGTTCCCTGGGGTAATGTTTCCTCCTTACAGTGGCTGTAATCAGGGCATGGCAACTGGTACGTGATGTAGTGCAGTCTCTAGAGTCTCTGATACAAGCCACCAGTAAAGGAAAGTAACCCTCAACGTTTGTAGTGAAAGTACAGCTGGCTCCACTGTTGTTTCAGCAAATGGCTTTGTCAGGTAGCTATTCAATGCTCTGTACTAACAGCATTAAAGTATATATGGGATCTAGGGCTGGGCAATTTGGCCCAAAAAAATTATCACGATTAAATTTTTCATATCAGTTGATGTTGATAATTATCACTCAATATAAATATCAATATAATAAAATTCGACAGGAATATCCCACATTTCTGCCACAATACCATGGTGCAATTAGTGTTACTACAGTAAATCCATGGTAAATGATGGCGAATGCGATTTGTCAATTGAAGAGCTGACTTTATCGTTGAGCACAGTGTTTCTCCTGTTTGTCAGCTTTTTTCATCTGGCTTTAAACTAGTTTAATTAAGACATTTGTGTTCCTTGCTGAATTCAAGACCTTCTCACCTGATCTCACGGCGCTGTTTAGCAGTCACATGACCGAGACCGATCAGCGAGTAAACGCATCTGCACTAGTAAGGTTTTGATTCGCTACTATGGGGTTAAATTTCTGCCAATAGTATTGCGGTCACGGATCAAAAAATTATAAGCGTGAATCAAAAATTTAAAAACACGTGTAAAAATATATAGCACAATAGCACATTTTAATAGTTTTATCTCTCTGACCCTTGAAATTAAACAAATTCTTATTGCAGTTTGGGTTCAATAAATTGTATTTTTGGACTGGGGATGACATTGAGACCTGAAAGTTATATAGTATATTTTAATTAAAAAAAAATTTAAGTGGTCAAAAAAAAATATTTCTCATGAATTTGCCTCTTTAAGATGCTTTTAGAGGTATGACTATATTACTTTCTTCTGCTGAACAAAAAAAGAAGACATTTTGAAGAATGTTCATGGTAGCAAATGGTAACCAAACAGTTTTGGTTACCATTTGCTTGATTTCATGGACAAAAAACACTAAAGCATTTCTAAAAAAAAAATGTGTTTGTTGTTTTTTTTTTTTTTTTTTTTTATAACACAGAGTAAAGTAAGAATTAGTTTTTTGAGTGAAAATAGTAGGATTAAAAAATGTTTTTTTTCAAGTCAACATGAAGTCACAATGTTTACTGTTTTTAATATGCGTTCCTGGCTATCTTTGCATTGATGCATGTTATTCTAAATGTAAACAAAGAAATTCTATCTGCAGCCATTCTAGCTGCTTTGTATACAGGGGTTACCAGGGTAACCGCTATATTTCTTTTGTTCCATAAGCAATTCAATTTGTATTTTCATTCATCCCACAACAAATTTTCACTTAACTTGCTGCGTACACTGATTACATTACTTGGCCACTGCGGCACCGCCCCCACATACGTTTTGCTTTTTTATAGAAATAAAAACCATATTGTTCATTTGGGCAACGGATGCTACATTTACAACTTGAAAGTGTCTGCTCTGTTCCATAGCAAAGTCCAGCATGAGTCAGAGAGTGAGGAGAGATGACTAACAAGATGATGTCGGAGGACTTGGTGCATAACAGATCCTGAGCGTCACTGACAAATATCTTATCTTGTAAAATGTGCGGTCGGCACCGCCGCTTCATATACACAGAGTACACGTGATTGAGAAAGTGAAAAGCGAGTTTGCATTCAAAAGCAATTTCAATAACCCACATATTCATAGCGACAGCCTGATGCTCACAAACTATATACAATATCTCCCCTCCATCCCCTAACCGATGGATAAAAAAAAAAAGCAAATGTGCATTCTAAAATCTAAACGTTATCACACATAATCATATATTTTAAATATAATCATAAGAATATAAATATAATTATTTATTTATAATTTTGACTTTTTCCCTTTTCTTAAAAAAAAGTTTGAAACCTGAAATGTGAGGTTTATCATTTTATAACTTTTTTTTAAACTTTATTTGTACTGTAATGTTGTTTAAAGGTACACTATGTAACTTTTGTGTACAAAATTAGCAAAATTTAAATAGTCAATAAATCATAAATCCTTTGTCCAAAATGTGATTTTGTCTTACCCTGATTAACTATGGTAAGCCTATTATAAGTGTTTATATTTTAGACCTGTCGGGATGGTTTTTGCGGGAAATTGCATGCATGCGTCTCTCGCCTGTGCTTCTTGTCATATCCATAAATAGAGAAAAGTTGCTCCGGCTACTTTGACGTGTGTATGGTGTAGAGTGGCATAGGTTAGTTGTCACAATAAGCAAGAAAGGTTGACGTGGAGCATGTTAAATCTCAAACCTCCAGGGAATCACCCGTTTAAAAAAAAAAAAAAAAAAAACGCTGAACAGAGGGGAAAAAAAGAGAACGCGACAGAGCTCGTAATGAAATGAGAATCAACATTGTCTTGGATTTTGGAGATGGCGAGAACCGAAGGATTTGAAATGTTGTAAAGGCAACATGGAGACATGTTTTTATTACTTGACAGGTGAATAAGGTTTTTTTTAATGAACAGATAAATTGCCATATGTAGCTCTCTAACAGAGTTCATTGTAAAGCATTATCTATTGTGAAGGGTCATATTTATCCGCACAGTCACGTGGAGCCAAAGCACAACCAAAACAACTGTCTTCTACAAAATGCATGCAGTTTGGTTTTTTTAAACGCTAGAGGTTAGTTCACCCAAAAATGAAAATTCTATTATCATTTATTTACACACACTCATGTCGTTCCAAACCCGTAAGACTTTCATTCATCTTCAAAAACACAAATGAAGATCTTTTAATGAAATCAGAGAGATTTCTGTCCCTTCTTTGACAGGACGCAACTACCACGCTTCAAAAAATTCATAAAGAGACTGTAAAACTAATCAATATGAATTAAGCTGTATAGTCCAAATTTTTTGAAAAGACACAATCCCTTTATATGATAAACAAATTGAATTTAGGCTTTTATTCACATCTAAACTTTCATCAATGCACACATCAGATATGCTAAAAGGAAGCTCAAGCATGTTTGCTTGAAGTGCGAGAACCAAAGAGGTTCATTCTGGTGTGTCAAACAAGTACGGTTGAACTTATGTTTATGTTCGCTGATCAGTGTTTATATGTGGGGGAAAAAAAGCCTAAATTTTATCATATAAAGCCAGTGGTTCCCAAACTTTTTAGAGTGGAGTACCCCCTGAGGGGTTCACCATCCTTCTGTGTACCCCTTCTCTTCCACAGACTGCAGTCATACCTTTTCCATTAAAGGACAATATTTTCCTCCTAAATTGATTTTCCAGTGCATTTTTTACCTTAATGAATAACTTTATAAAGTAAATAATGTTTTAAATAAAAATAAAAATGTTCAATAGAGAAATATGCAATGATGATAACTAAGTGAGATTTTTAAATATTAAACTAAAACCACCAATAGGTGGCGGTAAGTCACTGTCTTAATGAGGGAGTAATTGAGTCATTCATTCATTCAGTTACGAAGCAACAGGCTGTATTTATGAATGAATCATTGAATGATTGACTCTCACGATTCGTCCATAGCTGCAGAATTCTTAACGAAACACTGATGTGTGCTGTACTTCTGCTGTGGCTTTCGTTGGAACTAGTATTTCGTTGCAAAATAGAGTAACTGACAGTACTGTGTTTAAAATGCATGTTTTGTTTGTTGACCTGTTGTATAATAATTTATTATATTATATTTTGTCATGTTTGCAATCATGTGGATATTTGGGAACAATTGCATTCGTTATCAACTTTAAATACAAGAATTCACACAGGGTATGTTTTTGTATCGAAGCAAGTTTGCTAGGGCAGCAATACTCTGCACGTAATCTGTCATCTGCACGCTGCTTGTGTGAATGCAGTCAGTTTTCACTGCAAAAGATGATGTAATTTGATTGGTTGTCATGTATTTATGGCCTTTTGCCAGTTAGAAACACATGCTCGGTTTTAATGTTATTTTAAGGTAGGATAGAACTAAATGAACGGCAAGACTCAGCATTTTGTTCGCGTACCCCCTTCTGTCACCTCACATACCCCTAGGGATATACGTACCCCAGTTTGGGAGCCACTGATATAAAGCGATTGTGTCTCTTTTAGAAAATTTGGACTAAACCGCTCAGTTCATATGGATTCGTTTTTCGATCTCTTTATGAACTTTTTGAAGGGGCAAAGTGGTAGTTGTCAATGGAGGGACAGAAAAGATTTAATTTAAAATATCTTCAGTTGTGTTTCGAAGATGAAAAGTCTTATGTGTTTGAAACAATATGAGGGTGAGTAAATGACTATTTTTTTATTTATTTTTTTTTCATTTTTGGGTGAACTAACCCTTTAATTGTATTTGTGCAGGTCTTAAAAAGGTCCTTGAAAAGCCTTAAATTTGATTTTTAAAAAAAAACAAAAAAAAAACCCTGCAGATACCCTGAGATCTTTATTAGCACACGACAGGTGTTTGACAAATATTCGTGAGTTGAATCTGAAACAGGATCTGCTTTTCCACATTCCTAAAAATGATTTATTCGGTTTATAAGAAACATACTCTTTGGGAGAAGTGGAAAAGGAAATGGAAGACTTGGATCTCAGTCGTTGTGTCTTGTCAGATGTCTTAGTAGCACACCTCATGTAGGATGTCCGTTTGGAGCACGGCCCAGAGAGTCTGGCAGGAAGGGAGCAATTCCTCAGAGCTGTCACTGAGCTGCTTTCCTCACACGCCAGGCTCTGGCAGCAGGCGGCTGTGTCCGGCTGGCATACGTAACCAGATTAGACATGGATACTCTTAGTCCCCTCAGGCTTGGGCATTTATTTTGCCGTGTGAGTCTATTTTCAGCCTGTTCTGGGGGTTTGTTAAGACACAAGCTGCTGTCACTATGAATAGTGGTGGGTGCAAAGCGAATTAGAGGTTTGTAATGATCTCCATCATATCCTGTTTAAAGAGGAGAGCACCCCAGTGTGGCGAACACTGGCGACACCTGGCCACTGCGCATGTGTCTCGATGATTGCAGCACTGAGTGTAATACTTTTCCAAGCATCTGTGTACATGTATCTCTGCTGCCCTTGAAAATCAGCATGTGCATGGTTTTGCTTTCTTATATTTTTGTTTACAAGATTTATTCTCACATAATTCTTAGCAAAAATCTTTATCATTACCATAGTTTACGTTTAGTCATTTTGGTATTTTTGGTATCTATAGTGTCCACACTTGGCTGGCTGTTGTCAGTCTATTGTAATGTGTGGTTAATTGTTTTTAAATTGAAATAAAGTCTATAAATAAATATTAGCAAATTTAAATATTAAAATATTGTCAAATATTTCTTGAAAAAGTCTTGTCAGTATATAGTAATTTTGTTTTTAATTTAAATAAATGATTTTTTTTTAAATTAAATAAACATTAACAAAGTATAACTAAACACTTTGTGTATTATTCATAAAACCTTTACAAAAGTTTAAATTAAGTATTAAATTATATTGTATATTTTATATTTGTATGTTGTATATATTGTATTTTTTTTTTTAGTACCTTACAATAATATGTAAATATGTACCATGATACCATTTACGACATATTGCAGCACTTTTTTGTTGTATACATGTATTGTGTATATAATATTTAAATATTTTAAATATTTGTGGCACATGATTTGGCTACATAACTCTTTCTTATATATTTTTTTAATCAATAGGCACACAAACCCAAGCATGCCACTATTTATAAAACATGCACGTACAGACAAAAATGTCACATTCATTATTATACATATGCATACACACATGCACAGAGATCTCCAGGCACTCAGTGTCAATTAAGTAAAGAAATGGAAGGATTAATGAGAAATCGACAGTTTTCACACATGAGCTGTGCTGAGAGGTGGATCAAAAGACCATTTTAGCGCTCAGCGTTTCCTCCCCCTACTGTAATAGCTGCGGCCCCTTCATCATATCACTGGAGGAATGATTGTGAGCAGCCCGTAATTAATTTCACAGATGACTTGCTCACAGGGTGACTCACTTGCCCCTCTGTAGCTGCATACACACAAAGCTTCATGTGTGTGTTTGCAGGTATGTTGAAAAAAGGACATGGTCAGCATATTGACATATGAACTTCAGGGGGCAAAGAATGACAGAAATGAAAGAGTGACTTTGTGTATCTCTGGAGGCCGAAGGCAGAAAGGATGACCGAAGTTAAGTGTTAAGGTTAATGCAGAATGCTTTTAATGGCATCTGTACATTCACCAAAGGTAATGTAGGACACGGTCATCTTTGTACTTCAAGGAACCATGTGGTCGATTAAGGGCAATTGTTGTTTGTCAACATTTCATGCACCATACCTCCTGCTTTTACACTAGCATGTGGAATTACTTTGGACCCCGTAGCTCTATCCCCGTAGGGATAGTTCACCCAAAAATGAAAATTATCCCATGATTTAGCCTACTCACCCTCAAGCCATATGACTATATGATCTTCTTTCAGACAAACACAATCGGAGTTATATTCAGGGCTTGACATTAACTTTTTTGCTCACCAGCCACTGTGGCTAGTGGTTTTCCAAAGTTACTAGCCACTCAGCATTTTCACTGGCCACAATTTTGCTGCTGGGAAATTACATTTTATATGATTAAAGTTGACTTTGGCATGCTTAAATTACTTGATTTTGAGTCATTTTACTTGATTTAGAAGATTTAAAACCCTTTCAAACTTTCAAATGCAGAGTGACCACCCAAATCAAGACTACACTGTATATCAGCTGGTATGTACAGGTGTGCAAGGGGTGGGCAATATGAGCATAGGCTACTATGAGAAATTTTAAGTTTAAGTTAATTTTAAGTTATTTTTTTAGGCTATATAAAAGAACAAAGAAGCAAATTAGCAAATTACAAAAACAATAGTAAATTTAAAAAAAATATTTTTTCAGAGACAGTATGTTTATTTAACATGCATACATCTTTTGTTGTTTGATTAACATTAATGACAGACAGGTATTTAATTGGGCTGCTGAATGCATGGACGTAATATACTGACACACATCCAGTTATTACCCGCCTGTTTACGTCCACTTAAGCCATAACCGACTGTATTCACGCGAGATACTCCACACGATGGGCATTTTTACATCTGTTTGTGCGTGTATTTGACTACTCAGGCGCAAGGAGAACTGATCGTGCGCGCGACAGAGACAGAGAGCGTACGCGAGAGAGCACTTCTGTTGTGTGTCATTCAGCGTGATTCCGCCTATCCCGCCTTCACTAACAAAGTTAATCAATATAGAATTGTAATTAAATTGTAATTTTGTGATACGACGATCTTGGCATTTCATTTGGCTGTAAGCTGGAATTAAATTCAACCTGCCAAAGTGGCTAGTGGGAGTGGCAGTCTTACCCGCCACAACTGAAATCTACCCGCATTTGGCAGGTTGGCGGGTGTTAATGTCAAGTCCTGGTAATATTAAAAAATATCCTTGCTCTTTCAAGCTTTATAATGGTAGTGAATGGCGCTCCTGATTTTGACGTCCAAAAAAGCACATCCATCCATCATAAAAGATTTCCACACGGCTCTAGGGGGTTAATAAAGGCCTTCTGAAGCAAAGCAATGGTTTTTGTAAGAAAAATATCCATATTTAAATCTTTATAAACTATAATAACTAGCTAACGGCTGTACGCATCGAGTCACACCAAAAGAGTAACCTCTGACCTGACGCAATGACGAACATGGATATGCAGATGATAGAGCAAAACAAAACATCGGTCATGAATTATATTATTATTATTATTATTAAGTCTAAAACTAGAAAATACTTGAGTAAAAGTACAGATACCCTGATCAAATATGACTCAAGTAAGAGTATTAAGTACTACTTTTCCATGTTACTTCAATAAAGTACAAAAGTACTTGATTTTTAATGTACTTGCATATTAAAAGTAAAAAGTACTGATTGAAGAATGATTTTTTTTTTTTTTTTAAAACATTTATTCTAGCCAGCGCTAGTCAGACTAGTGACTAGTAGGGGTATGTGATATTAATATTTCTCGTCGAGGTGTAAAGCTGTCTCACGATATCAGCATGATGGAGTTGAGTTTGTGGCAAAACCTTTTACAGTGCTTGCACTATATTGTTCTGTCTTTTACTGCATATGATAATTAAATAAATATATATGCGCTGCGGGTTTTAGAGTGAAGCGTGACGCTTTAATTGTTTACATTACATACTCCGTTCACAGTAAATGCTGCTCCCTCCACACAGTCTCTGCATTGTTAATAAATTCTATGGCTGTGTCCGAAATTGCATACTCTGAGTAGGTACTTATTCTGAATAAGTAATTACTTCACAACCACTAATAAAGTATGTTCTATCTAGTATGAATGTGTGTAGTATGAATGTTATCTGGACGTAGTACATTCGCCATGTTGTAATTATCATGTGACCTACCAGCGTCAGTTGCGTCCAATACTGACTGCAATACCGGAGGCTGCACTTTTAGGTCCGCAGCAGTTTCCGGACTGCATTTCTAGGACCCTATTTTTTTGTGACTGCGCCATCTGTACTCCTACAAAGGAGACCTAATTCAGACTTTTTCCACCTTACTTTTAACATAAGAGCAGGCATGGCCATTTTAAACTTAATTACATAAATTAGTTTAGATATTTCAACAGGGTTACCAAAAGGGTTACTAACAGGAATGTAGGTTTAGGGCTAGGGGTTGGTTAGGACAATATATCAATTAAATTTAATCAATAGCATTATCAACGGGTAGGTTTAGCGCTAGAGGTTGGTTAGGACAATATGCCAATCGAACTCAATCAATTAATCAACTAAATCATTGCTATGGTCCTAGAACTGCGGCCCTGAAAATGCAGCCTCCGGTATTGTAGGTACATGCTACTTGTTGCGTCACTTCACTGCTATTCACAAAATCCTCTCCCATGGCCTCATGGGATAATGAAGTGTCCATCATATGCACACTTCAGAATCTCGCTGGAAGAAGTGGGTCATCCGGGTACTTTTTGCCTGCTCTTTTATAAGTACTGTGAATTCGGACATACTTTTTTGTCACACAATGTTTTTCACCTACTTTATAGTAGGGAAGTATGCGATTTTGGATGCAGCCATATGCCGCGAGTTTGGGTTGCTTATAACGTTCATCTGGGAAAGCGATGTGCGTCATTTCACCAGATTTGTAACGTAAATCACTTACAAACCTACGCCAACACAGGAGAAAACATCAACATGTTTCTAAATATGCAAACTGTTGTTCGTCAAGATTTCACAATAAAAGTTTAAACCCTCATTCTGAGTTTGTATGTTTTGATGTCCACATGTTCTTGTCCAAGAAATTACAGTGGCTGTAGCATTCGCAAACAAGTGGCCAAATATTAAAGGTTAAGGTGACAATTGAATTAAATGTTGTTTGGCCAATATTAAAACAAGAATTCGATCATGCTGTGAAGTGAAACAACAACAATCACCAGGCCGTTGGCGCCCTCTGCAGGCATTTGTTATAATACATAATGTATGAGTTGATTGTTTATATTATGTTACATTTTGTATTTTAACAGTGTTGTTCAATAAAACTATACGATTACTTGCTTTTGATACTTTATTTGAACCAATTATTATTGTCTCATTGTTACTATATGTATTAAGTCATTTTAAAGGCTATTGTTTTTCACTTTTTTTATTACCAAAAAAAAAAATCAGATTAAAGGTACAATATGTAATATTTTCTGTCCGCTAGAGGTCGCTAGAGGCCTATTCAAAACAAAGGCGTAGCTTGATGATGCCAAGTTTGAGTGTGGAATCTTGGGACATGTGGTCTTCACCTCACAGCCGGTAGAAAACAATCGGGATAGGCCTCGGGCAGAAATCATGTTCATAGATGCGATTATTAACGTTACTGTAGAATGAAGCAGAGCAGGACTGAGTGTTGTGGGAGCTGAACGAGGCAGCTGGAGCGATTGCGCAACACACGCCTCACGAGCAGCAGAACTTTTATTCCACAGTCGCCGGCGCCGCTTCCGCTTTTTCCGGTCATGAGTATGAGGTAACGCAGCTCTGTTTATCATATTAGATACATTAGAGTGTGCTGAAAATGATGTTATAACGTTACTCTGTGCGTTCGCTCGGTGGCTGCTGTGAGACACTTGTTTGAGACACTGCAGTAAGATGGATCAATTTTAGAATATCATATTAAATGCTGGATGGCTTGTGTTGATAAATGGCATACAATTAATTTTAAAATGTATTGTATGATGGAGAAAATTCTGTATTACTGTTAGCATAATCAGATGCAGCTTTATTTTTACTATGTTAGCTACTTGACAAAATAGTGTTTTTCTCTAAGGCATGGTAAAGCATGGTACTCGCAAAAAATCAAGAAAATTAGATTTAAACAATAAGACTAAACGTGTTGAGCTATATAACAATAATTCGTTTTCTGTCTATAAATATATCAAAACAGTTGCTCTCTTGTCTATTAAAAACATGTAAATATTAAAGCGTCTTTGGTGTTTCCATGGTTTCTACAAAATAAAACCGAGGGTAACACGGGTATGATGCAATTGACGGGCGACTCCTCACACGTCCCGGAGCCTTGGTTAAAATTGTAATTTTCTCAAAATTTACAAATAGTTGGAAACATTTGGGATGTTGTAAGTACTCAAGTGAACAAAATATATAACACTGGCCTAGTGGTTTTTGGATATTTTACTGCAAAATTCTTACATATTGCACCTTTAATAGTCATAATAATAAAAAGATTACTCGATTACCAAAATCAATAGTGACAGGCCCTGGATTAAAATGTTTCAAAATACATCTGCATTGCATTTTGTGACTTTCGGTCAAATAAAAGACGTATATTTCGTCATTGAAGATTTCTTAAAAAGAGTTAAAATATTGTCTTCTCGTTCCCGTGAACCCAATATCGTGTATCGTCTTGTGAACTATATGTATTGTCACACCCCTAGTCATTAGTCAGCACTAATATGAAAGATTAGTGCAGATATTTAATATGTATTGATCTGCATATAAGCAAATTTTACTACCAAAACTTATTATATACAAAACATTAAACTTTAATATACTAAAATATCAATTCAAGTGTGTAAACAAGTAAAATGATAAACAAATAGCTATCATAGTATTTTAAAAATTAGGAGAAAATAGATTTGTGTAGCTAAATATGTGGCTACAATACTTAAGAACAGCTGCAATCGGATCAGTTTGTTTGTTTAGCTTTTTACAATGCAGATTGTGTCAAAGCAGCTTTACAGTGATAACAGGAAAATAATTTTGGCTGCACAGCAGCTCTAGAAGAAAATGGTGTCATTGTTTAGCTTAAGTAAATTCAGTATTGATTCATTCCTTTTGTAAAATCATTAGTTATTAAGTTAGTTCATTTATCTATACAGCAGCTGTGGAGAAAACAGTGATGTCATCGTCCAGCTCAGTTCAGAGGTATCAGTGCAGGCAGATCAAAAACATTGTTGAATGTCAAGTGTCCCCAACTAAGCAAGCCAGAGGCAACAGCAGCAAGGAACCCAAACTCCATCAGGTGACACAAATAGAGGAAAAAAAAACCTTGGGAGAAACCAGGCTCGGTCAGGGAGCCAGTTCTCAGAACTGGCCAACAAAGAACAGTGCATGATTATGATTCAGGCACTGTTACGGGTTATAAGTCAGATTGGGATCAGAACAGTCAAATTATTTAATCCAGTTCCATCTGGTTGAAGATCGGATACATCATGCTGACATGGAAGCGGTTTTGTTGAGGATCTGTGCCACTGGCTGTCATGTCTATGAGGCCTTCACAGGGGATAGTTGACACAATTTAGCTGACATTTCAGGGATACATTGTGGTCGTGTCTAGGCGCAGGTCCTCCATCTGATCTGGATACAGCCCAGATCTGGCTGACTATGGTAAACCTGGGGATAAACAGAGAGACTAATATTAGCGTAGATGCCATTCTTCTTATGATGAAACGAGTACATCGGGTGTTATAGGGTGTTCATTCAAAAGAATCAGCTCGTTCATGAATTGGACTTCGCTATTGCATCTCAGAGCAGGTGTCGATTTCTTCAGCTTGAAATAACGAGGAACGATATGTTTTTAGATACTTTATTAATCCCGAAAGGGAAATCATTTTTGCCATAGCAGTCTTCAAATAAAAGATATATAATAAATTCAAACACATACATAAAACCTTTATGTAGTTAACAAAATACTGCTGATATAAAAAGATATGTGTGCTGCATGTTTTAGGTGGATAAGCAAAAATATGAGTGAATTATAATATCATCCCTTTTTTTGGTTTCTGTCTTCCCAAACCAGCTAATGTTAGTCTTGAGAGAGAGTTTATACAGTAGCTAGCGCATGTTCTAGCAGCTTTTTTTTTTTTTTTTTTTTTTTTTTTTTTTTTGTTTTTTCGTGTTTTTTTTTTTTTTTTTTTATGTGGTCGTCGTTTCAGGCATTTACCTCCTCCACTTAGAAAGCACAAAGTAATAGCACATTCCCTTAAGCACAGTAGTTACATTTCCTGTACAGCTCTTTAATATATGAACAGAATTGCTTTTCATCACACGCTGTGCAATATCATCCTAGGCTCCATCTTCAAATTGGATTATCTGATGCTCTGGAATGCAGTGCATACAAGCGCCTTCTTCTTCCCGCTCTCACTGTACAATGTGTGGATGCCTACGGAAAACAGTATTGACCTTTGGTGCCATGTCAGCAGCGTTTTGTATCTACCTCATGGGCACACTGATGTGTCACTCTTTGCTTCTCCTGTATGTTAATGATGGACGCAGCGATCCTTGACCACATTCTGCTTGCCCTCCCTGCTCGGCCTGTTTAATGATACGACATCTGCCTCGCTTCTCCCGAAGCGTGCAACCTCCCAGTGGCTCTCCACCGATCATGGCTCACTGGCCACAAGGAAAAAGGAAAATGGTCCACTGTGGAATCCAGACAGGGTAATGGGATACAACGATCCACAGAAAAAGCAATTAATCATTTAAAAGTTAATAGGTTAATTGAGTTCTTTGTGACAACTTTAAAGAAAGCCCTTATGAAAAAGCAGCACACTACTTATTATGGAAATAAGAGTATACTTAAAGTGTTAGTTCACCCAAAAATTTCTGTCATTAAGTACTCACCCTCATGTCGTTCCAAACTCCGTAAGACCTTCGTTCATCTTCGGAACACAAATTAAGATATTTTGTGATGACATTAGAGAGGTTTCTGAACCACACATCGGCAGCAACGTCATTACACCTTTCAAGGCCCAGAAATGTAGTAAAGATATCAATAAAATAGTCCACGTTACTACAGTGGTTCATGCGAAAGGTGCAATGATGTTGCTGCCTATGTGTGGTTCAGAAACCTCTACTAAACTAACCCTTTAAGTGTGATCTGTAATGTTTTTCGGACACCTGATTGCATATTATTTACAATTAAATGAAATTGTATTATAGTTTAAATTATAAATGCAATAAGTTGAACTTAAGTGTGTTTGTTTTGACCCACTTTAATATGGCTTAAGTACATCTTTATATGTAATTTCATAATTCTATTGTCTTTTGAAATAGGGTTAAAGTGTACTGCCGAATGTACGAGCATTTATGGTAAACAAAAATATACTTTAAAGTCATTTCTATTAAAACTTGTAAGTCATAAATTTGTAATTACACGTTTGTAATGATAAAGTTGCAATTTAGTGCATTTAGAATATATTGACTTTAAATGTAATACTAAATATTACACTACAGTTAAAATTATAATCAAGTATTTTACATGTTAGTCAAAACATCAAAATAAGTGTACTTTAAATTATGACAAAAGGTTATTAAAACAATGATTTAAATTATTTAAAATGTACTTATTGTAATTATAATGTAATTAATGATCAAATGTAATTATTCATGCCAAGGTGTGCTTAAGTGTTAAACAATGTCATGAAAGTACTCTAAGTACACTTAAGTGGCCTTTTATTTTATTTAAAATTGTTATTTGCATGTACAGTTTTACAACATATAAAGTATAATTTGTAAAACTGTACATGCAGATAATATAATTTTAAATGAATTTTGAAGTACACTACAAGTGAACATTTAATACAATCAAGCACACTTCTTTTTCACAAGGAAGAGTTTGCCCAGAAATGACAATTCTGTCATTATTTACCCAACCTTGTGTTGTTCCAAACCCATTTTATTCCTTTGTGGTACATAAAACAAGAAGTTTTGAAAAAAGGGTTTATTTTTTCCTCCTTAAAATGCAAAGTCAATGGGGGCCAATGTTATTTTGGATATAATTGACTTTCATTGTGTGGGGAAAAAATGAATTAAACATTTTTCATAATAGCAGAAGAAAGTCAGTCATATGGGTTTGGAACAACATGAGGGTGAGAATGGCAGAATTTTCATTTTTGGGTGAACTCTCTTTAAGTTGAAAATTGTGATTTTGGATTTTTCACCATTTGGAAATGGTTTCAACAATGGTTTTTAAATGCAAAAAAGCATCTGAACCGTAGAGTTAAATATGCATCTGGATGTTTTGCTGAATTTTATTGAGTTTAACCTTCGGCCCTTATCGCTTAAGCTTTGTTTAATGTCCATTAAAGCACAGTCAATGAGCTCTTTAGCCAGACGTAATCAATCTCTTACTGGGTGACCTTTCCTCATCCCATTAAACTAGCGAGCACTTATCTTAAATCCATGGATGAGTTAAATAAGCCAAGTGAGGGCCCACCAATCCTCTTTGTAAATATATAGCTTAATATCGTCCCTTCCTATATCAGTTCCTCAATGTGAATATGGTAAAAGGAAGTCAGGTTAGATTAATGGGATGGCTCAATTGTCTCTATTTCAATCATCTTCCCTTTGTATCCCTTTTTCTACAGCTTGTCTCTGTCCCCATCCAGCTGCTTCCTTAGTAACTTGGCCATTCATTTAACAGAGCCTTTTAATCAGGGGCCATTTGGAGCAGCAAGAGCTCTATGAGAGACGGGCAGCTTGGACTATTGTGCCTGAACTGAATGACTCCCAGGAGGCTAAACTGGAGGGGACACAGCAGTTTGTCATACAATGGGGCTCAAATTGAATGAAAGTGCAATTGAACCTTGTTCTACCCAATTAGGATTTGAGGAATAGAGGATATTGATGGTAGGACATGCTACTAGACAGATTTTCAGACCAGTGATTTGTGTTTACTTTAATGCATGTAATATTTCAAACCGGCGGACAGGGTGTTGGGCACCCAAGGCTCATCGATGCACAAGGGCAATGAAGGCGATTGCATCTGGTCTGAGCCAACAGAAGGTCTAACTGTGGCACAAGTCATACAAAATTTAAATGATGGTTATGGGATGAATGAGTCACAGCACACAATGCATCGCACTCTGCTATGTATGGGGCAGCGTAGCCACAGACAAATCAGTGTCTATGATGATCCTTTCCACCACCGAAAGGGCATGTGAGCATCAGAACTGGACCTTGGAGCAATGGAAGAAGGTTTCCAGATCCGATGAGTCCCATTGTCCTTTACATCACATGGACGGCCGTGTACTTGTACACAGTTTACCTGGTAAAGTGATGGCACCAGGATGCACTGTGGGACGAAGATAAGCCAGTGGAGGGAGTGGGAAACCCTGGGTCCGGCCGTTCATGTGGACATAAATTTGACATGTGCTACCTACATAAACATTATTGCAGACCAGGTACACCCCTTCATGACAATGGTGTTCCCTAGTGGAAGTGGCCTCTTTCAGCAGAATAATGCACCCGGCCACACTGCACACATTGTTCAGGAATGGTTTGAGGAACATGATGATAATTCTCCAGATCTCAGTCCAATTGAGCATCTGTGGGATGTGCTGGACCAACATGTTCGATCCACGGCGACTTCACCTCGCAAACTACAGGACTTGAAGGATCTGCTGCTAATGTCTTTGTGCCATTTACCACAGGGGTCCTGTAGAGTCCATTCCTCAGCAGATCTGCACTGTTTTGCATATTAGGCATTTGGTCATAATGTTTTGGCTCATCGGTAAGTGTATTGTATGTATGTATGTATGTATTGTTTGTATGTATTATGTATGTATTGTTTGTATGTATTATGTATGTATGTATGTATGTACTCCATGTATGTACGTACATATATGAGGTCTGGACTTCACTGGGCCATTGCAACACCTTGATTCTTTTGTTTTCAGCCATTCTCTTGTAGATTTGCTGTTGATCTTTAGATCATTATCCAGTTTTGCATGACCCATTCTTGGTCAAGCTTTAGCTGTCAGACAGATGGCCTCACATTTGACTCTAAAATACTTTGGTATGCAGAGGAGTTCATAGTTGACTCAACGTCTGCAAGGTGCTCAGGTCCTGTGGCTACAAAACAAGCCCAAAATCATCACCCCTCCATCAGCATATTTGACTTTTGGTATGAGGCGTTTGTGCTGATATGCTGTTTATTTTTCACCAAACTTGGCACTGTGCATTATGGCCAAACATCTCCACTTTGGTCTTGTCTGTCCACAGGACTTTGTTCCAGAAGTCTTGTGGTTTGTTCAGATGCAACTTTGCAAATCTAAGCTGTACTGCCATGTTTTTTTTTTTTTTGTTTGTTTGTTTTTAGAGAGAGAGAAGAGGTTTTCTCCAATCTTTGTCTTTTATTTATTTGTAAAGGGACCATGTACAATTTTTAACATAAATGTTTCCATTCCATGCATTGTACCAGGTTTAGCCAAATGCTAATTTTCACCCGCAGTCTCCCTGCAACCCTTCCAAACATGCCATATTTGTCTTGTGTTTTTCTAATTTTACTGTCATGAACTTTATCATTTAACATGTTAACTGAGGTCTGTAGAGTCTGAGGTGTAGTTCTTGGGTTGTTTGCATTTTCTCTGAGCATTACACGGTCTAATCTTGGGGTGAATTTGCTGGGATGTCCACTGCTGGGAAGATTGTTGTCTGTTTTGAATGTCTACCACTTGTAAATTATCTTCCTCACTGTAGAATGATGGACTTCAAATAGTTTGGAAATGGCCATATAACCCTTCCCAGACTGATGGCAGCAAGAATTGCTTCTCTAAGATCATCATTGGTGATGTCTTTCCTCCTGTTAACACACACCTGAAGGCTCCAGACCAGCAAAGTGCCAGAACGTCTGCTTTTATAGAGGTGCTCACACTTGCTGATGATCGATTAATCAAAGGCATAATGCCTGACTGCTACTTACCCTCTTATTTCCTAAGGAAACAATAAGGGTGTTCTTTGTCACCCATGGCTTTTTCATCTTGGCTTTATTTTTGTTAAATAAATAATGACACGGTGTGATATGTCAGGTGTTGTTGTTCATCTGAGGTTTTATTTTCCAAATTTTAAGACCTGCCAAGGACAGATACAGATACAGATGTCCCGATACAGAAAACCATGGAATGCAATAGGGTGTCCTAATTTTTTCACATGACTATATACATATATTATTTATACAACAGTTCTTTCTAGTTCTCCAGTCTGATTGGCTGAGAGCCGTGCAATATTCTCCCAGTATCAGCACTGGTACCGTTTCACCATTTGTATCACGACTGTCATGGTGGTCAAGCAAATCGACCATATTTTTTATAAATACTACTGTTATGTCAGCAAATGTAGTTTAAAGAGTTTTTTAGGTGAGCATGTAGTTATTTAGATGTCAAATATGTGACTCATATATAAACATAGCGCCTGTTTTACTATTTGTTTTGCCGCTTTCGCAGATGAGAGCTCTAGGATTTAACTTAAATCCTATACTGGAGCGCTACTTTTGACTGAATTTTTTGCTTGTGTTTGTCTTTTTATAATGGCTATTGTTGTTAATTTAAATATTATTCAAAAAATATTTGTATATAAGTAATATGCCGTATTTGGTATTGAGACAGGGTCCGTCAATAGTATCAGTGAAAGTTACATTATTACGGCATTAAACTCTCTTTATGAGTGAGTCAGAACAAGGAAGTTGTTTTAGCGCTGTGGGAACTTTTAAAAGGACAAAGACAAAGATGTTGCATTCCTCTGGGAATATTCAAACAGATTTTTTTAATTTATTTTTTTATAATGGATATAATATTATCTACATCGACCTGAAGAATGAATGCTATATCAGATGCAGGTACTCGTTTAGTCGATCTCTCGCTCTCTCATAATACCATAATACTTGACTCTACATAATACAATAAGCTTTAATGAGGTAACTCAGTGTTCCTTCATTGCTAGTTCTGAAGTGACGTTTTAAAATTAGTAACGGAGGCTTTGGCTCAACTGTTAAACTGTCAACTTGAGATTTGAATCCATGGCAGAAGGAAGTAGTTCTGCACAAAGATGGTTTTTAAAGACACTCCATTATTGTTATTTTTTAAACACTTGTGTCATCCAACTGTTGTATAAATGCAATAATATCACACTCGTAGCCATGCAATACGGCTACTCGTGTGATATTGCATATATATGTGCAATGTGTGTGTGTTCTTTTTCTCTGTCTCTTGAAAAATTTTATTGGATGAAATTTCCAACCCTAATGACAACATCTGTTTATATATTGATGATATTTTGATTATGGATGTGCTGAGTAAAATGTTGTTACACAGTGTACATGTAGGCAGTTTTACATGGGCTTTCTTTAGTTTCTCTGTGGATGAATGTTATTGCTGAATATTGCTCGGAGATATCACATCAGTGGTTTATAAAATAGCCAGGCATGTATGCCATGCGAGACGGCGTAATGAATAGTGTTTACACTAAATGATTTGTGGCAGAATATAAATTTGTATAACGCCAGACATTTCCACATGGAAGTATCCAAGTCATTTACTGCTGCTTCCAATTAGGGAGGGGAAGACATTTCTCCTAATTTATTCTCTCTCTTCCTTCCCTTCATAGTTTCTCCATCATTTACATTTCACACTCTGTCGACCCTAAAATTTCCACGTTCCTCAGCTCTTTACATTCTGTTCATGTCTGTGTAAGAGCTGGTATTCTCTATAGTGTTCATATGTGCGTGTGCAGGAAAGGAAAATGGGAATGATTTTGGAGTGTGCACATACTGGCAAGCTGCCAATCTCATCCCATCACTGTCTTGCTGGGCTCTTTGAGCACTTGGTGTTGGGGGGCTGCAGTTGATTGATTGACAGGTGGTCTTCTCTGTTGAGCTTTTCGAAGGGAAAAGCTTTGGCAGAAATTGGTGCCTTTTGGAAGGCAAGTGACAACTACTGCAGTCTAGCCTATCCCTAGAGTTTGGATAGGTTCGTAATATTATGCATCCTTGTACTTAAAGGGTTAGTTCACCCAAAAATGAAAATAATGTCATTTATTACTCACCCTCATGTCGTTCTACACCCGTAAGATCTTCGTTCATCTTCGGAACACAAATTAAGATATTTTTGATGAAATCCGATGGCTCAGTGAGGCATCTATTGCTGAAGCTTTACGAATCTTTTGTTTTGAATCAGTGATTCGGATCGTGTATCAAACTGCCAAACTGCTGAAATCACGTGACTTTGGCGCTCCGAACAACTGATTCAAAACAAAAGATTCGTATAGCTTCGAAGCAGTGTTTTGAAATCGGCCATCACTAGATTGTTGAAAAGTCATTTTGTTTTTTTGGCACGCAAAAAATATTCTCGTCACTTTATAATATTAAGATAGAACCACTGTACTCACATGAACTGTTTTAAATATGTTTTGAGTACCTTTCTGGATCTTAAGAAGTTCGGTGACATTGCTGGCAATAGAGGCCTCACTGAGCCATCGGATTTCATCAAAAATATCTTAATTTGTGTTCTGAAGATGAACGAAGGTCTTATGGGTGTAGAACAACATGAGGGTGAGTAATAAATGACATAATTTTCATTTTTGGGTGAACTAACCCTTTAAACGTGTAATTCTAGTAGTTAGTTCCAGTCTACTAATTGAGATGGACAAGTGCTAATATTTATTATAATGATAGTTTTGAAATTTAATTGTTTGTAAAATAATTATCATTATTAGAATATTATTATTAATGATTAACTTTAATGACTAACTAACTGACTAACTAACCCTAACAGCAACCATGTATTATGTATTATGGACTGGGTTCGACAGGAGTCCACTTTCAGACTTTTGTTCTTTTGAGCTGTAGCAGTATAAGATGTTTGTTTAAAATGAATGTTTATTAGGCGTGTAAAGGAACACAAAAATGACGGTTTGGAATGTACCTCTGTTTTAAAGCCACAGTTCAGTATGGTGTGCAATAAAAGCGTTTAATGCACGAAGTTCTAAGTCAGTTTAATCACCGTTCTATATTAATGCGCTGCTCTCACTGAAACACACACACATCACTCACACAAAGAGATCGGAGTTTTGCGCTGCGCACACAGAAACAGAAGTGCAGAAACTTGTCAATGCTGCCCCATGACTTTTATTAATAAATTAACTTCACTACTGAATCGCTAAATTATAATAATCCACAAGGAGGTTGTAACGTCACTGTTTTTGAAATAAATTAACTCACAGATTCATTGCTAGTAGAGAGACATTGCACAGACGCACATCTCTCTGTCTCTCTCGCTCTCGATAGGCTAATTCAATAAAATAAATGTAACCTTACAACACTACTTTGTCTCTGTGTCTGATTTAAAGCAGACAAAATGCTAGATCTAACGAGTGGTAGCTGAAGAAAATAACCGTCATTTTACATTTGACAATCTTTAACTTGTCAATACTGGCAAATGAGCATGGTATAAGCAAGCTAATCCATGGCTAGCTGTGCATTAAATGATTTTATTGCACGACTAAGTGGCAAAGAACCACCCATCACAAAGCGGAGGGTGGTTGCCTGTGCGGAGTGCATTCAAATTGTTTATTCCTTATGTATACAACCATAAGATGCAAGCTGTGCACTGAGGAAAACGCGTCTCAATTGTATTAAACAACACACGCGTCTGACGGTAGGGCAAGCCATGTAGTTTTGTGATTTTCATTTTAAGTGCTTCCAATAAAGCACTCATGTTTAAGATAAGTTTAATTGTACACTTATTCGGCAGCAGCTCACTCTGTGTCCTTCATTATTTCTCAGATGTGTTCGCAACATCATGTATATCATACAACATCGATATATTATATCAATATAAATTAATATTGTCCCATCCTGGGGGGAAAACTTGGAGTTTGTTCTGCACACAGAGAAATTCTGCACGTGCAGTGGTTAAAACAACACTGTATTCCTTTGGTATGCATGCGTAACGAACAGAAAGACCCGTACCAAAAATTTACGGTACAAATACGTGTACATTCACACCCCTAATGTTTATCGGTTAAAACTTAAATTACAGAGCATTAAAGTAATCACAATATATTCATGTTTTGTTTTGTTTTATGCTTTGTGTTGTACTTTGGTTTTGTGGTTTGATATCTTTGGTCTGCACTCTGCAGCATTATAACCAAACTATTTTTATTGGCAGAGGAAAAAATAAAGAAAATGCCAGACCATAATGTGTCTGAAATGTCACTTAACTTGATATTGAATACATCTTTTCTTGTAGAAAGCATGACACTCGCAAACATGCTGTTGTACTAAATGTTAGCACTCGTGATTTTTCTTTAATTTCACTGGTGTTGTTCAAAAGGTGTTTAAGAGAGAGCTGTTTATTCAAGCTACTTTGAATAGATGAGATTAACTGAACAGTTCCTGGAATTACACATGACATTGCCTTACTGTGAAAACACATTATTGGCTCATGTGAAATAAAAAGCCTTATGTTGTTGTGCTGAACCAGTATCAATACGATCTGTCTTTGTCCCTGCTCAGCGAACGTTAAATTTAAACTGCAATCATGGGTCAATCTCTCATGCCCCATAAATCCATGAGCACCCATCGCTTAATTGAATTGCCTGGTTTTGAGAACCCAAGGCAAGTCTAGCTCTCTCTGTGTCCTTTATCTGTCATCATGGGGTCCAAATGGAAATGCACCAGGTTTTTTAGCTGCAGAGGATGGTACATCTTGTCCAACTCATCCTCTTCTTTCTTTTTCTTTCTTTTTTTCTCTCGCTCTCTGCGCTCTCTCTCTCTCTCTCTCTCTCTCTCTCTCTCTATATATATATATATATATATATATATATATATATATATATATATATATATATATATATATATATATATATATATATAATGTGTGTGTGTGTGTGTGTGTGTGTGTGTGTGTGTGTATACGCCATATGCTCATTACGACTAGGTGGTGTGACAGTGTATAACGTGTGTCAGTATAAATGTCAACAAATATCCGATCTTGCTGTCTGCTATGTTATATCCTCACTCCTCAGCATGATTTTCTGACACCACCAAGAAAAAAAATAGTATTCTGTTTCTCAAAATGATAAACACAATATAATTGTGCCTTATTGGTTATTTGCCGATTATTAGTTTTTTGTTTTTGTTTTTTTGTTTTTTTTTAATCATATTAGAGGATGTTAAATTGTGAACAATTATTTCCCAAATTTTTACCTTTGTGTTATGCAAGCCCATGCATGCAGTTAATATTTTAAAACCAAAAATTTATTAACTTTGTTTCATGTAATCTCTAGCAAATCTTAAAATGATGAATATCCACTTTTCATACTGTACATTTATAATGTTGAGATGCATAAATGGACTTGTAGCATTTAACAGTTATCGGCTATAACATGAATAATTGGCTCATTTTGGATCCCTAATGAATAAAGTGTGTATGTATGTGTATGTGTATATACACACACACAAGATACATGCATATATATTTTTATATTTTATAACCCATTTTAATTTGAATTTCCAGCAAAACCGTATCATGATATATACTGTTACTGTGAAATGAAATGACTCATACTGTGATGTTGTTCTTACCACCCACCCCAAAATGCTCATGCATGTCATTGTAATGAAATAAGAATGCGAATGTCAGCCTCCGTCTCATGTAGCCCTCTAATTGTAACCTCCTGATTGTGCTGCCAGTCATCGTCAGGCTAAAAATAGGCAGCTTTTTCCAAAGCGGGGAAGCCAAGAGGTATGAGCCTTATGTGAGTGTGTGCGTGTGTGAGGGCACTCACCCAGAAAGTGAAAGGGGGTAAATATGAGTAGAATGCAATGAGACAGATTGTCTGTCACCTTGTGCATGAATGTAAATAAAACTTGTGGTAGTGACAGCTAGATCCACGGACTTCCAGGCACACAGATATGTGGATACATCTAGTTTAATCTGAAACGCTATTGCAGGAGGTCAAAGGAGGGCCTAGAAGGGAAGAGAATGATGAAAAGGACAAATGGACAATGGTGAAAAAAATTTGAAATGCTGTAGCTGTGAGAAGAAGTCATAGTCAGCAAGCCAACTGTGCCTAAAGAAAAACCCAATGCATGGTGTGATTATTTATAGGCAAACACACAAACACGTGTGGAATAAAAATAAGGAAGGATGGGGACCTGGAACTATCCGTCGGTTGTAGATTGTATGGAAGCAGATCTGAATGTGAGCTTGCAGTCGATTATAAGAAAGGAGTGGAAATGATTAGAGAAGCCCAGCAAACATCACTAAAGAGAAGTCTGTCATTTTTCTGGAAGGCCTAGTTATAACATATTTTGATTTAAAAATCATGAAAACATTTTCATGAATGAATCATTGACAAGGTGATTTCTTTCATCCTTAGTTTAAAGACCATAAAAGTAGGCCAGTTTTGTTTTTTCTTTCATAAGTATAACAGGATTAAAACTTAGCACTGTTGAAATGTACTTCACAAGCTTTAAAATGTTTTAGTAAATATAAAACGTTTATTAATTTAAAGGGTTAGTTCACCCAAAAATGAAAATTGTTATTAATTACTCACCCTCATGTCGTTCCACATCCGTAAGACCTTCGTTCATCTTCGGAACACAAATTAAGATATTTTTCATAAAATCCGATGGCTCAGTGAGGCCTGCATTGACAGAAAGACAATTAACACTTTCAATGCCCAGAAAGCTACTACAAAATTTTGAATTTATCTATATATCTGAATACTTTATTCAGCAAGACTGATTGATCAAACGTGACAGTAAAGACATTTATAATGTTATAAAATATTTCTGTTTTAAATAAATGCTGTACTTTTGAACTTTCCATCACAGGTTCCACAAAAACAAGCAAAAACTGTTTTCACCTTGATAATAAGAAGAAATATTTATTAAGCAGCAAATCAGCATATTAGAAAGATTTCTGAATAGGGGTTAAATGGATTGTAGTTGTTCCGAGATCCGTATGGACCAGGCCCCACGGTTTGGCACGCATGTGATTCGTGGATTAATTGTAAAGTTTAACCATCATAGAGTAAAAGTTTATCTTATGCACGTTTTATCTTGCCAGTTTACACATGCAAGCAATTTTTAAACCATTCTAATGCAAGAAGAGACGAAAGAGAACTCAATTCAGTACTTGTGCGCTGTTATCTGTGTGTACAGCTGTGAACACTGAATTGATTCCTCTTTTGCATCTCCTTGCACTTGAATGTACACATACATGCAAAATTATGTCAAAATACCCATCTCGGCAAGTATTCTCATATACCCAGTCAGTTATGTCTTAAGGGAACGTAAGCAGTTGAGAAAGAAATTGGATGTGTATCATTGGATCCATGGATTAAAGGGGCTTTATGTAGGAATGACACCCAGTGGTCGAAATAGGTACTGCAGTCCAAATTCAAAATATTGTTTGCCCCGCCCCCTCCTTCAAAGACGCGGGTGGCCAGCTTGAGGACATGCATGAAGAGGGAGTGCAATTGACAATGAAAGCTGAGGAGACTTACACACTGTAAGCTGATGAGTTGATTTATCTGTGTTTTAATATGCTGTCGTTCATAGAGATTTTTCTAGATGGATGCAGAGGCTTTTTAGTTCAGGTAGAATCTGAGATTCTCTGACCCAGTTTGTTTGCTGGTTTCCATGGCTGCAATACGTGGTGTTTTCCGCCAACTGGCAACCTGTGATGTCGAAATACTATTGGATAAACTGGCAGCACACGGTTTCGCACAGACCAAAACAAAGACAGACATTCCGACACGGAACGCACATTTCAAAGTAGAATATCTGGCTGTAGCATTGTTTTTCTGAGAAACAAGTAGGTGAACTTAGCATGTTTCCTAAATATCTGCAAACATATTGGGGTATTTTTATGCTTTATTAAAGTAAAAATCTTACATATAGCCCCTTTAAGTCTTGAAGTGACAGCAGCCTATAAATACCTGCTGATGTCTATGTCATTAATGTTAATCAAACAACAAAATACAGTTTTAACAAAGATCAATCTATATTTAATTTATACAGTGAACACTATAGTGTTATTTTACATTTAGGACTAATTACACTTCTGTACCCGAATACTGAATGTTATATTGTATTTAACATACCCCCCATCCCCATATTTATTTTTTTCTTTCTGATACAAAAAATTATCTGATCCGTGACCCAAAAACTAATATTTTTTTTGAATCCGTTGAAGCACTATTTCTGAAGGATCATGTGACACTGAAAACTGGAGTAATGATGCTGAAGATTCAGCTTTACCATCGCAGGAATAAATTTCAGTTTAAAATATACTAAAATAAAAAAAAGTTGTTTTAAATTGTAATACATTTTCACAATATTACTATTTTACTGTTTTTTTTTTTTTTTGTTTGTTTTTTTATCAAATAAATGTAGCCTTAGTGAGCATAGACTTTCATAACATAAAAAAAAACTATTTTGTTAATATTTATTTTGATATTATATATCACAATTTATTTTATATTATATTTATCACAAATTTAATTTATATTCACAAATCATGTATAATCTTTTTCCCTAATGGCTCGCTCACTCACGAGTGTATATGCATGTTTATATGTCTGCCCTTCAAAGTGCCACAGGAGAATAGATGAGCCTAAATCTAACATGAAAGACCTGTAGATTACGTTCTGCTTGAAGTCCCCAAATGGCTGTGCTACAGGCATGACAGAAAAAAACACGAGCAGAGGAATGGGGAGGTGAGAACCCCCCCTCCCCACACACACACACACACACCACCTCCTCCTCCCCCACCCCCTCCCGTCGTGTGCAAGCGTGCTGCCAGTGCTGCAGTCCAGAATGTTTTTCCGCGTCCGCAGCTCTGCTGAGTTGTCACCCTCCGGAGCACAGCAACAACAGAGAGAAGAAAGGAAGGAAGGAGAAAAGATTGTTTTGCAGAGATTACAGTCTTTTGGCCAGCTATATTTGTAGGATCTTGCACAATATGAGAAGAGGCTGATGTACAACATCTCACCTGCGATCATTGACTGTGTTTAAAAGCCTTTTTTTTGGGGCTGATCAATTTTAACAGGATGCTGCGGTTCGTAGATGTTTTTGAGGCGTATTCTGGGAGCTTTTTCAAAGAACTAACCTGTCTCATCTGATTTGACCTGCGTCCAGAATTGGGAACGGAGAGGAAAGCGTGTTTTTGCGTCTGCATGGAATGAGAACAGAATTTAATTTGGGATTAAGGTGTTTTGACAATGACAGTTTCTGTACGGCTGCTGAATCGCAGTGTGGGTCTCTTTCTGGTCCTGTGAGGGGACAATGCAGTCCATGGTGTATGTTTTGAATCAATAGATTGTTTGTTTGGTTTTACTATTATGCGCATGTGTCAGCCAGCAGACCTCTAACGGGTCCACAAGACTTGTGTTTTGGCAGTGTCCTTCAGGACACACAATCATCCTTGTCAGAATCGGAGGTAAACGGGGAGACATTCAATATAATTACTCTGTGCTGCCATACGCACTTGGACTTGTTCAAATGTACTCGGGGGAGCGTTGTTTTCGCTTGAGTGAGAGAGTACAGCGTGTTCAGTTTAACTCCTTGACTCTTAGTAGGTCAGTAGGTTCATTCCTCACAATTTTTTTCTGCATTAATAGTGAGATTCTTAAGATTTAGATTTTATACTTTTATACATGATTATACATGTGAATGAAAAGAATGCTTGTTGATGTTGAGCATTACTTCAGGTTGATTTTTGGATACTGAAGCTTGAGCTGAAGCTAGTCTAGCCTAATTTTGTCTGACAGGGCAAACGGTTTTGAAACATTTTGACTGGGGTATTATTGTATTGAGGTGATGTTGTGCCCGGCCTCCTGTTTCCCTCTCCTGAGGGATTTGTCCCAGTTGCGGTGCCTGCTCGGTTGGCCACGACAACGAGGTGTTTGTGTCACAGGCACAAATCGACCAATTTGTCATACCAAGCCACTTCCAGGGAGCAAGGTGAGTTTTACATGTGAAGATCATGTTGTTTTTTTTCTTAGATATTATGTATTGTGGTACTTGTTGATTTGTTGTTTGCTGCAGGAATATATTACACTTATTTTACTTCTTTCCATATGTGTCAGCTGGCAGTAAGCCCATGCATTTACTTGTAAAGGAAACCAAAAATTTCAGGACAATTTCAGGAATATATGAATGTTATGGGAATGGGGAATGAAGTCGCGCCGCCTACGGGAATAAAGTTGCACCATTTACAGGAATAAAATCATGCTTTGAGAATATTTTTATAATAGTATAGTATAATATTAATAGAATACTTGGCAATGTTTTGAGAAAATAGTCCTAAAACATGAAATTAAAGTCATAATTTAATGACAAAGTCACAAAAAATAGCCTCAAAGTAGACATTATAAAAAATTAAAAGGCTTAATGTTCTGAAACCATCACCATGTTTTTTTTTTAACTAGATGTTATAACTTATTTTTTGTAAAAGGCCTTTTGTGAAATTATTCTCAAAACATTGACTTCATTCTCGAAATTGTAGAATTTTTTTTTTTTGTTTTAATATAGCACTAAAATGTCATCCTAGAGTACAGAAGCCTCAGATTCCATGTCTTTCCAGCGCAATGCCGATTATACTATGTTCATACAGACACATTACACTAATTGCTCCGTAAAAACATTTAATGTAATTGAAGAACCAAGCAAGAAGACTGCAAGCAAGAACTCCCCTCCCCCCTTTAACCTAATTACTCTGGCCTTCACAGGGCCGATTTCAGCTTTGAAACTTTTAACTAAATTGCTATTGATTCCAGAGTGGGAAAGCGAGTGTCTGGGCTTCCATTGCAGTGGTTGAAGTGGGTGCGACAGCTTGCCACTGATCAGGAGAAATCAGATTTCTCTGTGCCTGATGCACAGGCCTTTCGTTTGGGCTATTTGAAGGCCCCCACAGAGATGATTCTAATTATGAGCTGGGCCTGGCTGCTTCCCAGCAGTGATGAGGTCATGTGCAGACATGGTGTCTTATAAGAGGGGACGAAGATGATGGTGGCCTTTCTTGGTCTCAAGAACGCTTTCTGTTGCCATATCATATACGTTCACCCTGTCCTTGAGGGAGAGGGGAACAGAGACTGTAATGATGCCATCTTGTCTGTCCTGGGTTCCGTCTCTGGGGATCTGAATGCGGAGAAGCCATCGTTTTTTAACTGACACTTCGGTGATGGCAACTCAAGGTCCTTCTGCTTGTTAATGGAGGAAAGATAAGCCTGCCTCTCATTCATTTGCTCTGAAGAGGTGTATGGGAAACATCAATAGTTTCTTGAAATGAGGCTACCCAGCGCTTCCCAACTGTCAACAATGTAGGCAGAGGCATCAGTCATTTGGTAAAAGGAAAGGTACCCTTGAGCTTCACAGTACTTTTAGCACAACGTGTTTAAAATTGTTTTGAAAATTGAGCATTTTAGCCTAGATCGAAACCAGTGTGACTTTTATATGCCCATTTTGTGTTCTGATTTGCTGTTAATTTGTTGATTTAAAATACATTTTCATTTCAACACACAACAAAACTAATTAATAGATTGTCAAAATTCATTGTCATTTATCAAAATAAGCATATCCAATGACTTCCCCTTTTGGCTAAAGTGGCAAGATATAATTTGCAACTTAAATGTGGAAATGTGTAAATAATTCAGTAGCTAAGCTCCCAGCCCAGGGTCTGTGTGTCTCCACAGGGCTAAATTGGCACAGTGTCAAGGGTGTACCAGAAAGAGAGCACTTCATTTATTATTTTGTCAGGTCTCTAGAGCAATGTACGCTGGTGATAAATTCAAAGTTTTAATCAAAGTGAATGAGGGTAGGAAGGTGAAGAATTTAATTTGTAGCCAGTGGCAAATTTGTTTGTATGTCGGTCCCCTGCTTTTTTTTTTTTTTAGTTTTTTTTTTTTATTATTTGTGGGCATATTGGTACATGATGTTCAGATGCGTTCTTGAAATGCACAGTTAATTTGTTTGCTGTAGGGGCTAATCAATGCAAGGTAAGTGAATATACAGGGTTGTTTTGAGAAGTTCACAGCTGGAATCAGGTATAGTAATGACTGAGGGTTCTGAATACACTCAACAGTGTGCCCTAAACAAACACTTGATACTGTTCCTTCCTACCAAATATGCTAATACCCTAAGCTCCAACAGGCTCCAAGAAAAGAAAAAAAAAGGCTTTATCTCCACCGTACGGCCCTAGGATTACAGCTTAAAATCCTGTCATTCTCTCATTAAAAAGGTGGATAAGAGGATAACTGTCTGTCTGATTGGGAGGGAAGAGATGGGACACACAAACTTCAACACCTTCAGATGTCAGATTGTTTGATTTGTAAAAGAAAGGCTGGGAAATGAGGAAGGATTAGCTAAATGAATTTGAGGGTATTTGGACACAGGCCATGTCCTAATGAAAGACAGTTTGGAAAACCCAGTGTTATATGAAGGAGATAAAATGATTCTTTCTCCCAGCTGCTTCTTAACTGCTTTTGACAATAAATGTCAGTGTGTTAAGGCAGTTATGGCCTCTGGGGCCTTCTGGACCACTGGATAACGGCTGTCACTCATTGATTTTTGCTAGGCAGCCAGTGACTTACCACTCAGATTAATAATTAATTTGGCAGATATTGAAGCACACCCTTGGGGGGCATTGAGTGGGCTGAACACCCACACCTCCAGCCTTGCACTGGTGCAAGGATTTAAAAGTAATTAATAAAGTTTACATGGATTTTCAGACTAAAGAATCAGATAATGCTTTAAAAATTATTTTGAATGAAAAAAAAAATTGATTCATTTCTTTTAGTTTGTGTGCTTGAAAATTTTGACTTGGTCAAGTCAAGTCATCTTCATTTATATAGCGCTTTTCACAATACATATTGTTTCAAAGCAGCTTCACAGTGACAATAGGAAAATTCTTATCAATCTAAAGTTGGTTTTTGATTGAATCACTTCCGTTGTAAAAATTGTTAGTTATTACTTTAGGGGCCGCTTAAATGACACCTTTCCTACTGAAAACCGAATACCTTTAATGCATTCTTGCCGTTCATTTACGTGTTTAGTCTATAGGTTTGCGTGTTTGAGTGATATTTGCCAAATTTATTGTACTGGTCCGCATAATACAGAAAAATTAGTTGTGTCCACGAACTGGAATAATTTTGATAGTTTTATCTATACATAGGGAAAGGAAAGAGAAATGGGCCTCTGCAGGGGATAGATTAGTTGAAACATCAGGGCTGTGTTATCGTCATGTCTAGATGCAGGTCCTTCATCTCATCTGGGTACGGCCTGGATCTGGCAGGCTGCGGCAAACCTCGGGATAAACAGAGAGAGACTAATATTAGCGTAGACTCCATTCTTCTTATGATGTAGCAAATACATCAGGTGTTATGGGAAGTGTTCCCGGTTCCGGCTGACCTAATCTATGCAGCCTAACAATTTACATGATTTGAATTATAGAAGTAGATAATGGTTTATGTGTATGCAAGTTTAAACAGATGTGTTTTTAGTCTAGACTTAAACTGACAGATTGTGTCTGCTTCCCGAACAGTGATAGGAAGACTGTTCCAAAGTTTAGGTGCTAAATAGGAAAAGGATCTACCGCCTGCAGTTGATTTTGATATTCTAGGTATTATCAACTGTCCAACTTGGTCTTAGTTCTTCTCTGTCTAGACATAAATGAGCTTGCTTTTTGTCAGAAAACCAGTCTTTTTCCTGCCTATTCATGCAAGGATTTTCTTTGTTGCTTTGTCTATGGGCTCACTTTTTTTTTCCTTTTTTTTTTTTTTTTTTTTTTTTTTTTTTTAGTCGAATTTTAAACCTTTACCCATAATTTGAGTTGAATACCTTGTCTTTATTGCAGCTCTGCTAAGCTGATGAAATTCCCCGAAAAGGGCATTTATCAGGTTATTGTGGGATTTCACCTTTTGTTGATGCAAGTCCAATCCAGTCGGCCAGTCAGGGAGATAAATGTTGGTTTTAGAATGTGCAATGAAAGTCATGCAGTGTGCACATTTCTAGTAAAGTGAGCAGATTGGGGGGACATTCATATTTGACCTTCATTGATATTCTCTTCCTGAGATAATCAAAGAGAGAGCCTTGCTGTGCTATTCATCTTCAAGCAACACAATCCGTCCCGCTCATTTTCCCAAACTGCATGGACATGTGCATAAAAAAATTAGAGGGTTGTCACAGCTTGACACATGATTAGTAGCAACGTTGTTTTATGGCAACTACACACACGAACAGACGGATCACTCTATGTAATTTATGGATTCCCTTCAAATGATACTGACATATCTCGACACATGGCCTAGTTCCTTCTTTGCCCTAGTACCTATATATAATTCCCTATCTCATGTGTCCTTCACCTGCCCTCCTGAAATCCCCTTATCCTACTTTTTCTATTTTTTTTTTTTCTTTGTTCTCTCACCATTTCTCAGCCTCCCACTCACCGTTCCTGCTACTCTGTCAGTGTTTTCCCATTACTTACCCGAGCACACTTGATCCAAACTCTCTTCACTCTCACTTTTTTGTACCAGTGCTCATGCAAGCCTTTCATTAATCTTTTTTTTTTTTTTTTTTCCTGCAGTATGCCTCGGCTGGATGTCTGCTGTCCCTTCACCACAGCGAGAAGCCAGAACATGAAGAAGTGTGTGAGTTTCGCCCATACACCTGCCCATGCCCGGGGGCCTCCTGTAAATGGCAGGGCTCCCTGGAGGCCGTCATGCCACATCTCATGCATGCCCACAAATCCATTACCACCTTACAAGGCGAGGACATTGTCTTTCTGGCCACGGATATCAACCTACCCGGGGCTGTGGACTGGGTCATGATGCAGTCATGTTTTGGCCACCACTTCATGCTGGTTCTAGAGAAGCAGGAGAAATACGAGGGACACCAGCAGTTCTTTGCAATAGTGCTGCTCATTGGCACGCGAAAGCAAGCAGAGAACTTTGCTTACCGCCTCGAGTTGAACGGCAACCGTAGGCGGCTCACGTGGGAGGCCACGCCACGCTCAATCCACGATGGTGTAGCAGCAGCCATCATGAACAGTGACTGTCTTGTATTTGATACCTCTATTGCCCACCTGTTTGCAGACAATGGCAATCTGGGTATCAACGTGACCATCTCCATGTGCTGAGGTGGCAGCGTTAGGCTTTTTCCAGTAATCCAAACCTTGGACAACCTCTGCTCCCTATCAGACTGCAGATTCTGAAGGCAACAGTTGGGAGATGTATACATTTTGTATATTTCTGTTCAAGAGTCATCCGCTAAACCAACGCAGACTTTCCAGATTCACTTGTAGGTTAGTATGGTAGATGGATGGCAGGTGTTCTTCTCGAGATAAAGAGGGGAGTGTGTAGGTGTTGGCAGTCAGTCTAAGTGCAATTGAGATTTTCTCCTGTACACCCCAAGGATTCAAACACCTCAACCTTCAGAAACTTCTGATTACACCTAAGGTAAAGTTCAGGTGTGGATGACCACATTTATTGTCTGGGATGTCCGGCCCAAAATCCACAGGAACTTGACAAGTGAATCTAGCTTCACAGAATCAAAATGCTAAATTGGGAAGAGTCTAGGCATGAATGTGTAACGTTTGCCTCAGAAAACTTATGTGTACAAAAACTGCACTGACAACCTTGGTTTTCCTCTTGGGATATTGAGTGGAACCATGACAATGTAAATGGTAATCCTCTGAATTTCATGGTTGTATAATGGCTGTACCCATGGTGGAGATACAGTGTGCATGGTGGAAATAAAATTCACTTGCAAAAAATGACTACAGAGCCACCATGTTTGTAAGGCAAGAATCTAACCTCTTTTTTTTTTTTTTTTTTTTTTTTTAAACTATATCTGTCTTCAATGTTGCAAGACGTAGATGAGAACAATTCTGAAAGTTTATTTTGTGGTCCTTTGTTAAAACTTACCCAGAGGAGAGAACTGGTTTGTAATCAACACAGATTCAACATCTTCAGCTACATGAAATGACAGAACTACAGCCAACCTTTTCAAATTTTCTGTTACCCATGATCTAATGCCACATAATAATATTCCTAGATATATTTGTACATGATGCTTGATTTTTAAATGAATAGTTGACCTACCATTGATAAATCTGTCATTTACTCACCCTCATTTTGTTTTGTAACACTTTTTGTGGAACACCAAAGCAGAAGTTTAGCAGAATATCTCAGCTGTTCTCTTTCAGTACAATGTACGTGGATGGGGACCAGGGGTTGCCAAGCTCCAAAAAGGGCAAAAAAGCACCATACATGTAGTCCATACAACTTGTGCATTAGTCTTCTCAAGCCATAGCTTTGTGTGAGGAGTGACTGAAACATAAGATATTTTACACTGAAAACAGTGCCTTTCACTTTCATTGTATGAAAAAGAGCAGCTTGCACATTTACCTAGATGACTCCTTTTGTGTTCCATGGGGTAGAGAAAATGTACTGATTTCAAACAATGGGAAAATGATGACAGAATTTTCATTTTTAATGAACTATTCCTTTAATATAGGTGTTCCACCTTTGCGTACATTGTCTTGTCTCCAATGACTGTATTTAAAAGATTTAGTCTGCGCACAAACAACAATCTGTTATTTTCCCGTTGATTAAGTGTTCGCATTTGACTGGTTTTGTTGTCATTGTACTTTTCTTTCTTTATATTCAAGGTAATCTGTAAGATTAAGGAAAGCTTTTGTAAATATATAAACAAGTTTAGTTTTGTTGATATTTGTTGTTATTGTTAAGTCTCTTTAAAATGATTGTTTAGTCTAGACAGAAGTTTTGTTTACTCTTTTAAAAACCCAGTAAGATCTGAGCAATTCCTCACTCTCCCCTTTGGTCAATGAACCCACAATGCCTTACTTGTATATAAACTTAATCTTAGAGTCTGCCTTCTTCTTGGACTCAAGTGTGTCAGGTTCAGGTCACTATGCTCATAACCTCCAGTGTCTTGAAAGAGACTTAAATTTACAAAGTGGCATTATGAGTGGGAAGGACATGGCACGTTCATAGGTCGTCCTACTTTGCCCCCAAAACCTGCTGCAGTAACAATTTCACTTAAACTGTTCAAGTATGGAACCCAGCCTCTTATCAAATACCTCTGATGACTTTGGAGATGTCTGTGCAAGAAGAGCATTGATATCACTGAATGTGGGTGGTTCTGTGAAGAGATCCCAAGTTTGATGCACAACTTCACACCCTCAGCTTTATCTGTCTCCTTTTTCATTCTCTCTGGAAAAAATAATTTAAAAATGTAAATTAAATGTTTTATAAATCTGTTGTAGTAAATGTATTCTGTTTTGTTGATGAATATAGACCCATAGGATATGAAAGTGTGCTCATGTGGTCAGTGTCTCCGCTCCTTAGACATGTGGACAGACTCTCGTCCCCCATGCTTTTGTGCTCTCTACATGCAGTTGTCATGGCAACTAAATATGCTAATGTGAAATCTAGCTCATTCCTAGTAGAAAATTCTTGTACATTTTTTTTTTTTTAATTCTCTTGATTAGTCTGAAATCCTATTGACATATTTTGTAGATGACTGAGATCAAAATCAGTAAATTTGTCAAAGTATTTACAGGATATGGATCATTCCTCTCAAGATCTATAAACATTATGCTGTTGAACCAAATGGATGGTGACTGTAGCACTTCCATTATTTTAAGTTCTGTATATACATAGCAAATGTGTGTTCAACAGGATGGAAGTATCTGCATGTAGATTGCAAGCCCTGAAAGAAGCTCAGAGCCCTAAGTCTGGGTATATAATAGGAAAAACTAACCATGTTTAATTCACACATTTAGCCTAATCTGTTTGTATTTTCAAGTAATACACAGATATATTCAATCATCTTAATTCTGATATGACCACCCACCAGTTCTAGCTTGTTGTAGCTCCAAGACAGAGACAAAACATACCAATTCAAAATAGACTACCAGCCATCTGTCTATCTCCCATGGCATTTCAGACTCCCCTACACCAAAGTGAACCCAAAACTGCATAAATACATTTTAATGAAGCGACCAGGTGGTTTCCCAAGCTGTGTGCCATGCCTCGCAATCAAGCCATCACGATCAATATTGAGCACCACATCCTAATGAACTTACAAATAAACAAGTTCCTATCAAGCACTAGAATACTTAACATGCATGGTGATGAAATGATGAGCTTCATCCCATTACCTGTGCCAACCCAGTGATAAAGATACTAGCACATGTGAGTTTACAGATCAACCACATATGAAAATGCATAATTTCAAATGCATTATGCTAGGAAAGACAAAAGGTTAAATTTGAGATAAAACAGAAGTAGCGACAGTGTTTTTTTATTTTTTTTATTTTTATTTTTTTTTTTATATTGTGACGTACATCCAGGTGAAACGGATTATCAAAAAATTAAATATTTCTTGGGCAGGGACTTTAGTTATATCACCAGTTTTTGGCACATATGTCACAGCAACCACAACCATTTCAATAACTTTTACTGTAATATATTAGATTCACTTTATCACCAAATTCTACTTTTATTGTTGTTAGAGGTTGTTCAAATTTAATTTACCATAATGAATGGTGTTGACCTGGTCATTTAACTATTATGTTACACTGATAAAGTAATGAAGGAACTGATATGAACATTCTTATGGTAAATAATTTACATGATTTAGTTTGGGAAATACTTTGAGACTGGCTAAAAATGTCAATAACGAGGCCACTTACAACTACAAAAGACAGCTACATCCAAAAACCTGATGACGTATGGCAGCTGTTTATTTTTTTTCAATATCACAATAATAAAAGATAACAGTCATACAAAAAATACAAAGTATAAAAATTTAAGTCAACAACTTAAACCATAAAACCAAATAAAAATCAGGACTAAGAATTTAACTCACTAAGACTAACATATCTAAAATTATGAATAGGCCTGAGAAAAAAAAAAAAAAAAAGATGTTTTCAGAGATTACTTAAATACAGATAGAGAGGAGGATAACCTAACAGATTGCGGAAGCGAATTCCACAGCTTAGTGGCAAATACAGAAAAAGTTCTATCACCTTTAGACACCTTGAGACAATGGGACAGTTAATAGTTTGTCAGAGGATGATCTAAGAGATCTCCGGGTAGAGTATGGACAAATAAGGTCTGATATATAAACTGGAGCCAGACCGTGCAGGGCAAAAAACTACAAAAACTAAAACCTTGTCATCAATTCTGAATTTGACCGGTAGCCAATGTAAGTTTGCCAAAGTAGGGGTGATATGCTCAAGCTTTTTCTTCCCCATTAAGAAGCGAGCTGCAGCATTTTGAACCAGTTGAAAACGTGATAGGGAAAACTGGTTGATACCAGCATATAGTGCATTGTAATAATCAAGCCTTGTTAAAATGAAGGCATGAATAACTGTCTCTAGGTCACTAAAAGATAGAAAAGATTTCAATTTCTGTAAACCCCTTACCTGGAAAAAAAATGGCTCTTACAGCAGAGTTTATTTGCTTGTCGAATTTTAACTCAATCAACAACACCACCCAGGTTCTTTACATGAGTGTGGATGTATTCTAGTGAATACATCCGCACTTCTAGTGTATTCGAGTGAGCATTGAAAGAAGGGACATCTCACGGGAGTGACAGGAGTTCGGTGCAAACAAACATTTGACTTTTAACCTTAAGTATTGACTTGAATGTTTAGTGTCTGTGACCGAACATGTCTAATGGAGTCACATCTGCAATACATCCTAATTGGCCAATTGTGGATTTTTCATATTTCACTTGAATTGAACTGCTCGCAGTAACTCATGTAAGAGTGATTTTCTTAATTTACGGTATAAAAAGCTGTGCTAACTGTGTGGTGTTTTGCTACTGAAAGCAATTATTTTGGACATGAAAAAAAATGTTGGAATTCTTTGGCTATTTTTTATTCTTAGACAAGCTAGATTCACCACAACAACCCACATTCCCAACTCAGAGTTTATTACTAATACATTTTGTGTGTTTATCTATTCATAGTATATTTGTGTAGTTCTGTTTTATCCTCTCTTGCTAGGTTACTAAATAAGTAGCTATGACGTGGCTATAGCGATAATTTGAAATATTAGCGATGAAATGCTGTTTTCTGTTGAGCGGGTATAAATGGGTAATGTGCAAATCTGTTTGGTCTGATTTTTTTTTTTTTACTCCATGCCCTTAACTAAATATCTTTTAATAGTTTTACAACTGAATCCATAAGGACTGGTGTACTTTGACTGCATCATCTTGATTTTGGAGTATTCAGTTGACACTGTTTATCAAGCCATTATTGGTTTTTGTACCATTTAAACTCAAATAAAGTTTATTTATTTGTCAAATGACTGTGTTGGGCATTACGTAAACATTTTTTTTTTTTTTTAAGTAACTAGTAAAGTAATGCATTACTTTTAAATTTACAACAAAATGTTACTTTTTCAGTAAGTTACTTTGTTTTCCCATGTATTGATTGACAGCTCTCCTGTCCTAATGTTGAGAGAAATCGTGAGTAAGTGTGTGCTCTGTGTGAACATGATGGTTGTTGTAGTTCTAGACTAAAATGTGAGCACTCATAACAGATTCAGTATTCCTCATTGCACAAAACAGATTCAGTATTCCTCAAAATGAATAAAAACAGTGAAATGCAAACTCAGAATATTACCTGCAATAATTATTTTAAAATAACTATTTTAAATAACACAAATATACTTAATGTATTTAATCATTATAAACCAATGTCTTTGCTGCTGACCTTCGATGATCCAATTCAATTTCATACTAATAAGCAAAAATCACTTTAGAAACATCACATTTGTTTCTTTTTTTATTTCTTTTTTTTTTTTTTTATAGCCGAAGTAAGTGTTGAACTTGCTTCTGCTGCATCCTATTCTTCTGCAATCTAGAACTGCAGCACAGCTAAAAGGTAAGAGTGACTATCCCCAACACTGCAAATGAGTGTATGTAATGTAATACCAAGTGGACATTATACAGTTAATTATTTCAGACAGATGTTTAATAAAAATTCTAAAGATTTATTTACATTTCTGAGGTGTACACAAAAAAACAAAACAAACAAATCACAAAATTTGTATTAAAAAAAGTTAAATTACTATCTCTGCTCAATTTCGCCTGTGTTCTCTTTCACGACTGTGATCTCTGTGTTTGGCAAACCCTCGGTCATTACCTCGGTCTCGCTCCCTTCTGTCTCTATCTCTCTCTCGTTCCCGGTCTCTTTCAGGTTCCCTTTCTCTCTCACGCTCTCTGTCTCGTTCCCTCTCTCGTTCCTCATTTCTCTCTCTATCACCCCTTCTTCCTCTGTCTCTTTCTCTGTCCCCCTCCCTGTCTCGCTGTCGAGTGTCTTCGTGTCTTTTGTCCTCTCTGTTTCTATCTGTCTTTTTGTCTTCTTCTCTATCTCTGTCTCGCTCACCTCCATACCTATCTCTGAATCGGTCCACCTCATCTGCTCGGTCTTGTGGATTCCTGGAATCTTGTCCTGGTCTGTCCCTTCTGCTTCCTGCCAGTCCTTTCACAGCATACTTCTCATATGCCGTGTCCTCCTTCTCCTTCTTCACTCTGATAGGGGAAGATGCTGACGTCTCAGTCCGTGCCTCATGTTTTTCTTCCTTTAGCAGCTTTTTCTTCTCTTTCTTCTCCTTCTTCTTTTTCTTCTTCTCCTTTTTATCTGAAGTATAACAATATTAAAAATTAGCCAATCAATTATTAAAGGGTTAGTTCACCCAAAAATTCTGTCAGCCACCGTTCTGACTTAGAAACTGGAAGCAATAAACATAAACAGTGTACGAGAATGGCACAGAAGAGAAGATATTGTTGAATAAAGTAGTCATTTTTGTTTTGTTTTTGCACTCAAAATGTATTCTCGTCACTTCATAACAATAAGGTTGAACCACTGCAGTCACCTCAACTTTTTTAATGATGTATTTAGTACCTTTCTGGACCTTGAAAGTGGTGGTTAAATTGCTGTCTATAGATGAGATTTCATTTCTGTCAGATTTAATCAAAAATATCTTAATTTTTGTTCCGAAGATGAACGAAGGTCTTACGGATGTGGAACGAAGTAATTAATGACAGAATTTTCATTTTTGGGTGAACAAACATTAAAACAAAAAAAAAAAAACATTAAACCAACAAAAAATGGTTTATTAAATAAAGAATTGCCTCTTGAAATAATGGCATTTCAACTGTAGATACATTTACTAGGGGTGTAACGGTACAAGTATTCGTCCCAAACGGTCACTGTTTAGTGCATACAGTCAGACGACGAATACAGTCAGTCACAGGTGATCCACACTCCAATCGAGTAATGCAACGCTGTTTGCTAACCGCCACAACAGGAGTAAGTGCAGAAGAAGAACAAATGATTTATGCATAGATATGTTTACGTGTAATCTCTCAACCAGTGTTTCAACCATGCAAAGACATCAATAAAACAGTTTGAGAATAATATCTCATGTAGCATTAAATTTACCTCAGGTAAGTCATTTAGTGTCCACAGCATGTTAGTTCACTAGAGAAATTAACTGTAGAGGAGAGCACTAAATTTATACATTATAAGAGCTTATATTCATTATATTTACTTTACCTGTTAGTAACGTCTTAATTATTTATGTCAGAAAGCCTGTCCTAGAAACTAATGTTTTACTTGTTGTTTCCTGTACATCCCATTATTAGCGACGCACACCGGTAGAAGATGACTGTTAATCCATGTTAAACTGCTATTATGCTCTGTGTAATGCGTTCATGCAATAACTACCATATAATATCACAGCTGCATACCTCAGATGCATATTCAAGATTGTAAATAAACGCCTCATTATGAAGAATCTCTTCTCCACTCCTGATTCTCTGACCGGAATCTGATCCATATTTAGCCACCTCAATCAGCTAAAAACTTAATTGTAGTGGGGCTTCGCTACATTATTATGGTCCTTCGAGCCGGATTGAGAGCAAGCTCAAACCAGTATGGATCCAGCAGCAAGTGACACATTAGAAACAATGGACAGACCTCGCCGCAGGACTAATCTGCCTTCTCACCTGATTATGATTATGAGGTTGGCTACTAACCCGCTGATGACCCTCCTCCTAAAGCTTCTTCCCACTGTCCCAGTCAACCAAGAAGCAGCTCGAGGAAAACACCTCGCAGTGGTGCTAGCTTTCATTCCAGGACAAGTAGGCGCTCGGTTACCTCCACTGCCGTTTATCTTCCACCTGAACTCTCTAGCGTCTAGACTGCTATTTTGGAGGAGAAGATTAAACAGAGGCAGTTAGACAGTCTCCGCCAGCAGGTCGAAGAGGACTCACTGGCTGATGTGGAATACCAGCGGCTACAAGCACAAGCTAAAGAAGCCCAGCGTATTCAAGAGGAAGCTCTTACAGCAAAGCAGGCCTTATCCAAGCATCTAGAAAGACAGCGTAAGCTGCAATAAGCAGAGACTGAGCTTGAGGCAGCGAAGCTTGTATCCTCCATGCTTATTAAAGACTCTGGTTTAACGACTCCTGTGCCTCCTTGCTCACCCGACAGCCTTTTGCCTCCGCCTCTGCTCATACAAGTTAGTCCAGTCATGAGCCCACCTCAACCATCATGCTCTCTCCAGCGGCCCTCAGTCACCAACTGGGACCTCAACCATACAGATTTGTCCAGCTGAACAGATTATTCCTGATGACTCTTGGGTGTCTCAGCCGTCACTTAGACCACTGCAGTTAACAGCCGAATCTGGGAGTGCACCACCTGCAGCGCTCCATATGTTACCACAAGCCATCTCATCACCAGTCTCCAATGCATCTCAGACTACCCCTATAACTGCACCAGCTCGCACTGTGTTATCATCATCTACTGTGGTACCCCAACCTCATTCAGGAGCCACAGTCATGTCCACTGCTGCACACCCCTTGAGTACAAGCACGCCGTCTGTGCCACAGCAACCTACCACAGCAACACTGCCACCTACAAGGCCATATGCGGTACTGCAGACAGCACTTCCTCCTGTGACAACAAGTGCACGTCTTCTGCAGTCTCCAGTTACCAGCTATCAGGCTTCAGCCGTTCCACCTACTGTCCCTAGCCATGCTCAACCGCCTTCATTCTTGCCCTTTCTGCAGGATGGTCATCCAGCATACCCTGGTACAGAGCTTCTGTTTGCATCAGCCTATGGCATCCCACAACCCAAGTTGCCGGTGTTCGAAAGTGGTAATGAGAGTGACTTTGCCTTGTTAAAGTTGGCACTGGACAATCTGTTGAGCAGTCACAGCCATCTCAGTGAACAGTACAAATATTATGTCTTGCTAAGCCATTTAAAGTAAGCTACCATCTGCTTATCGTGACGGCTTTGATGAATACTGCCTAAGCAGGGGTATTCTACAGATGGGTACTTATAAGACCTATACACTTCCTGATCTGGCCACCTGGTTAGAGATCAAGTCTCAAGCGAAACGCATCTCCAGCCGAGCTGCAACCATGTTCCAGAGTGACTCATCCAAGCTCTATGGTAAAGCTACGACATCCACTCGTCCAAAGGAAAGGCCAACACCAGTTCTCCTGGCCAATGAGAGCATCACAAGGTCCCCTAAATCTGCAGACTCAAAACCCAGCTCAAAGCCAAAGCCATATTGTCCCCATTGTGACAACAGGGACCACTACCTCAACTCCTGTGACCAATTCAAGAAGTTAACCACTGCTCAAATCGTCACCTGGATTAAAGAGGGAAAACGCTGCTGGAGATGTGGTCGGACACATGCAGTAGAGACCTGCAACCTCAAACGCCCATGTAAGGTCTGTGAAGAACTACATCTTACAGTTCTACATGAGTCCATTAATGACACTTCCAGGGCTGTACTCATGGTAAGCTTGCCACCTACCAGGATTTACCTTGACAGACCTAACCGTTCTCCAAAAGTCATGTTGAAAGTGGTCAAAGTCCTCCTTCACAATGGTCGTCACACTATGGAAACCCATGCAGTCCTTGATGATGGATCAGAGAGAACACTAGTGCTTCAGCCAGTAGTGCATCAGCTCAAGTTAACCGGTGCTCCTGAATTGCTTCCCCTACAGACAATTCAACAGTGTCACAGTGAACTTGACGGGTCATCGATATATTTTGAGGTGTCCTCAGTATCCAAACCCATGACGAAGTTCACTATATGCAACGCATTCACTGCAACCGGTCTGTGTCTAGCGGAGCACAACTACCCAGTGACTGCATTCCAGAATGCCTATCGACATCTGAAGGATCTACCGCTGCCAGGGTAAAGCCATTACTCCTTATCGGGTCAGATAATCCCCACCTCCTGACACCAATCCAGCCCATACGCAAAGGCCCAATAGGGGGACCTATTGCTGTCTGCACGCAACTCGGATGGTCTCTCCAGGGCCCTATGAGTCCAATGCAACCTTCTCGAGGGAATCAGCAGTGTCTTCACATCATGTCAGTTCCAACACCGTGATGATCTTATCCACCATGTAGAAAGGCTCTGGCAAGTCGATACTCTCCCTTACAACGAGAAAATGGTTACCAGTTCCAAACAGGATAGAGAAGCTTATACTCTGCTGCAAAATGCCACAATCCGGGTGAATGTGGATGGTGTTCAACGTTACGCTACACCATTGCTGAGATGAACACCAGTGAGTTTACTCCATGCAGACAAAGAGACTGTGCTTCCCAGTTTGCGTAGCACTGAACGCAGGCTGGCACGGGATCCCGAGAGGGCTCAAGCCTACTGTGCTGAGATCAAGAAGTTGGAGGTGGCCGGTTATGTGGCTAAGATAACTCCAGAGGAGGCCAACAAAAGTGAAGAGTCCTGGTACATCCCGCACCATATGGTGCATCACAACGGTAAGGACAGGATTGTCTTTAACTGTTCCTTTAAACATCAGGGACAGCCCTTGAATGATCAGCTGCTGCCTGGGCCGACTTTGGGACCTTCCTTACTGGGTGTCCTCCTGAGATTCCGCCAACACACTGTTGCTATCAGCGGGGACATCAAAGGTATGTTCCACCAGGTACGCTTGCTGCCCAATGACAAGCCAGTGCTGCGCTTCCTTTGGAGGGACATGTGCAGGGAGGTGGAACCTGATATATATGAATGGCAGGTACTTCCGTTTGGCACTACATGCAGCCCATGTTGCGCCATCTTTGCCCTCCAACACCATGCCTAAGGACACAAAGATGACATGGCTGACCTAGTCAACATAGTAGAGCATTCATTCTATGTGGATAACTGCCTTCACAGCACGCCAACTGCAGATGAAGCCAAAGTAACTGTGGATGGACTGCGCCAGCTGCTCTCCGATGGAGGCTGAGATAAGGCAATGGGCAAGCAATGTACCATCTGTGATCCAACACCTTCCCACAGATGCAAAGTCTACTAATAGCGAGCGTTGGTTGGCACAAAGCAGCACTGACCTCCAAGAACTCACTCTTGGTCTGCGGTGGAATTGTATCAATGACACCCTGGGGTATAATTTACGCTCTACGGAGACCACTGCACCTACCATGAGGAACATGTATAGGACCTTGGCGAGTCAGTATGATCCTTTGGGGTTCATCATCCCATTCACTACCAGGGCCAAGGTTCTTATCCAAGACCTCTGGAAACACAAGCTTGGTTGGGACGATCCCATTGAATCTCTGCATTTGAGAGAAAAGTGGCTTGCCTGGGTAGGAGAACTCCCGACTCTCCTTCAGTTGCAGTTCCCTCGAACATACACCTCGGCCTCCAGTGACAACACTTCTGTTATCCACGAGCTTCATGTCTTTAGTGATGCATCAGAAAGAGCTTATGGTTCAGTGGCCTACTTGCATACCACAGATAGTCAAGGACAGGTCACCGTAACCTTTGTCTTGGCCAGGTCTAGAGTAGCACCAAGGAAATGTCTGTCCATGCCTCGCTTGGAGCTGAGTGCAGCTCTGACTGGTGCCCAGTTGGCCAAGGTGATCCAAACAGAGTTGACCATTCCTATTCACAAGGTTACTTTCTGGTCTGACTCCACCACTGTGTTATACTGGCTGACATCGGAGTCCTGCCACTACAAGGTGTTCGTGGGAACATGTGTAGCAGAAATACAGACCCTCACCGACATGGCTGAATGGAGGTATGTTGAGTCGGTTCACAACCCTGCTGACCACATTACACGAGGTCTTACACTAAACGAGTTGGTAGGTCCTCATCAGTGGAGCTCAGGGCCAGCCTTCCTGAATCAGCCAGCTGACCAGTGGCCATCCACACCCAAAACTGAAGAAGAGCCAGACTTCAGTGAGTTAAAGAAGGCTGCCTTGATTGGAACCATTTCTGTGCCTAGTAGTTCCCTTTCTCATCCAAGCCAGTTCCATACATGGCAAGAGCTTGTCCAGGCCACTGTTAGATCCCTGCATGGGGCGGCTGGAACACATACTCACTCTCCTGTCGAGGCTTCTGATTATATTGAAGCAGAGAGGCTCCTCCTGGCACAGGCTCAAAGTGACTCATTACCGCTTGAAGTCAGGGATTTAAAGGCTGGACAGTCAGTTCCAGCTGACAGTCGTCTGGGATCTCTCGCCCCTGAGTATGATAGAGCCACCGGTCTCATTAGAGTGGGTGGACGATTACGTCGTGCTAGTGACCTTGACCTGGAGACTATACATCCAATTGTGTTAGACCCTGGCCATCCCGTCACCAAGCTGCTAATTAAGGAGACAGATCCTGCGAGAGCAGTTGGTCCCAGAACCAGTGCTTCAAACTCTTCTGGTGAAAGTTGAGAGCATCTTAAATGCCAAACCACTTGGCTATGTATCTTCGGATGTCGCAGACCTGGATCCAGTGACTCCAAACTTACTTCTTATGGGTCGCCGTGATGCCTCTCTACCGCAGGTCCTGTATGACTCTAACAACTTGCTCGGAAGACGGAGGTGGAGACATAGTCAGGTGCTGGCTGACTGTTTCTGGACTGCCTTCATTCGCCATTACCTCCCAGGCTTGCATGGTCGTCACAAGTGGAGGACGGATGTCAAGGAACTGACAGTAGGTCAAGTAGTACTTATTGTCGATCCCCAACTTCCCCGGGCATTCTGGCCTGTCGGAACTGGCACAGTGACGGAAACCCTGGCTGGGGCTGATGGTAGAATTCGGATCGTTAGAGTCAGGGTTAAGGAGAAAACCTATACCCGTCCAGTTGTCCGGCTAATCCCGCTTCCTCACTTTGAGGACGATGACACAAACGCTTCAGACAGACTTTCTTAGAGTATTCAATTATCTCACCAGATAATTGGGGGCGGCTGTGTCAGAAAGCCTGTCCTAGGAACTAATGTTTTAGTTCCATATAATATCACAGCTGTATACCTAAGATGCATATTCAAGATTGTAAATAAACACCTCATTATCAAGAATCTCTTCTCCACTCCTGATTCTCTGACCGGAATCTGATCCATACTTGGCCATCTCAATTAGCTAAAAACTTAATTGTAGTGGGGCTTCGTTACAATTTAATATATGTTTAAATAAATTTGTCACAAAAACAAGTTATGACAGTGACTGTGTAAATGATCATATTTCAAAAATTGGAGTAGAAAAATAATTGAAAAATAATTTTATAATTAGATTTAGAAGTTATGTAAAACCTTGTTGTTGTTGTTTGTTTTTTTGAGTGTTGATTATTATATCTAAAAATAAATAGCAACTGAATTTAATAGTTTGGGTTCTGTTGTTAATTGTAACCTTTAATATTATATTAATGTGCAAGAAAGGGCTCCCTGTATATAGTTAACAGCATTTGCTGTTTTTTTTATCCTTTAAGAAAATGTTAATTATAATTGATTTATTTAAATAGAGAGTTTGCTCAATAAACCACTGCTTAATAAGAAAAGAAGAAAAAAGAAGCAATTTTATGTTTATTTTTCTCCCCCTTGCTGTACTGAACCCGTACCAAACCGTGACTTCAATACCAAGGCACGTACCGAACCGTCATGCTTGTGTACCGTTACACCCCTAACATTTTTACTGAACAGATACAGCCTCTTCTCACCTTTTTTTGGCTTTTTCACAGGTACAGCATAATCTTCCTCAGACTCTGACTCAGAGGACAAAGGTGGGGGGACACTGGGAGCGCATCCCTCCTCTCGCAAACGTTTAGTGATATCATCAATGTCATCTGTGTCCTTTGGTGGTCGATAATTTGCAACATGGTCCACACGTATGGTTCGGCCCTTAATCTGCAGAAAAACAATTAAAAAAATATATATATATATATATATATGTATATATATTTATGACGTCAAAAATGTAAGGTAAAAGGTAATATATTGCAATAAGTAAAAAATCTTATTTAATTATATAAATAACAATAAATAGCATACTCCATTAGTACACACACACAAATGAATAAGTGACTGGAAAAGCCCTTCACCTTGATTCCATTAAAGTTATCCACAGCCAGAATGGTGCTCCTTTGATCTTCATAACACAGGAAGCAGAATCCTTTGGATTTGCCCGTCTTCTTATCTCGCACCAAGTTGATGTTGGCAATCTCTCCATACCTGAGATGCACAGAGGAGGATTAAGCTTCACTAGGAGAAAAAAACATAAGTATTGCAAGAAGATGCGTTTAAAATTTGAGCAATTAGGACTTACTGAGAGAAAACACAGATGATGTCTCCTTCTGTCAGCTCATATGGAAATCCACCTGCAGATTACAACATATTTACATACAAAGCTGAACAGGTCAGCATTTATCTAAAATAAATAATAAATAAATTCAGAATTTATTAAACAAGAAGATATTATGCAATTCTTGAAATTGTTCTCTTTAGTCTGGCAAATTAATGCGAGTAATTAATATACATCGCTTTCTAATTTTACAAGGTCACCATTACTGTGCACAGTGTACCAGCTTGGTCTTCTAGAGAAAAACTGCAATCATACCAATGTCTACTGAAGTACATGTTTAGTGAAACAGGTAAATGCTGCCACCATCTGGCAGAGTGCAAATATAATCTATCCAGAGAGCATTTTCAACAGTGCTCTAAAATGAGGCATTGCCTCTGCCACAGACCCCAATATGACCATCCTGGTGCGAGGGACCCCCATCTTAAAATTTAAAAGGCAGCTATATATTTTCATGTATAAAGACAATTCATACTGTGAAAAAATTATATTATAAATATGCATAAAATCTTATTTAGAAAATATTTAGCTTCTGTGTTATGTTACTGTTTTTATACTTACTATAGTATAGTAGTGTATGGTTAGATGTACTATTTATTTATTTAAATCAACATATTACTTATTAACAATATTATTTATTATTTTAATCCTTTTATGTATTTTATTCAAATTATTTATTTAGTACAATAGTTTGATATTTTTATTATTTATTTTTACATTTTTACAGTCTTTCTTTAAATCAATTTATTATTATTTATTATTTTAATTTTTTATATATATTTTATTCAGATTATTTATTTATTTAGTATGATAGTTTGATCTTTTTATTATTTATTTATTTTTACACTGTCTTTCTCTAAATCAATTTATTATTACTTATTATTATTCTATTATTATTTTAAAATTTTCTTTTGCATTTTATTGAAATTATTTATTTAATATCATAGTTTATTCTTTTTTAATTATTTATTTATTTTTAGACTAAACCTTCCCATGGACCCCCTAGCATTCCCTTGGCACCCAGTTTGAAAACCCCTGGTCTAGGTACACAGCCACAATGTTATAATTTAATAGTGTTAACCAGTCACTTACCGATGAAGACCCAGGCGCTGTCTTTATAGACTGAATGCCAGGACACACTGTCTTTGACACCCAGTTCAGCCTCTTTTTCATTCAGTTCATTGATGAGTTTCACTTTGGTAAGCGGACTACATTGAAGTAAAGATATGGACAGACAGATAATGATCATATTTACATTGTATCTTATTTAGTACAATATGTATTGTCTCTAATGATGTTTATTATTCAGTTGTGGTGTCTGCAAGACATCAGAATTATTTGTTTCCTCAATTAGGATCACTTTTGACTACTTAAAAAAAAAAAAAAAAAAGTATGTCAACTGTATTCAAACATTTTATCGCAAATATCCATTTATGGTAATACGGTATCTTCTAATTATGTAATAACTGTCACGCTGCATACCGAATGAGTGGTCGTTTTCATGTTTGACACAATACAATTTCTTGTTATTTGTCAGTGTCCTATAAATGATTAGAAAATAATAACTGAATCGAGGCCAAGAAAAGTAGTATACTATACTTTCATGTTTTACTAGATGAATATATTTAGCTTTTAGCTACTGCTGCACAAACTGAGGCTAGTTGTTTAGCTTTCACCTTTAGCGACATTTCCTTTTCCATGACTGAGGGGTCTAGTAATATATTAGACTAATATATAACATATGACAACAAATTTAAGGGAAATATTTCAATTAAATGCAAAATTTCAACGAATAACTTACTTCATTGTGATGAAGCCGCAGTCACTCCGGAAGGATTTAGTCCCACTAGCAATTTTCGCATTTTGCACGTGGTACTATTTTTTCCGGGTTAATGAAAAGGACTGTGGGATATGTAGTTGACTGTAGTTAAAATCAGATTTCTCCTTCAGCATTAATTGTGTTTGTAACTTAAAGTGTATTTCTTATAGCCTACTTTGCAACGAGTTTTACAGCTGAAGAACTTATGAACATATGAAGCATACACTGATAGTTTTATTGGCACAGTAAAAAGCTTTTCATCACCAAGAGGTTAGCAGGCGTAACACTCTGAATTCAGGTTGATTGAGACACATTTCCCAACTCATCTCAATGACAAAAAGTAACCTAACACATGCATAACCTTTATGTAGCCTATACACAATTTAAAGGAGTACAATAATAAATGGTATCATAACAGGACTTCACACAGGTTTTGAAACTTTTTGATACCAAGAACCCCCAAATACCCTCTTGTGGAGGACCACTTGCAGATATATATTTATGTAGTCCCATTTATATGGAGGAGGAATTTTTCAATGTAATAAAGCCAAAGCAAATATTAAAATATCATCTGGTAAATGTATTTATATTAAGATATTTAAGCATATCTTTCTTTTTCTTCCTTTTTTTTTTTTTTTTTTTTTTTTTTTTTTTACCACCAATGTTAGATACAAAAGAGAAACAAATTCAATTAAATTGTATTTGCAATGTATCTGAATAGTGCTGCTCACAATGAACATTACACAAAATCAGTTTTACAGAGAATATTGCCTTATAACCAGAGATCTTATTATATTAAAGGGGCTCTGAGTCTGTTATTACCTCAAGTGGGCAAGCTGACAATGATGATGGGAACCCCCCTAGAAGGATACAACACAAATATAAACTATTCTTAAATTATAATATAAAATAATATGTTTACTACTTATTGCTAAAATTATGTGGTTGTCAACAGAAAGCCTTAAAGAAGAATGTAATTTTCAAATTGTCAAATAATCCTCAAATTTGCTACAAAAAAAAAAATAAAAAATGTTGTAATAAAATGTCAAATGAATATTGTTAGTCATTCTATTTCCTCTTCATTTTGTGTGCAGAGTGGGCACAATGTCTTAATTCTTTAGCAGATGTTTGCTAGCTAAAATCTAATACAGCTAAAAATAAACATTCAGTTTGTATAATAGTTCATTATACTCTTTCTGTAAACCAGACTTCCTTTCCCATTGATTTTTTTTTTTCTGTATCGCCAAAATTACATTTATTTGTGAATATATAATGAATGACAAAAACATACTGTTCTGTTGAATATATATGAGTTTAATCTATATTACAGTCATATATTTTACAATTGGAAAAAACAAAAACAAAAAAAAAAACAAGAGGGAACGGGGAACTAAGTGCTAGGTATATTTTGAATGTAATGTGTTCATTGCAGGTGGAAATGTTAAGCAAATAAAGTCGTCTGTTTTATTTGGACATATACACTGGGCTCCACATCCATTAAGGGATGAAGCATTTGTCAAAGACCTTTTACAGTTTCCTATGACCAGAGGACTAAAAGGACATTCCCATTCTATTGGAAATATTTTCTGGATGTTGTTCAGTAACTGTGACAGACCTACTATAATTCACGGAGTGGCTAGCATCTTGTCATGAAACATGACTGCCTGAGTGACAGTCGGGTGGTCTGAGTGGTACCTGTCCGTTGTCACACAACACAATACAACTTTAATATGAGCGAAGAGCTCACAGATCTTGTTCCTCACCTCTTGCTGCCAGCAGGCATAGACGAGGGGATTGATAAGTGAGTTTGAGAGTCCCAGAAGCCAGAGATGGTTTTCCAAAAAGTAATAAAGTTTACAGTCTGGACATGATGCCTGCACAATACTGACCACAAAAAAGGGGCACCAGCAGAGAGTGAAGCAGCCAACCAGCACGGCAACAGTCCGCAGGGCTTTTACATGACCCCAGTAGCGGCTAGACGATAGAAAGCGTGTACCTGACTGCTGGGCGCGGATGCGCTTCTGGTGGTCACAGGCGATTTTTAGGATGTCCATGTAGAAATAGATGAAGACAGAGAGTAGTGGGAAGAAAAACAGGCAGAAGACCACAATGATGCTCTTGGGCTCTATGACAGAGAAGAATGTGCAGACCTTGTGATAGTCTTCTTTCTGCAACGGTTTCAAAACACTGGGCGAAAATCCCACAATCAATGAGATGAGCCAGACAGGGACCAGAGCCCCAGCAATCATCTTCTCATTCATTAGCTGCGAATAGCGCAGTGGTAACTTTATAGCCATGTAGCGGTCCAGTGAGATCAAGAACATGGTTAGGATGGAGGCTGCAGAGGGTGCGATGATAAAGGTCATGCGCAACAAACAAAGGCCCTTCTCCATGGAGGCCGTCGTTCCTTCGAGAGCATCAGTGGCAATGCCAGTGATGGCCATGCCAACTAGGATGTCCGCAATGGATAGATTTAAAACAAAACACCAACTCTGGCAGCCCCTTTTGCGGATAAGCAAGACCAGGGCAATGGCAACTAGAAGGTTGGTAGAGATGATCAAAATGGATCCTACACTAAGAATATAGCCGATGGTCATTACTACTCTTTCAATCATGGCAGGGGTTGTGAGCTCAGGACTGGCTGATGTCACTCTGTTCTCCCTCATAGTTTCCAGGGAAGTCTCCTGAGACATGTTGAAAGTGATCATTGTTGCATCAAATGTCTCATTTCATTTCAAAGTTGAGACTTTAAACAGACCAAGATACTGATGGTTTCAAGAGGAGGAAATGGACACAAGATTTTTATTAGCTCCCATTGGGAAAAGCAAAACTTTGGCTGCTGTAGTTCCGTTTGTCCGACCCTTGTTCTGTCTGGCTGTTATCCAGGTCCCATAAGAGCATGCTTCCTACTGGAAGCGTCTATATCCATGAGCATTCGATTATGATGAACCTAACCTTACTGAAGTACAAAGACAATGCTGATCTATTGATGAAATCTTTATCCTTGGCTTTTCATTAAGAAATATTTAATTAAGGATAGTTTTCGATTTCCAGATGTTTAAGAGTGTTCCTTGCCCTAAACAACAACGAGAAGCAGATGAACTCTATTCCAGCTGTGAAGAAAATGTCCAGGACAAGAATTCCAAGTGAGTAGTCATTCTTGCATCTCTCATATTTGGTTGGCTTTAGGATGAAGACAAAAGATCAGAGCTTTGTGATGTGCCAATGTCCGCAAATCGGGAGATGTCTCTCTACCAGCATGGAATCAGTCTACTAACTCTGAACAAACAAAAAGGGGGAAGAAAAACTGATGAACATGGAGAGAGGTTTTGGTTTGGAGAGTGGGCTGGGAGGTGGGTGGATGCTAACTGCGTGGCTGTGATTACTCATGAGTGAACAAATTCTGAATAAACAGAATCGCTCATTGGTGATTAAACATTTACCATATCCAAACCATTTTAGATTTTATCATAGGAGCCAGGGTCAATGGACAGATATGGATATATTTTGGGAGCAGGATGAATCAGTTACATTAATTCCGCAATAATGCAGCAACCTCTTCAACTTCCCTCTTGAGTCATGTGAATGAGTCAAAGCCCTCACGTACAATGGGTTTAAAATTACACAACTGGTTTTTAAAAATCTGCACACAGTCATCTATTCTGAGAAGATCTATAAATGACAGTGCTACACAATAAAGCCACACAATAAACACAATAAAGACTCCCACCAGCTAACAATGTGGTGATGTTATTCATCCCTACTAGACTTTTCACTGCTATTGAAAGTGGATTTTGGTCAGCAGTTGTTGTGCCCATTGCTATGCTCTGCCCACAGAAAGCTCTTGGATGCGATTTGTGCAGAACTGTGCCTACCCCACACCTCCACATCACTGCCCATCTTCACCTTAAGCTGGATAAATAAGGAACGTCTTGAGCTCTTTGAAAGGAATACTGAAGGTTCTTCAGGTTGTTTAGGGCACTGGGAAGATGTCTTTAAAGCGGAGACTGCTTTCCATGTTGTTGTGCTGTGCGTATTGCGTGGCGTCACTCTTTTGCCTTCACCCGGACAGAAACAACTGTGTCTCGAATGGTGCCCGGTGAGTTTCAAGGCCACCATAAATCATAAAGGCCACAGAGAAACTATTTAAAATACATCTAATCTTAATTTTAAACAATTAAAGGGATGGTTTGCGCAAAACTAGAACATAAAGGAAGAAACTTTGAAGAACTGTTCTTTTTTGTCCATACGTTGAAAGAATTTCATTATATGAACAAAACAATTATTACAATTATTACAGATAAACAATTATTACAATTATTACAGATATTTTTTCAAAATATCTGTAACACTTTAAAATAAAATAAAAATTGTTCAGCTGTTCACTGTTTGTTCATGTTAGTTCACAGTGCATTAACTAATGTTAACAAATACAACATTTGATTTCCATAATATATTGGTAAATGTTGAAATTAACATTAACTAAGCTTAATAAATGCTGTAGAAGTATTGTTCATTCTTAGTTCATGTTAACTAAAGTAGTTAACTAATCTTAACTAATTTAACCTTTGTTACCAAAATATCTCCTTTTGTCTTTAAGTGATATACGTTTGTAACAACTTGAGAGTCAGCAAGTGATGACAGAATTTTTAATTTTTAAATGGAGAATTATCCTTTTAATATAATAAATCCTGCGCATGAATAATTGTAACTCATGAAGTTCATCATTTTGAAAGCCAACGTCTTTTGTGTGTTGCAGGAATCTGGTATCAGTTGTTCAGCAGCTGTACCAGCGTGTGATGAGGCTCCTACGCACCACTCTGTGACATCACAACTGCCTCAAACTAGAGGGAAGGTGAAACCACAACCTTTGTCTACGGACTACTTATTGTGAGATCAGCATTATTGACATAATACTGTGAACATTTAAGCGTGAGAACTTTAAAAGATATTTCCCAACATCATTAAAAGGTGCATCTCCTTTTACCATGAGTTTGTGTGTTCAAATTTATGATCTATAAAGACGCATTAAAAAGCTATAAGAGAGATTTACAATGGACGGTAATGACACTTTATGTGATCTCTTTACAGGTTGAGGTGTTCATTGCAAAAGATGCTGGTGTGTATTTGTGGGAGCATAGTCCTGTTAAAGATGGACAAATTTTGCTTGCATTACAACATATGATATGCCATATCAATAGGATAATATGTATAACCGTAGAGCAAATGCAGAGACAATACAGAAAGAGTCAAAAGGTGATTCTTTGGTTGAACAAAGAGACGGTAATATAACTAAGAAAGAAGTTATCATTGCATTTAAAGGTGGTTTACATATTAGATATTGAGTGGTGTGATTGGGGAGTTCAGTTTTCAATTAAATGTTAACATTTACCAGGCTATATACAAAGTTATAGCTTTTCACAATACTTTTTTATTTTTTTTTTTTTTTTTTTTTTTTTTTTTTTACAGAGCAGACTTTTTATTACTATTGAGTGATAAAAAATTTGTAAAGATGAAAATGAAATAAACTTGCTAAATATTGTCTACAATTTCTGATCTCTGACTTTTGTTTTATTTTTGGTAATCCAAAACATTATCTGCATAATTTAAATATATTTAAATGACTAAAAATTATATATTATAGTTTTTATTTTTAGTTTTTAATGGCAATTGCATGAAGGACCACCCACATTTGACATCTCCATTCTTTTCTTTAAAATTAATTTGTTTAAATCAAACCTCAGTGATTACTCCCCCTTGACGAGCAGGGTGACATTGAAAATTGGGAGGGGGTGGGGAGTCTAGTCTCTTTCAAACTTCCGGGCGGGAACTTCCGGTTACGGTGAGTTGAGTTCCTGCTAGAGACACATGATGGGAAACTGAAAGCCGTAGGTGCGCTCCTGGAGTTTGTCTGCGAAAAGTACAGTAATCCTACATGTGGTCGAGACGATGGGGTCCAAAATAAAATAACAGAGGTGATTGAAGCACCAAGCCTCAGGTATGTGAGCTCACGAGGTGATATTGCCTAAATGTCGCGATTACTCAGTTTTGTACTTTATAATGGTGAGAGTAGTTCTGCATACCTGGCTAACAGTTTCAAGCCGTTAGATGTCCGTTTCGGAACCAAGTACAGCGATCTTTCATACTACGCCAAGGTCATAGACACATTGTATTTATATTGGTGAGTTTGGTCGCAGACTGTTTCTCTTTTTAATTTGGAACGATAACCTAAAAAGTTCAATGTTACACGGTTTGAACAAAATAGGCGAGCCGTTGCTTGCTGTCACTCAACCTCTTTGACGACGGAAGTGGGTGGAACTTCAGATCACTCCGACCAATCAGGATCGCAGATAACATTATTGACAGAGTTTACAACCAATAGAAATTCCGCAAATTTCCTATGGCGCTTGCAATGAATGTTTAATGCGGTTCGTCTTATTCCGGTGCACATTTGTCTATGCATCTGGGAAGACTGGCTGTAACACAGACGGGTAGCGCTATGTTGTACAATGTGAGATTAAAACAGCTTGTTTGCTCCTATTTTGGGTTGCTGCTGTTTTTAGTAGGACTCCATCAAGCCGAGGGGGCCGCAACAGAAATGGCAAACCTGAACTGGAAGCCGTTTGTCTATGGGGGAATGGCCTCAATTGTCGCAGAATTCGGTGAGTCTGTGCACCTGCTGTTTTTACATCATCATCACCTATTACAGATCACTTCTTCATTTAAGTTTGCATAATATAATTAATCGGAATACATGTTAATATCTCTAATAAAAGTGGCAGAATGCATATTAATATTTGACAGAAAATATAGACGTATTATTATTTTGTTCAGACCAATAACTGGTTATTTTTTGTGTACGTGTCCAATAGCTGACATAAAGAACCGAGTTTCTTTCTACTTTTTGATAATAATATGTAAATTATCATCAGGTTTCCACAATAAAACTTGCATTATAAATATTTAATTTATTATTATCATTATTAAAATTGTTATACTGTTATATCAGTATACTGTATAGTTGCATAACTGTAACATCATTATTACAATATTTATTACTTCTGTTAGTTGCTTTACTAAATATACTGTTATTTAGAACTTTCAAAGTATTACCTTTAGAATCTCAATCGCTGTATTTGACATGTTGGATGGATTGTCGAATGAGCCTTGATTGTTAGTGCAAGAACAATGTTCAGCAAAACATGACAGGACATGAAAAACAACATTCCCCATCACACAGTGATGTACAAAGAGTGTCTGAAAATAGGGTGGGACATTAGATGACAGATATGAAAGGCAATACACAAAAGCACCAAAGCAAACACTAAAGCAGCCTGTAGGTAAAGTACTGGTATAACATAATGAAGTACTTATAAATTTGATCTGAAATGTAACCCATAATTAAATCTTGCAGGTACGTTTCCGATTGATCTCACAAAAACACGGCTCCAGGTTCAAGGGCAGACGCACTGTATGGAGGTCCGATATCGGGGGATGTTCCATGCTTTGTTCAGGATTGGACGTGAAGAAGGCGCCCGGGCATTGTATTCAGGGTGAGTGCAAATTATTATTTATAATATTATTCAGAAATATTGTGAATGACAACATATGCTTCATTTGTAGTGTTAGTGTTTACGGTACACTTTCTGAAGTTCAGAGTTGTGTTCCCTTTTAAAGGTATATTTGTAATCTGTACAGTGGTTTAAGGGTTTTAAATCAGCTGATAGCTGTAATAAACTCTAAATATAGATGATATTTAATTCACATGGTCTGCACGAGTCTGTAAAGGAGCTGAGTCAAGTGAAACTGGCCCTCTGCTTTGGCATGCACAGACTGCAGTCATTTGAGTTTACTTGGCCATTTTATCTGCGTCACAGAGCACAAACCATCATCTTACATATTACTGTACTATTTCTTTTTCTGGCCAGAAGCTTATGTTTAGTAAGTTACAGTCATTTCCTATCATTTTCTTTTAAAAACACTTTTAAGGCTATGCATTAATTATTCTTAGTGATTCAACTTTTTTCACCTGTTTCACAATAAATCTGGTGAAAAATAGACTTTGATTGAAAAAAGGACCCAGATTTATGTCTAGAGACTGGTGGGCTTTTTTGACTTGTGCCAGTAAGCAATCACCTACTTCCTTGCTGAATTTAAAGGTGCAATAGGAGATTCTCAACAGAAACATTTTTATTATACCGGTTGAAAGTCTCCTCATATCCTGATAGCAGGTCTAAATGTATTTTTATAAATATATAGCCTATAGTCTGTGGAAGGCAAAGGACCATAAAATGTTCATCCAGTATTTATATTCGGTCCGAAAGAAGTAATACGATGTCCTACCTGCCTGTCAGCGTATGTTTTTACATTCCCTGTTTGCACAGACATTGCACGTCATCAGCGGCTATGCAGAGTTTATACAGACAGACCTCAGTCACAGAGCACCGCAAACAAACAGCAGCCACCTTTTACAGTTCCTACTGAATCAAAAACAACAAGCTTATGCTGCATTCACACCATAACTACCGTAATTAAGAGATGGCAACCTGTGACGTAACTGGAGCTGTTAGACTTGGAATTATGTGTTTCCATGTCAACAGTATCAACACCAAAATAAATCTGCAGCAGTCAGGTTCAAGCTCTCTGACACCGTGTCTACTCCAGACGAGACTTTTTTTCTTGGACTACGTCAGATACAGAACGGGGAATCCGTTTACTGTCGGGAATTAGTTGTCACGCCAATAGACAATCAGTAGACAATATCACTGATTATAATGGGTTCTATTATCTTTTGATGCATCGCGCCACTCACGTCCGGTGTAGACATGGTGTAAGTTGTTTATGTTCATTATTATTGTAATGTTATGTGCTTTGAGACATGAGGTAGTTTAATTTAAGCCCGAAGCGTACCGTTGGTGGGACAACAAATGCATAATCAAATTACTAAGCAACCACTGACAGGAATAACAGGTATCATTTTAAAGCTTAGAAACTCAGTTTTTTAATGCATCCAACCATTTTGTTCAACTCTTAGGCCCCGTCCACACAGAGACGTGTACACGCAAAAATTTTGTATCAGATAGGTGTTTCGTCTAAACGAATCCGACGTTTTCAGAAGGTGAATCCGATATTTTTTTTAAACTGGGTCCCAGAGTGGATAAATCTGAAAACGCCACCCTTGCGTTTTCGTGTGTACAGCCTATCCGTATATTTTGTGAAACGATGATGTCATCACCCCACGTGTCGACCACACAGTTTGTATTTCCCAATTTTTTAATACTATATGGTATTTTGTTTTTTATCATTTTCACTATTTCACTCTGTTTAAACACTTGAATTATAAGTAACTTAAATTAATATTTTAGAATATTGAAGTTCAGTGTTTTTACTAATAAAACATTTGCTTATTTTCAGATCAATAGATATTAAATGTCTGCTCTAATCTTCCTGTCTATTGCTTGCTAGAGTAAATAATAGACATGCTTCATCGATCAGCACTTTTTAATTTTAATACTTAACTGCAGAAGCTACTGAGCCAAAATAAAGCGTTATTTCTAAGCTTTACTAAAGTTTGTATACAGCGCGCAAGGTTTATGTGCGTGCTCCAAGTCTTATTCTCTGTTTTAAGTGTATCTGTGGCAGAATTACAGCACCACATACTGGTCTGGCATGTATACTACATCGTTTTGAGCCGGTTTCGGCGGTTTCGTGTGTACGCAGATATTTCTTAAGACAAGGAAAAAAAAGATCGGATAGGGAAAGATGTGGCTTCGTGTGGACGGGGCCTTAATGAGTGCTGAGTCATCCCGCTAAACTGGAGTGTACTGCCTGCGGCACTACCTAGCTACAAAATAATTAACATTTCACAAAAATATATCATTCCTCATTATTTCAAACTATAGAAATCAACACCCTCTCTGTCATGCAATAGCAATGTTTGATTTGTGATCAAGCTGATTATTTTCAGTGAACCTGTTGAATCAGTTTGCAAAGTGCACTGAACGATTAATTTGTGAATTGGACTCCTCCGTTTGCAGTGGTTCTTGAGTCAACAACTCATTGATTCAGTGATCTGGGCTGCGTAGGGACCATTGCCAGCGCCACCAATGGGCCCTACGATCAATTTAGCTCACAATGCTTTTGAGAAATGCATCCCTGGTCAGATTAACAATTCACTCAGTTGTTCATGTCTTAAGTACATTAAAAATTAACTTCATACTTAAGTACATTAAAAATCAAGTTGTTTTGTACTTTTACAAAACATAAATTTGAAAACTAGTACTTATACTTTCACTGGAGTAATATTTTATTAAGTTTACTCAAGTATTTACTCAAGTATGATTTATGTACTTCGTCCACCACTTATCACAACACTTTGTGCATTTTGCATGGACGAGGGCAGTGTTTTTCAGGGTAAATCTAATGTACTTCTAAATATAAATTTTCCTGTTGTACTATGGTGAAATATTCTACTTTTGTTGAACCAATTTGCACAAAAGTTTGCATATGTGCTTTGAATGATTTTGTGTTTGTCTTTTAAACAGCTTGCAAATGAGAGAGCAAGTACTTGTTAGTCATTGCATGGTCTTGTGATGTGTTTAGTCTGTCATTGAAACTCTATTTAGATTTCCATTAACCTCAGAACTGAAATAAAGCAATGACCTTGAAGTTGTTGTTTTTTTTTTTTGTTCATAGAATTTCACCTGCACTCCTCCGACAAGCTTCCTATGGGACAATCAAGATCGGTACATACAACACACTGAAGAAACTGTTTGTTAGCCATCCTGAAGGTGGGTTTATAGGATGAATCCTTTGATCATATGGTTCATTTCATACAATATATTTTCTTCTCAGTACCACATTTTTGTAATTTGAGAATAGAACAGGACAGCTACAAAGCTTTAAAAATCGTGTTTGGCACTTTGATGCTGTTAGCCTCAATTACATGACTCATTAATATCTAATATCTAAAAAAAAGTATGATTTGAGACATGAGCATTTCATAGACATTGATATTAAAACATCTCTGTGACATATACAGTGCTGCTGTTTGAATGTTTGCAAAAATATGACCCAAACTATCATCATATGTTGGTGGTAAATGGGTTGAGGGTTAATAAAGGCCTTCTGAAACGAAGTGATGCATTTTTTGTAAGAAAAATATTAGGGATGGGCGATATGGCCTAAAAAAATTATCACGATAATTTCAGGTATTTATTGCGATAACGATACCAATGACGATAAATATATATATGTATATATGTTATTATTATAAATTACTTTCTTCTGTAAAATAGCAAATTATGTTATGTTTAAGCTGTGTTCCAGTGACTGTGCTGAAAAATAGGCCTAGGCTATGCATTTATTTATATTATGAAAAGAACAAAGACTGCGTCACTTTTCAGTTTTCATCTTGAACAGTTGTCACGGATCGTGAGTGAACGCGATCATCTTTTCCTCTTTGCAGAACGAAATATATGAAAATATAGAAAATGTGTTGAAAGACACAGTAGCTTACCGAAATCGTCAGTTCAGTCAGTGTTGCAAACAATGTCACGAACATTATACCTCAGAAAAGCCATTCGTTGACCATAAACTTGATAGTCAGCAAGAAAAATAACAAAACGAACCATTTAAAACAAAACAAACTGGATTAGAAACTTAATTATGTAAGTATAAGTATTATAACTTTATTATTATAAAATGGACTTAAACTGGTTGCTTGCCTGCGTGTAATCAAACGCATCGTTTTATTCTGGAGACTGAACTCGCACTCTGCAGACACACTGGAGCGCACTCACCACCAACTGGACAGGGGTGGGAATTACATTTACAAGCTACATCAGCCTCAGTAATGTCAAAATGACGGACGGGCTTCATATTTTTTTCTGTCACTGCTAAAAAAAATTTAAGTTAACGCGACCTCTGAGATTTTATATTATATATACGTCACACCACCGCCGGTGACACTCCACGACCGCGGTTGTCATGCCGACCGTCACAGCCCTAACTGTATCAAAAGTAACGATCCCAGCTATCTTCAGATAGTTTACAAAATACAGCTGTGACGCAGCTCTCCCTGTAGGCGCTTCGGATGAGTACACACAAATCTCCTCACAGTGCGTGCGAGTTCTCTTTTGCGTCTTACGGTTGAATGTTTAAATTGGCAAGGTTTAAATGAGTTTAGTTTAAACACAGATAGCAACGTGAGATGTTCAGGTCTCACCTGCGCTCGCGCGCTATCAACACCTGGGTGATGACGGCGTAAATGACTGCTCATAGAGCATACGGCTCTTGCATTGAACATCTGTTTATAGTGATTACGGTAGTTTGCTCCGCATCTAATTTTCTATAACCAAACCAGTTCCAAATTGTGGAGGTAGCTCCTCGCTTAACAACAAGCTGCTCCTCAGCCTCACGTCCGCCTTTCGCCATGCTTGTTTTCACTCCGTACGTGAACAGTGAATCGGTCGCGCACGAAACTACGTCATCAACTAGATTTATCGTTATTATCGTGAGGAGAATTTTCAACGGTATATCGCAAACGATAAGATATCGCCCATCCCTAAAAAATATCCATATTTAAGTTAGGGTTAGGTCTTTTTTTTTATTTATTTTTTTTTATTTTAAAGAGGAATATCTAAAGAACAAATAATGTTAAAACTAGAAATGTATCTCATTTTTTTTCTATCAGCTCAACTGCATAGAACATACCTGTCTGAGTGCCATAAATATTCTTTTTCTAATGTTGTCATGCCTGTAACTCTAAAAGTATTCAAGATATCTGATGCAAAAACTGTTCCAATGAGATCCAGGCAGTCCAGCAATGATTATGTCAGAGATCAAATTTGAACTACAAATTTATTAAGTAAAAATGTAAAATTATAGAGACAAACTATCAAAGACCCAGTCAGTTTTATACCATTAGCATAGGAAAACTTACATCCCACTTAAAGTTGCAGTCCGGAACTTTTTTTGGTTCAAAATTATCCAAAATCAATTTTTGAGCAAGTACATAACCAGCCAGTGTTCAAAACTATCTCCTTATCTTAGCCCGATTCACAACGGTAAGCTTGTAATAATGTTTTATAATAAGAGCGACCTGGTGGATTTCCGCGGGAAAATCGAGCATGCAGCAGTTTGTCTTTGCGTCATTACGTCACGTCTGTAAACAGAAAGGAAGGAGTTCCAGCTAGTAGCTATATCTGAGCTTGTAGCGGATAATTTATAGCCTTTTCTCACAGCAGCTGAAATAGCTAAACTTATCATTTTGATGGCGGATTGTAATCCAGAAAGGTCCAAATGACAATCATCAGTGACAACTGGAGATTCACCCGTAATGTTAATCAAAAGCAAAAGACTTCGGACTGTGGAGTGGCTACAGAAATTAAAATCTACAGGTAATACACTAATGCACACTAAATACACAGTCATGCAATGCTGATGTTGTTAACATTAACAATTTGAGAACAAAGTATAACTAATAATAATTTGCATGGTTTGGCGTGATCCGAGCTAAGCAATCGTTAGATTTAGTCATCATTAGCAGCACAATTTATTGTAGGCTAATGCTTTTTTCCTCAGTCAGAACAAAAGTGGCAGAAATGTTACTTACTTGTTCAGCTGATATTTTCCAGTGAAAATTCTTATATTGGTCATGCTTTCAAGACAGAACCTGTGATTCTGAAGTACAGCATCCACACCGGTGTAGTGATTGACAGCAAACATTAGATTCATCCTCTGAGGAGTCGTGCCGATGCACAACGCACGTAACGATAACAATTCCGCATATGACTGCAATTGCAGGTTTCAAACAGAGATGGCGACAAAGAGGAAAAATGCCGGACTGCAGCTTTAAACTTGTTTTGGTCTAATAAGAAAAGGTCAAACAGACTTATGCATTATGTCATAGTTGGTGTAACATCAAATGTCAATAGATAGATGAAAATAGATACATAAGGTGTTGTTTTGACACCTTTAAGAGAATATTGCAGATCTTGCATTATCTCTTGTCTGCAGAGATGGAAACAGACATATTTTGATACAAAGGTACATCAAGTTCAAATGAGCAACAAATTCTGAAAACCTCATCGCTTCTGCAGTACATGGCAGGCGACCAATATCTAACCACAAACGTGTCAACATAACCTGTCACATTGGAACACTTAAAAAACAATTGAATATAGCAAGCATACATACTCTTAAAGATAAAAGATGCAATGAAGAATAACCATAAATGAGTACAATAAAAAGTAAATACTTGAAAATATGATGAGAATTAATATATGGAGTAGGAGGACATGAATATATGAAATCAAAGTTAATGTTGATAAATCGATAAGCCATAAATGATTAAATGATTAACATGAAATATGAATAAAATGCATGAATATGAATATTGGATCCACCAATATCTTAATATCCTTCTAAGTTCTCATTCTTAATAAACTTTTATTTTGGAGTCTTCATTTTTAAGGACTTGTATAGTTCAGTTAGGGCTGTGCAATTAATCGTATTTTCGATTTCGATTTTGGCTTCCAACGATTATGAAAACAAGATAATCAAGGTAAAACGATTACTTTATTCAATTTCTGTTGGGTATTACTTATCTAAATACCACTGTTAGTACATCTATCTGAAAACTTAAAGCACTGTTTATTTAATTTGTATTTTTGTTCTGTTGTATTTTTTGTCTGCGTTGTTTGTAATTAGTTTCCTTGTTCTTATTTAATTGTTGACTGTTTATTGTCTTCTGTAGCTGTTTTGAGGGCTTTTTACTTAAACTAATACTAGGTTAATTAATGTTTGCTGAAGTATTGATAATTGTGAAATTTTACTGACATTTAAAATTACTCATATCATGAAATAAGACTGATCATAACACCCACCAGTAATCGTGTTAAATAATCATGATTTCAATATTGACCAAAACAATCATAATTATGGTGTTTGCCATAATCGAGCAGCCCTAAGTTCAGTCCTGTAGATATTGGGACCCCAATTTCACTCCATGCCCAAATTGTTGAATTTTACCCATTTTTAATGGTCAAGAACCAAATGTAGGTAACTTTTAAAACCGCTGATAGTTATTGGGTTTAAAGAATAATGTATGAAGAACAAATAACACTGAAACTAGAAATGTATCTTGTTTCCCTCTATCAAAACAGTTGAATACAACAACAACAACAACAACAACAACAACAACAAAAATCTTTGTCTTTAATTCAAGACGTGTTAAAGATATCTTGATTTCATTTTAGTTTCTTCTTATGAAACTTTTCTGTTGGAATCTTCATTAAGGCCCTATATGGTCAATCTCATAGATATAGGGATGTCAATGTGGTAACGTAGTTACAATACAATGTATTTGAATTTTTGGATGATCTGACACGGAATGACCCTATGGGCCCACATTATATATTCTTCACTATCGATCGCCATTTATACTAAGTCATTCTCATGTCTTGGTGATTCCTTAGTTATTTTAACTAGGCGTGATGCAAGAGAAAAATAAATCCTGTCTCTTACGTGCTAATCTAAACTTGTCCTAACCAGCTGTGATTAAGTGGCAAGTCGTTTGTTTTTATAGATGTGGTGTTTTGATGAATAGTCCCGCCCACAGCGAAGTCTTTTTGGTTCAAGGTCTCGCTCCACAAAATGGATGGGAATTGGTAAAAGTTAATAATTTTGATTAGATTTCTCTTGCAATTCTGGTTTCTTAATTCCGTTCAAATTCAAACATTCATTCATTCATTCATTCATTCATTCAATTCAACACATTTTACAATTCAGAAATGCATTACTTTTTTGTGTGTTCGACAGACAGACTTTTTTAGGCTCTCAGGGCCAGATTTACTAGCAGCTAACTCCAGCAGAATCCTGACAGTATTTTTTTCAAACCCTCTTTTGATGTGAAAAAAATACTATCAGAATTTACTAAAGACACGCAGTGTTATTTTTGTGGCTGACTTTATTGCGTGTGCATTTGTAGGAGTTTCCCTTTCAGATGCAAAATTATGGGAAGAGAGTATTTAAATGAATCACACAAGGGCAAGGTGATTTTTTTTTATTTTTATTTTTTTTTTTTTTTATAAATAAACTAAGGTTTGCAACAGTCAATTTACTGGTATTTGCGCCGTTATTTACCGCTCAAAAAAGCATGTCTTAAACCAGATGCTAATTTGTGCTGCTCTTGGTAGATTGCATTGGTCATTATGGAAATGATCTGTCTGCGTCTGTGTTCTTTAATGTGTGCATTGTCAGTAAATCACCCGCAGAGCTTTCCACTCCCATTGGTGCTTTTATGGGATTGTGCTCATGCTAATTTGCTCTGCTTAGTAAATCTGGCCCTAAATCTATTTTAATTAAAGTTGGTTTGTTTCTAATCTGACATGATGAAGCAATAACATGCGGTTTAGTAAGCGAATCCGAAAAATTCAATTCTCATTAACCGCTCTGGGGTGCAAGTTCTGTCATTACCAGCAGAATTCAACAGGTCTTGTGACCATAGTTGGCTAATGATGCTTTTTGGAAATGCGCCCCTGATTGATTGTAAGTGTTTTTGCTTCACTAAAAAGAAATGTCACATGAGAGCAATTTGTTCAGGAACTGCACCGAATTGTCTAGCTGTATAGTTTTTGATTCATTAAAGGGTTAGTTCATCCCAAAATTTAAATTTACTTGTGTTGTTTCAAATCCATAGCACTTTTGTTTCTCTATGAAACAGAAATATGATGTTTTTGGTGAAACATGAGACAATTCGGTCTCTCCATTGAAAGCTCATTGCACCAAAACTTTGATGCTTTATAAAGAGATTGTAAAAGTAATCCATATGAATCAAGTGGTTTTATTCAAGTCTTCTGAAGATACATGATCACTTTACACATGAAACACATCAAATATGGTGAACAGAAGCTCAAATGTGCTTGATTGACACGCACGATAAAACCTGTTTTTTTTTTTTTTGCCAGTGGCTATTGCTTGTTTGGTGGTTTTAAGTGGATGGTGTTTTTACACAATGGATATAGACAACAGGGTTTCAAGGAGTATGTCTTTTTGATTTAAAAAAAAAAAAAAAATTAGCTCAGTTTTCTACCATTACGACAGTTATGCCACAAGCCCAGCTCTACCAGTACTGTTCTAGAAAACAAGGTGTAACCACCATCACTAATGTGCGGTCCAAACAAAAGGTGCTGAAGCGGGAGGCAGACACGTCTCTAGCATTACCTTATCTAGTGCTGGCGCCAGCGGATTTCCATCTGACATGGTACAGAATCTTTCCTTCTCTGCAAACAACTCAGACTTTAGATTGCTTGAATCCTTGTGACAAACACTCAAAGCAAGGTCACAGCTAGGCCTTTTTATTGTATTGACCAGGCTGTATTTAGACTCTTCTGGCCAATTTCTATTGCTTTCACTGCATTGTTTTCCAAGGATGTTGCCACTGTGTCAAATGCTTATTTTGATACAGGCTTTGCCTGCTGGTGTGGGGGTACCAATGCCCGTTCTCCTGCCAAAATGAATGGCTGTTCTGACTGTTGGTCACATTGATCAAGGAATTACTGTAACTATCGATCTAAATTTGATCCACACTTAAATTTTTTTTCTTTCTCCTCCTGTCATCACACTGAACTCTAATCTCATTCATTTTTCTCTCTTGGGGTCTTTATCATTGGTGCCTTGCTCTATCAAAACAAGGTGCCACATCTTAAAATAGTGAAACAAGGCATTTACAAAAATAAGACTTTAGTGAGCTTTAATTTAGTTAATCTGTTTTTTGAATATTGCATGTCTTTCTTAGTTCTGCCTTATTGTGTTTGTTATATTATTGATTTGAATTGTTAATCTGCTTACTGTTTTAATGTAGCTTTTTTCCCTTTTTTTTTTTTTTTTTTTTCCTCTGAATCTTCAATGAAACATGCTAAGGAACATTCTGAATCTAATGGATGCTCTGGTCTGTTTTTCAGATGAAACTATGGTGATAAATGTATTTTGTGGGGTGGTGTCTGGTGTTTTGTCCTCCTCTTTGGCAAATCCAACTGATGTGCTAAAGGTACGTAAAATCTCAGAAAAGCCACAACAAATTTTAGTATAATAATGCAGAAAACTGTGCATATAAATAGTATTTTTTTTTTTCCTCAATGTTTTTAGGGTATTAAGTAAGAAAGACGAATATAAGTAGTTGTTTATTAGTTTTTCCAGTATCCAGGGTTAGATAATGTTTATAAAAAAATATGGAAAATGTATTATTGAAAATAAATACAGATTCGAAAATATAAATAAATAAATAAATAAATAAATAAATAAATAAATAAATAAATGCATATGGAAAATTGAATTTGACAAATGAGATTTGTTTGATCCAAAAACTTAAATATTACTACAGTTTAAAATTAATGGAAAAGCTGAATTTTCAGCATCATTGCTGCTTCAGTATCACACAATCCTTCAGAAATCATTCTAATATGCTGATTTGATGCTTAAGAAACATCTATTATTGTTGGGAATGTTTTTTTTTTTTGAATGTTTTTTGCTGATGATAATCGTGTCTTACTGACCCCAAACTTTTGAACGGTAGTGTATAATGTTACAAAAGCTTTGTATTTCAGATAAATGCTGTTCTTTTGAACTTTCTATTCATCAAGGAATCTTGAAAAAAAAGTACACAACTGTTTTCAACATTGATAATAATCATAAATGTTTCTTGAGCAGCAAATCAGCATATTAGAATGATTTCTGAAGGATCATGTGACACTGAAGGCTGGAGTAATGATGCTGAAAATTCAGCTTTGATCACAGGAATAAATTACTTTATAAAATATATTCAAACAGAAAACAGTTATTTTAAATTGTAATAATATTTCACAATATTACTGTTTTTACTGAATTTTTAAATAAATAAATGCAGCCTTGGTGAGCAGACGAAACTTCTTTTAAAAACATTAAAAATCTTACCATGTCCAAACTTTTGACTGTGTGTGTATATGTATGTGTGTGTATTTTTATTTTTATATATATATGTGTGTGTGTGTATATATGTGTGTATATATATGTGTATATACACGTGTGTGTGTGTGTATATATATATATATATATACATACACATGAATGATTAAAAAGTCATGGAGAGTTATTGATGAAAATGTGAAACGTATGACAACCCTGGCATGCATACAAAATATATTGACAAAATTATTGAAAATTAGAGCTGCACGATTTTGGATAAATTTAAGAAAAAAGGTTTAATAGACACAGCCGAATCGTTGTCATTTAGGAATAAGATCGTTTCCATTAATCATGCAGCTCTATTGAAAATAGAGACCAATGTTATAATTTAAAAAGCCACATATTTTATTTTTTATTTTTTACAACACAGACCACTGAGCTTGTTTTAGAGCTGTTATTTCCCTTGGCTTTATCAGATTCGCATGCAGGCTCAAGGCAGCCTGTTACAGGGAAGCATGATGTCTAATTTCATCAACATTTACCAGACAGAGGGCACTCGAGGCCTGTGGAGGGTGAGTGCTTTCATTATGTCTTGTCTTCGACATCAGTGGTGAGTTTTCAAAGCAATGTGTGTTAGGGCTGCACAATATTGGGGAAAAAACTGACATTGCGATATTTGTTTTTCTGCGATATGAAAGTAGTTTCACCAGATAAAAAGCTGTAATTGGAAAGAATTAATCATGATTGGGGTGATTTTGTATATATGTAATATAGAAAATAAACAAATTACAAGCATAGATAAATACAACAGAACAACGATACAAATGAAATAAACAGTGACACGAGAACGGAATTCTGTGTTTGCGTGCTGCATAGCTCTGTGTGTGTGTTGTGTGAAAACAGCATGCAAGTTCCGAATTTAGTTCTCTTTTACATCTTTGTACGCTCAAATGGTTTAAAATTGCTTGAATGTTAAAACTGATAGGACCTAAAACGTGCAAATGATAAACTTTCACTCTATGATGGTTAAAGACTGCTTTTCGAACTGTTTTGCCTGGTCCGTATGGATCATGTATCAACTATAACTATACTTGACATTGCACATACTGCAATATGACTATCACAGATACGCACAACGCTGTATTAATGCTAAAATAATATATAGTGCAGCCTAATGTGTGACCATCGGCTGTTTGAATCACTCCTTAGCATTCCAGCTTCTTAAATGTAGCACATTTATTGGCTTTGCTTTGATACAGTGATGTCTTTATTGTTTTCAGGGTGTCATTCCTACTGCACAGAGGGCAGCCATTGTGGTGGGTGTGGAGCTGCCAGTCTATGATATCACCAAGAAGCATTTGATTCTTTCAGGCCTCATGGGAGACACGGTGTTCACTCATTTCATGTGAGCATTTCTAGCAGTACTTGCTTGTTGTTTTAAAATTTGAATTTGAATAAAACATTGACCTCATGAGCCATATTGTTTCTTCTGTTTGTTTAGTTCCAGTTTCACATGTGGTCTGGCAGGAGCACTGGCCTCCAACCCAGTGGACGTGGTGAGGACACGTATGATGAATCAGCGTGTGCTCGCCGGTAACCCTCTGTACAAGGGCACCCTGGACGGACTCATGCAGACCTGGAGAAATGAAGGATTTTTTGCTCTTTATAAAGGCTTCTGGCCCAACTGGCTGCGTCTGGGGCCCTGGAACATCATTGTATCCTTTATTAATAAAATACTTTGTTTTAGGACTTTAAAGGGTAAGTTCACCCAAAAATGAAAATTATTCTATGATTTACTCATCCTCAAGCCATCCTAGGTATATAGGATGTAGAGGATATAGATCAGTGAGTGATTTTATCTTTCTTTTGTTGTTTGATTTACAATAATGACTGCAGCAGATTTATTAGGCTGCTGTCACTTTAAGTGCTAATGCATGGATCCAGTATACCAGTGGTCAGCAATAGGCAGCCTGCGGGCCAAAACTGGCCCGCCAGCAATAATATCTGACCTGTGCCCGCAGCCAGATTATTTTGATAGCGGCTGGTTCTGAAATAGATCTTCGTCTCGTGGTGCATCTAATATTACCACCGTGTCTACACCAGACGCGACTTTTTTCACGTTGCGTTGCGCCGCAACAGCTAAAAGCTGTCTACACTGAACATAACAAACCGACCGTTGCAAAGCACTTGGACTATGTCAGAAACAGAACAGGGAATCCATTTACTGTCGGTAATGTAAGGGTGGAACTCCTACAGGGGTTCAGGCTGTAAGGTTGCCGAGCGACTAAAGAAACTTTATCAGCAAGATGGTAGAAAGCTGTACATTTCTTGTCTATTACCACCCACTGCAACTTATACCAACGACGGAAATAAGCGCAGTTATAATAGCAAAATATGTGGGAGAGCGTTGTTATAGTGTGACAATATTGTATTGCAATAGGGATGTTAATACTAAATCAAATGTTAACACATCATTTGTAATTGAAAGGGTTTAATGACAATATCTGATTATGGTTACACTTAAAATAATTACAAAATAGATGTATGAGATGATAAAATCATATACCATTAATCGTACACAGCATGTATGAAAAAAGTTACCTGAGAGATAGAGAGAGAGTGAAAGAGAGAGAGGGCAAGAGAATGCCCAAGAAAAGCCAAGAATCAAAGAAGAGACAGAGCAACAGTTACAGTCATCTTTTATCCCTTCCTTGACCATGTGACTGAAACCCAAATATGAGACATTCAAACTGACCAATCAGGAAATTAAAACTTCCCCCACTGTACTAAAGGTGTGACAATTCGTAGACCCCTGATGTACATACATTTTGGCCTACAGGGCTTGATCACTATCAACACCTCTTTGACTTCCAAATGGCACTTGTAGCAAGAGAGAGGGGGTTGAAACAGTAAAGCAAATGTCTTTGTTAATTTTAAAATATCTTTTAGATATTTTAAATCTTACAGTAATGTGTTGTTGCATGACTCGCGTCGCTCCGCGCCTCATCCAGTGTAGACAGTATCACTGATTAAAATGGGTTCTATTATCTTTTGACACGTCGTGTCGCACCGCTCGCGTCTGGTGTAGACACGGTGTTATATTCTTTGAAAACAGCGACAACTTCATTGCAGAAAAGACCCAACGGCTTTGCTTTCACAAAACTAGGTAGGATGAACGCATAGTTGTCGTTCCATTCTTCTTTGTATGCCCTATTTTCGCTGTCAGCTTTCCTCTTTAGACTCTTTGATAGTGCCATTTTGTCTCACCAGCTAGCTTAAAATGTTAACATCACTCCGCACACGACGTAATGGCGTACCTCCAGCCAGCAAACAATTAAAAAAAAAAAAAAAAAAACAGTTTAGTAGGCTACGTGAGGATGTCTGTGTTGCAAGTTGGTGAATAAAGATACTTGCCAGGTCACTACTCCGCTTTATTAATTTATCCAGTGTAAAACCCAGACACTGCCACACAAATGTGGCTTTTGTTAATGACTGTCCTACTACAGGATTTAATACAGAGTAACAGCTCAATACCAGTTACAAAAGACACTGTAACAGTCTGTCACAGGCAATTCTAGTTGCATTTTTTCATCAATTAATTTAAATGATCCTTTGACTATGTTCTGGCCTGCCATCTAGTGGCGAATTATTATTATTATTTTTTTTGGCCCGATGCCAAACTTAATTGCCAACCCCTTTCTCAGTGTTTACATTCACTTAAGACATAACCGACTGTCTTTACGAGGATACTTACCAACATGGGATTTTGACATATTTGTGTGTAGGCTATTTGACCGTTTAGGCTTGTATCTGTAGCCCACAGTATACTGTGGAGCGCATGCACTGAAAGCTGCCTAGGGAACATTATCTCTTTTGTGGCTTAATAGGCTTTTAATAACACTGTTTAATATCAAACATGTCATCACAAATTTGCATTCCGCATTGTAAAGAACAGAATGCTTGTCAATATATTGTTTGTTTTTATTAATTATGTGTAGCAAAGTGAGAAACACATGGGTCTACTATATGTGTGTCGCATGAAGGCGGCTTTCTGCTGCTTTCAAACAGGCTCTTAGGAGACAGCTGATTACAAGCCACTCATTTGCTCACTCTCGCTCGTATCCAAGGTAAATCATCACCAGTGTCATCCCCTACAAGTAATGACGTCCTCGACTAAAACGCACACGCAGGTTACTTTACTTCTTGAACAAGTGTGGACACGAGTTTGAGTTGCTTTCACATTCACTCAAATCACGCACAGTTCCAGTGCAACCACATAGACTGAGGTTTGGTACTGTGGTGCGCTTCCCCAATCCACATGACAGCTTTCGCATTCCAATTTTTCATACAGACTGTGCTCTGTTTCGAACTAAACTGCCAGTGTTGAAAGCACCCTTAGAAATGTCCTTAGTTTTGTAGTGTTTGCATAGTCCAACCACTAGAGGTCAGTACACTGCAACATAAAAATAGATGGAGATAAATATATCTCACACTCTTTTAAGAATCAGACAACACTGGTCATGCTCTGATTTTGATTTACTAAAAAGATCTGGTTCATATAAATCATTTGTGTTTGATTCAGACTACACTGGCTGTATTGTATGTTTGTTTTTGTGTGCAGTCCCAACACATTCAATACAGGTGTTGAACTTGCTTTTGTAACTCTGGTAAATATGATTTAAACGCCGCTGCTAAAAAAAAAAAAAAAAAGCAGTATGCAAAACACTGAACTTCACTGCAGGCAAAACAGAGTTCATATTGTGACATGGGCATAAGATTTGTTTGTGTAAACGCATACCCTGACATCTAGCTATTCTTGTATATTCCTGTGATCCTTGACTTAAATTTCAGTTCTTCATAACCTTTGAGCAGCTGAAGAAGCTTCCATTGTAGCTGAGTCTGTGACTTCACTGAACTGTTTGTGCGTGTGTATGGAGCTTCTGTCCTTAGCATTCACCATCCCTTCTCCATCACATACCTATAATTATGTTTATTTAAGAACTTGTTTTATTCTGTTCTCATTTGTATTGTACATACTTGACATATTTAAACACACTCATTTTTGCACCTAAATGCTTTATTTTTCACTCCTGGCAGCTATCTGTCCGTCAGCGTCATGTTCACAGGCCCAGTGGTGATATCATAATGTATGCATAGCCAGCTAGAAGTCACACTGGTGAATATTTGAGGTAAAGTGCTATAGCTGGAAACCATCAGGCATAGTTTCTTCTCACTGGCTTGAGAGCATGGCATCATACCATAGTTCTCAAGTTAAGTTACTAAAGACATGTCCGCTGGGTGAGAATGTTGAGCAATAGTTAGTGTATTACTGAATATAAGCAGAGGTTATATAGGGTATATATCAGATCCCGCAGGAATATTTGAGGTCAACACACTCCAAATTAGACATTCTTTTGTAAGTTAAACTGTTCACATGTAGACACTGCTTTAATGACAAAAATCTTTTTGCTTCATCTGTGGACTGCAGATATGATAGGAAATGTCCATGTTGCAAACTTGTATACAGGTCAAATTAATACCAAAGGAACTAGTAAGGGGGTGATGTGACCTCACATCCTGGACCTTTGAATTCAATGGGCCTTATTCATAAAACACAAGCAAATTTTAGTGAAGCCTCAATCATTCACAAGTCCATTCTTGCTCAAGTTGTCACATTTAAATCAACATTGCTTGTTCCATAAGGCCCAATGTGTGCAGAAAGTTTCTTTTATCCAATATTATGTCTAAAACGTGTGAAATGCTCCATGAAGATGGATGAGGAGTTTATGCTTGAACATGCACAGAATTGAAACACTTGTACACAAGATATGTACTGTTTTTATTCTTTTCTGTTTTTGCAGCAATCTCTTTGTCATGTGAATTTGTGTTTGTAGTTTGTGTTTTGTGTTCTGAGAAGCACATGCAAAATGTTAAATATTTTGGCAATTGTCAAGTGTGTAAATACGGCTACTGTAAGATAGAATAAAATAAAAGCATATATAGTTTTTTTTTTTTTTTTTTAATCAGATTTTGTGGGAAGAGGGGTCAGTAGCATTTTGGGTGCTTGCCTCCTTTGCCAAAGTGGACATGTTTTGAACCAGAACTGCACTGTTGTTGCTGAGTTTTTAAAAGTGACATTATTATTATTGGGAAAGTACTGTTACATATTTATCATTGTATGTCAAGATAATTCAAGCCTTACCACTTCCTGCTTTTGTATTTATGCCTTTGCCTGATCGTTTTATGCCTCTTGGTGTGTTAGCCAAACATGAAGGGATGAACTTCTGCTATACTTTACTGTGCTCTGTTGTTCATAACCTTAAACATGTTCATGAGCAAATCAAACTGTACTGTAAACTATCTGTAATCAAACATTCTTGCTTAAGTTATGTGGGCAAACGGTCCTTCATACGACTTTAAGGTGACAAGTTTAACCGGCTTAATGTATATGTAATGCCTGGGTTATTCAGGGGTTTCCTCTTTAATATACTTGCTTCTAATTCTTTCCCAGACTTATAGGCTTTTGCTAGATTGGTCACTACAGCATGGTGCATGATATATTCCTCTCTGGATAACTTTTGAAAATGCTTATTTCATTGTGTAGCAAAGACCAAGAACCACATTAACCAATGTGCCAGTGTTTTTATTTCAATATACTGCAAGTCACCCACCGATCATGGTTTTTTTGTTGTTTTTGTTTTGTTTTTTTATTTGCAGATATTCAAAATTATTTTTTATTTAGCAGATATTTGCTGTTTTATTAAATGAAATGTTCTTTTGTATAGATGTAATTTAAATTTGTGGGGGTGTCCATTTGGATGTATAATGGAAATCATGATGAATGTTCTGATTACACTGTCATACAATGATGACAGTTGTACAATTTACTGCCCCAGTTTTCGTGAGTGAGTGAGTGAGTGAGTGAGTTGGTATAAAAGCAAATAAAATCCCCAACACTGCTTTTTTTTTTTTTTTTTTTCTCTTTTGAAAATTGAAATGCAGCCAATACCTATTGCTGGGTATTATATTTGCTTGGAATTGCCAATTTCCTTGTGATCCACTCTTTGGTTAAGTGTCTTTGGTGAACACAAACATTATTTATTATGATCTGTTGGTTGAATAGACAATGAATTGTTTTAAGATTGTCTGATTTTTTTTTTTTTTTTTTTTTTAAATGGCTGGTTTAAATTATTTTGCTTTGTCTGATGTAACTGCACCCCGATAATAAAGTGTTCACTGAAAGTTGGTTGTTATAGGTCCCATTTAGTCCCATTAAGGCATCGGAGCAAACAAAACTATGAATTAATGAAAACAATTGTTGGTTTAACTTAGTTACCTGGTTGCCTTAAATTTTGAGTTCATTGAAATACAATGAAGGCGATTGGTTTAATCAACTCAAAATGTTATGTTATCTGAACCAAATTAATTATCCAAGTTGACTTGACAAAAGAAAAAAATGTTGTGATAAATCATGAAAAAATTTTTTTACACTGCAGCAAACATACGGTTCTATGTTGTTTGAACCTTTATTTATTTATATATATGTATGTATATATGTGTGTGTGTAATTTTATATATATATATATATATATATATATATATATATAATATGTATATATACACACACACACACACACTGTACGAGGATTCTTCACAAGTTAATGCAACTCATGAGGTTACAGTCATTTGATTAAAAAAAAAGTATGATGCATCTTTTGATGAGATCATCATAGGGTTGCAATCAGGCATGGAAGAAACAGTGCACCTCCATGCCAAGGGTTGAACTACAAAAATTTGGACACATGCCCAGCTCTTTAACCATCAGACTTACACCTACATGCCAAGTTTAAATCGTATGTAACTAGTGTACAATCTGTAGAATTCAAAGGTATTTTCTTTGAAAATGTTACATTTGAATATAAAATATTGCAAGAAATCGTAATAGGTTAATTATAAACATGAAAAGGGTATAGTTTCAAAGAGTCACCAAAGAACACAAATTTTTGGCTGATACAAAAGTTTGGGGATAAATTCCTTTCTATAATGTCTGAAAAGTCAATCCAAGACACATTGCAATAAACAGTTCCAAAATAAGTGAATAATTGTTTCTTCAAATTGATGACAAACAGACCAAATTGGTGAAATACTGTTATTGAACTCTGCAAATTTATAATATACTGTAACAATTATGAATAATTTTATTATTCATAGAGACTTTAACAACTTTGCTGGATGTTTTTCGGGGAAATCTTTCCATTCTGTTACTGAATTTATTAGGCCTATTCCAAAAACTTGCGAATGCAGACAGACAGCCACATTTTTTTAATCATTATTTATTATTAATGTAAAAAAATACAGTTTACTGTACGTTCTTAATACACATTTTTTTTTTGTGTACAATACACGAAATTGACCAACAATATACCCATTTTCAACAGAATACAGAGGAAAAATATTTTCCTTGACTTTCAAAAAAAGTTAATTTGCTAATGACAAAAAGATCAGAAAGATAGGAGGAAAAGGAGAAAGAAAATTGAAGATGAGGGTAAGAAATTAATTTATACACTAATTACAGTATACAGAACAAAGAATGCAAATTGAAGCTCTAATTGCTTATTAAAATGAAATGGTTGCTTTTTAAAATATTAAAAAAAAAAAAAAAATGTTGGTGAACTTATGTGGATATAAAATTTGCAAAGATACATTTATAACACAGCAAGCATTGTGTGAGTAACATTATTGTCCGAAAAAAATGTCTTTAAAATTTGGTTACATCTTAGTATATTAACATTAATAAATGTGCCAATACTTTCCCACAGTATACAGGTGGAAAACAACAGCTATTCGCCGCCTCCTCCCGGTGGCTCCTTTCAGATATTTGAGCTGAGGGAGGAGTGATTGAGGAAACACGCCTCTTCTCATTTATACAACATTACTGGAGAGACTTCAGGAGTCGGTCAGTGGCGCGCATAAGAGCTTCGCAAACTTCCCATAACCATTTTTTTTTTTTTATATCAATGATATTTCTTTTTTAATTTTCTGTACTTAAACAACCGCAGAAATGACTCTACCATACTCCCAAAGCGTAACGACACTTAAAAGCGTGACCGTCGGGGAACCGTGCACACAGACTGTCTTGACATCCACTCCTGTCGGGATAAGCGACGGTTCGACGACTTACCGAACGGTAAACCTCGGTGGAGCTCAGCTGCACCCATCCAGTCCTGTCGGGATAAGCGATGGTTCGATGACTTACCGAACGGTAAACCTCTCTGGAGCTCAGCTGCAGCCGGTCCAGTACATTAACAGCCAAATGGAGGGGAACATGATGTACGGGGGCGCGCGTTACCTGATGCCCGTGCAGCAGCGGCCCGCGGAGTCATTCGTGTACCTGAGTCAGGCGCAGGCGCAGGCGCCGCGCGTCATGCAACAAGTGTACGTACAGAACGTTCAGCCCATGAGCGTTAGCAGCGTCGACGAGACCGATGTCTACAGACAAGTAGTAAGTGTTCATCATTTTTACTTCTAACTTTTCCTTTCGCTTTACAGTAGTATCTAAATGCTTACGTTAATATCAATTATTACTACACTATTATTTATAATGTAACTATTTACAGGGACCCAGGTAGTTTGGATAAGTGGGGAAAATTGTCAAAAGATGCTGCTCATGCTGTCATGTCGATACAGCTGTACTGGAGTTTATGTTAGTACATAGTATTAGTTCAAAAGTTTTAGCGCCCCCTAAGATCAGAATTGAAATTTGACATGAATGTACTAAGGTACCAAGTTTTATGAAATTCAGAGTTTTGTGAATCTTTGTCTAATTAGCTGATTATAGCTACTATTCTCAGTACATATTTAGTACACAGCCTCTACATACCATGTAGTATGTATATGTTAAATTTCATAATAATCAGGCCTTCAAGTTATTATCTGATGAAATGTGAATGCTGATTTGACCAATGATGTTTTAAAGGGTTAGTTCACCCAAAAATTAAAATTCTGTCATTGATTACTCACCTTCCAAACCCGTAAGACTTTCGTTCATCTTTGGAACACAAATGAAGATCTTTTTGATGAAATCTGATAGCTTTCTGTCCCTCTATAGACAGCCTACGCAATTGTAACTTTGACGCTTTAAAAAGTTCATAAATAGACTGGAAAACTAATCCATATGAATTGAGTGGTTTAGTCCAAATTTTCTGAAGAGATTTGATTGCATTTTATGATGAACAGATTTAATCTAGGCTTTTACTCGGATATAAACATTGATCAGCGAGCATAAACAGAATCTCAGCCGAACCTGAATGACGCGCTTGAACAAATCTCTTCTGGAAGCTCAAACGTGCTGCGTAACACACGAGAATAAATCGCATTGGTTACGTAGCACTTTGAGCTTCCGGAACAGGTTGTTTTCACGCGTCATTCAGGTTCGGTTGAGCTTCTGCTTATGTTCACTGATCAGTGTTCTCAATATATGTGAGTAAAAGCCTAAATTAAATCTGTTCATCATAAAAAGCGATCGAGTCTCGTCATTTGCATTGTGAAGATGAACGAAAGTCTTACGGGTTTGGAACAACATGAGGGTGAGTAGTTAATGGCAGAATATTCATTTTTGGGTGACTTAACCTTTAAGGGTATATTAGCACCTGGACCAAAGATGGTAAGAAGGATTGTTCAATTAAAGCTACACTATGTAACTTGAAAATTGTTCAAAATTACCAAAATGTAAACAATGAGAAAGTCCATCTACTAGGCCTATATGTAGTGAAAGGTGTCATAGTACCTTGAAGCAGCAACAAATGAACCTCGAACCGAAAAGAGTTAACAAGCAAAAAGAGAAAGTGACAGTGCCTTAAAGACGGGATAAGCCATATTTAAAAAAAACACTTTGGAAGTTAGTCGGACTGACACCAACAACAAACTTGTAGCCAATCAGCATTAGGGGGCGTATGACGGTCAAGGAGAGAGTATGAGCAAGAGGGAGATTTGAAGAAAGACTGCAGAAAGAGGGATGAGACACAATACAAAAGAGCTCAAAACAATATCACTGGAATGAATGTTTATGACAGGGCAAGCGCTTTAGGACCCGCGTTAACATTAGAAAAGCTTTCCAGTACTGGAGAGAGCTAAGCGGGAAGGCCTGAAAACAGACGCAGAGGCAGCTTTGATTCCGCTCTACACGTGAGTAACGCTGGGTTTGAGTGTCATTGATTGTCTGGAGCTGTTGTGCTGTTGGTGACTAACAACAAACTCTTGTTTGTATTTACACTTGTGTACTATATGTTAATTTTTTGTTCTTCTTTGTCGTTTGTTCATCATCTGCGTGAAGCATTATTTTGTTCTGCATCAGCTGTGATAAACAGACATTCACTCTCGCATTGTGTGTGTAACAGTGGCCAGCTAGTGAGAGTTGTGCAGGTAAACCACTGCGCACTGATGGCTGCTAGAGAATGCGGTGTTTAGCATCATTGTTAGTGCACTCGCCTCGCCTGCCAGCAGCGATTAGGGTTCGAGACTGACTCGGAGCAGGGTGGTTAGGATTAGAGGGTGAGTTTTTTAAAGAGGGGTGGGTTTGTTTGGGTTGATTTCAGATATCAACAATGTCCTACAGCGTTTTTGAAATATCGCTTACCCCACCTTTAATAAAACATGAATCAACATTGACATGGCTTTTTAAAAATACGTTTTTAGTTTGCATAGAATCACATTTGAGTTCACAACATAATGTTTTTGTGAGTTATAAAGATCCTACCATTTTACCTTATCTGATTAGCAATCGTTGCATCTAATGTCAGTGTTGCCAAACGTTTGTAACATTATTTTAAAGCAGTTGTTTTTTTAAAAAGTCAAAACAACAGCGTCATAGACATTTACACATTAGCATTTATTCATTTTGCAGACACTTTTATCCAAAGCGACTTACAAGTGAGGAATACAACAAGCAGGTCATCGTGAAGAGGCAAATGGACATGTGAAGTGCTCACAATACAAGTTTCAGACATTGCTTAGAGTAGCATAAGCTAGAATAGGGAGGGATTAAAGGAAGTGAAAGCATCGGGTTTTTTTGTTGTTGTTTTTTTTTTATTATAGAGTGCTGCAGAAATGGCGTATTTTGTTTTTTTAAGTCAGCATAACCCTGTTTCCCTCGACAAAAACTCGATAAGATTTTTTCGTTAGCTTTTGGATTATTGAAGAAAATAAGCTCTGTGACCAACAAAAATGTATGATTCTTACACGTTTTGTAGATCATGATAATATTCACAAATGAATACAACTTTTATGAATTTTGAAGCCTAAATACAATTGCAGAAGTAAAAACTAAACGAACGAGACCATGGTCACATGACTTCAACGTCACCATTATTAAAGATTCATTAAGTCACACTTCCCCAAAAATGTCATTGGCTTGACACCTCAAAATTATTTTTCAAAAAAAAATTTAAATCTACTTTATAACAGTATAGTCTCAAAGAATTCTGTCATTCAGATCATAAGTTATTGGCAAAAATGTACATTTGATTATTCTAGTGTGACCTAAAGGGAGGATTTGAGCCTATTCAACCAAGTTGGAGGTTCTACGGTTTAAGCAGTTCTAGTTCAAACTGTTTTAGAGCAGAAAAAAAGAAAAAGAAAATCAGAACAAATACAATAACATTATTGCACTTTTGTAAATATACAAGTATATTTAGATAATTAGAATCGCTCAAGTAAATACAGAGTAACATGAACACTGTAATGTAAAGTGTAAATGTAAACCCACTTTATAAAAACTTGCATGTAATTAGCAAACCTGTTAAACTGGTCAGTGCATGTCAATTCATGACTTTTCAGCACAAGACAAAACATGTTCAACAAGCCTGATTCATTCATGTTTTCTTTTTTCTATATTCAGAACATAAATGGACAAACATCTCTCTACAGTCAGTTATCCAGTCCAGTCAAGAGCCCTGAACCATCTGAGGTAATAAAATAACATGTACTGTGTATGCAAACAGGCACATATTCACTAACATTTAAGGCTGAATACTGTTTGAATGCAATCATATGGTTGGCACACAAACACACACACCCAAAGTTACCCTTGACCTCTTGACTTTCATGCCTTTACACACAATACACGAGCAATAGTTACTGTATTACACATGCTTTCCTTTGTTCATGCCTCCGGCTTGTGAGATGAGCCAGGAAAACAAGCTTTAATGTAAGTCAGGCTTTAGTCTGTGTGTAGTTGCACGCACATGTTAATATGACAACAATTTATGCATTTGAGCACAATTGCAGTACCTGCAGGGTTTAGGGTGTGTCACCCAGAAAGAATGGACTAATTCCCAGAGGAGCCAGTGTGTTAACGCCTATTTAGATTGGGCCCGTCAATAGTCATAATTTTGCAGGGAGAGTGTTAGAGGGAGTTGCCTTTTATCGCAAATGTTGCTGTCAACCAGCCTGCAGGTGGTAAGAAGATGACAGGTGTATATTAGAAGAGCAAGAGCTTGTGTACTATGTGTACTGAATCTATACTTTCAAACAAGCATTTTGCTTTATGTGACAATGTTATTTTTACATAACACACTAATAATGCTAGATGTGAAATTAGCCTTAGCAAGACATCGGCTATGGCTGGATGTAACCGATCGATAAGAGTCGCCGCTTGCACTCGGGCAGGAGCTGAAAACGGAGAGGTGAAGTCAGACACTTTGTTTCTGCTTCCCATAGTGATGCTCGTGCTGTGTTTGCATACTTTATCACAGATGAAGTGAAATAAATGCAATATTTGTCAAATACACAGATGTTTCAGAGACATTTTCATTCAATACTTTACACTACTTAATACAGCGTCTGTTTGTACAAGAATAAAGTTCAACATAAGCCATACTATTCAAATACCAATCAAGTGGGGTCTACGTTTTTTATCAGTTTTATTTTGATAAACATGACACAATATAAGATCGCGGTGAAAAGAGCCTTTTACTGTTATAATAATGCCGATTTGTGAGCATTAGTGAACTGAAGGTGTCTGAATAAACACAAAACACACGTGATTGTTGTCATGCGGTGAATCTGGCCAGTCGTGAAACAGCTGTTTTGTCATCAGAGCTCGTGTAGCCGCTCTTGAGAAGCTGCGCCGACTGACTCAGCCGACTGCTTTTGAATTGTTCTCGTGGTACTTTGATGCCATACAGTGACGTGGCGTTGGCGCTGTCTCAAGTCAGACAACATTTTTAACCGGCATGCACTGCTTCAAGTCAGCCGCGATCGGTCTGCTCAGTGCTGCATGAAGTCAAACAAGCCTAATATGGAATAGGGGCAACATGTGATGTCACTCTCTAAAGCTTCTTTTTTTAATAAATAAAAAAATCACAAATAAATAATAATATTCTTGAAATTTGAATAGATATACCATCTACTCTACTTTCCTGTAACACTGAAAAATAAGGTACAGTATTTTTACTTTTTATTTTTTTTGTATTGAATTAAGCAGTTAGGCTGTGTGTCCACCAAAGCTTTTTTTTGCCAGCTGAAAACACCATACGGTCTTCTGAAAATGCCTTTAGGCAGCACAGCGCAGCGTTTTTTTTTTTCAGTTGAGACCACTGTAATTAGTATCTGATTTGTTTCTATATGTAAAATATCGATACAATGTAAAGTATTTGCTCTGGCTCTTGTTTTAAATGGTTCTGTTGTTGTGCTTGTTGTTGTCGACTGTTGCCATTGTATAAGCAGGATGTGGCAGTTTATTGTTGTGGTATTTGTTGATACCTCATTCCAAATTATTTCTAGGATTAAATCACTGACAGAGACCCCTATCAGCCAATCACTGTGGGCATAGTTAGTTGACATCATCCATAGTAACGAGGTCAACCCCGCCCTTTCTCTTAGCTTAAGAAGTCTCTCTATTCCTTAGTAAAAGTTTGTCTCAGCAGCTTTGTGAATAGCTATTAAGAGGAAACTTTTAGCTAAGAACTTTTACTACTATGTAGAAGAACTCTTAGTGGTAAGATAAAATGATAAAACAGCCCCAGAAGAAAAAAAAAAACTTGTAAGTTGTTATCTGTTCAGGGGTCGTATTCACAAAACATCTTAAGGCTAAAAGTAGCTCCTAAATCGCCGATTTAGGAGAAACTCTTAAAAATAATGGGCATGTCAGTACTAATTTTAAAAGTCCTACATTTTTGCCCTAAGATTATTTCACAAAGCATTTTAGCACTAAAACTAGCTCCTAAATCTGTGAAACGTTAGGAGTAGTCAAGAGAACTCCTAAATCACTAAGACCAAATCACAAACAGTCCTAATCCACCCAAAGACACTGTACACCACTGAGGCAACAGCGATAGAGCCTTAGGTGCTGAACTTTTTCTTCATAAATGCAATATATTTTGATTTATAGATTTGAATCTACGATGAGGGCCAAAAATAAATCTTTAACAAATAAATAAATATTGTCCGATTACCTGTGGCAGTGGTTTTTATGAGTTCACTCTTACAAATGATTGAATAGAGTAATAAAATATATAATAAGCGTATTTGGTGTACTGTCCAAGGGGATCGAGGGCTCCGAGCTTGGAATTTAGCCCAAACCCAAAGGTCTCCCCAAAGTTCTTCCCCATACTTTAACTTTGTGCTGTGGTTCTTTTGTGTTGGATTTCAAAAATTAAAGCGACTAATACAAAGTGGACTCATTGGTCAGCAGCAGGTGTGGTGTAATACAGAAATTTGTCATTAGGTCATGCATAATTGCTGAGGTCCGACTTTATTTCAGTTATATTGAATGTTTGGAGTTCTGAATCTTGCTACATAAAAATTAATAATCCAATATTTGTGTGCATTTGAGTAAGATTTATTAATTGCTCAGAAAATGGGATTTGAGCTGATGAGTGGAAACATTTATCAGGAAAGTATTAAATATGTGTGCAGGAAGAAAAAACATTTTATGTTATCAAAGACAACCATGGTCCATGTGTAAACTTTAATAAATGAGCCTCAGATATAATAAACTTGTTTGTTAGGATAGTGCATGTAATTACAAATACTGTATAAAATATGCATTTAGCTGACAAAAGTCCTATCGAATTAGGGAGGGGCGATATGGCCTAAAAAATTTATCACGATAATTTCAGGAATTTATTGCGATAATGATACTAATGACGATAATATATATATATATATATATATATATATATATATATATATATATATATATATATATATATATATATATGTTATTATTATAAATTATTTTCTTCTGTAAAATAGCAGAATATGTTATGTTTAAGTTGTGTTCCAGTGACTGTGCTAAAAAACATCACACAACAACAAATACACAATAATAATTAAAATCAATTACAAGTTTAAAATGTAAACACAGATTCTGTATTTATTTATACTCTCATGGTGCAAACAGTGGCAAAAATAGTGCAAACAGCAAAAGTAACAATCACCAACCACGTCTTCAGTTGTGTTTCAAAATTACAACAGAGTACAACTGCAAATAAATCCTGATAAAGCGCACAAGTTCTCTTTTGTGTCTGACGGTTGAATGTTTAAATTGGCAAGGTTTAAATGAGATTAATTTAAACACAGATAGCAACGTGAGATGTTCAGGTCTCACCAGGTCTCAGGTCAACACCCGGGTGATGACGGCGTAAATGACTGTTCATAGAGCATACGGCTCTTGCATTGAACATTTGTTTACAGTGATTACGGTAGTTTGCTCCGCATCTGATTTTCTATAACCAAACCAGTTCCAAATTGTGGAGGTAGCTCCTCGCTTAACAACAATCTCCTCCTCAGCCTCACGTCCGCCTTCCGCCATGCTTGTTTTCACTCCGCACGTGAACAGTGAATCGGTTGCGCATGAAACTACGTCATCAACTAGACTTATCGTTATTATCGCGAGGAGACAAATTTTTATCGTGAGCAGAATTTTCAACGGTATATCGCAAACGATAAGATATCACAAACAGTTCATGCTATCCGTAGTTGTCACGGGGGTGGCAAGGATGAGGAAAGGTGAGGATCTTTTAGCAAGCAGTCTTTATTCCAGGAACATACAAATACAAAGATAATCCAAAACAAGAAGCCAATAGTAATAATCCAAACAGTGAAGACACAGGAGATGCAACAGCTTTACAACAAGTACCGTATTGTTCCGAATACAAGATGACCCTGATTGACCCCGGACGACCCCCCTTTTTCAGGATGTACCTTTTGGGAAAAAGGCTTTTTGAAGACCAAATCTTGTATTTTATAAAGAAAATGCTTTTATTTGAAAATAATTGTCATATTGCATATTTTTCTTTTTTTAATTTTTATATTGAATGTATGGTAAATACTTGTATAATGTACCAACGCATTTAAAAAATACATTTAAAAATAAACACTTTTTGTCATAATATAAAAATAACCTGTAGCCCATCTGAATTATATAACAATTAGGCTATCCATCCCATAGTGAAAACCATGTAGCCTACCAAAATTTTATTAACAGTAGAAGTGAAATTGAAAATCTGGGTACCATCTTTTTAAAGTCACGTATGGGGGAAGTTTGGTCCCATCAGCGAGGCCCGCAAACATGACTGTCTTAGACAGTAAGCTTTTCTTTTCTTTTTGTGTTTGCGATAATCTAACATTACACTCTGACACACCATATTTCTTAGCACACTCGTTTTACGCGTATTTGGTGGCACCTTTTGTTGCGGGTGTATTATTGACGTGTAAAAGTCTAGACCCTGAATATAAGACGAACCCGTTTTTCAGATGTATTTCTAAGAAAACTACTCATATTCAGAACAATACAGTATAAAGACAACGACTGACAAACACTGACTAAAACATAGGGGTATATACAGTATATATATACAGGAATACAAGAGGCTAATGAGGAACAAGTGTGTGTGATGAGTGACTATGGAAACTAACAAGATGGCAATTGAAACAAAGGAAACAGGAACTACACAGAAAATGAAACCAGAAACATCAAGGCAACAGAATAACAAAATAAGAGTCCTTGAACATAGACACAGAGGAATTGTGACAGTAGTGGGTTAAGATAGCTATTTTGTTGACTATTATTTAATATTTCACTTTTACAGATTAATTCTCTGCCATAGTTTTTCCCAAAGGAATTGTTTTACAGAAGTTTTTAATAATTATATTTAAAATTAATTTTGCCTTATACATATTTTCTTTAATAAAAGCAAATTTAGAAATGGCTTGTAATTATGATTTTATACATTATTGGTAAGACTTGAATGTTTAAATTTAGAACTTAACATGAATTAAACTCTTCAAGTCATTACTTGACTGTTTGACTTTTTCTTATGATTTTACAGTTTGACAGCTGACTCTGAAAATATCATGATTTAGGCTTGACTCTTGCAAAACAATAACTTAGAGCAAAATCTGAATGCAAAAATTATGTTTCTTTGTCAAATTGCTGAGGGATTACAATATGTAAAAATGCAATTATAATATTTTTCATTTTTCTTGGGTGCATGGGAACATTTGAATTGGGCTTTTTAAAATCCTAGGTAAGACCTTAAATAAATTAGCTTTTAAAATGAACCAGAAAGACTCAGGATCATGTGATTATAAACAGAAAAAAAATTATATTGAAATATTCTTATGAAAGATTTTTTCTAAAGTGTTTCAGTTTATTTTCATTTAGAACAATCATCACCTAATGAATAGATTGGAATGATATTGTTTACAATAGCCAAAGAGAACTGATCTCTTTATGATGTTTTATAATGGTAAAAAAAAAAAAACTGCAGTCCCTGCGTCCATTCCTTCAAATGTTAAATCTCTCATTTACTCTGTATCTCTCTCCACTAGCTTCCTGTGGTCAGACACAACTTTAGTTTGAAAACCGAGCTCCTCCTTCCTTTCACTGTAGACCAGAGCAATGACCTGCTGTTTTTACACTGGAACAGAGAAGCTTTTGGCTCACACATTGACCTATTTTTGCACACAGTAAGGTACTGTGAAAAGCAAAAGGCAGAAAGGACATCCCACAGTCGCAGGATTAGTAGTAATGATTAGTAGTGTCTTCTCATAATTCTTGGGAACTTGTTTATCAAAAGGTTAGATAAGATATAGATGTTTGTTTATATTCACATCAAAGTAAAGGGACACTTTAAGTTAGTTCCTATTTTTGGGTAATTAATAGGTGATAAAGTAAATCATTTTGCCCTCTACACCGTGTGTACATTTCTGGAACATGTGAAAAACAAGAACACAACAACATGTCTGTGTGAATGGCCTTGGACTCTACATATCATATAATTAATTTGATTAAAATTACTAATTAAATGACAGCCCTAGTGATTATGGATTCAAACTGACCCCTACAGTTTATTTAAAGGCTTTGTATTTTTCAGATCTTTATTAACATGATGGGATAGACCTGCTGTAATGTTAATTTCAGGATTACAACATAATGAACCATTTCCAGTGCAGAGTTACTCAATCCTGCTGTAGGAATAGAGGTTACGATATTACAACTGAATGAAATTTGCATACAAGAAAAAGAAGGGAGTTCAGGTGATCTGGAATTACTCCCAGAAATCTTTTGTGCATTGACTGTTGACAACCCATATATAAAGGTTTTTTTTTTTTTTTTTTTAAACACACTCTTACTCATTATGCATAAATGGGAGTTTATTGGACTTCTAGTTCTAGTGATACTACCTCTAGTCTGAGTGAAACTAGAAGCACTAAACTCTATTATGTGTCCTTGCTTGCCGTGTGCAGAACCTGCTGCAACTTGTCAGATGGCAAAAGTAACTAATGTCCAAAGTACGTTTCAATCATTGATGATTTCTTATCTTCCTAATCTTGTAAGAACACACCCAGAAAATCTTTAATTCACGCAATGCTGCATTCACTCATGCATAGCTAATCCTGTAAAAATCAGAAGTTTAGTAATATGTGCAACTGTTAACAAGCTTGGCTCTTTGTTGAAGCAGCTTCAAACCGGTTTCGGCACAGCGGTCTCAGTAGTGAATCCACACACCCAGTTAACACCGTCACTGCTAGTCTTTCTGCCACAGAATGTGTAGAATGTTCTCAAGGCCTGACACACCCGCTGTCAAAAACACTTTTTGTAAGTGCTCTCAAAACAGATGCTGACACTGCAAACACCTAAATGACTATCTCTTTTTATAGTACTTTTGCTGGATTGCTAAACATGTAATTTTTTATTAATGCATGGGACAGAGCAGAGACACTTGTAGGATGTTTACTCCAGTTGCTCTTCTGGTAGAGCATGGTGATACCAACACTAAGGTCACAAGTTTGAATCCCAGTAAATGTGCATACTTATGAAATGCGTAGCTTGAATGTGCTATAAATAACTTTGGAGAAAAGTATCCTTTAAATGTACCGATTTTTGTTGGTTATTGTTTTTTGAAAATCGTTGGGTTTGGTGTTTAATTTTTTTAAATTATTTATTTATTTATTTTTGCCCTCTGGGTCATCTAGTGTTATGCCAACAGAAGGTCATTCATTTAGTTTAATTTTTTTAATTATGAGAATGTGAAAATGTCTTTCACATGCACACTGGCTATAATTCATAATTAAAAAAGAAGTAAATAATTGAATAAAAATAAAATTATTATTATTATTATTATTTTATTTTATGTTTTTGCTTCTTCTTTTTTTAGAATTACTGAGACTTTAATGGGATTCTAATGATTTAGGCTTAGGAGTGGATTCCGCTAATATACATCTGTATGCCGATGATTCAGTTATTTATGCAGCAGCATCTTCTTTAAATAAAGCTCTACGAACTTACAAAATGTGTTTAATGTTTTTATACAAACAGTCATGGTACTAGATCATGCTTTAGAAACATGCTTTTTCCTTTTATGCCCCTTGGTCATGGAATGACCTGCAAAACGTACTTAAACTGGTGTTTCAGCCATCTTTGAATACTTTTAAATATATTTTGCAGTCTGTTTTAAGAGTCTTTTCTTGGCCCTATTTTTATCAACTGTTTTGTGCTGCCGTTTTGACCAGGTCTCCCTGGAAGAAGAGATTGTGATATCTCAGTGGGATCTTCCAGGTAAAATAAGGGATAAATAAAAATATAATATTGAGAATCACTATTTATTCTCTTATAATATATTTTCTTATTTTATATAATTTCTTATTTTGTGTCTTTTAATTTTGAGGTGAAGTCTGACCTGGGCTTGTTTTTGGTGAGATTCACCCATTCACTCCTAACATTTTTAGTTAAATTTAAGAGAATTTTCTCTTAAAGTAGAAAACCAATGAATTATGAGGACCAGAATCATGATTAGAGAAATTAAATCAGTCATCTTGGTAAATGAATTATAGTTATGTCAAGATTAAAATTTAAACCTAAAGATATAATTCTGGATGAAACCAGACCCTGAGTGAATCCTTGTGTGATTCTCTGTCACAGATCAGTGGAATCTGGCCCAACCACTCCGACACACCTTGAGTTCTGGAAGTTACTGGAGAACTGACAAAACTGCTGATCTGTGCCTTGCATTCTATGTCGTGCCATCAGTCATTTTGAAACACTACACACACATTGCTAAAGCTTTTAGAATGCAAAAATATCAAGCAATTTGAAACACTTAACTAGGGATGAAAATGCTATTAATTGTGGATGCACCAAAATAGAAAATTCAGCCAACAATTATTTTAAAAACTAGCTTTCCTTTCACAGCATTATCTATGATTGTAAAATATCATGTTTTGAGGTCTGTTTTCTCTTTTACATTGTTAAAATTTCAAAACAGTTATAAATAGAAAAATAAAATACTGTGTAAATAGAAAAGCCCTAATTTTGTGTGTGTGTATATATTTTATATGTATATATATATAAAAAATATATACACACACAGTATATATGATATATTTATTTATTTAGTTGCAAAATGTAACTATATTATTGCTAGTTTATCCGCACACATACAGTATACTTGATACTCACTCGCATATACAATATATACTATACAGCAAATGTCAACTACTTATTTGCTTGTGTCGTCACAAAATGTAAACTATTATTGACCAGCTTTAATCTTCTAAATGCGACTATAAGGTATTAAGATATTATAAACATTAACATCATGATTTTCTGTAAAGCTGCTTTGGAACGATGTGTGTTGTCAAAAGTGCTATACAAATAAATTTGACTTGATTTTTGAAAAATCAGAGCAGTGCCAATCATTTAAAAAAATGTTAAGATTGGCTGATAGCATATTGTGTATCTCCACTACTACTAATGCTTTCTAGCAGACGACTATGCACAGAATGCAAAATTTGCATAGATACTTACCCATCAACAGCTTCAGTAGCTGCATGTGCCAATTTTTTTTCCGCTGCCCTGGAGGCTGTTACGTTAGGGTGGTGTAAACAACACACGACGAGGAAGAGTACGTTTAGAAAGTCTTTACTTGAATATCCACAAGGAGAAACACCGAATCCAGGGCAGAATACACACCAAGACATTAACGACATTAACGAGACCCGACAAAGACACACTGACAGAACAGAACTGATATACACACACACACACACACTGATGAACTCAAATGATGAACAGCTGAGGTGATGATTAATGTCCATGGAAACAGATAGTGGCGGGAACTAGGAACAAAGGAACACGTGACAAAGGAAAACAAGCAAACTGACAGTTCATAAAGTGTGTGGTTGTGACATATCGCCCCCTCCCGGAAAGGCGCGTCCTCGCGCCGTGGAGAGAAGGAGACGATGGAGAGATGCCGATGAAGATGTAGGAGGTGGTTCAGGAGGAGGACGGCCTACCAGGAGGAGGCAGGAAACAAAAGTCCAGGGTGGAGAGGATGGTGGAGTGATCCAGGGTGGAGCCTTGAGCAGGGGCAGATATCGTGAGCTGACCCAGGCCACAGCTGAGACAGTGTCCCATGGCAGCGGCACAGGAGGGAGGAGCCATAGAGCGAAGATCATAGGGGCCGCCATGGGGACGACCGGAGGCGACGGCGACACCGATGATGAAGCCCACCGTGAAGCCAGAGAGCCGATGTAGTGGAGGGACGTAGCCGTAGTGACGACCCCCCGAGGTGGTGGTAGAGACTCGGAGGGCTGAAGGCGAGCAGGAGCGACCGAGGGCGGAGGTGGAGCCTGAGGGAGGGAGGAGTTGGCCGAAGACGAAGGGGTGGAGGGCCGGAGTGTAGCGACCGACCCGTAAGTCCGTGGCGTAGGCGTAGCGATGCCCGACCCAGGTGGAGCCGACGTACTGAGGGAGTCCTGCGAGGCTGAGAGTCCGACAGTCTCTGCCGGCATCGAGGGAGGAAGGAGCGTAGGCGCAGGAGTTGGGACGTCAGGTCGAGGAGGACTGGAGTGTGCAGAGGCAGAGGGCGGAGCCAAGGGCTTCTCGCAGCCGTGACGAGATGACTCCCAGAGGGCCCGAGGTGTAGCCTCACCACTGAGAGGAGGCTCTGAGGGACAGATGGGAGGCATAGATGATGGGATGACAGGATTAGCTGGGGACTGGGACAAAAACTGAGGAGCAAAGGAAAGTCCAAAACAAAAACAGAATCCAAGGTGTGCTGGAGAGGTAGTGGATGAGGGAGGTTGGGAGGGAACACAGGGCTGGACGGAACCAGCGGGGAGACGGACAGTTCAGGGCTGGACGGAACCAGCGGGGAGACGGAAACAAAGACAGACTCAGGAGATAACAGAGGGGTAGACAAAACAACCTCTCCAACATCAAAAAAAATTCTCTCCAGTGCGGTGGCCGAACACTCACTCTCAGTGGTGGGGGGTTGGGCGGGGCTTCCTTCCATCCCGTTGAACTCCACTAAGACTCCCTCAGCGATGGTAGTAACAGCCGGCTCACACACCTGGTCAGGCACGTGTTGCTCAGGCTCCATGGTGACGTTCGACTCGGTCGCTCTTGTGTGCGCTGGTGTATACGTCGCGGCGGAGTGGCTCTCATTGCCTGCGGTGGCTGGGCACTGGGTAGCTAGTGGGGCTCGTGTCGTCGATGATGGTAACAGTGAGATGTGAATTACAGGACACCAGTACCCACTCGACGTAATCCAGGAAGCTCCCTCGAGGCCTTTCTCCAGACAGCAGAGCTTTGGTGGCGGTGTTAAGGCCGGCATATAGAAAGTTGCAACGGCTGCTGTCCGGGAAAGTGGTGAATGGCACAAGGCGGATGAAATCTTCTAGATGTGCCTCGAAGGAGCGGTCCTTCTGCTCAAGGCAAATACACGGAACAAACAAAACACTGAGGGAAAAACACGTCGCAACTGTTTCGGTCGGGTCTTCTGTTACGTTAGGGTGGTGTAAACAACACACGACGAGGAAGAGTACGTTTAGAAAGTCTTTACTTGAATATCCACAAGGAGAAACACCGAATCCAGGGCAGAATACACACCAAGACATTAACGACATTAACGAGACCCGACAAAGACACACTGACAGAACAGAACTGATATACACACACACTGATGAACTCAAATGATGAACAGCTGAGGTGATGATTAATGTCCATGGAAACAGATAGTGGCGGGAACTAGGAACAAAGGAACACGTGACAAAGGAAAACAAGCAAACTGACAGTTCATAAAGTGTGTGGTTGTGACAGAGGCCTTATACCTTTATGGTTCACTTGATTCCCAGCATGTAGTTTTATTTTCTGCATTTAAGAGTATTTTTTAGAGAGGTCACGTCATGAGTGTCTGATCTGGATCAATACACATGGGTGTGGTGTTTAACTTACTATTCATCGAGGTGTGGACTGACTGATTTCTTTCATATGTCGTTGTCTGTCATATGCATCACTCGCAATCTACTTTAAAAAATGTAACACACACTTGTAAAAGTTAATCCTCATTCCTAAGTATACACAGACTGAGTTTGCTGGCTTCTTCTAAAAAGTTTCCTCCATTTTGACAGTTATGTAAGAATCATGTTTTGCATGTGTCAAGGAAGAGCAGTGTTGATCCTGTAGCTGATTTGTTTAATATTAAACTTTGTAGTATAACATCTAATAAAATTCATGAAACTCAACTTAAGTTGTGCACTGCTACTCCAAGTATCCTCTCTTCACATCCTGTATGCTTTTATCCAGTCAGAGTTGGTGGAGAGTTCAAGCATTCGGGAGGAAGTCGTGGACTTAAGAGAAATAAAGAATGGCTTCTCAACTGAGATCAAGACCGACGTAATCGAGGTGGAACCGGTCGCCAAGCTGGACAACCGCTTCTTTGGTGAGCTTCTTGCAGAGGTTTACCGCAAGAACTCCGATATTCACACCTGCATCTCCGAGCATGTTGCGAAGATCCGAGGAAGGTAGAGCATGTGCTTCAGCATTTTAATGCTTTTCGCAAGCTTATTCATGAAATGCCATGCTTCTATTACAATAATGAGATATACTGTAGTTGTGTTTCATATACTGTAAATTGTTTCACATATTCTTTCTTAGTGAATTCCTCCCTGTGTGTCTTGAAGGAGAATTTAAATTGAAGATTTGCATGCAGATAACAGCCATTAACCCTGTCAACCACTATCTAGATGATTGAAGACTTGACACATAATGAGAAAAACCTATTACAGACCAAAAGGAAATCTCATCTATTTGCTTAATCTACAGTCACTTTCTCAAATGACTCGTTAGAGTGATCAAAAACCTGAAACCTCTACGCCTTGTCTAAAGCTGTCTATGAGCAATGCTCAATCCAGTGACTCATGGCTAGTTAAGAGGTTCTGTACTTTACATCTTAGAAATGATTGTGAGAACAGCAACACCTCTGGACGCCTCTGCTTTAAGGCTCTTTTTTTTCTTTCATTTTGACTCATTAATATTGTTCTCCGTCTCTGCAGGAAACACCTTCTGGACCCCACCATTGACTACAAGGTAGGGAGTGGCAGATTGTTCAGTTCCCGTGAAGTTGGCTAAAAGTTTTCCATGTTGCATACAGGATTTCAAGTTTCAATTATTGTTAATTCAGGGGGGGTATCACACACAGTTTCTGCCAATCTCATGTTAATCTTGAGTACCTATAGAGTAGTAGTGCATCCTTCATATCTCCAAAATGTCTTTAGTTTTATCATATTTATAAAAGATACATACGCTGTACCAAGCCTTTCCGAAAACAGCCGAGCACCTGGAGGCGTGCCATGTGAGTGGAGCTAAAGAGTGACAAGCACGCGCAGCTTTTGCGTAGCGATCATCTCCAAGCTATCAATGGTCAGCTAAGCAAATGTATTTAAACACACACAATACACCATCGCATTATCCCTGGATAACTTTTGAATAACTATGAATATAGCGTATAGTGAATGATGAATAATGAATTTATGAATTCACTACATTCGTGTTGTTTACATAATATCCACTTAGGCGCCTATTGCCAACAAAACAGACGTTTGAAGCAGTTTTACTCACCACCTGCGGTTCCAACTAATGACTGGGATCATTACCGCTGTGACCGCTCCATCTTTCAGTTTCAAACGATCTGTAAATCCAGCATAGAACTGGGCCTTGTTTATGAAACCATAAGCACCGATTCTGAGGGCTCGAGCAGCCACGGAAAAACACAAGATATTCTCCATTCAATTTAACCAATAAAAAAGTGATTGCAACTATCAGTTTCTATGGTTATTTTAATAACAAATATCGAGAGCGCATCAATGTAGTACGTGAGCACAAAACTCTCAGCTCCACTTAATGCTGGGTTCTTTGGGAAGAAAGGTTATCTTTCCCTCACAACCAAAAACACACTTCTTTGGTGACATTGTAGATTTCGTTAAGTCCTGTGACCTGTGCAGCGCTGCCGTCGACTTCCGTAAAGCGGAACGCGAATTAATGGGCATGCTCTTGCTCGCTTGCTCTGGTCGATGTGTGTGCGTGTGCTCTTCTGGGAGAAGTGCCCGTACAAGGAATTCCGACCTTTATGACGTCACACAGCCCCATACTTGAAAAAAAGACAGCAAAGTTTATGAGGATTTGGAAGAGTATTTTTGGCACAGAAATGCTCCGTCATATGTCCAACTCGTGTTTTGAAACTTTGGCCATGTTTAGCATGAGAATCCAACTCTTTTAACAGTGTAAATAAGTCAGAATACATGAAATAGCATTATACCCCCCTTTAATTCAAAACCCTTTTTTTCATTGATATTCATTTGTTCAAAAGTCAATTTAAAGTGCAGTTTATGCACACAGTGACTTGATTACACCTATTCTTCTATTATGAGAATGTTTTTATATATATATATATATATATATATATTTTCACTGGAGCATTAATTAAAAAGTATCAGTGTATCTGTCCTGATATCATTATTGTCCCCTAAGGGACAAGGGCTACAATCAATATGCATAAAATATAAAATGTCATATAAGGCAACTTCCTAAAAACATAATATAATAAATATTATGTTTTTGGGAAGTTGCATTATATCACATTTTATATTTTTACATATTTTATGCATATTGATTGTAATAATGATTAATAATTAATGATATTTCAAAAAAAAAAAAAAGATTTTAAAAAATGTTGTTGCAGCTTTGTCGAAGAATATATACGATGAAATTGTTGAACACGTGTTTGTCTGTATGTGTGTTTGCAGGTGGAAAAAGAAGAAATAGAGAGTCTTATTCCTAAAGGAGTGTCCGAACTGACTAAGCAACAGATCCGCTACCTGCTGCAGGTGATCTCACATTATGAACATCTGCCCTGCCCTCTCCCACTCAGCCCCACCTACCTCTCAGTACACTCCACCCTCAGACACCTCTCCTGACAGCAGCAGATTATTAGTTCATAAACCTGTCCCAGGAACACATGTTCCTCCAGGCACAACGGAGCCTTACAGTCATTCTGGGAGTACGATAAAAACAGATATTCGCTTCAACTTAACATCAACTTTAGATATTCGGTCAACTTTATTGAGCAGGTTAGATTAGATTAAGTTCTGTCATTTTTTTTCTGTTTTTTGAACAACCCCTAAATTCAGGGGGCAAGTACTGGCAGGAAATGTAGGTGGGGGGGGAGTGAATGAACAGCGCACACTTCCACTCTCATCACTCACAACTGAGGTGCCCTTGAGCAAGGCACCTAACCCCCAATCGCTCCTTGGGCACTGCAGCAAAAATGCTGCCCACTGCTGTTCAGAGTGTGTGTGTGTGTGTGTGTGTGTGTGTTCAATACTCACTGCTGTGTGTGTGCACCTGGATGGGTGAAAATCCAGAGCGCAAATTCTGAGTATGGGAAACCATACTTGGGTACACGTCGTCTTGTCGCTGTCACTTTTCTTTCTCCAAAAAAAAAGTTAATATATTGTGTGATTATTTTACTTTTTTTTAATTCATCAGCATATAAAGTAAATTATTTATTTAAGATATTTTAATTAACAAGCCCAAATATTTTAAAATAATATAATTAATGTAATAAAATAAATATATATATAAATATATAAATATAATATAATATAAATACATATATAAATACATATGAAGCTCTTTTGTTGCCAGTAGTTTCAGACAAAGTAACTGTCTTTCTCTCATCTAGACTCGTGTGACGGCTGATAAGACCATGCGTCTGTTGATGGCCACGTTCAGCAGTCTGCGAGAGGAGCTAGTGCATATGCAGGAGGATCTAAGGGTGAGTGTGATTATTCTACCTCTAAACCAGCCAACAGCCTCCTGTCCTGCAGAAACAGTCCCCAGTTTCCACTGTAGATATGATGATGAAACAAATCAGGTTTTGCCCTGTGGGTGTACGCTTGTTTTACAACCCAGCTTTCAGCTGACCTTGTGATTTTCAAGGTGTGATGCGTGTATAAACAGATTCAAAGGCATGATGTAACAGCTGCACAACAGCCCCCATCCCTTCAACATTATGTTAGCATTATTTTGTTACGGGTAAAACTATTTTATAAAAGTATTTTAAACAAAATGTTTACAGTTCTTCGATTGTACATAAGAAAAAGTTGACATACAGTACTGTGCAAAAGTCTTAGGCACGTCAGTATTTTCACCCTCCAAAAAAGGTTTTAAGCCAGTTATTTATATCTTTTGCTGTAGTGTGTCAGTAGGAAATATCAGTTCACATTTCCAAACATTCATTTTGCCATTAATTTTAATAATCCAGTGAGATTTTTCAGACAACAGCTGGTGCTCCACACGGAGATCTGATCTCACCATCATCGAATCCGTCTGTGATTATATGAAGAAACAGATGAAACTGAGACAAACTAAATCCTGAAGAACTGTGGCCGTGTCTCCAAGACGCTTGAAGAAACCTTCCTGCAAAGCTACCTGAAAAATGATGCCCAAGTGTACCTGGACAAAAGCTTTTTTAAATGCAAAGGGTGGTCACACCAAATATTGGTTTTATTTAGTTAATAGAAGTTAATTGATAAATAAAATCTAATTATGACAGTATTTTTGAAAGCATCCTCACTTTACAGCATTTTTACACAACTGCTTAAAACTCCTCACAGTACTGTGACTTTGCAGGTCGGTTTCTTCAAGCGTCTTGGAGACATGGCCACAGTTCTTCTGGATTTAGTTTGTCTCAGTTTAATTTGTTTCTTCACGTAATCACAAACGGATTCGATGATGGTGAGATCACATCTCCGTGTGGAGCACCGGCTGTTGTCAGACTCCTTGTGTATTCAGAAAACTCAGTGGATTATTACAATTAATGGAAAATGAATGTTTGGAAATGTAAACTGATATTTCCTACTGATACACTACAACAAAAGATATAAATAACTGGCTTAAAACCATTTTTTGGGGGGTGAAAATATTGTCTTTTGCACAGTAGTGTATGTCAAATGCATCCTGCTCCTGCAAGTACAAATTCAGATTGTTGTGATACAGTATACCAAAAGAATATCACAGAAAGCCAACCTGCTTTGTTGGTTTAGCAAGGGGTAATTTCCTGTTTGAGTGAACAAAGCTTCTGCTCAGTTAAACATAAACCATTACAGGCTCACCACAAATACATGAGGCATCTTTTCAATTGGTAAGCCAACATGGAGCAGCCAATAGCTACTGAAAACAGAAACTACGTCAGTGTCTGTTTGAAATGTTTCACTATTTTCACATTATCCACTCACCTAAATAATCAATAAAAGTTAATTACTTATGATTAAGCTTTCTGTGCAGTCTCATTTGAAGCTAGAAGTATTGTGAACTTGATTGAAAATTACGGAAGTACACTGAACGCACTGTGCATGTATGCATGCTTATGGGTGTGTGTGTGTGACATCTGACTGGTCTTGATTGGTCAGCTGTAGCAGTCTAATGTTATATTTTATGTTACAACTAGGGCTGCATGATTTGGGGGAAAATCAAATCAATTATTGTACTCAATAATTAACATATTTAATAATAATAATAATAATTTGTTATTTATTATTATCATTACTATTAATATTTCACCTTAAACCACTGTATAAACCATTTGTTTTTTATTTTATCTCATTTCAAGTTTGGGAAGATGAATGGCACATGTTGTCTTCCCAAATGCATGTTATAAGTGACCCAAACTCAGAACACATGCAGAGATGATTTCAGGTGGAGAGGCATTTACTGTGAACAGAGTCGCTCTGAAACACCGAAAACACCAGATCATGAGCTGCTCGCTTGTAAAAGAACACAGTGCAGCGCTTTACTCTGAAACATGCAATAAATTGCACAATTTCTTGCAATTTGATAATCACACACACTAGTGCTGGGTACACACCACTAGATAATCGGGCTGATTTTGGGCTGATTTCTCCCCTTCTGACAATCCTAGGTAATGTCCCAATTATCTTGATGGTTCTACAGATTATTTTATCAGATTTTCCTGTGGTGTGAGGTGTGCTAAGAGTGACTGAATCTGCTTGGAAGAACGTTGGAGCCACCCCGATCGTGAATCATAAATATTCAACATGTTGAATATTTACGATCAGAAATCCTGATGTGTAGGGGAAACCCCGAGGACAAACGCGTGCACGCTCTGGAGATTATCACGTGAAACGAAACAATATCCAATCAGAAAGCGAGCTGACAGAAGACGGAAGCATAACAAACACAGTCATGGCACAGCACAAAGTAAAGACCATGTTCCCACCATCTCCACGACTTCAGCCAAACCCTTTTCTTTTTTTTTCTGTCGAAATCATTCCAAACACTATCATAGTAATTTCTTCCGCCATGTTTATTCTGTTTGTGGTCTCCAACATTTTGAAAATCTTTTAGTGTGTACCCAGCATTAGCCATATCGCAATATCAGTTTAATTTGATAATTTGTGCAGCCCAAGTTAGTGACCACTAAACTATATATTTGATAATTGTCCTCATTTTTAATATAAAATGTAAGCACTTAAATCAGTATTTTATTTGATAATTAGCTCTAAAAGGTGTGATAATGTACAGATTGTCATTATTGCAAAAAATGTATTAATTAATTTATAATTTATCAGACAGGGTGATAAGAGTCAATGTTTTGTAGTTTGTTGAGGGTTTTTGAAAATATCAGCCTGTCCATGTAAGCATATATTTTGACTAGCTTCTACAGTATTTCTCCCTTTTACAAATCTAAGCCTATTGTTTTACTACCCTAACCATGCACAATTATATGGTTAGTTGCATCTGGACTTACTGTGTGTATTTGCAGCGTCTGGAGAGTGAGAAGGAGGAGCTGGAGAGAGATCTGAGCTTTAAGGCAGATCAGGCACTGCAGTATGACAGACTACTGGAGACCGTACGTGAGCACAACAGACAACTGCAGGTACCACTTCACTTCATCATCCTTCATCACTCCTGCCAACAATGCCAAACACCAATAACACTGGCATTATATGATAATTGAAGACAGTTAATGGATTGAGTGGTCATTTTAAAGGGTCATGACGTGAGAAATCAAATTTGCCTTGATTTTTTATATATGATGCTTTGAGCGCTGTTAAACGGATTCGTAAACACCTCTGATTGGCCATTGTGTTCACGGCTCATCGGATATGTCTGTGATTGGCTTCAATGATCAATGCTTCAAAAACTTTGTAAATAGTCATAATTGACACTCTTCACCGAGTGCTTACACAGATACACACAGGAACGTTTGAAAGCAATGCTCCTGCTTTCAAAACGCATCATCGCACCATAGGCCTCGCCCACTGGCATTCAGTCGCTTAACGCCTGACATTTGCCTACACTGGGTGTGATTGTTACGTCTCATCAAAATCGAGTGTTACGTCGCATTATAATCACTGACGCTGTCTACACTGGATACAGTATACAGTAAACAGTGGCCGTTTACTGACAAGCCTTAAAGGAGCCGCCCCTTAAAAACGGATCATTTCAGACAGAGGGTTAGAATGAATGTTTAAAAATAATCGTTTTCCACACAATTTGTTTTTTTTTGTTTTTTTTTTGTGCAAAAAAAACTTGTCATGACCCCTTTTAATGATGATAATTAACAACCCGTGCATGTTGTTAGATATCCATCTCAGAACTTCATATCCTTTTTTTTCCTCTCAGGCGGCTGTAAAGGAAAGTAACAATGCTCAACGTACTCTAGAAAGTCAGCTACTGACCTTCCAGAGCAAAGACCCCAGCAAAGACTTCCGCATCAAAGAACTGGAGGGCAGCAAGAGAGCCCTGGAGCAGGAGAATGAGCTACTCAGGAAGAAGGTGGGCAAACCTTGGGGTCTTCATCAAAATTCAATGTAATCTGTATTCCAATTACACATGTTCAATAAATGACCAAAATCAATCAGCTTTGCTAATGCAAATTTTTTACTATAATATTGAATTATACCCACTTACAGCGTACTAAATTAAACAAAAATGCTGTTTTTGTAACATTTTAATATATATATTTTATTATTATTTAAATATAATTTAAATAATAGAATAAGGTATCTTGAATATTATATAATCATATTTAAATCAATATGTATAATAATATTACAAACACCAGCTGTGAACGTGCAACTTTAACTAAGCCTAGTCAAAAACCTTTATTATACACATAACACGACTCACAAGAACAGTTCATTTCCAGTCAGATATAAATGCAAAATGATGATGTTTTTTCAGTTTTCAGTAAAAGAACTGGCTTAGAGTCAAACGTTTGTGAAGCAAACTACACTGGTCACACTCCATGTTTGTGTGCAGTGAAGTGTGCCGTGAAGGCAGCACAAAAGAAACATGGTTCATGGACCTTTAAACTCATCACTCAATTCACACTGCAAACTCAAATCTCTGTATGATCTACTTTGTAGACTGTGGCTAGTCCAATCTAACTATAAATGTTATAATATTATGTTTCAGTATATACTGTTTATGTTTGTGTGCATTTATGGGTATCTCTTCTGCAGTTGGCAGGGCAGTGCAGTAGTTCCACTGTCCAAATCAAAACACAGGAGCTGTGTAGAGAGTACGAACAGATGCTGAATGATCTACGGGAAGAGAAGGACAAAGAACTCAAGAATCTGCGGGTAAATAAATAAACAAGTATATAAGGAAGAAACAAAAAATGCAAAGGAGCTGATGAATTTGTACTCAAATGTACAGGGTTCCTACCCTTCTTAAAAGTACTTAAATTTCAGACACATGGATTCAAGAACTGGAAAGTATGTGAAAACAAACATACAGTAGGTGCTTGTAAGTGCTTGAATTAAACTTGAACTAAATTGTGTTAGAGTAGTATGGCGCTATTACAAAAATTGGCCTTTATTCACTGCCAAAGCCAGAAAGAAACAGCACTATTGATTGGGGTGAAAGCAGGAAAAATCTGAAAAAAGCATTGTGAGTGCATGGATCACGCACAACAGCCCTGCATGATGAATGCATGAGAAGCATGGAGAAATTTAACTAGCTCAATATCAGGGAAATTCAGTAATGCTTGGCTCGGTATTGAGCTACATAAAATTGGTTAATCAAAGTTCCAACGAATAAGGCCTAATAAAGTAGTTTATAAGCACAGTAGTGTTTATACAGTAGTGCTTTGTTTACAGAGGTAACAGGGGTAACCGCTATGTTTCTGCTGTTCCATAAGTGGTGTCTACTTTCAGAGGCTGAATTTGTGATTTCATTCAGCGGGTCTGCCATTTTTGTTCAGACCAATATGAAGATCGAAATATCTTTTTAAACAGCTTACACACAGTGTTGTAAATTGGATTGACAAGAAGCTAATGTGCTTTTAAAAAATGTAGAATAATAAGTTATCTAGAATATTATATATATCATATTTTAAATTAATATGTATAATCATTCATAATTTCAAGATCTTGACCAGAATTGAAATGACACCACAACATTTATTTCCATCAAGAGATACATAATTTTTTGTTCAAGATCTTGTATTGACAATGCATAAGTCGAGCACTCTGTAAAGTCTACTCCAGCACATCCCAAAGACTTTCAATGAATTTAAGGTCTGGACTCAGAGGTGCCAATTCATGTGTGGAAATTCTTCATGCTCTCTCCCAACCATTCTTTCACAATTTGAACCTGATGAATCTTGGCTTTGTCATCCTGGAATATGGCCATGATACGTCTTCCTGAAGTTCCTACATGGTTTATTAAGAAATGAAAAGCTACACACTCCATCAATTAGGGTTAAAAGAACTGTTCCCAAACATCTAACATGCTAGACACATAATAATCAATTATAATGATCCGCAATAATAATCCAGTCACAGACTAAGTATTTGCTATATATTTAAATCCAAACAGTGAATTTTTTTTTTTTTTTGGCCCGGCAGTGTAATTAATTAGCCAAAATGTAGGCTGGGTATGGTTGACAAACAATTTAGGTCATTAATATACACTACTGTTCAAAAGTTTGGGGTCGAAAAAATTCTCTTATGCTCACCAAGGCTGCATTTATTTGATCAACACTGCAGTAAAAACTGTAATATTGAGAAATATTATTACAATTAAAAATTATTTTTTTCTGTTTTAATATATATTAAAATGTAATTTATTCCTGTGATTTAAAGCTGAATTTTCAGCATCATTACTCTTGATTATTATTATCATATTTGATAACAGAACTGCTTAATATTTTTGTACTGCTTAATATTTTTGTGGAAACCATGATACTTTTTTTTTTTTCAGAATACTTTGATAAATAAAAAGTTCGAAAGAACAACATTTATTTGAAACAGAAAGCTTTTAGAACATTAGAAATGTCTTTATTGTCAATTTTGATCAATTTAATGCCTCTCTGCTGAATAAAATTAATTTCTTTAAATGCATTTATAAAAAAAATCTTACTGACCCCAAACGTATGAATGTTAGTGTAGACTCTTTCAAATGCAGCCCATCTAGTCAGAACTATCTACTTTATGTGTATTTCTTCTTTTTTAGACTCAGCTTATAAAAATTCAGACCGAGCGCACCATAACACACACCACTGACAGCACCTTGGAACTGCGCATCACTGAGCTCCTGTCCAAAATGGAGCAACGTGAAAGCGTCATCAGACACCAGGAGGAGGTACGTCAACATACGCCCTCATACAGACATAAAATGGTCTGTCAGTGTTGTTTTTAACAAGCACACAATGCGTTTGTCGTCAGATCTACCATGTGATGTGACTGGGTGACATTTTCCCAGTTTCCTTGAGCTGAAATTTGACAGCTTGGAAACCTGCTGGAAAAACATAAAGCTCAATGAGTTGAGGAAGTCCCTATTTTTGGCCTTTTATGCATTTATTAGTAGATAGGACAGTGTAGACGAGATGGGAAACAACGGGGAGGAGAAAGGGGAACAGGACAGGGAAAGGCCCTTGAGCCGGGACGCAAACTCAGGTCGCCTGAGGCACATCTGCGCCATATGTCGGAGTGCTGCCCACAAGGCTATTGCTCCGACAGGTGGTCCATTTTTGTATCTTTTAATTTTCATCATGCTCTCTATGATTATATATTAATATGCTGTCTGTCATTCTAGAAATGTCTCAGCAGCAATTTTAAGGTAAACCTTACTTAACTCAGGATCAGCAGAATTACAGTTAATCTAGGTTTACTGTAAAAACTAAAACAAGGAAAAAATGTGTTAAATGTGACATTTTAAACTAGTAGATAAACCTTGATTTAATCCACGTTAAAGATTATTTCAGTCGTTTATTCTGTACGCATTTCTTTTTTGTTAAATATGTTTGTTGGAAAAATAGATATTTAGTGATATGAATTATTTCAGAAGACAGTATTGACATGTTCAAGGAAAACAACATCTGTTTCTAAACGAATCACTGAACGAGTACATGGTCCTCATTATAAGGAGCAGCAATTGACACCATAGTTGACATTCTTTCGTTTCTTCCATATCTGCGTTACCTCAGCCTCATTACCCCTGAGGAATGTGAATTCATAGTACAATCTGACTGACAGATACTTCTCCACTTTTCTACTGGAGTACTTCATTCTGACCTTTGACTTTGCACTCTCAGGAGATCAAGCGACTCAAACAGCAGAAGGCTGACAACTCTAGCAGTACAACGAGGACTGTTGTTACCAAGAGGTGTGTATATGTGTGTTATTGTTTTTTATTGCTTATAAATAGTATGAATACCATCTGAAAAGTAAATTGCTAAATTGCCATTCAGTCCTAATGGTCATTGTAAACTCTTTCTTATCATGGAACAGATACATGAACCAGTACCCTATACTGGGTCTGCTGAGTGACGATTACCAGTACACACCACCCATTAAAGAGGACAGGACTGTCGTCATTGAGAGAACAGGAGAGGTCACCACACGACTAATCTAGATTGTAAGACTTGAAATTGTTTGGAATGGGAGGCATTTCTCCAGGTTTAGTGTAGAAATGGCTTTTTACCATGGTCTCTTAAAAGGGGTCATGTAAATTATTAAATGTTCTATGATATTTTGAAGATGAAACAAAGCTTTTAGAAAAGAAGGGCATTTACATAGAGGTCTCAAAGGTACAGCAGCCAAAAAAAAAAAATTACTACAAATGTAAAAAAACTCATGTAAAGCTAAATTCTGAGTTTATTTGATAATTTATTATATTTAATATTACATACATACTAGAGTTAAAAAGTTTGGGTCAGTAAGTTTTTTTTTTTTTTTTTTTTTTTTTTAATTGATACTTTATTTGGAAAAAATGCATTAAATTGTTCAAAAATGACAGTTATCAAAATGTGGGGAAAAAACACTTTTCACTCTTTATTAAGCAGGACAACTATTTTCAACTAATAATAATACAGAATATTAGAATGATTTCTGAAGGATCATGTGACACTAAAGACTGGAGTAATGGCTGCTAAAAATGGAGACATTACAGAATAAAATATTAAAATATATACACACAGTGATGAGCCAAAACATTATGACAGCCTGCCTAGTATGCTGTTGGTCCTCCGTGCTGCAAAAAAACAGTGCCGACCCGCCGAGGCATGGGCTCTACAAACACCCTGAAGATGTCCTGTGGTATCTGTTACCAATACATTAGCAGCAGATCCTTCAAGTCCTGTAGGTTGTTTGGTGGAGCTGCTGTGGATCAAACTTGTTGGTCCAGCACATCCCACAGATGCTCAATTGGATTGAAATCTGGGGAATTTGGAGGCCAGGGAAACACCTTGAACTCTTCATCATGTTCCTCAAACCATTCCTGAACAATGTGTGCAGTGTGGCAGGGTGCATTATCCTGCTGAAAGAGGCCACTTCCACCAAGGAACACCATTGTCATGAAGGGGTGTACCTGGTCTTCAACAATGTTTAGGTAGGTGGCACGTGACAAATTTACGCCCACATGAATGGCCGGACCCAGGGTTTCCCAGAAGAACATTGCCCAGAGTATCACACACCCTCCACTGGCTTTTCATCATCACACAGTGCATCCTGGTGCCAGTGCATCACTTCCCCAGGTAAATGGCACACATGTACATGGCTGTCCACGTGATGTAAAAGAAAACAGGACTCATCAGACCACACAACCTTCTTCCACTTCCAGTTCCGACACTCACATTCACATTGTAGGTGCTTTCGACGGTGGACAGGGGCCACCATAAGCACTCTGATTGGTCTGCTGCCAATATCCATAACCATCAGTTTTGTTTGACTTGTGCCACAATATATCTTCTGTTGACTCGGACCAGACAGAATAGCCTTCATTGCTCTCTTGCATTGATGGCTGTTGGTAAATTCTCACCACTGTTGACCTGGAGCAATCCAAAAGCCTTGCCATTTCAGAGATACTCCAAACCAGTCACCTCGTCATAACATTTTGGCCCTTGTCAAAGTCACTCAGATCTTTATTCCTGCACATTTCCCCTCCTTCCAACATGTTGATTACGAGAACTGACTGTTTACTTACCATCTAATCTACCCAGATATTAATATGTGTCCTTGTAAAGAGATGATCAACGATATTTACTTCACCTGTGACTGGTCATAATGTTTTGGCTTGTCAGTGTATATGTCTGTGTGTGTGTATATATATATATATATATATATATATATATATATATATGAAATTTATTTTAAATTGCAATAATATTTCACAATATTAACTGTATTTTTATCAAATAAATGCAGTCTAGGTGAACATAACAGACGTCTTTCAAAAAACATAAAATTGTACCAACCTTAAACTTTTCAACAGTAGTAGGATATGTGTAAGTGGTATGAATACAATGTTTGCTTTAGTTGCACTAGAAGTTTCACATAATTTCCATCATTTCACACCTTGTCCAGAGCATTTATCTTAAGCATGTGTTTGTCTGAGAACAGAACACTGAAGTACACTGTTCAGAAGTTAATAATAGTTCGCTCCCTGGCGTAGAGGGCCAATGCTAAATTCTACTACTGGCATAAATGAATGATGTCATTGAACTCACTTTTTGCCAGTGACCTCATTATTTTATACACAATAGAAGATGAAAAACAAAAATGATGCAATAAAGCAGAATGCATATTTAATCACATTTCTGCTTAGACAAAGACTTGCCAGTAAGCACCACAAAGACCACAGAAAACAGATGTGCTGTGTTCTTGCACCAGTTATAATTTCTAAGATAAAAGGTTAACTGCAACATCTGCTATATGTTGCCGCATTTGAGCTTTATACAGCCTAGTGAATGTTTACATCAACACCAGCAGTGCCAGAAAATCTTAACAAAATGTGCTGAGTTGACAAATCTTGTAGTCATATTTTCAGAATGGATGAACCAATTTCTCAAAGTCTCATCACTGGGCGTACTTTCTGGGAAGGAAGCCAGCGTGTCTCTTATCCATTGAGTGTCCTACAAAGAATTTTGTTACTACAAAGAATGTCAGAGCGGTTTGCCAGAAACATTTTCTCACTCAGAAACTGTAGTATAACTATACTATCAAAACTACTACTATAAAACAAATCTTGAAATCTGAAAAACTGCTAAGCATTCTCAAGCTGTAATGAACACTGACAGGGAAATTCCCAGAATTAGATAAGATAGTTATCAGGTAGTTAGTGAATATAAAATATGTTTTCCCACTAAAATACAGCATGCAAAATTAGACTAAACTGTCTAAATGAATTTGTTCCTGTGTATTCTGTTATTATCAATCCTTAAACAACTGTTTCTTTCTGACAGGAATGAACAGGAAGAAGAAGATTTAGAGGCCTCTGCGTTTTCCCCGTCCAAATCTCATTCCCTCTCTCCCTGCATGCCGCCCTCTTCCCAGTGGCTCCTATAGGTGACGGTGGCGCTGACTTTTAGTGTTTAGGCTTTAGAATTGGATAATGCTGTATGAAATATGAACCAAGAAAAGCATTTAATGACACAAAATCTTCCAGAAACATCTTGTTTATTACGATATAGCATGACTACTGATATTTGTGTGTCATCTCTTCATATGATGCACCACAACCTCTTGTCAACACTACTGTAAGGATGTAAATATTTGGAGAGAAATGACTTGCAAGTATCATAAACCTTGACTGGAATGAAAGTTAAGCATTGTCAGTAATGTAAAAGGTGATTGCTGGTTTTCTTATTCATTTGGGTACATTAATTATGCTCATTTTATTCAGTTTTTTATTCTTATGTCACAGAGGTGATGCTCTATATAGAAAATAATGCATAAGGTAATAGTGGTCGACCAATACATGTTTTTCAATGGCCCACGCAGATATCTGGAGAGCAGGATGACCCACTAAATACAAAAAGTTTGGGGTCAGTAGCATTTTCTAATGTTTTTGAAAGAAGGCTCAACAAGGCTGCAAATTATATTTGATCAAACGACATTAAAAACATTGTGAAATATTACATTTTTAAAGGGCTGTTTTCTATTTGAATATATTTTAAATGTAATTTATTCCTGTGATGGCAAAGCTGTATTTTCAACATCATTACTCCAGTCTTCAGTGTCACATGATTCTTCATAAATCATTGTAATATGCTGATTTGCTGCTCATGAAACATTTATTACCAATGTTGAAAACAGTTGTGCTGCTTAATATCGTTGTGGAAACCGTGATACTTTTTTCAGGATTCTTTGGTTAATACAAAAGTCACTATTTTATTTGATATTTTTCTTGTAACAATGTAAAATGTTTTACTCTCTTTTGATCAATTTAATGCATCCTTGACCTTGCTGAATAAAAGTCTAAATAAAAATCTTACTGACCCCAAACTTTTGAATGGTAGTTTACATAGAAAACGTACACGAGAAACACAAAAATGTAAAAATAAATAAATTAAATAAAAGTAAAAAAAAAAATTTTTTTTTTTAATTATTTATCTGTTTACAAAGCTGTTGGATATTGTAACTAACACAAGGGGGCGCCAACACAGTTATCAACCGATGGCAGATATCTGTTTTTTTACAATCACTAGGACCCATTTCTCAATACTTGGGTGACTTTTTCAAAACTCTTCACACACTGATCACAACATCAGTCTATGGGGCTAAACTGTGGATCATTTATCATGGCTTTGGCACAAAACTATATCTTTCAAATTACATGAATTCTTTTCTCACACAATTACTGCCTAAACTCTGTGTACTTGGCCAATTTGCACATACTCTTTTCAAAACTGTTAAACTTAAGTCCAAACCTTAGCATAATACAAAATTGAATAAGACTGAAATCTGGTACATTTCTACAGTAATACCATATTGAAATATATTCCGGATCTAAAAAAAATCAAATACTATAACTATATATATATATATATATAAAAAAAACTTGAACAGCTACAAAGTGTTTTCTTTCAATTTTAATTATCATCTAAAGAAAACTTGGTAATAATTTTTACTGTAATCTAAACATGGATCATGTAATATACAGCAGTGAATTCTAAACAGCAGAGTGTCATTCTTGTTCTGTAAAGAAATTTTACAAAAGAAAACATTGTATAATGCTACATGGTATTGTTTTATGAGTGAAAAAGTGTTTGTTGGGTGAAAAACTTTGCAAGTGTTATGGAAGAATGAGTTGATTTGAGACATGTCACATGTATGAGGTGTTTTGGTAGGTTTAGCGCATTTTAAATGTGAAATCAACTGCTGTTGCCAAGTTGAAAGTTGGATAGGAGAACTGCGTGAAGAGTTTTTAAAAAACGTAAGTATTGAGTAATGTGTCCTAGTGATTGTAAAAAAAAACTAGCTCTGGCTGATACATCGGTAGACCACTTATATGTAATGTAAGCTGGTGATGGGTTTTTACTGCTTTGAAGTGGTTGATGTAAGCTGTCTAAATTCTCACAGCTATACTGTATGTAACTTTTTTTTTTTTTTTTTTTTAATCTGTCAAGTGGTCAATTTTAGCCTATGTAAACATTTGTTGTTTTAAATAAAGTTAATAAACATAAAAACTTCCATAAACATTTCTGTTTTTATAGTTTGAAACTGCTGGGATGTTTTTGTCTTGGTACACTGAATCTGTTTCTACAGAATCTGCCTGTGTTTTTACACATGAAAGGACAATTTTTGATGTGACTACAGAAATTCTCTTGAACTGTAAAGAAAATGATGTTTGGTGTTAAATGCATCTTTTTTTCATTTGAAATGTGACTTTTCAAATTAAACTTCACATGCATCTAAAGCATGTATCTCTTTTGGATGAAACTTGTAAATGTTTGTGCTTGAAATAAAGAATATTGTGACCTCTTGACATCTAAAGGTGTTTATTTCTCTTCTAAATTGAACCTGTAGTTTGTCCAGACAGAGTGTTCTGCTTTTTTTTTTTTTTTTAAATACTATTTGATTGTCATTTTGATTTATTATTAATTGCTTTGTTTTCTTTTATGTTATTACAGTAATGGTTTCAACATTTTTTTCTGTCTGTACCAGTTATTTTAGTGTCACTATATAGGCTACTATTATAATTTTTGTTAATATTTTGAATTAGATTACCTTTTTATATTTTCTGGTTTCACTTTAATTTTAGTTCAGGTTTTGGTAATTTTGTTGCGTGATTTTGTCATTTTTATTATTTTTTTAAATGTCTATTTTTTTTTTTAATTTATTAGTTTATTTTAGTAGGCTAATTAAAACGCCTTTCACACTTGAAATAGTTAACCCCTGGGTCATTCTAAACCCCGGTTAAACAGAATCCTGGCTTATCTTGCTTCACGCTTTACACTGCTCATAATTTACCCGGGGTCAACAATTAATCCTGGGTATTCATAAACTATCGTTTCACACTGTACATTCCTAAACCCTAGGTTAAAGTTCTTATTTGCGGAGTCAGTGTCATTGACTGGATGAACGCAGCATGTAACCTGTTTACATATAAACTCTAGCATTGCGCATCCTCTTATTGCTGAGTGTACTATGGAGTTGATATGGACATTTCGGAATACAAAGGTAAGAATGAAACGGCCTCATCTCCACTCATATTGTCACGTTTTCTGTCAGTATTTGACATGTTTCCTCTCAAAGGCTGAATTTACTGTTTACATGCGCAGTGTTTCCGTGACTGTCCGAAGCACGCAAATATGAGTAGCTAAGTGATTGGTTGTCTGTTTCTAAGCGACTAGCTGTAACATACTAACCCCTCATCGCTTCACACTGTACAAATTTGGCACCGTAATGCAGGATTAGCATAACCCCTCGCAAAAAGCGGTGCTAACCCCGCTTCTAAATTTCAAGTGTGAACGTTCCTTTACCCGGGGTTACTAGCTGAAATAAAATATATAGGTCTATATATTTAATTGAATTGAATTCTATTTAATTTTATATTATTTCATTTAAAGTTTATTTTGTTTTAAATAACGAAAATGTTTTATGGTTTTAGTTTTAGGTAACCATAAAATAACCCTGGTATGAATTGCGTAAAAATAAAGTCCAGAAATTACTAGTCCTTTTACCAGAGGGCGCTAAACAACAACTTTTCCTTTCTATCACAGGACAGCTATTACAGTAACGTGACGTCCCCTCCATCCACACATTGAGGTCATTATATCTGAAAGGGCTTGAATGCCATTTTGGTTCATTCATATCTTTGATAAAATGGAGAAATTAAAGTATTTCCCTCTTAAATGCTACCTATGATAATCCTAAAGTTAATTTCAGAATGCAAACAATGCTAATTACCTTGCATTTTTTTATTTAGGTTATTTTGGTGATGTGCATACTGAATACAAAAATGTAATTTGTTAAATGTACTGTCATCACCAGCTATATAATATCACATTTGAGTGCTTTGAAAGATTGTTTGCACCATGTGGCAACATTTGCAAAGATGAGATGCAGTAACTGATAATGACATAATCAGAGATAAAAATAGATCCTAAAGCCCACCATTAAATGTCCAGCCCAATGCCTGGTGTCCCACAGCACCTACAAAGATTTTAAGAACAGACATCACCCCAGACTAATGACATTTCCCCCTTCACTCGTTTTCTTTCTCTCTTTTTCTCTCCGGTTGATCCCACAGCCCTGCTGTGCTGTACAGTGCAGTGGGAGAGCAGGGCCAGTAATGCAAAGGCATTGATTATGGCTGATAATTCAGAGCTTTGATGTGGATAATGCAGCCCATCTCTTCCTGCACTGGCCGTTCACTCCCAGCCCCTGGGGCCACAGAGGATATTGGGTTTACAGACACTGCTCAGTCTCTCTCTCTCTCTTTCTCTCTCTCTACAGTATATCACTCAGTCCATCTCTCATGCACATTTTATGTGCTTCGGACTTTGGCAAATTACAGTATTTTATTAAACCGCTTTGCATTGATTTATAAAACTGAAATTTATTATCTAATAATCTGATGATTGGTGAGGAGTGAGGGCAATGAGAGTAAAGTGAGGACATCTTGGTGGGTCCTTACTTTCCAAGACCCATTTAAAGGCCTGTTTGAGGGTCAAGACTTGATTTTAGGGATAAGGTTATAATTAGGTTAAGGGTAGGTTTAGGTTAAGGGTTCGGGTTAGGCAATTAGTTGTGATTGGTAAGGTTAGGGTAAGGAGCTAGTGATTGCATTGTGTCAATGAATGTCCACACAAAGACAGATCTACAGTACAAGAATGAGTGTGTGTGTGTGTGTGTGTGTGTGTGTGCGTGCACGTTGTGATTTATGAGGATACAAATTTGTATAATGACACGGGTATTACACTGGTATTACGACGTATTAGGACATTTCATGAGTCCTCATATTTAAAATAGCTTTAAAAACATAGTAAATGTTTTATTAAAAATGTAAAAAATGCAGAATGTTTCCTGTGATGGGTAGGTTTAGGGGTAGGGTTGGTGTAGGGCAATAGAAAATACGGTTTGTACAGTATAAAAACCATTACGCCTATGGAATGTCCCCACAATTCACAAAAACAAACATGTGTGGGTGTGTGTGTGTGTGAGTGTGAATACCTGTGCTGCATCCTCTGAGGATGCTTGTGTGTGTGTCAGGATGTGTCTCTCTTGTGTAAATCATGTGTTCCATGATCTTTTTTCCTCTGTTTCTCCAGTGTGTCTCCACTGTATTTATTTAGTTGTGTCTGTTTGTGTCTGGAATCCTTTGCATGCTAGCTTTTTTTTCACTGACTGTTTTTCCCATTTCCTGTAGACACTGATTCATGTGAATAGACACAGACTCGTTTGACAAAAGAAAGGAACCAACTTATTTTTTGTTAACATTGAGCTGTGGTTGACTTAGACTTAATGAATGTTCAGTTAGTGCTGTTTTTGCATTGGCAAATGTCATGCAAAACATGTTTATTTTGTATTTTAGACATATCATCTCACAGGTCCTGTGGATTTAAAACACACTTTTAACACTAACAATAGTTTATTTAATTTGAAGACCTCTGTTATTTTTGGCATTTAACTGAATCAAGAATTGTCATATCCACCACTGTCAGGGTTATGTTTAATCTGTTTAAGATTGAGTTGGTTTTGCACTGTTTTCTGTTCCTGTTTCCTTTGTTCCTGCTTCTCGCTTTGTGTCTCATTTCTTTGATTAGTGTATTTAAGCCCTGTGTTTGGTTCAGTTCAGTTTCTGTTATTGTTGCTTTCTACGTGGATGTTCAGTTCTGTGTCCTGAGTACCCTGAGTTTTGTTAAAATAAATGTTGAAAACTGCTGTGATTAGATCCATTTTCAACTTTTTTTGCAACCGCCTGTAACAGAATAACGGACCTAATCAACATGGATCTAGCAGCAGTTAGAATACTCCTGCTCTTGCAGGGGAACCAGTCCTTGGAGGCACACACGCAAGCATTTCTGGACTAACAAAATCTACTGTAGTTCATTACAACGACGCCTGCCCGGAGACGAGGATCTTTATGGACTATGTGGTATGGGTCCTTTTCCACAATGGTTCCCTATTTACAATCTGCAGAAGCAGGGAGGAAATGAATGCTCCTGCCACCACCAACAGCCCAGAACCAGTGATACCTGTGCCCTCCGCAGATGATGAGCCCGAGCCTTCTGCGACAGAAGAACCTGAGTCGAAACCAGCACCCAAAATCACACAGGAGTCCGAGTCAACCACGTCTGACCAGGTGAGTGAGACTGAATCATCGCCCATGCATGAGGATATACTGGAGTATGAGAAATTGTTTTGAACCCCCTCAGCGGTCAAGGAAGGAGCACTTATGGACTTTGAGAGTGAGTCCATCCCGCACTACCTCCCACTCCCACCTCCTCTGCCTGTGTTGTCTAATTCTAATGAGAATTCCCTGCCTATTCTTCAATGGCCATTCATGGATTTTATGCCTGTATTGTGTGTTACTGTAAAGCCTGCCTACCTCTCCAGCCAGGGGGTGTCGACTCCGGTGCTCCACCTCAGATTCTGATGGACTTCAGTCAGTTCAGGCCATTTGGAGTGCAAGTCGTAAACCATTACCAGGTAGCATTGGTTATGGGGAACCTCGTGAATCTCACTGCAAATATCCAACTGAAGGTGCTGCCAGGGTCGAGAGGACCAGGGCCAGAGTGGCAGAGGAGGTGAGTGACCTGTCTTTCCACTCACATGGCACGCTAAGCAGCCTTTGACTAAGGGTTCGATCTCTCTATCTATTCCCAGCCACCACACCTGGTCTCTGCAGCACTGTTTAAGCTTCACTATGCCCAGGTGGCCCTCATGCACCACTGCTAACACAAGCGCATAAAGGGGCCCTGAGACCACAGTGCAAAGCCCACGAGCCACGCATTCCAGCAGGACAGCTTGTCTTTGATCAAGGAAAATGCAGCTAGTTCCCCTGATATATTTGATGGCCGTCCATCCTGGATGCAGGGATGGAGCAGGAAAAAAGGTCAGCTACCACACTGTCATGGCCTTGGGTAAACTGTAGACTATAATTATACTGGCGAAGACGGTTGTACCAGTGATGCAGTCTCAGTGGTTTGTGGCCTGTTCCTGATATCGCACAGCAATGTCACTAGGGCATGATGGTCTGTCCTCAGTGTGAAATGGTGGCCATAAAGGTACAGGTGCCATCTTTCACATGCCCAGATGCGTGCTACTGCTTCTCGCTCCCCCACTGAAAACCATTGCTCCATTGGATTAAGGGTACGCGAAGGCTATGGGCCTTTCAACGCCACTCCGTACCTGTGAAAGTACAGCTCTGATGGCTGTGGCGGACTCATTGCAGGTGACCAGAGTGTCACCGGAAGTGCTGAAATGTGCCAGCACTGGGGCACAATGTCAAGTTCCTACAGATTAGGTGTTAAGGGCACCTGCAGATAACCCTCTCTTAGGTCCAGCTTGGAGAACACTGTAAAACCATAGAATGCAGTTCAACTGACAACCATCATGAAGGGCCAGGGGAATGTGGCGTAGTGATTAAATAACAGGGGTGATGGTGGGATTCAGGAGAGGTTTGTGCCTAAATGTTGTGAGGCAGCCCAGCCTTTCAAACATTGCTGGCCACTGTTGCTGCCATGTTGTAGTCACGACCAGAATAACGAACCCCAAAGCAGTGAAAAGATCCAACCCCATCAAATTACGGGAAACATGGAATACAAAAAGGGCAGTGTTCTTTACCCATAACAAACAGTCATTTTAAGTGACCCCAGTCACTTAACCCAGTTTTTATTTTGGAGTTGCCATACCCACAAAGGGCAGTAGAGGGTGCAGCCAGGGGGAGCGAGTAAAAAAAAACCTCGCTGTAGGTGCTGGCATTCAGAAGAGATGGCGAAGTGATTTTTTTCCCCGCAATTGTGACATTTCTGTCTCCAGGCTGGGCAGTTATGAGCTCTGGTGTTATGGAAGTGAACTCCACAGTTACCACAGAACTACTGCTGGCATGGTCGCATGCGTTGTTGCTATGTGAGGTGGATTACGGAATCAGAAACATTGGCAGCCGCTTCCGCACCTATGCCAGGTGATCGCTCCACGAGCGGGGATGTGTCCATGTGTGCTAATTGGCTGAGTGTGGGCTTAGTTTTGTTTGTCAGTGTGGCTGCATATTCTGCTGCACTCTCTACTTGAAATGCAGTGGCTCTGTCAAGTGATAGTCAGCATTCAACAGCAGAACTCATTTTTTGTGTGTTCAATTAGCTGATTGCGAATCATTTCATCGCGCAGCGCACCAACTTCACAGGAGTTTGCCAGTCCTCTCAGATTACTCTCAGAGAAGCTGGTGGTGCCAGCGAAATATGAACAGCCACTGCAACATGCTCTGTGTTCATTCAACAGTGTCACAGCCTCATCACAAGTGGCATCGTTGTCAACATTGATCGCCAAGCACTCGCTGTCTTTCCGCACCTAGGCAGTGTTGCAGCAGTGCTTTTTTCTGGCTGGGCTCACTTCAGTGATATCAGGCTGCGACAAGATAGAGACAGGGATAGCTGCAGGGCAGAGTAATGGGCGTGCCGAAAGGAGGCGTGCTGAAAGACAGACAGCTTTCGCGACCAATGATAAAGACCTTTCTCCATGTCCCTACCTTTCGGAACGCCCCCAACCTTTTGTCACGTCCATTACTCCAACCTGCGGATACCCACATTTGGAGAGATAAGATTCAAAGAACTGCGGCCAGCGGGGCCATGGTATGGGAGGCTCGCCAGGGAGTGTGAGGAAAAGCGCCAGTGGGGGTAAAGAGCAATCAGCCATCCTCATCGCCAAAATGTAACATGCAAAGAAAACCAAGAGACAGAAAATTCTCCAACTCCGTGCTCTTATATTTACTTCCACTCTCATACTTTTCGAACAACAGAACCAGACTCAAACCAAACACTTTTTCCTAGACATGCCTATTGATGACCAAAAAAATCCACCTTATATTACACTACATATATATTTTATCATATTTAATAGAATATAAAATATAAAAAATATATTAAATATAAAAATAAAACAAAAACGAAAACTACCCCAAGGGGGAAAACAGAATACTCGACTTGACTTGACATACAGAGGGAACATTCAATGTACGACGACGATCTGGCATAGGACTGCAGGCACAATATCCAGGTTTCCATCCAAGGATTTTTTTTTTGCGAAAAATGGTTTATCGCTTCAAAATGTTTAGTGATATAGCTGATGGAAATGCCATTTGCCGATAAGATTTCTCAAATGTCGACAACCATTTTCCATTTATCTTTAGCGCATAAATTCTATGTCGATACTTGAAATGTCACAAAAGTTATTTTGGAAACCCTTTTTGTTGAGAAAAAAGGGCTTTAACACAAATAAATGTGGTGTCACATAACAGAATTAGCCTATACATGAAGCGTCCGTGTTCGTGGTGTTGCTCTCGTTACAGCAATGTAGTTTAAAGGTGCATCACAAGGATAGTGTCTTGAAAATCTCTGCAGCTCGAGAAAATAAGTGTCTGTCTGTCAAATTAAGGAAGACTATTGGAGTTTTCAACGCTAACAAAAAGAAAGATCAAATAAAATACAGAAATGCCTACTGTCATAAAATCATAATTCTGTTTCGATTTCATGATCAGAAACGGTTCTAGGCTACATGACAAATGAAAATCTCAAACATGACACTTGTAAATGAAATAATTTTATAAGTGAAATTTATTAATATAGAATTTTATCTCAAATAAATTAGGAAAATAAAGTGGTTGACTCCTAAAGAAAAATTTTAGAAATGTTATGTGACAATAAGCGTCAGTTTAGCTAATGCAGACGATTTAAAAAAATAAAAATAAAAATAAAATGTTTTTACACAAATAAAATGTTTTAGATCACCGCTGCATCTTTCTCTGAAAAAAAAAAAAAAAATCATCAGTGATTTGATGTTTTTGATCAGTTTGTTGTTACTGAACTCTAAAACCAGAACGAATAACTCTTTTGCTATGAATGCCTAAAAGTTTTTGCACACAGGACAACTGAGCTGCTGTGTCCAAACCTGCGCTTCTTCAAATAAAGGCAGTAAAGTCCTGTCAGACAAGCTGCTTCACTTCACTGTCGTCTTCTTATATTTCCTATTTAATAACATTATATGTGAAAATAAGCAGTAGGTTACTGGCAAATTTCAGTTGTCTCATTACTCTGTACATTTTATAAATATTTGGGCGTAAATGATAAGAATTTGCGATATATGCAAAATTATGTATGGAAACGGCTCAAGGGCAGATTTTGTTTGCGATATAGCAAAACTTACGGTGGCCGAGAGAGCTCAACGCACTGCAAATGAAGAAAACATATGCAAATAGAAAAAACACCAGCAAATAAAGAAAACATCTTCATCAGTTTGACAACACATGCGCTGCAAAAGTCCACAACACATGCAAACAGACAAACGCGCTGCAAAAGTCCACAACACATACAAATAGACAAACGCGTTGCAAATAGGCCTGCTCATAATGCACATACGATCAAAATGTTAACAAACAATAGTATAAACAAAATACTCACCTTTCAGGTGCACACCACGAGTAAACATTGAACAATCTCAGCGGTCCCAGACAGGTATGTCAATGGGTTCCCTATAACATTTCCGTTGTGGTCTGTGCCAGTCCCGGCGCCAGGACAAACGATTTGAGGGGTATTATTTTGCGTAAAAAATATTATTAATAAATTTTTAATAATAAATAATATATTTTTTTAATAATTTACTTGATTTTATGTCTCAAATCCCAGTCAATTATTCACTGCAGAAAGTGAAACTAAAAACAAAAGCGAAGAGAGCTCTACTTCAACATGTTCTGATAACACTATTTAACCTTAATTTATTTTCTTAATATTTCTCTTGTGGCCCATACGTATTGAAAAAAATGAGAAGAGATGTAGGTGTTACAAGTTTTTTTTTTTTTTTTTTTTTAAATGAGGAGCTAATAACAGCGCGTCGGTTATGCGTGATGCGCTATAAATTATTGCGGGGCAAATTAAAATATTAATTTAATTCTAAAAGTAGCCTAATCATCATCATCATCATCATTCAGATCATCGCAGAAGGGCTTGAGATCGTTGGGCCTGGTATGTGCTATTTGCAGCGCGTTTGTCTATTTGTATGTGTTGTGGACTTTTGCAGCGTGTTTGTCTATTTGTATGTGTTGTGGACTTTTGCAGCGCGTTTGTCTATTTGCATGTGTTGTGGACTTTTGCAGCGCACGTGTTGTCAAACTGATGAAGATGTTTTCTTTATTTGCTGGTGTTTTTTCTATTTGCATGTGTTTTCTTCATTTGCAGTGCATTGAGCTCTCTCGGCCACCGTAAAAACTTATGCAACAATGCAATTTTTTAGGGATGACGTCATCACGCGCACCATTTTATCGGTAAAAGGCCAACTGAAAGGAAACAGCCTCGAGACAGCAAATTTCGTAAATATTTTTTTGTGCATATTTGCTTGGTCAATAACAAAACAGAGCAAAAACTGGATGGAAACTTGTCTATTAATAGGGAGCAAACAAGGCAGGTAACGAGGGAGGACCGGTGGGGCAAATGAACCAATAATCAGGTAACAAGATGGGCGGGGTTAAGACAGGCCAGCAAACACAAATCACAAGCCATGTGCTCAAACAAAACAAGACACAAACACGCAGCTAATGAGAACACTCACAAGCTGCGTGTTCACACAAAACATGACATGAAAGCACACGGCCGTTAAAACACGAGCCGCATGCTACACAGAACACGACAACACAAGAGCACCTAACCAAAGAAAACAAACCAAGCGCTCACAAAACACACAAGACAAGAGTGCACGGCGAGTGAAAGAACACACAACCCGTGCGCACAAAAAAGACAGAACATGGAGCGTGAGTGTCCGAACCCCGATGTGAAGCAGAAACTGAACTAGACATGAGTGCCGGGATCCAAACACCACACTCCAAACATGAAACAAGACACGCAGAAAAGAGAGCACAAGGCTCAAATACAATATAGGAGTGTCATGGCTCTGTCACAAAACCAAGAATAAACTATACCGAAGTGACAGAATCCTGACAGAACACTTTATTTCCTATGCATTATCTGTGTTTACAATTAGATTTAGAATTAACAAATGTTGAAATGGTTGTGTTTTTAAAGTTTTTACCCTGACAGCAATATAGTGTCGGCCCAGATCCAGCCCACATCTGGTCCTTGTGTAATCCATATGTACCAATGTGGGCCAGATCTGGGCCACATTATGTTGCTGTCAGGGATACTTTCCACAAAACATTCTTAAGTGATATCCAAAACTGATTAATAACCTTTTGAAAAGATAGAGCCTTTCTAGTCAATTCAGCTTGGCATTATAAGTGAATATGAATCACCATCCACTTTCACTGTATTGAAGAGAAGCTTGGACATTCTGCTTAGTATCTCAGTTTGGGTTTCATAGAAAAAAGAAAAGAGTACAAGGTTAGAACAAAATGAGAGTAAGCAAATGAAATGATTTTAATTTTGAGGTGAACCATCCCTTAAAGGGCATACAAACTGCTCATCACCAGTGTATGGAGACTGCAGCAAAAGCTTTGAGTAAGTTTTTCTGGATGTGCTATTAGGCCCTGTCCACTCTAAACTCAGCAGTGAGAGAGACTGATTCAGACAGAAGTGCTTCCGCCCCAGGTTCATATTTCCTCACTTCTTGCTGCACTTCAATAATTAATATTAATAATCGCATATCATGTCAGCAGAACACCCTCAGCTTCCTCTGCGGAATGACTGATCCCATCACCAACATCATTTTCCATTGTCACATCAGCATATATTAATAGCTTTATTCTACATTGCATGCAGCTGAAGTTGGCAAGCATTGGCCAGCCTCCTGTCACACGATGCCAGTGGGTGGTCACTCAATCCAATCAAGTGCAGTGACACAAATATAAGTTAAAAAAAGTCTAAGAAGCAAACTTTTAGCAATATTATTTCTGTTTTTTCTTTCTTTCTTTCTTTCTTTGGCTGATCAGATTGCTGATCAGTGGGATGTGGAGGACTTGAAATGAAATTCACCACTGTATTTGGTCCAATTGCTATAACTGTAGCTGATGTTTCATTACAGTATATATTATTTTTGATACCCCCTATTTCAACAAGGAGAAACACTGTAATATTAATAACATTAAACTATAATGTTTATATTAATGCATAATTTATTAAAATCAAATATAATAAATTAAATAATACATTATGAAGCATATTTTATGTATCTTATTTTTGTTATAGTAACTGTTATTTGGCCTAAACCAAAGTAATTGACTGTTTGCAGACCTGTTGAAGACCTGAGAGGTGTACTTTGACAGGGTAACTAATCATATGAAACTTGAAGTTATCATTGTTATATATATATAACAATATATCGTGTCACAGACCCGCCAGGCTCTATCACCAGCCAATCACAACGCACTACCTCACCAGAGTACTAATCACGAGCACCTGCTTCCAATCACCACACTCATCACCCAGACTATTTAAGCACACACCTCACCTCAGTCCAGTGTCCGGTCTCGTTTACACGTAATGGACTTCTACCACGATCGTCTCCTGATACTTACCTGTCTCCATACTCCAGCATATGCTCCCTGTCTTCATGCTCCAGCGTCTATGTGTGACTACTTACCTCTGTTGAGTGTGTCTGCTGTCATCTGTCATCAATCCATCCACGAGATCATCACCTGTAAGACAAAGACTGCTTTCAGTAACAAGTTATCATCCAACAAGTCTACATATCCTGCTTACTTACCTGCATTTCTGTTAAACCTTGCTGTTTGTCTAATAAACGTCATTCATCGTCATCTCCTGTGTTCTTTGAGTATCTGTCCATAACAGAAGACTGGACCAACACAGTCAGACAACAGCATGAGTTCTCTGGACCCATTTCAAGATCTTGTGGATGGTCTTCGTTGAGTTCTCACCACCACAACACCCGCTCTCACTTCCGTCACAACAACCACCACTTCTTCGCCACCTGTGATAGGCAGTCCCATAGCCAAACCAGTGCCCTTCTCTGGCTCGGCGGAGGAGTGCAACGGATTCCTCCTTCAGTGCTCGCTGGCCCTGGAGATACAGCGTCGTCTCTACCCCAACAATCGCGCTAAGATAGCGTCCATCATATCCCTGCTGAACGGACGAGCGCTCCAATGGGCCGAAACCATCTGGACACAATCAGGGCCTGTAACTTAGTCTTTGGAAAACTTCATCGCCCATTTCAAGGAGGTTTTCGGCAGACCAGCGGGAGATTCTTCAGCGGGTGAGCAACTTTACCATCTCCGTCAAGGCTCAATGACTGTAAATGATTATTCCCTCAAGTTTAGAACTCTCGCGGCTGCAAGTGGATGGAATGAGCGCTTGCTCCTCACCACCTATCGGCAGGGATTGGATCCCAGAGTGCGCCTGCATCTCACTGCATACGAGGATACCATCATTCTGCCGACCAGAGTCCATCAGCCCTCCAGAACCAGGCTCCGAACCCATGTAGGTGGAAAACACCAGGCTGACGTTTGCTGAGCGGCAGAGGTGGCTGACCCAGGGCTTGTGTTTATATTGTGGTGCAGAGCATGTAATCTTCACATGCCCAATTCGTCCTCCATTGTGAGTGCCATCAAACCCTCTATAGTGAACATGAAACCACTCACTACCATTGTAATGCTTACTGCTGCCGATGTCTCTATTTCAGTCAATGCCCTCCTCGACTCCAGGTCAGCCAGGAACTTCATCTCTGGTACCCTCTGCTGCCAGCTCAAGCTCAAGACCACCGCCATGTCGACCATCTACCAGGTCCAATCCATAACGGGAAGACCTCTCAGTTGGAAACAAGTACGCTACAGTGCAGGACCTCTGCAACTCAGTGTTGTACAGCTACATGTTGAACACCTACACTTCCTGGTTCTGGAGGATTCCACCACTGATGTGATTTTAGGGCGCCTGTGGTTAGAGCAGCACAAATGGGGTGACCCCTGTTTCCCTGACTGTTTCCCTCTCACTCCTCAGCCTCCACTTCCTAGTTCCAAGGTTCTTCCTGTTTGCTTCACTTCTATCGAGAGTCCCATTGAGAAACAGTCAGTTGATGTTCCTCCTTGCTACGCCCCCTTCAGAGATGTCTCCTGTCCAAAGAAAGCCTCTAAGCTGCCTCCACAGAGGCCATGGGACTGCGCCATTGATCTGCTTCCGGGTGAACCAGTGCCCCGTGGGAAAATCTACCCACTCTCTATCCCAGAGCAGAAGGCCATGGAGGAGTACATTGAAGAGGCACTACAACAAGGCTACATCCATCCTTTGACTTCCCCTGCTGCTTCGAGCTTCTTCTTTGTGGCCAAAAAGGATGGAGGTCTTGTATTGATTACCGGGCCCTCAACAAGATTACAGTCAAGTTCAGGTATCCTCTTCCCCTCATTCCAGCGGCCTTAGAACATCTTCGCGGTGCCACTGTCTTCACCAAGTTGGACCTCTGCAGCGCCTATAACCTCATCCGGATACGTGAGGGGGACGAGTGGAAGACAGCTTTTGTGACCCCTACTGGACACTACGAGTATTGCGTTATGCTGTATGGCCTGGTCAACACCCCCTCCGTATTCCAGGACTTCATACACGAGGTGCTCCAGGAGTTTCTTCACAAGTTTGTTTTGGTCTACATCGACGATATTCTCATTTACTCCCAGAGCATGGCCAAACACCGCCACCATGTTGCGGAGGTCCTGAAATGCCTGAGAGAGTTCCATCTGTTTCTCAAAGCCGAGAAGTGCTCCTTCCATCAACCTTCAGTGCAGTTCCTTGGATACAACATCAGTAGCAGTGGCATCCAGATGGACGAGGGGAAGGTAGAGGCCATTAAGAACTGGCCCATTCCATCCACCATCAAAGAACTCCAGTGCTTCCTTGGTTTTGCCAATTTCTACAGGAGATTTATCCAGATCTACAGCTCCATTGCCTACCCTCTCACCAACCTCCTGAGAAACAAGCCCAAGTCTCTGTCCTGGTCACCATCTGCCACTGAAGCCTCCAACAAATTAAAGGAAGCATTCACCAGCGCACCGCTCATTATCCATAAGAACCTTGAATACCTATGAGACGCCAAAAGACTCAATCCACGGCAAGCTCGCTGTGCATCATTCTTCACACTCTTCTACTTCACTATTTCCTACCGTCCTGGTCCAAAGAATGTCAAAGCTGACGCCTTATCTTGTCTAAATACTCTTGAAGAAGCCAGTGAAGATCCTGAACCTATACTCACTAAGGACATAATTGTAAGCCCCATTCAATGGTCCGCTAACTCTGTTGCCTCTGCCAACACTCCACCGGGCTGTCCACCTGGTTTGCAGTATGTCACCCAGACTCAACACACTCCACTCATCCACTCCTCACACTCATCTTTGGGCACTGGTCACCCAGGGGCCAATGAAACCCTCTCGCTGCTGAAAGAGCGCTTCTGGTGGCCCAACATGGCTAGGGATGTGTGAATGCGCCATCTCTAAGAGCCCTCGCCATCTTACATCTGGCAAGCTGCATCCTCTGCCCATTCCCAACCGACCATGGTCACATCTAGGAGTGGATTTCATCACAGACCTTCCTTCTTCTGATGGTAATACCTGTATCCTAGTGGTAATAGACCGGTTTTCCAAGTCCTGTCGTCTCATTCGCCTCAAGGGACTTCCTACAGCGATGGAAACTGCTGAACTCATGTTCAATCACATCTTCCAGTACTATGGTATCCCTGAAGACATTGTATCTGATTGTGCACCCCAGTTCACCTCAAGAGTGTGGAAAGCCTTCCTTTCCCTCCTAGATGTGACTGTCAGTCTCTCATCTGGATACCACCCTCAGTCGAATGGGCAGACGGAGAGGAAGATCCAAGAGATCATTGCTTTCTGCGTACCTTCTGCTATGGCCACTAGGACTCTTAGATCCAATTTCTGGGTTGGGCCGAGTACGCACAGAACTCACTACGTCAACCTACCACTGGACTCACTCCCTTCCAGTGTGTGCTCGGTTACTGATGTGCCATCTGTCGACCACTGGTTCAGAGAGAGCGAGAGGGTCTGGGTCAGAGCCTGGCCCTGCAGTAGAACCCCACCCCCTTGATCCTAGATGACGGAGCCGCTTACCAGGTCAGCGAAATCCTGGACTCCCGGTGCCGTGGTGGTCTTCTTGAGTATCTCGTGTACTGGAAGGGCTACGGTCCAGAAGAATGATCCTGGGTTCCCAGAAATGACATCCTCGACCCCACATTGCTTGATACCTTCCATGCTGCTCATCCAAATCGACCTGCTCCCCGTGGAAGAGGACGACCAGCAAGACGTCGGGGTCCTCAGCTCTCTGGAGCGGGCCGTGGAGTAGGGGGTACTGTTACAGACCCGCCAGGCTCTATCACCAGCCAATCACAACACACTCCCTCACCAGAGTACTAATCACGAGCACCTGCTTCCAATCAGCACACTCATCACCCAGACTATTTTAGCACACACCTCACCTCACTCCAGTGTCCGGTCTCGTTTACACATAATGGACTTCTCCCACGATCGTCTCCAACATCTCCAGATACTTACCTGTCTCCATACTCCAGCGTGTGCTCCCTGTCCTCGTGCTCCAGCGTCTGTGTGTGACTACTCACCTCTGTTGAGTGTGTCTGCTGTCATCCGTCATCAATCCATCCACAAGATCATCACCTGTAAGACAAAGACTGCTTTCAGTAACAAGTTATCATCCAACAAGTCTACATATCCTGCTTACTTACCTGCATTTCTGGTAACCTTGCTGTTTGTCTAATAAACGTCATTCATCGTCATCTCCTGTGTTCTCTGAGTATCTGCCCGTAACAGTATCGTGGATAGTGACAATCTGTATTGTGTATAATTACCCAAAATGAAAATTACTGTTTGAGAAAAAAATTCATGTTTACAGAGTGTCAGTACTACATTAAACTACTATAAATATGTTGAATACAATGTATAATAGTGCAGTGGGGGAATATTTGTGGGTCTACATTATTTTAAATATATCTAGTCAGTGACAGAGTGCAAGAATATTCGTCTAAAATAATTATGTATTTTCAGCTTCAGAATCGTGAATATTTTTATTCTGGTGTCCATTGCCTGGTTGCATTGGGTTACCAGCACCAAGTCCAAGCCTATTCATTCCCACCCCAATGTAAAACCAAATTTAGCATTTTAATCAACAGTACATTATGTTAACCTTTTACCATATGACTTGGAGTATCGCAATAATATCGTGAGTTCAGTATCGTGATGAGTATCGAATCGTGACATGAGGGTATCATTACTCCCCTTAATATACATATATATATATATATATATATATATATATATTCATGTTTTGCATGTTATATTTGCATGAATATTATTATTAATAATATTATAATAATAATAATAACAATTATTATTATTATTATTATTAAGATTGACATCATGCCTTCTGTAAGCTATGATCTTGATCTTCATGATCTTGTAAGCCCTAAAAAGTCCCCCCAAAACAGACAAAGAGGTGCTCAGAGTCTCCAAATACTCCAGATACTTCTCCTTCATCATACAGACACACACACACATATATATATATATGACGCAATTTCACATGCTTCAGTAACTTATTCGCGTTAAATGCGTTAAATTACAATAAGGCATTAAGGATTTTTAATTAATCGCATGCGTTAACGCGTTAACGTTGACAGCCCTAATATATATATATATATATATATATATATTAGGGCTGTCAACGTTATGATTTTAATTAATCGCATGCGTTAGCGTTAACGTTGACAGCCCTAATATATATATATATATATATATATATATATATATATATATTAGGGCTGTCAACGTTAATGCGTTAACGCATGCGATTAATTAAAAATCCTTAATGCCTTATTGTAATTTAACGCATTTAACGCGAATAAGTTACTGAAGCATGTGAAATTGCGTCATTAACGCAATTTACGTCACGCAGTTAGATGATCTTAAAAGTCTATGCTGATTAGGCTACGTCATAGATGGCAGAGAGAAGAGATTTATTCATTCCAGTGTCTGTTTCGCTTTAAAACATGAACTCTCTGTCATATTCTGTCATTGTATCTGAAGAGCGCGAGCCCTCCCGCATCGCTCTGTTCCTGTCTGAACGGAACATCGAAACATCCCACCGGTGTATGGCCAGATGTTATGAAAACTATGTTTCTCGGCTGGATAAAGCGTCTCGCTCATAAAGTTTTAATGGATGAGGACTGCAATCACAGTAAAGACGACTGCAGTGACATACAGAAGCACGCGTGAGTCCGTTATATTGACGCGCAAACAAATCATGTATGTATGATGCTTGATTTATAAATCGAGGGAACGAAATAGTAAATCGTGCGCACGATTTAGTAAATCGAGGGAACGAATTAATAAATCGTGCGCACGATTTAGCCTACTATTTTTTTCCTGCATGTCATGTCCGGGGCTCCGTACGTATGAGCACTCTCGACGCACTGATCCCACATTGTATTTACGCACAGACACATTTCAGTACATTCACGTTGTTTTCACACACATTCAGGATAATGTTTTGATTTGTCCTGTGTATGTTGCTGTGTACTTTAGTATATATGCAGGTCAAGGCGGTTGGTTTAGGTTTTTTTGGCATCTCCATGTGGTCCTGTTCAGTATCTCAGCTTGACTTTTCTAAAATGTAAACAAGCTCTTTGCTGTTGCATATACTATACACTCTGAATTCTGAAATGTTTTTTGCTGTAATTTTGTTTTTTCACGGGTGCTTTGGTGTACATAAATGTATGAATTATATGGACTCATTTGGTTATTTGGTGTCCTTTAGGAGTCTGCAAGTGTCCTTTTTTGGAAAGACACCTACATTTGCCTTGGAAAAAAAGTTTTGTGAGATTCACACTTCAATCCGATGATTTACTTTGCTGGATATTGGCAATGGACATGTTAAACAAGAAAAAATGGTGTATGCTTAATTTCACGATAAGTGTGTGATTAATCGCACAAAAGGTGTGCGATTAATCGTGATTAAAAATTTTAATCTATTGACAGACCTAAAAAATAAAAATAAAATATATATATATAGCTGTTTTCCTCTGAATGAATTCAGGCAATTCAGCACCGACTGGGGGTGCTCATTCATGAGATGCATCGTCATATCCCAACTCCATCCCGAGAAAAGAGATGCTCTGCACTGGATAGAGCTTGCTCTTTTCGCAGTTGACCTGAAGCCCCAATCCACTGTGGTGCCTGAGTACCAGGTCACAAGAGATCTCTGCATGCAGGATGGAGCATCTTTGGCTGCCACAGAGGCACCTGATGATCTGAATCGTGTAGCTGTGTCAGATTGTCGTGATAAGTCAGCACAACGGGTTAGGAAGTGCTAAACAGGCTTCCAAACTCTGCATGAGTGGTACCAGAGGGACAACCGTGTTTGACATACCTGTGGTGGGGCGACGGAGCATTGCCCGCCATGTTGTGCATCCTGACCCTGTGGCTGTGGGTGTACTGGAACACCTACCTCGCTCCGTGAGCGCCAACTGAAACCGACCTGGTGGCATCGTTCCAAGCCAAGATGTGTTTAATCGCCTCAGTCTGCTTCTTTACTGCTGAGAACTGCTGGGCAGAGACAAAGTGAACTTACAGGCCCTGGATCCGAGCCAAGATTCCGCCAGGTGGCAGGTTTTTGCAGGCATAAATGCACCGCGACTGCATGCTCCACCTTTGTAACCTCTGTGCATCCACTAGCACTGAGGGCGATATGAGGGCAACAGTTGAGGTTAGTGAGAGTGGAAGAGCCTGTGAAGCATGATCTGGCAGTAAAAGGTGCCTTCCATGAGTTTGTGAGATCTTCATGCCCTTTCGGGAGGAAGGGCACTGGGGTGGGGCGTGGCTGTGAGCCCAGATTTTCCAACACCCCTTTTCCAACAAGGCAGTTTGAGTGCTGGTTCGGAGCCAGAGCCTAGTTTCAAATCAGTTCTTTGTCTTTCAACACCCAAAGCACCAGCTCCGAACCAGGAAAAGTGTTTCGTAAGTAGCACTAAAACATTGCTGGTCTAGAAGTAAGAACTGCTTGCATCAGGGGCTGGGGGCGGGGTTACTGTGACCAACAAGAAACTTGTGACCATCATTTATAAAATAACAGCTAATCGAGCTAATAGCAGCTCGATTGTAATCTTCATCTATCTACAAATTATGGCGAGCCGTGTTTGGATGCCAATGTAGGTTCGCAAAACGTCCGCCATTGTTGATGGAAGGCTTGTTTGAGCTGCATCAGAGCAGCGCGGACCGATCGGCAAGTGACATCGGAGTGCCACAGGAGCATTTGTAGAGCATACGATTCTTTGTGCTTTTTGGATCGATTATGTGCCGATCGCTCTGCGAGAAGCCGATACATCTCGAATAAGCTTGGTGTGTTTGTGTTTGGCGCTGCTGCGCTAGCTTTGCTGTGAAATATGAGACGTATACAGTGACATAAGACCTGACTCAGTTGAACCAACTCTGAACTGGCACTAGCACTAGCTCTGAACTAGCACCTGGTTCGTGCTGGTGTAATAAAAAGGCCAAGTGAAGTGACTGAATCATCCAACCGAGAACACTCGTGACAGAGCGGAGGATTCCATTCCAGCCTGATTCTCTCGGCAGCCCAGGCAAGCATGGCCGGGCAAGCAAGCAACTCACACTCAGACTGGGCCACTGCACCCAAGGGTGGGAGTCCAGTCGAGTCCTTCATGTCGAAAGGCACTGGCCCACCCTCTGATGCTGCTGTTGACAGCTCATCCTCATCCAGAGCCCTGAATGAGAAATCAGGTGCATCATGTGACGCAATGTCAAACTCATCCGTAAGTTCCCCCATGTGCAACATGCGTGACGAGAAATCCCTGAGGGGATTGACTCGGCGGAAACATTCTCGTTGTTGCCCTCATATCACCCTCAGTGCTAGATGTCGCTGCTTTGTGGATTCCAGAATTACCAGAGTGGGGAGAGGCTGAGGTTATTACCTCTTTAACCAGAAAGGAGAATCACAACCATGACGTCGCCATGGTCATGTTCTCACAGTGAGAACATGAGCCATACATGAACGTTTTCTGTGTGAATGGCGTGTGAATGGCCCAGACACACAAGGCAGCGATCTGTGCTGTCCGAGGCATGACAGGTTTTGACAGCAACTTTTAAAAAGACGTTCTCCAGCATTTTGCTTTTTTAGAGGATAACTGGAGTTTTCAGATTGCTGAAGTGCCCATGGGAAGCTCTCACTACACATGGGGTGGAAAGGTCGCTGCAATGTGCTTTAATCTTCCAGCAATGAGGTGAATGAGAATAAGCAACTATCAGTATTTATACACGTATGTCCGGGGGAGTGGCGCATGACAATTCCACTCACCAATTCTCATTGGCCTTTTATGAAGTATCAGAGGTGTTTGGAGCTCTCAAGTGTGACCCCTGGTGTCAGCATTCGACACCACGTTGAAGTGACTGACTCATTAGTGAACTAGGAAAAAAAGCTCTATAGAGGACAATTTGGCTAAATAGCAAATAAATTGAATAGTTTGGACTCTATTTTTTTATATGAACTACTAATGTACCAACTGACAGGGATCCCTATATAGTTTACAGCTAAATGAGACAGATTTTTCCTTAAATAATGAAGACATACTGCACCTGATATATATCTAAATGAATCAATATTGAATCGAGATTGAAATCAAATTGAATCAAAAGCTTGTAAATTGGAACCCGAATCGAATCGTGAAATCTTTGTCAATATCCATCCCTAGTCAACAATTTTCATATTTGCATGAACTATTCTTTTAAATCTCAGCGTATATACTTCATATGACCTGTCAGCCTCCTTGCTGCTGTAACTAGGGCTCCTGTCAAGGGTCACCGGAGTCCCCCTCACATACACAAACTCTCCTGACACTGAGACCTCTTTGGGATGGGCAAGTACCTTCATCTTCTCCAATTGGCTGTCACGTTTCCTCAGCCACTTGACCTTTCATCCTCTGTGCTGATGGAGTTTCATAAAAATTGGGCTTGTCAGTCAAGTGGTTTTGGGGGGGGGGGGGCTGCTTAGACATTTCCTTTCCATCATCTGTTGAATCTCTATCTCCATATCCTCTGTGCTGATGGAGTTTCATAAAAAATGGGCTTGTCCGTCAAGTGGTTTTGACGGGGGGTGTGGCCTGCTTAGACATTTCTTTTCCATCATCTGTTGAATCTCTATCTCCAGCCTCCTGACCTCTCCAGGGAAAAGGTGACTGACTGTTTCATTTGTGTTATGTCTTCACATTTTCTCTTGGCCTCCTTTCACTCTATATACTTCAATTTTTTTTTAGCCCATCTACATACTAGTGTACCCCTAAATGTTGACAGAATGACAGAACTATTTAGCAGAGTATTTATTAGGAAGTACTGGTACTTTCTCTTGTTCTCATTCATCAAGTCTTGTCTTTCATTTTATCTTCCCATTTCTTCCTCTGTTTTCTCTTTATCTGTTTATGAGACAACGAACAGACACTTAAGGCAGGTCTGCACTGTCTTAAAGATGTTCTTAAAAGGGCATTCTGGAAACTCTCCTTCTTCTTCCCTTCCTCTATCAGAGCTCAATCATACTTAATGCTGTCTTTCCCCTCACTCCATCCATCTCTGTCATTCTCTCTCTCTTTCTCCTTCCCTGAGCCTTTGCTGATGCACTCCTGGCCATTAATAAAAATTTTATACATAGTCAGGAAGTGCATTTGCAGCGGGAGCGGCTGGAGGCTCTCAGGCCGGCAGGAAATGAGCCTCTGGCAGGCGGCCAGCTCGACTATTCCGAGGGGCCGTCGGCTCAGCCAATCAGAGAGCTTGGTTCACTTAATGGAATATGGATACTTCACCCCCAAACTATTAGCGACAATTACGTAGTGCGAAGGGAGGACGGGGAGTGTGTGTTTGTGTGTTATGAGAGGAGTTTGGGGTGTGTTTTGATGGGGTGTGTGTATGTGTATGTATGGTCATATCTTCACCCATGTCCATATAATGGGGTGATGATGTGTAAGTACTGTATATGCATGTGTGTATGGGACCAGGCGGCAAAAGGGGCAGCGGGGGAAAGATGGAGAAAGTGGAGGGTGGGCATTAATTCTGATCAGATACAGATGGTGGTGTTTACGTAGCTCAGTGGTACAGAGCAGGAGGATGACAGGGCTTGACTAGTTGTTTGGAAGAATAAGCTCCACTTGAGTGTGTGGGGTTAAGACCACTTTAAAAACGATACTTCAAGGAATCAGGAAGAATACCTCACTTTGCTTTCTGAGGTGTAGTTTAAAGGGACAGTTCTTGCAAAAATCATCATTTACTCACCTTCATGTGATATCAAAACTGTTTGACTTCATTTGGAATACAAAAGGACATTTTTTTTTTTTTTTTTTGTACCAGCCACTTTTGTACCTTTTCCATAACAGGGGTTTCAAGCTTCAAAAATGGCAGAAGGACCATACATGTAATATAAGTGATCCACCTGTGCACTCAAGTCTTCTGAAGTTGAGTGGTAAGTTGCAAAACAACCTGAAATTTTAAGCCGATAACCTCTGTGATTGAGTTGAACTTGACAACCAACTTGGTCTGATTCATGAACAAATCATTCAAAGTGGCAATGTGAATTGTATTAGTCAGTTCATTGAAAAAATAAAAAATAAAAAAATGTTTCATTCTGAAATTGCACATCACTACTTTTCCCAATGAACTCTCATAAACATGTTAATGACAGCTAGAGCGGATGCTTTTCAGTAAATAACTGCTTACATTTCTGTCTGTTCCTTACATCAACTATCGTTTGACTAATCCTCCTGATTTTTAATGTAGAGCGGATGTTATAACTTTAATGTGTTGAGGCTTCTGTTGTTAGCAGCTTCCAGATATTTAGATGTACAAAAAAAAGTTCATTATGCTGCTTGATATTGCAAACTAGTATTTGTTATCATATTTTTTTAATTTATTATTGTAATCATAAACACTGATGTGTAGCAACAATAGTTTCACTGTTTGGTGCACTTCGTTATTCTTCTAGTTATTTACTTATAGCAGCTCAGTTATTTTATGTGAACTATCCCTTTAAGCAATCTAGAAGAGGCAGGGCCGTGAGTGAGGAGTGTTTTGTAACTTAATATTACAGCTTCATCTGCAGTGGTGCTTTGACATGGGAAGTGATCTTTACACTAACACTGTCATAACAGAGCACACATGCACATTCACACAAACACTCTTTGTTTCTCTATTTATCAAACCCCACTATCAGCTTTTGTTTGTTTTTCTAGCATTTTTGGTCTTTTTTCTGCTTTTTATTTTCTCATTCTTTCTCTCTTTTTCATATTTGAGCTTGAAACACACAAACGTGCAAATCCTCTTGTTTACGCACACACAGAATGCATAGTGCCGGCAGAAATGAATGACTTTGTCAGCTGTGTGCCGGTCATTAACCAGGCCATTTAACATTGATCCTTCTATGGTCCAGTACTGCCTTTCTCTCTCTCCCAGGCAGTATGAGTGCCATGGGCTGAGGCAGTGGCAGGCCTTGAGGGAAAATGCAAACCAGTCAATGTTCCCATCACACACACGTACTGATAAAGTGAGATGGATATATGCTATTGCATCATACAGATGGGTTAAGATAAAAAGCACTTAAGTAATTGTACATCATAGCTATAAATTAATTATTTTAGGAAATTTGTACTTTTTCAGTACTATTAAAAAGTATCCTTATACTCAATTAAATTTGAGTATTTATAGATTATCATGACAGAATATGCTAATCAATGACTTTAAGATATCCCACATCAGCTACATAAATTAAGCAACTAACCATTCAGAAAAGTCCTGTTGCATTCTACATGTTGTCACTTCTTCTTGAGTCTCTCCATCATTGTCTGACTCCAGTTTGAACATAAAAGGCTTAACAGTTTCTGACATTTTCAGTGAGTCTCCATGAGGTAATTGGCACTGCTAACACTATGCACTAACATGAGCTCTTGAAACCCCACCCTCTTCTTAGGAGCAGCAGCTCATTTGCATTTAAAGAAACACACACAAAAACGGAGCGTTTTTGCTCACCCTCAAAAAGTGACAAATTTAACATGCTATAAAAAATTATCTGTGGGGTATTTTGAGCTAAAACTTCACATACACCCTGGGGACATCAGAGACTTATTTTAAAAAACTGGTATAACTTTGATGAGAGCATCTCTTCTGTCTCAAAAGTTTCCTTTTTCATTTTTTTTTTCTTTCATTTTTTATGTTAAATTTATTAACATACTGTTTCATGAAAAGCTGAATATTATGAGACCACAAATGATGGGCAAAAGTAGAATCAAAAACCAAACAGAACTGTTATTACTACTATTTATGCAGTAAATTAACATCCATCTCATACAACATTATTTAGGTTATAGAGAGAAAGTAAATTATATAAATTACATTGTGAACATAGTTTATGTATATAAGCAGATTCTGTTTTTGGGCTGAAGCTGTTCTGTCATGCATTTTGAATGTCTTTAGTATAGAGAAACCTGATTCACTCTCCTCTCTCTGCACTGTTTGGCCATCCTAGCTATTTCCCTCTACAGGAAGCCAGGAAGCACCCCTCTTCCTGCCCATTACGCACACATACACACACACACACACACACACACGCAAACAAACACATAAATACACTCACATACACAGAAAATGTGTCCTGTTACCTTGGAGATACCTTCCATGTGCTATCAATAGACTGACATGAACACATATGAATATCCTATTATATATTTATGCTCCAGCCAGTGCATTTACATGCACTGGCTGGAGGGGGGTTTATTATAATGTATATTTGTTCATACTTGATAATTTCACTGCAATTATGATAAGGCAGATTGTTGTCTGTTGGCAATGACTGAAGTGAATTGAAAAGGAACATGGGCTGGGTTCCAATCTGTCATGCACTACACTGAATTATTCACTGTTCTAGGAGGTAACCTGCTCTAGAACAGCTGCAAGTTGGCACAAACACATTAGGATGGGTCAGTGAGTTCCAAAATGTTGAGTCTACAACCACATGAAGCTAGAGTTAAAAATGGCATGTGATGTTCATATACCTCCATGTTTTGCTCATGTTCACCAACTGTGATGTTTTCTGAAATATCATGTCTTCCTTTTTATTCCTTTTTTCATATACTTTTTCCCCTTTCATATACTTTTTTAAAAAATTTAAAAAATTTATTTTTTTCCATAGAACTAACTTTACTTTTCTGAGCCATTTTTGCAATGACTATTAGCTGGTGTCAAAGGGATTTTAGTGGATGTATGAAGACAGTTCTCCAGTTCACGCAGGTGTCCTAGTCATCACATACTCAAAATCAGAAAGTGCATCAGTTAATTCTGAACAGGATATCTATTCATTTAAAATGTGATATTTTGTAATGCACAGGTTCTACATTTAACTGTAGCCCAAATACTTGGTTCCACTGTATGCCAGGGAAAGATCAGCAATAATAAAATTGTTGATATGTCTTTAGAATGCTGACAGAACTGTTTGTCTCTTTAAGGTTCCATGAACTGTCACATATTCCTCAATAAAGATCTTGTCAGTTAACGTTTTTCTCATCTCTCTTTCTCATTGTTTTTATCACCTTTCATATTGTTGACTCATATCTTTCTTCTTTCTCTTTCTGTCCATTTCTCACTGTCTTCTTCTTCTTCTTCTCTATCTCCTTTTCCCTTCCTCCCTCTGTCCATCTTGTTAGGCTTAGCTCAGGGAATCTTATAGAACAGTTCCTGAGGGGGAGAAAATGAGAGATTGGGTTTCAGTCCGATGATGCCACTTAGCCATTAACTATCTCCAGCAAAACCAAGTGCCCCCCACCCCAACCCTCCTCAGCCCGGCCCTCCTTCCTTCTACCATTCATGTCCAACCACCCCTCCTCCTCCTCCCATCCCATCTCCCTCCCTCTCTCCCTCACTGTTTCCCACCCTCCATCTCTATCTCTCTCTCTTACACACATACATACACACACTCTGGGAGTGAGTGGATGATCGCATGAGCAGGAAGCGCTGACCATACACAGATAGACAGAGAAAAAGAGAGAGAGATAGACAGTCCGAGAGAGACGATCCAGCACTCACACTTTCAGCTCATACAGAGAGACGACAAACTACAGAGCTGTTGCTGTGGTCTTTCCACACTGTTTTGTGGAAGTACTTCTGAAAAGCGAAGCTCCTCTCAGTTACTTTGCCCCGGGGACATTTTTGTTTCTTATTCAAATAAATTGGGATATTCCGTGTGACATGTTGCCCTCGTTTCCAAGAAAATTGTATCTTTCTTCTTTGAACGTGCAGTGCTCTTTGAAAGTGCAGTGCTCTGGCTGTTCCCTGATAAAGGCTGTTGGTGTTCTTCAGAGGGAATGACTGAATGCTGAGGAACCAGGATTGCTTGCACGTGTGGGACATTTGTGAAGAAGCATCAGGAGGCAGAAGAGAGAAAACTGCTCAAGAAAACATAAAGGAAAGAAAGAATACAAGAAACAAACAAACATAAAATACTGTTTTGGTGCAAAATGGATCTCCCTCCTTTTAGGGGTAAGCGATTCTTTATTTAAATCTCTTCAAGTCTTAGTCTTAATATGTTTAAGTCTATTTTTCACTTTTTTTTTTTTTTTTTTTAGCTCAAATGGTTTTCTCTTGAGATTTTGTAGATCTAGTTCTAGATGTTCTCTGAATGAAATATAATGTAGATGACATATAAATGGAGTAGAATAGCATCCGAGCGAGAGATGATCTCTGTGTGTCACGTAGTGCCCTAAACTCAAGTCCTACCCTGACCCTGCCAATGCACTGGGCTTCAGGCATACAGGCATGGAATTGATTGTCCTCAAGGTTGGAGATGTCAATACTACCCAGTTTGTGCTGGCAGAGGCTGATGGAGAGGTTGGGAGTGGAGTAGGAGAGGACATGAGACAGTGCTACACACGTGTGCTCACAGCGGTCCGTAGTGAAGTTTCTGGGTATTTGCAATTAGTTTGTGATAAAGTTCTCAAAGTAGAGGCCAGCAAAAAGAATGTGAATTTTGTGAATGGTGCAGGTTAACAATGAAGTGTATTAAAATGTATCAAATTTCCTTAGCGTGTCAGTTAATTTGTTTTATACTGTCATAATAGTTGCCAATATCTATAAATATTAATCTGTTAATATTTAGAGGTACAGTTTTAGATTTACATGTTTGTCAGTCTTTTTTGTTTATTTCTTTCACTAATGGTATCTTTATCTTATATATTCCTCCTTTCTCTAAGTGACCCTTCCCCCATTCTCTTCTCAGTCTCTCTGTCTCTCTCTCACCCAAACTTGCTGGTCTGCAGTGTCTATTTCAGTCCTTCCTGGGGGTCGGATTCGGCACATCCGGAATCTCATACAGTTTATTGTCATTCAATCCCACTGTGTTCCCAGAGGGGCCTGTGGGGCAGATCCCAGGGTCCTGGTGCCTGACAACTCAAGTCCAGCCGCAGTTAAGCCTGGCCCCTAGGAGCATATATATGCCCTCTGCAAGGCCCCTGGCCCCTACCCCACGCGACTACCAGCTAATCAACCCTCAGTCAGAAATTGCCAATCTGCCACTCTATCTGAGTCAGAGAGAGAGAGAGCAGAAATGGAAAATGGATATCTCTAATGACAGTTAGCCTGCAGGAAGTCAGACTGGCCTGATGGCTGGCTGCAGAACTGCTGGATGCTTATCAGTGGCAGCAGGGGTCAATGAAAGGAGACTGGAGGCTTTAAAAATAGCACCACAGCATGATGTCATTGGCCCACATCCCATCAGCCCTCAAACAAGCAGACAGCATCAGCACCTCATTCACCTGATGGCCACACCCACCAATAGATAAACAAGCTGAACAAACTTCAGCTGTCCAATGTTGTCCAACGACCCTTTACGGGATGACTGTTTTGCCTTTTCTCATTTTCCTGTTCTCTCCTCCCTGTTTGGAGGTTTAAAGTTTCTCCCAGTCAGTGGAGTGTGGTGACTGTTATGAATAATGTGCGCTTCTCATCCTCTTCCTGCCCTGGATTGGATTACCCTGGCCAAGGATGTGTGCAAGGTAACGGGTGCAAGGAGCCCCGGGGCAGAGCCGCGAGGTACAGCTCACTCAGCACTGATACTCCCAGTGCGCAGGGGCCTGTCTTCAGGTTACCCCTCATGGCAGGCAGGGCTGAGTAAACACGGCCCTCTCTCCCTTCTTTTTCTTTCTCTGGCTCACCAGATGCAGCTGTCTCTCGCTTGCTCTGAGCTGTATGCACGGTTTTGGGACTTAAAAGGTGCTTTAACCTAGGACAGGTGTTGTCTTTGAATACATTATCTTCTTGTGCACTCACAGTCTCCCTTTTCCTTTTTATTTTTTAGATCAGATGTCTGTTGCATGTCTATTCCCCCTAGTATATTGGTTTAAATGTGATACAAAGTTGGATGAGTGCTCTTGTGACATGAAAGAAAAAGAGAAATACAGACAGCCATTAGTGGTGAATGGTTATTGGATTTGCTTTACTTCATCCAATGTAAGATATACTATCAAATTTGGAGAATCAGATACAGCGTATCCTTTTAAATGATAAAACCATCCAACAAAAAATAGAAGATGGAGTCTTCAGATGTGGGATCGAGAAAAAAAAAAAAACAATACTTTGGATGAATGCTGGATTGCAAAAACAGATTCTAAACTTGGGTCTAAACTGATCCATTCAAGTGCTATGCTGAAGTGGTGTAGTTTAAACTTCCTATTTCCCTCATTCCCAGTTATCACAATTTTATAAAATTGATCAGTTTCAGCAAAGTTCTTGCTCATTTAGAGTAATGCTAGTCATGGCCAGAACTTACAAATTAGAAAAGACTTAACCTGAACGGCATAATCAAAATCTCAGTATACACTCACAATACAAGTAGACTTGAATCAACATGTCCAACCTCTATTGAATGTTCCCTAAACAACAGCCAGTAGCACTTTGGAAGGCACTTAAATAGCAGTTATCCACAGAATTTGTTTAAGAGAAAACAATTGTGTAATCTCCACTGTAGAGACATGATAGCCCAGTTCACAGCCCCAGTACGGCCCCGCGGTCTGGGGCACATGGGGCTCAAGAGAACTCTGGGACTCAGTAGGGAGTGGTAGAGTTCTCTTTGTTGGGGCTTTAAGTGTTAGTGTGATCTGCTGGACTTCCTGATGTCAGAACCTTACCTGCTTTGCCACTGGAGTGTGACTTGTCAATCCTCTGGGACTCTGACTGCTGCTGTTGGGTGTGGTGGAAGAATGTTTCAGGAGCTTTTATATAGCAGCTTCTGCTCTGGTCTTCTGCTTCACAGCTTATTTTACAAATGTACTATGCCCAATGACAGAGCATGGAAGTGGTTGGTGAACACTAGTGGGAGGCAGTTTACCGTTAATGGATGGTGGCTTTCCAAACAGTCTGGCTCAAGGGAAGTAACTTATGGGATAAATGGGTATTTCATTGATGATAACTTGAGAGGAACTTTTGTGGATGGAATTAATGGTGAGCGGGCAGTTAATTAGAAAGTGGTAGGTTAGAACTTTTTTTTTTTTTTTTTTACCATTTCTCAGAACCCAGGAAACGTATTGTTTTGAGGTGTAATTTGGGTCTGTTTTTACTGTTTTTACACAAGATCACTGCAAGTCAGTGGAAAGTTCCAAATAAACTCCAGTGTAGCCGCGAGTGATAAATGCTCCCAAGTGCCGACACACTTGAGGAAAACCACATGGAGAGGACATGTGCAAATGCTCAAACAAATATGCAACCAAAGTGCCTGACATGACACAGATGAGCTAACCCAAAACTTCCTCTCTGGCTTGCTTGCAGATGCGAGACTAAAAGTCCAATGTTGTTTTCGAACTCAGGCCCCAAATAATGAGCTCATGGAAATGAACAGCAGACCCCTTTCAACAATTAGATGGACTGATAGGACCTGACTACAGCTCTCTGCTGGGTTTGATGTAATTACTCTCCAGGACTTCTCTTTCCTCCTCTGTATAATTTGCAAATGCATTTTGTGCTTCCGACCTGGGCCTTCTTATCTTGAGTTTCTGGCTGGGCAGTGGGAGCGGGGGAGGATGCTATCTTACTTTTTTTTTTTTTTTTTTTTTTTGCGAGAGCATTCAGGGCTCTTGCCAGGAATTCAGCTGACTGTGCCCCAGATGCTTGGGGGACTGGGGAGCAGACACTGCTTCTTCTAATCACTGCTGTTGTGTATGGATTTCCGTTGCTTGTTACGTCAGAGGCAGCTCTCTTCTCATGTCCAATCTCTTCATAGGCGGCCTAAAATATTTGCATTTGTCCCTATCACACATTGACTTTTGGAACAGTCTGAGAGTCTGACAAACATCAAAAGTGGTCTGCTATCTTTACTTTTATCGATGGAAGAAAACAAAACCCATTGCTATCTAATCCAATGCAATCCAAGGTCTTGTTTGCCTATGACATCCAATAATGCAAGCAACATGTTTCTCAATTCCAGGATGCTGATTTTTTTCCCATGCACATTCCAATAGCCATGTTGTTCCTGTTTATGAAGGATAAGGCTTAACAAAAGAAGGGTTGCAGGGAGGGGCAAAATTCCACCAAGCTGCTGAGGAAGAGATACCTCAGGACACCAACACTAATACTTTTGGGTTCCCCAGATTCTCACAATTCATTGCTGTCAAATTCTTTGCTCTGGTTCCTTTCCCTTGTGTCAACAGCTGTGTTCTCCAGATGCTAAATTACAGTGTGATGTCAATGGCGTTATCTCTCCATCCTCTGTGTCTAATAATAACCATAGCTTTAGCCATAGACCATCTGAACTTCAACCATTTAATTTGATTCTGAATCTAACATTGATGCATTTATTTTCTTTTTTTCATACTACAGGTTTATCCGATGTACCCTGATATTGGTCAGCCTTGCAGCTCAGCCCCTACCCTGGTGGCCCTGAAAGAATGGATCCAGTGCCACCTTTTCGGATGGATCCTGAAAGCCTGGATCTTCAGCAGGTTCCTGTATTGTCCATTGACCAGATCCATGCTATAAGGGCTAATAATGACTATGTGGATCGCCCTGTGGCGCTGGAGCCTGCCTCTCAGGTTGGTGTCTTCTATGTGCATGATGAGCGACATCCTCAGATGTCTCGCAGTCAAAGTCAGCATCAACATTCCCATTTGGCCTACTTGAGTCGCTCCAGTACCGTGAGCTCCATGTCCCGTGGCAGTGCTGCTTCAGACCAGAGACTTCTTACAGGACTAACGCCTTCCCATTCTGGTCTGGCCACTGTGGTGCGGTCCCAGCCCAAAGGTGACTTGAAACCTGACTCGCTAGGCAAAGGACTGGCTGACACTGAGGACTTGGGCCTGCATCTCTTCATCTGTGAACGTTGTGGCCACTGTAAGTGCCAGGAGTGCTGTGCCCCTCGTAATTTGCCCTCCTGCTGGACCTGTGGCCAGCGCTGCTTATGTTCAGCTGAAAACGTCTTGGAGTACGGCACTTGCCTGTGCTGTGTGAAGGGTCTGTTCTACCACTGCTCGGCAGATAAGGAGGACAACTGTGCCGACCGACCATGCTCCTGTGCCCCGGCTCAAGCCTGCTCCCGCTGGAGTGCCATGGCCTTCCTGGCGCTCTGCCTGCCTTGCCTGTGCTGCTACCCTCCTGCCAAGCTGTGCCTCACTCTATGCCAGCGTGGCTACGATCGCGCCACCCGTCCAGGCTGCCGATGTAGCAACACCAACACTGTGTGCCGCAAGATCTCTGCCACCAACCCTGCACCCTTTCGTAAAACCCTGGAGAAGCCTGTATGACAGCCTGAAGGAGCCTCTTGCAATTCTCCTTTGAGGAGACACCTCTAATGCTGAAGCAGCCAGGGAATTCTGCTAAATGAACTGACCTACTCTAAACCAATCAGGCCTCCCTGCATCATGTTCATCATCATGTATCCTACAGCCCCATACACCCTCCCCCAGTTTTTTTTTTTTTTTTTAGTTAACCCTTGTCTTATTTATTTATTTATTAGACTTTCCAAGATAGAGTTGGGTAATGTGAACCATATGTAATATACAGGGAGTATGCTATCAGAATAAATGCAGAGGCTGTACTGAGTAAAAGGATCATCTAAGCATCACTTTCAACAGAAAGTCAGTGCTGAGTGTGTCTTCTTCAGCCTTAATGAATGGAAAAACTGTAAGCAAGCTGGCTAACTCTAGACTTTACGTGGATGCAGGGCGCTGGTTAGGGAGGAGAGCCCAACCAAAAAAAATCTGACTGTGTAAGTCAATTCTGTTTGACACCAAAAACAGGACCATTTAAAATCAGAATATTAAGCTCGCCTAAGAGGGATGTGTTTCAAGAGAGGAGTTAAAGAGAGACATTGTGTGCGAATGAGTGTGTAAGGAAGAAGAAGGGAAAATGTGTGTGCATGTGTGTATGTGTGTGCAGTCTCAGGCCGGCATCTGCTGTCAGCAGAAGCCTCTCTTTTTATTTTTAGAGGAGCTACTCTGAAAGATAAAGTGTCTGGTCAGGTTTCCAGCCCAGGGCAGCCTGACGCCAACCTCTCCCAAGCACTCTTACATCCTCAACTCATTTTTCCTCAGCTGCCCATTGTACTTTCCAACTGTTGAACAACAGCGATAGGATCCTTGACCGTTTCTGCATCCAACTACGCTGTGGGACCAAACATCAAAAGGGACTGTCTGTCCACCTTTGACAGTCAAGATAAGATACAAGCCATTACTTTGGACAAATTGGCCAGAAAACCTGTGGGACCATGCTTTAGGTTATCATCAGATCCGACCAGTATCAGCAAAATGAAGCCATTGTGGTTCCCTAGTTCTGCCATACATGAAATGAGTATCTCTAAAGACTATGGCCTTTCCTGAGCTTCTCTGGTGTGCCCTGAATGCTTTGCAGTGAGGTTAATTGAGACTGTTGTTTCATCTGACAGGAAGAAGGGATTGTATTGAGACGAGCTTTAGTCACCTGGCCAGAACGAGGTAGAAAACCACACTTGGGAACAAGGTGAAACAGATGCACTGACATCTGAAACTGGGAAGCAAGATGAATGAAATCTGTTTCAAGTGTGTGTGTTCTTCCCCAATAATGCACATCCTTGTGAGTTCCTTTGCTATATTTTTGTATGTACATAGAATTATAATTGTATTTGTATTTTTATTCCATTTGTTTTAATCTGGTTATTATTATTACCATTACTTTCTATTACTGTTGGACATTAACCTTGTCAGAGACCTGGCTAATACTTAAGACTAACCATAAGGCTGATTTTGTATTGTGGAGGAGAGGTCCCTTGTGCATAACACTTGTTTTACATTGCAGTACAGTAAATTGCCATAAACATTTGAGAATTCCCTCTTATTGGTTACATATATCTATCATAAATTGCTTTTGTCCTAAGAACAGAAACAATCTGATTTAAAATATTTGTGACGTTCAGACCTAAACAGCCTGAAATATATTTTTTCCACAAAAATTATTGGTTAAGGTCACACACAAGCTTCCAGAGCCAGTCATATGTTTTTCTACCTAAACAATGTTTGCTGACATGATAGTAAATAACATGCATTACTATCAGAGTCTGTGGCAAACTTTCACAGTATGAAATAGTGAAAAGATACCTTTCCTCCACAGTCACATCCCATAAGAATGGCTTCTTTAAGAAGGGTCCATGATGTGGGGCTTCAGTGTGTAGGTACATACAATTTACAAGAATGCCGAACTGGTGCTGTCCGAAGTCTCTAAGCTAACCACTAAAAGTTCACCATGTTGTATTAGTAAGTATTGCTTTGGTACAATTGGCATCTTGTAAGTTGTAAAAGAATTAAAGGAGAATATATAAATAAATAAATATATATATAAATATATAAATCTATACAAATTAATCTATTATATATATATATATATATATATATATATATATATATATATATATATATATATATATATATATATATATATATATTACACTTTTGTTGCTGATATTATCATAAAGCCACAGATATTTATTTAAATGGTTGCAAGAAAAGCTATGTATTTATTTTGGGTGAATGATAAAAAGAAATTGAATGAAAAGACCCATGTGATGATTTCAGCTTTTTTCAGAGGATTGGTGGGTATGGCTATAAGGCCATGGATAATAAATAAAAAAATTTCAAATATTCTGTGTAGAAAACTTGTTTTTACATCTGTGAAAATGTACAATTCTGACTGTATATCAAATTGATTCGACATGTTTAGGGAAGATAAAATCCTAGGCTTTAAAAGTATGCGTGATACCCACAGCTGCAATGCTGAGTCTACATGGTTGCATCTGTAGTTTTGTGGTGTTTGACACTAGGTGCAAACACACAGCAGTTCTGCAGATGCCTGAAGGAATTATTAAGTGCACAAGTTATCTGTTTATAAGAAAATGCAATGAATTAGCAAATACTGTATATGTATGGACTGGACACTTGTGTTGGTTTCAGTGACGAGGGGTTCCGGTCTTTGTCTGTCTCTTTACTCCGCTCCCCGCACTTCTGACTGTTTGCCTCGTAAATAAGTAATCAAGGCCAGCTCGTACTAATGGCCTTGGAAAATAGGGACAAGAGATGTGTGTGTGTGTGTGTTTGTGTGCGAGTTGCTTCAGAAGTGTGAGAGTGTGCATAAGATGTCTGCGTATCACCATTTGTGCTGTTCATCACAGACACACAACCACACCTTATTTTCCCAGAGCTTCAAAAGCATTAAGCCTGTACCCCAACATCTCAATAGCCCACCCTCTCTCTAGGCTTTGGATGAGAAGACACTGCATGAATAATACAGATACAGTCTTCCCATTATGTGTGTGTACATTTAGATGTACAGTACATACATCAGTCCGGCATCTGCAGACACATGGTTCTTGATAGTGCAGTATTCATTTTACTCATTAAAGGGATAGTTCACCAAAAAATAAAAATTCTGTCATCATTTACTCACCCTCATGTCATTCCAAACCTGTATGACTATAAATTCCATATGCCTTGTGCACAGTATTTTAAGTCTTCTGAAGCTACAGTATACGATAGTTTTGAGTGAGGAACAGACTAAAATTTGTGTGCATATTCAAACATCAAAGTATACTAGGGTTTATAAAATTTGTTTTGCATTGTGGTTTTTAATTCAGTTTGGGTTGTTTTAATGAAACATGTGCTCAAAGAGTTCATCAAGATGCGTCATGGGATACAGTGCACCAGGACTGTCAAAAGTCAGAAAAGACTTCTTCACCCTAAAAAAGAAACTGACTCTGGAGGGATGCTCTTTGCTTTCTTAACCTTTAACCCAGCTAATAAAGAGCAAGAAGGGATGGGGTCGGTTGATCTTCTACCATCCTGACCTCATGGCCTCTGTAACCAGTGAATCCCCCTATGTGGCCCTTGTCTGGCGGGGACAGGCACTTTTGAGGACACTCCAGGGGTCAGGGATGGAGCTATAGAGGCTGTCAGTCAGAGCTCCATGCATATGTCAATCACAGTGCAGCAGTGTGTGAAAATGGACCTTTTCTAAGCCACCCTAATCCAAATGTAAAAACACTCCACTTAAAGGCAGCAGCATTAGGGCTTACAAATCACTTACATAACTGAGCAATATCAAAGCTCTTATTTTAAAATTAAAATGTTTGCCTTTGTAATAGTTCAAAATCAAATGTGTTTGCAGCCCCTTCTGTTTTGCACTAGCTGCATTAGCTTACAACATGTAAGCAAACCATTTGCCTTACTTAAGGCAAGACACTACTGGCAAAACCATTGTTTTTTTCTTGCCAAGCCCAAAATCTCCATTTCGGTAGCAGTTACATACACTAAACTTTCCAGATTTATTCCTATCTATATTTTGAAGGTGGTTTGTCAATATAACATTTGCCTGATTTATATATATATATTTTTTAATTTAAAAATTATTTTCCTAAAAATATGTTATTGTTTTTTTCACTGGCTGTTGATAGTATTTTCTGATTTATGAAGTGATAAAAAAGAAATCCCCTCTGTAAAAACTTTTCATTTAATTTTGAAGAATTTTGAACCATGCTTTATCCAATGTACAGATTTCTTCTGGAAATGTGTGGAAATTAGTGCATATTTAATTAGATATTGTCTCATTTCCATATTTAAACATAACTTTTTAGAAATATTTTCTTGTAATACAAAACATTGTCTTACAGTTTTTCACAGTTTGGCACATTGTTCGAAACAAACTTAACATTCTCTTAACTGTGTGATTATCACAACTGTTTGCTGGAACATCACGGGCCTCATTTATAAAATGTTTCATAGAAACCCTCCTACATTTGATCTGATAATTTCTCAAATGTGCGTATGTGTGATTCAGAGTACGAACGTATGCACAAAAAACATTTGTACTAGTGATTTTTGATTTTTGAATTAATCGTTCTTTTGAGCTGGTTCTCAGGAAGTAACTGGTTGAGCAGCAGCTTTCGTTTCTGCTCTAACAGCTGCAAGACCACGCTGAATGCCGTGTAAGTGGGTGTTAGAAATCATAAATGGTGACAGGACATTGCTCTTGGTATGATTTTTGTCTTCAAACCAAACTTGGGTCTTCAGCCAAAAAGTTTAAATCCTGTCTGGCTAGCGCTCTTCCCATAATGTTTACGCATTAGGTCAGTAGGTGGAGAGTAGGCGGTCTTTTGTGGCTGTTTGAACACATTCAACTACATGAGCGTTTACACTATGAAAGCAATCCGGTTGAATGTGTTTTCACAGAAAGTGGACAAGCTTAAAACGTTTTAGACCCCATTTACACCTGTATTTAGCGTCGTCCACTTGTGATCTGCTTGACCAAAACACATCTTAATACCAGGTGTAAACAGGGCCAAACTTTATTTGAATTTATTGAATTTGAATTTATTGAAAGGATAGCCCCTTGAGATATAACATCTCATTTTCGAGGGGGGTCTCAGTAACACATACAATAAAAAACAAAAAAACAAAAAAACAAATACAAATACAAATACAAATACAACACATCTGAAAACAAATAAACAAACAAAACAAAACAAAACAAAAAGTCACTGAAACAGACAAGCTGCTCACTCCCCTGATCTTCCACCTACAGTCAACAACTGTATTAAACAAACAGTAGCATGCACACACAAGAAAACATGCATTTTAGTGCAAAACAATGAAAATCAAATGGAGCTGCACCCTGAAAGAAAACATAAATAAATAAAATGAACAGGATAAATGATAAGCGTTGGTATAGAAGCCTTGATTTAAAAACATAAGCAGGTTGTTTTTTTAGATGAGAAAATAGATTAGTCTTGAAAAGACGGAGAGATGAGAGAAGAAGGGAGATTGTTCCAGTCAGATGGAGCTTTTTATTGAAATAACCTGCGGCCGACTTCAGTAAAAGTTCTAGGGACAAAGAAAAACGGATGCTTCATGTGTCAAAGGGGATAGGAGGATGTAAATGGAACTAAAAGCTGTTTTAAATAGGAGGTAAAATTAAAATGAACGCATTTAAAAAGAAACCGGAACCAATGATATTGCCTTCGGGATTTTGGTTGGAGCCAGTCAAGGGTTTAATACAGCATACAATGGTGGGTTCTATAAGGAAATTGCAAAACAAACCTACATAAAGAATTATAAACAATATTTAGAGGTTTTAAATTGGTGTCTGAAGTGTTTTGGTAAATGTCCGCATAGTCAATAGTAGGAAGAATTATAGTTTTTTTTCAATTGCTAACAAGCGTTTATCAATACATAAAGTACTTTTTCTAAACTCTTAACACAGCAACACACATACATCACACAATTAGCCAAATAGTTAATTTTCTGCCCAAAACCATATTTTGTTAAATAAACCCAAACTGTACATTTCAAAATGCTAAAAACCTTTTTCAACAAATACTAACTCTATCAAAACACAGCAAACCTGATTCAAAATTGAGTCGTTCTGTCAAAACACTAGCACTAGTTTTCTATCCAAAGTGAACATATAGTCAATCAAAGTGCAATGACTGTCAAAATGCTAACAGTTGATGGCATTACGAAAACTGCATTACTTGTCATGTTTCAGTTCTACCTGCAGAAAATATGAAATCCATTGTTTTTATAATTCAGTTTCTTTTTACTGCAGCAATAGTAGAATGCTTACATGTAAGCCATTCTACATTTTTGGTTGAGTGTTGAATGTGTGCATTCTCGGCAACATAAGTGAATGAGTCATTTCTTTATAGAATGATGGTGCCTCCATAGAGGGTGGGATGGTGTCCCCTTGGTAGTTAGTGCCCTACGCAGACCACATATTCTGCATATATGGAACAGTGGTAGTGGAATCGTTGTACTAAAAGCTTTACATGAAGCTTCTACTGAAATGAAAACATGAAATTCCTGCCATTGATCAACAACAAATCCAACATAGGACACTGTTGAAGCTTTTTTTTTTTTTTTGCCACAGAGTAAAAAAGTATAAAAGGTAAATGTGACTTTTTATCTCACAATTATATATATATATATATATATACATACACAGAGATGCAGAGTCCAGCACACATTCTTCCTCCTCTCCCACACCTCTTCTTCTCCCTTGTCCTGATCCAACTTCTCCTCTCCTCCTTCATCTATTCCTCTCCCTTACCCAGACATTATTTTCTCTCTGCTCCTCTGTGTTGTTCTTCATCCACACTGAACAACTCTGATTCATAGAGTCCTATTTTACTCTATGTCCATGTAATGGAAAGAACTTCAACACCTGACTATGCCTCCATCTGAGATTGGAATCTGCTATTTCTCAATATTTCAGTGATCTGCTAATTAAAAATTCTTATAAATTGTTTCAGTATTTGTTTTATATATATTTTCAATTCTTTTGAGCTGCTGTTGATGCAAAAGTATATGTTTTATACTATTGTTTTATACCATTACATACAACAGAAGGATGCTCTGCTAAATGTGTTTAGAGTTTTGAAAATGTGACGACAGATTGGACAAATGTATATTAGCGTATATTAGCAATTGAAAAAAAATGTAATTGGGAAATGAATCTTTTTCTAATTGGAAATGAAAAACAATTTATTGAATTGATTGAAGTTCCCGGTTGATGACACAAGACGCACAAGCCGAAGTAGCACGTCTGACTCAAAAATCAATCTGTCCGAAAAAACAGTTAGCGGAAATTACATCACTAGTTTGTAGACTTCTCTTCCAGATGTGAAATTTATAAATCGCAAATGAATTGTGTGTAGCTGAATTAACATATAAAAGAGCACCAGTAAATGTCCAAATGCTTTACTTAAAGGGTTAGTTCACTGAAAAATGAAAATTCTGTCATTAATTACTCACCCTCATGTCGTTCCAAACTGGTAAGACTTTTGTTCATCTTTGGAACACATATGAAGATCTTTTTGATGGAATCTGAGAGCTTTCTGTCCCTCAGTTGACAGCTTTGATGCTTCAAAAAGTTCATAAAGAGATTGCAAAACTAATCCATATGAATTGAGTGGTTTAGTCTAAATTTTCTGAAGAGACTTGATCACTTTATATGATAAACAGATTTAAATTAGGCTTTTATTCATATATAAACACTGATCAGCGAACATAAACAGAAGCTCAACCGAACCTGCTTGACACACGAGAACAAACCTCTTGCAGAAGCTCAAACACGAGAATGAACCTCATTGGTTCTCGCACGTCAAGCAAACATGCTTGAGCTTCTGTTTACCACAGCTGATGCGTGAGCTGATGAACTTTTCTACTACTGCTTTCTATACTATACAAGAATGTCAGTTTTGTCAAGCTGCATGCTCTTGTGTCTCACACTGAGCTTTTTAGAGACAGATTTCAACAGTAGGTAAAATTTTACTGGGAAAAGTAAATACTTTATAAAAAGTAAATGAACATTTGTTTTTATACAGTACATTTATTTTGGAGAAATGTGTTGCATGCAAACTGAAGATTCACAGTTGCTTGTTCATTTTTACACACTCTATTTTGTCTTGCCCTAACACCACCACCGCCACGCATTCATATTTTCCTATTGCTCTTCCATGACAAGCAACTGTGAATTTTCAGTGTACATGTAAAACATTTCTACAAAAATAAATGTACTGAATAAATAAAATGTATTTATACTGTACTGCTGTAGCTGCTGCCATTTAGGGTTGTGATGTTCCTCCATTTTTAAAAATGGTGGTGATTGTGCTGGGCAAACTACATTTGCATGTGATGTCTCACACGACAATTTCACTGAGAATCAGCTCATCAGTTCAGACCAACAAGCCATGTGCATTTAGTTACTGTGCATATTGTAGAAAATTGCACTTACCCTTTTGCACACATGCCAAAACACATGCAATTCGCTTAAAAATGAAATTCAAATCTGATACTACAAATATGAACTACAAACTAACTATTCAGAGATCTGAGAACTTATTGTTTTGAAGAACTGAGCCAAAGCAATTGAGAAAAACTGTGATGTGATTATTGAACTGGCAAAAGTATGATGATATCTATTAGTTACATTTTCTATCTTAGTCATGATGTAGTGTCTTAAACAAAAGCCATTTGTGAATGCTTGGTTACTTCCAGCACGGTGACTCCCAAAAGGTAAGACTGGTGGCTGTGCAGCCCTGAGCCACCCTGGGGGGTGCTGGAGCCTCAGAGGCTAGGGGAGAGCTGGAGCTGTTGACAGGTGGAGGTGTGATGGAGAAGCAGGCGCCAGAGAGAGCTGAAAGGGGCTGAAGAGGGCCACAGTGCCGGGGCAGAGCGGAGCCAGCCTAAAACACCTAATAACAGGAATTTTGGAAGACTGGGCATCATTGGTCATATATTTGTATATTTGTTGAGTTCAAAATATTGTTGGCTTGAAAGCAGTTTCATTTTGTTTTGTTTTGTTTTTGTTTTGTTTTTTGGTTGGTTGTTTTTTTTTTTTTGTTTTGTTTTTTACAGCAGCATTAGTTTTATACTGAACTTTAAACATTTTTTTTATTTTAAAAGAAACAATTTGTTTTATTAACATATTTAAATGATTTAAATTATTACTTATTTTAATAAGAAATGATTTATTAAAAATATTTCAAAATATACAAGAAATTACCTATATATATATTATGACCACAGACAGGTGAAGTGAATAACACTGATTATCTCTTCATCACGGCACCTGTTAGTGGGTGGGATATATTAGGCAGCAAGTGAAAATTTTGTCCTCAAAGTTGATGTGTTAGAAGCAGGAAAAATGGGCAAGCCCAAGGATTTGAAAGAGTTTGACAAGGGCCAAATTGCGATGGCTAGACGACTGGGTCAGAGCATCTCCAAAACTGCAGCTCTTGTGGGGTGTTCCCGGTCTGCAGTGGTCAGTATCTATCAAAAGTGGTCCAAGGAAGGAACAGTGGTGAAACAGTGACAGCGGCCAAGGCTTATTGATGTGCGTGGGGAGCGAAGGCTGGCCCGTGTGGCCCGATGCTGGTTCTGATAGAAAGGTGTCAGAATACACAGTGCATCGCAGTTTGGGTGTGACCAGTCAGGGTGACCATGCTGACCCCTGTCCACTGCCGAAAGCGGCAACAGTGGGCATGTGAGCATCAGAACTGGACCACAGAGCAATGGAAGAAGGTGGCCTGGTCTGATGAATCACGTGGATGGCCAGGTTCATGTGCGTCACTTAAGGTGCTTCATGCCATATCGTAATTCCTGTAACTACGAGATTCTGGCTCGTAAAAAGTGTTCACGTCCTCGTAGAGTTCGTAATTACAGCTTGTAAGCTGGGAGTTTTCTGAAAGCTCCCACATGTACCACGTGGCCGCTGTACCACCTGACCACTGTAGATTCATTTATGCGTTGATAGTGGTGCCATAGAAATGCATAATTCCCAGTCAAAGAACGTGTACAGCTCCGAATATGACGTCACGTGTTGTCATCTCAAGATTCCGGTAAATACGAGGTGGCGTGAACGCATCACCACTTGAGGAACACATGGCACCAGGATGCACTATGGGAAGAAGCCAAGCCGGCAGAGGCAGTGTGATGCTTTGGGCAATGTTCTGCTGGAAAACCTTGGGTCCTGCTATCCATGTGGATGTTACTTTGAGACGTACCACCTACCTAAGCATTGTTGCAGACCATGTATACCCTTTCAAGGAAACAGTATTCCCTGGTGGCTGTGGCCTCTTTCAGCAGAATAATGCACCCTGCCACAAAACAAAAATGGTTCAGGAATGCTTTGAGGAGCACAACAAGAAGTTTGTGGTGTTGACTTGGTCTCCAAATTCCCCAGATCTCAATCCAATCGAGCATCTGTGGGATGTGCTGAACAAACAAATCCGATCCTTGAAGGCCCCACCTCATATATATATATATGCTACTGTAAGATTGGAAATGTATTTTCTTGCCCCTGAAATAAAATACATTTTGAAACATATTTTGGTATGTGAAGGTTGAAACTAAATATATTTTCAATTTCAAAATGCTTCACTGTGTACAATATATATAGCATATATTTAAAATATATATTGGCCAGAAAAAATAAAATTTGCAGTATGCTACGCTCCTAAAATTGTCCAAAATGTTTTATCCTCATTTCAGTTTGTTAATGGATGGGTATGGTCGAAGTAAATTAATCTCAATTATAGACTGTCTAGACATGACTGAACGCCATGGCCGTGATAGAGTTTTCTGTTGACTTGCCGAGGGCCCATCTGTGTTGTGGTGATCGGTTAGAGGCTGGCGGTGTTTGTGTTAAAGTGTGTATTAAAGTCGGGTTGGCTGAGATCTATGTATCCTGCTGCTCTTATGTGGGCAATGAGATGGTGGGAAAGAGGAAATTTGGGAAAGATGGGAGATTTCCTCCCTGTTAACAAGTTCCCACCAAACCAATTTTCAACCCTGTGGGATTGAAATTCTAGGCAGTTTGTTCGCATTAGCCCTTGAGAAATAAGAAATATTCAATTATTTAATTAAAAATAGAGATTTTATAAAAATGTGTTTCACACTAAATCTATCTATCTATCTATCTATTCATTCTTTGAGCTGAGGTGGGACTGTACTCGATGAAAGGATGGCGTGGTGGAAGAGTGATGTGCAATGGGGGAGACGGAAGAGCACAAGGGAAGAAAGAGTGAGGGAGTGGGGGAGGAGAGGAGAGGAGGAGGACTGTTTGCAGGCCTGCTGGGTGGCTGAGTGCAGACAGCTGGAGGAGGAGTTGATGGGAATGGTATCTGCAAGGTCAGGGGTCACTGGAGAGAGCTTTAGCACACTTCCGCTGCCGGCCCCACGGCTCTCCAGTCTCTGGAATTCTGCTCCTCCAGCTCCCACTCAAACTTGTGTGTTTTAAGCCACGTTTCTTCCCTTTTCACTATATTTTCATTTTTTTGTTTGTCTCCCTCACTCCATTTATTTATCTCTACAAACAAAAAAATTAGAATAAATGTTTATTGGATGAGGTACCATGATATTATTGTGTTTTTGGCACTGCACTGTAAAAATTATTTTTCGAAGTTGTAAATAAAACAGATTATTAGGGTACATTTTTCAGTCTTTCTGCTTCAGAATTTCATGTTCAATTCAATGTTTTACTTGCCGTTACTTTGCAATTTACTAGTAATGTTTTGCAAATGAATTTTTTCAAAGCAAATCCTACACCATTTTTTCAGTGTATATAAAAACACCTTGAAGTCATGAACAAGTCCAGATAGATTATATAAAGGATGCATGCATATTAACTATGCTACTGTCATGGTTTATGAACTTTCTAGTCATTTCCATCTGTGCTGCAACTACTTTTTTCATAAGCATTCAAAGACTTTTTTTTTTTTTTATGTGTTCCTCTCCACTCCATGGCCTACATGCATATTCCTGTGTGTGCTCCGTCAGTCAATCAATGGCAGTATGGATCTACTGCTGCAGCTGTAATATAGATCTGCCCTTGCTCGATCCATGCAGTCCTGTCATTTCAACAGCGGAAACGCTGAGCTCCTCTCTCTCTCCTGGTTGCTCTCATATCAAGTGGCTGTTTTTCTCTGCGCTCTCTGATGGCCCTTGCTACAGCCGTGCAAAGAGGCCAAACTATGATGAGGATAATATCTGTTATTTGGCCCTAGCCAGGGAAGCAGCACACACTGCACTACCATTAAAGGGCATTAGTGTGTGTGTGTGTGTGAGAGAGAGAGAGAGAGTAAGCATATATCTGTAGAAAGTTTGTGTGGCCTCTAAGGAACAAGATAGCATGTGCTGAATGCTATACATGTGTGTATTTGTAACATGATTCTGTCATCATCTGTGCGTTTCTCGTTTAACCCCCCCTGCCTGTCCAACCCCTTCAACCACACACATACATACATGCACATGCAGGGGAATGAGCAGTGCAAAATCTCCCTGCAGATGTTCTCGATTGTGGTGATCCAATATCCTCTTGTGTTCCGCTGTCTAAAAAAAGAGAGCTGTTTTACATTTCCCCTGGGGGCAAGAAGGGAGAGATTCTCACAGCGATAGAGCTGACCCAGGTCCTTCGAGGGCTGCCCCACATTATTTTAGACTGTTTTTTTTTTTTTTTTGAGTCTGTTTTTTTTTTTTTTTTTTTATGAATTTGAGAGTCATTTACTGTCAGATATGATAGGGAAGATGGGATAAAATCTTGTCTGATGTATTCATGTGATGTATAACAATTGCAATCTGTACAATCAATTCATGTGATTTGCAACAATTCTGAGAGACAAGACAGAAAAATCACACATAGTTTTGATTCTCAGAAAAAGACCTAAATAATTTCATGTTTTTCAGAAAACATCTCAACTTCACAAACTGCTCAGATTCACCAAGATTTCAATATGAAATTAATATGAAACATTTTAATCCAAATCTTTCTAGGACTGTGTGGTCCATATTAGACTCTATGCTCTATACTTTTTTTTTTTTTAACGATATATCACTACTAATTATCTCATTTGTTTCTATTTTACATTAGCAACATTTAACTTGATGCTTTAAAAGAATATTCTGAGTTTAATACAATTTAAGCTCAATTGATGTTGATTACAACAAAAACTTATTTTGACTCGCCCTTCATTTTCTCAAGTGGCAGTGAGTCACTTACAAATGTAAAGTTAATGAATCCAATTTCTGGAAGATTTAAAAGCAGAAATATAAAGCTTATAATTTTATAAAATCACAATTAATTCTGTTAAAATGTGTGTACTATTTGATCTGTAAAGTTGTTCTTGTCATTTAGACATTACGTTGTCATGACAGCAAAGTTGTAAAATTGGATTGCAAAATACTGTAACTTTATAGAGAAAAGGTTAGCAAGTCTGTTTTGTACTAAAATCATGTCAACGCATATTATTTACATCTATTGAAACTGAGTATGTTTATTTGCTTATTGGACCCATTTACTTCCTCACTGTACCCTCACTGTGATTTTTTGCTTTTTTTTAAGAAAAGGAGGAAGATTTTTGTAGCATCAAGCCACAAGTGCTGTCTTAACTTGAACTTAACTTGTATTGAACCCGGAATAGTCTTTAATGAAACAAAACTGAGACCTCAATTAACTATGAAATAACAGCATCTGAACAGTTTTTAAAACTATATTTTTTAATAACAGTAATGTCAATTATATGTTATTATCCATCTAATATTAAAGTAGTACATTAAACAACTGTGGTTTTGAATGTGATCATGATGTTGATGCATATGATGGCTATGTGCATCAACATCATCTGTATGGTGTGTCTAATCCTGCATGGCTGGAAGCTGGAAACAGGAAATGCTGGTGCATTCCTCGCATTTTTCAAAATGCTGCAAATTGCTGAGCACATCATTTTGACCGGACATGATCACTGACCTGGGAGGTAAAGCGAGAGAGAAATCAGGAGGAATAGAGACTGATGTACATGTGGGAGAGAGAGAGAGAGCACTAAAACACTATCTGTTCCGTTCCACTCACATCAATCCATGCTTTCACATTTGTGGTCACATTTATAACCTGCTTTTATATGCAAACGGAAATAGTAATCATCTAACAGATCCGTTCAACAGGATCTCAACTTGAAAAGACAAAATGATGCCTTTTACAAATGGACCATTGCATCTTGTGAAAGGAAGGATGTACCAGATTTAAAAAAGCTTTAGTCACCAAAGCCTGGGTGATTATTTAGCTTGAACAGTGCCGATAACCAGAATCTTGGTCTTAACAAGCCTGATGCATGACTCAGACTGAGGAGAGGAAAGCAAAGGATGGACACATCCGGTCCTTCCGAAAGGCAAGCACATAAAAAGGTGCCCAGCTTAAGCAGGAAGTCTTGGCCAGTGTGATGGTCAAGCCAGCCTGGGTGCTGTTTTCTTTCTCTTTGCACGTACAAGATGGGGGAAAAAAAAATTCTAGCAAAAATGAATGGTGAATTCTGACCATCCACTGAAGAAAGAGCTGCTGGATAAAATATTTAGTGCATTCTATCAAATCTGTGTACTCTTATTCACTGCCTTCCACAGCAGGTTAAGTGTAGGTCCATTCAGTCTTTCAAAGGGAGATTCTGGGATGATGGACCACAGTACAATGAACAGATGTTCTTGATTGAAATTTATGTACGTTTCGGTAGCATATTCCACTTATAATTTAACAGGAAAAACTAAAACCTAATATTAAATTATAAAATAATGAAAAACAAAAAGCAGATCATCCATTTCACAAATCTGTTCTGTTTTATCATCATATGTAAGATATATTAAATATATTAGTAGCATATAAACATATTAGGATAATATAATGTTATATATTAAGTAAGTAAATAAATAAATGTAAATATAAAATATATAATTTTTCCATGCTTTGACCCTTAACTTGCACCTGTTTCACTTGGCAAAGAGGTTAATAATCTCTGATGTGATGAAATACAGCTGAAAGTGGTGAAACTGCTTGATAATTAATCATTTGATTACTGGAAATAATTATTGTCAAAAAAAAGTTCATTTTCTTTCTGGCTGAAAAACCTACAAACTACTGGCAGGCAAAAAAGTACCGTTAAAAAAAAAACACACAAATCACAAAACTACTTAAAGGGTTAGTTCACCCAATAATGAAAATTCTGTCATTAATTACGAATCTTTTGTTTCGAATCAGTGGTTCAGAGCGCCACAGTCATGTGATTTCAGTAAACGAAGCTTCGTTACGTCATAAGTGTTTCGAAATTTCAATGGTTCACGTGATTCGTAAAGCTTCAAAGCTTCATGAAGCAGTGTTTTGAAATTGGCCATCACTAGATATTGTTGAATAAAGTCGTTATTTTGTTTTTTTGCCACACAAAAAGAATTCTTGTCGCTTCATAACATTAAGGTTGAACCACTGTAGTCACATGAACTGTTTTAAATATAACTTTAGTACCTTTCTGGGCATTTGAAAGTGTAAATTAACTTGCTGTCAATGCAGGTCTTACTGAGCCATTGGATTTTATCAAAAATATCTTAATTTGTGTTCTGAAGATGAACGAAGGTCTTACGGGTGTGGAACGATATGAGTGTGAGTAATTAATGACAGAATTTTAATTTTTTGGTGAACTAACCCTTTAATTTAAGGTCATTGTCAAAGATACACTTATGTTTGTTTCCTTTTGTGAAGTCTGAGTAGAACTAATTGTCTTGCTAACAGGATTACAGAAGTAAAATGTATTGTAAAAAAAAAAAAAAAAAAATTCACATTTTTACCAGGCTGAAAAGGCGGCCACCAGGAGATATTTAAATATTTAACTGTACGAAATGTTATTAGCATTAGCAAAATTTAAGGAATGTGGACTCTCATATTCACAGGAATCTGCATATCATATGACTGCTTTGATGTAAAGAATTCTTCACAATTCAAAAGGAGCTCTATGATATGCATCTTGACTGTGCAGTCACTGTATAAACGACCTGATAATACACTGACTCAGAGGGCCACATTCATGTAGTTTTCATTTCCTCTTCCCGCTTCTCATCTCCATTCCTGCTACCTCACACCATTCAGGAAAGTGAAGCCCATTGCCAAGCGGGAAGAACGTCAGTGGCCGAAAAAGCCATCGGGAGGAACTTGGAAAGAACATGTTTGATGTCAGCGCCAGCTTATTTTTGGGCCCATGCGGAACAAAAGGCCTGGTATATTTAGCGGCGGTCAGGAAGCAGGCCGAGAGAAGGGCTGGGGGGTTCAACAGAGGCCTTGTCCACTTTCCCACACTTGCAGACCGGAAACAGGCGATGACAACTATTCCACCAAGAGGCCCCAGGTCGCCTGTTAGGGGAGCCATTGAGCTCAGAGGAAGGAAGAGGTTATACAGCCCTCCCCCCATCAACATCCCAGCTTTCTAAGAGTGACCTGCTCAAGAGCTTCCCCATGATGCATATTTTGTCAACACCAATATTTTAGGGAATATAAAAGGCCTGACACAGTTTCATATAGGCACATATTAAATGTTTTATTAAAGGAACATTTTGCTTCCTAATTGTGTAAGTTAAGCTGTACAAATAACATCACAATTAGTTTACAGCAATTCATGGACTTCCGAACAAACACACTGTATTTCTCCACATCATTTTGGTTACATCTGTCCTTAGCTCCATCTGCACATGGCCTGTGTTGTTTGACCCTGGCGTGTACTCAAGCTTGGCATACTTTAGTGGCATGCTTATCCTAGACACATTTCCTCCTCAGGAAACACAGTATTAGATTGCAGTTTTATTTATTTACTTCATTCACACAGCTTGATTGCAACATGCTCAAGGGAAGATAAAGTTTGCTAAAGCATTTCCCTTGCATTCTGTAATTGTTCTTGTTGATTGAACAGACCTTTGCCAATTCTGTTTAATTCTCTGTTCAGATATTAATTTTTACTTGATCTAGAGTAAAGCTATAGGGTGAAGTGAGATGATTGTCAGCCCATCATGAAACAAGGGCATGAATCGCTTGTCTTACCCTGCTAATCAATGCATCTGCAATTAATGTCACTAATCATATTGTATCTGACTACAAAAAATATATAATTCCTCTTATACTGTTCTTCTTCTACTAGGTGTTTTATAGGTCATTTCTCACAATTCTACGTTTTCTTACTAACTCTACCACAAATTGTTTCTTAACCTTTAGAGTAATGAAAAAAAGAAAAGAGGTTGTAATGGTCAAAGAAATAAGCACACCATGATAGTGCCGCTGATGCGCCTCAACCTCTGTATGCTCTGGGTTTTGTCTCCATCTATTGGTCGGTGGGTGTCTCTACACACAGCACACAGGACATGTGGACGTTTTTTTTTCAATTGCTAACTTGCTTTTGTCCAATCTGTAGTAACATTTTCAAACTCTAAACACAATTAGCACAACATCCGTCTGTTGTGACCATACCATTAACATAATTCATGTCGTTTTAACACAAAATGCAGTCAATTAACACGTTTCTAAAATGCTTACATTTTCTTTTCGCACAAGCTTACCCAGTACCAAAATCATGGATCTTTCAGGTCTTATTTAGAAAATGCTTAAACACAGCAGGTCAGAAATGAACACCTAATGTTCCAAAACTTAAATATAGTATAAAGCCTCTACTTCTGCAAAAACAGCAGCTCAAAAGTACTGAAAAAATATATATTAAAAATACTGAAACAACTGATTTTTAGGTAACATATCACTTAAATATTGAGAAATAGCTGATTCCAATCTCAGTCAGGTGTTGAAGTTCTTTCCATTACTTGGACACACATTGGCCTTTTTGGTTTTGTTCAGTGTGGATGCTGAACAACTCAGAGAAGCAGAGAGAGAGAGAGAGAGAGAGAAAATGTCTGGGCAAAGGAGAGGAATAGTCGGAGGAGGAAAGGAGTTGGATCAGGACAAGGGAGAAGATGACATAGGGGAGAGGAGGAAGAATGTGTGCTGGACTAGGCATCTTTATGTTTTCCCCCCTTACACATGTGGAACCTACTGTATGAAAGCTTATTTCTGTCATGTAATAGAAAATACAAAAGGTAATTGTGACTTTTTATCTCACAATTCTGACTTTTTTCTCTAAATCCCTAGTTTATATCTTTTATGTTTTCATTTTAGTAAAAGCTTCATGTAAAGCTTTTACTACAACAATTCCATATACAACTGTTCCATATATGCAGAATATGTGGTCTGCATAGGGCACTAACGAAGGGGACACCATCCCACCCTATATGGGGGCACCATCAACACCTCACCCACCCCACCCCCAGAAAGCAATTTCAATGGAGGTGGCAACTGAAGTTCTGCATAGGAGACCTATTTGACCAGTGGCTGCCCTGAGCTATTCTGTTACTTTCTTCTTCTTTTTTTCTACTGTACATTCTATAATGTAATGACTCATTTTCTTTTAGATATGTTGCTATGTTGCCAAGAATGCACACATTCAACACGCAACCAAAAATGTAGAATGGCTTTCATGTAAGCATTCTACTTTTACTGCAGTAAAAAGGAAGTGTAATTATAAATACAATGGATTTCATATTGTCTGCAAGTAATAATGCCATCAACTGTTAGTATTTTGACAGTTATTACGCTATGATTGACTATATGTTCATGTTGGATAGAAAACTAGTGCTAGTGTTTTGAAAGAATGACTCGATTTTGAATCAGCTTTGTTGTGTTTTGATAGAGTTAGTATATGTAGAAAAAGGTTTTTAGCATTTTGAAATAGAGTTTGTATTTATTTAACAAAATATGGTTTGGGGCAGAAAATTAACAATTTGGCTAATTGTGTGATGTAGGTGTGTTGCTGTGTTAAGAGTTTAGAAAAAGTACTTTAAGTAGCTAGCGTTACACCAGATATTATCACGCGTTTCAAATGCGTCTTCTGTGACGACTTGCGTTCAGTTTTTTTTTTTTTTTTTGGTGGAGACCCTCGCCTCTCACTCAACTCAACTATCACTTTCACTTTCGGCGCACGAATAGGCCTACTATTGAATGAACTAACCCGTGTTAGGCGGCTTACGCGAATGAATAGGCTATAATAGTGTAATATATTTTTTGTTGTGTCATCTCCCGGAAATGAGTTTTTGCAGGGTGGGATGTAATATCAGAGCATACGTCACAGACACATATTAATTTAAGTCAGAAAAATGAAGGCTCAGATTAGTGTTTGTCTTGAGACCAGTACTGAACATATAATAGAGTGTGTTACGTTATATTACCGACAGAAGGCAGTGTTGTTATATTATCAATGTGTTTTCACGAGTTTGCAGTGCAGTCCTTGTCGAAAAATCGCCCTGATAAGGCACAGATTCAGATGTTTTAATTTGATGTCCAGTCAGTAAAGCTTGTTGTTTCCCCACTACTTTTAGCGCTCTTTTCCTGTTGGAAAAAAAAGCCTTTTCAGTAAAGCTGGTATGCCCCCTTTGTAGGCTACGCTAGTTTTGTTTTCTTAAACTCATCACCTTTACTTAGTTTTCTAAGTCCATATGTGTCAGAAAGGGACTTAAAGTATGTGACTGAAACGGTGTCTTGATACTTTACAAAATGCCAAGAATACCATTCAGTGTAACTTTCTTGGTATTACAGATTGACGTTGATTGTCCTAGTGTTAAGAGTCACAAATTGTTCTAATTATACAGAGCATTGTTGAAGGTTAACTTCTCTCACATTGTAAACTGTGTAAGTATGCTGTATAGACGTTTGTTTTTTCTGTAGTTTAAAACACTTTAAATGTTTTGATACTGTCAAAATATTTGAATCGCATAATTCCAAATGTATTACAAATGTAAAAGGCCTTACTATTTTTCTTAGAAATCCAAAACCAACATTGTTGGACCTGCTTAAACCAAGGTTTGCTATTTTGATACAGGTCCCTCAGAGGATGTATAGGCCTACTTAATTTCATTGGACTGTGTTGGGCTTTGTACAAGGAATATACTTTATAATCTGGATATTTATATATGGGGAATTACAGACCTTCAGGAATAACATTTTTTATTGAATTAATGAAAACAAGGCTATTGTTCAAGGTGATGCTTGTCAGTGCTAGCTTAACATCTTTGGTTGTTTTTGCGGTTTCTACAGTTTGTTTAATTGTGTTTGATATAATTCTTGTCATTGATATACTTCATTGTTGACACTTGGTGTATCAAAACTGACTGGTGCTACCAATTGCATGGATAAGCCTCTTTATTGAAACTGCAAACTTTCCCCCTCAAACTACTGCTTTATGCCAGTTTTAAAAGTTAAGTTGACTTAAAGAAGCAAATTAATTAAGCTATCATCAGGGGCATTTCCTCCGAGGAGGAAAGGGAGGCAGTGCCTCCTCAAAAAACTGGATGAGAAAATAATCGATATTACATAAATAAAACAATTCAAATATTACAAAATTTGACATTAAAAAGTGTAAAAGTCACTAATTTTTCTAAAGAAACACTGTCCAACAGAGACAGCCGCAGGTGAAGTTACAGCGGGAGTCGCATCTCTTGTGCCTCCCTTCAGCTCAGAAATAAAGCAGAAAGTGTGCGGTGGATTTTGTGGGGGGTAATTGAGAATGAATGGGGGAAAGTCACGTGAAAGGAGGCAGTGCCTCCATCGCGCTATGATTCGATATGATCGGTTATGGTTGGACATGATTGGTTCCCGCGATAAATTCCGCCTCTTGTTTTCATGCACGTTCTCGTCGAATCGGCCTGAATGAAGACAGTGATGGCATTAATGGGAAGACTAATTAAAAAGTATGTAAACAACTGTCACTTAGTTATCACCGCTTTATTTCATGTCAAAATCAAACTTGAAATGGCCTGAAAACATGATGACTCCAGGGGTTTTTAGTGAGCAATCAGCATGGTGAAATCAAAGGTACATCTTTGTGTCTGTGTCTGTGACCACTGACCAGTGTGTACAAGCTTAATGACTGCTGAAAATAAATTGACTATTAAAAAGAAAAGCTGAACATTAGTTCACAAATAATATATTATTATTATTATTATTATTATGGAATAAATGAAAAAATGCGTAAAAACACTAAGTTGATGAAATTTATACTTGGTTTTAATAAATAGAACATTACATAGTGTAAAAATACAAAATAGAATTGTATTTGGTCTCTCTTTTTTATGCAATGTTTATTTAACCAGGAAAATTGTGTAACAGGGACATAAATTTACATCTGATATATAAAAAAAATTTATAACTTTGCCTCCTCATTTTAAAACACCACCGCACACCACTGATCTAGCCGTATCACCTGAATGTTGATCCAGGATCTAAAGTACTCTTACTGGCTGTTTACAGACGAAGTGCGAAAAACCTTGAAAACCCTGAATGCAGGCAAATGAAGAGGAACGTAATAAAGAGGTGTCTGAAAGGCAATATCTGAGGGATTTATTTATTTTCTGATGGGGGGGTTGCGGGCATGAAATTGTTTAGGAGTATAAGCACTGAAGTATTGAGGGAGTTCAAGGCCAATAAATTTAGAGAGCACAAAAGTCTGTGAGTTAAGAGCAGAGTCTCTTTTTATTATTAATCCTCAAAATGAGTTAGATTTTTTTTGGGGCAGAGTTGATTTTTCTTCTTTTTTCCCCTCCATTTTTCAACAGATGTAGAAATGATTGAATTCCCAGCAGGCCTCATTATCTGAATCCTCCTGATGCCCAGGGAGGGCTTAAGGTCTTAAAGAAACGATTCAAACATGATTTGTATTAAAGCCAACAATCTCCCGCACTAGAACATCAAATTACTGAGAACTTGCACAGAAAAATGTGTGAGGGAGTTGTGTTTTTATGTGTGTGTATGTGTGTGTTTTGTGGGGGGGGGGGGTCACTTTTCACAAAACTCTTATTGCATTTGACTCAGTGAATATTAACTGAGTTGAGTATATTGTTTTGGTGTGTTATTTTTATTTTTGATGTGAAAGTTGCCTTGTGTTAGTGTTTTGACATACTCAGCATTAAAAAAAGTCATTGGCTGATACCTCACAACATTTAACACATCTTTTCATAAGAGCAAAAGGCTTTAGCATTAGCAGAGTTTATTAGCAGATACATATGCAGCCTTGCTAATGACTTAAAGCAGGCCTCATGGGAGCTTCCTTCTCTACTGTGTGTTAATTAGTGCTTTGTTTGCTCTGTTTATTAATGGTTCAGCTTTAACCTTACAAATCCGTCTCCGGCAGGCTTGCACCCATGCCAATTCTGTTCTTTTTTTTTCTTCTTCTTCTTTTAATGTTTCTTCTACTAGTGAAAGCAATTGACATAGTGCAAACAGCTGCACACAACACTAAATAGATGTGACATTAGGCTTCCTCTGCTTTCAAAAGCGCTGTTTGATCCGTACTCTGTCATACTGGTTGAGATAGGCCTCAAAGGCTGGAAAGAGAGAGAGCAAAGAAAAGAAACATGAATGAGAGATATGATTCTTTGTACCAACTGTGGCTTAGCCTTCGACTAGTGTGGAATATTCAAGAAAATTGACTGTGATAGTGAGGCTCAGTGTACGCTGAAATTGTCTAAGGGGACGACATGCGCACTAGTGCCCTACATTGAACTCCTATGAATGGATTCCCACCTTGGGAGTGGCTACCACATAATCGTATATTGCTATGACCGATGGGCAAGTGCAGTTCTTTGATTCTTAATATTCCTAGCAATCCAGGGCCCAGGCAGCACGCGTGGCCTCACGTTGCACTTTTCCTGTTCTATCCGCTTCTACTTCTCATGTCTTCCACTCACTGTTTCACTGAATAAAAAGCTTTGAAGAGGAAAAAAAGATAGAGAGGGTGGAAAAGAGAGGGAGGATCGATGCCCCCTCTGAAAGATGCAGGGCCGAACAGGGCCCAGGCTGCATTGTGAGTCCGGCCCCTCGTCGATCGATAGCGCAACTCGAAGTGAGGAGGAGGCTGAAATCCCTGGTTGAATGAAGCACAACTAAAACACCAGAGGAAAAGCAGGAATGTTGAGAGGAAAGGCAATTGACAGGCAGATTGATTGATAGATAATCTAAATTCAGATTTTGGGCAGGGAGCAGCACATGGTGCTGGGTATAAATGTTAACATTTGTGTAGTTTTTGTGTAGTGAGTCTGTACTTGAGTGTTCTTAATATGTTTGTGCATATCTTAAACTGGCAATTAAAGGCAGATGCCACACCAACAGATACTAAATGGCTGATTCAGTGTGTTTCAGTGAAGATTTGGCCACCAGCACAGTGTAGCAACAGTGATGGGGTAGAATAATAATAGCCAGAGCAAGTCGGCAGCCGGCCTAGTGGATTATGACTTCATCTACTGCTAATGAGGGAAAGACTGCTCTTTGTTCTTCTTCAAATCAATGGACAGATCATAATAAGACCTGGCTCAGTTAAAGATTTCCAACAGGATCAGAGCAGCGTGACTTTTATGAGGACAGACCCAAGCTGTTCCACATTATCTCAGATAAGAAGGCCTGAGCAGACCCATGGGAATTGGGGTTCTTTTGTGTCTACAATTATTTGCCGCCCTATCGGGGCACAAGTATGTGGACAAATTATAGTACAAAGATTCAATTACCCGGAAACCTTTAGAGACATTTTAGCACATTGGACTCTTAACGTAACATTTTAAAATTTTACATTTTAAGATCCCACTTACCCTTGCTTACCCTTGTCTTTTTGAGTTTCTTTTTTATTTTGGATTCATTACGATTCTACTGAAAAACGTTTGTATGACTCCATGTACGCATCATACGCAAGGCCCCGCCTACACTATTTCTTCTTACAATATACATTAGTCTTTGAATTAGCATCTGCACCTCCCTGTGCCTGAACAAACACTTCCCTGTGCAACCCTGCCTGATTCTCCAATAGACCTGTCAATGCTTCTCCATCTCTGGGGCACTGTTCCTTGATAACCCATTAATCTGGCCAGGCATCCGAGAGCCTGGGCAAACACCATCTCTATATGGTAAACACCCTCCCCTCTCCCCCTCTTTTGCCCAGGTGGCTGGGCACCGTAGCCTGGCGCCGTGGGGTTAAATTCTTTCAGATCATGTACACATAATAGGCCCGGTTAATATTCATGACAGGGGCCAGGTACAGGGAAGGTTAAATTTGACTTACTTTTCAAAAGCGCATTACTAATGCATGATGCCAATAAGAATATTCAAAGAGGCCGGGTGACCAAAGGTTGATGAGATCCTTACCTCTCCACTGACATTTTAAACACATTACCATGTGGGTGCCCTGCCTCTCAATTGTGGGTAGAGAATAAATTGCTGGCTAATCATGTCTAACCCCCGGCCTGTCCGAGCACAGACCTGCATGATGATGTTACTGGTGAGAGGGCCACTTAAGGGTTATGTGGGTATTATTGTGGAATCTGGGCAACTGGAGAAGAAGATTCTCATATGATGAGCAAACTGATCTATCTTGAACATTCCTCCAGATAAGTGCCAAAGTCAAAACCATAATATGGCAACGTTGTTTACAATCTAAAAGCACCACAGTTATGTTAATCTCATGTACAGTAGCTTCTGACTACTAACATAAAATCTTGTCAAATTTGCATGCAGCTTATTTATTCTCTGAACAAGCACTACCAACATAGACCGAAAGGGTCACATGACACCTTTTTCACATGACATTTAATGATGTTTTATTTACAAAGTTCGGGAGGAGCACACTCAGATAATTAACTAACACGGGAGGAGCGCATTCAGTTAATCAACTGATAATCAGCATGAAATATCGATATCGTGTTAATTTAGGGTGTGACAATATACCGGTATTGGTGATAACCACAATATTTAAAATGAATAGGACGCTTATGATATCATGACATGTAAATACTCCAGCGCCAGTACCTGGTTGACCTCTCAGGTGGCAGTATTGCACCTTAACGCTGACACCTGTCAATCAAGAAGAAGACACAGCGCGCGCAGCTATTCCAAGAAGAACCATGTCGTCCAAGCGGGAGAGTGAGAGGCTCTGTCCACACCCGAAAACAGTAAAGTAAGTTCGACAGTATGGGAGTTTTTCGGCTTCCAAGAAAACAGCTCCTTAGACAGCCCAATCTGCAGGATTTGCCTAGCTACAGTCAATGCGTAGGGTGGCAAGACCACCAACCTTTTTACATACCTCCGTCACCCTGCGGATTACGCCATTTTACAGAGAGTAAGTTGTGATTATTTTACTAGTCATGGAATGGGAAAAGTTATATTAACCTGTTAACAGCAATTTTCTGTGTTCATATATTTAAATAAAGGGTGATTCTTTTAATAAGTAACAGTTATCGCGTTTTTTTACTCGTCTTACTCAGGCCAGGGTGATGTAGCTATGCGTGCAGTTATATGCCCTCAAAATTCAAGATACACGGGCATTTTTGCCCCGACGAGTTTTTGTCATTATACCATATGATAAGATGTAGTTGTATTACAATATCACACGAGCAAGAGTGCCGTTTTCCCCAAATCAGCACAAATGGAATGTACATTTAACTTATTGTTAAATGAACAATGTGAGTTACATTTATTGTTAATATTGTTTTTTTTTCTTTATTTCGAAAATTTCAAAATTACGAACAGCAGAACAGAGCCACTGTGCAACAGACAGAAATGTTTTTGTTATACTGACTGAATCCACGTTTAGAACGGATCAGTTTAATGATTAAATGACCCATTCAATAAAGATGGTCACTTGCTTGCTTCCTAAATGAATTAGTCATTTGAACAAATCGGTTGAATGAATGACTCACTCACTCATTAAGGCAGTGACTTGCTGCCACCTACTGGCAGTTTAGTTTCATATTTAAAGTACATTTTAATTAAAAAGTTAAAATTAGAAAAAAATCCATATTTAAATATTGAATTAAATTTATGTTGACAAATTGTAAATGCTGTGTAAATATATTAATGCCACTTCTCATTCTGTCACCTCTGTATTGCAAAGGTAGATTTTGTTGATAATGATTTCATTTGATTGGTAACAGCCATAATGATGCAATATTAATATGCGGATGCCCATTAAGCCCTGGTAGGACAATCTGGCCGTAGCTGTATCCCTTCTAGCCCCAACCACGCATAACCTTTACTTTATTTTTCTTGCATAGCCAATAGGACAGTTTGTTTTGTTCCGCGTCATGTTTAGGGGCGTGGAAATGTAAAGTCAATGTCCCTACAATAACAGACCAGTGTGCATCTAATAAATTATTAATTCAAGAACGTTGTGCAAGTTTACTGCAACAACGGAGCCGTAAATTTCACATACTTTTGAAAATCCTATGTTTAGTTGATCCTGGTAAACGCTCATTGTCACAGTTGTAAACACAACGGCAGTCTTCTTACACGAGGGGGTTTGGCATCACGGCATTTGTTTCCAGGCGGACCATTAAAGAATGCGACACTCACATCTCCCAGGCATCCTATATAATTCAACCAAACCGGATGACAACTTAGAAAATTCTGAAGCGTTTCCAGTTAAGTGTGCCATATGCATCAGACATTCATCCAACGGTCCGTGGGCGTGAGGTCTGAGGGTGAGACCTTTGCCTGACTTCATAAAGTCTGGCCTTTAGGGCCACTGCAATAGGCAATAGGACGAGGCTGTCTGAAGTGACTAATCAGAGTTTTGCTCAATGTCATGTTTAGGGATGGATAAATGTCGCTACAATGACCAGCTTGCAAGTATACATCATTCATAATGCATAAAAGTTAAAACAAATAATGCTGCAACAGTCTGCATTAAAATTAGTTGGAGTTCCCAGAATTTTAATCCATTTAAAATGAATAAGCACCAATTATTTCTACATCTCTCCTGTTACACGTCTGTTTGGACGTCTCCGGTCAAAGCCACAACTTGGTCTTCCAGGGAAAATGACAGATACTACTTCCGTTTCATAGCAACTTTGATTACATTGAAAGCATAGGCATGTGCTCGACAACGTGCAACTGATATTTGCTGCACAAAATGAATAAAAGATAGCTAAATCTAAATTCGGATTTTATTTATATTATTGTTATATCGCCATATTGCCCAACCCTAAAACCAATCAGGGCATTATAGAGAACAGAATGACTTCCTGTAAAGTTTGCTTTTAAACTATGTGTATTCTGAAAAGTGCTATTTGATTTGAGTTTCTAAGTTAGCCAGATTTTTTTTTATCATTTTGATCCACCAGATGTTTAGCGAATGGAGTGTGGGTAGTCTGAGACTTCTAATAATTGATTATCTTTCAAATGTTTAACACTGACAGCAGCATTCAGAATTTAATAATTTGGCCTCATTTTTTAATATCATCATTTAGAATTTGAAACTGAGAAGAAATTGAATGGGAATTTAAGAAAGTTAAAATAGCATTCTTGGAAATTAAAGGGATAGTTCACCAAAAAAATTCTGTCATCATTTATTCCCCCTCAAGTTGTTCCAAACCTGTGTAAATTTCTTTGTTCTGCTGAACACAAAGGAAGATATTCGAAAGAATGTTTGTAGCAGATTTCACTCCCATAGTAATTTTTTTTCCTGCTATGGAAGTCAATGGGCTTGACATTCTTCCAAGTAGCTTCCTTTGTGCACAGCAGAACAAAGAAATTTAAATGATGATAGAATTTTCATTTTTGGGTGAGCTATCCCTTTAAGTGTTCTTAAGTGCACTCTTTGAGTTACAAATTTTTCTATAGTTAACATTTCAAACTCAATTAACCTTTTGTCTGGCCTGTTAAACCTTCAAGACTTTTTAATTTTCATTAAACTTTCAGACAAGTCTTTGTCAAGCTATTGTTCTAAGCCATTGTTTCTTGACAAACCCTCATATTTAGATATATTTAAAACAATTACACTGAATCCCAGTTTGTTTCTTTGTACTTTCTTACTATGAATTAATATTTTTGATTTCTGTTTGCCTCCTCAGTTCAAATTGAGGAATTTATTTTCAGAAGCAATCACTGTAGCAACAACAGTACCATATTATTATGAATATGTTTTCTGATAGACCAATAGAAACATGTGCAAAATGATTTTGAAAAGCAGCCAGACTGATTGGAAATTAATTCAACTCTGGTCAGTTTTGTTTGCAGTATACATAAGCCTATGATTTTTTTTATTTATTTTTTTTTCTTCAGACAATTTTCAGTTGTAAGCTTAGTTAGTTAGTGCATAGTTCTCTTCAGAGGGAGAACACCTTTCTCAGGGTGGACTCTTGATGTCTTGGCGGTGAGCAATGAGTTTCTTCTCATAATGAAGAACTGACAAGCCATTGTCCTGCTTGGAAAGCAAAGCCATATATCATAAATTATCTTATGTATAAAATATTTCGGTCATTCTGAATGTGAATGAGGCAACAGCATTTTTTTCATTTAAGAAATTATATTGTCTTTCACATCTATAAAGATGCTGCTGTATCAAACCTTCCCCCATAGTCCAGTAGTCTGCAATATGCCTGTAACAGAGGTAGTCTCTTATGGCTTGTCACAGGTTGGTCACCCGCAGGCATATGACTGACAAAGCGATGTGTTAGATAACAAACAGAGGGCAAACTTTCATCTTTCAGACCTAATCAGTGTCAGCGGCAGCTGAAATGGAGCTGTCTGTCACCCTGAGGCACAACAGAGCTACAGTCAGGAGGTAGAGGAGCAGCACTGGGGGCTTCAGGTGACACACATGCATTACTGGCAGTCGCAGTGTCCTGTTTGCTCTAGTCGTTCTGATCTGTTACCAAAAGCACAGACATACAGCACACACAAATTGATCTCACAACGCTTAATATAATGTAAAACCTGGAGTTTAAAAAATTTAATTTCATCAAATTCTCCATCAAAGCCTTCTTTAATAAAACTAATTTCTCATGCTAACACTTGTTTTGCTGGTTTTGAGTGAAACTCATTTCCTCCTAATAATGTTTTTTTTTTTTTTTTTCACAAACTTCTCTGATCAAAGTCAGGTTTGCAGGGCTATTAGACACCACATTTGGCAAGGGACATGTTGTCCTTCCTTAAAACATGTTTTTCTCGATTGCTAAAACACTATAACCAGGCTTTTGAACTAAAATTTCAAAACCATAACGGCATTTATCAAAAAGCACACCCATTTCCCTAAACTATAAACTCTATTCCCCTGTTTTGACACGAGTCAGACTTGTTAAACTGTCACTGCAAAACTCTAGACACAAATCCCTTCATTTCTCATTGCCTACACCATGTGGTCATTTAGAAAGCACTAGCATTCAATATTGTTCACTCAAGTCAGCACAGCTTCAGCTCAATTAGCACACAAATATCTAGTTGGAAACACTAAGAGTCAAAATTTATCACACACCAAACAGAACCTTCAATAGATAGATAAAAGAGCCCGAGTCAGTTCATTCAGTTTTGGAACAATGGATTCAGAGAGATGCGATAGAAGAGGCTGAGAACACCAGAGAGGAGGAGAAGGAAGAGGATGAGGATGAAGACGACAAGGGTGAGGAAATGGAAGGGCAAGGAGACAAGCAGCCTCGGATGAAATTCGTGTCACTCTAGTTGACCATGTCCTTGTCCTATGAGGGGGGCTGGGCAAAGAATTTCAGTTGATGTGTGCCAGGGTGGATCAGACATGCAAGTGGATTTATCCCTGCTGCCATGGCTAGGGCCAATATAGCCTGTGATTTTTGACGAGATTCTCTGGCCTGTCCCAGACCAAAGACGGGATGCAGGGGTGGGGCAGAATAATTGTTTTTGTTGTTGTTTGGTGTGTAGTACATGAATGAATAAAAATGTGCCAATGTATACATTGATTGTGTCTTTTGTGTTCATCATGTGAAAAGTTTTTTGAGGTGGGGAAACAAAAGCAACATAACTTACCAGTTTTGGAAATGTTGTTTTGAATTTATTGCACCAGTGTGTAAGACTATGTTGTAGTGTGTGTGTGTTTTTGAGGGCTTGTGTGTGATGTCTGAGGGCAAAGTTTGGTTTTTCAGCAAGAGTGAATGGTTTTGAGTGTAGAGCTTCATTTTGACCTGAAAATAGGATGTTTGGGGAATTGGGTGAGACGTTATGGATTTGTGTTTACTGTTTTGAGAATACGAGGCATAGTTTCAAGAAATGTGTTTAAGCAATCAAGAAAAACTGTAATATGTCTCGATTTCCTTCTTTGTCTGTTTGTTACTAAACAGACTGACAGTCCAGGGGCATGATGTATATATGTTGCTTACGCACAAAAAGACACTGAAATGTGCATTTATTTTGATATACACATTTAGATGAAATATTTCACTCTCATTGATAGAGTTGCAGCTAAGCACTCAAATTACATAAAGCCATTATCCAGAAGTTAAACAAAAATGATATGAATTTAGATAACATTTTCCCCCTGCACACTACGTTTTAAAGGCAGGGTAGGCGATTTGTTCCAGAAACATTTTTTGTTATGCTGGTTGAAAGTCTCTTCACATCCTGATAGCAATCACTAAGTTACGTGATCTAAATGTTTTTATATGTACATAAATCGCGTCTGTGGAAGGCGTAGGATGTCCTACCTGCCTGTCAGCATATGTATTTCCATACCTCTAGGCACCCTGCTCGCGCAGACATCACACATCATCAGCGTGTTTCATGCTATGCAGAGTTAGGCCGGTTTCACACTGCACGCATAAACAGAGGGTAAGCAGCGCATATTTTTTTCGGCCCCAGCACTGCACATTTTGTATGTCACCCTTATCTGTCACACCTACTTCAGGTCTTGCAGTCTCTGCTGATGAGTTGAATCAGGTGTGTTAGATGAGAGAGACATCCAAAATGTGCAGTGCTGGGGGTCCTCCAGGACAGGTTTGGGAACCACTGGACTAGAGCATCCACACCACACACAGAGGCGGCATAGCAGCGTGTCGCAGGAGCAAAAAAAAAATAAATAAAAAAAAATAAGGCCTATCTGTTTCCATTCGAAAAATATTCTATAAACATCCTAAAACCTTAGGCAATATTGCATAAATTTGATTTTGTTTAAAACAATAAAAAATATATTATTTTTTATTATATTTATTCTAAAACAAGACAAGGATACTAAATGATTTTTAGCAATGTAATGTGACTGCACAAATGGCATTTATAATCCATATCTCATATGGTAGCCTATCATGTGAATGGGAATATGCATATGAAAATGATATGCAGATAAGGATATGCGTAGTAACAAGGCATTGTAAGCTCCTTATATGGAGGGGTGGAGATGCATGTATGCACAATCTTCCGCTGACTGGGTTTTATAAAGTGAATTTTGTGCAGGTTCTGGCGTATACACATGGTTTAATCTGAAAACTTCTGTGCGTGCGGAAAATCTAGCTTTTGTGCATACGCACACTTTTAGGATGAAATCTACGTAAAGTTTTATACAAGAGGCCCCAGGTCTTTAGGTATTTAAAAAATTACTAGTAGATGAATATTTCATCTATTCTCTTTCTGTAAATGATCTTATCTAAGTCCTTCCAGACCTTACTCCCAATGGGTGTCTCCTCAGACCTGGGCCCTGGTTCCTTCCTAAACGGTGGTAAATGGCTCTCTGCACAAATAATGCATAAACAGCTGTTTTGCCCAAGTAAGTTATCCTCTTAAAAGATTTAGAAGCCTCTCCCGCACTCTCTCCCACTCACTCTCTCTCTCTCTCAGTTAATTCATCAATTTCTTATGATAGCAACAGTTCGGAGCAGCGCAAGTGTTTAAGTACCAATTAGGGGCCTGGTTCCCTTGGTCCTTTTTGCCACACCTCTTCTCCTCCCTAATCTCTCTTCCTCCTCCTGTTATCTCCTCCTCCCACCTTCCTCACTGTCCATGTCCCTTCACACCTTTTTCTGCCCCCACTGACCACACATCCATTCTGGCATCTTCCCATCCATCAACCCCCTCCAGTCTTCTAAGATGCCTTTTACTTAAATGATGAAGTTCATCGTATTTTCTTTATTAAGTTTTTAGTACCCTAAATTATTTATCCCAGATAATCACTGATCATAAGATTGAAATAAGAGCACATCAATCAAAAGGAGTTTTTTTAAAAGCTCTCTTTCCCTCAGCCAGGGACAGCATCTCCGCCCTGAGCAAACATCATGCCAAATGGTGGTGTCCTGAGCTGGCGCACCCCAGTCTAAGATGAACCCACTGGACTCAGTCAGCTCAGTCTGAAACCCTAAACAGGACATTCACTTCAACCTTAATCACACAGACATATGCACACACACATACACATCTTGTAATAAACAGGCCAGAGACAGATGGTGTTCATCTCTCTCATGTCAGAAGATCTTAAGTTATATCCCTTGAGGTAGAGCTCGACAGCCGTATCTGGGTTTATAATTAGCCTGTAACTGATTGGTCATCACTTTTAATTCTGATGTCTTGCCACTTCTTGGAAAGCGATTCAAACTTGATTTGATGAGAGTCTTCATGATTGAGAAGAGGGTGCTTTTCTTGGTTGATGCTTCATTCTGAGGGCTGGACACATATTCTGTAGTATCACATTCTTGTACAACGGGGTCTCTTTTCATACAAGGCCAGGCTGAAGCCTAGGCAACTCTGACTCCTGAAGAAAGGAATAAAACAGATGGTAACAGCCTAAGAATCACTTGAGAGAAAAACCTTTTGGGACATAGTCTGAATTCATAACTTTTGCATGTGGGGCATGTGACATTCTAGGAAGGAATACAGTTTTGGTATGTGCATTGAATTTGCACTCATTTGATTTTCTTTGTGTTTCTGCAGTTTTCTTTGAGTTGTCTTTCCAGTGTTTTAAGTACAGCTACCGTTTCATGGTGGATTTTTCTGGCATTAAAGGGTTAGTTCACCCAAAAATTAAAATAATGTCATTTATTGCTTAACCTCATGTTGTTCTACACCCGTAAGACCTTCTTTCATCTTCGGAACACAAATTAAGATATTTTTGATTAAATCTGATGGCTCAGTGAGGCCACTATTGAGAGCAAAGCCACTGAAACTCTCAAGATCCATAAAGATACTAAAAACATATTTAAAACAGTTCATGTGAGTTCAGTGGTTCTACGTTAATATTATAAAGTGATGAGAATGCTTTTTGTGCGCCAAAAAAAAAAAAAAAAACACTTTTCAACAATATCTCATGATGGCCGACTTCAAAACACTGCTTCTGAGCTTTACGAATCTTTTGTTTCGAATTAGTGATTCGGTTCTCCTATCAAATGGCTAAACTGCTGAAATCACGTGACTTTGGCGCTCCAAACCACTGATTCGATTCGTAAAGCTCCGAAGAGGTGTTTCGAAATCGGCCATCACCAGATATTGCTGAAAAGTCGTTATTTTGTTTTTTTGGCGCACAAAAAGTATTCTCGTCGCTTTATAATATTAAGGTAGAACCACTGAACTCACATTTTTAGAACCTTTATGGACCTTGAGAGGTTCAGTGGCTTTGCTTCTCAATAGAGGCCTCTCTGAGCCATCGGATTTAATTAAAAATATCTTAATTTGTGTTCTGAAGATGAACAAAGATTGTAGGGGTGTAGAATGACATGAGGGTGAGTAATTAATGACATAATTTTCATTTTTGGATGAACTAACCCTTTAATTTAAAAGCTGATGAAGCAGTATAATATAAACTGAACAACTGTTGGATCCCAGACAAGCCCCCAACTTATGTTACAACCCAGGATTATTTTAATATCTAGGAGTTATTTTAACATACAACATGTTTTCTTCAATTGTGTTTCAAATTGTGTGACATTAGGTCATTAGATTCCTGCCCTATATCACACAATTTGACACACGACTATCCACGAGAGCACCAGTATCATATGTGGTGGCAAGACATTCGACAGTATATACACTGTCCTCCATAAGTTACTCAGTTACAGCTAAATAGGCCTATGTTTCCCACCACAAGTTCTCTGCCCCCTTCTTAAAAACTTTGTCTTCTTATATTTCTTTATGATTATTTCATTTTCCCTCACTTTGATCTGAGTTGCATGCCAGGGGACACACCATTTTTTCCACGTTCAAAGATGTTTTGGAGCCAACTAACTTTTTCTGTTTTCTGTTTCTCTATCCCTCCCATCTCCTTTTTTCCTGAATGGCAGGAGAGAGGGGCTTTATTCTGATTTGACACCACTAGTTGGGCATGTTTTTTTTTTTTTTTTTTTTTTTTTGCTGACGTTCCACATCAGAATTGCACTCTGAAGAGAAGGAATAAAAGATCATCTTTGAGAGTCTCCCAAGATTCCCAGCGCCCTTTCAAGATGCGCTTCTCGATTCATTTACTTGCCTTTCATGTGAAAAATTCGGTTTCATTATGGCAATTAGCTACTTTATCTTCATGCCAATTATTGCATTAAAATAATCATCCTTCTCTTCTGAAGCACCGTCTTTTTTTGGTTTTCTCTAATTGATTCTTCTGGATAGCACTGTTTCCTTATTGCTGTGTATGGTGATTTGTTCTTCCTCATTTGAGCAGCATTTGCTTACTCATTAATGGTAGCTTGTTAAATTTCAGTATTGTGGTTACACCATGAAATTTCCACTACTGCCAAATCAGTAGTGCAGTCATGTTAAGTAATTTGTCAAACATGCCAGATAATGGGTTGTACCATGGAGCCATGACACAAATAAACTCCTGTCCTTTGTTGCATGCTTCATGTCTTGTTCGAAAGACAGTCTTTCATAAAAAGAAAGAATGAAAGAAAGACAGAAAGAAAGAGCAAAAATATGATATGTGTGTGTGTGTGCGTGTGTGTGTTGCATGCATGATTTATGAGGTCCACGGAGAAAGGGAGCGTGGAGAAAGAGAAACAGAGGAGGAGACAGCTTCAAAGGGGAATGCTGTTGATTTTTCTGCTCCGTCCAGAGATCCGGGAGGTCGGGCAGGAGGGGAGCCCAGGGGAAAGGCTCCTTGGTGGTTCACTCGTCTCTCTCACACCCCCAGCCCCCACCACCCCCGATTTCCAGAGATTCCTGCACCCCCCCTGATCTGTGCCCTGCGGCAGCTAGGGTCAGCCTCTGGCTCCCTCTAATGAAGCCCCCGGCCCCCTTGCCTGCAGACTGAGTGGCATGTGTTCGTTTCACCTCCTACTCGACACATCCCTGTGCGCCTGCTGAAGCCCAGCACATCGAAATGTACACGCACATACACACCAGCCACCCAAGCCTTTGATTTGGACTTCTCCAAACAGACATAACCATTTCCAATCCACCTTCAGTCAGAATGCCCAGTTGTATGCCAGGTCAGGCAGCTGAGTTAATAGATAATCATTTGGAGATGATTGTTGGTATCTTCTTTTTATATACCTTAGCTTTTAATAGAATGATAGTCACTTATTGATTTTTCACATATTGGTATAAGGTAATAATTTGATTGGGAAAGTATCCTATTCACTTGGTCTTTGCCCAGTAAAGAAATGGGCTTTCATTACATAAGGAGCATTTTCTGTTCATTTTCTAATTTTCTGTGGCATTTGATAACTGAAATCCCTTAAAAATGGGAACCTTTTTGACTTGAACTCTTATCTTTATATGTTTTAATATGACTATCCCTCCCTCCCTTTCTCACTATAAAGAAAATTGGGGAAAAAAAGAAAGAAAGAAAAAAAGCTTCTGGGAGGCTTAGGGGGCGTCTTGGCGGCTAATTAAATTAGCAGCTAAATTAAAACTTGATTATTCCCAAGGTATATTATGGAAACATATTTACATAGTAGCATTTATTTATTTTTTTTTAAAAACAAGACCGTCTTTTTCCTGGGGTCCTTTTCTGCCGTGCAAAAGATGTTCTTCAAGGCCATGTCTTGAGGGGATCGTCTGGAGGATGGAGATCTTTAACTCACTGCTAATTGCATTAATCTAAACACTTTCAAAGTCCTTCTGATGAGGCTAATTGTGTCTCCAGCTCCTCTCTATCACTGCACTTTTGTGTGGACAGTTCCTGGGAAGGGGAGAGTTCTTAGGGAGACTTGTGCCACAAGCAGAAAAGTCTGTAAAAAGGGAATTTAAATGACCCTCCTGACGCTTTCTGATGGAAGATGGGACTGGAATATGGCTGTGCATTTTGATAGTGCTTTTGTGTGGATTTATCCTTTAGTGTTAAGGATTTAATATAATTGGGAACTGACATTTCAACAGTTATTTGTCGGATGGGTTGGGTTGGATGATCAGTTAACATGTATAGATTCAGAACTGAAGTTCAGGAGCTACAATATAGTTCTAATTAGGGGTTATTGATGTGGCCAGTGGTGTGAGAACAGTATAGCTGGCATAATAGATATCATTCCTTTACAGCTTTTCTCATGTGTCATGGTTTTAAAGTCATTTTTTACTTTTCAAATCCCTGTGTATCTTAAAGGAATTTTCTGGGTTTGTACTATGTAGCATGGAATCACCACAGAAAGTTGAGACTTATACTTCAGTTTGTAAAATAGATAAATAAACAAATGATGTGTTCTCAGTTTTTCAATTGCAATGAAAGTAAATCAATCTTGACATGGGCAACAGCACATTTTTTAATTTAAAATTGCTGTCTGCACCCGACTTGCCGATTAACAGAAATTTAATTTAGACTAAACAGAAGCAAAACTTCTAGTCTATAAAATGTACATCACAAATAAGTGAGGACAATTTTTCAAATGCCTTTATGGAGATTGTTCATTAGGATATTGGGTAAGTGATGCATTGCCAAAGGTTCAAAAATTCCTCCTGGTTTTTCTTGGCCTTGGACCCATTTATGTCACAAGCATTTTTCATTATGAATCTATCACTGCACTTTTGTGTGGACAGCAGGCAGTGACTTGGAAAACATAACCCTCCATTCATAATTTACTAGTATAGCATAGGACCAGTTCCATTAATGGTGTATTCTGGTACTGAGGTTCTGGACATAGAAGCATTTATAGAGCGTGGACTTCTGGGAGCCCAGGGCTCTTTGTCTTTCTGTTGCTCCCATGCCTGGAATCAGATGAAGGCTTCCAAGGGCACTTTGTTTTGTTTAGTATTTTCATGTTCTATCCGTTAAAGTAATGGTCGTTCATGGTCATTCACGTTCTTATCTTTTCTATGGCCTTGATATTTTATGTAAGGCCTGTTTGTGTTTGATTTTAGATGTTCAAGCAAGACCTGCTGTACCTAAAACATCAATGTATGTTTATAGTTGTGTACAATTGTACAAGTACTTGAATTCTTTGGCTTTGTATGTAAGGCTAGGTATGGCTGGCTACCTCACAATATGATACTACATTAGATACTACATATTTCGCACTTGAAATAGTTAATTCTGGATCATTCCAACCCCAGGGTAAATGGAATCCTTGGTTATCTTGCCTCATGTTTCACATTGCTCATAATTTACACAGGGTTAACAATTAATTCTTGGCATTCATGAACTGCTGTTTCATATGGTACATTCCTAAACTCTGGGTTAACGTTCTTATTTGCATATTTGCAGTGTCCGTGTCATTGATTGAACAAACAAAGTACACAACCTGTTTACATAAACGCTCTAGAATTGTGCATCCATGTGTTGCTGACTGTAGGTAGGCCTACTATCAAATTTATACTGAATTTTCAGACTATAAAGGTAGAAATGAAATAATCTCTTCTTTACTCCAATTGTTGCATTTTCTGTCACCATTTGTCATTCGTCCCCTCAAATGCTAAAATGACTGTTTATATACAGTAAAACTTGCAGCGTTTCCATGACTGTCCGAAGCACATGAATATGAGCCACTCGATTGGCTGTTCCCTTACGAAAAGAAAACATATTTACCTATATATGAATGTTCAATATTTCAATCATTTAATGGTATATTTGAAAATATACAGAATAATATATTACGTTAATATATTACAATATATTGAATAATACATAAAGAATTGCCACTTTTCATATATTGAAAAATACTGGACAATATACACCGATCAGGCATAACATTATGACCACAGACAGGTGAAGTGAATAACACTGATTATCTCTTCATCACGGCACCTGTTAGTGGGTGTGATATATTAGGCAGCAAGTGAACATTTTGTCCTCAAAGTTGATGTGTTAGAAGCAGGAAGAATGGGCAAGCGTAAGAATTTGAGTTTGACAAGGGCCAAATTGTGATGGCTAGACAACTGGGTCAGAGCATCTCCAAAACTGCAGCTCTTGTGAGGTGTTCCCGGTCTGCAGTGGTCAGTATCTATCAAAAGTGGTCCAAGGAAGGAACAGTGGTGAACCGGCGACAGGGTCAATTGCTCAAGAAGGTAATGCTGGTTATGATAGAAAGGTGTCAGAATACAAAGTGCTGCGTATGGGGCTGCATAAGTGGCAGACTAGTCCGGGTTCCCATGCTGACCCCTGTCCACCGCCAAAAGTGACAACAGTGAGCATCAGAACTGGACCATGGAGCAATGTAAGAAGGTGGCCTGGTCTGATGAATCATGTTTTCTTTTACATCACGTGGATGGCCGGGTGCATGTGCGTCGCTTACCTGCTGAACACATAGCACCAGGATGCACTATGGGAAGAAGCCAAGCCGGCGGAGGCAGTGTGATGCTTTGGGTAATGTTCTGCTGGAAAACCTTGGGTCCTGTTATCCATGTGGATGTTACTTTGACATGTTCCACCTTCCTAAGCATTGTTGCAGACCATGTACACCCTTTCATGGAAATGGTATTCCCTGGTGGCTGTGGCCTTTTTCAGCAGGATAATACACCCTGCCACAAAGCAAAAATGGTTCAGGAATGGTTTGAGGAGCACAACAACGAGTTTGAGGTCCAATTGAGCAATCCAATCGAGCATCTGTGGGATGTGCTGAACAAACAAGTCTAATCCATGGAAGCCCCATCTTGCACCTTACAGGACTCAAAGGATCTGCTGCTAACATCTTGGTGCCAGATACCACAGCACACCTTCAGGGGTCTAGTGGATTCCATGCCTTGACGGGTCAGTGCTGTTTTGGCAGCAAAAGGGGGACCAACACAATACTAGGAAGGTGGTCATAATGTTATGCCTGATCGGTGTTTATGTACTAATATATCATATATTTTATATATGTACTGATATATCATAATGTATTGTAAGGGTGGAACTCCTACAGGGGTTCAGGCTGTAGGGTTGCCGAGCGACTAAAGAAACTTTATCAGCAAGATGGTAGAAAACTGTACATTTCTTGTCTATTACCACCCACTGCAACTTATACCAACGACGGAAATAAGCGCAGTTATAATAGCAAAATATGTGGGAGAGCGTTGCTATAGGGTGACGGTATTATATTGCAATAGGGAGCACATTAATGTTAATACCAAATCAAAACTAGTTAGCACATCATTTGTAATTGAAAGGGTTTAATGACAATATCTGATTATGGTTACACTTAAAATAATTACAAAATAGATGTATGAGATGATAAAATCATATACCATTAATCGTACACAGCATGTATGACCTGAGAGATAGAGAGAGAGTGAAAGAGAGAGAGAGAGAGAGAGAGAGAGAGAGAGAGGGCAAAAGAATGCCCAAGAAAAGCCAAGAATCAAAGAAGAGCCAGAGCAACAGTTACAGTCGTCTTTTATCCCTTCCTTGACCATGTGACTGAAACCCAAATATGAGACATTCAAACTGACCAATCAGGAGATTAAATCTTCCCCCACTGTACTAAAGGTGTGACAATTTGTAGACCCCCAATGTATATACATTTTGGCCTAAAGGGCTTGATCTCTATCAACACCTCTTTGACTTCCAAATGGCACTTGCAGCAAGAGAGAGGGGGTTGAAACAGTAAAGCAAATGTCTTTGTTCATTTTAAAATATCTTTTAGATATTTTCAATCTTACAAATCCCTCCTTGGCACCGTTGGCCACACTCATGGAGTCCAAAGGTGGCACAGTCCATGAAGACATGCTTTCTGTTGTGTGTAGATGTCAACTTCAGACTTTTGTCCAGACTTGTTTCAATAGCAGTCGGTTCAGTCTTTGTTCTCCTTTCAGTCCTGCATGAAAAGGTCCATCAAATGGTGTTGCACCATTCATGGTTATACAAATTATCCATCGAACACTTCACACCTCCACAAGAATCAGGCACTGATGATGGTAGAACTTAGTTGTCCCTCTTTTGAGACAAGACACAAGATTTGAACTTTGGCAGCAGGGATCCTGTGATTTAAAAAAAAACATATAGCACAACAAACAGCAAAAGCATACATATGGCATTTGTCATTGGTCAGAGGTTTGATATGGTCAGATTAAATTTGTCTCTGGCAATAAGCCCTTAAATCGATGTACTTGATAAAGTGGTCAAGGCGAGAATAAAAGAAGATCCTACAAGCTCTTGTTTTTGGAAACATTTAAATAAATTGCATTATAACAAAACAACAATTGTTGGGTTTTAAACCCCCCCTTTATCATGAAGAGTATCAGCAAAATATTCAGTGTAACCAAATACAGAGATTCAATTGGATTGATGTCCGAAAACATTGTTACAATTCAAATGGACAAAATACAAAGAAACAAATCTAATAAGTTTCAGAAATGTTTCAAAGGCATTAATGATAATACAAATTTTGTGCTTAGGTAAGAATTTGAAATACTCACATTTTAATATTTAACTAGGTGAGACAAATAATAACTAAGTGATTTAATAAATCCAAAGATAAAACAAAACAAAACTATAACTGGATGAAATTCACAGTTATAGTGCAGTCTAGACTTAAAAAACATTATATGGATACATTTTGTGAGGCATATGTAGATGTAGATTTGACTTTGTGTGTGAAGATCAAATCTATGTGGCTGCATTTAGCTGTGGCTATGTGTAAATTCAATCATGCTCCAAACAAAGGTGAGGAGGTTTAACAATCGTGATGCAAATTTGGTCCTGTTTTTGTAACAGGAGCCAGCTTGAAGATGTGAGTATGAGGTGTGATCTGGCTCAAAATCCTTCAACACCAATGTTTTTGTTAAGGGGCATGATAAAGTGCAAAGTTCAGAGTTACTGAATCCTGTTGTGAGGAAAGCATTTTCATGGTTAATACAATTGTGAATCACACTGTAGCCACATGGCAATTCTGTGCTCCTGTACATGGTTTTACTCTAGCTATATGGAAAATAGCAGAGTTTTCCACTTACGAGGCAAACAAATTTAACATAGTCACACATGCAACTAGAAATTGCAATACAATTCCAGTACTACACTTATTATTCCAATTTACACAAGATACATGGCCTAGAATGCATAACATCTACAACCTTTAACCTAAGTGTTTCATAAAACACTTACAGTAAAGCAATCATGTGTTTTAAAGAATAAACTCAGCTAGTCTATGTGTACATATAGTATCACAAACAACTTTAATGTGTGTTCTATGCACACAATGTGTTTAGCACAAATACAAATTTGAAAATACAAACAGGATCGTAGCAATTTGGATGTTTAACTATTAAACTTATTGCTATTGGGCTGCTAATCCACTAGCAAGTGAAGTTAATAGTTGGAGGCCTTGCATAAACAATGCAGTTAACTCACTTAGAGATTTACCTGCAATTGAGCGTTGATCTTTGCCCTTAAAATGTGGTTTCCTATTTTTCTGAAAATAAGGTGGAGGTCTACCCCTACCCAGTGACCAGCATTTTTCCTCTGTATGGCCTACTTTCTGACAGGAACTGCAAAACCTGTTCTCTTTGCCACAGGGTTGTTTGCTGTGTTCTCCTGGAGTTTGAGGATTTTCATGGCTCTCTAATGCTTGTACACCATGCGTTCTGGTACATGACTCTGCGCTATTCGATGCCGCATCACCTTAAGAACTGAAATAGGCACACTTTCTTGAGCAGTGGCCTCTGAACAAAACATTCCAGATTCATCAGAGCAATTCACCTCATCTAAGAAGTGAACATGCTTTTTAGCCCCATCGCTGTTAAGCGTTTTGGGAGACTTTTGAGCATTTAGCTTAGCCTTGAGATCTGCAATGGTCTCTTTGTGTTTTTTACACTTTTCAGTCAGAGCTAACTGTTCAGCTAGTAAATTATCTAGCTGTGTTTGAAGATCCTGAATCTTTAACTCTGACTTTTGTGCCTCTGCATTTTTAGAATGCACTTCTTTACATTTAGCATCTATACTTGAAAATAGATGTGTGGTCACATCACGTAGCCTTATACAACTTATGAAGTTTAAAGCCTCAATTATTTCACCACGTTTTGATTTCTTTTGGTGTTTGCCAATTATGTCCCACCATTTGAGCATTTCATCATCTGAACATTTAATCCCAATATATTGTTTCTTGAGTTTGGACAAGGTAGGCTCAACTTTTTTGCTCCATAAAGCAAACAATACGTCACTCTTTTCAGAAATTTTCCCTTCCATCCCTGAGGAGATCTGAATATCATACCATTAAACAATTAAAACAGACTTACCCATTCCTTGGTGAGAAGGTCAGCTTTAATCCATTCACAAGATCATTCTGACGACCGATCAAAGTAGATTTCAGAAAACTCACCGCAAGGGATCCCGGGTTTCGGCACCATCTGTAAGGGTGGAACTCCTACAGGGGTTCAGGCTGTAGGGTTGCGGCGACTAAAGAAACTTTATCAGCAAGATGGTAGAAAACTGTACATTTCTTGTCTATTACCACCCACTGCAACTTATACCAACGACGGAAATAAGCGCAGTTATAATAGCAAAATATGTGGGAGAGCGTTGCTATAGGGTGACGGTATTATATTGCAATAGGGAGCACATTAATGTTAATACCAAATCAAAACTAGTTAGCACATCATTTGTAATTGAAAGGGTTTAATGACAATATCTGATTATGGTTACACTTAAAATAATTACAAAATAGATGTATGAGATGATAAAATCATATACCATTAATCGCACACAGCATGTATGACCTGAGAGATAGAGAGAGAGTGAAAGAGAAAGAGAGAGAGAGAGAGAGAGAGAGAGAGAGAGGGCAAAAGAATGCCCAAGAAAAGCCAAGAATCAAAGAAGAGCCAGAGCAACAGTTACAGTCGTCTTTTATCCCTTCCTTGACCATGTGACTGAAACCCAAATATGAGACATTCAAACTGACCAATCAGGAGATTAAATCTTCCCCCACTGTACTAAAGGTGTGACAATTTGTAGACCCCCAATGTATATACATTTTGGCCTAAAGGGCTTGATCTCTATCAACACCTCTTTGACTTCCAAATGGCACTTGCAGCAAGAGAGAGGGGGTTGAAACAGTAAAGCAAATGTCTTTGTTCATTTTAAAATATCTTTTAGATATTTTCAATCTTACAAAATGTAATTTTATATTTAGTAATACACTTTATAATATAGCTATAGATATATATGTGACCAGATATGGTACTGCATGTGTATAAATATATTGCAGATATATTTACTCATGCAGTATAAACACACTTACAGAAAATATGTAATGTAATATATTTCTTATATTTACATTATAAATGTTTCATATTTTTAAGCTAGTTAACAAAAGCATGCACACATCTGCATGTATTAAAGTGTTTAGCAAACAGACTATCACTATGCTGAAAAGTGCACAGTCATTATTTTTTAAAATAAAGTAATTATAGTCTTAATGGTGTTTGGCCAGTCATCAACCTAACCACAGGCTCTACCCTTCAGGACAATGGTAACCCCAAAATCTCACACATACCAGAAAACCTTTTAAATTCCAAAATAATAAAACATCAAACATTAGCAGATCTCCCCCTATATTAATATTGAGCAAAACACATGAAGTAACACTTAAGTTTAACATTTACTTCATTTTAACAACAGTCAGAAGCAAAGCATGCTGGGAACTAGAAATCTGCTGTAGCTCATTCCATGAATGTTTGTATGTGTGTACATACATTCCCATTTGCAGTATATGGGAACATGTATGTGCAATATATGTACACAATAAAGGATAAAACTTTATGAATATTACATGTAATGCTGTTTTAGTCTTCATTTCTAAATATTTTATATTTATCAATATATAGCCCTACATGGTCAGTGCATATATTGCAGTATATTGAAAAATTTAAGCACAAGTTTCCCATATATGGAAATATATTATGTAATATATTGCATTATATTTTGTAGTATATTCCCATATATTTTTGTTCCGTAAGGATTGGTTGTTAAGCATTTAACTGTAAATCAATTTGTTTGGCACTAATATGTGGGGTTATAACACCGCATAAGCTGTGCTAACACTGCTGTGGGGCAGGGTTTCATAACTGTGGTGATATATGTACAGTTCACCAAGTTGTCTTGCTCAATGTATTATGGCAATAACCTCATGTAAAAAAACAGTGCTAACCTTCTTCTAAAATACAAGTGTGAAACATTCCTTTACCCTGGGTTAAAATTGGGGTTTAGAATGACGATAACCCAGGGTTAAGTGCAGCGTGATGAGCCTTAATGTGTCACAATTCAATACATTGTGGTGCATCACAACATCATAACAGGTCAAAACTGATATTGTGATATAATGAAGAAAAAGCCTCATCAAAAGAATGTAATGAAGTAGTTCTGCTTCATTATTAATTTTTGAAAGACCTTTATCCTCCAAATTAATTCATGAGGTCCAACTAACATGCAGTTTTCAGGTTGTCAGGTTTATGAGATTAATGAATTAAGAATTCATATTATTTGTAAAAAAAAAAAAAAAACACTTCTGGCCTGAAAAAATGTAAACGATTATGAAAATAATGAAATAATGCTTAAGATGTGTACACTTACATGTATTCAAGGTGTAAGGAAAATATGCTAGTACTTTTAAGCTGATGGTTATACTACGTTTTGCCATTGTTTTTAGAGTCATTAAACTGAAACCTTTCTTGATGATGGTTTTCAAGACCATATATAATCAACATGAATACAGTGAGCATGTTTATGAATTAGACTAGATTTTTTTTTTTTTTAATTACTTTCTTTAATATGGACATTCTTGTTAGTCACTGACCCAAATATGTGTCCACAAGATCTGTGGGATCATTTTCAGGACATGAAATAAATGCACAAATAAATTGTAAAAATTGTAAAAATATCAAACTTAAGGAATGATTCAAAGAAGTTTGAAAGTTTTGTCACATATGATTGTATCGGCACAGCCCTGTTTGTAGGAGTGTGTGTTTGTGAGTTGGAGGTGGAGATTGGGGTATGGTGTGGGCCCAGAGGAGTGAAGCAGTAGGACGGCTGCTGTCTTTCCGCTTTACTGAGTTTTCCTTTTGCCCCTTTAGTGGGGATCCTAACCTCCCTGACAAAGACACGGCTTTCTCATCGATTCTCGCTCACTGACTCTCCCTGTGGCCTTGTCCTTTAAAGCATGGATGTTATGAATGCTTTGCCCTGCCCTGTGTGTACGTGTGTTCACAGAACCATGATTTTGAATGCCTGAGTGGATCTGTATGTGTGTGTTTACCAGGTCATATCAGGTGTGTGTAGAGAAGGAAAATTTGAAGAGGTGGGGACCGGCAGGGAATTTGTTTCTGTTTGCTTGCATCTCATCTTGAGAAGATACATGAAAACACCCATCCTTTCTCATTCTCTTTCTTTTTCCCTCTCTGCATGTCTTGACAAAACTTTGCTCTGGTTGAGGTAAAGCCTCCCTTGGCCCCTGTCCTGGCCCTGCTGAGTAGGCGGATGTTCATCCTGCCCACTTGTTTTTACGTGCCATTGGCCTTCCCATGTAAGAGGACTGTCTGGTAGCTTCTGCATCATTTAACAGGCTGTAGCAGCGGGATGCCAGGTACTGTCCTGACATGGCAAGGCCCCCAGGTGAGCCGTCTAACCGTTGGCACCTCTCTACAGTGCCACTCAGGACTTACTGAGTAAAACTCATTTCTCTTGCCTCTATCTGCTCTGTTATCTTTGCAATGCCAAAAGAGCACACAGAGAAAAATATTCCTTTTTCCCAGCATTTTTTTTGCTAAGATTAGTTTTCTCCCTTTTTTATTTTTTATTTTTTTTTAAAGCAAACTTCTTTCTGGTCCTGAATTTTTTTTTAAAGGTTATGCTGATACCAATTATAATATATGAAATTGTTTCATGGCTATTTTTAAGAAAGAACTTGTTGGAAAAATACCTACAAAGTTACTTTACTAGCTTCAATGTATAGATAACTATGGAAATAAATAGTGTGAAAATACAGTACTTGCAAATTAAAAAAAAAAAAAAAGTAGTGAGCTATTATGCCGGTGGGTCACTGTGATTTTGCCAAGTAAGACATGTTCCTGGATCAACATCTTTGTTGATCCTGGAACAACATTCCAATCAACCAATCAGATTTGAGGGACAAGTTTACCGTTTATGTCAAGTTTAGGCTTGCATCCAGAGTTAGGTGCTTCTACATCAATGTTATTTACCTATCTTTCCCCTCTGATTTTAGGGATAAGTTATGGGTAGGATTAGGTTTAGGGGTAAGAATAGGGTTAAGACTAAATTTTCAGACTGGAAAGTTGTTCCAGGATCAATAAAGATGTTGATCCAGGAACATGTCTTACTTGGCAAAATCACGGTGACCCGGTGGCGGTGTGCCTGGTAATATTCTGTAATATAGACTTGACAGGAGTTGCGCTATCTTGGATGGGATCTTTCCCAGAAGATTTATTGTCAATTGCTATATATTTAGTTATATTTTAAATGCTGCTCTATTTAATCTGTTATTATTTATTTTATAGATGATTCCACACACTTTTAGTGTTTCTAGTTTAAGAGAAAATACTTATTTTTGAAGTATTGTGTGTGTGTGCGTGTGTGTGTGCGCGCGTGTGTGTGTGTGTGTGGCAAAAGTGTTCTTTTTGTAAATCTTGAGTTGTTTAAACTAAAGAGGGTATGAAACTTGGAAAGTTGTATTTTCTGCTTTGCTTGTTTCTCTGGAACCCTCTCCTCATTGCCTGTTTTAATCTGACTAAATACGATAACCTGCTCTTCATAAAAAATGTATGGTACTTCATTCAATGGGACCACTGGGGCCCCAGGAGGCCCCATAAGCGAGGAGGTTGTGGGGACTGCTCGCCAAAATCACCGGGCGTAATTAATTTCCCCATAAATGAAATTTGGTTAAAAAGAAAAAAAAGAAGCTGAAGTGGGTGGTGGTGGGGCAGAGCGACGGAGCAAGGGGGAGCAGAGAAGCTCTTGCCCAATCATGTGGGAGAGTTTGTCAAGCAGGAGATTGCAGTCTAAAATATTAATCAGCCTCCCTCCACCAAGAATGAGTGAGCCAGCTCCTAGAAGGGACATGACCTCTCAATATTTCATGAGCCAGTCCTGGCCCAGACATGGGGCCTGCAACTGGGCTGCCTTCCCCTTTAACGCTACATGCATCAGCCGTCCCTTTAATGGACCCAAAGGTTGGGGCTGGCATAGGGTAGGATAGGGTACATTGATGGGGGGTGGGTTAGGTAAATAGAGGAGTGGGTGTCCAGGCAAAACATGACCTTTAAAACTACGCACCAAAGAAGAAGATAACAATGACCTCTTGCCTGCTTTAAATGTTAGTTGGGATAGAATTAAAGTGGTACGTCAGTGAGTGTCAGCTTCAGGGAAATAAGAATCCTGAGCCGATGAATTGTCCAGCAGCTTCTCAATAATCTTAGACTTGCTTCCTACTTACTACTTATGTATTTCCCAACTGCACACTTAATATGTTTTGTTTCAGACACATGCCTGCACAAGCCCCATCCTGTATGCAACAATAATGCAGACTAGTGTAGGAATTCACCCTCTGAACCTGAGCTCTGGCCTGCTGTAAAGCATCCACTCAACCTTGGCTGTGGTCAAAGGAAACCCTGTGTTTAAGAATACAACAGATCACATGAAGGATAAGATACACCGTCTGCTGTGGGGACAAATGAACCTATGCTTAGTCCATGGCTTCAGATATACTAAATATCTCATTTAACTCTGAAATATCCATGGCAGACTAGAAAAAAAGATCTGCAAATGAATTGCATATTTTAAATAAAGAAATGAGTAAAGGATTGAAGGTACAGTATCTGTGAGACTCATCAAGCAAAGTGTGACTGTGCATCTCTGTAGGACTGCCATTTGGTTGAGCTCAAAAGAGGTGCTAATATATTTAGCCTCAGTTCTTTTACCTTCCCAACTCCCTTAAATCTATCCTGACATTGACATACAAGAGATCAAGGCATGAAAGCTTTTACTTATGAAAGCTGCCAGGGACCAATGGCTTGAACAAAAAGTTCATGCTGGGCAAATCGAAAGAAACAGAAGTGCAATAAAACTCAAAAGCTTCCTAGTGATCTCTTGCATGTGGGAGGTTGAGTATTTGCATGTCCTCAAAACCACATTTGAATGATTGTTGGTTTTACATCTGACATACTACAGTTATAGCGCATTGCTACTGATCCGCACTTATATGTATGCTTAAAATGAAGTACTTGTGGCATGTTGATGGCAACAGACCAAGTTGATGTAGAATGCTGCCTCTTTATCCTCACTCAGCTCAAACTGTGCGGCTTATTGGGTGGTGCAACAAATTTAGCAGTAGTCCTGTATGCCACTTACATCTTGTCAGGGTGTAATTCTGACTCTGAATAGGTCATTTAGTAATTTTTAGCAGGAACAAGAGATTTTAACGTTTAATGTCGAGCTTGATGAAAATATCTATAGCCTATCATTACAGGTAAATATGGGTGACATCCAGGTCATGACAGTCCTTGCCAACTAGATGATCCTTTTGTTTGCTTTGAAGTGTAGCACCTTGAGCACCACTGGGTGCTAGTGTTTGACCTTTGACCTTTCAGAGCATTGCATGTGCCTGGACTGCTCAATAATTGATGTGTGTGCATCATCCTGCCATGGGAGTTGGGCCACACCCTCTGTAGGCCTGGTTTCACACGCACACTAGTATTGATTTTGTTAACTGAGACCATTCAGTCAAGTGAGGAGCATAAACACAGCCTGGGCTAACATTGCCCACTTTCTTCAATATCAATCAGATGTTTCATTTTTGAACATTGTTCTTTTTATTTGATATACAATAGAGAGAGAAACATAATAGATGTAATGTCCTTATCTGGTATTTTTGCACATACTGTTTTAAAGGTGTACTGGCTTTAGTACATGCAATCTATTCCCAAAGTGCCTACCTAAACAGTAGAGATCGACTGGCCATAAATCGCTGTCTTGCACACAAACCGCATTGCAATCATTTCCCAAAATATCATTTGTGTAGAAATATTACGAAGTCTGTAAACAGAATGTTAAAAGAGGTCAGAGATGGGACACGCCAAAGACACAAAGAGGAGAAGAGAGATGTGCCAGCAGAAAAAATACTGTACCAGGCACAATAAACTCACTGTTAAAGATGCGCAAAATATAGGAGGAAAAATATAAATATTAAATTGTTGTTGGTGTTTATATGAATGTATCTCTTGAGGCAAATGACTGTCTTCAGAAAAGTTTCAATGCCATTTTCTTTTCCTCTTACTTCAGCACTGCTTTTTGTACAGTGGTAACCAAGGAAACGCTGTTTTTCCATAAGCACCACCTACTGGCAGAGAGTGAATTTGCATTTTCATTCAGCGTGTGTGTTGATTTTGTTTTGTGCAGGTATGTTTTATGCAGCATAATTTCACAAAGCTAAAGTCAGACCATTCTGTTTTTGCTTTAAATCATGAAATTATACAATCTAATTTAAATGAAAAAAAGTTTCAAATTATGACATTTCAGTAATATTTCATGGGTAGAAGAGGTAGTGAAGTGATGCATGAAGCACTGACCACAAAGAAGTCACTTTTCAAACCAAGCAGCTTTCTGTTGGTCAATGCAGAGAATTCAGACCAACTTATCTGCATGGATAACTTTTTTGCCTTAACACAAAACTTCCAATTGCAAGGATTTCTGTTTAAATAACTTGATTATCACCCACAAAATTTCTGCTGAACAATGGTAAGTGTGACCGCACATTTAGGATAGCACTCGTAGCTTGACGGATAGAATATGTAAGTAATTTTGGTTAAAAGCATCTATCAAATGTGTAATTAATATGTTGATAAGTAATCAAATCATGCTACAGTGTGATTATCAATATTTAAGTCTTGTCTGTTCAAATTTTATAAATAAAATTAGTTATCCATGCATTAACAATATTGGAAATTATTTTCTATCCAACAGGAAGAAGTGTTTAAATGTTGTTAGACCCTGTGCTTCAGTGGATAATTTTATTCATTTTATTTTTATTTTTTGCTTGAGGTATTTGTAGAAAAACTTTACATTTTGTTGTCTACCGTATATACAGGTTCAGATGTTTTTCTGGGTCAGTTCTGGCCCCATTGGTAAGACTGACCCCATCTTGTCCTCATGAGATCCCCTCCCTGTCCGCCCCAGGTGCCCCTGGCATGGTCTTCACTCAGTTTTGTCCGTTAAGTACCACCTCAAATATTGATGAGTCTGTGTAGGTCAGGAGGTGATGCATGCATGAAGGTACTGTTGACCAGTGAGGTTTAGCTACCCCCCTTAAAGTGCTCATCTACTGTACAGAATGTTCTGCTTCAGAAGCCTCTGAGGAGAATGTACTGGAGGTCTCCATAAAGCTGATGTTTTAACAATTTTTGGTACTGGTCTTTTGGTTTGGTACACGTGTACGAATGAAAGAATACAGTGTTGTTTTAACTACTGCATGTGCAGAACATAATTTCAAACTCAGAGTTTCCCCCTAGGATGGGACAATATTGTTTATATTGATATACCTTGATATTGCGAACACTGAAAAATAATGAAGGACACAGTGTGAGCTGCTGCCGGATAAGCAGCTTTAATGCTTTAAATTAAGCACTTCAAACTAAATCATAAACTTTTAATTTTAAAGACAGACATAGTTTGTTCAGTAAACCACTGTTTAATAATAATAATAAAAAAAAATCCCTGCTGTACCAAAAAACATACCAAACGGTGACTTCAGAATGAAGGTATGTAACAAACTGTCATTTTTTTCTGTACCATTAAACCCCCTAGTAGCCATGCCCTACACTGGTCAAATTGTGTGTTTTTTTTTTTTTTTTTTTGGGAAATAGGATTAGTTTCAATTGTTGCAATTTCAATTTTTTGTATATCAAAATTTGTATATCATAGTTTCCAGATCATTGAGGGTTTATATAAAAAATCTTCTTTATTAATTTCTTTCATGCACTTGAAATTGTTCATGACTGTAAACAGAGTCTGAACTTAGGTATTTGGTAGATATTATCAGACTTTATACAACGGGGCTGTTGATTGCTCAAATCTGATTGGTTGACGAACGTTCTAAGGTGTGCAATTATTTTCAGGGAAATGCACGGCTAAAGTAGTTCTAGGCAGGTCTTGACCTAATTACAGTTCCATATCACTTCACCAAATTAATTCAGTTAATTGTATCTTTCTGGACATCTCTTAGACTTTATTTATAGCTGTTTACCTGTCTGGGAAATAAAGATCTGTTTCTGCTTCTGAAATGCAAACGGTGTGCTTACTGCTGATTTTGTTTTTATCTTGGTTAAAAATTAAGATGTGCTGCCTGAGGTTAACACTTTCACATAAGCTTTCACACAAACAGCAGAACTTCATTGTCTATTGGCATGTTTCAAACCCAGTGTGGTGAAAGTGAGAAGTTGTGGGGGAGGAAGCGCCTCGTACACATGATCCGACTTGCGCGTGTTTGTGTTTAAAATTCAGAACTGTGCTGATTGACAGAGCCTTGCGTGTGGCTATTAAAGAGGATTCGAGCAGCCACTCGACGGAGTGTGAAATTACACCTGTTCGCTGTTTGCACACACTCTCACATCTGCATGAGCCCAAAATCACCATCAGAATTATATTCAAATACCTCCAAGAGACAGACGGTGACATGTGAAGGTCAGGTGAGAAATATTTGTTTGGGAGGTCAGTTGTGTCGTTATAAATTGCATGTTTAATCCCATGTTCAACTTATAAAGAGATATTTATGTTTAAGTAAAAGTAAAATTAAGACTAAAATATTTTTTTTTACAGTGACAAAGGAAATAAGTAAACAAATATGAAAGAGACCGTACAAAATTTAAAAGAGCACAGAAAGTAATATTTGTACAGGATAGATAGATAGATAATTCTGTTGTTTTGTTTGTTGTTATATTGTAAAATGATAAATAAAAAAATAATAACTGAGCCCTTCTTGAACCTTCTTGAATCAGTTGTGTTTTTTGCATTTCTGTCCTCCTTTTCCACACGATTGATCTACCCGTTCTTGTGTGATTACGTTATCCAAACCATCTGCGCACATTGTCTGCATAGACATGGATGAGCCGGGCTGCTCGACTCTGCCGTGTTTTTACTTTAATTTGTCTGTGCTGTTTGTTGAGTGGTCCAGTGGAGCGCGTGGTGACAGATGATGTGAATTATTGATTGCAGCCTTCCTGTAGCTGAGTGTAGCAGGCCTTGTTCTCATCCTATCCCCACCCATCAGCGTCTCTCCAGCAGCACCACTCTACTCCGCCTGCCCTTTGCTCCTTCACCACCTGCAGACTGAGCACTCACTGAGCGCTCTGGGGTTCAGAGAGAGAAAAGATAGATGTTCACTTTGGCTTCAGTTCTGTTCACCAGATATATGCCTTAACATTCAATTCAGGCTGTTCTCTGCACCCTACCATACAGCTGTTCATAATAACCCTTTAAAAATGACACTGTTGTTGCAATAGTATTTATTTATAGTGAAACTGAAGTTAGAAGATGATGTAGAGAATGTTGACTTTTGGGGGGTCTTAAGTACAATTAAGAGTCTTTGTTTTATGTATCCTCTGATTATTTAGTCTTATTAATATATACGCTTTTTTTCAATACATGTTAAGTCCCCTTTTGACACAAGAACAGCCTGAATTCTGCACAGCATGGACTCCGCAAAGTATTGGAGATATTCCTTAGTTGCCCATGTTGATATGGCATCAGGAAGTTACTGTAGATTTGTCAACTGCAGATTCATGTTGTGACTCTTCCATTCCACCACATCTCAAACATGTACTGTAGGATTGAGATTTTGTGACAGGAGGCCAATGGAGCGCCCCGAACTCATTGGCTTGTTTGTGGAACTGCCTTTAGATGATGTATATGTTTTGTGACATGGGATGTTATCCTACTAGAAGTAGCCTTTAGAAAGTGTGGTCATAAAGGGGCGCAAACCACCAACATCCAGCAGAAGGAATTCCCCTTAAAGGAGAATGCACACATTCAACACTAAACCAAAAATGTAGAATGGCTTACATGTAAGCATACTTTTACTGCAGTAATAGGAAATTGAATTATAGAGTTAGTATATGTAGAGAAGGGTTTTAGCATTTTGAAATATAGAGTTTGTATTTATTTAACAAAATATGGTTTTGGGCAGACAATTAACTATTTGGTTAATTGTGTGATGTGGGTGTGTTGCTGTGTTAAGAGTTTAGAAAAGTGCTTTAAGTATTGGTAAACGCTTGTTAGCAGCTGTAAAAAAAAACTGTAATAAGAGATTGTTGAATAAAGTAGTTATTTTTGTTTTGTTTTTGCGCACAAAAAGTATTCTTGTCACTTCATAAAATTAAGGTTGCACCACTGCAGTCACGTCGACTGTTTTAACGATGTCTTTAGTACCTTTCTGGTGATTATATTGCTGTCTATGGACGAGTCCTATACCTCTCGGATTTCATCAAAAATATCTTAATTTGTGTTCTGAAGATGAACGAAGGTCTTATGGGTGTGGAACGACATAAGGGTGAGTAATAAATGACAGAATTTCCATTTTTTCTGTGAACTAACCCTTTAACATCAGCCCTGCCAACCATAGATATTGAAACGAGGTTGGATGGATCTGTGGATTCAGGTTGGTTATGCCAATATCTTCCCCTACTATCTGTTTGTTAGCATAAATCAAGAATCTTTAGACCATGTAATAATCTTCAAGTTGTCTACAGTCCAGTTTTGGTCAGCCTGTGTCCAGGTTAGGTTTAGTTTCCTGTTCTGGGCTGGCAGGAGTTGAAGCTGGTGTGGATTTCTGTTGCTGTTGCCTATCCACTTCAAAGTTTGACATGTTGTGGGTTCAGAGATGTTCTGCTGCATACCAAGTTTGTCAGGTACTCTCATCTTCCTGTCAACCTGAGCCAACCTAGCCATTGTTCTCAAACCTCTCTTACTAATTAACAAGTTGTTTTCACCCACAGAACTGCTGGGTTTAGCTTCATCCTGTTTCAGCCTGTAATTGTGAGGTAATCCTGAAAACTTTGATTAGTTGGATCGCTTTTAATTTTAATTGCATATCCAGATTTTATCCAGATGGGTTTTTGAAAGCCTGGACAGCAAAAACAAAACAAAACAAAAAAACAAACAAAAAACAAAAGAAAACAAAACATGAAATCCATTTTTTTTTTTTTTTTTTTTCAAATCTGATACAAACCGTGTTTGAAGGTGATTTGAAATGTGATTCCAATCAAAATTTTACAGACTCATTTCAGTCTGGATAGTCTGGCTGACTTCAAATTGTCTTTTGCATAACTCTTAACATGACACACAACGATAACGTCAAAACTGGTGATGGAAATGCCAGAAGTATTCATACAGTTTTCAAATGGTATGCCCAAAGATTTCAGCCATGACTACAGCATGATATATCACAATATATACCAGTCTCCTCCATCACTGAGTTTTCTTGTGCAACGGAGGAGTTGACAAGGCGCTTATTTAGAGAACAAGATGATGCAACTCCATTTTTCCTGCATAGATTTTGAAAGCCTTGTCACATACGTAGATATACCTACTGTATGTCGTTACCAAAGCATCCCATGCAGGTAGGTTGATTATGTCTGGACACACAAATCTTATTTGATCACTTGATCTGATTTGTGAAAAATCCAATTTGCCTGCAGTCACTTGGATTTCTTCACCATTCTGTTGTTTGGTTTGAACAACAACTGAACCTCCTGACCATGTCTGGGTGCTTTTATATGGTACACTGAGTTGTGGAACATTACTTGTTTATATATTTTCCTTTACTTAGTAAGTTTACCCAGTTTTGTCCGTCCACAAACTCTGGCATACTTTGTAGCTTGTTCTTGCCAAGAAAACTCCTACTTAGAAAGGAAAATGTGAAAGATGTGAAGTGACCATCTGCTTCCAAAACAATCCAATATGTGTCCAATATTTTAAATGCAATTTAGATGAGTAAATCTCAGATTTATTATACAACAATAATAGACTTGTGTGGAAAAAATTCAAATAATGGTGCCCCAGTCTTCAGGAATGGTTATACTGGGTGTATCTTAGTCCTGTAGTGTCTCTAGGTCCCTTGAAGTGAACCAAACCATAGTGACAGAATGACTTTGCATTACAGCTTAGATCCTAGTTGAGAGTAATATTACCAATGATCAATTTAGGGCTAGAGACCCCAAAGACATGCTATGTAGTATGCCTGTGCAGATCAGTCCAGTTCTTCACCTAAACCCAGCATGTCATTAGTTTTATATCTGTGTAGTGTCCCATGGTGAATTCTCAACTTGGAAACAACAGAGTACAGATTTTTTTAAAAGCATTTTAGCATGTCTTGCACTGCACGGGCTCTTTTGTAGGAATTCTAAAGCTTTGCTTCTGAATATAACCTCAAACTCTGACTTAGCCACTGTCTTGGCCATTAGCAAGGGCTGTTGCATATTCTTATATAGCATGCTACCACTGCTGTCACATGTGTCAGGGGCCACTTTTGGCCTGATGGATCGGAGCAACAGAGACCCCATGAGTCGAGGTGATGGCATCCCAAGTAGCAAGCGAGGAAAAAAGAAACAATTACCTTGCTGCAAAAACGTTAAACCTCATCAATATTTCAGCTTGCTTCTCGTAGTACAAGACTGTTGTTCCTCTTCGTTGGCTGAAAATACTTTCTTCCCGGGCTGCTCTTTACCTGGAGAGTCTCCAGCTGCCGTGCCACAGCCGATTCTAGACAAGTGGGCAGGGGAGTGGAAAGTGGCCATTCTCATTGAGTAGTTTCTCCTCATAGCACCCCCATCTCCCCTGCCCAGGTCCCCATCACACCACACATCTCAGGAAAGCTCCTCATTTTGGTGATGATTAGCTTATTACTAATTCATGAGGCCATTCAGCTGTATGGTTGCCCCTTCCTATCCACAGACTCCTTATACCCATTTCTCCCCACCTTGGTCAAACCATCTAGTAACCCATCCCACACACACAAGCACAAACACACAAACACACTTCCACCTTTTTGGGCTCTGAGGCGCATTGATTTCTCCATTAAGCAGCACTCCGAAGCCACTCCGTCCCCCCAAGGATTCTGGTCTCCCTTCCTTCTCTTTGACTCACCCTCAGCCAGTCATCTGGGAACAGCCGAGAGACAAAATTGCTGTCAACACTCTGATTCACATCACATCTCCAAGTGCTCCACAAATGATCCATGCAAAGCACTATAGACATTGAATGGAGACTGTCTAGTCATAGTGCCTCCTGCTGGATGGATGTGGAACTACATAGTAGGCTGGATTTCTTCTGCTTCTTGGAATGTCAGAGGAATGTCAGAGGTATAAGATGTGTTGGAGCAGGGTTGGAGCTAAAATTTACAGGAGCAGGGTTTAACACTCCTGAACTTGATAATACAGCAATACTTTGTATTATATGATATATATGGTGGGGCATGATTTGTTGCTGATTGTAATGTGCTATGTACAATAGGGCTTTTTTTTTTTCAGTCCATCCCTTTTTTTTATTGTGTTTATATTAGTCCATGTGTGGGGAGAGCTGTGTGAATGAAATTGGGTGAAACCCAGGACCATAAGCTCGATAGATTTTTGCTGAGGTATGTTTTCAACATGTTGAACCTGTGGGCCTGCTGTATTGTATCGGAGCACAGCTCTAATGATGGCAAAGGCAAAGTGCAATACTGCATCCAGGCTGTAGGAAAATCAATATGGATCTACCATATGGGATTAGGTTAGAAGAAAAATTCTCAGACTTGCATCCCAATGAAATATTATTTCTCCTCCCTCCTCTTTTTTTCCTTTTAGAGTGATCATAAAATTGTGTGCCCTCTTTACAGTATCGATCAGTCAATAAATGACTTCTCTGACCAAACGGTGAGTACATTATCAGGTCATAAGTACACCTTGGCAGAAATAAAAGCACACTGAGCCAGCAGGGGGAGGGGGGTCATTTTGGAAGTCCAGATCAGGGGGATACTATAGTCGAACTTCCCATAAGACACATCTGTGTTTAAAGGCTAAACTTTACAAGCCTCCAGGCATGTAAATCTAAATAAAAAAAATAAAAAAAATAAAAATTATATTTTAAGTGTCCACCTTTGACTTGCAGTCATTAGCACATAATGTGTTTAATCCTTCTGTCTTATGATCTGTATCTAGAGAAAAGTTGCAGTGATTAATGCCCTTTTGTTTGCCATACTCTTAAAGGAATATTCCGGGTTCAATACACGTTGTGCTCATCAACAGCTTTTGTGGCAATGTTGAAAATTTCCCCCCACCGGGGATAAAAATAATTCAGCAGAGGCAGGGATACATAGACCATTTTGTTTTGTTTAAAAAACATTTATAAATAATAACAAATAGTAGTTATATTGCCTTGGCATTAAATTACAAAGAACTAGTTAACACTGTTGCAAGGGTTTAACACATCTGCAGAGGGTTGGTAAATTTGACATCTTTCTCTTTTCTGACTGTCGTAATCAACCTCTATATAAATATATACATACATATATATATATATATATATATATTTGCTTTTGGAGCTAATGAGAGTGCAGAAATCATATTTGCTGAAGTCTCCCTTTCACCACTATAGTTGACCCAGCTATGATGAAATGTGAAAAAGGTCTAAGTGCCTCACTCTAAGTGCCACAACAAATAGCTTAGCTCTTAGATATTCATACTGTTGGTTTGATTGTTTTTCAGAGTAAATGATGTGAAAACCACATTTAATGTGAGTAAATAAGGCAACATCCATTTTATTTCCTGCCATTTCACATATCATTGATCCTTCCTTGGATGTACATTCATTAACATGCATAATTAAATTTTCTCCAGAATATAACACCACTCAAGGGGATATGATTTAGAAGGCAAGTTATTGAGTGATGTGCAACTGATCGTGAGGTCATCAAGAGCTATGATTGAGAGGTTCAGGTAAGCTAAAGGGCACTTTACTCCAACTGAGGCTCCTGGACATCTCATTTTCCAGGGTTGAGTTAGTGGTTGAGTAGGAGGAGGTTGTGTTCTACTTTGAGGAGGTGCTTATTTACATGGCTGACACACTGGGATCACCTTCAAAGCAGCTTGTAATGAGACGGGATGAGTGAGGAGGGAGGTCGGCCGCTGCATGTGGTGCAGGGGACGACCGGGGAATGCACTGAATTATAAATGAGTTTTCTGCACAAGAAATGTGACAGTTAGCTTTAATTCCCCGTTTAGCCGGAATAGGCTTAGACAAGACTGTGCTAACTAATCAATAGAGCCCCACTGCAAATGTTCTCTCTGCTCTTCTACTCCTCAGACAGGCCAAGACTCAAATGCATTGAACTCTACTCTTCTCTGATTCGTCTTCATGTAACTCTGTATGAGCCTGGCTTTTACGTCTTTTTGGATCTGAAGTTTAAGAGGTAAGCACTCCACACCATGAATATGGATTTTCCAGATCACATCACCCTTAAGGAATTTCCGTACTGAAACTGAACTTTAGCCGATCCTGATCTGTGTCAGATTAAAGTATGGAAATGCAAATAAGATGTTCAATAGAATTAATGAGTGAAATTAGACGTAAATACCTATATTTCCTAAATTTCGGCATTTATACTGTACTGGAATCAAAGTGCCTTTGTGACCCTGGGCAGCTATTTTCTATATAGACAATGCAGAACCTGATTTCACCAAGTACAACATGTTTGTTGATCCTGGAGCAACATTCCAATCAACCAATCAGATTTGAGGGACAAGTTTACAGTTTATGTTGTTTAGGCTTACAATCAGGGTTAAAGAATTAGTTCACTTTGAAATGAAAATTAGCCCAACCTTTACTCACCCTCAAGCCATCCTAGGTGTATTTGACTTTCTTGTTTCTGACGAAGACAATCGCTTCACTTCAGAAGGCCTTTATTAACACTCCGGAGCCGTGTGGAATACACATTTATGATGGATGGATGGATGGATGTGGATGGAAGCACTTTGTTCAGCTCATACTCATTGAACCCTATCACTGCCATTATAAAGCTCGGATGCGTCAAGATGTTTATTGATATTTCTCAGATTGTCTTTGTCAGAAAGAAGAAAGTCATATACACCTAGGATAGCTTAAGTGTGAGTAAAGGTTGGGCTAATTTTCATTTCAAAGTTAACTAATCCTTTAATTGCTTCTACATCATTCACCTATCATTTCCCTCTGATTTTAGGGAAAAGTTATTGGTAGGGTTAGGTTTAGGGGTAGGGATAGGGTTAGGACTAAATTTTCAGACAGGAATATTATTCCTGGATCAACAAAATATGTTGACCCAGGAACGCATCTAACTTGCGTCTAACTCTAAATCAGGATGTGCGATAGACAACATACTGCAGAACCTGATTTCACCAAGTACACATTCCTGGGTCAACATCTTTGTTGATCTTGGAACAACATTCCAATCAACCATTTAGATTTGAGCATAGATATGTATACATAGATGCCACATTCGACCGCTCCAGACACGTCAGCGCATCTGCCATCTTGGAAGGGTCAGTGTGTCATCACTCACAGTAAGAATCAAAATCTCCAAAACTGTTTTTCTGTTTGCAGCTGAGTCTTTAGCCATTTTCAAGAAACAGTTTATTTAAAAAAAACTGTACTGTGCTTGCCCAGTCTCATGTAGCCAGATCGTCAGACTGACGGCAGAAGTTCTGGACTCTATCGTAGCTTTCAATGGCCAAGGACCCCCCAAGAGGACGTTTGACTGACATGTAACACAACCAGTCACATTTTGTTTTGTTCACAGTACGTCATGTTTAGGGGGTGAAAATGTAAAGTCAATGTCCCTACAATAACAGACCAGCATGCATCTAATAAATTATTCATTCAAGAACAATGTGCAAGTTTATTGCAACAATGCAGCCGTGAACTTCACATACTTTTGAAAATCCTACTTTTAGTTGATCCTGGCAAGCATTCATTGTCACAGTTGTAAAAATGACAGTGTTCTTCTTCCACGAGGGGATTTGGCGTCAAAGCATTTGTTTCCAGACGGACCATTAAAGAACGCGTAACACACATCTCCCAGACATCCTGTGGAATTCAACCAGCCAGATGACGACTTTATAAAATCCTGAAGCGTTTCCAGTTAAGTGTGCCACATACATCAGACGTTCAACCAACAGTCTGTGGGCGTGATGTCTGAGGCTGAGATTAGTGCTAGCCTAACTGGGTCTAGTCACAGCACTTACATAATGTTTCCCTATTGTTGATTTGATTGCTTCTATTGTTCTCCTCATTTGTAAGCCACTTTCGATAAAAACATCTGCTAAATGATTAACTGTAAGTGCAAATAGCAATAGTAATAATAATGCAGAATCAGCAGTAATATCCAGCAGTGGTATTATAAATGCTGCTTTTTTTAGCAAATTATTTTTCTCATTCGTTTTCTGTTCATTGTAAAATGTGATCAAAAAGGCAAAGTCAGACATAAGTTATGTGAATGTTATAATTCTGTTGAAGAGTGTTGCAATGCTTTTTTTTTTAAACTAATCAACAATAAATATATGATGTTGACATTGTTCTACAGTACAGTGTATATATAGCCCACTAGCTCCAGTGCTAAACAGTAAAATGTTAAGTATACTCTCCTGTTTATCAGCCACTAGGTAAATGTGAGAAACTTTCAGGAGTAAGGGGGACACTCCTGATGTCCAGGAACAAGCTATAGAGAAAGTGTCTGTCAGGTCAGTGGACATAATTGTGTGAGTAAGACTTTCTTATAAAAAGAATCTGTGCATGACACAAACGCATCTTGTTTGGCTTGGGAGTGTAATTTTGGCAATAAGCTTTTTTGATTTATCCGATAGCTACCTAGAACCTAAAAAGGCAAAAGAAAGAAAAAGAAATGTGGATTAATGTCAGTTGACAACAAAGAATGAGGTTAATACTGAACTAATATCCACAAATTGCTTATAACTGAACAAGCAAGGTATTACATGGCATGAGAACATGAAAAGTGAAAAAAGAGTTTGAAAAGCAGATTCAGAATTTTACTAGTCTCTGAAAGATAGACCTGACTGTATAACATAAAATTTGGTTCAAATCACTTCTTTTGGCCAAGATCTGACAACTTAGAAAGGAAGAGAAGACCTGTTTGACCATTTTCATTCATTCATTCATTCATTCATTCATTCATTCATGCCAATATGGGTGGGTTCATTTTTAATTGTCCAATACTGGAACTGCAAGGAAAGATAGTACAGCAGTTTCTACAAATGATTGTACGTTCTGTTTGATCAGAATTTCTGCCTGTCCAAAAGTAAGTATGGATTATTTCACAGACATAACTCTGAACAAACAGTGGAATATACAGTTCTGGAAATCTAGTTAACTTTCTGTGAAGTTCCTCAAACAAAATTCTCTTTCAAAGATGAATGGCACCAACCTGGAAAACTTTAGCAAATCCAATGCTAAGAGTTTATTGTATCATCTTGGAACCTTGTAAACACAGTTTAAACAGTAAACAGAGGGAAAAAAACACGTCTTCCAAACTTGCATCTGGAAGTTGTGCATCACATACTACAGTAGTGTGGGTGGTCCCGTCTTAGGTAGAGACTAGAATTTTACAGATTTTTCATATCAGTAGAGGTTAAAATGTTTTGTGTAATTCACTTTTTAGCTGATTAATCTGTATTAGTGCACAGTATAATTGTTTTTAAATAGAAAGACATCTTGGTAATTGTTCTGATTCTTTCTAGAACAACTTGAAATCAGGTCTATTTTAGTAAGGTGTAAAGGGGCCAAACATCCTTCATAGTGAAACATGCAAAAGCTTTCTCTGACCTTGGTTTTATCAGTTGGGCTTGTGGGTTGTGTAGCTGTAGTAGAGGGAAAAACTTCATCAAATCTCCAATGACTTTTGTGAAATTCAAATGCGCTCCTACAAGCACAAGAGATGAAGCAGACTGCCATTCACAGGGATGAGTGATACGGCACCCAGCGCTCTGACAGGACGCCGATCGATCCCTGCAAACCTTGTCTTTATAAAAGGCATATGAGAAGATAAAGGGAAAAAAAGCTCTAATAAACATCTCTTTAACTTGGCTTGCTTACAACAAAGCTACCCTTTCTGTCAGCCAGAGCTGCCTTAGAAAAAAAGATGCACATGTGATCAATTATGGATGTGCTGTCTCTTACCCCTGGAGTTGGCGAACACATTAGGTAATGCAGGAGCTCAATTTAACTAGATGGGCTTGTTAATGTGTCCCGCTGGGAAAGGCCTCCGGTTCCTTTGAGTTTCCTCTTGAGCGGGGAGGGAAAATAATGTTTGGAGATGGTAGATGAGAGAAGGCTTGGAGTTGGCACAGAGTCCCAAAGAGAGGGCCACCCTTCTATGCTTGAGTCAAGGACGCACGATGTGGGCATTGGGCATAAACACTGTCAAGGACGCTGGTTGTGCTCTAAGAATCATCTGCTGATTAGAGTGTGCTTTACAGTCATTGCGCTCCTAATGCAATGGAGATTTAAATTATGCCAATGTTCTGGTTTTTAACTTCTGGTGGTTTTAAAATGTTGCCAAGTGTGTGGTTCCATTTATTCACTGTTTCACTTGAACTTTTAAATAGCAAGGAGTGACCGCAGGGCTTATAAATAATGCAAAATGTGTTCTTATTGTTTGTGATATATTAAATCAAACATGACTGGAAGGTAATTTGTTGTGTCTGTCCACGTTCAAGAGGAACCTGAGACCTCTTGGTCGTCTTTTCTGGTCATTTTGCTTTGTTTTACAGTAGCATGAGACTCCAAGTAGTGACCCAGACACATGCAGAAGCAGTCCTTGCCAAGAAATGTATGATCTTTCTCCTGTGCCCTGCACTCTATGATAGGTCTTTGTAGAGAATCTAAAAGGACCTCAATTAGCGGGCCGAGAAAGCACATTATGGAATGAGAGTGCCGTCTGTGAACTCACTCTGCATGCGTCCACTAATGCAGGCTCCGTTTGGGTCCTTGCCCTCAGCTCTAATGTGAGCCACGTTGCTCTTTGAGTGACACACCATATGCAAAAAAAGAGAGCGAGACCAGGCTGGTCTGGGCTTTTTAATGTGACCACTTCCTTGGGACCGAGACCTGAGTGGTAATTGCAGACTGATGGAGAGGAGGTGGCAGGTGTGACTGTCAGCTTTAATCAAGCCCTCGTGCCCAAAACCCATGATCCTTCGCTGGAGGGGGGAGCGCAAATAGAGCGCTCACTTTCCACCACCACATCCATTTCCTCTCACCCCACCTTCGCTTGTCCCCTGACTCTGTTTTCACCTTTCTCTTCTCTACCTTAGCCTGTTCTCTTTCACCCTTTCCACACCTGTCGACACGATTATGGAAATTAGCATTTGTGACGGAGCTCTAGAAAGCAGATTAGGAGGAGGAAAGGCTTTTTATTGTGACATGACTATTCCATTGGGGGACCAGAGGGTAGAATTTGCACATCATTTGGAGGGGTCTCTTTTGTTTGCTTATTCTGGTTGGGAAGAGAAGTGGATTGTGAATATTGTTTTGTATTTTTTTCCCCAAGGGGGCAGGGTATGGGTGCACAACAGGACGTCCCGTGGAAGGAGTCTTGCTATATCCGAGATCAGAGCAATAGACATTGTTTCAGCAATATCATATCAAATGTTTCTGACCTGCAAGACCTCCAACGGTAACACAAACATTAAATGCCACAAAACAAGTCAAAAACAACAAAAAATATTTGTATATATACGTGTTTTTTTTTTTTTTTTTTTAGGAATATTCCAGGTTCAATACAAGTTAAGGTCAATGGACAGCATTTTTGGCATAATGTTGATTATTACAAAATATAATTTTGACTCGTTCAAGGTGAAGTCCAAAGTATACTTCACTTTTTATGCGTACGCGAGTGTCAGCATACAGTGCGCATGATGCAAATTTCATCATCACAAGAGTACACGCGAACTGTGCGGACACAGCCTGGGTCGGACATGCACATTTTTTTAAAAAATTTTTTGCAGTAATTAGTTTAACCACAAGATGGCAACCGTGCCCTGGGGGCATCAATTCACAAGATAGTCAAAGAAAAACGTCTCGGGTTACGTTTGTAACCCTGGTTCCCTGAATAGGGAACGAGACGCTGCGTTGAATCGCATCTGCGTTGAATCGCATCTGCGTTGAATCTGCGTTGAATTGGGATCACTTCTGCGTGATTACGTCTTGAAGCACTCGTGAAATCGAGCCAATAGTGTGACGGGACATCAGAGCGGGTGACGTCACGGACCAGGAAACTATAAAGCACCCCTGAGAACAAAGAATGCCAGCTTCTGATATGGATGAAGCAGACGCTCACAGGCGCGCAGGGAGTATGGCTAAGCAACGCAGCGTCTCCGGAGTGGAGCCCAAATCAAGGTTGTAAAACCTAATAAAGGTGTGCTGAGATGACCACCCAGCCGCATCACAGATCTCGTTGATGGGAACTCCCGAAAACAAAGCTTTTGAAGCAGCCATACCCCTAGTGGAGTGTGCCCGGACAGCCAAAGGTGAAGGCTACCCGGATGACTCATAGGCAAGGGAGATGGCCTTGACCACCCACTTGCTCATTCTCTGCTTAGACGCTGGGCCCCCTTTCTTAGGGGACCCGTAACAAACAAACAACTGATCAGTCTTTCGCCACAGGGCAGCTCTGTGAATGTAGGTGTCTAAAGCCCTTACCGGGCACAGCAGATTTAGTTTTTCCTGATCCGGATTTGTGAAAGGTGGAGGACAAAAGGCCTGCAGAACAATAGGCCCTGGGACATTGGTGGGGACCTTGGGTATATAGCCAGGTCTATGATGCAGGAAAGCCTTGACCATTCCAGGCGCAAATTCCAAACATGAAGGAGCAACAGAGAGTGCTTGTAGATCTCCAATTCTTTTGAGAGATGATATAGCCAACAGAAATATGTGGAACTGAAAGTGAGGAACTTTTCAGATACTTCCTCTAAAGGTTCAAAGGGAGCCGCAGCCAACCCTTCCAAAACAATGGCCAAGTCCCAGGACGGAGTTCTTGCACGCACAGCAGGCCTCAGCCTCTGGGTACCATGGAGAAAACGTATAACTAGGGGGTTCTTTCCTAGGGGGAGCCTTCTAATAGGGACACTAGGTCCGAGAACCATATTCGGGTCGGCCAGAACGGGGCTATTAGTATGAGATGGACCCCGTCCCGGCGAACCCTCTCCAGAACTCCTGGGAGCAGAGCAATCGGGGGAAATGCGTACAGACACAGCCTCGGCCAGGACCCTCTCCGGAGGGGGCTGCCCTCAGAAGTCCTGCGCCACTTGTGTCAGGACTTCTTCGAAGCCTTCCTCGCGATAATGACAGTCCGCAGATCTGTCTTACCCTTGGAAGGCTTCGACTGCGCCGCCCGCCCCGGTCCCCAAGATCTTTGCGGGGGAGCACGGGTGGCGACACTTTGTTTTTGTTGCGCCCTATGCGCAGATGAGGAGCTGGTAGAAGGCCGAGGCTGCTCCAGCTCAGCAGCCTCGGCGGGGAGAGAGCGGCGAGGGAGGAACTTTTGGAAAGCCGCAGACTGTTTCTTGGCCTCCTGGAACCTCTCGACGACTGAGGTGACTGAGTCGCCAAAGAGGCCCAGGGGAGACAATGGCGAATCTAGCAGCACACTTTTATCTCTTTCCCGGATGTCCGAAAGATTCAACCATAAGTGCCTCTCCGTGGCCACCAGGGCTGCCATAGAACGGCCGATTGTTTTTGCCGTCTCCTTGGTGGCCCGGAGAGCTAGATCAGTGGCTTTACGAAGCTCTTGAATAGTCTCAAAAGTCGCCTCACCGCTCACATCGATCTCCCCCAGCAGGTCAGCCTGATAGGCTTGCAGGATAGACATAGTATGTAGACAGGCTGCAGCCTGACCTGCTGAGGCATATGCTTTGCCCACCAGAGCTGATGTTGTTCGTAATGGTCTGGTGGGCAGCGTCGGGGATTTAAGGGACGATGCAGACTCGGGCGAGAGATAGCCCGCAAGCGTCTCTTCGACCCGGGGCATTGTCCCATAACCATGTTGTTTCAGCCCCACGATGTTAGAATATATCGATGTCTGGGGGCTGTAAATCCTATATTGAGCTGGCTTCTGCCACAATCTCGACACCTCGGTGTGGAGATCGGGGAAGAACGGCAATCCCCAACGCTGAGGCTGTGACCGGGCGGGCAGAAAGCGCTCATCTAACTTGCTTTTCTGCCGTGCTTCAGGTCTTTCGGCTGGCCAGTCGATATTTAATTTAGCCACTGCCCGAATCACAACCTCCAACAGCTCCTCATATGCTGGAGATGAGGATGGCGAGACCTCTTCTCCAGCCTCGACGCTCATCACATCCAACTCCTCAGAGCTGGATAGATGAAGCGCCGGTGTCTCTCTCCTGGGGGAAGAAACCGCAGCGCGTACTTCCACAACCAGAGGAGAGACACTGGGTCTGGCAGGTGAGGGCCAAGATAAGGCTGGGCCCATCTCTAACCCCTCCACCAGATCCATTTGTGAACCCCAGGAAGGAAGCCGTCGCTGTGCCTCAGCAGCAGCAGGACCTGATCCCTGGGGAACACTCGCCGCGGCGCCTTCTCTCTCTTTGTCGAAAAACGCCCGGCGTGAACGGAGTGTACGGAGCGTTAGTTTTTCACAATGCACACAGACAGCTCTGCTGAAGACACAGAAGCTGGCGTTCTTTGTTCTCAGGGGTGCTTTATAGTTTCCTGGTCCGTGACGTCACCCGCTCTGACGTCCCGTCTCACTATTGGTTCGATTTCACGAGTGCTTCAAGACGTAATCACGCAGAAGTGATCCCAATGCGATTTAACGCAGCGTCGATGTTCCCATGAAAGGGAACTGCATAAACAGAACAGAGCGGAACGCATGCAAGCTACAGCGATGATGGAGGCCTACATAGACAAGAGATTGTGTGAAGAGGTTAGAAGGTATCGGCATTTGTACAACTCTAGCATGAAAGAATACAAAGATCTTTACATTAGTTGTAACTCCTGGCGAGAGATTGTTCAATACTGCGCATGCATTGAACGCCTGTGTATGCATTCAAGTCAAATGAAGTATACTTTGCAAGGCTGTGTGTTCGACTGTGTGTGTACACGAGCGTACATGTAAACCCAAATACCGGGGGTTTTACATTGAGGCACTAGATTTAAATGGAGCCAATTTTGGAGGGTTTAAAAGCAGAAATGTAAATCCTAAAATTTTTAAGATTCAAGATGAATTCTTCCATAACTCGTGAATTATTTCAGCTGTAAAGTTGTTCTTGACATTTTAGGTTTTAGAAATTATGCTGTCAAAGTAAATTTTGAAATAACTTTACACAGAAAAGGTTAGTAAGGTTTTTTCCCCCACCAAAATAATGTTAGCAGTTGTGTAGTTTACTTCTTGTGGCTACTTTTGAAACAATTAGGCCTGGTTTCACAGACGGGGCTTAGCTTAAGCCAGGACTGTAGGCCTTTGTTAAATTAGGATTTTTAAGCAGCTTTTATAAAAATGCCTTAGAAAAAACATTACCGGTGTGCATCTTGAGATTTAGATTAAATCTTGATAGAAATCTTGAGATTAAAATTACTTTTTGTGGTAATCACCATTATGTCACAAATGAGCACCGTTGTGTCATAAATGGTGTCAATTGAGCTTTATTTTTATTCTATGTTTTTAAGATAAGATCTGAAGTCTTGGGTGATGATTGTCACGTGTATGTTCTGTTTACTTCAGTTAGTCCCTAATTAGTTAATCTTCCTCCACCTGTTCCTGTTTAGTTCCCTCATTTACCCTTGTATTTATACTGCCCGTTCTGTTCAGTCCTTGTCAGTCATTGTTGGTGTAACTTCAGTCATTGTTTATGTAACCTGTTTCCTATGTGTATCACCAGTAAAACGCCATTGCTATCGTATACCGTGTTCATCATCGTCCTTCATCGGCTAGGGCATCGACACAAGCTGGTATTGGGTATTCCCACCCAAGTCCCCACCCTCGAATCCTCCTCATCTTTGCCGGTCCCGTCCGGATGCTCCAGTCCTGTCCGTACATCACCTTCAGCCTGTAACCCTGACTACTTTCCTGATCGCATCTCCATCACTGGTCACGACCAGCCCCCTGGATCCGTTGGTACCACCAATGTCGACAAGCTCCTCGGCTCTGCCCCCCCCCCCCCCGCTCACTCCGTGCGGTTCATCTTCCTCGCCTCTGGCTTCACCTCCACCAGCTTGGCTTGAGGCAGAGTCCCCGCCTCCACTTCGGGCCTTCAGGCCCACATCTCCACCTCAACCTGTCAACCTGTCACCATCGCCTCGGCTCACCGCTCCCTCATCGCCTCCGCGGCTCGTCTGTCCGGATGCTCGGCTGGGCTCACTCGCCACTCCAGGTCGGCTTCCAGCGGTTGATGCCCAGCTTCCGCTACGGACTTCCGGGGTTCCAGCTGCGCCTGAACCCTGCACCCCTACAGCGTCATCAGGCTCCTCCCTTCCTCTGAACTCCCCATCATGCTCGCTCGCCCCATCGTTGCCCCAGTCATCCGAGTCCCCATCGTTGCCACGGTCCCGCGAGCCAGCAGCTCAGCACCAGGCTTCCAGGCCTGCGATATCGCCTAGGTCCGTCAGCCACTATGTTCCACTGGTGCCTCCACTCACCATGGTTCCGTCTCCGCCGATCGGTCCCAGGGTTCCGTCCGCCCCTGCAGTCAGGACTCCACCCTGGCTCCTCCCACCGTCAACTCCACCATGGTGCCCGTGGCCAACTCCTCCAGGCTCGTGCCTGTCACCAGCTCCACGCCCTCCACCGAAGCCTCCTCCCTCTCTCCTCTTCATAGACTTTCTTTGTTACGGTGCGAGGATGCGCCTTTCCGAGGGGACTGTAATGTCACGTGTATGTTCTGTTTACTTCAGTTCTGTCATGTCTGCACCTGTCCTCGTTAGTCTTTAATTAGTTAATCTTCCTCCACCTGTTCCTGTTTAGTTCCCTCATTTACCCTTGTATTTATACTGCCCGTTCTGTTCAGTCCTTGTCAGTCATTGTTGGTGTAACTTCAGTCATTGTTTATGTAACCTGTTTCCTATGTGTATCATCCGTAAAACGCCATTGCTATCGTATACTGTGTTCATCATCGCCCTTCATCGGCTAGTACGTTACAATGATACTATTGTATAAAGCTTTAATTTTTCAGAAAGATTTGATTAATTAAAAATGCACTGTGTCCCATTTTGCCGACATTGTTTAAATATTGTAACTGCAATATATCAGGCTGCTTTTCACTGTATTAAGATCCAGTACTTGAAGACTGCTTAATCCAGGGTTACAGGAAGATATCGCCTTGGCCTCTTTCCCACGTCAGCTCCTGCTTCTCAATATCTGAGGCCCAAGTTCTCTTATTCATCTATTGGCGGCTTTTTGAAGGCAGTCACTCAGCAGGAGGGCTCTGATCTGCTGGTGACCGCAAACTGTGCTTCAAGCACACAGTTTAACTCTGACCTAATATGACGTCAGTATTCATGACGGTGTCATGACCTCACACCTTCCGTATAGGATTTTAGTATATCATGCAAAATGAAATTCACCCATATATAGTAGGATGTAGGGAGATGCCCCCCCTTAAGGACAATGCGGATTAACTTTTAAATTGTAACTTATTTAAAAAAAAAAAAAAAAAAGTTTAGCATGTGCAGGATGATGATGCATCAGCCAATTATTATAGGTAATAAATAGAAACATTTGCTAATTTTGTTATAGCACAAAAAGTAAAATATTAAAAGGGGGGTAAGATGGCCCCTACTGGGGTAAGTTGGCCCCCTACCCAGAATACCAAATAAACTATTGTATTTAAATTTTTATTTTGACAATTTAGTTGATAATAATTGAGTAACTGATGACAGAACAAAGCAGAATACCAGTAAAAGAGATTTATCTGAAAGGTAAAATTATTCTATGACTTATATACAGGTATATGAATATTTGTCCATATTTTAATTAAAGTTATGTCATAATAGCAGCACTATAAATGCAAATTTAATGATTTCACTTGACTAACCTATAGGTTTTAATGAAAGCGAAGATGTCTGAAATGTACATCTAATTCATGGAAATATTAAATAATAACCTCATTAATTACCATAACTTTTGAATTTAAAAATAATAACACAATTCACACATGCCACTTGGGGCCTTCTGTGGCAGTCATCTTAACCCAAGGGTGTAATTTTATCTTTTTACTTCAAAATATAAAGCTAGTCATCTTCTCTGTATTTCTCAGTATGTTTCATTATTCTTAATGAAACTTTTTATTTTATCTTCAACTTTATAATATATTGTTTTGTTGATTATATGAAATGCAAGTATTTTTTATTTTATTTAACCCTTTTATTAGACACACAGTAGGGAGAGGTCAGGAAGTAATGAAGTAAGTGTCAGAAAGTGTCACAAACTATATTCAAACTTGCGGCTCCCACATGAAACGGGCAGCTATGACAGATTTTAGAAATCGGAGATATATTTGAGCCATTAAGATGATTTATAAAAGGAAATGTTATAAAGTTTAGTCTATAATTATACTAACATTGCAGGAAGGAGTGTTTCATTGCCTAATTTTATTTCAATAGTTTTCTATCCTATTAAATCTCTCTCCTTCACACTGTCACAGGATCATTCCCAAAGGGTTTGGGTGTCTGATTGGCCAGGCTGGTCATGTCTGGTGCTTCGTTGAACAACATGTGGAGGAAAGTGAGTATTGTGTAGAATATTTTATTTTTCAGCTGAGGAAGCCAGAAGGTCAATATCTCATGTCTTTGAAGATGAGGAAGTGGAGTTGAAAAAAAAATGAAAGAGTTTTCCACTACAAATTTACTGTAAGTTCTGTTTATTTAAGACAAACATACATCTGCCCAGTGTATGCCTAACTATTTTATGAAATTTTTAAGGTTTGGTAATCATGGTGTGCAAGACCATTAACTGCTTGCTTTGTATATGGAATATGGTTCTGCATATAGTTTGCAAAAACATTGTTTCAGAGCATTCAAGCAGGTATTTAATCATATGCTCCTTTCACTCATCACTGTGAGCATGAGTGTTCCACATTGTGGATGTGCTATAGGGTTGTATAAGTATTGACTTTTTCATTTCCCCATTCATTGTAATGGGGTGTGAGCTAGCAAGTGTCAACCACAACATCAAGTCTCATGCCATTTAGATGAAGGTTTATGAAGGATTTGGTTTATTTTTATCGGTTGTGGTGACATCCATAATGTAATATCATTTAATGTACATTAAATGTGCACATCGATTTTAATTGTGGAAATGGCTTTTTCCTGTCAACACCGTCATTTTAGCTTTTTCTCTCATGCCTTTAGCTTTTCCTCTTGAATCACGTCACAGGATGTCACAGGACAATTTCAAATGGATGTGAATATAATTTGCAGCTCAAAATCTTATTTATCTGAAGCATTTATCTTAAAGCCCTTTTCATTTTTATACTTTATTTCTATGCGTGTTGCCGCCTAACCTTTATGCCTGCAGTTTAACACACAAATGTTTTATTATTCATAACACAACAATAAATGTTTTTGTAGACATTTTGTATTCTAGTAAAAAAAAAACAAAATTGTTTCTTCATTTTAAATGGACAGCATTATATTTAACTGTGTCTGGCAACTTGCAACTGTCAGTACACCATAGTTATACAAATGTACTAAATGCATTTATTTCCATTCAAATGGATTGCAACAGAAAAAAAGATTGGGCTTAAAGATTCCTTATCCTGTGGCTCCCTCTAGTGGACAACATTAATAGCACAGCTTGTACTATATATATATATATATATATATAAGACAATCCTTAAAGGGTTAGTTCACCCAAAAATAAAATTTCTGTCATTAAGTACTCAACCTCATCTCATTCCAAACCCGCAAGACCTTTGTTCATCTTCGGAACACAAATTAAGATATTTTTGATGAAATATAAGAGTTTTTTTTTAATTAATTTTTTTTTTTTTATCTCCCATAGAAAGCAATGAAATTACCACATTCAGGGTCCAGAGAAGTAGTAAAGACATGGTTAAAATAGTCAACGTGACTATAGTGGTTCAACCATAATGTTATGAAGCGACGAGAATACTTTTTGTGCGCAAAAAACAAAACAAAAGAGTAAAATTTGTTGAATAAAGTTGTTGTTTTTGTTTTGTTTTTGTGCACAAAAAGTATTCTCGTCAATTACATTGCTTTCTATGGAAGATGAAAAAACTCTTGGATTTTATCAAAAATATCTTAATTTGTGTTCTGAAGATAAACGAAGGTCTTGTGTGTTTGGAACGACATGAGGGTGAGTAATTTTATTTTTGGGTGAACTAACCCTTTAATAGATCCAGTAAAACATATAAGTTACAGGGGTAGAACATTCAGTAGTACAACTACAGTACAATATAAACTGTATGAATATAAGGTCAGATGTAATAGTTCAATATACAGTATGTGGCAATTTTATTCAATAGCATATTATTATTATTATTATTATTAATAGCCTAAAAAATACAATTGAGTATGAGTATATACAGTATAATATAGTAGTAATAAAATAGCCTAACTATGATTAAAAATTGCAAATAGTATAGATCATAAATTGTACAATAATATAGTCAATATAAAAATTACGTATAGAATAGCAGTGAATAGTACAACAACCATATAATAGTATAAGTCGTATAGTAATATCATATATAATAATAATAGGCAGAGGAGGTCTCTTTGAAATGCAGAGAACAGATATAGTAACAGGCTTTCTTCAGCCTTCCTTGAGGTTTGTGTTGTCCTGGTTCCACTGGCTAAAATGGGGAAATGAGCCACGATTAGATGACAGGCAGTCATTTCACCTGCTCTTCGGAGATGAGTCCGTTTAGGTCTATCTGTAATTCTGACAGCCTGAGCTGTCCTGTCAAAGTCCTCTGGCTTCATTCCACGGAAGACTCACTTGCGATTTAGTTAGTTATTAGTTCATAATATATATAAACTATAATATAATCTCAGACTTCATAAGAATCATGTAAACTTTACATTATTTTTACAAAGTCTCTGTTTTCATAGCTAAATAGTGTTGTCGCTATTTTAATAGTCTGACTTTGGTGGCCAATTAACTGTCAAAATAATGTTATGATGACCAGATACAACCAGAAACAACTGTTCAGACTTACAGGTAAAAGGTAATTCCCCGAAATGCGGTTTGGATTGTGCGACGGTGTGTAAAAACCTCAAAATAATCAGGCACCTTTTCTTCAGTCCACTTATGACGGCAAGTTGCCCGGACCAAAATGGCGTCGCCGTTGACGTGCGATCCAGCGGCCAATGGGGCGTTTATGTAGGCTATTTTATATGTCTATATGTCACCAAAATATTCATCCAAAATAGACCTCTATGTTCACTGAATTCATAATAAATAATAAATGTGTTCAGCATTCTGCAACAAATATTTTTTGGATTCGGCAGGCATGTATTCATGATACTAGTGGGATACTATTGGGGGTCTCGGAGCCCTCTAGCTCTACAGCGCTCCCACAAATTTCCAATGTAAATCCGTGGTAAAAAAAATGGAACTGCAGCGCGGTCTCATACAGAACCATTGGGGCAGATTTCTGGCTGCCCCGCTTATACACACCTTACGTAAACCTCGCTCCAGACCAAGACGATATCAGTCCGCTTCAGATATGTGTCTGCATCAGGTCAGTAACTAGGTGGCATGTATGTTCTTCCCTACAGTATATGGAGTATGGAATAACGCAAGGACATTAGAATTCTTTCAAAAGTGTGTCTGATGTGTTCAGCGATTAGAATATAAAGCTTACAAAATGGTTATAAACTAGCGCTATAACCCAGAATCTGCCCTACCTAAATTTATAGCCAGGAGCCGCTACTGGTAATCTCCAGAAGAACTTTATTCACGAGTTCACATGTACATATAATTCAAGAATAAAAGTTATGCATATTTGGCGTGCTGTCCGGGGGGAGGGCTCCGAGATCGGAATATTGGCCCGAACCCAGAGTACTCCCCCCGGTGTGGTAAAAATAGATAGAACTCGAAGTGAGGAGATGGGGTGGAGGAGGGATGCTGATAAACTCTCAGAAGAACAGGGGTCCGTTCTTCGAACCTCGCTAAATACATCTGAGATGATTTGACAGATGCTAGATCTTCTAATCGTAATAACTGATCTCTAGCTAATTTGGTTCTTCATACGAATTTGTGGAGTGGAATGGATTAAAATATCAGGATTAAGTTGTCTGAGATTACTGCGCGTTCTTGTGTTCCTTGAAAAGGGCAGATGTATCGATACTCCACCACGATCAGCAATACAGCGATTGGCTGGCGGCAAGACAGCAACGTAATGACATAATGTAGAAAAGACACCTGACGAAAAACTTGACGAATTTCTGGACCTTTATAATGAAACAGCCAAGCGAACAAAATGATATTACGACATAATTGTTATAATAGATAAATGAAATGTGCACTTTTTCTTTCTTTTTCTTTTTTTTTTTTTTTACATGATTCCCAATTATTTAGATTCACGAGCATTTGTATAGTCATTACATTTTTATTTCAAAGTTGTAATTCGCAATTCATTTCATTTTATCTTTGAAGCAGATTTGTTACGTGACAGCATTAATTAAAGTTTTAATTAAAAATTAATTTAAGTCAAGATCAAGTTATCTGCATCTCATGCGCTGCATCAAGCAATACTACACAACATTATAATATTGTTTTCAAATTAATTTGTAAATTATTATCATTTTAACATTGTTCCTGGATATAAGTAGAGTATTCTTGAAATAAATTAGCAGTGGCTGGGACAGATTTTAAGTATCAATTCCACTTAAAAAGATGCAATCTAATCCTGTTTACATGAAATAAGCCTGCTCACGAGCAGGTTTAAGTTTACGGACCTGTTGCTATGGCAGCAAGTCCAGGATGAGCGTCGAAGAACCGAACAATCCATGATCATACCAAATCGTCAACAATCAAATCCAGCTAACCGAGTTAGCGACGTACGAAGAACGGGCCCCTGAGGTAAGTCTGCTGTATTTATACCTCTTGTTATTGGTAGAGTTGATTAACTGAATGCTCTCCACCTGTGCTTATCAGGTTAATTATCTGAACCTGCTCCTCCCGAATCTTGTTAATAAAACATCATTTATTGGCAGACTTCTTATGTCAACGTGTTCTGACTTCGTACGTGCTTATTGTTTACAGCATTACACCGGTAATTTAATGGTGTTACAACTTCCCATACCGGTAAATTGCCAGAACCGATTTTACTGTTATTTTTGAAAAGGTCCTGTTCACACATGATCTCTTACAAGGATAGTTCACCCAAAAATGAAAATTCTGTCATCATTTAGTTGTTACAAACCTGTATAAATTTCTTTGTTCTTTTGTACACAAAAAAAAAAAAAAAAAAAAAAAAAAAAAAGATATTTGGAAGAATGTTTGTAACCAAGCAGATCTGTGTGTATATATATATATATATATATATATATATATATATATACATACATACAGTCAAACCAAAAATTATTCAGACGTTTTTGATATTTTTGTTATTTTTTTACTAGTGGGTGCGGTTTATATAAGTGAGGATGGCAAGATAAAGTAAACTGTGACATATTATACCCAAAAATTCTTCATACAGTGGACTACCAGTAAAATTGATAAAAATTTGAAACCAAAAATTATTCAGACACTTTGACTTGACCATTTTTTGCTTGTTATCTGACATAATTAAGATAATTTTTTTCTAACACAGTTTAACTCTGAGATCATGTCATATTTCATTACCATTTTTTTAAACTATAATGAATAAACTATATTAATGAATGAATGAAATGTTCATATATATAGCCTATATATATACACTACCAGTCAAAAGTTTGGAAACAGTAAGATTTTTAATGTTTTTAAAAGAAGTATCGTCTGCTCACCAAGGCTGCATTTATTTAATTAAAAATACAGTAAAAACAGTAACATTGTGAAATATTATTACAATTTTAAATAACAGTTTTCTGTTTGAATATATTTTATAAAGTAATTTATTCCTGTGATGGCAAAGCTGAATTTTCAGCATCATTACTCCAGTCTTCAGTGTCACATGATCCTTCAGAAATCATTCTAATATGCTGATTTGCTGCTCAAGAAACATTTATGATTATTATCAGTGTTGAAAACAGTTTTTTTTTTCAGGATTCCTGGATGAATAGAAAGTTCAAAAGAACAGCATTTATCTGAAATACAAAGCTTTTGTAACATTATACACTATCGTTCAAAAGTTTGGGGTCAGTAAGAATTTTTATTTTTTTGAAAAGAAATTAAAGAAATTAATACTTTTATTCAGCAAGGATTCATTAAATCGATCAAAAGTGACAGTAAAGACATTTATAATGTTACAAAAGATTATTTTTCAAATAAATGCTGTTCTTTTGAACTTTCTATTCATCAAAGAATCCTGAAAAAAATATATATATATATTGTACACAAATATTTTGTACAATTGTACACAATAAATGTTTCTTGAGCAGCAGATCAGCATATTAGAATGATTTCTGAAGGATCATGTGACACTGAAGACTGGAGTAATGATGCTGAAAATTCAACTTTGATCACAGGAATAAATTACTTTATAAAATATATTCAAACAAAAAACAGTAATTTTAAATTGTAATAATATTTCACAATATTACTGTTTTTACTGTATTTTTAATTAAATAAATGCAGTCTTGGTGAGCAGATGAAACTTCTTTTAAAAACATAAAAAATCATACCGTTTCCAAACTTTTGACTGGTAGTGTATATCTTTTTTTTTTTTATTCCCCACCCCCCACACACATAGTTTTGTCTGCATCATATGTCAGACCTGAACATCCACCGAGTGGCTGAAGTTTGAAGCATGAATCATAAATCCTGTGAAAAAGCATAAGAAGAAAGACGGTTGGGAGGAGGAGAGGGGAACGACATGGCAGCTAATTTGCTGACATGGGGGCGATGGGGAGGTTGGCCTCTGATAATATTGTTTCTTGAAGGAGCAGCACAAGTAGTGAGAGGAACAAAAGTAACTGTGCCCCACAAATCCTGTAGCCAATTAGTCTGTATCAATAATTAATAGGCATTGTCTGTATGGGCCACAGCAGATTGAGTTTCTCTCTGCCTGCCTAGATTGTTATGACAAGTAGTGACTACATAATGATATTAGCGATTAATAATTCAGCGCAAGCAGTGTTGCTTCAGGTGACTGGGCTGGTCGTGCCTCCACTGCAGACCACACAGTGTGGGGTGGTCAAAAAAAATGTGTGGTTGTTTATATGTGTGTGTGGCTTAGGAAAGCATGTTGATGGACAAAGCAAATCAGTGAACAGACACAGAATGAAAAGTAAGACTGAAAGTAACACAAGAGTTTAGCCTGAAAGCAAAGCTAGAGGTAACTGTGACCAATGGACTTTAGGTGTTGTCATATTGAAAAAAACATCTTACTTTTAAAGGTGGACAGGTTTTTTTTTTATGTTTCTCTTGCTGACATAGCAGTCTTATTTTTATAGTGACACCTAGTGGCGTGGATGCAGCATCATGCTAAAGCTTTCTTTTTTTGATGCCACTGTAAAAAATTGATTATTTACAAGTATTTGAAATTATTTTATTCTGCAAGTTAATGTGTCCGATAAAAGGGAAGTTACTAAGATAAAGTGAGTAGTAGTAGACTGGTCATGTGATGTCAAAATGGCCGCCCCTATGTGGGGACCCACTCCATGTACAATAAATCAGCTTTTATTGATCTACTGATAATGTACAGACTAGTGTCTTTGTCTCATGTGAGCAAGGTTATTATCGTTAATTAAAACTAAAACTATTAAAAACACGAGAAGTGCTAGTAATACAAAGCCATCATTCAGAACAGTACAAGCTAGAACAGGGAGGGATTAAGGAATAGTGAATACAATTATACAATTTTAATTTACTAAAAATTAAACTTAAATTAAAATGAAAGCTTGAAAAAGTTCACCCAAAAAAGAAAATTCTGTCATCATTTACTCACCTTCATGTCGTTCCAAACCCGTAAGACTTTCGTTCATTTTCGAAACCCAAATGAAGATATTTAATGAATCCGAGAGATTTCTGTCCATCCATTGACAGTCCAAGCAAACTACCAATTTGATGCTTCAAAAAGTTCATAAAGAGATCGTAAAACTAATCCATATGAATTAAGTGGTTTAGTCCAAATTTTCTGAAGAGACACAATCGCTTTACATGATGAACAGATTAAATTTAGGCTTTTATTCACATACTGTATAAGGGACAGAAATCTAAATCATCAGAAAACAGAAATCATTTAAAATATCTTCATTTGTGTTGTGAAGATGAACAAAAGACTTACAGGTTTGGAATGACATGAGGATTCATTTTTAGGTGATCTAACCCTTTAAAATATAAAAATAAAAGCTAATTCAAAATATTAAATAATACCAAAATAACACTGCATGTGAGTGTATGTAACTTAAAAACATATTTTCCAAAAGTGCTATTTGAGAACTGTTTAAAAAGGAAAAACTACCTTTAATGTGTGAAGAAGTGCAGTAATAATACTAGTTTACACTTTGAAGCCAGTGGCTGCTGCGCTTCTGCCCATAAAGCCCACAGTAATGGATTCAGTGCATCAGAGCTGTCTGCTCAGCCCACAGGGGGAGGATCTGGGACTTGCCTTGTTGAACCCACTTATGTGCTCTACTGTCAATGTGACAGATTGGTGTATGGTCGCTGTCCCAGCAGTGCAGCTCCACATCTGGACAATTTCTGTCTGTTTTGGGAAAAAAATGCTTTAAGTGCTTTAGGAGGATGCCCAAGTGACAACCCTTAGATCAGTTTTGTTTTGGTTGGAGTGGAAGCTGGTAGGACTGATTTCAGATTAGCATTTGATTTAGAGCATCTTGCTGGAAGTCTGCTGCCATGCTGATTAAATAGTGTCAGTCCAGTGTTTCTATGATATTGCTCTGTGTTTGAACATGCCTTTTTCTAGAACTGGATTGTCATAATTGTATGTGAAAATCAGTGCTGGAGGAAGTCAAAATGGCTCAGTGCAACATCACCCTTGGAGAGAGAGATGGATGGGGAGCCCTTAAAAGATGTGGTGGTTTATTCAAAATTCTTTCTTTTTTTTTTTTTTTTACAGTTTTAAAAGCACACAACACTAAAGTTTTGCAACAAATTGTTCTTGAGTTATCACACTATTTTGCTTTATAATGAGAAATAAAAAAAAGTCAAAAAATGAACATTTCTATAATGTGCTTTCTCCCCAACATGTTAAAATCTTTGTGAAATGTGCATTTTGTAAATCAGTCACATATTGTAATAGCATAAAATATAACATTAAAATCACATAGTTGCTCAGTTTAATCATTTTTTGTGCATCACTTTTTTCTATGATCATATAGATATATATTCTCTTCATTCGTACTTGCTGTAAAAAGAAGTATATTTAACTTGGATGAATGTAATTACCGTTTCCCTAGCAGATTTGGTAGGTTTGCCCCTACAGTTTATTTCCGTAATAAATTAATGACTTCCTCTGATGTGCTTGTGAGGGCCTCTGATATTGTCTGATTGACGTTTAACCCTCTCCATTATTACACAGGGGGTAATCAATAAATAAATGAGTCATCAATGTGAATTAATTGCTTAGCAATGCATTATTCATCCGCAGAGTTCATTTACGAAGAGAAGATCCCAGTGCTGTTTATCAAGTTGAAGGAAGAGCGTAGCAAAGAAAATCTTCTGCACTGAAGTTACAAGAAGACTTCTACTTTTTCAGGTACCCTGTACATAACTTGTACTACAAATAGGTCAAACTGACTCTGTGAAAGATTATTTTAGTTATTTGCTAGAATTCAACAGCTCAAAGTAGATTAGCTCAAAGAAATGTTGCAGGTTAAATACTACTATTCCTATTGATAGCCGTACTGGTGTCATTCTGTTGATTACAACATATTTTTAACCTGTTCCTCGAAGCATTAATTCTTATACAAAAAAAAAAAAAAAAAAAGTGTGGAGTGTGGGTGTCAGGTAACTTTATCTGTGTGATTAATTTTGATAGTTTTCTATTGTTGAGGAGTTCAAGTCTATGTTCTGCCACAGTATGTTGATTAAGTTATACTATGTTGATCTCTGATTGTAAAGAAAATGTCACAGATACAAGGTTTGTATCATCAAACAGGTTGGCTTGAATATAAGAATTAGATAATCAGCTTTCCCTAACAGTGTCAGCTATCATGATCAACCCCGAAGTGTCATAGCCAGTATCATGTATCATATATATATATCATACCATGTATCATACTTATTTAAGTTGAAAAGTTTCATCTTTTTCATAACGTCACAAGCAATCATGTCTTTGGAATGTGCTTTTAGCGAACAACACCGCACAGCCTCTGGTGGTGTTAAAAAAAACACTACCCACCTAAATGGGGCTGTCAGTGTTTCCAAACTACAAAATCAAAGAAACAAGGTTCAGGCCTCCCATGTTATGGCATTATTCATTTGCAAAATGTATTATATCCTTTTAGGCACATCATGTTTACTTTGAACTCACACTACTTTTTTGTGTATAGCCGATACTCAGCAGCTGTTGCATAACATGAATCGAGTCATATCACCGACATGTACAATGTGCACACTTGCAACATCAGACTAAAGCACTTCCCCCTGCTGTTGTTGATTTCGTTTGATTCATTCAGTGAGCGTATTTACTCCCTCCGAAGCAAACAGGGTAGAGAAGTGAATCAGATGTGTTGTGCTCAAGCCTCCTCTAATTGCCATGGACCTCTCCCTCCACTGGCTTTCTTCTGTCCTGAGTAGAGAAAAAAACACTACGTTTGTAGCTCACTGTTCAGCTTTTATCTATATTTTAAGCCACACACAAGGTGTAGAGTTGAGCTGGAGCTTGTTACAGGGGCCTGTGACTGCATAATTCATGAGCGGGAGCGGGTTGCAGCAGCAGCTAAATAAAAGATCTTTCTTTCCGTGGCAGGACAGCAGCAGATACCTGTCCGTGCTGCTAGCTAGTGTCGTGGAACATGCAGGAAGATCAATACGCATTTGTGTGACACAAATCGCTCAGTCGACTGTGTGCCTTGAAAGTGATCAGTCCCCCAATGCTTGTCCCTAATGTTGATCCACTCTAGGATGCCAAAAATACTCACGTTTCAAGCTCAGCAGGCCTCCATTACCTGATGTTCTGAAGTAGTGGCGAAGGAAACTAATTTGCCAGTGAAGCTAATTACAGGTTTTGTGACTGATTTTTAATGTCATTTCCAGTCATGAAGCTGTTCAACATCCAATGAGTGCGAAAGAGTCAGTGTAGGTTGGAATTTCTTTAATTTAAGGCAGCACTGAGCCACTGTTCCACTTTATTAGCCATTGGCACTGAGCCCATTACAGAACACTCCAGTTTGCAGGACTCAAACTCCCTCTGCCTAGATTGCAGTGGATGGTGGATAAGGCAAGATTAAAAAATCATGTCAGGAGAAAAGACTTGATGTGCAGGCGGAGGCATAAAACCGCATACGGAAGGCGGCAGCTTCAAATTGGACAGCAGACTGCGCTGTATCTTTACAAAATGCATGAATCCACTGAAGACCCAAGATCAACCCCCCTGACTGTCTGTCTTGGTTTCTCTTTTTGGACAAAGCAGCCATGGTTCTGATGAAGGGCTTCGAAGGAGCATCTCAGGGAGCGACTGATCACGTTCTGAATGAGAGCTGGAGTGAGGGTACGAGGCTAGAGTTGGTCAGAACAGGGGGTGCGGGTTCACATCTAAAAGCACGTGCGATGCAGACTGAAGCGTGCGGAGCTGCACTGAACAGACTCTGGCTATGACGGAGGGGGCATGATCTTTTAAAAGCCTTCATTCTCCTCCAGTGAAATTATTACCAGTATGTGAAAACAAGGCTGGCTTCAGGCTAGCCACCCAGGAGAGTGCTCAGCCTTAGGGTGATTTCAGAAGAAAGTAACTCAGGAGAAATAATAGGGCTGGGAGTACAAGGGGAAGGTAAAGGGAATTTTTATTCGGTTCACTCATAGTCTCGCTCTTCGTTTTCTCAGAAGTCTCCACGACTTGCTCACCACCTTCTCTGAGGCTTGCAGTCCTCGCTTTCTTCTCCGCTCCTGTACACCCTACATCTTGGCCGTTGTTGTGGAGTAACAAAGCTTGAAAGCCTGATGGGTGTTCACAGGGCCAGATGCGCCCTCTTTCATTGCTTGGCTGTTCACCCACTCTCAGACCTGCAGGGTCTTTTTCTTTTTAGTTTGTCTAGGACCAGTGTTTACATGTAATACAAATGAGAAATGTAAAGCAGACCTTTCACATTGCAACACATTCAGACATCATGCATGGATTCATTATATTAACTTTCATATTAAAATTTGGACCAGAAACTATATATCTAGTAACATTTCAACTGCATTTATTGAATCTGAATAAGCATTTTGTAAAAAAGGATCACTTCAGCAAAGAGACCTTAAATATTTACTGAAAATGTAGCTGACTCTCAGCAAATATAAATCTTGCATAACATCATGAAGCAGGAGGAAATCTATCCCTTCTTCCCCTCATTTTCTGAATGAGCGCTGCCTGTCTTTGACCTCATACCGATGGTTTTTTACAACAAAATATTAAATTTAACAGAGACATATCTGTTAAAGTAGTATATTTTAGAGTAAATTAAATTTAAAAAATCTTTGTATAATCTAGATCATGATATGTATCGCTCCCGTTCCATCAGGATTTCCGTGATGGAATTTTTCTTACATTTTATGCACTTGTAAATGGGCCTTCCTTAGTGTAGGAGCTTGTGGAGTGTACAGTGCCCAAACTCTCAAACTAGTATAGCATCACCAGCTCTGACTGTTATCAGTTTTGACATGTCAAAGGCAAGGCAGGGTGTTAGCCTGTGGCATCCGGGAAAACATGCTAATAGTCAGATGCATTAGTGCACTCAGGGGCTCATGATGATCAAAAAGGATGTGTGTTTTTCAGCAGCCCATCTCACAGCCTAGAAAAGGTACAACTCATACAGACAGCTCCTGCTCTCTGTCCACATCCTGTACATTTTCTGAAACCTTTACCTTTAGTCTTTATTTAAAGGGTTATCACCCCAAAATAAAAATTATGTCATTAATTACTCACTCTCATGTCGTTCCAAACTCGTAAGACTTTCGTTCATCTTCGGAACACAAATGAAGATCTTTTTGATGAAATCTGAGAGATGTCTGTGTCTCCACTGACTGCCTTTGCAACTGACACTTTTGATGCTTCAAAAAGTTCATAAAGAGATCGGAAAATTAATCCACAATGTTTACATGTGAGTAAAAGCCTAAATTAAATCTGTTCATCATATAAAGCAATTTTCTCTTTTGAAAATCTGACCAAACCGTTCGATTCATATGGATTAGTTTTCCAAACTTTTAATGAACGTTTTGAAGTGTCAAAAGTGTCAGTTGCAAAGGCAGTCAGTGGAAGAACAGATATCTCTTAGATTTAATCAAAAAGATCTTCATTAGTGTTCCAAAGATGAACGAAAGATTTAAGAGCTTGGAACGACATGACGGTGAGTAAATAATGACAGAATTTTAATTTTGGGGTGAACTAACCCTTTAAGTACACTTTGAGAGCAAAAGAGACTAGAGAATTGTTGTTGTTTTTAATTACACTTTACAGTGTTCAAGTGTAATTTGGAGGTGGAGTGATTACACAGTTGATGATTGAAGACTTCAGATGCAAAAGCCTCTAAATGCCATCTGAAATTTTCTTCTAAAATGAGCATTTTTATCAAGCTCGTATGTTTAGGTTCAGTAATTTCACTTTAATGGCAATTAATAGGTCCTTTTCATTGCCATTAAAGTGAAATAACTGAACATAAACATACAAGCTTGATAAAAATGCTCATTTTATAAGAAAATTTCAGATGGCACTTAGAGACTTTTGCATCTGAAGTCTTCATTTATAATAGCATATAAAACGTAACGTTAACATTATTATGTTAACCTGGGTCATCTTCGACAGACAGAGAGACAGACAGACAGATAGACAGATAGATAGATAGATAGATAGATAGATAGATAGATTTTTAGCATGTTATTGTCACACAAACACTGAAACGGCATTGACTCAACATTAGCGAATGAAAGATATGGCAACTCCATCTATCAGTACTGTCACTGAGCATTAGTTCTTCGTTTTTTTATTCCATTAGAAGACTCTCATGAATATGCTAGTGTCAAGCTAATAAAATCCATTAATATTAAATCCACCATAATATGCACCCACTGCTCTCGTAATGGAGGTCCTGCTTTCACTGATAATTTAAAGCCACTGTGACCAGCAGTATTCTTAGGTTTAATTTGGGTGATTCATTTTAGTACAAGGAATTTTGGCTATACAGCATGATGTTCCAGTTAATATTTCAAGTATTCGATTATAACAAATGAACATTGCTTCTACCTGATTCTTTTGGCACATGTATTTTTCTGTGAGGTTCCTAATGTAGGGAGAATGTAGGGGAGACTGCTGTAAAACAGGGAGTGTAACACAGGGTGAGGTGTAACACCATCAGTTTAAACAACTGAATATGAGTTAAAATTAAATCACTATCATACATCACCTCCACCCACATTAGGTGACAGTAGCCTTCAAGTTGCAAGTCTCTGTGTAAAAACATAAAGGAATTACAGGACAAAAAAAAAAAAAAAAAAAGAAACTATTTGAGATTTGAGGTAAAATTTCACTTTGTTTATAGTTTAAACATGAATGTTAAATCAAAGAACGCGTATCTAACGGATTGTTATTGTCTCCCATGTACCTCTAAAGATGTTTATCCTGCTATAGTTTACTTATATTCAAACCCCAAAATATAAAATAGGGTCCGTATGCCCGCGAACAAAGGTTGTTTTGTAACTAGAACCATGCAGTGTGCTATGGAACGAATCAGTAGGCTATCAGGCGATAAATCGACGAAACTTGGTGTCATTATCATTCTATTAGGCCTATATAGACTAACCTATACTGTTAGCTCACGTTCCAGAAGCGCTAAAAAGGACATCTTTTTGTTAATGAAGATTAACAGAACTGTCAGAAATTCCATGAAAAGTTAGTTCCCTGGTCTGGAGGTCACTAACTGACCGAAGGCAATGCGTGTAATTTGTTGAGTCTAATACACGTTTAATATAGGCCCTATTGTTTTTCTTAAACGAGTTTGGCACGCAATGGGGAAGAAAAAACTAAACTGGCGTCAGTAAATGCTCAATTTCCTACTGAAATTACCTACTGAATAGGCTACATGAGATTTGAAGGAGGGTTTCCTCACATATTTTCAAAAGGGTGAATATTATTAGTGCTCAAAAAATCCGGGAAAAGCGTGCCAAGGGCTGTTTAAATTTTCATGGCAAACCAACAGACTTTCCCTCTCTCCGTGGCCTCAACAGGTCGTTGAGTAAATCTCCAGTGGCTGTCCAAGCAAATACTGAAATGAACTGAATCCTGTCCAGTCAAATCTTTAAAGGGTCTGCGTGTCAGATTTGATATCCACATTGCGTCCTTCCTTAATTCTCAATCCAAGCATTCAATTTTGAAAACTTTCTGCCATTGTGTAGGCAAAGCCAAGAATTGTCTTTTTAAAATATGATGTCCAATGTATCTCAGGACTAACTGTAGCTACAAACATTTTCACAAACATTAAAGGCATTGCTCCTGATTTCCTCTCCAAACATGCCCAGAGCTCGGGTAATTACAGAGATCGTCAAATCCTTTAGTCATCGCTGATTTTCATTAATAGATAGCGTGCTCATTAATCTGACTGTTGATGCACTTATTAGCGCTCATCAATTCATTATTCATGGCCTGAGTGAATACAAAGAGAGCGGGTGTCTGTATGGGACAACGCGGCCAACAGCTAAGCGTTATCGCGCAGATCTATTTCTTCTACAAATAAGTTTCCTGAAATACCAGAGCTGGACCGAAACCCCACAACTCGGTTCGTTATTATTGCATATTGTCCTCACACCGACAGGTATAAGCACACACTGGCCCGACAATGCCGCGGGTAAAATGTGAATTCATTGTGGAACGCTTGTTGGTAATTCTGTTAACAAAAGGTATCCTTAGAAGGAATTAAATATTTATTCGTTCTATGAATAACAATTGGTTAGGGACGACTGGCTGTGTGTTTACACTGTATGGCACATTTGGCTGCGCCTATCTGTCGAGCGAGAGATACAGTACGTGCGAAAGTGTGGAGCAGAGTTTAAATTGATTATGGGTCCTGATCAAAAACTTGGGCTAAGAGTGAATGTATAATTAAGACCGTGTTTTAGACGTTTTTTTTTTTTTTTTTTTATTCTATTTATTATTATTATTATTATTATTATTTTTCACTCATTCAGGTAGATTTTGGTAGCCTATAATAATGGTGCGAGTGTCTCTTTTTGGGTATGATTGTAATACTTTACCCGATGACTACCCGAAAAGATAGCTTGCAGTCAATTTACATTTAAATAAATAAATAAGCAGAATTAAAATGATCAAATCAACTGCAGTTTGTAATGTGCTTAAAATGAATGACGTTTCTGATCGTCAAACTGTCACTCTAACTGAAAGAGATGGGGCTCTGTCATTTTTTTTCCATCATAACCTATTTATTTATTTATTTAGGGAATCTCGTTTGTTCTCTGAAAGGTTATCGTGATAATAGCGACAGCACTATTGGGCTGTACTATTCTTTGTTATAAATGCATATCATAAACATAATCAAACATAATAAATTTTTTGCTATATGCGTAGAATAGAATTTTCCATATTTCTTTAAAGTTCCCTTTATAAATTCATATAATATATATGTGTGTGTGTGTATATATATATATATATATATATATATAAAGCCTATATAATTGCAGGTAACAAACAAGCTGCTACTCTTGAATACTGTAAATCTGAGAACACTTCTTGAACTGCTGAAGCAAACGTGGTTGCGTTAATTATCATATTCCTGGTGTTGAGGTGTTTGCCTTTCTCGCTCTTAATTACCAGCACGAACTCCCCATAACTGGGCTGAGTGGAGCTGGCGGAGGGTGAAAACACTGGTTAAGCAAATTGGTATTTAAATGTATACTCGCTGGCCTTCATGCCTTGCATTATTCATTGCCGATACAAAAAAACGTTGCACTTCAAGCCGGGGTTCTGCAGCAGGCGGACATGAGGCCCGTCTACAGGGAAGTGCAGAAATGTAGGGCAGAAAATTGTGGTCCGTGCACACAGCACTCAGCCGCCGACTATTTCACCCTCACTCATCGACAGTCTGTAAAGACTGATCAAAGATATATATATATATATATATATATATATATATATATATATATATATATATATATATATATTGTAATGTACACTATAATTATAGACTTAGCACGTTAAATGGCAACCTTAAAATTTAAATACTGACTTATGTTTCTCTCATTTTTTTTTAGACTCCTTATTTTGCTGACTTTTCTGATCTTGATTATTGACTGTGTCTTTGATAAATAAATTGCGAAGCATGCACTTGAGGTGCGTCTTCAAAAATATCTACCGTCAGTGTATTTAATTTCATTAATTTTGTACCTCAGCTAAACGAATCTATTTAACTGGTGTCCGGCTACAAACGGGATTTTATTTTGTAGTACCGGACCGTGTTAGGGTATCTTGTCAGTTTAGAATAAATTATGTATGGGACATGATTAGAAGCTTATACGCATTACTTTGAACATATTTCTTTGAATTAAATGTGAGAAACTCATTTCATCTGTTTTGATTTACATATGAAGTGGAACTATTTCATCAGCATGGACGTATAGATCTAATAACTGATCTCCTTTTGATTTAGTGACATTTGGGAAAATGCATACTTTTGAACAGAAGGCCTAATAATACATACCAGCATTATCTTAAACATACATATATTTTTGTTTGATCATTATTTGTGTATACATTCTAGACCTTTTCGTTGTCATTGTCTATTGTTTACAATATAATGCCTGACGGTATCTACAGGCACAAAAAGATGTAACACTACACGCGTCTTTTTTTTTTTTTTTTTTTTTTTTTTTTAAATAAAACATACATTAACCTAAATACAAATGATGTATAGAATAGAGAAATGTTGCTTTGAGATGTTTGTTTTGACATTTAAAAAAATAATTTAATAGTTGAGACTTTTCAGCACTGCGTTGTGAAATTAACTTCTGTTAGGTGCTGTCCGTGGTCCTGAAGGTCCTGAATACGTTACGTTTTATTATTTAGACTACTTACATCTGTCTTAACTAGATCTATTTTTGTTAATTTTTTGTCCTTTTGTTTAGATCGGTAACATTACAGCAATTATTATTATTATTATTATTATATAATAATGATAATTTCTTAATTAATAATTAATATTTTCTTTTATCATGTGTGTATAGTATATTTATAGTCATAGTATCTTTATCATTCTTTTATGATTTTATTATTATTATTATTATTATTTTGTACAACACATCTGGACAACACATCTCTATGTCCTTAAGTTTACATTTACATTTTCCAGACGCTTTTATCCAAAGCGATTTAAACACTTAAGATACAAATTTTAGGAATTGAAATATGCCGAGTTCACTTCACACTATACAATTGCATTTTTGTTGATTTTTTTTTTTTCTTTGTCTTTTTTCTCTGTGACAGACGTGCACAGCCTCTCGTTGTCTTCCGCTATACCTAACTGTTGGAATGAGCACTTGCTCATGGAGAAGCATCCTGCACCGGAGGAGCCGCATATATCGTCATTAAAAAATCATGCTTCCCACGCTTTAACTCTTGAGCGCTCGTATAATGCAGGCTTTCGGATTTTAGAGTGTTCTCGTGAAAGTCTGCATTCTCTATCATGGGTCAATGAAGACATAAACGTAAATCTTTACCAATGAGGCAGTTTATTACATTACGTTTTGTTATTTAGACTACTTACATTTGTCTTAACTGGATCTTTTTTGTTATATTTTTTGTCCTTTTGTTTAGCCTTATGCTGTAAATTTGTCTTCCATTTTTACATTTTTGTGAAATAAAACGTCACGTCACATCGTATTCATATTCAAACAAGATGGTTCATGTGTTTAGGTTTATAATATATTGATCCTTCATTGTCTCAATATTTTATTTGCATGCCATTTAGCAGAGGGAAGACTAACATACAAATCAAAATAGTTTTTGCATGAATGAAGAGTGATACAAAGTCCTCCTCAACCGAAAAAGTCATGACATTCCTAAGACTGTTTTATAAATCTTATCATGACCGATCAAAATCCATCAAGCATTTACAAGTCTCACGTTTCGCTCTCTACCCCAAGGGATGAATAGAATATCCCCTATAGTAAATGTGTTTAATCTGTAATTGTATTTGAGTTTTTGTAAATGTATTTATAAGACGTTCTGCAACTAAATATAATGTAAATTTAATGTAATGACACTACCGTGAACACTGGTCAGGTCAGGCGTGACCATTAATAGATTTTAAATGAAGACTGTTACATCTAAATAGCATGAAGCTGATAATTAATTTTTAGCCAATGACAGCATTCTTATGACAAGAGCCAAATTACATGGGTAGTTAGATATTGTTTGTTACTCTGCTTTCATTGATTTGATGATCAGTCAGTTTGTCTCAGTGCCAAATATTCAGATCTCTGTCTTTTGATCATCCCCAGCTGCTTCTGTCATTCATTAGGCTTGATTAAGCATACAAGATTCTTAATTACAGCACCCATGTTTTAATTCTTGTCGAATATGCATAATTCCAGGCTGTCATCTGGAATGCTCGTGAGTGATCATATACACAGTTAGCCTATATATATATATATATATATATATATATATTAATCCACTGTTAAAGACAGCAAGTGTTACGAAGATTCCCTTGTTCACCTTGTCAGGATCAATTTGAGTTGCTCTCCCTGGCACCTTCATTTAGAACTTTTATCTTACAGTTTCGCATGTTGGTTGTTTAAGTACAAATCCACAATGATTGGCAGTCAAAAACCAGCTCAGACTTCACGTTTGGCGCTTTAGTAAGCTTGTGCTTCTCTCAGAGTGAGAACTCTGATATCTTGAACGCTGTATTGGGCTTATATATTAACGCGCTTGATAAATATTGCATTGTACTGATTTAGAGCTTCCAGTGCCGGAGGTGTGATCTGACAGTAAAGCGCGCACACGCGATCAAAACATAGGGAACGCGCAACGCGGATGGAAACACTGAGGGAAGTTTATTTACCGCGCTCAAAGTCGGCTGTAGAGGCTTGGCTGAAATAAATGAAACGTTACTGCGGTAATTCCCAATTTTTCTGCTAACACTCGCGACTACTTCTTTCGCCGAGCAATGGACTAAGCCGGTCGAACGGGCCTTGTTGCTGCAATGTTTGCGAGGAAAGAGGGAGCCATAGTCATGTACCAGAGAGCTGATTCTCCAAGGCCCTCAGTCGAGCAGCACTCAAGACTCTGGCTTCATTAAAATTTTATACGCAGCGCTTGGCCAAGGTCTATTTATGAAAATGCGCTTTCCGCTCCATGGAAAACACAAGACTGTAAGGAACCATGGGGAGGAATGTAAATCTAAGAGCGGAATTATATACACTTACACATATTTTTCACTCCAGCTGCATTTTACAAAATAAAGTAACCACTGCCACATTGGAAATATTGCCTCGCATTTGACGTCTATATGTTCCGTGGCTTCCACGGTTGATGAATTATGTAGATGATTTGGTGAGAGATATGCAAATCCTCAATCTTAGGCACATTTGAGCACGATATACCAATTTGAGTATATTGTCTCGCACATTTCACGAAATTAATGCAAGAAACAACTGTAGCCAGTATGATTTCCTTTCACTATGGACAAACGATGATTTGTGCTGATGAAAACACTCTAAATACTGATACAATATTGTCACAATATTATGCACTAAAAATGCGTTTAAGTATCTCAAATAAGTTTTCCACTGCCTTCAGTATTTCACGACATGCATGGGGCGGAACGAATCTGATTTGCGTAACTTGTCTTTTGCCTTTTGGATTCAGCAGGAAACACAAAAAAGAACCGATGACCTCCCGTATGTGAATTATTAAACAATCGAACAATTGACGCACACTGTTGTGGGAATGGGCTTTACCTTATGCATCTACACAGCCGCACTGTTTTCTGTGAACGAACTTAGTAAACCAAAGCCTTAGCTAAATGGTGAATTATTCTTTGGGAAGATTTTTTTTTTTTTTTTTTGCGTAGGTGTCTTATTAGAATAATTATTTAATATTTACTCGAAGTCTTCGTATATATTTTTAGTTATTTAGCCTATTATTTGTGTGTGTGTGTGTGTGTTAATATTATAATATATTTTTTCTACAAATAATGACAAATAATAATAATGAAAATGTCTTCGCCACACTTTGTGTTTACTGATTCGGACCGATTTTTTTTTTTTTTTTTTTTTTTTTAAGAACTTTTTGTAGGAATTAAATTCCTGTTTATTTGAACATAATGGTTGAGTTTAGGCTACCTAAACTCCACGGGGGAAAGGACGAGAACTCTTGTTGCACAACATGAACCATCCGTTCAGCAATAGGATATCTTCCTCTTAACAAACACTTGCAAAATCAATAGTATCATAACACTTCATATTTATTATTCATAAATAACGAGACTTACGGGCTCAAACCCACCTGCTGAACGCCAGAAAGAGCCCGGACTTGACAACTCCTGAAATAAGCGAACTTGTTTTCCTCAGTGACAATGTCCGACCAATTTAATAGCTTGAAGTGTTATAAAAGAAACAGTAATAACATTCGGAGTTTCCTCATACACAAATGATGTATTTAATTGCGCTTGTAAAACTTTATATGGACTTGATTTCAATGGTTTTTTTATTCGTTTAATCAGCTCGGCAAACATTGTGGAGAAACAATAGGAAATTCGTCATATTTGACTAAACTACAGATATTCACTGTTCAAATTAGTTTATTCGTTCGTTATGATTGCGACAATAGATTGCTTACTTAAGTTTGCTCTGTGATAATACACACCAAACAATCGCGTATATTATGAGGCATATGACAGCAACAACAGAAAGGATATTAATCATGAAGATTAGAGATTTTAATTTAAAATAAGCCTGAAATTATTAATCAACGAAATAAGATTATTTTATCATTGCATGTGAGTCCTCTTATTTAGAGAACGATATACCTAATAGTTATCGTTATATTAAGCAAAATAAATAAAGACGACTCAATAATAAAGCAAGTTCAGGGACATAACACACTGCAGTAACTGAGGTAAGACGTGCATGGTTTATTGAAATTTCTGTCGCGTACACAGACACAGTTAAGCACACTTTCACAAATGAACCATGTGTGGTATTCAAAATAAATTAAGCTCAAATAAATAAGTAAACGACAATATCAGTGAAGTAGAAATATAAATAGGCAAAACAAATAAGAAATCGGAATCATATCTACAAAGTGCATTGAATCTCTGAATATGTAATGAAATGTTCCCATCTACAAACTTAGTGTAGTAATAATAATAATTTAGATTAAGACGTACAGTAGAAGGGGTAGTCACAAAATAATTCTTAAATAATTTGATTGTCAAAGCATCGTTGAAGTGAAATTAGTTGCAACACACAACGCTTTGTGTTTTCTATCTAATTTTACCCCAGAATGTGTCAAAAATGAAAACTATAAAAACATCTAGTTGTATGCCCTATTTCCAAAATGACAATGAATGTGTCAAGACGTCAGGAATCATGAGGTAGACACAGAAAAGTATATTAAGGATGTCCGTGTGTACGTGCGTTCGCCTGTGCGTGTTCTCTCTTATTGCAAGACATCAAAATGAATGGAATTTTCAAACGGTAAATGAACACTTAACGCCTTGTAAACCATGCAATGGATCACAGCAGAACCTTCATGAATTTCTTCTGGAGCATATAGAATAACACTAAGGTTTCTAGAATGGGACATCTTTTGCACAACAGCGATTTAGCTTTCTTTCTTTTTATCCTTAAAAAACAGAATTTTGATGCGTTCTTCACAACAAAGAGGTGCAATGTATTCACAGGTATGTACACAGATGAATATAAAAGAGTCATTTTGAGTTAAGAGAATAATCATTATTATTCAATTCTCGATTTGTACAATAATTGCAACGTTTAGTTGATGTTGGTTTTCCTCTCGTCCTCCGTCTTCCAGAGCGTGTTGTTCTTGACATTTTGTCATGACAAACTTTTGGAACACTTTCTGTCTCTGGGATGTTGACTCCCAGCTCCCAAATCCTGTGTGGGAAGCGTTTCGCCTCACCCTCGAAGAGTTTTGTCGGCTCTGCTCACTCTTATGCCTGATGGATGAGTTTATTTAAATACATTATTCTGGCCTAGTGCGTAGCCGAAAACTTCATCCGTTTCTGCTTTTGCCTTTGATTACAAAACCACACGCGGACCACGTTTTTTTTCAGGTCCAGTTTCTCGGCAATGGCAGCGATTTTCTCCGACGAGGGTCTTGGCTGGACGGCAAAGTAAGCCTCCAGCGATCGCTTCTCTGGAGCAGCGATCGAAGTGCGTTTTCTCTTTTTGTCCCCGCCGTTAAAAATTTCCGGTTTGGCCATTTTCTCTCTCTGAGCCCGTTCTGCCTCCTCTAACCACGCTTCCAGGATAGGCTTGAGGGCGACCATGTTATTGTGGGACAAAGTGAGAGACTCGAAACGACAGATAGTACTCTGGCTCAGGCAGCCGACCCCGGGGATTTTAAGATTGGCTAGCGCCGAACCCACGTCGGCCTGCGTGACCCCGAGTTTGATCCGCCTCTGCTTGAAGCGCTCGGCGAAAGACTCCAGCTCCCGGGGATCAGGCTCGGAGTCTCCACCGCCGCCCAGAGAGGCGTGCGAGCCCAGGCTGTGGTGGTGCATGTTCATACTTTGCGGGTGGTGATGCTGCATGTGGTTAATTGCTGACATGTGTGAATGCGGGTGGGAAGCGGTGGAGCAAACGTCGGAGCCCGGCATGCCTCCGATAGAGATGCCGGGGGTAAGGTGGTCGAGCAGGTCGCCCTCCAGGCCCTGCGTCGGCTGGTGGTGGGGATGATGGTGGTGAGAGGTCAGCACAGACGGGTGATGAAGGTGCCCAGTAGAGGACGTGGGCGTGCAGGTCATGCTCGTCATGGTGGTCATGGTGTGGTAGGTGGCATCTGGCTTGAACGGATGACTCTTTTGAGCGACGATGTCCACCGCCGCCAGTGCCTCGGCTCTCTGGAGCAGAGTCTCATCAAAGCCGGCAAAGATGTTACCCTGCAGCTATGTGACAGACAGCAAGCATAAGTATCAATGGCAAATTCCAGCCAGTTTTTCCATTTTTTACATCCAGGTTATGCAACCTGCATTTATTTATTTATTTTGGTAAACAGTGTTATAAAAAGTTGATAGGCTAGGACCAAAATTGGGTCACTTTTAGCAAGTCATCTAAAGCGGCATTAATGGCTATTCAATTAAATGGTAATTTCTAAAGTGCTGCTCTTGTGTTGTCAGGTAACTTCTATGATTCTATGTTTAAAAAAAACGCAGTAAAATAAATGTAGCCATAAGTACAAGAGTTATTTGGGCGGCAGAATTTATACCAACAAAATCGATGCACTTCGAATGTTGTCACGCAGAGAAAAGTTTTGACCACTACGGTTACAATGCAAATGACTGCGGTGGTAATGAATTGCAATCAACAAAATAAATATTAAACTTACCGAGGGCGTGGGCAAACATGCTCGCCGGATAGCTTCAGAGCTGGAATGTAGAGGTGTGTATTTAGGCTCGTGCAAAATCGGATGCATACTAAACGGCTGTTTGCTATTCATGGACATCATTATGGCAGAGGTGAGAGAGGGTCGTTTCTCGTCTTCCTCGTTTATCTCCGTTTTGCCCCAGTACAGTGTCTACCTCGGAGCCCAGGGATAATCTGGATGATAAAAACTGAAAATGTATGCCTGAGAAGTCTTCTTTCCTGGCTGAGCTGTAGCCAGGCGCGAGCTGTCAAAGTCTGTGATACAGTAGGAATTTTCGCAGGCACCTAAAATATAACGCTGTCTCCTTTAGCCCCGCCCAGATAGGTACAGGTCCCGCCCAACTACTATTACAGTACCCTCAAATGTTATTGGTAAGTTTGGGATGTGAACACGCCTCTGGGGTTTCTGGTCCCATTCCCCATCATGTGCGCTGTAGCAAAGAAGGTGTGGCTCTGGCTCTCATGGTGTGTTTTCATTGGTGCTGTGATTTTGACAGGTCTTGCTAGATTGGTTGTATTGAATCTTTATGCACACATGCTCTTGGTTTAAATGTCTGTCACCATCTATGAATACGATCCTCGTAAATCATAGTTTAAAGATTCAAATGATTAGTAATTAGTTCTCAGTTTTTTATAAATAGTATTTTTTATTATTATTTATTTGAACCCCTTTTTGGACATTTTTATTATAGGCCTACATTTCATCATTTTTATTAAACAGTTTTTGTCATTTATAACCTTTTATCATTGTTTGTCATTTATAATCAGGGAACACACCAACTGATGAAATGTCATTCTTAAATGCACTTTTTTTGTAGTAATTGTGGATAAAAAAAACACCTGCCAAATAAATATAACTGGATTTGAAATATGAAACTTGAATTTTATCATTTCGTTTGTTTTTTTGTTTTCTTAATCTTTTTTAAAGTGAATATGTACAAGTGCTAAATATTTCCCTTAATTATGATAATTTTTGCTGCGTGAAGCAAGTAATGTATTTTTTTCTTCTTCATGTGGCCAGCCTTAACAATTTGGTACATGAATTAATTATTGTTCATTTACTTTGTGGTATGCACCACAATATGGATTCTCAAATAGAGCATAAACAGGCTGGGATGATAAGAGCCCATGTACAATACATTTACATTTATATTTACATTTACATTTATGCATTTGGCAGACGCTTTTATCCAAAGCGACTTACATTGCATTATACTATACATTTGTATCTGAGTATGTGTATGAGTATGAATATAAATATTGATAAAAACCCACCACTTCAATATAAATATTGAAAAAAAAAAAAACAACAACAACAAAAAAAAAAAAAAAAAAAAAAAAAAAAACACACACAGGTCAAATAAATGAGAACAGTCAATCAAATTCCTCAGTCTGACAAATGAAATGCTGGTACCACCATCCATTTGCATGAATGAATGATTTAATTAATTTCATAAACACTTTTTGTAATACTGCTTGAAACTCTCTTTGCGTTCTGATAGCAATCAATAATAGAAGCACTCTAAATATTAAAAAATGTATATATCTTCTGTGGAAGTCCCAGAACCAAAACAATGTTCATCCAATCATTGCATTTAGGCCGCAAACAAACAGCAGCCACCTTTTGCAGTTCCTCCTGAACCAAAACCTATGCTGCTTTCACGCCATGTTGTAATTACCGTAATTAAGAGATGGCAACCCGTGACGTTTGTAGCTGTTCACGTCCTCGGACTCTGAATTATGTGCAAGGCCAAAATGAATCTGCAACACTCAGTTGGTACAAGTCAGAGCTCTAAGTTGTTTATTATTATTGTAATGTTTAACACCGTCTCTCATTGCGTTCATGTGTTTTGGAGGAGGCGTGGCTTTGAAGAGTGCTCTGAAGGGAGGGTGGGATCTTATGCTTTCAAAGCTAGCTTGCTATTGCTAGCCTCTCCGAACCCTTCCTTTAAAGAAAATTGTGGTTAAAATAATGCTACCAGTAGATAAAAAGTCTTGGTTCAGTGAATAGATCAAATTACCCTTAATGCAGTGAAGCTACTAACTTGGGAACTGGAACTTGACTATTTGATCAGCACCTCTTCAAAGTGTGTTGTGTGTTGCACAGGTTTTGTTGGTAGTGCACGCAAGCTGCTCTGAATTGGCCTGTATAGAGCCTATATCTATCACTCTAATTGGTGCTGAAACCCCAGACATGGACAATAAAGGCCCACAATGGGAGAAGGAGTCTCCGTGAGTGTGACTAAGAAACCTGAGATGCAGACGCAGATAGCAACATCGTCCCCTCGTGCCTTGCTCTCCGGCAAGGCCTTGGCACCCGCTCATCAAATATGCATCAATGCTGCCATCTCTCCCCCAGCAACCACTGTCACTGGGGACTCCAAATGCTGAGGGACGGACAGAAAGGCACAGCAAAAGTGACAGAACAGAGAGAGAGGCAGTCTGGAAAAGAGAAGAGGGCTCAAAGAGTGAGTTTATAGAGAGACAGACATGCATCTGAGATGATACAAGCCATACTTGTTGAATCTATTGAGTTGTTCCTTCTTTCTCTGTCAGACTGCCGACACTGAGTCACAGTCATTTTCCTGATGAGTTTTCTGCAAACAAGCCTGGGGAAGTGCTTGATTATTGCTAATGGAAAATTTTCCTCAATGAATATTAATGCTGAAATGGGGAATTGGTGGTATTGGCTGTAAGGATTCTTACTGCAGATGATAAGTTGAGGTGTTGAGACTGTTATTTTCTGTCATGTATAGTTAACAGAAAACAGGAGAAGCACAGATCTGGGGTGTGTTTCCCATACAACAATGAAACTCGCTGCTTAACTACCATTGTATGATGCATCTTTGGAGAAATTAACTCGTTAGTCACAGCTCTTTCTCCAAAATCTATTTTTTGAACCACGTTGGTTAAACAATATAGTACCGTTGTTAATGATGTCATACAGGTGGGGGAGTAATAACTTCTGCTGTTATTCAGTTCAATATCAAAGTAATATCAGATTATTTCTGTAAATAAACAAACATGGCGTCTGAAGACTACTTCACTATTTTTTGTTCTCCATTGTTTTGCTTTATTTACAGATGTTTGATACAAGGTTCCCCCTTGGTTCCCCATCACTACTAGAGCACATTTGCACAAAAAAGGTAACACTTTATTTTAGGGTCTTTTAACTAGTTGCTTATTAGCATGCATATTACTAGAATATTGGCTATTTATTAGTACTTATTAAGCACATATTAATGCCTTATTCTTCTCTTGCCAAACTAAATGACATACAGTGAAATTTGTATTCAGCACCAATTAGAGTGATAGATATAGCCTCTATACAAGCAAATTCAGCTTGATCAGCTTGCATGCACTGCCAACAAAACCTGTGCAACACACAACCCACTTTGAAGAGGTGCTGATCAAATAGTTAAGTTCTAGTAACGAAGTTCCCAAGTTATATATATGGTAACACTTTAGTTTGGGGTCCAATTCTCACTATTAACTAAGTACTTATTAGCATGCATATTTCTAGGATATTGGCTGTTTATTAGTACTTATAAAGCACATATTAATGCCTTATTCTGCATGAACATATTCTACAACCCTTAATCCTACCCAATGCCTGAACTTAACAACTACATAACTAACTATTAGCAGTCATTAGTTTGAGGCAAAAGTCATGTTTAACAGTTAGTTCATAATGAGAACTGGAACCTAATCTAAAGTATGACCATATATATATATATATATATATATATACAAAACAACACTGAACCCAATGACTTTTATTGTATGGACAAAAAAAGTTTGTGAGGAAAGAATTTCTAACAGTTATGGAATGATGTGGATGTGAGTAAATGATGACAGAATTTTCATTTTGGGTGAACTACCACTTCACCTTTTATCTTTTCTTCTTGTCTTTACACTTTGAAATGCTTAATCTCATTAGATTTTTTTCTGCTGCCCCTGACTAATCCCTCAGTTTTTACTGTACACCAACCATTTGAATGCAGCCAGACCTTTTGTTTGAGAAAATGCAATGGGAGTGTGGGTGTGGTACCAGAGCTCTGAAGAGAGAGTGAAAGCAGGACATCACCACAAGTAAATATTTCTGGTACGTTAAGCAAATGGACAAACTACTCAGTGTGCACATGAGCACATGTACCTCACTTTCCTTTTTCTCCTCACTTTCTTTTTTCCCTTCTTGCCCCCTCAAGCCTCCCCCATTTCGTGATTGGTGAATTATTGATAGCGTGTAAAATCTAACATTGTAGATATGTGACCATTCACCAAATCAGCAGGTTCACACTGTGGGGCTGCCGAAGGGAAGGGGTGTTTAAGCACACACTATAATGTAATTGCCTTTAGGGTTTCTGGTAAATATTTTATTGTCTGCCAGCACAAATTAAAGGTACAAAGTTACCGAAACGGGGTGATTCCTCACTCTAAACCTCTGCAGAAGATGTCCTTTTGCTTGTCATTTGTCTTGAAGTTTTTGGGTACCTGGATGCTGGACCAACTGTAAGTTTTATACTCAAAGGATCATGCAAGATGCTCACCTGGGAAAAAAAGAAAAAAAAAATAGAAGCAAGCACGCACCTCGGAGAGCTGTATGTGGTGGTTGTTGGGGTTTGCTGTTTGGTTCCGTTCACTGAGGCTGAAAGAGCTCTTGGTTTAAGTGATTTTGGTGGAAAGAAAGAAAAAAGAGGGGCGGGTAGGGAGACTCATACATTGCCAGTCAGAGAGGAAAGTAAGCAGAAAGATGGGACAGAATGTGAACAGGAAAACTTCATTACCTGATGGGGCAGTGGCCAAAAAGACATTAAAAATGAATGGCAGCCGACACAGATGGTAAGCTGACCTGGATGGGATGTGAAGCGTCGGTGGGAAGATTTGTATTTTTCTGTTCCACACTTAGAGAACAAATTCTCAGGTCCAGGTGTTTTTCTCCTCTGTGATTTCTGTTTTTTATCGCTATTCGAAATTAAACAATTTATCCTTCAGCACTGATCCCTGTTTTCACTTTCGATTCTTTAAAGATACAATTAGTGTGTCTTGCTAACCTTTTTTAGGCCTCGTCAAGTTGTTTGGTGTAGTTGCTTTTCATGCCTCGTTTCTGTCTTCTTTCCCCGATTTATTTCTCGGATTCCCTCCTGTGTGCACATGCTATGATCCGCATAGTTTCCTTGGCACCCCGTAATTTCTCTTTGCACCATTCCGCTGTTACCTGCCGTTCGCCGTTCAAATGGGATGGGCCGCACTAAGTCTGGATCAATAGATTAACTGAGTGGTTATGAATTATGCAGAAGAGCCCTACAGCAGTTGAACGTAAAGAGCTTGTGCTCTTGAATTGGCGTGTAAAAGCTAAGTACAGGCCTGTTTACTTGTTCCCCGGCATGCTGGGTGCTGTGCTTCTAGACCCCCCCACCCTTTAGCCAAGACCCCTGGGACCTTAGTCAGGTAAAAACAATGTGATGGTATTGAAGGTGATGACTTGAACTCAATTGGAAAAATGTTTTTTTAAACTAGTTTTGGTTGGTTTGCTTTAACATGCATATGTTATGATGACAACGGTTGAAAGGCAGCGCAGAGAGTTTGCTCACAGTGTCTTGTCGCTCTCTTCTGAATCAAACCTCAGAGGACATAACAACTACAGCAATAGCATTAGCTTAATATTCCACCGCGCATGTAATTTTACATTTGCATACAATCCAACTTGGTGTCACTCATGTTTTTTTTTTGTTCTACAACAGTAAAACAAAGGAGGGAAAAAAAATAAACAAGCAAAATGCTGTAAATATGACAGTGAAGGCATATTCATGATATGTAAATCTCAGTGTAGTTTTAGTCCATAGTGCTTTAGAGCAATGCAAAGAAAGAAAAGGATCTTTTTATGCATACCAGGAACTGTTTTCCAGAGGACAAGTGTGACATATTGAGACAGATGCATTGTGTGACTTAACCGTCAGCTGCTCGTTCAGTGCCAAATAAGAAGCTATGAAAAGAGGAAGAAGGCCAAAAGCTGAAACATTTGTCTTGGATCTCCTTTCTTCTTTATTTATTGAAATATTAATGTCTTTGCTTGAGGCCAAGTGTGTTTATGCATGCCGCTCAGAGCGTTGACCGAAATGCCGACTGATGCTCTCTCATTGATTTTTTTTTTTTTATTTATTTTATTTTTTTATTGTGGGTGTATCTGTCTAAGTAGAGGCCGCCAGTCACCCTACCACCCTCCCTGTTCTCCTGCTCCCTCTGCTTCAGCTTGCGTTCCTCTAAGTCCTGGCCCCATTCCTCTGCTTCATCTGCCCTTATTAGACTCTTCAAATGGAGCTGCTGCTTTAACTCGATGTGTCGGACACTTCAAAGGACGGCTGTGTTAATTGTTGGTTTGTTTGGAGTTGCTTGTAGTGGAGGGTGTGTAAGGGATGTTGCAGACATGCTGGAATCTTTATGATGTGAGTAATGAGCCGAGAAATGAGGAAGAAAGGGCAAAAGAGTAATTTTCAAAAGCTCTGGTTGATACGAGATGACAAATACATTTGTTTATGTATGCATGTCATGTACTTTTCTCCCATTAGAGAAAGTATCACAGGATTCCCTTTATAAGTTTAGGGACTTTTTCCCGTAGTCTCAGGTCTTTTGGGGCAAGCAGGCAAATTCTTCTGTTTCTCACGAGTGTTTTACAGTATTGTAATACTAAGTGTTTATCTACTACTTTAAAAACAAAGTTGCTCCTTTAAAAAAAGAAAAAAAAAATTGCTCAAAGAATGTAGGTCAGTCTCTTGGGAAACTTAATGAATCATATTATCATTGTATAATATGTAGAATGGCCAGCAATATTTGTTGCTGATCCTAATCATGTCCTGAGTAATTAATTCCTACCATCTAACAGGAGATCTGGAATTCCACGATTTAATAAGGTGTGTTAAAGGACTTGTTTGCAATCGTATTGATTATTATGAAAGGAATTGAGATCTTTTTAAACCTGACCCCTCTTGTAATTGACCTTAATGGTCCAAACCATGGAGTCTAGATGTATTTTTGGGTTCTTTTGCAGACACTTACACTTCTCTCTACTGATATGGCAGTTGATGCCTAATTGCCCTAGTCCAATGCGTAGAGGTAATGGCATTGAGTGTCTTTGCAGGTGGCCTGGTGAGCAGCTCAACACCATGAGGAACACTGAAGAGCAGATTTTGAAAGCCTCTGGGGAACAGGGGGTGGGTTTGCATTGGGTAGGAGCGCTTGGGACCCCAGCTGGTGCAGAATGGGGTGCCATTGTGCTCCCCAACCCTCCTTCTCGCAGTGCTAACAGGATTAGGCGACAGAGAGCACCCTCTTCTCAAAACCCCAGGCTTTTCCTTGCATGTCCTGTCTGATCTGAGGTTTTAAGGGTTCCCTTGTCATGCTTTCATAAACCAGAAACCTCTCCCACAGGGAGACTTTGAGATTCCATCTGAAGCACAAGTTATCAGTACATATGAAGATGGCTTTTGGATGTTATGGCTCCTCAACATGGCCTTGCTTTCATTATGACTCAAAACCATGCTGAAGAAACACACATTAACCAGTCAAAGATGGTTTGCTGGTCTTTAAGATTCCAATCTGGCCAGGCTGATACAATACTAAAACTAGCCTAACCAAACTGGGAGCCCAACTTAGACCAGAAAACGAGTTGAACCCTAGAATGCATTACCCAAAAAAACCTACATGAATACATAAAGGGGGTCAAAACTTTTTTTCAACAAAACTGATATTGTCACAAACCATAATTTTGAGTAATTCATGGATTCTTTACAAAGATGTGGGGTAGTGATAAAGAAGTTTTTTTCTAAACCTGTGACAAATAAAATTTAATGTGACAAGAAATTTAATGTTATTATAGGAAAAAAAAAATAAAAAAAAAAAAAATCTGAAAACCGTTCCCTATCGGGTCAATTTGATCCTTTTTATGCATCCTAGGATTAAGATGTCATTGTCAATAAAACTGCTACAAGGGTCCAAGGTTGATGCATACTTGTCTTTATGAATTGAAAGGAAAATGGATGTCCTGACCTTCTTTTCCAAGATCCTCCCCTGTGGACTTGAGCCTGACTTTACAATGAATCCCAAGCAGTCTGGCATTCATGTCACCACAGTACAAAGACTCTCCATATCACTTTCTCACGCCAGATACCACATAGCTCTAGAGGTTCCTTCAGCTTTCACCCTTTAACCTCAACCCGTACCCAACAAAGGGTGTGGTTGGCAGTATTTACCATTAGTCTATGTCTTTTTTTAGTGTCTTTACTCTGTTTTTAACCTGTTATTGATATCAGCAAGAGTGAACAGGTCCGGTGTAAATGCAGCAGTAGTCCTGATGGAGGCACAGCGCTCGTACCTGACAGCGCACCGTGCAGCGGGACACCGCTCTCATTACCACAACAATGAAATAATTATGAATGCCGCAGCGAGACTTCATCAGAGGAATATCTATTGTATTATTTATTCAGTCCCCTGGTTCAGGGAGAACACATATAAACTTCCAGCCATGCTCTTCCCCATGCACACACTCTCCTGTCTGCCTTTCAAAGCGGTGGCTTGCTCCTGCCACTGTTTTATACTTCATTTCTCCAGGCTCTGGGATGGTTTGCTTGGACATTGCCTCTGATATGTATTCATGGCTGACCCTAACTGTCTCAAAGGACTATTGCAGTCTGCACAGTGCCAGTTGGAGGACGTTCATTCATCAGTAAGCGGTCAATACTCTGATGGGTTCATGGCTACAAATGATTACTCAACGTGGAACCAGCTGCCTTCGGATGGAAGGCCAAACCACAGGCCCAGTCCATCCGTGGAGGGCGATGTCTGGAGAATCGTCTCTATTGAAGACAGCAACAACACGGCAGCAAGATCAGCCACGTGAACACAAAACAGGTGAGTGCTGTCTTCTAGCTTGCCAGAAGGGTTTGACTGATGTCTCTCATCTTGCATGTGGTGAACTTTTTGACTCGGGCAACAAACGTGTGTGAGGTACGTTCGTGCCCCTGTGTTTTTTGCTCCTGTGTCCATCCTGATCAGTGAGATTGCATAGGTGATGTTTGTGAGTGAGCAACACAGCATCATAAATAATGCAGTGTCTACTTGGCAACGCCATGGCTGGTGCTTGGCAACTCCTAAAGCGCCGTAGTGTTGGGGGAAAGTGGGTGCAGTGGGCGGAGTCCTGCAGGTGCTCGGCTTCTCTTTCTCATCTTTCTCATCCGTTCATCCGATCCTGGCTTGGGAGAGTGCTAGTGTACCAAGCAGATGCACCTCCTGCTCACTCAGCAGCAACAGAGGAGGCCTTTGTTACTCTGCACTGTAATATGTCACATATGAATACGTCGCAGACACAATCCTCTTAGCCTGCATGAAAATTACAATATTTTTATGGCTTTTAATCATATAGTAATGAATGCACATATGATTCAAGCCCTCTTCATAAACCTCCCAAAGCATAACGGAAATTTCTAATGTCTTGTGCAGTGCATACAGAGTTAGGCCTGGTAAAAGATTCAGATGTATTACATAAGTGATAAAGTGAGAAAAGCACATCGTCTGTATAAGTTCAGGTTCTTTTATTTATATAGCACATTTAAAAACAGCCACGAGACTGATCAAAGTGCTGTACAAAATGCCACAATAAAAATCAAAATTATAAACACTTAAAAGACTAAACATAAATCCACAATAAAAATCCAACTATAAGCACAGAAAAAGATGCAGCAGTAAAAAGCCAAGTAGAAAAGAAGCTTTTTTTTTTAAATAAAAAAAAGAGAGAGAGAGAGACTTAAAAATCAACAGAGAAGTTGCCAATCTGATCTCTAAAGGCAGATTATTCCATAACTGTGGCTCTAACACAGAGAATGCTCGATCCTCTCTACGTTTCAGTCTAGAGTGAGGGACTAAAAGAAGGTTCTGATAGTTCGATCTTACAGAAACGAGAAGTAATGAATGCATGGGCAACCATCTCTAAAGTTTTAGCGGTTAGTAAGTGTTTAATTTTAGACCATTGACCTTCATATTTCACAATTATGTAACAAATTTAGGCCTACTAGGACCCTGTGAAATTAAGAAATTATATTTAAAAAAAAAAAACATATAAAATATAAATAATATAACAAAGAATGCAGACAAAAATACCTGTGTGCCATAGATTTTTTTAATAAATCTTTGAATCAACATTTTTTTTTTTTTATGTTACAAAAATAGGTAACATAAAAAAATGACATTGATAGGGCGACCAATATGCTGTTGTGCATGCACTGTTCGTTTGTTGGGCAGAGGAGAACTGGCCTTCTGACTGAGCTTGTTTTCTCCCAAGGATTTTTTCTCTATTTCTGTCACCTGGTGGAGTTTGGGTTCCTTGCCACTGTCACCTCTGGCTTGCTTATTCGGGGACACCTAATATTCAACAATATTACTGATTTGCCTGCATTGACACGATTGTATGGAACTGAACTAAGCTGCTGGTCAGTGCTGGATAATGACACCATTTTCTTCCAGAGCTGCTGTACAGCCAAATCAAAGTTTGTTCCACTATTTAGGGCCCGAGCACGATGGTGTGAGGACCCTATTGGAATTGCTCCGTTTCTTCTTATTATTCTTTCACTTCTGGCAAATGAATCGCTTTTTTGAGGGCCTAAACATGCTAAAAACTCATGAAACTTTGCACACGCATCAGAGGTGGTGAAAATTTACGTCTGTTATGGGTTTCAGAATTAGGTGTAGCAAAATGGCTCAATAGCACCACCTACAAAATTTCAATGAAGTGCCCCTCACGCTATGTTTCATGTACAGGTATGAAATTCGGTACACACGTAACCGCCCAATCCCTATAAAAAAGTCTACAAAAACCAACAGGAAGTGAGATATTTTGAATTTTCTCTGCAAAATTTGTGCAATTTTTGCCATTTCCACATGTTGTACATTAACGAACTCCTCCTAGAGCATTAATCAGATCAACATCATATTTGGTCAGTCTAATCTAAAGGCCTTTGCAACGTTAAATTGAGAAGATCTAGACTTTTCACTGGAGGGCGTGTCCGTGGCGGCCTGACAAAGTTCGATGTTTTGCCATGAAAGAGGAAGTTGTTGTAACTCGGGCATACAATGTCCGATCTGCCCCAAACTTCACCATGTTTTATTAGAGTCCTGGCCTGAAGACATCTACATGGCAATATTTAATTGCAGTCATAGTGCCACCTATGGGCAATAGGAAATGTCATATTTTACACTGTGATTAACTCCTCGTAGAGATTTAACCAGATCAACATCATATGTTGTCAGTCTAATCTTAAGACCATAGCGATGATAAATATCAAAGATCTTGAGTTTTCGTTGAAGGGTGTGTCCGTGGCGGACTGACAAAGTCTGATGTTTCGCCATGAAACAGGGAAGCTGTTGTAACTCAGGCATACTGTATCTGATCTGCCCCAAACTTCACATGTGTGATAAGAGTCCTGGTCTAAAGACATCTATATGCCAGTATTTAGTTAGTCATAGCGCCACCTGCTGGCAACAGGAAATGGCATGCTTTATACTGTAATTCACTCGCAGAAACACATTTCAATATGCCATGAAGTACCAAACATACTAGAAACACGTTAAATTAAGCAGCACTTGGCTACGTGCTAATGTTTGCGATTAATGCCACGAAAAAGGAAGTTGTTGTAACTCAGGCATACGATGTCTGATCTGCTCCAAACTTTACATGTTTGATAATACTCCTGGCCTGAAGACATCTACATGGCAATATTCAGTTACGGTCACAGTGCCACCTGTTGGCAGCAGGAAGTGTGGTACTTTGAAATGACTTTGCCATAATTCTCTGGTATTTACTTGCTTACATGCATTTCGCCCACTGTTCACTGTTTTCCTAAGTCCAACGGGTGGTGGTGAGCCCGGGTGCTGGGGCCCTTTCATCGCTGCTTGCAGCTTTAATTTCCTGTTATCACTGTAAAGCTGCTTTGAAACAATCTGTATTGTAAAAAGCGCTATATAAATAAAGGTGACTTGACTTGACATCCTTTTTCTGCCAAATGAATGGCATGAAATAAATGAAGATTATCTTTACATTTTTGTTTGCTCTCCAAAAGATAAACAACCAGTAGAAACTTCACAGACTCAAGCATACATTTGTTTGCATATGTGATTCTTAGAATTGATCAGTGCAGTGATGTGTGACATAGTTCCCTTTTTATGGTGCTCAGATGCTCTGGATTTCAGTTAGTGTGAATATCTGTGGCTTTTCGTGGTGTGTTTTCAGCAAGTGTGGTTCAGCAGTTTGTCTGGACTGGAAGTATGGAGTCTCCTAAACCCTCAGGCCTTGGGCCCGGCCCTTGCACTGTGGTCCGTTTTCAGGAAACATTGACCCATCGGGCCAAGGTGTGCAGCTGAAAGATTAATAACTTACCACCTTCTCTGATTTGTTCATGTAAATTATTAACCATCACCTCATTATCAATTATTTAAAAATCAGACTTTGTTCTTTTTTCCCATGCTCTCATTCACAGAAAGAATTGCAGTCCCTTTCTCTTTTTTGCTTTCTGTTTTGGACACATTTTTCTCAGTGGCTCGTAAGAAGTAAGGGTAACTTATCTATAGTTCTGTTCCATCGTCTCCTAAAACATGGTTAATACTTCATGATTAGACAGCGGATATGGTAACAAGGTAAGTAATGCTCTCGGGGCAGAAATGTGCCACTGTTCAACGGCTTGATGAATTCCAGCACAATACCCACAGAAAGTGCTGATGCAAGCATATATTATAGAGAAGATTACTTATAACTTTGCAATCAACTTTGAAATTCTTCAGAATTAAAGTGAAAGATCTGAAATAAAAGATGGAAAATTACCATATTATTGTATAATTTATTTAAATGCATCCAGTATTTGCAACAAATGCTACAAATTAATGTTTTCCTAAAATAATAATTTATTATTAACTAATACAATTATTAGATAACTAGATAAATCTAATATAGTTATTAGATTAGCGATAATAGTCATTCTAAAAATGATTATAAACATTTTTAAACTAATTATACCAATATATAATAGTATAATTATAAAGTAGTTATTTAAATATTTTCTGAAATAATTATAAAATAATTAATAAAAATGTGATTCGGTGTCAATTTCAGGAATTAAATAAAAATGCCAGTCAGAATTTCCATCAGACATGCATTGATTCTTTGATTTTGAAGTAATAAAAATTTACAGTGCATAACTGAAGGTGGTGAAATTCTAGAGTAGAGACTGATTGCACATTTCCATATATGATTCCATATATGTTGATAATTAATATGATTTCTAATATGTAGCTAAATCTATCTTGTGGGAACATTTTTTGGTTTTCATGAGGAAAACATCTTATAAATCAGACTAAATGTTGTTGTTGTCTAAAAATGAAGAAAGTTTTATGTGAGGGTTGTCTTTAGGGGTAGGTTTAGGGTTTGTGGATAGAATATACAGTTTGTACAGTATAAAAATCATTATGTGTATAGAAAGTCCCCATAAAACATGAAAATCCAAGGTATGTGTATTTGTGTACACATACGCCTCATGTGAAATATCCCAGAGCAAGAGGAATATCTCAGTGAAATATCTTAATTAAACATGTTTAAACACTGTTTAACATTTGAATGTTATGTTTCAACATTTGTCTATGTAAATCTATTTGACTACAAAATACAAATAGGTGTCGTTCCTTCCACCAATTACCTGTTTGAAAGGTCAGAGGTCAGACATGTATGCCACCCTACCTGCTTTTCTCGTCATTCCCAATGAATTTCACCAGAGGCAAATGGCGCTTTGGGTCATCCCTGTCAAAATCAACAGCAGTGTAAGTTTATGTGTGCAGTTAACTGGTGTCGTACCTCTTCATTCAGTGCTGCCGCCAATTTGATGTGTTTATGATGTCAAGAAGAAGCCTCATATATTTTGCATGACATTTGCTGTTTCCTGTGATAGTGCCTCTTAGGTGAAGACAGACACACAGAGGTATAACAAACCACCACTTTTGCTCTCATTATGTCTCAGAGGCAAGATGGAAGGAGATAGAAGAAAAGAGAAGTTTAGCGGCACACCCCACTCTCTCTCTTTCTCTTCCCCTGTTCCTCTGCATTAAGAGCTGCCTGGGGGCATGCGAGTAGGGCTGGGGGAGGGAGGGTCGGTTAAGAGCTGTCATTTAAATAAGCGTTTACAGAGAGAGAAAGAGAGCTGGGGGAGGAGTACAGAGTCATGGAAGGCAGAGAGAGAGATAGAAGGAGAAAGAGATGGAGAGCGAGGGGGAAGGGGTGGGGAACAGTCGCTTTAATGTGTCTCTGATCTCTCGCACCAGTCCACAGCTGCTGCAGCAGCAGGCTGCCCTGCTCGGCCATATGTTGCCTGCGCTGCTCCAATTATCCTCCCTGGAGCAAGGGCCCACTCACAGCCTGTGTGGCTGGCCCGCCATGGTCGGCTACTGTTTCAGCACAGCTCTCACTGCTGTCACCGTGCTTGCACCCAGAGCGGCCCCCCTCACGCACCCATCAGCCTGACCACAATCGCACACACACGCACATACATCTTTCTCTCTCTGTCTTTTCCTTCCACCCCATCAGTGAATTGAGCATGGGCTTTATTTTTGGCTTTGCCCCATTCTATAAACAAGTTAGACGTGAATGGTTTTTAAAAGTTTACGTGAATAATAATGGGGGCGGCCAAAAGCAATTTTAAAGGCATCTTCCAAAAATAAGTTATTTGCATTTTTGGTGATTAAGTTAAAAAGTAAAGCAAAAAATGTTTGGTTGTGTAGAAATCATCAGTTCACAGGTCTAAATTCTAACAAACATTCATGCTGATCGCTGGCTGTTGAGTTCAGTAGTATTTTTCTTAGATAATTAAATAAATTATAAATTAGGGTGGGATTTGAACCCAGGTCCCCCAGCATGCTGAACAACAAATGCATCACTAACCTAACGTGTCATTTGCTGACATAAAGAACTACTAGTTGTTAAATACTTTTTTTCCCTTTTTTTTTTTCTTTTTCTTTGGTCATGTCATATTTTGCCTAGGGCACCAAGTGAGTCAGAATTGCAACTGTTGCACCCTTTTGAAACAAAAATAGATATGAGGATATTATTACCATAACTATTATCCTTGTTACTGTTTTTATTGTTATAATAATAATATTAATAAGCATTATTATTATTATTATTATACTGTATTAGTATTGTTATCCTTGTGACTATTTTATTGTTATAATAATAAATAATTGTTGTTATAATAATAATAACAAATTATTGTTATTCTCATTACTATTTTATTGTTTTTATAATAATCATAATGATCAGCATCATAATTACTATTTATTATTATTATTATTTACCATTACCTATATAATTTATAATATTTACCAATATTATTTATTTACCAATATTGTCAAATATTAGTTGCAGTGTAATGTACTGTACTAAATATAATTTGTTTATTTCACCAAAAGAATGCTTTCATTGTCAGATTTACATGGCATTTTATATGATGGAATGTTATTTTATATTTGGATAAAGGATAAATATAAGATATGAACTTATGACTTCGCACTTATTTACATGTTATGAAGCAAACCCCTTCAAGCTTTTTTACAAGTGTTACATTACAATAGAGTTTTCTTGAAATAAAACCAAAGGAAACAAAACTAATCAACTAATGACCTGGATTCATAAGGAGTTTAGCATCTAAAAACAAACAAACAATGACAAATAAAATAAATGAAAATAAATAAACAGAAAGGCAGAACAGTAGCTTCTATGAGGTGTGTTTTCATTAAGGCCCTGTGCCTTTGATCATCTCACCAGACAGAAGACAGATGGCAAAGCATGTTGACATTCATTTTCAACTGAACAAACAAAAAGGAACATTTCTACTACTGGTGAATGAAGAAGCAACAATCATTTGGCTGTGTTAAACCAGAAATGTGCTCGCCATAAGGCATCAATTGAGATTCAAAATGAAGATCCTTTGTGTCAGAACAGAGAATATGAGTTACAGGTAATGCTGCTGGGAGAGGATGGAAGTTGTAACTTTCTATGGTGTTCCTAAGCAGCTAATGCTACCACAGGGGCTGATCCACCTATTCTCAGGGCGAATCCTCTCTCCAGCAACTCACACCCCTTCATGACTCTGTTTACTGAACTTTCCACCTGTGAAATATTTATTAGAGAAGGAAGCATGGTTGAACTCAGGAACAAGAGAGAGATGTGGGATAGAGGGGCACATTACAAGATGAGGTGCAGAGTTTCTTTTTAGATAGCTGTCTTCTATCTGACAGCGGTAGTTATAAGGACACGCGATGATGTGAAGCGCCAGCTGGTGCTTTGCTTGAAGAAATGCCATATATAAATAAAATGTTGCTGGTTTCATAACTTCTCTCTGGGATGCGTTCACCACTACTTCATGTCTGTCTGAGGTCATAGGGTCGCAGAGAGCACCATGTGCTGTAATTCAAGATGGAGGAGCAAGACGGGGGTCATAGGCCAGAGGGCAGGAACAATATTGCATGGAGTCCAACTCTCTCTGTCCAGCTCTTATTTACCCATGAATGTCTTTTATTTTGCTGCCAGTCTACATGCAAAATCTGTTTTTCTGTGTATTATTTTGCTGAAAAAACAGCATCCTTCAGTTCCTCGCTGTGTTTGCATTGGACAAAAGAATAGGAAGTAAGCCAAGCTGGCTCCTCATGAATCTTTAACCGAGAGTTTGTTTTGTCTTATGAATGTAATTAATGCATAATTAATATTTAAAGATTGCCTCATTTATCAAATTTAACCACTTTACCCACTCACCACAACAGAGTTGACTCATAAAACTCAGAATAAACAGCAGAGAGACATTTTGGAGTCGGCAAGACAAGGAAAGCAAAGACTAATGAGGTTAGTGCTTAATTAGTGGCAGGTTGCAGCGGTTTCTTTTATTGAATACGGATTCCCCTGGACCATCAGGAAACAGGTCAGTAGACCAGGGTTCTGTTCAGCTCTGAGTCTGGCACATGAGAAGCCAGAGCCGTGTCTCCAGTGACTCTCTTGTTCTGCCCCCCTGTGACAATACTGAGAACAGTGACACATTTATTGTCCCCTTTTGTGGGTGTCCCTCACACAAACATATTTTTGCTCACTTTTTTTGTGGAATATATGGGCTGAATACTATACTACAAATGTAAAATATTAAATCAATGATTTATCATTAAAGGTGTAGCATGCAATTTCTGCACCACCATTGGTACCAAACAGAATTGCAAAAATAATAACAGGGTTCTCAGATGCACATCTTTCATTGTTTTTATAGACAGTTAGTCCCATTCTAAACTCATGCTATTAGTTGAGCCAGATGTTGACAAGTCAAAGACCACTGAGCCACAGTGGTATACTTTTTGGGAGAAATGACATAGGAATTGTTTAACCTAGATATTTCTGCACATTTAAAAGAAAGATAAATTGAAATCAAAAGAAATAAATAAAAATGACAGAAGATTTAACCTTTAAATGGGCAAAAAATATAAGCTGTTTTCGAATGTAAAAGGTCTGCAAAGTTTTAAAGATCAAAGTGCACGATAAATGGAATTATTAGAACCGATACGGAACTGCCTGAAATGAGTCATCAGTAATTCTGTTCTTACTTCCTGCACAAACCTACAGAGGTTTGTAACAAATTTGCATAATGTCCGCCTACGTTTTTCATTGTCTGTCTGTGAACAACGCCTTTAACTCACCCTCAAACACTGCAGTTGCAGCTGAAGCCTTGAAGAGTTTGGTTTGCGTTGACGACATGTCTGTTTTCTGCACTGTGAAAGCGAAATCCACTTTGCATGCACATTCTAAAGGAAAAGGACTCGGGCTCCAATCGATACGGTAAAACTGACATCGTTATTGTTTGTATCACTGTGAATACAAGTGCTGAGGAAGAGCTGAAATTCAGATATGGTAATGGGCACTTTGTTTCTGACATGCGCTGTAAACAGTAGACCAGACTGGGCCATCTGACCAATCAGAGTAGAGTAGGCTCTCGGAAAGGAGTGGTTTAGAGAGACCGAGTCCTTTATCAAACAGTTTCAGACACTGAGAAATGAGGTGATACTGCAGTGTATATTATGAGATTTTTTTTTTTTTTTGACCTTGGATGCATGTAAACAAATTGTAGGCGACCTTCAAAACTAAAACTAAAAAGAAAAAGAAAAAAAAAAAAGAAAATTTTAAAATAGCATACTATAGGGGCACTAATGTTCTGTTTAATAAAACAAAGTTAGTACCTTTTAATGTATATTTTGTATATGTATATTTTCATAAGATATACTTTCATGTATATTTTATTTGTTAACTGATGTTTAGCTGTTCTTTTTAATAGTCATCAAAGCTTGGTTTACACCACAGGTGTCTTGATGGTCATAGACATGATCAAGCTGATTGCTCACTGAAATCCCTCACAGATCATCTTTTCAAGCTATTTCATATTTGGTTTTGATGTGACATAAAGCAGTGATACCTAAGTAGAGGATTTTTAATTTTTTTTAATTACTTGCTTTTTAATTAGTCTTGCCATTAGCACCATTATTTTTTTATTCAGATTAATTTGCACTCAGAAAGCATGTGATTTATCATGTAACAGTGCAATGGCAATTATATTGCAATGGAGGCATTGCCTCCTCTCATGTGACTTTTTTTCCATTCATTCTCAGTTACTCCCCACCAAACCCACAACATACCTTGGTTCTCAACCAGGGGGCCGGGGCCCTTTGAAATACTCTCTAGAAAAGTGTGTGACAAAAGTCTGTGTAAAAGCACAAACATACAGACAGGTTGCTGCAATGCAATGAATCGGAAGTGATTCAACTGGCACATTTTCCCAAACCATTCCTTCAATTCTGAAAACAGACAAATTTCTCAAAACTTTTAACACATTACACCGGTTTGTTACACATTACACATGTTCTCATTCATAAACCACAAACACATTAACCCAAGCATCACAATGTAAACTCAAATAGCACACATTTATTCATAAATAAACATTAAGTAGCAAAACTGATGACACACCAATCAGAATCTCAGGGTAATATAAATAAAAAATGCATCCTGACACTGCAGAGAAAGCTGAAAGAATCATCTACAGGGTTTCTATACTACTTACACACACAGTATAATTACAGTACACAGTAACAGTACTTAAGATAAGAGAAATTTCACTTTTCTATCAGTAAACTGCAGCACACCCTCAAACTCATGATTGTAAAACTTATTTGTAGTCATTTTTTTTTTTTACATGTACTGTATATTTACAGAACTGTTAATTGTTAGTGTTGGGGGTAACACAAGTAATGTAATCAGATTACTTTTTTCAAGTAACTAGTAAAATAACGCCATACTTTTACATTTACAACAAAATACCAGAGTTGCTTCTTACACAGAATAAGGCAGTCGTGTGTTTATTAGTCATGTTTAATCAATCAAAGCGTTTCAATCTTCTGTTTATTCAGCTACAGTGATAGTATGATGCGCATCATACTATCACTGTAGCTAAATAAACAGAAGATTGTTTATTCATCATTCCATGAATGATGCATGTTATCTACTTCTGCGGCAGGGCATATTTGGAGTTTCTGCGCGAGAGTGCCCTCTGGCTTTCAGATGGAGAAGCATTTACTACTGATCACAGAGCCGTACAGCTCTGACAAGCTGCGCATTAAATAATCACAGCCTTTGCCAAATCGCATGCAGCCCTAATTGTAATGCAGTACTTTTAAAAGTAACTTTCCCCAACATTGCTCATTGCTGTATTTTATTTTATCTGCACTCTTTCATTTATGTTGTATACTGTAATCGACATTGAGCTGTAATATTATTCCTGAATCCCAGTAAGAGGTTACAGTGTTATGAATTGATCTCACTAGTATTGACTGGGCAGAAAAGTAGTCTGTGTATTTGATGCATGTCGTCTGAGGCCAAAGTTTGATTCTGACAAAAGAGAATGTTTTTGACTACAATATTTGATTTTGAAATGACAGTTTGAGGTTTGTTTTGTTGGTGTGTAGTTCTGAGATTGTTTATAGTTATATAAGAAAATGGTGAATTGTTTCATGAATTGTGTTAGCAATCGAGAAAAACTGTAATGCCAAGTATTTTGTCGTTGTTTTCAATAGATGTTTAATTATTTATTACACAATTAATGAAGTAATAAATGCTATTTATAGCAGTTACTTTAGGAAAAGTACAGCTAAATCAGGTCTCCATGTATATACAGTATCTGTACGTTCAATATATCAGCCCTGCAGTGACTCATGTGATGGTCTTGTCTCAGTCCTCTTTATCTGGTCACTTGAGACCAACGTAAGGGTTCTTCCATCAGGCTGGCTAAAGTGGGGATTAAGTAGGGCATTTCTCCCTGTCAATATATAATCATTGAGCTCAGCTGGGATGACATAGATCTGTTTTCTCTGTGAGTGAGTGATTGTGCAAGTCTATCACAGGCTGTGATGCACCAAACCACTGATTTATGCCCCCACTTCTGTCACTGTTGTTGTTCTTTTCTCTGCGTGTTAATGTCGAGGGAATTGCAGTGGAACAGTAGCATGCTGTCTCGTTTAATAAAAATCAGTGATAATAAACTTAGGCTGCAATTGAAAAAGCTGAATTCCCAAGCTGGGGGGTGACACATTGGGGTGCTTGGATATGACCCAGTTTACATGTATCTGATTGAACATGACAGAAAATATAATAAATGTCTGATTTTGAAGCAGACACAGTGCTATGGACATACATAAATAGTTCACTCAAAATAGTAATTCTGTCATTTACTTACCCTTGTGTCCTGAATCACTTTATTTTGAAAAATGTAGCAATCCAGAATGCTGTTTTGGACCCCATTGGCTTTCATTGTATTGACAAAAATGGTTGAAACATTCTTCAAGGTTTGGAAAAACATTAAGGTGAGTAAATGACTGCAATAAGGTGATTAATCAAAAATGTTTACAGCAAGAAAAAGAAATCATACTAATCATACTAATAATCATACTAATAATGCAAATAATCAAATGTCTAAACATCCTCAATAAATAAGTTTCAAAAGTGAGGAGAAAAAACACTCCACTTTTATTTGAAACTCTTTGGAAATGTTAAACAAGCAAGTCAAAGAGAGTGAGGGAGGAAAAAAATACGCTTATGAACCAAATAGGCTTCTTGAACTAATGGAGACAGCAGCTAATGGGTTAATTTAATTCCGCTAGGCAGCACACTCTGTCTTGTTGCTAACAATTAGCTGGGAATGGAGTTGTTAATTTTTAATGATGAGCAAGGTAAAGGGAGAAAACAGAGGAAAAGCCTTCTGCACTTAACAGAACTACCAGAGGCCAGTGTGGCACTCTGTGCTTTATGTATACACAAAATTACAAAAAAAATCTTTTTAAAAAAAGTTTAGAATATTTGAATGGGACTCATACTGATCATTTTGATTATCTATCTATCTATGTATCTATCTGTCTGTCTGTCTGTCCGTCCGTCCGTCAGTCCGTCCGTCCGTCCGTCTGTAAGTAATCTATCTATCATTGCTGCCTATGTTAATGGTCTCTATCTCTGTGGTAGCTATCTCGCTCACAAACTCAATATTGTTGATTTGTATAACATCCACATTGATGTATCTGGTATTTTCATTACTTTTCATTACTTCATGAAAACTGAAGTTTACTTAATTAATTTGTGTTAAAACTACAAGAACCATTTTTGTTGGCATAACTAACTGGGCTGCGTTTCCCAAAAGCATTTTGAGCTAAGTTGATCATAGAGAATATTGGTGGCAGTGGTCTCCACAATCAACTTGGGCTCACAATGCTTTTGGGAAACGTAGCCCTGGACAGTGGATCTGTAGTTCCCTGCATTGTGTTATTTTATTTTTCAGTGAAGGGAAAGACATGTTAGTGCTTAATCTTCAGTTATGTTGGACATTTAGAGGAGTTTCTGTAACGTTTTTGGATTTTGTTACCATTGTTCTAAAGAGTGGTACTTGTGTTTAGGCTGTGGGCGCTCAGTGAGTAATAACTATAGTAATGTCAGGACTAACACCAGTATTTTCTTATTTGTTTATTATAGTTTGTGTATAATGATGACTAAAACTGCTTGTTTAAACATAAGAAGATTAATCAAACTGTCTGTCTGTCTGTCCGTCCGTCCGTCAGTCCGTCCGTCTGTAAGTAATCTATCTATCATTGCTGCCTATGTTAATGGTCTCTATCTCTGTGGTAGCTATCTCGCTCACAAACTCAATATTGTTGATTTGTATAACATCCACATTGATGCTCAAGCCCTTTCACTCACTTGCACATTAAAATGCTGTTATTGTGGATACTGTATCAGCACTTCAGAGACCATTAACAGGGAAGGCATTGACAGAAGTTTAGGACAGGAACAGAGGGACTCTAGTATCTTCATCCTTACTGTTTATTTCACAAAAGTTTTCTCTTCTCCAGTTTATTTTCTTCTGCAACAGCTTATAAAATGATCAAATACCTGAAAAGATGAGGAAGGAATTATAGTAACAGCAATTATAGTAACATTAGTGTAACCAAACACACGCAACATGCTGCACAACGGTCTGTATTTGTACAAGGATTCTAATGCAAATTTGGACTGATAATCAAACATATGTGAGTTGTGGGAGATCCAGTAATATATGGAATAAGGACATGAAAGCATTTAAGTACACACACAAAATAAATATTTTATTGATGGTCTTGACAACAGTTGGGACAAAAACATGGAGATGTTTTTTCCTTAATTCTTGATTCAAATTTTGAAAACTGATTTTCAACAGTTTTATTTGCTCCATTAGTGATATTTTTCATTTGTTTGTTTTTCATTTCTGCCACCTTGCATTCAGAAAGAACAACTTGAGGACAGAGAATGTCATTGAGCAGTACCTCAATATAGCAACATAGCAATTATGGACTTTACCCTATATTAATATATGACAAATGATTAATTAGTTTCCATGATGATAAACTCATTGGCTCAAGAATAAAAACTGAAGTTTACTTAATTAATTTGTGTTAAAACTACAAGAACCATTTTTGTTGGCATAACTAACTGGGCTGCGTTTCCCAAAAGCATTTTGAGCTAAGTTGATCATAGAGAATATTGGTGGCAGTGGTCTCCACGATCAACTTGGGCTCACAATGCTTTTGGGAAACGTAGCCCTGGACAGTGGATCTGTAGTTCCCTGCATGCTTTGCAAAGGACTGCATTAGGAGAGTAAATTTAGACATTGTGTTATTTTATTTTTCAGTGAAGGGAAAGACATGTTAGTGCTTAATCTTCAGTTATGTTGGACATTTAGAGGAGTTTCTGTAACGTTTTTGGATTTTGTTACCATTGTTCTAAAGAGTGGTACTTGTGTTTAGGCTGTGGGCGCTCAGTGAGTAATAACTATAGTAATGTCAGGACTAACACCAGTATTTTCTTATTTGTTTATTATAGTTTGTGTATAATGATGACTAAAACTGCTTGTTTAAACATAAGAAGATTAATCAAACTGCAGTAAATTGATAAAAAAGTTGGACTTAAATAAGAAAATTTAGTTTGACAGATGTAATAAAGTTAAGTTGAATATACTGGAGTAAATTAATTTGACCTATACCAACTAAATTGTGTTGACACAACTAAACTGATTTATTTTGAATGAACTAAATTAAATTCTGTGTAAAATAGTGATGGGAAGTGCAGCTCTTTCAGACAGTTCATTTCAATGTTAAACAGTTAAAAAAAAGATTAATCGGTTCCTTATATCATTACGCAATGATGTCACTATCAATGAAACATTCGTATAAAGTCATATGTGACCCTGCACACAAAACCAGTCATAAGTCGCATGGCTATATTTGTAACAATAGCCAACAATACATTGTATGGGTCAAAATTATTGATTTTTCTTTTATGCCAAAAATCATTAGGATATTAAGTAAGGCAGCGGCTATTTGCACTAAGTGCAAATAATAGATGCTATTTACACTAAGTGCAAATAGCAATATATTCTATTTACATTAAGTGACAATAGCAGCATTTTCTTAGCGATTGCTATTTACACTAGGATGAAAATAGCAATAGATTATATTTATACCATGTAAAAGTATTAGTTCTTTGCAATCAGAGTAAATAGTAATTAGATGCTATCTATACTTTATATTGGCAGATACTATTTGCACCTCAGTATTTTTGTACATTAACAGGATGCAATAATATCATAGAGTGTAAATGATTATATTTATTAAAATTATTAAACAGATGCTGCCTTATTGGGAGAATAAAAAACCTCCCTACACCTTCCCTTAACCCTACCCAATAAACATTTTTAATATTATTAAACACTCGTTCATTTCCGCTTTTAGAACATTATTTTCATTTTTATTGAAAATAAATGTGAGCTCGGCAAAAAGCGGATTTGAACCTGTGTCGATCGCGTTAAAAGCCAGGTCTGTGAGCCTTGCTGCGCCATTGAAGACATTCTGCGTGTCTTACTTAAAACTTGAGAGGCACAACCAGACATTGGTGGGCAGAGCTAGTGTAAATAGTGTTTGCCAACAAGGAACGCTATTTGCACTTAGTGTATATAGACACTCCGATTAAGTAAAGTTCATATTCCATGAAGATATTTTGTAAATTTCCTACCGTAAATATATCAAAAAAATATTTTTGTAAGTAATATGCGTTGCTAAGGACTTCATTTGGGCAACTTTAAAGGCAATTTTCTCAATATTTAGATTTTTTTTTTTTTTTTGCACCCTCAGATTCCAGATTCCAGTTGTATCTCGGCCAAATATTGTATTTATATACAATATATATATATATGTCATTTATGTCAGCGCATATTGAAACATTCAAATAAAGTTATTTGTGTGAACGCACATTGCTGATTATTGCCTTTCATTCATCATTCATCAAATTAATGGTGTTTGTGATCAGTTTCATTCACTGATCCTTCATGTCGGATATACAAAAGTTTTGCACCTACAGCACAGATTACAGACATTGATGCACAGATGTGGATATGATCTACATGTCTGAAGAAAGGATAAATCAGTCTTATAAACTCCTTGATTTAGCTTAACAACTTAAAATGTAATCTGCATAGACATTAAACCATAGTAAAATTCAGGTTTTTCCATGTTTTAATAAAAATGTTCCTATTTAATAAAACTAGTCATAAACATATTTCCAGTATGTGCCTCAGGTATGCATAGTATCGTCAAATCACTCATCAGAATCCGCGGTAATCCTCAACAAATTTCAACAGTTGGTTGAACCGGCTCATTCGGTTGTTTTTGAATCAGGCTCGCTACTTCGGCTGTGTGTCTTGAGTCATCAAGCTGGAACTAAAGTCTGATTCAGTTCAATTTTGTGAACTAGCTTGACCTGAGAACTGGCTCAAAAGAGAAATTCTCTAGGTTGAACATCACTAGTGTAAAAACTTGCTTGAATTAAATTAAGTAAGGGTAATGAATTCATTTTTTTAAAACCACTTGGGAGCTTTATTTCTCATAATTACAACTTTATTGTCACAATGTGACTTCATATCTCAAAATTGTGACTTTATCTTGCAAAGTGTCTTTTTATTGGTATTTTGAGGTTGGGTTTAGGGGTGGATGTTTATGCTTAGAAATGAAATTACATTTCTCATGAAATCGGGTTGGATTTCATTTCTAATTTAAAATCGTACAAATTCATATGAATTCGCCATCACTCCACCAAAACGAAAAACAGTTATGTTTTTTAATTTGATCAGTTTGGATTTTATTTCTTATTTTAATCTTTATCTTTCAATAACTTTTTTTTTTTTTTTGCTCTGAGGCAGAAACAGTGCTATAGAAATATTAAGCATTATAGACACATTTTTAATGTTAAAACAAATAATCAGAAAAAACAAGAGAACAAATCATTCATGTTCAGTCATTCATGATGATAGCGCACTAGTATTTAAGCAAGCATGCATCATTTAAGAGTTAGCTGGATAAGCCAAGGATAAGCTTGCATAAGCTTCCTTGGATTTGACTGGGCAGCTCTGGCTGTGGACTGAGCTGCCAATGCAGTTCCGTTTATGAAATGGTACCTAAAAATGACTGAGATTCCCACTCGTCCGACCATTTAACCCTGTTATCTCCAGTAGTATGTCCTATTCCAAACAACTAGCCAGGCAAGGGTACATACATTGAGCAGTGCTATTCAACTTAAGCAGTAAACAAACAATGACTTTATTGTTTTGTCTAAATAATTAATGGCACTAACTCCAAGACTTTATCTTGGCAAGCACAAATATCTGTTGAAGAAGATGCTGACAACATATTGAACCATCTGTAGCTCAAATAATACAACAGACATTTAACAAAATGTGTATAACACAGTGTGAATTCACTCACTTTCTCTTAAACACACACATACACACACAGGTTAGGCCCGTGTCGATCAGAGGCTGTTGAAGTGTTTACAGACAGACAGGGCAGATGAATAAGTGATGCCGTTGATGTATAATAAATGGCACTGCTTCGTTACACATTCTCACAATCAGGAGGGCATTCCAGAGGGCAGTCAGAGATGGACGCCGTGAGCTCCAGCATGCTAACATCATCAACAAGCGCCTAACAAGCGCTCTGCTTAAATGTGGGCGGCTGAGCCAAGAAACCTTGTTGTTGTCTTGCACTGGGATTTGGACTGTTGGTAGTATAATGTAAAGGAGATGACTGTGTAAATACATCGCCGATACAGCAAATATGCTGCTAAAATGAGGGTACAGGGAAGGTGAAGAATAAAGGCATCAATGTTTACATGTTTTACCTTTTCTGGATTAAACTGATTTGCTGGTCATGAACACCCTAGTGCAACATTTCAAAAATCCAGAAAATCTTTATCACAGTGCTTTATACGTTTCATTGTGGCTATCGAACATGTCGTTGCACTTTATACAACATTATAAGTGCAAAATATATATATATTTTAATAAGTATTTGTGTCTAATTTTCTAGTTAAAAATATATCTAAAAATCCAATCAAAGATTGATTTGCTGGACATGAACACCCTAGTGCAACATTTAGAAGATCCATAAAATCTTTGTCACTGTGCTTTATGGTTTATTACATTTTATCGTAGCTATCAAACATGTCATTGCACTTTATACTTTGCAAAAATCCTATTTTTAATAAGTATTTGTGTTTAATTTCCTAGTTAAAAAAATGTCTAAAAATCCTTGAAACAAGATGCATGTACTTGAGAAACAACACTGCATAAGATATTAAGATGATATTATTTATCTGATTTATTTTTTCAGATATTTTAAAAACGAGTGGAAAAAAATTTGTCAGTACTGCAAGACAAAATACACTTATATTCACAATACTGTATAGGCTAATCTATGAAAACAAGCCTTGATATCTTATGCAGAGTTGCTTCTCAAGAAAATACATCTTGTTTCAAACATTTTTCTTAGCTATTTTAACTGTAAATTTTTATACAAAAATACAATGTAATTGTTTGATTATATTATATAATTGTTCTATTATTATTATTATTATTGTACCTTTGTAAAGAAAAAAATATTTATATATGTATTTATTTTTTTCGCTATATGCTTCTCTCTATTTGTGAATTATTGTCCTGCAGTGCTTATTACTGTCCTGCAGACCCTCTCTTCAGGGTGTTTGTGTTGTGGAATGCTCTTCTCTAAGAGCTGGTCATTCTGTGGCTCTTATGTCTTTAATCTATCCACCTCCTGCTCTCATCCTTTCCTAATCCTCTTCACTGAGAGAAAAGAGGAAACTGATATTCTCTTCCCATCTGTCAGTAGTTTGAAACTTCTGTAAAGCCTGGGCAACCACCCAGCCTTTTCTAACTGAAAAGAACCAATACAAGGTTGCAAAACTTCAAGAAAGCAAAAAAAAAAAAAAACTATTGCCAACGTCCACAAATAAATGTGCTTCACAGTTGCACAACAACTGTGCGTGCCTGTGTTTGCTGAGGAAAATGATTTGGATTTGCATGGTGTTGGAAATGTAATTTGAAGTATTTGCGTAGCAGCTCAAATAATGTCCAATTTGTCATTTCTTCCTCTGGAGAACATGAACAGGCTGTTGTCTTTGCATACGGCTATATCATGCATCTTAATGACAAGGCCTGTGTTATCTGGGGTAAGGTTCATCTAAAGCTTCATAAAAGAATTTCAAGGGAGCTGAAATTCTTGCATCAAACCTGTTTTATCCGTGAGCACCAGTGATGTGATTTTGTGGTATGTTATCTCTGTCTGAAAGCATTTTTACCTCCTTTTGTAGAGCGTGCACCTGTGCAGAATGTTTAAATACAGTTGGATGCTCAATGTTTTTTGGAATTAATAGAAATAATGTTTTGAGAGGAAATCCTACATTCTAAAAAGATGGTTCTTTAAAGGTTCTTTACAGATAGTAACTATTCTTTTTAGAACCAAATCATCCTAAGGAACCCTTTTATGCCGAAATGGTTCTTTGTGTTAGAGGTTAGGGTTCTATATTCCCGCCCTTTTGTTTTTTGAGTCTGTAACTGTCAAAACAATTATTTTAAAGCCACCTCATTATTGATTTCCAGGAGCTCAATCATCCAACTATACTTTCCACAGGTACTTGATATCCTTCTTAAAAATAACTACAGAACATGTATTCTAAGTGTGACTATACCTCTGTTGAGTTGAGGATACTTCTCTCCTCTTCTCCACTAATCAAATGACAGAGATACTGAATTTATGATCCATATTGTTAAAGTTCTCAATTATAACTTTGCTTTATGCATAAGCATGCCCTGTCACACAAACATTAAAGATATATAAAATAATTTCAAGAGAGCTGAAATTCTTGCATCAAACCTGTCACCAACACACAAACATTAAAGCCATGACTTTTTATCACTTTTTCCCATTGTGAAGGGCTCATATTGTCAATTCAAAATTCTGGCTTTTCAAAGCATGGTTCTTTATATAGAACCTTATATCTAGTACTATTTAGAACAATTTTTGGTAACACTTTATTTCAATAGTCCACTATACACATTCTACTAACTACAAGTAACTGTGCAACTACATATCAGCTACCGTCATTAGAATATTAGTAGACTGCCTGTTTAATATCTGCTAACACTTTATTTTGATGCTCCCCCAACAGACATCATACTGACCCTAACTTTTCAAGCATGTCAACTTATTCTACTAACCCTAACCATAACCCAACAGGCAACTACTCTAATGAGAGTTAGTTGACATGTAGTTACAAATTAATGAGAATTAGGTAGCATGTGATAGCAAACTTACTTATAGTTAGTAGAATGTCTAAAGTTCACTATCGAAAATAAAGTATAACTCAATTTCTTAAGTGTGTACTACATCGTAGCACAGCTGGACACAGACCTAAAATGGCCAAGTAGAACAGAGTGAGTGCTGTAAAAGAGGGTCAGATGATCAAAGAAGCTGCCCGAGGGGAAGTGGAGGACAGGGTCTGACTGTAACTATCTCTATTAGTTTTATTGGCTTGCCCCTGTAGTAACCACCTCCTCCTCTCCCCTCAGGCCTGCCATATGATGGGCGTCCAGGGGGCCTCTACCCCCATGGCCATCCATATAGGGTCACGTGGGGCCCTGTCAGCTGGGAAGCCTGTCACCAGTTGCCCGGCTGAAGTGGGGAAGCATAGACCATATTGGGGTGGTGTTTCTCCCCATCTAATTAGATGCTTAGCCTAGTCATTATACTACAGTTGAGCTGACACAGAACTAATTGTGTCGCTGTGTTTTGGGTCTCCTCTGAAAAGAACCTGTGTGAGAAGGGTGAAAAGGGTCAGCTGTGGAACAAGGATTTTTTTTTTTTTGCCAAGTCTCATTTCAACTTTGACCCGAGGCTCACTTCTCAGCGGTGAGAATAGAGATACAATAGGACCCATGGGCTGCTTTCAGTAACTACAAGTGCAGAACAAAACTGCCACTGCAGGAGTCCATGTGGAGTTGTTATTCACGCTCAGAGTCAGGTTCACTGCACTGAAGCCTTTTATAGAGACATTTTAATCTGTCTAATTGCTTTCTAGTACTGATTGGTCAAAACAAACTGAATGGTTCTGCTTGATCTCATCAGTACTCATAAATATGCATATATATTTTTAGGTTTTGGAAGATGCATACAAATTTGCTAAACTTTATATATATATATATATATATATTTAAAATAAATATATTTTTCCTTCAACCTAAAACACAGCACAGCACGATGCGTAATTCAAGATACATGTAAAACACCTATGAAAAACAATGCAGAAAAGTTCTTCATATTAACACACTATTTTTACAGACTTTTCTAAGAGATTAAATTTTCAAAAACATTGTACATATCTGAGAAAAGCTTTAGGTTTTAGAAGCTGTCCATACATTGATGTTTATACATTATATAACAATGCACAGTATGTGTGCCAGAACTACACTTTTCACTCTTAACTATATTGCGCATGTACAAATTCTTATACAAATATCAATACAGGTCACATTGAATGTAGGAGTATCTTTATACTACATTCATTTCACAGGGTGCATCAGATAAACTTTTATTATTATTTAAATGTTTTTATTATTTATATTAATTTAGCCGTAATATAAACCATCTAAATTTACTTCACTTTGCAGACCATCAAACCAGTGCAAAAAAAATATTTTAAACTAATACGTGTTGTACAACATAGACTAGTGACTGATGTTTCTCTTTGATTTACGTCATACAATGTATTCAGTAACTCCCAAAGTTCAATGAGGCTGAAAGCCACACTAGTCTTGATCACCAAATCTTGAGCTGATCCGCAATATTTTTCTTCTCTATTCAAATTTCATATTTAACATGCCTCAGGCAACTGGTTTCAAACACTGTTGGACAAAACAGTAAGAGCGCAACAATTAGAGAGAATGGCAAATCGACAAGAAGATATAAATTGATGAGCTCAGAAATGCCTAATCTCTCTGTGCATGTTGGCCAAGCAGCTGTTGCAGATGCATGAACACTTTGAAGCCTCAAAGTGAATGAAGAGAGTCATCTCCCTTTTCCTGCTGTTCTTTTTCTCTTTCTGTGTTTCTGTCACTCTTTGTGTGGGCAAACGGATAGTGTACAAAGTTACACCCTCTGTCTTGCTGCGCGTGGCTTGCAGCATTGTCTTGGGTTTTCTTTTGTGAGGTTTTTGTCAATGACTGAAGCTTTGGTGGGCAATTTAAACTGCACTTTTCAAGGACTTGCCCTCTGTTTGTTGGCTTGTTTTCTAAGAACTACCCTTTCATATCTTTCAAATGTCAGAGTTCAAAAAAACATTTGGTACCGGGTTGCAAATCTCCTTCTACTGTAGATGTAGTATCAAACTTAAGGGATAGTTCACCCAAAAATGAAAATTCTGTCATCATTTACTACCCCTCATGTTGTTCCAAACCTATATAAATTTCTTTGTTTTGCTATACACAAAGTAAGATATTTGGAAGAATGTTTGTAATCTCACAAACACAGACTACATGCTCTGAGTAGTACTGTACAGTAAAAGTGTTATTTCTCATAACCCGGAAATTAACATTTCTTAGAATTAATAAACAATTAACCAAGTGTTCACTGGACAAACAGGTTAATTGATTGTAATATTAATTTTACTACATTAAGTTAATTCTATTAACTGATCTAAATATTTATAATTAATTTTAACTAGTTATAATTAATTATTCATATTTCTTTTGAGCTAATTTGCTACATTGTGAAATAGTATTTAAAAGAAATGTTTTCTATTTTTAAATATTTTAAAATGTAATTTATTCCTGTGATGCAAAGCTGAAATTTCAGCAGCCATTACTCCAGTCTACAGTGTCACATGATCCTTCAGAAATCATTCTTATATGCTGAATACATTCAAACTTACTTGTACTGTAATACAATACAATATAATACAATACAATATGTATACATTAACATTAAAATAGAATATTAAACGATGCAAAAAAAAAAAAAAAAAGTTCATCGGTATTGTTCCTGATACCTAATGCATTAACTAATGTTAATGAACTGAACCTTATTGTAAAGAGTTACTGGAACTGCTTAATCTTTTTACATTATTTTCTAATTTAATACAAAATGTTTATTACCAGCATTAAAAAAAAAAAAAGATTTTTTAGAATTTCTTGGTATTTGGTTTGTCTCCCTTGTGCTTCAATGAAAACAGCACTCAAGCTGAATTTTGCACACAGGATGATCATGATCAATGTCATAACATTTGCTTGATTGTATTTGATTAATGACCAATAAATCAGACATATTTCTTGATTTTGTCATAACTTTGTTTAAAATTGATCAAAATGCTAAAACTTAATTTCCAAGTTTAAATAATAAAAAAGTCAATTTTTAATGTGGTCTCAGACTTTTGTTAGATGTCTTGTAAGAAGGTTAAAAAAAATTATTAAAAAAATGTATATAAAAACAACCAAATTTGTCTCATATTGTTGGTGGTTTCTTCATAATATATATTTCAGATTGTTTCAGACCCATTCCAAAATTCCCAGTGCTGTTGCCAGATTGGTTTAAATGCAATAAATTGTTTTCAAAGTGCTAATGCATGGCTGATTAGCCACAAACAAATGTGGTACCCTGCGGTCCATATCTGAAAGTGATTATTCATGTCATTCAGAGATTCAGTCAGTCTTTGATAGTAAGAAAGACTGGCACTGGTCCTAACCTGTGGTTAGTGATAAAGCATGCTGATTAATGGCGGTATTTTATTTAAATCCACTCATGCAGGTTTATTGAAGCTTGTGTCAATAAGTACATGTGCATCTAGATTATTTGTGACTGCTATCGTCTGGCCACGTGTAATTTGTCCACTTTGCTTAGCAGGAAGTGCAGTTATGCACAAGTCCTGACATGGGAAGAACATCCAGAAACCTTCCCCCAAGTGCCACGGCATTCTTCTTCGTCTCTGGGACAAGGAGAGACATCTCCAGAGCCTTGTCGCCATGTGCCCTCGGTAAGAAATCTGTCAAGGAACAGCTTTCATGGGAGTTGCACCTTTGCCGGATCAATACATCTGTGGAGTACTTCCCAAGATGGATGACACAGTCCCCTCTTGTTAGCGAGACTTTGTCAGCCAGCCGTGATCCGGCATTACCTGGATCACAGAGCAAGATCCTTAGGGACCCTGATCTGACTCCATCACATAGCAGTCATTTAAGGCTTCTAATGAATGTTAATGTTGACAATGATAGATCTAAACAACAGTGATTTGAGCAATATATCATTTGCACATGGGGGGCTGGAAGTAGTGAGGTCATATTGCAGGTTAATGGGTCATAAAGGAATACACAATTAAAATCCTGTCAAATTACTCTCAACCCCGTGTTTAATCAGGGCCGTCCTTTGGGTGGGGCATACTTCCAAATACTTTCTTTCTTTCTTAAAAATAATAGTAAAATACAAAATAATTGAAAAAAAAAAATGGTTTGACTTCTATTCTAGCTAAAAGACAACTCATGTAGATTTGTATATTCTACATATTAATATCATGTTTGTTCATAGAATTATGCTTTGCATTGCATGAACATGAGTTGTTTTGTGTTTTTAATTTTAATTTGTTATTTTTTATTATATTTAATTTATTAAAAAAAAATACAAAATATAAAAAAATAAGATAAAAATTAATGATTGATTTCTAGTCAGCTGGAAGAGGTATGTAGATTCGTGCAGGTATATTTTACATTAAAAAAAAAAATATCATCATGTTTTGTATTGCATGAACAAGTCATTGTATTCAGTGTGGTTTCATATTTTTAAAAGTGCCTAATGATAGACCAGTGACAGATTTTAAATGGGAGCTGTAATCTTATTGTTGTGCCTCACTGGAAAAGAAAACAACATGTCACATTTTCATTGTCATTGCCACCACAGCAGATGTGGAATATAAAGTGAGTTCAGGGTGGCATGTTTAGGCCCTGAAGCCAGTCAATCCCTATAAGCACAACAACAGTGTGAGAGCTGCATGGTTAATATTGCCATGTCAACTTAAGTGGGACAATACCAGTAACCCAGCTTGATAAAAAGTTGAGATTAACCTTGCAGAGGAACAAAAAGAGGAACTGCAACCACAAACCTGTCATTCCCCAGAACACCCTGACAGTTCAATAAGAGTCTTCATGCAAATATGTTGGCCACTAACGGTTTTTGGGTTATAATTTGCTTTGTTGTAGTTTGTTGAGGTGCAGCATATCTGATGTTTGAATTTTCAATTCAAAGCAAATCATCTGTGGAAGGTGCAACTCGAAACTCAAGTACACTAAACAAAATTTTTAATGGGACTTTTTTTTTATATCATGCAACTTTTTATTTGGGAGCTACATTCACAATAAATAGGAATGGAAGTACAAGGATTATTTGTCTTATAAAGCATTATTTGAGCTAGCTTATGAAATTGAAACATATCATTTTTGTCAAATGCAAATTTTAGTTCCAAATATTTTGCATAGAAAAATTTGTTTATAAAAACCTATTTTCTTCCACAGAGACAATAAGAATGAGAGCCACCCGTTGTCACGGTTCATTTATTGATCATCTGATGATTGGGTAATGACACTAATGATTGGGTAATGACACTAGTGTCTTAATAATGAGGGATTGATGGAGAGCCCTACTGAGTGTGTGTTGAAAAGGAACAGAATGGTGTAAAGTACGCAACTCATGGGAGGTTGACGACTTCAGTGAACGTTAAGAACAGTTTGGGGCCAATAGAACATATGCTGAGCTGCTGTTTGTCAGCTTTGTGTGGTTATCTGACACACCTTTTATTCATGCCTGTCCTTTTTGCCAGTAACCGTTCCACCTCCACCCAAACTGTATTATCGGTGTCAACAGTCGGTTTCGGCATAGTGGTGGAAAACACTTAATCATTTGAAATTATTGTGGTCTCTAATCTGATGTCCTGAACATTCATGTCTGGCTTCATATGAAAAGATGGACACAGAAACACACACAGTTTAGAGAAATTCAAGCTGTTTATTTATTTTGCCTAAAGTGGGTGTGATGTTTCTAGAAGTGATACTTGAAAGAAGAGCAGTAAAATACAATATCAAGGAGACATTAGCTAGAACACATATAGTGTACTAAAGCAAAACACTACATGCAAAAACATTTTTTATGCACTGGTCAACTGTGAGATTTTGGCCTTTTTGGCTTTTAATCATGTGTTACTTTAGACTAGTGGAAAGGAAACATCCAAAATACACTTTTATGTTTATTAAATGTTTCTTACAGTATATTGCATTTTATCTATTTGCATCAATATATTTCAATTATAGTGCATATTTTTAAGGACTGTTTTCTCTAAATGAGTTTTTTTTTCTTTTACTGAGCCAGAAATGTTCACTTCAGTAACTCTTACACACACTATGCTTTTTCTGGCTGCTGACAGTATTTTCTGATTTATGGAGTGATGAGATCCCCCGTGCAAAACCTTTAACTAATGTCAAACAAAAAATAAAAAATAAAATACAAAATAACAATTATTTTTAACCTTTGTACAATGTTTAGATTTCTGTTTTGTGCATTAATGCAAATTAGTGCATATTTAAACATAACATTTCAGAAAAATTGTAATACAAAAAAGTTTGCAATTCTTAATGTAATCAGTCAGCTGGGAAGTACTGTGATATCAATTCATTTTTATTTATTTATTTATTTATTTGCCCTATTTACCTGGGCAGTCTTGCCTTCATTTCATTAAATTTCAATATTTAATGTTAAATTAAAGTAGTAGTAACAATAACAAAAAAGAAAGAAAGAAATATAATGACTGTTTTCAGACAGACCACTCTCGTTTTCCACTTGTCAGAAAAACTGATAGTCTCGCCCTGTGATAGATGAACATTAACAAAAAATAATCACTTCTTTAAGAAACAAAATGATTTGTAAAATGAATTGTAAATCAAAAAGAAAAAAATATCTAGTGCACTGAGGGAAAGAAAAAGTATTATAGAGGTCACGTTTGGCCTTCTAACAAGACCTGAGACCTCTGGACCTGTGTGTCTGTTAATCGTGGGGCATACTGCCGAGAGAGTGAGGTGGAAATGATTCACTCTGCTGTCTATGCAATATTTAAGGCCCTTAGCCTGAGTCCCATTAATGGAGCCTTTCGCTGCTGTTTTCTGCCTCTCACTCAAAAAAAAAAAAAAAAAACTCTCTCTGACATGAATTACATTTACATCTCTCCAGACTGAAGGGATCAGCAGCTTTTGCAGCTTCTTTGGTGAGGCAGAAAATGATTTTTAGTGTTATTAATAGTAAAACTGCTCGTTGAATGTGCATCATAAAGATAATCCATTAATTCCTTTTTCACCCATATGAAATGCAGTGCACAGGCTTAGGGCAAAATCACATTTCAGTGAAAAAGTGTAGAGGGGTATTTTGATTACTTACTAGCTTGTCTTAACTCTCAATGGCTATCCCTACGGGATGTTCGGTTTAAGCACTTTAAGTATACAGTGCTCAGCGTAAATGAGTACACCCCCTTTGAGAAAGTAACATTTTAAACAATATCTCAATGAACACAAAAACAATTTCCAAAATGTTGACAAGACTAAGTTTTATATAACATCTGTTTAACTTACAATATGAAAGTAAGGTTACTAATATAACTTGGAGAACAAAATGTTCAGTTTTACTCAAATTAGGGTGATGCAAAAATGAGTACACCCCACTGAAAGTCTCTGGAGTAAAGCTAATTTTTTAGACTAAAAATGTCTAATTTAACAAGAATTCAACCACAAGTGAGTCTAATTATTCATTACACAGGCATTCGGTTATTCGGTTTCACAGACAAGGCTTAAGCTAGTCCTAGACTAAAATAAATGTTTCAGCTGTTTTAACTGGAAGCAACTTGCACTGACATTTCTTAAAATATATCACTGCCATTGTTTTGTCTCAAGATGCACACTAGTCATGTTTTTTTCTAAGGCACATTTATAAAAGCTACTTAAATGTCCTAATTGAACTAAGGCCTAATCCTGACTTAATCTAAGCCCTGTCTGTGAAACCAGGCCTACATACAGTATGTTAACATTATTTTAGTGTGGAAAAATCACTTACTAATCATTTCTGTGCAAAGTTATATACAATTTTTCAACGTTGTTGCCATGACAACGCTTAAAACCCTAAATGTCAGGAATAACTTTACAGCTCAAATAATACAGGTGCATTTAAACTTTTCAAAAAATTGGCCCCATTTAACTCCTTTGTGCAGTAAATGCCTTGTTTGTAAGTGCTTTGATTACTTGTAAAAAAAAAAAAAAGGGAAGAGATGAAATTATTATCTGTGGTACTCAACAATATGCCACAAATGCTGTCAACTGAGCTTAACTTTTACTGAACATGGAATATTCCTTTAAGAAACAGTGAGAAATAGACAGTGTTATTACTAGCATATTTCTATATATGCACAACAGACCACAGTATGAGCCCCATCTAGTGTTATCCGAGTGTGTGAAAATGCATGCGTGCATTTGTGTGGCAGCATGTCAAGCTCACGCTGCGATTCATTTTTGATGATGCTCAGTGAGTCAGCTCACTATTTTGACAGGCTGTTGTGTGTGATGTGACAAGCTACACTGGCCTCCATTTTCAATTCACCAGCATCAGCATGACAAATTCACTACAGCATGTTGATCCGCTCCTTCCCAATAAGGCCTCTGGATATCACAGTCCCGAACCGCAGAGAATAATGACATCGCAGGAGATCATTAGGCCTGGATTGACGGACAGGCCATGTGATTTTCTACCTCAAAAGTCCACAAGGCAGTGACCCCGGCACCCACCCTTGATCTTGGGGCTTCGGCCCCTTTCTTTTGAGACTGCCGAACAAGTGGCTCCTGGTGTTGTGGAAGAGTGAGACTTAAATATTTAATCTTTTCTTTTTTTCGTCCTCCCTCTGCCCTCCTCATATAATCCTGCGGTTCCAATGCCCTGCAGCTGTGAGTGACAGAAAGGCACATGGTGCCCTATGAAAAATGTATCTTCAGAAGCTGACACTGTATGGGAATTTTACTACAGGGACAAGGCTTGATCTTGCGATGAAATAAATATTTTTCCTCAGCTTTGTGCCGTAGCAGGATCTGCTTCACGGGATGCCGGCACAGGTGTTGAGTCAAACTTATGTAACATCAGATACCCGCTGTGCTGGAACAAAGAGGCGCTCCATCTCCATCTGTGTCTGCGGCCATATATAAGACAAGCTGTTGTTTTGAAGGATTCGATCAGAGGCTGGGAAGTTTTCAAATTCAATTCAATGCTGATGGGATGCGCTGATGTTGCCGTTAAGATCAGACAAAGCTATGATGTCTATCATGAAAGGGAGAACATCTTGATAAAAAGTTTTTCCAAAACAATAGACTTTTACTTTTTGTTTCTGGTCTACAACTCTATTTAACTCTCCTGGTCTGCTGTGATTCACTCCATTTAAACCCATTGCAAGGGTTCCGCTAGTAGTGGCCATTCGTGCAACGTAAGCGATGACTTACATTTGAGTGAACGTGATGGAAGGAAGTTAGTGAAGGAAGGGCATAAAAAATTGGACTTAAATGCAGCCCACGTCCAATTCCACATCTCAATCATGTTGCATTTTGGTCTATGGATCTGCCTGAAGTGAATATTGGCTGCGTTTGAAAACTTAGGCAGCTGACTTGTTACCTCACTGCCCTTTCATTTGATAGCCACATTTCCAACATCTATAAAACCGCATTCTTCCATCTTAAAAATATATCTAAGCTACGACATGCTGTCAATGACAAATGCGGAACAGTCAGTTCATGCGTTCATGACCTCAAGGCTAAATTACTGTAATGCTCTACTGGGTGGTTGCCCTGCTCGCTTGATAAACAAACTACAGCTGGTCCAAAACGCAGCAGCTAGAGTTCTTACTAGAACCACACAGCAAAATCCCCAGAGTTAAATCAACTCTGCTCAGAGTACATTTGGTCTCTCTCTAAATAGTGTTAAAATAACGCTAAAGCAGAGTTAAAGTTAATGAAATAATTAAGCAATTAATTAAGTGATGATTGAAAAACACCTGCTGTTAACAAGCAGAATCACTGAAGAAAAGAGAATCACAAGACCTACAACTGACTTCAGTCACAGCCTTAGATAAGCCTTAGATAAAAACTGAAGAAACTGAAGATAAAAATCGTTAAATCTCTGTAGATCTGATTAAACAACTCCACAAACAGCATTACCAGCCACACATATTACTAACCAGATTGACTTTATTTTCTCATGTCTACAGAACTGAGAATTAACAGAGGTTTATTGGTCAAGAAAAGAAAAGAAAAGAAAAGAAAAGAAAAGAAAAGAAAAGAAAAGAAAAAAGACGCCACCATCAAGGAGATCAGCGTTTGCTTAAGTTGGGCTCTTGACCCTTGACTTTCTATGTTAGATTTTTCTCTCCAACAATGCATATGTTGTTGGAAAACAGTGAAGTCAGTGTTTTACAGTGAGCAGATATTAGCTGCTTTTATATGATGTAGTCATTGTGAGATTGCCTGATTGCATCCAAAGCAACTGATCGTATGTTTTGTCATTTGTACATTTTGAAAAGAAAGAAGAGAAAGTGCTGCAGCAAACAGATATATTAATTTTAAAACCATGCAGTGCATAAAAAAATTTAACTACAGCATCACTTAGACACACAGAGTGAATCAGATCTTTTAATCAAATCTTGTGAGATTTAATGACTTTTATCTTCAGTTGATTTCAATTAAATGGTTTTGGCTGAAGTCAGTTGTAGTTCTTGTGTTTCTCTTTTCTTCAGTGATTCTTCTTGTTAACAGCAGGTGTTCATCATCACTTAATTAATAGTTTAATTATCTCATTAACTTTAACTCTGCTTCAGTGTTATTTTAACACTATTCAGAGAGGGACCAAATGTACTCTCAGCAGAGTTGATTTAACTCTGGAGATTTTACTGTGCAGGAAGTATGACCATATTAGCCCAGTTCTGTCAAAACTGCATTGGCTCCCTATTAAACATCGTATAGAATTTAAAATCTTGCTAATTACTTACAAAGCACTAAATGTTTTAGCTCCCCAGTACCTGAGCGAGCTCTTAATGCATTATAGTCCTTCACGTCTATTGCGATCTCAGAATTCAGGCCAGTTGATAATACCTAGAATATCAATATCAACCGCAGGCAGTAGATCCTATGCCTTTTTAGCACCTAAACTTTGGAACAGACTTCCTAGCATTGTTCGGGAAGCAGACACACTCTGTCAGTTTAAATCTAGACTAAAAACACATCTTTTTAACCTGGCATACACATAACACATTATCTACATGTAAATTGTTAGGATGCATAAATTAGGTAAGCCGGAACCAGGAACACTTCCCATAACACCTGATGTACTCGTACATCATAAGAAGAATGGCGTCTATGCTAATATTAGTCTCTCTCTGTTTATCAAAATTATTCCAGTGCGCATACATCCGCGGACACGACTAGTTTTTCTGTATAATGTGGACTAGACAAGTAATTTGGCAATATCACTTTGTAAAAAGACCAAGCGTCTGCGCACATATACATTCAAACACGTAAATGAATGACAAAAATGCATTAAAGGTCTTCGGTTTTCAGTAGGAAAGGTGTCATTTAAGCGGCCCCAAAGTTAATAATTAACAATTTTTACAACTGAAGTGATTCAATCAAAAACCTACTTTAGCTCGATAATAATATTTTCTGTTGTAAAGCCAAAACAATGTCAAATAATTTTCCTATTATCACTGTGAAGCTGCTTTGAACCAATCTTGACTTGACTTCACTATCAGGCAATGACTTTGGCGTTTGTGCATGAAGTTATACCTCACGAAACTGATTTCAGACAGACTTCTGAGACAGCGTAACAGTCTAATGATCTACAGCAAAATAGAGCATGCTTTGGTTATAACTAAGCGAATATTTAATTAGTAATTTCTCACTAGAAATGACATCAAAAGTCTAAAACGGTCAAAAACGTACATTTACACATAAACTGACCACCAAGCACAACTTTAAGATGCCATCTTTCTTTTTTACCTCAACTGTCACAGAATGGAAAGCACGGGATTGTGGGATATCAAAGGCCGAGAAGGATACATCTATGTGAAGCTAACATTAGATTCGGACGTGCCTTGATGCCTTCCTACGATGTAATGCATCCTCCGAAGGCAGCATTGTTAAAATTTTGGGCGCAGCCATTGAGTAGACTCACTCCCTTGGTCAAAATCAAGAGGTCGAGGGTCTGTCCAAATAAACCTCCCTCGTCCACTTGACAAAGTTAAACTCACTTCAAAATGACGCGAGGATTCCCCCAAGGGAAGCGCTTAGAAAAGTTTGCCAGTGTGTCTAAAAGTGGAGTTAAATAGTGTTTTAAAATCTGTTGATATTATAAAGGTCTTGTTAGTGTATTACAGCCTTTTCTGAAATATTCTGAAATTAATGTTATTTTTAATAGGTATTTATATACTTTTCACTCAGAATTATATGCAGATAATATAATTTGCATAGTGACTTGTATAATATAAAACTGTATTTTTATATTATACTGAATTTTTGGACAGACAAGTCACGCGTGCATCAAAAATACAGCCACTCAAGCACCTGTTTGTATGCTGTGAGCTGCAGTGAGTGTCTCAGAGGTGCTCTAAAGAGAAGGATGGAGGAAGATGGAGAATGAACGAGTGCTCTAATGGATCTGCGCTAATGGTGCTGGAGCGATTAGGGCAGGAAAGACTTGGACTTTCAGCCCTTATGAACCCTCACTGACTGTGCCATACAGCTAGATCACGGAGTGAATTACCGCGCATGCTCACATTTGTGTTTTTAAATGTATAATACAAAGTTGTTTGTTGTTGTTGCTGTTGTTGTTTAAATCATACATAGCCTATGTTTGATACATGTGAAGGGAGTTAAATGAGGTGAATTTGTGCTATTTTATAAAGCACACAGTTAAAATGCATACAAATTTACACAACACTAAATTATTAGGCCTACCACACCTCAAGATTTCAAGCAACAAGGCAAAGCAGTTATGTGACTTATTATGTGTTTGTTTATATGTTTATAGCCTACGTGTGTGTTTGTGTATATGTGTGGTGGGAGTCGGGGGCGGGGGATTGCTCTTCATTAAGCAGCTCAGCATAATGTTGACAATCTGTAATGTGATGCAGAGTATCTCAGTGGGACTGCTTGAGTGATCTTAATGAAGAGAACATCAGGTGCTAATTAGCACACATTAAATGTCACTAATATAAAAATGGCTGTTTGCCAAGTGCGTCTTCGACAAACAAGAGGCAACTTTCTGCTTTTGGTCCAGCCACTGAATTCTGGTCATATACTGCCACCTGGAGACATTATTCTGGTAATGCATCAAAAGACCAGTCATTCTCTACACTACCGTAAGATTAATCGATCGATCGATTGATTCATTGATTCATAGATTGATTAACTGATTTGGAAATTAATACTTTTTTTATTTAGCAAGGACGCATTAAATTGATCAAAAATGACATTGAAGACATTTGATGTTCCAAAACATTTCCATTTCAAATAAATGCTGTCATTTTGAAATTTATATTCATCAGAGAATCCTGAAAAAAAGTTTAATGGTTTCCACAAAAATATTAAACAGCACTGTTTAAAACTGTTTCAGCATTGCTAATGTTTCTTGAGAAGAAATGAAAGTGGGGGTGAAGAGTGTCCAGAGAGGGAGGAGGCAGGTCATTGGTCTTTAGATAATCAGTGTGGGCTAATGACCCCTCCAGAGAGAATGTGTCTAATCCATTGAGCCTTAGGGAGCACTTCTTCCTACCCCCTCATTTCACAGACATTTACTGAATACAGAATCCAAAGTATGTGTGTCCAGGAGTGGGGCATGTTTACATTTAAAATCTATCACCATGTCTACACTGCAATAGTCTTCATCAACGAAACCATGTACATTATGACAAGCCGTATTAACATTTAATCACTAATAAGTACTAGTATCTATTTTCATGCAACTAGTACTTATTTTTTAAATACTAGTATCTATTCCATTAAGTACTAGTACTTATTCATTAGCTACTAGTGCTTATTCTTTAGGTACTAGTGCCTATTCTTTAGATACTACAACCTTTTTAAAAGATACTATAATTATTTTTTAGATACTAGTACTCATTCATTAGTTACTAGCACTTATTATTAGATACTAGTACTTATTCATTAAATACTAGTACCTATTACATAGATACTAGTACTAATTCATTAGATACTAGTACTTATTTTGATAGTGACTACCTATTCTATTGTTACTAGATACACATTTTACATTTTTGCCATTTACTTCTATGTGAATCTGTCATTCAGATATCAACTATTCAGTTTTGACTAGTATGTATTCCAATTTTGACTAGTACATATTTTTTATATACTAGTAGTTGTTCATTAGGGTACTAGTATTTGTTTTAGATACTAGTATGTATTATTAGATACTAGTACTTAGTCATTAGATACTAGTATTTACTTTTTAGATACTCGTACCTATTAAATAGATACTAGTATGTATGTATGTATTTATTTATTTATTTATTTATTACATACTAGTATTTATTCATTAGATACTAGATCTTATTTATTGGATACTAGTACTTATTCATTATATACTAGTACCTATTAAACAGATACTAGTACTTATTCATTAGATACTAGTACTTATTCAATAGATACTAGTACACATTTATTAGATACTAGTATTCTAAATGTTACTAGTAAGATTTTTTATTGAACTACATTCTGACTAGTCCTAACATAAGACAAGTAAAAAAGCAGTTGTGACTAGTAAGATAAGAATTGTTACTAGTAACAATTACAAAATATACTAGTGTCTAATAAATAAGTACTAGTACCTAATAAATAACTAGTATCTATTAAATAGGTATAGTAACTACTGGAAAAACAATGGCATTTAATAAATAAGTACTAGTATCTAATGAATATAATATTTAATAATAATATTTAAAAAGGTACTTGTCATGGTAACACTTTAATTTAGTGCAGTAGTTACACATTACTACATGTACTTACTATAGTAACAACAGTAAATTATGCATAATTACAAGTAACTAACCCTAAACCAAACCCTAACCCTAACTGTAACTCTTTAGTAAGTACTTGTAGTTAATTGATAGTACTCAGTACTTATTTGAGTAACTACAATGTAACTACGGCACTGTAAAATAAAGTGTAACCCTTGTCACTATTGGAATAATTACTAGACAAAAATTAATAGATTATATCAAAAACAGAATCACTACTAGTACCTATTCATTTGGAGATATCTTCTTTCAAAAAGAGCATTACATAAACATGAGTACATCTCAACCGTCCAATCAGAGTTTACATGGTAACAATATATGAACATACTGAGTGAAATTGACTGTTTGTAAGTAACTGGCTTTGTATATGTTAGCTTATTTAATTGGTTAGCATGAAAACACAAGGAAATATGTATATGTCTAATATGACATTTATTGTTTTTGATGTACAATATTATAAAGACTTGACTGTTTGGATTTGAGAATTAGCAGTTAAGTAGATCCAGAAACCAGCTCACACCAGCCACAATACCCACTCAAACAACTACAATACCCAACATCCTCCACAGGAGATTGTGCCTTTTTGGGGAGTATTTATAATTCCTTAAAATAAAAAATAAATAATATTTATTTGCATCTGAGAATGTACAACAACAATGCAAATAAATTAACAATAACATCAAAGAAACTTGAGAACTGCCAAACAAGGAAACATAATGTCAAAAAGAGGGAAAACAATACACACACACACACACACACACGGACACACACACACAAACACACACACACACACACACACACACACATATATATATATATATATATATATATACAGTATCTCACAGCAGTGAGTACACCCCTCACATTTTTGTAAATATTTTATTATATCTTTTCATGTGACAACACTGAAGAAATGACACTTTGCTACAATGTAAAGTAGAGTGTACATCTTGTGTAACAGTGTAAATTTGCTGTCCCCTCAAAATAACTCAACACACAGCCATTAATGTCTAAACCACTGGCCACAAAAGTGAGTGCACCCCTAAGTGAAAATGTCAAATTGGGCCCAATTAGCCATTTTCTCTCCCCGGTGTCATGTCAAAGTGTCATTTCTTCAGTGTTCTCACATGAAAAGATATAATAAAATATTTACAAAAATGTGAGGGGTGTACTCACTTCTGTGAGATACTGTATATATATATATGTTTAAAAAATAATTAATTCATATCACCTCGAATGGCATCTCCTTATTTCTGTTTCCTGTCTAAGCTCTCTCTTATATGTTGTTGGTTTATTAATATTCAGTGTATTATTAGCATACTAAGCAGAAATGCAAATTTAAAAAGTACTAGTACCTATTAAGTTCAGGATATCTTTGGTCTAAAAAGTTACTAGTAACTAAAAAATAAGTACTAGTTCTAATTTTTCTTAACAAGTTAAGTATAATTAAATATTAGACACTATTGGAAAAAGTAGTATCTAATAAATAAGAACTAGTATCTGATGAACAAGTACTAGTATCTTTAAAAAAGTTCTAGTACCTAAAGAATAAGCACTAGTATCTAAAGAAAAGGCACTAGTACCTAAAGAATAAGCACTAGTAGCTAATGAATAAGTACTAGTACTTAATGGAATAGATAATAGTATCTAAAAAATAAGTACTAGTAGCATGAAAATAGATACTAGTACATTTTAAAGATTAAATGTTAAAATGGCTTGCCATATGTGTAATGTCAAGAATCAAGATATTTTTTGCTTTAGTGCAACTGAAATTGACTTTTTTAAAGTTCATGTAAACACACAAATAAAGTCATTTCTGGGTTACTATAGTAAATATTTCTCTTTATAACAGACGTACATTTTTAAATGTTTATTTAGAGTGTGCCTTTAAGAATTATTACAAACTTGGTCACAGAACAGAACTCAAATTGAAACTATTTAAATCATTTGGTTCAAGTAAGATTTACAGAATAGAAAATGTTTGTCTATCTGTCACTGCGTGTGAAAATTACATAAAGCCTGACAACAAGTCTAAGATATATTGGATAAATAGGTTTATAGTGCATTTTCATCACATTTTACATTATTGGCCTGTTTCACAAACAAGGCTTTAAGTCTAGTCCCTGACTAAAATGTATGTTTGAGCTGTTTTAAATAGAAAGCAACTTGCACTGACATATCGTAAAATATGTCAATGCCATTCTTTTGTCTCAAGATGCACAGCAGTAATGTTTTTTTTTTTCTAAGGCATGTTTATAAAAGCTACTTAAATGTCCTAATTAAACTAAGGCCTATACTCATTGCTTAATCTAAGCCTTGTCTGTGAAACCAGGCCTAGTAAATAATCTGAACGTAATTACTTTTGGATGGTCATAAAGATTTTAGAGGCCTGAAATCACGGTTTCATTCATATTGTGCAGGCTATTCTACAAACATATCTTAAATGTCTAAAAAAAATATACAATAATATAAAAGTATACCTTAAGAAAGAAACAAACAAATATCCTGTATAAGTGGACAGCTATTGGAAAAAAATAAGATGCAAAGTGAACCAGACTTGATGCTAATAGTCTAAAGTCTGGCAATATGAGAGTAACTAAACTATGTTATAGATTACACACACTAACTTGTTCCTCACTTCAGACTGACGGCATAGCTTCACACTAAAATAAATTGAAAGAGACAGCAGATTTTTCTAAATTACCTGATTAACACACTGGAACACTAGCTGATCAATACTCAAGTGTCCGTCAGCAGAACATTGTTTAGAAAATTCAACCCTGCATGGAATCCAAATTAGTACATGCTTCTTAATGATTTTAAGATCCGTTTATCTTATTAATCTTTCTGTCTGTCTTTACATTCATCATTACACTTTGTCTGGATGATGGATTTAGTGCCATTCCCCTCTTTAGACTTCCCTCTTCTTATAGTACCTTCAATCGTTTACTACATTTCAGGATATGATTCCTTCCTTATAAAGGAATAATTTATGACAGTTTTATTTTTCCCATAACTGTGACTTATGTTTCTTCATTACTAAATCACTATCTTTTGCTATTTGAAATTAATGTATTTCTTTCTTTCTTTCCTTTCTTTCTTTCTTTCTTTCTTTCTTTATTGTGAAATGAAAACAATATTGAGAAAGGACAGAGTTAAGTGCATATTCTGTGATGGCTTCTTGCTTTGTGGTCTTAGTATAAAAGATTAATATAATGAGGAAGTGTAAAACTGATGATGAATGTATGAACCTTGTGCTGATATACAAACATATAAACGAATTAAGCTCCTTAGATCAAACAAAAATGGGTTAGAAAACCACTTTAGCCATTTCAGCAATAAAGTGCTGGCAGAAGCCCAGTGAAGATATTGAGGAAGTGAATGGTTTCCTGTGATGACTGTGAGTGTCTGTCAGCATTTTATCACAACTCTGACATTTTATCTGACTGAGTCATGCAGGACTTGTAGTTAGTGTTTAATGTGTGTCTTCAGCATGGCATGAGTTGAACATTTCAATTTAGCTTTGGCACAGATCTTCATGTTGAGTGTCAGTTGATTTTGAAATGATGAAATAGATGTTTTGTTTCAGCTTACAGTATGAATAAAGCCAACAAATGGTCATGTGCAAATACATTTTATCAGCTGTACAGCAGAGGGTAGTGTCAGCCTTGAAGAACAACATCTTGGACACTGTTGAGTTTATTGTTTTTCAGTTAAATCTATAATGAAACATAATGACTGGATATATAGCTCAGTGCTATTGTATGACATGATGTGCCAATCATGGCAAAAGTATGAGCTGTACTTTCACGCTACTAGTAAACTACATATCACTTTAGGGATTAGTAAAATGTGAACTGGGATGCAGCCAGAATGTCAACATTAGGCGATATTTGTTTAAATGAGCTTTTCTCTATATATAGTTCTGGGCTAGTTGGAAAAATAAATTGTGTGATAAATTTACTTTGCAATCAAGGAAAAAATAATAATAAAACAAATATAAAACAACAACAACAAAAAAAAAAAAACTAACAAAAAAATGCTGTTGTTACCTCTGTTCCCTGATGGACGGAAAGAGACGTTGTGTCGAGACTGACACTAGGGGTCACTCTTGGTAGCACCCAAACTCTTCTGAAATATTCAGAAAAGGCCAATGAGAATTGGTGAGTGAAATTTGCATGCCAGCCACTTCCCTGGACATACGGGTTTAAAAGGAGGCTGGCGTGCTCCACTCATTCAGGTTTGTGCTGAGGAGCAGCGGTAGCATCTCGACCATTTCAGCAGGCAGTTCAGAGTTGTGGCAAGAGGGACACAATGTCTTGATGTGTCCCGCAGAACCATGCCCATCTCAGGACACAAGCCTAAAGCCAGTGCTGAAGCTGTAGTATGACCCAGGGAAAGAGGAAACTTTTATGGTGACCATGAAAGAGCCGTCGGCCTTCGGTCGAAAGAAAATAAAAATTAAATTTCTTCTCCCATTCCTCCATCAGGAATGAGGCCCGTCCCCAGACCTGGGGCGGGCAGGTCAGTGGCCTCTCCTCCTTCCTTGGGGCACGCATCTCAGGGCCGCTTCAAAGCCTTACATGGGTTCTTGGCAGCCTGCTGGAGGGTGGGCGGTGCCACCTTCCTGTGAGAGGACTGTTGTGGGGGTTTAGCTTAGGCCTCGGGGCTGTAAAGTAGAAGTGTAGAAGCATAAATGCATCACAATCGCACACTCCACCTGTGGAACCTCCAAGTACATGTCTGCATCCCAATAAGATTTCTTGCAGCACAGGATTAAAATTTGAATGAAAGACTGTAGCGGTCAGTAACTCTGGTGTACTTTGGGTGGGAGCAGGCTGTCTGACAATAACCCAGCCACTCCCGATATCCTTTGACAACAGCGCATCCACGCTTGAACTTGAAGTGAACAAAACTTTTTGCAGTGGTGGCGTTCACACAGTTTCCTGCCCTGAGCAACCTGTCAAGATATGTTCTTTGCATCCCAAGCCACGAGTGCCTATAGTTTTGAGAGACAGATGTTGTATTTAATTTAGCCTATTTTTCATTGTGACATTTTTTACGGTGTTGACAGCATCATAAGACAAATAACAAATAAAAATCTATCCAACTAAGGCTATCCAACATTTTACATTTGTTATCCCTAATCACTCTTTCTTTCTTTAGGGGAAGTTTAAATGTGAGATTCTGGAAGAAAATCATTATAAGCAGTTAGCGGGTGAACACAGTGAATTTTAAGCAGGAGCGGGTGGGTGCGGAATAGAACCTTGTGGGAGTGGGCGGAAGCGGGACGAAAAACAGTCCCGTGCAGACCTCTGCCTCCATGTACCCCTGCAATTTCCCACCATTGAGGGTAGTAAGGGAGGAGGAGCCAGCGAAGCCTTTTCTGGCAGAAAAAGGTGCCTTCCATGACTTTGTGATCTCCTCATGCACTTCTGGGAAGAAAGGAACCAGGGTACAGTTTGGCTGGCATTGTGCTCCGACCCAAAGAACCAGTCATCCAACCATGAGCCTGATGCTCGCGGCCGCCTGGACAAGAATTGCTGCCTTGGCGTCAGCCTCAGACTGGGCCATCACACTCGAGGATGGAAGCCCAGGCAAGTCCTCCACTTCAGACAAGTCATAAGCCTGCCCTCTGATGCTGCGCTGACAACTCATCATCCTCTTGAGCCCTGAATGACAAATTAAGTTCACCTTTGGGTGAACCGCCTATCCCCATGCTGAGGAACGGGAGGCCTGCGAGGACTCACCCGGTGGAAGCTCTCCCATTGTAATCCCCAGATCGCCCTGAGAGCATGAGCCATCCACAAATTCTGTCTCAGCATGAGTGTGGCCCAGGCATTCAAGACAGCAATTGTGGCAATCTGAGGGTGAGAGAAATCGCCCTCACCCAGAAGGACATGGACAGAAAGACATCTAATGCACTCACTGAGAGAGACCGCTGAATGTGCTAGTGAATCCAGCAACATAGTTTCCTTTTGAGGTGAATGGAAAATCGCTTCTCATTCTCTTCGACTCCAAAGAACAAAGCTGACTGAGTGGAGCACACCAGCCTCCTTTTGGCTGGCATGTAAATTCCACTCGCCAATTCTCTTTGGCCTTTTCTGAATACATCAGCAGTGTTTGAGGCTTCTAAGAGCGACCCCTAGTGTCAGTCTCCACACAATGTCAAAGTGACTGACAGATAGGGAAATGTTGATAATAAAGAGTCAATAATTCTGGGGTTTATGAAATATATATGTATATATTATAACTTTTTGTTGTTGTATTTATTCTTTTTTAAGTTTTAAAGAACTAATTATGTAATAAACAATTAAATTTTACATAATTCTATAATATTACAAATGCATTCGACAATGCACAGACAGTGAATCTGATCTCTCATGTCTGAACTTCTTCTAACAAAACATCACGTATCAAACAAACGATAGACATCAGAGGTTTCACTGATGTTATTCACATTTTTCCACTACGCAAGAAGACAAGCAGTCCCAGTGCTCACTTGTCTGAACACAATGAAAGAATTCACTCAGGACACTGAATAAACACTTTAAGCCACAAACCAGCACCTTTAAGCTTCTCCACCAGCCAGACATGAAACTGTTGCCTGTTTTGTAATGGATTAGCAAAGTTTTTATCCTCATGTTGACTTTGATTGACAGAGATGCTCATTATTCTCTTCATGTGTTTGGTTGTTGATATGTCCTGACTTTGCTGACTTCTTGAGATTGTTGGGATTGAGATTGTTATAAACTATATATCAAGTCAAATCACCTTTATTTATATAGTGCTTTATACATTGCAGATTGTTTCAAAGCAGCTTTACAGTGATAACAGGAAAATGATTTAATGAGGCAAACAGAGATTATTTCAGCTGTACAGTAGCTCTAAAAGAAAACAGTGTCATTGTTCAGCTGAAGTCAGTTGAGTGTTGATTCAGTTCCATTGTAATGATCATCAATTATTGAATTAGTTCATTTCAACTATAATGCAGCTCTGCAGAAAACAGTGATGTCATCGTCCATCTCAGTTCAGTTCTCGTCCAATACTGTCAGTGCAAACAAATCAATAATATTGTTGAATATTAAGTGTATAAGTGTAAGTGTATATATTACGTGTATATTAAAACACAACTTTGATAAACAACACATTTAAAGGGATAGTTCACTCAAAAATGAAAATTATCACATTATTTACTCACCCTCAAGCCATCCTTGGTGTATATGACTATCTTCTTTCAGATAAACACAATCAGAGTTATAATAAAAATATCCTTCCAAGCTTTATAATGGTAGTGAATTGTGCTTCTGAAAATACATATGACTCCAGGGGGTTAATAAAGGCCTTCTGAAGTGAAGTGATAGGTTTTTGTAAGAAAAATATCCATATTTTAAACTTTTTGGCCCGGTTACACAGACAGGGCTTAGCTTAAGCCAGGATTAGGCCTTAGTTCAATTAGGGCATTTAAGTAGCTTTTATAAATGTTCACTAAAAAAAAAACATTATTGGTGTACATCTTGAGACAAAACGTCTCAGGTTACGTATGTAACCATGGTTCCCCTGAGAACAGGGAACGAGACTCTGCGTTTACCGCATATGGGGAACGTCACACGTGAACCGATGTCTGAAAGCCAAGTATCAAACCACTCCAATCCTATTGGCCGGCGACAGCCTATGACATCATCATAGCGTGACCTGGAAGTATATAAGGAGCACCTAGAGAATCAGTCAGTATCTTATCATCTTGAGGGACTGTTCAACAGGCAGCCCCGAAGCATGGCAAACCAACGCAGAGTCTCGTTCCCTGTTCTCAGGGAACCATGGTTACATATGTAACCTGAGACGTTCCCTTATGAAAGGGAACTCAACTCTGTGTTTACCGCATATGGGGAATGATATACCCACGCCGCAATGCTTGAGGAGAGTGCATGCCAGATGGCTAGACAAACGTCAAGCAGTTTCGAAAGAAACGCCAGATAGCAACTCACCCTCGGGTCACACAAAGGCTGTCAGTGACAGCATTCCCTATGGCCAACAGCCCAAGCTGAGCCTCAAAGAGGCCTTCCGTAGAAAGCCTACCAAGGCTGCTCAAAGGCTTCTGGGACCAAAAGAGAGGTCCCTTTAAGGGAATGTGGCCAGGGAACCGAAAGGAACCCCGGCCAGTAACTAGAAGGGGAACATAGTTACCCCAATGCCACCAGGGAGGCCAACCTGGTCTGATAGAGGACAAACTTAGTCTAGGCCAACCCTGTCTGAATACAGAATCTCAAAAACACATTCTTCAGAGAAGACAGCAAGTAAGAGTGACTGCGAAAAGGCAGTAAGCAACTCAAACCCACACGTAGAGACAGGCATCCTGGAGAGCAGAACTCAGCTGAGTGCTATGGGCCCTCTTATTGAGGGGAGTATACTCTGCTCAATCCTAGGATCTACTCAGCACCTGATTATTTGCACTGAGGAGGCTGTGCGCTAAGAAACCCTGATGAAGGGGAGCACAAACCAGCCTGGGGCTGATCCTCAACGGGAGGCCTCAAGGAAGCCTTCAACCAATGATCAGCTTAGGGAGCTTAGCACTATACAAAACAACCCTAACAGGGTAGTACAAAGCTCAACCTAACAGATAGACCATACTGTAGGCACATAATCATGGAGGCCAGAGAGGGGCCTACAACATGACAATAGTTCTGCGTAGAGTAGAAACTCACACATGCTAACATGTCAGTCACAACAGTGGGAAAAACCAAGGGCGGCCTGTCAAGGCCAAGCCCCTGAACATCAATCTTGCTGGAAGCAAGAATCAACCACATGACAGTAACAGCTACATATAAGCACCATGTGAAGCTACATGTAAAATCTGTTGAGGTTTCAACACCCAGAAATGGGGGTGGGAAAGCTTCAAGGGTGGCCTGTAAAGACCAAGCCTCCTAAAAAGCTAGCTTGCTGAATGCAAGCACCCACAAACACATGATTCATTCAAAAACGAGTCAAACCAGCAGATAAGACTGTAGAGTGCCCACATAACAGTCCACCTAACACAATCCAACAAGCAGTGCACTCAGTAAAAGAACCTTTTACTATTTAAAGCAAGAGGAGTAAAACATACCCCATCATGAGCTAAAGGAGGCCCAAAAAACAGGCCAACAAGCTTCAGACAGACACGTGGCGTCAGATTGTGGCAGTGTTTCAAGCTCCAGGAAGAACAAACAACCGAACTACAAGGAGGTTAATAAGTCACCTGGGGCCCTGGCCAACCGTCAGTGTACTCAGTAAAACACCTCTAAACTCTCTCAGCGAGAGGTTGTTCTCAAAGGAGGCCCCGAGGGCCAACTACTTGTAAACACGTGGCGTTAGTCTAGTGGCCACTAAAGTTCTAGGAGCAAAACAGAACCAGCGTATTTACGAAGTAGCTACTTAGCTCAACTAGAGCTAAAACATGAACCAAGCTCAAGGAAGCAAATGTAGAAAACCGAACCGCAGTAAGGTTTAGTACAGAAACTCACCCTGAGAGCTCAAAGTGAGAGGAGTACACAAACGATTGCCAACATGCTACACAGGAGGCCTAGAAGGCCTACAACTTGCAAAACACGTGGCATCAGCTAGTGGCAATCCTGACCACACCAGCCAGCAGGCCATGTACTCAGTAAAAACACTCTAAAATCAAGAGGAGTACACACTCCGCCACAAAACTCTACGAGAGGCCTTACCTAGGGCCTACTCTAAACAGAGACGGGCGTGGCCTAGCAGCGGTGATGAGACACAGAACTGTGCCAACATGTAATCTGAAAGGAGGCCTTAGGGGGGCCTACGACTTGCTAGTGGTCTAAAGGGGACGAAGCTCAAAGGGGACCAGCTCTAACCCAAACAGCTGTGGGAAGCTAAACACAACTTGAGCTAAGTCTACACATTCCAACAGGCAATGTACCAAAACTTAAGCAGTTACAAGGCACAATGAAATGCTAACATGGTCTAAGGGAGGCCTACACAAGGCCTACTTCCTCAAACAGACACGAGCATAGACCTGTGGCAGTGCTAAACAAAGTGAGCAAAACTCATGACCATACGCCAACAACACTTGTAAACACAAGCTGCTAAACTAGAAGGAGGCTGAAACCATCAGAGCCTACAACTCCTACAGTTATATGCAATACAGCTGTTGTGGCTATGATCAAACTAGCGGGAGCTAACAGAAACCAAACTGAAAGTGAGGTTCTCTACACTCAACCTGTGTGTGCAATCCAACAGGTGATGCACTCAGTGAAACGTCACAAACCCTAACCAGGGAGTACAATAGTCACCATGCTCTTGACTAGAGGCTAACACAAGCCTACTAATATGAGAACAGGTGCTAACCTGTGGCAGCACTAGAGTAAAACTCACATACATGTAGGGCAAAGGCTAGAACCCAAAGCAAACATAAGCTTTGTAAAAACATGCCATCCTAAAAAGGATAAATGCTCTCACCAAACAGAATTAAAGATCTGTGCTGAACCCTAGAGAACGGAAGCTAAAAAGCTAACACCGTAGCTCCAACTTGAATGTTAATTCAAGGGGCTCAGGGGAAAGACAAATTCACAGCATGAAAACGTTCTAGAGAGTGGGGCCTAGCAAACACTGCATTCACTTATCTACGCAAAGATAAGGGCCTACCACCTGAGAAAACAGCATCAGGGAGGCTCATAACTAAGCTAAGGCCTACTACCTTAGCTGTTATCCTCAGCCATTGCACCTACACAATAAACAAGGGAAAATGGGCATAAGGCCTAACAACTCCCTCAGGAGGAGGCCAGAACTAGGAACTATACAACCTACCAAGGGATAGTAATACAAAGGGTGATTATCACAGTAAACACCTAAACCTAGTCCTAGCCTGGGTTGCTAAGCTGTAGGCCGACAGGGCCACACGAAGCATAGCAATGCCTGGGCTTCACCTCTGAATTCCACCAAATAAGAGGGAATAAAGCGAAGCTCAACAAGCAAACAATGTCAGGCGGCTGATTAAGGCCAACACAGACATAAATATTAACTGAAGTGACGAGTGCTAACTCAAACTTACTCTAGCTAACACCAGAGGAGAAGCTACTCTATACAAAGGTGGCTAAGAGGCGGCCATTTTGTGGCCTGCACAAATATCGTTATAGCCAACCTAACAAACTTCAGTCTGCCCAAAAGACCCCTTACTTTTTCCGACTACATACTCAGGAAAAACTATACAGGAACACAAGGTTGATATATTTAGAAACATAAATAGACCCAGCTTACCTTCCTACAGCTCGAAGACCGAAGACTTTCTTAACGCGCCCTCACGGCAGCTGCAGTCTGCCAGAAGCGCGTCCCGCAAACTCCAGCAGCTCCGCATATACAGCAGCCAGAAGAGCGCTCGCTGCCGGACGTAATGACGTCGAACACGGACGTCATCGTCATCCAACAACTCATACTCGTCAGCCCCAGGGGGCTGAGAGAGAATATACCTCTCTCAAACTTCCCAACGGGCTCACCTGCAAGCCCCATGATTGCAGCCGCCGTTTTGCCTCAGCACAAACGGGGCCAGAATCACCAGGCACAGATGCGGACACCTCTTCCCGCGAGAAGAGTGCCAAACGAGAACGGAGCATCCCGATAGGGAGACGCTCACAGTAAATAACAGAAAAACACAGACAGCGCCCTCAAGCACTGTCTATGCGCGCTCCTCTCCCAGACAGAAAAACGCCCAGAATGTGTATTTCAAGTGTCAAAACCTGGGACACGGACGAACACACTCTCTGAAACGTTTGTAAGGCATAATATAAGATTCCCTTACCGGATTCGATACAATCGCGATCAGACACAACAGTCCCAAAAGGGAATAATGGCACTGACATATTTTAAGATATGTCAGTACAAGTTGCTTTCAGTTAAAACACCTCAAATATGCATTTTAGTCTAGAACTAGCTTAAGCCTGTATCTGTGAAACCGGGGTATAAATTAAAGTAAAGGCAGATGGCCTACGCAAGTCGACTTGCATCAAAAGAGTAACTTCTGATGCAAGCTCCTCTTCTCTTATATTGAAATCTTCCAACATTTCCCTTTAAAAATTCTAGTTTTAGACTTCTAATTCATGACTGGTGTTTTGTTTTGCCCTTTCCTCTGCGCTTCCACATTCATCAACGCGTCATGCGTCAGGTCAGAGATTACTCTTTTGGCGCAAGTCAATTTGCGTAGGCCATCTGCTGGAAGCTACTTATTTAAGTCAATAAAGATTTAAATATGGACATTTTTCTTATAAAAACCCATCGCTTCACTTCAGAAGGCCTTTATTAACCCCCTGGAGCTGTGTGGATATCTTTTATGATGGATGGATGCACTTTTTTGAACTTCAAAATCAGGAGCGCCATTCACTACCATTATAAAGCTTGGAAGAGTCAGGATATTTTATAATATTATACTCGGATTGTGTTCGTCTGAAAGAAAATAGTCATATACACCTTGGAGGGTGAGTAAATCATGGGATAATTTTAATTTTTGGGTGAACTATCCCTTTAAATGAAAATAATGTCATTTATTACTCACCCTCATGTTGTTCTACACCAGTAAGACCTTCGTTCATCTTCGGAACACAAATTAAGATATTGTTGATGAAATCCGATGGCTCAGTGAGGCTTCTATTGAGAGCAAAGCCATTCAAGCTCTCAAGGTCCATAAAGGTACTAAAAACATATTTGAAACAGTTCATGTGAGTTCAGTGGTTCCATCTTAATATTATAAAGCAACAAGAATACTTTTTGTGCACCAAAAAAACAAAATAACTTTTTTAACAATATCTATATGGGCTGATTTCAAAACACTGCTTCATGAAGCTTCTGAGCTTTATGAATCTTTTGTTTCGAATTAGTGATTCGAAACTCCCATCAAACGGCTAAACTGCTAAAATCACGTGACTTTGGTGCTCCGATTCACTGATTCGATTCGTAAAGCTCCGAAGCAGTTTTTTGAAATCAGCCCATATAGATATTGTTGAAAAATCTTTATTTTGTTTTTTTCTTTCCAGTGTAATATTTTAAATAGTTTTAACAACACAACACAACACACCATGTAATTTGCAAACGCATATTCACATAGTTGTCAGTGCTTTATAAACCATTAGGAATGTTCACATATATATATATATATATACACTACCGTATATATATATTTGTGTACAATAAACTGCTTGGAGGCTCTATTTGACAGATTTACAGCACAGATATTTCCATGCTGTGTCATAGTTACTAAGAAAACAAAAAGAAACTTTAACTGTGGTTAAAGTTAACCTAATAGTGTGTTTTTAATGCATACTCTCATATCTTCTCAAAATTTAGTTTGAAATCAAACTATAATTGGTGCCCTCTGCTGAAAATCCAATTATAGAATACAGAAAGGAATTTCGTGACAACTGCGTTAAAGAGGAATCGTAATGGAATGATGCCGAGTTAGTGCAACCTTATGTTCCTGCACAGACCCTCAGATCTAGCAATGATAACCTGCTTGTCGTGCCCAAGTATAAACTCTCTACTGTGGGTGGTAGGGCTTTCAGTATTATAGGCCCTAAGCTATGGAATAAGCTGCCCCATAATCTTCGTGCTACCTCCCCTCTTCAGACTTTTAAGTCTCAACTTAAAACTCATCTATTCACTTTGCTCAATAAATAATTCTCTTTCCTTCCTGTTTCTCTGTCTCCCTTTTATCTGTTTGTATATTACACAACCACTCTCTTGATATAGGCTAAGTGATGTTTATCATCTGATTGCTTGACCTCTCATGTTAATTATCTGTAGTTATTTGTTGTCAACTTCTGTTCTTCTGAATGTTCCCTTCTGACTGTTTGTTACATTTTGTTTGTCAATTGATTGTTTTATTGTTTGTCTATTGATTGTATTAATTTTGTGAAGCGACCTTGGGTTCTTGAAAGGCGCTATAAAAAATAAACATATTATTATTATTATTATTATGACAGACTAGTATTTTGTTATTTATTTATTTATGTGTATGTGTGTGTGTGTAGGTATTACAAGGAGAGGGTGACTTATGAGGACATTACCCCATGTCCCAATTTTTCAAAAGGCTTATAAATCATGCAGAATGAGTTTTTGTGAGAAAGTAAAAGTGTGCACAGTTTCCTGTGATGGGTAGGTTTAGGGGTAGGGGTAGTGTAGGGCGATAGAAAATACTGTTCCCTTTCGAAAGGGAACTCTACACTGCGTTTGAACGCATATGGGGAACGCCATCACGTGAACCGGTGTCTGAAAACAATTATCAAACCTCACCAATCCTATTGGCCGGCGACAGCCTATGACGTCATCATAGACGCGACCCGGAAGTATAAAAGGAGCGCCTAGAGAAGCAGTCAGTATCTTTTTCGTCTTCAGGGACTGTTTTGTCTGATCGCGATTCTTCAAATCTGGTAAGAATATTCAAACTATGTCTAACAAACGTTTCAGGAAGTGTGTGGATCCGTGTCCCAGATTTTTGACACCTGATGACACAAACAATCTGTGCGTTTTCTGTCTGGGAGAGGAGCATGCACGGACAGTGCTTGAGGGCGCTGTCTGTGTAAATTGTGAGGTTCTTTCTATGAAGATGCTCCGCTCACATCTGGCCCTCTTCTCAAGGGAAGAGGGGCCGGCATCTGTGCCTGGTGGTTCTGGTCCCGCTCGTGCTGAGGCAGAGCGGCGGCTGAAATCACGGGGTTCTCAGGTGGAGCTCGCTGAGGAGTTTGAGAGAGGTGTAAATCTCTCTCAACCCCCAGAGGCTGACGAGGGTGAGCTGCTAAATGATGATGATGTCCTCTCGTTTACATCGTCAGATCCAGCAGCGAGTGCTTTTCTGGCGTTAAGCCCAAGAGAGCAGGAGATGGCGGTTGATGAGGTAGTGGGCGAGCCTGCTGAATCTTCTTCAATGCCTCCCTGCCCTGCGTATGCGGAGCTGCTTGAAGTTATGCAGCGCGCTTCTGGCAGACTGCAGCTGCCTTGGGAGCGTGTTAAGAAAGGGGCCGCACGCGGACGGCTCAACGAGCGGTTCCTTTCTGGCCATAACCCGGCAGCCACCGTGAGCCTTCCATTCTTTCCTGATCTACATGTTGAGATCGAGAAAGCATGGAAGAACCCATATTCGGCTCGTATTCGCCGGCATCAGTGAGCCAATTTTGCTGATGTTGAGGGATTGAGCCAGCATGGGTATGTGTCGATGCTCCCTATTGACAAGACGTTTGCAAACTATCTCATCACAGGGCGGGCCCCGACACTGAAAGCTCTGGTCCTGCCTTCCAAGCCCCTTAAGATGACTTCTCGTTGAATGGCAGGGCATACGCAGCAGCGGGTCAGGCTGGTGCTGCTTTACACACCATGGCCGTGTTACAAGCTTACCAGGCTGACCTGCTGAAGGATCTGGATCAGGGGCAGGGTCTGTCCCCTGAAGCGGTAGAAGAGCTGCGCCACACCACGGATCTAGCTCTCCGTGCCACTAAACAGACTGCTGCCTCAGTTGGAAGATCGATGGCAGCAATGGTGGCCACGGAAAGACATCTGTGGCTGAACATGGCTGACATCGGGAAGAAAGAAAAGGGCTTTCTCTACGATGCGCCAGTTTCGTCCTCTGAACTTTTTGGCACCTCCGTCGAGGCGGTGGTGGGGAATTCAGAGAGGTGAAGGCACGCTCGGCAGAGTTTAAGACCTGCATACCACTCAGATCTGATCCTGGGCCCAGACAGATAGGAGGTCCTGGTCCGTCCCGATTCGAGGATCAGAAACAGGGTCAGAAGTCCAGTGTGGCCTCTCGGGCACCTCCTCCTCCTCGGAACAGGTCCCAGAGAAGGCGGGACTCCAGGAAGAAGAAGCAGGATCTGAGGGAGGTGATCAATCACAGACGCTAGCAGCGTCAGTGACTGATTTCCTCTCTATGAGGGTAGCTACATCTACCCTCTCCTCTCTTCTTCCACCTCCTGAGTAGTGGTTGATTTAACCCAGGTGCTTCTTACAGTCAGGCTGAGGGCCGGGCCCATGATGAATAGTTTTCTGATGGCTCGCCTTCTGGCTTGATAGTAAAGAGGCTCTTTTAGGCTTGAAAGAACCATAGATTCCATCCTTCTATGGTGGTAATTATTCGTTCTTCAAGCCGCAGGGAGTAAGTTTGGTCTATATTATAATAAAATGTGTTGACCTTAGTCTTCTTGTATAGTTTTTTCCTGGGTGTGTAAAAGAGTAAGGGGATTTAGGGCCCTGAGGTTCCCATTAGGTTGGTTTCTTTGTGTTGGTTATAGAAAATGACCACCTTTACAGCCACCATATGGTAGAGTAGCTTTTCTCCTCTGGTCATAGCTAGAGTTGTATTAGAGATTGGCACTCTTTTACTTCAGATAGATCTATGTTAAGCGTTGGCCTTTGGGCCGCCTGACATTGTTTGGCTTGGGTTGAGCTTTGCTAACTCTGAGCTCTTGTTTTAGAGTTTTTCGGAGTTGCCTCCTCTCTATTTAGAGTTTTAGAGTCTGAGTTTAAGCCCAGGCAGATCTATGCTTATGTGTGGCCGTATAGGCCCACAGCTATAGCTGGCCTAGGCTAGAACTAGGGTTTAGGTGATATACTGAAGTATTTCACCCTATGTATTACTACCCATGTAAAAATACAGGAGAGTGTAGTTTCCTAGTTCTGGCCTCCTCTTATAAGAGTTGTCAGGCCAAGGCCCATTACCTCTTTGGTGTAGGTGCAAGATTATAGCAGCTAGGTAGCAGGCTATTGCTAGCCTCCCTGATGCTGTTGTCTCAGGTGGTAGGCCCCCTATCACTATGTGAATAAGAGAATGCTAGTGTTGCTAGGCCCCACTTCTCTAGAACTTTCATTCTACACTTTGTTTAGTCTTTTCCCCTGAACCCCTTGAATTAACATTCAAGTTTGAGTGAAACAGTGTTAAGCTTTCATTAATCTCCTGTTCCCTAGGGTTCAGTACAGATATCTCTGTCTTGGTGAAAAGTGTCCGCCCTTGAAAATTCAGGGTAATGTGAATGAAAAGTAAGGCATTCCCCTGTTTCTGAGGGTTGTTAATGCTTCAGTTCTATATTTTGCCCTACACAATGTGAGCCCAATAACTCTATTGCTGCCACAAGTTAGCACCTGTTTCTGTATTAGTAGGCTTTGTTCTGGCCTCCTTCAGAGCATGGTGACTAAGTCTGTACTCCTCTTGCTGTATGGGTAAAAATTGTTTTTTACTGAGTATATGGCCTGTTGGAATGCATAGCTCAGGTTGAGTTTATTTAGGGAACCTCTCTATACAGTTTGGTTCCTACATAGGTTCCTACATAGCTCCCTTTTAGAGTGTAACACTGCCACAAGATTTATTGTGTTGTTGGAGTAGTAGGCTTTATCTTCGGCCTCCTTCAAGGTACAATCCCTTGTTGTATCAAGTTTTGTTGGTAGATGTTTAATTAGAGTTTGCTCACTTAAAACTAGCAACTACCACAGGTTTATGCCCGTGATCATTGGAGTAGTAGGCTGGCACTGGCCTCCTTTGAGCATGGTGGCGTATATCCTTTGTACTCCCCTTAACGTAAGGGTTAAAAAGTGTTTTTTACTGAGTACATTGCCTGTTGGAATGTGTAGATTTAAGCTCAGGTTGACTTAAGTTAGGCAATCTCACTTGATTGTTTGGTTCTCAGATTACTCTCCATTGTAGCTTACACACTTCCACTGGCTGACGCCCGTGTTTTCTGGAGTAGTAGGCCATGCTTGGGCCTCCTTGACATAGTTTGTACTCCTCTTGTTTAAAGAGTTTAGTGCTTTACTGAGTACATTGCCTGTTGGAATGTGTGGGACAGATTTAAGATCAGGTTGAGTTAAATAGTTAACCTCACTGGATAGTTTGGTTCTCATTTTGCTCCCTTAGAACGTAGACAATGCCACGAGCTCACGCCACGTGTCTTTCTGAAGTTGCAGGCCCTGGCTGGGCCTCCTTCAAGAACATGATGGCGTAGGTCTGTACTCCTCTTGCTTTAAAGAGTAAAAAGTGTTTTTACTGAGTACATTACCTGGCATAAAATAAGCTCAGGCCGAGTTAACCTCACTGGATAGTTTGGTTCTCAGATTGGCTTCTTTGAGCTTAGACACTGCCACCGGCTGACGCCTGTGTCTTTCTGCAATAGTAGGCCCTGTTCAGGCCTCTTTTAAAGCAGAGTGGCATAGTTTGTACTCCTCTTGCTTAGAGAATAAAAGGTGTTTTACTGAGTACATTGCCTGTTGGAATGTGTTGAATTTGAAGTTAGCTCAGGCTAAGTATTTAACCTCACTGGAAAGTTTGGTTTTTATATTTGGCTCCCTTAGAGCTTAGACACTGCCACGAGCTGATGCCACGTGTCTTTCTGGAGTTGTAAGCCCTTCTTTGGGCCTCCTTCAGAACATGATGGCGTAAGTCTGTACTCCTCTTGTTTAAAGAGTAAAAGGTGTTTTACTGAGTACACTGCTTGTCGGATTGTGTTGAGGTATGTTATGTGGGCACTCTACAGTCTTTTTCTGCTAAGTTTAACTCGTTTCAATCTGAACAAGTTCCCATGTTTGTGGGTTCTTGCTTTACCAGCAGTTAAGCTGCTTTAGGTGTGTGGCCTTCACAGGCCGCCCTTTAAGCTATCCCCCCCACATCTGGGCGTCTTTTAAGCAGATTAAGCATGTAGTTTCACATGTTTGGCCTTTTGCAAGGCTGCTGTGATATATATTTCTACACTATGTAGAACTACGTCATGTTGTAGGCCCCCTCTTGGGCCTCCATGATTTTGTGCCTACAGTACGGTTTATCTGTTAGGTTGAGCCCAGTACTCCCTTCGCTTGAAGGTCGTTCTGCATAGTACTTAGCTCCCTAAGTCTGGTCAGTGGTTGAAGGCCTCTCTGAGGCCTCCCTATTTAAGATCAGCCCCTAGGGTGGCTGTACTCCCCTTGTTTGGGTCCCTCTAGAGTGCACAGCCTCCTCAGTGCAAATAATCAGGCGCTGAGTAGATCCTAGGATTGAGCAGAGTGTCACTCCCCTCATTGTTAAGGGTAAAAAGCACTACGCTGAGTCTTGCTCTCCAGGATGCCCGTCTCTACGTTCTGGTCTGAGTTGGTTACTGCCTCTTGCAGTCACTCTTACTGGATATCTTCTCTGAAGAATGTGAATTGAGACTCTGTATTCAGACAGGTAGTTGGCCAAGACTAGGTTTCTGTGAGACCAGGTCGGCCTCCCTGGTGGCAATCAAGGTGAGTATGTTCCCCTGACAAGTGACTGGCTAGGGTTCCTTCGGGCCCCCTGGCCACATTCCCTTAGAGGTACCCTCTTTTCTCTGAAAAGAAGTTTGGTCCCGGAAGCCTTTGAGCAGCCTTGGTAGCCCTTCTGTGGAAGGCCTCTTTGAGGCTTATAGCTTGGGCTGTTGGCCATAGGGAATGCTGTCACTGACAGCCTATGTATGACCCATAGGGGGAGTGGTTCTGGCATTTCAGTTGGAATTGCTAGTTCTGACGTTTGTCTAGCTATCTTTGGCATGCACTCCCCTCCCCTCGTCATAGGCTGTCGCCGGCCAAAAGGATTGGTGAGGTTCGATAATTGCTTTCAGACACCAGTTCACGTGATGGTGTTCCCCATATGCGTTCAAACGCAGTGTCTCGTTCCCTGTTCTCAGGGAACCATAGTTACATACGTAACCTGAGACGTTTGTATAGTATAAAAACCATTACGCCTATGGAATGTCCCCACAATTCACAAAAACAAACATGTGTGTGTGTGTGTGTGTGTGTGTGTGTGTGTGTGAGTGTGAGTGTGTGAGAGTGTGTGTGTGTGTGTGTGTGAGAGAGAGAGAGAGAGAGAGAGAGCCTGTGCAGTCTTAGACATTGATTGTATTTATCCGCTGCATCTTCACTGTGCATCCACCCCGGGGAGAGGCTGATGAAAGGGCTATGCTGTGAAAAGGGGCATTATCAGTGAGTTTTTTTCACGTGTGTGTCTGTGTCTAGTCTATCTACACCAGCATAACTCATTATACTTAATTATAAATATTTAAATCAGTTAATCAAATTAACTTAATGTAGCTGAATTAATATTACAATCAATTAATCTGTTCGGCCAGCGAACACTCAGTACACCGTGGCCACAGAAAAATATTGCTTTCTTAGCATGTAGCTGTGATCGTAATCGTTATCAGGGACATTGGTTTTATAAGCAGATCAGTATCAACTCGCAAGAGTGTGCACAAAGTTTTATTTAACTAAATCACAAACACATAACTAAACTAACAAACACAAACTTACCATTCACGCAATGAGAGAGTGAAAAATGAATTTGAAAAGTATCATAATAGGGGAGTGAAACAATGGAAAGAGTAAATTAACAATCGCTGGACGAACCATCAGTTTCAATACTATAAAGCACCTTTGTTAAAAAAAAGGGGTTCAAAATCTTAATACTAAATCGCCATTTAGTGTTCAAACCATACTTGCAAATGCCTTAGCTGTCCGGATCTGCAGGCTCAGGAGAAATCCTTGATGGTTTGGTCTGCTGGAAGAGTTGTAATCAATATCTTCTGCGTTGAATGAAGAAAATGAAGACAAACTTTGTGCTGTTAATTTGACTCTTTTGTGGTCGCTGCAGTTGTGCATGGCTTGAAGTGAATGGAGGCTCACGTAGTATCAACAGGAACAACAAAAAAAAAAAAAAAGAACCAGAAGCGGGAACAAGCAGCGAGAGAAACTTGTGTGTGGGGGCCTTTTGATCTCTCCAGAAGGTTGCCACCTTCAAGTCTTGGCTTGACCAATGAGAAAGGTGCAATTCTCTGGCCAGCGATTTCCTTTGTTTGAAAGTGAGTTCACTTGCATGGGGGGAGTTAACTAGAAAGTTTGTGTCCATTTATACTATGATAAATATAACAAACATACAATGCATTCTATGGTATTGTGATGTCCATCAAAATGTGAGTCATTAAACAAGGAGTAATTTGATATTAAACATCACCTAGATGAAATACATTATCTGGTAATTCCAACTTTCAGGCATTCATAACTCTATACAACATACAAAAGAACAATATAAAAACAGTAATAATACACAAAATGTTCTGGGGAAATGCATGTTCATTCATTTAGACTAAGTTGTCAAAAGATTCCATTTTTATAGACCAAATGATTCTGGTCTTTGAAGTGTAGGTGAGGAGCAAATGGTGATAGCGCTCAGTGGGGAAGCCAGACTTTACAGAGCCTGGCATGGGTGAAGGGTTGGAAGAGTTACTGTTTTGTTGAGAAATTGTGTGTTTGATCAGATGCTACAACAGTGATGAACTGAAAGTGTGTGAATGTGTGCATGGGTCAGGATTAGATGAAAACTGATTCATTAATAGAAAAAATTATGTTAATTCAAATTTAAAAATATAATGGAAAGGTTTATATGTAGATATATAGTTTGTTTATATCAATTATTAAAAAAAAATAACATAAGAAATTATAAAACAGTTTGAAGACACAGTATACACACAGAACAATGTTTCCACGGCGTTCAGCACAGCTCATCTTTCTCTAAAGTCGGCTTTATGATTTCCATGTTTCCATGATTTCCCAACTGCATTGTGTTAATCTTGTCATCTCTTTGGCAAAAAAAAAAAAAAAAAAAAAAAAAGGCCTTTAGTCCTCTTCACTGACAGCTACAATCTCACAGGGAGGGTGACCCAACCAAAACCACACCCAGAAATATCCTGCTAAGGACATTGTCATTGCCTAAATATTCACTCTAAACCTTTGTGGTTAAACCCAAGGTGGACACAAGCACATGAGAACATATGCCAAGCAGTGAAACATCCACAACAAAATGCCTTCTACAAAGGAATAAGCCTTTCAAAATAAGAACATTCCCATATATTTTTTAACAAACCAATTCGGAATGTTCTAGGAATGTTCTTTTTAGTTTTTTTGTGACACCCTAATAAAAACTACTGTATTATTTATTTTTTATTTATTTATTTTTTTACAAACCAATTTGCAATGTTCTAGGAATGTTATTTTTAGTTTTTTTTAATAAGAAGAAGAATTTGTTGTTGTTGTTTGGTTGTTTTCAGGTTGTATTTTTCATTTAGTTTCACCAGAAACTAAAGTTCCCAAAACATTCCATAAACCACAAATTCTCAGCTGGGTGTTACTTCATTATTATCTTTAAGTGCTGATTCTGTTTTTCAGTCTTTTCCTGTCATTTCCTGTATTTTACATTTATCTCTCAGCCTACAAATTGGATGCTTTTATGATGTTTGGCTGATTATAGATTTTAGATCTTTGTAGACCTTAGATCTCTGTTTGTGTTCTTATTTACATATTATAGGCTGAATATGAAATAATATTTAGGTACCAAAAGGCACATAGAGGCTAATTATGTCATTATGTACAGTATGATTTCAGCATTAGACGAAACCCAACATGTCAGAGTAAGACGGAAGATGATATTTAGAGATTTCTCTCTGCCTGAGAAAATGATCTTCATTTAATTTTTATGTGGTATGTATAGAAGTGGTTTTTGGCATGTCCAGCCTATTTTCTATGCTGCCTTATGAATTTAAAAATGTATGTATTTTATCTCTACGCTGTTGATTAAATCATGAGGGACAGAAATTAACATTGCAGGGGAAAAAAATGAAATTTTGACATTTGACATTTGAACACTATTTCATCTTTAGTTGATAATACATTTTATCATTTATAACTTATCACTTAAACTTTTGTCATAAGCCTACTATGTCTACAAGAACTAGTACCATGTAAAAGAAGAAAACTCCAAACTATTTTTTCTTAGTTTTGTGGAAAGATGTTAAAGGTTCCTCATAGTATGGAACCATAGATGCCAATAAAGAACCTTTATTTTTAAGAGTGTAGTATGCTTGAGATGGTTATTGTTTATTTGAGATGGTTACCATTACCCCAGTTACCCCACTCTGACATTTAAAGTTTCATATTAGCTTAATATTTGTCGAACCACATCTTTCTCATAAATATATGCATGGTACTGTTACTTCTTAAAACAAAAGGAGGTTTGCAGCAGTTAAAAAAAAAAAAAAAAAAAAAGAAGATATACTGTATGTAGTCTCAAAGAGTTAATCCCCAATCTCCTCTCAAAGAGTTATGCCTAGTTAGGGTTAACAAACCAACTCTATTAATTGTCATATTGTATTAAGTCTGTTGGCAAGAGGGAAACCTGTTACTTGTACCAACACATCCAATGTGCTGTATTACCCGACAAACTTCCTTTATATCAAAGTCTACACAATGGCACAACAGCATCACAGACTGCTGTGGTTTCTTTGAACCTAAAGAGAAATATTTAACCTCATGTCCAAACTAGTCATAGCTCCTTCCTTCTGGAAAGTGTGCATTTTTATACAGCAGGCCTGAATTGTCTTTTACTCTCTTGCCATGATCTATCAATGTGTTAAAAAAAAAAAAAAAAAAAAGCCAAACATCATTTTTGGTCAAGCTGTCAGACAAAGAAATTATGAAAAAACAAAACAAACAAAAAATACAAACAAACAAACAAACAAGCAAGAGAGAACCAATGAAATATTAACTGATTGTGCTGTAGTCAGTGTATGCTTTTTCCTGTGAGTTTTTTGCTTCTCTATGCATTATATATATAGTCAAACCAAAAATTATTCAGACATTTTTGATATTTTTGATATATTTTTACTAGTGGGTGCAGGACACTATAGTTCATTTATGTAAGTGAGGAAAGCAAAATAAAGTAAACTGTGACATATTATACCCAAAAATTCTTCATACAGTGGACTACCAGTAAAATTGATAAAAAATTTGGGACCAAAAATTATTCTATATATATTTCAATCATGACAACTCTCTGAAGATTTTTAGCATGGTAATGGATATGACAATGTTAATGTATTGGTCTTGGTGGAATAGATCTGCTATGCTGCTGCTGAATTGCTGCTGTAGATTATTGCTGCTGATGATTATTGCTGTTGATGATTATTGGTAAATAATTTATTTACCTTAATCAAGATTAATGTTTTGTTTTTCCCTCATATTATTTTAATATTTAAAAAATATAAAATGTTTTCCTTATATTTTCATGGTTTAATCGAAATTATAAGGTCATTAAAAACAAATATCCCCTCCGAACACCACTTTTGACCACTACTGTATCTTGTTTATAGTAGCTTAACTTGACCAGAAAAAAACATTACTTTTTGGTGAGTTTTCTCCAAAAATTTTAATAGCACTCTTGACTGCTGGTGGGATAGATAGATAGATAGATAGATAGATTGATTGATTGATTGGTTGATTAGTATTAATCAGAGCCAAGATTTGATTAGATGACATCCCAGTTCACCATGATCCATTCAGTTCATTCATTCCCAAAGGTGAAAATTGACACCACAAATCAAAAGCTAATTCAGACCCCTTCTCATTTTCAGTTTGCCGTTGTGTCTCATTCTGCCTGTAGAGCTTTTGTTTTACTTTGTTTTGTGTGGCACCTATGGGAAAGCTGACCCCACTGATGCAGGTGCCGAAATAATTTATCACTTCTGGCACCTTGTGGCAGCATCACAATGACCCAAGGCGCTAAGTGAGGAAACAGCATCTCGCCACTCGTGCTACGAGACAAAAGCACAGGTGAAATTCCACACTAGTTACTGCTTAGTTGACTGTGTTACCACGCATGCAGCTCCCAGAGGTCCTGCCGCTTAAGTAAACGCTGTTTGCCTGTCACACATTGCCTGTCACCTTGGTTTACCTCGCGTTTTGTGCATTTCATGTTAATTCGATGTTCTTTTGTAGGGTAGAGATATGTTAATATATCAAGATGACATAGCCATGTTCAAGTTAAAAAGATGATGACATAATTGTTTTGATTTTTTTAAATTTATCAAATGGGCTGAGGCTTGTTTTAACAGGTCTGTTGCAATTTAAAAAAATGTTGTATAATTATACAATTAGTTTGGGCATGTTTTTAATAACTGTTAATCTTTTTTTTTTTTTTTTGGATGGGCATTTCCAGCTGAATTTGATCAAACAGCACTCACCTCATGTCAAATTATTTTTCCATTTGCTCAACAAGTCATCTGTTGACACTGTCATTGAGCTTGTGTTTCTCAAGTTGCTGGGCAACCTTGAAAAAGGACATCCTAACATTTAAATCATACGCAAAACTAAAACCACAAGAATGTACAACTGCTCCCGCCCACTGGTATTAGGTTTGAATGGAGTCTCCTGACGTAAGTCTGTTCTGAAGCAGAACACCAGTAGGCGGACCATCATACGTCCAGCTGTGAGAAAATTCTGTGAAAAAAAGCTGTGATTGACACGAAAGTCCTTCAATGAGAATGAGTCATTGTATTGCACCACTGCTATGACTACCCTGTAAAATGAAATAAAATGGATGTTTGATTGTTTGTTAGTTAAATAGTTTAAATGAAATTTTGTATTACCTTTAAAATAGTCATAACAGGTTTGGCCTGTTTTGTTAATGCTGATAGTGCAGTCTTACTATGTGATGGTTTAAAGATTTTTGTTGACTGCAAGTATGAATCACTCCATTAATTAAGTCCTGTTAATTGTGTGTTACCAGAGTAGAACCATAATTTAGAACTTTATAGCAAAACCTCAAATAGTTAGCTAAAGCAATACTTCACCTCATATAATTTTTTTTTTTTTTTAGAAATGTACAGAGGTGGGTAGAGAATCCTAAAACTGTACTCAAGTAAAAGTACAAGTAATGAAGTAAAAAATTTTTTTTTTTCATTAGAAATATACTCGAGTTAAAGTAAGTACCCACATTTAAATCTGCTCTTAAAAGTAAATTTTTTTTAAAAAATTTGCTCAAGTAAATGATGACATCAGTTTTCTGCAGAACTGCTTTATAGATGAAATGAACTCATTTAATGACTGATGATCTTTATAACGTAACTGAATCAACTGACTTCAGCTGAACACTGACACTATTTTCTTTTAGAGCTGCTGTACAGCCAAAGTGAACTCTGTTTGCATCATTGAATCATATTCCTGTTATCACTGTAAAGCTGCTTTGAAACAATCTGTTTTGTATAAAGCACTATATAAATAAAGGTTGACTTGGTTTGACTTGGTTGTCTTTATAATAAACATTGCTATTAGGAATACAATTTTTCATTAAGTCATTATAAGGAACATTCATTAAGGGCCATCACTCTACTTAAAGATATAGTGCCTGACTTTGTGAACAAAAGTCAATATTTGGCCTGTATGGTTGCTGTGTAGTGATATACACAGTAACGAGGTGAAAAGGAGTTTGCGTCATACCTGTTACAATTATGTGTGTTATAGCAAGACTAGAACACTGGCACAAGAACTGTATGGCTTACTTTTATACTGCTTATTATTGTTCTCATACTGTAGATATCACATTACAAAAATACTATCACCAGTTCTGGTTTGAGGTATTATGATGGAAAAAAATAAATAATGAAGTTTGGTTGATTTCTCAGGTACTGGAAATCCGGTCGACTGATACTACTCTTACTGTAATCGTTTACCTTCAGTCATGATTCATACTGAAACAACAGACCGCTCTTTGTTCAGTGGAAAGTCCACATGTCCTGTCATTTTGCAAGAACTTTCTAGACCCTTTAATTCCAAGTTTGAACAGGAACCAAAGGAAAGTCTTTTCATATGGTCATTTGTGTGATGTCTGCCTGCACTGTCTGCAATTTTCTTTATCAGTATTTTTGTTTTATTAGAAACTGCATGAAATTTTTTATAGAATACATAAGTGAAATTAAGTTTGATTCTCACTCCACTGGAAAACTGTTTTTGTTTATGCATAAATCTCACTAGATTTTGTGAAAAGACAGCACAAGCCTTAACAAGTAACTGAATAAAACAAACTAAACTAATACAAATAAATAACAGATTTGCTTCTTAAGTAAATTTATGTTGTTTTAAATGATGTTTTGATAAAATAAAATGAAATAAAATAAAATAAACAAGACAAAATTACTGATTCACAGTGTTAAGTGATGGAAGATATGCTTGTTACAAATTTGCGATGAATAGTCTTGTCTTTTTTAAGACATATTTGATCAGGGATGTTTATTTCAGGCAGTAAACAACACTGCTCTGGGTCTACATTCATTTTATTCCTGTCATTTTGTCATTATTCTTGCTGGCACTTCCATTTAGGATGCAATGTCATTTCAAAAACAAGTTCATTACAGCATCCATTAGGCTTTTGACTGTAGGAGCATCAATTCAAATACAATAAGATTCTCAGACCAGATCTTTAATTGTTTGTGTTGACGCAATTAATCTTTTGACTGACATTACATCACAAGAATGATCTTTTTATGGTCACTTCATGCATTTTTACTGATCGGATAGCTATCTGAAACTGTTCCATTTACACTTGGCCACATAAATGTGTCTCCGCAAAATGAATAACTATAAATCTGATCTTCAATTCCCACGCTATATGCAAATTTAACAAAGTTCACGTCTATGAAAGCAACAGATGAGCTTCATTTTATTTATCATCAGCTAAATTCAAGATGAAAGACTGCAATAGTATCGGTAATAGTAGTGGTATCGGCACTTGTACGATAATAGTCTCACTACTAATTAAGATGATTGTGTGATGAGCATCTGAGACGCCAAACTTTCAGTTTCTTTTGTGGCAGTTTGCTTGTCCACTTACTAAAGAGATAGGCCTACTCAGCTGTTCATCTGCGGCGGGTCTATGTGATTGCAAAACTTTCTTGAAATCATAACATGGAGTGCGCAATGCAAACCAGGCATGAAGACAATAAGCCACACTCATACCAGTAGTGGTATTGTTCTTTCCTGTTGGTGCAATTCAGAACTGGTCCAGAGAAATGGAATTTCGTCCAGTTGATGTGGGAGGCAAGAGAATGTAGGTAAAAAAAAAAAGGAAATAAAAGAGCTCTGTAAGACACAGAGTGTGGGAATCTCCTGGTCCAATTGTTATTAGTTTATGGAGTAACAATAGAGAGTTGATCCCAGAGCCTTCTCTCAGACTGGACTTAAGGTAACCTGACACTGTGGGACCAAAAAAAGCAAATGCAGACACACACACACACACACACACACACACACACATTGGATTTTCATGTTTTATGGGGACTTTCCATACACATACTGTGACATTCCATGTCTTTTCAAGAAAGTAAATTAGAATCATAAGGTATATCTACCATAATTGTGATAAGTAAACAGACACTTGTTGTAACTGGATTACTTTCTGATAAAAATATAATTATCACATCAGTCAATCAATATGACAAACGTCCACCTTCCTTTGTTGTGCTCCATTTTCATTAACCGATTTAGATATTGCAGTAACAGCATTGTAAAAGATTTAACTGTTCTCCTTTGGTCCTTACAAAGCAGGTTTTAAGTTTAAGCATCAGAATATTGATCAGTCATGCTATAAAAACTTACCCTACGTGCAACAGATGGTTACTAGCTATGCAGGGACAGAATACTATTTTAAAAACCTCAGCAAACAAGGCAGCCACTATAAAAGGCAACATACAGTGGGCTGAGATAACATTGAAAGCATAGGATTCAAAATGTAATTTAGATCTGCTATTATATTAATAATAAAAGTTTATACATTTTTAATAAACAAAAATTAAGTTATTAATTTATACTACTGCTCAATCAAAAATATAGTAAAAACAATAACATTGTGAAATTGTATTGTGATTTAAAATAACTATTTTCTAATTTAATATGATTTAAAATGTAATTTATTCCTGTGATGCAAAGCTGAATTTTCAGCATCATTACTTCAGTCTTCAGTGTCACCTGATCCTTCAGAAATCATTATAATATGCTGATTTGCTGCTCATGAAACATTTATTATTATTATTATCATTGTGCTGCCTAATATTTTTGTGGAAACCGTGATACTATTCCGGGGTTCTTTGATTAAAAGAAACTTCATGTGTCCTTGCTGTCCTTTCTTTCAAAACAATGAATAATGCAAAATAGAAGTATTAGTTTTCTCACACTTTTACACCCCACTGTATAAACTAGGTGGCATTAGGTTGCTTAGACTTTAAAAAAAAAAAAAAAAAAAAAGCTCCTTTGCAAACATAAAAGCACAAAAACACATATTACATCATCCATTATCATAAGTCTACATTGCTGTAAAAGACATTCAGTTTGTTAGATTGAAACATGTCGACATTAAGGTTTCCTTTTTCTCACGCAAGGTCATTGTGACTTTGTGTACTGCAGATGGGCGTATCAATAGTGAATGACTTCAAATTGCATATTTTATTGATAGCACACAGAAATCGTTTAACTCCATGTTCTCTGACCTCATTACACTGAAACGTCATCCCTATCTCACCTGAAGGAATTCCAGCATTTCCTGGGCCCATATATGGTCACTTCCCACAGAATTCCGGTACTCAGAATTGCGCAACTACCCTCTTAAAGTTACATGCAACATCCTGTTTGATCTCAAAGACTTTATAATGGACACTGACATACGTAATTTTGTTATAAAGCAAATGTAACAAATGTCTCCTTTAACTCTTTGGTTTCCTTAGTGATTCATTTAACTTATTAATATAAAGTCTGTGGGAAGTCGATTCATTTCTGTGTATTGTTAGTCTGTCTTAGTCTTTCAATCAATAGGTTCTTTGAAGTTTTTTAAACAAAAGATCTTGGCTAAACAGTCACAGTGGTAAGAAACAGATTATTTGAAAGTCTGACAATAAAACTGTTTTCTAAAGACAACCAAAGTTCAAAATTTATATTAAAACTCAACATATATAATAATGTTTAAAACAAAATTTCTTGACTGTTATGTCGCAACAAATGCTTTCATTTCAAGCGTTACAACAGCTCACATTGTTTGCAGTGTATTTGTGAAGTTTCAAATGACCCATATGAAGTTTTGCCCTCTGCACTATTGTGATTTTGCCCATTTTGTTTATCCAGGTGTCTCTTTTCAGAACTGCAAAGTATGTGAAAACTTGTCCATGTTCTTAATGAAGTATACAAGCAACAATACTCAACCCTTACTAAGCTTCTGTATGTACACATGTATAAGGTCTTGATTTACAGTGTAGCAATTATACAAAAAAACATACATTTTGACAGCATTTACAGTTTTTCACCGTATTTGTTAAGGTAACATTTTAAGTTAACCAATTAACTACCCATCCAGTCTCACTAATGCTTAGCTTAGCTTTTGTTGTTTTTAGCTAATTCAACTGAAAACATTAAGTGAAAACAACAGCATTTTAATTGCAAACCTCAGTCATCTACTTGCAACTAGTTACTTAATGAAATGGTTAGGTTCACACGTTGTGAAGACCACGTTTAGTGAACTTGAGATAATACTTCATAAATTTTCAAAAAAACCTTTGACCCCAGCTAACAGGGAACGTTCTCAGTAAATTAGCTAACGTTCTGGCAAGGTTCGCTCAAAGTTATGAACAAACATTCTTCCAGTAATGTTAACAGAACCTTCATACAAAGTTATCTGGTCTTTAACTCTTTCCCTGACATTTTTTTTTTTTTAAGTTGCCAGCATTTTTGATCATTTTCACAAGAATATTTTGTTGCATTAATATCTGAACATGCAATAAATCAAAAGAAAGAACAAAGCCTTTGCTTTGAAGAAGAAAAAAACATTTTATTCTAGCTTCATGCATTCTTTTTTATTATTACTTGAATGTTGGTTAGTTTAATAAAAAATAGCAACATTTTGAACAAAAACTGAGAAAATTGTGTGTTAAGCAATGCTAAACAAATTGTGTTAACAAATTGTGTGTTAAGCAGTGATAAGCAATGCTTCTGTCGCTTGTTTCTGTTTCCTCTGTTTTGATCCTGAGATTCTGTACTCTTCAGAAGATGCGTAATAGTGCCCCCTACCATATAACAATAAAAACATGGAGAGTTAATAATGTTCTCAAAACCATAGCACAAAAACATTATTTATAGATCAATTGTAAAACATTTTTCCTAATACATTTTAATTGGATGTCTGTCTAATGTTTTTTGAATTTTACTACTTGTTTCAGAACTTTCAGATAAAATTCAAAAGTAACGTTCCCATAATGTTTGAAGAATGACAAAATGGAATGTTATCATTCGCATAACAAGGGAAAAAAATGACATTTTATACGTTCAGAGAACATTCAGAAATAACGTTTTCACAACTGGTAATGGTTCTTAGAACATATTTTTGTTTGCTGGGGCCATATTCAATATGTTAGGTTTTATGGTGTAGAATAGATTAATTCTCCTTAATAGTTCACAGATGTGTTGTTAACTTTCATTTTAGCTGTTTTGGCTCTAAAATCCAGTCACTCAGGACCTTTAAGCCAGAAGCAACATGAAGTCATATTTTACATTTGTATGTGTATGTATTTATATGAGACAGCATGAAAAAGAGAGAGAGAGAGGGAGAGAGAGAGAGAGACATAAAGCTTATATGCTGATAATTTCTCTAAATGCTCTGTGTACAGACAGCATAAAAAACCCAACAGTGATTTATAGAGCACTGTAATGCATTTCTACATATGAGCATTGTGTTTTAGAAAGTGGTCATCGTTTGTATTCACTGGAGGAACAAAAAAAATCAATTTTTCACCTTTTGTCACACTACTCATTCTGTCATTTCACAATGTGAGGCGTGTACACAGTTGGTTAGCGCTGCACGGTTTGCTTAGATCAATGCTGATTCTTACCTTATTGAAAAGTACACATTTTAGCTGCAGTGCTGTAATAGCAGAGAACAATCAGGGCCTATTCAGGGCTGAAGGACACCCTCCCTCAGTCAACATTTGGCTCTCAAATCCATAGCCGGCACTGGCTGTCTGGCCCCCGGAATGCATCAGTTACTTTCAATGCTCAGATATTCATTTACAGAGTTGTTGTGTGGCCACTTTAAGCTGTTCACTGTGAAAATGTACTGAGAAAAGTTTTCCAGCAGCGAAAAACAAGATGCTTTGAATGTACATGTTAGCATATCTGTCATACTGTCTGACACGGCAATGGAACAATGAAGCAAAATGGCATCGAAACACAGCGTGAGAGGATATGTGTGTATTACCCCATAGCACACGTGTTCAGGAGTGTGTGAGAGAGCTGCTGCTGTAATTTGACCTCAGGAAGGTGAGCAATTGCAGGCATAGCGCTAGTAACCACACACTGAAACTCACCACAATCCATCAACCAATTGCTCATGCAAATCTGATACGAACCAGGCAAAGACAGGTCTGTTGATTACACAAGCGCACATGCCTCTCTCAAGGTGCTCAGGTGAGATTCTTTAATAGTTAGTGTACTTAATTCTGCATAAGTACACATCCAGTATACCAGTGATTCTTTTTCCAAACGTCGTCAGAGCACTGGCACTCTTAGAAGAAAAAGGTTCTATGTAGAACCTTAAACGGTTCTGTCAGGCGCTTCATTTGTAGAAACGTTTAGGGATTTCCATCATGGGATAATTTTATGGATTATATAATAATTCATTTTTATAATTTTGATTCAGTTAAACTGCTCGTAAACATACTTCATCAGTAGAAAAAAATGAAATAATCTATTAAACATGACAGTATTATGAAATTATTTAAGATATTTCTCCTTACATAGAATCTTTTCAGCATTAAGAGTTCTTTAAAATTGAGTCAAGAACCCTTTGTTCTATATAGTACCCCACTGAACCTTTAAGAGTGAGATTTTATGTGGCAGAAGTACCCTCCTTTTTACCGTGATTTACAAGCAGGATTGAATGTTAAGTGATGCTGTTCAATGAACATTCCAGTGGATGATCATTATAGTTGCAAACAACAGTTCAGTTAAAATTAAAAAAAAAAATCTGTGGAACACAAAAAAAGAGATATTTTGAATAATTCTCTCGTAGTTCTTTTCCTCTTGTGTTTCACAGGAAAAAAAAAATAAAACAGCATAAGGGTTTGGAACGACATGAGGGTGAGTAAATGACTGGTTGGGCAAAATTCTGAATTAGTTCATAAGTTGGAATCTATCATCTGTCTGTCTGTCTGTCTATCCTTCTGTCTGTCTGTCAAAGTTTGTCTTGATTAATTTCTCAGTACAGTTATCATAAATAACAATACTTTTTGAAGTTATATGAATATCTTTTCATTTTGAATAAATTATGATTTTGATTTAATTTGATTAAATTCTAGTTCTATAAAATTGAAACTGCATCCTGTTTTGTACCCCAATTCAATTTCCATTCAAATTCAGGAACCAGAGAAATACAAATCACAGACATTAAGTAGCCTATACCTTCTTCTCCAAATATAAGTTCACATCATGCAAAGCACTCCATAGAATGCTCTGGAATGTTTGAAGTGTTGTAAGATTGATGGACACGGAATACTTTATGTTCTGAACTGGGAGGGGTTGAGTCCTGACAACCATCGTTTTGCTGCAAATTATTATAATTAGAGTCTATCACAGCCTGTTCTGTCACCAAAGTCCTTTTTCTTCCCCACTTTGTATGCCCATATCTTCCATGAATAATGAACTTTTAAATAAAACAAAAAGTCTTTCATTTTTAAGGAACAGAGGTTTGTTGTAGTACTCATGTGTACTCTTAACTGGATTTTATATCAAATTAAGCAGTTTTATGCCTTTTGCATTACAAAATGTACATTATATAATGTGCACATTACACAAAGCATTGTGGGCATTTTGCACTGAGCTCAGTGAATCTTTGCATGATATAACATTAAGTAGCAACCCCATTTAAACCCATGAACAGGTGTTTTCACCTTGTCTGACCTCTCTCACAACTGCAGTTCCTTCCGAATTGGCCCTAAACAGTGACACTTGCAGTGGCCACATCTGTTTTTACCTGACCCCGTCTGTCCTCAGGCTCTTTGATAAAACAGGAGGAATGTAGATGATCCAGTTTCTGCCCCATCACTTTTTCTCATCCATATTCTTCCACATTGCTGTGTTAAGTTTAGAAAATTCATGGAGCAATGGAATGACTGCTCTAAATCTGTTCATCAAGATAAATAAAACTGGTTGGTTTGGTGCTTCCTGTGTGGCATCTGAGAGAAACTGATGTGTTTGAGTCTGTGCTATACTTCAGACAAAACAATAACAGCTTATTGGTGAAGTGGGATTTACAGAGTATCACTTGTAATAGCATGCTTTAATATTATCACTATATGGGCATGTTACAATATGCAGTAATGCCTCTTGTAATGTCTGTGTGGGTTCCACACAAGAGCTATGGAATTATGTTATTATAATGACTGAGAGAGCCAGACACTGCAGACTGTGACTATGGAAATATAAAAGCACAATAGTTTGTTTTGTAAACTAAACAGGGCTCCACCACAAAAAAAAATAAATAAAATTTTTTAAAAAAATAGTTTTTATAGATAGATATAAGCAAAAAATAAATAAATAAATAAATAAAAACTGTTTACAATACGATAGCATCAGTGTAATTTTCTTGATGGATATGCAGAAAAGTAACGCCTCCATGTTATACACCTCTCAGGTGAGCTAAGCCCACCTGCTTTGTGATTGGAGAAGGCGCTATTTCCTTCGCTCTGAATGGCTGAGGCAGCTGTCACTCATGTACTACGTGCCTACTGTGTGATACTTTACAACAGGTAAGGCTACCTGAGTGACACAGGGAGGGTTTTTGGATACACCGCGCGTCTGGATGTACCGACAAGGACGTTTACAATAATCCCGTATATGTGTATTCGTAATTAAGATCAAAATTTTAATATAATATTCGTTATTTGCATATAGAAATGGCAAGTGTAGGACTGGCCGTTAGCGCTCCGAATACAGAAGAGAGAGCAGTTTTCACGCAGCTTAAACCCGTGCGGATGTGTGGCGTGGATGGGCCGGAGGACTCGTCTGTATTTGAGGACGTCAAACCCGCTGTTAGACTCGCAACAAACGCTGTTGAAATGGCTCAGGTATGGCAGGCGCTCTGTGGTGTCAGACTTTAACTGGAAAACACAAATATTTCAATGTCTAAACATCAAAAAAAAAAAAAAAAAAAAAAAAAAAAAAAAAAGATAGAACATAGAACAGATGCAGTGTAAGAACCTGATCAGTAGGCTTATAGGAAATAATGTTTATATAAGGCTTCCTGCAATGCAAGTATTTGGTTCATTTTTTTTATAATGAAACATTGTTGATAAAATATTGAATATATTTCTCTGTTCTTGTGGCAGTGTGCATGTTACATCCTCTCATAAGGGGCCACTGAATTGCTGTTTATTTGTCTTCCATTGCATTTACATTTATTTCTTTAGCAGGATTTGTATGAGAAGTTGCTTATACAAATAATTAAAAATATTAGTATTAGTATTATTATTATTAACACAGATAACAATTAATCTCATATTTTTAATCATGTCTTATGATATTTTTACAACAGCGCAGTATGCACTTAATGTTTTTCTTTAAATTGTTTATTTTACCTAAAAACACATTTCTCTTTAAGTTTGCATCTAGGTTTTGCAGTAAACACTGACATAATTTTATTCTCATAAATGGTGTAGCTTATACTTGACTATGACTTGACTTGAATATATACTTGATTATGAATATATTATTCCAGATAAATGGGAGTTCAGCTTGCTTTGCAAGGGCACAATGACATTAATACTTAACTTGCTAGTAAACGCACAAGTTTAGGCTCTTAACATAACCTTCATTATAAGAGTAAAATCTAAGTATTGTAGAGTGTATTGGAAAGAAAAATAATCAAAAAAGAAACATTTACATTTATTACCTTGATGTTTTACTTGGGTACAAGAATATCCAATGCTCAGCAACTTTAATGCACAGTTTGAAGTTATGTAGAAAATCAAGGTGTCAATATAACACTGGGACCGTGTTAGTGAAAAGTTTCATGTATTAGTTTCCCCACAGAGAAAATTCAGATTAATTCACAAGTTTAGAGTTCATTTCAGACTTCTGTTTCTTTATATTTTGCTCTTTGGCTTTGGTCTTGGCCATCAGTATCTACTATGCAGTTCTGTGATGTTGTATTTTCTGTTTTAATGATCATATTCAGAGTCCGCAGTGACATCTGAAAATGAATGGGTCTGAAAGGCAAACCGAATGTGCTCTGCTAGATCGTATGGGATCCTAACTAGAACACCATTTTTATGACTGGCTTAGCTGACCTCGTTGCACTCCTTCAAGAGCTCATATGGCTACAGGAATCATGTAGGTTGTCAGCTTTACTGAAGGAAACCGCCTGGGCCTTCACATTGGCATTGTTACCTTGTTGACGCCTGCATTGTGTTGGTGACGAGAAGCACATGGCTGACCTCGTGTGCTTTCAAGAATTCAAGTAATTGTTGGAAAAAGTACATACAGAGGAGTCGTAATCACCAATAATCATAGTCTAAATTAAATGAGATTGCTATAATAATACCTAAACCAACAATGTCATGATTTTAAGTTAAGATGATCTTAATTACTGATTGATTTGTCACATCTAATCAAAAGATACGTCCTTCTCTGAGTAATATAGGTGTAAAGCATCTCTCTTGCAGTAATTTACTTTAATTTTCTGTCCACACAGCATATAACAAATCCAGACGTCACTAGTCATATCCACTGCTGTGAAGAGCAGCCAAGATGGTTCCTTCACTAGTCATGGGCCTGAAAAGCCAAAACTATTATCTATGTATACTGTTATCTATTTCCCCCAAAGCCATAAAACATCATTTTCGTCTCAAAGGTTTTGTTTTCTCTTGCTTCTGCCCTCTGATGATTTGTACTGTTATGGCTCCAGTAAACAGACAAGAAGTCTATCAGTCTGGTTTTATTAGGATCTGTGGAAATCTCCATCTTTCTGGATTCCTTTTGGGCCATAAAAGGCAATTATTTCAAAGGGAAAGACCTTTTGTGTTGTAATTTGGAAAAAAGGTCTTTGGGCTAACCAGCTACTTGGACTCTGAAACAGGCTGCAAAACTTTGAGAATGACACGTACTGTCCGGGTTTCTGAGGCCTCTGCGCTTTATGTGTTTGGTAACAAATAAGACTTTTTTTAATGGAAAAGATTTTTGACGGTTTTAATAATCCACAAGCACACATCCCTAAAGGCATATTTCAGCCAAAAATTTAAATTCTGTCATAATTTACTCCCCCTAATGTCATTCTGTGTAAGACGAAAGAAGATATTTTTAAAAATGTCTTTTTGTGTGTGTGTGTGTGTGTGTGTGTGTGTTTGTTTTTGATCTATACAGTGAAATGTTGTTTTGGGCCCCACCGACTTTCATTGTATAAACAAAGCTTTCTTCACAGTGTCTTTTTTGTGTTCTCCTGAAGGAAAAAAGTCATACAACTTTGAAACAGCATGTGGCTGAGAGAACTGATAACAGAATTTTTCTTCTTAAGTGAATCCCTTTAAGAGCAAATTCGATTTTCAGAAAGTGAGCTATATTTTTAAAGAACGTTGAAACTTCCATCTTATTTATCTCAAAGATTATTTTTTATGTCTAACTCGGCTCCCAGTTGTTATCGGTCCCTAAAATACATAACTGAGCAGTTGTAAATGTTCTCCAATCATTAACTCAGTTCTTGGGCCAGGGTTCAGCTGCTGTTCATTCTCCTCACACAAACCCATGAACAGAACCAGGTCTCTAAGGCCAACGGAGGCCATGGCCAAGTGCACTTGCCCCTCTGCCAGTGCCACCACAACACAAGACCCGTTTGTGCCCAGGACTAAGAGCGGGGCAGTACATTTGCCAGGTCTGGAGATAAATCAAAAGCTATTTTCCATTAATTACCTGGTTTTAACTTTCCAACGCTGGCCTGATGGGGATGAAGGTGGAATTGTTGACGTTAACACTGAGAGTACAATTGTCTGCAATAAATGGCTCATCCACAGCTATATGAAAAGCTGCAGAAGCGTCATCATTCATTGTACATTCCCTGAGAGTACGTGACTTCACACATTAGGGTATGAGTTACCTGAAAGGATGAAGATATTTGTACATTAAACCACATCATTGGGTTGCCAAGGAAATGCATTTTGACAATACATGTCTTATTGTTGACATAGCTGCCACTTCAGACAGCTCTACATTGCAGTGCTTTTGAAATGTTTATTGTCAAATATAATGACTGCAGTGAGGACAACAATAAAGGCAATTGCGTATTTAATGTGGGGTCTAAATGTCTTCTCACATTAAAAGAATAAAAAAAGAAAACTTTAAGTAGTTTAGCATAATCATGTATTGTTAACAAAACTACTTTGTTAATATATAAACAAGGTTAATATCATGTGGTGTAACTACTCCATAATTTAAATCATATCATATTCATAATCAAAATTATATTAATGAGTTAAAAACAAAGCTATCTCATGACCAATTCGTACGTATTTTATGAGGTGGCCAATTCGTACGAATTCGTACAACCTCACTCGTACGAATTCATACAATTTGTCTAAACCACAGTGATGGGTAGGTTTAGGGGCGGGGTTAGAGGTAGGTCATTGATATGAATTAATACGATTTAGCCATCCCGTAAAATACGTACAAATTGCCGTGAGATCAGGTTGGTTAAAAAGCATGATATAGAGAAAAAAGATTCTCTTTTAAAAACTTGAATGAAAAAGAAACTTAACATAAAGATTATATACATTCATATGTATTCAAGTTATAAAGGAAAATATGTTATTACTCTTTACATGGCATTTCAGAGTCACTGAAATGAAACGTTCCTTGAAAATACAAGTTTTTGAAAACCATATGAAACCAACATGAATACAAAGAGTGCAGCTGTCGTTAAAGCAAAAAGACGACATTAATAATACTTCTGAAATTTGTGGTCATTTTTTGTGTGTGTGTGTGCGTGTATAAAATAATATAAACATAATTTGTTATGAAATATGTGTATTAGAAATATGAAAAATAGAAGCATTTTAGAATAAAAATAAAAACAGAAGCTGCCGTTAAAGCAAAAGGACAACATTAATAATACTTCTAAAATTTGTGTTAATTTTTTTGTGTACATAAAATAATATAAACATAATTTGTAATGAAATATGTGTATTAGAAATAATAGAAGCTTTTTCACTAGTGGTCTCAGACCCTTTATTGGTTATTTTAGGGGTTTATTTTGGTCAACACGCTGCAGACACTATGGACTGTAGAAAACTTGGACGGTATTTAGGCTGTTCAGGTTTTTGCATGTGCTAACCATTTCATCATTACACATTTGACTTGCCAATTGACTGGTTTGGTAAATCTGGTTCTTTATTATCGCAAAAATGCCCTCATTTATCAGTCTCAGGGGTTTAAAGCACCGTTGCACCTGAATGGCTCTCCAGGGTGCACTCGTTTTTAGAGTTCTATTTTTGTACACTGTTTGTGCCCATATCTCCTCTTGCTATATCACATGTCACTGTTTTGGTTTTGCTTTGTGTCTTCATGACCGCCACACCTATGAGGTTTCTATTTACTCTGTGTTGCATTGGAGCACTATGCAGACCTCTTGGCTTTTTGTGCATGGATAAAGCGGGGAATGATCTCTGACTGCTTGTACCAGACACTGCGAACACAAATAAACTTCATCTAATGTGAAAGACAATAGCATAGTATATTCTTTCCAAATCTCCTCTCTCAAATACAATCTTTTTGAACAGCTGTGGTGAAGTGAAAAGAGTAAAATGGCAGAACAGACATCTCAGTTTGATGCCAGCTAATCCAATTACCTACAAACACACACACAAAGTCTAACTACCTGGACTGCATGCACTCAAAGTAAATAAATAAATAAATAAAATCATTCAATAAACTTAATCAAATTGAGGAAAACTTTTTCATGCAATTAAATTTATCCTTTACAAATAATAATAATAATAATAATAATAATTTGGATTTCAATTTAAGTTCTGGTCTTGTTATACAACTTAAAATAATTAGATTTTTTTTTTTTTCCAAAATAGAGATCAGACTGAGATTTTCCGGCATATAACAAGTCGAAAATGAATTACTGTAATTTAATTTATTAGAGTACTAAATTAAATAAACTACATTTAAATAAAAATAACACTCAAATCAATTTCCTGTCAATTGTCAGTCTGGATTTCTGTACATCTGGTTATGGCGAATGATTTAAATTAAAACGGATTTATATTAAAACAGACTTTCTCTTAAAAAATAAAGGTTCCAAAAGGGGGTTTTTGCAGTGATGCCATAGAAGATCCATTTTTGGGTGCCCCAAAAAACCTTTCAGTGAACAGTTATTTATTGAACCATTTTTTAATCTAAAGAACCTTTTGTGCATTAAAAAGATTCCATGAATGGCAAAGGATCTTCATGGAATCATCGATGCCAATGAAGTACTTTTATTTCTAATAGTGTACTGTATCATAATCACCTTCTGTTCATTTCAGACACGGATGGAGATGGATAAATATCTGCCCCAGAGCGGCCCGCTGCTTTCCCCAAACATGATGGATAAGAAGTACCGTCGGGAAAGTGCCTCAGTGGTGGATGAGTATTTTGCAGATGAGAAGCCTGCCCCTTACAGTCTCAACATCAATGTTATCCTGCCCAATACCACACATCTTCGCACTGGCCTTTACCGTCCAAACAAACCTCCGGTGCATCAGATCAAAACTGAGCCGGGTGTGGACGAACCTTGCAGCATTCAGACGCTCCCCGAATTCACCTCCGTCTTCAGTGTGCCCCAGACGGTCAACAGCCTCTTCATCAAACCTGACATGTCTGTCACAGATGAGCTCCACATTGGCCCTCAGCAGCCGTCAGTCTACCAGATGCCCGTCAGCAGCAGTGACCTCACCACGATGACCTTTTCCCAGAGTCAATCGATGAACGGCTCGTCCGGCAGGACCATGCTCAACCTGAACACTGTGGCCTTGACAGCGCAATCTGGCGAATTTGTCATGCCCGAGCCATTCTACGTTTCACCCCAGCCGCACAGTTTGCCTCCATCGCCCCCCAACTCCCAGCCCGGCAGTCCAGAGAACCAGGCAGAGCTTATTACCTCAGTTCCCCCTCCCCCACCGTACCAGGCTAGAATCGGAATGAAGGTTGGACAGATGACCCCTCACTCCATGCTAATGGCTCACGGTCAGGGCGTCCTCACGGGGCCCAGATACAACCGACGGAACAACCCTGAGCTGGAGAAGAGAAGAATTCATCATTGTGACTTCCCAGGTTAGTGTGTCATTCCAGTAAATAATTTTGGATTACATGATATGCCATGCCTTCCTGAAGATGAGCAGAGAATATCAGCGACTTTTGTCAACTAACATTTGGGCAATTTTCTCTGTACCAGGATGCACTAAAGTTTACACAAAGAGCTCTCACTTGAAAGCACACCAAAGGACTCATACAGGTAAGAAGTCTTTCACAGGCACCCAAAAATGAAAATTATGTAATTGTTAATTCACACTCATGTCGTTTCAACGACATATAATTTTCTTTCTTCCGTGGAACACAGAGAAATGAGAAATTGAAGAACTTTTCCATGCAATTACAATGAATGGAGACTGAGGATTTTAAAAGTATCCCACAAGTCTTCTGAAGTCATACAATTGATTTGTGTGAGGAACAAACAAAATGTAAGTCGTAATCTTGACATCCGACCTTGTCGATTTTTTTAATATGAATCTAATTGAATTTCAGATTCTAAACGTTCTGTTTATATGAACCTTAAACAATTCAATCCGATTCACATACTTGTTTACATGTGCATTACTCAGAACCTGTGCTCAGAACCTGAGCTACTGCAAGAATAATTGTCATTTTTGCCTTGATGACAAATGTAAAAAGAAAGCTGACATATGTCAGAAGAACGTTTTAGCAAATATTTAGGAAATATATATTCAGTCTCCTCCACTGACCAGTTCATAAACATACAGATATAAACATGCAAGCATACGCATAACGGCACTGTGATTGTAAAATAATTTAAAGGTGCAGTAAGCAATTTAAAAATACTGCTGTTGAAAGTTGATTGGACCGAGCACCACAGCAAACTTGTAGCCAATCAGCAGTAGGGGGCGTATACACTCATGATGGAGTAGAGAGAGTGAGCAAGAGGGAAATTTGAAGAAAGATTGAGATAGCTGAGAGATAGCTGAGAGACATTACAAAAGAGAAAAGGTCAGAGGAATATCACTGGAAAAAGAAGAGTTGTGACCAGGCAAGAGCTTTAGGACCCGCGTTAATATTAGAAAAGCTTTCCAGCACTGGAGAGACCTAAGCGGGAAGGCCTGAAAACAGACGCTGAGGTTATGTTGTTTCTGCTCCATATGTGAGTAATATTGGTTTTGAGTGTGTGCTGACAACGAACAACGATCTCTTGCTTGTATACTCGTGTACTGTATGTTCATTTTTTGTTCTTCCTTGTTGTTTGTTCGTCATCTTTGCTTTATTTTTCGCGAAGCTTTATTTTGCTTTGTTTCTGCTATGATAAAGAGACATCCACTCTAGCATTGCGTGTTTGTGCATTTTGGGGGCAGAGCAATGAAAGGAGGGTTGTGTTTGTTTGGGTTGATTTCAAATATCGATAATGATGACGTTTTCCCAGAGTCAATCGATGAACAGAATTGGCTCATCCGGCAGGACCATGCTCAACCTGAACACTGTGGCCTTGACAGCGCAAACTGGTGAATTTGTCATGCCTGAGCCATTCTACACTTCACCCCAGCTGCACAGTTTGCCTCCATCGCCCCCCAACTCCCAGCCCGGCAGTCCAGAGAACCAGGCAGAGCTTATTACCTCAGTTCAGAGCAATGAAGGGAGGGGTGCGTTTGTTTGGGTTGATTTCAAATATCAACAGTATTCAACAGTGATTCTCAGAAATTGCTTACTGCACCACATGCTTATATTTTTCCTATTGATCAGATTATTTCAGGTCTACACCATCCTTTTCAATCGAATCAGAATTTTATTTCGGATCAAGCTCAATTGGATCGATTGGGGTGCTTAATCTGATTATAAACAGATTATTTGGGTGCATGTAAACTTAGCTAGTGATGCCATTGCATCGGTTAACAGCTCACTGGAAGGGAAGATTATCAGTGAATAATGCCTTACATTTGGTCTATTTCTCACACAAAGCAGACATATGCCTTCAGAAGACTTGGTTGGATATAGTGATTCATAGGTCTTTTGAATCACCTTTGTATACTTTTATTAATTGAAACTGCATGTTAAAAAACGACTTCATCATACAGGTTTGGAATAACATGAGGGCGGTTAACCATTTTTCTAAAGTTAGAAGTAGTTGTTAGCAGATGCAATGTACCATCAACACAAAAGCTACAAATGCAGCAACCGCTTGCAAAGAAGATGACAGCCTAAAGACAAGCAATGTAGAAAAACAGAGAACAGGGCGGAGGGAGAGATTAATTGACTCTTTTCATGCTTTTATACACATTGTGTCTGCATGCCTGTACAAGCCCTGCATGCTTTCCCGAGGGGGAAATCGGCAAGTGGTGGAGGAAAAACCTGTTCCTCCTGCTTTTTCTGTCTGCGTTCGGGGGGAGGAGTGAGCCGCCAGGAGAAAAGAACTTGGCAGTTTCAGTGTGTTCAGCTCTGTGTAAGATGAAACCCACTGCAATCCCAGCACACTTTAGAATGAAACCGAAATCTTCCCTCCCAACACCAATTGGTGCAATTTTTTATTTTTTTACATGATGTTAAGCTGATAAAAGCACCTTTTCCGCCTAGTTACCGCTTCTTCTTTTTTTCTTTTCTAAACATTTCGGGGTGGTCACCGTGAATGTAAAGGGATTCCCTGTAGCCTGAGGTATCATTATTGTTGTACTCTCACTCACTGGTGCCCTAGAGGTACCTTCGTAATTCTGTTTAAGCTAATACGAAACATATTCCCATGTGGTATGTTAGGAAATTGAGTAGGTGTTGCAGCAGTGCAACAAGTATTAGCATGGATGAAACTAAAGCACTTAGCCACTTGAGATTGTTCCTAACAGAGATTTTACTACAGTTAAGGGTCAATCGTAGGCATGACACAAATCAGAGTGCCTAAAACCACCTTAATTGTTTTCAAAACATGGCCTTGTGTGGTTTATTGCATTATTTTGGCAAACAAAATCATTGAATATGTCGCATCTCACTGTTTTGTTTTGTTTTTCTCAGACCATGAACAATTCAATTTTTAAAAATGTGTTTTGAGATTTTTAATTTCTAAATTTTTTAATAGTTTCTTTAAAAAAAAAAAAAATTAATTCCTCTAAATTTACCACGAAATTGTTAAACATGGCCTTGAGTGGCTTTTTGCACTATAATAAAAGACACCAATATTTAATAAATAGTTAAATGTATTATAATAATTTGGGCTGTCAATTGATTTAAAAATATCAAATAATTACATGATTAATAATCTTAGTAAATTAATTGCAGTTATTCGTATATGTAAATATTTGCTGAGAAAACCCCCTAAATAAAGGTAATTTAAAGAGAACATTATTTACCACATATCACTGTTTTTCAACTATGAACGACACTTTTGTAAGATGACATAAAATTTTAATTAAAAATCTCAAAATGCATTTTTAAAAATTGAAGGTTATTTTTTAAACAATTAATTCCACTAAACTGATATTAATTTCACAGCCCACATAATAAAAATCAAAATAAATTATCTGACAGAAGAAAACTTTAATTCGAATAGCCTGTAGGCTGTTAATGGTCACTCAGCAGCACAGCAACTTGCGTTTTAATATAGAATGTAGAGTAACACAGCGCATCTGATCAGAATTTGTAGTCAGAACTATTTATATATTTAATAGTATTTTCACATTATTTTCAAATGTAATATAAACCTTTTCACACTGCTCACTGGACATTTAATTTTCGAACAACCAAAGTAATAAAATATTGCTAGATTCACTTTTATCTGTTTTGGAAATCATTTTAAAGAAATGTCACCGAAGGCACGTTTTTCCAAAGAGCCTGGGATATTTCACCCTCTGTCCATCAGCATGGTATGTTTATGTTGTCACAGGTCAGGTTGTCATTCCTCAGGTGGAGTTGTATTTCAAAAGATGTTGGGGGTTGGGAAAGATCCTGCTGCACTGAAAGCTGTCAAACAACAATTAAGAGCTCTAGAACATTCTGTGCTGACAGATGAAAGTCAGAACAGGTCGATAACACGTGTAATTTTGATGTCTTCAGGAATGATTTGCTCTTTTCATTAGATCAAAATAAGGATGTCAGGATGTACTAGATGTGCTCTGACAAAGCAATTAAATACAAGCCTGCAAAACTTGTTGTTAGCTTTGTAACCTAAGTAGTAATCTAAGCAGTTAGCTTAGGTTATGCTAATAGGTCTTCAAAAAAAAAAAAAAACTTGCTTCACAGGAATTTTACCGATTCTAGCAGCCTCATCTTGTATATAAAATGCTAGCTAAACAGCTTTCACAATGCTTGTGATCATTTTTTGACTAAGGAGCGGTTTACATGACGCCATTCTCAACTAAAAACTGGAAACTTTTTATGTGTTTTGGCTGTTCATTTACATGACAACAGCGTTTTGGGGCCTGAAAACACAACATTTTGAAAACGGGTTTCAAAGTGCAAGTTTTTAAAAACAATACCATTACTGTGTAAACGTTTTCACGAATCCGTGTGAACAGGTATTGTTTTGGCAACGTTGTACGTGAAAAGCAAAAAGGAAAAACTTTTCCGTTTTTAGTACATCGTTCTGGTGTAAACGTACCCTAATTACTTTGAGGGCAATTGGTGCGTTTGTGAAAGCCCTGTATTATCTTAGTAATGGAACTTGTTGCCCATCTTCCTCAAACAGAAGCCACTGATAAACACATTACAATGATGATTGAATGGCTATTCCTGTGGTGAATTTTAGTGATAGCTGTTAGTGGTGTTGTTATAGCGTTGTCTTTAACTGAATCTGATTAATGCTAAAATTATTTTTTGTTGTTGTTCTTAATATTGTTTTGATGTCGATTTAGGTGGTTCGCCATATTCAACTTCCACATTTTTATGTTTTTATAATGGTTGTGTGTGCGCAGTAAAATGCTTTAGTGATAACAAATTAGCCATTGCACAACCTCCAGCTAACCAAATAATTTCTCTGTTGTTTGAGCTTGTTAGCCCTTAAACAGATTCCACAAGCTGAAATGTTTGATGGGGGGTATTACCTCGTTTAAGACCCTGAGCTATTGGAGTCTTTTGTCAGGAGGGCGTTTGTTCATCTCCTTTTGAATTCTGGTTTCATGTATAGAAAAAGGGTAGGGATGAGCGCTAAGCTTAAAGAGCCAGCTTTCAGAACTATTCAAATAGCTAGTCAATGAGCTAAAAGAGCTTCAGTTATTTCCCATATCTGAGAGCTGTGTAGTTTCACTGTAGTAAAGTTATAGCTGAAATGCAACATGATATTTCAGAACAACAATTATTGTTTGATGTTATTGTTTGAGATAAACAATAGAAAACTAGTGTTTATTGGACTATAATCAGGTTCCAAATGACAAAAGTAAGGTAAAAATATATTTGGCGAGTAAATAAAACATCACTGGCTGGTGGTGTTTATATAAGAAACTGCAATACATTAAAATGTAATTTATGTAGGTTTTTGTTTGTTTGTTTGTTTTTTTGTTTTGTTTTTTTGTTTAGAAAATAATTTTTACTCAGCAAGGATGCTTTAAATTGATCAAAAGTGACAGTAAAGGCATTTATAATGTTACAAAAGATTTTTATTTAAAATAAAGTCCTTAAGAACCTTGACAAATATATATTGTTTCCACAAAAACATTACGCAGAAAAAACTGTTTCAACATTGTTAATAATAATAAATTCTAATAAAGCATGTTACTGTAGAATGATTTCTGAAGGATCATGTGACACTGAAGACTGGAGTAATGATGCTGAAAATTCTTTACCAGTTTTACCAGAAAATTCTTTAAAGCTTTACCATCACATAAATAAATTGCATTTAAAATAAATTCAAATAGAAAAAAATATAGATTTTAAATTGTAATAATATTTCACAATATTAATGTTTTACTGTATTTTTGATCAAATAAATGCAGCCGTGATGAGCATGAGAGAAAAACTTTTTTTTATTATTTTTTAAAATCTTGCATTTGAATTGTAGTGTATGTATAGATTAATTAATTTTTTTTAAAAAATAAAAATCATGGCCTGTTAGAAGTGTTTATGGATAATAAAAAATACTTTTGTAAGGTGTGGTTAAAAAAGTTTTGGACCCTGCTCATAATAATTCAGGTAATACACAACAACATACCTGTGCTAAATAAAGATTTATTTATTTATTTATTTATTTAATATTGAACACAAACCAATTATACATGAAAAGCAACCAAACAAAGGCACCTGCTTACATCTGTCAGTCAAACTCCAGTTGTCATGAAATAGCATGTTAACCAAAAGAAAGGGTGACAGCTGCTAATGGAATGTATATGGGATTTAAATGATAACATTAAAAAAATATATAATAAACAATTATATTGCTCTCTCTCATTTTCTTTTACTTTCCCCTTTTTCTCTCCATCATACACAAACATACATACACACGTTATTAGACTACTTTTAACATAAGTTATTAAGTTATTTGGTGTGAATTTTGCAGTGGTAAAATCAAAAATCGGGCCACATGTGTTGAATGACCATTATCGTTTCACACTGAACATGGCTTTTCAGGATTCAGTGCTGTGGCAAACCTCACAATGTCAGATGTTATCAGTGTGTTAAGCGCCATGGAAATGACTTCCGTGTTTACACATGGGAGTTGTATTACTCTCCAAACCACAAGCACATGCATGTCTAATTCCTCTATAACTGCCATTTAAAAATGTCACAATACACATTGTGTTCAAACATGTTCAAGCTGGACTTTGTGTGAGCCTGGACCTTGAAACATGCCTTGAAATAAAATATATGAAGGCTGTTTGCTAAATCAATGTGATTTAATTTTTTTGTTTTCTTTTTTTGTAGGTGAGAAGCCATACCGGTGCAGTTGGGAAGGATGTGACTGGCGTTTCGCCCGCTCGGATGAACTGACACGGCATTACCGCAAACACACCGGCGCAAAACCCTTCAAATGTGTTGCCTGCAGTCGCTGCTTCTCTCGTTCAGACCACCTGGCACTGCACATGAAGCGCCACCAAAACTAACAGACTTTACATCCTTACTTTTTCAACGTTTATAACAGTTTTATTGTTCTAAATATTTCACAGTCATTCACGTACGAAGATCAAACTAATGAAAGCTCTGCCCTATACCAGCACTCCACACATTTTGTCATGAAGAGGACTGGACATCACAGCAGAGCTCCAACAGGATGTATACTACTGTACATATGTTTTGTATGTGTTTGTATGTCTGTAGATTAATGTGAAAAGATGCTATGAATTTTATACTTGACCTCCATCCACTTTGTCTGACTAAATTTGAAAATCTTCCTAGTAAGAGTCTTCCTAATAACTTGAAATGTAAAGTTTGATTTATTAAATCCAAGGTAATAGTTAATTGTTCATTTTAGACAACACAATACTATTTATATGGAATTTCCCACTCACAAAAAGTTGTTTGCTTTTGGGTAAGATGCTACTATATATATATATATATATATAAAGTAGTAACCCTAATGTTTGCTGTTCTCACAGTTGTGTATCCATGGATACAAATCTTTATGAGACTGTAAAAAAGCAGCAGTCGACTGTTTGACATTTCGGCTCTTTGTATGACAGAAAAAAAGTCTGTGATGAATGTGAAAAATAAGCTCACAAGAGCCTTATTTGACTATGTGTGCCAAATTTGTATTTCACACAACAGTTGATTGTTTTATAAAAAGAACATAAGAAACTTTAAAGAAAATAAATGAAGAAATTGTGATATGCAGAAAATTTTGAAACTTCACAACAATCCCTTTCTTTTCCCAAGAACAAATTTGTTTTTGTTGTGGACATCGTAGCATTTGCTTTTGTAATGCCGGTGAGACCCGTCTTGGGCTCTGTATGCAGCTTAGCGACCGCATTTTTATAAACGTTTAAAAGTTCTCAAGTTCCCTTTGTACGTGTTCTTCACTTATGAAGGGAACTCTGATGGATCAAAATGTACTGTACATACTCTTGTTAAAGTTTAACTACATGTAAATACTTTTCTCTTTGAAGCTGATTGTTTTTATGAACAAATGGGATTTTGCTACGTTTGTCTTGAATGTGGGTGTTGAGTGTGTAGATCTTGCATACTAAGTGATCAGTTTAACATTTTGTATGTACTTGTCTGAATACAGAACTTTGAAAATAAAAGAATAATCACATTTCATGGCTAGTGTCATTTCAAAGTGTTCTATATGCTAACATGCTTCCTTGACTCTGGATGAGGTCCTTAGTGGAATGGCATTTGAATACTTGGTTAATAGGCTACTTAGGTTATGGAGACAGACATTTTTGTTATATTTATGAGGGACAATGGTTCTTGGAACTATATAAGAAGGTGGACTTTTTCTAACTCTTTAAAAAATGCTGGGTTAAAAAGGACCATTTCTAGGTAACTTTGACCCAGCTCGGGTTTTATGCATTACCTCATTTGCCGAGTTGTTTTTTGGACAGTGCTGGATCAAACAACCGGATATTGCATCATATTGGAGACAAAAATCTACTTTTAAAACTAGAAAATTATTATTATTATTTTGGTAAAACTTTACAATAAGGTTCATTAGTTAAACATTAGTTAATGTATTAACTAACATGAACTAACCATGAGCAATACATTTGTTACTGTATTTACTTATCTTCATTAACGTTAGTTCATGAAAATACAGTTGTTTATTGTTTGTTCATGTTAGTTCAGAGTGCATTAACTAATGTTAACAAGATTTTAATAATGTTTAATTAAATGTTGAAATTAACATTAACAAAGAATAATAAATGCTGTTTAAGTGCAGTTCATTATTAGTTCATGTTAACAGTTAACTAATGTTAACTAATGAACCTTATTGTAAAGTGTTACCATTATTTTTAAACTGATTAATTACCTTTAGTTTTCAAACCATTTAAGTAAATTATTGTTCTAACCTTTGTAGGTTTATGTACGGTGCAAATTAGCATGAAAGCAGACTTTGCTATTAAACAGACACACCTGTTTTGTTAAGGCTGTGATGTATGCTGGTTCTTACCAGGTAGCCTATTAACTTTAAACTTATATTGTTAAACAACGTATTGTTAAAACAGTGAGTCAGCTTGTGAAAAATAAGCATACCAACAGTTGCAGTGAACGTACTAAAATTGGGTGGGGAACAGCTTTTAGCTGAAATAGAAAACTATTAATTACAGCCTGACAAGATAATTTGCAGAATAAAATCCAGTCTACAATAAGAGACAATGACTTATGAGGGGAACACCTATGTGTTACAGCATGTGTTCTGTGGTGTTGAAAAGATGAAAATATGTTAACCATTTAAAAATACTGAGCGCTACTGCTCAGAGTAAAAGTAAAACTATCTTTATTGTTGAGAATATCTTTAAGCCTCACTTATTCCTGAGGTGTTAAATGTGCTTAGCGCTGTATAGCGTGAATCCAGTTAAAACTTGCCCCACTTCTTACACCTTTTCATAGAAATGAAGAGAGACATGGCAGAGAGATAATCTTTCACATGTCTTGAAAATAAAAAATAGGGATATTTCAGATGATTAAAATGTCATCTGTTTTACTTGTTTGCTGAAATTGCTGAACGGTCAGTGAATGTGCATCGCTCAAAAAGCAAAGAAAAGCCTTGCTCTGTAAAACCTAACCCTAAGTTGTTCTAACCCTTTTTAGTTAGTTTTTCTTAATGTTCAGCAATTTGTTGAATTTAGTTGTAAAATGTTGCAATCTGTAGGCCTTTGTCACTCAGAAAACCCACTGGTTTGAGTACCATTTTGTCAAGCAAAAGATTTTTTGAAGTGGGGCAATTTTGAATAGAAATTTTTATACATTTCCTCCACTTCTGCAGTTAGCTTTCTCCCTAGTTGCCTTCGCTCATTTTCTCAAGAAATGTTGAATGGTGAATTGTCAAAACGACTGAAAATTTTGGGAGAACATCACTTCATAAATTGATTTTGGTTTCCTAAAATGGTTTTGTCACCATTATTGTGATTTGTGTTCCCTTTGATTGGGCACTTGGAACTTCATTTACATGATCAACTCTTTTCCATCGCATTGATGCATTTATGTAAAATAAATCACAGTTATTTGTGGTTTCAGTAATAAATACATTATTTTTAAAAGATGACCTAACTTCTCATCCCGACTAGCCAATTTCTTGCAAGCAACCTTGCTTGAGTCACACAGAAACTCAAAACATTCAACATGCAAAACACAACAATGGTAACCAATAAATCAATGTTTAAATTAATAAGACTCACCATTACAAAGAAATGTTATTTGATGTTTTTATTGTGCTAATACTTACACAAGCAAAAAAACAAAAACAAAAACAGTCAAATTATTGCAAAAAAAAAAAAGAAATTGCTTAATTTATTAATGCTGCAATGCACTCTGGGAGTACACTGTTACTCAGTTAATCATTAAGTCAGTTAAACTCAGAAAAATATAGTAAAGTTTATCAACATATTCATGTTTTTATAATTTGGCTTCTGAGGCAATAAGTTTGCAAGGTTTTTTCAAGTTAATAAATTGAATTTTTTTCTGTGTATTGTGTAGCCTCTCTTAGGGTCGGTGTTAATCATTGAACCAGTTGAGAAGTATGTGTCATAAAGATTGTGTTTTGACCATAATTTATCCCCCCAGACACTAGGGTAATATAATCTCAGGAACAAACAAAGGGATAGCACCACTTCTTATGAACTAAAGTCCTGACTGTTACAGTGTTGGACTTTGACTTTAAATGGTTAGACCATGCCGGAAAATTTTATTGACAAATTGATAAAATATTTCACAATAATACATATTTACCTATTTGACAAGTGGAATAAGACTTTAAAAGAGGACACTGACATTTTGCAGTACCACACAGTGCTTTGACATGAGCTGTTACACATCTGCACCACTAGAGGGCGACACACGAAAGACCGCTGATGTCGCTGAACCCGAAACAACAGCAGAACAAGTCAGCACCGCCCCGCCTCATGGTTATAGAGCAAAGTTCATGAAGACGTTGACAACCGAATTGTTTTAAGATCATTCACGTATTAGAACAAACAAATTGAGTATATACCCTTTTTGAGTGAGATTGATACCAAAGCGGGATTTTGCCAGGATTAAACAATGAAATGGGCATGGGGTTCATTTTTGTTGGAAATACTGTTATAAAACTATTAGAAAAAAATAGACAGGACCTGAATTATAATACACAACGCACCGATTTGCACCAAAACATTTTATTCTATAAAAAGAGTGGGTAATCACAACTGTACAAGGGAAACTGACTTTTAACACCATTTCTCACAGTATCAAAAAGCTTGTGTTTTCCTTGCTGATCTTTACACACTTGTTCTGTACAAATACAAAAGAAATAACATTAATTACTTGTCTTGTTATAATGATAACTGCATTGCACTGAGTAATATAGTACTGGCCCATAAGTTACTGCATTCAATATAAAATACCTATGATTCTGAAAGTTTAAAAGAGAATTTAATGATAACCACACTTGCACACATACAGTCACACGAAACCCAAACCCTTTCATGATTCAAGCACAAGGTTGCACACTATTTTAAACAAATCAGATACAAGTGATAAAATCAAACATGCTCAGATAGACAAGGATGTCACAAAATTCAGTCGAGGGCACTTCATTGATAAGGGGCTGACTCCTAACAATACGCCATCTTGGAATACAATAATTTAAATTTAGGATGATATGAAGGTACATGTTACCAGCATGTCTTGTAGTAATTAGAAATAGGCCATGCATGTGCTACGAATGGCCATGGTTGCACACATTTCATGGATTTCAAGTGGATTATCAGTGCTTATAGGCCACATCTGTCAGGGCACTAACATGACATGCTCACCGATGTAAAGAAAACGCTACTCTCCATGCAACACTTTAGGGGTGTACAACACATTAGGGACTCATTTTAAGAGATTAAAAAAAGAAATAAAAAAATACATTTCAAAGAAACAACTAAAAAGAGAAAGAAAATGAGTATTTCACATTATCTAGTCAGTGTTAAAAATAGAAATCCACCCGTTACATTTATTCAAGAACTTTGTAGATTATATACAATATGTACATTAACTCTTTAATTATTCATTGTCTGTATGTCTATGAACAGTTTTAAAAAAAGAAAGGGATCGCAATCAAATGCATATACTCTTCTAGAAAGATGTGCTTAGTAACGTTTGAGTTGAAGCGAGAGAGCAATACAAACTTGCGACTACATTGCTCTCTGGACCAAAGATCGTGCAGCTGCTGCAGACATGCACTTAACTCTCAAAGGCTGGAATCAAACAAGCGTTTCTTCTGAAAAAAGGCATAATGCGCACTTGCTCAGCTGCTAGCGATTGAAATTATGACCATGGCAATGAGTGATAGCTAGAGGGAAGAAGTGTCCAGGATACCCTCTCCTCAGATTTATATGGACTCTGCCCAACATTTTCATAATATCACTGTCCAATAACTTCAACATATTGTTGGAGGTTGAGGGGTTAGTTTTGCATATCATGCATATCAGGGCAGGAACTGTTAAGACATGTTTTGTCACTGTGAACTAGGTGCAAATAGGGATTTTCAACGTGCCTCACAAAAATAGGGGTCCCAGTATCGAACCCTGAGGAACTCCGAAAACCTGTTGCGCAAATCAAATTTGCACATTTACTTCAGTTAAGGCTCTGATGGGCTAGGAGTAACAATGCATCTAGACATTTCTACTATTATATCTCTGATTATGTCTTCTTTACAAATATGCAAACAAGTGTGCTTATACACAGACATACACACACATACACACCAATTTAGTAAGATCCCCCTTTCCCTGCGAGTTATGTTGTTTTTTAAAATGTTTTTCACAGCCTTATGAAATAATATCTGAAGGTTAGATTAACACCTATCAAAGGGTGTTCTTTTTGTTAGACGCCATTATTGGCAATAAAAATGTCTTTTTAAAAAAAAAAAAAAAAAAAAAAAAGAAATACTGTTTTTTGCGCCAAACTATTTTTGGGAAGATGCTTAGACAACACATACTAATCAAGAAAAATATTTTACAAAAATTCACAGTCTTGTCAGCCCCCTGCCTCTACTTCTCATTTCAAAACTCAAATCAAAACTATTTAAAAAAAAAAAACAAACAAACATCTAAATCAACGTACATCTTCAGCTGTCTTTACAATGCACTCTATGTTAACTTCCATCCACACAGAAACGTATAGATAAGATGCATGTAGAGCTTTGTTTACAAATTTAGGACAACAAAAAGTTCAGATAAAATGTAAGAATTCAAAAAGGCAGCTGTAGATGTATATCCAACCCTTGTATCTCATTAAAATGACCAAATTTATTACATAACTCTACTTTTTCCTAACCATCTTGCATAAAATCCTTTACTTTCTCATAAACTTCTATACGTTTCAAAAGAATCATCTCAATAAGGGGTACCTTCCCCAATCTTCACTCTCTGCTTATAGCAATGCTGCGAGGGGTTTGCCTTTCTTGTAGTCCCTTCAAGTAATGGCTAATGATCAGGCATTGAGATGGAGGTGAAGGTCACCAGTGGACGGGTGGTTTGTGGCTTTTAGAAGCTTGGCAGAAAACTGCAGACATGTTCTGACCAGGAGGGGTAACCAATATGATTGCGCCGCCCCTTCTCCATATTCAACACATATGTTCGTATCCGGAGACTGGAATTCCCGGATGGGCGCGCATGTCTCCTGAGGAGCAGGCAGGGAGGTGAGGGCTGGGGAGAGTGGCGCAAAAAGTGTTTCACATCATGACGTGGCGCCGTCGGTGAAGTGCCAGGTGGTCAGAGCGGGAGAAGCTGCGATCGCAGTCGGTGCAGCGAAAGGGTTTGATGCCGGTGTGCTTGCGAAAGTGTCGCGTCAGCTCGTCAGAGCGGGCAAAGCGCCAGGTACAGCCCTCCCATGTGCACTGGTATGGCTTTTCACCTGTAAAGGGATCACCACGTCAATATGACTGATTATATATATATATATATACACATACATACATACACACACACACACACACACACACACACACACACACACATATATATATATATATATATATATATACACACACACACACACACACATTTATATGTCTAATGCTCACCAATGCTGCTTTTTTTTAATCAAAAAGACTGTAAAAACAGTAATATTGTGAAATATTACAATTTTAAATTCTATTTTAATATAACTAAAATAGAATATAACATAAAATAATTTATTTTTGTGATGGCAAAGCTGAATTTTCAGCAGTCATTACTCTAGTCTACAGTGTCATATGATCCTTCAGAAATTATTCTAATATTAGTTTAAAAGAACAGCAATTATTTGAAACAAATATTTTTAACATTATAAATATCTTTACTGTCACTTTTGATCAATTTAATGTTTTTTTTTTTTTTTTTTTTTTTACTAAATAAAACCATTAAATAATTTCAAACATACATATCTTACAGACCAGAAAAAAAGGCATACCTGTGTGTATTCTCCGGTGGGCTTTCAGATGCGAGCTCTTGGTGTAGACTTTGTTGCAGCCATCATAATCGCACATGTGCACACGTCTTCTCTTCATGTCCGGCGAGTCAGGGTCAACTTGGATGTCCACATCTGTATTCATACTAGGAACAAAGTGAAACATTTTAGCTATTAGGGTGTGGCGATCAGTTCAAGTCATACCAAACCTATCCTTAGATTATCTAAAGATTAAGACCGCATTTGAGCATGTGAAGGCAGGTACAAACATTCAGCATTATCTTCATGAGTAAAACAGATTAATCCATCAAACGTCCTTTGGGATTACAGTGATCCAATTAGATCAGTGATACAATAAAATCTTTTATTGCAACACTCTTAACCCTATAAAGCCTACTGTACGATTACAAAACCTGACAAATGTGGACGGAGAGGCCCAGCCGGCCGCCGCACAGATGTCGGCAATGGAAACACCACAGGACCACACCCACGAGGAGGCCATACCTCTCGTGGAATGCGCTCTCACACCCAAGGGGCATTGAAGGCCTAAGGAGGAGTAAGCGAGTGCTATAGTGTCGATTATCCATCTGGAAAGTCTGGGCGGATTAGGGAGCCCCTGAAGCAGACAAAAAACTGTTCCGCCTGACGAAAGGAGGTGGAACGGTCAATATAAAACCTCAGGGCTCTGACAGAACAGAGCAGGTTCAGCTCCTGTTCATCCTGAGAAGGAGGAAAAGCGGAGAGAACGACCATCTGCGCCCCAAAGGGGTAGATAAGACTTTCGGGACATATCCATGTTTTGGTTTCAGGATGACCTTGGAGTCGTTAGGCCCGAACTCAAGACACGAGGGGTTTACCGAGAGTGCCTGTAAATCTCCTACACGCTTAACCGATGCTAATGCTAGCAGCAGGGCAGTTTTTAGTGAGGGGACCGTAGGTCGGCAGTCTGGATTGGTTCAAATGGAGGGCCTTTAAGGCCTCTAAGAACCACAGAAAGATCCCAGGTAGGAACCGTGAGGGCACGAGGGGGATTCAACCTCCTGGATCCCTTAAGGAAGCGAACGACAAGGTCGTTCCTCCCTATTGACTGCCCCGCTATAGGAGCGTGAGAAGCTGCTATAGCCGCAACATAGACTTTAAGGGTAGAGGGTGTACGGCCTCTATCCATTAAGTCCTGAAGGAAGGACAATATCTGGGATATGTCACAAGTCAATGGGTCCTCGCCCCGGGCTATGCACCAAGCGGCAAAGATGGCCCATTTCCAGGAGTAGAGATGTCTTGTAGATGGAGCTCTGGCCTGAGAGATAGTGTTTAAGACGTTCTCTGGGAGGCTAGCAGGCTCCCATTGAGAAACCACACATGAAGGTCCCACAGCTCGGGCCTGGGGTGCCAAATTGTCCCTCCCGCCTAGGAGAGGAGGTCCCGTCTCAAGGGGATTGGCCATGGCCCTAGGGGCGATAACTGAGATAGCTCCGAGAACCATGGTTGGGTCCTCCACAGAGGAGCCACCAGGAGGACCTTGTGAGCACCTTCCCTGACTCGTCTGATCACTTGTGGGATCAGCGCGATTGGGGGAAAAGCATAAAGGAGGAGGCTGGGCCAGTCGTGGGCCAGCGCATCCCTGGCTTTTGAGAAATGTTGGGCAGCGATGACTGTCTTCTGATGCAAAGAGGTCGACCTCTACCTTCCCGAAGACTTCCCAAATCCTTTGGACAGAGCTGGGGTGGAGCGACCATTCCTCTGAGGGAAGATTGCTCTGGGACAACATGCCCGCCCCTATGTTCAGCACGCCCTGTATGTGTGCTGCTCTCAGCGAGAGCAAGTTGCATTGGGCCCACTCCAGAATGGTTTTCACTAGAGTGAAGAGGGGCTTCGAAGAGAGGCCGCCCTGGTGATTTATGAAGGACACCACCGTCATGCTATCTGACCTGACCAAGACGTGGTGACCCACCAGGAGAGAAAGGAAAACCTGGAGAGCTCGATATACAGCCATCATTTCTAGGCGGTTGATATGTAGCTTGCTTTCCAGGCCTGTCCATGCACCAAAGGCCAGACGGTTGTCGCACAGTGCTCCCAAACCCATCTTGGAGGCATCTGTGAAGACAGCCTTCCTCTTGCCTACCGCCCCGATTGCCACGCCCTGCTGGAACCAGCAAGGGTTCGTCCAAGGAGCCAGGGTTGTGACACACGTCTGGTTTACCTTGAGCGAGCAACGACCATGTTGCCAGGCTAGGGGTGGGACCCGTGGTTTCAGCCAGAACTGCAGAGGGCGCATACGAAGCAAGCCCAGCTGCAGAGCCGGAGATGCTGAGCTCATCAGACCTAGCATCCTCTGAAACATTCTGAGCAGCAGAGAAGCCCCGGGCGTAAAGGCCTGCACAAGCTGCTGAATGGCCAGAGAACGCTCTGGAGTGACTGTGGCCCTCATGTGGGTCGAGTCTAAAATTATTCCCAGGAACGACACATGTTGGCTGGGAGATAACAAGCTCTTCGTAAAATTGACCCTGAGCCCCAAGCACTCTAAGTGGTTGAGGATAATGGATCTGTGGGATAATAGCTCTGACTGAGCCAGAATGAGCCAGTCATTGAGGTAGTTCAGTATGCGCACACCCCTCCATCTCAGAGGGGAGAAAGCCACATCCATGCACTTTGTAAAAGTGCGGGGAGCCAGAGACAGCCCGAACGGAAGGACTGTGTATTGATATGCCAGCCCTTCGAAGGCGAATCTCAAGAACCGCCTGTGATGGGGGGATATCTGGATGTGAAAATAAGCGTCTTTCAGATCCAGGGTAAAGAACCAGTCTCCCGAGCGTATTTGTGGGAAGATCTGTTCTAAAGTGATCATTCTGAATGAGCGCTTTATTAGGGCCCTGTTCAGATGTCTGAGATCGAGGATGGGCCGCTGGCCGCCATCCTTTTTGGGGACGAGGAAGTACCTGCTGTAAAACCCTGACTCGCTCATTGCTGGAGGAACCACTTCTATGGCTCCTTTCGCCAGCATGGTGTTCACCTCGGAACGCAAGACATGCACATCCTTGCTTTCCACAGAGGTTTGGACCACGGCGTTGAAAAACGGGGCCCTTTGAGTGAATTGGAGTACATAACCTCGTTTTATTATGCTTAGAACCCAAGCTGACACTCCAGGGATGGCCTGCCAGGCCTCGGCCCGTGTGGCGAGGGGTTGAATAGTGTCTGGCACTAAGTCGCTGTGAGGGACTGTGGTGCATGTATGGGGTGGAAGAAGAAATTTGCTCTCTTTTTGAGTATGTTTGTTTTTTGTTTTTCTCACTATAAGAGCGGTGCACTGCCAGGGCATTTGAACAGGCTCTGTGCAGGCAATAAACATTTTTTCTTGAGCACCCGGAACTAAACGGGGTGACAGAAAAACTGGGCGAGGCATTTTGGAGGGTGGTCCAGCCGCGGTGGGACTTAGCCTCCTCCTCTTCCTCTCTTGGACATCAGGCCGACTTCTGAGGCGCAGGGTCCAACACTATCTTGGGTCGGGGACCCTGTCGCACCGGAGGAGGGTGGAGCATTGTCGGTGCTCAGACCGTGGCGCGGGCTTAGTGGCTGGCGGCTTGTCTTTGGCAGCTGCTGCTGAGCTGGTGCTGACCTAAGGCGTCTCGAAGCAGAGGAGCTGGAGCGTTTTGGCAAAAAGTGTTGCATGGCCTGGAACTACTTTTGTGCCGCTGTGAAACACTCGGCGAAACCATCGACGGCGGGCCCAAAGAGGCCAGTGGGGGAAATCGGCGAGTCAAGGAAAACGGCCCTGTCTGCGTCCTTGATCTCCGTCAGGTTGAGCCATAAGTGCCGTTCCAGCACCACCAGGCTGGCCATCGAACGGCCAATAGCCTGAGCCGTGGTCTTTGTGGCACGCAGAGCCAAGTCCGTGGCACTACGCAGCTCCTTAAAGGTGGCTGAGTCGTGTCCAGCCTCATCCAGGTCTCTGAGGAGCTTCGCTTGGTACACCTGGAGTACCGCCATGGAGTGCAAAGCGGAAGCTGCCTGGCCAGCCGAGGTGGTACGGCAGGGCTTGGAGGGGTGGGCGGCCTTCGTCTTCCATCCAATGGCAGCGGGCGGACACAGGTGTGCAGCCACAGCTTCTTCCAAGGGAGGCAGCTTGTCATATCCTTTCTGCCTGGCGCCGTCAACAGAGGTGAGAGCATGAGAGGCAGAAGGATGCAGGCGGGGAGATTAGGGAGCACGCCATGACTTGGTGAGCTCGTCATGCACTTCAGGAAAGAAGGGCGCTGACCGCTGAGGAGGCGCTTGACGACGTCCAGGCAGGAACCACTCGTCTAAGCGGCTGCGTGTGGGTTTCTCAGGCGCAGACCACTCCAAACCGAGCTGCTCAACTGCCTGGGTGAGCTCTGAATCGCCAGAGCGTCAATCGGCTCCAAAGACAGCAAGGGGGCGCGGTCAGGAAGTGAGCCCGACCACTCCTCGGCATCCGAAGCCGCCAGAGACATGCTGTCGTCCTGCGGCTCTTCATCAGATCCCCCGAACGAGACCAAGTCACTCGCAATGGCAGAGGGCCGTTGGTCTGGGCGGGAGAAATGGACGGGGGAAACCTCTCCTTGTGGAGAGAGTGAGGCATTCGGGACCTGAGCAGACGTGAGCTCACTCTCATCCGAGCGCTGGGATCCTCTGACCTGCTGTTTTTTCCTCACAGGCTCCTGGGAGGAAGAAAACGGGAGGGCGCAAGGGGCGGAGTCACGTTCTGAAAAGAACGCTATCCGCGAGCGCAAAGAGACGAGACTCATCCTCTCGCAATGAGAGCAGGTCGATCCAGTGAGCGCGGCTTCTGTGTGGGACTTGCCCAGACATCGCACGCACTCACTGTGCCCGTCATCAGCGTGCAGAGGGGCTCTGCACGTGCCACAATCGTGGCGCAACATTTGAAGCAACGTTGCAGAAATTTGCTCTTAGGAAAAAAGCTCTTTTAGATGCAACCGAGTTGCAAAGGATATGCCGTGCACTCGCACGAACTGCAGGCGGCTCGGGGGCAAAGCGCTGACCAGGCTGCTAGGAAGCGGCGTGAGAACAGAGCTGCTTGAGAGCGGCGAGCTGATCTGGCTGCTGCGAAGTGGCGGACTATCAGCACTGCGCGGGAGCGATCTGAGCGGTGAGCTGAGAGTGGCGAGAGAGCTGCAGGCTGCTCGAGGCGGCGGCTGCTAGAGAGCAGCGAGCAGAATAGAGAGCGGCGAGCAGAATAGAGAGTGGCGAGCTGATCAACTGCTGCAGAGCGGCGAGTCAATCAGCGGCGAATCCAGCTGCTTGCAGGTGAAGGCGGCTTCAAGTCTCGTAGATCAAGCGAAGAGATGATATCTGCGTCGCTGAAAGAAGAATGAACCTATTTGCCATGGTGAGACGGCTGCTTATATAGCCCGAGACCCCACCCCTTTTGGCAGGTTTGCTCACCATTGGCCCGCACGTTCTGCGCCGTCATTGGTTCGTTTTCTTAAACTTTACGAACCAATGCACGAGCAGTTCACACTGCGTGATTGTATAAAGGCTTCAGAATCGGAGAAAAAGGAGTTTTCCCCATAGCGTCTTGTCTTATTAATAATCTATATTGATTAATAAGACGAACAATGCAGTACTTATGTAGTATCGCAAGGGAACTAAAGTTACAAAAGTTATTCATTTTCTCTTTATCTTTTGTTGTTTGACAGACAGCAGCATGTTTACTGTATTAGGCTGCTTTCACTTTAAGACCTAATGCACGGATCCTATTGACACGCATCCGATATCTTTCCCAATTTTTCATTTAAGACATAACTGACTGTGTTTACATGAATACTCCTTAAGACAGACATATGTATTTAACCGTTTGAGTATAATAAGGCACGAAAGAGAACTGAAGGGATCACATGCTGTCAGAGAGGCAGCTTTGTGTGAGCACTTCGGGTGTGTGTGTGTCAGATTGTAGAAAGCAAAAGCCGAATCCCGGACATTTTGGGCAATTTAGAAATCCTGGCCAGACGTATTTTTTTTTTAGGTCCAAAAAGAGGACATGTCCGAGAAAAAGAGGACGTATGGTCACCCTATCTTACTAAGACATATTATTGGGAGATGTAGAGTGACAACTGATATTTATATGCATTTTATTTAAGAAGTTTGCTATACTGTTATAAAGATCTCATTAATTTACATTACAAACTATCAGAATTCTGTTACACTTTATATTAGGTGTCTTTAACTATTATATGTACTTACAGTGAAAATAGGTATAATGTACTTATTGTGTTGATGTTGTATTGAAAATACACTTGCTGCTACTGAAGTGGGATACGAGTAAGGTTAGGGACAGGTTTAGTGGCATGGGTAGGTTTAAGGGTTGGTTAAAAGGGAAGGAAAGGGAATGGTCAACAATGTAATTATAGCTGTGTTTACATAAGTTATTTATAGATGTAATGACATGCAGATAATTATAACATAAGTACAATGTAAAAAATGTACGTACCTATGAGCATTGTATCAAATCATTAACTTAAAATGTTAGTGCATAGTAGTTAAAGACACTACTAGAAATTCATCCTACTTTATAGCCATATAAATATCAGCAATCGAGTCAAATCTGAATTAGGGCTGTTCAACGATAATCATGATAATTGTGTCCAAAATAAGAGTCTGTGTTTATGTAATATATGTGTGTTTGTTCTGTGCATAATTATTATGTATATATAAATACACACACATACATGTATATATTTAAGAAATATATATATATATATATATATGCATGTTATATTATATATAAATATAAATATTTTTTATATAAATATAAGATATTTTTCTTAAATATATACATGAATATGTGTTTATTTATATATATATATATATATATATATATACACACATAATAATTATACCCAAAACAAACACACATATATTACGTAAACACAGACTCTTATTTTGGACACGATAATCACGATTATCCTTGAACAGCCCTAATCTGAATAAAACTAGTGTTTTTTTTCCTCCTCCAGAATGAGCTCCATGTTGTCCTATATAATACCAAAAGAGCCATAAAAGCAGGATCTATCAAATATGATACACAACGTGTCGGAAGCAGTACTTTTATTTTGAGAATGCCAGCATCTTAAGTTTCTCAGGCAAAATGTAATGCATTTTTAACCTGCTAATTTCAAACCATTATACTAATACAGCTAGCTAATCACTGGCTGACAGGGGTGGGGTTAAAAAATCTTTAAAAAGTGTTACAACCATCCCCTTACATTCCCTTAAGAACAGTTTCTTTTTCATAATTTTACAGAATGCCAAGACTGTGGAAAAGAAAGAGGTTTGCCTGCCAGTGTTTTAAAAAACAAAAAAACAACAACAACAAAAAAAACCCCGACGAGCTTTTAAAGAAGGGCAGGTCAGTCAGATCAGTTGCGAAGACAATGCTTAAAGCCAGTGGTGAGGATTCTGAAACCTCCGACAAGACACTTTTATGTTGTCTGTATGGAGCCATTTGGCAACTCAAAGCCAAATTAAGTGTGGGTAAAATGTGCAGTCTCTGGGCCCACCAATTCCTGTACTCCAGGGTTAAAAACACTGATTATTCACCACTGTTACTCTGATTGAGAATATTCACACATAGACACATACAAATTTACATGGTTTTTGTTAGATCTACAGGTTCTTTACACAGGTACACTGCAGTCGAGTGTTCATTAAGCATAAATACAGCTAAGGAAGTTTGTCCTAGAAGACACATGCACAAACTCCTGAGTCAAACAGTAGGTCTAAGTGGATTTGAGCTGTGGTCAATCACAGAAAGAGGCAATGCTTTGTATTGTTCTTTTGGACTATTTCGATAAACCTGTTTTTGAAGCATAATGCATGGTGTGGCAACTGTTTTTGCTTCTTTTGTCTAATTGTTACAACTTACCCCAGCATGTGTTACAACCTACCGCGGTAGTTGAATAGATTAGTAACAAAGGCACACCATGTATTTGACATCAACTAATTAGGGCAGTGATATTCTTGCAGAGGTTTGAATTTGTGCCTTTGGTAGTAAAATAATGTGGGTACTTTGTATAAAAGTTTGAGTACTCCAGCTCAGAAATTCAGTGAGTTACCGATGCTGAAGCAAAAACTGTTACAACCATACCCAGTCTCCCCCTATATATATATCGGCCATCCTGCTCTTTAAGATATCAGCATTGGCCATCGAAAAACTTTACAGGGTTTACAGGATTTCCAGGGTTAAAGGTGAAGTTTGTCATTTCTGCACCAGTAATGGCACCAAACAAAAATGACTGTTTTCGAAATTATTTCTTGCATATTCATCACAAGAAACTGGAGGGAGAGTGTCACAGAAAGGTAATACCAATAAGTCTTCACATGAATCAACCTTTCTTTTGGGTTACATAGCAAAATTTTGGTCAACTTGACATTTTACTAGTTTTATGTAACATTTCAAGGTGCAGTGGTTTTGACTTGTGGCACTTTCCCCTTCTACTTCTTCTGTATAGACTCTAATAGAAAATAAAGCCTATAAAAAGATGATAAAAAAATAAGGTTGAAAAAAGGTGCACTGTGTATTTTATTTGCCACAACATAGTTTGGCTAGGGACTTCCTGTTTATCTGACAACTAGAGATGGGGTTAGATAAAAATCAATAGTGATATAATAAATATGAGCCTCTAATTTTTATGCATATGTAAAATATAATTATTCCTGGGCATCACAGAATTATATATGTAAATAGCACCATGATGACACCTAGTGCAACAATACTAACTGGCCACCAGGGAGAGCTCAAGAGCAAGCGTGTCTAAATTCCATACAGCTGGAGATCATCCAGTTCAATGCCGATCTCTCTCCCTTTCCCTTCCTGCTCCAATACCCCTCCCCCTGCCATGTTTTTTTCAGCCCATGTCTTTCTCCCCTCCTTTCCTTCCTCTCTCTTTCTCAGCCTCTTCCTTTCCCCTCCCTGGCTGCAAACCAGTCCACTCCCTTTTTCCCCTCTTTCTCCCAACTCATTTCCATCGAATTTCTCTCTTTCAGCAATCACCTGACTGCATGTCTGAACAATTATACACACACCAGCCAAAGACTCTCTTGTTTTCCATCCTGCCCTGTCACCCTGCCACTTCTGTTTGTCCTTCTTTGCATTTTACTCACTCTTTCAAAGGTGTGACGACACTGCAAGTTATGTAACATTGTTTACACCCAGTTTGGAGAGAACCCTGCCCAGCAACACACACACTTATACCCAACAGAAGAGGATGCAGCTTGTAATCAACGCAAAGAAGAGCCACGGACCTCCAGTGTGTTGAAGGTTACATAATCGTCCAGAGGAGTGGTGCAGTGATGCCATTAGACCAGGATGTCAGATAATCTACCACATATATATCCCGGCATGGAGATATACAGAAGTATATGGACATGCTGATACATTCTCTCACCTGGGGTCCATCCCTTGTGTGCTAAAAGAGGCCGATCCAGACTCTGTGCCGCTTTCAGCATCACTGTCAGACTGATACTCCACTGGAGAGGTTGAGCCTGGCTTTATACGCACTGAAATGACACAGATGTGAATAAAACAAATTTGAGTGAAATACTGAATTGAAAAATCAACATGAATTTCTATATTTTTAAGTATATTTCTATATTTTTAAGTATTTAACTCTTTTGCTTTGATGACAATAATTTTATATTATTAAAGTGCCCCTGTTATGCTATTTTAAAGGTTTTGTTTTAGAGGTCTCCAACAATACGTTTACATGAATCCAAGGTCAAAAAACATAAATTTTCACATAATATACAGTGCAGCATCACCTGTTTTCTCACATTGTCTGAAACAGTTCGATAAAGGATTCGGTCTCTCTAAAACCCTCCTTTCTAAGAGCCTGCTCTGCTCTGATTGGCCTGATTGGCTCAGATGGCCCAGTCTGTTGTGATTGGACGACTGCTCACAGCACGTCGGAAATAAAACACCTATTACCAGGGGTTAAATTGGGCCAGGGCTTACGAGGGCTCGACATACGCTTGTCCCAGACTGCGGGAGAAGGTGGATTTTTTGAAGTGAAAGAGAATTTTACTTGCCTGACCAGATAAGTAGCTTGATTAAAATGTCAATAACAACCAAAACGCGAGAATGATTAATTTAGCTTAAGTGATAGTGGATACTAGTAATGTACTAGCGGTGATATTGCGCTGTTGAGGCTCACGTAACCTCTTGAGGAGAAATCAAAACAAATGAGCTCTGCTCACACAATGAAACTCAGTTATCATGTTGCAATAAAAATTCAATATGTGGGGTTTTTATAGCTTGCTATTTACAACATATGATAAAGTTAAGCATCACACGACCGAAAGTGCTGAATTCCTGAATTTTACACTAATTTCATACAACAGTTCAACAAACAAGAAGTTAATATTAATCACTTATGTTTTAGGTGCAATATTGCCTGTTTTTTGTTCTATTGTAGCAGCGAAAATAGTTCCAAACAAAGCAGAACCAGCACATCTACGCTCAGCCGTTTTGAATGATTCAGCGTTTTGAACGAATCAGTTGAGTGAAGATTCAATGGCCCAATCATAAACAACTGCTTCATTCTTGATTCAGCCTTTTGAATGAATCGTTTGAATAAATGACTCACTCATTAAGACAGTCTCTTGCCGCCATCTACTGGTGGTTTAATTTCATGTTTAAAAGTATAAATTTCCCACCAACATTTCTTATTTGTATATTCAAAAATATTTAAAGAATCTCATAACATTATTGAATGCAGTTGTACTTTTTCAGTGTAAATTATTTAATTTGGTAACAGCCCTATATATATATGTAAGAATTTGAAATAAAAGATGAAACATAAATGTAATTAAATTTGGGGAGGATTCCCTTTATAAAGGTTAATAAAATTCTCCCAGGGTAAATAACAAAAATATGCAGATTTAAATATGTCACTGCTGATAAAACACTGATGAGAATGTTGCTTGTTTCAGAAAAAATTATATTTACAACACACACACACAAAAATCCTATTTTTTTTCCAGACAAGCTACTTCTTTACTCTGACAAGTAAATGACCAATTTAGTTGTCCAAAGGACAAGCACAAAACAAGGCTTAATGTTGAGCACTGTATTTTGTATTTATATTCTCTCCTTTAATGGTAGCATCACTCTTATATTTGATACTGACACAAAGGAGAAGGCACAGGCCTACAGAAAGATTTTATTGTCATCAGATGTAGCTTTGCACACTACCAGCATCTATAGAATGATTTTGATCAGCATTTTATTGTTCATAGCAGAGGGCTCTCTCAACTTGTTATATTTTACAGTTTGTCAAATGATACGATTTTGTAGTCTTTGCATACACATGCACCCCTCGAAAGCCCGAAACCACAGAGCCCCCCCACAGAACCCCCCCCAACAAATCCCAATTTAACCCCTGCCTATTACCATACCTGAATTTCAGCCGCGAAGGCTTCCTCAACACTTGTTTACACAGAGATATGAACAGTAACAAAGGCATCAGTTGTACCGTATCAATTCGAGCCTGAGTCCTCAAACTTTAATGGAAGTGCATTAAAGTGGATTTGCTTTAACAGTGCAAAAAACAGCGTCTCCTTGAGTGACATGTCGACAACACAAACCAAACTCTTTCAGGCTTCAGCTACAACTTGCAGTGTTTGAAGGCAGGTCAAAGTAGACGTGTTTCGCAGGCAGCCAATAAAGACCGTAGACGGACATTGTGCAAACCTAGGCCCTGTTTCCACTTGGTATTAAGATGCGTTTTGGTCGATCGGATCACAAGTGGACAAGCGAGACACATACCCATTTCCACCTGGTATTTTAATCCATCTCTTTTGTCCACTTTCAATCAATTCTGTCCTGATTTCTTCGAGGGGAGGGTCTGTGGGCGGGTAAATGTAAGGGTTTTTTTTTTCAGATCTTTCCATCTAATGAACAAAATAAGCTTGCGCAATTTACATATGAACGTATCCGGAGATAACGGAAAAACATACGGAGATGAGCAGGTTTCGTTTCTGCCCTGACAGCCGCAAGACCAGTCAAAGGCTTGAGTGTGTGTTAGAAAACAGTAATGGTGAAGAACATTGTGCTTGGTAACGTATTTCGTCTTCAAACCAAGGGTCTTCAGCCCTTGTTTAAATCCCATCTGGCAAGCGCGCGCTCACCTCACACGTTAGATCAGTAGGCGGCCTTTTGTGGCTTTTCGAACACATTCAACCACATGAGCGTTTTCACGAAGAAAACAATCCGGTCGAATGCGTTTTCGACTACCTTTGGAAGTGGTCGAAAGTGGAAAAGCTCAAAACGTTTTACACCCCGTTTACATCTGTATTTAGCGTCGTCCACTTGTGATTCGATCGACCACAACACATCTTAATACCAGGTGGAAACATAGACCTACATAGGTTTGTAACAGGGAGGGAGACTGGAATTGCTGACGATTTGTTGCAGAAGTTCAGAATCACTTTTTTCTTTTAGGAGACATTAACTTTATTTGTTGTGCACTTTGATCTTTAAATCTTTGCAGACATTTTAAATTCACAAAAAGGTATATTACACTGCATGAAAGGTAATATTAAAAAAAGCATAATAGGGGCACTTTAAAGGGTTGGATCACCCAAAAATTAAATTTCTGTCATTAAAGCTGCAGTTCGTAATTTTGCCTCTTTGTCGCTATCTCTGTTTGAAACTCTGTTTGAAAGTTGTTTGTGGAATTATTATCTGTATGTACGTTGTGCCTCGGCACGGTTCCTTGGCACGGATAAATCTAATGTTTGCTGTCAATCACCACATCGCTGTGGATACTTTGCTTCGAAATCACAGATTGCAGTCTTGCAAGTATGACCAAAATAAGAATTTTCACCGGATAATGTCATCTGAACAAGTAAGTAACATGTCTGCCACTTTTGTTCTGACTAACTGAAGGGGAAAAAAGCATTAGGCCTACAGTAAATCGCGCTGCCAAAGGCGATTAAATCTAACGATCGCTTAGCTCATATCACCTCAAACCATGCAAATTATTATTATTGTTATACTTTGTTCTCAAATTGTTAACAACATTAGCATTGATTGACTGTGTATTTAGTGTGTATTAGCGTCAATTTCTGTACAGTCTAATCTCTAACGTTAATTTGTCATACAATACAATCCGCCATCAATATGATAAGTTTAATTATTGCAGCTGCTGTGAGAAAAGGCTATAAATGATCCGCCTCACATGCGATATAGCCTACTAGCTGGGACTCCTTCTTTATGTATACAGATGTGACGCAATGACGCAAAGAAGCGACATGCTCGAATTTCCTGCGGAAACCCACCAGTACCACCCAAATTATAAAACATTATTACAAACTTACCGTTGTGAATCGGGCTAAGGTAAGGAGATAGTTTTGTAATTATTTGTAAAAATGTAATTATTTTAAATGACATTTATAAACAATTCTTGCAAAAGATTTTAACACACAGACTTTTAATGACTTTTCCCTGTCATTATAGAGGTAGCATAAATGCAATTTAATAACTGGCCTTACTTAACCAGTTAGTTTGATTGAAATTATAGTTTTTATCAATATTTTGAATTAGTTCTTTTATATTTTCATTTTGATTTTAAAGTTTTAGTAATGTTTTTTGGCATTGTAATTAGTTTTTTATTCATTAAATATGTCTATATAAGTGTAATTAATTTCTATTTTAGTTTTAGTTATTTTAGCACATCACCCAAATGAAAATGAGAAATGATTCCTTGGCAAATAGCTGACAATTTTTTTTTAAATTTTATTTCAAATAATTACAACTGTTTTATTTTTATTTTTAGTTATATAGTTATAATATAATAGTTATAACTATAACCTTGGCCTTTACATATTAACTATTATTTTTAGGTAAAGTACAACAATGTGCATTTTAACTGTATGTTGACAGATGAAAAACCTGTCAGTAACTGATTTGAAGTCTCACAACATAACAGTAAGCTGTGTTCGATTCACTATGAAGAATCAGCTCAAAAGAGTCATTTGTTAAGAAATCAGTTGGACAACACTGCTCAACTCTGTCTGTATGCTTTTGTTTTACCTACAAAAAAAAAAAAAAAAATCTCATAAAAGTCATTCATCTGAGAATCAGTTGGACTACACTGGTTTAGGTTTTGATTTACTAAAAAGAATCGGCTCACAAGAGTCATTTGTTCTGGTAATGGATGGACAACACTGGTTATGCTGTATGATTTTTATTCACTACAAAAAAGAATCAGCAAGAGTAATTTGTTCGGAAATCAGTGGTTACACTGTATAGTTTTTATTTATTCGCCATTAGAATCATCCATCCATCCATCCATCCATCCATCCATTCATTCTGTTCACATGTTCGGGTCGTTTAAAAAGCCTTCCACTAAAATGAGGTGTGAGTGGAGCACTGGGCCCATTTCTCAAACAAGCAATTAAATCAAATACAGAAAAGCCTTCCTGCCTAAAATTGAATTCAAATAACATAACTTCCAGAACCTAATATGATTCAGACCATTATTTTAAATTTGTGAGAAGTCTTCTTTGTGTGTTTTTGGCAACCAGATAGTTCTCGAGCCCACAGGACAAAGATAGAGAAAAAAAAAACAAGTTAAATTCATGTTCCATATTGACACAGGGTGTGGCTAATTGAGTACTGAGCTGATATCTCTTGATGTGACATTCAACCAACCACAGAGGAGATGATTGGAGATGCTCCAGAGTTTTCAAAGATTATCTTCTAAATTGCCCCAAGTTACTCAAAAGAAAAAAAGAAAGAAAGAAAAAAAAAACTCTATTGCCTCTCACTGGGGTGTTATGGGCCTGCTCAATAAAGCATGCTGAGTCCTCCACCTTGGTAGCTTTCCCATAAATTGAGTCCAAAAGAAACTGATCTACATTATGGTCTCTTTGAAGATGGTCCACACCCAAATAACACAATTCACTGACCTTTATAATCTCTCCATTACATTCAACTGGGTTTCACAGAGCTGCATACAAAGTTAATAACCGAAAACAAAAGGAGCCAAGCACAACTCCTCCCTGAGTTTGGACTTTGGGGTTGAATTAGTGTGTTAAGCAAGCATTAGCATTTTTCCATAGTGTTATTTGGGTGGGGTTCTCCCATTAAAAAACATTCAGCAAATTTTATTCAGCATTTTTTGTGTTTAAATGTTCTTATTACTGTCCAAGACATGCAAGGTGTCTTTCAGGGGAGACTGAAAGCCATGAGATTAAAAGGGCAATGGGAAGGAAAAGACCCTGGTGGACCAAACCATTTCACTCTTAAGAGGGGTGAAGCATCACTCTGTAACCTAAATATCAATGGTTCTTTCAAACTATATATCATGGTAACCATAGTTTCGTCTTGGGACAAATTGTGCACCAAAGTTTAATACTTAGTCTAAGGGATTTGTTTGAAATCCCCAAAGACTTTATTGATACAACGACGGTGCACTCATATTACTATGAATGGAGAATGTGCAATGCACAATATGGTGGAATAAATCCTGCCTTCTAAATAAGAGAGTCAATTGGCAATTGGTAAAATTATTCTGTCACTATACCTTTAGAAGCTTTGGTTGCTATAGAAACAGTCAGTGTTCTGAGACACACATGCACATTGGCTGGTCAAGCCTGAAAAATCCAATTTTTTTGTCATGATTTGAGCATTTAGAAACTAAATTTATAAGAAGAGATGCACCGATTGCAATTTTCTTGGCCGATTCCGATTTCCGATACTTTTGTAAGTGTGATCTGCCGATACCGATTTTTGCTGATTCAGATTTTCTATAATACATTCCAAGAACTATAATACAAAAATCTACTTTTCTTCAAAGCAAAGTTTTATTTTCATAAAAAACAAGTAAAAAGTCAGTATTAAAATAAGAACAAATAAAAAGAAATTGCAAACAGCACAAATAAATGCAATAGAATAAAGAGAGCTATGAAACTCAGGTTAAGTAGGTTTTTATTCAGGTAAGAAATACTACAGAAATTAAAGTAACATCCAGTGTTATTTTACATTGGTTACCTTAATTTCTGTAGTCTTTATTGTAAATATTAAATACAGATTCATTCTTAACATTAAAATTATAAAACGTATTCAGTCAAGAGCAGAAAGTGATTTTCTTTGTCTTTTGTTCTTTGATTAACATGACAGACAGCAGCAGGAATATTGGACTGCTGTCCCTTTAAAAGTTTATGAACGGACACAATACTGTTACACAACATGCGTTCTCTTTCTCAACTATAATGATCCAAAACTGACTGTGTTTATCTGAATAATCACCAAGACGGGCATTTTGACATAATTTTGTATGTATTTGACCATTTAAGCGCAGTAAGACACTCATTTTGGTACTTGTTGTGACTCTGTTTGACAAGAAGTGAGACTGATCAGCTGATCACTGATCCGGGACGATCATGAGAAAAATCGTCCGATTCCGATCCCTGGCCGATTGATCGGTGCATCTCTATTTATAAGGCAGTTGTTAGATTTCAAATATGAAATTTAATCATCAGCTTGGAGAGCAGCTTTATATAATTTGATGTTTCCCCATTCAAATAGATAGGAGCTGTTTCAAAGATGGCCACCAAGTGAAATGACTTGCCTTAAAGGGACTTTGAAATTCCTAACCCCAAATATGAGCAATAGTAATAATGCAAGACCACTAATAACCATTGTAACTACGGAATTTGGGGGAAAACTGTGGTAAAATTTTGTCCTGCTTAAAAATTAAATCCTATGTCAAAAAGATGAAGAAACAAGTCCATATTCTAATGTTTCTTTTAAACAAAAAGGCATTTTTTTTTTTTAAATCAGGAACCTCGAAAAACCCTTTTTGTGAGTGAAACTGTAACACAGCATTTACTTGTTACTTTGCAATTTCTATTCCTTTTTAATGAAGGCCAATAAGATTTGCTTCATTATCTCGTTTCTTTATCGCTTGTTTCTGCTCGCCCTGAAATCATCTTTTGTATTTTATTCGCACATCCTTATGTGTGGGAAGAAGCGATGTCTGTACACTGATAACTAAACAGCAATGGCACAAAAACTGTAATAGGGCGAGACCAAGGGTGTGACCACCTAAAGGAAATGGGTGGTAGAACTAAAGGACAGAAGATCAGCAGTACCATATGAACAGTTTTAAATAGAGGAGACCAGATTCGTCCCAGGCTCATATTTCCATTCTTACTTTTGACCAACTGCACAATGCCACTTCATGCATGCATGACAAATCTGTTCATTATAACTGCTGAATTCCGTTCTCTATGGTTTCTAAAAATTGATCTGAACCTTCATCTTAACATGTAAGATTACATCTATAAACTGTAGGGAAAGTTTTATCATTGAATTAATGCAGATTTAAACAGTATACACAACTGTTCAAAAGTTTGGGGTCTTTTTATGTTTTGGGTGTTTTTATTAAAATGTTTTTTGTTTTTTTAACAATAATATTGTCAAATATTATTAGATTTTTTTTGTTTTGTCCTTAAAAATAAACTCAAATATTTAAACAATGAAAATATTATGAGATTAATAAATAAAATTTAAATAATTCATAATATTATAATTTATATATTATTAAATCATATTTAATATTTCAAATGATTTAATTAAATATTTGATCGATTCACGGTTCAGGTAACAAACAAGTAAAAAATAGGAATATTAAAAAACATGTATTTCTAACACACATCTGCAGTGACATGCAAAAGTTTGGGAACCCCTTGCAGAATCTGTAAAAATGTGAATAATTTTAACAAAATAAGAGAGATCATACAAAATGCATGTTATTTTTTATTTAGTACTGTCCTGAGTAAGATATTTTACATAAAACATATTTACACATAGTCCACAAGACAAAAAAATAGCTGAATTTATTAAAATAACCCCGTTCAAAAGTTTGGGAACCCTTGTGTGACGAGCAGGGTGGGGTGAGAGCCGTGAGGGAAAGGCGCGAGGCTGTCAGCTGCGCGTTGCACCAGTCTCGTATCTCTCACAGAGGAGCTCTGGAAGCATAAAAGGAGGAGCGACGACAGTGAAGGACAAGAGAGGACCAGGCCTAGATTTTACGTTATGTCTTTATCAAGTTTGTGTGGCCGGCAGTCGTCCGAGAGTGACTGCCGGCATTACTTTCATTTTGTTGTTTATTTATTTATTTTGTATATTAAAGTGTTTAACATTCGCCGGTTCCCGCCTCCTTCTTCCCGTATATACAAACTGTTACACCTTGGTTCTTAATACCTTGTGTGGTTACTTGGATGATCTACGACTGTTTTTTTTTTTTTTTCGTTTTTTTTTTGATGGTTGTTCATTAGTCCCTTGTTTGTTCAAAGCAGTTAAACTGAGCTCTGTTCTTCAGAAAAATCCTCCAGGTCCAGCAGATTCTTCAGTTTTCCAGCATCTTTGAACCCTTTCCAGCAGCGACTGTATGATTTTGAGATCCATCTTTTCACACTGAGGACAGTTGAGGGACTCAAACACAACTATTAAAAAAGGTTCAAAGATTCACTGATGCTCCAGAAGGAAAAACGATGCATTAAGAGCCCGGGGGTGAAAACTTTTGAACAGGATGAATATGTCCAAATTTATCTTATTTTGTTGAAATATCTTCTTTTTTTTCCTTTTCTCATTTTGTACTGCCCTTCGGAAGCCACAGAAGAAACTTGCATGTTTCCCAGAAGACAATTAAGTACAATTTACCTTGATCTTCAAATTCAAAAAGTTTTCACCCCCCGGGTCTTAATGCATCATGTTTCCTTCTGGAGCATCAGTGAATGCTCTGAACAAACAAGGGACTATTGAACAACCATCACAAAAAAAAACAAAAAAACAAAAAAAAAACAGTATTAGATCATCCAGATAACCACACACAGTATTAAGAACCAAGGGTTCCCAAACTTTTGAACGGGGTTATTTTAATAAATTCAACTATTTTTTTGTCTTGTGGACTATATGTAAACATCTTTTATGTAAAATATCTTACTTCAGGACAGTGCTAAATAAAAAATAACATGCATTTTGTATGATCTCTCTTATTTTGTTAAAAATTATTCAAATTTTCACAGATTCTGCAAGAGGTTCCTTTTGCATGCCACTGTATTACACAACTCTGCTCGGATTTCAAGGCATGTTATCTGCAAAGCAGCACATACACCACAAAAAGGTTTTTACGCTGACTTTTAACATGAATGACTCTTGCATAAAAGCTACTACTATACTACTACTGTAGCTATTATATAGATTTATGAGGTTGTGCAATCTCATTCTATATCTCTCTCAGTTCAAAGGTCAGGGCGCAACTGGCAGCCATCTGACGACACGGATATCTCACCTGATCCCTCCGACCGGCCGTCGCTTCCGATGAGAGGTACAGTGATGGCGGCAGTGGCCACTCCATCTGTGGGTACGGTTGTATAGACCACCGGTAAGGACTGTACCACCACAGGGATGGTTTGCAGTTGCCCCACTTTACTGGGCATGTTCACGGAGGGTATGGTGTGGATGACATGGAGGATCTGCTGACCTCCGACCCCTTGCGTGGATGCCAGTATGGAGCCTGGTGACAGCACCGCCGGGATGGTGGCACTTGCCGTGATGTTTTGGAGAGGCGGGTTTGCAGGAGTGGAGGTCGCTGTGGCTACAGGAAGGGAGGGGCGGGGCTTGTTGAGGGACAGGTCCACAGGTTCCGTCTGGTCGTCATCATTGTGTTGGGTGCTGATGTCACAGAGCGGAGGGGGTGAGGATTTGATTTTGAGGTCTGTGGGCTCAGGACAATCGTCTAACGGCTCTTCTTTCTGTAGAGACACAAGAAAGAAAACTGAGAAGAATACGAGAGTATAAGGGAGATAAGGAAGGAATATGGAAGAGCAAATTAGGTGAGGAAGAAGATTAGGAGGGACGGAAAGGAAAGGGAGGGTACAGAGCAGCAGCTCCACAAAACACAGGAACAATTGCTGGCCAGATTGGGCCTTTGCACTGCAGAGGAGAAGGCCTGAACCTGGCATGAGTCCAGCTCAGAGTCAAACGTAGACACACTAATTTATACACACATACACAAAGCAAAGATCAGTGTGTGTGTGTGTGTGTGTGTGCGTGATTGTCTGTGCACAAGTTACACCCACTGAGCTCCCTCTGCAGTAAGACTTATAACTAACCTTAAGGCCTGTATTTTTATGCTTTTGGTAAAGGTAATAGAAAGTTTGAAAGCAATTCCTGAATGATGCCTAATGCAAACAGAGAGGTTAGTGTATTTTTAGCAGCAGCAAGGGAACAGTCCACTTAAAACGCTAAACTTGTGGTGCTTGTTCGAGCATAATTTGCTGCCATGATGCTAGGAATTCATAGATGGTTGTCAGGGCATTGCTATGTGGTTGTTCTGTGTGGCTTTTAGCACATTGCTTTGCAGTTTCTGGGCCTATATGATACACTGATCTCTGAATATGGCTCAGTTCCCTTCTTCAAATGTATGTCTATGGGAATTCTAAGGATTTAAATAGGTAAAACACTACACAGACCATTCAAAATTGATTTTTTTTCATAGACACTAATGAAATATTTTTCAGCCTAATATTTTCCCCAATGGCAGCAGTCTACTTTTTAAATTGGCTTCCATGTTACTTCAGTCTTGAATGCTCATTGTTTTTTGTTTGCAACAACCGTCTCAGGTTACGTATGTAACCATAGTTCCCTGAGAAAGGGAACGAGACGCTGCGTCCGATAGGATTGCTTTGGGAACGCCCCCAGCGTGATAGCGTCTGATGCACGTCTGTCAACTAGTCCAATGGCGAGAGTGAACGTCACGGGCGGGTGACGTCACGACCAGGAAAGGATAAATACACATCCGGCGAGACCGGCTTCAGCTCAAACTGCCGAAGCAAATCGATCACAGGGATGCAGGGAGTATGGCAACGCGACGCAGCATCTCGTTCCCTATCTCAGGGAACTATGGTTACATACGTAACCTGAGACGTTCCCTTTCGAGGGAACTCGCGCTGCGTCCGATAGGATCGCTTTGGAAACGATATACCAAAACGCCATAATCACAAATACCTGTCTGTGTGAAACTCTGGCACACTTAAGACAGCAAAACCGATGATCCTGGAGCCGCGTCCAGGTCAAGGTCATAATACCTCACAAATGTGAGAGGCGAGGACCAACCGGCCGCATCGCAGATCTCTTTGAGGGAAACCCCTGAAATTAAGGCCTTGGAGGCCGCCATACTCCTAGTGGAATGTGCTCTGACAGCTAACGGACACTGCTGGCCAGAGACCTCATAGGCGAGTGAAATAGCCTTGAATATCCACTTGCTTACCGTGTGTTTAGACGCAGGACGACCCCTGTTATGTGGTCCAAAGCACACAAATAACTGGTCTGCTTTCCTCCACAGGGCAGCTCTGTGGACATATGTGCTCGCACTGGACACAGCAGATTCAGTTTCTCCTGGTCTGGGGTAACAAATGGAGGAGGACAAAAGGCTTGCAACACAATAGGCCTCGGAACGTTAGTCAAAACCTTCGGGATATACCCAGGTTTGGGGTAAAGGAAGGCTTTGACCATCCCCGGAGCAAACTCAAGACAGGTTGGGGACACTGAAAGGGCCTGAAGGTCTCCTACTCTCTTAAGGGATGAAATGGCGAGAAGGAACACAGTCTTAAGTGTCAGGAACTTATTTGAGACTGACTCAAGTGGTTCAAATGGAGCTGTAGATAGGCCTTCTAACACAATAGCCAAATCCCAAGCAGGGACCCTAGTGCGCATGGCAGGCCTCAGCCTCTGGGTGCCACGGAGGAAACGAATAACTATGGGTTTTTCCCAACAGTAGTACCATCCACATGGGCATGGTAAGCAGATATAGTTGAAACATACACCTTAAGTGTAGATGGGGTTAACCCAGATGAGAAGCGGCACTGTAGGAACTCAAGTACTGAAGCTATCGGGCAGTAGACTGGATCCAACTGTCGTTCTTGACACCAGGAAGTGAAAAGTTTCCACTTCAAGGCGTATAGTTTCCTCGTGGAAGGAGCTCTGGAGTGAAGAATGGTCTCTACAACCTCAGTTGAGAGACCAGCCTCTATGAGTTTGGCCCTCTCAGAGGCCAAACCCACAGATTCCACATTTCTGGACGGGGATGAAGAATCGTGCCCCCTGCCTGAGACAGGAGGTCCCTCCTGATCGGAATCTTCCAAGGTGAGCCATCGAGAAGAGCTATCAGGTCCGAAAACCATATGCGGCTCGGCCAGTGTGGTGCTACTAGCAGTAGACTTATCCCTTCCTGGCGAATTTTCTCCAGAACTCCCGGGAGCAGAACAACTGGGGGAAATGCATACAGACGCAGCCTCGGCCACGTCTGTACCATGGCATCCAGTCCCAGAGCTGGATGTGTGAGGGAGAACCAAAGTGGACAGTGCGTCGTATCCTGAGATGCGAACAGATCCACTTCTGCTTGGCCATAAATCTCCCATATGAGCTTCACCACCTCTGGGTGAAGTCTCCATTCCCCTGGCCTCAGCCCCTGCCTCGACAGGATGTCTGCTCCAATATTCTGAGTCCCTGGAATGTAGATAGCTCTCAAGGAGAGCATCTTCCCCAGAGACCACAGGAGGATCTGTTGCGCCAGTTTGTATAATGGGCGCGACCACAGACCCCCCTGTCTGTCCTGACTAGCACATGATGGCCCCTCAGGTCTGGAAGGAAGAACTTCAACGCGTTGAATACCGCCATCATCTCCAGGCAATTTATGTGCCACGAGAGCTGATGACTCTTCCACAGACCCTGAGCTGAGCGGCCTTCCATTACCGCTCCCCAGCCTTGGAGAGAAGCGTCCGTCGTCAGAGTGACACAACGACATCGAGCTCCTAACACAGGGCCCTGGGACAGGAACCAATTTTTCTTACATATGATCAAGGCGTGGAGACAGCGCCGCGTGATCTTGATCATACGAAGTGGGTTGCCCCTCGGGGAAAACCCTTTGGTCCTGAGCCACCACTGTAAGGGTCTCATGTACAGCAGGCCAAAAGGTATCACGTTGGACGCTGCTGCCATCAGACCCAACAGTCTCTGAAACTGTTTTACAGTGTGTGACTGGCCTAGCTTCAATTATTTTACGGCTGATAGAATAGCAGTGATGCGAACTGGAGAGAGACATGCTCACATTGTCACTGAATCCCAAACCACACCCAGAAAAGTGGTCCTCTGTCGTGGAGTAAGCACGCTTTTCTTGGCATTCAGTCTCAACCCCAATTTCTGAATATGTGCGAGAATGACATCTCGATGCCGAACCGCCATCTCCTCTGACTGTGCTAAAATCAACCAGTCATCGATATAATTCAGGATGCGTATGCCCTGCAGCCTGAGCGGGGCCAGCGCTACATCTACGCATTTCGTGAATGTGCGGGGTGAGAGAGCTAGGCCAAATGGAAGAACCCGAAATTGGTACGCTTCGCCCCCGAAAGCGAACCTCTGGAACTTCCTGTGCTGTGGAAGGATGGAGATATGGAAGTATGCGTCCTTGAGATCTATTGTGACAAACCAATCCTCGGATTTGATTTGAGTCACGATTTGACTTATCGTCAGCATCTTGAATTTTAGCTTTTGTACTGCTCGATTCAGATGATGTAGATCTAAAATAGGGCGCAACCCCCCATCCTTTTTTGGAACCAAGAAATACCGGCTCTAAAACCCCGACTCCCTGTCGGCAACCGGAACCCTCTCTATAGCCTCCTTTGCTAATAAGGTTTTTATTTCTTGCTCCAACACCAGAGCCTGCTGTGGAAGCACTGAAGTTTGCAGCACTCCTTTGAATAGAGGTGGACGGCACCAAAACTGGATTTTGTAACCTTTCTCTATAATTTGCAGGACCCAACGTGAGATATTTTGAAGAGATTTCCACTCTACCAGAAAATCTACTAAGGGAACCAGCCTCTCGAGGCTGGCCTCTGGTGTTTTGTTCACAGCACATTTTTGATGTAAATTTATCCTCCTCAGAGGATGTGACGCAGCGTCGTGTTGTTCTGAACACTGCGTCACTAATTCGGTGGGAACCGCTGCGCCCCGAAGCACCAAAGGTGGCGGGGTTGGCAGAACAGCCCCCTGAGGGCCACGAGGTGGGACGGGCACCATATACTGAGGTGTGTACCGCACCACCCCGTGTGGGGCTGCCCTCAGAAGCCTGACACCTCTGGCATCAGGACTTCTTCTGCCCAGCCTTCTTCGCCTGAAGCAAAACCCTCAGGTCTGTCTTAGGCTTTGAAGGCTTGGGCTGAGAGTGCCATCCCAGCCCACCGTGTCTCTGAGGTGGAGCACAAGAGGCGACACACTCTTTCTGCTCACGCCCAGCAGCCCCAGGCGTGGTAAATACTTTTTGAACGCCTCCGCCTGCTTCTTAGCTTCCTGGAACCTGTCGACGACTGATGTGACTGTGTCGCCGAACAGGCCAGATGGCGCAAGCGGGGCGTCGAGGAGAAAGGCCCTGTCTTTATCCTTTACCTCAGACAGATTGAGCCACAGGTGCCTCTCTGTCGCCACCAAGGCTGCCATAGACCGCCCAACAGCTCTGGCGGTCTCCTTGGTGGCTCTCAGAGACTGTTCAGAGATCTGTGGTTCGGCCAATCCCCTCCCCGCCATCGAAATCCTTCAGCAGATCTGCTTGGTACGCTTGCAGAATAGCCATAGTGTGCAAGCACGCACCAGCCTGACCTGCTGCCGCATACGCTTTTCCCACTAAACCTGATGTAGCTTTGAGTGGTTTTGTGGGAAGTGTGGGGGCCTTCAGGGACGATGCTGAACCCGGGGACAGATAGCTCGCAAGCGTCTGTTCCACCCGGGGCATCGCCCCATAACCATATTCTTTCAGCCCTCTTATATTAGAATAGTGCTTGACGTGAGGGCTGAACAAGCGTGATGAATATGGTTTCCTCCATGATCTCGCTAGCTCATCGTGAAGATCATGGAAGAATGGAAGACCCCGTGGTGGAAGTGCTTTATTTGATGACAAAAAGCGCTCGTCTAGTTTGCTTTTCAGATGAGCGCCTTGATTCTCGGCTGGCCATTCAATGCTTAACTTTGACACAGCGTGAGAAAGCACATCCACCAGCTCCTCATACTCAGGGGAAAGTGATGGCGAGTCATCTTCCCCCATATCGACGCTCAGCACATCCAATTCCTCAGAACTAGAGTGCTGATGCGACGAGCCCTCTCCCTGGGCGGAAGAAGCCGCAGGGCGGGCTTCCGACACCAGTGAGGGGGCGAGGGATCTGCCAGGTGAAGGCTGAGAAAGAGCACTCATGCCCGTCTCAAGCCCCGCTGACAGATCCATCTGCGAGCCCCACGACATCTTTCTCCGCGCTGCCTCGGCAGCCGCGGGTCCAGAGCCGTGGGGAACGCTTGCCTGCGCACTTTCCTCAAAAAGTGCAAGGTGGGAGCGGAGCGTCCTCAGAGGAAGCTTTTCACAATGCTCGCATTCAGCCCCCTTGAAGGCTGAAAGAGCATGCTCCGCTCCCAAACACATCACGCACAAATCGTGTGTATCTCCACCCGTAAGGAAACGAGGGCGAGGAGAAGTACACAGTTTGAAAGCCTGAGTGTTCGCCATTATAACTGAGATATTGAGCTGTGCTATATCGGGACAGACAACAATAAATAGACAGAGACAGTTTCACATAGAGTGCTTTGCTGAGGCAGAAAAAGCTGAAGCCGGTCTCGCCAGATGTGTATTTATCCTTTCCTAGTCGTGACGTCACCCGCCCGTGACGTTCACTCTTGCCATTGGACTAGTTGACAGAGGTGCATCAGACGCTATCACGCTGGGGGCGTTCCCAAAGTGATCCTATCGGACGCAGCGCGAGTTCCCTCGAAAGGGAAATGCATGCTTATTGTTTTTTTTTGTTTTGTTTTTTTAACATCTACAAATAAAATAAAATACAAATAAGAAAATATTTTAATTAATCAAATACTTGTTTTGTTAGGGTTTGTCTAAGTATTTGACAACAAATTACTTTTATATTTTTTTTATTATTATTTTTTCAAATACCCAGCTGAAGCAATGACTATAATAATAGTGATGTCTGCCTTAATAACAAAGTTTTTTGTCAATTTGTTGTAATTTAAAGGTGATGCATGTAAGATTTTTTAAAAACATCCTCTTAACCCATTTTACTGCTCATTGACTACAATTAGTATGGGTTTATCTCCCCCAAAAGTGTAAACTATTACGTCCGAGGACGTATTAAATGTTATATAATTGTGTATGTGTGTGTTGGATGTGGCGTTCACCCACACAATCTTACTCTGTGCTCGAAGTGGCCGGTATGCACCGGCACTTCTAGATTTTAATCTGTAGCATACACTCATTTTTTCTTGCGTACCAGCACTTCTCACGTTACAGGTTTTGTGCCGAATTCCTACCCCCGCCAAATTATTACTCCCCTAGTATTGGTAGGTTTAGGATTAAGTGAGGGGGAGGGGTTAGAATTAGGCAATCAGATAGCAACTTCAACAAGGGGGGTAATAATTTGTCAGGGAGTCATGGCACAGCACCTGTACTCTAACCCCCACACCGAAACAGAATCAGGCTATTAATTAATTGAGTGGTGCACAAATCACCGTTGGCGTGTTCACCAGCGTGCTCCAAAAGTGTAATAAGATTTGCGCAAGCTGTTCCTATGACAAAATGTGCAACCCATTTGAATTCTAGTGAGAATGTAGTAAAACGCTATGGAGAAAGTCAAACATGACCTTAAAACAGCCACTAAAAAGACTGATGAAAAGAGGGGAAAACATGATGACGATCCTGCAAGCTTTTTAAACTTCTCATGACCACCTTTACTAGAATTAATCACGTTCTATTGCATTTGTTTTACATTTTAACTAACTTGTTGAAAAATTTATATATATAATCTATTAAAAAAAAAAAAAGAAAGAAAGAAAGAAAGAAAAAAGTTCATCAATGGTCATACCTGTAATTATATCCTTATTGTAACAAACGCTATGGTTAAACAATTACAAGTACTTTTTCATAAGGCCAAGTACAAGTTAGACTCAAGATCTTTAAAGTATGGACCTTCTTAAATTATTGACTTAATTAGTTTTCCCCATGTGTAAAATGTGTTCTGCTAATATGACAGATATGCCTATTAGGAAAAACCTGGCTAGATTCCAAGAAATTACAGGAAATTAACATGTTCAGTATAAGAAAATTTTAAGTAAAGATAGTTTGACTTACCATGGCACTTTGTAAACAAGTGATTGTTAACTATAGGCTATTACTTTATTGCAGTTATGTTATCAGCCAACTTTGCACGTGTGGACCATTTTGCAAAAATAAAGCAACAAACAAATAAATAAACCTCAAGGGAGACAACCAGTCCCCCCATCCCAAACAGAAGCGAACAAATTAGAGTAAATCACCTTTTGAAAATAACTTGATGCTTCAAATAAAGATTGTATCAATTACATTGTTACACCAGTAGGTGGCGACAAGTGACTGTTAAAAATGTATTTGTCATTGAATGATTAATTAAAAAGATTTGTTCAAAAATGCTGAATCGTCCAGTAAAGAAACAAGTGACATCTTTATAATTGAGTCATTGAATCATTTATTCAAACGGATTTTTTAATAATAATAATTATTATTATTATTAATTAAAATTAATTAAATATGTTTTTGTAAATAGACTGCAGCAACTAACATTATGTCAGAACCTCTAGTAACTGTTATTTTTTTAGTTGTCTATTCAGCTTCATGGGAAAACTGTGAACACTATTTAAAAAAAAAAAAAAAAAAAAAAAAGTGAATCTCAATTTCCAGAATCTTTCATCTTATTATTATTATTTTTTTTTACTTTCAATGACTATTTTCAGATGTATTTAAATATAAAATATTATATAATCTATAATAACATTAAACAGGCCTATTTCACATTTCCTCCAAACAATATATTCTTAATTCTTAATCAAGCAGGCACATGAAAGATCAATGAAAAACTATATTATTGAATATTATTATATATTCTAGATACATTATTTTCCAAATTATTCTGCTTTTTAGAATGCACATCAGCTTCCTTTTCCGTTAAAACTGGATTCCCCTTTAAATGTGTTTAATAAATGTTGATATTCAAAGTATACAAAACTGAGAGGTAGCCATCCAAAACATTCTACAGTTTTCTTTAACCTGAGGACAAATGTATTTAAAATGTTTGTGTGACCTGTTCAATTCAGTACACACAACATATGCAAATTCCTAGACAATGTATCTTTAATTTGGCCAATCAAACAGGTAATTTTCCCCAAGCAGAGATTCTCCTGAATGAATGTTTGTGCCACACATAATTCATAAATGTTGTTCATTGACCTTTCATGCACCTGCTTAATAACTGAGAAAATATTGTTAGGAGGAAACATGAAATATGCCTGTTTAATGTTATTATAAATTATATAATATTTTATATTTAAATACATCTGAAAAAGTCATTGAAAAAAAAAAACCAATAAATAAAAAATAATAATGAAAAAATCTTCCCAACTAGAGTCCCCCCAGTGAATCTCAGCCATTTCCAGCCCTGGATAAAGACGTCTAACTTTTCAAATAACATGCTTAAATGACATCAAAAACATAAGCAGCTTGGCAAATTCTCATGACATCCAACAATAAAAAGCAATAAAAAGATAGGCACAGACAGAGCTTGTATAGCTGAATTGTATAACTAACTGGAGGTGTTGGGAGGAAACGAGTGAGAGAAAACGAGAGCGAGTGGGCCGGGGTGGGAGCAAAACAGAATAAGGGGAGAGTGGGTGGGAAAGGCCTCCGGTTGTCATGGAAACTGGGAGGTATATCAGCTGACTCATTTTCCCTCTCCCTCTCTCGATACCGCCCACCTCTCTCTCAGTCTCTCTATGGTTCTCCACCCTTCCACCTCGCTGCATCCCCACCCTTCATCCACTCCACCTTTCTTGTCTCTTGTTTTCCATTGCTCAAACTTAAAGAAATCACGTAAACATGTGGTGCTGGAGTCAGGTAAATGACATCCTTTAATGACCCAATTATCACTAGTGTGCTGTGTGGGATGTTAATTGAGTGTGTTCAATTATCTATTAACAGTTGTAGGAAACGGTCTTGGCCCGAGGCGGCGAGTGAATGTTGTGATAAAGACAAGCCTTGTGGCTGTCATTATCCTAACCATTTGTGTTTGATCTGTGATGTTTTACAACTACTATTTCATATTAACTATACGTCTGGATTGCGTTAAAGGGTTAGTTAAAGGGTTAGTGAAATTTCTGTCATTAAGTAATCACACTCATGTCATCCTAAACCCATAAGACCTTCGTTTGTCTTCGGAAAACAAATTAAGATATTTTTGATGAAATCCGAGGGTATCTGATCCACACATAGGCAGCAACGACACTGCACCTTTTGAGGTCCAGAAAGGTACTGAAGACATCGTTAAAACCGGTGACGTGACTACAGTGGTTCAACCTTAATATTATGAAGTGACGAGAATACTTTTTGTGCACAAAAACAAAACAAAAATAATGACTTTATTCAACAAATTTGTCAGTCCCCTGTCATACTACTATGCTAATTTCATTGCAGAGCTTCAGTGTTTACTTCCGAACAGCAGCTCAGTATTGGCCAGTTCTGGTCACGTGAGCAGCACGACGTATGCGTGTGATGCTGATGCAGGAGACGGCCGATACCGAGCCCGCGTTCAGACAAAAATACTGAAGCTCTGCAACGAAAATAGCGTAGCAGTTTGACAGGGGACAGACGAATTTGTTGACAAAACTGCTTATAAAACATCTTTTAAAGGATTAGTTCACTTTCAAATTAAAATTTCCTGATAATTTACTCACCCCCATGTCATCAAAGATGTTCATGTCTTTCTTTCTTCAGTCGAAAAGAAATTAAGGTTTTTGAGGAAAACATCCCAGGATTTTTGTCCATATATTGAACAGTTACCACCGGGTTGAAGGTCCAAACTGCAGTTTCAGCGCAGCTTCAAAGGACTCTACACAATCCCAGACAAGTAATAAGGGTCTTTTCCACTGCAGTTTAGTACCACTTCAAAGTGGGTAGGATAGACTGATCGTTATAGTTGTGCCACCTCTACTGCCATGGAAGCGCTCCTGGTCTACCAACGAGTCTGCACCTCATCTACTGACCACGATACAGCCATTTCTTTTTTCAAGTTGTGTGCGATGGTCGTTTAAAGCAAGACGTTTAAAAAAAAGTTGTGCGAACAAATGATATTGCGGTGGCTGTTACTGACTATTTAAATCTAGCGGGTTTGATGTCTCGTGTTTCAAATCCAATGACGCAGGTAGTGACGATTTTCTCTGACCAGTCAGTGATCTGCAGTGTTTACATGTCACATTTAGTATTGGTATGGCTCGATTGGAACCTCAACCGAAGTGGTACTATTTAACGAGCCGTACCGTTCCGAACCGAGCCGTACCATGCAGTGCAAAAGCGCCATAAGAGTTCAAACTTACAGGACCAAAATCTTACTAAAATGATTTATACCAGGATTTTTTTGGTATCATGGTAACTGTATACAGACCGATGCAGTTATTTTTGCTGGAAATGCAGCTTTGAAATGCTTCATATATAACATAACCACAGATATTTAAAAAAAATAAAAATAAAAATCTAGTGACTTAAAAACAGTAATACATTATGAATATGAGTGGATAAGCCATGTTTAAAAGCCATTATAAAACAGCTGATAGAAACATAGTTAGCCACACCCTCCATATTAATGTGCCAAGTCGCAACATCACTGGCAACAGTAAACAACTGGTTACACAGGATACACTATGGCATAGTATGGCATGACGAGTCAAAACAAAATAGTTACAATTACAATTTTAAATCTTGCCTTGGATGTACTGCAGTATAAACAAATCAACAAACACAGGTAAAACACAAACAAACAAATCAAAAAACAATAACAGCCAACTTTTAACATATCAAGGACACACAAAGATCCAAAGTGAACCGAGTAGTCCAGTCAGAAAGTACTGATCTAAGCATATGAATGAGGACAGAAGAGGAACTACTTATGGTAAAGGTTGGCAGCACAGAGAACACTGATCCATGTTTCTCACAGTGTAGAAATGCAGAACAAATTGACAGAGCAAGAGAGAGACTGAAACTGTTACACGAGTTCCCGGTGAAAAATCCTTCTGTTTAACATTATTAGGAATGATGGACTGATGTCAGTATGGCTCTCTGCTGACCATTAATAGGGAAATTGGCCATTAATAATATTCCCAAGGGAGTGGGAATATTCACATTCCACCACATAACTGAGAGATGAAAAGGCTGTTTCGGTTACTAGTCAATTAGAACAGACAGACAACAAAAGACGGTTAACTAGACTGTTAAAGCAACTATTTACATTCTTGTCTCTGAAAAAATGAAGTTGTATGTATTAATAACAATTGTTTTTTTACAAAAACAGCAAAAGTTACAAACACAGCAGAAGGGAGGGGCAGCCACCCTCTACTACTAAAGTTCAAAGATAGGATGATAGTGTCACAATTAGGTCCACAAAGGATGACGAAGAGAAAGGTATCCATTCAAATAGTAGAGTAGCTTTAATACAACAACACAAAAGAGAGAATCAAAGTAACAGTGTGTATTGAAACACAACCAACACCAGATAATGAGGAACTGAAACAGAGGGCATATATATATACACAAGACAACAAACTCAATATCAAACAGGTGTGAGAACTTAATAAAAACCATAGTAACTAATGAGCGAGAACATGGGGACAAAGAAAAGCAAACAAAATGTCCAATATGAAACAAAACCAAAACAAAGGCAAGCATAACAGATGGTGTTTGACAGAAGTTCTTTGGGGTTAAAAAACATAAAGCTGCACCACCAAGTAGGGTCAATCTCAGTAGTCTATACCATTGACATTTTAAGACTCTTGATAAAACAACAATCTGAACATGCTGTTGAATTCTTTGTTAAATATAATATATATATCAACACATTACTGTGATGGACTGGCCAGCCGCCCAGGGTGTTTCACTGCCTACAGCCCAAATAGTTTGGATAGGCTCTAGCATCCCGCGACCCTACATGGGACAATTGGTTTGGATATTAGTGGTCGACCAATATATAGTCAAGGCCAAGGTAGGGATGCTCCGATCTACCTTTTTAGCTTCCGATACCGATTCCGATACCTGGGATTCAGTATCGGCCGATACCGATCCGATATTCAAGTAATAATAAAAAAAAGTGCTAAATTACCTAATAAACTGTATGCCTCACTGTGTGGAAGAAACTGGGATCATTCTTTTGTGCAAGGCTTGACTTAAACATTACTTTACTAACTTTGTAAAACAAAATAACAGACACAAATGTAGTGAATTATTTATTAGATAATTGTGCATCAGTGCAACAACTGTAAATAAACCAATAGCTTCACTAGCTTGGTAGACATTCAAAATAAACAGTAGTCCAGCCAACTCCTTCATCCATGACTCATGACTTGTTTTTCATGAATGTTTGAGTCATACATGACATAAACGAAATATTTATATATAAGTATATACTATAAAATTAAAAGACATTTCTTTTAAATTTATAGCTGAGTTTTTTTAATGAGGCAGCAACATATGATATATAGGACAGAAAAAAAATGCTATTAACAATCTTTCATTGCGCAAAAGTATTATAATATGAACAGCTCCCATACAGAGCGGTACAAAACGCTTATGCGCATCCCGTGTGCAGAATGATGCGCTTGAAGCATCATGGCAGCGCTCCGCATTGAAAAGTTCAAAGCACAAAGTGAAGATATATTGATGCGTATTGTATTACCAGCATCTTTGTCTACAGATGAAGTATAATAATAGGAACATTGAATCATCTTGGAGAGAGTTTCATTGTGTTGACTGTTGTAACCAAACGCGACACGCAGTTTGAACGCTGAATTGAGAATAACTGACAGCCGCAGCGGAGGGAGGCATTTACGTGAACTTGAATTTAACGACTTAAATATTTATCTGTATCCCAAATTAAACTATGGAATGGCTTCAGAACACTTGGAATATAGTGCACGGAAACTTTATGGTGCTTTTTAATTTTTTTGTGCCTTTTGTGGGGCTTAACAATAACACAGAATAGTACACGCACAATATCGGATTTGGATCGGTCCCATCCGGCCGATACCTGATCCGGCAAAAATGGCAGTATCGGAGCCGATAACCGATCTGAGTATCGGATCGGCGCATCCCTAGGCCAAGGATAATTTTTTCTGTTTGGTCGATGTGTCAGAAGCGGAACTTTTATTTTGACATCTCGCTGGACCTTTATTTTGAAAGAGCTAAGAACGGCAGCAGCTACTTACTCTGTTTAACAGCTGTTCTATTAGTAATAGAAAGGTAAACTATAATACTTTCTCATCTACCATCAGCATTCAGCAAATGCGCATTTATAAAATTTAAACAAGTCTTTGAATATCTAATAAACATTTAATTTCACAAACTTTGGTAAATCCAGTTGTGAGATCTTGTGAAGTGTGAAGGAATACACACACCCAAAGCGCACACAAATAAAGCCGCCTCTCAGATAGCTTGCAGGTATTAAATTTAGTTCATTTTAACGACTCATTGCGCTAAAATGGTCAAATGCACAACTATGTCAACATGCTCTGTTGTATTTATCTGTGCAATCGTTTGTAATTTGTTTATTTGTTCTTATTTTATTACTGACTGTTTACTTGTCTTTTTTTGTAAATTCAATTCAAGTTCAAAGTTTGAAGTCAAGCTTCCTTGTGTGTGTGCAAGCTATTGCACAACAAAATTACTCTATTGTAAAACTATTGTAAAAATATAAATACATTGAGTGAGCAAACATTTAGGTGAATTCATTGTAATAGTAATAGTAATTGACCAATGTTAATGTGTAAATAAAATCCTGTTTAACATTTAAAGTGATCGGAACTATGCAACTATGCTCCTTTTCAGAAAGAAATGGTATCTGTGAGGATTTCCAGTCAGGATTTAGACCATACCATAGTACTGAGATGGCTCTTATTAGAGTTACAAATGATTTGCTCTTATCATCAGATCATGGCTATATTTCTCTATTAGTGTTACTGGATCTTGGTGCTGCATTTGACACTATCAACCACAACATTCTTTTGAATAGACACAAAAATTATGTTGGCATAAGTGGAACTGCATTAGCATAGTTCAAATCATACTTATCTGACCGTTATCAGTTTATAGTAGTAAACGAAGAGATGTCATATCGATCACAAGTTCAGTATGGAGTACCGCAAGGCTCAGTACTAGGGCCGTTGCTGTTCACCTGTACATGCTACCCTTGGGAGATATCATTAGGAAGCATGGCATTAAGTTTTCACTGTTATGCTGATGATACTCAGCTCTATATTTCTTCGCGCCCTGACGAACCTTACCAATTCACAAAATTAATGGAATGCATAAGTGATATAAAAAATTGGATGACTAGCAATTTCCTACTACTTAATTCTGAAAAAACAGAGATTCAAATTATTGGACCAAAATAACCTAGAATACTGTCTAACACTTGATGGATGTTCTGTCAAGCCTTCATCGTCAGTTAGGAACCTGGGTGTGCTTTTTGATACCAATCTTTCATTTGAAAGCCACGTTTCTAGCATCTGTAAAACCACATTCTTCCATCTTAAAAATATATCTAAATTACAACATACGCTCTCAATGACAAATGCAGAACAGTTAGTTAATGCGTTCATGACCTCAAGGCTAGATTACTGTAATGCTTTACTAGGTGGTTGCCCTGCATGCCTAATAAACAAACTCCAGCTGGTCCAAAACGCAGCAGTTCTTATTAGAACCAGGAAGTATGACCATATTAGCCTGGTTCTATTAATACTGCATTGGCTCCCTATTAAACATCGTATAAATTTTAAAATTTTGCTAATTACTTGCAAAGCACTAAATGGTTTAGCTCCCCAGTACTTGTGCGAGCTCTTAACACATTATAATCCTTCACGTCTATTGCGATCTCAAAATTCTGGCCAGTTGATAATACCTAGAATATCAAAATCTACCACAGGCAGTAGATCCTTTTCCTTTTTAGCACCTAAACTTTGGAACAGTCTTCCTAGCATTGTTCGGGAAGCAGACACAATCTGTCAGTTTAAATCTAGACTAAAAACACATCTCTTTAACCTTGGCATACACATAACACATTATCTACTTCTATAATTCAAATCATGTAAATTGTTAGGCTGCATAAATTAGGTCAGCCGGAACCGAATACTTCCCATAACACCTGATGCACTCGCTACATCATAAGAAGAATGGCATCTACGCTAATATTAGTCTCTCTGTTTATTCCAAGGTTTACTGTAGTCTGCCAGATCCAGGCTGTATCCAGATGAGATGACGGACCTGCACCTAGACACGATGACAATGCAGCCCTGAAGTGTCAACTAAACTGTCTCCTGCGAAGGCCTCCTTCCCTTTCCTTTCCCTATGTATAGATAAAATGTTATCAAAGTGATTCCAGTTCGCATGGATCCGCGGAAACGACTAATAATTCTGTATTATGCAGGCCAGACAGGTAATTTGGCAATGTCACTTTGTAAAAAAGACTAAGCATCTGCGCACATACACATTCAAACACACATACCTATAGACTAAACACGCAAAAGAACAGCAAAAACGCATTAAAAATCTTCTGTTTTCAGTTAAAAAGGTGTCATTTAAGCGGCCCCTAATTTAATAATTAACGATTTTTACAACGGAAGTGATTCAATCAAAAACTTACTTTGGCTCGATAATAACTTTCCTAGAGCTGCAGTAAAGCCAAAATCATCTCTGTCCATTAATTTTCCTATTGTCACTGTGAAGCTTTGAAACGATATGTATTGTGAAGCGCTTTTCACAATACATATCGTTTCAAAGCTTCACAGTGACAATAGGAAAATTCTTATCGAGCTAAAGTTGGTTTTTATTGAATCACTTGGCTTGATCGTGTCTCTTCAGAAGTCTTGGATTAAACTGTTCAGTTACTTTTAAGATGTGTCATACTTTTTGAAGCTTGAAAATATTGATTACCTAGACTTTCAGTGGCAGCTGAGGGTGATATTAGCTTCTGAGTTTGCTGCCCGCATTTGAAAGGGAAAGTCATGTACCCTCTCCCACTAGGGATGCCAACAATTAATCGACGATCGGTTAATTGTCGATAATAATTTAATCAATAAAACTTATCGATGGTCGATAAGTAAGGTCATCATTAGACCGCATAGTTTTTAGGCGCATGCAGCTCGTGCAAAATGCGCAGCAGACACAAAAGGAAGCGAGTGTGCCACAAAAGGAAAACAAGTGTACGTTGGAAAACACTGCGTCATTATTGCGACACAATCGTATCCCGGAAGTCCTATAGCTTTAGCCAAGCAGCATGTCATGTCACTGCGTGATTATGCATTGTCTGGGCTCATTTGAGACAACCTGCTCTAAATAAAGACATGCAATCTACTGTGGTTTACTAATGTCTTGTGAAATTACAAACCAAAACATTGTGCAAAAGCATCATGTGTATATTGTTTACATGTATGTGCGGTGCTTTTCAAACAAATACTTGGTATAGTTTGGTCTCTAAATAAAACAAATTTGTCTGTTGTATTCTGCTAGTTGAGACCTTTTCATCAATTTATGAGTCTCAGTCTACAATATATAAGTCTATCTGTTATGTTCTATGATTTTACAGATCACATTTTCATGAAAAGTTATTTTTAGAGCACTTCTAATATGTAAGCAAATTTAAAAGCACTTGTTAAGTGTTGATCATATTCCCTATTCACTGTAAAGCAAAGCTTCTAAGCTTTAAAACAACACCTATTTGTGTTGGTTAAGCAAGTGGTTGTTAAGTAACATGATAACTTTGTATCACCCCTGCTTAAGAGGTTATGGTTAATGTTGAATTGATTAATTGACCATTAATTTAAACAACGATCATTTATGGGAGTTTATTTAATTGACATCCCTATCTCCCACAAACAATACTACCTGCCGTGGGCCTCACCAGCCTACCGGGTTACAATATTATGCTATTTACAAAGACTTATTCGATAGACAAATGGTTATGTGTTTGAGCACACGACTACCCGAAATACCTGGCAACTGATTGCAAGCCCCTAACTTCCTTTTCACAACTGCCTGGCATATCAGATTGCACATGTGAAATTGACAACAGATCTTAACGGAAACTACAAGGTATTTTTTCACCAAACCGAAAAACTCAATGAAGATCAGCAGCTGCCTTTGACGAGACTTTATGAAGTGCTGGCTGGGTAAAAGCGCATTAGACAGACACAGCGAAGGCTGTGTGTGTATATGTGTGTGAAGAGAACACATCTTTGTGCATGAGTGCTCCCGTTAGTTCCAGAGTGAGTGCATGTCAGACATGTATGGTGTATGTGGATGCGAGCATGTCTGTACCCCTGCAGGTATGTGGTGTTCTATATGTGTCTTAAGGCTTAAGGAGTGTATTGTAAGGGAGTGGGAGTGTTGTGAGGGGGTGGGGTAGTGTGTCAGTGTGCGTGTTCAGGCGAAGGGGTTTGGGGAGGCTACATCACAGTCGTTCCAACTCCCGCCAGAGCCTTGTTGCCATGACTACAGTAGAACGGAAGCCTCCCTCGATATATATCCTATTAGGGCCTTGGCGAGACTTGGAAGAAAAGATCAAAGGATTGAAACGGAAAGGTACAATAAGAAACCACCAAAAAGTGGAGGGTAAGAGGTGTAAAAATATTATGTTATGCTTCCTTATGGGGAACTTTGGTCTATAAGATACCACAAGGCTCTCTCATATATTTAGTAATGGAAGAATTTCCAAGTTCAAAAACATTGATCTATGATCTACTGATAGGTAGATGTCTTCAAAGAATTTATTTAGCTCTTTCCTTTGAGTGATTTCTTTTATTCTAGAAAGCATTTGATTGGACAAAATATTTTTGATCTGTTTTCCCAAAAGAGAATAACTGTAATTTTCAATGCATGTATGCAAAAAATGCCACAAAGCTAAATTTCTAATAAAAATTACCCTATCTATTGTCTAAATGCATATCATTGATCTTAATGTGAATGATTCATTTATGCATATGTTTCATTTTTAAAACTTTTTTTTTTACCTCATAATTTTTAAACAAAATGTACTAACTATCATAATTTCATCTTCTGGTGAAATGACTTCCCTCTGGTGACGTATACCGGACTTCTTCAAACATTTAGTCTCCATAAACCTTTTATCCTACAAACCTCCTTCCTACAATCGACTCCATGCTTGCATTTAGATCTGCCTCCATTAGGGATGTTTATTTCTTGTTTTTTCCTGACCGACAACCAAAGCTCGTTAACCGACCATTAACCGTTAACCAACAATATTATTAAATTAAATTAGATTTAAATTAAATTAGAATGGATAAGTGTCTGTGACCCATTAAAAATACCAAAGTTTGTTTTCCAGTGGTTTAGTTTTACATGCACAAATAACAACATAAACTACAGAGCATGAGGATAATTTATGAAGGAAATTATATCTCCTGCAGAGTATTATTATATTTGGGCGTTTTTGAAATGAAACAATTTGAAAAACCACTGATCAGTGGACAGCGCATTCTGTCTCTCTCCCACACACAACGAGACATTTAAGCGCAAGTGACTATCAATAAAAAAGCCACACATTAGCACCACTTTCTCTTCAATAACTGCATAGCAACGACTCAATTTCCATTATTAGTTCTAAAATGACTCCTTGGTATTATTAACGGAGCTTCAAAATTTATAGCCATTACAAAGCTGGGAAGAGCCAGGATATTATTTAATATAACTCCGATTGTGTTCGGCCAAAAGAAAAATGTCATATACACCTAGGATGGCTTGAGGTTGAGTAAATTATGGGATCATTTTCATTTTTGGGTGATATACTCCTTTAACTGGTGGTATTACTCAGTCAAAATTCTTACTGTCAGTTAACAGTTGACCAGTTAATTATAAGCATCCCTAGCCTCCATCCAATCAACAACCGATAGATAGAACCCCACCCTGCATTTTTTTATGATTCGTTTAACTTGTATGAACATCACAATACTTTTATTTCATTGTGACTTTGACTACTGTATGTACAAATCATATAATTCAGACAATCATATTGTAAAATAATATTAAATGCATTTGTAGAATAAAGTAAACATCGGCCTATCATTTAGATATGTTCTGGCCTTATCTTGAGAAAGGAGATCCAAGTTTTCCCAGTCTAGAGGAACCCTGAGGACCACTGACTTCATTCTCATGACACTGCAACCACGCCTCTTTCCAATAACTCTAGGCTACATACTCTCCCAGGACTCACTACGAAGTTCAACTCCCGCACACACACATATGCCACATTACAAAAGCTCACTCACCACCATACACTCCACCTCTTCTGGCTCCGACTTGATTTGTATGGATGGCATCTCCTCAACAGGCTCAGAGGTGGCTGCAGTGGATTTCTTTGGACTTGTCTGACACTGCAAAGGAAAAACAGAAAACACTTAAAGGCTAATCAGAGCATCAAGATGTAGTTTTACCAACAGTCTGAGAAGTTAGCAGAACGCTAACATCTGAAAGGATTTGAAAAATCTACAATTTGCTTGAACAAATAGACCTGAGTTATCCAAAAAGAAAGAAAAGTTAGCAGGAGGTCACAGAGGCTACAGAGAGAGAGAATTAATGAGCCTCAATAGACTGATGTGAGAAGAGTTAGAAGATAGTTAGTCTCTCCTAAGCTAAAGTTAGTTGGGGGAGGAGGAGACAGAGATATCAAGGAACAAAAGAGATGAGTGGAAATCAAGTACAGGTCAATTAGATGTGGGGGGATGTTTGAAGATGGAGGGAGAATCACAGAAAAGGGAAGACATCAAGCAAGAGAAAGGCAAAAAGGCCTAGTCTAGACTATAATAAAGAAACTTCATATACCAAGTCAAGATTATCTTTAGAAAGTAAATGACAAAGGTGTAGAAAACAGAAAATTAGAGGCAGGGGAAGATGGTTCTAAAGACTGACCAGCTAGAGAAATACAAGAGGAGAGAAAGAACAACTAAACAAGCTGGGAGGAGTAGTCAGCAATCCTGTGTCGCCTCCCTTTTCGAGCAGAGCAGAGTCACACCCAGATCTTTAAGACCGAATAGCAAGAGAAAGAGGCCTGTCTTACAGAATAGAGCAGCAGTATTAGTGAAGAGAGAGGGAGAAATGTGGTAATGCTTAGGCATGGGGGTGGGAGTGGGGGTCATGTGACCCAGCTGCAGTAGATTCCACAAAGAGGTGTGGCCCCCCATAAGCTGGGGTGTGGCCGTTCTCAACGGGCCCCTCCTTTCAACATGGCACGAACACACAGCAAACACATGCACTGTGAACAAAATTCCTTCTGATGGCTAACGTTGTCTGAGATAGCTAGAAAACAACAGTGTAACCAAATGCTTCATTCACACTGAATGAGGGCAGGATGTCTGTAAACAGGGTCCAAAAAGCACTCACTAAATGGTTTTGGTGAGTAAATAAAATTGTGGTGCTCGCACACGGCCAGTAACTTTAATTGGAACTGCCACATTTAAAACAAATGTTATGAATGATATGTCCCTGTCCCTTGCTGAAGTAAACTAGAACCACAATAAAAGGAAAAATTCATTTTAAGAATAAACCTAAATACACAGTAAATCAATTTCCTATCATTTCTAATTAGGTAATGAATAATGTACCCATAAAAAGTTGTCTCAGCCAATAAAATCGGTTTGGCCCCATCAATATGAAAGTATGTGAGGATTTCAATGATTGAGAGTAGGACCTGCCCACTGGCAAATCCTTTGGAGAGATGATGATGTATATTGGTGAGAAAGCATTACCAGAATATGTGTGTGTATACATGTGTGTAAATGCACCCCTGGGAGCTTGTGCTGTGGGTAGTTCCAGGAATAAAAGAGGGTGGGGTGGGTGTGACCCCAGTCCTTCTATACCCCAGCAGGAAGTTATGGAGAGAGGAGGGAGCTCTCATTACAGAGAGAGGGAACATCAAGGATTAGACAGAGAAAAGCATAAAGTAGAGAGGATAGCAGAGGCAGAGAATCAAGTAAAAAAAACTGAAAGAACGGGAAAGATGTGAAGAGAGAGAGAATAAATGGGGGTGGAGGGGGAGAGGAAAAGAGAACCATCACAATCTGGGTCATGGCGTTCTCTCTCACTCAGTTGCTCCCAAGCCCCTGTGGCAACCAGTCCCCGCCTCAGTGCAGTGTGGGTAGATTGGCCGTCTGGGACTGCGTTGCTCACCACACACACCCTTCTGTCCATCCCTCTTTCCCCAAAGAAAGTCATACTTTGGTACTCATATTTAGGATGCATTGCCTTCATTGAACAACTTTAGAAATTCTATCTGAACCTAACAATCCTCATCTTGTTAAGCATTTTAAAAGGAGCTGCTGAAACTTGGTTGGGTGAAGAGGTAACCTACAACCCACATGGTATAAACCAGTTGTTGTTGAAGAAACAGTTAGCAGCACAAACCCAGGCCTAGTGCCATGAAACATTATATATCTTGTGCACTTCCAGAAAAATATGAGGAGCTTCTCAGCCTTCTCCAAACTTGACCATCAACTGGGGTGTGTCAGAGGATCTAAGGTCAGCAGAACCTTATTATAAACCCTATTTCTTGTTGAGAATGAAGAGTCTGATGACCGAAAACCATAAGACTTACTAAGACCAAATCAGGGCATGAGGCCCTGAGAAGGAAGCTAAAGGACTTCAGCTCTGAAGGGCTGAAAGGGTGTTCAAAGAGGCATATTGCACAATCGTGTAACCCGAGATTGGATGCTGGCTCATGCTCCATACCACGACTAGGCCCAACTGGACCCCCCTACACACACATACACAGGAGGAGGAGTGGTTGAGAGGTTTGAGCAGTGTGGGACAGTTTTCCTAACAGCAGGGAGGGAAGGCAGGGCCTCTCCATCTGCCCTGCTGTTGTGTTACAAGTTTCTCTGACCACTGTACACAAGCAAAACCTTTGCCCAAATTCCAAAGTGCAAGAGCTGCCCCACTCTTAGACCTTGTCCTTTCTCTGGATGATGGAGACAAGTGGAAGTGGGAGGGAATTTAAGAGTGAACCCATTTCAGGTTTAATAGATTTGTTGAGTCCATGTCCAAAATCGAATTCAATCCAAGACTCCTTTTCCCATTATGATAAATGGGTATCAAAATAGAATGGATATGTCATTACCACCATCTCCCAACATTGTACCAAGGAAATATCACTGCTCTAACTAGTGTTATTGAAGATATTCACCCAACCATGCACATTGCACAATGAGAATTTAAGAAATTAAACTTAAATTCCCAATTTTGACCTTACCCAACTACATTAACTCTTGTTAATTAAGTACTAATGAAACTCTTGTTACATTAAGTATCATACTTAAGATCACAGATTAAATAAAAGAGGGTGGAGGTACTTGGCTGTGTTGGTCTAGAGAGCATTCGGCGCATAAACATTGACATTCACACACATTGGTCTGCAGTCTAGCACAAAGGCCCATAAGCCCAGAGAGGGAGAAAAGATCAGCTTTCTCCTACAGAGTAAACACAGAAAATATGACAGTGGAAACTGATTTTAGATCAGATTTTTACAAGGTGCACAGCAAAGCTTGAGGATACCAAGTAAGTGATTTGAGATTCTGTGTCCAATGATCCTACTTATGGATTATTATACACTAATTACCTCATTGTGAAGAAATTTTGCCTAACCTTTTACCTAATCAGAATTAGTAGAAAAAAATCTCTTGTTTGCTTGTTCAAGCTCTTTTGTTTTTGTATAGTATACATTTTGGTGTACATTTGCACCAATTTGCAGGTTTCTTTCCAATCATTAGTTTGCACAGTCCCACTGACAGTGCTTTTTTGCACTTAACTCTTCTAAAGGAATTCAGGTAACATGCTTGGTTGATTGATGTGGCACACTTTTGCATTTAGGGATCAAGCTAGTGGTGTATGATTCTCTGATTTGAACAAGGAATGTTCTCACATATTCATATTTGAAAAATTTGAAAATCAAGATAAATTCTACATATAATTTTTTTTTTTTTTTTCCCTTTCAGCAAGATCTTTCCCTAATGATTGTTACTTACACCATATAACAGGACAGGACTGTTTGACCTATATCTAAATTCAGCAACGGGTTATGTTAAATCTGCCGAAGAATGTTACAACGCAAAAACATCAGACTTTTTTATTAGCTTTGACGCATCTATATGCTAGTGTAAACTAACATTTAACAGATATATTTTTAAAATTATCTTGATTTTTTTTTTTTTTTTTACTTTTATCTGTTATACAATTTATATATATTATATACACTATCTTTAGAAATCTTAACGATCCCAAATTTTTGAATGTTTTTAAAAGAAGTTTCGTCTGCTCACCAAGGCTGCATTTATTTAATTAAAAATACAGTAAAAACAGTAATATTGTGAAATATTATTACAATTTAAAATAATTGTTTTCTATTTGAAAATATTTTAAAATGTAATTTATTCCTGTGATCAAAGCTGAATTTTTAGCATCATTACTCCAGTCTTCAGTGTCACATGATCCTTCAGAAATTATTCTAATATGCTGATTTGCTGCTCAAGAAACATTTATTGTGTACAATTGTACAAAATATTTGTGTGCAATATTTTTTTTTCAGGATTCTTTGATGAATAGAAAGCTCAAAAGAACAGTGTTTATTTGAAATATAATATTTTCAAATAAACTGTTCTTTTGAACTTTCTATTCATCAAGTAATCCTGAAAAAAAGTATACAACTGTTTTCAACACTGATAATAATAAGAAATGTTTCTTGAGCAGCAAATCGGCATATTAGAATGATTTCTGAAGGATCATGTGACAATGAAGACTGGAGTAATAATGCTGAAAATTCAGCTTTGCCATCACAGGAATAAATTACTTTGTAAAATATATTTAAATAGAAAACAGTTATTTTAAATTGTAATAATATTTCAAAATATTACTGTTTTTACTGTATTTTTAATTAAATAAATGCAGCCTTGGTGAGTAGACGAAACTTCTTTTAAAAACATTAAAAATCTTACCGATCCCAAACTTTTGAGTGGTAGTGTATATTAATTAAAATACAATTAATTAAAATTAATTAAAATATATATTAATGAAAACATACCAAACCAAAAATAATGATGACTCATTCTTGCACTCAGTGGAATATATACATTTCTGTCCAGTAAAATTAGCAATAGCATGTAGCAAACTGTGGTTCACAGCTGTTACACAGGCTAAAGCAGGGGTGTCCAAACTTTTTTAAAAGGGGGCCAGATTCGATGTTGTGGACACATCTGTATATATATATATATATATATATATATATATATATATATATATATATATATATATATATATATACATACATATATATATATATATATATATATATATATATATACATACATATACATACATATACACACACATATTTATATATGACGTTTTGTTTCTTGAAGCTGACAGTAGAGTTGCTTGAGATAGAACACAGATGTAAATTTGATACACAAACAATATCTGTAAAACTTTTAACAACCTCGTTTTAAAGGGTGAAATTTACATATTATTACAGAGTTAGAACTCTATTCTTATTTAAATTAAAAAGTACTCTAATTAGATCACCACAGGTAAAACCACACATGGCACCTCGCTACATAGTAAAAAGTAAAAATTTTGTTTCTATATCTAGAATGGCTTTATGGTATTTAGTCTTTAAACACATATAATATAAATACAAATGCACAAAACTGCAAGTTTATGACAAAAAAAAAAAAAAAATCAGTAATTTGGCCTTTATTACTCATTTAATACATGTCAACATTAAAAATTAAATAAAATGAGATATTAACCTACATTTCTGACAAAATACCACAGTTACAGTTAGTGTTACCACAGTAAATCCATGATAAATGTTGAATTGTTGGTTGAAAAGTATTCTAACTGGATCGGCTCAATGTTTCTCCTGATTTGCACGTTAGTGTTGTTGATAAAATCAGCGCTGTTTCAACTGGCTTTAAACTGAATTAAATCACAGAGAGATTTGCAGCTTGTACCTGAGACCTCTAACGTTACACCAAACCGAAACACTTCTCACTGGCTGTTTAGTGGTAAACACATTTGTGACACAGTTGCCAACTCTCGTGAGACAAATAAGCAACCGCAGCTTCAAAAACATACCCAAAACAAGCCCAATATTATTATATTAATTATTATAATCAATATTATTTATTATCAATAAATGAGCCTGCAACATATTAAACTGAAACCACTCGGAGTTTGAAAAGCAAAAACATGTTATTTTACAAAAATCATCAAATTACAACAAAGCAGGAGGGTACGCACTATACCCTCCGATCAGCTGTGAACAGAATAGGTTTGGAGATGGAAAAGAAAAAGTGACGTGAAGGCCAATTATGGTAACCCATAGTCGGAATTTGTCATCTGCATTTAACCCATCCAAGTTAGTGCACACAAATTAGGAGCAGTGAGTAATGAACACACGCACACTGCAAACCGTGAAAAAGACAAGCACTAAGGGAGCGCTGTAATATGGCCACATATTTATAATAAAATAAATTCAAACTATGCCTACTGTTAGTATTAGTTTTTTTTTTTTTATAACCTGTAATGATAAATACATTATACAAATATTTTTTTTTGTGCCTTTCCTCCCTGCACCGTCCATGTTTCCTCTCCATCTCTGTTGGTGCTGACATTGTTTGTGAAAATGTAACGTTACATGCGACTATTTACATCTACTATCATTACTTGCATTTACAACGTCACATGCCTGCATGTTGAACGATATTTTTCTCCAATGAGGAGGAGAAGGAGGCGGGATGTGGAAGGACGAATTACAGGCTTGTATTATTGCACTGATTGGCTATTAGCTGTAAGTAGACAGTGTCAATCAATGTATTGGAGAAAACGGCGACAATAAATGTAAAGAAACAAAGTTGCTTATGATATTTTCCTAACAAGCAACCAAATTTTCTAAAATAAGCCCAAAAAACCGCAATCCACGACCTGTGATTTTTTTTAACGCGACTTGCCAAAAAAAGAAGCCCAAAGTCGTGTACTATAAGCGGACTTGGCAACTACGATTTGTGAGCTTGTGAGTCGCGCGCTGCACAGGGCGCACAAATAGCGCTGTTTCGTTCCGTTTTTGGCGCGTTAATGTTTCCCTGGCCTGAAGTCTAGTACTGCCACCTTGTGTTGACTTTGTGAAACTGCACGATTTGTAAATGATGCATGGTGGGCCACATATAATAGATTTTAATAGACAAGCTGCGGGCCGTTTGAAATTAATCCCCGGGCCGCATTTGGCCCGCGGGCCGTAGTTTGGACAACCCTGGGCTAAAGGCTATTTTCTGATATAAAAACTCACCCTTCATTATGTTTCACTCTGATTTTTATGTTTTAATTGGAAATATGTCAGCATAGGAAGGTAAACTTTGCTTATGGAGCAATTTCAGATCTTTAAAATGTCAACCATCTAAACTCTTGTTTCTACAAAAATGTTTCTATGAACTGTTTTATATTCTCACTCTCTGTCTTGTACCTTTACACCTTTCTCCACGGTCATCTTTATGTAAAGTAATAGTATCTAAGCCTCCATACACACATACATGCTTGTTTGCTAGGATGCAAGCTCTTCTTACATGTAAGAACTTTGAGCAGTTGTCAAATTTTAAATTGCCCTTCCTATTTGCTGTAATTCTTGAATGCTGTAAAATAGGTTGTGGCACGAGTGTGAAGTGAACCAACCTCTAAGAGAGTAACTGACTGATAAGTAAACTTACTTTGTCATTTCTTTTCTCAGAGTCGCTCCACTAACTCCATGCACTGCCAAATAAGGTGCTCGAGGATCAACTACAAAAACAAATGAGATGTTCCTTTAGTGTTCATGGGAGAAGACAGCCTGTACAACATTTGGGGGGTGGGGGGTACTACTCTTTTGTCAAGAAAATAAGGTCTATGGTTGTATATGCCTGTTTAAATCTGTGTGTACGTGTACATGTTTGCCACTGCTGTTTTATTATTATGTCAGAACAGTGTAATTTTAATGCAGTCTGTTGGGGCCTGGGGCACATCTTGTTCTGTGTACCAGCCAGTGCTGTCACTGCGTCCCTCCATATAATCAACTCATCGGTCCAAGAGCGAAAGAAGAGAAAAAAAAAAAAAAGAGTGAGGGAGACAGGGAAAGAGAAAAGATGCAGAAGGGGAGAATACACATGTAAGGTCACAGCTACATGAGGTTTGTAAAGGGTATAGGCAGGCAGAGGGTTCTGTGACACACACAGAACAGAAGCTGTGGTGCAAGGACTCTGTCCTACCCGCTGGTTCTTTCCTTTAGCCTCTTATAACCCCCTTTCCACCAGCACGAACCGAGTGCTAATTCAGAGCTAGTGCTAGTGCCAGTTCGGAGTTGGTTCAACTGACGAGCCTTCTAAGAACCAGTTTGCCTTTACACGGGTTAGAGAGCCAGCACAGAGCTAGGTTTACTGTATACGTCTCATATCATCATCAAGCAAGGCTAGCGCTGCAGCGCCAAACACAAAGACACCAAGCTTGTTCGAGATGCATTGGCTTCTCGCAGAGCGATCGGCGCATGACATCAAAGCACCGCGAGAACGATCCAAAATCACAAGGAGTCGTATGCTCTACAAACGCTCCCGTGGACCTGTGGCACTCTGATGTCACCCGCCGAATCGGTCCGCGCTGCTCCGATGCATCTCGAACGAGCCTTCCAACAACAATGGCGGACGCTTCGCTACTATTGATGCTCTTGGCTTTGCGAACCTACATCGGCATCCAAACACGGCTCGCCGTAATTTGTTTATAGACAGAGATTACAATCGAGCTGCTATTAGTTCGATTAGCTGCTATTTCAAAAATGGCGGTCACATGTTTCTTGTTGGTCACGGTAACCCCGCCCCCAGCCCCTGACGCAAGCGGTTCTTACTTCTAGCCCAGCAATGTTTTGGTGCTACTTACGAACCACTTTTCCTGGTTCGGAGCTGGTGCTTTGGGTGTCGAAAGACAAAGAACTGATTTGAAACTAGGCTCTGGCTCTGAACCAGCACTCAAACTGCCTTGGTGGAAAAGGGGTATGTAAGGTACATTGCCTCCCTTAGGCCAAAGACCACCCTATGGGTCAGGCTTCTCTCCTTTACAGCACTATGCCCTTACAAAATACTGTTATGGTATCAGTGATGGTTTCAGATGGTAACAGTACTTTGATATTAGTCTTACATAGCCAAACATTTGAAAATTGGCATAAAGTCTGGTCCACTTTGCAGCTTATTTTAGACAACACTGCCCACTAAAGGCACTGTTACATTAGTGAAATTTTGGTGAAATTTCGCAGGCAGAAAAAGTCTATTGTCTACTATCAAAAGTGTAGCGATGTATGTCAGAAATCACTTTCAAACAATGCAGCTGGTCTGCTGGTCATCGTGACAAATCCGCATGACCAACTTGAACAGATCGCAAACTATGCGTGGGAAAATGTTTTGCCCTGACACAATCAGGACTACTTATTGTGTGGATTTTTATTGAAATGACTGGATTTTGCATGCAGAAATTCACCAAACAATAATAATTGTTACTGCGCCTTAAGACAGGACAAGGTTGTTTGACCGATATGTCAAGCGACCAATGGTTCATGTTAAATCTTTTCCGCAGAACTTTTCAGACCAAAAACGACATAGCAAATGCAAAAAAAAGTCAGCCAATTCCTTTTAGGCCAGCACATGGGTTATGATTACTAAAATAGGAAGTCGTTAGATTCAGTACAAGGTCTCTTTAGGCCTGTGTCACCCCAAAGCAGAGACTGAAGCTGGCCTTGAGTGAAGTCTCTTCTCTTGGCTGCCTAAAACTCCACCCTTCCTCTTCTCCAAGATGTGTGAGACAGAGTCATGTCACCCTCACGTACAGAAGTCATGCTGGAACAAAAGGGCTGTGTGCAGCTGAGGCCCTGCCTCAGAGGAGTCTGCTGGGGGATAAAATGCAAGGAAGCGAGCACTGAAAAGAGAAACGAAGGAGTTTTTGAGGTGAGAGTTGAGACCAATAGATAATCACCTGATTAGGTCAAGGCCAACTGGATGACTATAGCAAAAGACTCTGGGCTACAAAAGGTCTTAAAAAAAAAAAAAAAAAAAAAAAAAAAGGGTCAACTGACTCCATTTAAACACATATCACCCTAAAACAATGCATTTCAAGGAATAGTTCTCCCAAAGATGTAAATTCTGTTATTATTTACTACTTAAAAAACTAACATGATTTGTACACTAATGTGTTTTAAAGCCGTATGATAGATCTGTGTGATGAACACCAAAATTGAATCCATTATTTACTGAACATCTTCATGGTAGCTCTCAAATCAAACATGGCGTCATTGATGTCAATGAGGTTTGGCTACAAAACATGCAACAAATTATTGCAAATGGTGTTAAATGGCATTAGCACTCCATTTTGCAGTCCAAAAGACCTGTGCAGTTCATTTGGCGGAGGGGAAATATAAGTGAATTTTGATGTGTTTATCACACAAAACTATTATATGGCTTCAGAAGACTTGGAATGCAGTGCTACTTTTAGGCCTGGTTTACACCTGATATAAAGATGTGTTTTGGTTGATCAAATCACAAGTATATGAGGGAGTGCAAGAGAAATATTATTTTTTCATGTGTATTTTTAGCCTTTAATCTCATAGGTGAATTTTCACCACAGGAGACACATTCCCGTTCACACCTACTATTTTAATACTTCTGTCTCTTACTGTTGTCTCTTACTTTTGTCTCTTACTCCTACTGTTGTCTCTTTTGTCCACTTTCAACCACTTCGGTCCAAATTTCTTTGAGGGGAGTGTCTTTGGGTGGGTAAATGTATGGGCAACGGAAAAACATATAAAGAACAGCAGTTTTCGTTAGGGCTGGGTATTGACACAAATTTCAAAATTCGATTCGATTTCGATTCACAAGCTTGCAATTCGATTCGATTCGATTCAATATCGATTATTTTGTATATAAATAAAGGAACAGTACATGGCAAATTTTCTCAAGGAAAAAAAACTCAACTAATGCTGTAAACTATGGGAATCAGTTCTACATTACTATAATATTGAAGGTTAAAATTAACTGATTTGTATACAAACACTTAAATTAGAGGGAGTTAAAGAAGTTTTTAAAACAATAAAGTTAAAATACTAACTTTACAATTATGTAATTATATTTCTACTCCAATTCATTTTTTGAAATACATTATTTAAATGGTGGCTGTTATAAAAACTTGACGGATTTATTCAAAGCATTAAATATTGAAGAACATTATAAATTATAACGAATGTGTAATATGGTGCATATATTTAGCAAAATGCTATTCTCTAGAGTTCAGTTTTATAGCTGACTAACGAGTTATGGTCACTGAATATGGTTTTTATATGGTAAATGTGACGTTACGTGACATTGCTTACAAGCTGTTTTATTGACGTCTTTCGCGTTTGAAACACTGATTGAGCTATTCCATGAGACAGGATACGGATTTCGGCAAGGTGTACTGTATCTTTCAACATACCTTTGGGTGTTCATTCATGTTTATTTCGCGCTGTAGCGAGCTTCGCATTGCCGCCTCTCTTGATCTGAGGCTACAGCCATCTGTGACGATACATTAAACAGCGTCAAAACTGTTATTTTTTGAATTTCATAATAAAATGGACAGAATTTGAAATCTGAGACTTTGTTTCATATCAAAAGTAGCAAAGCACAAAGCTTATTGCCATTTATTGGATGGGAAGAGCGCTACAATGTTCTATTCATTCATCAAATGAAAACAGACTAGACTAATCGATTCTTGGGATTTAAGAATCGATATCGGTTCGTAAAAATGAGAATCGATTAAAATCGAGAAATCGATATTTTTTACCCAGCCCTAGTTTTCGTTTCAGCTCTGATTAGGGTTGGGTATCGTTTGAATTTTAGCGATTTCAATTCCAATTCCAATTCTACTTATCGATTCCCAGTTTCGATTCCACTATGGTAAAAAAAAAAAAAAGTTAAACATAAATATCAAACATATTTATTCTGTCTTTTTGCATAACATTCTGTTGCAGCTGAATACCATGAACAAAAATCAGCAGCCTAGAGAACAACTAATAAACTAGACTAACTGATATATATTTCAAACATTATTAAAGAGAAGCATACAGTCAGTTGCTAATACAATAAGAACAAATAGGCAAATAGCAGGGTTTTTCCTACATTGAAAATTTTTTGGCGGCCGCCAAAACAAATTTTTGTCCCGCCAAAGCCTTATTTGATCAGTTATTGAGAGTTATTAGTGATGCAAATGACTGCTGCGCTTATGATAGGGCGCATGTTAACTGACGGAGAGAACGAGCAGAGAGCTCCTCCCTCGTGCACACAAACTCTCTCTGTCTTCAAACTAAGTGCTTTATTTGCTCTCTCTCCCTCGCACATAATAATCTAAATCAACGGGCATGACACTAAAAGTTCGGAAGACCGAATCCATGCTTCACAAGGCGCTTTCGGTGAATGCTTTTCCTGAATAACCGCTGGGTGTGAATAGTGCTAAAAAGAACGTCACCTCATCTTCTCTGACGCACATGTAGCTGATGCAGCTGACATAAACCACAATTTCAATAAACGAATGTCCGCTAATATCATTTGAACAAATTCATTTTATTGAATCATGAAAACAACTGATCTGTGCAACACTGAACCCACAAGACGTCACTGTCTGAATCGGTGTATAAGTATAACAAATAATTTACTCAGAACAACTCTGAAATGAGAACGTGAACGTAAGTGTGCTTACCCCAAGAGTGGTAAGTAAGATTTAGCCTTAATTATCCACAGTAGTTTTAGGTTATTTCTATGACAATGTGTAGTAAATTAGGCCTACCTATAAAATCAGTTTAAACTGGAGTGAGGTGAAACCAGAACAAAGCTAGGTGCATTCAATTGTATATGGTAGAAAATTAGATTCTTAGTTAAATTAACTTTTTAATGCTACTTTTTAATTCTGATTATTAATTATTATTATTATTATTATTATTATATATACCAAAATAATTTTCATGTCTAGCAAAGAAGCATCTTCTCTTAAAAAAGCTATAATATTTTTTTTGCAAAGAAGGCAAGAAAGGACTACAGTAAGAGTGGCGAGTACTTTATTGTCAGTATTGGGCTCGCAGATCACGTGGGTAGGGTACTTTTTTACTGTTTGTGTGGATGACCATGTCTGACAGCCACCACCGAAGACCATTTTTGACCCAGGAAAAACCCTGCAATAGCAGAAGTGAATACAAGTGAACAAAGTTCAGAAATTGAAATCAAATGTAAAATAACACTGCTTAGTTTTTTTATATAAATAAAATATAGATTAATCCTTATTAAGTTACAAAAGTTATTCAGTTAAGATCAGTGAATGATTTTCTTTTGTCCTTTGATTGGCATCTACGCTTATATTAGTCTCTCTGTTTATCCCAAGGTTTACCGTATTCAGCCGGATCGGGGCTGTATACAGGTCAGATTGAGGACCTGCGTCTAAATACGACGACAACGCAGCCCTGAAGTGTCAGAAGAGATTGTGTCACCTAGATCATCCCCTGTAAAGCCTCACCGGCACGACGAATGAATGAATACGATCTTCAACCAGATGGAACTGGATTAAATATTTTGACTGTTGCAATCCCAATCAGACTTATGACCTGTAACGCTGCCTGAATCATAATCATGCACTGTTCGCTGTTGGCCAGAGGAGAATTGGCCCCCCGACTGAGCCTGGTTTCTCCCAAGGTTTTTTTCTCCATTTTATCACCCGCTTGTCACCTAATAGAGTTTGGGTTCTTTGCCGCTGTCAACCTCTGGCTTGCTTAGTTGGGGACACTTGACACTTGATATTCAATGTGTTTTTTATCTGCCTGCATTGACACCATTGTATGCGAACTGAACTGAGCTGGACGATGAAATCACTGTTTTCTCCAGTGCTGATATATAGATAAATTGAATCAATACTTTATTCAAGCTGGTCAATGACACCATTTTCTTTAAGAGCTGCTGTGTAGCCAAAATTATTTACCAGTTTTCACTGTAATGCTGCTTTGACGCAATCTGCTATATAAATAAAGGTGACTTGACTTGATTAACAGTAATGACACGGCTGCTATCACTTTCAGATCGAATGCATGGATCCAATATACTGTTACTAGAGGTTTAAATCAGACGGTTCATCACGATACAATACGATACAATATCGATTCTTATAGCCAGTGATACGATATTTGCTGATACCTCAAAAAATTCTGCGACATGATTACAATACGATTTGATCCAGGGTAGGGATGTTTCACGATTTTCGAATATTCAATTAGTTGATTTAATTATAGAATATCGAATAGGTTGTGCGATTATTGTCTTAAAAAAAATTCCCCATGTTTTCGGTGCTGATGCGGTGGTGACACGTTCATGTAACCAGAGGGTGGCGCACGCTGCCAATAACTCACCTAAAAGCTGTCAATCAATTCTTAGACAACAGAAGAACACATTGTCCCACACGCACACTGTAGACTTGCGTGGCATATATCAGAGATGTTAAAATTAATGTTCACTTAAGTGCCGTCATTCAGGCTGTTCACAATATTTTATAACGCGTTTAGGAAGCCTAAATCATTATGGCTTGAGGTAGGCTTACTGCGATAGTCGGTGTTGAACTAAATGATTTTTACTACTATAAAAAATCAAAACGATGGTGGGGGGCGGTGCCACGGTGGGCAAGTGATAACACTGATGTCGCGCTGAACACCAGTATTATCACTTGGCCACCACAGCACCGCCCCACCATCGTTTTGATTTTTATAGTAATAAAAATCATTTAGTTCAGTTAAAGAACAGACAGTACAAATTAAAAACTAAACGTGTCTGCTGAATTCAGCATGCGCAGTAACGAGAGTCGCAGCACAGATCAGCAGCAGGAGTCAGATTTCACCTCATTTTGGCCATTTCACCTTGCTCTCGACTGACAAGATGACGGCAGAAAATTTGGTTTCAAAGCGAAATGTAAAAGTTTGTCATTGTACTGTTTTGTTGTTGTGTTTTTATTAAGAATAATAATGATCAAATTGTATAACAATCAAGTAATTCCAGGGATCATCAAATATTATTTTTGCTTGAAATGCTCATCCCTAATTCAGGGCTATATCGATCAATATATTGATATTATGATAGTATGTGCCTATTTTACACAACCAGTTACATTTTTATTAACTCACAAATGCAAATATATAACAAACATTTATTTCAAAATTTCAGATTCAGCACACGGATTGGGACATCCACAAATAAAAAACTCAAGTCACACAGGAGATCAGTAATCTGATGTCAGCTTATGACATGATAATAATCAACAAAGTACTTTAGGCTTCTTTGCTAAACTGTGCAATGTCAAAAATCTAAAATTAAAAGCTGTTTCATTGTACTTAAATGAATAGTGAGGCTTTTTAATGAGGCAACAACATATGATAGATACGACAGAACAAGATTAGGTTATTAATATTCTTTCATTGCGCAAAAGTATTATAATATGAAAGGCTCTAATACAGAGCGACACAAAGTGCTTATGCACATCCTGTGTGCAGAATGATGCTCTTGAAGCAACACGTCAAGTCGCAGCTCGCAGCGCTCCAATGCAACAGTTTATTGAGCCTTTTCTCTTAACGGTTTTAAATTTTAGTTACTGTGCACGTGAAGAACAATTCATAGTGCTCTCTTTTTCAGTGTTGTGAACAGACACCCGGTGAATAGCCTTCCCTATTCAACTTACAGAACGAACGAACGCAGCGCCAGTTCCATTTTTTCCGTAAGTAGAATAGGGAAGGCATAGGACATTCAGCATAAGCTTTTTTTAAGAATACGAAAGTGCGGTTTTGGCGGAAGCACTTGGAAGGCGATAATTTGTTTATAATAAAGCATATATATTTACATTTTTTTCGAAAATGACCGATCGTTTCGCTAGATAAGACCCTTATTCCTCGTCTGGTATCGTTTAAAGCCCTTTGGAGCTGCACTGAAACTATAATTTTGACCTTCAACTGTTTGGAGGCCATTGAAGTCCATTATAAGGAGAATAATCCTGGAATGTTTTCATCAAAAACCTTAATTTCTTTTCGACTGAAGAAAGAAAGACATGAACATCTTGGATGACATGGGGGTGAGTAAATTATCATGAAAATTTTATTTGAAAGTGAACTAATCCTTTAAAGTAGGCATATTAACATATTTAATGAAATATATGGTTATAAGTAGTAAAATATAAGGTCATCCTGTAAAAAATGGAAACATTGTAACAGTATTATTTACGGTGAATTTCAGGTAACCACAGCTGCCAGTTTTTTTGTTTTTTTTTTACCATAAATTTAAAGGGATATTTTTTACAGTGCTTGAGCATTTACACTACGAAAGCAATTCAGTCTAATGCATTTTCGACTACCTCTGGAAGTGGTTGAAAGTGAACGTTTTAGACCCTGTTTACACCTGTATTCAGAGTCATCCACTTGTGATCCGATCAACCAAAACACATCTTAACACCAGGTGTAAACAGAGCCTTAGGGTGTTTCTGGTCCTATTTGATGCTTGAAAGAGTGGTTAAACTAAATTTTCAGAACTCTTATTTTGTGTTCCTCTGAAAAACAAACTAATCATATGGGTTTGGATTTGGAAGAAAACAAAATGAAGAATAAATAATGACAGAATTGTCATTTTTGGGTCCACTGTTTCTTTAAGAATACCAGTGATGGCTAGGAGTGTATATTGGCTGCAAATAAATTCAAACAAACACACACATAGGACTTTCTCTTCATGGCTGGCACAGTTACCATAGCAGTGAACTTGCCCTTATCTCACCACACCCTTCTGACGCAAACTCTGCTGCTACTTCTCATAGCCCTCCCCACCCTAAAACGCACACACACACACACACACAATAGTCTAAACCTGCTCATTCCTCTACCTCCAGTTCATTTCCTCAAAAAAGAAAGGTCTGTCCTGCATACCAGCACAAATAAAGTTTCTTCACATGATGTTACGCTCAAATGTGTCAATGTGCAAACCTCAATGTTTTACCTCATCTCAAACCATTTAATGTATGTGAACCAGATGAGCACCGAAGACAGGAAGGAAGAAGTTTCTTTCTGTAGGGCAGCTAATCTCTGCTGCAGAGCTGCATCGAGATAGAAAAACAAAGCAAGAGAGAGCTGGTGATGTCAACTTTAAAAGGTATGGGGGCAAGATGCAATTCCCAAAGTACACCTGAGCAGATAGCCTTTAATTTCCTGGAAGAATCTGGTCGAGGCAGACACATTTTCGCCTCACTCCTTATATTTATGCTACAGTAAAAGGCTAATGCAAATGTCCAGCATTTGCATGTGTTTAAAGGGGGCTACACAAACAAAGGTTCACATCTAGTTTTCCAAATCATGTAATTTTCACATTCTGAGCAATTGCTTACATGCTGTTTCCAACATCAATAGTCACACACACTGAGACACACCCTCCCCACCCTGAGCACCCCACCCCCGCTCCCTTTTTTTCACTGCAGACAGTTTGGCAGAACTGCAGGGGTTGCTATGGGGACGGGATTCTTTCCCTGGTTAATGATTGTGCTGCAATGGTAGGGGGTCATTCTGTCACATCGGCTCTAATCTGGGGAGACATGGACAATATCCTTACAGTCCCATACCATACACACAAAAACACCCCAGAGCCCCCACTCATCCAAAACCTCACCTCTAAATTGGTTTACTTCCTTTAGGTCTGGGAGCTAAACTACATAATGCTGCAAGTCCCCTTTGACCTCTCTTTATTTTATAAGTCTTATTTTTCCTTCCAGCCTCACTTCCTCTGCTCTCTCGAACAACCGAATACACTTCGGGCAGCTCCCAATGTTTCCCAAAGAAAAAAAAAAAAAAAATTCCTTGATTACATCAAAGGTACGTTTGTTTCTTCCACCACCAGCAATATACACAACCTCCAAAAAGTACAGAACATTCTCAGAGGCTTTGGCTGAACTTGATCTTAATTTTATTTTAAAGCAACATGAAATAAAAATTTATCTTATTAATATCTTATTAATTTAATTTATGCACTTTTAGGGATGCACCAATACCACTTTTTCCAGAACCACAGTAACAGTACTTTTATTTTTGGTATTTGGCGATAACGAAACCTGTATTTTCACTGCATTTGTAATTTTTAAAAATATTGGGTTGAAAGAATATGAATTATATTACATGTCTTAATTCTTTTAGTAAACAGATGTACTACTACAACTACCTGTAATACTAGTATTGGTACCGGTTCATCCTCATTTACTTTCTTAATTTATGTTCCTGGTCATATTGTGTTATTGCAAAAAGTAATATATTTCCCACCTCTGAAACAACTTTCCTTTTCCTTTCCAAATTTATTTTTCATATACATTATAATATAAACATAATTTTTCATCACTTGGAAATGTCACATTATGGATGTAAAATGGGTTGTGAACTCTGCTTGGTTCACTAACTCAATCCTGAGGTCTTTTAGTAAAATAATGTATCGTGTGCAGTCAGTGAGCTGAAAATGGTGGATATTAGTGCAAAATATAGACTTATTAGAAACCAAAATTATGAGAAACAGAACTAAATAAAGGGGCAGATGGTAATATTGAAGTCAATGGCCCTAAAATTCATTTTTGGAGCTAGGCCTGGATTATTGCATTTAACGAACTGTCATTTCTACAGATGGCATAGAGGGCTGATTCATTTGTGATTTCCTTGAGAATATAAGGTTTCCTTTTCTCAAGAATATAAAACAATCCATTTTAAAGCCTAAAACCCTCATAAAAAATGTCAGCAGGCTAAAGAATTGTTTCTTTGTATGATGTTATTCATGTACTATGCTAAATGCTAACACAGATATGTTAAATAACATGTACAAAAAAAATGTAGAGGTTGACCAATAGTGGATTTTACTGATAACAAGAGTCCAACTAGGTTGAACCACACTGGCTGATAGCCAATGAATCAACTGACCATTTTTAAATTGGATACTAAATGAAAACAAACATAACACTCAAAGTAAAATATTGCTGAACTTTATTACAAAAATTAAAAAAAAAAAAAAAAAAATAGTACTGAACCAAATTAATTGAAAGACTTTGGGATGTGCTTGAGTAGACTTTACAAAGTTCTCGACTCTTGCACTGTCAATACAAGATCTTGACCAAAAATTGATGTACCTCTTAATGGAAATAAATGCTGTGATGTTATTTCCATCAAGAGATGCATCAATTTTTGGTCAAGATCTTGTATTGACAATGCAAGAGTCAAGCACTCTGTAAAGTCTACTCCAGCACATCCCAAAAGACTTTCAATGAATTTAAGGTCTGGACTCAGAGGTGCCAATTCATGTGTGAAAATGATTCTTCATGCTCCCTCCTAACCATTCTTTCGCAGTTTCAGCCTGATAAATCTTGGCTTTGTCATCCTGGAATATGACCATGATACATCTTCCTACGTGATTGTTTAAGAAATTAAAAGTTTCATCATTTAGGGTTAGAAGAGCTGTTGCCAAACATATAACATGTTAGAAACATAATAATCTCTACAATAATGATCCAATCATAGTTTCTTAAGCATTTGCCTCCACTACTAATACAGACTACATTAAAGCCACAGAAAGACAAACATTTTGCTGAAAAATGCACAATATTCCAGCCTACATGTAATTTCCAGCCTTATGTAATATAAAGGGGTCATGAACTGCATTGTTTTATTGTTTTATAATGTTTCCTGGGGTGCACTTATAATGTTAGTATGCTTTACATCAAAAATTATCATAATTTAGAAATAAAAGGCATTTTTTCCTACTCTGATTTTAGCCCTCTTATTTGAACGCTCTGTTTTAAGGGGCGTGTCTGCTGTGAGACTTCAGTGTAAACGCCCACTGCTGTGAACATCTTTCCATTTGAAATAGCTAATTATTACTCTCTCAAAATATTTTAGCACGTTTTCACTATTACAGCTCTCAAGGTTAACTAATTGTGAAAACTGTTGCAATACATTTACATCTATGGCATTATATTTAGATCATTGGCATAAAAGGTTGCAGTGATAAACATTGTAGCCAATCACAGACATGTTGTAGAGCGCAGGAAAGCAGTGATCTCATCATTGCAACTACAATTACTGCAAACTAACAAATGCTTTCATAACTAACAGTGCAAACGCGATGTAACTAAGAGATTCGTTAAATAAAATGAGCTGTCAATCTGTTTGATTGACAGCTCCAGCGATTGCAAAGGGAGCATTATTTGATCGGTTTCTATATATAATTTAATCACCGTTTAAATAACAGATTATTTTCATCCTACTAAGAGGAACAACGTGAAGTTTAGTCACTTGTTTGATTTACTGAAACATAGACAAAGAACATCTGACTGTACATGAATCATTACATATCAGATCAGGCATTAGAATTAACACAGTTACTTACATGTTGTTGCATTACTGTTGTCCATATCATAAAAGTCTGTTTGCAAAGACTGCGCAGAAGTGCGGTTGATTTACCAAAGAATCCACAGTGAAATACAGAAGCGGCAGGATTTTGAACCACCTACTGAGTCGTAGCTGTGCACTGTTGGTGTGTGTACATTCAAAACAATATGTTTGAATTTTAAAAACTGAAATCGGATACATTTCTGATTTGTTTATGTTTCTGTCAATCTGCTTTCTCTTGTCACTAGCTTTAAATATGCTTCGCTGGCTAACAAATGCATAAAAGTCACCAGCTGGACATAAACTAATGCACACAGATGGTAACAATCATGGCATTAAACATTTGGGTCGGACTTGCATGTCAGACACACCGTTTTAACCCCTTGAGGTACTACTAATGTTAGCATCCTCTCAGCCTCGACGTCAAATATACTGCTGTTCTTTCTCTACTAATGCAGCATCTAGTCAACAAAGGGTACTGTATACATACCGTTTCATTGTCTATGTTTTAAATCCGCATCTGAAGTGTACCACTCTATGCAGCGAAGTCTCACGCATCAAAAACTCCACAAGTCATCAGAGATTTCGCTTCTAGAGGCCACTCTCGTACTGTATAATGACAGCGGACCCTTCTCAGCCGCTCCAGCAATGAACAGAACATGGTATGGATTTTTGACAAAAAAGATTTTTCCAGCAATCGGTTATCGGTGCCAATTAACCCGCAAAACCAATCAGTCGGTTGACCTCTACAAAAATGTGAATGTACCTGTTCGAATATCATCAATTAAAGCCCAAAGCATACTTTGTTTTTTACATGTACACTAGGGTATATGTACAGTGTGCGAGAAACTAATTTCGTCATCAGCACAGTACACGTGCAGCCTGATTTTTCTAACCCTGCATACTTTGTACGCACACATGCACCTTGAATTTTTTTTTTTTTTGCACCAATTAGTTTTAATTAGTTCAAAAGGTGGCAAAACTGGCCCAGACCAGTTTCACAGTCAGAAAAGAAAAAGAATACAGACTACTGGAGACGACAACAGCAGATGATGTTAAAGAGCACTTGTGTTGTGTGAGAGGGTTAAAAGATACTGGCAACTCTAGTTTAAACAAGAACAAAAACATTTTCATCACTCAGCACAATGGAGAAAAAGACACTGGACAAGGATGAAACTTTCTAGTCTGCATGTATTGACCACCTGTGTTCACGCACGCTATCAAATAGTATACAAAATATACCTTGAAAGGCTGTGCATTCAACTGTGCATACTTTGGGCTTAAATGGTACTACATTCTTTCAACGTAATGATCATGTTCAAACTTTCTTGAAAAAAAGTAACAGTGAGACAGGACTGTGGTCCCTAACCAGAAGTAGAAATGCTAAACAAGTCTAAATCCCAAGACTGTTCACTGAAATACAAGCTTTAAATTAAAAAAGTTTCACTTATCAATAATTAAAACTGCAAAAGACTATTTCTATTTTACCAATAATGATTAACTACTCATCCTTTATGTATCCACAACTGCAAACCAATAAACAACAGGAAGAACTTCAGATCTGCAGGTGTAATGTTGACCCTAGTCTGCAGGGTGTAAGAATATAAAGGGATTTTACACCTGACTGAGTGTGAGAGTCTTTTATGACCTTGTATTAGTGGATCATAAAAGACATGCTGGACTATCCCAGCTGTATCTGTATTCACACACTGTATTCAGAATAAGGCCTAAACTGAAGGTGCCAGAAGCGCAAACTTCATATGGTTAACATTATTGAGAACAGAGCAAAGACAATGGGCTTTTAAAAGGGGACAATGGTCAAAGCATGTGATGATTACACCATTTTGTTGACTTACCTGAAATATCTAATGAGGAAGTGGACTACTTTACACAATACTGAATCAAGTTTATACAAAACAGAACTGACTAATTTGTGTTGCACTTTTAGAGCTAAGCTTTAGGACAGGTTAAGGGTGTGACACTAAAGTGCAGTCAATAACGTGTGAGGCAATTTAAGACGGGGAGTGAGAGGAACTTCTAGGCGTGCACCACAGCCGCCCTGCAAAAACACAACCTCAGTCACACCCAGGGCCGACTGCACCCTTCTCCTAAAAATAACTGTGCTCTAGGACAGTGACAGTCCCTAACTGTCTCAACTCCTAAAAACAGATACACTTTACATCACCCCATGGCTAGCTGGCTTGATTAGGCTGCCAATGGATGCCTCAACCTAGAACACCCTCCTGAAACGATGTCACCCTGACAAAACCCAGGCTGAGACTTACAGAGGGTAGATGAGTGTTTAACCACTTTGACCAAAGTTTGTCCACAGATGTTAATGATTACCAGCTGTCTGGCACGCCCAGAGCACACTCTGTTCCTCCAATGATAACGCCTCAGTCCACTCACCTCCCTGACTCCTTCAATAACAGCTCCTGCAGGAGACACTGCTCCAGTGAATGAGCTCAATTCCAGAACATGCCAACGTATGATATTAAACGCAAAAGATGTTTTAAAATTACATTAATGATGTCTTTTATACGTACGGTTGCTCTACAGAGTAGATTAAAACGTGCAAACCATTAACAATGCATCTTTGTAGAGATGGATGAATATATCGGCCGATTACAAGATATCTGGCCATACTGAGAAGATCATATCCAATAAGCTGGATGATTTTTCTTTTAATAAATTAATAAACTCTCTACTCGATTCTGACTGGCCAATCACTGCATTCTGCAGTCAAATCTCTTAGAATAATGACTGTTGTCCAGGATATTGCTATATAACTAACCATTAACTTGGGAACCATTATTACCTTAACAATACATCTTTGTAGTGATGGATCAATATATTGGCCATGCTGAGTTTTGAAAGATATTTGGACACTTTGAGATGATCAGATTTTTTTTTTCTTTCAGTAATTATGTGTATACCATTAAAATAAGGTACACCTTATTTTCTAATATTGAATTCCTTTTTTTATTATTATTATTATTACACAGCTCTCTAGAATACTTTCACTGCATTCTGCTGTGAAATAGTTTATATTTCTGAATAATGACCGTTGGCTATCACATATAAATGGTCGTTCATTCATTATAGCAGTTTTAGATATCAATATTACCCTTTAAATGTTCCAGTACATACTTTTGTGCAACAAAAACAAATAAAACACAGTCACAAATGCTGTGACTACATATGTGACCCTCTCCTTGTCATGGGATGTTCATGACAGTTTTCAGTAGCCTACAGACAAGCTGCAGTTGAGTACAAGCTGCAGTCTTTGAAATTAACACATTGAAATTAAGCCCTTTAATAACTGAGAGTGGATGACAAAAGACAATAGAATATAGAATTAGAGAGCAGCAACAACAATTTATTCATCCCATGCAAATTCAAGGCCGCGGTCCCTTTAAGAAATCAGCTAAGATGGTGTCTCTCCAGCAAGCTGCATTCGGCGCGCTTCCTTCCTGCCTTTACAACTTTAAAACAGCACTGCAGATAAGTGACGACGGTGACGGATGTGCCACATACTGACTTTGTCACAAGTTGCACAAGTATTTTAAATGCACCAGCATTACTGTCAGGAGGCTTTTGGATAACGGGCTCAGAGACGCATGCACAGGAGTGAAGTAATCACCCAGCAGCTCAGATATTAAAGACTCATCACGGTTAACGGCGAGCAAACCGAAACCGGGTAACTGCTCATAGATGAGGAACTCAGGCGGAGTCCTACAGAAAGGAAATCGGACAGCGACTACAGTCAAAAGCTACCGGCTACGTTGCAAATCATTCGATAGCTAACGATAAACGGACTTACTTTTTTGTTCCGAGTCTCCGTGTGCATCTCGGTATCTAAGCGGTGGTGAAGGGGTGGAGTGGAGGGGGGGTCGATCGGATCGGGCGGGGTGATATTTGAATTACAGTGAGCTCGATGTCAGTTTTTCCACCTCAGTATTAGATGAGACGGGAGCACTCGTTGCCTCGGCGGATCACAGAAATCATATCCCCGGCGTCGAGAAATAAACCCTCTTTCCGTCGCCCCGGTCGTCTTTCAGTGTGTGTTTGTTGCCGTGTTTCAGGGTTGGGCTCGAGCTGTGAGTCTCTCCTCCGCCTCTCCCTGCTGCTGACCCCACCCTGCGTCCCCACCCCTTCACTGTGTCAATCACAGTCGCTGTGTATGTGCGCGCATGCAGCCCGAACCAGCAGCGGCGCTTAACGCGCCACCGTGATAATAGGACTTCAGAATCGTAATCACACAACCCGTGTCAACTCACCTAATGACGTCAAGTTGCACCGGATGTTCGGAGCTGCTCAACTATTGTGGTCTTTTTGCATGAGCTAGATGATGCCTCATATGTGCATTCAAAAAAAATCTTTAAAAATATATTAACACTCACCGAACTTAGCACGGTTACTATTTCATTCTGCATCTGCTTAATTAATTTAAAACCACTGGAGAGTCCTTAGCATATAAAAAAATCAGTTCCTCATTTATATTTTTCTCCTCATTAATGACTGTTAATGTATATAATTATTAATAATAATCGGCGCTTCAATACGTATTTCTTTGCAGAGAATAAAGGCGTCTAGTTTATTGGTTCTCAATTACATTTCCCATAATCCTTTCAACCTTCACTTCCTGTAATAACCGGAAGTCTCCTTACAACGGGAACCATGAAGCGGTAAGAGACCACACTGTTCTAAGAGACCGTTCAAAGAGTTTTTAAATAAATTACTTACAAGTTGTAGGGTTGATGTCGGGTTAAATATTATCGGCACTGTCCCATTCTTTAATATAAGCTTCTTTGCGAAGCCTGCATCGAATTGTGAGCGGTTCACAAATAGCTCTCGTTATTTTAATGACGGATGTCGAGAGCGCTTATTTTAATGCTGGGTATACACTAAAAGATTTCTGAAAACTTATTAGATTTTCAAAATGTGAGAGACCACAAACATGAGGACAAAAAATCCTAGATTTAACCGTTTTGCTCCTATAGTGTGTGGTGTGCCATAATGTGACAAACATAGTACACCACACACGAACAGATTTTCAACCAGAGTGCATAAAAGTTCAATGTTATGTCATATTTCAAATACCTAAACTGCGTTTAAAATCATTTTGCACTAAAATCTCAACTGAAACAATGGCAATAATGCAATTATGTTTCCTGTCAAATCAAAATCAAATGCAATAAGATGTAAATGATGCACAATAGGCCTATATCATAACACAAATTCTCTGCTAGAATCACTGTTTGGACATTTATTGGGAGTGTTTTTTCATCTAGGGTTTTTTTTTTTTTTTTTCCAGGTCTGATTTTATTTAGGATATTTTGTATGAAAACCCACTTCACAGAGATGATTTGTTTTTAATAAATTAAAATGTATTTGAAGTGTAATTGTTTAGTTTGTCTCACTTCTCATTAGATAACATGGAGATGGCAGGGTTTGTGACCTACACTGCATCCTGCCACCTGGGGGCGATCAAAATGTTTTGGCTTCACTTTTCAGGACTTGTGCAGCACATTTGTTTGGAACACAGATGAAGATCTTTTTGATGATTCATTTTTAATAAATTAAAAATAAATCATCCGCACCTGACCGTCACATTACAATTATTTTAATTCTCACTGTTAAGCGTGATGATGATATTGGTAACGTATTACACTGAAGTAGGCTGCTTTGAAATGAACATATTTAAAGTAAAAGTTATTCTTTAGCAAAATTACATTTCCTTAAAGGGTTAGTTCACCCAAAAATGAAAATACTGTCATTTATTACTCACCCTCATGCCGTTCCACACCCGTAAGACCTTCATTATTCTTCGGAACGCAAATTAAGATATTTTTGTTGAAATCCGATGGCTCCGTGAGGCCTGCATAGCCAGCAATGACATTTCCTCTCTCAAGATCCATAAAGGTACTAAAAACATATTTAAATCAGTTCATGTGAGTACAGTGGTTCAATGTTAATATTATAAAGCGACGAGAATATTTTTGGTGCGCCACAAAAAAAAATAACGACTTATATAGTGATGGCCGATTTCAAAACACTGCTTCAGGAAGCTTCAGAGCATTATGAATCAATTGTGTCGAAACAGCGTTCGGAGCGCCAAAGTCACGTGATTTCAGCAGTTTGGCGGTTTGACACGCGATCTGAATCATGATTCGATAAGCTGATTCATAACACTCCGAAGCTTCCTGAAGCAGTGTTTTGAAATCAGCCATCACTATATAAGTCGTTATTTTGTTTTTTTGGCGCACCAAAAATATTCTCGCCGCTTTGTAATATTAATATTGAACCACTGTACTCACATGAACTGATTTAAATATGTTTTTAGTACATTAATGGATCTTGAGAGAGGAAATGTCATTGCTGGCTATGGAGGCCTCACTGAGCCATCGGATTTCAACAAAAATATCTTAATCTGTGTTCTGAAGATTAACGAAGGTCTTACGGGTGTGGAACGGCATGAGGGTGAGTAATAAGTGACATTATTTTCATTTTTGGGTGAACAGAGGCTTTACTCCCTTCAAACTCTCTAGCGTATAGTTTATATCACAGCTCAGCCAGAGCCGCTGAGCTCGACAAAGCCGCATTTGACAGCTTATGACAGCCATAGTCTAGTAGATTCCCCTTTCCGCTCTGTGTTATCGTGTCTCTGGACCGGAGCAGACTGTGTGCGAGCTGTAGCGGTTTTGTGTGACGCTAACATGAAACCAAACTTCATTTGCCCCAATGTAAAGCATTCTGAATAGTTTCTGAATCGTTTCCTATGCCCTATACAGTGCACTATGTGCCATTCACCACACAGAATCTAGTCATTCTGCACAAGCTGAAGTGCAGAATGATATCATCAAATTCGTTGATCCATATTGATGGGCGTGAGAGACTGTAAGTTTTGAACACTCATTTTTTTATATGTGAATTTTGTCATTATTTTGGAGCACACTAGCTTATAGATTACCTTAAGGCTAACATATTCATCATACTAGGGCTGCACAATTAATCAAATTTCTAATCATGATTACAATTACGGATGCCACAATTATGTAATCGTTCAAAGACACAATTACAAAAAAAGGTCCACTTACATTATTCTGATTAAGATGTTTGTTTGTTTTTTTTTACTGGTTATCTTAAGGGTTTTTTCCATTTTAGTTTTAGTATAGCATTATAATACCATGCATATTTTTTTATTATTATTATTATTTAAAGAAGAAACCAAACCAATGTATAGTTGACATTTAAAGCTTAATGCTATAGAAAAGCAATTATAAAAAAAGGTATAAAGCTATTCAAAACATCATTTAATGTAAATTGTGATAATCGTAATTAATTATCACAATTACAATTTCAAGGGAATAATCGTGCAGTGCTAATTCATACTAACACGGAATTCACACTAACGCATACTGGAACGCGATTTCTACCGAGGGGGCCGTCTTTGCGGATACATTGCAAGGACAGCAACCCTACAGCAATGACAGCAAGAAACTAGGGCTGTGATATTTTAGCGCATTTCTTTTCTTTTCTCCCTAAAAAGCCCAAACTGAATGTTCAAATCCGCTAGATCAGTTTGATCAATTGTCGTAAAATACAGTCTACTGTTGCTAAACTGCAGGACGTGCTCAATAGTAAAAAGATTTCTTAAAACTGCATTAAGCCGCCAAAGCGATACTGTTCCTCAAGAGGCTTTCTGTGCACTCTCTTTCAGACGGAATGGAACGCAGACAACCAAAGTGAACTTTGAGCTTTGGGTTTAAAACGGTTACAAAACACACCGAAATATGTCAAAATGCCTGGCTTGGTGAGTATTCACTTAAACACTGTCGGTTATGTATTAAGAAAACAAACATTTAGGAAATAGTTGCATGTGTATCAGTATATTGGATCCATGCAATAGGTCTTAAAGTGACAGCAGCCTAATATTCCTCTCTGTGTCATGTGTCATAATCAAATAAGAGAAAATCACTCATTGCTCTTTAGTAGATCTAGTAGGATTAATCTATATTTAATTTATACAGTGAAGACTATGCAGTGTTGTTTTATATATGATTACTTTTTGTTGATACTGTTCTGTTATTATTATTATTATTATTGATGAATGCTATATTTGTTAAGCTCTAAGATGTTCCCAGTCATCTCTAAGAGAGGGAATTGAATATGTTGCACTTGTTGCTTGCCAATAAATAAAGAATTGTCAATTCATGATACTTTCTCAGTTTTTTATAGGTATGGGCCTACTTAAAATACATTGTTGTTAAGAATAGTATTATTTATTTCGGTGATCGGTATCGGTGATCATATTGGCAAATACTGCTTCCAGTGACCGGCCAAAAATCCTGATCGGAGCACCCTTACCTCCATTGCTGCTTAAACAACTGTACCCTGAAACTGTGTTGCTTAATGAGAGTCTGCAAATTAGTGCCTGATGAACAATTAAGCTTTAAACACGTTGATCATTATGTTGGAAAGCACTCTTATCAGATTCTATTAAGCTTACATATTTTTAGTTAAATCTGTTAAGTTTAATCATTGTCTCATGCAGTTTTATTTCCCTTTGTGTTTTATATAATGACCACTAGGAGGTGCTTTAAGCATATGTTTTCCTTGAACGGTTTTCCCAAAAAAAAATAGTAAAAGAGTGACGCACGTTTGTTGCGTCTTACCTTGAAATGAGAGTTCCGTGTCTTTATTAAAATTCAGCACATTAATGATTTCTCATCCAATTCATAACAATGCATGAATTCCCTGTCATTTAAAGAATAGGCCTAACACACTCTAATATATTTTATTTGTATGGTGCTTTTTACAATCTTTTTTTTAAAACATCATTCCTATTTGCTTAGTGTAGGGTCAAGTCAAAGACATGCTCATTTAGCCCAAATTTATTAAATCTAAGCTACAAAAAGCTAGTTTGCATGATAATAAAAAAGTAACATTAAAATTATATATAAAATTATATTCTGTTATAGCTTATAGGCATGAATTTAGAGGTAATGTTCAAAAGGGTACATACTAGTTTTTAAAGCAGCATAAAATGTTTTAAATAAAGAGGAACAAATAGGATATGAAAAAGGACAAGACCAAAAACACTTAAGGGTCAACACTAAAACATTTACATTTTACATTAAAACATTTTTTTTTTTCTTCGGTTGAATATCGTGACTTAAAAAAATGTTTATTTTTGATTAAGGGCTTCTACATAATCGTGATGTCAGTTAGGTTATCACTACCTTTTCCGTTGATTTCAACTACATTCCCCATAATCCACCTACTAAACTCACTTCCTGTTGAAACAGGAAGTTCTGGTACAATAGGAAACATGAAGCGACAGGGAGCAAAGAACTTTACAAGTTGTTTTTATTAACCGCCAATAAATTAAAAAGAATAAGGTGTTTTATTGTTAGTGTACATACGGGTTTTGTATGCAAATTAAATCAGTTATCACCAGCCAACCTCTTCACATGTAAAAAGAGTAAAATATCTTACTTACGGATTGCGGGTTTGGTGTCGGGTCAAATATAGTCGGCACTCTTCCTTCCTTTAATAAGAGTTTACTTGCATAGCCTGCATTAAATTGTGACAGGTTCACAAAAGAGTCCGGACTGAAATGCGCTGAACAGATCGTTACTGTCGGACTGTATCGATCAGGAATGTCGGTAAAGAGAAACTTCAGCCACTCCTTTCTGATGCTGGGATCCTTTGGGAGGCTGTGCAGAGACGCGGGCTCGATCCTACAGCCATGAATGGCACAACGTTTGATGGATTTACCCCACATCTAGACACAGACACAAATGACACCGTGTTATTCTTCTGTTGTTTAGAAATAATATTAATTTCCTTGTGGTTTCACCATGGGCGGGCCATAAATGTGGGCGATCATATGTTAATGTGCTCATGGCTGTGACGTCAATACCACGACGGTTTATTCTGAGTGAGGGGCCAGTTGCATAAACAGCCAGTGTCTATGACCCACTAGCAGTTAGTTAAGGGGCAATCAGTCTTACTTTTCAGTATCAAATTAGACCAACCTACGTTTTTATGTAACTGACACAAAAAACAAGTCTTAAAGAAAAAAAAATTGATGACTAACTTGTAGCAGTTTATGCAACCAGCCCTTGTTTTTGCAGCTAAAGCTATATGTTCTCTATTCAAAAGGAGTTAGCAAATGCCATTTCCTATAGGTTTCCAACTATTAGTTGGAAAAAGGTTTGGCTGATACCTAATAAATATATCATTACAAAATAAGTAGGACATTTCATATAAGATTTTGCACAACAACTGTTTAATTTGTTTTATTGCAACCAGAAACTGTTGCAACTATTTTAACTGTAATTAAAAATATTTTGGCAGCTTACATTCCGTAAATGGGTAGTTCAATAAAACATAATTTTTTGCCATTTTAATTAAATTGGTTTATGATTGTTGGCTTTGATATGATCAATATATGTCCACATTTAACTGAAGTTGATACCACATCACTGTATTGCATCCCATTAGGTCTTGACGCAGATGTGTGTATTTGCAGAGAATGACATTTGCGCGACTTGCGCTTTGATTTAAACTACATTTCCCATGATCCTTTCCAGCGAAGTTTCCTTTCTGTTGAAACAGGAAGTGTGGTTCTGGTGTGAACATGAAGCGGTAAGCGAAAGGGAATTTTTTTTTATTTTCAAGTTTAATTTGGGTCTGAAACTACGTAAACGTTGACCGCATTTTGATAAATATATGTCTTTGTTTGGGTCTTAGGACTTACTCCTACAGAGCCATATTAAATATGAGTAGAGGTCTCTTGTATTGATAAAGCAAGCCCCATCACTAGCTCATTGCAATACATTTGTGAAGGGTTATTGATGAGAACACACGCTTGCATTTGTTGTGTGGTGGTTAAGTGAACCTGGCGTTTTCTAAGACTGGACAGGCAATAAGTACTAAAACTACAAATAGTGTATATATACATTTATATAAATTAAAAGAAATTGCGACAAGTTTCGCTTCATTTTATAAATCTCTAACTTTTAACATTAAACCTTAAAAGTGTAAAATAAATAGAAAAGTGATTAGACATGGTCATTTTCAGCTTTCTACCTCATGAGAACAGGATTGAAATAAAAAAAAAACTAATGCAAAAAAAAATTACAAATTGTTAATAAAAATATATTCAGATTTTACTTATACATCATGATAGTGTTATCATGTAGTGTTATCATCTTTTATGCTTTTTAAAAAAACAAGAATAATTCGATTTGAAGAAAAAAAAACATCAGGATGCATTTAAAGTGTTTAAAGTAATTGTATTTTGGGTGAAAAGGTGAAAAACAGTTGACAGATATGTGTTTTGTGATTTTCAGGGTTACACGTCATGCCTGTGATGATGTGCCCATCCCTGAAGAACAGGAGACAGAGGGCCAGAGACAACTACACAATCTGCTGCTACAGCAACTGGATACAGATGTAAACATTGACCGGTCAGTTTCTAAGCATAGAAAGCATGGCTTTATAATTGATTTTCTCCTCATTTTTAATTTGGTACACACATTTATAGCAGTAACTGACTTGACTGTTGGTGCTTGGTGTCTGTGTTGGTTATTTTATTGAAACAATAGAGCACTGCAGGGATTACATATTTTTGTAGGACAACCCGTAAATTAAAATCACTCTGGTTCCCTCTAAAAGAACACATCAACACAATAACATTTTTTCCATTGGCTTTTGGATTATCACAGAAAATAAGATCTGTGGCCACCCAAAGTTTGATTCTTACGTGTTTTGTTCATGATAATCTTCACAAATGAACACAACTTTTATGAATTTTGAAAATACAATCGTCATAAGTAAAAAGCTAAACATAGACTATAACCACGGTTGAATAACTTCAGTGTCACCGCCATTAAGCTGCATTTTTGACTTCAGGACGATGTAACCGAAAGTGCTAAAATGCTAACTCATTTCTGGGTTTTGGCCAACAAAAAGGCTTCCTTCCTGCAGAACTATATTGTTTATTTTATGTTTTTATTTTTAAATAAACTGGAAAATATGTATTTTTTTTTATTATGAGATCATATTTTATATGTAATTAAATCTATACTTGTATTATTGTCAGGGTTCTGTAAAAGATGACTCAGTCGCAGAATGAGAGTTAACAGGTTCATTAACAGGACAAATTACTTCAGACAAGATATTGAGGGAGAGGTGGCGATAAGTCCAAACAATAGGTGGGTATGAATGACAATGACAGGTAGGCTGAGAGAGCGGCCGCTGTGTCCAGCCCAGGTTGACGGTGGGTTGGAGAGCTGCGATGGAAAGGCAGTGTAAGACTGGAGAGAGACAGTGAGGACCAGGCCAGACAACAGCACAAGAGGATAGACTCTTAGGGCACAATCAGGCACTGCACAGGTCTTGCAGCTTGGCAAATGCAGTAGTGGCCAGGGGTGTTCAGCCTGCAAGACAGGACTAGGATAGACAAGAGACAAGACAGACAAGACACAAGACAGAAGGTAGAGTCTAATGAAATGCAGTAACTAATGAGAATCTACAAGTAAAGTAGAAAACTGATAAAGAGAAAACAGAAAACTAATGCTAGTGAGCAGCTAAAGCAACTGGTAAAAGAAAAGGCAAAGGGCAAACTACTATAGAGAAAATAAGGGGAAAGCTATATACTAAGGTAAACTGAGAACTCAAGAAAAAGCAAACTAGATTGGAAAACTGACGGAAAATATATTAAACAATGGGCAAGGATACTCAGGAACAGAAGGCAACCCGACTAGAACTAATAACTTGAACTATCAAACACAGCAGACTATCAGTAACAACCAATTTCAAGGTAGCACAATATATAATACACTATAGCACAAGAAAGCACAATGTATAACACACTGGCAAAACATGAGGGAAAGAGAACACTATAGAGGGATACATTGACGTCACTTTCCCTCCGGAACGCGCCCCCTCAGCTGGATTTGAGTGGCAAAAGAGCCTGCTGCATGACAGGATTTAATAGGGAAGCTGTGAAAATGCAGGTAAAACAAATGATTAAACTAAAGGTTGGACACTATAGTGTTTCTGTTACAACTTACCAAAGATACAGTAATCCATGGATATTGACATGCAGCCAGGAATCATGTTTCCGGACATTTATATGTGTCTGATTTTGACAACAGGGAAGTACATAAAGCAAATTTGCCTGTGAACGCTTTATATAAATACAATATAGGTAGGTCTAAATCCGTGTGATCACTTGCATAAATGTTATATATATATCATCCAGTCCTAAAACTTGTATAGTTTTCGTCAGTGTTTATTTAAAAACCCTCAATTATGCAGAATATAAGATGGTACATATTTATATGATGAGTTGTCAATACAATATATATAAATCAACACAATATATAGGGTATGATTGTACCCTAAATTTCAGCATATTGACAAAATGATAACTGCAAATCCACGTTTCGCTGCCTGGAGTCCAGTTGCTTCTGTGAATTGAAGCAATCCATTTGCTTCTCTTAAGCTTTCGGCAGTCTGTAAAAATGTACCTCAGATTTCTTGTCAAATGTATTTGTACAGTCAATTGCAAAGCTCTTTCCCATTTTGAATGCGTTTTGTGTGTTTTTCGCAGCATTCACGCTGAAAACCAATGCTGCCACTCTTTCTTTTTGCCATTCAAGTGGGCGTAACCACAGTCACTCCAGCCGACAGTGAGGTCACATGCATACCCTCTATATAGAGTACCTCAGGGATGACGTGTTTTTGTAGGCAAAACCCGGAAGCGAGTTAGCATTTTAGGACATCCGGTTCCATCGCCCCGAAGTCAATGGGGTTTTTTGAATGGGTTTTGCTAAATCGCCTGAAATAAGGTCTCTGGTTAACAAAGCCTCTAAATATTTTCACGTTTTGATCTATGACATAAAAACACACGTTATAAAAACGGCGGTTGCTAACAAAGTGCTAAAACGGACTACTTCCTTTGGCGGTGATGTTGTGTTAACTTGTAAAGATTATCTTGATAGACAAAACGTGTAAGTGTCATAACCCTTTGTTAAACACAGCTTATTTTTTGCGATTTTCCAAAAGTCTATGGGAAAAATGCATAGGCTTTTGATCGAGGGAACCCGTGCGCCTCTAACTTCCGGGTTGGCCTACAAAAACACGTCATCCCTGAGGTACTCTATAAAAGGCTTGTTCGTCTTGAAGCAGCACTGCACAGACCGATCGGTGTATGACGTCAAAGTACCGCGAGAGCAATTTTAAAAGTATATGGAGCCGACTTCTCTTTGACCACTCTCGCGGTACTTTGATGTCATACACCGATTGGTCTGTGCAGCGCTGCTTCAAGTCGAACAAGCCTAAAGTCAGATGAGAATATGAGGAACAGGTGACAACACTTAGACAAATGAGAAACAAAGACTCATCGAGGACTAAACAAGAGGGCGTGGTAATTGGAAACAAGGGGGCGGGACAAGAGGAACACATGGCCAACACAAAGACAGAGCCATGTGCTCAAACACAACACAAACAAAGACACATTTAACATTGACAGTCAGAGGAGAACCCTGCCAATTTTGTTATTATTATTTCAATTATTATTGTAAATAAATATTTATAATGTATTTCATATTATTTCTTTATAGTATATTTATATAATTTAATATAATATAATATATGAAATATTTATTCATTCACATATTTATTTGTTATAGGTGTGTCGCTAAGAAGAAATGCTTTGCTCCAGCAGCAGTATACAAGCCTTTTGGGGAACAGGCAGCAGGTGTGAGGAGTCTGTCACAGTTCCAGGCCTTGCAGGACGGGGATCAGGAACTGGCTGCTCTAAGAGAGTTGGGCCTTACAGATGCTGAAATAGAGCTGTGGAGATGCAGGGACCAGCCAGAGAGCTCTTGGAAGGTCTGTTTTCAGTTTTACAGATGAAAACATCAATTATTATTTGAATTATCACTCTGTGAGTTTGTGAGTCAACTACGATTTGTAAGTAATCTACCCAGCCCTACGTGTTCTAAACGGAATGGTTTTGAACTGTAAAGAAAGTGAGAAATCTAAAGGCTATAGGTCACTCCATGTAACCAATTCACTATTTTTTCAGGAAAGAGGAGTTTGTGTGGAACCAGAGGCAAGGAATGAGCGCCTGCAGGCCATCCGGGATAAAATGGTGGCACATGCAGAGCTGCTGTCCCGACCTCAGCGTTTCTCGAGCAGTCGGCCACTTTCCCGTAGGGAGATGGAAATCGAAAAGGCTCTTTTCCACGGCAGTGACCGCTGCAGGTTCCTCACTGCCCTTTACCACCGGGGTTAGAGAATATAGTAATACTAAGTACAACCCCATTTCCAGAAAAGTTTAAACATTTTGTAAAATGCTATAAAATCAAGAATCTGCAGTTTGTTAATTCTCTTTAAACATTATTTTACTGACAAAAGTACAAAGAAAAGATCAACTTAAGTGTATTTTGTAAATATAAACAAATTTTGATTTTGATGGCTGCAACACACTCCAAAAAAGTTGGGACAGAGGCATGTTTACCACTGTGTCACATCACCTTTCCTTTTAATTACACTTTTTAAATGTTCAGGAATTGAGGATACTAATTGTGGCAGTTTTGCAAGTGGAATTTTCCCCCAATCTCGCCTGATTCAAGACAGTTGCTCAACAGTCTGGGGCCATCATTGTCTGATTCTCCTTTTCATGATGGGTCATATGTTTTCAATAGGAGACAGATCTGAACTGCAGGCAGGCCAGTCAAGTACATCCCTTCTACTGTGTAGTGTGTCTAGAAACCACTCTGTTTTAGCATGTGCAGAATGGATGTCTTGCTTCCCAAGAAAGACGCCATCTTGATGGCAAAATTTGTCTCTGTACAATCCCAATAAATGCCTCCACGTCAGTGGTACCTTCACACAAATGCAAGTCACCCATGCCGTTTGCACTGATGTTTGCTTTTGCACCTGTTGCTGATGAAAGTCTGGTTGGTTCCTTTCATCTTTGGGACTGAGAACTCGATGTCCTTATTTACCAAAAACAAGCTGAAATGATTCATCTGACCACAGCACACATTGCCACTGTTTTTGAGACTATTTGAGATTTGATTTTTTTTTTAATTGTTTTAGAATTCTCTCAAAGTGGTTAGCCAATACTCATATTTGCATGCAAAAACTGAGATGTTCCTTTTATACCCAATCAAGATACCCTCACCTATTACCAATTCACCTGCTTATTGTAGACTGTTTCAAAACAGTTTAACTTGAACATTCTATAATCGTTTCACTTTTATTTAACCTCTGTCCCAACTATTTTGGAGTGTGTTGCATCCATCAAAATCAAAATTTGTTTAAATTTACAAAATACAATGAATTTGGTCAGTGGAAACACTGGAAATCTTTTCTTTGTACATTTGTCAGTTAAATAAAGGTTAAAGAGAATTAACAAATCACAGATTATGGATTTTATTGCATTCTACAAAATGTCCCAACTTTTCTGGAAATGAGGTTGTAGTACCTGTAGGAGCTTTTTTGTCCATTTGAATCTTTGCTGTCTTTTCTATCCACAGAAGAAGAGTCACTAGTCAGCCAGCAGGGGGTGACATCTGTCATCACAATGGACCATTTCTATAAAGACTTTCTTGAAGGCCAGAACAAAAATTTTGCTAGTACTTCAGAGCGTTTTCCTCAATCAGAGATTGTCACAAATATCCAATGTAAATCATCAAGCTTTAAAACTGACCAATCAACTTGCGCAGTCCGTGTTTCCAGGCCATCCAGAGACCAACACATATCCCCGGATTCAAGCCCTGTATCGGACACTATCATCCAACTACAGTCTCAAGAAAAAAGTGTTAAAACTATGAAAATGACAGTTAGTCAGTCCATTGGCACACTGTGTGCAGCTTTTGTCCAAGGGCATGATGGGCCTGTGACAGTAAGTGGAAGGATAGAGGAAATTTCAGATGAAGAGATCAAGAACAATCGTGAGACCGAAGAGGATATACGGAATATTCCCCGATTTAAGAATTACCAGAGAGGAAATCCATCCAACGTAAGTGTGGATAATAGCAACATACCTTCTTTAGAGATGTTACAAAATGTTTACAAAAGAAATAATGAATTAGTAAGAAATCTTTATAATATAATATAATTTAAAAGTTGGGATATATTATATTATATCATATTATATTATATTAATTACAGTTGTGCTGCTTATTTTTTTTTCAGGATTTGATTAATTGAAAGTTGAAAAAGAACAGCATTTCATTGAAATAGAAATCTTTGTCACATTTTGCCACATTTGATCAATTTAATGCATCCTTGCTGAATAAAAGTATTTATTTAAAAAAAAAAAAAAAAAACAATCTTACTGACCCTAGGCTTTTGAATGGTAGTGTTTGCAAAGATGTTTTCTATACATCAGAGTACATTTCTGTCTCTCTCTTGTGCATGTAGGTCCTGTGCGTGAAGAACATGAGTCCACGGGCAACAGTGGCTCAGCTGGTTTCTCTTTTTTCAAGGTTTCAGAAGGATGACAAACAGCCCATTCTGTACCGCTTGCTGACTGGCCGACTCAAGGGCCAGGCTTTCATTACACTCTCTGGTAAGAGAAAGACTCAGTTGTGCCATATTATTTCCCATAACAAACATCCATATAGGCTTAAAGGTGCAGTATGTAATATTGACATCTAACGGTTGAAATGGGTTCTGCAGTCCAGACAAGCTGTGGGACCCCCACTGAACAAGAAAGCAGAGCACCCCAACCCATAATTCCCACCACCTTCCCTGAGCAAGAAATCGGACCACTGGGGGGCCTTTAAACAGGTCCATGCCCAGGGCACAACCGCGTCATAATCTGTCCCTGCTTACCCTGTAAATTGATCAGTTGATTTATTTACATTTTGAAATGCCTCTATTCATAGAGCTTTTTAGATGGATGCCGAGGCTTTTTAGGTCAGGTAGAATCTGTGATCTCTGACCTAGTTTGTTTGTTGGCTACCATGGCTGCAATATGCTTTGTTTTCCACCAACTGGCAACCCAGGGTTTCAAAATACTATTGGATAAATTGGCAGTGGGTGGGATGGGATCGCAAACACCAAAACAAAAACAGGCATTTCGATATGAAATGCACATTTCAAAGTAGAATAACTGACTGTACTGTTGTTTTTCAGAGAAACAATTACATTAACTTAGTATGTTTCCTAAATCTCTGCAAACATATGGTATTTTTTTTATGTTTAGTACAGTCAAAAAAAATTACATACAGCACCTTTAAATTCTTCTCACCACTTAGTTAGATAGTTCACCCAAAAACGACAATTCTGTCATCACTTACTCAACTTCAAGTTGTTCCAAACCTGCAAGAATTTCTTTCTTAACACAAAAGAATATTTTGAAGAATGTTGGTAATCAAACAGTTGATGGGACCCCATTGACTGAGTACTTTTTTCCATTTTTTTTTTTTTCTGTAGATGTCAAAAGCGCCCAAGCAGCTCTAGATTTGTTAAATGGCTACAAGCTGCTTGAAAAGCCTCTGATCATTGAGTTTGGTAGAGAGAGAAGTAAAGAGACTGATGCACAGACTGATGGATCCTCTGTAGATCCCAACACACCTTCAAAACAAAAAGATGAACAGTCCTGCAATGAGAAACCTGCCTAACTGTATTTAAACAGCTTTCATTCTTTTTTTGTAAATAATAAATTGTATATGCTGTTTATTTGGAAATAATGTCACATTTAAACACTGTTCCCAAAACAAACATCTCAAAGGATAATTGTAATTTTTCTGTTGACCAGCAGATGCCACATATTAGATCTGCTGTTGCTACATGTAGTTTTACCTTTGCTTCTCTAAAATATATGCAAGGTTATGCTCACAGTCAATGAACTCTGCAAGTACAGGACTCACCAAAAAGACCAATTACATTTCAGTGCAATGTTTGCTAAGCTATCTTTCCTACATGGTTACACATTAAAATGAAGTTAAAATCAATGCAGTCAAGTTTCAGTTGGAGTGCTTTTAATGTAAATCAGTTGTTTATATGACAACGTCACCTTAGCATAAACAAGTAACCCACAGGCTTCAGTATATTGTTTTGAACGTGTGGTTGCCATTTGCACAGCACAGATTGTCTATAAGGATATATTTGGGTGGTTAATGAAACAAAAATAACCCAATCATGAGCTGTGTCCACCCCAGGGATATGCAAATTTACATGAAATTTACAATGATTAAATCATTTTTTTAAAAGCACTATTTTCTTTTCTTCTTTATTCTTAGTAAAATAGGATCACGATCACGATCCAATCATCCAATGCTAGCCTCTCTGGCCTAGAGTTTGGAGCCAAAGACTAATAAACAACCAAAAAATTTATTTACAAAGTGAATATGATAATTTAGTCTTCATAGTGAGCGTATATAGATTTGTTATTGTTGACAAAGTGAATATTACTGTATTATCATGTTATGTTATTATAAAAACAAGCTGTGTAAAACAGTCATGCAGATGCAATAATGTTGTAAAAAAAAAAAAAAAAAACTACATTTGACTACAAAAACATTTTGTATGTTTAAGTGCACTTAACAAGATTGACCGACCCAGTGCTTTCTGAGAGGGCAGCTGAAAAGTCATTGTCAAATATTAGCTCTGCTTACATATGATTATGTCGATCCATATTGAAAATCATCTGATTATTTTGAATTTTTGATCATCCAAAAAAGAACAGCAATGTCCATGTGAGAAGCAAAACCAAAAGCATCTCATATTCTGTTCATCCTCATATCAGACACATTTGCTCTTTCTCTGGGAATGTGTCCACTCTGCTTGCGCCTTAATCCAACAATCCAACTTATTATAAGAGTCTTTCAACAGTCCAAGTATTAATCACTATAGTGCTTTTAGGAGAATTGGTACAAAACAACTGCACAGACAAGCACAAATCCTCAAACGTAGCCAGTGACGTCATACCCAGCTGCTGTGTTCTGCCGAGCCGATTTCCTGGGACCCTGGGCAGGCGTAGTGGAGTGGGTACTAGTGCTTGTATGGCTGTTAAGGGTCTGGTTCTTGTTGGTAAGGTTAGGGTTTGTGGTCGAATGTAGATTACCTGGATGGTAGGGCATTGAAAGGGGCAGTCCGCGTGGGATGGTGCGGTCAGGGTAGGGGTAATGGTGTCTGGTTCCCCTGCTACCATCTAAAGCATCACAACAGGATGCACTCAACAGCCCTCCACCTAGCATGGACAAAAGTGAAGAAGCCAAACCCACATACAGGCAGTCACCAATCTCAAACTTAAGACTGGCTGGCATGTTCTGCATGTAGAAGGTCTGCACCACCTCATGGGTCTTCCAAGACACAGGGATCAACGACAAAAGCCCTGCCAGGAGAAACAGGACACCACCTGCCCCAGCCACCTTGGTCTTGAAAGAAGAGCCATCCATGCAGACGGTGCACTGCATGCCAACGGTGGATACCGCACAGGCCATGACAGAAAAGATGGGCGAGATGACCATCATGGCCCTGGCTGCTTGTAGATCAGTGGTGAGCCCCAGAAGGGTGTTGTAGGTCTCACACTGGAAGGCTCCAGTGCTCTGGTACACGCACTCCATCCACAGACCTTTCATGCTGACTACCGCTGTCACGATGTTGGGGCCAACATGTGCAGATGTTGCCCAATATGGCAGAAGAGTGGCTACCAGGGTCCCAAGCATGCCAAAAAGGCCAAAAAAGAAACCCATCAACTCCAGTGCTGCTATCGCCATGTTGCCCACTGGATGAACGTGTTCTCCAAAAGACACGCTTCCGCTTAATCACTGTAAAGAAAAACAACTCACTTTAGCTCAATACATTTTTAATAATTTTTAATTTGATTAACTGTAGTGTGTTATACAATATTAGATTTAAAGTTAATACATTTTAAATGTATAAAATTGAAACCTCGTTACAAATGTGTAATTACAAATATATTTATACATGACATACAAGTTTCAATAGAAATGACACTACATTTTAATTTAAGAATGAAAGAAGATCTGCACACATCCAATCACAGAGGCCAAATATACATCAAACCCAAATATACATTTAACCCAGAAACAATTTGCTGTAAAATTATGCGCAATAACAAATTATGTGAAAAAACATTTGCGGATTTAACCCTTCTACATGGTGCTGAGGAAGGGTTAAACCCGAAAATGTTTTTTCTGCACTTTTTTGCACTTCGATGTATATTTGGCCTCTGTAAAATAAATTTATACAAGCTTTTTGGCTTTGGATGTGTGCAGATCTTGTTTTCATTCTTGGATTGTTTAATTGTTTGGATCTACACACCTAAAGATATATGGTCTTTTTGACGAATGTTTGACACTAAGACCTTCTCTGTTTGTCATTACATTTTAATTTACCATCAATGCTTGTCAGTACATTCAGCAGTACACTTATTTCAAAGACAATAGAAGTAATTAAGAAATGACAAAGATGTACATGTAAGCTAATTGTAAAAACATTACATTCAATATTCAGTTAAATATATTCTTTTAAAGTATATTTCTATATCAAGTACTCTTTTTAAAAGTATATTTAAGTGTAATGCAAGTGTACTTACACTACATATGTTAATGGGGGAGACGTTTCCAGTAGTTCTTAATTCACACATATGTGGATGCGTTTTCCCACAGTCCTTCTGTTTGTGATCCTATCTCTGTTGTGCCGTAAATATTAGGAGCTGCCCCTGTCCATGTACACACAGGCACCTCTGGAAAAGATGAGTTAAATATTTACTCGTTGCTCATCCCAAAAACAAGGCCACTGTGGGAAAAGACAACATCAATCCTAGTGTGTTAGTGTTATTTTTTTTAGCAGTGTGGAATTCACTCAAATGTTATCAGATGTTTTGTGTTTTATAAAATTGAAATGCCAACACCCAAATCGCAGCATCTCTTATACAGTGGGTACGGAAAGTATTCAGACCCCCTTACATTTTTCACTCTTTGTTATATTGCAGCCATTTGCTAAAATCATTTAAATTCATTTTTTTTCCTCATTAATGTACACACAGCACCCCATATTGACAGAAAAACACAGAATTGTTGACATTTTTGCAGATTTATTAAAAAAGAAAAACTGAAATATCACATGGTCCTAAGTATTCAGACCCTTTGCTCAGTAATTAGTAGAAGCACCCTTTTGATCTAATACAGCCATGAGTCTTTTTGGGAAAGATGCAACAAGTTTTTCACACCTAGATTTGGGGATCCTCTGCCATTCCTCCTTGCAGATCCTCTCCAGTTCTGTCAGGTTGGATGGTAAACGTTGGTGGACAGCCATTTTTAGGTCTCTCCAGAGATGCTCAATTGGGTTTAAGTCAGGGCTCTGGCTGGGCCATTCAAGAACAGTCACGGAGTTGTTGTGAAGCCACTCGTTATTTTATTTTATTATTTATTTATTTTATTATTTATTATTTATTTATTTTTCATTATTTTAGCTGTGTTTTTTATTTTTAGCTGTGTTTTCTCCACACATACCACTTAGAATTAAGGCCAAAAAGTTCATCAGACCAGAGAATCTTATTTCTCACCATCTTTAGCAAACTCCATGCGGGCTTTCATGTGTCTTGCACTGAGGAGAGGCTTCCGTCGGGCCACTCTGCCATAAAGCCCCGACTGGTGGAGGGCTGCAGTGATGGTTGACTTTCTACAACTTTCTCCCATCTCCCGACTGCATCTCTGGAGCTCAGCCACAGTGATCTTTGGGTTCTTCTTTACCTCTCTCACCAAGGCTCTTCTCCCCCAATAGCTCAGTTTGGCTGGACGGCCAGCTCTAGGAAGGGTTCTGGTCATCCCAAACGTCTTCCATTTAAGGATTATGGAGGCCACTGTGCTCTTAGGAACCTTAAGTGCAGCAGAAATTTTTTTGTAACCTTGGCCAGATCTGTGCCTTGCTACAATTCTGTCTCTGAGCTCTTCAGGCAGTTCCTTTGACCTCATGATTCTCATTTGCTCTGACATGCACTGTGAGCTGTAAGGTCTTATATAGACAGGTGGGTGGCTTTCCTAATCAAGTCCAATCTGTATAATCAAACACAGCTAGACTCAAATGAAGGTGTAGAACCATCTCAAGGATGATCAGAAGAAATGGACAGCACCTGAGTTAAATATATGAGTGTTACAGCAAAGGGTCTGAATACTTAGGACCATGTGATATTTCAGTTTTTCTTTTTTAATAAATCTGCAAAAATGTCAACAATTCTGTGTTTTTCTGTCAATATGGGGAGCTGTGTGTACATTAATAAGGAAAAAAAATGAACTTAAATGATTTTAGCAAATGGCTGCAATATAACAAAGAGTGAAAAATTTAAGGGGGTCTGAATACTTTCCGTACCCACTGTATATGTGTGTGTGTAAACAGTACTGTGCAAAAGTCTTAGGCACATCAGTATTTTCACCCCCAAAAAAGGGTTTTAAGCCAGTTATTGATATCTTTTGTTGTAGTGTATCAGTAGGAAATATCAGTTCACATGTCCAAACATTCATTTTGTCATTAATTGTAATAATCCAGTGAGATTTTTGAACGCACAAGGAGTCTGACAACAGCCGGTGCTCTACACGGAGATCTGATCTCACCATCATCGAATCCGTCTGTGATTACATGACGAAATAAATGAAACTGAGAAAAACTAAATCCAGAAGAACTGTGGCCATGTTTCCAAGACGCTTGAAGAAACCGACCTGCAAAGATACAATACTGTGAAGAGTTTTAGGCATTTGTGTAAAAATGCTGTAAAGTGAGGATACTTTCAAAAATACTGTCATAAATAGATTTTATTTATCAGTTAACTTTTATTAACTAAAATCAATATTTGGTGTGACCACCCTTTCTGTTTAAAACAGCTTTTGTCCAGGTACACTTGCGCATTGTTTTTCAGGTAGCCTTTCAGGAAGGTTTCTTCAAGCGTCTTGGAGACACGGCCACAGTTCTTCTGGATTTAGTTTGTCTCAGTTTCATCTGTTACTTCATGTAATCACAGACGGATTCGATGATGGTGAGATCAGATCTCCGTGTGCAGTACCGGCTGTTGTCAGTCTCCTTGTGCATTCAAAAATCTCGCTGGATTATTATAATTAATGTCAAAATGAATGTTTGGAAATGTGAACTGATATTTCCTACTGATACACTAAAAACAAGAGATAAAATATAGCTGCAAGCAGCGATGACGGGCCCAAGCCCATTGGCACCGCCACCCCGGTGGCTTCAGGGCAACTGTGCATGGCGGGCAATGGGCATTTAACATGGTTAAACATAAAAGGTCTATGTCAAATTCTCAAGTCAAGTCAAGTCAAGTCACCTTTATTTATATAGCGCTTTTTACAATGCAGATTGTGTCAAAGCAGCTTTACATTGATAACTGGTATATAATTTTGGCTGCACAGCAGCTCTTAAAGAATAGTGTCAATGTCGGCAGATCAAAGCACTGTTGAATATCAAATGTCAAGTGTCCCCAACTAAGCAAGCCAAAGGCGACAGCGGCAAGGAACCCAAACTCCAACAGGTGACATCAGATGGCAAACAGGTGGCAAATAGACTTCTGTGTTAAAATGGAGAAAAAAACCTTGGGAGAAACCAGGCTTAGTCGGGGGGGCCAGTTCTCCTCTGGCGAACAGTGCTTTGTTACGATTCAGGTTGCTATCATATGTCTGATAGGATCGCAACATTCAAAGTATTTATTCCAGTTCAGTCCAGTTGAGGATCGTATTCATCACACCGGTATGGACGGTGTGTTGAGGAGCTGTGCCACTGGTTGTCGTGTCGATGAGGCCTTCACAATGGATGATCTAGTTGGCTCAATCTCTGCTGATACTTCAGGGCTGCGTTGTGGTCGTGTCAAGGCGCCGGTCCTCGGTCTCACCTGGATACGGCCCGGATCTGGTTGACTACGGTAAACCTCGGGATAAACAGAAAGACTAATATTAGCGTAGATGCCATTCTTCTTCTGATGTAACGAGTACATCTGGTGTTATAGGAAGTGTTCCCGGTTCCGGCTGACCTAATTTATGCAGCCTAATAATCCTTTAACGGATTTGAAAATATAAATTGATAATGTGTTATGTGTATGCCAGGTTAAAGAGATGCGTTTTTAGTCTAGATTTAAACTGACAGAGTGTGTCTGCTTCCCGAACAATGCTAGGAAGATTGTTCCAGAGTTTAGGTGCCAGATAGGAGAAGGATCTACCACCTGCGGTTGATTTTGATATTCTAGGTATTATCAGCTGGCCTGAATTCTGAGATCGCAATAGACGTGAAGGACTATAATGCTTTAAGAGCTCGCTCAGGTACTGGGGAGCTAAACCATTTAGTGCTTTGTAAGTAATTAGCAAGATTTTAAAATCTATACGATGTTTAACAGGAAGCCAATGCAGTGTTGACAGAACTGGGCTAATATGGTCATACTTCCTAGTTCTAGTAAGAACTCTAGCTGCTGCATTTTGGACGAGCTGTAGTTTATTTATCAGGCGAGCGGAACAACCACCCAGTAGAGCATTACAGTAATCTAGCCTTGAGGTCATGAACGCATGAACTAACTGTTCTGCATTTTTCATTGAGAGCATATGTCGTAGTTTAGATATATTTTTAAGATGGAAGAATGCGGTTTTACAGATGCTAGTAACATGGCTTTCAAATGAGAGATTGGTATCAAAGAGCACACCCAGGTTCCTAACTGACGACGAAGACTTAACAGAGCAGCCATCAAGTGTTAGACAGTATTCTAGGTTATTACGTGAAGAAGTTTTTGGTCCAAAAATTAGAATCTCTGTTTTTTCTGAATTTAGAAGTAGGAAATTACTGGTCATCCAATTTTTTATATCAGCTATGCATTCTGTTAATTTTGTGAATTGGTAAGTTTCGTCAGGGCGCGAAGAAATATAGAGCTGAGTATCATCAGCGTAACAGTGAAAACTAACGCCATGCTTCCTAATGATATCTCCCAAGGGTAGCATGTACAGAGTGAAAAGCAACGGTCCTAGTACTGAGCCTTGCGGTACTCCATATTGAACCTGTGATCGATATGACCTCTCTTCGTTTACTACTACAAACTGATAACGGTCAGATAAGTATGATTTGAACCATGACAATGCAGTTCCACTAATGCCAACATAATTTTCGAGTCTATTTAAAAGAATGTTGTGATCGAGTAGTGTCAAATGCAGCACTAAGATCCAGTAACACTAATAGAGAGATACAACCACGATCTGATGATAAGAGCAAATCATTAGTAACTCTAATGAGAGCAGTCTCAGTACTATGGTACGGTCTAAAACCTGACTGGAAATCCTCACAGATACTATTTCTGTCTAAAAAGGAACATAGTTGTGATGTTACTGCCTTTTCTAGTATTTTTGACAGAAAAGTGAGATTTGAGATCGGCCTGTAATTGACTAATTCTCTAGGATCAAGTTGTGGTTTTTTAATAAGAGGTTTAATAATAGCCAGCTTAAAACTTTTTGTGCACGTATCCTAGTGATAAAGATGAATTGATGATATTAAGAAGAGGATCTATGATCTCTGGAAGCATCTCTTTCAATAGTTTAGTCGGTATAGGGTCTAACATACATGTTGTTGATTTTGATGATTTAATAAGTTTAGACAATTCTTCCTTTCCTAAAGCAGTAAATGAATTAAATTTTTCCTCAGGGACACTACAATGCACTGTCTGACGCGATACTGTAGTAGACGGTTGCATGGTTATAATTTTTTCTCTAATATTATCAATCTTACAAGTAAAGAAGTTCATAAAGTCATTACTGCTGTGCTCTTTGGAAACATCAGAAGTTGAAGCTCACCATATTTACTGCAGCAGCTGGTGCCCATATGATCAAAACCACAACAGCCAAACCCATGAGATCATTTAAATGTAGATGAATTTCATGTCATAGAATGTCATAAGTCAATTTCAAATGAGTGCAGAATACCGTCCTAATCTGCCATGTTTGCGTTTTTCTCAGACAACCACTATGAAAATTCCAGAGCAAACTACCTACTGTTATTTGCGCAAACTCAACAGTACTCTGAGAAATCTAATCCACTGTAATGTGAATGTCTGATTGCTGATGTTGTATTACCCTAACACTTCTTCCATGTGTTTTTTGACCTCCCTAAGCTGTTGTTTGCGCACCAATCTTATGCACCAAAATCATGCTTTCATTTAAATTTCAGTATGGGTGCTATTTGATGTAAAAAATAATATAAAAATATAGCTGCAAGCAGCAATTACGAGGGCCAAGCACAAAAGAGACACAAGAAGCCAGCCAACACGGCTGGGAGCATCAGACCAACTGCAACAGTGAGCAATTAAAGACCTATTAAGATCATTTTAGGCAAAAGAGCTGAAAAATCACAAAAACAGCCAATAATAAATATTTACTGGTTTATCACTTTCGACCAATAGGTGGCACTGTGATTAAATGAATGAGGTATGGTCAGAGTGAGGTGACAATGACACTCGCAAAGTTTGGTGTCAATATGTGAAAGCATTGCAGAGATACAGCCTCAAGAGTCATTTTGGCATCAAGCCTCTAATTTGTTGCAGTGGCAAATGAATACAGTTTCGTCTATCAACACGAAATCCATAACATTTTACCAGCATGGTCTGAAGATGATACGATTCGATTTTGGTGAAAATTGGACCAACGGTCTAGGAGTAGTTAGAAAAAGTATGTTTTTAAAGAAAATCAAAATGACTGACAGGAAGTTTGGCTGACTGTGGCAAAATTGGCATCAATGTTCTCAGCATGACCCACAGAATCTAATAAGACCAGTCTCATTACAATAGGCCACATTTATATAAAGCTATTAGCATTTTTTAAAAATTTCATTATAAAATTTAACCACCAGGAGGCGCTATCTCAACCTATTGTGTACCTTCAGAGCATGGTGCCGATGGCACATCCTGAGCTTCGTAATGGTACATCAATGCATTCATATAATATAGCATTTTATATCATAATACTGTATTGTAGTTAATGGAAATTTTATGTTTTGTTCAATTACAGCGCCACCAAGAGGCACAATCCCACCAGTTTTTTTTTGTGTGTGTGTCCTCAGGGTGACCTTATACATGTGTGTGTCAAATTTGGTGCAAATATCTCATTTCGTTTTGGAGTTATAGACATTTATATGCATGAGATCATAAAAAATGACCCATGGATGACTTTGTTTTGATTTTTTTGCCACTTCCTATCAAAATTTTGATATTTGGGCTTAAACTATTAGTTAACCAGCTTAGGTTCCGTGTTTCCTATGCTGGTTTTGTCTCGATCGGACTAACGGTTTCGAAGATATTCGCAATCGTTTTTTAAGCGCTAAATCACCAGGCCGCACAAACCCATCAGAAGTTATAAGCAAAAATAGCCATTTTTCGTATCTCCGGAGCAGTAGGTGGTGATATGTACCAAGTTTGGTCTAAATACGATAAAGCGTTGCGGAGATACAGCATTATGTCTATTTTTGCAAGCGCTACGTAAAATTCATTTGCGTGTTTTTTGAAAACGGCTTGAGAAATCAACCTGAATTCCCTAACTTTTTGTCAGCATGGTCTGAAGATGATCTGGTTCAATTTTCGTGAAAGTCGGAGTAACGGCCTAGGAGGAGTTTGAAAAAGTAGGTTTTTCAGAAAATTCAAAATGGCGGAAAAATTTTCATGATGGAAAATGACGTCATAGGGTGCAATCGATTCGTCTTAAAGAATTTTGTTTCTAACCCTTACGATTCAAAAGTTATTAACATAAACATGAGTGAAAATTTGGACAGCTGGTGGTGCTAGAGGGATTGAGTTAGAGACTCCAAATTTGCTATGGACACAGTTCAGACTGTCCTCTAACTGTGTGCCAAATTTCACAACTTTCCCGCAAGCAGTTCTATGGGCTGCCATAGACTCAAGAGTGGAAGAAGAAGAAGAAGGAAAAAGAAAAAAAAAAGAACGCCAACAGATAATAAATAGAGCCAAATCACGGAACTTGAAAGATGATTTTAATATCTGTCTTGGGTAAAAGTAAGGTATGTGTCTAGATTTTTCTGCTCACTTATACAAGTTTGTTATAAACAGCCACTTTTATAAAATCATTTGAAATTTATGTAAATATGGTTTATGAATAAATTAGAATTATATAAATAACTAATTTAAAGACATATGTGTCGTATGTGATGCTCGCAAACACAGCACATGACCTTCTGTAATGCCCTTGTCTACAAAACACACACTCTCCTTTGTAAAAAAAAAAAATATATAATCAATGTATTGATTGTCTGAATCAATACATGAAATCACAGTTGATGGGTAATAAGAATTGAAACAAGTGTAATTTAGAAAAGGAGTCCTGTCCAAATAGTGATATAGTGTCATAGTTCAATTTCAAATGAGTGTGAAGTTATCATTTGCAGTGTGCTTTTATATTTTAATTAACCTAATTATTAAACTAATATTATAATACTATGTTGTCAGTGGCCTACAAATAAACTGGCTTGATTAGCTGCTTCAGGTGTGTTTGATTAGGGTTGGCACTAAACTCTGAAGCACAGTGAGTCTGCAAGAAAAGGGTTAAAGAACTGATCAAGGGTGAAACTGACACACACAGGAGAGAACCTGAGGGGAGGGGGAGGAGAGAGAGAGAGACAGAGACAGACTGAGAAGATTTTAAACACAAAAAAAACATCTAAATTGTGACAGAAAGTAGTCTTTGATAAATGTTTAAATAAACCTGCACATACAGTAAAAAATAAAAAATAAATTATTGCGCTATCTATCTAAACTATTGCTCTATTGCTTGATTTATCCAATCCTGTTTAAAAATAGGTATATGCTGCCCTCTACTTGTTACTCTAAGTATGACATTTATCCATTTTTCAATCAGATATAATTAATCTGCCTATTTTTAACTTACACATGCTGTTACGGACAGAGGAGATCGGAGACAACGGAATACAAGTAGGTGATGTTTATTGGACATACAGCAGAAACAAACAGTGATGCAGATAAGTGAATTGCAGATACAGTCCTTGAGTGATGAGAATGGGGATCATGGAAATAGCAGATGGGAGAACTGGATGGAGGAATGATAATGACCAGAAGACTCACACACAAACGAAGCCACAGGAGGAACAGGGGAAACACGCTGGAGTGGAGACAGTAAGTATAATCCAAGAATAGTAGGTAAACATTAAGGGTTCTTTGTATTAACGAGAACGGACCGTGAACTGAGGTGAGTGTGAGCCTTAAGTAGTGCTGTGGTGATGAGGAGGTGACTTGCAGGTGTGGGTGATGGCAGAGTGGTGGAGTGAGTGCAGGTGTGGGCCAGGGAGAATCATGGGAAATGGAGTCCGGGAATGACGGGAACTGTAACACATGCTTTTTGAATTGAAAAAAATGAATAAAATGTGTTTATTTCAAACATTTGTATTATTCTATATATAAATCAATTGTGTATAGTGTTTTTTTTTATAGAAAATATGAGTCATTCCGTTTTCCTTTTTTTGACATTACTTTAATCTCTCACCATGGCAACACCGTTCGAGATATCCGATATCCGTTCGCAATTTAACATCTTCAGTGTCTTAGCACCATGGTAAAAATGTTTGGTCTGAATCGAATAAACCCCATAGAAGTAGTAGTTTAAAATTCAGAGCTTGCTTATTAAAAAATCCACATTCAAACCAAAATATCTGATTTCCTTTTGGTCGGAGCTAATGACTGTAAATTAGAAAGTTTTCTGGCTTAATGTCTCTTTTTCTGCTCACTTATGCAAGTTTATTTAAAACAGCCACTTTTATAATTATGTGAAATTTACTGAAACAGGTTTTTTTTTTAATAAATTTAAATTATATCAATAAATAATTAATTTAAAGAAGCAGCGATGAAAGGGCCCTCGCACACGGGCTCACCGCCACCCGGTGGCCTTAGGAAAACTGTTAACAATGGGCGATATTCATTTAAGCGTATAAATAGAGGAGAAATATGGCACAGTCATTTAGAAGCACCACACTTTCTGCTGCCAACAGCTGGCGCTTTGACTATAACAGAATATTGCCATGTAGATGTCTTCAGGCCAGGACTGTTATCAAACATGTGAAGTTTAGAGGAGATCGGACATTGCATGCCTGAGTTACAACAACTTCCTGTTTCGTAGCGTTAATCGCATACTTTAGCACTTAGCCTAGTGTTGCATGATTTAACGTGTTTCAAGTATGTTTGGTACTTTGTGGCATATTGAAATGTGTTTCTGGGAGTGAATTACAGTGTAAAGCATGCCATTTCCTGTTGCCAGCAGGTGGTGCTATGACTAACTGAATATTGGCATATAGATGTCTTTAGGCCAGGACTCTTATCACACATGTGAAGTTTGGGCCAGATCGGACATTGTATGCCTGAGTTACAACAGCTTGCTCGTTCATGGCGAAACATCAGAATTTGTTAGGCCACCACGGATACGACCTTCAACGAAAACTCAAGATCTCTGCAATGTAATGTCGCTAAGGCCTTAAGATTAGACTGACCATATATGATGTGGTTCTGGTCAAATCTATATGAGGAGTTAATCACAGTGTAAAACAAGTCATTTCCTGTTGCCCGCAGGTGGCGTTATGACTGTAACTAAATATCGCCATGTAGATGTGTTCGGGCCAGGACTCTAATAAAACATGAAGTTTGGGGCGGATCTGACATTGTATGCCCAAGTTACAACAACTTCCTGTTTCATGGCGAAACATCGAAATTTGTCAGGCTGCCACGGACACGCCCTCCAACGAAAACTCTAGATCTTCACAATTTAACATCGCAAAGGCCTTAAGATTAGACTGACCAAATATGTTGTTGATCTGATTAAAGCTCTAGGAGGAGTTTGTTAAAGTACAACGTGTTGAAATGGCAAAAACTGCACAAATTTTGCAAAGAAAATTCAAAATATCTGACTTCCTGTTGGTTTTCAGATTTCGTACCAGGAGACTTTTTTGTAGGTATTGGGCTGCTACATGTGTGTACTGAATCTCATACCTGTACGTGAAACGTAGCGCAAGGGGCACTTCGTTGAAATTTTGTAGGTGGCGCTATCGAGTCATTTTGCCACGCCTAATTCTGAGACCCATAACAGACATCAATTTTCACCACTTCTGATGCGTGTGCAAAGTTTCATGAGTTTTCGAGCATGTTTAGGGCCCTCGCACCGGGCTCACCGCCACCCATTGGCCTTCAGTGAAAACGGTGAACAGTGGGTGACATGCATGTAAGCGAGTAAATACAGGAGAATTATGGCAAAGTCATTTCAAAGTGCCAGACTTCCTACTGCCAACAGGTGGCGCTTTGAGTGTAACTGAATATTGGTATGTTGATGTCTTCAGGCCAGGACTATTATTGAACATGTGAAGTTTAGAGCAGATCGGACATTGTATGCCTGAGTTACAACAACTTCCTGTTTCGTGGCGTTAATTGCAAACATTAGCACTTAGCCAAGTGTTGCATGTTTTAACATGTTTCTAGTATGTTTGCTACTTAGTGGCATATCGAAATGTGTTTCAGGGAGTGAATTACAGTGTAAAGCATGCCATTTCCTGTTGCCAGCAGGTGGCGCTATGACTAACAGAATATTGGCATATAGATGTCTTTAGGCCAGGACTCTTATCACACATGTGCAGTTTGGGGCTGATCAGACACTGTATGCTTGAGTTACAACAACTTCCTGTTTCATGACGATAATAGCATGCTTTAGCAGTCAGCTAGGTGTTGCTAGCATGTTTTAGAATGTTTCTAGCATGTTTAGTACTCAATTGCATATTTTAGTATGTTGCTAGTAGTGCATCACATTGTTAAAAACGTCACTTCCTGTTGCCAGTAGGTTGCGCTATTATTATAACTGAATATTGTCATGTAGATGTGTTCAGGGCAAGACTCTTATCAAATGTGTGAAGTTTGAGGTAGATTGGACATTGCATGCCTGAGTTACAGCTACTTTCTCTTTCACTGTATTAATAGCATCCTTTAGCACTAAGTGTTTTGCTAACATTTTTCTAGCATGTTGCTACCCTGTGTAACACTTGTTGGCACATTTTAATATGCTGTTAGGAGTCCATAACAGTGTTAAACATGTCACTTCTTGTTGCCAGCAGGTGGTGCTATGACTATAACTGAATATGGGCATGGACATGTGTTCAGGACAGGACTTTTAAGAAGTGTGTGAAGTTTGGGGCAGATTGGACATTGTTTGCCTTAGTTACAGCAACTTCCTGTTTCATGGCGAAACATCAAACTTTGTCAGGCCGCCAGGGACACGCCCTTTGATGAAAACTCAAGATCTCTGCAATGTAATGTCGCTAAGGCCTTAAGATTAGACTGACCATATATGATGTGGTTCTGGTCAAATCTATATGAGGAGTTAATCACAGTGTAAAACAAGTCATTTCCTGTTGCCCGCAGGTGGCGTTATGACTGTAACTAAATATCGCCATGTAGATGTGTTCGGGCCAGGACTCTAATAAAACATGAAGTTTGGGGCGGATCTGACATTGTATGCCCAAGTTACAACAACTTCCTGTTTCATGGCGAAACATCGAAATTTGTCAGGCTGCCACGGACACGCCCTCCAACGAAAACTCTAGATCTTCGCAATTTAATCGGATTAAAACTGTAGGAGGAGTTCGTTAAAGTACGAGGCCTGAAAATGGCAAAAACTGCACAAAGATCGCACAGGAAATTCAAAATGACTTCCTGTTGCATTTAGGACTTCGCTCCTAGAGACTTTTTTGTAGGTAATGGGGCGGTACATGTCAAACGTAGCCCGAGGCGCACACCATTGAATTTTTATCTGAAACCTATATCAGATGTCAATTTTCGCCAGTCCTGACACGTGTGCAAAGTTTCGTGAGTTTTCGAGCATGTTTAGGCCCTCAAAAATGCGATTATGTTTGGAAAAGAATAATAATAATTAAAGCTGCAAGCAGCGATGAAAGGGCCCTCGCACCCGGGCTCACCACCACCCGGTTGCCTTAGGAAAACAGTGAACAGTGGGCATTATTCATTTAAGCGGATAAATATGGCAAAGTCATTTTGATGCACCACACTTCCTGCTGCCAGCAGGTGGCGCTTTGACTATAACTAAATATTGGCATGTAGATGACTTCAGGCCAGGACTATTATCAAACATGTGAAGTTTGGAGCAGATTGGACATTGTATGCCTGAGTTAAAACAACTTCCTGTTTCGTGGCGTCAGTCGCATTCATTAGCACTTAGCCAAGTGTTGTATGATTTAACGTGTGTCTAACATGTTTGGTACTTCGTGGCAAATACAAATGTGTTTCTGGGAGTGAATTACAGTGTAAAGCATGCCATTTCCTGTTTCCAGCAGGTGGCGCTATGACTAACTGAATATTGGCATATAGATGTCTTCAGGCCAGGACTCTCATCACACATGTGAAGTTTGGGGCAGATCAGACTTTGTTTAACAGAGTTACAACAGCTTCCTCTTTAATGGCGAAACATCAGACTTTGTCAGGCCGCCATGGACACGCCCTTCAACAAAAAGTCGAGATAGTCGCAATTTATCATCACTAAGGCCTTAAGATTAGACTGATAACATACAGTGTTTATCTGGTTTAACCTCTATGATGAGTTAATCACAGTGTGAAACAAGTGATTTCCTGTTACCCACAGGTGGCGCTATGACTGTAACTGAATATTGGCATGTAGATGTGTTCAGGCCAGGACTAATGAAACATGTAAAGTTTGGTGCAGATTTGACATTGTATGTCTGAGTTACAACAACTTTGTCAGGCCGCCACGGAGACGCCCTTCAACGAAAAGTCAAGATCTTCGCAATATAACGTCGCAAAGGCCTTTAGATTAGCCTGACCAAATATGACATTGATCTGATTAAAGCTCTAGGAGGAGTTCGTTAAAGTACAACGTCTGGAAATGGCAAGTTAATTCAAAATATCTGACTTCCTGTTTGGTTTCAGATTTCGCTCTAAGAGACTTTTTTGTAGGTATTGGGCTGTTAAATGTGTGTACCGAATTTTCTAAGTCTACGTGAAATGTAGCGCGAGGGGCACTTCGTTAGGTGGCGCTATCGAGCCATTTTGCCACGCCTAATTCTGCAACCCATAACAGACGTAAATTTTCACCACTTCTGACGCGTGTGCAAAGTTTCATGAGTTTTCGAGCATGTTTAGGCCCTCAAAAATGTGATTCATTTGGGAGAAAAAAGTGGCGGAAGAAGAAGAAGAATAATAAACGGAGAAATTCCAATAGGGTCCTCACACCATCGGTGCTCGGGCCCTAATAATAATAAATAGGAAATCCAATAGGGTCCTTCGCACTTTGGTGCTCGGGCCCTAAATATAGCTGCAAGGAGCGATGACGGGCCTGAGCCCGGTGGCACCACCAACTTCAGGCTTCAGGGCAACTGTGCACGGTGGGCATGTAGCATTTAAAATGGGTAAACATAAAAGGACTATGTCAAAGTCATTTGAATACACCACATTTACTGCAGCAGTTGGTGCCCATATGATCACAAACCACAACAGCCACATCCATGAGATTATTTAAATTTAGATGAATTTCATGTCATAGAATGTCATAGGTCAATTTCAGATGAGTGCAGAATATCCTAATCTGACATGTCTGTTTTTTTTCTCAGACAACCTCTATAAAAATTCTAGAGCAAATTACATACTGTTATCTGTGTAAACTCCACAGTGCTCTGAGAAATCTAATCCTTAATGAGAATGTCTGTGATTGCTGATGTTGTATTATCCTAACACTTCTCTTCATGTGTTTTTTTGACCTCACTGAGCCATCGTTCGTTCATAGATCACTTTGAAATGAGTGCAAAATTTTTTTTAAGCCTAAATCCAGTGTAAATCTACGTCCAGTGTTCATCTTAAGTTTTTTTTATATATATTTTTCTAAACCATTAAAAGTGTCACTGTCTAGTGCATAGTATTCACTAAGTTACAGTTCATTTTCTGAGAACTGTCAGATTGGACTTCGTTCAGAGGGAGACGACTGATCACGCATCATGTTAGTTTTCTTTATTTTGCAAAAAGCACAACATTTTGTTTTTACTCTGAGTGTACACAAATAAAAGAAGATATTTCACAGATTAAAATGGTGTGTAACTCTTAATTGTTTGTGCAAAATTGACTGAGTCTCTTTCATACTGATAAGAAAAAAAGCAAGGTGGTATCGCCGGCGCGACCAGCCGACCTCTGAGGGTTAAGGCTCAATTCCAAGAAAAGTGTGCTCGTTCCAGCTCAGAAGGCCACTTATCTAGGAGTAGTATGGGACTCGATATCGATGAGGGCAACTCTCTCCCCTGCTCGTATCGAGTCGGTGCTAGTAGCCGTAAACATGTTAAATCTAGGCCAATTCATCACTGTCAAACAGTTTCAGAGACTGTTAGGCCTCATGGTAGCAGCGTCCAACGTGATACCTTTTGGCCTGCTGTACATGAGACCTTTGCAGTGGTGGCTCAGGACCAAAGGGTTTTCCCCGAGGGGCAACCCATTTTGCATGATCAAGGTCACGTGGAGATGCCTTCGTGCCTTGGACATGTGGAAGTATTGTTGGTTCCTGTCCCAAGGCCCAGTGTTGGGGGTTCCTTGTCATCGCCTAGTGCTAACGACGGATGCCTCCCTCACGGGTTGGGGAGCGATCCTAGAGGGATGCTCAGTTCGAGGTCTGTGGAGGGACCATCATCTCACTTGGCACATAAATTGTTTAGAGATGATAGCAGTGTTTCTAGCACTGAAACACTTCCTCCCAGACCTCAGAGGTCACCATGTTCTAGTTCATTCAGACAACACTTCGGTGGTGGCCTACATAAATTATCAAGGGGGTCTAAGATTGCGCCCACTTTGCAAGCTATCACACCAGATCCTCTTGTGGGCCCAGGGAAAGCTTCTTTCACTGAGGGCTATGTACATCCCGGGGTCAATGAATGAGGGGGCAGACATTCTGTCGAGGCAGGGGCCGAGGCCCGGGGAGTGGAGGCTTCATCCCGAGGTGGTGAAGTCTCTATGGGAGAAGTTTGGTCAGGCGGAAGTGGATCTCTTTGCGTCTCGAGAGGACTGACTGTCCGCTCTGGTTCTCTCTGACTCATCCAGCCCCCCTGGGGTTGGATGCTATGGTTCAGACGTGGCCGAGGCTGCGTCTGTACACCTTCCCCCCGATCGCTCTGCTCCCGGGTGTTCTGGAAAGAGTTTGCAGGGACGGGGTCAGTCTGTTACTGATAGCCCCATATTGGCCGGGCCGAGTTTGGTTCTCGGACCTGGTGTCTCTCCTCAATGGCCCTCCTCTGGAAATTCCAATCAGGAGGGACCTTCTATCTCAGGCAATGGGGTCGATCTTCCACCCACGCCCAGAACTGTGGAAACTGTGGGCTTGGCCCCTGAGGGGGCCCAGCTCATAGAGGCAGGTCTCTCAACTGAGGTTGTAGAGACCATCCTTCAATCCAGAGCTCCGTCCACTAGGAAACTCTACACCTTTAAATGGAAACTCTTCACGTCTTGGTGCGTGAATCATCAGCAAGACCGAGTTTACTGCCCAGTTGGTACAGTGTTGGAGTTTTTGCAGGAGAAGTTCTCTGCAGTGTTATCTCCGTCCACCTTAAAGGTGTATGTGGCGGCTATTTCTGCCTACCACACTCCTTTGGGTGGCAAGTCTGTTGGTAGGGACCCCCTAGTAGTTTGTTTCCTTCATGGCACTTTGAGGCTGAGGCCTGCAGTTCCTAAGAGAGTTCCTTCTTGGGATCTGGCTATTGTTCTGGAAGGTCTTTCTTTGGCTCCCTTTGAGCCCATCGAAGAAGTATCTGAGAAGTATCTAACTCTGAAAGTTCTCTTCCTCCTTGCAATTACTTCTCTCAAGAGAATTGGAGACCTGCAAGCCCTGTCGGTTTCTCCGTCTTGCTTAGACTTTGCTCCAGGTATGGTCAAAGCTTTTCTTCACCCTAGATCAGGGTATATTCCTAAAGTTCCCACTAATGTGGCTAGAACCATTACACTGCAGGCCTTCTGTCCTCCCCCTTTCAGTACTCCGGACCAGGAAAAACTTCATCTGCTTTGCCCGGTCAGGGCTCTAGGTGCTTATATCCACAGAGCTGCCCTGTGGAGGAAGTCAGATCAACTTTTCGTCTGTTTTGGGTCACCTAGAAAAGGGTGCCCTGCGTCTAAGCAGAGAATGAGCAATTGGATAGTTGAGGCTATCTCTCTTGCGTATGAATCGTCTGGCCATCCATCTCCTTTGGTGGTCCGAGCCCATTCAACTAGAAGTATGGCTGCTTCAAAAGTTTTATTGTCAGGAGTTTCCCTTCAAGATGTGTGTGATGCTGCGGGGTGGTCTTCCCCCCATACATTTGTGAGGTTTTACAACCTAGACCTAGGGTCTACTCCAAGGACGAGTGTGCTTTCTTAGTGTGCGCTTTGGTTTCACACAGACAGGCACTTGTCAGTATGGCGGCGTGGGTATAAACGTTCCCACCACGTCAAAACTATGACGCAGCACGAGTTCCCTTGAAAGGGAAAGTCTCAGGTTACACATGTAACCATGGTTCCCTGAGAAGGGAACGAGACGCTGCGTCGCGTTGCCATACTTCCTGCATGCCTGTAAGCGCCTTGCTTCAGCCTTTTCAGAAGCTAGCGCTGTTTGGGTATGCTTTATAGTTTTCTGGTCAATGACGTCACCCGCCTATGACGTTCGTTCACGCCATTGGACTGATTTTACATGTACTTCACAACGCATTCACACAGAGGCGTTCAAGTATCTTGAGGTAGGCCTAAGTTGTTCTTGGTCTTTGAAAATTATTTACTCATACATTGAGCTTTGTAGCCTACATTTAGCCTACATTTAATATTTACGAATTTTAAGTAACTTGGGTCTTTGAAAAATAACACGAAATCCTCATAGAATTAACATCCAATTAATCATGCGTTAAATAATGTTTTATAAAACCAACAGCTTTGTGTACTTTACAGACAAACTTTAAATCTTAATAATTCATTCCAAATGTTCAGGTATATGGCGTGTTTATGCGAGTTCCTAACCCGTTTCGTGAACAAATTATTCTTTTGAGCCGATCTTTTTAATGAATCGTTTGTTTTTGTTTACAAAAATACTGTGAATGAATTATTCACGAATTTGATAGATCTGGGGTGTGTTTCCCAAAAGCATCGTTAGATAGGCTAACTATAGAATTTCATTGCGACCATATTTGATTTGCGACACGCATCCTGACTATCAAGTTTGACTCAGCGATTCTGTTTTGGCGGTAGTCTCTCCAGAGAATAATAAGTGAAAGAATCACTCAAAGTTTTCTCCATTCATTAAGAAAAAATGTTGTATTATTTGGAGAACTGTGCCAGTTGTCTTGGCTACTTTTATTACTTTTATTATTCCTTTGGCGCGGATTCGTTTTGAAGCTTAACTCTGAATCCCATTCACTGTATTTGCAATATAATATAAAAATTCTTATTATTTATTTATTTTTATTTTTTTGACAGGATGCTTGCTGCATTAGAAACATATTTATACTAGGGATAGTTCACACAAAATGACATTTGTCATATTTTTTTTTTCCAAACCTGTATTACTTTCTTGTGAAACAAAAAGAGAATAATGGTGGTGGAGGGATGCAAAAAAACTGTTGAGAAACCGTAGGTGAGTCAGCTATTAATATAGGCCTTCTGATGATTGAGTAGATCATTTTAACATTTTCTTTATAAATGTTCTAAATGTTACAAACAAACTTTGTTTATAAAACATTTAAACCACTGTGTCAATTCGACTCTAACAACCTATATTATTAACAATATTTTATTGTTGTTATTTAATATTTTGTTATCCCTCTGATGCACATCTTAACAAATATAATTTAGGAATGATATATCAATAGTAATTATATATGGATATGATGTTAGAAGAAACAAATATTTTCTTAATTTGTGTATCAAGATATTGAAATTCTTTACCAACACATGTTATGTCTAACAAACTGCTGATAGGCCTATATATTTTTGTTAATATATTAAGTATTTCAAACTATTCCAAAGTATTTAGATTAAGTTACTAAACTTGAGTAATGGAACGAAATACGTTACAAATTACTTTTTAAAGCATGTATTTTGTAATCTATAGTGAAATACATTTTAAAAGTAACCTACCCAACCCTGGTTGTCTGTGTGTGCAAATCGAAACATTCAGCTTTTCACATCAGGGCTATGAGTGTAAATTTCAATTTACAAATACAAATATTAATACGACAAGTTCTCACATTCAAATCAGCAACCTCTCGAGTTTTGCTACTGATTTACCTTCCTAAGTAACATAGGCCTACGCGGTGCTAAACCGGATCGAGCTACCAAGCAATAAACATGCCGTTGAGGATTACAAAATATTGTGCAGTGCCTGGACTCGACAGTAATGCAACATGTAAGTAACTGTGTTAAATCTAACGCCTGATCTGAAATGTAATAATTTATGTACAGTCAGATGTTCTTTGTCTGTGTGTCTGTAAATCAAACCCGTGACTAAACGTCAACTTGCGTTGTTTCTCTTAGTAGGATGAAAATAATCTGTTATTTAACGGTGATTAAATTATATAAAGAAAGCGATCAAAGAAAGCTCCATTTGCAATCGTTGGAGCAGTGCGAGCTGAAGCTGTCAATCAAACAGCCCGAGTTTATTGTGACTGACACGCGCAAAACTCCCGTTTTATTCAGCGAATCTCTTAATTATATCGCGTTTGCACTGTTAGTGAAGATGAAAGCATTTGTTACAGAAATTGAGTTGCAATGACTAGTCACTGCTTTCATGCGCTCAACATGTCTGATCGGCTACAGTGTTCATCACCTTGCCACGATCTAAATATAATGCCATAGATATAAATGTAATGCAGCACTTTTCACGATTAGTTTACCTTGAGAGCTGTAATAGTAAAAACGCGCTAAAAGAAAGTAATACTTCAATCCTATTTCAAATGGTAAGACGTTAGCAAATCACAGCAGTGGGCGTTTACACTGAAGTCTCACAGCAGACACGCCACTTAAAATTGAGCGTTCAAATCAGAGGGCTAAAATCAGGGTAGAAAAAAAAATGTCTTTTATTTATAAAATATGACAATTTTGGATGTAAAAAGCATACTAACATTATAAGTGCACCCCAGAAAACATTATAAAACAATAAAACAACGCAGTTCATGACCCCTTTAATCTATCTTACTACTTGTGCACCACCAACCACTCTAACAGTTACCTTCTCACACACAGTACCGCTGCTCCCTATACGCAGAGTACGCAGTTTGCGTAGGGCACCAACTCCCGGGGGGAACGACCTTTGCTCAAAAAAAAAAAGTCTAAATATATAAATAAACTAATATTCTGTAGGTAATATAGTAATATTACTATTGTATAGTAATATTAACTTAAAAATAAATGTAAACAGATATTAAAAATAATTATGGAGAACTTAAGCACACCCAACAAGCTATTTCCGCTTCGCCCCGCCCCCGCCTCATACTGACAACAGCACTCTGTCGCTGAGAAGCGAAAAAGAAAAGAAAACAAGATTAATCACGTGCATCATTTTTAGGTATGTTCACAAACATGTGGAACTTTATATTTTTGACTATTGTTGTTAATGGGTGAGATGAATTAAACGTGTTTAACGACGTTAAGGAGTTGACCACCACCAACGCATCTGCCTGATTTGATAGGCTACTAATGCAATTTTTTTTCATAGCTATAATTTCAATATTTTAATATGCTATGCATTGGATTTTGAACCATGGTAAAGATATTTGTAGCCAGATTTCACGATTCCTCAATTAGTGCTCGATTTCGCCAAAATATTAAATAAAAAGTAAAATCATAATTAGACCATTTTCTAAGGCTTCATGATACAGTATATTAAACAATTTCAAAGATGATAATATAGCACAACATAGTGCTATCATAAATAAACCTATGCTAACACAGGAAAATACTTGTTTCTGAATGTTCACCGAGGTTTCAAAATAAAAGTTTAAACCCTCGCTCTGACTCTGCATGTTTTGATAACAATTCTTGTTGAGGAAATTACAGTGACTGCAGCATTTATATAATAAAGATTGGATGTGGCCAAATATTAAAGATTAAGTGGATATTTGAATTAAATGTTGTTTGGCTAATATTTAAAAAGGATTTGTTCACACACATCATCAACCCATCTCTCTGCACTGGCATTTTCCCTATCACATTCAAGCAGGTTCGGGTAACCCCACTGCTTAAAAAAACACATTAAACATGTCACTTGTAGACAGTTACAGACCTGTCTCTCTCCTACCATTCATAGCAAAAACACATGAACGGGTTGTTTTCAACCAAGTATCATCTTTCCTCTCACAGAATAACTAGCTGGATGTTAACCAATCTGGTTTCAAGAGCGGCCATTCAACCATCTGCAAAATGAATAAATGTAAATGTAAAAAAATATATCATGCCTCTGGCAGAAATCCATTTTTGTCAGAATCATATGAGAAGGAACAGGCAAAAATGGTAAAGCTTCTTTCACACAGAAAATGTCTAAATAGCTTTTGAATATGCAACAGCTAATTGAATTAAATTGTTTTTTGAAACCAAAAAAAAAAAAAATCCCAAAAAAACAAAACAAAGCAGGCTTAAAAAGGAACCCAGAGCTGAGCATGAAACATCATCATTATTAATAACACAATCCGCTTGTGTGTCTGTTTTTATAAAGTTATTCTTTGACATTTTTAACCCTAACCCTAAAACGGCTGTAGAATAAAAATTGGTTCTTATTATTTTTGAATCTCTACATATTTAAGAAAAAACACTCATATCCCTTCATAGCTAGAGATACAAGAGACCTTGATCATTTGTTTAAAATATTAATTGTGGTAGAATAGATTTATTATTATTTAATGCACAGTTTGCCAAAAATTGTCCCTATTTTGCTGACTTCACCCTACTTTTAATGCAAAACAGAAAGTTTGCTATATTAAAACAAATTAAAACTCAATAGGCCTAGTGCATTTCAATAAAATAATACATAATATTCTTGTTATTTGTATAGATCAAAATTTTGTCAGTTATTTGCTGCAGGACAAGCACATAGACCTACTGTAAAAAAAAACAGTTTGATTCATAATGCTGTCTGTTTTGCAATTTAAAAAATTGGAATTTAGTAGACAAAACAATTACACAATTTATATAATAACTGTTGTAGCAAATTTACTTAAACATAGCCTACCTGGTTATATATCGTCAAGACAACAAAGAGTCTATACCACTGCAGAAATATAGGCTAATATCACAGAACAGTGTGTATGTGTGTGTGTGTGTACAGACACAGTTTGAGCCGGTTTCAACTGAACCCTTGACTCACCTCACTGTAATGAGATTATACCAATAATCCAGCCTCTTACTGGAGGGTCAACCGTGAACCAGCAAAAACAATAGATACACGTGACAGGACATTTTTGCCCATTTATGCCACTAAATTCACATTATACCTTGTGGCTTTACTTTATAATGTCTTCCAGTTGCACTGCACTGAATAATAAAATATACAATAAAATGCTATAGGGTCACATAATTCGGTGGGTAACAGGATTCGGCACAACACCTGAAAATTTCACTGGTTCAGAATGAGGACTCTCATGAGTCAGATGTGTTGGTGTGGTGTCCAAAGTCCGGCCTGGCCTGCAGCTTGCCTATTACAGTTTTTTTATAATTGCTGAGACACATTTCTTGAAACCTTTACCCATTTTTTCACAAAATTAAACACAAATACAAATCTTCAAACTGCATTCACAAAACCCTGATTCTTCTGGCCAAACATCAAACAGTTGGCTCAAAACCATTTCACCTGTGCTCCCATCAGGATTTTTGGGGCCGATCACTGATTACCAATCACTGGAAGCAGTATTTGCCAATACGATTACTGATATCGATCACCAAAATAAATAATACTATTCTTAACAACAATGTATTTTAAGTAATGACGATATGAGAAAATATCATAAATTGACAACTCTTTCTTTATTGGCAAAAATCATATTCCATTCCCTCTCTTAGCAGTGATTGGGAGCAGCTTAGAGCTTAACAAATATAGCATGCCTGTGAAATAATCAAAAACAAACAAATAAAAAAGAACAGAACAGTCTTTATCAACAGAAAGTAATCATATGTATAACACTGTATAGTCTTCACCGTATAAATTAAATATAGATTAATCCTACTAAATCTACTAAAGAGCAATGAGTGATTTTCTCCCTGTCTTTTCATGTTTGATTAACATTCATGACACAGACAGCAGCAGGTATATTAGGCTGCTGTCACTTTAATATTACACAGATCCAATATACTGATACACGTGACTATTTCTCAAATGTTTATGTTCACTTAACCTCTCAAGCTCTTGATCTTATTTTGAATTTCCGCCTGAAATTAACATTTCTTACCCATGTACAATTAAATAAATAAAATTGGTGTCATTTTAAAGGAAACCCTTAAAATAACAAAAACAAATGCAAAAAATTCTTTTGCAGAGTACTCCCCCTATCCCAGATAAGGATAGGATAAGAATAGTTAGAAGTGAGGGGATGCTGGAACAGCGGTAAGTCTGCTGCATATATACCTTTTATCTTGTTAATTGAGTTGATTAGCTGAATGTGCTCCTCTGTTAATTTGGTTAATTATCTTAACATGCTTCTCCCAAACTTTGTTAATGAAACATAATTTAAAGGCATAATATGTAAGATTTTTGCATTGAAATATCCATAAATCACTAGGCACAGTTGTTAAATAAAATAATTTGGAGATCAAGTATTCCGAGGAGATCTTTCAGATTGAGCGATCTAGCACAGAAAAGCTGGTATACCAGGGTACCAATGAACAGAGATGGGCAGTATTTTAATTAAGTGTATGTAACACAGTTCGTATATACGGGAAGAAGGAGGCGGGAACCGGCGAACGTTCTACACAATTTTATTATATAAAATAAACAAATACAAAACGAAAGTAATGCCGGCAGACCCTCACGGCCGTCTGCCGGCCACACAAACATAACAAAACCATAAAATAAAGTCCAGGCCTGGTCCTCTCTCGTCTTTCACTGTCGTCGCTCCCCTTTTATGCTTCCGGAGCTCCTCCGTGAGAGATTCGAGGCCGGTGCAACGCGCAGCTGACGCTCGTTATCACTCGCGTCACCGGCCTCGCGCCGTTCCCTCACGGCTCTCGCCCGCCCTGCTCGTCACATACCCCCATCGCCCCTCGCAGGCCGGGGGGTACCCACGAGACTGCGCTCTACTCCCCCCGGGGGCCAGTCTCGGCGGCCGCAGCACCTGGGGGTAAGGACAGACGAGACGAGAGAAAAGGAGACGGAAGCACAGGGAGCGACAGACGAGAGAGGGAAGAGAGGTTAAAAAAAAAAAAAAAAATTCTTGGTCCGGTTCCCGGACACACTGCCGCTCGGTCCTCAGCCAGCCGAGAGGCTCTTCCTCGCGGTGCCATGCGATGGTACTGGACGCTCGGTGGACGGCTCGATCCTCCTCCGCCCCCTGGCGGCCGGCGATGGCTCCTCCGGCTGAGGGCAGCCGGCAGCGAGTCCCCCGTTCCCTGCTCCTCCCCTTCATGGAGGACGGCAGCAGGCTCCGCCCACGGCGAACGGCGGCGACTCCTCCTCTCCTCTCGGACGGCAGCCACCCCACCTCGCCCCAGGAGCACGGCAGCGAGCTCTCCGTCCCACCTGTTGATAATCGCTCCAGCACCACCGCCTCGGGCAGCCACTCGCGGTCTTCACGCCCCGCGCTGCCCGACCTCCGCAGCACCGCGATCCCCTCAGCAGCGAGGGCTCTCCGACAGCATGTCCCTCCTTCCTCCCGGTTTCGGCACCAATGTAACACAGTTCGTATATACGGGAAGAAGGAGGCGGGAACCGGCGAACGTTCAACACAATTTTAATATATAAAATAAACAAATACAAAACGAAAGTAATGCCGGCAGACCCTCACGGCCGTCTGCCGGCCACACAAACATAACAAAACCATAAAATAAAGTCCAGGCCTGGTCCTCTCTCGTCTTTCACTGTCGTCGCTCCCCTTTTATGCTTCCGGAGCTCCTCCGTGAGAGATTCGAGGCCGGTGCAACGCGCAGCTGACGCTCGTTATCACTCGCGTCACCGGCCTCGCGCCGTTCCCTCACGGCTCTCGCCCGCCCTGCTCGTCACAGTGTATTTAAAATACGTATTTAAATACTTTTGAGTATTTTGTAATTTGTATTTACCTTATCAAAGAAAAAATCAAATGTAATTTGTAATTAAATACTTTGAGAGAAAGTATTTTGTATTTAAAATGCTTAAAATACATTCAAATATGTTATTTTATTCTCACATACAATAACTTTAATTACCATGATTAAAGATAGGGTAGGTCATTTTCGGAGAGGCTAGCAATAGTGAGCTAGCTTTGAAAGCATAAGATCCTACCCTCCATTCAGTCTCCAAAACACTTGAACGCAAACAGCAGGGAGCAAAATCGTCACGAGAGACAGCGTTAAACTACCTCATATCTCAAAGCACATAACATTACAGTAATAATGAACGTAAACAACTTAAAGGTCACTGACCTGTATCACCTGACTACTGCAGATTAATTTCGACACTGATAGTGTTGATAGCCATCTGATTGGCTGACGCTTGCGTTGGCGCTTGAAAAGTTGAGAAACTTTCAACTTCTGCCGTGAGCAACACGAGTGAAGTGACGCAACGGAACCCACAATTCAGTTCGACAATGCATGACGTCACCCATTCAAAGTAAATGAGAAGCGTTAACGCTGACGCCCCGTGTGAATGCACCTTAAAAGTGGCTGCTGTTTTGGTTGCGGAGCTTGTGAATGATTTCTACCTAACTCCACATAGCATGAAAAGCGCTGATGACGTGTGATGTCTGGTATGAAAATACGGGCAGGTAGAACATTAATGAAGATTAATGCAAATAGCTAGAACTTGTGAATTGACTTGCTTGCTAAAGCATGACGTGCACTGTCTAGTGTTGCGCAAATTGCAGTTATACCCCCGGGCGCTGCGGATAATCCACGGACGGGTGGGTCAAGTAATAATATCACTCTGATTAATTGCGAGAGAAAACACAGTCGGTCGTGGCATAAATTAATGTAACTGTTTGGGTAAAACTGGATGTGTGTCAGTACATTCGGTCCATACGTTCATTCTTAAAGTGACAGCAGCCTAATAAACCTGCTGCTGTCTGTCATTAATGTTAATCAAGCAACAAAAGAAAAAGATAAAAATCACTCACTGCTCCTGACTGAATAACTTTAGTATCTTTATAAGGATCATTAATCTGTATTTAATTCACACAGTGAGGACTGTGCAGTGTTTTTACATTTGTTTATTCATTTTCTGTATTATTTCCTACTTGAATGCTACTGTTAAATAGTTGTTAGTGCTTTTTGAATGCTTTGGCTATACATAGCAACTGAGAAGAACTCTTTCTAATGCCAAGTTCACACTACAGGACTTTAAACGTCGGCAGATCACTGTGCTGTTCAGACTACATGACTTGCTGTGGAGTCTTTAAGTCGTTGCACACTACGTGACACTACGTAAATGACCCACAACAGGGGGTGACACACTACACAAGCTGACAACAACTCTGTCACCCAACGACTTTATTTGAAAATGGACATTGGCAAGAAATTAGATTAAATTTTAAATCAAATTTAATTAAAATTAAATGAACCGTTTCACACATAAGTTTAAAATATTCTGGCTGACCTCCCAGAGTTAAGGCCACCATTAGAACATTTCCTTTATTGTTTCCATGACGACGCGTCATGATTGTCACATGACACACCGCGGCCACACTGTATGACAGATATATTGCTTTTCTCACCATGTCATCAACTATATTCCGATTCTCATATATTTGCAAGTGAGTGTTTTGTCATTTAAAAACCTACATCATGATCTTGATCTTAATCTATAACGCGAGATGGGCGCCGCCTTGTTTGTTTGCGCTTTAGTTCAGGGAGTCCTGTCAGTCGGATTTATAGGCTATAGCACTTGAATTCATCCATTTGTACCGAAATACATGTGGCCGGTGAACTGGGAGAAGAATAGAGTGAGCTTTATAGTTACTTACACAGTGTGTATCTCATATGAATAAACGTCGGCAAATTATAGGCTATTTGAATGGATTGTTATTGCTGCTTCCATAGAAATCAGTGTCGTGACATGTGACACCACAGGATATCGAGTCGGCCGACAGCTCCAGATATTTAGCATGCTGGATATTTGTCTGGCGTCAACGAGCCTCTTTGATGCGTCATTCAGTAGTTCACACATAAAGATTGGCGAGCGCCGATCACCCGCTGATTTCACCCCCGATCACAGCCCGACCTGTCGGCGAGCTTGTTAACTTGCAAATCTGGCTTAAATCGGGCTTAAAATCCTGTAACTCCACTGTTACTCTCACACTTCATGATTGTTTGTAAATTTTGTTTGTATTTTTTGTATTTTCAAATTACAAATTACTTGTATTTTAATTAAATACATTTTTTCACAGCAGTATTTTGTATTTCATTTAAATATATTTGATGAGTAAGTATTTGTAATTTGTAACTTTTGTTTTTGATGTATTTGTGCCCATCTCTGCCAATGAATAGACAGACACATAAAGTGCAGTTCAATCATGGCACAAAAGTTTATTGGTCTAGGGGTACAATATAAAGTGAAACTAACAGCTCAGTAAAGTACAAAAAAGGACTATACACTCACTCATAACTATGACACAAAGGCTGCATCCTTTTTTAGGATGTACAGAGAAAAATCACATGATGTCTAAATGTGACAGAGCACATGATGTTCTTAGAATCCCACAATGGCCACTTTAAGACAGAATGTCTTACCTATGGAACTTCATTGTGCACATAAGAGCTGACTGTTGTAGACATACACACATATACATATATCCTTTTTATACACTTCGAAGTTTCCGTACTTTGTTGTGAACAGGAAAAACAAGATTCTGTTTGGATATGATCTCTGAAGTATTATTTCTTCCAATCTTGGTTCTTCCTCTAGAGAGCGTTTAGCTAATTGAATAATATTAATAATAATAATGTAGCTTCGACAGCTTCTGCGACTGAACACTGTGTAAAACTCACTAGCGGCGGTACATCCATCAATAAAATTTGGCCCTTAGTGCATACAAGGGTGTGTAAGGAGTTAACACTGTTTGGCTCAATGGGACATCTATCTTCCGGCTTTGGATAACCCATACCTCACTATTAGAGGTAGTTCCTCAGCTTAATCAGTGTTTTGCTCCTCCCTGTTAGGCAGTAAGGTAAAGGGTGAAGATTTTGAGATTCTATTCTGAATTGGAGCTTGCCTGCTCTCCTGTAGAACAGTGCTTTATTCTTGAAGCGTGTATCCACTGTGATTGGTAATCTGTCAGAACTCCTGTCCTCGTTACCGCGATCACTGTAGCTGGTCCAAGATACCTCGGTTCCCTTTCGAAAGGGAACTCAACTCTGCGTTTACCGCATTTGGGGAACGTCTCACGTGAACCGATGTCTGAAAGCCAGAGAATCAAACCACTCCAGTCCTATTGGCCAGCGACAGCCTATGACGCAACATAGCGCGAACCCGGAAGTATAAAAGGGGCACCTAGAGAATCAGTTGGAATCTTTTCGTCTTTCGGAACTGTTCTGTCTTTGCCTTTGGTTTCAAATCCGGTGAGACTACGTTCTTATTATGTCTGAGAAACGCTTTAGGAAGTGTGCCGATCCGTGTCCGAGGTTTCTGACACCGGACGATACTCATACCTTGTGCATTTTCTGTTTGGGCGAGGAGCACGCGCGGACAGTGCTTGAGGGCGCTGTCTGCGTTAATTGTGAGCGTCTCTCTATGAAGACGCTCCGTTCTCTTCTGGCCCTCTTCTCGAGGGGAGAGGCGTCGGCATCTGTGCCCGGCGGTTCTGGCCCTGCTCGTGCTGAGGGAGAGCGGTGGCTGAAATCGTGGGGTTCGCAGGTGGAGCTCGCCGAGGAATTTGAGAGAGGTGTAAACCTTTCTCAGGCCGAGGTGGCTGACGAGGACGAACTCCTGGGTGGCGATGACGTCTTGTCTTTGACGTCATCGGATCCAAGAGCGAGTGCTCTTTTGGCTGCCAGCCCCAGAGAGCAGGAGATGGCTGTGGAGGAAGAGGCAGGTGAACCTGCTGCTCCCTCCAAGCCTCCCTATGTATGCTGAGTTATTAGAGGTCATGGAACGCGCTTCTGGCAGGCTGCAGCTGCCTTGGGAGCGCGTCAGGAAGGAAACCGCGCGTGGCAGACTCGACGAACGTTTTCTTTCCGGCCATAACCCAATAACTCCGGTGAGCCTTCCATTCCTCCCCGATCTACATGTTGAGATCGAGAGGGCATGGAAGAACCCATACTCGGCTCGTATCCATCGGTATCAGCGAGCGAATTTCGCTGATGTTGAGGGGTTGAGCCAACACGGGTATGTGTCGATGCCTCCTATTGACAAGACGTTCGCGAACTATCTCGCCACTGGGAGTGCACCGACGCTAAAAGCTCCGGTCCTGCCATCTACACCGTTGAAAGTGACTTCACGTTTAAATGGCAGGGCATACGCGGCGGCAGGTCAGGCTGGCGCAGCTTTGCACACAATGGCGGTGTTGCAAGCGTACCAAGCTGACTTGCTTAAGGATCTGGATCAGGGGCGGGGTTTGTCCCCTGAAGCGGTAGAAGAGCTGCGCCGCACCACGGATCTCGCTCTCCGGGCCACCAAACAGACTGCCACCTCGATCGGTCGATCTATGGCGGCTATGGTGGCCACGGAGAGGCATCTGTGGCTGAACTGTGCGGACATCAGGGAGAAAGAGAAAAACTTTCTCCTCGATGCCCCGGTTTCGCCCTCTGAACTTTTTGGTACCTCCATCGAGGCGGTGGTTGAAAAGTTCAGGGAGGCGAAGGCGCGCTCAGCAGCATTTAGATCCTGCATCCCGCTCAGATCCGAATCTGGGCCCAAACAGCCGGGAGGTCCGGGCCCGTCTCGAGCTGAGGCTCAGAGACGGGCTCAGAAGTCCAGTGTCACCGCTCGTGCGCCTCCTCCTCCACGGAGCAAGTCGCAGAGACGGCGGGATGCAAGGAGGAAGAAGCAGGATTTGAGGGAGGTGATCGAGCATAGGCGCCAGCAGCGCCGGTGATCGATCTCCTCTCTTGTGAGGGTGATTAATTTTGCCCTCACTTCTTCTTCCTCCTCTTCCTCCCGGGAATATGCTTCGGATGGACTATGTGCTTAGGCGCTTCTTACGGTCAGACTGACGTCCGGGCCCATGATGAATATTTTTCTGAAGGCCCGCCTTCTGGCTTGATAGTGAAGTAGCTCTTTTAGGCCTAAAAGAACTCTAGATTTTCCTTCTACTGGATATTTGAAGGAAGAGTCTTCGTTCTGCAGGCCGCAGGAAGGTAAGCTTGGTCTATATTTATGTTTTAATATGCTGACCATGTTTTTCCTGTATAGTTTCCTGAGCATATAGTCAGTAAAGTGTAAGGGTTTTTTTGGGCTTAACTGAAGTATTATAGGTTGGCTAGAATGTTACTTATTGTGCAGGCCACAAAATGGCCGCCTCTGGGCCACCTGTTGTTTTGAGTAGCTTCTCATTTACTGTTTGCTAAGAGTAGTTTTGAGTTAGCACTCCTTACTTCAGTAAGCATCTCTGTTTAGGTCGGCCTACCTCGGCCGCCTGACTTTGGTTGCTTCTCTGCTGTGTTTTGGCCTTTGGCCCACAGCTAGCAGCTTAGGCTAGGACTAGTTTAGGTGTGTTTTTTCACTCCCTTTGTATTACTATCCCTTTTCAGGTTGTATAGTTACTAGTTCTGGCCTCCTCCTGAGGGTGTTGCAGGCCGTATGCCCATTCCTTTTTCTATGTGTAGGTGCAATGACTGAGTTTGATAGCTAAGGTTGTAGGCTGTTATTTCAGCCTCCCTGGTGCTGTTGCTCAGGTGGTAGGCCCTTATCTTCTTAGATAAGTTTAGGCAGTGTATGTTAGGCCCCACTATTCAGAACTTGAATCTCATTCAAGTTTGAGCTACGGTGCTAGCTTTTTAGCTCCCGTCCTCTAGGGCCCAGTTCAGACCTATGGTATCTGTTTTGTGATGAACATTTATCCTTTTTGGATGGCATGTAAGTACAAAGCTTGTTGCTTTGGGTTCTGAGCTATTGCCCTTCATGTATGTGAGCTTTACTCTAGTGCTGCCACAGGTTGGCACCTGTTCTTATATAGTAGGCTGTTGTTGGCCTCTATTTAAGGATGTGGTGTTTTTTGTACTCCCCTGTTAGGGTTTAGGTGTTTCACTGAGTGCATCACCTGTTGGACTGCACACTCAGGGTGAGTGTAGAGAGTTATGCCTTTGCTACCTCTGTTAGCTCCCCTTTTTATCTTTTCCACAGTAGCTATATTTCATATATCTGTTGAAGTTGTTGGCTCTTTATTGTTTAGCCTCCTTCTATTTTGCAGCTTGTGTTTATGGCGCTGTTGGTTTATGGTCATGAGTTTTGCTCACGTGTATTTAGCACTGCCACAGGTTTTGCTCGTGTCTGTTGTAGGTTTTAGGCTTTGTAGGCCTTCCTTAAGACCATGGTAGCATCTTACGGTACCCTGTTATTATTTTGGTTTCTGGTACATTGCCTGTTGGAATGTGTAGACTTAGCTCAGGTTGTGTATAGCTAGTTGCCCACAACTGTTTTGGGTCTAGAGCTTGGTCCCTTTTATGACCATTAGCTTGCGCTACATGTTGCTGAAAGTAGTAGGCCGCTCCAGGCCTCCTTTTTAGTTTACATGTTGGCACGGTTGTTTTGGTCTTCTTTTAGAGCTATCACTGGCTGACGCCATGTGCTCTTAAGTTGTAGGCCTCTCCAGGCCTCCTTTCGGGTTGCATTTGGCACAGCTTTGTGTGGTGGTTCTTTATATGACTCATCTCCATGGGTGAGTCGTTATTTATTCTATGACCCTTTCTGCCATCGGCCACGCCCACCTCTGCTCAGAGTAGGCCTTAGATGAGGCCTCTCGTAGAGTTCTGTGGCGGAGCTGTACTCCTCTTTAGAGTTGAGGTGGTTTTTCTGAGTACCTGGCCTGCTGGCTGTTTTGGTCATTAGACTTTCCTGGCTGTTGCCATGTGCTTTTTGGAGTTGTAGGCCCTGTCTGGGCCTCCTTTTCAAATGGCATGTTGGCGCAGTTCTGTGTTGGTTTCTTATATGACTCATCACCATGGATGGGTCTTGATTGCCACTAGCTGACGCCTCGTGTTCGCAAGTTGTAGGCTTTTTTAGGCCTCCTATGTGTCATGTTGGAGTTCGGCTTTGTACTCCTCTCAATCTGAGAGTAAAAGGTGCTTTTACTGAGTACGCTTTGAGTGGCTTGCCTCTCAAGGTTATCTTTTGTGTTAAACCACACTGTTGTTCGGTTTTTCTGCATTTGCTGCCTTGAGTTTGGTTTTTCCTTTAGCTCTAGTTGAGCTAAGTAGTTTCCTCGTAAGTAACTTGGTTCTATTTGCTCCTAGAACTTTAGTGGCCGCTAGTCTCGCGCCGCGTTTTGTTAGGTAGGCCCTCGGGACTCCTTGCTTAACATGCTGGCGTTTGTTCTTGTATACTCCTCTCGCTGAGAGAGTGAAGATACTTTACTGAGTATACTGCTGGTTGGCCAGGGCCCCAGGTGACTTATTAACCTCCTTTGTAGTTCGGTTATTTGTTCTCCTTGGATCTTGAAACACTGCCATGGGCTGATGCCACATGTTTTATTGAGGTTATAGGCCCTGTTCGGGGCCTTCTTTAGTGCATGTTGGCGTATGTTGTACTCCTCTTGCTTAAAGAGTAAAAGGTTCTTTTACCGAGTACACTGCTCGTTGGATTGTGTTGGATGGACTGCTATGTGGGCACTCACATCAGCTCTATTCGCTACTAGGTCAAGTGGCTTTTTGCTTTTAGCAAGGTTTTTTAAGGCCAAGATGTACGGCTTCATTAGGCCGCTCTTGGACTCCACTTTTGACTAGTATTCTGGTGTGCTATGTAGTTCTTCAGAACTTTGTCATGTTGCAGGCCTTTTTCCGGCCTCCGTGATTTGTGCCTACAGTTTGGTCTATCTGTTAGGTTGAGCTTCGTACTCCCCTTTGGGTTGTTTGTGTAATTGTGCTTAGCTCCCTAAGCTGATTATTGGTTGAAGACTTCCATGAAGCCTCCCGTTCAGATCAGCCCCCAGGCTGGTTTGTGCTCCCCTGTATCAGGGCTTCTCAGCGCACAGCCTCCTCAGTGCGTTTGTCAGGCACTGAGTAGATCCTTGGTTTGAGCAGAGTATACTCCCCTCAATACGAGGGTTCATAGCACTCAGCTGAGTTCTGCTCTCCAGGGTGCCCATCTCTACGCGTGGGTTTGAGTTGCTTACTGCCCCTTCTGCAGTCGCTTTTATCTGCTCTCTTCTTTGAAGTTTGTGTTTTGAGATTCTGTATTCAGACAGGGTTGGCCAAGACTAGGTTTGTCCTCTGTCAGACCAGGTCGGCCTCCCTGGTGGCATTGGGGGTGACTTCATTCCCCTCTAAGTGACTGGCCGGGGCTCCTTTCGGTTCCCTGGCCACATTCCCTTTAAGGGACCACTTTTCCCCGGAAAAGTTGGTCCCAGATGCCTTTAGCGCCCTTGGTAGGCTTTCTACGGAAGGCCTCTTTGAGGCTCAGCTTGGGCTGTTGGCCGTAGGGAATGCTGTCACTGACAGCCTTGCGTGACCCGAGGGTGAGTTGAAGCGTTTCTCTTTAAGCTGCTTTTTCTAGCCGTCTTTGGCATGCACTCTCCTCAGCATGGCGGCGTGGGTATTTCGTTCCCCAAATGCGGTAAACGCAGAGTTGAGGTTACGTATGTAACCATGGTTCCCTGAGAACAGGGAACGAGACTCTGCGTTGCCATGCCATGCCTCGGGCTGCCTGCTGAACAGTCCCTCAAGACGATAAGATTCCGACTGATTCTCTAGGCGCCCCTTTTATACTTCTGGGTTCGCGCTATGTTGCGTCATAGGCTGTCGCCGGCCAATAGGATTGGAGTGGTTTGATTCTCTGGCTTTCAGACATCGGTTCACGTGAGACGTTCCCCAAATGCGGTAAACGCAGAGTCTCGTTCCCTGTTCTCAGGGAACCATGGTTACATATGTAACCTGAGACGTTCTCCCACCTTTGTCGGTTTCAGGCTTTTAATCAGTACACTCTGTCCTGGAATGGTGAGTAGGTTTTTCTGAGGGGAGAGGAAGAGACAGAGAAATATCAGCACTTACAGAGTTAAGTTTCTCAATGAGGGAAGATACATAGTCCTCCTGTATCACCTCCAGGTCACCTAGGGAAGTAATGCCTCTGCGGCCTTTGACCAATGGGGTCGGGAAAGGCCTACCCATTAGTATTTCGAACTGTGATAATTTGGTAGTGGAAGATGGAGTCATTCTTATTTCTGTCAACACCATGGGTAGCAAATCTAGCCATTTCTTTCCGGTATCTATGGAGGCTTTTGTGACCCTTCTCTTGATGGTCTGATTCATCTGTTCAATGTTACTTATGGACTGAGGATGGAACGGTACGTGTAATCTTCAGGTAACTGACAATGCTTTGGCCAAGAGCTGCGTTACCCTGGATGTGAATAGTGTCCCATTATCACTTTCAATAGTGGTAGGTATGCCAAATCGAGGAATTATTTCCTTGGTTAAAATCTTTACCACAGTTTTAGCATCCTCCTTCGCACATGGAAATGCTTCTGGCCACTTTGAGAATCTATCCACAATTACCAAAAGATATTTCAGATTACCTATTTGCAGCATGTGCGTAAAGTCAATCTGCACATTCTGAAACGGTGCTTGTGGATGCGGCAGTGCGTCATGTTTAACTGGTCTGTGCAGATTTACTTTTGCACATGTAAGGCATGCATCTAACACAAGCCTCGCAGTTTTGTGTACATCTGCAATACAATACAATTGATTGATTACTTGTACTACCTTTGCACAGCTTGTGTGTGACAAGCCATAGTAGTGCCTGATAAGGATTATGAATCCTAACTTCGGAAGGGCTATTCTTCCCTTTTCGTCTCTCAAGATCCCGTCTTTATCTGGGGCTCATCCATGTTTTCCCCAATTCAGCCTGGAGCATTGCAGGATCTTAATGTCAATGTCAGGTATGTTAGTTATATGCGTAGTCATAGTTACCTGACTCTGGTTACCCACAACAAATGTCGATTTGATTTGGGCCTTCACCGCTTCTTTGGCTGCTTCATCTGCATTTCTGTTTCCCACAGTGTAATGATGGGTCAACAGAGTGGGGATCCATTTGCAGCTTTATTGATATAGTCACCAAAAGTAACAAGCAAAGGCAGAAGCATAAACAGGGACAGGCAATGGTCGAGGCAGGCGGCAGACAAACAGGATCGAGTCACAGGCAAGGATCAGGGCAGGCGGCAAACAAACACAGTCCAGTACACAGGCAGAGATCAGGGCAGGCAGCAGAGAATCACAGGGTAATAAACAGTCCAACGGTAACAGGGTAACAGTCCACAAGAAAACGCTCAGAAATGATCACCAGGGCAAATCAAGACTTCGCAATGTGAGTGCGTGTGAGAGTGGCTTAAATAGTGTGAGTGTGATGAGGTGCAGGTGTGTGTGTAATCAGTCCCAGGAATGAGGGCCTATGGGAAATGTAGTCCAAATGGGAAACAGTCAATACTCGGGTGACGGCTCCCTCCGGTGGTGCGGAGGAGGAGGCGTGGAAGCCACATTCGCGACACACAGCTTGTTCATCATCCCCTGTTGCATGACCTTTTACCATTACTATGGCCTTAGTCAATTGTCCTATTAGGTTAGAGTGAGCTATTGGTTTGCCATCTGTTTTAAAGTCTCTAGCTTCCCATGTTTTAGCAAAGTAATGCACCACCCCCCATGCATACTTTGAATCAGTGTAAATAGTTACACGTTTTCATGCCATCAGTTCACATGCTCGAATTAATGCTACTAATTCAGCATCTTAGGCCGAATTATAATCCAAGGCAAAAACCTCTATTACCTCTCCAGTTTCTGACACCGCAGCATAGCCACAAAGGTAGATGCCATCAGAAGGTTTTGAACATGACCCATCAATATAAATATTCTCCCCCCCCATCCAGGGGCGCATCTAAAAGATCAGCCCTGGAAGAACATGAGGAAGTCAATTAAATGATACAGTTATGATCTGTCGCATTATCTTCCATTTCAGCCATACCTAGAACTCCTAATAGCGCAGGGTTAATGGATGCTGTTGGCTTAATAGTGAGGTTTTTGGTAGCCAGAAGGATTGCCTCGTAGCCTGAGCGTCGTTGCGCTGTCATATGCTGTGTTTGCATATTGTGTAGGATAGCTCCTACCTGATGAGAGGTATAAAGGATCAGCAGATGCGATAACACTATTCTTTCTGCCATCTGTACAAGTAGAGCAGCCACAGCCACAGCACGAAGGCATGCTGGCATACCTGAAGCTGTTATCTAGTTTCTTAGATAGGTATGCTAATGGTCTATAATACGTGGAGCCATGCTGTTGCAACAGGACGCCAAGAGCCACCCCTTCCACCTCGCAGACATGCAAGTGGAAATCTCGGGAATAGTTGGGAAGGCCCAACGCGAGTGCCATAGTGATGGCTTGTTTCAAGGCAGTGAAATGTAGCTCTGTCTCTTCAGTCCATTTTAAAAGAGTGCTTGGCGGAGCTTTGTGGTCAATCAGGTTTCGCAGGTGCCTGTCATATATGGCACAATCAGGTATCCAGGATCTACCGTAGTTTACAAGTCCCAAAAAACTTTGAAGCTGCTGTACAGTTTGAGGGGGCTTCATTTTTCTGATCATCTGGACACTATCAGTTGAGATCGCTCTCAAACCTGGCATTATGATGTGTCCCAAGTATGTCACTTTAGACTGGACCCACTGGAGCTTGTCTTTCAAGGCCTTGAATCCAGCTTGGGCAAGCACATTGCAGACGATGATGGAGGCTTTTTCGCAGTCCTCCTTCGTTTCCCCGGAGACCAGAATATCATCAGCGTATTGGAGCACACAGACTGTAGAAGGCAAATCAGTCATTTTGGCTAATGTCCTTTGCACTGCTGCTGAGAAAACGGCGGGTGAATCAATGAAGCCCTGAGCAAGGCGTGTCTACATCAGCTGTTTACCCTGAAACGTAAAAGCTAAAATGGGCTGAGTGTCTGGGTGTACAGGTACGGAGAAGAATGCGGCACAAAGATCAATAACAGTGAAATATTTGTGCGTACACGGGATAGAGTTAACAACAGTTGGAACATCAGGGACGATCGGTGCCAACGGTGTTATCAACTGATTTATAGCCCTTAAGTCCTGGGTCAAGCACCATGTTTTTTTCATCAGTCTTGACCACTGGATTCACAGGCGTGTTGTACGGCGAATGTATTGGTACGAGGACACCCTGCTGGACGAAATTGTCAATTAATGGTTTGATATCAAGTTCCTTATCTTTAGACAAAGGATATTATTTAATATAGACTGGTTTGTTAGTCTTCAATTTAGCTTTGTAAGGTTCCATGTCTATGAAACCTGTGTCGTCCTTGTATTGTGACCACAATGATGGGTTAATCATGTGATGTACCATCTGAGGTGTGTCAGGCTGTGGTGAGACAGGCTGTGGTTCACTGGGTTCCTCCCATGTAGGCAAAGGATTCACTGAGACCTGCAAACTGGACTGGAAGGAAAACACAACTTGTTTATCAGTAAATTTAATATCCATGTTCAATTTTAGCATCATATCACACCCCAATAATTTAATTGGAGCTCCTGGTATAATTGTAAATTTATGAAAAAATGGTTTAAATCCAGGAGCTCTTACTTCTAAAAGAGGCATTACAGGACATGCAATGTTCTTGATATACTCTCAGAGTTAACTACTTGATTAGACATTGGACCCTCATAATGTGTGGAGGTCACTGATGTCACATCTGCTCCAGAATCCAAAAGGAACGTTTGTGGCTGACCATGCACCATCAATGTAATATAAGGTAAATCTTCACTATGGTTTGAAAATGTTAGGGTCATCATTGATAAGTTGGAACTGACTTTACTCTGTAGGCTTCTCTAATCCTGTTTATTGTGCCACGTAGTAGGATACGTGGCTTCTGTTGATTTATTTCTCTGTTGGTGTGGCTTCACCCAAGGCTTCCTCTTTTGCTGACCTTTCAATGCCCTACAATCACGGCGTACACGACCCTCTCGCCCACAGTAATAGCAAACTATTTCTGAGTTTCTTTGTTGGGCTGAAGGTGGTTTTACTTCTGCTTTTTGGTCGTGCACTTTCACTTGAGGTTTTTGCTCTGTAAACATTGCAGTCTCAGTTTTAACTGTGAAACCTCCAGACGAGTCTAGTTCCCTAATTCGCTGTCCCAATGCATCTATATCCATATTAAATAGATTAGTTGTTGTAATTCTGATCAGTTGTGATTGTTTGCTTTGCATATTATTCAAGAAAGTATTTGTGAACAAAGCCTTCATTTCAGCATTTATTGGAAGTTTAGATTCCTCTGTCCATGCCTTCTGAAACCGCATGTAAAAATCTGAAGCAGACGCTTTCAGTTTCTGCTTAGTATTAGCAGCAAATGATAGGTCTTGTCTTGCACCTACGCATTTGTCTAAGAGAGCTCTTAGTTCCTTAAAAAAGGTATCATTGTTTTCAGGCTCTTCCCAGTAATAAACATGGGGCGAGGCAGCTGTGCCCGAGCCTGTTGGTTTATCATTGTCATGTTTCAGCGTTGGACATTCATCAATTAACAATGCCTCATTGACATCTCCTTCCAACGTTCTTTACAAAACTGCTCTGTAATCTGCCCCTGTAAGGTGAGCATATTTTGTATGCATTTGCAGAACAGTCACAAATTTACCAGGGTTCTGAGGAGAAGGCAGGCTTTTACATATTGATTCCATGTCAGACATTTTCAGTGTTTTCATAGATATCGCATTTCTAGCTCTTAGCCACACCATTGCATTCTGGCTAGATGCCTCAGTTTCGCTTCCCTTTTTTACAACTTTCGAATTATTTTGCATCGTTTTTGATTTTGTCACAGACGGCGTAGGTGTAGGAGGGCAATATGAGGGAGGTTTTTCTAATGCAGGGAGTTTGTTCCTGGCTTCTTCATTTCTTTCCAGACATTGTAACTTTTTGTCATATGTAATTCGTTCCATTGTGGGTCACCCCATCCATCCTTGACTAAACGTTTAGCCAATTGCATATTTTCCTCTGTAAACGAACCCTCTTGTGAGTATGATACTTCAATTTGTGGTTTCATTTGTTCTGACCACCCCGCCATATTACTGACAAATGGTTCAGTGTAAAATCCCTGATTATTTCTAAACATAAATTCAACCGGCATTTCATTGGGTAGTGGTCTGGAGACCGAACCCCCCATCTTCCACTTCAATGTGTTAGTAATTGATTTCAGTATTAGTAAGCGTGCGCAGATTTTTCTGTACTCAATTGCCCAACCTCATTTGCCATACATTTATCGTATTGTGACGTGAGTGATGGTCCTATAGGCTCACACAAGACTTTTGTCCTGATCGCCTCTATATCACCTTCTTTTGTTTGGGTGTTTTCATCTAATTTTGGGCTCTCGCCAAACTGAATTCGGGTCGCCCCTAGAGCACCTTCTTTTATGTCACAATATATCAACATGAAAAAACAATTGAAATTATTTTCATCAATATTAAATATTAAAAGATTTTTCTGCAAACTAGTATACGCTGCCGTGATCCGAAGTACAGTGTGATCAGTACTGTACTTCTAACCACCCCAGTTAATAGCTAATCAAAGCTACTGTTGCCAGCCGAAGTGTCACAACAATGGAACCAAAATTCTACTAACAATTGGTGATTCAACCAAATCACTCTACACGCTAATAGTTAATAAAAACTACTGTTGCCAGCCAAAGTGTGACAACAATGGAAAATAAATTCCACTAGAACTAGTGATTAAAAAACCTATCTTGTATTTTTACGAGATGTTTCAACAGGATCCTACATAAGGCTGGGTATTGCAACCGATTTGGCAATTCGATTCGATTCTTGTTTATATTTATATAATTATATTTATATAATTATATTCGATTCGATATCGATTAGTTATAAATATTTAATTTAAAATGTTAGTTTTGCAGACATGTAATCTATTTTTTAATATAAATGCTGGCAACTGAAACCCTCCTGCTTAACTATATTAATGAAATACACATTTACACTAACAACCGGGCCCACACAATTGTTTAATTACTTTTAGTCTGAATAACAAACATTGTGACAACACTGAAATTCATTAACATATTGAAACATATTTAAGAAAATTAAACAGTTTCAAAATTCAATTCAAAACAGGCTCATAAAGCCATTGTCTGGGCATAGCTTATACAAAACATTCCAACTGTCCATAAAAAAAACTGTTCTTTAGCAAAAATTCATAAATGTTCATACAGTGCACACATACATGGTAAGCACAAACTACACAAGTAACAAAATAAAAGCATTGTACATGTTCCACACTGAAATTCATCAACACCTTGAAACATTTTTAAGAAATTTTCAAATTTCAATTCAAAACCAGCTGATAAAGCTCTTGTCTGGACAAAACATACTAACTGTCCATAAAACTCCTTTGAGCTGTGATATCATCGCCAGCAGCTGAGAACACTCACTCTTTAATACTGCAGTATTAAAAAAAGTTCTGTAAACATACCTTGACATTAGGTTGTCATGTATAGTGGATTTAAAGTCCTTGATGATTGTGGAGTCGCTGGGTGCAATTCTCATCTCCTGTAACTGCCGTGCATGCAGAGGGCCAATGACTGAAAAAGTTGGCGAGTGCTTCTCAGACATAGCTAGTGTGGCAGCTTTCATGGGATTCAGAGACTTCACTACATCTTCAATTGCCGTTATGTCAGCATCTGACAAAGTGCAGAGATCTTTCTCACTTCTGTGAACCTCGGGTGAGAGCAGCTCTGCGGATATGGCTGGCTGCTGTTCGAGGAACCGCTCTAGCATCTCCAGTGCACTGTTCCACCGAGTTACAACGTTGGTCTTCAACTTATGCGAGGGTAGATCCAGTAGCTTTTGTTTGACTTTCAGAGTATGGCTGGCGATGCTGCTTCGATGAAAGAAGGCAGTGATTCGTCTGACTTTGCCAAGCAATTGAGCCACTTTTAAGTGCTGCTTGCTATGCCAATTTCAGCGTATGCGCGTAGCAACTGACGTGAAGCACATTCATTAGTTCCGCCGCACGAACCATATTAGCTGCATTGTCGGTAACCAGAGCCGGTTCTTTCTCGGTACTATTCCACTCATTTAAGGCTGTATTTAACAATGCTGCGATGTTGCTGGCTGTGTGGCTGGTGTGGACAGCCCGGGTTTGTAGAACATGAGACACGAGTGTCCAGACACATGCGATAAAGTGACACGTGATGGTGACATACGAGTCTGTTGCCCTGGATGTCCAGCTGTCACAGGTAAGGGCAACTCTTTCTGCCGACTGGAGAGACGATGCGACATTGCTCTTAACCTCTGCTTACATTTTCGGTATTGCCATTTCACTGAGGTACTTGCGTGTTGCCATTACGTAGAGTGGGTCCAAAACATTAAAGGGGCTCTATGTAGGAATGACAGTGGTCGAAATAGGTACTGCAGTCCAAATTCAAAATATTGTTTGCCCCGCCCCCTCCTTCAAAGACGCGGGTGGCAAGCTTGAGGACACGCATCAAGAGGGAGCGCAATTGACAATAAAAGCTGAGGAGACTTACACACTGTAAGCTGATGAGTTGATTTATCTGTGTTTTAATATGCTGTCGGTCATAGAGATTTTTAGATGGATGCAGAGGCTTTTTAGGTCAGGTAGAATCTGCGATTCTCTGACCTAGTTTGTTTGCTGGTTTCTATGGCTGCAATACATGGTGTTTTCCGCCAACTGGCAACCTGTGATGTCGAAATACTATTGGATAAACTGGCAGCACACCGTTTCGCACAGACCAAAACAAAGACAGACATTCCAACACGGAACGCACATTTCAAAGTAAAATATCTGGCTGTAAGCATTGTATTTCTGAGAAACAAGTAGGTGAACTTAGCATGTTTTCTAAATATCTGCAAACATATTGGGGTATTTTTATGCTTTATTAAAGTAAAAATCTTACATATAGCCCCTTTAATCAGATTTTTGAAAGCCCTCGTTTTCAACTATGCTTTAGGGATGTAAATCCTTGCAAATCAGCATTGCTGTTGCGTCTGTTATTTTCTTAGCATGAGGTGAATCTGACTGTAGTTTGCAGGCAAATGCAGTGTCTAGCCGTTGCTGTCCAGAATCACAAAAACCCAATAGCTTCTCAGCGTGTCGTCTGTACAGGTGGTTTCGTAGGTATTGTTGCAGAATCGTAGCTCTTGCTGACACAACTTGCAAACGACAGTGTTTTTGTCGACCTCATCTTTACCGTCACTGCCTTTGAACATGAAATACTTCCACACATCAGACTTTAATTTCGCCGGCGCTGGCTTCAATTGGCTACTGTGACTACTTCTGCCATGGCCATGATCCTCTGTCTTTTTTTTTTTTTTTTTTTTTTTTTTTTTTATTTTAAGTGAAGCAACTCAAAAGATGGCGAAATCTTGAGGATGAGAGGCGAAGTACAGATTATATTCACATCCTCTCAAGTAAAGCACGCACATTAAGAATCGATTCGGGGATTTCCCGTTTTACAAACATACTTTGCAGAAATTCTGTACTACTTAAAAGTATTTACTCTGCTCAGTTAAACCTAAAAAGCACAAGTCAACCTGCCATACCAAACAAGACCACAGGGAGATACCAAAGGACTGAATTTAAATACTATGCGGATCCATTCAAAATTATTAAACACATAACACCACTGATCCACTCAAACTTATCCAAAACACGGTTGTTCGGCGAGCATCTGTTATAAAACACTCACAGTATATTAATTTACAACTTACAATACAACTACGCGAATATATTGAACTGTGTTCATGCAGAATTACAATGTTATAGCGATCAGTGAGTCGAGAGCGCAAATGTGCCGTTTGTTTTAGCATAATAACAGACTCGCGCATGCCTTATGAACGACTGTGATCATCTTTACCTTCATTACAATCGTCATCCATCAAAACCTTTTTAGTGACACTGGTTTTCTTTTTCCAGCTGAGAGAGTTAGTTTGCGCAACCTATGTTCATGAAGCAGTTGGGCGTTTTGAGCCACCGTTAAGTCTCAATTTCACAGCAGCACGATGAGAAACGGCCTGGGCTGATCCAAAACAATCACAGAATACCTAAGAGAGAGGTGGTGCCTTGTTTTAAAATTTTTAAATTAATTTAATTTATTTTATTTTTTTTTATGTAACGTATTAATAATTAAATTAATGAATTATATCACTATATTTAAATTAATTTTAATTTATCTCGTGGCCCACCTGGAGGATCACTAAGGACCCCTAGGACAGGTTGGGAACCACTGTCATAGGTTATCTGCTTCTGCATCTGATGTCTCCTGGAAGAGTGACATGGATCGAGCTCAGGACTTAAAGCACTGCTGATGCTCAAGAGCTTTCTGGACAAAAAAAAACAAAAACAAAAAAAAAACCTGCACAACTTTGATTAGTTTTTACTTTCACACTCACTGCTCTCTCTGATGTGCACAAATATGTGCCAGTTTGAAATGATCACAGTTTGCAAAGAAATCATCATGGTATTGATGACTTCACACACAATTTAGACATTTACAGTTGCACTATTCTCTTTAATTGAATAATTAAAAACATTCAAAAGAAAAAAGTCATATGATAATAGCTGAATCTTGGCTTCTTCCACTGAATAAAGATATTAATATTTTTATAATTCTACTCTACGTGTTCTCAAATATGATGGTGACGTAGGCTTCCACTTCACTCAGAATGTCATTGTAGGAGTCACAGGGCAGCTTCAGAACAGACAGGGCTTCTTCCACTAACTCTACGACTTCATCCAGGCTCTTTTCTCCTGATCCACACAGAAGCTCAGTGATTCTTGCACTGCTCTGCGCTAGATCTCCCAGAGTAAACAACAGAACAAGCTGAAATCCATTCTGTTCCACTGGAGGCATTACACTTCCCAGATCACTGTTTGCCAGTTGAACAGCGACTACAGGACCACAGACGTTCCCCAAGAGTCCCATGGTCTTCTGATGCAGATCCTTTATCAGTGCAGCCTTGTCCTTCAGTGACGCTTCAGAGAAGGCAATCCGTTCATAAAGAGCAGATTCAATGCTCTTACGGACATGTTTGTTCTTCTTCTCAGAAACATCCAGGATCAGGCACATAACATTTCTCACCCTGGCGCAGTTTTCCTCAATGCATTCACTTTCATTTTCTGAGACCGCAGGGAAACGGCTTTGATTCAGGTGAGTGTTGAGTATCTCTAACAGTCTGTTGGTGATGCTGAAGTATTTGTGCACATAGTGGTGTAGGGTCTGCATGGACCTTATCAGTTCTTCTTTCTTGAGCTCGTCTTTCTTGCCAAAGAACGCAGATACACATTCTGGTGCTTTCTGTTGGTCAAGAAGAGCACTTGTTTTAAAAACAAAAACAAAAATCTTCCATTCCATTTTGATCTGGTCAAAAGCATGTCTTAAAGGTAACGCTTTAGTATAGGGAACACATATTCACTATTAACTACAACTTTTCCCTCAATAAACTCCTAATTTACTGCTTAATTATAGTTAGTAAGGTAGTTGTTAAGTTTAGGTATTGGGTAGGATTAAGAATGTAGAATAAGGTCATGAAGATTATGGCATTAATATGTGTTTAATCTGTACTCATAAACAGCCAATATTCTAATAATATGCATGCTAATAAGCAACTAGTTAAAATACCCTAAAATAAAGTGTTCATTTTTATAGAATAAAAATCAGGAGTCATTGGTAAAGGTTTGTTAAACCATTTATTTCAGTGAACTGAGAAAGACTAGCAGACTTTATGTATAAATGCATAATGTAACAAATACCTAAAACATAATTTTATCTGAGTACATAATAAAATGTATATATTCACAGGTGAAATGGTGAAAGAATACATATTTTACTTTTGTTTATGTTATTCTTATGGTATACATGCCTGTTTTAACATACAAGACAACTAGTAAACACAGGAATGTTTTCTCTGTTTTCAACATCATTGTATAATCTCTCAATTTGTACCTGGAAAACAACAACAAAAAAAAAATACAGTAAGGAACTAAGCTATCACGTCTTAATGTTTGCGATAACTCAGACAAGTTTGTGGAGGTTATTGTATTCTTACTGACTCATCATCTCAAGTTTTATCCTGAGATAGGTTATGCTATCTTGATATTTTTCAGATGCTGGCCTGAATTCTTCCAAAGCCTTGTCATACTCTTCCAGGGCCTTCTCGAGTTCATCACGCTCAATGCTCCTTATAATGGCCTGAGCAATCATATCAATCACTGCGAATAACACCCCAAGTGTAACAGTGGCTATGACCGCTGCTCCAATTTGATTAAATGTTTTACTCATGTCTTTTAGGATATTTACGTTGTTAATTAGCCAAACAATTAGCTCAGTAGCAACAACAGCAGTAGAAGCAATGGCTACAACACCACAAACTGCATGAGCAGCTGATGAAACTAGTTGAAAGTCAAGGACGGACAAAGACATGTTCTTCAGTTTCTCATACAGCGCTGGTTCCAGCTTCTCCTTCAGCTTCTCATCAATCTTTTTTTTTTTTTCTCATCAATCTTCAGCACGGATCTCACGTATACGTTGAATGATGACGTCACAGTTTTCCTTCACAGTAGCGCTCTCGTTCAGAACGATCAGACTGAAGTCTAAGTGCTTGTTCAGAGCCTCACTGAGTTGGTTGGTGGCTCGGAAGTTGTTTTTCATCAATTCATGAACCTCTTGACTTTTGCGGATAAGCTTCTCCCTTCTTTCGGGATTTCCAGGGTAGAAGAGATCACTCCAAGACATTTTCTTTATATTAGCGTCTTGAAATAAAGAGAGAAACAATTATTTAGGAACACTGATGCACTAACACTAACACTGATGCAAGTGACTATGATAAATATTGATTAATAAGTATCACAGAAGCTCTCCTCCCACTCCTAAACCCAACCATCAGTAGGTAATGAAAAGATCATTAAAAAAGTATGAATGACACTTTTAGATGTCTTATGTAAGTTTGGGTCAGGGGACCAGGGGGTTAACAAATTCAATTTAAGTGACAATTAAAAAAAACCTCTCTTTATACATCTCAAGACCAAAACGTTTGTGTCTTCTCTTGTTCTTCCAGCCATATACAATTCACAGCACGTGTTGTTTTATTTGTAAAAAAATATTTTTTATAGTAACATTACTATAATAGTAAGGGAGAGAGATGGAAGCTTTATTTAGTGTGTCTGCTAATTTGAGTGTTTGATCTGCTCTGAAAAACTAAATCGTTACTGAAAAATGATCAAGTTGAAACTGGTTTTATTCATGTCAAATAGTATCATCTAACTTCACTCAATCAACATACATTATTTTATACCAAAAAAACTGGTCTTTATGGGTTAATTCTGGTATAAATAGCTCTGAAAGTTAACTATTGCAGGTTAGCACTTTTTACAGTGTACATCAGTATCAGCAAAATGTCATGGTGATACAGCCGATGAATCATAAGTGATTAAATCAGTTCATACCACTGAAGGCAGTAAAATAAATGTCAGTTCACAGTTATAATGTATTTCTGTGATCAAAGCTGAATTTTCAGCATCATTACTCCAGTCTTCAATGTCACACGATCCTTCAGAAATCATTCTAATATGCTGATTTGCTGCCCAAGAAACATTTCTGATTATTTCAATGTTAAAAACAGTTGTGCTGCTTCAGATTTTTGAGGAAACAATTTTTTCACGATTCTTTGATGAATATACATGCACCCGCTCAGAAATGACATTGATTGCAAAATTATATATGATTTAAAATATTGTGAATAATATAGTAGTACTACTTAACCAGCCTACTTGGCGTCTTTACTTGTTCAGCTTCATTACTCACTATTGTACTGGTGAATCTGAAGGCAAGATATGCCTCGTCACATTTTCTTGTCTTTTCACCACACCGCGGAGTACAGATACCTTGCAGCGAAAATGCTCCAGTACAAGTTACAAGTCACCAGTTCCAATACGACTTGAGTAAAAGTCTTAGAGTATCTGATTTTAAGTATTTTACTCATATTGAATGTAGGTGTTACAGTCTGGTTGATGCTTCATCTTTTCAATGTCCGACTTCTACAAAAACAGGGTATTTATTTAGCCACGGAACAGAACAGCAACCAAACACACTTAACAACATCAAGAACGGACCGGGAGTGCAGGGAGTGAGTCCAATATAAAGGGAGTGCTAATGACGAAGACCAGGTGCAGGGAATCCGGGGAGAGCGGGAGAGACGATGAGGAAGTGAGTTTAGGTGTGGAACAGGGAGGATCATGGGACAGACGGGAACTATTCCTCGACACCTGAGAGACATGCCAGTGAAAAACAAGAAACAGTTGATTTCTTAGGAGAAATATCACGTTTATTTCAAAATAAAATAAAAAATTGCAATAAATCAAGGTCTACACAATAGTCTCTTAAATGTCTATAGACAATCAAGTCTCAGTTAAGTTCAAGTGCTCAAAAAGGCCATAAGTAAACCAATATCCTTCAAAAAGGTCTCATTAATATAGATAAATAAAATAATAATCTGGTAACACTTTAGAATGGAGAACATGTATTCACTATTAACTACAACTTTTCCCTCAATAAACTCCTAATTTACTGCGTATTAATTAATAGTTAGTAAAGTAGTTGTTAAGTTTAGGTATTTGGTAGGATTAAGAATGTAGAATAAGGTCATGTAGAATAAGGCATTATGTGCTTAATAAGTACTAACAAACAGCCAATATTCTAGTAATATCCAAGCTAAAGTAAAATTAAATAGTCAGAGTCTACTTGCAGTCATCTCCTAAATCAAACACCTGCGATTCAGCAACTACCTGCTAATGCATTCACATTCACATGAAGGAGCCTTGTTGACAAGTTTGGGTGAGTAAAGGCAAAACGCACACGATATAGTACCTTCAATGCCCTGTAGATGGCGATATCGCTTCTTTATAGTAGAATGTTGCAGAAAAAGTTAGGTGCCATGCAAAGTATAATGCATTACTCATCACAAAAGTATTGGAGTAAAAAGTACATTCAGAAATGTAGTCGAGTAGAGAGTAAAAGTTGCTAATATCTTTGATACTCAAAAAACTACAGAGTAGCCAAAAGGATACTTAAGTACAGGAACCAGTCCTTTCACAATTTTGTACAGAGCAGAACCATGCTGTCACAGACACGCCAGGCTCCAGCACCCTCCAATCACATCGCACTCCCTCACCAGAGTACTAATCGCACACACCTGCACCTCATCAGCACGTTCATCACCAGCACCATAAAAGACACACACACACACTCACTCCTCGTCCGGTCTCGTTTGCATTAAGGACTCTACTCGATGCTTACCTCAAGGACTTCCAGTGTTATACTTACCTGTCTCCAGCGTTCCCGAATTACCTCCTGTGTTCTCCGTGTGTGTGTGTGTAGTCTTCATCCAACGTCTCATCTCCACCATCTCCACTCGGATCTCCACTCTGCAAAGACAAGGACAGTATCAGTTTCACTTCTATCATCATTCACCTTATCAACTTCAGTTTCACTCACCTGTGTTCCCGTTTACTCTCTGCTTGTTGTCAATAAACACCTTACCTGTGATATTCCGTCTCCGACCCTTCTGTGCTGTAACAGAAGACCGGACCATCACCATAAGACACAAGCATGAGCCAACCAGACCCCTTCCAGGACCTCGTCGACGCTTTGCGTCGCACCCTTACCACCATTCCATCACCATCATCACCAGCGAACACTTCCGTCAACGACACCGCCATTCCTTCACCTCCCGCGCACGCCAGTCCCATGGCCAAACCGGCGCCCTACTCTGGTTCGGCGGAGGAATGCAGCGGATTTCTACTCCAATGCTCACTGGTCCTGGAGATGCAACCGCACTCATTTCCCACTGATCGATCCAAGGTAGCCTTTATAATTTCTCAACTTCACGGTAAAGCTCTTCAGTGGGCAGATTCACTTTGGACACAAATTAACCCAATTATTCAGTCTTATTCCAGTTTTGTCAACCACTTCAGAGAAGTCTTTGGAAAACCCGCCTGGGATTCGTCTATTGGTGAGAAACTGTACAACTTAAAACAGAATAAGATGACTGTGACTGAATATGCCCTCAAGTTCAGAACTCTAGCGGCCACGAGTGGATGGAACGAACAAGCTCTTCTAACAACTTACTGTCAGGGTTTGGATCCTCGAGTGCGGTTGCATCTCGCTGCATACGAGGACACCATCGGGCTCGAACGCTTTATACAACTCTCCATATGCTTCGCCACTCGTATGCAGTCGTGTCTGGAAGACTACCAGGGCCAGCCACAGCACGACATCTCCCTCTGCCGACCAGAATCCGTCAGCCCTCCAGAACCAGCCCACGAACCCATGCAGCTTGAGACATCTCGTCTGACTCCCACTGAACGGCAGAGGAGGCTGACCCAGAATCTGTGCCTGTATTGCGGATCTCCGGGGCATGTACTCTCCTACGTCCTCCTCGTCCCATGGTGAGTGCCATCTTCCCATCCATAAATAAGATGAAACCACTCACCATTGTTGTAACACTTACTGCTGCAAATGTTTCCATTCCAGTTACCGCACTCCTCGATTCTGGGTCAGCCGGCAACTTCATTGCAGGCGCCCTCTGCCGTCAGCTTAATCTCAAGACCTCGCTAACGCCGTCAACTTACCAGATCCACTCAATAATCGGAAAACCCCTCTGTAAGAGACAAGTTCGTAGCTTTGCCGGGCCCATTCTACTACAAACTGGTGTTCTTCACGTGGAAAAGATCCATCTGCTGGTTCTGGAGGATTCCACCGCTGACGTGATCCTAGGGCGTCCGTGGTTGGAGCAGCACAATCCTGTCATCTCCTGGAGTACTGGCGAAGTCCTGAAGTGGGGCGACACCTGTTTCATGGACTGTTTCCCCGAACTTCCAATTCCTCACTCTCCACGTCCAGAAACCCTCTCTGTCTTCACAACTTCCATCGAGAGTCCCGTTGAGAAACGCTCCATGGAAATACCACCGTGTTACGCCCCCTTCAGCGACGTATTCTGCCCAAAAAGAGCCTCCAAGCTGCCTCCACACCGGCCATGGGACTGCGCCATAGATCTGCTTCCGGGTGAGTCAGTGCCAAGGGGAAGGATCTACCCCCTTTCCATCCCGGAGGAGAAGGCCATGGAGGAATACATCGAGGAGGCTCTGGCACAAGGCTATATCCGTCCATCCACTTCCCCTGCTGCTTCTAGCTTCTTCTTCGTGGCTAAAAAGGACGGAGGCTTGAGGCCTTGTATTGATTACCGTGCACTCAACAACATTACTGTGAAGTTTAGATATCCCCTTCCTCTCATCCCAGCGGCCCTGGAACATCTCCGTGGTGCCACTGTTTTCACCAAGTTGGACCTCCGCAGCGCGTATAACCTCATCCGGATACGTGAGGGGGACGAATGGAAGACCGCCTTCGTGACACCAACTGGACACTACGAGTACCTCATTATGCCGTATGGCCTGGTCAACGCCCCCTCCGTATTCCAGGATTTCATACATGAGGTGCTCCGGGAGTTTCTCCACAAGTTTGTTCTGGTCTACATCGACAACATTCTGATCTACTCCCGGAGCTTGGCCGAACATCGCCACCACATTGCGGAGGTCCTGAAACGCCTGAGGGAGTTCCATCTCTAACTGAAAGCCGAGAAGTGCTCATTCCATCAGCCCTCAGTGCAGTTCCTTGGCTATACCATCGATAGCAGTGGCATCCGGATGGACGAGAGGAAGGTGGAAGCCATTCAGAACTGGCCAACTCCAACCACCATAAAGGAACTCCAGCGTTTCCTCGGCTTCGCTAACTTCTACCGTCGGTTCATCCGGGATTACAGCTCCATTGCTAACCCTCTTACAGGCCTTCTCCGACACAAGCCCAAGTCTCTGTCCTGGACACCAGCTGCCACGAAGGCCTTCGACACCCTCCGGGAAGCCTTCACTACCGCTCCTCTCCTGGTCCATCCTGATCCAGACAAGCCCTTCGTCGTGGAGGTCAACGCCTCAACCACAGGAGTAGGAGCAGTACTCTCACAGCAGCAGGGGAATCCCAGCAGACTCCATCCATGTGCCTTCTTCTCCCGCAAGCTCAACCCGGCGGAGAAGAATTATGACATCGGCAACCGAGAACTTCTGGCCATCAAGTTGGCACTCGAGGAATGGAGGCATTGCTGGAGGGAGCTAAACATCCCTTTTTGGTGCTCACTGACCACAAAAAACTTGAATACCTACGTGTGGCAAAGAGACTGAACCCCAGACAAGCCCACTGGTCCTTATTCTTCACCCGCTTCGATTTCACGATTTCCTACCGACCCGGACCTAAAAACATCAAAACAGATGCCTTGTCCCGTCTCCACGCTCCTGAAGAAAGCTCTGAAGAGCCAGAAACCATTCTCCCTGAAAAGCTCATCGTAAACCCAATCTCCTGGTCACCAGAGACCATACCCTCCTCCAATGCCTCCGCCAGCACTCCGCCGAGTTGCCCGCCAGGCTTGCAATACATCACCAGGACACGGCGCACTCCACTCATCCACTCTGCACACTCTTCACTAGGCACTGGCCACCCGGGGGTCAATGAAACCCTCTTGTTGCTAAAAGAACGCTTCTGGTGGCCCAACATGGTAACAGATGTCAGAAGGTACGTGCAGGGATGCAAGGAATGCGCCATCTCGAAGAGTCCACGTCATCTACCATCCGGCAAGCTCCTTCCTCTGCCCGTTCCCAACCGACCATGGTCACACCTAGGGGTGGATTTCATCACTGATCTACCTGCCTCTAAGGAATGTACCTGTATCCTCGTCGTGGTAGATCGATTCTCCAAATCCTGCCGTTTGATTCCTTTGAAAGGACTGCCTACTGCCATGGAAACCGCAGAACTCATGTTTAATCATATCTTCCATTACTTTGGCATTCCAGAGGACATTGTGTCTGACAGAGGACCCCAATTTATCTCTCGAGTTTGGAAGGCCTTTTTCTCACTCCTAGGTGTGACCATCAGCCTGTCATCGGGGTACCATCCGCAGTCGAACGGGCAGACGGAGAGGAAGATTCAAGAGATCGGTCGCTTCCTTCGTACCTTCTGTCACGGCCACCAGGACTCTTGGAACAAGTATCTGGGTTGGGCCGAGTACGCACAGAACTCCCTACGACAGCCTTCTACCGGACTCACACCTTTCCAGTGCGTGCTCGGTTGCCAACCCCCTCTGTTCCCCTGGTCAGGGGAACCCTCGGATGTACCATCTATCGACCACTGGTTCCGAGAGAGCGAGAGGTTCTGGGACTCAGCCCACCATCAGTTGCAACGTGCCCTATGTAGACGCCGGATGACAGCCGACCTTCACCGTTCCGAAGCTCCAGCCTATCAACCAGGACAGAAGGTCTGGCTGTCAACCAGAAACATCCGCCTGCGTCTACCATGCTGTAAGCTGAGTCCCAGGTTCATTGGCCCGTTCACCATCACGGAGCAGATCAACCCGGTCACTTACAGACTGCAACTCCCTCCTGAGTATCGCATTCACCCCACATTCCATGTGTCACTCCTGAAACCTCACCACCCTTCTGTTCCTCTCTCCACAGAGACCGGCGTAGACGCAGCCGAACCCCCCCTTCCACTCATCCTAGACGACGGTGCTGCCAACGAGGTTCGTGAAATCCTGGACTCCCGGCGCCGTGGTGGTCAGCTCGAATACCTGGTGGACTGGGAAGGTTATGGTCCCGAGGAACGCTCATGGGTACCACGCAACGACATTCTTGACCCAAATCTGCTGGACACCTTCCACGCTGCTCACCCCAACAGACCTGCCCCTCGTGGAAAAGGACGACCACCACGACGTCGGGGTCCTCGGCCCTCTGGAGCGGGCCGTGGAGGGGGGGGGTACTGTCACAGACACGCCAGGCTCCAGCACCCTCCAATCACATCGCACTCCCTCACCAGAGTACTAATCGCACACACCTGCACCTCATCAGCACGTTCATCACCAGCACCATAAAAGACACACACACACACTCACTCCTCGTCCGGTCTCGTTTGCATTAAGGACTCTACTCGATGCTTACCTCAAGGACTTCCAGTGTTATACTTACCTGTCTCCAGCGTTCTCGAATTACCTCCTGTGTTCTCCGTGTGTGTGTGTGTGTAGTCTTCATCCAACGTCTCATCTCCACCATCTCCACTCGGATCTCCACACTGCAAAGACAAGGACAGTATCAGTTTCACTTCTATCATCATTCACCTTATCAACTTTAGTTTCACTCACCTGTGTTCCCGTTTACTCTCTGCTTGTTGTCAATAAACACCTTACCTGTGATATTCCGTCTCCGACCCTTCTGTGCTGTAACACATGCATTATGCATTTATATTTCTACACAACTTCCTGCAATACAATTCTGATTCTTCAGTCGGGCAGTTGCTCTTATTGCATGACAATAACTTCAACCACAACTGCTACATCTGATAACAGAGTGCTCAAGCGGGTACTGCGAGTCATTTTGAGGTAATTAAAATATGTCAAATTAATATTTTGTGTTTATTTACTTATCTGGCAAGTGACCACATAATAAGCAGGATAATTACGCAGTGTAGTCTTGTATCACCCTGCAGAGGTTTCTTTTGCATAATAATCTGCTGACTGTACACCATCCCTCAGTTTGGGAACCACTGATTTAGAGGAAGAGACTATTTTAAGCCCACATACCATATAAGCCTATTGTCACATAAAGTGGCTGTAAATAAGTGTGCAACAAGGGCTGGGTGGAACCTGGTGTCAGATCGACGGAGGCGGAACCAGGGAGCCTAGAGAAACCGGCAGATCAGAGAGGTCGACGGACCAGGGTGACATTACCTTGGGGAAGACAAATCTGCTGGCTTTAGGGTTGCCACCTTCAGTGAGGCAAAATAAGGGACACCCATTCATTTGATTATTTTATTTATTTCTCAAGAACTCCTCAGCATATGTTGGTGTGTCTTAAAGGGATAGTTCACCCAAAAATGAAAATTTGATGTTTATCTGCTTACCCCCAGGGCATCCAAGATGTAGGTGACTTTGTTTCTTTAGTAGAACACAAATTATGATTTTTAACTCCAACTGTTGCAGTCTGTCAGTCTTATAATGCATGTCAATGGGAACACAATCTATGAGAGTAAAAAAAACATACACAGACAAATCCAAATTAAACCCTGTGGCTCGTGACGACACATTGATGTCCTGAGACATGAAACGATCAGTTTGTGCAAGAAACCAAACAATATTTATATCATTTTTTACCTCTAATACACCACTATGTCCAACTGCCTTGAGCGCACACACGGCATCTGGTGCGCGAGGTGTGTACACGCTCTGGCGTAGTTTAAAGGATTAGTCCACTTTCAAATAAAATTTACTCACCCCCATGTCATCCAAGATGTTCATGTCTTTCTTTCTTTGGTCGAAAAGAAATTAAGGTTTTCGATGAAAACATTCCAGGATTATTCTCCTTATAGTGGACTTCAATGGTCTCTCCAAACGGTTGAAGGTCAAAATTACAGTTTCATTGCAGCTTCAAAGGGCTTTAAACGATACCAGACGAGGAATAAGGGTCTTATCTAGCGAAACGATTGGTTATTGTCTTAAAAAATACAAATAGTATATGCTTTATAAACACAAATGATCACCTTGCACATGCTTCCGCTTTCCGTATTCTTCAAAAAGCTTACGCTGTATGTCCTACGCCTTCCCTATTCTACTTATGGAAAAAACGGAACTGGCGCCGCATTCGTTCCGTAAGTTGAATAAGGAAGGCGTAGGACATAAAGTGTAAGCTTTTTGAAGAATACGGAAAGCGGAAGCACGTGCAAGGCGATCATTTGTGTGATATAAATATTGTTCAGTTTCTCACACAAACCGATCGTTTCGTGTCTTAGGACATCAATGTGTCGTCATGAGCCACAGGGTTTAATTTGGATTTGTCTGTTCATGTTTTTTTTACTCTCATGCACTGACATGCATTATAAGACTGACAGACTGCAACGGTTAAAAATCATCATTTGTGTTCTACTGAAGAAACAAAGTCACCTACATCTTGGATGCCCTGGGGGTAAGCAGATAAATATCATATTTTCATTTTTGGGTGAACTATCCCTTTAAGCAGTCAGTTTTTTGGGGGGTGGGGGGGAGGTTGAATTTTTAATTTTTAATTCATTTACATAAATTAGGACAACATTATTATGTAATTTCACTATTACTCCAATTTCACCAATACTCCAATCCTGCTGATCGATTACTCCAGTCTGCTCTTTTCTGCTTCGCTGCTGAATAGTTTGCATCTGTAGCTCCGTAGAGCTTTGTTTTGAATCTATTAATAAATAATCATTACTTGTCTATTTTATCATCACCATATATCTGATATTGCCTATCACATTAATCTGATGTCGCTTGCGTTTAATCTTTTAATCCAAATCGCTATCACAGTGCGTTAGCATTTCGTTAGCGTGTTAGCTTGCCATCCGGGCCACTTACCGTCCTTTTCTCTCACGCGCTCCTTTTTCTATGACTCAAGTCCATCAAACAACTGTGTTAAGTCGGATCAGTCTACAAACATGGTGAGTCATGTCATCCTCTCCTTTTGTTGTTACTTGCACTGCCTGTCACATGCATAGTATAGCTCTCTGTCAGCGGTGAGATTTACACATGTGATAAATTCAGGGAGATAGTCAGGCTGAAAGAGAGAATCTCAGAATTAGAGACACGCATTCCAAACTTTAATTGAGGATAGCAAGAATGCAAGGGCTTTAGATACTGTTTTGGATGCGACTAGCTTAGTGAACTCTGTACATTGTTCGGTTCCGGCTATAGAGCCCGTGCAGCAGGGCAATTGGGTGACGGTGAGGCGGCCTTGTCACGGGACAAAACACCACTCTTCCATTCCGATTATAACATCAAACAGGTTCTCCCCACTCAGTGACCCACCCACTGAGAATCCTGTTGAAAGTGCCCTAGTAATTGGCGATTCTATTACATGAAACGTGAAAATAGAGACACCAGCCACCATAGTCACATGTTTGCCGGGAGCCAGAGCACCTGACATCAAAGCAAATTTAAAAGTGCTGGCTAATGCTAATCGTAAATTCTCTAAGATTATTATTCACATCGGCACAAATGATGTTCGACTTCGCCAGTCGGAGATCACTAAAATTAACATTAAAGAGGTGTGTGAACTTGCAAGTACAATGTCAGAAACAGTAATATGCTCTGGTCCCCTTCCTGTTCGTCGGAGTGATGAGATAGTTAGCAGATTATCATCACTCAATGGCTGGCTGTCTAAGTGGTGTCCGCAGAATAATATAGGTTTCATAGACAATTGGAAAAGTTTTTGGGGCAGACCTGACCTGTTGAAAAGAGATGGTATTCATCCCTCCTGGGATGGTGCTGATCTTCTTTCTAGTAATATGGCACATAGTCTTAGAGCTGACACATGACAAACTGGGGCCCAGGTCAGGAAGCAGACATACTGGCTAAGCCGACTGTCTGCTAGCTGCCTCACTTCACAGAAGTCAGATAATTCCCAACACATAGAAACTCTTTCACCTAGATATCATCACATAGAGATTGTGTCTGTCCCCCGAATTAGTAAAAACAAAAAACTTCCAAACCCATTTAAGGGTAAAAATTTAATTGATGTTCAACAAATAAAAAACAGAGATAATACTGATAAACAAATGATAAAGCTTGGATTGCTGAATATTAGATCCCTTTCTTCAAAAGCACTTATTGTTAATGATATTATCACAGACAATAATCTAGATTTGCTGTTTGACAGAAACCTGGCTAAAACCAGACAATTACATTACTTTAAATGAGTCCAGCCCTCAAGGTTACGATCATCGACACAATCCTCGTCAGAAAGGCAAAGGGGAGGTTGTTGCAATAATTTATAGTAATATCTTCAGTATTACGCAAAAGTCGTTCAAATATAATTCCTTCGAAGTGATGGTGCTTTATGTAACATTATGTAAGTTGACATTTGTTCTGGTTACTGTATACAGGCCACCAGGGCACCATAAAGACTTTATCAAAGAATTTGCTGATTTTAGATCTGATATTGTCACATGGAATCGATATTGATGCCATTGAAATTCTGCAGCAGAGCGATGACGTCTCAGATCATTATTTAGTCTCATGTATACTACATTTAGTCAAGGCTGCCATATTTATGGTAGAACCATCACTTCTACCACTAAAGATTGCTTTTTAAATAATCTTCCTGATCAGTTTCATCGCCTTAGCATACCAGATAGCTTAGAAGACCTCGATGTTGCAACAGAAACTATTGACTATGTCTTTTCCAGCACATTAGACTCAGTTGCTCCTCTGCGCTTAAAGAAGATTAAAGAAACTAATCCAACGCCATGGTAAAACAGAGATTCTAATTGTTGGGCCAAAAACTTCTTCACGTAATAACCTAGAATACTGTCTAACACTTGATGGCTGCTCTGTTAAGTCTTCATCGTCAGTTAGGAACCTGGGTTTGCTCTTTGATACCAATCTTTCATTTGAAAGCCATGTTTCTAGCATCTGTAAAACTGCATTCTTCCATCTTAAAAATATATCCATGCGTTCATGACCTCAAGGCTAGATTACTGTAACACTCTACTGGGTGGTTGTTCCGTTCGCCTGTTAAACAAACTACATCTGGTCCAAAACGCAGCAGCTAGAGTTCTTACTAGAACCAGGAAATATGACCATATTAGCCTGGTTCTGTCAACACTGCATAGACGGTAGATCCTTTTCCTATTTAGCACCTAAACTTTGTAACAGTCTTCCTATCACTGTTCGGGAAGCAGACACACTCTGTCAGTTTAAATCTAGACTAAAAACACATCTGTTTAAACTTGCATACACATAACACATTATCTACTTCTATAATTCAATTCATGTAAATTGTTAGGCTGCATAGTGTTACGGACAGATACTCAGAGAACACAGAGGTAGACGTAGAATGATGTTTATTAGACAAACAGCTGATGTAGACAGTAATGCAGGTAAGTGAGCAGGATATGTTGACTTAGATGAGTGATAACTTGATACTTAAACAGTCTTTATCTTACAGGTGATGATTTTGTGGATGGATGGATGACGGATGACAGTAAGCACACTCGATGGAGGTAAGTAGACACACACAGACGCTGGAGCATGAAGACAAAGGGTACACGCTGGAGTATAACAAATAGGTAGGTAGCTGAGAACGCTGGAGACAATCGTGGGAGAAGCCCATTACGTGTGAACGAGACTGGACAACTGAGTGAGGTGAGCAGTGTGCTTAAATAATCTGGTGATGAGTGTGCCGATTGGATGCAGGTGCACGTGATCAGTACTCTGGTGAGGGAGCGCGTTGTGATTGGTTGATGGTGGAGCCTGGCGGGTCTGTGACAGAAGAAACTTCTCGGCTTTGAGAAACAGATGGAACTCTCTCAGGCATTTCAGGACCTCCGCAACATGGTGGCGGTGTTCAGCCATGCTCCAGGAGTAGATGAGAATATCATCGATGTAGACCAAGACGAACTTGTGAAGAAACTCCCGGAGCACCCCATGTATGAAGTCCTGGAATACAGAGGGGGTGTTGACCAGGCCATATGGCATAACGCAGTACTCGTAGTGTCCAGTAGGGGTCACAAAAGCTGTCTTCCATTCGTTCCCCTCACATATCCAGATGAGGTTATAGGCGCTGCGGAGGTCCAACTTGGTAAAGACAGTGGCACCGCGTAGATGTTCTAAGGCCGCTGGGATGAGGGGAAGACGATACCGGAACTTGACAGTGATCTTATTGAGAGCCCGGTAATCAATACAAGGCCGCAAGCCTCCTTCCTTTTTGGCCACGAAGAAGAAACTCGAAGCAGCAGGAGAAGTCGAAGGACGGATGTAGCCTCGTTGTAGCACCTCTTCGATGTACTCCTCCATGGCTTTCTGCTCTGGGATGGAGAGTGGGTAGATCTTCCCACGGGGCACTGGTTCACCTGGAAGCAGATCAATGGCACAGTCCCATGTCCGATGTGGAGGCAGCTTAGAGGCCTTCTTCGGGCAGAAGACATCACTGAAGGAGGCGTAACACGGAGGAACATCAACTGACTGTTTCTCCACGGGACTTTCAGTGGAGGTGGAGCAAACAGGAAGTACCCTGGAACAACGGATTGAAGGTTGAGCAGTGAGAGGAAAACAGTCAGGAAAACAGGTGTCACCCCACTTCAGGATCTCACCAGAAGTCCAGGAGATGATGGGATTGTGCTGCTCTAGCCCCGGGAGCCCTAAAATCACATCAGCAGTGGAATCCTCCAGAACCAGGAGATGTAGATGTTCAACATGTAGTTGTCCTACTTGGAGTTGTAGAGGTCCTGCACTGTAGCGTACTTGTTTACAGCTGAGTGGTCTTCCCGTTACTGATTGGACCTGGTAGATGGTCGACGTGGCGGTGGTCTTGAGCTTGAGCTGGCGGCAGGGGGTACCAGAGATTAAGTTACCGGCTGACCCGGAATCAAGGAGGGCATTGACTGAAAGAGACATCGGCAGCAGTAAGCATTACAATGGTAGTGAGTGATTTCATATTCACTATAGAGGGTCTAATAGCACTCACCATTGGACGAGGAAGACGAATAGGGCATGTGGAGATTACATGCCCTGCTGCACCACAGTAAAAACATAAGCCCTGGGTCAGCCGCCTCTGCCGCTCAGCAAACGTCAGCCTATTGTTGTCCACTTGCATGGGTTCGGGGCCTGGTTCTGGAGGGCTGATGGACTCTGGCCAGCGGAATGATGGTGAGAATAGCGACTGGCCCTGGTGTTTATCCAGACACGACTGCATACGAGAGGCAAATCTGATGGATAACTGGATGAAACGTTCAAGCCCGATGGTATTCTCATATGCAGCGAGATCCAGCCGCATTCTGGGATCCAATCCCTGCCGATAGGTGGTGAGAAGTGAGCGCTCATTCCACCCACTTGCAGTCGCAAGGGTTCTAAACTTGAGGGCATAATCAATAACAGACATTGAACCTTGACGGAGATGATAAAGTTGCTCACCCGCAGATGAATCCCCAGCTGGTCTGCCAAAAACTTCCTTGAAATGGGTGATGAAGTTATCCAAAGACTGGGTCACAGGTCCTGCTTGTGACCAAATGGTTTCTGCCCATTGGAGCGCTCGCCCATTCAGCAGGGATATAATAAACACCATCTTGGCGCAATCGTTGATGTAGAGACGCTGCTGCATCTCCAGGGCCAGCGAACACTGCAGGAGGAATCCATTGCAATCCTCTGCCGAGCCAGAGATGGGCTCTGGTTTGGCCATGGGACTGGCGATCACCGGTGGCTAAGGAGTTGTGGTTGTTGTGACGGAAGTGAGAGTGGGTGCTGGTGCAGGAGTAGTGGTGGTGAGGACTCGACGAAGACCATCCACGAAATCTTGAAATGGATCTGGTGAACTCATGCTGTTGTTTTACTGTGTTGATTCGGTCTTCTGTTACGGACAGATACTCAGAGAACACAGAGGTAGACGTAGAATGACGTTTATTAGACAAACAGCTGATGTAGACAGTAATGCAGGTAAGTGAGCAGGATATGTTGACTTAGATGAGTGATAACTTGATACTTAAAGTCTTAAGTCTTTATCTTACAGGTGATGATTTTGTGGATGGATGGATGACGGATGACGGATGACAGTAAGCACACTTGATGGAGGTAAGTAGACACACACAGACGCTGGAGCATGAAGACAAAGGGTACACGCTGGAGTATAACAGGTAGGTAACTGAGAACGCTGGAGACAATCGTGGGAGAAGTCCATTACATGTGAATGAAACCGGACAACTGAGTGAGGTGAGCAGTGTGCTTAAATAGTCTGCTGATGAGTGTGCTGATTGGATGCAGGTGCGCGTGATATCAGTACTCTGGTGGAGTGCATTGTGATAGGTTGATGGTGGAGCCTGGCGGGTCTGTGACACATAGATTAGGTCAGCCGGAACCGGGAACACCTCCCATAACACCTGATGTACTTGCTACATCATAAGAAGAATGGCGTCTACACCAATATTAGTCTCTCTCTGTTTATCCCGAGGTTTGCCGCAGCCTGCCAGATCCGGGCCGTATCCAGATGAGATGAAGGACCTGCATCTAGACATGACTATAACGCAGCCCTGCGAAGGCCCCCTTCCCTTTCCTTTTCCTATGTATAGATAAAACATTATCAAATTATTCCAGTTCGCATAGATCAAACACGCAAACCTATAGACTAAACATGTAAATGAACGGCAAGAATGCATTAAAGGTATTCGGTTTTTCAGTAGGAAAGGTGTCATCAGAGCCGGCCCTCCCTATAAGCGAACTAAGCAGCTGCTTAGGGCCCCGTCGCCACCAGGGGGCCCCCAAGAGCAAATAAAGTGACGGCTTGATTTTTTCAGCGCTTATTCTATCAGTTGCAGTTCTGTGTCTCCGTCCCAATACTTTACAACTCGACATATCGCAGCATCACGTTAACGCAGTGGTAGAGTTACACTCACAGGACTCTGCACTTATTCGCTATCACAAAAGTTCATTATTTGCATGTGCTTCAAAGCCTTGTCAGTTAAACATTTCATTCATTTCATTCTGACATGCGCTTTTTCTGAGCGCGTACACCCGAAGCGCGCACGCACACACTAAAAGCCTCTCAAACATCACCCGAATAGTGGACTTTATCTTTGGCGTCTGATTGCTTTAGTACTGTCAAATACACACAAGGTTTACATAAACACAGTTGGTTATGTCTAAAGTGAAAGTAATCAGTTGAGAGAAAATCGGATGCGTTTCTGTATTTTAGATGTGTGCAGGTCTTAAAGTAACAGCCGCCTAATAGTAAACATTCTGCCCTTGTCCTTAAAGGGACAGTTCACCCAAAAATGACAATTTTGTCATTATTTACTCACTCTCATATTGTTCCAAACCTGAATGAATTTCTTTCTTCTGCTGAAGACAAAATAAGATATTTTGAAGAATGTGGGTAACCAAAGAGTTGGTTACCAGCAAACCACATTCTTCAAAATATCTTATTTTGTGTTCAGCAGAAGAAAGAAATTCATTCAGGTTTAAAACAACTTGAGAGCAAGTAAATGATGAGAGAATTTTCATTTTTGGGTGAACTATTCTTTAATGTTAATACATTTAGTATTGTTACCTTCCTACAGGTACATCTGAACTGTTAATCTTATGTCTTTATTTAAGTATTTAATTTATTTTGTCCATTTTGTACATTTACATTTATTTTTTTATATAAGAAGATACTGTTAATCTTGTTATTTTAACCGAGGGGCCCCAAAATAAAGTTCTGCTTAGGGCCCCATAAAAGCTTGGGCCGGCCCTGGGTGTCATTTAAGCGGCCCCTAAAGTAATTAACAATTTTTACAACAGAAGTGATTCAATCAAAAACCAACTTTAGCTCGATAATAATTTTCCTATTGTCACTGTGAAGCTGTTTTGAGACAATGTGTATTGTGAAAAGCGCTATATAAATGAAGATGACTTGACTAATTATTTGTCCCATTTTTAGCTAAATAATTTAGCACTTTTTAAACTTTTTTAAATGTTATAAATTGTATATGACAGATGATTATTTATTATGAATATATTTATGATTAATATAGCCTACATGATAAATTAATAAATAGGGCCTAACATTAATTATAATCTATTAATTCATCTGTCTAATGATGTCTAAAAATATAATAATTATGTGTACCAAGCTCTGATAATTTATGGAATATTATATTACCTTTAAATACGGGACGATTCTGTATTTTAAGGGACTGGTGGCAACCCTAGCTGGCTTGCAAGACCAAAGCGGAGACAGGGTTTCTGGAGGAAGGGACGAGCCTGGTGGAGCCGAAGGGGTGGAGGAAGTCCGTGGCAGAAGGAGAGCGACAACTGACCAAGGCTAATCCGGAAGGACAAGGAAGCTCGGAGGAGTCCCAGGGCAGATGGGCCACAGTGGAGACAAGGAAATGCAGAGCTGGGGTGGAACCGATAGGCTGACAGGCCAAAGTGGAAACATGAGCCTGGGGGTCCAAGGTGCAGCCGGGGACTCGTGGTGAGCTGGTGGAGGGGAAGCCCAAGGTAGAGCTGAAGACCCTCACAGAGCTAGCAGCTCTGTGTTCCGTCAAGGAATGTGGTTGTAAATAAGTGCACAACAAGAATAATCCAAAGGAAACCAGTCTTTAATCCAATAATACTCGAAACAAACAGGAGATTAGCAGGGTAACACAACCACAAACATTACACACAACACAGAACATTGAGAACAATGAGCAAACAAATTAGGACTAAAGCCCGTTCTGTGACACATCCTATGAGATTAATATCCTAGATACACAACATAAACGTAACATTACAACTTGTATCCTATCTGCACAAAATTATGCAAATGCAAGTGAACTTCAGCTAAGTTATGTAATATATAGAGAGGGTAACTGTGTATGCGCTCTTCCCATAACAGCGCACTGACACACGGGCAAGGAAAGCATAATTCACAAAATTCTATAGCTAGTGTTCTCATTATAATGCTATGTACATGCCTACTGTTGAAAAAAAAATATGTAGAGAAAAAAACTGCTGCATTTTAAAAAAATATCATCAATGTTTTTGAAAAAGGAACATCTAAAAGCAATGACTGTCTCAAATAACTCATGTCATACAGTCAATAATATCAGGCATTTGAGCTGCCCACTAAACACAGACACGTCCAAAAGACGTCAATTTATAACGTCTTTGTCGAACGTTCAAAAGACATCCACTGAGGAGCCAGAATGAAAGTTTTTGCAACATCTTTTTAGCGTTCACTATTGACGTCCAAGTGACATAAATAGTAAACGTTCAAAAGACGTCCACTGAGGATCCCGAATGAAAGTTTTTGCGACGTCTTTTTTAGACGTCTTTTTAGCGTTCACTATTGACGTCCATGTGACATAAATAGTGAACGTTCAAAAGACGACCCTAAATGAATCAACCGTTTAAATAAGCAATTCCTCATTAATAGTGACTTGCTGCCACCTAACTGACGGTTTTAATTTTACATTTAAAGTAGGCTACATTTTCCTGCAGCGCAACACATTTATTTATTTATTTATTGAAGGGGCGGGGCCTGGTTAATATTGTGAAATATCATTATAATTTAAAATAATGGTTTTCTATTTTAATATATTTTATATTTATTTCTGTAATGCAAAGCTGAATTTTCAGCATCATTACTCCAGTCTTCTGTATCGCATGATCCTTCAATGTATTGTCAACGTCGGAAACAATTGTGCTGCTTAAAGTTTTTCTGTGATATTTTTACAGGATTGGTTGATTGAATCCTGGCAGATTATTATTCAAAACATAGAATTTGTATCAAATGGACATTATTGTTGAATAAAAGTTTTTTGTTTTTTTTATTAAAAAAAAGAAAGGAAAATGAATAATAAAATAGGTTTATATGAGTAGGCTATACCTATAAGCAACACAAACTTCACTAAAGGATTCCTTTCGGAGACATTTGTTATATGTTGTAGACTTTTTATTGTTTTAGATTTTTTTGTTACCTTTATACTTTTACAAAGAGTGTAATAACAATAAATGTCTTAAAATGTCTATATTATTATTATATATTAATATGTTTATATTTAATATGCACATGATTAATGTATATTGAATATGTTAGCCGGGGGAAAGAAAGACACACTAAAAACTGCAAAAAAACAAACAAAATTAAAGCTGCAAGCAGCATTTATTGGGGTTCAAGTTATTAAGACCTTTATGCCATTTATGGTGTTAGGGTCTAGGCTGACATGAAAGCATTTAAGATTTATAGGCTTTTGGGTACATTGGGAGATGGAGATACATTTCTGAATGATCCTGTTATGGCTATCCAAATGGTAAAGTTCAAAAGTTTTTGATAATTATTGACCTAAAAAATCTAGATTTGTACTGCAGTGGTTTTGAGGTTGAGTGAAATACCTAGGACCTTAAAGCAAAGTTATAGAGAATGAGGAGATTTAACATACGCTATGAATATTGTTTATGTGTGATACGTAGCGCCATTTGGTGGCTGATTTCTTTCATACTTCACACAGACCACTAGAGTCAAGAGTCAAACAGGCCCACCAAGTTTCGTTTTGATCGGCCTCCATTAACATGGTGTAAAAGTTTATCAAATTTCATAGGCCAATCGCAGCCATGTTTTTTGAGAGACGCGAAGGTCCTCATAGACATTCATGGCACCTTTGACCAAGACACTGTATGTCAATTTTCAAGTCAATCGGACTAACGATTGTGTAGTTATAGCCATTTTCATGTTTTTTTCCTGTTTTAGCGCCACCAAGTGGACAATCGCTTTACCATTATGGCAACTTGGACAAGGACAGTGCATGCCAGTTTTCAAGTCAATCAGACTAACTGTTGTGTAGATGTAGTGGTTTTCATGTTTTTTTCCTATTACAGTGCCACCAAGTGGCCAAATGCTACCATTTTTTACTGTGACCTCGGACTGAGCTTGTACACACATGTACCATGTACCATGTTTGTTGAAAGTATTTCATTGCAATCAAGAGATATAACCATTTTAGTAAAAGGCAACTGCTACTTCAAACGTTTTGCCGTTCTGTTGCGAACCTGAATCACTAATTGAAATATTTTTGATAACTTTTTGTCATGAGTGTTTCTAGATGGTGCATGTCAAGTTTTGAACAGATGGCCTATGAGGAGTTCGAAAAAGCAGATTTTTCAAATAATCGCAAATGTTTAACGAACAATTTGTTTGACAGCAGTGGTTCTTGAGGTAAAGTTGTTCAGAATGAGGAGATTCAACATATGATATGAATATTGTGTCAGGGCTCAACGCTAAGGATTTTTTCTACTGGCCCAGTCGGCCCCACAACAAAAAATTAATAAAAGTAAAAGACAAGAAAATGGGCCTATAAAATAAGCATAGTTATTGTTTTTGTTGTCTTTGTTACATTTAACCTCAATAAATAGGGTTATGACACCAAAAGCTACTAGATTAACTCATTTATATTTTAAATATTGTTAGACAAATAAACAGTAAGTAATAAAATAGTAACAAATAATCAAATTACGAATAATAGCACAAATAAATACAACAGAACAAACATAAATGAAATAAATGGTGCTTTTCAAGTTTTTCATGTAGGTTTAAACAGGAGATTTTCAAGTACAGAAATTGTAATCTAATGTATAACTATATAGATTAAACTTTATTAAAGTTAATCAGTCAAGAGCAGTTACAGATGCATAAAAATGTTTTTAATGTTGAAAATATAAAAAGTTAAGTACTGTTATTTGAAATAATTTTTTTAAAAAAATGAGGACACTTTAAATGTGAAATTAAACCCGCCAGTAGGTGGCAGCGAATCACTGTTAATGAGCGAATCATTGAGATTCAACCGATTCATTCAAGCGGCTGATTCATTCAGGAAGTGCTGCTCAGAGACGCAAAACAATTCTGTGGACTTTGGAACTATTTTCGTTGGCGAAATACAGCGAAACAGACGACTTAAATGTAAGTAACTTGATATTAAGTTCTTGTTCATTAAACTGTACGCTGAATAAAATCAATATCACATTTGTAATCATGCTATATTTGGAGAAAAATGGCGCTCTTTGTGTAATATTGGTTAACTATATTAAATTATATAAATATGCCAATTTTTTTTATATCAGCTATGCATTCTGTTAATTTTGTGAATTGGTAAGTTTCGTCAGGGCGCAAAGAAATATAGAGCTGAGTATCATCAGCGTAACAGTGAAAACTAACGCCATGCTTCCTAATGATATCTCCCAAGGGTAGCATGTACAGAGTGAAAAGCAACGGTCCTAGTACTGAGCCTTGCGGTACTCCATATTGAACTTGTGATCGATATGACCTCTCTTCGTTTACTACTACAAACTGATAACGGTCAAATAAGTATGATTTGAACCATGACAATGCAATTCCACTAATGCCAACATAATTTTCGAGTCTATTTAAAAGAATGTTGTGATCGATAGTGTCAAATGCAGCACTAAGATCCAGTAACACTAATAGAGAGATACAACCACGATCTGATGATAAGAGCAAATCATTAGTAACTCTAAGAAGTTACTAAACTCTAAGAAGGCTGGTAACAGGAAGAAAGCCGTCCCATGGTGGAATGAGGAGTGTAGTGAGGCAATTAGTAAAGGGAATAAAGCACTTAAGAGAGTAAGAAGATCATTTAATTATAATGATTTTATTAATTATAAAAAAGCACAGGCCATAGTGAGGAGAGTAATACGGACATCGAAGAGAAATTATTGGAGGGAATTTTGCAGCAATATTGGGGAAGATATTGAAATTAATGAAAATGTGAGGGAAGCAAAGAAATAGCAGCATACCTGTCTTAGTGTATAATGATAAACTAGTAATATCAGACAGCGAAAAAGCGGAGGCATTAGCAGAAACATTTACTAAAGTGCACAGTAGTTCAAATTTGTCAGATGAAATGAGGAGGTATAGGGAACAGATCCTGAGTAAGAACCCTCAAATATTGGAAGAAAAAGGACCATCTGGATGTACTTTAGATTCAGAGTTTACTCTGTATGAGCTGAAGAAAGTGCTTGCAGGGGTTAAACAAACTTCACCAGGAAAAGATGATATTGGTTATGAGATGGTAAAACATCTATCAGAGACATCATTAAGTATAATTTTAAGCCTCTTTAACAAGGTGTGGGAGTCAGGGAAGTTACCAGCTGACTGGAAGTATGGTGTTGTAGTGCCAATCGCAAAGCCAGGCAAGGATCATACACAACCAAATAATTACAGGCCCATTGCATTAACTTCAAACCTTTGCAAACTAATGGAACGTATGGTAATGAGCAGATTGGTGTATATCATTGAGAAGAAAAATCTTTTCTCACCATATCAAAGTGGTTTCCGGAAAGGGCGAAACACAATGGACTCTGTGCTCTGTTTGGAAGCTAAAATAAGAAAGGCACAAGTAAACAAGGAAGTGTTAGTAGGAGCATTTTTCGATGTTGAAAAAGCATACGACATGTGGAAAGAGGAACGTTTAATAAAGTTAGAAAGAATGGAAATAAAAGGAAGAATGTATAATTGGATCAAGAATTTTTTGTTTAAAAGAACTACACAAGTTAGAGTGGGTTCTGCATTCTCAGATATATCAAATATAGAACGGAACACCTCAAGGAAGTGTTAGCAGTCCTATTCTGTTTAATCTAATGATTAACAATATTTTTACTCAGATAGACACGGGGATAGGAAGGTCCTTGTATGCAGATGACGGCGCGCTGTGGAAAAGGGACCGCAATGTGGGGCATGTGGAGAAGTGTATCCAGAATGCTGTTAAAAAAGTAGAAAATTGGGCTAATGAATGGGGTTTCCGTTTCTCTGTAGCAAAAACTCAGGTGATCTGTTTTACAAAAAGAAAAATTAATCCAATAATGAATATTAAAATGTATGGTCAGCAATTGGAGCAGGTGTAATTAGATTTCTGGGAATGTGGATGGACTCAAAACTGAATTTTAGAATTCATATTCAGAAAATGGTAGACAAAGGTAAAAAAGCGATAAATGTAATGAGGTGTTTGTCAGGAGTTGAATGGGGGCATGTCGTCAGTCTCTTAAAAGTATATACTGTGCACTGATAAGAGCAGCTATTGATTATGGCAGTATGGTGTATAGTTCTGCATCTAAAACACAACTGTTAAAGATCGAGGTAATTCAATCACAAAGCACTGCGAATATGTTGTGGAGCAATAAGATCATCTCCAATAACAGCAGTACAAGTAGAGATGGGTGAAATGCCTCAAGAAATCCGAAGGCTCAAATTAAAGATGATACTGGATTAATGTAAAAAAACACTTGGATAGTCATCCAGTTAAGAAAGTTCTGAAGGATTGCTGGGAATATGAGTATAAAAAACTATCAAGCTTTGGATAGACTGCTAATGAGGAGGCACAGAATATGGGAATTAGTGACATCAATATTGCCACTTCTGTGGCAACTTCAGCAATTCCTTGGTTTTTCCCTATGCCAGTAGTTGACTGTAACACAGCTCGTATGTACGGGAAGAAGGAGGCGGGAACCGGCGAACGTTTAAACAGATTTAATAAACAAAGACAAAATGAAAGTAAATGCCGGCAGACCCTCGCGGACGTCTGCCGGCCACACAAACATAATAAAACATAAAGTAAAATCCAGGCCTGGTCCTCTCTCGTCCTTCACTGTCGTCGCTCCCCTTTTATGCTTCCGGAGCTCCTCCGTGAGAGATTCGAGACCGGTGCAACGCGCAGCTGACGCTCGTTAACACTTGCGTCATTCCCTCACGGCTCTCGCCCGCCTTGCTCGTCACAGTGACATTCAGTTATATGAAGAAAAACATAAAGAAAGAAATATGTTAACAAACATAGCAGTGCAGCAATACATTGAACAATCATATTATAGCATATTGCAAATATATACGGATGGCTCTAAAGATCCTGAATCTGGAATAACAGCATCAGCAGTCTATATCCTACCCCAATTCAAAGTCAAAATATCAAAAATGATTTCAGATCATATATCTGTTTTTACTACAGAGATAATAGCAATATTTCTAGCACTCCAGTGGATAGAAGAAGTATAGCCAACAAGAACAGTAATTTGTACAGACTCCCTTTCAGTTTTAAATAGCTTATTAAGTGGAATATCAACAGCGGGACAAGATATGATATTTGAAGTGATGCAGAGTCTATTTAGAATAAGACAATCTGGAATTATGGTAAATTTCCTGTGGGTACCATCACATATGGGTGTGGAAGGAAATGAGGAGGTAGACCATCTGGCTAAAAAGGCTTTGAAACATGCACAAATTGATATTAAAGTGTCAATGAGTAAAGCAGAAGTAAAAGGGTTAATTGCAAATGAAACAAGAAAGAAATGGCAGAAGGAGTGGGATAGTGGAACAAAAGGTAGACACTTTCATCATATTCAAAAGAAAGTAGGGCTAGAAAGAAGAAAGTTTGGCAACAGGAAAGAAGATGTTTTAATGTCAAGAATGCGTCTTGGACATTGTTCATTAAATCAGGGTCTGCATAGAATGGGGAAGCATGAAAATGGAAACTGTGATAAATGTGGTCAAGCAGAATCAGTAGAGCACGTACTTATAGAGTGTGATGCATATGAAGGAGCAAGATTTAAACTAATTCAAGCTTTAAGATCTTTTGGAATAAATAATTTGTCTCTTCAGGTTCTGTTAGGAAATGACCCAAAACAATCTAGGATATTTCATGAATTAGTTATTTTCTTAAAACAAACGAGACTGATCAATAGAATTTAGGATACAGTTGTATTACTAATTTTTTTATTTATTTTTTTATTTATGTATTTTTTTAATTGAATTATTATTTTCAAACTTCCCAACCATTATGCGCTCCACACTCCTATCCAGTAGGTGGCGGGAATGCACCATTTAAGTTGGTCTGCCAACCGTCATTAACACCAGAAGAAGAAGAGGGTTTTTTTTTTTTTTTTTTTGAGCGGGCATTTCCAATCCCAGGATCAATTCAGATGGATAATGAATGAGGGAAAAAAAGCATGCCTAAGATGAATAATGAAGGACAAAACAGTCATACAGGTAGATATTTTTATGTTTTATTATCTTACAGTTAAGCTATTTTCGAAAACAAATAACAACCAAAAAATGTAAAATGTGCCGTAACGTTAGTACTTTACTTACGTTTTACTGTAAGTTTTACTACAAATAAAACCAAAACATGGTTATTGAAGTCCATGGTAACCACAAAATAATTATGGGTTTAATAATCTAACCATAGTTTAACCATGGTCAGGGCTCGACAATAAGGACTGCCCGGGGCCAGTGTGAACGACGCTCGGGACAGTAGACGGAACGGCCACTTGCCCGATCGGGCCAGTGCTGTAGGGTGTGCGTTATATATCGTCTATGATATCGTAATTGTTTATTTAATGATCTGATATTATCGAGTATGTGCCTCACTTTACAAAAAAACAACAACAACAAAAAAACACCCATTGAGTGCACGCATGCACTACGTGACACAGTCTAGTAGGTTAGACTAGTGCGCGTGCATATTTAGAGTGTACGCATTCACTGCGTGATTAAGTCTATTAAAATGCCTTTAGAATGCCCCCAGAATTCAAGATAAGGGGCAAAAATGCCCCTGTATATATTTCATATTTATATGATTTAATATAGTTAACCAGTATTACACAAAGAGCGCCGTTTTTCTCCAAATATTTAGCATGATTACAAATGTGATATTGATTTTATTCAGCGTACAGTTTAATGAACAAGAACTTAATATCAAGTTACTTACATTTAAGTCGTCTGTTTCGCTGTATTTCGCCAACGAAAATAGTTCCAAAGTCCACAGAATTGTTTTGCGTCTCTGAGCAGCACTTCCTGAATGAATCAGCCGCTTGAATGAATCGGTTGAATCTCAATGATTCGCTCATTAACAGTGATTCGCTGCCACCTACTGGCGGGTTTAATTTCAAAGTGTCCTCATTTTTTAAAAAAATTATTTCAAATAACAGTACTTAACTTTTTATATTTTCAACATTAAAAACATTTTTATGCATCTGTAACTGCTCTTGACTGATTAACTTTAATAAAGTTTAATCTATTCTATAGTTATATAGTTATACATTAGATTACAATTTCTGTACCTGAAAATCTCCTGTTTAAACCTACATGAAAAACTTGAAAAGCACCATTTATTTCATTTATGTTTGTTCTGTTGTATTTATTTGTGCTATTACTCGTAATTTGATTATTTGTTACTATTTTATTACTTACTGTTTATTTGTCTAACAATATTTAAAATATAAATGAGTTAATCTAGTAGCTTTTGGTGTCATAACCCTATTTATTGAGGTTAAATGTAACAAAGACAACGAAAACAATAACTATGCTTATTTTATAGGCCCATTTTCTTGTCTTTTACTTTTATTAATTTTTTGTTGTGGGGCCAGTGAAAATTTTGGCGGGGCAAGTAAAAATTTGAACCACTGGCCTGACTGGGCCAGTAGAAAAAATCCTTAGCGTTGAGCCCTGATGGTATTTGTATTAAAACCGTGGTTATACAAATGGTAATCAATCCGCCAAAGAAAACGTTTGCTACACTTTTTCTATAATAAACCATGGTTAATTTGATCTTAATTAATTAATTAACTTACGTTTTTGTATAGCCTATGCATCTTTCCACAGTTATACTGAATGAATATAAAGAAAAAGATCATGCAGACGAATGTAATGAACCTCTTGAAATATACTTTGTTTAATACTTTATTATATACTTTGTTTCTATCAGACTGGCTCCCAACAAATTTCAAAATATGTACATCATCGGAAGAGTATATCACAGGAATTGTTTCTTCCAAAGAAGAACTGAAACATCTACAGGAAAGTCACAAGCGTGCATCAGGCACATCTTACACAGTTTGGTAATTTAACAGTCCATATATTTACTGCATGTTTTTCCCCTTATGAGAAATATTTTTGTACTTGTTTCTGTATTATGGAAATATCTTGTGAACTTTATTTGCCATGATATAAGAAATTTATCTTGTTTTAGATATATTCACTACAGAAAACACATTAAAACAAATATAGTATAGTTCTCTGTATAGAGAAATATGCAGTGTAAGAGGATAATAGGTAGCAGAGGCTAACACTTTACACAGTAAGGTCTCATTTAATAACATTAGTTAAAGCATTAACTAACAGTGAGCAATACATTTATTACAGTATTTATTCATGCTGTGCTTGTCCTATAATTTTCTGTTTTTCTTTCATTTTTAATTTTAATTGTCTTTTTCCTCATAACAGGTCTGATGACGGTCACAAAAACAGAAAGTGACACCACGATGTCTATGGAAAGTGGAAGACTATTCAGAACATGTCCCACTCTCTGTGAAAAGAAGGGTGATATATGCTTGTCAGCAAGGAAAGAACTACAAGAAGACACCCTCAACAGATGATTTGGTATGTATCGCTACACATTTTGTTCATCACATTGGTTATGAATTCAGTGCGGAGGTGTCCAATTCTGTTCCTGGAGGGCCACTTTTCAGAGATTTGAGTGATTTTGAAAACCTTTATTATGCTGATTCAGGTGTGATTGCTTAGGGCTGTAAAGAAACTTTTCTGGAAGATGGCCTTCCAGGTGCAAGATTGGACACCCCTGGTTTAGTTTATGTAATGTTAAAAGTGGTAAAATATAGTTTTACACTACCTGACAAAAGTTTGAGCACACCAACAATATTTGTCTTTTTACCTTTCATGTTTAGAATAATAGTCATATAACTTACAGTACAAAATAACAAATCTAAGTGTGAGAATTGTTAAAGGGTTAGTTTACCCAAAAATGAAAAGCCTGTCATTAATTACTCCAAGTCTTTTTTTCAATTTCAGAACACAAATAAATCTCTTTTTAATTAATCAGAGCGATTTATGTCTCTCCATTGATAGCTACTGTACGTAATTACCACTTTCAAGCTCCAGAAAGATGGTAAAGACTTCATTAGAGTAATCCATGTGACTCTAGTTGTTGAACCTCAACTGTAATTTTTTTTTTTTTTTTGGGGGGGTTTTGTTTGCACACACACACACACACAAAAAAAATAATAATTTCGCATTAACACAACATGCATGCATCTGGTGCTCTTGCGTGTGTTGGAGATGAATATTCTGTAAATAAAGTTTATTTTTTTATTTTTTTTATGCAAACAAAGCACTCAAGTTGCTTCATAAAATTGAGGTTAAACTATGAAATTGAGGTTAAATCAGATGATGTCTTTACTACCTTTCTGGGCCTTGAAAGTGGTAGTTGCATGGACTGTGAATGGAGAGACAGAAATGTTTTTTATGAAATCAGAGAGATATCTTTTGTGTTTGTGTTCTGAAGATGAACGAAGGTCTTACAGGTTTGAAACAACATGAAGGTGAGTAAATAATGACAGAATTTTCATTTTTGGGTGAACTAACCCTTTAGTGCCAAAAATGTTTAAAGGTACACTATGTAATTTTTGCCACTCTAGTGGTTAATAAATAAAATTGTATGCATCTTGCGGAAGAACATTGCAGCCGGAGCTACTCCACAGCAGTTGGTGTCTCACTTGGTCTCAAATAGTATAATATGAATAAGTAAACACTTATTACAGGTGTACTGTACTGATTCAGGATAAGACAAAAACATGGTTTGGAAGATGTATTCATGGTGCACTCAACCATTATATAAATGTTGAAAAAAAGATACATAGTGTGCCTTTAAAATTTAAGAAATACATATATTTGCACAGTTTATATTTGTGTACATAACTAATTTGTACCATTTGAGCATAAAACATTCGATCTTTTCTGCCAGGGTTTCTGCCATCATTCTGCAGAATAAGAAGCATGTCTACTTTACGAATTTATATACAGTGCCCTCCATAAGTATTGGAACAGTAAAGACAAAATTGTTCTGTTAGCTGTGGTGTCAAGACATCTATAAATATGATTAAAATATTAATATGAGGCAGAAGTACAGAATGCGAAAATACAGAATGAGAACAGCAGATTGTGAGACCATCACCTCAACTTTCTGGAAGTTGCTGGTGATTTTACTGACAGATATTTTAGAGTTTTTTTCTTAGCCCTTGTCATTTGTCTGTCATCAAGTGCTGTTGATCTCAGCTGACCTGGTCGTTGTCGGTTGCTGAAGCTTGCCAGTGGTATCTATCTTTTTCAGGACATTCTAAGTCAGTCTCCAGATTTAAATCCTATTGAACAAGCATTTCACCAGCTGAAGAGGAGACTAAAGGCAGAAACTCCCCAAAACAAGCAACTGTTGAAAATGGCTGTATTAAAGGCCTGGAAAAGCATTTCAAAGTGTGAAACCAAGAGTCTCTGGTGATGGGTCACAGACTCACTCCTGTGATTGATTGCAAGGGATTCACAATCAAATATTAGATTTTACACTTTTACATTTACTTTGCTAAACCGTCCCAATACTTATGCTTACATTAGGCAGGGGGTTGACACTTTAAAAATGCTGTACTTCTTAGTTGGTAAAAAATTGTGTTGAAACGGTCAATAATAAAATGTGATATTCTGTACTTCTGCCTCATATTAATATTTTAATCATATTTATAGATGTCTTGACACCACAGCTAACAGAGCAATTTTGTCTTTACTATTCCAATCCTTATGGAGGGCACTGTATGCCATATGAAAATGTTTGTTCACTCACAAATAAATGTTAGTGCCTGGTACAAAAATATTTAATTAGGGCCCGAGCACCGATGGTGTGAGGACCCTATTGGAATTGCTCCGTTTATTAGGCGAAGGCCCTATTGTTTTCTTTAGGATTATTATTATTATTGCTACCTCGATCCCCTAAGGATTTTTTTTTTTTTCCCCGTCATTCTGGGCTTTTTGGGGGCCTTAACTTGCTTAAAAACTCTTGAAAATTGGCACACACATTGGAATCCGCAGGCATTAGGATGCCGCGGAGGCTGGTACCCGGGCGTGGCAGGGGGGCTCAACAGCGCCCCCTTGAATGGGCTCCGAAAACTTAGTCCATATATCAAACACGCTTGCACGCATTAGCATGAAACTTGGTACACATATAGACCTCATCGGGCCTAACAACTTTCATGCTCTAAGTTATACGCCAGCTCAACAGGAAGTCAGTTATTATGGGTTTTTTGAAAAACGCATGCTCTGGAATTTGATATACTCCTTCTAGGCGATTAATCCAATCTCCACCAAACTCAGCCAGCATGAAATCAAGACATTGATGATGAGAAATCTGCCAGCGGATTTGATATCTCGAACGGTTTGGCCGTGGTGAGGCAACGAATTTATGGCGAGAAAAGGGAATCAGGAAGTGTTAACTTCTGCATACATTGATTGATTTTTATGAAACTTCAGCAGTTTGTTGGTTGTAGGAGTCTGATCACATGGATGTGACTATTGTAAGTCAAAGTTATAGCGCCACCAACTGGCAGCAGGAAGTGTGTCACTTTCAAAATGCTTTGAGATCACCCTCTTATTTTTACACGATTTGCTTCAAACTTCACCAGAATAATGTCAAGACATGGTGAATGTAGACCTTTGAAAAGAATTGTGATATCTCAAACACTTGCCATGGCAACACATCAAACTTTAATATTCGTTTTGGAAGCTTTTGAGACTCTTAACATGCTTCAAATTGCATGAAACTCGATACACACATCAGAGATGTCAACCAGTAGACATGGGCAAAACCGTAGAAACGGGCGGGGAGCAGGGCCTCTATAGCGCCACCTTTTGACAAAATTGAGGGGTTAGTTTTACCTACAGTCACCAAACTCGGTCCACATATTGGTCTCATTAAGCCGGACAACTTTCTAATTTACAGTCATTAGCTCCGACCAAGAGGAAGTCATATATTTTGGTTTGAATGTGGATTTTTTTGAATAAACAAGCTCTGAATTTTAAACTACTACTTCTAGGGGGTTTATTCGATTCAGACCAAACATTTTTTACCATGGTGCTAAGACATTGAAGATGTTAAATTGTGAACAGATTGGATATCTCGAACAGTGTTGCCATGGTGAGAGATTAAAGTAATGTATAAAAAAAATAATAATAAAAAAAAACGGAAACGGAGTGACTTATATTTTCTATAAAAAAAAAAAAGCTATACAATATTAATTTATACATAGAATAATACAAATGTTTCAAACATATTTCTTTCATTTTTTTCAATTCAAAGAGCATGTATAAGTTAAAAAATGGGCAGATTAATTATATCTGATTGAAAAATAGATAAATGTCATACTTGGAGTAACAACAAGAGGGCAGCATATACCTTTTTAAACAGGGTTGGATAAATCAAGCAATAGAGCAATAGTATACATAGATAGAGGAATGATTTCTTTATTTTATACTGTATGTGCAGGTATATTTAAATATTTATCAAAGACTACTTTGTCACATTTAGATGTTATTTTTTTGTTTAAAATGATCTTCTCAGTCTGTCTCTGTCTCTCTCTCTCTCTCTCTCTCTCTCCCCTCCCCCTTGCTCCCTCAGGTTCACGTGGGTGTGTGTGTGTGTGTGTGTGTCTGTCTCAGTTTCACCCTTGATCAGTTCTTTAACCCTTTTCTTGCAGACTCACTGTGCTTCAGAGTTTAGTGCCAACCCTAATCAAACACACCTGAAGCAGCTAATCAAGCCAGTTTATTTGTAGGCCACTGACAACATAGTATTATATTATTAGTTTGATAATTAGGTTAATTAAAATATAAAAACACACTGCAAATGATAACTTCACACTCATTTGAAATTGAACTATGACAGTATGTCACTATTTGGCAGAGGTGGAAAGTAACGAATTACATTTACTCGCGTTACTGTAATTGAGTAGTTTTTTTGTGTACTTCTACTTTTTAGAGTAGTTTTTCAAATCTGTAATTTTACTTTTACTTAAGTATGTTTTGTTTTAAGTATTGTACTTCGCTACATTTTAAATCATACCCGTTACTGAGTAAATAAAATAAAAAAATAAAGTAAAAATAATGCAAAGGGGAAGAAGAAAAAAAATCGCGCCCCGGAAACTACTGCACTGATTGATTGTTGGGCGGGAGAACAAATGCGCTAAACTCACAAGAATGATGGAGACGGACAAAAAAAAAATGATGCAGACCCAGCTGAAAGCGAAATGCCATCAAATTCTCATGAAGCAAACCCCTGGCCATATTTAAGTGACCACTTTGACTTCAAGTGCAAGAAAGGCAACAGCTTTATTATGCAGTGTAAGCTGTGTTTGCCCAAGTCGACTGAGCTGGCAGCTTATAAAAAATCCACATCAAACCTGCGCAAACATGTTGAGGTAAGTTAATATTACTTGGATCTTTAGTTTACATAATTGTTGTACTGTTGCGTTGCATCAGTGCACGACATTTTTAATGTTTGTTAGCACGAGGGTCGGTGATTAACAGGGACTTGGGGCAAAATTGTCGATGCACAATTAATTTGACAATTCATTTAAATGTCATATGAAATGAATGAAAAGTGTTATATTTCAGAGTAGATCTGCTGCTGTTGCATTAGATTTAAGCATTACTGTTTAACATTACAACATTACTGTTTTGATTTGTCACTGTGAAGTTCAATTGTACGCTCACTTTCTGAGTTCTGAATCTGTTCTTGCGAATGACTTGTTTTTCTACCTAGTTTATAACGCTAAATGATGTCCCATTAAAATGACCAAATTATTTTCATTTGTGACAGCTCAAACATGCTTTTTAGTCTGGGAATAGCCTTAAGCCTGGTCTGTGAAACCAGGGGAAAATGTTTTTTGTTTACTGTCTACATGCTCAGTGTATCTCTATGCTCTTTCAAACAGTGAATACACTGGCTAGACATAAATACCTCTTACAAGCCCACTTCAAAACTATTGAACTATCCCTTTTAATATGAATGAATAACCGTGGATATATTAACATGTCTATACTAAATTCATTTTTATATTTAAATTATTTTTTATAGTCATGTTCATATCTTAAGGTTCAGTGAGCAAGCATTATGAAATGTAAAAGACAAAATGTGATGTGTGTGTGGAAAACCTTTTATCTATAAATGTAAATATTTCAGATTCAGCATGTGTAATGAACATGACATTGATTTAAATGATGAAAATGTTTTGGTTACAGAGAAAACATCCATCAAAGCTGAAGGCCTTCAGTGACTTTGTGGCAACACGGAAACAAACCCTGGAACCACCAGAAATCCCAATCAAGCAAGCAAAAATAAGTGACTTAATTGCACTGGGTGCAAACAAACGTGTGCCACAGGCAAAGGTCGACAAGCTCATGATTAACTTCATCTGTGAGGGTCTTCATCCATTTTCTTTGGTTGAACAACCTGCTTTTAAAGAACTTTTACTTACACTGAATCCTCAATGCAAGGTCATATCCAGACCCACTCTCCGGACCAGAATTGATGAAGCTGCCAATCAGTTGAAGAAGACTTTGTTGTCACACCTCAGTAAAGTCCGCTATGTTGCCACCACTACTGATTGCTGGACTGCGCACCAGCAAAGTTACATAGGGGTGACAGCTCATTGGATAGATGAGGAAACCTTGGAGAGGAGATCCGCCGCACTTGCTTGCCAGAGATTGAAAGGGTCACACACCTTTGTCTTGGCAGGCACTCTTGATGACATTCATTGTCAGTATAGAATAAGGGGAAAAGTGGTAAAAACCACAACAGACAGCGGCTCAAACTTCATCAAGGCATTCAGTGTGTTTGGTTAGCAAGAGTCTTCTGAAGAGCCCAAAGCTGATCACCTGGACACATTCAGCATCCTGGAACAAGACAGCGGTCTTGAGTACCAGCTTCCTCCACATCAAAGGTGTGCATGCCACCTGTTAAATTTAGTCGCCACAACAGATGCTGCCTTGGCAGAAAAGAACAATGACACATACAAACGGCTATCACGTGCAGCCTTTGGGAAATGCCAAGCAATGTGGAACAAGTCAGGTCGGTCATACATGGCAGCAGAAATTGTTGAAGATAAATGCAAGCTCCAGCTCATCCGGCTAAATCAGACTAGGTGGAACTCTACATACATGGCTGTGGAGAGAATCATAAGGATCATACAAGAGAATGGTGAAGACGCTGTCAGAAATGTCTGTGAAGAATTCAAAGTGAAAATGTGAGTTTTTTGTTTTTAAATATAATTTCATAAGTATGAAATGACAAAAATGAAAATCATTTCCCGAAGTTCCCCTTTGTATTTCTTTTTTTTATATATTTGTGTAAAATTGTCAAAATACATTTCCATACACGGCTACACATTCCACACCTATTCCTGCAAGAAGTTTTTTAAAAGTTGCATATGTTTTATGTCCTACAGGCTGAGTCCAGCTGAAATTGTTTTCCTGACTGAGTATTGCACTGTTATGAAACCTGTTGTGAAAGCATTGAACATTCTTCAGTCTGAGACCAACACACACATGGGGTGGCTCCTGCCAGTGATCTTCCAGTTACAAGCCAAACTCAGCAGACTGGAGACATCCTTCAAGATGTGTCTGCCCCTTATCAGAGCAGTTCAGGATGGTGTCCAAAAGCGCTTTAGTGGGATGATGCACGACCCTGAACTGATTGCTGCCGCAATCCTTCTCCCAAAGTTCAAGAACACCTGGACTGAGAGGGCTGAAATCATAGAAGCAGGTATGATTTCATTGTTTTATATCATAGTGTAATCAGTTGTTAATTTCAATCCCAGTTTTGTCTACTTTGTTACTAAGAGACCATAATAATAGTGACAATAATAGTGTTGTAAGTGCAGTAAAATTAATCTTTGCAGTTTCTGCGTTGACAAATATTCATTATGCATTGTTGTGTGTTGTCACTCAACAGGTCTGTTCTATGTGAGACAACACCTTGACCAGATGGCAGAGGCAGCGGTGTAGCAAGTAGGGCAATATTCATCAGATGAAGATGATTTATTCTCCTCCATGAAGTCCAGAAGGTCACAAGGTACAGGGGAGCTAGATGGGTACCTTGCTTGTGTCTCAAATAAAATGGATCTGTTGAACTCATTTCCACACATCAAAAACCTTTCTCTCAAACTCAACACTGGTCTTCCTGCCTCAGCCGCCTGTGAGCGTCTCTTCAGCAGTGCTGGACTGTTGTTCACTGCAAAGCGGGCAAGGATGAACTCTGCTAACTTTGAAAATCAACTGCTGCTCAAACTTAACAAAAAGTTCATATAGTAAGGATGAACACACAAATACACTGTAAAGATATACAGAAGGGCAGGGCAATTTAAAAAAACAAAACAAAAAAAACATGTTGTTCATTTGACGTTTTGTTATTCGACAGGTCTGTTATCTGAAAATGGCACAGTTTTGTCTTAAATACTTGAAGGTCCCTGGCCCAATTTAGATTTAATGTTTTGTAGTGCAACTCATTTGTATTTAAGAAAAGGATGCTCTACTGAATCCACAGTTCACAGCCATATTCAGTGGTTGTATTGTTTAAAATGTTTTATGGGATGATCTGCACTAAAATGACTCATATCTCCCTAAATAATTTAAATGGTTTTTATTTTTATTTATTTCATTTTATTAAAATTTTTATTTTGCACTTTAATTTGTAAAGGTGTTCCTTCAATTAAAAACAAATACTTTGAGATTTATATCCCCTTGTCTTTTTTGAACTACACTAGAATCCCCCACCCCACCCCCGCTGTTAAAAAAAGTAACTTGGTAACTTTTACTCTGAGTAAATTTTTAATGAGCTACTTTTTACTTTTACTTGAGTAGATTTTTACTGAAGTAGCAGTACTTTTACTTGAGTACAAAATTTTATTATTCTTTCCACCTCTGCTATTTGGACAGGACTACTTTTCTAAATGACACTTGAGTTACAATTCTTATTACCCATCAACTGTGATTTCATGTATTGATTCAGACAAGACTAATATATATATATATATATATATATATATATATATATAAATTTTTTTTTTGTTACAAAGGAGAGTGTGTTTTGTAGACATGGGCATTACAGAAGGTCATGTGCTGTGTTTGCGAGCATCACATATGACGCATGTATTTAAATGAGTTATTTTTATTATTCTAATTTATTCAAAACCCATATTTACATAAATTTCACATGATTTTATAAAAGAGGCTGTTTATATCAAACTTGTATAAGTGAGCAGAAAAATCTAGACACATACCTTACTTTTACCCAAGACAGATATTAAAATCATTTTTGCAAGTTCCGTGATTTGGCTCTATTTATTAATTTTATATTATTTTTATTTTTACATCAAATACTACCCATACTGAAATGAAAGCATGATTTTGGTGCATAAGATTATTGCGCAAACAACAGTTCAGGGAGGTCAAAAAACACATGGAGAAGTGTTAGGGTAATACAACATCAGCAATCACAGACATTCACATTACACTGGATTAGATTTCTCAGAGTACTGTTGAGTTTGCTCAAATAACAGTAGGTAGTTTGCTCTGAAATTTTTATAGTGGTTGTCTGAGAAACGCAAACATGGCAGATTAGGATGGTATTCTGCACTCATTTGAAATTGACTTACGACATTCTATGAGATGAAATTCATCTACATTTAAATGATCTCATGGATGTGGCTGTTGTGGTTTGTGATCATAGGGCCATCAGCTGCTGCAGTACATGTGGTGTGAATTTGACATAGACCCTTTTATGTTTAACCGTTTTCAATGCCCATTGCCCGCCGTGCACAGTTGCCCTGAAGCCACCGGGCTGGCTGTGCCACCGGGTTTGGGCCCATCATCGCTGCTTGCAGCTATATTTATCATTATTTTTTTCCGACTATTCGGGCATTTTTGGGGCCCTTACCATGCTCAAACTCTTGAAACTTTGCACACGGGTCAGAATCCGCGGCCATCAGGGCCAGGCAGAAGCTGGTACCCGGGCATGGCAGGGGGGCTCGATAGCGCCCCCTTGAACGGTGTCTAAAAACTTGGTCCATATATCAAACACGCTTGCACGTATTTGTATGAAACTCAGTACACATATAGACCTCATCGGGCCTAACAACTTTTGTACTCTAAGTTATACGTCATCTCAACAGGAAGTCGGCTATTATGGGTTGTTTGGAAAACGCATGCTCTGGAATTTGATATACTCCTCCTAGGCGGTTAATCCAATCACCACCAAACTCGGCCAGCATGAAGTCAAGACATTGAGGATGCTAAATTGCAAGCAGATTTGATATCTCGAACGGTTTGGCCGTGGCGAGGGAACGAATTTATGGCGAGAAAAGAGAAACAGGAAATGTGTTATGACGTCTGCATACATTGATTGATTGTTATGAAACTTCATCTGTGTGTTCGTTATAGGAGGCTGATTACATGGATGTGAATATTGTGAGTCAAAGTTATAGCGCCACCAACTGGCAGCAGGAAGTGTTTCACTTTCAAAAAGCTTTGAGATCACCCTCTTATTTTTATTCGATTTGCTTCAGACTTCATCAGAATAATGTCAAGATATGGTGAATGTAGTCCTTTGAAAAGAATTATGATATCTCAAACACTGTTGCCATGGCAACGCATCAACATTAATATTCATTTTGGATGCTTTTCAGACTCTTAACATGCTTCAAATTGCATGAAACTCGATACACACGTCAGATATGTCAACCAATAGACATGGGCAAACCCGTATAAACGAGGAGGGCCTCTATAGCGCCACCTTTTGACAAAAGTGGGGGGGGTTGGTTTTAACTACAGTCACCAAACATGGTACACATGTTGTTCTCATTAAGCCGGACAACTTTCTAATTTACAGTCATTAGCTCCGACCAACAGGAAGTCATATATTTTGGTTTGAATGTGGATTTTTTTTTAATAAACAAGCTCTGAAATTTTAACTACTCCTCTTAGGGGATTCATGCAATCGCCACCAAACATTTTGAACATGATGACAAGATACTGAAGATGCTAAATTGCGAATGATTATAGGATATCTTAAATGATGTTGCCATGGCAAGGGTTAAAAATAAGAACAATAAGGCAAATAGGAAAAGACTTATATTTACAACCCAAGGAATTATACGCCCCCTTTTTCAATATAAAATAAAACAGATATTATTAATGAACACATTTTGATTTATTTTTTAATATCAAGAATTATGTGTAAGTTAGATTAGGCAGATAACTGCTCTTTGGTTAAAATAATTCAAATAATATTCAAATGTCATATATAGAATAAGCACTAGAGGGCAGCAAATACCTATTTTTCAACTGGGTTGAGAAAACAACAGATTTTACAAAAACACTGTTTAAAGGTATAATTATATTCAGTGGGTACATTGTTTGGATGCATATATTTAGAGATTATCAAAGACTAATAGATTATATTTTTTATTTAAAATGTTGAATCTTCTGAGGCAACTTACTGATAACAGTCTCTCTCTCTCTCTGTGTGTGTTAATCTTGCAGGTTTAACCCTTTCATTGCTGTGTCCTTTTGTCTGCATTATAGGATAGGAAATCTTAGTCCTTCTCTTCTATAAATTTGTATAACAAAATTAAGGCAAAGAACCAGTTCATTTGTAGTTCACTGATTATATAGTTTTATATAATTAGTTTAATAATTTTGTTAATAAAAGACCTTTAATAAATTCATCTGAACGTATATTTTTTACAGTTAATGATAATTTTGCTTCAAATATTTTTGTGTTTATTTTTGTATTAATATTTTAGTATTACATTTAAATGTATATATTTAGAGATTATCAAGCACTAATTTCTGTCACAGTATAGATTTTATTCTTATTGTTTAAAATGTTATTGAACAATCTGACTCAACTAACAGGTCAGTCTCCAACTGGTTCTTAAGTCTCACTCTGCCTCTGTGTGTGGGGGGAGGGGGGTGTCAGTGACACTTTTAATGGTTTAGAAAAATATATATTAAAAACCTTAAGACAAATACTTGACTTAGATTAACATTGAGCTGCAAAAGATAACTTTGCACTCATTTCAAAGTGACCTATGACATTCTCTGACAAGAAATTCATCTAATTTTAAATGATCTCATGGATGTGGCTGTTGTGGTCTGTGATCATATGGGTATCATATGCAGTAAATGTGGTGTGAATTTCACATAGACCTTTTATGTTTAACCATTTTAAATGCCCATTGCCCGTCATGCACAGTTGCCCTGAAGCCACCGGGGTGGCGGTGCCACTGGGCTTGGGCCCGTCATCGCTGTTTGCAGCTATATTTATTCTTCTGCTGCTTCTCCCAAATGAATCGAATTTTTGAGGGCCTATACATGCTCGAAAACTCATGTAACTTTGCACACGCATCAGAAGTGGTGAAAATGTACGTCTGATGTGGGTTGCAGAATTGGGCGTGGCAAAATGGCTCTATTGCGCCACCTACAATATTTCAACGAAGTGCCCCTCGCGCTATGTTTCACGTACAAGTAAGAAATTCAGGACACACATGTAACAGCCCAATACCTAAAAAAAAAAGTCTCTTGGAGCAAAATCTGAAAATCAACAGGAAGTCAGATATTTTGAATTTTCTTTGCAAAATTTGTGCAGTTTTTGCCATTTCCAGACCCTGTACTTTAACGAACTCCTCCTAGAGCTTTAATCAGATCAACATATTTGGTCAGTCTAATCTAAAGGCCTTTGCGACGTTAAATTGCGAAGATCTAGAGTTTCCGCTCGAGGGCGTGTCCATGGCGGCCTGACAAAGTTCGATGTTTCGCCATGAAACAGGAAGTTGTTGTAACTCGGGCATACAATGTCCGATCTGCCCCAAACTTCACATGTTGTGAAGTCCTGGCCTGAAGACATCTACATACCAATATTCAGTTACAGTCATAGCACCACCTGCGGGCAACAGGAAATTACATTTTTTACACTGTGATTAACTCCTCGTAGAGATTTAACAGAGAGATAACATATGTTGTCAGTCTAATCTTAAGGACTTAACGATGGTAAATATCAAAGATCCTGTCATTTCGTTGGAGGGCGTGTCCGTGGTGGCCAGACAAAGTCTGATGTTTCGTCATGAAAGAGGAAGCTGTTGTAACTCAGGCATACAATGTCCGATCTGCCCGAAACTTCATGTGTGATAATAGTCCTGGTCTAAAGACATCTATATGCCAATATTCAGTTGGTCATAGTGCCACCTGCTTGCAACAGGAAATGGCATGCTTTACACTGTAATTCAATCCCTAAAACACATTTCAATATGCCACAAAGTACCAAACATACTAGAAACACGTTAAATCATGCAACACTTGGCTAAGTGCTAATGTTTGCGATTAACGCCACGAAACAGGAAGTTGTTGTAACTCAGGCGTACAATAGCCGATCTGCTCCAAACTTCACTTTTGATAATAGTCCTGGCCTGAAGACATCTACATGGCAATATTCAGTTATGATCAATGCGCCACCTATTGGCAGCAAGAAGCGTGGCACTTTGAAATGACTGTCATAATTTTCCTGTATTATTTCGCTTACCTGTTTGTCGCCCACTGTTCACTGTTTTCCTAAGGCCACCGGGTGGCGGTGAGCCCGGGTGCGAGGGCCCTTTCATCGCTGCTTGCAGCTTTAATTTAAGCTTTATTTTCTTTTGTTCTGCAGCATACTGAACATGAATACACAAGAAGAAAAAGGTTCCATATTTAAAACAGCAAGAAAGTGGATTGCCCAGCAAAACTTTGTCCGATATGTAGTAAGGTAAGTATTACATTAGCATGGCTTTATATACAGTTTACATAATATGTAGACAGGAATAGGAATCTTTAAAAGTGATTCAGATATACAAAAGTTTGATAAAAAGCAATTTCTCTTCTTTAAAATAAATTTTATTTAATATGTACTAATCTTTTGAATACAAATAGATGCACAACTTAATGTAGCTTTAAAACAGTGGGAACAGTGGGTCACGTTATTCTATAGTCTTTGGTGGGTCTCATTCACTAATAATTGTGTAATTTTCATTTTAACATGTTTATAAGGACATCAAGAGTATTTTATTTATTATTAGTTCTTACATTTTTCAGTAGATTTAGAATACATTTTAGAATGAAAGTTATTGATAAAACATGATTTGTTCATGAAAATGTACACAGATTTCATGCACAAATTTGTGCGTTGCTTAGTGAATGAGACCCAGTGGTTCTCAACTGTTTTTGCTTAGTGCCCCAGTTTGACATCACGTGACATCAACCAAGCTACAGTTTTGTAACTACAGTGTTTCTTCCTTGTTTTTCATGACTCTGTATAAACAGACTCACAATTGAGAACCACTGCTTTTAAAGTTCATACGATTTGTTTCTTTTTGTGTAAAAATCAATTTAATTAGTGATGAATTGCATATTTCTAATAAAAGGGTGGTTCAACATATTGGAAAATTATTGAATGGGTATCATTAAACAGTGTTGTTTTTTACAGATATGATCAGTTTGCTGTGACTAAAACAAGTTCTAGAACTGAAAAAGAAGTGGCAATTAAGGGTGTTCTGGAGTCATTAAAAGAAAACACCACTGTCGCTTCAGAAATTATCCATGTCAAAATACCTTTGGCAGGAGCACACAAAAACCACAACACTTCACAAAACTGTAATTTCTCAAATAACATCCATTACATGGTGTGTGACAAAATACAGGAATATGTGTCACTTGGAATAACCTCAGTTCCTTTCCTGAAGAAGGTTCTGAAAAACTTTGTCCAGAAAGAGCTTTCAGAGATGGGAAGCGTTCTACCAAATCCACAAGACCCATCGTACTACCCTTCAAGCCATGTTATCCAAAACCATGTGCATCAAGCCTTAGTTTGTGGAAAATATTCTGGCTTTGATCAACTGCAGGTAGAAAAAAACTGATGAATGGAAATTAACAGATCTAAATGCTACGTTTTTCTTTCGGAAATGTACAGAGAACAGCATTGAGCAGACAGTTCTGAAGTTTGAAGTGAAAGCAGAAGAACAAGGATTTCCAGTCTCTGAAGACTGATTTGGAGGGTAACAACACACAGGAGATAACATCTTCACAAGAAACTTTCTTGTTTATTCATCAGAATGTGCAACAACAGGAATTACTTAAGCGTTATGGAGATATGGTCCTTCTTGATGCTACTTACAGAACAACCAAATATGCATTGCCCTTGTTTCTTCTTGATGTTCGGACAAATGTTTGATACAGACCTATTGCTGAGTTTATATGTGAAAATGAGACAACTGCTACAATAACCGAAGCCCTTAACATCTTGAAACAGTGTAATCAGCATTGGGAGCCAAAATACTTCATGCTTGATTACTGACAACAAGAATATCCAGCTTTAAAACATGAATTTCCAAATTCTCAGAACTATCTATGCTCATTCCATCGTGAGCAAGCTTGGATGCGATGGACAAGGCAAGGTATGGATGAAATAAACTTGCATTTGTAATATATAAAATATTGCACTGCATTTAAAATATACTCCCCTGAACATATAGCCCAAAATCTTGATACATGATAACAAAAAAAGTTTTTTTTTTTTTACATTGTTGCTATTTTTCTCATGATTAGCAGTACACCAGTACAGACTTAAGTACTTTCAGTAAATTCAGTAAATCTCAGTTTATTAATGTTTTAGAAATTCCAAAATTGCCATGGCCTTTCACAGCCTATTACCCTTGGACCTATTTTATCATATTCAATTGATTTATTTATTAATAACAGATACTTTTGGCTTTGTTGCAACAGTTTGTGAAGGATACTTTTGTATTCCAACAGGACAATACACCTGTTATATTAAGTTTTTTTTTTTCTTCTTGCAATAGCCAAGCCTGTTTATTAAAAGTTAAGTTGTATCACTTTTCCAATTACTTTTAATCTCCCATGTACTCTCCCTGACAGCCAAGAACAAGTTGTCCCTCTCTGAGCAAAATGAACTACTTGACCACCTTTGTGACATAGCTAGCACCCCAAGTGAAGCATCTTGTGATAGGGAGGTTGAAAGACTGAAGGAGAGCAAAGTTTACAAATTCCCTGAAGTCAAAAATTATCTTGATAGAAGGTGGTTGTGTGTTCGGGAGGTGAGGTACTGCACTGGACATGTTCTGTGTTCCACACTTCATGTTCAATAGTTGTACATTTAGACAGGTAGAAGGTAAAAGGACAGGCAGGCAGGCATTTAGAGCACTTCCACTCACTTTGTGCTTGATGTTTCTTTGTTCTGTTCTTTCTGCAGATCTTACTTGTATCAAGCTAATTTTGTTGTTGTTTGATATGTTGTTGATGTTGATGATGATGTTGTTGTTGATGTTGATGATGATGTTGTTGATGTTGTTTTCCAGAGGTGGTGTAGTGGTGCAGTTACCACCAACAATGGAGTTGAGGCACTCAATAAATCATTGAAGAGCTTCTACCTCAAATTTTCTGGCACAGGAAGTCTTTCATCTCTGCTTGAAACTCTAGTATGTGAGTTTGTCCCAGAGCAGTTGCTGTCATACAGTAGACTCAACTTCATCTACAGTAGTGAATGCAAGACTTACAATCCAGCTCTTCCAGGATTCCTGAAAGACAGACCAAGAAGTTTTGTCAAACATTGCTTGAACAGTATCAAGGCAGCTTCCAGCTATTCCAGAGAACACGTAGAGGTGCTTGGAAAGGAATCTTTTAAGGTCAAGAGTGAGACAACCCCTGCATGGTACAAAGTAGAACTTGGTGACTCTGAAAAATACCCATCATGTGAATGTGTCCTCTTCAACGTTCTTACCATGCAAGCATTTCTTTGTCATTTTTAGGCACACTGACAAAACGTGGGTTGATCTTAGCCCAGAGTACCGTCAAAGCCCATATATAACTCTGGATTTCAATGTTGCTTTAACACAAGATCCCCAAAGCAAGGAAATCAGCAATCAAGATGACCTCTGCTTTGATGTTTTTGATAGTCCTGTACCATGCACGGGGAAGCAGAAAGACAGTAGTGAGTCACAGTCATCAGGTGTAGCAGTCGATCAGTGGCATCTACGTGAACAGCTCAAGACTTTGCATGACATTTCATATTTTTGCACTAATAAAGAAGCTATCAAGAATGCATCCAGAGTTGTTCATGGCCTTTGTGAGACCCTGAAATCCTGTTTACCCAAGGAAGATGGCCTGGTTCTCCAGCAGCAAGAACCTGCCAAGAAAAACCTTAGAGCTTTACGAAGTCGCTTGAAGAAAGTCAAAAAAAAACATCCAGGAAATGTAAAACAGTGGCAGTAGATGCAAATGAAGGTGTGTTTGACTTTTTTGATCATATACAATGTTTTTTTTAAAGTGTTATTTTAAGGAATACAGAAACTAAAAATGAAGTCTCATCCTTTACTCACGCTCATGTTGTTCCAAACCCATATGGTATACTGTTAATGATAAATCAGTGAAGTTTGCTCTCGCAAGTACGTTTTGAGTTTTCATTTACCGTATTTAATGCACTGTATGTGTGTGTTGATCAGTGTTTATGTGAATAAAAATCTAAATGAAATTAGTTTATCATATAAAGTTTGATTGTCTTTCTTCAGAAAACTTGGATGTCTTTATGTACTTTTTGAAGGGTGAGGATTTTTTAATAGACTTTCAATAGATGGACAAAAATGACGAGAGAATGTTAAAGTAATCTTAATTTGTATTCCAAAGAGTAACTTGAGGGTGAGTAAAGGATGACAGAATTTTCATGTCTGGGTGAACTATCCCTTTTAATGTGTTAATGTTATTTTACTGTTTAAAATTTTGTGAGCAATTCATCTTACCTCATACAGTACCTGGTGCTGGTATCCTTTTATGGTTCATTGTTTAAAATTGTTTGTGTGTTATTTTCTCATGTAAATGTAATGTTTTGATTTAATTAATTTTATTATCAGAGGATGCAAATATCCATAAAAAGTCAAAAACAAATATACCAGAGGACAGAAGACACAGAGATGGACAAAAACTCTGTTCAGGTAATATATACTTCTTTATCCTACTCTGTTGTTGTTACTGAAAATCTCACTTGAAATTTAGCAAGTTGCTTTGTGCATTTGCCTTGACATAAAGGCATGTGGTGTGGATCTCTCAAAAGAAGAATTGACACAAGCGACCACAATGACACATGGTGACAGATGTTCTCATTTGTACCATAGTGAGCACTTACCCAGGCTGTCAAAGGTGAAATTATATATATATATATAGATAGATAGATATATATACCTGGTGATCAGCAGAGCCTTCAAACTGTGTATTACACAGGGTGACTTGGCCACACTGAAGGAGGGTTGCTGGCCTAATGACAAGGTAAAAGTAAGTAAATAGGTAAAATAAATCGACTATTTACTTAAGATAAATGCCTTGGCTTATTGGGAATAATGCGTCACTACATTTTTGTAAAGAAAAATGGGGGGGGGAAAGGTTTGTCCTCAATATTTTATCAAAATTTGTATCAAAATGAATAAATTGAATCTGCACTGCACTTTAGGGCTGGGTATTGACACAAATTTAATGATCAATTCAATTTTGATTCACAAGGGTTCATACAAATGAGAATCAATTTAAAATTGAGAAATAGATATGTCTGGGTGGCGGGTGACTCTGATGATTTGATTTGCCAACAGTATCAACGTAATCAGACAATTGTTGATCATAAAGTACTAATGCTGAATGTCACCAATGTCATGCATTCCTAATAATGAGTTGTTGTTCTTTCCTCTCCTCTTTTCAAGGTTATCAACTTCTATTTGTCCTTGCTAATGAAGAGAAACGGTGATCAGCTGGGAAGCCTTAAAGTATTCTCTTTCAGCACTTTCTTCTACTCAAAGCTTCAGAGTGGTGAAGGCCATACAGCAGTGAAGAACTGGACAAAAACTCAGGACCTCTTCCTCTTTGATCTTGTTTTTGTTCCTTTGCACCTAGGCATGCACTGGGCTTTGGCTGCAAGTCATTTATAAGTTAGGATGCATTGTTTTAATATTTATGTTTTTGAAAAGTGTAAAACACTATTTATGATTTTCAGTTTGTCTTTAACTTGTTGTCTATATTGCTTCTAACCACCAGGTAATCGATTTCAAATCCCAGACCATACAGTGCTATGATTCAATGGGTCAGAGACATGATGATATCGGTCACATGTTGTTGTGAGTGTCTCTTTATTTTTGCTGTTATTCTGTGGTTTGATCATTCATCTTTGAATATCTGGAAATGCGTCTTCTGTTTTATTTAACAGAAAGTACCTCACAGAGGAGCACAAGGTCAAGAAAGGCTGCATCTTGGAGGCTTCCAGGTGGACCATCGGCCAAATGAGAACTTATGTATGACACCATTGTAGTGATTTTGGATTGGCCTGTAGGGCCTTGCTGAACAGAGATTACCAAACAACCGAACACTAATTGTGAACAATGAACAAGGAATTGTCCTCCCTGACTTAATTCTTAAACCCTCAGGCAACAAACACACAACGAACTATGCAACAGTTGTTCATTTGTTTCCCAACTCATTCAGCGTTAAGAGAAGTGATAACGTGACTCAAGAACAGAGAACATCTGTTCTGAGCCTTTCCTGCCCATCAGAAATAAATTAATCAGCGCCTATCACATGGAGTCTTGTGAGAGGATCGATAAAAATTTAATGTGATCAGGACAACAAGACCTTTTGTATCACCGAAATGGAAACAGGAATCCCCATACAGCGCAAACCCACAGGAAACATTAATTAACAGACCTAAAGCACAACGGGTCCAATACAAATACTTCCTTTGTACTGAGTGATCGCATCTGACCCGATTTTCAACTCTTCTATTCTTACAGACTCAATCTCCAATCTCAAATAGACAATCATTGAGAGATTGTGTAAAAGGGTTAACTATATTCAGAATAATGATGCCTTATATGTGCTTGATGTGCTTATTGGAACTTATGATATCTTAATCTATGCATTATTGTGATTGTTTTATTAGGTCAGGTTAGTAATATGTGTGCAAGAGACGTGTCATGTTGGAGTTCGAATTAAAGCTCATGTTATTCATAATAACACTGTGTGCATGAAACATTGAAATTCTTTATCAGAGATATTAGGAAACTTTATAAAGTTACTAATCAAAACAGGAAAATGTTCCACGAACGTCACATGATGCCATCAATGAACAAAGAAGAAACAGTACGGGGCATGTCTAAGCTCCGTAACAGCATCTCATTGGGGAATTGCGGCGTAGGACGGGACCAAATTTTCTCCTTAAAACTACACTGTCAAGACAGTTCATCGCTTGTTGTTTGACCAGGGGCTCGTTTTACATCAAACAGCCATCGCTGGTTTTCCACCCAACAGCCGTCACATCCAGAACTCTGAAACACTCCGTTGAACTTAGTGACCAAAATTCTCCAAAGCCGAGAGCCGCTCAAGCAACAGACATTCAGAAGAGCTTTCAGCGCGTCACCAGCCGGCGACCTCCTTCCAAAGCTCCCGCGCAACCCAACGCAGGGCTTCCCCAGAGAGACGTCACTTCAAAGACAGCCAATCCAAGTCGGGATTCCCCTTCCAGCTTGAAACGAGCCACGGGACAACCCGATTACCTCAGCTGTCAAATCGAATGCAGGTACAAGCAAAATTCTCTCTCTCTTGCTGGAAACTGGTGAAAATCCTTTAAACAGAAAGAATCAAGCCAAAGCTCTGCTTTTGTGAATTTCCTCAGGTTGCAATTTTAATTAGGATTGAAGTTGGGACTTTCTTCATATCTCACTCTATCAACTCCGCGAATGTGTATGAATGTGTGTGTGTGTGTGTGTGTGTGTGTGTTTAGCCTTAGTTTCTTGTAATCATAGAAGTAGTTCAATAAAGTCTTGTTTGATTTTTCACTTATACAAGTGTCTTGTGCTGTGTTTGCTAAATTGCTGCCCTTAAACTTAAAGATTCAGCTACCTTGCTCATATCAGTAATCATAATAAAATATTATTACTGTTGTCCACAGGATAATATTTCATCCAGAATTGGTAAAATACTTTAACCTCAATTATTCGCTGGACGAATAATTGATGAAGTGTTAAATATTAATTCTGATTCATTTACAGTTGATTCGGTTCTTATTCACTGTAATTTAATTACCCCTTTAGTTATAATTAATTGAGTTAATGCTTTACAGTATTTGGTGGAGAATGCGGGCAGTTTAATTTGTAAGCACAAAACAAGTCACTTGTGATTGTACCTTTTGTATTGATCAAGAAGATAGATTAGAGACAGAAACGAGTCTTTTTGATTGTCGTAACAATGATTGCACATAACAAGGCGCGGTGCGGATGAATGAAATCTGAACTCGGTTGTTTGTTTGTAAGTTGTAAGTTTGTAAGTCGAGTTGTAAGTTTGTAAGTTTTGTTGTTGTTGTTAAAACTGCAGTAAGTGAATTTAAGATTGTCTGTTGAGACGAAAAGAAAGTCGACTGAGAGCGCACTAGGACAAGAGTAAGCGTGTTCCTTGCTTTTGTTTCTAAAAGGCCTTATAGCTAGTGATTAATATTGCTTGTTCCAATGTTAATTCAACTAAGCTAAACTCCCTGCAGGGCTGACGTTAGAAGTAGCTACCTAACGTGCCTGTTTATATCCGCTCACTCGGTGAGATGTGATATTATTACTCGTAACACTGCACATGTTCGAGTGTGATTTGAATGGGAGTATTTTGAAAATTCTTGATCAAGTAATTTGTTGCAGTAAATCCTGCATGTTGTTGTGTGTCCAGAAACTGACACGAATAACTCAGATCGTTGAGATCTCAGTAATGTTATTATTATTAATTGCAGTAAAATCTGTGGATTAATGTGCCTCATGCTAACGTGTGGGGATTGTTCAGCGCTGAAACATAAGGATCTGAATGGTTCATTGTGAACTGCGCCGTCAGTTCAATAATTATTGTAATTTTGTTTGTTTGCGACCACAGGTTGCATCTGTGTGCAAAGAGTATAGAACCCAAAGTGTATTCTTTGCTGTGCGTCACGACGGCAGTGACAGCTTTAACCCGGAAGTCCTAAGAAACCTTTTCCGGGGAAACCTTTAAGTGCGCATGCGCAGTCTGCCAGCGCCATATTTAACCATTTGTAAACAAAGCTTAGCATAAGCTGAGGTAGCTAAAACTAGCGCGGTTGCATTGCAGTCTATGTAAAGCTAGTAGCATTGCTAAAGGGCTAGTGGTTAGCATAGCATTTTGTGGTCTGAATGCAATGTTGCAATGTTGGAATGACTACTTTCCTACTGAACTTTAATTCACTCTAGTTCTTTCACCTGTCTCTCTCGCTGTTCTAACCTACACGTCTTATCTTTTATCATCTCCCATTTAAAAGAACGTGACAAATGTTAAATTAATAAACCTGGTTTTTAATCTAATTTGTTTAAGAGTTGTCTCTCTCCTGTAAGCTTGTTTACTCTTGTCAGTTAAACACTGTTTTTGTTTTAGTAATTAGCAATCGTCCTAATTACTTTCATGACACTTTCAGTTATTTGTAATTGCTCTTATTGATTTTAATGACATCTGGGAATATGGATTTTTGATTGGGAATTATAATTCAATTTTAATTGTAAATCAATTACATAATCAATTGCAGTTTAGCTTCCATATGGTATGGATATTTGTGGATTAATTAAATGGTAGTTGCCTACAAACATCTTTCAGTTTGAATCATTAACTAATCATTATTGCTTCGAAATTTTAGTTTCATTAGTCATTAATTAGGGTTTGGGCTTCCCTAATTTAGATGATACTTGATTAATTAATTTGATTATAATTGCTCTTATCATTTAATGCTGAACTCATTAAAATTTTAATTCATAACTATAACTTCCAAATTGAAATTCAAATTTCATTTGCAAATTAAGTTGAGTCTCAGACTGGTAGGCCGTAATTTCACTCCCTCAGTCTTTGATTTAATTCATTTATTTAAGGAAAAATTTAGGGTCTTCCTCAATACTTGGGTCAGTTAACTTCTCCTGCTAGCGCAGTAAGCTAACCCCCGAGTTGTGGTGACTCCCCTGCGCCACCACTCTGTCAACCCTGTAATTTTTCCAAATTTTGGGAGCAAAACCTCACTCTTTCTTCCTCTTTATCTCTCTCTCTCTCTCTCTCTCTCTCTCTCTCTCTCTCTCTCTCTCTCTCTCTCAGCTGTCCTCTTCTGGTTTGACTACTGCTGCTGGTTTTTGGGTTCGTACTGTGAAAAGTCATAGAAGCAGAGAGTTTGAGAAGTATTTAACAAATATTTGGAAATGGAACACTTCTTTCAAAATTGTATGACACTCACTTTACCTTCCCTCCTCATCCTGTGATCCTACCCCGCCTAGGCTCAAGCAGGTCGACTAGGAGACTGATAGGCGTCCATCAACCTGAGCACGCGTCTAGAAACGCTTTAAGTGGTGCATGGTTGTCAATCCTACTAGCTGAGAAACCAATACTGTCATTGTTATCGTTTTTCTTTCGCCCCGAAAGAAATTTTAATAACAATCACAGTCCTGGTGCTTTGAAATCCTTTTCCAAACCTCTGTCTAGAAACATCCTTCTAAAATTAAATTTTACAAAAAAAAGGCTTTTAAAATTCCACTCATTCTGCAAACAGTGTTAAAAAGAGAAACTTTATTTTATAGGAAAACTGGAAGCACCTAATTATTATTCTGTACTTTGCTGAATGCTATTCTGTTTCGTGCTCTTCTTGTCTTCTGCTGTTCTCTAGCTGTGCTACCTGTGTGTGCTTACTAATTCTCCCCGCAGAGATTTCAAGTTAGAAGCACATCCACGAGAGGACCAGAGTCGAGAACCAGTCTCACCTGCACATTTACACGTTCATTACTCATTCCCATTAGCCCACACTTGACATTGCACACTTACACCTTTGTTTTGCCCTGCTTGTTTGTTTTGTTGTGTTTGTTTTGTTATTTTCTTCAAGGTCTGTGTCAGTCTCGGGTTAAGATCTCCCTCGCTGTGCGAAAACATGTCTCGCACAACAGACCCTGCTGGCCGATGAAACACTAAAGCATCAGACACAGGACCACCTGGATGACAACATAACAAGCCTTATGAAACAAGACCCAAGCCAGAGCTACAGCCACAAAGAACTAGCCAAGATCACCGGCTCCTTAAGTCACACACTCATCACCACCCTCAAACTGAGCGACAGGCATGCCGCCCATCTCCAGCAGGAGCTGACACGCGCACAACGACGCATCAAACAGCTGGAACTGGAGGCTCAGGAACGACAAGAAAGGCCCGATGAAATGGAACAAGGCGCCGAAGAGATCAGCAGGCTAAAAGAGACCCTAGCAGCTACTACACAAGAAATGGAACAAAGCAGAGCAGACTACGCTGATCTCTCCAACAAGCTACAGTATGCAGAACAGCTGGAAAAGGCAAAGGCTGACTTCAGAGACAAGAACAGCCAAATTAAAGCTCTCGAAACTCACCTGAATGAGTCAAGAAATGAGATCAGCCGTCTAACACGACAGCTCGACTACATCAAAGATGAGTCCAACAGTGTTAAAGAGGAACTCAAGCACGCATATGAATTGCGCTGTGAGCCATCAAGAACACGGCGGGCACCGACTTCACCCTTGCCAAGCAGGACCGGGTCCCCTGTTCCCGGACTGGCACATGATCAGAGGGGAATTGGGGCAGTGCTAAAACAGTCAGCAGCTCCCTCGGAAGAATCATACCTCCCCACTAAGCCAAATGAACTTTCTCCAGCCAACCACAGATCATCTCATGGCTTGGACCTCAGAGACCTCGACAAGCTTGCCAGGAATATTGGCAAATTCACCCCAAATGTGCCAGGTAGTCCAAATGTTCAAAGTTTTCTGCAAGATATCGATTTCCATCTGGAAATGAGACCCAATGTCACTGACAAAGATAGACTTTATTTGCTCCGAGCCACATCCAGCTCTGAAGTGCGCAGCTTCCTGGACCGGCAGCCTGCCCACACAAAGACTGATTACCACCTGCTCCAAGAAGCCCTCATTAAAGAGTTTGCTGACCCTGAGTCAGAACAAGGACTAGTGGCTGCCCTGGAGACGAAACAAGGTCATCATGAATCTCCTCAAGTCTTCTATAGCTGACTCAGGCTAGCGTACTTTGGGTCTCGCAACGAACAGAACATGGAGGAAGACTTGAACTTCAAAACTCTCTTTCTGAGAAACCTCCATCCTGGGGTGAGCCACCATCTTTGCGTCCTTGCCTGTCCACACACAATGAGTGCTCAACAGTTATGAGACTTGCCGCACAAAGCCTACTGCAAACAGAAGATGTCCTCAGAAAAGGGCACCAAAACCACAGCAGTTCTTGACTTCAACACTCAGAGTCAGGGGCTGGCCCTAGAGGGCACCCAGCATCAAGACCCTGCCAAGCCGATACCCAAAGAATGGAATGCATCCTCGTCCAACAGAGAACGGGACTCCCACGCCGGTACCCGACCTAAACAGAGAGACAACCGCTGGGATGGACCACAGGGACGACAACGCTCACCTGGACGTCACTGGGAAAATTCATGGAACCAATCAAGACCTCATGAGAGTCATTGGGAGAAAGCCTGGAATCAGCCAAGCTCATTTGGAAACTCCAGAGGGAAAAGCTCATGGGAGTCCAACGGACCCTCCAAGGGAAAACAACAAACACACCCTGGAGCAACCAGCCCAAGGAATCGACGAAAAAACTCACAAAGATTCCAAGCTGACCGAGCTCAAAATGAATCCACACCAGAACAAAAGACTTCACCTTGTTTCGACTCTCAAGAGCTGATGAAAATGATGATGAAAGAATTCTTCCAACGAAAGGAGGCCGATCGGAAGTGGGAAGAGAAAGCGATAACCAGATTCAGCCTGACTAGCGGCCGGACGAGAAGGCAGCAACCACCTGACTCAACATACCCCAGAGAACAACGCCTCACCTCTCTCCCAGAGAACCGCAAGCACCATAACTTCAAATGGACAAGAAATCCCACCTGAACATCCTGCAAAACAGTCAGAAACTCAATACTCAACACCTGATCCATCAGATCACAGCAGCATCAAACAAAGTCCTGCTGTTGAAACCACTCCAGTTCCTGAAAGTGCTTTCTTGGTCGTCTGCCACTCCTCCAAAGAAAACGAGATCAATTCTGACATCCTACCTCTCTCATCCCAAACTCCAGTCCCCCAACTTCTGGGTGATCTCATCGAGAAAGGTATAGCAAGAAAGTTTTACCTCTCCGTCATCATTGAACAACACATCAAGGTCGAAGCCCTCCTCGAGACTGGAGCCGACTTCACCCTAATGTCAACAGAACTCCTCGAAGTCCAAGACAGAACAAAGAGGTCAAACGGAACCTTTAAACTTCAAAGGTGTGAGCTGAACCTCCAAGCGTATTCCCACACGGGCCTACAACTAAAACATGTGGCCCCAGTTCACCTAACTGTGGTACCAATGAACCTTGTTCACCCAGTATACGTCTCACCACTCAGCACATATCCACTCCTCATTGGGAAAGACCTGCTTAACTGCTTTGAACCTTTAATAGACTTCAAGCACCTGAAGATATGGATGCAATTCCGCAAGCCTCTGCCCCTCCAGTCAGTAAACTCTAACGAGTCGCAGTGTCAAGCCACAGACACCGCCCCCCATCCACTGACTGACGATGCAAGGTCAAAGCCAAGAGCAAGTTCAACTCCAAGCAACAAGAACCAAGACCTGTTCCTCTGCTCATTGCAAGCGTCTGACTCAGACTCAGGCTCCCTGCAAATCATGACTGCCATAAATGTCCAAGATACATCAGTGCCTGATGCAGCATTAGCCCTGTGGGCTGAAAACTCAGCTATCAGCCTAAAGCTCTTCAGAACATTGAAGCAGACAACTCAGAGCCTACCACACGTCTCGAAGCACAGCCGCTTCCCTCTCAGTCCATGGTCAACAACCATGGCTACCTCCAAGATTGTTTGTGCTGTAGACATACGATGGAACAACCGACTCCTGAGTCACTACTTCCTCGTTGTCCCCAACCTACCTCATGACATCTACATAGGAGCAGACATCATGGTCCGTCTCAATGCCTGCGTTGACACCGTGAACGACTTCACCAATTGACATCTTCAGTGAACCTCAAGAACCTGCGATCTCGTCAAACAATGCCAGACGCATGCGCCATGATCAACGAGCAAGAAGCCACAATCTCCGCTTACAGCAAGAGTGTCAGTGTCCGCCTCAACATGCGACCTGGCCAGACCCTTAACAGTAAGCTAGGCTTCTTCCAACCTTCCAGGACCTGCCTAAAACTAGGACTGACCTTGGAAGCCACGCCTCTCATAGAAGTGTCATCTCGTGCTGTGTATGTGTTGTTCAACAACTGTACAGCCAAAGACATCAACGTGCCCAAAGCCAGTCACCTGGGATGGCTCATCAACCAGGCGTTCCATGACTTTGAACTAACGGTACCTGTCATCGGCCCCATACCAGCCAAACTAATGTCAGATGAATGTGACAACACTGTAGTGTTCACAAAGCCCCATGAGATCATTGCCATTACTTCTATTCTGCCTGTGCCTAAAGAAAGCGTCTGCCGATCAGAACTTACAGGTGACGCTCAACTCGCCGTCTACACTGTCTCAACACAGACCGCAACAGAGCCATCCAAAGAACTGAACGTCAAGGCCCACAGCCCCTCAAACTCAGAGGAACCCTACGCCTGGTTCAATGCACAAATCTTGAGCGAGGCGGATGCCCTCCACAGCAAAATGGATCGCCAAGGACTTAAAGAGGTTCTGTGCAAATACAAGGACTCCTTTGCAAAAGATTGCCTGGACTGTGGCCTGACCGATATCCACACGGTGCGCATCCCGACACCCAAATGCGCCACCGACATTTGTGCGGCAGTACAAAATTCCGATAGCAGCATATGAATCAGTGCAAGACATCATTGACTCCATGCTGAAGGGGATCATCCGACCCTGCAACAGCACCTACTCCGCCCCGATATGGCCAGTCCTAAAGCCCAATGGCAAATGGCGGCCCACCATCGACTATTGCAAATTGAACCAGCAAGTTCCCTTATCGCGATGGCCTGTGACTCAGTTGGACCAAGAGATTCCCAAAATCAAAGGCTCAACGATCCTCTCCACACTGGATGTCGCCTCAGGATTTTGGACAATCCCTGTCCACCCAGATGACCAACACAAGTTGGCATTCACCTTTGGCAATCAGCAATTCACCTTCACAAGGTGCCCCTTCGGCTATGCCAACTCACCAGCCAAATTCAACATCTTTCTGAACAAGGCGTGCCCTGATGCCAGAGGCAACCTCGTGTATGTGGATGATATCCTTTTGAAAAGCAACAATGTGGCAGACTACTTCAAAGAAATCGACCATGTCCTGAATCAGCTGACAACTGCAGGAGCGAAAATTGCCCTTCACAAAGGACAATGGTGTAAAACCAAGGTGAATAACGTTGGCTTGCTCGTCGGACGCGGCGGCATCGAACCGCAGTCCAGCCGTACACAAGCAATCCAAAGCATAAAGACACCCACTAACATCTCTGAGCTACGAAGCTTTCTGGGAGTGTGCAACTACTCACGACAGTTCATCGAGAACTATGCTGACATCGCACGACCACTAACTTCCCTCCTGAAGAAGGACAAACCCTTCGTTTGGTCGGAAGCCCAGGACACAGCCATGAGTGAGCTCAAACAACGCCTGTGCTCCGCCCCATGCCTGGCCTACCCCGACCCAGGAAAAGAATTCTATCTGGAAGCTGGATTTTCCAATCATTGCCTCAGCGCAGGTCTGTACCAGCTCCACGACAAAGACAAACCACAGCTTTGCACTGTATGGGCCATTCAGCGTTTCTCCAACTACATTGAAGCTCAGAAGGTTATCATCGAAACGTGTGACCTTCCTCAACAGCCAACGAATCAGGGATGGTGTGGTAACCAACGCCCGCATAGCTACCTGGTTAATGACGCGCCAAGGATGAGACGTCGAGGCAAGATACGCCCAAAACCACAAGTCATCGCTGGGAAACGGGCTAGTAGCCTGCCAGAGCTGTTCAACGGATACGTTGAACACATCAGCAGAAGCCAAAGAACCGGCACCACCGCAACTGACAAACTATAGGTACTTCGAGGAGAACGTGTGTGAAGGCATGCCCACAGCATATGTCGATGGCTGCTCCTACAATCAACAGGGCAACTTAAAAGCGGGAGCAGGTGTGGTCTGGCTCAACAATGACCCTTGCCCACCACAACAGTTCAAGTTAGGCCCTCGCTCATCGCAATATGCAGAAATAGTAGCCATCCTCATCACCCTACAACTGGCCGCCTCCCACAACATCAAAGAACTCCTGATATGTACCGACTCGAACTACGCCCATCTAAGTTTCACATGCCATCTAGCTGGATGGAAACAGAACGGATTCAAGACAGCTAACAACAAGCCTGTCAAACATCAGGAACTTTTCCAAGCATGCGATGCCATTGTCACCACACGTGACATGATCATCTATTGGAAAAAGGTCCGTGGTCATTCACGCCAGCCAGGGCAAGACAAAGATCTCAATGACCAAACCGATGCCCTCGCCAAAGCAGGTGCATCACATGGAGAGTCCTGGACATTTCCTGCCCTCCCTCCCAACCCTTCAGTTGCAGCCATAACCCACCGCCAGCACGCTGTTGGCGCGTAAACCCCCGCCTCCTCCCATGTTGCACTCTCACCTCAGTTCTCTGCTGATGACCTCCTCACCCTCCAAGCGTCAGATCCAATGCTGCAAACCATTGCTGCTCACATTTCCGACCCAATAACTCATCCCATTTCCACCTCCGACCTGTCGAAGTCGAAATCTCCGCCACCTTCACTCAATCAAGCACATGCTGCATCTCAAGGACGGCGTTCTCACATATGTCCCTGAGCCCCTAACTGCGCCAAAGCTTGTAGTTCCTCAGGGCCAAAGGGGGATAATGCTGACACACGCCCACGATGCACCATCGCCTGGACACCATGGTACCAAGGCCACCTATGAAACGCTCAAACAAGTAGTATATTGGCCTGGCATGCAGCAAGACGTGGCGGAATATGTAAAAGGATGCCTGGTGTGTTGCCAGTTCCAACCGGCAAACCCAAACCACAGAGCACCACTACAATGGAAAGGAATGACCTTCCCATGGTCGGACCTCCAAATAGATTGGGTAGGACCCCTGCCACGGTCAACACAGTGTAGCGTCTGGGGTGGATCAAAAATCATCAATACAACTATAAATTAAAGAAAGCTTTAAACGTTTGACCTCCTTCAGATAACCCATAGACCATGGCTCCGGCAGGTCTGGATGAAATTACCCTGGTGGCATCTTTGTTACCTTCAGTGAGGAGAAGCAGGAGGCTTTCTCCCCAGCTCTGGGGACTTCAAAGAGTCACCCATGCTCCCCCCCACATGGCACTAAGGGCCATGTGGCATACCCAAGACGCTGTGAAAACTCAATACACATCACACACACACATACAGAGACTCAAACGCACATTTGGAAACTGTATCTACATTTAGCCTCAAAATATGACTATACCAAAGTGTACCCGTTGCTGTATTCAAGTGAACGTGCATGTATCCCTAGTATATAAGATTAGTTATGATTGTAGCGGTGTTAGTTTTATTCTAAGCGGTATATTCAAGTGTAAACTGTATCCCTCACTTTTATGTCTTTGACATTTGCCAAGTTTGGTCTCATTGTAAAGCTCTCTTTATGCCCTAATTGACAATGTATGTCACATCACTGTAAAATGCATTGTTCTATTTTTAATGGTACTTTGAAGAAAATGTACTCAGGTCTGACACTTCATAAACCATGCAAATGAGGCCATAAATGGAGACAAAGAAAAAGTTTGCCCGCCAAAGTTGCACCCGCACCATTGGCTGACGCACCCGAGGAGGCGTTTGGCTTGTTTGTCCTTAAAAGACATTCACACGCATATTTCCTTTGTCTCTCGATTGTCTCTCGATCGTCTTTCGATTGTCCGTCGCCACCTCACGCACGTCTCTCCCGGACGTCTCGGCGACCGCGCTTCCATCACGCGCTCCTCTGCATCTTCGGGACGACCATCTGTTTGGCACAAGTTCGCTTCTGTCAAGCCTCCGTCATCCTCCATCACCTCGGAGACGGACTCTCTCTCTTCTTTATTTTCCGGTTATCTTACTCTCAAGTTAAAACCTTGTTTGAAAACCCGCCGAGAACCCAGTCTCGGAAAAGGACCAATCGCTCCAGCCGCACGCATTGAAACTCCTCCAGAAAGACACGCAACTCCAGCACCTAAAACCTATGCAAGTATAGAACTATTCTTTTCGAAGCGTTTTAAGCTCCATGCATAAGCTGAGTTTCCTTGCTGGCTCTCAAAGGTTTAACTGTTTGTAATTTGCCACTTTCTTTGATCACCTCTGTTTTCCTGCCTTTACTTTCGCTTTTGTATATATGTGTATTCCTTTGTGTATATCTAGTCATATAACGATAGGCCATGTAGTTGTAGTTTCGTATATTAAATACATTATATTCATGCTTGATTGCCTCTGTTGCTCATTCACGAACCAGGTCCCTGCTACGTTTGATTCTGCAAAACTGCTTTACGCTTTAATGCTATAATAGGAAGTTATTCTCGTGGCCAGAGACCAACTTCCTTTTATAAATAGTTTATGAGAAAACTGATGGTTTGCTGGACAAACTAGGATAGTCTTTCTCAAATCACTATTGAACTAGACCTAATCATATATGTAATTAATTATAATCCGTTGTAATTAATTCACAATATATGTGCATAATTCCCTCTTTGGTCGATCTATATTATAATTAATCATAACACGTTATGACTTAATTATATATATATTTCACCCATAATTTGAGCTAATTGATTAAATACATGTAAATTCGCTACAACAGGGTAACAAATACTTCCTCACTGTGGTTTGCGAATTCACAAAGTGGGTAGAGTGTCTCCCAGCTCCCAACGATACAGCAGAAACGCCTGCCTGTTAATGAACCACATCTTCTCAAGATTTGGACTGCCTCTAAGAGTCAACTCTGACCGAGGAACCCACTTCACCGCCGAGGTTATGCAGGAAGTATGGAAACTCCTGGGCATACAGGTCAAGCTTCATATAAGCCCTCATCCAATTTCCTCAGGGCAGGTCGAACGGGTCAACAGGACAGTGGCAAGCATGTTGAAGAAGTATGTGTCTGCCAATCAAAAGGATTGGGATATCAAGCTTTCTCTGGTACTGATGGCCATCAGGGCCACCCCTCACCGGTCTACCGGAGTAGCCCCATTCGAAATGATGACAGGTCGACAAATGACACTATCGCTACATCTGCTGTACCAACCTGGTGACATGAACCTCGTCACCGCCTACACCACTCACCAATATCTGGAAGAGTTGCATCAGCACCTGAGAGCGACTTTCGCCTTTGCACAACAAAATCTCCAAAGAAGCGCAGAAGGTCGTAAAGCCTACTACGACCAAAAGGCCTCTCATCAAGAACTCTATGTCGGAGACAAAGTGTGATACTACCGCTTCGCCCAGCCAAGGCAGAACGCTCCCCATCGCCTGTCAAAGAAATTCCTACCTCACTGGACAGGACCACATGAGATTGTGGACAAGCTCTCACCTGTCGCCTACCGAATCAAAATCAGGCAAGGCCACAACAAGCCAGTCTTTCGATGGGTCCATCGAAATCAGATAAAGAGGCACCAAGGCTCCAATCGACAGGAAAAGGGGGAAGGTCAAACCCACTGACACAGATACACATCCCATACACTACACAACGCTAACGACTTGTCATTCTATAGAAACATAGTTTTGTTTGACACAACACTTACACACGCTCCTCCACAGCACTGCTAGGACCAACCTCTAGTAGAGAGGAGTTGCTCCACACGTGACACTTATTTTGCTTTGTAAACTCAGTGTCCTTGTGTCTCTTTGTGTTTTCTTTTCTCTTTCTCGTTGTGTTTTTCCTTTTCCTCTTTCACTATCATTGCCTTTCCTCCATAGTCCCCTCATCAGGGAACTCCCGTAACTGATCCAGGTCCCGAAAATAGGATTGACTCCTCTTCACCAGAAGCGTTAGAGCTTGTTGTAAAACCCGTTGTCAACCAATTAAGGCGAGCCTATCAAACCATGATCTTCGCTGCTAATTGTTACTTCTTTCTGCTCTATTACCAGGAAGATGCTCAAACTCGCTGCCCTGTGTCTTTGCATCCTTGGGGTCATGCCCCAGCCGGAAGTTGCATTACCTGGACCAGCGTCAGGGATAGCACTCCGTGAACAACCGGGGTTATTGATAACGAACTGCAAAACCTACACCCAGAGGGTTTATGTCCGATTCGACCCCCGTGATGTTGTCAGAGCTCACTACATCCCCACAGCCGCTCAAACCACTTGGGCTGGAGGACGTTGGACTCAGGAAATCCTCGTCCATGCCCAGGCAGATGTGAACCACATGCTGCAACAATTGCAGAAAATGACTGTAACCCAGGCTGAATTAAGCGGGTACAACCGGTGTCCCAAACGATTTTTTGGCGCCCTGCTGGGGGCTGCTGCGGCTGTAGGAACTCTGTTTAACATTGGTGTGAGCACCGCTAATGCTGTAAATTTAGCCACCGTTAGACGGCATGTGGGCGAAATTCAGGCTGAAATTCCGGTAATACGACAACAGCTCTTAGTTCAGAGCCATGCCTTACAGACCTTCGGGAAGTCCTTGAACGGCACTATCATAATCTTAAACACCCATAGCACCCTTCTCAATCAAACTATAAAATCCATCAACAAACTCTTTTCGGTCGTACAAAGCGATTTAGCCCAAACGCAACTCCTAACTACCCTTATGACCGATATGCTAAGGGAAATAAGCTCCTCAATCGATAGCTTAGCCATGGGTAGGATCCCATACTATTTGATACCCCTTAGCTTGGTCCAAAACATTCTAGCCTCGGCCACTCCGGGCCCTGCTAGTCCCATTCAAACCCATCTCGCTTTCTCCCTGGGTAGCGCTATTCCCTTATACGTAAGCCCAGAAACAGGCGACTTAGCCTTCCTCCTCAGTTTGCCCATTATCGACTCGTATAATCTTTACCGGCTCAAAGACGTTGTGAATGTGGAATTTTGGCAAGGGAACACCTATGTCAAAATACACACTCCTGAAGTCGTGGCGTACCACGATAACAACGAACAGTTGTATCTGGCCCTAAACCTAAAAATGTGTACGCTCACTAAAGACATTCATTACCTCTGCCCGAGTAAACCCTTTGTCCACGATAACACAGAGGGCATCTGTGGCCTAGAATCCATTAGACCCAACACTAGCTGTCCCGCCGAAGCTACACCACGGTCCCAAATCGAGGCAACGCAAGCCGAAATCATAGGAAACCGATGGTTAGTCAACACTCCTGCATGTACCGCTACCCTCACCTACGATCAACATGACACTGCCATGCGCATTATCCTGCCTAACCAAACTCTATGGATCAATGTCCTCGATCCTCCATATTGACGACCTTGCATTGTATCACCTTGCCGATGACTAGTATCAGGCTGAACTCGAAACCTCACCGTTCTTCAAACAGCATTCCTTCGTCCTCGATCCAGTATTGGAAGAAAGGATCAGGGAGAAAGGAACGCAACTTATTGATTTGACTCCTGTTGATACAGCCTTAGAAGCTATAGCTCGCCTCCCGCCCACTGGCGCGCCATTTATTCGGTGTTGGTCTGGTGCTGACACAGCGCTTTGCATCTCTACTATTGTAGGATATATTGTGACCTTGACACTGGCCTTCCTCCTGCACAAGCGAGTGAACGCCGTGCAAGAGTCTTTTGATAGATGCATGTCGGGCGTCCCGCGCATTTTCCGACGTGATAAAACTGACCAAGAACCTGAACCTGAGAACTCGACCAACCTGATTGAGATCACACCTATACCGCCTCGTCGAACCGCTGACAATTAGATCAATCGAAACAACCCAATTACAACTGGTCCTGAACAACACACCCCTACGTCAGTGGAAGTGTTCCTCACCCGTCTATTCCAAGTTACCCAAGTCCTTCACCAGAATTCAATCAGTGATGGAGATGTTGTTTGTGTTTTGTATGTGCCTGTTCTCTCTGCCTTTTGTTCCAGTGCCTGCCGACGTTCGCACCGGGAACCTTGCCAAGCAAAAGGGGGACTGTAGGGCCTTGCTGAACAGAGATTACCAAACAACTTTAACCGAACACTAATTGTGAACAATGAACAAGGAATTGTCCTCCCTGACTTAATGCTTAAATCCTCAGGCAACAAACACACAACAAACTATGCAACAGTTGTTCATTTGTTTCCCAACTCAATCAGCGTTAAGAGAAGTGATAACGTGACTCAAGAACAGAGAACATCTGTTCTGAGCCTTTCCTGCCCATCAGAAATAAATTAATCAGCGCCTATCACGTGGAGTCTTGTGAGAGGATCGATAAAAATTTAATGTGATCAGGACAACAAGACCTTTTTGTATCACCAAAATGGAAACAGGAATCCCCATACAGCGCAAACCCACAGGAAACATTAATTAACAGACCTAAAGCACAACGGGTCCAATACAAATACTTCCTTTGTACTGAGTGATCGCATCTGACCCGATTTTCAACTCTTCTATTCTTACAGACTCAATCTCCAATCTCAAAAGGACAATCACTGAGAGATCGTGTAAAAGAGTCAACTATATTCAGAATAATGATGCCTTATATGTGCTTGATGTGCTTATTGGAACTTATGATATCTTAATCTATGCATTATTGTGATTATTGTTTTATTAGATCAGGTTAGTAATATGTGTGCAAGAGACGTGTCATGTTGGAGTTCGAATTAAAGCTCATGTTATTCATAATAACACTGTGTGCATGAAACATTGAAATTCTGTATCAGAGAGATATTAGGAAACTTTATAAAGTTACTAATCAAAACAGGAAAATGTTCCACGAACGTCACATGATGCCATCAATAAACAAAGAAGAAACAGTACGGGGCGTGTCTAAGCTCCGTAACAGCATCTCATTGGGGAATTGCAGCGTAGGACGGGACCAAATTTTCTCCTTAAAACTACACTGTCAAGACAGTTCATCGCTTGTTGTTTGACCAGGGGCTTGTTTTACATCAAACAGCCATCACTGGTTTTCCACCCAACAGCCATCACATCCAGAACTCTGAAACACTCCGTTGAACTTCGTGACCAAAATTCTCCAAAGCCGAGAGCCGCTCAAGCAGCAGACTCTCAGAAGAGCTTTCAGCGCATCACCAGCCGGCGACCTCTTTCCAAAGCTCCCGCGCAACCCAACTCAGGGCTTCCCCAGAGAGACATCACTTCAAAGACAGCCAATCCAAGTCGGGATTCCCCTTCCAGCTTGATACGAGCCACGGGACAACCCGATTATTTCAGCTGTCAAATCGAATGCAGGTACAAGCAAAATTCTCTCTCTCTCTTGCTGGAAACTGGTGAAAATCCTTTAAACAGAAAGAATCAAGCCAAAGCTCTGCTTTTGTGAATTTCCTCAGGTTGCGACTTCAATTAGGATTGAAGTTGGGACTTTCTTCGTATCTCACTCTGTCAACTCCGCGAATGTGTATGAATGTGTGCATGTGTGTGTGTGTGTGTTTAGCCTTAGTTTCTTGTAATCATAGAAGTAGTTCAATAAAGTCTTGTTTGATTTTTTTACTTATACAAGTGTCTTGTGCTGTGTTTGCTAAATTGCTGCCCTTAAAGATTCAGCTACCTTGCTCATATCAGTAATCATAATAAAATATTATTACTGTTGTCCACGGGATAATATTTTAACCAGAATTGGTAAAATACTTTAACCTCAATTATTCGCTGGACGAATAATTGATGAAGTGTTCAGTATTAATTCTGATTCATTTACAGTTGATTCGGTTCTTATTCACTGTAATTTAATTACCCCTTTAGTTATAATTAATTGAGTTAATGCTTTACAAGCCTCACATGAGGGCTCCACAAATGTAGTTTTTTTATGGTCTTAAATATTAATATTATTATGTTGTATTAATATTAATATTGAGTCAGATGATTCCTTCCAATATTTCGGGGCACCAGTCAGGATTCTCACTTTGGCAATAAAGAACAATCATGAAAGATTGTTGACTGAATTAGAATTTTATAAATTGGAGGAAGTTTATCATCTGACCAATCTGAAGGATTTAATGAGATTCGGGCGAGCTTGTAGAGCCTCTGATTATCAACACAAGAATGACACAGTTTGCAATAAAATGAATTTATTAACAAAAAAATATACAAGAGTAAAATATCACACTCACTAAATACTACGAAGGAAAATGACTAAACTACTAAGAAAATTGAATCAATAATCAAACAGAAACTACAAACTACAACACAAATGGATTTTAACAAAACTGAATGCCAAGTAGATGAGCAACGGATTGGACGAAGCAATGAATGGGTAAATAGCAGTCTATGAGGGAGTCAATTGTGGTCTTTCTAGATGCTGGTATTAAAAATAGTAAATAAACATTTACTATGAATACAGATAACGTGTCTAATGTATCTATCTGTGTACACTGACCCTAGATAAACAATCTCTACACAAATAGCAATCTCATTTAGCAACAACCTAATGCCAAGGCCTTTGGGAAAAGGTTTGGTTAGCTTATATTTACGTTTCACTTGGTCGGGTGATCAGTCTGGGAATGGGAAACGTTGTCCACTGGTATCCTTCCATGTGCAGTGGGAGACTGGATTGCTTTCCAACAGCTGCAGAGCTGCACTGGGTGCTGGAGGTCTTTGTGTAATCCAGAAAACTGTAGGTCAGATGGTGGTCACTCCGTAGGATCTTCTGTAGGTTGGAGGTATTTGATTTATGCAGGTCGGGAGTCAAAGTCCTCTTCAGAAGCACTTGGGCTGCTTGAAGATCCGTGCGGTGAAAGGTTTACTCGCAAGAGTCTCACCTTGGTTGTGCTGTTGTTCTTCCCTCATCACAGCATTCCAGGTGTCTGTCCCTTAACACGCCCACCTTTCATCCTGTGAAACTTGTTGTATTGTCCCAAAATACACAGTTAAATAAAACAATGTCTTTAGGACCTTGGAAATGCTTTATTTCTTTTTCAAACCTTTCTCAAAGTCCTTGTAGCAGTGTTCTGAACTCGTAGAGTCCAAACTTGATGTGAATTGGCTGAGGTATCACACTTCTGTTTCAGTGGGTGCAGTTGCATTGGCTTTTATTCCAGGTGTAGTTTCCACTGTGTGTGTGTTTCCTGGATGAGTAAAAGGACGTATAGGACATGTTCCTTACAGTATTCCTGTCCATTTTTGGTGATTTCAAGCCAATATGTTTAGAAAATGTCTTTCTTTCTGAGCATTTCTTTGTTCTTGCTGTGCTCTAGCCAGAACCAGTTTGGCAGCCCTAGGAGTCCATGGCCATTTACACCTTGAACTCAGACATGGAGGGCTGAGGTGAACAAAGGCAACTTGTGACGAGATTAGCCTTTGATCAATGGGACGTTGATGTCATCTTTCCTGTCCTCCACCTTTGGCAGTCCTGATTACAATAGTCATTTAGTTGTCGTTGAGAGTCCTATAAACTCTTTTGTATTAATCAAAGTGGGACAAAAGAATGTCTGTTGTGAAGCTCTGGTGCCATCACATCTGCTGTTCACTACACCATATAATGAATTATATGGATCTTCTCTGAATTAAGTGTCATTTTAAGACTAAATGTTCTCCTTAAAATTGTGTCTAGGCAATTCCTAAACGGGTGTATGGCAATGACTGTGGTGTTTTTGTCTGTAAATATGCAGAGTTCCTTTCTCAAGGAAAGCCACTCACTTTCAGACAGGTACAACAGTGCTCCTGTTCACACCTTTAATCCTCAAACATTTTATTATGCTCTTGATTCATCAGTCTCTTTCTCTGTAGTGTGACATTCCACTCTTCAGAAAAGTGATGGTTTGGGAAGATCCTGTAAGCCCTGAATCAACCAGTTCTTCAAACATCATCAAACATCTTATGTTCTTTCTGTATAAATTAAATTGAGGATGGAATTATGAATAATTACAAGGGTTTTCTTTACAAGCAATGGGCTATGGAAAAGTACTGAGATTAATAAAAACTGAGGTTTAACTGCAGATTTGTCTTGTGTGATAGAACTCATGATAGAATTGATGTGAAGTCAGTAAGCTTACTGAAGTGAAATGGGTATTCCATAACTGAATAGTGTATTGTGAACATGGAACGATCAGGACAGGTATCTGAAGTTATAACAATATTAATGTAATTTTAACAGTAGTAATGTAATTTGACACAAAACATCTGCGATCTGGACAGGTGTCTGAAGTCATAACAGTATTAATGTAATTTGACACGAAACACCTGCGATCTGGACAGGTATTTGAAGTTTTAACAATATTAATGTCATTTTAACAGTATTAATGTAATTTGACATGAAACAGCCGCGATCGTGGACACGTTCAGATAAATTTATTAAAGGTCTTTTATTAACAAAATTATTAAACTAATTATATAAACCCAGCTCTGTGAGGAGTTCTGACCAATCAGATATTGTCTTGTTTTAAAGGTGGCTTTTCTCCGCCCCTAATCATAAAATAAGCGTTATCTCCAGTCTCTGGAATTGCCGGCTTTAGCAGAGAGTACCGTTTAGACATAATTTCTGTTAAATGGAATATAATACATTTTACACAGATTTCATTCAAGCCATGATTTAAATGAGAAGAAGAGATTAAAATATATATCAAACACAAAATACTTTCATTCAACCATTCAATAGTCATACAGTTACATTAAATTTATGCAGTTGAAAGTTGTTAAGTCCGTTTCAAATTGTTTGGAACAATTCGATGCAGTTTTAGTTGTAGAAATAGAAATGTTTTTTTCTGTAAAGTTAGGTCACTCAGAGAAACAGGCCTGCATTGTCTCTCTGTCTCTTTTGATCTGGATATCAAAGACTCTTTATCTTCTGGTGACCATTTGGTTGCTACAAATGGTTTAAAGGTTTGTTACCTCTCCTTCAGTCAGGAAGCATGGGTGCCATAAAAGTACCTAGCAAGGGGGTTGTTCTGTAGACGGACTGGAGCCGAAAATTAGATTCTCTGAGCTTGGGTTTCTGGAATTATGTTTTGAAAGAATCATCTGAACAATTCATTTGTCTGGTTCGTCCACGGTTCCTACATCTTACACTATTTATTGGTTGCTGTGAGGTTTGAACGCGTATTGGGTTTCTTTTTTAAAGTGTGTGCATTGTAGACTGAAATGAAATAACCAGTGTATGTAATCAGGATACCAAAAATGTGACAATGCCACAAGGCTGCTATTATTGTTAATAAAATTTATATTCTTGGTTGATAAATCGGCTCGTGAGTGTGCATTGAGGGCTCCCCCCCGGACCTTACCGGGTTAAAATTAAAGGTGGTGGCAGCGTAAGTGCAAGCCAACAACAAGAAAGCTCACACTGGTGGCAGTGGTGGTACTGAATCCAAATGTATATCTATTTTTATTTTTATGTATATCTATATATATTTGTTTTTCTTTTGGTTAGCAAATAAATAAATAAAATGGAGCATACTGAAAATGCACATTCTAGTCAAGAGCCTTTTGTTCAAACAGCCATGGGTGGGACCCCTTTTACTAATAGCATAGTGAATCGCCCATTGTTTATGCCAGAAACATTTACAGGTAGTGGCCGTGATTGGTCTGATTGGTCCCAGCAATTTGAGATGGCAGCAGATGTGAATAATTGGAATGGGGAATTGAAGCTAAAGTTCATGTCTCTTTTATTGTCTGGCCGAGCTAGGGACGTATTTTGTGGTTTGACAGTAGAAGATCGTAGTAGTTATGAGAGACTGAAAGAAGCTTTGAGCAAATGTTTTGATCATTGTGAAAGTGAGGATTGGAACCGTGCAAGCTTGTCGTCGAGAAGAAGGTTGACAGGGGAAACTGCACGTGAGTTTGGTAATGCTCTAAGGCGACTAGTGGCTAAATTCAGTGGCTAATGGTGATGCGCAAGATCTATTAGCACGTGAACATTTTATTGCTCATGTTGGGACTGGCGAGCTGCGAATACAGCTACGTAGTGCGAGACCAGCTACATTAGAGGCAGCCATAAATTTGGCTTCGGAGCTTGAACTTATTCGAGGATTAGAGCGTAGCCAAATTACACCTGAAGCTAGGGTGCGTGGAGTGTCTAACACTACCTCTAATGATGTGCAAATGACTATTTTGCTTGAAACTGTGGAGAGTTTGCACCAGGAAGTTAGAGCTTTACAGGTGACTGTTCAGAATCTTATTAAACCTCAAGCTAATAATCCTTCTCCTTTTAGGGCCCCTCAGCACGCTGAGTTACAGGGTCCCAGTCGGGGCCCGAGAGGCCGTGGTGATGTGTGTTGGGAGTGCGGCTGTGACCGTCATTTGAGAAAGGAGTGCCCTTATGTACAGGGAAAGTAGAGGGGGCGAGTAAAGAAGGCCAAATGCTCGCCCCCCTCCCTGATCATACGACTGGCCTACAGATTAGTGTTTCTTATAGAGAACAGGGTGTAGGGATGTTTTTATCAGCCAGAGTGGGAGGTGCGGTTTGTGACTTGTTGGTAGATACAGGTGCACAGGTTTCTGTAGTATCAAAAGAATTTTGACTACAAGCAACAAAAGGAGGTTCTTAATTAACACCCTATTTAGGGAAGGTGTCTGTAGCTGATGGTGGACAGATGGATATCTTGGGGAAGTGGTCAACTGTATGTCAGAGATGTTGGCTTTGGCCACAGATTTCTTAGTAGCCGATATACCCTTGCAGGAGATCATTTTGGGCACTGATTTCCTGGGGCAGTGGGGTAGTGATTGACTTGAGTTCACAATGTTGTACCTTAATGGGAAAGTGTTTGCTTTTACATGTGGGTAATGTGAATAAAAAGACCAGGACTGTATCAGTAAAGCAGGATGTGATTGTCCCTCCTAGAACTGAGGTTATAATTCCTGGTAATGTTGAAGGGGTGGGGCTAGAGTGTATAGAAGGGATGTTGGAACCCTCGGATAGATTGGTTACTGATGTATTGGTGGCTCGTGTGTTATGTAGGGTGGAAAAGGGTGTGTTGCCACTAAGGGTCATTAATGTAACAAGTGATGAACTTACCTTGAGAAGAGGGATGACTATTGGAACCCTGTGTACTGATGTTCAGATAGTAGATAGTGCAGTTGAGACTCAGAGCAGCCATGGACAACAGAAGTATTGTTGCAATATTTGGGGTTGCATAACAGGGAGTTGGAACCAACACAGTTAAAATCGATTCAAAAGTTATTAACTAACTATCTCTTTGTTTTTATTAAGAATGATACAGATCTAGGACGGACCCATAGGACCCTCCATCAAATTGATACAGGTGATGCAAAGCCCATTAAAATGGCTCCTTGTTGGGTACCACTCTGCAATCTGCAACAAGAGGTAGCAGACCATGTGAAGCAGATGCAGGAAAGCGGCATTATATGGCCATCATGCAGTCCTTGGGCCGCCCCTGTTGTTCCGGTGAGAAAGAAAGATGGTGGGTTGAGATTTTGTGTTGACTATCGTAAACTAAATGATGTCATTAGAAAGGATGCGTATCCTCTTCCACGCATTGATGATGCATTAGATAGTCTAACCCATGCGCAGTGGTTTTCTACCCTGGATTTGGCCAGTGGTGACTGGCAGGTGGAAGTAGACCCTAAAGATCGCCCCAAGACTGCTTTCATCACAAGACAGGGGTTATTTGAATGTAACATTCTTCCTTTTGGCCTATCCAATAGTCCAAGTACATTTCAAAGGCTCATGGATTTAATCTTGGCAGATTTACAATGGTCCATGTGTTTAGTATACTTGGATGATATCATAGTTTTTGGTAAAAATTTTGAGGAACATCTTGAGCGGTTAGGTTATGTTTTGTCCAAATTACAGACTGCCAATCTCAAAGTAAAGCCATCTAAATGTAATTTGTTTGCTACCAAGGTGCAGTACCTTGGTCATGTCATTTCGGTTGAAGGGGTGATGGTTGATCCTAGTAAAGTGGGGGCTGTACAAGCATGGCCAACCCCTAAAAATCAGACAGAGGTACAAAGTTTTTTGGGCTTAGCATCGTATTATCGACGATTTGTAAAGGGCTTTGCAGAGTGGGCTAGACCACTGCACCGGCTGACAGAAAAAGGGAGACAGTTTCAGTGGGATGATTGTTGCCAGGCTGCTTTTGAGAAGCTGAAATCTTGTCTTGTTACAGCTCCAATTTTAGCTTATCCAGACCCCCAACGCTCTTTCATCTTAGATACAGATGCAGGTGATGCTGGGATTGGGGCTGTTTTGTCACAGGAAGTAGATGGCCTGGAGCGAGTGGTGGCGTACGCAAGTAGAACCCTGAGTAAGCAGGAACGAAAATATGCCATCACAAAGAAAGAATTGTTAAGTGTGGTCACGTTCACAAAGTATTTCAAACATTTCCTATTGGGGAAAGAGTTTTTGTTGCGAACAGACCATAACTCTCTCCGGTGACTGCATAATTTTCAGGGGGTGAAAGGCCAATTAGCCCGTTGGTTGGAACAATTGGCTGCCTTTCAATATAAGATTGTCCATCGACCTGGTAAGGACCATACTAATGCAGATGCATTGTCAAGGTTGCCTGCTTATGTAGGGGATGCCATCATTAGCTTGGTTAATCAGGTGGAAGTTGAACCTGCAGTTCAAGTTTGTGCTTTGGAACAAGGGGAGATATTGGAGCAAGAAGTAAGTAAGGTAGAAGGAGAAGAGAATAAACTGACAAGAGCTCAGCATAGTGATTCAGAGCTGAGTTTGTTGTTAAAATTCAAGAATCAGGGAAGGAGCAGACAGGAGATCATGAATGCTTATCCATCCCTTAAAAAGTATGCCTTGGTTTGGGAGCAGATACAGGTCCAGGGACAGAGGTTAGTGAGGGTGCTACCCCCAAAACCAGGTTTGAGTGCTAAGACCCAAGTTATTATTCCACAGTCTATGGTGCCAGAAATTTTAGGGCTGTTGCATAATACAGCTACTGGAGCTCATTTGGGAGTGCAAAAGCTACAGGGAAAGGTGGGGGATCGTTTTTATTGGCCGGGGTGGCACAGAGATGTGAAGCGTTGGTGTCAGAAATATCCTGAGTGTGCGGTTCATAAGGAGACCGGTCCAGCCCCCCGTGCCCCCCTTATTCCTTCTGTGACATTTCGCCCTTTTGAGCAAGTGGCACTTGACATACTAGGCCCCCTTCCTGAGACTATTTTTAAAAACAAATATGTCGTGGTGGGGGTATTTTTGGACAGAGGCATATCCACTCCCTAACCAGGAGGCAAAAACAGTAGCCAGAGTTTTGGTAGAGGAGTGGGTTTGCCATTATGGAACCCCTAGAAGCCTGCATTCTGACCAAGGTAGGAACTTTGAATCATATTTGTTTGGGGAACTGTGCCGGTTGTTGGATATTAACAAGACAAGGACATCTCCATACCAGCCTCAGTCAGATGGCATGATTGAGAGGTTTAACTGTACTTTGCTCTCCATACTGTCTTTTTATGTAAATGACAGGGATGTCCTGCTGCCCTATGTGATGATGGCTTATAGGAGTAGCGTCCATTCCAGTACAGGTTTTTCCCCATATAAAGTTCTGTTTGGCCAAGAAATGGTTTTGCCCATTGACGTAATGATGGGTGTAGATGGTCAGGAGAGATTCACAACTGTGAATGAATATGTGGAGAGGGTAGCGGAAAGTCTCTCTACAGTGGTAGAAGCAGTGAAATATCACCAGGCTAGGGCTTCGGAACATCAAAAGCTGCATTTTGATTTTAAAGCCAGATTTTAGTATTATTCAGTGAGAGAGCTGGTGTGGTTAAAGAATAAGGCTAGAAAGAACAGGGTGAGTCCAAAATTACAGAAACAGTTTAAGGGTCCATATAGAATTTTGGAAAAGGTGTCTGATGTTCTGTATCGAATACAGCCAGAAGCAGGAGGTAATGATCATGTGGTGCATTTTAATCAACTAAAATCTTATGTTCTCTCTATGGTTGCAGAGTCTTGGGGCGGCCATACTGGGACCAGAGCTGACCAGGAGACCATACCGAGCCAGACCACTAGGAGAAAAGAAAGGGGTCCACGCTTTGGGTCTAGCTGGGTTTTCTGACGGTCACGGCCACCTGATCTTCCTGTGGTTGATTCCCTTTCACCTGCTCTGTCCATGGCCAATCCAGTGGTTTCGCTTTCTCCAGTTGGGGTATCTGCTCCATCTGTGCTGCCTACTGCTGTTGGGGGCTCTCAAACATCACAGCTCCTTGTTGAGGCTGCGGTATCTAATTTTCCTGCTGCAGTTCCGGTCATCGAGGGGCCTTGATCCCTTGGGTTTCCTGATATAGATGGGGAGTCCCTTTTATCTGCTGCATCCAAGATTTAAGTGCCTGTGGAGGTGGGACAATTGTCTCCACCAGCCTTGTCTATGGCAGGACAAACATCCCTGCCAATTGTGTTGGACTCAGGGGCCTCTGAATGTACAGGAGCCCATAGTATAGAGGGGGGCCGACCTGTACGGATACGAAAACCCCCTGTGTGGTTCAAGGATTATGCTGGAACTGCTTAAGGACTTGAGGATGAGCCCATTTTTTTCAAGAGAGGGGGTAGTGTAATGATTCATATTGGATGGACGTTGTGTGACGTCACCCATTCTTTTTTTAAAGTGTGTGCACTGTAGACTGAAATGAAATAACCAGTGTATGTAATCAGGATACCAAAAACATGGCAATGCCACAAGGCTGCTATTATTGTTAATAAAATTGATATTCTTGGTTGATAAATCGGCTCGTGAGTGTGCATTGAGGCAAAAAGTGCAGGCAAGACCGACAGTTCTCTGTTCTCGTAGTGGATCAGACACCTACGAGATCAAAGGCGGATATCGCGGGATTCACACTCGTGCGCTGTGTTGCTGACAAACTGGATGTAATTTAAGTTCTTTTGCTTGTATATGAAAATACACATAATGAACAATACACGCAAAGTACTTGTTATTTATTTCCATTCGAAAGATGTGTGTATCAATCATTTTTACTTTAATTATAGACATGTTTTTATATATATATTTTTATAAATGACAACAATCACTTGAACGAGTTGTTTTCAACCAGGTGTCATCTTTCCTCTCACAGAGCAATCAATTGGATGTCAATCAATCTGGTTTCAAGAGTGGCCACTCAACCGAGACTGCACTACTGGCGGTCACTGAATCCTTGCGGATTGCAAAGGCTGATTCCAAATCATCAGTTCTCATTCTGCTCGATCTATCTGCTGCCTTTGACACAGTGAATCATCAGATCCTTCTGTCCACCCTCTCATCGCTGGGCATCACAGGTACTCCACTTCACTGGTTTGAATCCTATCTCACAGGAAGGTCTTTCAGGGTTGCCTGGAGAGGGGAGGTATCCGAAGCTCATCAACTGACCACGGGGGTTCCTCAGGGTTCAGTTCTTGGACCCTCCTCTTCTCCATTTACACTACATCACTCGGTCCCATCATACAGGCACATGGTTTCTCCTACCATTGCTATGCTGATGACACACAACTCTTCCTTTCATTCCAACCAGATGATCCCACAGTACCTACACGAATCTCAAGCTGTCTGGCGGACATCTCGGCATGGATGAAAGAACATCATCTGCAGCTCAACCTGGCTAAGACTGAGCTTCTCGTCTTCCCTGCCAATTCGACTCTAAATCATGATTTCAGCATCCAGCTAGGTACATCCTCAATTACCCCATCAAATTCGGCCAGAAATCTTGGAGTAATCCTTGATGACCAACTGACCTTCAAAGACCACATTGCAAAGACAGCTCGTTCATGCAGATTTGCACTATACAACATCAGGAAAATCAGGCCCTTTCTAACAGAACATGCAACACAACTCCTTGTCCAGGCCCTGGTCATTTCTAGGCTTGATTACTGCAATGCTCTTCTGGCTGGACTGCCATCGGGCACTATCAAGCCTCTTCAAATGATTCAGAACGCTGCAGCACGTCTCGTCTTTAACGAGCCCAAAAGAGCCCACGTCACGCCTCTCTTCATCTCCCTGCACTGGCTACCTCTTGCTGCTCGCATCAAATTCAAGGCGTTGACGCTTGCTTACAGATCTACCACAGGCTCAGCACCCTCCTACTTCCACTCACTCTTACGAGTCTACACTCCGACCAGAAGCCTACGCTCATTAAAGGAGCGAAGGCTCGTGGTACCATCACAGAGAGGCACAAAATCACTCTCCAGGACATTCTCGTTCACTGTCCCTCGCTGGTGGAATGATCTTCCTGCCTTCATCCGCAATGCAGAATCCCTGGCAATATTCAAAAGACAGCTGAAAACTCATCTCTTTCGTGAGCACTTATCCTCATCTTAAAGAAAAAAAAAAAAAATTTCTATACCTTTCTATTCCTTCACTTCCTTTAATCTCTCTCTATTGTAGCTTATGATACTCTGAGCACTGCCTAAAACTTGTATTGTGAGCACTTCTTGTCCCTATTTGCCTCGTCATGACGACTCGCTTACTGTATTCCTCACTTGTAAGTCGCTTTGGATAAAAGCGTCTGCCAAATGAATAAATGTAAATGTAAATGCAATCACATAACCCATAGAGAGATCGGACTGTCAGAGAGTTTGGGAATATTCGCACATTTTTACACATAAAAACATGATATTAGAGTTTTAAAATCAAACATTTTAAAACAGATCAATACATCACAGTTGTTTAAACCAATAAGCATAAAGCTGTGTCATCATCAAGTCGTTTCCCATCGTGCTTTTTGTCAGTGCAGTCGGTGGAGAGCAACTGCGCTCGACTGCAGAATCCGATGAGGCCGCCTCGCCCTCGCGAGACTTTTTTGACACACGTTGGCATGACATTAGAGCAAGGCGGCCCACCCTCGGACACATTTCTAATCACCAGTGATCGGTTCTGCGCAGGATTTGCTCATCTCAAACAAGCCTCTTAGTTTCCGTCTTTGCGACTGCTTTTGCGCCACCACGTTTACGTCCCTGCGTCATAACGCAATCACGCCCCTCGTGTGAGCGCACGTTTAAATTGATCAAAAGCTTTGTAAATCACACACTGATGTTATGCCTTCTGTATGTCTTAGTGGAAAATTATATTAAAGAGTGACGCAATAAACATTCCATAGGTGATTTTGGCCAGGTTGTATTTTGGTACTGTCATTATTTTTTATTCATATATACAAAAATTATTTAAACAACTCAATAAAATTTCTCACAAAAATACGTAATATTTACATCTTTTGACTCACAGGACACAGGACTGCTTGTCATTTTCATTTGTATAAAAAAGTTCTTATGTCGATTTCCTGAACCTGTTTTGCACGTCTTGTAAATGTCCAAGAAAACTAATCCCTAGTCCCTATTCAGATGTTCAGATATTGAACCAGTTTTGCATGTCTACAGACATCCACAAGGGTTCCTATTCAGACGTTCATATATTAAACCAGTTTTGCATGTCCACAGACATCCCATTGCTAGCTGAACTTTTCATTGCTAGCTGAACTTTTACATACCCAAAGTGCTGGGGACTCGCTCACAGGGAGGCCAGCTACCTGGCTCGTGTCTTGTTGCTACAACATCCACACTGATGAGGCTTGCCACAGACGACATATCAAAGTAGCTACCAGAAATACCCATTTACTGGGGTTGTTATCAGGGAGGCCTGTTAAGGCCAGCTTCCTGACAGTGCATGTGCTGGCTGCTAGGGGCCCAACATGGTGGGGACTCACTCTGAAGAGAGGCCTGTTAAGGCCTACCACCTTATAGCAAGTCTAGTAGCAGAGATAGTTTACTATTCAAACAACGCCTGGGACCTAACACATCACCAATGAGCGGTGTACTCAGTAAAATCACCTTTTACCCTTTAAGCAAGGGGAGTACAAACATACGCCAACATATCCTGGAGGAGGCCCACCTGGGCCTACTACTGCAGATGAACATGGGTGTCAGCTCGTGGCAATGCTGAGCTACAAGGGAGCTTACTAAATGAACAGCCCGCAGTGAAGGTCAAATACCGCTCGACCTGAGCCACAATGGTGCAGGGCAGATAACAACAGAGCTATAAGCGAAGCACTCAGAAAACACCCTGTTAACAAGGGAGTACTATCCGCCTAACCCTGAGAAAACTACAGGGTAAAGGCCAACCACAAGAGACTCCATCATGACAGAAATAATATCTGTACCCAACGCTTGAACACTAGTTCAGAGGGCTTAAGTGGAGCCTAGCGAGGGCCTATCTGAGCTCAACTTCCAAAATGCAGGCCGCAGAAAGCATTACTAATCACAATAGAAAATGGAATGGTCTATTCTGCCTCTACACCAATCTGCACCATGCAGAAGGGGGGCGGGCCTTGGCCAGACGATTCTCAAAGAGAGGAGGCCAGCACTAGGGATACAAAAGGGAACCTACATTCACTTAATGAGGGGTCAGAGGCAGGAATGTTAAACAGACCGCCTTCACTATCCCTAGCACTAGCCTAGGCCAGCTATCAGGGCGGCCCGGATGAGGGCCGACACATAACATATAGATCTACCTGACACTCCTCAGAGCAGCGGACTCTACAGAACAACTCTCAGCTGAGAGGAGGCATAATCACTCAAAATGACACCGCTAAGGTGGCTAAAAAAATACCATAAAAGCCTTAGCTGTCTTAAATTAATTTTTAGGATGAGTGACACTAATCAGGTAAAAATGTCAGGCAGCCCTGTGGGCCGGCGCTGGACATGTAGTGAACAGCACATTCCAGGGCCCAGTTTATGGCCGGGCCCCTCTCTGTCCATAACAGCAGACAAAGGTTTGCTACATTTTGATTGGATCTTGGTGGACTAACACAAAGATACTGTCCAATGCCATCAGATAAAGATGTAAGGACAAGATCCAGACACCTCTTAGAGGGCAAGAAGAAGACCTCTTGTACCAAGCCTGGGAAGGACAGGACTTCTCATTGGTCCACATGCAGTTTCTGCCCTTCACCCATCTAGAGACTACTTCCTAAGGTTGGCCAGAGACTGCCATAAAAATTCCTCAGGACCTCAGCAGCAATGGGTGAAACAAAGAGAGATCAAAAAGATCCATCCAAATCCATTCAAAACTATGTTTGAAAACCTTAGAACTGATGCAAACTACACATCCATTTCATACTTATTCACGGAAATAAGTATTCTCATGACAGCTATTTGTAATGCAACATCAGACACAAATTCAGCTGTTAATGTACAATTGAATGAATGCATGACAGTTCAATCTTTTTCCATCATGTTTAGTCTCTATTTGTTTAGAATATTGCCAAAGGTATTCTGGTGGTGGTTTGGAAAGTGAGAAATGCATTGGTAAACTTTAAAGACACTTTAAAGATTTCCAACTTTGTTCTTTATGCAAATGAGCTCCACAGGGGAAAGAAGGGTGGGCCACACTGTGTGTGTCCCCTACGATGCCAGCAGCCAATCACAGCACTCGAATGGAGAAGCGCCAAATTGCAATCTCCTCCTCATCGGAAAGGGATAAAGGTACCCTTCCAACAGACACTCCTTGTTCTGAGTCCCGGCTTGCGAAGCTGAGACATAACAGATATACCAGGTTCTGAGTCTCCCATCGGGTGAGACACAACAGATATACCGTTCTGAGTCTGTCCTTTAGCAGGGATAGACATTAACAGATATACGGTTCTGAGTCTGTCCTGTACGGGGATAGACATTAACAGATACAACACCGTTCTGAGCCTCTGGTTCGTCCAGAGAGACAACAACAGATCCCATGATCTGAGTATACAGCTAGTGAGGCAGCAACCGATACGACCACGTTCTGAACCTCCAGCCTGTGAGGAAAGAGACATTGACAAACACTACGTTGTTTCCGTCCAGCGAGACATTAACGACATTTGCAACAAGGTTAAGCTCAGGAGAGCAAACCTACACTCCAAGGTACCTTCGTCTGCGTGTTCCAGATTGTTAAGGACCTTCTGCACCTACGCCAGGGCCTCATCTGCGTGTTCCAGATTTTAGGACCCCTCTGGTGCTCCAGGAGATCAGCATCCCACAGAGCTTCGTGTTCAAGACTGTTGAAACAGATTCTGGCTCCTCATTGTCACCCAGCACAACCAGTAGAAGACGTCACAGTCGTCGGACTCAACCACGTGGAACGTAAATATCACTTAACCAAACCTCTTTCCAGAGACCTTGGCATTGTTGTATATTATCAGTATATAATTTCCTAATTCCCATTAGATGTAATATAGCTGATGTTAGTTAATAACAAATAATCTTTCGTTTATTTGTTTAGTGCATAATAAGGTTCTCCACCTTATTATTTTCAGAGAAACAGTTTATCTTTCCATAAGATAACGTAACTCTTCCATAGCCACACTCAACTTAATCACTTGTTTTCTATGTATCTTATGCACTTTATTCCTTTATCATTCATGGTATTCATTTAGTAGTTGTGTTAGTTATTCTTGTTTATCTTTTGTTAATAAAATTTATTTTATTACACTTGTGTCTTCCTTGTGCTGCTAATACAGAAAAGGCTCTACAAGTTAGCAATCTCACCAATCTTTCAAATAAATCAGCTGACCACTTTACATTAATTCTAAATGAATGAAAAGACTCTGTTGAGAGTGTTCTCATACCGCAAAGGTAATAGACCTTGACTGGTGCCCTGAACTAGAAAAAGGGGGAGAGGTGGTCATCTGATGTACTCATAACCACACCTTAAGAGACGTGTGATCCAAAAATAACAACGTCAGCGGTGACGTGAGTACCAATCCCTATTTTACTGTGCGTCCTTGGATGTGCGAAAGTAAAATCACTACAGACATATATCTAACTGAAGCAAAGGGCTCGTCTCTCTAGTAATATGGCACATAGTCTTAGAGCTAAAACATGACAAACTGGGGCCCAGGTCAGGAAGCAGACAGACTGGCTAAACCGACCGTCTGCTAGCCGTCTCACGTCACAGTTAATTCCCAACACATAGAAACTCTTTCACCTAGATATTATCACATAGAGACTGTGTCTGTACCCCGAATTAGTAAATACAAAAAACTTCCAAACACATTTAAGGGTAAAAATTTAATTGATGTCCAACAAATAAAAAACAGAGATAATACTGATAAACAAATGATAAAGCTTGGGTTGCTGAATATTAGATCCCTTTCTTCAAAAGCACTTATTGTAAATTATATTATCACAGACAATAATCTAGATGTGCTGTGTTTGACAGAACCCTGGTTAAAACCAGATGATTACATTACTTTAAATGAGTCTAGCCCTCAAGGTTACAATTATTGACACAATCCTCGTCAGAAAGGCAAAGGGGGAGGTGTTGTTGTAATTTATAGTAATATTTACAGTATTACTCAAAAGTCTTTCTTTTTTTATCAAATAAGTTTTATTAAAAAAGACAGATTTTAAAGAAGGATTGCAATCTTACAGACTCTTTAACTAAAATACAAGTCAAAATAGAAAAAAAAGACGGAGAAAAAAAAACATCACCAACCATCCCTTACCAGACCTGTTTACATTAAATTGTGAAATATGGTGAAAAAATATTAAAATATTACAATGATAAATGATGCATTAGTCCATGATGTTTCCATCAAGATAACAGAGAAAAGAGCGGCAGATTTTGTCAAACTGCTCAATTTTGCCATTCAAACAGTAGCAAATTTTTTCCAAATGTAGAGTGGAAGTCATCTCTCCAAGCCATAACTTGACCGTAGCCATAACTTCTTCCAGAACAACAGTAGTCATTTTTTAGCTGTAGTTAAACTGTATGCAAGCAATTTGTGTTGTCCTCCTGATAATGGATGCCCATGTTCAGAAAGTCCCAGGATGATCAATGTTGGGTCAGGCTGCATTTGTACCCCAAAAATTTCTGAAAGCACATCAAAAATTACATTCCAATAATTCTGTATTCTTGAGCAAAAAATAAAACTATGGGACAAATCTGCATCTACTGAATTACATTTGTCACAAAAGGTGAGACATTTGGGAAAATTCTGTGCAGTTTCTTTTTTGAATAATGTAGTCTGTGAATGACCTTAAACTGAATAAGGCAGTGTCTAGAATTGATAGAATGTTCATTAATATCCTTTAAACTCTTTTGCCATATTTCCTCAGAAATTTCCACTCCGAGTTCTTTCTCCCCTTCTTCCTTAAGAAATCTAGTAGAGGGGGAATTAAAAGATTGCAGCAGATCATAAATTATCAAAAATGCTTTTTTACTTCCTTTACATTGATCAACAATGATAATTGAGGATGAAGTATTATCCGATGAAGGTATATGAGCACTTATATAATTCCTAATCTGTAGAAATCTAAAAAAAAATGATTTTGGGGAAGTTTCAATTTCTGTTGCAGCTGACTAAAGGATGCCAGAACCCTGTCAACGAAAAGGTCCCCAATAGTACATAAACCCATTTCTTTCCATTGCATAAAGGTCCTGTCCAATATTGATGGTTTAAATGATGGATTCTTAGCGATGGGAGTTAAAAACGAAAGGGACTTTATCTTGAAGTGTTCTTTTATCTGTTTCCAGATACGCAGTATATTCCGAATTACAATACTATTATTGAAAGTTGAGTGGTCTAAAGTTACAGGGGAAAGAATCACCGCTCCTGGGTTGTAGGGATAACACTGATCACAAACTATTTGGAGCCAATTTGGAGGGGTGCCCAGTAATAAAGATGAAAGTCTGGGAGTGCCAGACCTCCCTCTTGTTTAGATTTACAAAGGTGTGCCTTCTTAACTCTGTGATTTTTATATCCCCATAAGAACGGAAGAATAATTGAGTCTAATGAATATCATTTTAATTGCATTTATTCTGCTGAATAAAGAGATCGGGAGTGCTCTCCAAAATTGTATATTACCTTGCAGTTTGGAAATTAAAGGGGTAAAGTTAGCCTTTAAAAGCAAAGAATATTTATGGGTAACTACAATTCCAAGATATGTAAATTTTTCCATAGAAACTTTAAACGGAGAAGACTGTACCGAAGACAGATCTTTTAGTCCAATGGGCATTAGCTCACTTTTATTTAAATTAACTTTAAACCCTGAAAACGTCCCAAAAACATTAATAGTGTTCATAATAACTGGAAGACTCACATGTGGTTTGGTAATATATAGCAGGATATCGTCTGCATATAAAGATATTTTATTTTCTGTATTTAAAGTATTAAAGCCATGAATAGAAGGGTCAGAACGAATAGACTGAGCAAGGGGCTCTACGGTCAAAGCAAATAAGAGAGGAGAAAGAGGGCAACCTTGCCTAGTCCCTCTCTTGAGATTAAAGGAACCAGACAAGGTATTATTGGTTATTACCTGAGCTGTAGGACTTTTATACAAAATCGTAATCCAATTTATAAATTTATCACCCACGTCAAATTTTTTTAGCACTGCGAAAAGATATTGCCACTCCACTCGATCAAATGCTTTTTCGGCATCGAGAGAGATTATTACCAGATAGCTTTGGAGTGGTGCATTATATTAAAAAGACGCCTAGTGTTTTGAGAAACATTCCTGCCAGGAATAAATCCATTCTGATCAGGATGAATTAGACCACCAATTAATCTACCAAGTCTATTTGCAAGTATCTTTGATAGTATCTTCTGATCTACATTAAGGAGAGAGATCGGTCTATATCCTTCCACCTCTTCTGTATTTTTACCTTTTTTGGGAATAACAGTTATGATTGCTTCATTAAATGTCAATGGTAGCCCAGTGACTAATGCCTCCTCAAAAGTTCTAAGCAGGTAGGGGGAAAGAATTTCATTAAATTTTTTATATAATTCAGAGGGCAAAACGTCTGGACCCAGAGTTTTACTGTACTTTTTAACTCTTCTAAAGATATATCCTTAAGGGAATCACGCTCATCTTGAGTAAGAGAGGGAAGATTACATTTATTTAGAAATGTATCCATAACTTGTAAGTCAATGCAAGGGTCTGAGGAGTATAAAGTTGAATAGAATTCCTTGAAGCAGTTGTTTATATCCTTAGATGAAGTAAACTGTGCTCCAGTTTTTGTCTTGATTTTATGAATTGTCTTATCGTTTTCTAATTTATGTAACTGTCTGGAAAGTAGTTTATGTGGCTTTTCCCCAAATTCAAAATATTTCTGTTTAATGAAAAGGAATGATTTACTTAGTTTGTCTGAAACAATTTTATTATGCTCATATCTTAACTGTAAAATTTTTTTGTATGTTTCTAATGAGGGTTTTGTGCATTTTCGTTATCTAATAAATGAATTTGCTTTCCTAAACCTAAAAGTTTTGTTTTATACAGTTTATTTTTGGACCCCTGATAAGAGATAACACATCCTCTAATAAAGGCTTTCAGTGTTTCCCAAAGTAGTCCTGATGAAACTTCAGGGATATCATTATTTTAAAAAAATATTTCCAATTGTGTAAGCATGTAATCTTCAAATTTAGGATCACTGACTAGCCGAGAATCCATTCTCCACACAGGACGAGAGGATGTTAAATTACTAAAGGCAAGTTCAAATGTGACAGGAGCATGATCTGAAATTAGTATATCATGGATCTTACTGTTCATGACATTAGAGATTAATTTGTTTTCTACCAGAAAATAATCAATGCGTGTATATACATTATGAACATGTGAGTGAAAGGTATAATCTCTCTCGGTGGGATGAAAAAGTCTCCAAATATCTACTAAATTGGAGTTATTAATAAATACATTTAAGAAGTTCCTTGAATTAGACTGAGGGGCTCTCTTAGAAGATGATCTGTCCAAGTACCCATCTAGGACACAGTTAAAGTCCCCCCCCATGATGAGATTAGTTTGAGACATATTAGGAATAAGAACGAACACTTTCTTGAAAAAATCCGGGTCGTCATAATTTGGGGCGTAGACATTCACTAAAGTAATACGAAAAGAGTATATCTCACCAAACAATATAATGTATCGACCCTCTTTGTCCGTTTTCAAGGTTTTAAGTTTAAATGGCACACCTTTTCATATTAGAATAGCGACGCCTCGAGCTTTAACAGAAAAATTGGATTGATATACATTTCCTATCCACCTGCATTTCAACTTATCCTTAGAATCAGGTTTCAGGTGCGTTTCCTGCAAAAAAATTACATCAGCAGAGAGCGATTTCAAGTGTGACAATACCTTACTTCTTTTAACAGGGTGATTTAGACCTTTCACATTCCATGAAGCAAAAACAAAACCTTGTCTGTTACTTGATGTTACAGTATTACTATGCATCATTAAGAACTCAATGTATTAACACCAGATTCACCACACATTTTACCACTTTGAAGTATCTTAAACAGGCCCCCTCCCCTCCCCACCCGCCCACCAACTTAAACAGCAACCCCGTCATCTAGCCGACAACTAGTAGAACCTGCGGCACGAGACGAAGTTAATTGAAAATGAGCAATTTGTTATCAGAAGAACAATAGTATAATATAGCAAGCAAATTATTCTAGAGAAAAACAAAACAAAACAAAAACAATATCTTATTCGTTGACCTTCAAGCATTAAATTAACATAGCTCCACAGTGGAGAATTTCAGAAGAACATCTCGAAGCATGTAGAAAATAAAAGGAAGGAAGTTACAGAATGGGTTGTGGTTATAAAACTTTCCACGTATCAAAATAAAAAAATTACACTCTACGAGTGATATATATTGTTCATACTTATCTTAATTACGTGACGTCTTTAGGACAATCACTCTGATCCGAAGCAGTTTTCTGCAAACTTAACGGCCTTGTCTGGATCTGTGAAATAATGTTCTTTGCCATTGTATGAAACCCTTAACTTTGCTGGGTACTGTAGACCGTACTTGACACCAGGTTTGTCTTTTAGCAACTCCCTTGCTCGTTTGAAAAGCGCGTGGCGTTTCACAACTGCTGGAGGGTAATCTGGGAAGATGTTAATTCTTTGCCCCCTGAAAGTGACTTGCTGCATCTTGGCCGCCTTCTGCAGGATTTCTTCCATTTCGTGGTTGTAGTGTAGCCGAATAATGAAAGCTTGCGGTGGTTCATCATCTCTGGGACGATTTCGCAGTGCCCGATGAGCGCGATCAACAAGCGGCAGATTATCCAGCGATAATGCCTCCATCAAAAGTTGCGCGATAAAGTCCCTTGGTTTCCTTCAAGACTCGGCCCCTTCCTTGATGTGTAGTATACGAATATTCTGTCTCCTACTACGTCCTTCAAGGTCCATGCATTTGTCCGAAAGCTGCTCGACCACCTGCTTTAAACGGCCCATTTCTTGTTCAAGCTTGGCTACCGTATCCGAAGAGGTTGAAGCGTTAGCTTCCAAGCCAGCCAGTTTTGAAGCGTGCTCACCCACGGTGATTTTAACAGCTGAAATCACAGAGCTGGCCTCCTGTTGGAACACGGTGAGCTCTCCTCTTATAGAGACAGCAAGTTGTTCAATCTTGGAGTCTATTATATCCCCGATATCAGATTTGATTGAGCGTATTTCAGAGCGCAGAGAGGAGGTTGCGCTAAGAATCGCTACGTTGCCCGTGTCCTGAGTATTTTCAGTCGGTGCGTCTTCTGTAGCAGAGTCCGAGTCGGAGGCAGGCGCGGGCGCGGCCTGATCCGCTGGTTTAATAGGCTTGGCCGGCATGTTTAACTATGAATATAGCAAATTGTCAATACGGATAAGTCAATTATAACTCAAAATTTGGTTACTTTCCTAACAATAAGTGGTTATTAAAGATGTTCTGAACGAATTCTACTGGATTTAGTGTAGAGCTATCGTAGAACATGTGCTACCCACTCATGATGAAACCGGAAGTCCCCTCAAAAGTCTTTCAAATATAATTCCTTCGAAGTGATGGTGCTTTATGTAACGTTATGTAAGTTGACATTTGTGCTGGCTACTGTATACAGGCCACCAGGACACCATACAGACTTTATCAAAGAATTTGCTGATTTTCTATCGTAGCTAGCTGCGGATAAAGTCTTTGTTGTTGGTGATTTTAATAGCCATGTAGATAATGAAAAAGACGCATTGGGATTGGCATTTACAGACATTCTAAACTCTATTGGAGTCAGACAACACGTGTCAGGACCCACTCATTGTCGTAATCATACTTTAGATCTAATATTATCACATGGAATCGATATTTATGCCGTTGAAATTCTGCAGCAGAGTGACGACATCTCAGATCATTATCTAGTCTCGTGTATACTACATTTAGTCAAGGCTGCTAAACTGCCTCCATGCCACAATTATGATAGAACCATCACTTCTACCACTAAATATTGCTTTATAAATAATCTTCCTGATCAGTTTCATCGCCTTAGCATACCAGACAGCTTAGAAGATCTCGATGTTGAACAGAAACTATTGACTCTGTCTTTTCCAGGACATTAGACTCAGTTGCTCCTTTGCGCTTAAAAAAAGATTAAGGAATTTAGTCCAACACCGTGGTATAACGAGCACACTCGGGCCCTTAAGAGAGCAGCCAGAAAAAATGGAGCGCAGCTGGAAGAAAACAAAACTAGAAGTTTTTCGCTTTTTGTGGAGAGAGAGAATGATTGAAAACAGAAAGGCCTTAAAAACTGCTAGATCTGCTTATTTTTCAAATCTTTTAGAAGAAAATAAACACAACCCTAGGTATTTATTTGATACAGTGGCTAAATTAACAAGAAATAAAGCTTCAACTTCTGATGTTTCCAAACAGCACAGCAGTAATGACTTTATGAACTTTTTTACTTTCAAGATTGACAATATTAGAGAGAAAATTATAACCTAGCAAACGTCTACTACAGTATCACGTCAGACAGTGCATTGTAGTGTAGGAAAATTCAATTCATTCACTCCTTTAGGAGAGTCTAAACTTGTTGAATCATCAAAATCAACAACATGTATGTTAGACCCTATACCGACTAAGCTATTGAAAGACTTGCTTCCAGAGGTCATAGATCCTCTTCTTAATATCATTAATTCATCTTTATCACTAGGATACGTACCAAAAACTTTTAAGCTGGCTATTATTAAATCTCTTATTAAAAAACCACAACTTGAGAATTAGTCAATTACAGGCCGATCTCAAATCTTCATTTCCTGTCAAAAATACTAGAAAAGGCACTATCATCACAACTATGTTCCTTTTTAGAAAGAAAAGGTATCTGTGAGGATTTCCAGTCAGGATTTAGACCGTACCATAGTACTGAGACTGCTCTCATTAGAGTTACTAATGATTTGCTCTTATCATCAGATCGTGGTTGTTCTCTCTATTAGTGTTACTGGATCTTAGTGCTGCATTTGACATTATCGATCACAACATTCTTTTAAATAGACTCGAAAATTATGTTGGCATTAGTGGAACTGCATTGGCATGGTTCAAATCTTACTGATCTGACCGTTAACAATTTGTAGTAGTAAGCGAAGAGATGTCATATCGATCACAAGTTCAATATGGAGTACCGCAAGGCTCAGTACTAGGACCGTTGCTTTTCACTCTGTACATGCTACCCTTGGGAGATATCATTAGGAAGCATGGCGTTAGTTTTCACTGTTACGCTGATGATACTCAGCTCTATATTTCTTCGCGCCCTGACAAAACTTACCAGTACACAAAATTAACGAAATGCATAGCTGATATAAAAAATTGGATGACCAGTAATTTCCTACAACTAAATTCAGAAAAAACAGAGATTCTAATTTTTGGACCAAAAACTTCTTCACGTATAACCTAGAATACTGTCTAACACTTGATGGCTGCTCTGTTAAGTCTTCGTTGTCAGTTAGGAACCTGGGTGTGCTCTTTGATACCAATCTCTCATTTGAAAGCCATGTTTCTAGCATCATGTCAAACCAACATTCTTCCATCTTAAAAATATATCTAAACTACGACATATGCTTTCAATGACAAATGCAGAACAGTTAGTTCATGCGTTCATGACCTCAAGGCTAGATTATTGTAACGCTCTCCTGGGTGGTTGCCCTGCTCGCTTGATAAATAAACTACAGCTCGTACAAAATGCAGCAGCTAGAGTTCTTACTAGAACTAGAAAGTATGACCATATTAGCCCAGTTCTGTCAACACTGCATTGGCTTCCTGTTAAACATCGTATAGATTTTAATATCTTTCTAATTACTTACAAAGCACTAAATGGTTTAGCTCCCCAGTACCTGAGCAAGCTCTTAATGCATTATAGTCCTTCACGTCTATTGCGATCTCAGAATTCAGGCCAGTTGATAATACCTAGAATATCAAAATCAACCGCAGGTGGTAGATCTTTCTCCTATTTGGCACCTAAACTCTGGAACAATCTTCCTAGCATTGTTCGGGAAGCAGACACACTCTGTCAGTTTAAATCTAGACTAAAAACGCATCTCTTTAATAATTTATGTTTTCAAATCTGTTAAAGGGTTGTTAGGCTGCATAAATTAGGTCAGCCGGAACCGGGAACACTTCCTATAACATTGGATGTACTCGTTACATCAGAAGAAGAATGGCATCTATGCTAAATATTAGTCTCTCTGATTATCCCGAGGTTTACCGTAGTCAGCCGGATCCGGGCCGTATCCAGGTGAGATCGAGGACCGGTGCCTTGACACAACCACAACGCAGCCCTGAAGTGTCAGCAGAGATAGAGTCAACCAGATCATCCACTGTGAAGGCCTCATCGACACGACAGCCAGTGGCGCACAGTTCCTCAACAAACCGTCCACACCGGCGTGATGAATATGATCCTCAACTGGATGGAACTGGAATAAATACTTTGACTGTTGCAATCCCATCGGACTTATGATGGCTGCCTGAATCATAATAAAGCACTGTTCGCTGTTGGCCAGAGGAGAACTGGCCCCCCGACTGAGCCTGGTTTCTCCCAAGGTTTTTTTCTCCATTTTAACACCTGTTTGCCACTTGATGTCACCTGTTGGAGTTTGGGTTCCTTGCCGCTGTCGCCTTTGGCTTGCTTAGTTCGGGACACTTGACATTTGATATTCAACAGTGTTTTTATCTGCCTGCATTGACACCATTGTTTGCGAACTGAACTGAGCTGGATGATGACATCACTGTTTACTCCAGTGCTGATATAGATAAATTAAGTTAATAACTATTGATTCTTACAACGGAATGAATCAATACTGAATGAATCAGTTTTTCTTTAAGAGCTGCTGTGCAGCCAAAATTATATACCAGTTATCACTGTAAAGCTGCTTTGACACAATCTGCATTGTTAAAAGCGCTATATAAATAAAGGTGACTTGACTTGACTTGACTTTGATACAAAGTCTCCAAAACTCTCCAAACCATGAGAAGAGGAGACAACTACCCTAACCTGAGGTGGCTTTTAAGGCAGCCTGCTCTTAAGAAGGCCAGCCTACATCCAAGAAGCAGCCTCAAAACCACTCTTAAGTGGGAGGAGGCTGGCTTACTCGCTGATAAATTAGCAAAAAGAGAGCGGTGGTCTCACCAGAGAACATACAATAAGCAAAAACCAGCACACTCACACTTAAGAAAACCATTAATGGTATTTCTCTCTAAAATCGTTCAAGCCAACCTACAGGGAACTTCAGGGCCCTATATATGTATTTAAACTACAGAATTCACAAACCTACAAAATTACAAAATTTTCCTGAATGCCCAGCAAACCTACACAGGGAACCGTGGTCTAAGAAATACATTAGTATTATGAAGCTCAAAGGAGACCTGAGCGCAGTTCCACCTGCGGCCACAGGGCGGCAACCTACCACCATGGAAAACCGTGGAGTCTGCCACCCTACAAGCCTGAAAGGGTCTCTCACAATCAAAGCCAAAGGCAAACCATCAGAATAATTTTCATCATAGGCCCAGCTCGGCCTGATGTAAGAAGCTCCTGGGCTGAAGAAGAATGGAGAGGGTTTAGATCTTTTCAACCCTCAGAGAGAGGAGATCCATCAGCGATGCTGGCCGCGTTTCTGCTGAATCACCTCCCTCAGATCCTTCTTCTTCCTTGAGTCTCGCCTCCTCTGTGACCTACTCCACCATGGAGTCTGTCTGGGTGAGGACTCAGACCTCAGCGGTATACAGGTCTTCAAAGCTGCAGAGCCCGCCTTCACCTCTTTGAACTTTCTGACCACTGTCTCGACAGAGATCCCAAAAAGCTCAGAGGGCAAAACCAGGGCATCAAGGAGAAAGGATTTTTCTTTCTCCCAGATGTTCGCCAATTTAAACCACAGATGGCGCTCCGTGGCCACCATTTCCACCATCAATCGACCGATCGAGGCAGCGGTCTGTTTGGTGGCCCAGAGCGCCAAATCTGTGGTGCGGCGCAGTTCTACGACCGCTTCAGGGGAGAGCCCTGCCCCCTGGTCTAAGTCCCTCAGCAGGTCCGCCTGGTATGCCTGCAACACAGCCATTATGTGCAGAGCAGCACCAGCCTGGCCTGCTGCCACGTATGCCCTGCCATTTAGACGTGATGTCATTTTAAGAGGTCTAGATGGCAGGGTTGGAGCCTTCAGTGTCGATGTCCGCCCCGATATGAGATTCGCAAACGTCTTGTCAGTCGGTGGCATCGACACATACCCAATCCCTTGACATCAGCAAAATTTGCTCGCTATCAAAATTCGCGCCGAGTATGGGTTTTTCCATGCCTTCTCAACCTCAGTATGCAGGTTGGGAAGGAATGGAAGGCTCACAGTCTCTCTCCTAGCACGCTGCTATGGCAACTGTAATCTGCCGGCACCACGTTCCACAATCTCCAATAACTCAGCATACGCGGGGCAGGGTGGCTGAGAGGATTCAGTAACAATCAATGAACTCACCTTCCCTACCCTCCTCAGCCATCTCCTGCTCGGCTGGAAGAGCACTGGCCGTTGGACCTGAGGATGCAGACGAACTTGCATCCTCTCCCAGCAGCGCTGCCTCATCAGCCACTGAGCCATTCAAGAGGTCCACGCCCCTCTCAAACTGCTCGGCGAGCTCCATCTGGGAACCCCATGACCTGAGTCTCCGCTCTGCCTCAGCACGAGCGGGACCAGAACCACCAGGTCCAGATGCTGAACTTTCTCCCCTCAAGAAGAGAGCCAAACGAGACTGGAGCGTTTTCAAAGAAAAACTCTTGCAATTCACACAGGCAGCTCCCTCAAGAACTTCCTATGCATGCTCTTTCCCCAGACAGAGAACGCACAGAACGTGTGTGTTATCTGGTGTCAGATAACATGGACACAGATCAACACATTTCACAAACCTCTGAGTAAGTCTGGTTTTCTCTGTGCATTTCATTTTCATTTGCCACTATGTGCTTCAAACAAAACAGTCCATGAAGATGAAAAGATGATGACATGTTATCTGGGCGCCCCTTATGTACTTGTGGGTCGCATTGTTATGACGTCATGGGCTGTCGCCGGTCAATATGATATAGCCGAGATTGGATATGTGTTTCAGACTTCGGTTCCCGCGGAGTCGGTTCCCCTAGCGCTTGACGCAGCGCGAGTTCCCTTTCAAAAGGGAAAAACACAAGCTCTTATCAGCCCCATCCAGCGTGTTTACATTAACTGTGATTAATAGTGAATAAGTATCTGTTATCAGATTTGTTGAAGGAAGCTGCTTCTGTTCGTGTGCCAAGACATTTTAGAAATCCCGACCGTGCAATGTTTTTCGCCCATGTCCGGAATAAAGATGAAATTATAAAATTATAAAATAATTTAACATGCAAAACCGTTCTATGACAGCAGAGCTAAACTGGACAGCGGCCCTCCAGGACCGACATTGCCTATCCCTGATCTATTAAGACACATTTTAGTGTTTCTATTATACACTGTTTATGTTTAAATATATATATATATATATATATATATACACTACCAGTCAAAAGTTTGGATGCGGTAAGATTTTTAATGTTTTAAAAAGAAGTTTCGTCTGCTCACCAAGGCTGCATTTATTTAATTAAAAATACAGTAAAAACAGTAATATTGTGAAATATTATTACAATTTAAAATAACTGTGTTCTATTTGAAAATATTTTAAAATGTAATTTATTCTTGTGTTGGCAAAGCTGAATTTTCAGGATCATTACTCCAGTCTTCAGTGTCATATGATCCTTCAGAAATCATTCTAATATGATGATTTGATGCTCAAGAAACATTTATTGTGTACAATTGTACAAAATATTTGTATTCCTGTCAACCCTTGTGTCGAAGGGCATCTCAGGAACCGCACTCCAGTGGTTCAAGTCTTACCTCTCAGGTAGGTCCTTCAGGGTATCTTGGAGAGGTGAGGTGTCCAAGTCGCATCATCTTGCTGCTGGGGTACCTCAGGGCTCAGTGCTTGGACCACTTCTCTTCTCCATCTACATGTTATCGCTAGGATCTGTCATTCAGGAACATGGTTTTTCCTTTCACTGTTATGCTGATGACACACAGCTCTACCTCTCATTCCAACCAGATGACCCGACGGTTGCTGGTCGCATCGAGGCCTGCCTGACAGCCATTTCTGCTTGGATGAAGGACCATCACCTTCAACTCAACCTTGCAAAAACAGAACTGCTTGTGGTCTGTGCCAACCCAACACTTCATCATAACCTTTCCATTCAACTTGGGTCATCAACAATAACTCCTTCCAGGACAGCCAGGAACCTTGGAGTGGTGATGGATGATTGTTTAAGCTTCACAGATCATATCGCTACAACGGCCCGGTCCTGCAGAATTGCCTTGTACAACATTAGGAAGATTAGACCCTTCCTATCGGAGCATTCCACACAGATTCTTGTCCAAGCCCTTGTTCTATCCAGACTGGACTATTGTAATGCTCTCTTGGCAGGCCTTCCAACATGCACTGTCAAGCCTCTACAACTGATCCAGAATGCTGCAGCAAGACCTCTCTTCATCAGTTTGCATTGGCTGCCAACAGCTGCTCGCATCCAATTCAAGGCTCTAATGCTTGCGTACAGAACAACCACTGGCTCTGCACCACTATACCTAAACTCACTACTTCACACTTATGCGCCCTCCAGAAGCTTGCGTTCTGCAAGTGAACGGCGCCTTGTGGTGCAAAGGGGCACAAAATCACTCTTACTGACCTTTTCTGGGTCTGTTCCTGGCTGGTGTAATGACCTACCACGCTCTATCCGAGCAGCTGAGTCTTTAGCCATTTTCAAAAAACTGCTAAAGACATATCTTTTTCGTCAACACTTGACCCAGTAATATTAGCACTTACTTTCTATTTATATTTTACTTTTACTTTTTCGATTTCTATTCTTTCTTCTTCTATTTATTAAAAAAAAAAAAACCTTGCTACATGCACTTTACTGATGAAACTGTAACTTGACAAGGCACTTACATACTGTTGTACTCGTGTTGATTTGATTGCTTCTAATACTCTCATTTGTAAGTCGCTTTGGAGAAAAGCGTCTGCTAAATGACTAAATGTAAATGTAAATGTATACAATATTTCTTTTTTAGGATTCTTTGATGAATAGAAAGTTCAAAAGAACAGCGTTTATTTTATCTTTTGTAACATTATAAATGTCTTTACCGTCACTTTTGATCGATTTAATGCATCCTTGCTGAAAAAAATAATTAATTTCTTTTCAAAAAAATAAAAATAAAAATTCTTACTGACCCCAAACTTTTGAACGGTAGTGTATAATGTTACAAAAGCTTTGTATTTCAGATAAATGCTGTTCTTTTGAACTTTCTATTTATCAAAGAATCCTAAAAAAGAAATATTGTACACAAATATTTTGTACAATTGTACACAATAAATATTTCTTGTGCATCAAATCATCATATTAGAATGATTTCTGAAGGATCATGTGACACTGAAGACTGGAGTAATGATCCTGAAAATTCAGCTTTGCCAACACAAGAATAAATTACATTTTAAAATATTTTCAAATAGAACACAGTTATTTTAAATTGTAATAATATTTCACAATATTACTGTTTTTACTGTATTTTTAATTAAATAAATGCAGCCTTGGTGAGCAGACGAAACTTCTTTTTAAAACATTAAAAATCTTACCGCGTCCAAACTTTTGACTGGTAGTGTATATACACGTGGAGGTTCTAGAGGTCCACACGTGGAGGTTCTAGAGGTCGGAACGTGGGTGCCATATGGTGCCCCATACCTGAGAAAGCAGGTCCTTCCTCAGGGGAATCCGCCAGGGAGGGGCTGTCACGAGGAGCATCAGCTCTGGGAACCAGGTCCGGTTGGGCCAGTACAGCGCAACTAGCAAGACCTGCTCCTCGTCCTCCCTGACCTTGCACAGTGTCTGTGCAAGAAGGCTCACTAGGGGAAACACGTATTTGCATAGGCCCCGGGGCCAGCTGTGTGCCAGTGCATCCGTGCCAAGGGTCCCCTCGGACAGGGAATAAAACAACTGGCAGTGAGCGGATTCGTGGGAGGCAACAGGTCTACCTGTGCGTCCTTGAATTGGCTTCAAATCAGCTGGATCACCTGGATCACCTGGGGGTGGAGTTTCCATTCCCCGGGAACGTGAGCTGTCATGCGAGCGCGTCGGCCGCACGATTGAGCTCGCCCGGGATATAAAAATAAGAGGTTGAAATTAGATCAAACCCAGATTTATTAAGCTGTAATAAAACATACCTGTTCATTTTTGTTATATTTTTTATTGAATTTTGATGTTATGTGTAACAAAATGGCCTCCTCTGTGTTCAGGCTTGACTGTAGTAAAATTAATGCAAAAACCGACACTTCAAATCAACATTTCAAACCAAAAAAATCTAAACCTTGACAAAAAGTAGTCTTTGAGAATGTCTAAGTATAAATCCAAATCCAAAACTTAATAAAAATAAGTATTTGTGTCTAAAAACCACTAGAGAATTTATAAGCCACTTTATATAGAACTGTATAGGAATCTAGAGGTTACATCATGGCATTACATAAGTTTTTCTTTTTTTACCCCCACCAGATGGCACTAATCTACCTTCAAAAAATGTGTAACTGATGTGATTTTAAATGCTTTGTCTCTATTTTAACATGGAATACTGCTTTAATTGAAAAAAAAAATGGTGTATTATTTTCAATGGGGAAAAATTGCTAATAAAAAAAATATAAATATTGCATAGTATCATAACATACCCTAAAAATTTTATATAATAATCAAAAAAATATTATTGAACAAAAATATATTACATTGGTTTTCCTGAAAAACAAAAAAAAGTTACATTTCAAGGCTTTTGACCATAAAGAAGGCAAGTGTGACTCCTAAATGAAGAGGTCCAGAGGGTTAAAACTGTAACTTGGCAATGTCTTTAAAAAAAATCTGTCATTTGTCACTGGCCTTCAAAGGATGCAGCCCCTGAATTGGGACACAGCTGTGGGATACTTTTTATCCCTGTTTGCACTAAAGCCATCTTGTGGTTTTGCTGCCCAAAAAATTATAATTTCTTTTTTTGTTTGTTTTATCTGACCATAGAAGCAGGTCGCTTTTGAAGTTCCAGTTGTGTCTGACAACTGAACATGCTGGAGAATGTTTATGGATGAGCGAGGAGGATTTTTCTTGAAACCCTCCCAAACAACTTATGGTGATGTAGGTGCTGTTTGAATTTTTTTTTTTTTTTTTTTTTGGTAGACTTTCTGACCCTGAAACTCAACTAATCTCTGCAATTCTCCAGCTGTGATCCTTGGAGAGTCCTTGGCCAATGCTTTAGGAGGATATAGACACACGTCCTCTTCCAGGCAGATTCGTAACATCTTTAGTTGATTGGAACTTCCTTATTATTGCCTTAATGGTGGAAATGGGAATTTCCGATGCTTTAGTTATTTTCTTACAGCCACTTTCTATTTTGTGAAGCTCAACACTCTTTTGCTGCATATTAGAACTATATTCTTTGGTTTTACTCATTGTGATGAATAATTAAAGGAATTTGGCCTTTGTGTTCCCTCATATTTACACTCCTGTGGAACAAGAAGTCATGGCTGGACAATTTAATGTTCCTAGTCACCATGGTGTGCTAAAAGAACATAAATATGAATGAGAATATACTTCAGAGATATTTTACTCATAAGAATTTCTAAGGGTGCCAATAATTGTGGCCAACATGCATTGGAGAAAAACATTTATTTCAAAATGAGATTTTCCCCCCACTTTCAATAGTTTTACTTCAATGAAAGGTTAGATTTTTGTGAATTTTTTGAATGAAAGATCAAAAACATAAACAATGCAGATTTATTTTCACAGCCACCTTTGCTCATATTTACCAAGGGTGCCAATATTAGTGGAGGGCACTGTATATAGCCTACATCATTTTCTTGATTCTGTCTTGACAACTCTCGGAGTGTTTAGCATGGTAACGGGTATGACAATATTGGTATGTATATTGGCTTATTTTAATAGATCTGCAACACTGCTGCTGCAGAGAAAGTATGGGACTTACTGTTGTGAACATGTAATACACATTGCTGCTGTACAATATAACATACATGAACTACCACTAAGCAGGTGACAACAAGAGAGAACAATACAAGCCAAGCCAAGAATATCCCCCATCAAGCAGGAGGAAAAGGAGATGATGATCCACCACCCCCAGCAGATCTACTGCCAAAACATATGTTCTGCAGCTCCATGTGTATGTTGTGTATGTGTATGAACCGTGTGTATGTTACCTATGTTTGCCTGGTCCTTTAGATTTATTTGAGTATGAGAAATGGGGGCATATTCTTTGTCTTGGTGGACTAGATCTGCCTATGCAAGTATTCTCCCAAGCAGATCTTGCCGTTAGACATGTGCTGCCATGAGGTGTATATATGAGGTTTTATTAACAAAGTTCGGGAGGAGCAGGTTCAGATAATTAAACCAATTAGCACAAGTGGAGAGCATTCAGTCAATCAACTCAACCAACGATAAGAGGTATAAATACAGCAGACTTACCTCTGTTCGGACACAGTCCGAAATGTGTAACATTATAAGGTATGATGTTATTGCTGTCATTAATTATTTACTGATTTCCACACAAAGAAAGGAAAGAAGAGAAATGAAAATTGGATAATAAAATAAATAAATATATAAATAAATAAATTTAGTCATTTTCCTGTTGTATAAGCACATTATAGTGGAATATGGACATGCACATTCCCTTTCCAAAATGTCTTGACAGAGCACATCAAAACACATTGGCTGGACCTTCCGGATCATTAGCGCATGACCCGGTCGCGTCTCTACATGTGTTTGGATATAACTGTTTAAAAAGATGCCCTGGAGGGGCCCACCAAAACACAAAAGAAAGAACTAAAAAAAAAACTAAAGAACGAGAAAAAGAAAGAGAGAGAGAAAAAAAGAAGGACTCTAGATATGTAATTATGATAATGATAGGTAGAAAGGAGAGGAAGAAGATAAGGGTACTTGTATACTAGATATACATGTAATGGGCTTTAAAGTCCTTCATATAGATCATACAGCAGCAGTTCAAAGTAATTCAAATTAATTACCAAATACATACGTATACATACACACACATATACATATATATGTCCACATACATACATACATGCATATACACATACATAAACAGACATATACATACATACAAATATGTATGTACATATACATACATACACATAACTACACATATACATATATATGCATTCATGTAGTTTTATACAGACCTATAACTAATGATAGGAAAATTAATAATACAATAGCAATAACACTATAATATACTAAAGTAAAGTGCAATACAATACCAAAGAATATATCAAATGTCTTTATGTTTTACACTTCCTGATGTATTAATGTAGGTTATACGTTTATTTGAAGGGTATTCACTAATATTGATACATACATACAAAAAAAAAAACTGCATGTTTTAAGTAATATGGGTAATTAGTGAGGCATTAATTCACTTGTCAAGGTATGCCAATGATGCAGAAATGGTGGAAATATTTCATTAAATTTATTTATTTTATGTTTGAAAGTAGCTGTCAGTATTTCTTTGTTAGTATGATCTATTAATAGCTGTTGCCATTGTGTGATACTGATTTTATTTTTAGTTTTCCAGTTGATCAAAATTATTTTCTTGGCAATAATCAGAGACAGAAGTAAGGGTGAAGTATGGTCCAGTGGAGGATTTATTTGTGATACGTCTCCTAGAAGACATTTTACCGGGTTTGCCGGGATGTTACGTTTAAGGTAGATAGATAATTTTCCTGTAATTTCTTTCCAAAATTTAGTAACTGGGGGGCAAGACCAGATGGCATGGAAGTATAATCCTCTTTTATATTAAGATTGCAGTGTTCACATTTGTTTGATTCGGTCAATCCCATTTTAAATAGTTTATGTTGGGTTAAGTGTGTTCTGTATATTATTTTAAATTGGATTAGGTGTATACTAGAATTTCTGCTTCAACTAAATGTATTTAAACAGACTTGTTTCCAGAAATTGACATCTGTAGTTATGTTAAGGTCATTTTCCCATTGTTTAATAGGTATTGAAAATGTTGTATCTGTGTTTATTAATGTAGTGTATAATTTAGATAGTAATTTTTGGATTTTCTCAATAAGGGGTGGAGTTTTAAGAAGAAGGTTGCCAATCTTAGTTCTAATAGCATGATTAATTTGTAGGTAATAAAAATACTGATCTTTGCCTAAATTATATTTTTGTATTAAATCTGAAAAATCTGTGAAATTGTTGTCCAAGAACAGATGATGTAAATGTGCGATGCCAGCATTTTTCCAATTTTTATTATGAAGAGGAGATTTATTAATGGTGAAATCCGGGTTGTGCCATATAGGAGAGAAGGAGTGAGGTGTTATTGGATTTTGACTTATTTTATTACTTTTCCACCATGTTAATAATGTTGTATGAATTGTCATGTTGTTGTATAAATTGTGAACCTTAATTATATCAGTAATGTACGGTAAGTCGGATAATGATTTTTTTATACATTCTGCCTGTTCTGAATCTAACCATGGGTTTTGGGTATGATTACCATTTATCCATTTGTAGAGATATTGTAATTGTGCAGCTAAAAAATAAAGGTGAAAGTTGGGTGCCCCTAATCCTCTCATATCTTTGGGTGCCCCTAATCCTCTCATATCTTTTTTTGTAATGTAGTAATGCTTATTCTAGGATTTTTATTTTTCCAATAAAATTTATCTTGCTATTTAGTGTGTTGAACCATTTCTTATAGGGTTGGATAGGTATCATTGTAAATAGGTAGTTAATTTTTGGTAATATGGCCATTTTTATTGTGGAGATTCTTCCTATAAGAGATAGTGACAGATTCATCCAGCTTTTTAAGTCATCTTCTATATTTTTAAGTAACGGAGTGAAGTCAAGATTAAACAAATCTGATAGGTTGGGAGAGATTCCTGTATTCCTAGGTATGTAATATTGCCTATATTAAAATGGATATTCTGATGTTCTGTACACTGTAATGTTTTATTTATTGGTAGAATTGTAGATTTTGACCAATTTATTGTGTAATCTGATATTTTAGAGAAATCATTGATGATATTGATAACTTCTGTGAGTGATTTTTCTGGTTTTTGTAAGAATAATAAAATATCATCTGCATATAATGAAATTTTATGAGTAATTTTGTTAGTTGAAAAGCCAGTGATATTATCGTTTTGTCTAATTGCGGCTGCTAAAGGCTCTATGAATAATGCGAATAGGAGTGGAGAGAGTGGACATCCTTGTCTCGTCCCTCGTTGTAACTGAAATGATGGTGATATGATGTCATTAGTGATAACTGAAGTCCTGGGTGTACTATACAATGTTCTAATCCAATGAATGAATGATTTTCCAAAACTAAAATTTTCCAGTGTTGCAAAAAGAAAATTCCAATTAACTTTGTCAAATGCTTTTTCCGCATCTAATGATACAATAACTGTAGTATTTTGTGGTTTGCTGATATTCATGATATTAAATAAGCGGTGTATGTTGTCTGATGAGTGACGTCCTTTAATAAAACCTGTTTGATCTGGGTGAATAAGACTTGAGATGACTGTTTCTAATCGTGATGCTAAGGTTTTACTAATTATTTTCATATCAGTATTGATAAGGGATATAGGTCTGTAACTAGTGCATAATGAAGGATCTTTATTTGGTTTAAGTAAGACAGAGATTAGTGCTGTGTTCATATGCTGTGGGATAGATAAGCTGTTTTTAATTTCTGCTGACATATCTAGAAACTGTGGTGAAATAGTTGACCAAAAGTGTTTGTAAAATTCTGGGGGGAAACCATCTGAACCTGGTGCTTTATTGTTTATTAAGTTTAGTTGGGAGAGTGTTACGTTATGCAAAAATCTACCAATTTCTTTGTCATTGCATTTTTTATTGTTATTGTACAGATTTTTGTAAAATATCTGAAACGTTGAGTTTATATCTTGTGGGTTATGAATAATTTTGTTCTCATTATTTTTAATTGTATGTATAAGAGTTTTTTCCTTATTACTTTAAGCAAATTTGCTAGGTATTTTCCTGATTTATCTTTATATTCAAAATGTATAGATCGTAGGCGATGTTTTTGAAATTCTAATTTTTTATTTGTAATACCTTCAAGTTGATTCTTTATTTGATTTATCTCATTTAATATTTGTTCATTGGGGTTTTGTGAGTAAGTTTGGTGTAATATTTTTATTTTGTCCTCCAGGTCTTTTTCCAAGTTTTTGTTCTTTCTTATGTTTAAATGTAGAGTATGATATAATCTTTCCTCTCATTACTGCTTTGGCTGTTTCCCAAAGTGTTGTGGCGGATATGTCAGGGGTGTTGTTTATTTTAATGAAGGATGCCGACTCTCTTTTAAAATATTAATTAAATTCTTGATCTTGGAGCAGTGATATGTTCATACTTTGTTTATTTTGTTATATTGTTAAAAGTGAGAGTAATTGGTGCATGATCTGAAATGATAATGGTTTCAATTGTTGTATTTGATATATCTGACATAATGGAATTGCTTGTTAAGAAAAAATCTATGCGGGAATATGATTTATGAACTGGTGAAAAGTATGTATATTCTATTATTGTAGTGTTTTTCTGTCTCCAGCTATCGCCAATGCCAAAGTCTATCATATATTGGTTTATAATTTCTGTGGAGTGCCAGGTTTTCATCTGACTTGAGGTATTAGATTTGTCTAATATTGGATTAATGACTGTATTGAAGTCACCCCCTATGATTACAGCTGATTGTGAAAAATCAGATAATTTTGAGAAAAAAATGTGGAAGAAGTTTTCATCATCAATGTTTGGGCCATAAATGTTGGCAATAGTAATATCTGGTAACACTTTATTTTACAGTGTCCTTGTTACATATGTTACATGTACTTACCATAGTAATTATGCATAATTACATGCAACTAACCCTTAACCAAACCCTAATCCTACCCTAACCCTATAGTAAATACATGTTGTTAATTAATATTACTTAGAACTTAAATATATAATTACACTGTAACAATGACACCTTAAAATAAAGTGTAACCTAATATTTTTATTGTTAATGGTCGAATTAATAATGATATATCTGCCCTCTATGTCAGCTATTGTTTTATTGATGGTAAAAGTTAAATTTTTTCGTATGAGGGTGGCTACTCCTCTCTTCTTTGAGCTATAAGAGGAGAAGAAGATATGTGGGAATTGTGAGATTTGAAGTTTCTTGTGTTCAGATTCTAGTAGGTGAGTTTCTTGCAACAGACATATGTCTATGTATAATTTTTTTAAGTGATTTAATATTTTGGATCTTTTAATCTGTGAATTAATGCCTCGCACATTCCAGCTAACAAATTTCATCCCCTTTTTTCTTTTCTTTTAGGATAGATGGTATTGTACATTATTAACGTGATATTGTCTTGTAGATTTGTCAGATATTTTTGCAAATTTCCTGTATGTTGTATGTTCAGTAAAAGGTGATATGACATCATATAACATTTAACATATAACAAACATATTTTAGAAAGTGAATGACATACACTGAAGTTGGTGAAAACATGTTTATAAGTGCAAGTTTCAGACATTTAATTTTAATGCATAGCTGATCGGCAACCGAGTGATCTGATGTTAAGGTCAAGTGGTGTCAAATTCTCTTTAGAGTTGACCGTTTATGTATAATTTGTCGACGTTAAGATTCACTCGTTTTCCTTCTTTTCGATGCTGTTTCATTATTGGAATCAGTTTTTTCCGTCGTTCTTGAATTTCTTTCAGGAACTGATCATTTAGTCCGAAATTGGTTCCTTGTAGTTCTCTAGCTTTGCTCTTCAGAAGTTCTTTATGTTTATAATGTTCAAATTTTGCTACAATTGGTCTGGGTTGTTTATCATCAGTCCGCCTTGGTCCAATTCGGTGAACGTGATGGAAGGTGATTGTATTTACGGTTGTGGGTATATATTGTATATAGGGGTTGTTTTGACCCCCTTAAGGGAATTTTGCAGATCTTGTATTATCACATGTCTGAAGGAATGGAAACAGACATATTTTGATATAAAAGGTACATCAAGTTCAAATGAGCAACTAATTCTGAAAACACCATCACTTCTGCAGTTCTTGGCAGGCGTCCAATATCTAACCACAAACGTGTCAACATGACCTGTCACACTGGAACACTTGAAGAACAATTAAATATAATAAGCATACATACTCTTAAATATAAAATAAGAATAACCATAAGGGTACAATAAAAAGTAAATACTTGAAAATATGATCAGAATTAATATATGGAGTAGGAGTACATGAATATATGAAATCATAAGCCATAAATGATTAACATAAAATATGAATAAAATGCATGAATATGAATATTGACCATTTTGGATCCACCAATCCCCCACTTGAGTCTTGATGACTCATTACAAAATTTAAAAGATACAAAATGGATACAGAATAAATGAGATATAAAAAGCATCAAATATAAATGAAGCTACAGGTACCTCTCTAACCCCAGCTAACTGCATGGAATATTGACTGGAAGCCTTCACCAGGCTGGTCCGACGAGGGCCACTAAAAGAATCCGACCCCGAATGTCCCTGGACTTTTGCTGGGTTGAGGACTTACCGCAACTGTCAGGTGGATAAAGGTGTGGTCAAATTTCTTCCACTAATCTTTAATTTTAGCCAGTTTTAGTACTGTACCTTAATAGTCAAATTACTCTGCCAAAATGAATTGTGAAATCGATATCAATACTAGACCCCATTACTTGAACTAAGTAAAATAACATAACTATCAGATGTATCACACAAATAGACAAAATAAACAAAATATATCCTTTGATAAATCTAAACAACTCAATCCTTCAAAGTCTCAATCTCTTCATTCTGTGCTTCTGCATCAGGACGATGTAATCAGTCTCTCTGTCGCATTTTCCTTGTGTTGCTAAGCACTGAGGTGCTCATCGATCCTTCATTGGTTCTGGGATGCTCTTGATCAGTTGGAGCAAACAGTGGGCTTTTAAGCCACCAGTTGAGTCTGCTCATTCTCCTCGTTGATCCCCCTAAGGGACTCTTCCTTTCCAGTGGTCACAATCAGGTGTCACACAGAAAAGCAAACTGGTTCGATGAATATACCACACGTAATCTCCTGATTGCATCTACTCGTACCGAATCTAGACATGGAGAAGATAGAGTGGACACAGGAAAAAAAAACAACAAGAACAAAATAAAACAACATTGTCGTTTTTTATACAGTTAACAATACATTAGCACTCGGATTAGTAGGATGAATTTCAGCAATCAACAGCACGGCTTTGACCTGTGAATGAAGACCTTGAAATTCTTTTGTTAGAGACAACATATATTTACACATCACCCAGTCCAGTCCTCCTTGGGGTAACAAAACCTGTGAAATTTCATTTGGTGTGAGGGTTATCCAGGGCTGTTCAGGGCTTAAACCCATGATATTCCCTGATCTGGCAATATCATACATAATTTGATTTTATTGCTATATAATTTTCTTTGGTGGTTTAAATAAGTCCATTATCATTAAATAATTTCTTGTTTTTACACAGTAATATAAATTTCTCTACCTGGATAACACTCATCCCACTTTCAACATGTTAACAATCACAAAACAATATTTTAGACATTTAGAACAGAATCAGTTCCATTCAGTGGAATCCATCATGACATGCTGAAAAGAAAAGTTAGGTGTGGGGTAAACAGGACAAGTTTGCTTGTTCTGCCTTCCCAAGTAATTCCCTGCGCAGGTGTGGCACTGTTTCTTTCTGCCACAATATCCCAGGTCAGGATTGTTAGCCAAATTCATCCATGACCATTATTTTATTAGGCATAATCCACATAATGTGCCCATTTTAGAAAAATTAAATACAGCTGTTTATGGCATTTTATCTGCCTTGGTGCACCATCACTCACACACACACACACACACACTCATTCATTGTCAGCCCTCAGAAGTGTCAGCTTCCTCTTTCAGGGGTGAGCTGAAGGCCCATCAACCAGTGCCTGTGTTTCTCTGCAGCCTGGGTCTTTGAGTCTCTTTCCCCCACTGGCATGCACAGTGCATTCGCTCTTGTTTGTGTTGGGACAGCCTCTTCTGGAAATTGAACACTCAGAGAATGGCATAAATCAAATTGACCCCACATAAAGTGTCATCACAATCGAATATGAGCAATCTGCTCTGCTTTTCCTTAATTTTAGGAGTCTCATCCAATTGACAACAGCAGTTCTAAATTTTATTTTGATAAAGCAAGTTCTTCTTTGCAGAAAAAGCAAGCAAGTTCTTCTTTGTAAAATGCAGGAAAGAGCAAACTAAACTATTCTTAATTGTCTGAACATATAAATAATCCTCACAAATACATCAAAATCAAAATAAAATAAAATAAAAATGTTCTTTCTTTACTTAAACCAATTTCATTTTAACTTAGTCACTCAATCTTGTTCTCATTCAACACAATGCAAAAGTTATTTTCATTAACACATACTAAAATCTCTACAATAGATCAAATTTCAAGCTGTCTACCAGGGATTATGAATACATATTTCAGACGTCTTCAGATGACAGATAACAGGATATAATAAAACTATATTTTTGCTTCATTCAGTTAATATTGTACTATTTATTAATTTCTCTTTTTAACTAGCTCCCACATCTCATGTATATAGTATTTTCTTCAACCTTTAACCAATCTGAGACAATGCATAAAATAATAATAAAACAAAAACTATTCAGCAGAATTATCTAAATACAGTTGTACATATCGTATCACTACAATTTGGAACACAGTACTTTAAAGATAGCAGCACACTCGATCTAACACAGCTGGGACAGAACAGAGCAGAACAGGAATTTGGTTCAAAACTAACTTCACCTCATCAAAGTGACTTGGAGGAAATAGTGGCAAATAGCCATTAGTTGAATTTGTAAGCCTTTTTAGAATCCAAACCAATCTCCTTTATGAGACGGACATCCACGTACAAAAATAATTGCTGATGTACTGCTCTGCTTTGACACCCATTCTGACAAGATCGATTTATGTAGGAAATTTAGAAAGTTATTTAGCGTTTTAGGTTTTAGTGCCTTGCAAGGACTTCACAATACAATAGAACAGGTCATGACCTTATAACTTCATCCATTAGATAAAACACTCAAAGAAATTCAAAATATGTGGCTAAACACAATGTTAATTAATTTTTTTTTTTTTTCCATACAATAAATTCTACAAATTTGTACAATTTAAATTTCTGCTTTCTGGATTTAGGCAAACTTCAAATTTCTCTTGGTTTTAATTTTAAAAATTAATATATTATTGACCTCTGGACTCTGGACCTCTGGAATAATTCAGCAAGGCCAGTCTACAGCTATCGTAATTGCAGTGCCCTCAACAGAAGCTTCTGCCTTACACGAGTTGACTAAACAGACTTTCAATAGCCTACAAACACAGTCCCACCCAAAAATTACACGGGGAAACAACAGTAGGTATTGATATCAAACAGCAGTCACCCTCGCAACAGAGCGCTCCCTCATTTATGCTCTCTGCCCGACTGACACAGAATACTCAGAATAAAATTGATAATTTAATATGAACACCAGTTATTCAATATTCAAATATTCGGCAGAGGCCTGGACTCGTGGTTCTTTCTTTGTCTGCAGCCAAATTGAAAGACCACATCCACAGGCAGATAGCTTCAAGGCTCAAACAATTCGAAAACAGCACACCAGATAAAACAGAAGATATTACTCACCTCTATAAAACAGAGGATATTACTCACCTCTATTTAAACCTTGCCGTGCATCACCAGAAGCAACGGGTCGTGAAGAACCGGGCGGAAACACCAAAACTGATGCAAAAACTTGAGAAAATGAGATCCAGGCAGTCCAGCAATGATTATGTCAGAGATCAAATTTAAATAAGGAATAACAAATTTATTAATTAAAAATTATAGAGACAAACAAGTTAATTAAGTAATTAATAGTTAATAATAAAATCTAGAGTATTGTAAAATCCAGAGTGTTGTATCTAATAGATGAAGATGAAGATCAGAATATAGAGAAAGAAGGAACAAAATTAAAATATTTGCAGAATGAAATGAGAGGTAGAGAAGAAGCAGAAGATGCAGAAGAGATGCAAGAAGCAAAAAGAGCAAAGAAAAAGAAAAGAAAAGCCAAGGAAAAAGCTAAACTATCAACGACTCAGTCCATTTTATACCATAATCATAGGAAAATTTACATCCCACTCAAACTTATGTTTTGTTCTAATCAGAAAAGGTCAAATGGATTTACCCATTATGTCATAGACTGGTCAAGTGTCAAAATAGATATAGGGGTTGTTTTGACCCCCTTAAGGGAATTTTGCAGATCTTGCATTATTACATGTCTGAAGGAATGAAAACAGACATATTTTGATATAAAAGGTACATCAAGTTCAAATGAGCAACTAATTCTGAAAACACCATCACTTCTGCAGTTCTTGGCAGGCGTCCACAAACCACACGTAACTACAAACGTGTCAACATGACCTGTCACATTGGAACACTTGAAGAACAATTAAATATAATAAGCATACATACTCTTAAATATAAAATAAGAATAACCATAAGGGTACAATAAAAAGTAAATACTTGAAAATATGATCAGAATTAATATATGGAGTAGGAGTAGATGAATATATGAAATCAAAAGTAATATTGATAAATCATAAGCCATAAAAATTAACATAAAATATGAATAAAATGCATGAATATGAATATTGACCATTTTGGATCCACCAGGTTGCCATGGGAAGTTTCAGAGAGGAGTGCATAAATTCTTTAATGACTTCTTCGGGATTATCTTGTGCTACTTCAGGTATACCTGAGAATATTAAATTGTCACGCATACTTCAGCATTGGAGGTCAAGGATGGTTTCTTTCATTTGTTTGTTATTTGAAGTGAGATTATCAACTTGTGTTGTGAGTGTTGTAGTCTTTTCCCGCAGTTCGCCGTTCTCTTTTTTGAATGAGTCTAACTGAGACTGAGTGAATTCTAGTCTTGTTTTTAAATCCTTAATGTCTTGGTGAAGTAGTTCGAGAATGGCAAGTTTGGTGTTTATAGATTCCAGAACACTAACCTCTGTTGTTGTTGTGTTTTCATCTGTGTCTGCCGAGTCTTCCCGACACCGATGCTTTTTTTGTGGTTGAGGCATCCTGGCAAGTCTGGGAAAGTAGTCGTCAATAAATCGTTCAAGTTCTTCAACATTCTCCACGGTTATAATCCACCAGTTATTGCGTTTAATGTTGTATAAATAGCATATGGATTTGAAAATAGCATAACTTGCTTGGATGTTTATTCAAAAGATGGCGAGATCTTATTTCCATAATGACCAACGCAATCTACCAAGAGCAGCACAACTGAAAGTTAACTATTGCAGTTTAGCACTTTTTACAGTGTACATCAGTATCAGCATAATGTCATGGTGATACAGCCGATGAATCATAAGTGATTAAATCAGTTCATACCACTGAAGGCAGTAAAATAAATGTCAGTTCACAGTCCAGTTTTGATTCCGAAATCTAAACATTCTACAGCACTGAACACAGACACAATCATTAAACCATCATATCGTTTATATTCAGTTACTCTATTAGGGCCTCATTGCTGAGGTCTCATAGAATTGAAACTCAGGAATGTGTTCAAATATCTGTTGGACCCAAGTGGTCTGTACCATCTGTCAGTTCTCCTGGGTGTTGCTGTACTGCATGGCGTTATTCCCAGCTTTAACTTAGAACGTATTTGATATATGCAATAAAATACATTTGGGGATTGTTCTTGCTTACCTGTTTTCTTCTCAAGACTTTTATTCTCGAGGGCTGTAGTCAGTGCTGCTGCTGTTTCTGGATGAGTGATAGATGTTGATTCCCTCAGCTGAAGTGATCAGAAAGCAACTGCTGCAAAGCTTTTATAGTCCACCAGGACATTTTTATTATTACTTTTGACATGATGTACAGAACTGTCATTTCAGTGGGCTGCATGTCTGTGCCACACAATTGTGAAAATGAACAGAATTGTGAGTTAACATTGCGCAATTCAGACTTTTTTCTCAGAATTGAACGTTTATATCTTAGAATTTTGATCTCGCAATTCAGCGTTTGTTTCCTCAGAATTCCAAGTTTAAATCTCACAATCCTGATTTTCTCACTAGACACCTGACAGGACCCCAAACATGCATGAGATCTGAATCTTTCAGCACACACCAGTCTCTATATCACACTCTATAAGTAATATGATATCCAGTAGTTTAATATCAATGCACCACAACTGAGTGTGTTAAGAGCTTGCTTTGTCATACACAGCACATATTAAGCATAAAGATCAAACTTTTCCATTTTCCAGGTTAGCTAACAGATTGCCATGGCTGGCTTACATAGTTGCTGACTGAGGACTAATTGACTAAAATCCTCAATATCTCAGATTTCACAAATCTTTCAAGAATCTTCATTAAAACAGATGTAAGAGCCACCGGTCTAAAATCATTTAGCGTCCTAGGGCAACTAAATTTCGGAACAGGGACAATCATTGCATCTATCCACACCTTTGGTACATGCTGTACCCTCAGGTGAAGTTATTAAACGTAATTTCGGGAGGAGTACGCCCATCTAATCTTCCAATTAATACCAAGGTATGAAACCAGCATCTTACCTCTTCCTGTTGTTAGTTCTTTCGGCATCCCTCCTCCTCCCCTTCTCCTCCTTTTTGTACAATTTTGCCTGTTATAGGGGGGCAATCGGAGTTCGAATAGAATATCCTCTCCGAGCCCCTCTATAGCAGACAGCAAGCCAAATCTGTTTACCACTTATGCTAAGATTATATGGGCACACAAACTCATGAAAGACATGTTAAATATGTAGTGAAATCCAGGACTCAATTCTCTTGCATTCTCTTGGCTGGGCGATTGCTCGATTGCTCGATTGCTCCTGTCTGCCTCGCTGCTCAGAGTGGTTTGCGTCTGTGACTCCGTATAGCTTTGTTTTGAATCTCTTACTTTTGTTCATTGTTGCTTATATTATCATTACCTTATATAATACCTTATATAATATTGCCTACCACATTAATCTGACGTCGCTAGCTTGTAATCTTTGAATCTAAATCGCTGTTACAACGCGTTTGCATCTCGCTAGCTTGTTAACTTGTCATCAGTCTCTCGCGCGCTCCTTTTTCAACGCTGCGTTCATCAAACAGCTGTGGTAACTCGGATCAGTCTACAAACACGGTGAGTCATGTCATCCTTTCCTTGTATCGTGTCGTGTTCCATATGCAACATGTTCAGTATAGCTCTCTCTGTCAGCGATGAGGGATTTACATGTCATAAATGTAGGGAAATAGTCAGGCTGACAGAGAGAATCTCAGAATTAGAGACACGCATCCAAACTTTAATCGAGGATAGTAAGAATGCAAGGGCTTCAGATACTGTTTTGGATGCGACTAGCTTAGTGAACTCTGTACATTGTTCGGTTCCGGCTGTAGAGCCCGCGCAGCAGGGCAATTGGGTAACGGTGAGGCGGCCTAGCCACGGAAAACACAACTCTTCCGTTCCAATTAGAACATCAAACAGGTTCTCCCCACTCAGTGACGCACCCACTGAGAATCCTGTTGAAAGTGCCCTAGTTATTGGCGATTCTATTACACGGAACGTGAAAATAGAGCCACCAGCCACCATAGTCACATGTTTGCCGGGAGCCAGAGCACCTGACATCAAAGCAAATTTAAAAGTGCTGGCTAATGCTAATCGTAAATACACTAAAATTGTTATTCACGCCGGCACTAATGATGTTCGACTTCTCGCAGTCGGAGATCACTAAAATTAACATTAAAGAGGTGTGTGAACTCGCAAGTACAATGTCAGAAGAAGTAATTTGCTCTGGCCCTCTTCCTGTTCATCGGAGTGATGAGATAGTTAGCAGATTATCATCACTCAATGGCTGGCTGTCTAAGTGGTGTCCGCAGAATAATATAGGTTTCATAGACAATTGGAAAAGTTTTTGGGGCAGACCTGACCTGTTGAAAAGAGATGGTATTCATCCCTCCCGGGATGGTGCTGCTCTTCTCTCTAGTAATATGGCACATAGTCTTAGAACTAAAACATGACAAACTGGGGTCCAGGTCAGGAAGCAGACAAACTGGCTAAACCGACCGTCTGCTAGCTGCCTCACGTTACAGAAGTCAGATAATTCCCAACACATAGAAACTCTTACACCTAGATATTATCACATAGAGACTGTGTCTGTACCCCAAATTAGTAAAAACAAAAAACTTCCAAACCCATTTAATGGTAAAAATTTAATTGATGTTCAACAAATAAAAAATAGAGATAAAAATGATAAACAAATGATAAAGCTTGGGTTGTTAAATATTAGATCCCTTTCTTCAAAAGCACTTATTGTAAATGATATTATCACAGACAATAATCTAGATGTGCTGTGTTTGACAGAAACTTGGCTAAAACCAGATGATTACATTACTTTAAATGAGTCTAGCCCGCAAGGTTATGATTATCGACACAATCCTCGTCAGAAAGGCAAAGGGGAGGTGTTGCTGTAATTTATAGTAATATTTACAGTATTAGTCAAAAGTCTTCCAAATATAATTCCTTCGAAGTGATGGTGCTTTACGTAACATTATGTAAGTTGACATTTGTGCTGGCTACTGTATACAGGCCACCAGGACACCATACAGACTTTATCAAAGAATTTGCTGCTTTTCTTTCAGAGTTAGTACTAACTGCAGATAAAGTCCTTGTTGTTGGTGATTTTAATATCCATGTAGATAATAAAAAGACTCATTGGGATTGGCATTTACAGACATTCTAAACTCTATTGGTGTTAGACAACACGTGTCAGGACCCACTCATTGTCGTGAATCATACTTTAGATCTAATATTGTCACATGGAATCGATATTGATGCCGTTGAAATTCTGCAGCAGAGTGACGACATCTCAGATCATTATTTAGTCTCATGTATACTACATTTAGTCAAGGCAGCTAAACTGCCTCCCTGCCATAAATATGGTAGAACCATCACTTCTACCACTAAAGATCGCTTTCTAAATAATCTTCCTGATCAGTTTCATCGCCTTAGCATACCAGATAGCTTAGAAGACCTCGATGTTGAAACAGAAACTATTGCCTCTGTCTTTTCCAGCACATTAGACTCGGTTGCTCCTTTGCGTTTAAAAAGATTAAGGAAATTAATCCAACGCCGTGGTACGATGAGCACACTCGGGCCCTAAAGGTAGCAGCCAGAAAAATGGAGCGCAGCTGGAAGAAAACAAAACTAGAAGTTTTTCGCATTTCGTGGAGAGAGAGAATGATTGAGTACAGAAAGGCCTTAAAACTGCTAGATCTGCCTATTTTTCTAAACTTTTAGAAGAAAATAAGCACAACCCTAGGTATTTATTTGATACAGTGGCTAAATTAACAAGAAATAAAGCTTCAACTTCTGATGTTTCCAAAGAGCACAGCAGTAATGACTTTATGAACTTCTTTACTTGTAAGATTGATAATATTAGAGAAAAAATTATAACCATGCAACCGTCTACTACAGTATCGCGTCAGACAGTGCATTGTAGTGTCCCTGAGGAAAAATTAAATTCATTTACTGCTTTAGGAAAGGAAGAATTGTCTAAACTTATTAAATCATCAAAATCAACAACATGTATGTTAGACCCTATACCGACTAAACTATTGAAAGAGATGCTTCCAGAGATCATAGATCCTCTTCTTAATATCATCAATTCATCTTTATCACTAGGATACGTACCAAAAAGTTTTAAGCTGGCTATTATTAAACCTCTTATTAAAAACCACAACTTGATCCTAGAGAATTAGTCAATTACAGGCCGATCTCAAATCTCACTTTTCTGTCAAAAATACTAGAAAAGGCAGTATCATCACAACTATGTTCCTTTTTAGACAGAAATAGTATCTGTGAGGATTTCCAGTCAGGTTTTAGACCGTACCATAGTACTGAGACTGCTCTCATTAGAGTTACTAATGATTTGCTCTTATCATCAGATCGTGGTTGTATCTCTCTATTAGTGTTACTGGATCTTAGTGCTGCATTTGACACTATCGATCACAACATTCTTTTAAATAGACTCGAAAATTATGTTGGCATTAGTGGAACTGCATTGTCATGGTTCAAATCATACTTATCTGACCGTTATCAGTTTGTAGTAGTAAACGAAGAGAGGTCATATCGATCACAGGTTCAATATGGAGTACCGCAAGGCTCAGTACTAGGACCGTTGCTTTTCACTCTGTACATGCTACCCTTGGGAGATATCATTAGGAAGCATGGCGTTAGTTTTCACTGTTACGCTGATGATACTCAGCTCTATATTTCTTCGCGCCCTGACGAAACTTACCAATTCACAAAATTAACAGAATGCATAGCTGATATAAAAAATTGGATGACCAGTAATTTCCTACTTCTAAATTCAGAAAAAACAGAGATTCTAATTTTTGGACCAAAAACTTCTTCACGTAATAACCTAGAATACTGTCTAACACTTGATGGCTGCTCTGTTAAGTCTTCGTCGTCAGTTAGGAACCTGGGTGTGCTCTTTGATACCAATCTCTCATTTGAAAGCCATGTTACTAGCATCTGTAAAACCGCATTCTTCCATCTTAAAAATATATCTAAACTACGACATATGCTCTCAATGAAAAATGCAGAACAGTTAGTTCATGCGTTCATGACCTCAAGGCTAGATTACTGTAATGCTCTACTGGGTGGTTGTTCCGCTTCGCCTGATAAATAAACTACAGCTCGTCCAAAATGCAGCAGCTAGAGTTCTTACTAGAACTAGGAAGTATGACCATATTAGCCCAGTTCTGTCAACACTGCATTGGCTTCCTGTTAAACATCGTATAGATTTTAAAATCTTGCTAATTACTTACAAAGCACTAAATGGTTTAGCTCCCCAGTACCTGAGCGAGCTCTTAAAGCATTATAGTCCTTCACGTCTATTGCGATCTCAGAATTCAGGCCAGCTGATAATACCTAGAATATCAAAATCAACCGCAGGTGGTAGATCCTTCTCCTATCTGGCACCTAAACTCTGGAACAATCTTCCTAGCATTGTTCGGGAAGCAGACACACTCTGTCAGTTTAAATCTAGACTAAAAACGCATCTCTTTAACCTGGCATACACATAACACATTATCAATTTATATTTTCAAATCCGTTAAAGGATTATTAGGCTGCATAAATTAGGTCAGCCGGAACCGGGAACACTTCCTATAACACCAGATGTACTCGTTACATCAGAAGAAGAATGGCATCTACGCTAATATTAGTCTTTCTGTTTATCCCGAGGTTTACCGTAGTCAACCAGATCCGGGCCGTATCCAGGTGAGACCGAGGACCGGCGCCTTGACACGACCACAACGCAGCCCTGAAGTATCAGCAGAGATTGAGCCAACTAGATCATCCATTGTGAAGGCCTCATCGACACGACAACCAGTGGCACAGCTCCTCAACACACCGTCCATACCGGTGTGATGAATACGATCCTCAACTGGACTGAACTGGAATAAATACTTTGAATGTTGCGATCCTATCAGACATATGATAGCAACCTGAATCGTAACAAAGCACTGTTCGCCAGAGGAGAACTGGCCCCCCGACTAAGCCTGGTTTCTCCCAAGGTTTTTTTCTCCATTTTAACACAGAAGTCTATTTGCCACCTGTTTGCCATCTGATGTCATCTGTTGGAGTTTGGGTTCCTTGCTGCTGTCGCCTTTGGCTTGCTTAGTTGGGGACACTTGACATTTGATATTCAACAGTGCTTTGATCTGCCGACATTGACACTATTCTTTAAGAGCTGCTGTGCAGCCAAAATTATATACCAGTTATCAATGTAAAGCTGCTTTGACACAATCTGCATTGTAAAAAGCGCTATATAAATAAAGGTGACTTGACTTGACTTGACTTGCACAAAACACGAGTACCCGCCCATATCGGGCCCATAACTCTTATTCATTCTAAATGAAGAAAATGCCCTCTCCACCTCCCTTTGATCTATACAAAAAATACTGGCTATCCTCAAGCTTGTAACAAAAATCCTGTATTTCCTTACTAAAATCAGTTTTTTCTCAAATTCCAAATCTGAATTATACTCGTCCAGAACAACCTGGTTATTATGTTTTGAATTACCATACCCTAATATATTTTTCATACTGGACCAGGCTATACCCAGCTTATTAGCAGCCATTTGACTCTCTAATCTCACTTTATAATTCATTTTTGCCTTTAGAATTTCTACTTTCAGCTCCCTGGTGGCTGTTTGTTTATGCAGATCACTAGAATCACTTTGTTTAAACACAGATCTCTTATGTTCTATACTACATTTGACAGACTTGGTCACCCATGCTTTGTTATTTGGATAAATTGTGACCCTCTTACAAAAAATTATCATGTCTCTACAAAAGGCAATATAGGAACAAGTCACATCAGTAAGTTCATCCAGATCACCGCGGCTTTCATAAAATATATCCCAGTCTGTGCAATTGTAACACTCTTGTAAACAGAGCACCGCATCTTCAGTATGGCTAAAGTAACATCAGAGTGAGTCAATGAGTATGTATAGAAATTTCATGACTGAGGACTGATTTGCCAGAAATATCTTCAGTAGGTCAAACATGCAATATACTCTATGGTTGACGTATCATCAGAAGGAGTCAATAGTAAAGTATAAAAAGTTCAAGATTGACAACTTTTTTGCCAGAAATATATTCTGTCATTCAAATATGGACTACTGTCTGACTGATGTTATATCAGATGGAGTCAATGAGTGTGTATAGAAAGTTGATGACTGAGGACTAATTTTCCAGAAATATGTCCATTAGGTCAAATATGCAATACTCTGTGGCTGACGTATCATCAGAAGGAGTCAATTGTAATGTATAAAAAGCTCAAGATTGAGTACTCTTTGGGCAGATATATGTTCAGTGGCTCTAATATGGACTACTGTCTGGATGATCTAACATCAGATGGAGTCAATGAGTATTTATAGAAAGTTTGATTAAGGATTAATTTTCCAGAAATATGTTCAGTAGGTAATACATGGGCTCATGTAAGGCTGAAGTAACATCAGAGTGAGTCAATGAGTTTGTGAAGAAAGTTCAAGATCGAGTATTCTTTGACCAGAAATATGTTCAGTGGGTCTAATCTGGACTTCTATATGGCTGATGTGACATCAGAACACATCAACGAGTATACAAAAAAGTTCAATATCAAATGCTATTTGATCAGAAATATGTCCTGTCATTCAAATATGAACTACTGTCTTGCAGATGTAACATCAGATGGAGTCAATGAGTATGTACAGAAAATTGATGACTGAGGACTAATTTGCCAGAAATATGTCCATTAGGTCAAATATGCAATACTCTGTGGCTGACGTATCATCAGAAGGAGTCAATTGTAATGTATAAAAAGTTCAAGATTGAGTACTCTTTGGCCAGATATATGTTCAGTGGGTCTAATATGGACTACTGTCTAGATGATCTAACACCAGATGGAGTCAATGAGTATGTACAGAAAATTGATGACTGAGGACTAATTTTGCAGAAATCGTCTCAGGTTACATATGTAACCATAGTTCCCTGAGAAAGGGAACGAGACGCTGAGTCTGATAGGATCGCTTTGGGAACGCCCCCAGCGTGATAGCGTCTGATGCACGTCTGTCAACTAGTCCAATGGCGAGAGTGAACGTCACGGGCGGGTGACGTCACGACCAGGAAAGGAGAAATACACATCCGGCGAGACCGGCTTCAGCTCAAACTGCCGAAGCAAATCGATCACAGGGATGCAGGGAGTATGGCAACGCGACGCAGCATCTCGTTCCCTATCTCAGGGAACTATGGTTACATACGTAACCTGAGACGTTCCCTTTCGAGGGAACTCGCGCTGCGTCCGATAGGATCGCTTTGGAAACGATATACCAAAACGCCATAATCACAAATACCTGTCTGTGTGAAACTCTGGCACACTTAAGACAGCAAAACCGATGATCCTGGAGCCACGTCCAGGTCAAGGTCATAGTACCTCACAAATGTGAGAGGTGCGGACCAACCAGCCGCATCGCAGATCTCTTTCAGGGAAACCCCCGAAATTAAGGCCTTGGAGGCCGCCATACTCCTAGTCGAGTGAGCTCTGACAGCCAATGGACACTGCTGGCCAGAGACCTCGTAGGCGAGTGAAATAGCCTCGACTATCCACTTGCTAACAGTGTGTTTGAATGCAGAACGACCCCTGTTATGTGGTCCAAAGCACACAAATAACTGGTCTGCTTTCCTCCACAGGGCAGCTCTGTGGACGTATGTGTCCAGTGCTCGCACTGGACACAGCAGATTCAGTTTCTCCTGGTCTGGGGTAACAAATGGAGGAGGACAGAAGGCTTGCAACACTATAGGCCTCAGAATGTTAGTCAAAACCTTCGGAATATACCCAGGTTTGGGTTAAAGGAAGGCTTTGACCATCCCCGGTGCAAACTCAAGGCAAGTTGGGGACACTGAAAGGGCCTGAAGGTCTCCTACTCTCTTAAGGGATGAGATGGCGAGAAGGAAGACAGTCTTAATTGTCAGGAACTTATCTGAGACTGACTCAAGTGGCTCAAATGGAGCTGTAGATAGGCCTTCTAACACAATAGCCAAATCCCAAGCAGGGACCCTAGTGCGCATCGCAGGCCTCAGCCTCTGGGTGCCACGGAGGAAACGAATAACTAATGGGTTTTTCCCAACAGTAGTACCATCCACATGGGCATGGTAGGCAGATATAGTTGAAACATACACCTTAAGTGTAGATGGGGTTAACCCAGATGAGAAGCGACACTGTAGGAACTCAAGTACTGAACCTATCGGGCAGTAGACTGGATCCAACTGTCGTTCTTGACACCAGGAAGTGCAAAGTTTCCACTTCAAGGCGTATAGTTTCCTCGTGGAAGGAGCTCTGGAGTGAAGAATGGTCTCTACAACCTCAGTTGAGAGACCAGCCTCTATGAGTTTGGCCCCCTCAGAGGCCAAACCCACAGATTCCACATTTCTGGACGGGGATGAAGAATCGTGCCCCCCGCCTGAGACAGGAGGTCCCTCCTGATCGGAATCTTCCAAGGTGAGCCATCAAGAAGAGCTATCAGGTCCGAAAACCATATCCGGCTCGGCCAGTGAGGTGCTACTAGCAGTAGACTTCTCCCTTCCCGGCGAATTTTCTCCAGAACTCCCGTGTAAGGGTGGAACTCCTACAGGAGTTCAGGCTGTAAGGTTGCCGAGCGACTAAAGAAACTTTATCAGCAAGATGGTAGAAAACTGTACATTTCTTGTCTATTACCACCCACTGCAACTTATACCAATGACAGAAATAAGCGCAGTTATAATAGCAAAATATGTGGGAGAGCGTTGTTATAGTGTGACAATATTGTATTGCAATTTATGTATTTATTACTAAATCAAAACTAGTTAGCACATCATTTGTAATTGAAAGGGTTTAATGACAATATCTGATTATGGTTACACTTAAAATAGTTACAAAAGAGATGTATGAGATGATAAAATCATATACCATTAATCGTACACAGCATGTATGAAAAAAGTTACCTGAGAGAGAGAGAGAGAGTGAAAGAGAAAGATTGAAAGATGTCCTTTAATTCTCAATTAACATTCCAAAATCATCAACATTACATCAATCTTACAAAATCTTTTAATTATTAAAAAGATAAAACCATCTCACCATCATCAACAACACAAAGAACATTTGCAACAGACCATTTTTCAACAAAAACCTGCAGATTATTAGTCAATTTGTAATAAGCATATTCAATTTTAAGACGCGCCACTAATAGTCCTAAAAATACATCATAAACCTCTTTTGATCCTTTATCCTGAATCATATTTTTCCTTGAAAGCCATATAGAAAGTTTAGCCACTCCAAAAACGTAATTCATCAAAACGTGTCTTTGTTTTTTCTTTACAGAATACTTTGGTCCAAAAACAAACAGAGGAAAAGAAAAACATTCTCCCCAATTCAAACACCACTGTTCTAATACATTAAATAACACTCCTAACCTACAACATCCACAAAATAAATGCACCAAAGTTTCATTTTGGGTACAAAATGGACATTCCACCCCTTGACTAGGATCCAAATGGGCTACATGTTTATTAGTGGCTATAGCCCCATGTATTATTCTCCATTGAAGATCTCCCGTCCGTTTATCGATTGGTAATTTATACAAAGATCTCCAACAACATTTCACGGACTGATCTGGGCCAAAAAAATCAAACCACCTTGATGGTTTCATTTCTTCCAAAGACCTCATATGAAGTACCTTTACACACAGAATATAAATCTGTTTTTTGCCCAGATCTTCAAAGGAACCCAACTGTACTGCAAGAGAATCCCAAAGAAAAGCCAAGAATCAAAGAGCCAGAGCAATAGATACAATCCTCTTTTATCCCTTCCTTGACCATGTGACTGAAACCCAAATGTGAGACATTCAAACTGACCAATCAGAAGATTAAAACTTCCCCCACTGTACTAAAGGTGTGACAATTTGTAGACCCCCGATGTACACACATCTTGGCCTACAGGGCTTGATCACTATCAACACATGTGTGTCTTCCAAATGGCCCTTGCAGCAAGAGAGAGGGGGTTGAAACAGTAAAGCAAATGTCTTTGTTCATTTTAAAACATCTTTTAGATATTTTCAAACCTACAAATCCCTCCTTGGCACCGTTGGCCACACTCATGGAGTCCAAAGGTGGCACAGTCCATGAAGACATGCTTTCTGTTGTGTGTAGATGTCATCTTCAGACTTCTTGTCCAGACTTGTTGCAATAGCAGTTGGTCAGTCTTCAGTCTTTGTTTTCTTTTCAGTCCTGCATGAGAAGGTCCATCAAATGGGGTTGCACCGTTCATGGTTATGCAAATTATCCATCGAACACGTCACACCTCCACAAGAATCAGGCACTGAATGGAAGAACTCAGTTGTCCCTCTTTTGAGACAAGACACAGGATATGAACTTTGGCAGCAGGGATCCTCTGATTTAAAAGAACATATAGCACAACAAACAGCAAAAGCATACATATGGCATTTGTCATTGGTCAGAGGTTTGATGTGGTCAGATTAAATTTGTCTCTGGCAATAAGCCCTTAAATCAATGTACTTGATAAAGTGGTCAAGGCGAGAATAAAAGAAGATCCTACAAGCTCTTACACTGTTTCTGGAAACATTGAAATAAATTGCATTATAACAAAACAACAATTGTTGGGTTTTAAACCCCCCTTTATCATGAAGAGCATCAGCAAAATATTCAGTGTAACCAAATACAGAGATTCAATTGGATTGATGTCCAAAAACATTGTTACAATTCAAATGGACAAAATACAAAGAAACAACTCAAATAAGTTTCAGAAATGTTTCAAAGGCATTAATGATAATACAAATTTTGTGCTTAGGTAAGAATTTGAAATACTCACATACATTTTGATATTTAACTTGGTGAGACAAATGATAACTAAGTGATTTAATAAATCCAAAGAAAAAACAAAACAAAACTATAACTGGATGAAATTCACAGTTATAGTGCAGTCTAGACTTAAAGACTTAAAAAACATTATATGCATACATTTTGTGAGGCATATGTAGATGTAGATTTGACTTTGTGTGTGAAGATCAAATCTATGTGGCTGCATTTAGCTGTGGCTATGTGTAAATGCCATCATGCTCCAAACAAAGGTGAGGAGGTTTTACAATTGTGATGCAAATTTGGTCCTATTTTTGTAACAGGGCGCCAGCTTGAAGATGTGAGTATGAGGTGTGATCTGGCTCAAAATCCTTCAACACCAATGTTTTTGTTAAGGGTCATGATAAAGTGCAAAGTTCAGAGTTACTGAATCCTGTTGTGAGGAAAGCATTTTCATGGTTAATACAATTGTGAATCACATTGTAGCCACATGGCAATTCTGTGCTTCTGTACATGGTTTTACTCCAGCTATATGGAAAATAGCAGAGTTTTCCACTTAGGAGGCAAACAAATTCAACATAGTCACACATGCAACTAGAAATTGCAATACAATTCCAGTACTACACCTATTATTCCAACTTACACAAGATACATGGTCTAGAATGCATAGCATCTACAACCTTTAACCTAAGTGTTTCATAAAACACAGTAAAGCAATCGTGTGTTTTAAAGAATAAGCTCAGCTAGTCTATGTGTACATATAGTATCACAAACAACTTTAATGTGTGTTCTATGTGCACAATGTGTTTAGCACAATTACAAATTTGAAAATACAAACAGGCTCATAGCAATTTGGATGTTTAACTATTAAACTTATTGCTACTGGGCTGCTAATCCACTAGCAAGTGAAGTTAATAGTTGGAGGCCTTGCATAAACAATGCAGTTAACTCACTTAGAGATTTACCTGCAATTGAGCGTTGATCTTTGCCCTTAGAATGTGGTTTCCTGTTTTTCTGAAAATAAGGTGGAGGTCTACCCCTACCCAGTGACCAGCATTTTTCCTCTGTATGGCCTATTTTCTGACAGGAACTGCAAAACCTGTTCTCTTTGCCACAGGGTTGTTTGCTGTGTTCTCCTGGAGTTTGAGAATTTTCATTACTCTCTAATGCTGGTACACCATGCGTTCTGGTACATGACTCTGCGCTATTCCGGTGCCGCATCACCTTAAGAACTGAAATAGGCACACTTTCTTGAGCAGTGGCCTCTGAACAAAACATTCCAGATTCATCAGAGCAATTCACCTCATCTATGAAGTGAACATGCTTTTTAGCCCCATCGCTGTTAAGCGTCTTGGGAGACTTTTGAGCATTTAGCTTAGCCTTTGTGTTTTTTACACTTTTCAGTCAGAGCTAACTGTTCAGCTAGTAAATTATCTAACTGTGTTTGAAGATCCTGTATCTTTGCCTCACACTTTTGTACCTCTGCATTTTTAAATGCACTTCTTCACATTTAACTTCCATAAATGAAGATAGAAATGTTGTTAACTCATGTAGCCGTTTATAACGCATGTAGTTTAAAGCCTCAATGATTTCACCATGTTTTGATTTCTTTTGATGTTTACCAATTATGTCCCAATATGCAAGTATGTCATTATCTGAATTGAGATTTTTTGGTATGTATTTGCCGTTCAAGATAGGCTCAACTTTTTTGCTCCATAAAGCAAACAATACGTCACTCTTTTCAGAAATTGTCCCTTCCATCCCTGAGGAGATCTGAATATCATACCATTAAACAATTAAAACAGACTTACCCATTCCTTGGTGAGAAGGTCAGCTTTAATCCATTCACAAGATCAACTGTGAAAAAATATCCTCATTCTGACGACCGATCAAAGTAGATTTCAGAAAACTCACTGCAAGGGATCCCGGGTTTTCGGCACCATCTGTAAGGGTGGAACTCCTACAGGGGTTCAGGCTGTAAGGTTGCCGAGCGACTAAAGAAACTTTATCAGCAAGATGGTAGAAAACTGTACATTTCTTGTCTATTACCACCCACTGCAACTTATACCAACGACAGAAATAAGCGCAGTTATAATAGCAAAATATGTGGGAGAGCGTTGTTATAGTGTGACAATATTGTATTTCAATAGGGAGCACATTAATGTTAATACTAAATCAAAACTAGTTAGCACATCATTTGTAATTGAAAGGGTTTAATGACAATATCTGATTATGATTACACTTAAAATAGTTACAAAAGAGATGTATGAGATGATAAAATCATATACCATTAATCGTACACAGCATGTATGAAAAAAGTTACCTGAGAGAGAGAGAGAGAGTGAAAGAGAAAGATTGAAAGATGTCCTTTAATTCTCAATTAACATTCCAAAATCATCAACATTACATCAATCTTACAAAATCTTTTAATTATTAAAAAGATAAAACCATCTCACCATCATCAACAACACAAAGAACATTTGCAACAGACCATTTTTCAACAAAAACCTGCAGATTATTAGTCAATTTGTAATAAGCATATTCAATTTTAAGACGCGCCACTAATAGTCCTAAAAATACATCATAAACCTCTTTTGATCCTTTATCCTGAATCATATTTTTCCTTGAAAGCCATATAGAAAGTTTAGCCACTCCAAAAACGTAATTCATCAAAACGTGTCTTTGTTTTTTCTTTACAGAATACTTTGGTCCAAAAACAAACAGAGGAAAAGAAAAACATTCTCCCCAATTCAAACACCACTGTTCTAATACATTAAATAACACTCCTAACCTACAACATCCACAAAATAAATGCACCAAAGTTTCATTTTGGGTACAAAATGGACATTCCACCCCTTGACTAGGATCCAAATGGGCTACATGTTTATTAGTGGCTATAGCCCCATGTATTATTCTCCATTGAAGATCTCCCGTCCGTTTATCGATTGGTAATTTATACAAAGATCTCCAACAACATTTCACGGACTGATCTGGGCCAAAAAAATCAAACCACCTTGATGGTTTCATTTCTTCCAAAGACCTCATATGAAGTACCTTTACACACAGAATATAAATCTGTTTTTTGCCCAGATCTTCAAAGGAACCCAACTGTACATTTGAGAAAGAAAAAAAACTGTTCTCTACACTAAACCCCTCTTCTACTGTTAGAGAAACATCAAGAAATGGGAAAACATATTCACACCCATCCTCCCACTGACCAATCGCATCACAATCACTAGCAAACTCCTTCAGTGACTGTGGCAATGATTCACAAATCTCCTCCACTATTTTTTTAATCAATCTTTCAGATCTTATATTGGCCAATTTCCCCAATTCAACTAGGGATGAGTGCATGGCTTTAAAGAGATGACCTATCTTTGTACATCCTGCCTCTCTTAGTGCTGAACGTAAACTGGCAGACTTTAATGACCTCACACAAATAAAGTCATTATAAAAAAGTGGCTCTTCAAAGAGCCACATGCCAGGTAAGGCATTTAAATCTCTTGATACCTTCAAAATCTGCCATGCATGCATAACTGAATCATAAAAAGATGTCAAACCTCCAAAATCCACTTCAGTATTTAACAGAAAAAGTTGCTTACTGTAACCCAACCTTCCTGCCTTCTGTAGAAGCAATTCTGCAGTTTCATGCCATCTCAAACCATTTCCATATAAAAATCTTTGTACAGTTTTCAACCTAAAAGTCACAATACGTGAAGATAAATCAACAAGTCCCTGGCCCCCCTCACAAAGAGGAAGATAAAGGACTGCAGCTCTCACCCAATGACACCCTGACCAAAAAAAATCTAACATTTTCTTCTGTAAACTTTGAATCAAAGCCTTTGGTGGATTTAAAACCATAAATTTGTGCCAAAGCATGGAAGCAACCAAATTATTGATTACTAAAACACGTCCTCTATATGACATCTGGGGCAGCAACCATTTCCATTTAGACATTTTTGCACATACCTTCTCCATTAATCCTTCCCAGTTCTTCCCACCTAAAATTTTTAATCCATTATTTCCCCATTTCAAACCTCCAGGTAAACAAGGCATCTTTTCCTCTTCCCACTTTCCCACTTGCAAAGCCTCACTTTTATCCCAATTAACCTTTAATGAGGAAGCCTTCTCATAACACTTCAAAGCCTTTACAATTGTACATACATCATCATCATTTTTAATAAATACATTAATATCAGCATATGCTGATACAACTAAAGGGAGTGAAATTTACCGCCTGGTAAATTAAAACCATTCAAGTGATTTCTTAGGAAACATAAAAGGGGTTCAATAACTAGTGAATACAACTGTCCAGAAATAGGACAACCTTGCCCTTATTCCTCTTTCTACTGGTATTGGTCGACTTAGACCATTCCCCACTTTAACCAAACATGAAGCTCTGTTATAAAGGAGACTTACCCAGGCTATAAACTTTTCTCCAAAACCAAAGGCTTTTAAGACCGAAAACAAAAAACTATGATCAACTCTGTCAAAGGCTTTCTCTTGATCCAGGGATAAAATTCCAACATTCTGATCATAGACTTTACACACATCTAGAATATCTCTTATTAAAAATAGATTATCCATTATGGTCTGATCTGGGATACAATAGGTCTGATCCATATGCACAAGTAAACCAATATAAGGCTTCAGCCTATTAGACAGAGCTCTAGAAAGCACTTTATATTCGGTACATAAAAGCGCAACAGGCCTCCAATTCTTAAGTTGAGTTAAATCTCCCTTTTTAGGAATTAATGTCAAAACAGCTCTTCTACAGGAAGTTGGAAGTAAATTTTCTTTAAAAGAGCTCACCAGGACCTCATGTACATCAGGTCCTATAATGCCCCAAAAATGTTTATAAAAGTCTATACTGAGTCCATCTATTCCAGGTGAGCACCCTGAGGTCAGCTGATTAACAGCTATAGTGAGTTCCTCCAAGCTTATTTCTTTGTCCAGCTCATTTTGTTCAGCTCCACTAAGCTTAGGAAGATCCTCTAAAAGTTCTTGAGCACATTCCTGATCACACTGTTCCTTTCCATACAATTTTGTATAAAAAGCTGTGGCGCATCTCCTCATTTCCCCTCCATCTGCTGTTACATGCCCATCTGAACATCTCAGACATGTCATGCGCTGATCTTTCACATTAGTTTTTTCCAAACTGAAGAAAAAAGTACTTGAGGCATCCATGTCTTTTAAATGAATGTATCGTGACCTCACCAGGGCTCCTTTAACTTTTTCTTGCAATAAGGAACTCAACTCCACTCTTTTTGTTTTCAGTGCGTCATTATTCTCAGCATTCCCACCATTTAGAGCTCCATTTTCAATCTTTCTTATATCCTCCTCAACCTCCTTTATGGCCTGTTTTAACATAGCAGAAGAAAAATAAGTATATTGTTGACAAAATATTCTAATTTGAGCCTTTCCAACCTCCCACCACTTATTTAAAGACTCAAAAGAATATTTTTTTTCTTTCCACTTTTCCCAAAGAATTTTAAAATTTCCACAAAAAGTTTAATCTTGGAGCAATTTATTGTTAAAATGCCATTGAGATCTACTAACATCTTTCTTCAAAAAAATATTCACAATAATAAGGTGATGATCAGAAAAACCAACTGGTCTAGCTGCACTCACTCTTCCATCTAAAATTTTGACCCATGTATATTGCTTTTCATTTGGAAATTTAATTCTCCATGCATCTATTAGATCAAACTGAATCAATAAACTCTTTAAATTTTTACTAGATTGTAAGTGTGGCTCCTCACTAAGCCTGTCAATATTAAAATCAACAGTACAATTCCAATCTCCACCTAGAATAAGATAGTCAAAATCATTCACTTCAAGAGCTTTCTTTATATTATTGAAGAAAAATATTCTTTCAGTCCCAATATTAGGGGCATAAATATTAATAAAACAAAAAATTGAACCCTCTATTTTAGCTTTAACCATTTGACTTCGACCTTTAACTAAATCACAGGAACTTAAAACATTAACTTTTAAATTGCTAGAAAACAATATTGCTACCCCACCACTAACATTACTTCCATGATTTAGAAAAAGTTGACCACCCCAAAATAAACCCCAATCAACTTCATCTTTTATCGTACTATGGATTTCTTGTAAAACAATTACATCAAGTCTATTAATTTTAATTATCTCCTTAACCATCTCTCTTTTCTGTCTATCCCTCCCACCATTTACGTTTAAAGAGCCCACCCTCAAACTCCCCATAGAAAAAAAGAAAAAGAAGAACAGACAGAGAAAAAGTAGATACAAAAAGTGCAACATGATCAAGGCTGACATCACTTATTTTTAGCTATAGCTTTTTTACATTTCTTAATTTTATTTGACTTGGATATCTTTTTCAATGCAGTAACATGTTTCCTCAAACAATACCGCTTCCGTTCATGTAGCAAATCAAAACTGACCATCTTTTGCAATACTGCTACTGACCTAATACATTTTTCTGTATCAGCAAAGTAATCATCAACCTTAACAGACTGTCCAAATGTTTCATCTAGGAAATAATTAATTTCCTCCAAAGAATACAAATCTTTCAACCTATTTGACCCATCAAATCCTTCACCATCTGACTCATCCTGTTCCATCTCTTCAGCATCACTTTCAACTTGAATTCTAACAACTGACAAAGCAGTCGCATCATTCTCATTAGTTACGTTCTGTTCAATAGACACACTTTCACCTGTGGTTTCAATTGCACTAGTTTTTCCCCCTGTGTTTTCAACATCTTTTGAAAGCACCACAGCGTTAAGCAAGCCGCTTATGCCCCACATCCCCACATTCAAAACATTTCATGCTCCCGGAACTGGCATACACAGTATAATAACCTCCTCCATGCTTTATCTTAAAGGAGACATCTAAAGACTGTGTTGGAGAATCCAGGAACATGAACACTTGTCTGCGAAGCGAGATTACATGTTTTAAATGCGCATCTTTACACCCGAGGGTCACCGTCTTAAAACCACTTGCAAATTTCCCAAACCTACGTAGCTCTTGTTCTATCAATTCATTAGGAATGAAAGGTGGCACACCTGAAACAACTACTCTTGTAGAAGGTACTGATAGCGGTGAAACTTGAACAAACAAATCATTGATAAATACCCCGCTTTCAATCAAAACATGAACTAGGCGTTCCTCTTTTAGAAAAACAACCGCAGCTTTATTCATTCGAGACGCATGAGATATATTATCATAACCAACCTGTTCACCCACTGCAAGCAGAGCCTCTTCCACCGTAACACCAGGATCAGTAACAAACCGAACCCCGTGTCCAATGGACAGCGGCGGCGTCACAGAGGACGCCATTCCCCGCGAAAATTCAAACAATCTTTCTTACAACTCTTTCCCGGCCAATTCAAAAATAAATAAATGATGTCTTACCTTTTTCATTCACGTGAAAAAAGAAAAAAAAGCTCACCACAGCACTCAGTATACAAGAAAATTGTAAAATAAACTAACTCTCCATCCACTCACTCACTCACACCAACGGAAAAACGGAAACCGGAAACCCGAGAGAGAGAGAGAGAGAGAGAGAGAGAGGGCAAGAGAATCCCAAAGAAAAGCCAAGAATCAAAGAGCCAGAGCAATAGATACAATCCTCTTTTATCCCTTTCTTGACCATGTGACTGAAACCCAAATGTAAGACATCTTGGCCTACAGGGCTTGATCACTATCAACACATGTGTGTCTTCCAAATGGCCCTTGCAGCAAGAGAGAGGGGGTTGAAACAGTAAAGCAAATGTCTTTGTTCATTTTAAAATATCTTTTAGATATATTCAATCCTACACCCAGGAGCAGAACAACTGGGGGAAATCCATACAGATGCAGCCTCGGCCGCATCTGTACCATGGCATCCAGTCCCAGAGGAGCTGGATGTGTGAGGGAGAACCAAAGTGGACAGTGCGTTGTATCCTGAGATGCGAACAGATCCACTTCCGCTTGGCCATAAATCTCCCATATGAGCTTCACCACCTCTGGGTGAAGTCTCCATTTCCCTGGCCTCAGCCCCTGCCTCGACAGGATGTCTGCTCCTATATTCTGTGTCCCTGGAATATAGATAGCTCTCAAGGGGATCATCTTCCCCAGGGACCACAGGAGGATCTGTTGCGCCAGTTTGTATCGTGGACGCGACCGCAGACCCCCCTGTCGATTTATATAGGAGACCACCGATGTGTTGTCTGTCCTGACTAGCACATGATGGCCCCTCAGGTCTGGAAGGAAGAACTTCAACGCATTGAAGACCGCCATCATCTCCAGGCAATTTATGTGCCACGAGAGCTGATGACTCTTCCACAGACCCTGAGCTGAGCGCCCTTCCATTACCGCTCCCCAGCCTGTGAGAGAAGCGTTCGTCGTCAGAGTGACACGACGACATCAAGCTCCTAACACAGGGCCCTGGGACAGGAACCAATTTTTCTTCCATATGATCAAGGCGTGGAGACAGCGCCGCGTGATCTTGATCATACGAAGTGGGTTGCCCCTCGGGGAAAACCCTTTGGTCCTGAGCCACCACTGTAAGGGTCTCATGTACAGCAGGCCAAAAGGTATCACGTTGGACGCTGCTGCCATCAGACCGAACAGTCTTTCAAACTGTTTTTCAGTGCGTGACTGGCCTAGCTTCAATTCCTTCATGGTTGATAGAATAGCAGTGATGCGAACTGGTGAGAGACATGCCCGCATTGTCACTGAATCCCAAACCATACCAAGAAAAGTGGTCCTCTGCTTGGAGTAAGCACGCTTTTCTTGGTATTCAGTCTCAACCCCAATTTCTGAATATGGGCAAGAACGACATCTCGATGCCAAACCGCCATCTCCTCTGACTGTGCTAGTATTAACCGGTCATCGATATAATTCAGGATGCGTATGCCCTGCAGCCTGAGCGGGGCAAGCGCTGCATCTACGCATTTCGTGAATGTGCGGGGTGAAAGAGCTAGGCCGAAAGGAAGAACCCGAAATTGGTACTGTAAGACTTGATTTTCCTGCTAAGAAAAAACTGAGATCAAGTGCCCTGCAATAAAGCAATAAAACTCATTTGGAGGGAAGATCTCAAAGAAATAGCATAGGACAACGCCTTGTCCTCACAACATCTACAGGATGCAACCCCTCCCCCCCACACACACCCTCCTTCCCTTCCCCCTAACTCAAGTCACTGAAAGTTCTTCAAGATGTATAATGTAACTTGTGTATCTATTGTTTTTTCCCCTTTCATGTTTGGTATCATTTTAAATGTCTCAGTGCGATTGGTAAAATTGTCTCAATTTCACAGCAGTCACTAGTGTTATGAGGAAGATTGAAAACTAAGGAGAATTCTGTCCTCCTTTTGTCTCTTCAAGAGATCTGATAACCCACTCCTCTCCCCCCAAAACAGGTGTTGGTGTAGTAAATATCTACAAATCCTTTGTTCTAGTCTGGGTATATAAGGTAAAGTGCAAAGCAGTCAGTGGGATCTTCTGTAGCCAGAAACCCTCATACAGTGATGAGGAAGTGTCTTAAAAACACTAATCCACCACTGTGTGTATGTGCATTTCTTACTGTTTGAGCAATTGATGTTATGCATTTATTATTTCTGAATTGGCTTCTAATTGTCCAACTATGTAATTGGCATGATACATTTTTACTTGACAAATAAATATTATTCTTAATTTATTCTGCATTATTCTTAATTCATTATTTCTAGTAGATTAAAGCGAAGGTATCACCGCAAATCTGTGTTCAGGATTGATCATACGAAAGGTTTAATAGATGGAGCATAGGGCACATCAATTAAGTCCGTTTCGATTTCTGACTATCGTTGCCTTAAATAAGTTGCAGTTTTCGTAAATATATAAAAACTATGCTTTTTGTTACGAGTAAGCAGAGCGCGACCGACTTAAAGGTAGATATTTACCCTGCATCCAATGTTTAAGGTCAGAACTGACGAGTTTGTGTCCGAGAAAGCACTCAATCGGCCAAAGTGACTTTTCTAAAGCGATACCGGGACCGCAGTGAACGAATAATTGAAGATATAAGGTTATCAGAATAATCAAAAATCTAAATTAATGCATAACCAATGATTAATTTCTAATTGGAAACACAACCTAAGAGTAATAATCATTTGAAATTGGAGTCAGATTAAACGAGTGAAATTATGTGAACTTCACAGAGGCGCTGAAAAGACATAGACGTGTTAACCTTCGCCCAGGCCGTCGGAATTCGTTTTTGGGCAGATGGAGGGTTTCCTACAGTACGCTCCGCCCCCAAAAGCGAACCTCAGGAACTTCCTGTGCTGTGGAAGGATGGAGACATGGAAGTATGCGTCCTTGAGATCTATTGTGACAAAACAATCCTCGGATTTGATTTGAGTCACGATTTGACTTAACGTCAACATCTTGAATTTTAGCTTTCGTACTGCTCGATTCAGATGTCGTAGATCTAAAATAGGGCGCAACCCCACATCCTTTTTTGGAACCAAGAAATACCGGCTGTAAACTGAGGTGAGGTGGAGGGGTTGGCAGAACGGACCCCTGAGGGCCACGAGGTGGGACGGGCACCGTATACTGAGGTGTGTACCGCACCACCCCGTGTGGGGCTGCCCTCAGAAGTCCGACACCACTGGTGTCAGGACTTCTTCTGCCCAGCCTTCTTTGCCTGAAGCAAAACCCTCAGGTCTGTCTTCGGCTTAGAAGGCTTGGGCTGAGAGTGCCGTCCCAGCCCACCGTGTCTTTGAGGTGGAGCACGAGAGGCGACACTGTCTTTTTGCTGCACTCGGTATGAGGAGCTATACGGCTGGGGTTGCTCACGCCCAGCAACCCCAGAGGATGGATGTTGGTGTGGTAAATACTTCTTGAACGCCTCCGCCTGCTTCTTAGCCTCCTGGAACCTGTCGACGACTTAGGTGATAGCGTCGCCGAACAGGCCAGATGGCGCAAGCGGGGCGTCGAGGAGAAAGGCCCTGTCTTTATCCTTTAGCTCAGACAGATTGAGCCACAGGTGCCTCTCTGTCACCACCAAGGCTGCCATAGACCTCCCAACTGCTCTGGCGGTCTCCTTGATGGCTCTAAGAGACAGATCTGTGGCTCCACGCATTAGATCATTTGATCATTTGCAATACTCTGTGGATGATGTATCATCAGAAGGAGTCAATAGTGATGTATAAAAAGTTCAAGATTGAGTACTCTTTGGCCAGAAATATGTTCAGTGGGTCTAAAATGGACTATTGTCTAGATGATCTAACATCAGATGGAGTCAATGAGTATATATAGAAAGTTAGTGATTGAGGACTAATTTTCCAGAAATATGTCAGTAGGTAATACTATGGGCTCATGTATGGCTGAAGTAACATCAGAGTGAGTCAATGAGTTTGTGAAGAAAGTTCAAGATCGAGTACTCTTTGGCCAGAAATATGTTCAGTAGGTCTAATATGGACTTCTATATGGCTGATGTGACATCAGAACGCATCAATGAGTACATGAAAAAAGTTCAAAATCATATAGTATTTGGTCAGAAATATGTTCTGTTGTTCAAATAAGGACAACTGTCTGACTGATCTAACATCAGATGGAGTCATTAAGTATGAATAGAAAGTTGATGACTGAGGACAAATTTGCCAGAGATATGTCCATTAGGTAAAATATGCAATGTTCTGTCACTGACGTATCATCAGAAGGAGTCAATAAAAAGTTCAAGACAGTACTTTTTGGCCAAAAATACGTTCTGTCTGTAAAATATGGACTACTGTCTTGTAAGGAACCCCCCATCGGCCCAAAAACGGAATCCGACGGCCAGGGCGAAGGTTAACGCGTGTATGTCTTTTCAGCGCCCCTGTGAAGTTCACGTAATTTCACTCGTTTAATCTGACTCCAATTTCAAATGATTATTACTCTTAGGTTGTGTTTCCAGTTAGAAATTAATCATTCGTTATGTATTAATTTAGATATTTGATTATTCTGGGTATCCCATATTTTCAATTATTCGTTCATTACGGACCCATCATCGCTTAGAGACTTTCACATCGGCGGCTGCGGTCTCACGGACATAAATTCGCCAGTTTATGGTTCTTAGTCAGAGGGTGCAGAGTTTACTAATGCATTTGAGTCGAACCGCCACATGCTTGTTCATACAAAAATACAGTTTTCTTAGTCACGATACTGCAACTTGCTAAGCCAATAACAGACAAACTCAAAAGTCCCATGATGTGCCCTATGCTCCTTTCATGGGGCTCTCTAGTTTGACCTGTCCTGACGCAGATTTACGGAAATGACGGACTTTAGTAATCTACTAGTCATAATGATTTCAGAAGAATCCAGAGTAAATCAAATATAACATTTTATTTTGTCAAGTAAAATGTATCATGTCAATTACATAGTTGGACAATTATAAGCCAATTCAGAAATAATAAATGCAGAACATCAATTGTTCAAAGAAATGCATATACACACAGTGATGTGTGAATGTCTTCAGACATTCAACCATCTCTGCATGGGGGTTTCTGGCGACAGAAGATCCCACATGACTGCTTTGCACTTTACCTTATATACCCAGACCAGAACAAAAGGATTGTAAATATTTACTACACCAACACCTGTTTTGGGGAAGAGGAGTGGGTTATCAGATCTCTTGAAGAGACAAAAGGAGGACAGAATTCTCCTTAGTTTTCAAACTTCCTCATAACATAAGTGACTGCTGTGAAACTGAGACCATTTTACCAATCGCACTGAGACATTTAAAATGATACCAAACATGAAAGGGGAAAAACAATAGATACACAAGTTACATTATACATCTTGAAGAACTTTCAGTGACTTGAGTTAGGGGGAAGGGAAGGAGGATGTGTGTGGGGGTTGCATCCTGTAGATGTTGTGAGGGCAAGGTGTTGTCCTATGCTATTTCTTTAGATCTTCTCTCCAGATGAGTTTTATTGCTTTATTGTAGGGCACTTAATCTCAGTTTTGTCTTAGCAGGAAAATCAAGTCTTACAGTCCGCCCCTGGCCTCTTGGGACAAATTCAAATCAGTCCTGAGGGGCCACTTTTGGACATTTCCTGCTTCCATATATTGGGTGTTGTTTTCAGAGTGTTCATGGGTTGGCACCTAGCAGCACCAGTCGATGGGTGCAGGAGTCAAGTCGTCACCTGAAATAACAACATTAAGGCAGGTTGAACATTAAGATGAAAGTACTGCAGAATGCATCTCTGTGACACAGTTCCTTTAGTGTGGATGTACTGTGCTGACTGGATGCTGTAGTAGCTGGACATGATGTCTGTGATCCTCTTGGTCAGGTTTGCATCCACCTGCACTTGGCTGTGGTGGTATTCTGCCTGTAGAATGACTGGTTGTACCAAGTCTGTTGTGTTGGTCAGCATGAGCAGAATGTGTCAGGAAAGTCTCATTACACTTTATGGGAACATTTGTGTCCGCCCCAGGTTTAATTGATCCTGTGAGAAGTCCTCGGTTACCTTCAAGTAGAAGGTTTGTTTTGCCGGGCAGGTCAAATCTCCATGGGTGAAGGATTCATTTCACTGATGATGCTCCATTGCGTGCAGGACACCTGAACAACTTCTGAATGATCATGCAATACTTGAACACTAATGAATTAAGATAGATGGTGCTATCTTAATTTTTCTTGAATGGTCTTATCCAGACAGTTGTTGTAGATGGCTTTAATCTGTTAAGATTTTATGCCATTAGAAGAAAATTTGTTTTAGTTTACAAAGACATAGATCATTATTATGATTATGTTTCTGCAAAGAAAAAGGCCAGATAAGACTGAATGTTAGTGGTCAGTTTAAGCATTGTCAGAGAATCTTGCACCTTGAGTTGCTATTGCAGCTGTGCTTACACAGTCTGTTGTGTTGTGAGGATTATGACACCCAGGTCTCCTGGGGGAATGTCACACTAGCCAGATCTGTGATTAGGGCACCAGATCACCATTTGTGGTGCTGTGCTGTTTGTTTAGCAATTGGTATTTATGGTGTCATTCAAATACTTGACCATTTGGACCTCTGTGGCCTGTAAAAACAAAAGAGTTTCTGCCTGATATTAACATTTCACACAACTTTAATTACATGTCCAGTAAAATAACTTCCCTGATCAGATTCCATATAATCTAGCGCTCCCAGAGAGGAGTTTGCTAACACTTGTCCACTTTGTTTGTGGTTTTGTTGCAAAGGAAAATCAAAACTTGTTCCTCCCCCTGTCAGCGGGTTACAGATCAATAGAATCAAATTTAAATTCTAGTTTTGATCTTGAATGGATTTAGCCTATTCAAGATATGACAATCAGGTTAATAATTTTGGTAATTAAATACTGGGCATTATAATTTTTCTCATTAAAGATTCTCGCACAGATAGAAGATAAAGAAGTTCTTTCCCATTACTTTGATTTCTTCCTTCCATTTTTCTTTCCTAACAATTTAATTAGAGCAATTGTGAAGCACATTGTAGCCTTATGGCAATTCTATGCTCCTGTACACGGTCTAACTGCAGCTATACGGAAAATAGCTGAGTGTTCCACTTAGGAGACAAGCAAATTTAACATAGACACACATACAACTTGAAATTGTTGTACAATTTCAGTATTACAATTATTCCAACTTACACAAGACACATGGTCTAGAATGCATAGCATCTACAACCTTAAACCTAAGTGTGTCACGCATCACTTACAGTAAAGCAGTCATGTGTTTTAAAGAATAAACTCAACTAGTCTAGGTGCACATGTAGTAGCACAAACAACTAGAGTGTGTGTTCTATGAGAACAATGTGTCTAACACAATTACAAATTTGAATCCTTCCATTGATCCCTTACAATTCTTCCAGCACTGATAGTGCTCCCAACTTCTGTCTACACTCTAGTTCCATCTTTCTACACCCTGATTCCTTCTGCTCTTCTCCAAAAATCTTTCTTCTTCCAATCCATTGCTTGAATCATCATGAGATTAAAGGCCATCCCTGGCCATTATAATATAATATATATCATAATGTGATCATAATATAAATTATATTATATTAAAATAGTATAAATTAAAAATAATTTTATTTGCTGGTCTCAAGAGGGTCTTGGCTGAGTAAATTGTCATCTCACTGATCTTTTAGAAGGCATTTGGCCCTGAAGCTACAGCTGTGCTGACATGAGCAGTGTGATAACAGCAACAGGCCAAACTGGAAACAGTTATAGACTTTGATGCTGTGAATATTGAGTCAAATCATTTAAAGATTTTTGTGACTACATTATAAAATTGGACACAATTTTCTTGTTTTGGACTAAGATGTTATCAATTACATTCTTCTGAGAATCTATTTGGATATGAAAAGAAAGGTTGGACAAACACAGGTCTGATTGAGAGCACAAAGATTAATTTTTGGTCTGTTTGTTTTTTCAGTCTCTTTTGAGACACTGAACAACATACAAGAGTGCAGTAATTTTAAAATCTGAAATAAGACTAAGGTAAAAGATATGTTTTATAAGACTGAGCCTTAAACAGTGCTGTTTGCACCATTTGTGACATAAGTCATAAACCTTTTTAGCACCTCTTGAACAATTTCAAAGTATAGTAATGTGATTCATCTTATTCTTTGGCTAAATTTCTTTTATGAAACAAAGACAAGCTAAGCATGTCCTCTGAATGGGTGAAACCCTCAGGCTTGGTTACAAGCCTCTAACATCATAATTATCATTATGTACATCAGTTTTAAAATTTAGGGTATTTTCCCAATTGCAGTCTCTAGGACTTCTGCATGGCAGCAGTTCTCCAGGACTGAGACAGAAATATAGCTTCTTTTCTTTTGAAAATTTTTAGTTTCACTACTCTGTTTTGTCCAGCTTTACATTTCACACACAAAGGATTACAGTGAGAGGTTTTGTTCCTTGTTCTATTTTGGTTTATCCAATCACAAGATTTTTTCACAAGTTAACGTGACCATTTGCTTATTTTCAGTGTTGCAACGTCGTTGCAGCAAAGCAAACAAACATGTAGCTGAGCATTCTTTACCTCAGAATTTAGGTTTTAATTTACAGCCCTCTGTTGAATACCAGAATAAAATTTGGATGCTGTTATTCCAATTTAAGCTTAATCTCTTGTTGCGTAGGCAAACAAGGAGATCTTTAAGGTTAAAGCAAGGGATATCATTCCTCATCTACGCTGCCGCTATCATGTCCCTGATAGAATGTGGTTGTCTAATTCTCCAGCCCCACCGGATTTCGGTCTCCGGTCTTAAATCTGGGTATGCCGACCCATTCTACAAATGTGTCTATGGGATGCGTCTATCTTTCCCTCAACACTTCTAAAAGGCAAATAAGACTGGACTTACCACAGCAGCTGAAGAAAGAGCTGATCAAACCTCTCGCTTGTTGCAAATCCCAATTTTCCGCTGAAAAGACACTCGCCAACAGGATATGGCTGCTTGACTGCTTTGCACTTTACCTTATATACCCAGACCAGAACTATTTTCCTATGCTATTTCTTTAGATCTTCTCTCCAGATGAGTTTTATTGCTTTATTGTAGGGCACTTAATCTCAGTTTTGTCTTAGCAGGAAAATCAAGTCTTACAGTCTAGATGATCTAACATCAGGAGTCAATGAGGATCTATAGAAAGTTCATTATTGAGGACTAATATTGCAGAAATATGTTCAGTAGGTCTAATCGGGACTTCTATATGGCTGATGTGACATCAGAACGCAAAAAAGTTCAATATCAAATGCTGTTTGGTTAGAAATATATTCTGTCATTCAAATATGGACTACTGTTTGGCTGATCTAACATCAGATGGAGTCAATGAGTATGTACAGAAAGTTGATGACTGAGGACTAATTTGCCAGAAATATACCCATTAGGTCAAATATGCAATACTCTGTGGCTGACGTATCATCAGAAGCAGTCAACAGAAATATATAAGAAGTTCAAGATTGAGTACTCTCTGGCCAGAAATATGTTCAGTGGGTCTAAAATGGACTACTGTCTAGATGATCTAACATCAGATGGAGTCAATGAGTATATATAGAAAGTTCATGATTGAGTACTAATTTTCCAGAAATATGTTCAGTAGGTAATACATGGGCTCATGTATGGTTGAAGTAACATCAGAGTGAGTCAATGAGTTTGTGAAGAAAGTTCAAGATCGAGTACTCTTTGTCCAGAAATATGTTCAGTAGGTCTAATATGGACTTCTGTATGGTTGATGTGACATCAGTACGCATCAATGAGTACATTAAAAAATTTCAAAATCATATAGTATTTAGTCAGAAATATGTTCTGTCGTTCAAATATGGACTACTGTCTGGCTGACCTAACATCAGATGGAGTCAGTAAGGATGAACAGAAAGTTGATGACTGAGGACAAATTTGTCAGAGATATGTCCATTAGGTAAAATATGCAATACTCTGTCACTGACGTATCATCAGAAGGAGGCAATAAAAAGTTCAAGATTGAGTACTTTTTGGCCAGAAATACGTTCTGTCTTTCAAATGTGGACTACTGTCTGGATGATCTAACATCAGGAGTCAATGAGTATGTATAGAAAGTTCATTATAGAAGACTAATTTTTGCAGAAATATGTTCAGTAGGTCATACATGGGCTCATGTATGGTTGAAGTAACATCAGAGTGAGTAATTGAATTTGTAAAGAAAGTTCAAGATCAAGTACTCTTTGGCCAGAAATATTTTCAGTAGGTCAATGAGTACATTAAAAAAGTTCAAAATCATATACTATTTTGTCAGAAATATATTCTGTCGTTCAAATATGGACTACTGTCTGGCTGAGCTAACACCAGATGGAGTCAGTAAGGATGAATATAAAGTTCACGACTGAGGACAAATTTGCCAGAGATATGTCCATTAGGTAAAATTTGCAATACTCTGTCACTAACGTATCATCAGAAGGAGGCAATAAAAAGTTCAAGATTGAGTACTTTTTGGCCAGAAATACGTTCTGTCTTTCAAATGTGGACTACTGTCTGGATGATCTAACACCAGATGGAGTAAATGAGTATTTATAGAAATTTCATGATTGAGGACTAATTTTCCAGAAATATGTTTAGTAGGTCATACATGGGCTCATGTATGGTTGAAGTAACATCAGAGTGAGTAATTGAATTTGTGAAGAAAGTTCAAGATCGAGTACTCTATGGCCAGATGTATTTTCAGTAGGTCTAAGGTGTCAATGAGTACATTAAAAAAGTTCAAAATCATATAGTATTTTGTCAGAAATATGTTCTGTCGTTCAAATATGGTCTACTGTCTGGCTGACCTAATATCAGATGGAGTCAGTAAGGATGAATAGAAAGTTGATGACTGAGGACAAATTTGTCAGAGATATGTCCATTAGGTAAAATATGCAATACTGATGTATCATCAGAAGGAGGCAATAAAAAGTTCAAGATTGAGTACTTTTTGGCCAAAAATGCGTTCTGTCTTTCAAATATGGACTACTGTCTGGATGATCTAACATCAGGAGTCAATGAGTATGTATAGAAAGTTCATTATAGAAGACTAATTTTGTAGAAATATGTTCAGTAGGTCATTCATGGGCTCATGTATCGCTGATCTAACATCAGATGAAGTCAATGAGTATGTATAGAAAGTTGATGAGTGAGGACTAATTTGCCAGAAAAATGCCCATTAGATCAAATATGCAATACTCTGTGGCTGATGTATCATCAGAAGGAGTCAAGAGTAATGTATAAAAAGTTCAAGATCGAGTACTCTCTGGCCAGAAATATGTTCAGTAGGTCTAATCTGGACTTCGATATGGCTGATGTCACATCAGACGGCGTCAATGAGTACATTAAAAAAGTTCAAAATCATATAGTATTTTGTCAGAAATCGTCTCAGGTTACATATGTAACCATAGTTCCCTGAGAAAGGGAACGAGACGCTGAGTCTGATAGGATCGCTTTGGGAACGCCCCCAGCGTGATAGTGTCTGATGCACGTCTGTCAACTAGTCCAATGGCGAGAGTGAACGTCACGGGCGGGTGACATCACGACCAGGAAAGGAGAAATACACATCCGGCGAGACCGGCTTCAGCTCAAACTGCCGAAGCAAATCGATCACAGGGATGCAGGGAGTACTGCAACGCAACGCAGCGTCTCATTCCCTTTCTCGGGGAACTATGGTTACATACGTAACCTGAGACGTTCCCTTTCGAGGGAACTCGCGCTGTGTCCAATAGGATCGCTTTGGGAACGATATACCAAAACGCCATAACCACAAATACCTGTCTGTGTGAAACTCTGGCACACTTAAGACAGCAAAACCGATGATCCTGGAGCCGCGTCCGGGTCAAGGTCATAATACCTCACAAATGTGAGAGGCGAGGACCAACCGGCCGCATCGCAGATCTCTTTGAGGGAAACCCCTGAAATTAAGGCCGCCATACTCCTAGTCGAATGTACTCTGACAGCTAATGGACACTGCTGGCCAGAGACCTCATAGGCGAGTGAAATAGCCTTGACTATCCACTTGCTTACAGTGTGTTTAGACGCAGGACGACCCCTGTTATGTGGTCCAAAGCACACAAATAACTGGTCTGCTTTCCTCCACAGGGCAGCTCTGTGGACATATGTGCTCGCACTGGACACAGCAGATTCAGTTTCTCCTGGTCTGGGGTAACAAATGGAGGAGGACAAAAGGCTTGCAACACAATAGGCCTCAGAATGTTAGTCAAAACCTTCGGGATATACCCAGTATTGGGGTAAAGGAAGGCTTTGACCATCCCCGGAGCAAACTCAAGACAGGCTGGGGACACTAAAAGGGCCTGAAGGTCTCCTACTCTCTTAAGGGATGATATGGCGAGAAGGAAGACAGTCTTAAGTGTCAGGAACTTATCTGAGACTGACTCAAGTGGCTCAAATGGAGCTGTAGATAGGCCTTCTAACACAATAGCTAAATCCCAAGCAGGGACCCTAGTGCACATCGCAGGCCTCAGCCTCTGGGTGCCACAGAGGAAACGAATAACTAATGGTTTTTCCCAACAGTAGTACCATCCACATGGGCATGGTAAGCAGATATAGTTGAAACATACACCTTAAGTGTAGATGGGGTTAACCCAGATGAGAAGCGGCACTGTAGGAACTCAAGTACTGAAGCTATCGGGCAGTAGACTGGATCCAACTGTCGTTCTTGACACCAGGAAGTGCAAAGTTTCCACTTCAAGGCGTATAGTTTCCTCGTGGAAGGAGCTCTGGAGTGAAGAATGGTCTCTACACCCTCAGTTGAGAGACCAGCCTCTATGAGTTTGGCCCCCTCAGAGGCCAAACCCACAGATTCCACATTTCTGGACGGGGATGAAGAATCGTGCCCCCCCCACCTGAGAGAGGAGGTTCCTCCTGATCGGAATCTTCCAAGGTGAGCCATCGAGAAGAGCTATCAGGTCCGAAAACCATATGCGGCTCAGCCAGTGAGGTGCTACTAGCAGTAGACTTATCCCTTCCTGGCGAATTTCTCCTGGTGAATATGAGCTTCACCACCTCTGGGTGAAGTCTCCATTCCCCTGGCCTCAGCCCCTGCCTCGACAGGATGTCTGCTCTAATATTCTGAGTCCCTGGAATGTAGATAGCTCTCAAGGAGAACATCTTCCCCAGAGACCACAGGAGGATCTGTTGCGCCAGTTTGTATAATGGGCGCGACTGCAGACCCCCCTGTCGACTTATATACGAGACCACCGATGTGTTGTCTGTCCTGACTAGCATATGATGGCCCCTCAGGTCTGGAAGGAAGAACTTCAACGCATTGAATACCGCCATCATCTCCAGGCAATTTATGTGCTACGAGAGCTGATGACTCTTCCACAGACCCTGAGCTGAGCGGCCTTCCATTACCGCTCCCCAGCCTGGGAGAGAAGCGCCCGTCGTCAGAGTGACACAATGACATCGAGCTCCTAACACAGGGCCCTGGGACAGGAACCAATTTTTCTTCCATATGATCAAGGCATGGAGACAGCGCCGCGTGATCTTGATCATACGAAGTGGGTTGCCCCTCGGGGAAAACCCTTTGGTCCTGAGCCACCACTGTAAGGGTTTCATGTACAGCAGGCCAAAAAGTATCAAGTTGGACGCTGCTGCCATCAGACCCAACAGTCTCTGAAACTGTTTTACAGTGTGTGACTGGCCTAGCTTCAATTATTTTACGGCTGATAGAATAGCAGTGATGCGAACTGGAGAGAGACATGCTCGCATTGTTACTGAATCCCAAACCACACCCAGAAAAGTGGTCCTCTGTCGTGGAGTAAGCACGCTTTTCTTGGTATTCAGTCTCAACCCCAATTTCTGAATTTGTGCGAGAACGACATCTTGATGCCGAACCGCCATCTCCTCTGACTGTGCTAAAATCAACCAGTCGTCGATATAATTCAGGATGCGTATGCCCTGCAGCCTGAGTGGGGCCAGCACTGCATCTATGCATTTCGTGAATGTGTGGGGTGAGAGAGCTAGGCCAAACGGAAGAACCCGAAATTGGTATGCTTCGCCCCCAAAAGCGAACCTCAGGAACTTCCTGTGCTGTGGAAGGATGGAGACATGGAAGTATGCGTCCTCAAGATCTATTGTGACAAACCAATCCTCTCTATAGCCTCCTTTGCTAATAAGGTTTTTATTTCTTGCTCCAACACCAGAGCCTGCTGTGGAAGCACTGACGTTTGCAGCACTCCTTTGAATAGAGGTGGACGGCACCAAAACTGGATTTTGTAACCTTTCTCTATAATTTTCAGGACCCAACGTGAGATATTTTGAAGAGATTTCCACTCTACCAGAAAATCTACTAAGGGAACCAGCCTCTCGAGGCTGGCCTCTGGTGTTTTGTTCACAGCACATTTTTGATGTAAATTTATCCTCCTCAGAGGATGTGACGCAGCGTCGTGTTGTTCTGAACACTGCGTCACTAATTCAGTAGGAACCGCTGCGCCCCAAAGCACCAGAGGTGGCGGGGTTGGCAGAACGGCCCCCTGAGGGCCACGAGGTGGGATGGGCACCGTATACTAAGGTGTGTACCGCACCACCCCGTGTGGGGCTGCCCTCAGAAGCCTGACACCTCTGGCGTCAGGACTTCTTCTGCCCAGCCTTCTTCGCCTGAAGCAAAACCCTCAGGTCTGTCTTAGGCTTAAATGGCTTGGGCTGAGAGTGCCGTCCCGGCCCACCGTGTCTTTGAGGTGGAGCACGAGAGGAGACACTCTCTTTCTGCTGCGCTCGGTACAAGGAGCTATACGGCTGGGGCTGCTCACACCCAGCAGCCCCAGAGGATGGATGGCGGCATGGTAAATACTTTTTGAATGCCTCCGCCTGCTTCTTAGCTTCCTGGAACCTGTCGACGACTGATGTGACTGCGTCTCCGAACAGGCCAGATGGCGCAAGTGGGGCGTCGAGGAGAAAGGCCCTGTCTTTATCCTTTAGCTCAGACAGATTGAGCCACAGGTGCCTCTCTGTCCTTGGTGGCTCTTAGAGACAGATCTGTGGTTCGACACAGTTCTCGAACTGCATCCGGGCCAATCCCCTCCCCGCCATCCAAATCCTTCAGCAGATCTGCTTGGTACGCTTGCAGAATAGCCAAAGTGTGCAAGCACGCACCAGCCTGACCTGCTGCCGTATACGCTTTTCCCACTAAACCTGATGTAGCTTTGAGTGGTTTTGTGGAAAGCGTGGGGGCCTTCAGGGACGATGCTGAACCCGGTGACAGATAGCTCACAAGCGTCTGTTCCACCCGGGGCATCGCCCCATAACCATATTCTTTCAGCGTAATGAATATTGTTTCCTCCATGATCTCGCTAGCTCATCGTGAAGATCATGGAAGAATGGAAGACCCCGTGGTGGAAGTGCTCTATTTGATGACAAAAAGCGCTTGTCTAGTTTGCTTTTCGCACTAGCGCCTTGATTCTCAGCTGGCCATTCAATGCTTAACTTTGACACAGCACGAGAAAGCACATCCACCATTTCCTCATACTCAGGGGAAAGTGATGGCAAGTCATCTTCCCCCATATTGACGCTCAGCACATCCAATTCCTCAGAATTAGAGTGCTGATGCGACAAGCCCTCTCCCTGGGCGGAAGAAGCCGCGGGGCGGGCTTCCGACACCAGAGAGGGGGCGAGGGATCTGCCAGGTGAAGGCTGAGAAAGAGCACTCATGCCCGTCTCAAGCCCCGCTGACAGATCCATCTGCAAGCCCCACGACATCTTTCTCCGCGCTGCCTTGGCAGCCGCGGGTCCAGAGCCGTGGACAATGCTTGCCTGCGCACTTTCCTCGAAAAGTGCGAGGCGGGAGCGGAGCGTCCTCAGAGGAAGCTTTTCATAATGCTCACATTCAGCCCCCTCGTAGGCTGAAAGAGCATGCTCCGCTCCCAAACACATCACGCACATCAATCGTGTGTATCTCCACCCGTAAGGAAACGAGGGCAAGGAGAAGTACACGATTTGAAAGCCTGAGTGTTCGCCATTATAACTGAAATATTGAGCTGTGCTAAATCGGGACAGACAACAATAAATAGACAAAGCGCGTTGCTGAGGCAGAACAGCTGAAGCCGGTCTCGCCGGATGTGTATTTATCCTTTCCTGGTCATGACGTCACCTGCCTGTGACATTCACTCTCGCCATTGGACTAGTTGACAGACGTGCATCAGACGCTATCACGCTGGGGGCATTCCCAAAGCGATCCTATCGGACGCAGCGCGAGTTCCCTCGAAAGGGAAACGTTCTGTCGATCAAATATAAACTACTGTCTGGCTGATCTAACATCAGACGGAATCAGTGAGGTTGAAGAGAAAGTTGCTGACTGAGGACAAATTTGCCCTTAGTCATCAACTTTCCATTCAACCTAACTGACTCCATCTGATGTTAAATTTGCCAGAGATATGTCCATTAGGTATGCAATACTCTGTCAATGACGTATCATCAGAAGGAGTAAATAAAAAGTTCAGGATTGAGTACTTTTTGGCCAAAAATATGTTGTCTTTCAAATATGGACTACTGTCTGGACGATCTAACATCAGGAGTCAATGAGTATGTATAGAAAATCCATGACTGAGGACTAATTTTCCAGAAATATGTTCAGTAGGTAATACATGGGCTCATGTATGACTAAAGTAACATCAGAGTGAGTCAATGAGTTTGTGAAGAAAGTTCAAGATCGAGTACTCTTTGGCCAGAAATATGTTCAGTAGGTCTAATCTGGACTTCTGTATGGCTGATGTGACATCAGAACACATCAATGAGTATATAAAAAGGATCAATATCAAATGATATTTGGTCACAAATATGTTCTGTCATTCAAATATGGACTTCTGTCTGGCTGATGTCACATCAGATGGAGTCAATAAGTATGTACAGCAAGTTGATGACTGAGGACTAATTGGCCATTAGGTCAAATATGCAATACTCTGTGGCTGACGTATCATCAGAAGGAGTCAATAGTAATGCATAAAAAGTTCAATATTGAGTACTCTTTGGCCAGAACTATGTTCAGTGGCTCTAATATGGACTGCTGTCTGGATGATCTAACATCCGATGGACTCAATGAGTATTTATAGAAAGTTCATGAATGAGGACTAATTTTCCAGAAATATGTTCAGTAGGTCATACATAGGCTCTTGTATAGTTGAAGTAACATCAGAGTGAGTCATTGAGTTTGTGAAGAAACTTCAAGATTGAGTACTCTTTGGCCAGAAATATGTTCAGTAGGTCTAATCTGGACTTCGATATGGCTGATGTGACATCAGACGGCGTCAATGAGTACATTAAAAAATGTTCAAAATCATATAGTATTTTGTCAGAAATATGTTCTGTCTTTCAAATATGGACTACTGTCTGGATGATTTAACATCAGATGGAGTAAGTAAGGTTGAATAGAAAGTTGATGACTAAGGACAAATTTGCCAGAGATATGTCAATTAGGTAAAATATGCAATACTCTGTCACTGACGTATCATCAGAAGCAGTCAATAAAAAGTTCAAGATTTAGTACTTTTTGGCCAGAAATACGTTTTGTCTTTCAAATATGGACTACTGTGTGGATGATCTAACATCAGTAGTCCAAGAGTATTTATAGAAAATTCATGATTGAGGACTAATTTTCCAGAAATATGTTCAGTAGGTCTAATCTGGACTTCGATATGGCTGATGTGACATCAGACGGCGTCAATGAGTACATGAAAAAAGTTCAAAATCATATAATATTTTGTCAGAAATATGTTCTGTCAAAGGAGTCAAAGAGTATTTATGGAAAATTCATGATTGAGGACTAATTTTGCAGAAATATGTTCAGTAGGTTAAACATGGGCTCATGTATGGCTGATCTAACATGAGATGAAGTCAATGAGTCGATAGTTGATGATTCAGGACTAATTTGCCAGAAAAATGCCCATTAGATCAAATATGCAATACTCTGTGGCTAATGTATCATCAGAAGGAGTCAAAAGTAATGTATATAAAGTTCAAGATTGAGTACTGTCTAGATGATCTAACATCAGATGGAGTCAATGAGTGTATATATAGAAAGTTCATGATTGAGGACTAATTTTCCAGAAATATGTTCAGTATGTAATTCATGGGCTCGTGTATGGCTGAAGTAACATAAGAGTGAGTCAATGAGTTTGTGAAGAATGTTCAAGATCGAGTACTCTTTGGCCAGTACTATGTTCAGTAGGTCTAATCTGTACTGCTATATGTTTCATGTGACATCAGAACGCATCAATGAGTATATCAAAAAGTTCAATATCAAATGCTATTTGGTCAGAAATATGTTCTGTCATTCAAATATGGACTACTGTCTGGCTGATGTAACATCAGATGGAGTCAGTAAGGATGAATAGAAAGTTGATGACTGAGGACAGATTTGCCAGAAATGTGTCCATTAGGTCGAATATGCAATACTCTGTGGCTGACGTATCATCAGAAGCAGTCAATAGTAATGTATAAGAAGTTCAAGATTGAGTACTCTCTGGCCAGAAATATGTTCAGTAGGTCTAATATGGACTTCTGTATGGTTGATGTGACATCAGTACGCATCAATGAGTACATTAAAATTCAAAATCATATAGTATTTGGTCAGAAATATGTTCTGTCGTTAAAATACTGTCTGGCTGAGCTAACATCAGATGGAGTCATTAAAGATGAATAGAAAGTTGATGACTAATTTGCCAGAGATATGTCCATTAGTTAAAACATGCAATACTCTGTCACTGACATACCATCAGAAGGAGTCAATAGTAATGTATAAAAAGTTCAAGACTGAGTACTCTTTGGCCAGATATATGTTCAGTGGGTCTAATATGGAATACTGTCTGGATGATCTAACACCAGATGGAGTAAATGAGTATTTATAGAAAGTTCATGATTGAGGACTAATTTTCCAGAAATATGTTCAGTAGGTCATACATGGGCTCATGTATGGTTGAAGTAACATCAGAGTGAGTAATTGAATTTGTGAAGAAAGTTCAAGATCAAGTACTCTTTGGCCAGAAATATGTTCAGTAGGTCTAAGGCGTCAATGAGTACATTAAAAAAGTTCAAAATCATATAGTATTTTGTCAGAAATATGTTCTGTTGTTCAAATATGGTCTACTGTCTGGCTGAGCTAACATCAGATGGAGTCAGTAAGGATGAATAGAAAGTTGATGACTGAGGACAAATTTGCCAGAGACATGTCCATTAGATAAAATATGCAATATTCTGTTTGTGACGTATCATCAGAAGGAGTCAATAAAAAGTTCAAGATTGAGTACTTTTTGGCCAGAAATACGTTCTGTCTTTCAAATATGGACTACTGTCTGGCTGATGTCACATCAGATGGAGTCAATAAGTATGTACAGAAAGTTTATGACAGAGGACTAATTGGCCATTAGGTCAAATATGCAATACTCTGTGGCTGACGTATCATCAGAAGGAGTCAATAGTAATGTATAAAAAGTTCAATATTGAGTACTCTTTGGCCAGATAGAAATAAAATGTTCAGTGTTTGGATGATCTAACATCACATGGACTCAATGAGTATTTATAGAAAGTTCATGAATGAGGACTAATTTTCTAGAAATATGTTCAGTAGGTCATACATAGGCTCTTGAATGGTTGAAGTAACATCAGAGTGAGTCATTGAGTTTGTGAAGAAAGTTCAAGATTGAGTACTCTTTGGCCAGAAATATGTTCAGTAGGTCTAATCTGGACTTCGATATGGCTGATGTGACATCAGGCGGCGTCAATGAGTACATTAAAAATTGTTCAAAATCATATAGTATTTTGTCAGAAATATGTTCTGTCATTCAAATATGGACTACCGTCTGGCTGATTCAACATCAGATGGAGTCAGTAAGGTTGAATGGAAAGTTGATGACTAAGGACAAATTTGCCAGAGATATGTCAATTAGGTAAAATATGCAATACTCTGTCAATGACATATCATCAGAAGGAGTCAATAAAAAGTTCAGGATTGTGTACTTTTTGGCCAGAAATATGTTCTGTCTTTCAAATATGGACTACTGTCTGGACGATCTAACATCAGGAGTCAATGAGTATGTATTGAAAATTCATGACTGAGGACTAATTTTCCAGAAATATGTTCAGTAGGTAATACATGGGCTCATGTATGGCTAAAGTAACATCAGAGTGAGTCAATGAGTTTGTGAAGAAAGTTCAAGATCGAGTACTCTTTGGCCAGAACTATGTTCAGTAGGTCTAATCTGGACTTCTGTATGGCTGATGTGACATCAGAACACATCAATGAGTATATCAAAAGGTTCAATATCAAATGCTATTTGGTCAGAAATATGTTCTGTCATTCAAATATGGACTTCTGTCTGGCTGATGTCACATCAGATGGAGTCAATAAGTATGTACAGAAAGTTGATGACTGAGGACTAATTGGCCATTAGGTCAAATATGCAATACTCTGTGGCTGACGTATCATCAGAAGGAGTCAATAGTAATGTATAAAAAGTTCAATATTGAGTACTCTTTGGCCAGATATATGTTCAGTGGCTCTAATATGGACTACGGTCTGGATGATCTAACATCAGATGGACTCAATGAGTATTTATAGAAAGTTCATCAATGAGGACTAATTTTCCAGAAATATGTTCAGTAGGTCTAATCTGGACTTCTGTATGGTTGATGTGACATCAGTACACATCAATGAGTACATTAATATTCAAAATCATATAGTGTTTGGTCAGAAATATGTTCTGTCGTTAAAATATTGTCTGGCTGATCTAACATCAGATGGAGTCAGTAAGGATGAATAGAAAGTTGATGACTGAGGACTAATTTGCCAGAGATATGTCCATTAGTTAAAACATGCAATACTCTGTCACTGACTTACCATCAGAAGGAGTCAATAGTAATGTATAAAAAGTTCAAGACTGAGTACTCTTTGGCCAGATATATGTTCAGTGGGTCTAATATGGAATACTGTCTGGATGATCTAACACCAGATGGAGTAAATGAGTATTTATAGAAAGTTCATGAATGAGGACTAATTTTCCAGAAATATGTTCAGTAGGTCATATATAGGCTCTTGAATGGTTGAAGTAACATCAGAGTGAGTCATTGAGTTTGTGAAGAAAGTTCAAGATTGAGTACTCTTTGGCCAGAAATATGTTCAGTAGGTCTAATCTGGACTTCGATATGGCTGATGTGACATCAGACGGCGTCAATGAGTACATTAAAAAATGTTCAAAATCATATAGTATTTTGTCAGAAATATGTTCTGTCATTCAAATATGTACTACCGTCTGGCTGATTTAACATCAGATGGAGTCAGTAAGGTTGAATAGAAAGTTGATGACTAAGGACAAAATTGCCAGAGATATGTCAATTACGTAAAATATGCAATACTCTGTCACTGACGTATCATCAGAAGGAGTCAATAAAAAGTTCAAGATTTAGAACTTTTTGGCCAGAAATACGTTCTGTCTTTCAAATATGGACTACTTTGTGGATGATCTAACATCAGTAGTCAAAGAGTATTTATAGAACATTCATGACTGAGGACTAATTTTCCAGAAATATGTTCAGTAGGTCATACATAGGCTCTTGTATGGTTGAAGTAACATCAGAGTGAGTCATTGAGTTTGTGAAGAAAGTTCAAGATCGAGTACTCTTTGGCCAGAAATATGTTCAGTAGGTCTAATCTGGACTTCGATATGGCTGATGTGACATCAGACGGCGTCAATGAGTACATTAAAAAATGTTCAAAATCATATAGTATTTTGTCAGAAATATGTTCTGTCATTCAAATATGTACTACTGTCTGGCTGATTTAACATCAGATGGAGTCAGTAAGGTTGAATAGAAAGTTGATGACTAAGGACAAATTTGCCAGAGATATGTCAATTAGGTAAAATATGCAATACTCTGTCACTGACGTATCATCAGAAGGAGTCAATAAAAAGTTCAAGATTCAGAACTTTTTGGCCAGAAATACGTTCTGTCTTTCAAATATGGACTACTGTGTGGATGATCTAACATCAGTAGTCAAAGAGTATTTATAGAACATTCATGACTGAGGACTAATTTTCCAGAAATATGTTCAGTAGGTCATACATCGTCTCAGGTTATGACTATAACCATGGTTCCCTGAGAGAGGAGCGAGACACTGCGTCGAAGGAGCGCTATGGGAACGCCCTCAGCGTGAAAGCGTCTGATGCACGTGTGTCAACTAGTCCAATGGCGAGTGAGCGTCACGGTGGGTGACGTCACGCGACCAGGAAAGGATAAATACACATCCGAAAGACCGGCTTCAGCTTAAATTGCCGGAGCAAATCGATCACAGGGATGCAGGGAGTATGGCAACGCGACGCAGTGTCTCGTTCCCTCTCTCAGGGAACCATGGTTATAGTCATAACCTGAGACGTTCCCTTTCGAGGGAACTCGCACTGCGTCCCGAAGGGAGCGCTATGGGAACGATATCCCAAAACGCCATAATTCCAAAATGCCTGTCCGTGTGAAACTGTGGCACACTAAGACGAGAGCACTGATGAGCCTGGAGCTGCGTCCAGGTCGAGATATATCATCTCACAACGTGAGTGGCGAGGATCAGCCCACCACATCACAGACTTCCTTGAGGAAAACCCCCAACAGCAAGGCTGTGGAAGCCGCCATACTCCTAGTAGAGTGAGCTCTGACAGACAGTGGATACTGCTGACCAGAGACCTCATATGCAAGTGACATAGTCTCAACTATGCACTTGCTAACCATTTGTATGGACGCAGGGAGACCCCTTATTGCACGGTCCAAAACAAACAGTTGATCTGAAGTCCTCCACAGGGCAGCCCTGTGGATATTAGGTGTCCAGTGCTCACACTGGACACACAAGATTCAACTTTTCCTGGTCTGGATCTGAGAACAGAGGACAGAAAGCTTGCAGCACTACAGGCCGTGGAATAATGGCCAGAACCTTAGGTATAAAACCCGGTAGGGTAAAGGAACACTTGACCATCCCTGGTGCACACTCAAGGCACGTAGGGGATACAGATAGGGCCCGAAGGTCTCCTACTCTCTAGGGGAGAAATGGCAAGGAGGAAAACAGTTTCCAATGTCAGAAATTTTTCTGAGACAGAATCAAGCGGCTCAAATGGAGCTGCAGATAAGCCTTCCAACACAAAGGCCAACTCCCAAGCAGGAACCCTAGTGCATGTTGCAGGCCTCAGCCTCAGAGTGCCACGAAGGAAACGATACCTCAAAGGGTTATACCCCGCAACTGTACCATCCACAGGGTCATGGAATGCAGAAATTCGAGGATAGTTTCCTTGTGGCTGGAGTTCTGGAGTAAAATATGGTCTCCACAACCTCGATTGAGAGACCAGATACTATGAGTTGGGCCCTCAGGGCCAAACCCACAGGTTCAATACTTCTGGGCGGGGTGAAATATCAAGCCCTTCACCTGAGATAGAAGGACTCTCCTGATCAGAATCTCCGAGGGAGAGCCGTCGAGGAGAGACACAATTTCCAAGAACCATATCCGATTTGGCCAGTAAGGTGCTACTAACAGTAGACTTATCCCTTCCGGGCGAATTTTGTCCAGAACTCCTGGGAGCAGAACAATAGGGGGAAAAACATACAGACATGGCCCTGGCCATGTCTGTACCATGGCATCCAGCCCAAGAGGAACTGGATGCGTAAGGGATAACCACAGTGGACAGTGCGTCGTATCTCGAGACGCGAAAGATCCACTTCCACGTGGCTATAAATCTCCCATATGAGCTTCACCACTTTGGGGTGAAGTCTCCATTCCCTGGCCTCAGCCCTGTCTCGACAGGACATCTGCTCCTATATTCTAGGTCCCTGGAATAAGATTGTTCTCGGAGAGCATCTTTCCCAGGGACCACAGGAGGATCTGGTGTGCCAGATAGTGGCGCGGCGCAGACCCCCTGTTGATTTATATAAGAAACCATCGATGCATTGTCTGTCCAGACAGCTCGATGACCTCTCAGGTCTGGGAGGAAGAACTTCAATGCATTGAAGACCGCCATCATCTCCAGGCAATTATGTGCCACGAAAGATGATGACTCCTCCACAGCCCTTGAGCTGAGCGGCCTTCCATTACCACTCCCCAGCCTGTGAGAGAAACATCTATCATGAGAGTGACCCAATGATATTAAGCTCCTAACACAGGGCCCTGGGACAGGAACCAACTTTTCTTCCGTATAACCAAGGTGCGGAGACACCGCTGCGTGATCTTGATCATACACAAGTAGGCTCCCCTCAGGGAAAACCCTTGGTCCTGAGCCACTACTGTAAGGGTCTCATGAACAGCAGGCCAAAAGGTATCACTATTGGACGCAGCTGCCATCAGACCCAACAGTTTTAGAAAACTGTTTTACAGTGGGTGACTGGCCTAGATATATCTCCTGTGTGACTGAAAAGATTGCAGAAATACGAGTGGGCGAAGAACGGCCCGCAGCGTCACTGAATCCATACCATGCCCAGGAAGGTGGTTCTCTGTAATGGAGAAAGCACACTCTTCTTGGCGTTCAGCCACAACCCCAATTTTTATATGAGCAAGAACGACATCTCGATGTCGAACTGACCATCTGTTCCGACTGCGCTAATATTAGCCAGTCATCTAATCAGTTCAGAATGCGTATGCCCTGCAGCCTGAGCAAGGCCAGAGCTGCATCTACGCATTTCATGAACATGTGGGGTGATAGAGCTAGACCGAATGGAAGAACCTAATATTGGTATACTTTGCCCCTGAAAGCAAACCTGAGGAACTTCCTATGCTGTGGAAGGATAGAGACATGGAAGTATGCATCCTTTAGAACTATCATGACAAACCAGTCCTCGGATCTGGTTTAGCGTCAACATTTTGAACCCAAGTCTCCTGACTGAATGATTCAAATGATTAAGATCTAATATAGGACACAACCCTCCATCCTTCTTTGGAACAAAATAGTAGCGGTCCTAAAAACCCTAACTCTCTGCTGGGAGGAGGAACCCATTTTGTAGCTCCTTTCGCAAAAGAGTTTACTTTCTGTTCCATTACCAGAGCCTGCCTAGTGAGATAAATTTGGCAGAAGCCTCAACTCTGCCAGAAAATCCACAAAGGGAACCAGCCTCTCAAAGCTGGTCTCTGGTATACCTAGAGCAGCCACTTTGGTGACCTGAAATACACTGGCAGGAAACAACCCATTTGACTGCTTTCCGACCCTCCTCAGAGGGTGCGAACCTGACACAGCGTCGTGTGAACGCTGAGTCATAGCTTGCTGGAAACTGCTGCGCCCTGAAGCACCAAGGGTGCCAGGGTTGGTAGAATGGCCCCATACGGACAATGAAGTTGAGCGGGCACCGTATACTGAGGTGTACACCGCTCTATCCCGTATGGGGCTGCCCTTAGATTTCATTCAGAGGGTGCGAGCCTGACGCAACGTCGTGTGAGCGCTGAATCAAAGCTTGCTGGAAACCGCTGCGCCCCAAAGCACAGAGAGTGATGGGGTTAGCAGATCGGTCCCCTGAGTGGCACGGGCACCGTGATACTGAGGTGTACACCGCTCCACCCCACAGGGGCTGCCTAAGAAGCCTAACACCACTGGCGTCAGGATCTACATAAAAGGCTGAAGTAATACATGAATCTAACTACTTAAAGTCAGATAAATATGTATTATTTTAATTTCTCAAAATTAAATTACAGCCAACTGTGCACTTAATTCCTGAAAAATTAAATGCAGCAAATGATCTATCAGACAAGTAATACGGTCTGAAAGAAATGCTAAATATAGTATGCATATAGGCCATACACACATCAAATTTCATTTAATCTCTCAAAATTAAATGCAGCCACATATCAACCAGACAGGTAAAAACGGTCTGGATGAAAGGCTAAATAAAGAGTTATTAGTGCAGACATATAGCTTTTAAAAAACCAGGCAATAACCCATTTAACTCCTAAATTAAATGCATCAATGAACCACCAGACAAGTGTACACGGTCTGAATGATTGGTTGAATATTTATAACTGCCGTCTGCACACCCTAATCTACGCGTTGCCTCGGCAAACACGAGATCAGAGCCACTAGAATCTTTATTGCAGTTTGCAGACACGAAATCTACGCGTCGCCTCGGCAGACGCGAGATCCGTGCCACTAGATTCTTTATTGCATTTTGCAGACTCGAAATCTACGCGTCGCCTCGGCAGACGCGAGATGAGAGCCACTAGAATCTTTATTGCAGTTTTGCAGACCCGCAATCTACGCGTCGCCTCGGCAGACGCGAGATCAGAGCCACTAGATTCTTATTGCAGTTTGCAGACCCGCAATCTACGCGTCGCCTCGGCAAACGCGAGATCCAAGCCATAGATTCTTTATTGCTTAAGACTTTATTCCCTCGAGAAAAAAGCCAAAAGGAGCAGAGCTAAAAATCTCGATAGTGCATCACATCGGGAAATTTATGAATGAACACTGTCAGATGCCAATACAAGAGCTGACATGTATGCTCTGCTCTCAAACAAACAACACATGAATCGCGTGTATCCCCACTCGTATAGTAGCGAGGGCAGGAAGCACACACGACACAAGTTGCTATTTGCTCGCCAATAAACTCCTGTCTAGAAATATATAATGCTTGAGGACAAACAACAATAAATAGACAGAGACAGTTACACACAGAGCGCTTTGCTGAGGCACAAAAGCTGAAGCCGGTCTTTCCGGATGTGTATTTATCCTTTCCTGGTCGTGACGTCACCCACCGGTGACGTTCACTCGCCATTGGACTAGTTGACACACGTGCATCAGACGCTTTCACGCTGAGGGCGTTCCCATAGCGCTCCCTTCGGGACGCAGTGCGAGTTCCTCGAAAGGGAAATGCTCTTGTATGGTTGAAGTAACATCAGAGTGAGTCATTGAGTTTGTGAAGAAAGTTCAAGATCGAGTACTCTTTGGCCAGAAATATGTTCAGTAGGTCTAATCTGGACTTCGATATAGCTGATGTGACATCAGACGGCGTCAATGAGTACATTAAAAAAGTTCAAAATCATATAGTATTTTGTCAGAAATATGTTCTGTCAAAGTATTTATGGAAAATTCATGATTGAGGACTAATTTTGCAGAAATATGTTCAGTAGGTTATACATGGGCTCATGTATGGCTGATCTAACATGAGATGAAGTCAATGAGTAGATAGTTGATGATTCAGGACTAATTTGCCAGAAAAATGCCCATTAGATCAAATATGCAATACTCTGTGTCTAATGTATCATCAGAAGGAGTCAAAAGTAATGTATATAAAGTTCAAGATTGAGTACTGTCTAGATGATCTAACATCAGATGGAGTCAATGAGTGTATATATAGAAAGTTCATGATTGAGGACTAATTTTCCAGAAATATGTTCAGTATGTAATTCATGGGCTCGTGTATGGCTGAAGTAACATCAGAGTGAGTCAATGAGTTTGTGAAGAATGTTCAAGATCGAGTACTCTTTGGCCAGAACTATGTTCAGTAGGTCTAATCTGTACTTCTATATGTTTCATGTGACATCAGAACGCATCAATGAGTATATCAAAAAGTTCAATATCAAATGCTATTTGGTCAGAAATATGTTCTGTCATTCAAATATGGACTACTGTCTGGCTGATGTAACATCAGATGGAGTCAGTAAGGATGAATAGAAAGTTGATGACTGAGGACAAATTTGCCAGAAATGTGTCCATTAGGTCGAATATGCAATACTCTGTGGCTGACGTATCATCAGAAGCAGTCAATAGTAATGTATAAGAAGTTCAAGATTGAGTACTCTCTGGCCAGAAATATGTTCAGTAGGTCTAATATGGACTTCTGTATGGTTGATGTGACATCAGTACGCATCAATGAGTACATTAAAATTCAAAATCATATAGTATTTGGTCAGAAATATGTTCTGTCGTTAAAATACTGTCTGGCTGATCTAACATCAGATGGAGTCAGTAAGGATGAATAGAAAGTTGATGACTAATTTGCCAGAGATATGTCCATTAGTTAAAACATGCAATACTCTGTCACTGACATACCATCAGAAGGAGTCAATAGTAATGTATAAAAAGTTCAAGACTGAGTACTCTTTGGCCAGATATATGTTCAGTGGGTCTAATATGGAATACTGTCTGGATGATCTAACACCAGATGGAGTAAATGAGTATTTATAGAAAGTTCATGATTGAGGACTAATTTTCCAGAAATATGTTCAGTAGGTCATACATGGGCTCATGTATGGTTGAAGTAACATCAGAGTGAGTCATTGAATTTGTGAAGAAAGTTCAAGATCGAGTACTCTTTGGCCAGAAATATGTTCAGTAGGTCTAAGGCGTCAATGAGTACATTAAAAAAGTTCAAAATCATATAGTATTTTGTCAGAAATATGTTCTGTTGTTCAAATATGGTCTACTGTCTGGCTGAGCTAACATCAGATGGAGTCAGTAAGGATGAATAGAAAGTTGATGACTGAGGACAAATTTGCCAGAGACATGTCCATTAGATAACATATGCAATATTCTGTCAGTGACGTATCATCAGAAGGAGTCAATAAAAAGTTCAAGATTGAGTACTTTTTGGCCAGAAATACGTTCTGTCATTCAAATATGGACTACTGTCTGGCTGATGTCACATCAGATGGAGTCAATAAGTATGTACAGAAAGTTGATGACAGAGGACTAATTGGCCATTAGGTCAAATATGCAATACTCTGTGGCTGACGTATCATCAGAAGGAGTCAATAGTAATGTATAAAAAGTTCAATATTGAGTTCTCTTTGGCCAGATATATGTTCAGTGGCTCTAATATGGACTACTGTCTGGATGATCTAACATCAGATGGACTCAATGAGTATTTATAGAAAGTTCATGAATGAGGACTAATTTTCCAGAAATATGTTCAGTATGTAATACATGGGCTCGTGTATGGCTAAAGTAACATCAGAGTGAGTCAATGAGTTTGTGAAGAAAGTTCAAGATCGAGTACTCTTTGGCCAGAAATATGTTCAGTAGGTCTAATCTGTACTTCTATATGTTTCATGTGATATCAGAACGCATCAATGAGTATATCAAAAAGTTCAATATCAAATGCTATTTGGTCAGAAATATGTTCTGTCATTCAAATATGGACTACTGTCTGGCTGATGTAACATCAGATGGAGTCAGTAAGGATGAATAGAAAGTTGATGACTGAGGACAAATTTGCCAGAAATGTGTCCATTAGGTCGAATATGCAATACTCTGTGGCTGACGTATCATCAGAAGCAGTCAATAATAATGTATAAGAAGTTCAAGATTGAGTACTCTCTGGCCAGAAATATGTTCAGTAGGTCTAATATGGACTTCGATATGGCTGATGTGACATCAGACGACGTCAATGAGTACATTAAAAAAGTTCAAAATCATATAGTATTTTGTCAGAAATATGTTCTGTCGTTAAAATACTGTCTGGCTGATCTAACATCAGATGGAGTCAGTAAGGATGAATAGAAAGTTGATGACTAATTTGCCAGAGATATGTCCATTAGTTAAAACATGCAATACTCTGTCACTGACATACCATCAGAAGGAGTCAATAGTAATGTATAAAAAGTTCAAGACTGAGTACTCTTTGGCCAGATATATGTTCAGTGGGTCTAATATGGTATACTGTCTGGATGATCTAACACCAGATGGAGTAAATGAGTATTTATAGAAAGTTCATGATTGAGGACTAATTTTCCAGAAATATGTTCAGTAGGTCATACATGGGCTCATGTATGGTTGAAGTAACATCAGAGTGAGTAATTGAATTTGTGAAGAAAGTTCAAGATCGAGTACTCTTTGGCCAGAAATATGTTCAGTAGGTCTAAGGCGTCAATGAGTACATTAAAAAGTTCAAAATCATATAGTATTTTGTCAGAAATATGTTCTGTTGTTCAAATATGGTCTACTGTCTGGCTGAGCTAACATCAGATGGAGTCAGTAAGGATGAATAGAAAGTTGATGACTGAGGACAAATTTGCCAGAGACATGTCCATTAGATAAAATATGCAATATTCTGTCAGTGACGTATCATCAGAAGGAGTCAATAAAAAGTTCAAGATTGAGTACTTTTGGCCAGAAATACGTTCTGTCTTTCAAATATGGACTACTGTCTGGCTGATGTCACATCAGATGGAGTCAATAAGTATGTACAGAAAGTTGATGACAGAGGACTAATTGGCCATTAGGTCAAATATGCAATACTCTGTGGCTGACGTATCATCAGAAGGAGTCAATAGTAATGTATAAAAGTTCAATATTGAGTACTCTTTGGCCAGATAGAAATAAAATGTTCAGTGTCTGGATGATCTAACATCAGATGGACTCAATGAGTATTTATAGAAAGTTCATGAATGAGGACTAATTTTCCAGAAATATGTTCAGTAGGTCATACATAGGCTCTTGAATGGTTGAAGTAACATCAGAGTGAGTCACTGAGTTTGTGAAGAAAGTTCAAGATCGAGTACTCTTTGGCCAGAAATATGTTCAGTAGGTCTAATCTGGACTTCGATATGGCTGATGTGACATCAGACGGTGTCAATGAGCACATTAAAAAAGTTCAAAATCATATAGTATTTTGTCAGAAATATGTTCTGTCAAAGTATTTATGGAAAATTCATGATTGAGGACTGATTTTGCAGAAATATGTTCAGTAGGTTATACATGGGCTCATGTATGGCTGATCTAACATGAGATGAAGTCAATGAGTAGATAGTTGATGATTCAGGACTAATTTGCCAGAAAAATTCCCATTAGATCAAATATGCAATACTCTGTGTCTAATGTATCATCAGAAGGAGTCAAAAGTAATGTATATAAAGTTCAAGATTGAGTACTGTCTAGATGATCTAACATCAGATGGAGTCAATGAGTGTATATATAGAAAGTTCATGATTGAGGACTAATTTTCCAGAAATATGTTTAGTATGTAATACATGGGCTCGTGTATGGCTGAAGTAACATCAGAGTGAGTCAATGAGTTTGTGAAGAATGTTCAAGATCGAGTACTCTTTGGCCAGAACTATGTTCAGGAGGTCTAATCTGTACTTCTATATGTTTCATGTGACATCAGAACGCATCAATGAGTATATCAAAAGTTCAATATCAAATGCTATTTGGTCAGAAATATGTTCTGTCATTCAAATATGGACTACTGTCTGGCTGATGTAACATCAGATGGAGTCAGTAAGGATGAATAGAAAGTTGATGACTGAGGACAAATTTGCCAGAAATGTGTCCATTAGGTCGAATATGCAATACTCTGTGGCTGACGTATCATCAGAAGCAGTCAATAGTAATGTATAAGAAGTTCAAGATTGAGTACTCTCTGGCCAGAAATATGTTCAGTAGGTCTAATATGGACATCTGTATGGTTGATGTGACATCAGTACGCATCAATGAGTACATTAAAATTCAAAATCATATAGTATTTGGTCAGAAATATGTTCTGTCGTTAAAATACTGTCTGGCTGATCTAACATCAGATGGAGTCAGTAAGGATGAATAGAAAGCTGATGACTGAGGACTAATTTGCCAGAGATATGTCCATTAGTTAAAACATGCAATACTCTGTCACTGACATACCATCAGAAGGAGTCAATAGTAATGTATAAAAAGTTCAAGACTGAGTACTCTTTGGCCAGATATATGTTCAGTGGGTCTAATATGGAATACTGTCTGGATGATCTAACACCAGATGGAGTAAATGAGTATTTATAGAAAGTTCATGATTGAGGACTAATTTTCCAGAAATATGTTCAGTAGGTCATACATGGGCTCATGTATGGTTGAAGTAACATCAGAGTGAGTAATTGAATTTGTGAAGAAAGTTCAAGATCGAGTACTCTTTGGCCAGAAATATGTTCAGTAGGTCTAAGGCGTCAATGAGTACATTAAAAAAGTTCAAAATCATATAGTATTTTGTCAGAAATATGTTCTGTTGTTCAAATATGGTCTACTGTCTGGCTGAGCTAACATCAGATGGAGTCAGTAAGGATGAATAGAAAGTTGATGACTGAGGACAAATTTGCCAGAGACATGTCCATTAGATAAAATATGCAATATTCTGTCAGTGACGTATCATCAGAAGGAGTCAATAAAAAGTTCAAGATTGAGTACTTTTTGGCCAGAAATACGTTCTGTCTTTCAAATATGGACTACTGTCTGGCTGATGTCACATCAGATGGAGTCAATAAGTATGTACAGAAAATTGATGACAGAGGACTAATTGGCCATTAGGTCAAATATGCAATACTCTGTGGCTGACGTATTATCAGAAGGAGTCAATAGTAATGTATAAAAAGTTCAATATTGAGTACTCTTTGGCCAGATATATGTTCAGTGGCTCTAATATGGACTACTGTCTGGATGATCTAACATCACATGGACTCAATGAGTATTTATAGAAAGTTCATGAATGAGGACTAATTTTCCAGAAATATGTTCAGCAGGTCATACATAGGCTCTTGTATGGTTGAAGTAACATCAGAGTGAGTCATTGAGTTTGTGAAGAAAGTTCAAGATTGAGTACTCTTTGGCCAGAAATATGTTCAGTAGGTCTAATCTGGACTTCGATATGGCTGATGTGACATCAGACGGCGTCAATGAGTACATTAAAAAATGTTCAAAATCATATAGTATTTTGTCAGAAATATGTTCTGTCATTCAAATATGGACTACTGTCTGGCTGATTTAACATCAGATGGAGTCAGTAAGGTTGAATAGAAAGTTGATGACTAAGGACAAATTTGCAGGAGATATGTCAATTAGGTAAAATATGCAATACTCTGTCAATGACGTATCATCAGAAGGAGTCAATAAAAAGTTCAGGATTGAGTACTTTTTGGCCAGAAATATGTTCTGTCTTTCAAATATGGACTACTGTCTGGACGATCTAACATCAGGAGTCAATGAGTATGTTTAGAAAATTCATGACTGAGGACTAATTTTCCAGAAATATGTTCAGTAGGTAATACATGGGCTCATGTATGGCTAAAGTAACATCAGAGTGAGTCAATGAGTTTGTGAAGAAAGTTCAAGATCGAGTACTCTTTGGCCAGAAATATGTTCAGTAGGTCTAATCTGGACTTCTGTATGGCTGATGTGACATCAGAACCCATCAATGAGTATATAAAAGGTTCAATATCAAATGCTATTTGGTCAGAAATATGTTCTGTCATTCAAATATGGACTTCTGTCTGGCTGATGTCACATCAGATGGAGTCAATAAGTATGTACAGAAAGTTGATGACTGAGGACAAATTTGCCAGAAATGTGTCCATTAGGTCGAATATGCAATGCTCTGTGGCTGACGTATCATCAGAAGCAGTCAATAGTAATGTATAAGAAGTTCAAGATTGAGTACTCTCTGGCCAGAAATATGTTCAGTGGGTCTAAAATGGACTACTGTCTAGATGATCTAACATCAGATGGAGTCAGTAAGGATGAATCGAAAGTTGATGACTGAGGACTAATTTGCCAGAGATATGTCCATTAGTTAAAACATGCAATACTCTGTCACTGACATACCATCAGAAGGAGTCAATAGTAATGTATAAAAAGTTCAAGACTGAGTACTCTTTGGCCAGATATATGTTCAGTGGGTCTAATATGGTATACTGTCTGGATGATCTAACACCAGATGGAGTAAATGAGTATTTATAGAAAGTTCATGATTGAGGACTAATTTTCCAGAAATATGTTCAGTAGGTCATACATGGGCTCATGTATGGTTGAAGTAACATCAGAGTGAGTAATTGAATTTGTGAAGAAAGTTCAAGATCGAGTACTCTTTGGCCAGAAATATGTTCAGTAGGTCTAAGGCGTCAATGAGTACATTAAAAAGTTCAAAATCATATAGTATTTTGTCAGAAATATGTTCTGTTGTTCAAATATGGTCTACTGTCTGGCTGAGCTAACATCAGATGGAGTCAGTAAGGATGAATAGAAAGTTGATGACTGAGGACAAATTTGCCAGAGACATGTCCATTAGATAACATATGCAATATTCTGTCAGTGACGTATCATCAGAAGGAGTCAATAAAAGTTCAAGATTGAGTACTTTTTGGCCAGAAATACGTTCTGTCTTTCAAATATGGACTACTGTCTGGCTGATGTCACATCAGATGGAGTCAATAAGTATGTACAGAAAATTGATGACAGAGGACTAATTGGCCATTAGGTCAAATATGCAATACTCTGTGGCTGACGTATCATCAGAAGGAGTCAATAGTAATGTATAAAAAGTTCAATATTGAGTACTCTTTGGCCAGATATATGTTCAGTGGCTCTAATATGGACTACTGTCTGGATGATCTAACATCACATGGACTCAATGAGTATTTATAGAAAGTTCATGAATGAGGACTAATTTTCCAGAAATATGTTCAGTAGGTCATACATAGGCTCTTGTATGGTTGAAGTAACATCAGAGTGAGTCATTGAGTTTGTGAAGAAAGTTCAAGATTGAGTACTCTTTGGCCAGAAATATGTTCAGTAGGTCTAATCTGTACTTCGATATGTTTGATGTGACATCAGAACGCATCAATGAGTATATCAAAAGTTCAATATCAAATGCTATTTGGTCAGAAATATGTTCTGTCATTCAAATATGGACTACTGTCTGGCTGATGTAACATCAGATGGAGTCAGTAAGGATGAATAGAAAGTTGATGACTGAGGACAAATTTGCCAGAAATGTGTCCATTAGGTCGAATATGCAATACTCTGTGGCTGACGTATCATCAGAAGCAGTCAATAGTAATGTATAAGAAGTTCAAGATTGAGTACTCTCTGGCCAGAAATATGTTCAGTAGGTCTAATATGGACTTCTGTATGGTTGATGTGACATCAGTACGCATCAATGAGTACATTAAAATTCAAAATCATATAGTATTTGGTCAGAAATATGTTCTGTCGTTAAAATACTGTCTGGCTGATCTAACATCAGATGGAGTCAGTAAGGATGAATAGAAAGTTGATGACTGAGGACTAATTTGCCAGAGATATGTCCATTAGTTAAAACATGCAATACTCTGTCACTGACATACCATCAGAAGGAGTCAATAGTAATGTATAAAAGTTCAAGACTGAGTACTCTTTGGCCAGATATATGTTCAGTGGGTCTAATATGGAATACTGTCTGGATGATCTAACACCAGATGGAGTAAATGAGTATTTATAGAAAGTTCATGATTGAGGACTAATTTTCCAGAAATATGTTCAGTAGGTCATACATGGGCTCATGTATGGTTGAAGTAACATCAGAGTGAGTCATTGAATTTGTGAAGAAAGTTCAAGATCGAGTACTCTTTGGCCAGAAACATGTTCAGTAGGTCTAAGGCGTCCAATGAGTACATTAAAAAGTTCAAAATCATATAGTATTTTGTCAGAAATATGTTCTGTTGTTCAAATATGGTCTACTGTCTGGCTGAGCTAACATCAGATGGAGTCAGTAAGGATGAATAGAAAGTTGATGACTGAGGACAAATTTGCCAGAGACATGTCCATTAGATAAAATATGCAATATTCTGTCAGTGACGTATCATCAGAAGGAGTCAATAAAAAGTTCAAGATTGAGTACTTTTTGGCCAGAAATACGTTCTGTCTTTCAAATATGGACTACTGTCTGGCTGATGTCACATCAGATGGAGTCAATAAGTATGTACAGAAAGTTGATGACAGAGGACTAATTGGCCATTAGGTCAAATATGCAATACTCTGTGGCTGACGTATCATCAGAAGGAGTCAATAGTAATGTATAAAAAGTTCAATATTGAGTACTCTTTGGCCAGATAGAAATAAAATGTTCAGTGTCTGGATGATCTAACATCAGATGGACTCAATGAGTATTTATAGAAAGTTCATGAATGAGGACTAATTTTCCAGAAATATGTTCAGTAGGTCATACATAGGCTCTTGAATGGTTGAAGTAACATCAGAGTGAGTCACTGAGTTTGTGAAGAAAGTTCAAGATCGAGTACTCTTTGGCCAGAAATATGTTCAGTAGGTCTAATCTGGACTTCGATATGGCTGATGTGACATCAGACGGCGTCAATGAGCACATTAAAAAAGTTCAAAATCATATAGTATTTTGTCAGAAATATGTTCTGTCAAAGTATTTATGGAAAATTCATGATTGAGGACTAATTTTGCAGAAATATGTTCAGTAGGTTATACATGGGCTCATGTATGGCTGATCTAACATGAGATGAAGTCAATGAGTAGATAGTTGATGATTCAGGACTAATTTGCCAGAAAATATGCCCATTAGATCAAATATGCAATACTCTGTGTCTAATGTATCATCAGAAGGAGTCAAAAGTAATGTATATAAAGTTCAAGATTGAGTACTGTCTAGATGATCTAACATCAGATGGAGTCAATGAGTGTATATATAGAAAGTTCATGACTGAGGACTAATTTTCCAGAAATATGTTCAGTATGTAATACATGGGCTCATGTATGGCTGAAGTAACATCAGAGTGAGTCAATGAGTTTGTGAAGAATGTTCAAGATCGAGTACTCTTTGGCCAGAAATATGTTCAGTAGGTCTAATCTGTACTTCTATATGGCTGATGTGACATCAGAACGCATCAATGAGTATATCAAAAGTTCAATATCAAATGCTATTTGGTCAGAAATATGTTCTGTCATTCAAATATGGACTTCTGTCTGGCTGATGTAACATCAGATGGAGTCAATAAGGATGAATAGAAAGTTGATGACTGAGGACAAATTTGCCAGAAATGTGTCCATTAGGTCGAATATGCAATGCTCTGTGGCTGACGTATCATCAGAAGCAGTCAATAGTAATGTATAAGAAGTTCAAGATTGAGTACTCTCTGGCCAGAAATATGTTCAGTAGGTCTAATATGGACTTCTGTATGGTTGATGTGACATCAGTACGCATCAATGAGTACATTAAAATTCAAAATCATATAGTATTTGGTCAGAAATATGTTCTGTCGTTAAAATACTGTCTGGCTGATCTAACATCAGATGGAGTCAGTAAGGATGAATAGAAAGTTGATGACTGAGGACTAATTTGCCAGAGATATGTCCATTAGTTAAAACATGCAATACTCTGTCACTGACATACCATCAGAAGGAGTCAATAGTAATGTATAAAAAGTTCAAGACTGAGTACTCTTTGGCCAGATATATGTTCAGTGGGTCTAATATGGAATACTGTCTGGATGATCTAACACCAGATGGAGTAAATGAGTATTTATAGAAAGTTCATGATTGAGGACTAATTTTCCAGAAATATGTTCAGTAGGTCATACATGGGCTCATGTATGGTTGAAGTAACATCAGAGTGAGTCATTGAATTTGTGAAGAAAGTTCAAGATCGAGTACTCTTTGGCCAGAAATATGTTCAGTAGGTCTAAGGCGTCAATGAGTACATTAAAAAAGTTCAAAATCATATAGTATTTTGTCAGAAATATGTTCTGTTGTTCAAATATGGTCTACTGTCTGGCTGAGCTAACATCAGATGGAGTCAGTAAGGATGAATAGAAAGTTGATGACTGAGGACAAATTTGCCAGAGACATGTCCATTAGATAAAATATGCAATATTCTGTCAGTGACGTATCATCAGAAGGAGTCAATAAAAAGTTCAAGATTGAGTACTTTTGGCCAGAAATACGTTCTGTCTTTCAAATATGGACTACTGTCTGGCTGATGTCACATCAGATGGAGTCAATAAGTATGTACAGAAAGTTGATGACAGAGGACTAATTGGCCATTAGGTCAAATATGCAATACTCTGTGGCTGACGTATCATCAGAAGGAGTCAATAGTAATGTATAAAAAGTTCAATATTGAGTACTCTTTGGCCAGATAGAAATAAAATGTTCAGTGTCTGGATGATCTAACATCAGATGGACTCAATGAGTATTTATAGAAAGTTCATGAATGAGGACTAATTTTCCAGAAATATGTTCAGTAGGTCATACATAGGCTCTTGAATGGTTGAAGTAACATCAGAGTGAGTCACTGAGTTTGTGAAGAAAGTTCAAGATCGAGTACTCTTTGGCCAGAAATATGTTCAGTAGGTCTAATCTGGACTTCGAAATGGCTGATGTGACATCAGACGGTGTCAATGAGCACATTAAAAAAATTCAAAATCATATAGTATTTTGTCAGAAATATGTTCTGTCAAAGTATTTATGGAAAATTCAAGATTGAGGACTAATTTTGCAGAAATATGTTCAGTAGGTTATACATGGGCTCATGTATGGCTGATCTAACATGAGATGAAGTCAATGAGTAGATAGTTGATGATTCAGGACTAATTTGCCAGAAAAATGCCCATTAGATCAAATATGCAATACTCTGTGTCTAATGTATCATCAGAAGGAGTCAAAAGTAATGTATATAAAGTTCAAGATTGAGTACTGTCTAGATGATCTAACATCAGATGGAGTCAATGAGTGTATATATAGAAAGTTCATGATCGAGGACTAATTTTCCAGAAATATGTTCAGTATGTAATACATGGGCTCGTGTATGGCTGAAGTAACATCAGAGTGAGTCAATGAGTTTGTGAAGAATGTTCAAGATCGAGTACTCTTTGGCCAGAACTATGTTCAGTAGGTCTAATCTGTACTTCTATATGTTTCATGTGACATCAGAACGCATCAATGAGTATATCAAAAGTTCAATATCAAATGCTATTTGGTCAGAAATATGTTCTGTCATTCAAATATGGACTACTGTCTGGCTGATGTAACATCAGATGGAGTCAGTAAGGATGAATAGAAAGTTGATGACTGAGGACAAATTTGCCAGAAATGTGTCCATTAGGTCGAATATGCAATACTCTGTGGCTGACGTATCATCAGAAGCAGTCAATAGTAATGTATAAGAAGTTCAAGATTGAGTACTCTCTGGCCAGAAATATGTTCAGTAGGTCTAATATGGACTTCTGTATGGTTGATGTGACATCAGTACGCATCAATGAGTACATTAAAATTCAAAATCATATAGTATTTGGTCAGAAATATGTTCTGTCGTTAAAATACTGTCTGGCTGATCTAACATCAGATGGAGTCAGTAAGGATGAATAGAAAGTTGATGACTGAGGACTAATTTGCCAGAGATATGTCCATTAGTTAAAACATGCAATACTCTGTCACTGACATACCATCAGAAGGAGTCAATAGTAATGTATAAAAAGTTCAAGACTGAGTACTCTTTGGCCAGATATATGTTCAGTGGGTCTAATATGGAATACTGTCTGGATGATCTAACACCAGATGGAGTAAATGAGTATTTATAGAAAGTTCATGATTGAGGACTAATTTTCCAGAAATATGTTCAGTAGGTCATACATGGGCTCATGTATGGTTGAAGTAACATCAGAGTGAGTAATTGAATTTGTGAAGAAAGTTCAAGATCGAGTACTCTTTGGCCAGAAATATGTTCAGTAGGTCTAATCTGGACTTCGATATGGCTGATGTGACATCAGACGGCGTCAATGAGTATATAAAAAGGTTCAATATCAAATGCTATTTGGTCAGAAATATGTTCTGTCATTCAAATATGGACTTCTGTCTGGCTGATGTCACATCAGATGGAGTCAATAAGTATGTACAGAAAGTTGATGACTGAGGACAAATTTGCCAGAAATGTGTCCATTAGGTCGAATATGCAATGCTTTGTGGCTGACGTATCATCAGAAGCAGTCAATAGTAATGTATAAGAAGTTCAAGATTGAGTACTCTCTGGCCAGAAATATGTTCAGTGGGTCTAAAATGGACTACTGTCTAGATGATCTAACATCAGATGGAGTCAGTAAGGATGAATAGAAAGTTGATGACTGAGGACTAATTTGCCAGAGATATGTCCATTAGTTAAAACATGCAATACTCTGTCACTGACATACCATCAGAAGGAGTCAATAGTAATGTATAAAAAGTTCAAGACTGAGTACTCTTTGGCCAGATATATGTTCAGTGGGTCTAATATGGTATACTGTCTGGATGATCTAACACCAGATGGAGTAAATGAGTATTTATAGAAAGTTCATGATTGAGGACTAATTTTCCAGAAATATGTTCAGTAGGTCATACATGGGCTCATGTATGGTTGAAGTAACATCAGAGTGAGTAATTGAATTTGTGAAGAAAGTTCAAGATCGAGTACTCTTTGGCCAGAAATATGTTCAGTAGGTCTAAGGCGTCAATGAGTACATTAAAAAGTTCAAAATCATATAGTATTTTGTCAGAAATATGTTCTGTTGTTCAAATATGGTCTACTGTCTGGCTGAGCTAACATCAGATGGAGTCAGTAAGGATGAATAGAAAGTTGATGACTGAGGACAAATTTGCCAGAGACATGTCCATTAGATAAAATATGCAATATTCTGTCAGTGACGTATCATCAGAAGGAGTCAATAAAAGTTCAAGAGTGAGTACTTTTGGCCAGAAATACGTTCTGTATTTCAAATATGGACTACTGTCTGGCTGATGTCACATCAGATGGAGTCAATAAGTATGTACAGAAAATTGATGACAGAGGACTAATTGGCCATTAGGTCAAATATGCAATACTCTGTGGCTGACGTATCATCAGAAGGAGTCAATAGTAATGTATAAAAAGTTCAATATTGAGTACTCTTTGGCCAGATATATGTTCAGTGGCTCTAATATGGACTACTGTCTGGATGATCTAACATCACATGGACTCAATGAGTATTTATAGAAAGTTCATGAATGAGGACTAATTTTCCAGAAATATGTTCAGCAGGTCATACATAGGCTCTTGTATGGTTGAAGTAACATCAGAGTGAGTCATTGAGTTTGTGAAGAAAGTTCAAGATTGAGTACTCTTTGGCCAGAAATATGTTCAGTAGGTCTAATCTGGACTTCGATATGGCTGATGTGACATCAGACGGCGTCAATGAGTACATTAAAAAATGTTCAAAATCATATAGTATTTTGTCAGAAATATGTTCTGTCATTCAAATATGGACTACTGTCTGGCTGATTTAACATCAGATGGAGTCAGTAAGGTTGAATAGAAAGTTGATGACTAAGGACAAATTTGCCAGAGATATGTCAATTAGGTAAAATATGCAATACTCTGTCAATGACGTATCATCAGAAGGAGTCAATAAAAAGTTCAGGATTGAGTACTTTTGGCCAGAAATATGTTCTGTCTTTCAAATATGGACTACTGTCTGGACGATCTAACATCAGTAGTCAATGAGTATGTATAGAAAATTCATGACTGAGGACTAATTTTCCAGAAATATGTTCAGTAGGTAATACATGGGCTCATGTATGGCTAAAGTAACATCAGAGTGAGTCAATGAGTTTGTGAAGAAAGTTCAAGATCGAGTACTCTTTGGCCAGAAATATGTTCAGTAGGTCTAATCTGGACTTCTGTATGGCTGATGTGACATCAGAACCCATCAATGAGTATATAAAAGGTTCAATATCAAATGCTATTTGGTCAGAAATATGTTCTGTCATTCAAATATGGACTTCTGTCTGGCTGATGTCACATCAGATGGAGTCAATAAGTATGTACAGAAAGTTGATGACTGAGGACAAATTTGCCAGAAATGTGTCCATTAGGTCGAATATGCAATGCTCTGTGGCTGACGTATCATCAGAAGCAGTCAATAGTAATGTATAAGAAGTTCAAGATTGAGTACTCTCTGGCCAGAAATATGTTCAGTGGGTCTAAAATGGACTACTGTCTAGATGATCTAACATCAGATGGAGTCAGTAAGGATGAATAGAAAGTTGATGACTGAGGACTAATTTGCCAGAGATATGTCCATTAGTTAAAACATGCAATACTCTATCACTGACATACCATCAGAAGGAGTCAATAGTAATGTATAAAAAGTTCAAGACTGAGTACTCTTTGGCCAGATATATGTTCAGTGGGTCTAATATGGTATACTGTCTGGATGATCTAACACCAGATGGAGTAAATGAGTATTTATAGAAAGTTCATGATTGAGGACTAATTTTCCAGAAATATGTTCAGTAGGTCATACATGGGCTCATGTATGGTTGAAGTAACATCAGAGTGAGTAATTGAATTTGTGAAGAAAGTTCAAGATCGAGTACTCTTTGGCCAGAAATATGTTCAGTAGGTCTAAGGCGTCAATGAGTACATTAAAAAAGTTCAAAATCATATAGTATTTTGTCAGAAATATGTTCTGTTGTTCAAATATGGTCTACTGTCTGGCTGAGCTAACATCAGATGGAGTCAGTAAGGATGAATAGAAAGTTGATGACTGAGGACAAATTTGCCAGAGACATGTCCATTAGATAAAAATATGCAATATTCTGTCAGTGACGTATCATCAGAAGGAGTCAATAAAAAGTTCAAGATTGAGTACTTTTTGGCCAGAAATACGTTCTGTCTTTCAAATATGGACTACTGTCTGGCTGATGTCACATCAGATGGAGTCAATAAGTATGTACAGAAAGTTGATGACAGAGGACTAATTGGCCATTAGGTCAAATATGCAATACTCTGTGGCTGACGTATCATCAGAAGGAGTCAATAGTAATGTATAAAAAGTTCAATATTGAGTACTCTTTGGCCAGATAGAAATAAAATGTTCAGTGTCTGGATGATCTAACATCAGATGGACTCAATGAGTATTTATAGAAAGTTCATGAATGAGGACTAATTTTCCAGAAATATGTTCAGTAGGTCATACATAGGCTCTTGAATGGTTGAAGTAACATCAGAGTGAGTCACTGAGTTTGTGAAGAAAGTTCAAGATCGAGTACTCTTTGGCCAGAAATATGTTCAGTAGGTCTAATCTGGACTTCGATATGGCTGATGTGACATCAGACGGTGTCAATGAGCACATTAAAAAAGTTCAAAATCATATAGTATTTTGTCAGAAATATGTTCTGTCAAAGTATTTATGGAAAATTCATGATTGAGGACTAATTTTGCAGAAATATGTTCAGTAGGTTATACATGGGCTCATGTATGGCTGATCTAACATGAGATGAAGTCAATGAGTAGATAGTTGATGATTCAGGACTAATTTGCCAGAAAAATGCCCATTAGATCAAATATGCAATACTCTGTGTCTAATGTCTCATCAGAAGGAGTCAAAAGTAATGTATATAAAGTTCAAGATTGAGTACTGTCTAGATGATCTAACATCAGATGGAGTCAATGAGTGTATATATAGAAAGTTCATGATTGAGGACTAATTTTCCAGAAATATGTTCAGTATGTAATACATGGGCTCGTGTATGGCTGAAGTAACATCAGAGTGAGTCAATGAGTTTGTGAAGAATGTTCAAGATCGAGTACTCTTTGGCCAGAACTATGTTCAGTAGGTCTAATCTGTACTTCTATATGTTTCATGTGACATCAGAACGCATCAATGAGTATATCAAAAGTTCAATATCAAATGCTATTTGGTCAGAAATATGTTCTGTCATTCAAATATGGACTACTGTCTGGCTGATGTAACATCAGATGGAGTCAGTAAGGATGAATAGAAAGTTGATGACTGAGGACAAATTTGCCAGAAATGTGTCCATTAGGTCGAATATGCAATACTCTGTGGCTGACGTATCATCAGAAGCAGTCAATAGTAATGTATAAGAAGTTCAAGATTGAGTACTCTCTGGCCAGAAATATGTTCAGTAGGTCTAATATGGACTTCTGTATGGTTGATGTGACATCAGTACGCATCAATGAGTACATTAAAATTCAAAATCATATAGTATTTGGTCAGAAATATGTTCTGTCGTTAAAATACTGTCTGGCTGATCTAACATCAGATGGAGTCAGTAAGGATGAATAGAAAGTTGATGACTGAGGACTAATTTGCCAGAGATATGTCCATTAGTTAAAACATGCAATACTCTGTCACTGACATACCATCAGAAGTAATGTATAAAAAGTTCAAGACTGAGTACTCTTTGGCCAGATATATGTTCAGTGGGTCTAATATGGAATACTGTCTGGATGATCTAACACCAGATGGAGTAAATGAGTATTTATAGAAAGTTCATGATTGAGGACTAATTTTCCAGAAATATGTTCAGTAGGTCATACATGGGCTCATGTATGGTTGAAGTAACATCAGAGTGAGTCATTGAATTTGTGAAGAAAGTTCAAGATCGAGTACTCTTTGGCCAGAAACATGTTCAGTAGGTCTAAGGCGTCAATGAGTACATTAAAAAAGTTCAAAATCATATAGTATTTTGTCAGAAATATGTTCTGTTGTTCAAATATGGTCTACTGTCTGGCTGAGCTAACATCAGATGGAGTCAGTAAGGATGAATAGAAAGTTGATGACTGAGGACAAATTTGCCAGAGACATGTCCATTAGATAAAATATGCAGTATTCTGTCAGTGACGTATCATCAGAAGGAGTCAATAAAAAGTTCAAGAGTGAGTACTTTTTGGCCAGAAATACGTTCTATCTTTCAAATATGGACTACTGTCTGGCTGATGTCACATCAGATGGAGTCAATAAGTATGCACAGAAAATTGATGACAGAGGACTAATTGGCCATTAGGTCAAATATGCAATACTCTGTGGCTGACGTATCATCAGAAGGAGTCAATAGTAATGTATAAAAAGTTCAATATTGAGTACTCTTTGGCCAGATATATGTTCAGTGGCTCTAATATGGACTACTGTCTGGATGATCTAACATCACATGGACTCAATGAGTATTTATAGAAAGTTCATGAATGAGGACTAATTTTCCAGAAATATGTTCAGCAGGTCATACATAGGCTCTTGTATGGTTGAAGTAACATCAGAGTGAGTCATTGAGTTTGTGAAGAAAGTTCAAGATTGAGTACTCTTTGGCCAGAAATATGTTCAGTAGGTCTAATCTGGACTTCGATATGGCTGATGTGACATCAGACGGCGTCAATGAGTACATTAAAAAATGTTCAAAATCATATAGTATTTTGTCAGAAATATGTTCTGTCATTCAAATATGGACTACTGTCTGGCTGATTTAACATCAGATGGAGTCAGTAAGGTTGAATAGAAAGTTGATGACTAAGGACAAATTTGCCAGAGATATGTCAATTAGGTAAAATATGCAATACTCTGTCAATGACGTATCATCAGAAAGAGTCAATAAAAAGTTCAGGATTGAGTACTTTTGGCCAGAAATATGTTCTGTCTTTCAAATATGGACTACTGTCTGGACGATCTAACATCAGGAGTCAATGAGTATGTATAGAAAATTCATGACTGAGGACTAATTTTCCAGAAATATGTTCAGTAGGTAATACATGGGCTCATGTATGGCTAAAGTAACATCAGAGTGAGTCAATGAGTTTGTGAAGAAAGTTCAAGATCGAGTACTCTTTGGCCAGAAATATGTTCAGTAGGTCTAATCTGGACTTCTGTATGGCTGATGTGACATCAGAACCCATCAATGAGTATATAAAAGGTTCAATATCAAATGCTATTTGGTCAGAAATATGTTCTGTCATTCAAATATGGACTTCTGTCTGGCTGATGTCACATCAGATGGAGTCAATAAGTATGTACAGAAAGTTGATGACTGAGGACAAATTTGCCAGAAATGTGTCCATTAGGTCGAATATGCAATGCTCTGTGGCTGACGTATCATCAGAAGCAGTCAATAGTAATGTATAAGAAGTTCAAGATTGAGTACTCTCTGGCCAGAAATATGTTCAGTGGGTCTAAAATGGACTACTGTCTAGATGATCTAACATCAGATGGAGTCAGTAAGGATGAATAGAAAGTTGATGACTGAGGACTAATTTGCCAGAGATATGTCCATTAGTTAAAACATGCAATACTCTATCACTGACATACCATCAGAAGGAGTCAATAGTAATGTATAAAAGTTCAAGACTGAGTACTCTTTGGCCAGATATATGTTCAGTGGGTCTAATATGGTATACTGTCTGGATGATCTAACACCAGATGGAGTAAATGAGTATTTATAGAAAGTTCATGATTGAGGACTAATTTTCCAGAAATATGTTCAGTAGGTCATACATGGGCTCATGTATGGTTGAAGTAACATCAGAGTGAGTAATTGAATTTGTGAAGAAAGTTCAAGATCGAGTACTCTTTGGCCAGAAATATGTTCAGTAGGTCTAAGGCGTCAATGAGTACATTAAAAAGTTCAAAATCATATAGTATTTTGTCAGAAATATGTTCTGTTGTTCAAATATGGTCTACTGTCTGGCTGAGCTAACATCAGATGGAGTCAGTAAGGATGAATAGAAAGTTGATGACTGAGGACAAATTTGCCAGAGACATGTCCATTAGATAAAATATGCAATATTCTGTCAGTGACGTATCATCAGAAGGAGTCAATAAAAAGTTCAAGATTGAGTACTTTTTGGCCAGAAATACGTTCTGTCTTTCAAATATGGACTACTGTCTGGCTGATGTCACATCAGATGGAGTCAATAAGTATGTACAGAAAGTTGATGACAGAGGACTAATTGGCCATTAGGTCAAATATGCAATACTCTGTGGCTGACGTATCATCAGAAGGAGTCAATAGTAATGTATAAAAAGTTCAATATTGAGTACTCTTTGGCCAGATAGAAATAAAATGTTCAGTGTCTGGATGATCTAACATCAGATGGAGTCAATGAGTGTATATATAGAAAGTTCATGATTGAGGACTAATTTTCCAGAAATATGTTCAGTATGTAATACATGGGCTCGTGTATGGCTGAAGTAACATCAGAGTGAGTCAATGAGTTTGTGAAGAATGTTCAAGATCGAGTACTCTTTGGCCAGAACTATGTTCAGTAGGTCTAATCTGTACTTCTATATGTTTCATGTGACATCAGAACGCATCAATGAGTATATCAAAAGTTCAATATCAAATGCTATTTGGTCAGAAATATGTTCTGTCATTCAAATATGGACTACTGTCTGGCTGATGTAACATCAGATGGAGTCAGTAAGGATGAATAGAAAGTTGATGACTGAGGACAAATTTGCCAGAAATGTGTCCATTAGGTCGAATATGCAATACTCTGTGGCTGACGTATCATCAGAAGCAGTCAATAGTAATGTATAAGAAGTTCAAGATTGAGTACTCTCTGGCCAGAAATATGTTCAGTAGGTCTAATATGGACTTCTGTATGGTTGATGTGACATCAGTACGCATCAATGAGTACATTAAAATTCAAAATCATATAGTATTTGGTCAGAAATATGTTCTGTCGTTAAAATACTGTCTGGCTGATCTAACATCAGATGGAGTCAGTAAGGATGAATAGAAAGTTGATGACTGAGGACTAATTTGCCAGAGATATGTCCATTAGTTAAAACATGCAATACTCTGTCACTGACATACCATCAGAAGGAGTCAATTGTAATGTATAAAAAGTTCAAGACTGAGTACTCTTTGGCCAGATATATGTTCAGTGGGTCTAATATGGAATACTGTCTGGATGATCTAACACCAGATGGAGTAAATGAGTATTTATAGAAAGTTCATGATTGAGGACTAATTTTCCAGAAATATGTTCAGTAGGTCATACATGGGCTCATGTATGGTTGAAGTAACATCAGAGTGAGTAATTGAATTTGTGAAGAAAGTTCAAGATCGAGTACTCTTTGGCCAGAAACATGTTCAGTAGGTCTAAGGCGTCAATGAGTACATTAAAAAGTTCAAAATCATATAGTATTTTGTCAGAAATATGTTCTGTTGTTCAAATATGGTCTACTGTCTGGCTGAGCTAACATCAGATGGAGTCAGTAAGGATGAATAGAAAGTTGATGACTGAGGACAAATTTGCCAGAGACATGTCCATTAGATAAAATATGCAATATTCTGTCAGTGACGTATCATCAGAAGGAGTCAATAAAAGTTCAAGATTGAGTACTTTTGGCCAGAAATACGTTCTGTCTTTCAAATATGGACTACTGTCTGGCTGATGTCACATCAGATGGAGTCAATAAGTATGTACAGAAAATTGATGACAGAGGACTAATTGGCCATTAGGTCAAATATGCAATACTCTGTGGCTGACGTATCATCAGAAGGAGTCAATAGTAATGTATAAAAAGTTCAATATTGAGTACTCTTTGGCCAGATATATGTTCAGTGGCTCTAATATGGACTACTGTCTGGATGATCTAACATCACATGGACTCAATGAGTATTTATAGAAAGTTCATGAATGAGGACTAATTTTCCAGAAATATGTTCAGCAGGTCATACATAGGCTCTTGTATGGTTGAAGTAACATCAGAGTGAGTCATTGAGTTTGTGAAGAAAGTTCAAGATTGAGTACTCTTTGGCCAGAAATATGTTCAGTAGGTCTAATCTGGACTTCGATATGGCTGATGTGACATCAGACGGCGTCAATGAGTACATTAAAAAATGTTCAAAATCATATAGTATTTTGTCAGAAATATGTTCTGTCATTCAAATATGGACTACTGTCTGGCTGATTTAACATCAGATGGAGTCAGTAAGGTTGAATAGAAAGTTGATGACTAAGGACAAATTTGCCAGAGATATGTCAATTAGGTAAAATATGCAATACTCTGTCAATGACGTATCATCAGAAGGAGTCAATAAAAAGTTCAGGATTGAGTACTTTTTGGCCAGAAATATGTTCTGTCTTTCAAATATGGACTACTGTCTGGACGATCTAACATCAGGAGTCAATGAGTATGTATAGAAAATTCATGACTGAGGACTAATTTTCCAGAAATATGTTCAGTAGGTAATACATGGGCTCATGTATGGCTAAAGTAACATCAGAGTGAGTCAATGAGTTTGTGAAGAAAGTTCAAGATCGAGTACTCTTTGGCCAGAAATATGTTCAGTAGGTCTAATCTGGACTTCTGTATGGCTGATGTGACATCAGAACCCATCAATGAGTATATAAAAGGTTCAATATCAAATGCTATTTGGTCAGAAATATGTTCTGTCATTCAAATATGGACTTCTGTCTGGCTGATGTCACATCAGATGGAGTCAATAAGTATGTACAGAAAGTTGATGACTGAGGACAAATTTGCCAGAAATGTGTCCATTAGGTCGAATATGCAATGCTCTGTGGCTGACGTATCATCAGAAGCAGTCAATAGTAATGTATAAGAAGTTCAAGATTGAGTACTCTCTGGCCAGAAATATGTTCAGTGGGTCTAAAATGGACTACTGTCTAGATGATCTAACATCAGATGGAGTCAGTAAGGATGAATAGAAAGTTGATGACTGAGGACTAATTTGCCAGAGATATGTCCATTAGTTAAAACATGCAATACTCTGTCACTGACATACCATCAGAAGGAGTCAATAGTAATGTATAAAAAGTTCAAGACTGAGTACTCTTTGGCCAGATATATGTTCAGTGGGTCTAATATGGTATACTGTCTGGATGATCTAACACCAGATGGAGTAAATGAGTATTTATAGAAAGTTCATGATTGAGGACTAATTTTCCAGAAATATGTTCAGTAGGTCATACATGGGCTCATGTATGGTTGAAGTAACATCAGAGTGAGTAATTGAATTTGTGAAGAAAGTTCAAGATCGAGTACTCTTTGGCCAGAAATATGTTCAGTAGGTCTAAGGCGTCAATGAGTACATTAAAAAAGTTCAAAATCATATAGTATTTTGTCAGAAATATGTTCTGTTGTTCAAATATGGTCTACTGTCTGGCTGAGCTAACATCAGATGGAGTCAGTAAGGATGAATAGAAAGTTGATGACTGAGGACAAATTTGCCAGAGAAATGTCCATTAGATAAAATATGCAATATTCTGTCAGTGACGTATCATCAGAAGGAGTCAATAGTAATGTATAAAGTTCAAGATTGAGTACTTTTTGGCCAGAAATACGTTCTGTCTTTCAAATATGGACTACTGTCTGGCTGATGTCACATCAGATGGAGTCAATAAGCATGTACAGAAAGTTGATGACAGAGGACTAACTGGCCATTAGGTCAAATATGCAATACTCTGTGGCTGACGTATCATCAGAAGGAGTCAATAGTAATGTATAAAAGTTCAATATTGAGTACTCTTTGGCCAGATATATGTTCAGTGGCTCTAATATGGACTACTGTCTGGATGATCTAACATCACATGGACTCAATGAGTATTTATAGAAAGTTCATGAATGAGGACTAATTTTCCAGAAATATGTTCAGTAGGTCATACATAGGCTCTTGTATGGTTGAAGTAACATCAGAGTGAGTCATTGAGTTTGTGAAGAAAGTTCAAGATTGAGTACTCTTTGGCCAGAAATATGTTCAGTAGGTCTAATCTGGACTTCGATATGGCTGATGTGACATCAGACGGCGTCAATGAGTACATTAAAAATGTTCAAAATCATATAGTATTTTGTCAGAAATATGTTCTGTCATTCAAATATGTACTACTGTCTGGCTGATTTAACATCAGATGGAGTCAGTAAGGTTGAATAGAAAGTTGATGACTGAGGACAAATTTGCCAGAGATATGTCAATTAGGTAAAATATGCAATACTCTGTCACTGACGTATCATCAGAAGGAGTCAATAAAAAGTTCAAGATTGAGTACTTTTGGCCAGAAATACGTTCTGTCTTTCAAATATGGACTACTGTCTGGCTGATGTCACATCAGATGGAGTCAATAAGTATGTACAGAAAGTTGATGACAGAGGACTAATTGGCCATTAGGTCAAATATGCAATACTCTGTGGCTGACGTATCATCAGAAGGAGTCAATAGTAATGTATAAAAAGTTCAATATTGAGTACTCTCTGGCCAGATAGAAATAAAATGTTCAGTGTCTGGATGATCTAACATCAGATGGACTCAATGAGTATTTATAGAACGTTCATGACTGAGGACTAATTTTCCAGAAATATGTTCAGTAGGTCATACATAGGCTCTTGTATGGTTGAAGTAACATCAGAGTGAGTCATTGAGTTTGTGAAGAAAGTTCAAGATCGAGTACTCTTTGGCCAGAAATATGTTCAGTAGGTCTAATCTGGACTTCGATATGGCTGATGTGACATCAGACGGCGTCAATGAGCACATTAAAAAAGTTCAAAATCATATAGTATTTTGTCAGAAATATGTTCTGTCAAAGTATTTATGGAAAATTCATGATTGAGGACTAATTTTGCAGAAATATGTTCAGTAGGTTATACATGGGCTCATGTATGGCTGATCTAACATGAGATGAAGTCAATGAGTAGATAGTTGATGATTCAGGACTAATTTGCCAGAAAAATGCCCATTAGATCAAATATGCAATACTCTGTGTCTAATGTATCATCAGAAGGAGTCAAAAGTAATGTATATAAAGTTCAAGATTGAGTACTGTCTAGATGATCTAACATCAGATGGAGTCAATGAGTGTATATATAGAAAGTTCATGATTGAGGACTAATTTTCCAGAAATATCTTCAGTATGTAATACATGGGCTCGTGTATGGCTGAAGTAACATCAGAGTGAGTCAATGAGTTTGTGAAGAATGTTCAAGATCGAGTACTCTTTGGCCAGAACTATGTTCAGTAGGTCTAATCTGTACTTCTATATGTTTCATGTGACATCAGAACGCATCAATGAGTATATCAAAAAGTTCAATATCAAATGCTATTTGGTCAGAAATATGTTCTGTCATTCAAATATGGACTACTGTCTGGCTGATGTAACATCAGATGGAGTCAGTAAGGATGAATAGAAAGTTGATGACTGAGGACAAATTTGCCAGAAATGTGTCCATTAGGTCGAATATGCAATACTCTGTGGCTGACGTATCATCAGAAGCAGTCAATAGTAATGTATAAGAAGTTCAAGATTGAGTACTCTCTGGCCAGAAATATGTTCAGTAGGTCTAATATGGACTTCTGTATGGTTGATGTGACATCAGTACGCATCAATGAGTACATTAAAATTCAAAATCATATAGTATTTGGTCAGAAATATGTTCTGTCGTTAAAATACTGTCTGGCTGATCTAACATCAGATGGAGTCAGTAAGGATGAATAGAAAGTTGATGACTGAGGACTAATTTGCCAGAGATATGTCCATTAGTTAAAACATGCAATACTCTGTCACTGACATACCATCAGAAGGAGTCAATAGTAATGTATAAAAAGTTCAAGACTGAGTACTCTTTGGCCAGATATATGTTCAGTGGGTCTAATATGGAATACTGTCTGGATGATCTAACACCAGATGGAGTAAATGAGTATTTATAGAAAGTTCATGATTGAGGACTAATTTTCCAGAAATATGTTCAGTAGGTCATACATGGGCTCATGTATGGTTGAAGTAACATCAGAGTGAGTAATTGAATTTGTGAAGAAAGTTCAAGATCGAGTACTCTTTGGCCAGAAATATGTTCAGTAGGTCTAAGGCGTCAATGAGTACATTAAAAAGTTCAAAATCATATAGTATTTTGTCAGAAATATGTTCTGTTGTTCAAATATGGTCTACTGTCTGGCTGAGCTAACATCAGATGGAGTCAGTAAGGATGAATAGAAAGTTGATGACTGAGGACAAATTTGCCAGAGACATGTCCATTAGATAAAATATGCAATATTCTGTCAGTGACGTATCATCAGAAGGAGTCAATAAAAGTTCAAGATTGAGTACTTTTGGCCAGAAATACGTTCTGTCTTTCAAATATGGACTACTGTCTGGCTGATGTCACATCAGATGGAGTCAATAAGTATGTACAGAAAGTTGATGACAGAGGACTAATTGGCCATTAGGTCAAATATGCAATACTCTGTGGCTGACGTATCATCAGAAGGAGTCAATAGTAATGTATAAAAAGTTCAATATTGAGTACTCTTTGGCCAGATATATGTTCAGTGGCTCTAATATGGACTACTGTCTGGATGATCTAACATCACATGGACTCAATGAGTATTTATAGAAAGTTCATGAATGAGGACTAATTTTCCAGAAATATGTTCAGCAGGTCATACATAGGCTCTTGTATGGTTGAAGTAACATCAGAGTGAGTCATTGAGTTTGTGAAGAAAGTTCAAGATTGAGTACTCTTTGGCCAGAAATATGTTCAGTAGGTCTAATCTGGACTTCGATATGGCTGATGTGACATCAGACGGCGTCAATGAGTACATTAAAAAATGTTCAAAATCATATAGTATTTTGTCAGAAATATGTTCTGTCATTCAAATATGGACTACTGTCTGGCTGATTTAACATCAGATGGAGTCAGTAAGGTTGAATAGAAAGTTGATGACTAAGGACAAATTTGCCAGAGATATGTCAATTAGGTAAAATATGCAATACTCTGTCAATGACGTATCATCAGAAGGAGTCAATAAAAGTTCAGGATTGAGTACTTTTTGGCCAGAAATATGTTCTGTCTTTCAAATATGGACTACTGTCTGGACGATCTAACATCAGGAGTCAATGAGTATGTATAGAAAATTCATGACTGAGGACTAATTTTCCAGAAATATGTTCAGTAGGTAATACATGGGCTCATGTATGGCTAAAGTAACATCAGAGTGAGTCAATGAGTTTGTGAAGAAAGTTCAAGATCGAGTACTCTTTGGCCAGAAATATGTTCAGTAGGTCTAATCTGGACTTCTGTATGGCTGATGTGACATCAGAACCCATCAATGAGTATATAAAAAGGTTCAATATCAAATGCTATTTGGTCAGAAATATGTTCTGTCATTCAAATATGGACTTCTGTCTGGCTGATGTCACATCAGATGGAGTCAATAAGTATGTACAGAAAGTTGATGACTGAGGACAAATTTGCCAGAAATGTGTCCATTAGGTCGAATATGCAATGCTCTGTGGCTGACGTATCATCAGAAGCAGTCAATAGTAATGTATAAGAAGTTCAAGATTGAGTACTCTCTGGCCAGAAATATGTTCAGTGGGTCTAAAATGGACTACTGTCTAGATGATCTAACATCAGATGGAGTCAGTAAGGATGAATAGAAAGTTGATGACTGAGGACTAATTTGCCAGAGATATGTCCATTAGTTAAAACATGCAATACTCTGTCACTGACATACCATCAGAAGGAGTCAATAGTAATGTATAAAAAGTTCAAGACTGAGTACTCTTTGGCCAGATATATGTTCAGTGGGTCTAATATGGTATACTGTCTGGATGATCTAACACCAGATGGAGTAAATGAGTATTTATAGAAAGTTCATGATTGAGGACTAATTTTCCAGAAATATGTTCAGTAGGTCATACATGGGCTCATGTATGGTTGAAGTAACATCAGAGTGAGTAATTGAATTTGTGAAGAAAGTTCAAGATCGAGTACTCTTTGGCCAGAAATATGTTCAGTAGGTCTAAGGCGTCAATGAGTACATTAAAAAGTTCAAAATCATATAGTATTTTGTCAGAAATATGTTCTGTTGTTCAAATATGGTCTACTGTCTGGCTGAGCTAACATCAGATGGAGTCAGTAAGGATGAATAGAAAGTTGATGACTGAGGACAAATTTGCCAGAGACATGTCCATTAGATAAAATATGCAATATTCTGTCAGTGACGTATCATCAGAAGGAGTCAATAAAAGTTCAAGATTGAGTACTTTTGGCCAGAAATACGTTCTGTCTTTCAAATATGGACTACTGTCTGGCTGATGTCACATCAGATGGAGTCAATAAGCATGTACAGAAAGTTGATGACAGAGGACTAACTGGCCATTAGGTCAAATATGCAATACTCTGTGGCTGACGTATCATCAGAAGGAGTCAATAGTAATGTATAAAAGTTCAATATTGAGTACTCTTTGGCCAGATATATGTTCAGTGGCTCTAATATGGACTACTGTCTGGATGATCTAACATCACATGGACTCAATGAGTATTTATAGAAAGTTCATGAATGAGGACTAATTTTCCAGAAATATGTTCAGCAGTTCATACATAGGCTCTTGTATGGTTGAAGTAACATCAGAGTGAGTCATTGAGTTTGTGAAGAAAGTTCAAGATTGAGTACTCTTTGGCCAGAAATATGTTCAGTAGGTCTAATCTGGACTTCGATATGGCTGATGTGACATCAGACGGCGTCAATGAGTACATTAAAAAATGTTCAAAATCATATAGTATTTTGTCAGAAATATGTTCTGTCATTCAAATATGGACTACTGTCTGGCTGATTTAACATCAGATGGAGTCAGTAAGGTTGAATAGAAAGTTGATGACTAAGGACAAATTTGCCAGAGATATGTCAATTAGGTAAAATATGCAATACTCTGTCAATGACGTATCATCAGAAGGAGTCAATAAAAAGTTCAAGATTGAGTACTTTTTGGCCAGAAATATGTTCTGTCTTTCAAATATGGACTACTGTCTGGATGATCTAACATCAGGAGTCAATGAGTATTTATAGAAAATTCATGACTGAGGACTAATTTTCCAGAAATATGTTCAGTAGGTCATACATAGGCTCTTGTATGGTTGAAGTAACATCAGAGTGAGTCATTGAGTTTGTGAAGAAAGTTCAAGATCGAGTACTCTTTGGCCAGAAATATGTTCAGTAGGTCTAATCTGGACTTCGATATGGCTGATGTGACATCAGACGGAATCAATGAGCACATTAAAAATTGTTCAAAATCATATAGTATTTTGTCAGAAATATGTTCTGTCAAAGTATTTATGGAAAATTCATGATTGAGGACTAATTTTGCAGAAATATGTTCAGTAGGTTATACATGGGCTCATGTATGGCTGATCTAACATGAGATGAAGTCAATGAGTAGATAGTTGATGATTCAGGACTAATTTGCCAGAAAAATGCCCATTAGATCAAATATGCAATACTCTGTGTCTAATGTATCATCAGAAGGAGTCAAAAGTAATGTATATAAAGTTCAAGATTGAGTACTGTCTAGATGATCTAACATCAGATGGAGTCAATGAGTGTATATATAGAAAGTTCATGATTGAGGACTAATTTTCCAGAAATATGTTCAGTATGTAATACATGGGCTCGTGTATGGCTGAAGTAACATCAGAGTGAGTCAATGAGTTTGTGAAGAATGTTCAAGATCGAGTACTCTTTGGCCAGAACTATGTTCAGTAGGTCTAATCTGTACTTCTATATGTTTCATGTGACATCAGAACGCATCAATGAGTATATCAAAAGTTCAATATCAAATGCTATTTGGTCAGAAATATGTTCTGTCATTCAAATATGGACTACTGTCTGGCTGATGTAACATCAGATGGAGTCAGTAAGGATGAATAGAAAGTTGATGACTGAGGACAAATTTGCCAGAAATGTGTCCATTAGGTCGAATATGCAATACTCTGTGGCTGACGTATCATCAGAAGCAGTCAATAGTAATGTATAAGAAGTTCAAGATTGAGTACTCTCTGGCCAGAAATATGTTCAGTAGGTCTAATATGGACTTCTGTATGGTTGATGTGACATCAGTACGCATCAATGAGTACATTAAAATTCAAAATCATATAGTATTTGGTCAGAAATATGTTCTGTCGTTAAAATACTGTCTGGCTGATCTAACATCAGATGGAGTCAGTAAGGATGAATAGAAAGTTGATGACTGAGGACTAATTTGCCAGAGATATGTCCATTAGTTAAAACATGCAATACTCTGTCACTGACATACCATCAGAAGGAGTCAATAGTAATGTATAAAAAGTTCAAGACTGAGTACTCTTTGGCCAGATATATGTTCAGTGGGTCTAATATGGAATACTGTCTGGATGATCTAACACCAGATGGAGTAAATGAGTATTTATAGAAAGTTCATGATTGAGGACTAATTTTCCAGAAATATGTTCAGTAGGTCATACATGGGCTCATGTATGGTTGAAGTAACATCAGAGTGAGTAATTGAATTTGTGAAGAAAGTTCAAGATCGAGTACTCTTTGGCCAGAAATATGTTCAGTAGGTCTAAGGCGTCAATGAGTACATTAAAAAGTTCAAAATCATATAGTATTTTGTCAGAAATATGTTCTGTTGTTCAAATATGGTCTACTGTCTGGCTGAGCTAACATCAGATGGAGTCAGTAAGGATGAATAGAAAGTTGATGACTGAGGACAAATTTGCCAGAGACATGTCCATTAGATAAAATATGCAATATTCTGTCAGTGACGTATCATCAGAAGGAGTCAATAAAAAGTTCAAGATTGAGTACTTTTGGCCAGAAATACGTTCTGTCTTTCAAATATGGACTACTGTCTGGCTGATGTCACATCAGATGGAGTCAATAAGTATGTACAGAAAGTTGATGACAGAGGACTAATTGGCCATTAGGTCAAATATGCAATACTCTGTGGCTGACGTATCATCAGAAGGAGTCAATAGTAATGTATAAAAGTTCAATATTGAGTACTCTTTGGCCAGATATATGTTCAGTGGCTCTAATATGGACTACTGTCTGGATGATCTAACATCACATGGACTCAATGAGTATTTATAGAAAGTTCATGAATGAGGACTAATTTTCCAGAAATATGTTCAGCAGGTCATACATAGGCTCTTGTATGGTTGAAGTAACATCAGAGTGAGTCATTGAGTTTGTGAAGAAAGTTCAAGATTGAGTACTCTTTGGCCAGAAATATGTTCAGTAGGTCTAATCTGGACTTCGATATGGCTGATGTGACATCAGACGGCGTCAATGAGTACATTAAAAAATGTTCAAAATCATATAGTATTTTGTCAGAAATATGTTCTGTCAAAGTATTTATGGAAAATTCATGATTGAGGACTAATTTTGCAGAAATATGTTCAGTAGGTTATACATGGACTGCTGTCTGGCTGATTTAACATCAGATGGAGTCAGTAAGGTTGAATAGAAAGTTGATGACTAAGGACAAATTTGCCAGAGATATGTCAATTAGGTAAAATATGCAATACTCTGTCAATGACGTATCATCAGAAGGAGTCAATAAAAAGTTCAGGATTGAGTACTTTTTGGCCAGAAATATGTTCTGTCTTTCAAATATGGACTACTGTCTGGACGATCTAACATCAGATGGAGTCAATGAGTATGTATAGAAAATTCATGACTGAGGACTAATTTTCCAGAAATATGTTCAGTAGGTAATACATGGGCTCATGTATGGCTAAAGTAACATCAGAGTGAGTCAATGAGTTTGTGAAGAAAGTTCAAGATCGAGTACTCTTTGGCCAGAAATATGTTCAGTAGGTCTAATCTGGACTTCTGTATGGCTGATGTGACATCAGAACCCATCAATGAGTATATAAAAAGGTTCAATATCAAATGCTATTTGGTCAGAAATATGTTCTGTCATTCAAATATGGACTTCTGTCTGGCTGAGCTAACATCAGATGGAGTCAATAAGTATGTACAGAAAGTTGATGACTGAGGACAAATTTGCCAGAAATGTGTCCATTAGGTCGAATATGCAATGCTCTGTGGCTGACGTATCATCAGAAGCAGTCAATAGTAATGTATAAGAAGTTCAAGATTGAGTACTCTCTGGCCAGAAATATGTTCAGTGGGTCTAAAATGGACTACTGTCTAGATGATCTAACATCAGATGGAGTCAGTAAGGATGAATAGAAAGTTGATGACTGAGGACTAATTTGCCAGAGATATGTCCATTAGTTAAAACATGCAATACTCTGTCACTGACATACCATCAGAAGGAGTCAATAGTAATGTATAAAAAGTTCAAGACTGAGTACTCTTTGGCCAGATATATGTTCAGTGGGTCTAATATGGTATACTGTCTGGATGATCTAACACCAGATGGAGTAAATGAGTATTTATAGAAAGTTCATGATTGAGGACTAATTTTCCAGAAATATGTTCAGTAGGTCATACATGGGCTCATGTATGGTTGAAGTAACATCAGAGTGAGTAATTGAATTTGTGAAGAAAGTTCAAGATCGAGTACTCTTTGGCCAGAAATATGTTCAGTAGGTCTAAGGCGTCAATGAGTACATTAAAAAAGTTCAAAATCATATAGTATTTTGTCAGAAATATGTTCTGTTGTTCAAATATGGTCTACTGTCTGGCTGAGCTAACATCAGATGGAGTCAGTAAGGATGAATAGAAAGTTGATGACTGAGGACAAATTTGCCAGAGACATGTCCATTAGATAAAATATGCAATATTCTGTCAGTGACGTATCATCAGAAGGAGTCAATAAAAGTTCAAGATTGAGTACTTTTGGCCAGAAATACGTTCTGTCTTTCAAATATGGACTACTGTCTGGCTGATGTCACATCAGATGGAGTCAATAAGTATGTACAGAAAGTTGATGACAGAGGACTAATTGGCCATTAGGTCAAATATGCAATACTCTGTGGCTGACGTATCATCAGAAGGAGTCAATAGTAATGTATAAAAAGTTCAATATTGAGTACTCTTTGGCCAGATATATGTTCAGTGGCTCTAATATGGACTACTGTCTGGATGATCTAACATCAGATGGACTCAATGAGTATTTATAGAAAGTTCATGAATGAGGACTAATTTTCCAGAAATATGTTCAGTAGGTCATACATAGGCTCTTGTATGGTTGAAGTAACATCAGAGTGAGTCATTGAGTTTGTGAAGAAAGTTCAAGATTGAGTACTCTTTGGCCAGAAATATGTTCAGTAGGTCTAATCTGGACTTCGATATGGCTGATGTGACATCAGACGGCGTCAATGAGTACATTAAAAATGTTCAAAATCATATAGTATTTTGTCAGAAATATGTTCTGTCATTCAAATATGTACTACTGTCTGGCTGATTTAACATCAGATGGAGTCAGTAAGGTTGAATAGAAAGTTGATGACTAAGGACAAATTTGCCAGAGATATGTCAATTAGGTAAAATATGCAATACTCTGTCACTGACGTATCATCAGAAGGAGTCAATAAAAAGTTCAAGATTTAGAACTTTTGGCCAGAAATACGTTCTGTCTTTCAAATATGGACTACTGTGTGGATGATCTAACATCAGTAGTCAAAGAGTATTTATAGAACGTTCATGACTGAGGACTAATTTTCCAGAAATATGTTCAGTAGGTCATACATAGGCTCTTGTATGGTTGAAGTAACATCAGAGTGAGTCATTGAGTTTGTGAAGAAAGTTCAAGATCGAGTACTCTTTGGCCAGAAATATGTTCAGTAGGTCTAATCTGGACTTCGATATGGCTGATGTGACATCAGACGGCGTCAATGAGCACATTAAAAAAGTTCAAAATCATATAGTATTTTGTCAGAAATATGTTCTGTCAAAGTATTTATGGAAAATTCATGATTGAGGACTAATTTTGCAGAAATATGTTCAGTAGGTTATACATGGGCTCATGTATGGCTGATCTAACATGAGATGAAGTCAATGAGTAGATAGTTGATGATTCAGGACTAATTTGCCAGAAAAATGCCCATTAGATCAAATATGCAATACTCTGTGTCTAATGTATCATCAGAAGGAGTCAAAAGTAATGTATATAAAGTTCAAGATTGAGTACTGTCTAGATGATCTAACATCAGATGGAGTCAATGAGTGTATATATAGAAAGTTCATGATTGAGGACTAATTTTCCAGAAATATGTTCAGTATGTAATACATGGGCTCGTGTATGGCTGAAGTAACATCAGAGTGAGTCAATGAGTTTGTGAAGAATGTTCAAGATCGAGTACTCTTTGGCCAGAACTATGTTCAGTAGGTCTAATCTGTACTTCTATATGTTTCATGTGACATCAGAACGCATCAATGAGTATATCAAAAGTTCAATATCAAATGCTATTTGGTCAGAAATATGTTCTGTCATTCAAATATGGACTACTGTCTGGCTGATGTAACATCAGATGGAGTCAGTAAGGATGAATAGAAAGTTGATGACTGAGGACAAATTTGCCAGAAATGTGTCCATTAGGTCGAATATGCAATACTCTGTGGCTGACGTATCATCAGAAGCAGTCAATAGTAATGTATAAGAAGTTCAAGATTGAGTACTCTCTGGCCAGAAATATGTTCAGTAGGTCTAATATGGACTTCTGTATGGTTGATGTGACATCAGTACGCATCAATGAGTACATTAAAATTCAAAATCATATAGTATTTGGTCAGAAATATGTTCTGTCGTTAAAATACTGTCTGGCTGATCTAACATCAGATGGAGTCAGTAAGGATGAATAGAAAGTTGATGACTGAGGACTAATTTGCCAGAGATATGTCCATTAGTTAAAACATGCAATACTCTGTCACTGACATACCATCAGAAGGAGTCAATAGTAATGTATAAAAAGTTCAAGACTGAGTACTCTTTGGCCAGATATATGTTCAGTGGGTCTAATATGGAATACTGTCTGGATGATCTAACACCAGATGGAGTAAATGAGTATTTATAGAAAGTTCATGATTGAGGACTAATTTTCCAGAAATATGTTCAGTAGGTCATACATGGGCTCATGTATGGTTGAAGTAACATCAGAGTGAGTAATTGAATTTGTGAAGAAAGTTCAAGATCGAGTACTCTTTGGCCAGAAATATGTTCAGTAGGTCTAAGGCGTCAATGAGTACATTAAAAAGTTCAAAATCATATAGTATTTTGTCAGAAATATGTTCTGTTGTTCAAATATGGTCTACTGTCTGGCTGAGCTAACATCAGATGGAGTCAGTAAGGATGAATAGAAAGTTGATGACTGAGGACAAATTTGCCAGAGACATGTCCATTAGATAAAATATGCAATATTCTGTCAGTGACGTATCATCAGAAGGAGTCAATAAAAAGTTCAAGATTGAGTACTTTTTGGCCAGAAATACGTTCTGTCTTTCAAATATGGACTACTGTCTGGCTGATGTCACATCAGATGGAGTCAATAAGTATGTACAGAAAATTGATGACAGAGGACTAATTGGCCATTAGGTCAAATATGCAATACTCTGTGGCTGACGTATCATCAGAAGGAGTCAATAGTAATGTATAAAAAGTTCAATATTGAGTACTCTTTGGCCAGATATATGTTCAGTGGCTCTAATATGGACTACTGTCTGGATGATCTAACATCACATGGACTCAATGAGTATTTATAGAAAGTTCATGAATGAGGACTAATTTTCCAGAAATATGTTCAGCAGGTCATACATAGGCTCTTGTATGGTTGAAGTAACATCAGAGTGAGTCATTGAGTTTGTGAAGAAAGTTCAAGATTGAGTACTCTTTGGCCAGAAATATGTTCAGTAGGTCTAATCTGGACTTCGATATGGCTGATGTGACATCAGACGGCGTCAATGAGTACATTAAAAAATGTTCAAAATCATATAGTATTTTGTCAGAAATATGTTCTGTCATTCAAATATGGACTGCTGTCTGGCTGATTTAACATCAGATGGAGTCAGTAAGGTTGAATAGAAAGTTGATGACTAAGGACAAATTTGCCAGAGATATGTCAATTAGGTAAAATATGCAATACTCTGTCAATGACGTTTCATCAGAAGAAGTCAATAAAAAGTTCAAGATTGAGTACTTTTTGGCCAGAAATACGTTCTGTCATTCAAATATGGACTACTGTCTGGCTGATGTCACATCAGATGGAGTCAATAAGTATGTACAGAAAGTTCATGACTGAGGACTAATTTTCCAGAAATATGTTCAGTAGGTAATACATGGGCTCATGTATGGCTAAAGTAACATCAGAGTGAGTCAATGAGTTTGTGAAGAAAGTTCAAGATCGAGTACTCTTTGGCCAGAAATATGTTCAGTAGGTCTAATCTGGACTTCTGTATGGCTGATGTGACATCAGAACCCATCAATGAGTATATAAAAAGGTTCAATATCAAATGCTATTTGGTCAGAAATATGTTCTGTCATTCAAATATGGACTTCTGTCTGGCTGATGTCACATCAGATGGAGTCAATAAGTATGTACAGAAAGTTGATGACTGAGGACAAATTTGCCAGAAATGTGTCCATTAGGTCGAATATGCAATGCTCTGTGGCTGACGTATCATCAGAAGCAGTCAATAGTAATGTATAAGAAGTTCAAGATTGAGTACTCTCTGGCCAGAAATATGTTCAGTGGGTCTAAAATGGACTACTGTCTAGATGATCTAACATCAGATGGAGTCAGTAAGGATGAATAGAAAGTTGATGACTGAGGACTAATTTGCCAGAGATATGTCCATTAGTTAAAACATGCAATACTCTGTCACTGACATACCATCAGAAGGAGTCAATAGTAATGTATAAAAAGTTCAAGACTGAGTACTCTTTGGCCAGATATATGTTCAGTGGGTCTAATATGGTATACTGTCTGGATGATCTAACACCAGATGGAGTAAATGAGTATTTATAGAAAGTTCATGATTGAGGACTAATTTTCCAGAAATATGTTCAGTAGGTCATACATGGGCTCATGTATGGTTGAAGTAACATCAGAGTGAGTAATTGAATTTGTGAAGAAAGTTCAAGATCGAGTACTCTTTGGCCAGAAATATGTTCAGTAGGTCTAAGGCGTCAATGAGTACATTAAAAAAGTTCAAAATCATATAGTATTTTGTCAGAAATATGTTCTGTTGTTCAAATATGGTCTACTGTCTGGCTGAGCTAACATCAGATGGAGTCAGTAAGGATGAATAGAAAGTTGATGACTGAGGACAAATTTGCCAGAGACATGTCCATTAGATAAAATATGCAATATTCTGTCAGTGACGTATCATCAGAAGGAGTCAATAAAAGATCAAGATTGAGTACTTTTGGCCAGAAATACGTTCTGTCTTTCAAATATGGACTACTGTCTGGCTGATGTCACATCAGATGGAGTCAATAAGTATGTACAGAAAGTTGATGACAGAGGACTAATTGGCCATTAGGTCAAATATGCAATACTCTGTGGCTGACGTATCATCAGAAGGAGTCAATAGTAATGTATAAAAAGTTCAATATTGAGTACTCTTTGGCCAGATATATGTTCAGTGGCTCTAATATGGACTACTGTCTGGATGATCTAACATCAGATGGACTCAATGAGTATTTATAGAAAGTTCATGAATGAGGACTAATTTTCCAGAAATATGTTCAGTAGGTCATACATAGGCTCTTGTATGGTTGAAGTAACATCAGAGTGAGTCATTGAGTTTGTGAAGAAAGTTCAAGATTGAGTACTCTTTGGCCAGAAATATGTTCAGTAGGTCTAATCTATATGGCTGATGTGACATCAGACGGCGTCAATGAGTACATTAAAAAATGTTCAAAATCATATAGTATTTTGTCAGAAATATGTTCTGTCATTCAAATATGTACTACCGTCTGGCTGATTTCACATCAGATGGAGTCAGTAAGGTTGAATAGAAAGTTGATGACTAAGGACAAATTTGCCAGAGATATGTCAATTAGGTAAAATATGCAATACTCTGTCACTGACGTATCATCAGAAGGAGTCAATAAAAAGTTCAAGATTTAGAACTTTTTGGCCAGAAATACGTTCTGTCTTTCAAATATGGACTACTGTGTGGATGATCTAACATCAGTAGTCAAAGAGTATTTATAGAACGTTCATGACTGAGGACTAATTTTCCAGAAATATGTTCAGTAGGTCATACATAGGCTCTTGTATGGTTGAAGTAACATCAGAGTGAGTCATTGAGTTTGTGAAGAAAGTTCAAGATCGAGTACTCTTTGGCCAGAAATATGTTCAGTAGGTCTAATCTGGACTTCGATATGGCTGATGTGACATCAGACGGCGTCAATGAGCACATTAAAAAGTTCAAAATCATATAGTATTTTGTCAGAAATATGTTCTGTCAAAGTATTTATGGAAAATTCATGATTGAGGACTAATTTTGCAGAAATATGTTCAGTAGGTTATACATGGGCTCATGTATGGCTGATCTAACATGAGATGAAGTCAATGAGTAGATAGTTGATGATTCAGGACTAATTTGCCAGAAAAATGCCCATTAGATCAAATATGCAATACTCTGTGTCTAATGTATCATCAGAAGGAGTCAAAAGTAATGTATATAAAGTTCAAGATTGAGTACTGTCTAGATGATCTAACATCAGATGGAGTCAATGAGTGTATATATAGAAAGTTCATGATTGAGGACTAATTTTCCAGAAATATGTTCAGTATGTAATACATGGGCTCGTGTATGGCTGAAGTAACATCAGAGTGAGTCAATGAGTTTGTGAAGAATGTTCAAGATCGAGTACTCTTTGGCCAGAACTATGTTCAGTAGGTCTAATCTGTACTTCTATATGTTTCATGTGACATCAGAACGCATCAATGAGTATATCAAAAGTTCAATATCAAATGCTATTTGGTCAGAAATATGTTCTGTCATTCAAATATGGACTACTGTCTGGCTGATGTAACATCAGATGGAGTCAGTAAGGATGAATAGAAAGTTGATGACTGAGGACAAATTTGCCAGAAATGTGTCCATTAGGTCGAATATGCAATACTCTGTGGCTGACGTATCATCAGAAGCAGTCAATAGTAATGTATAAGAAGTTCAAGATTGAGTACTCTCTGGCCAGAAATATGTTCAGTAGGTCTAATATGGACTTCTGTATGGTTGATGTGACATCAGTACGCATCAATGAGTACATTAAAATTCAAAATCATATAGTATTTGGTCAGAAATATGTTCTGTCGTTAAAATACTGTCTGGCTGATCTAACATCAGATGGAGTCAGTAAGGATGAATAGAAAGTTGATGACTGAGGACTAATTTGCCAGAGATATGTCCATTAGTTAAAACATGCAATACTCTGTCACTGACATACCATCAGAAGGAGTCAATTGTAATGTATAAAAAGTTCAAGACTGAGTACTCTTTGGCCAGATATATGTTCAGTGGGTCTAATATGGAATACTGTCTGGATGATCTAACACCAGATGGAGTAAATGAGTATTTATAGAAAGTTCATGATTGAGGACTAATTTTCCAGAAATATGTTCAGTAGGTCATACATGGGCTCATGTATGGTTGAAGTAACATCAGAGTGAGTAATTGAATTTGTGAAGAAAGTTCAAGATCGAGTACTCTTTGGCCAGAAATATGTTCAGTAGGTCTAAGGCGTCAATGAGTACATTAAAAAAGTTCAAAATCATATAGTATTTTGTCAGAAATATGTTCTGTTGTTCAAATATGGTCTACTGTCTGGCTGAGCTAACATCAGATGGAGTCAGTAAGGATGAATAGAAAGTTGATGACTGAGGACAAATTTGCCAGAGACATGTCCATTAGATAAAATATGCAATATTCTGTCAGTGACGTATCATCAGAAGGAGTCAATAAAAAGTTCAAGATTGAGTACTTTTTGGCCAGAAATACGTTCTGTCTTTCAAATATGGACTACTGTCTGGCTGATGTCACATCAGATGGAGTCAATAAGCATGTACAGAAAGTTGATGACAGAGGACTAATTGGCCATTAGGTCAAATATGCAATACTCTGTGGCTGACGTATCATCAGAAGGAGTCAATAGTAATGTATAAAAGTTCAATATTGAGTACTCTTTGGCCAGATATATGTTCAGTGGCTCTAATATGGACTACTGTCTGGATGATCTAACATCAGATGGACTCAATGAGTATTTATAGAAAGTTCATGAATGAGGACTAATTTTCCAGAAATATGTTCAGTAGGTCATACATAGGCTCTTGTATGGTTGAAGTAACATCAGAGTGAGTCATTGAGTTTGTGAAGAAAGTTCAAGATTGAGTACTCTTTGGCCAGAAATATGTTCAGTAGGTCTAATCTGGACTTCTGTATGGCTGATGTGACATCAGAACCCATCAATGAGTATATAAAAGGTTCAATATCAAATGCTATTTGGTCAGAAATATGTTCTGTCATTCAAATATGGACTTCTGTCTGGCTGATGTCACATCAGATGGAGTCAATAAGTATGTACAGAAAGTTGATGACTGAGGACAAATTTGCCAGAAATGTGTCCATTAGGTCGAATATGCAATGCTCTGTGGCTGACGTATCATCAGAAGCAGTCAATAGTAATGTATAAGAAGTTCAAGATTGAGTACTCTCTGGCCAGAAATATGTTCAGTGGGTCTAAAATGGACTACTGTCTAGATGATCTAACATCAGATGGAGTCAGTAAGGATGAATAGAAAGTTGATGACTGAGGACTAATTTGCCAGAGATATGTCCATTAGTTAAAACATGCAATACTCTGTCACTGACATACCATCAGAAGGAGTCAATAGTAATGTATAAAAAGTTCAAGACTGAGTACTCTTTGGCCAGATATATGTTCAGTGGGTCTAATATGGTATACTGTCTGGATGATCTAACACCAGATGGAGTAAATGAGTATTTATAGAAAGTTCATGATTGAGGACTAATTTTCCAGAAATATGTTCAGTAGGTCATACATGGGCTCATGTATGGTTGAAGTAACATCAGAGTGAGTAATTGAATTTGTGAAGAAATTTCAAGATCGAGTACTCTTTGGCCAGAAATATGTTCAGTAGGTCTAATCTGGACTTCGATATGGCTGATGTGACATCAGACGGCGTCAATGAGCACATTAAAAAGTTCAAAATCATATAGTATTTTGTCAGAAATATGTTCTGTCAAAGTATTTATGGAAAATTCATGATTGAGGACTAATTTTGCAGAAATATGTTCAGTAGGTTATACATGGGCTCATGTATGGCTGATCTAACATGAGATGAAGTCAATGAGTAGATAGTTGATGATTCAGGACTAATTTGCCAGAAAAATGCCCATTAGATCAAATATGCAATACTCTGTGTCTAATGTATCATCAGAAGGAGTCAAAAGTAATGTATATAAAGTTCAAGATTGAGTACTGTCTAGATGATCTAACATCAGATGGAGTCAATGAGTGTATATATAGAAAGTTCATGATTGAGGACTAATTTTCCAGAAATATGTTCAGTATGTAATACATGGGCTCGTGTATGGCTGAAGTAACATCAGAGTGAGTCAATGAGTTTGTGAAGAATGTTCAAGATCGAGTACTCTTTGGCCAGAACTATGTTCAGTAGGTCTAATCTGTACTTCTATATGTTTCATGTGACATCAGAACGCATCAATGAGTATATCAAAAGTTCAATATCAAATGCTATTTGGTCAGAAATATGTTCTGTCATTCAAATATGGACTACTGTCTGGCTGATGTAACATCAGATGGAGTCAGTAAGGATGAATAGAAAGTTGATGACTGAGGACAAATTTGCCAGAAATGTGTCCATTAGGTCGAATATGCAATACTCTGTGGCTGACGTATCATCAGAAGCAGTCAATAGTAATGTATAAGAAGTTCAAGATTGAGTACTCTCTGGCCAGAAATATGTTCAGTAGGTCTAATATGGACTTCTGTATGGTTGATGTGACATCAGTACGCATCAATGAGTACATTAAAATTCAAAATCATATAGTATTTGGTCAGAAATATGTTCTGTCGTTAAAATACTGTCTGGCTGATCTAACATCAGATGGAGTCAGTAAGGATGAATAGAAAGTTGATGACTGAGGACTAATTTGCCAGAGATATGTCCATTAGTTAAAACATGCAATACTCTGTCACTGACATACCATCAGAAGGAGTCAATTGTAATGTATAAAAAGTTCAAGACTGAGTACTCTTTGGCCAGATATATGTTCAGTGGGTCTAATATGGAATACTGTCTGGATGATCTAACACCAGATGGAGTAAATGAGTATTTATAGAAAGTTCATGATTGAGGACTAATTTTCCAGAAATATGTTCAGTAGGTCATACATGGGCTCATGTATGGTTGAAGTAACATCAGAGTGAGTAATTGAATTTGTGAAGAAAGTTCAAGATCGAGTACTCTTTGGCCAGAAATATGTTCTGTTGTTCAAATATGGTCTACTGTCTGGCTGAGCTAACATCAGATGGAGTCAGTAAGGATGAATAGAAAGTTGATGACTGAGGACAAATTTGCCAGAGACATGTCCATTAGATAAAATATGCAATATTCTGTCAGTGACGTATCATCAGAAGGAGTCAATAAAAAGTTCAAGATTGAGTACTTTTTGGCCAGAAATACGTTCTGTCTTTCAAATATGGACTACTGTCTGGCTGATGTCACATCAGATGGAGTCAATAAGTATGTACAGAAAATTGATGACAGAGGACTAATTGGCCATTAGGTCAAATATGCAATACTCTGTGGCTGACGTATCATCAGAAGGAGTCAATAGTAATGTATAAAAGTTCAATATTAAGTACTCTTTGGCCAGATATATGTTCAGTGGCTCTAATATGGACTACTGTCTGGATGATCTAACATCACATGGACTCAATGAGTATTTATAGAAAGTTCATGAATGAGGACTAATTTTCCAGAAATATGTTCAGCAGGTCATACATAGGCTCTTGTATGGTTGAAGTAACATCAGAGTGAGTCATTGAGTTTGTGAAGAAAGTTCAAGATTGAGTACTCTTTGGCCAGAAATATGTTCAGTAGGTCTAATCTGGACTTGATATGGCTGATGTGACATCAGACGGCGTCAATGAGTACATTAAAAAATGTTCAAAATCATATAGTATTTTGTCAGAAATATGTTCTGTCATTCAAATATGGACTGCTGTCTGGCTGATTTAACATCAGATGGAGTCAGTAAGGTTGAATAGAAAGTTGATGACTAAGGACAAATTTGCCAGAGATATGTCAATTAGGTAAAATATGCAATACTCTGTCAATGACGTATCATCAGAAGGAGTCAATAAAAAGTTCAGGATTGAGTACTTTTTGGCCAGAAATATGTTCTGTCTTTCAAATATGGACTACTGTCTGGACGATCTAACATCAGGAGTCAGTGAGTATGTATAGAAAATTCATGACTGAGGACTAATTTTCCAGAAATATGTTCAGTAGGTAATACATGGGCTCATGTATGGCTAAAGTAACATCAGAGTGAGTCAATGAGTTTGTGAAGAAAGTTCAAGATCGAGTACTCTTTGGCCAGAAATATGTTCAGTAGGTCTAATCTGGACTTCTGTATGGCTGATGTGACATCAGAACCCATCAATGAGTATATAAAAATGTTCAATATCAAATGCTATTTGGTCAGAAATATGTTCTGTCATTCAAATATGGACTTCTGTCTGGCTGATGTCACATCAGATGGAGTCAATAAGTATGTACAGAAAGTTGATGACTGAGGACAAATTTGCCAGAAATGTGTCCATTAGGTCGAATATGCAATGCTCTGTGGCTGACGTATCATCAGAAGCAGTCAATAGTAATGTATAAGAAGTTCAAGATTGAGTACTCTCTGGCCAGAAATATGTTCAGTGGGTCTAAAATGGACTACTGTCTAGATGATCTAACATCAGATGGAGTCAGTAAGGATGAATAGAAAGTTGATGACTGAGGACTAATTTGCCAGAGATATGTCCATTAGTTAAAACATGCAATACTCTGTCACTGACATACCATCAGAAGGAGTCAATAGTAATGTATAAAAAGTTCAAGACTGAGTACTCTTTGGCCAGATATATGTTCAGTGGGTCTAATATGGTATACTGTCTGGATGATCTAACACCAGATGGAGTAAATGAGTATTTATAGAAAGTTCATGATTGAGGACTAATTTTCCAGAAATATGTTCAGTAGGTCATACATGGGCTCATGTATGGTTGAAGTAACATCAGAGTGAGTAATTGAATTTGTGAAGAAAGTTCAAGATCGAGTACTCTTTGGCCAGAAATATGTTCAGTAGGTCTAAGGCGTCAATGAGTACATTAAAAAGTTCAAAATCATATAGTATTTTGTCAGAAATATGTTCTGTTGTTCAAATATGGTCTACTGTCTGGCTGAGCTAACATCAGATGGAGTCAGTAAGGATGAATAGAAAGTTGATGACTGAGGACAAATTTGCCAGAGACATGTCCATTAGATAAAATATGCAATATTCTGTCAGTGACGTATCATCAGAAGGAGTCAATAAAAGATCAAGATTGAGTACTTTTTGGCCAGAAATACGTTCTGTCTTTCAAATATGGACTACTGTCTGGCTGATGTCACATCAGATGGAGTCAATAAGCATGTACAGAAAGTTGATGACAGAGGACTAATTGGCCATTAGGTCAAATATGCAATGCTCTGTGGCTGACGTATCATCAGAAGGAGTCAATAGTAATGTATAAAAAGTTCAATATTGAGTACTCTTTGGCCAGATATATGTTCAGTGGCTCTAATATGGACTACTGTCTGGATGATCTAACATCAGATGGACTCAATGAGTATTTATAGAAAGTTCATGAATGAGGACTAATTTTCCAGAAATATGTTCAGTAGGTCATACATAGGCTCTTGTATGGTTGAAGTAACATCAGAGTGAGTCATTGAGTTTGTGAAGAAAGTTCAAGATTGAGTACTCTTTGGCCAGAAATATGTTCAGTAGGTCTAATCTGGACTTCGATATGGCTGATGTGACATCAGACGGCGTCAATGAGCACATTAAAAAGTTCAAAATCATATAGTATTTTGTCAGAAATATGTTCTGTCAAAGTATTTATGGAAAATTCATGATTGAGGACTAATTTTGCAGAAATATGTTCAGTAGGTTATACATGGGCTCATGTATGGCTGATCTAACATGAGATGAAGTCAATGAGTAGATAGTTGATGATTCAGGACTAATTTGCCAGAAAAATGCCCATTAGATCAAATATGCAATACTCTGTGTCTAATGTATCATCAGAAGGAGTCAAAGTAATGTATATAAAGTTCAAGATTGAGTACTGTCTAGATGATCTAACATCAGATGGAGTCAATGAGTGTATATATAGAAAGTTCATGATTGAGGACTAATTTTCCAGAAATATGTTCAGTATGTAATACATGGGCTCGTGTATGGCTGAAGTAACATCAGAGTGAGTCAATGAGTTTGTGAAGAATGTTCAAGATCGAGTACTCTTTGGCCAGAACTATGTTCAGTAGGTCTAATCTGTACTTCTATATGTTTCATGTGACATCAGAACGCATCAATGAGTATATCAAAAGTTCAATATCAAATGCTATTTGGTCAGAAATATGTTCTGTCATTCAAATATGGACTACTGTCTGGCTGATGTAACATCAGATGGAGTCAGTAAGGATGAATAGAAAGTTGATGACTGAGGACAAATTTGCCAGAAATGTGTCCATTAGGTCGAATATGCAATACTCTGTGGCTGACGTATCATCAGAAGCAGTCAATAGTAATGTATAAGAAGTTCAAGATTGAGTACTCTCTGGCCAGAAATATGTTCAGTAGGTCTAATATGGACTTCTGTATGGTTGATGTGACATCAGTACGCATCAATGAGTACATTAAAATTCAAAATCATATAGTATTTGGTCAGAAATATGTTCTGTCGTTAAAATACTGTCTGGCTGATCTAACATCAGATGGAGTCAGTAAGGATGAATAGAAAGTTGATGACTGAGGACTAATTTGCCAGAGATATGTCCATTAGTTAAAACATGCAATACTCTGTCACTGACATACCATCAGAAGGAGTCAATTGTAATGTATAAAAAGTTCAAGACTGAGTACTCTTTGGCCAGATATATGTTCAGTGGGTCTAATATGGAATACTGTCTGGATGATCTAACACCAGATGGAGTAAATGAGTATTTATAGAAAGTTCATGATTGAGGACTAATTTTCCAGAAATATGTTCAGTAGGTCATACATGGGCTCATGTATGGTTGAAGTAACATCAGAGTGAGTAATTGAATTTGTGAAGAAAGTTCAAGATCGAGTACTCTTTGGCCAGAAATATGTTCAGTAGGTCTAAGGCGTCAATGAGTACATTAAAAAAGTTGAAAATCATATAGTATTTTGTCAGAAATATGTTCTGTTGTTCAAATATGGTCTACTGTCTGGCTGAGCTAACATCAGATGGAGTCAGTAAGGATGAATAGAAAGTTGATGACTGAGGACAAATTTGCCAGAGACATGTCCATTAGATAAAATATGCAATATTCTGTCAGTGACGTATCATCAGAAGGAGTCAATAAAAAGTTCAAGATTGAGTACTTTTTGGCCAGAAATACGTTCTGTCTTTCAAATATGGACTACTGTCTGGCTGATGTCACATCAGATGGAGTCAATAAGTATGTACAGAAAATTGATGACAGAGGACTAATTGGCCATTAGGTCAAATATGCAATACTCTGTGGCTGACGTATCATCAGAAGGAGTCAATAGTAATGTATAAAAAGTTCAATATTAAGTACTCTTTGGCCAGATATATGTTCAGTGGCTCTAATATGGACTACTGTCTGGATGATCTAACATCACATGGACTCAATGAGTATTTATAGAAAGTTCATGAATGAGGACTAATTTTCCAGAAATATGTTCAGCAGGTCATACATAGGCTCTTGTATGGTTGAAGTAACATCAGAGTGAGTCATTGAGTTTGTGAAGAAAGTTCAAGATTGAGTACTCTTTGGCCAGAAATATGTTCAGTAGGTCTAATCTGGACTTGATATGGCTGATGTGACATCAGACGGCGTCAATGAGTACATTAAAAAATGTTCAAAATCATATAGTATTTTGTCAGAAATATGTTCTGTCATTCAAATATGGACTGCTGTCTGGCTGATTTAACATCAGATGGAGTCAGTAAGGTTGAATAGAAAGTTGATGACTAAGGACAAATTTGCCAGAGATATGTCAATTAGGTAAAATATGCAATACTCTGTCAATGACGTATCATCAGAAGGAGTCAATAAAAGTTCAGGATTGAGTACTTTTTGGCCAGAAATATGTTCTGTCTTTCAAATATGGACTACTGTCTGGACGATCTAACATCAGGAGTCAATGAGTATGTATAGAAAATTCATGACTGAGGACTAATTTTCCAGAAATATGTTCAGTAGGTAATACATGGGCTCATGTATGGCTAAAGTAACATCAGAGTGAGTCAATGAGTTTGTGAAGAAAGTTCAAGATCGAGTACTCTTTGGCCAGAAATATGTTCAGTAGGTCTAATCTGGACTTCTGTATGGCTGATGTGACATCAGAACCCATCAATGAGTATATAAAAGGTTCAATATCAAATGCTATTTGGTCAGAAATATGTTCTGTCATTCAAATATGGACTTCTGTCTGGCTGATGTCACATCAGATGGAGTCAATAAGTATGTACAGAAAGTTGATGACTGAGGACAAATTTGCCAGAAATGTGTCCATTAGGTCGAATATGCAATGCTCTGTGGCTGACGTATCATCAGAAGCAGTCAATAGTAATGTATAAGAAGTTCAAGATTGAGTACTCTCTGGCCAGAAATATGTTCAGTGGGTCTAAAATGGACTACTGTCTAGATGATCTAACATCAGATGGAGTCAGTAAGGATGAATAGAAAGTTGATGACTGAGGACTAATTTGCCAGAGATATGTCCATTAGTTAAAACATGCAATACTCTGTCACTGACATACCATCAGAAGGAGTCAATAGTAATGTATAAAAAGTTCAAGACTGAGTACTCTTTGGCCAGATATATGTTCAGTGGGTCTAATATGGTATACTGTCTGGATGATCTAACACCAGATGGAGTAAATGAGTATTTATAGAAAGTTCATGATTGAGGACTAATTTTCCAGAAATATGTTCAGTAGGTCATACATGGGCTCATGTATGGTTGAAGTAACATCAGAGTGAGTAATTGAATTTGTGAAGAAAGTTCAAGATCGAGTACTCTTTGGCCAGAAATATGTTCAGTAGGTCTAAGGCGTCAATGAGTACATTAAAAGTTCAAAATCATATAGTATTTTGTCAGAAATATGTTCTGTTGTTCAAATATGGTCTACTGTCTGGCTGAGCTAACATCAGATGGAGTCAGTAAGGATGAATAGAAAGTTGATGACTGAGGACAAATTTGCCAGAGACATGTCCATTAGATAAAATATGCAATATTCTGTCAGTGACGTATCATCAGAAGGAGTCAATAAAAGATCAAGATTGAGTACTTTTTGGCCAGAAATACGTTCTGTCTTTCAAATATGGACTACTGTCTGGCTGATGTCACATCAGATGGAGTCAATAAGCATGTACAGAAAGTTGATGACAGAGGACTAATTGGCCATTAGGTCAAATATGCAATGCTCTGTGGCTGACGTATCATCAGAAGGAGTCAATAGTAATGTATAAAAAGTTCAATATTGAGTACTCTTTGGCCAGATATATGTTCAGTGGCTCTAATATGGACTACTGTCTGGATGATCTAACATCAGATGGACTCAATGAGTATTTATAGAAAGTTCATGAATGAGGACTAATTTTCCAGAAATATGTTCAGTAGGTCATACATAGGCTCTTGTATGGTTGAAGTAACATCAGAGTGAGTCATTGAGTTTGTGAAGAAAGTTCAAGATTGAGTACTCTTTGGCCAGAAATATGTTCAGTAGGTCTAATCTGGACTTGATATGGCTGATGTGACATCAGACAGGCGTCAATGAGTACATTAAAAATGTTCAAAATCATATAGTATTTTGTCAGAAATATGTTCTGTCATTCAAATATGTACTACCGTCTGGCTGATTTCACATCAGATGGAGTCAGTAAGGTTGAATAGAAAGTTGATGACTAAGGACAAATTTGCCAGAGATATGTCAATTAGGTAAAATATGCAATACTCTGTCACTGACGTATCATCAGAAGGAGTCAATAAAAAGTTCAAGATTTAGAACTTTTTGGCCAGAAATACGTTCTGTCTTTCAAATATGGACTACTGTGTGGATGATCTAACATCAGTAGTCAAAGAGTATTTATAGAACGTTCATGACTGAGGACTAATTTTCCAGAAATATGTTCAGTAGGTCATACATAGGCTCTTGTATGGTTGAAGTAACATCAGAGTGAGTCATTGAGTTTGTGAAGAAAGTTCAAGATCGAGTACTCTTTGGCCAGAAATATGTTCAGTAGGTCTAATCTGGACTTCGATATGGCTGATGTGACATCAGACGGCGTCAATGAGCACATTAAAAAAGTTCAAAATCATATAGTATTTTGTCAGAAATATGTTCTGTCAAAGTATTTATGGAAAATTCATGATTGAGGACTAATTTTGCAGAAATATGTTCAGTAGGTTATACATGGGCTCATGTATGGCTGATCTAACATGAGATGAAGTCAATGAGTAGATAGTTGATGATTCAGGACTAATTTGCCAGAAAAATGCCCATTAGATCAAATATGCAATACTCTGTGTCTAATGTATCATCAGAAGGAGTCAAAAGTAATGTATATAAAGTTCAAGATTGAGTACTGTCTAGATGATCTAACATCAGATGGAGTCAATGAGTGTATATATAGAAAGTTCATGATTGAGGACTAATTTTCCAGAAATATGTTCAGTATGTAATACATGGGCTCGTGTATGGCTGAAGTAACATCAGAGTGAGTCAATGAGTTTGTGAAGAATGTTCAAGATCGAGTACTCTTTGGCCAGAACTATGTTCAGTAGGTCTAATCTGTACTTCTATATGTTTCATGTGACATCAGAACGCATCAATGAGTATATCAAAAGTTCAATATCAAATGCTATTTGGTCAGAAATATGTTCTGTCATTCAAATATGGACTACTGTCTGGCTGATGTAACATCAGATGGAGTCAGTAAGGATGAATAGAAAGTTGATGACTGAGGACAAATTTGCCAGAAATGTGTCCATTAGGTCGAATATGCAATACTCTGTGGCTGACGTATCATCAGAAGCAGTCAATAGTAATGTATAAGAAGTTCAAGATTGAGTACTCTCTGGCCAGAAATATGTTCAGTAGGTCTAATATGGACTTCTGTATGGTTGATGTGACATCAGTACGCATCAATGAGTACATTAAAATTCAAAATCATATAGTATTTGGTCAGAAATATGTTCTGTCGTTAAAATACTGTCTGGCTGATCTAACATCAGATGGAGTCAGTAAGGATGAATAGAAAGTTGATGACTGAGGACTAATTTGCCAGAGATATGTCCATTAGTTAAAACATGCAATACTCTGTCACTGACATACCATCAGAAGGAGTCAATTGTAATGTATAAAAGTTCAAGACTGAGTACTCTTTGGCCAGATATATGTTCAGTGGGTCTAATATGGAATACTGTCTGGATGATCTAACACCAGATGGAGTAAATGAGTATTTATAGAAAGTTCATGATTGAGGACTAATTTTCCAGAAATATGTTCAGTAGGTCATACATGGGCTCATGTATGGTTGAAGTAACATCAGAGTGAGTAATTGAATTTGTGAAGAAAGTTCAAGATCGAGTACTCTTTGGCCAGAAATATGTTCAGTAGGTCTAAGGCGTCAATGAGTACATTAAAAAAGTTGAAAATCATATAGTATTTTGTCAGAAATATGTTCTGTTGTTCAAATATGGTCTACTGTCTGGCTGAGCTAACATCAGATGGAGTCAGTAAGGATGAATAGAAAGTTGATGACTGAGGACAAATTTGCCAGAGACATGTCCATTAGATAAAATATGCAATATTCTGTCAGTGACGTATCATCAGAAGGAGTCAATAAAAGTTCAAGATTGAGTACTTTTGGCCAGAAATACGTTCTGTCTTTCAAATATGGACTACTGTCTGGCTGATGTCACATCAGATGGAGTCAATAAGTATGTACAGAAAATTGATGACAGAGGACTAATTGGCCATTAGGTCAAATATGCAATACTCTGTGGCTGACGTATCATCAGAAGGAGTCAATAGTAATGTATAAAAAGTTCAATATTAAGTACTCTTTGGCCAGATATATGTTCAGTGGCTCTAATATGGACTACTGTCTGGATGATCTAACATCACATGGACTCAATGAGTATTTATAGAAAGTTCATGAATGAGGACTAATTTTCCAGAAATATGTTCAGCAGGTCATACATAGGCTCTTGTATGGTTGAAGTAACATCAGAGTGAGTCATTGAGTTTGTGAAGAAAGTTCAAGATTGAGTACTCTTTGGCCAGAAATATGTTCAGTAGGTCTAATCTGGACTTCGATATGGCTGATGTGACATCAGACGGCGTCAATGAGTACATTAAAAAATGTTCAAAATCATATAGTATTTTGTCAGAAATATGTTCTGTCATTCAAATATGGACTGCTGTCTGGCTGATTTAACATCAGATGGAGTCAGTAAGGTTGAATAGAAAGTTGATGACTAAGGACAAATTTGCCAGAGATATGTCAATTAGGTAAAATATGCAATACTCTGTCAATGACGTATCATCAGAAGGAGTCAATAAAAAGTTCAGGATTGAGTACTTTTGGCCAGAAATATGTTCTGTCTTTCAAATATGGACTACTGTCTGGACGATCTAACATCAGGAGTCAATGAGTATGTATAGAAAATTCATGACTGAGGACTAATTTTCCAGAAATATGTTCAGTAGGTAATACATGGGCTCATGTATGGCTAAAGTAACATCAGAGTGAGTCAATGAGTTTGTGAAGAAAGTTCAAGATCGAGTACTCTTTGGCCAGAAATATGTTCAGTAGGTCTAATCTGGACTTCTGTATGGCTGATGTGACATCAGAACCCATCAATGAGTATATAAAAAGGTTCAATATCAAATGCTATTTGGTCAGAAATATGTTCTGTCATTCAAATATGGACTTCTGTCTGGCTGATGTCACATCAGATGGAGTCAATAAGTATGTACAGAAAGTTGATGACTGAGGACAAATTTGCCAGAAATGTGTCCATTAGGTCGAATATGCAATGCTCTGTGGCTGACGTATCATCAGAAGCAGTCAATAGTAATGTATAAGAAGTTCAAGATTGAGTACTCTCTGGCCAGAAATATGTTCAGTGGGTCTAAAATGGACTACTGTCTAGATGATCTAACATCAGATGGAGTCAGTAAGGATGAATAGAAAGTTGATGACTGAGGACTAATTTGCCAGAGATATGTCCATTAGTTAAAACATGCAATACTCTGTCACTGACATACCATCAGAAGGAGTCAATAGTAATGTATAAAAAGTTCAAGACTGAGTACTCTTTGGCCAGATATATGTTCAGTGGGTCTAATATGGTATACTGTCTGGATGATCTAACACCAGATGGAGTAAATGAGTATTTATAGAAAGTTCATGATTGAGGACTAATTTTCCAGAAATATGTTCAGTAGGTCATACATGGGCTCATGTATGGTTGAAGTAACATCAGAGTGAGTAATTGAATTTGTGAAGAAAGTTCAAGATCGAGTACTCTTTGGCCAGAAATATGTTCAGTAGGTCTAAGGCGTCAATGAGTACATTAAAAAAGTTCAAAATCATATAGTATTTTGTCAGAAATATGTTCTGTTGTTCAAATATGGTCTACTGTCTGGCTGAGCTAACATCAGATGGAGTCAGTAAGGATGAATAGAAAGTTGATGACTGAGGACAAATTTGCCAGAGACATGTCCATTAGATAAAATATGCAATATTCTGTCAGTGACGTATCATCAGAAGGAGTCAATAAAAAGATCAAGATTGAGTACTTTTTGGCCAGAAATACGTTCTGTCTTTCAAATATGGACTACTGTCTGGCTGATGTCACATCAGATGGAGTCAATAAGCATGTACAGAAAGTTGATGACAGAGGACTAATTGGCCATTAGGTCAAATATGCAATGCTCTGTGGCTGACGTATCATCAGAAGGAGTCAATAGTAATGTATAAAAAGTTCAATATTGAGTACTCTTTGGCCAGATATATGTTCAGTGGCTCTAATATGGACTACTGTCTGGATGATCTAACATCAGATGGACTCAATGAGTATTTATAGAAAGTTCATGAATGAGGACTAATTTTCCAGAAATATGTTCAGTAGGTCATACATAGGCTCTTGTATGGTTGAAGTAACATCAGAGTGAGTCATTGAGTTTGTGAAGAAAGTTCAAGATTGAGTACTCTTTGGCCAGAAATATGTTCAGTAGGTCTAATCTGGACTTCGATATGGCTGATGTGACATCAGACGGCGTCAATGAGTACATTAAAAATGTTCAAAATCATATAGTATTTTGTCAGAAATATGTTCTGTCATTCAAATATGTACTACCGTCTGGCTGATTTAACATCAGATGGAGTCAGTAAGGTTGAATAGAAAGTTGATGACTAAGGACAAATTTGCCAGAGATATGTCAATTAGGTAAAATATGCAATACTCTGTCACTGACGTATCATCAGAAGGAGTCAATAAAAGTTCAAGATTTAGAACTTTTGGCCAGAAATACGTTCTGTCTTTCAAATATGGACTACTGTGTGGATGATCTAACATCAGTAGTCAAAGAGTATTTATAGAACGTTCATGACTGAGGACTAATTTTCCAGAAATATGTTCAGTAGGTCATACATAGGCTCTTGTATGGTTGAAGTAACATCAGAGTGAGTCATTGAGTTTGTGAAGAAAGTTCAAGATCGAGTACTCTTTGGCCAGAAATATGTTCAGTAGGTCTAATCTGGACTTCGATATGGCTGATGTGACATCAGACGGCGTCAATGAGCACATTAAAAGTTCAAAATCATATAGTATTTTGTCAGAAATATGTTCTGTCAAAGTATTTATGGAAAATTCATGATTGAGGACTAATTTTGCAGAAATATGTTCAGTAGGTTATACATGGGCTCATGTATGGCTGATCTAACATGAGATGAAGTCAATGAGTAGATAGTTGATGATTCAGGACTAATTTGCCAGAAAAATGCCCATTAGATCAAATATGCAATACTCTGTGTCTAATGTATCATCAGAAGGAGTCAAAAGTAATGTATATAAAGTTCAAGATTGAGTACTGTCTAGATGATCTAACATCAGATGGAGTCAATGAGTGTATATATAGAAAGTTCATGATTGAGGACTAATTTTCCAGAAATATGTTCAGTATGTAATACATGGGCTCGTGTATGGCTGAAGTAACATCAGAGTGAGTCAATGAGTTTGTGAAGAATGTTCAAGATCGAGTACTCTTTGGCCAGAACTATGTTCAGTAGGTCTAATCTGTACTTCTATATGTTTCATGTGACATCAGAACGCATCAATGAGTATATCAAAAGTTCAATATCAAATGCTATTTGGTCAGAAATATGTTCTGTCATTCAAATATGGACTACTGTCTGGCTGATGTAACATCAGATGGAGTCAGTAAGGATGAATAGAAAGTTGATGACTGAGGACAAATTTGCCAGAAATGTGTCCATTAGGTCGAATATGCAATACTCTGTGGCTGACGTATCATCAGAAGCAGTCAATAGTAATGTATAAGAAGTTCAAGATTGAGTACTCTCTGGCCAGAAATATGTTCAGTAGGTCTAATATGGACTTCTGTATGGTTGATGTGACATCAGTACGCATCAATGAGTACATTAAAATTCAAAATCATATAGTATTTGGTCAGAAATATGTTCTGTCGTTAAAATACTGTCTGGCTGATCTAACATCAGATGGAGTCAGTAAGGATGAATAGAAAGTTGATGACTGAGGACTAATTTGCCAGAGATATGTCCATTAGTTAAAACATGCAATACTCTGTCACTGACATACCATCAGAAGGAGTCAATTGTAATGTATAAAAAGTTCAAGACTGAGTACTCTTTGGCCAGATATATGTTCAGTGGGTCTAATATGGAATACTGTCTGGATGATCTAACACCAGATGGAGTAAATGAGTATTTATAGAAAGTTCATGATTGAGGACTAATTTTCCAGAAATATGTTCAGTAGGTCATACATGGGCTCATGTATGGTTGAAGTAACATCAGAGTGAGTAATTGAATTTGTGAAGAAAGTTCAAGATCGAGTACTCTTTGGCCAGAAATATGTTCAGTAGGTCTAAAGGCGTCAATGAGTACATTAAAAAGTTCAAAATCATATAGTATTTTGTCAGAAATATGTTCTGTTGTTCAAATATGGTCTACTGTCTGGCTGAGCTAACATCAGATGGAGTCAGTAAGGATGAATAGAAAGTTGATGACTGAGGACAAATTTGCCAGAGACATGTCCATTAGATAAAATATGCAATATTCTGTCAGTGACGTATCATCAGAAGGAGTCAATAAAAAGTTCAAGATTGAGTACTTTTGGCCAGAAATACGTTCTGTCTTTCAAATATGGACTACTGTCTGGCTGATGTCACATCAGATGGAGTCAATAAGTATGTACAGAAAATTGATGACAGAGGACTAATTGGCCATTAGGTCAAATATGCAATACTCTGTGGCTGACGTATCATCAGAAGGAGTCAATAGTAATGTATAAAAAGTTCAATATTAAGTACTCTTTGGCCAGATATATGTTCAGTGGCTCTAATATGGACTACTGTCTGGATGATCTAACATCACATGGACTCAATGAGTATTTATAGAAAGTTCATGAATGAGGACTAATTTTCCAGAAATATGTTCAGCAGGTCATACATAGGCTCTTGTATGGTTGAAGTAACATCAGAGTGAGTCATTGAGTTTGTGAAGAAAGTTCAAGATTGAGTACTCTTTGGCCAGAAATATGTTCAGTAGGTCTAATCTGGACTTCGATATGGCTGATGTGACATCAGACGGCGTCAATGAGTACATTAAAAAATGTTCAAAATCATATAGTATTTTGTCAGAAATATGTTCTGTCATTCAAATATGGACTGCTGTCTGGCTGATTTAACATCAGATGGAGTCAGTAAGGTTGAATAGAAAGTTGATGACTAAGGACAAATTTGCCAGAGATATGTCAATTAGGTAAAATATGCAATACTCTGTCAATGACGTATCATCAGAAGGAGTCAATAAAAAGTTCAGGATTGAGTACTTTTTGGCCAGAAATATGTTCTGTCTTTCAAATATGGACTACTGTCTGGACGATCTAACATCAGGAGTCAGTGAGTATGTATAGAAAATTCATGACTGAGGACTAATTTTCCAGAAATATGTTCAGTAGGTAATACATGGGCTCATGTATGGCTAAAGTAACATCAGAGTGAGTCAATGAGTTTGTGAAGAAAGTTCAAGATCGAGTACTCTTTGGCCAGAAATATGTTCAGTAGGTCTAAGGCGTCAATGAGTACATTAAAAAAGTTCAAAATCATATAGTATTTTGTCAGAAATATGTTCTGTTGTTCAAATATGGTCTACTGTCTGGCTGAGCTAACATCAGATGGAGTCAGTAAGGATGAATAGAAAGTTGATGACTGAGGACAAATTTGCCAGAGACATGTCCATTAGATAAAATATGCAATATTCTGTCAGTGACGTATCATCAGAAGGAGTCAATAAAAGATCAAGATTGAGTACTTTTTGGCCAGAAATACGTTCTGTCTTTCAAATATGGACTACTGTCTGGCTGATGTCACATCAGATGGAGTCAATAAGCATGTACAGAAAGTTGATGACAGAGGACTAATTGGCCATTAGGTCAAATATGCAATACTCTGTGGCTGACGTATCATCAGAAGGAGTCAATAGTAATGTATAAAAAGTTCAATATTGAGTACTCTTTGGCCAGATATATGTTCAGTGGCTCTAATATGGACTACTGTCTGGATGATCTAACATCAGATGGACTCAATGAGTATTTATAGAAAGTTCATGAATGAGGACTAATTTTCCAGAAATATGTTCAGTAGGTCATACATAGGCTCTTGTATGGTTGAAGTAACATCAGAGTGAGTCATTGAGTTTGTGAAGAAAGTTCAAGATCGAGTACTCTTTGGCCAGAAATATGTTCAGTAGGTCTAATCTGGACTTCGATATGGCTGATGTGACATCAGGCGGCGTCAATGAGCACATTAAAAAGTTCAAAATCATATAGTATTTTGTCAGAAATATGTTCTGTCAAAGTATTTATGGAAAATTCATGATTGAGGACTAATTTTGCAGAAATATGTTCAGTAGGTTATACATGGGCTCATGTATGGCTGATCTAACATGAGATGAAGTCAATGAGTAGATAGTTGATGATTCAGGACTAATTTGCCAGAAAAATGCCCATTAGATCAAATATGCAATACTCTGTGTCTAATGTATCATCAGAAGGAGTCAAAAGTAATGTATATAAAGTTCAAGATTGAGTACTGTCTAGATGATCTAACATCAGATGGAGTCAATGAGTGTATATATAGAAAGTTCATGATTGAGGACTAATTTTCCAGAAATATGTTCAGTATGTAATACATGGGCTCGTGTATGGCTGAAGTAACATCAGAGTGAGTCAATGAGTTTGTGAAGAATGTTCAAGATCGAGTACTCTTTGGCCAGAACTATGTTCAGTAGGTCTAATCTGTACTTCTATATGTTTCATGTGACATCAGAACGCATCAATGAGTATATCAAAAGTTCAATATCAAATGCTATTTGGTCAGAAATATGTTCTGTCATTCAAATATGGACTACTGTCTGGCTGATGTAACATCAGATGGAGTCAGTAAGGATGAATAGAAAGTTGATGACTGAGGACAAATTTGCCAGAAATGTGTCCATTAGGTCGAATATGCAATACTCTGTGGCTGACGTATCATCAGAAGCAGTCAATAGTAATGTATAAGAAGTTCAAGATTGAGTACTCTCTGGCCAGAAATATGTTCAGTAGGTCTAATATGGACTTCTGTATGGTTGATGTGACATCAGTACGCATCAATGAGTACATTAAAATTCAAAATCATATAGTATTTGGTCAGAAATATGTTCTGTCGTTAAAATACTGTCTGGCTGATCTAACATCAGATGGAGTCAGTAAGGATGAATAGAAAGTTGATGACTGAGGACTAATTTGCCAGAGATATGTCCATTAGTTAAAACATGCAATACTCTGTCACTGACATACCATCAGAAGGAGTCAATTGTAATGTATAAAAAGTTCAAGACTGAGTACTCTTTGGCCAGATATATGTTCAGTGGGTCTAATATGGAATACTGTCTGGATGATCTAACACCAGATGGAGTAAATGAGTATTTATAGAAAGTTCATGATTGAGGACTAATTTTCCAGAAATATGTTCAGTAGGTCATACATGGGCTCATGTATGGTTGAAGTAACATCAGAGTGAGTAATTGAATTTGTGAAGAAAGTTCAAGATCGAGTACTCTTTGGCCAGAAATATGTTCAGTAGGTCTAAGGCGTCAATGAGTACATTAAAAAGTTCAAAATCATATAGTATTTTGTCAGAAATATGTTCTGTTGTTCAAATATGGTCTACTGTCTGGCTGAGCTAACATCAGATGGAGTCAGTAAGGATGAATAGAAAGTTGATGACTGAGGACAAATTTGCCAGAGACATGTCCATTAGATAAAATATGCAATATTCTGTCAGTGACGTATCATCAGAAGGAGTCAATAAAAGTTCAAGATTGAGTACTTTTTGGCCAGAAATACGTTCTGTCTTTCAAATATGGACTACTGTCTGGCTGATGTCACATCAGATGGAGTCAATAAGTATGTACAGAAAATTGATGACAGAGGACTAATTGGCCATTAGGTCAAATATGCAATACTCTGTGGCTGACGTATCATCAGAAGGAGTCAATAGTAATGTATAAAAAGTTCAATATTAAGTACTCTTTGGCCAGATATATGTTCAGTGGCTCTAATATGGACTACTGTCTGGATGATCTAACATCACATGGACTCAATGAGTATTTATAGAAAGTTCATGAATGAGGACTAATTTTCCAGAAATATGTTCAGCAGGTCATACATAGGCTCTTGTATGGTTGAAGTAACATCAGAGTGAGTCATTGAGTTTGTGAAGAAAGTTCAAGATTGAGTACTCTTTGGCCAGAAATATGTTCAGTAGGTCTAATCTGGACTTCGATATGGCTGATGTGACATCAGGCAGCGTCAATGAGTACATTAAAAATGTTCAAAATCATATAGTATTTTGTCAGAAATATGTTCTGTCATTCAAATATGGACTGCTGTCTGGCTGATTTAACATCAGATGGAGTCAGTAAGGTTGAATAGAAAGTTGATGACTAAGGACAAATTTGCCAGAGATATGTCAATTAGGTAAAATATGCAATACTCTGTCAATGACGTATCATCAGAAGGAGTCAATAAAAAGTTCAGGATTGAGTACTTTTTGGCCAGAAATATGTTCTGTCTTTCAAATATGGACTACTGTCTGGACGATCTAACATCAGGAGTCAGTGAGTATGTATAGAAAATTCATGACTGAGGACTAATTTTCCAGAAATATGTTCAGTAGGTAATACATGGGCTCATGTATGGCTAAAGTAACATCAGAGTGAGTCAATGAGTTTGTGAAGAAAGTTCAAGATCGAGTACTCTTTGGCCAGAAATATGTTCAGTAGGTCTAATCTGGACTTCTGTATGGCTGATGTGACATCAGAACCCATCAATGAGTATATAAAAGGTTCAATATCAAATGCTATTTGGTCAGAAATATGTTCTGTCATTCAAATATGGACTTCTGTCTGGCTGATGTCACATCAGATGGAGTCAATAAGTATGTACAGAAAGTTGATGACTGAGGACAAATTTGCCAGAAATGTGTCCATTAGGTCGAATATGCAATGCTCTGTGGCTGACGTATCATCAGAAGCAGTCAATAGTAATGTATAAGAAGTTCAAGATTGAGTACTCTCTGGCCAGAAATATGTTCAGTGGGTCTAAAATGGACTACTGTCTAGATGATCTAACATCAGATGGAGTCAGTAAGGATGAATAGAAAGTTGATGACTGAGGACTAATTTGCCAGAGATATGTCCATTAGTTAAAACATGCAATACTCTGTCACTGACATACCATCAGAAGGAGTCAATAGTAATGTATAAAAAGTTCAAGACTGAGTACTCTTTGGCCAGATATATGTTCAGTGGGTCTAATATGGTATACTGTCTGGATGATCTAACACCAGATGGAGTAAATGAGTATTTATAGAAAGTTCATGATTGAGGACTAATTTTCCAGAAATATGTTCAGTAGGTCATACATGGGCTCATGTATGGTTGAAGTAACATCAGAGTGAGTAATTGAATTTGTGAAGAAAGTTCAAGATCGAGTACTCTTTGGCCAGAAATATGTTCAGTAGGTCTAAGGCGTCAATGAGTACATTAAAAAGTTCAAAATCATATAGTATTTTGTCAGAAATATGTTCTGTTGTTCAAATATGGTCTACTGTCTGGCTGAGCTAACATCAGATGGAGTCAGTAAGGATGAATAGAAAGTTGATGACTGAGGACAAATTTGCCAGAGACATGTCCATTAGATAAAATATGCAATATTCTGTCAGTGACGTATCATCAGAAGGAGTCAATAAAAAGATCAAGATTGAGTACTTTTTGGCCAGAAATACGTTCTGTCTTTCAAATATGGACTACTGTCTGGCTGATGTCACATCAGATGGAGTCAATAAGCATGTACAGAAAGTTGATGACAGAGGACTAATTGGCCATTAGGTCAAATATGCAATACTCTGTGGCTGACGTATCATCAGAAGGAGTCAATAGTAATGTATAAAAGTTCAATATTGAGTACTCTTTGGCCAGATATATGTTCAGTGGCTCTAATATGGACTACTGTCTGGATGATCTAACATCAGATGGACTCAATGAGTATTTATAGAAAGTTCATGAATGAGGACTAATTTTCCAGAAATATGTTCAGTAGGTCATACATAGGCTCTTGTATGGTTGAAGTAACATCAGAGTGAGTCATTGAGTTTGTGAAGAAAGTTCAAGATCGAGTACTCTTTGGCCAGAAATATGTTCAGTAGGTCTAATCTGGACTTCGATATGGCTGATGTGACATCAGACGGCGTCAATGAGCACATTAAAAAGTTCAAAATCATATAGTATTTTGTCAGAAATATGTTCTGTCAAAGTATTTATGGAAAATTCATGATTGAGGACTAATTTTGCAGAAATATGTTCAGTAGGTTATACATGGGCTCATGTATGGCTGATCTAACATGAGATGAAGTCAATGAGTAGATAGTTGATGATTCAGGACTAATTTGCCAGAAAAATGCCCATTAGATCAAATATGCAATACTCTGTGTCTAATGTATCATCAGAAGGAGTCAAAAGTAATGTATATAAAGTTCAAGATTGAGTACTGTCTAGATGATCTAACATCAGATGGAGTCAATGAGTGTATATATAGAAAGTTCATGATTGAGGACTAATTTTCCAGAAATATGTTCAGTATGTAATACATGGGCTCGTGTATGGCTGAAGTAACATCAGAGTGAGTCAATGAGTTTGTGAAGAATGTTCAAGATCGAGTACTCTTTGGCCAGAACTATGTTCAGTAGGTCTAATCTGTACTTCTATATGTTTCATGTGACATCAGAACGCATCAATGAGTATATCAAAAGTTCAATATCAAATGCTATTTGGTCAGAAATATGTTCTGTCATTCAAATATGGACTACTGTCTGGCTGATGTAACATCAGATGGAGTCAGTAAGGATGAATAGAAAGTTGATGACTGAGGACAAATTTGCCAGAAATGTGTCCATTAGGTCGAATATGCAATACTCTGTGGCTGACGTATCATCAGAAGCAGTCAATAGTAATGTATAAGAAGTTCAAGATTGAGTACTCTCTGGCCAGAAATATGTTCAGTAGGTCTAATATGGACTTCTGTATGGTTGATGTGACATCAGTACGCATCAATGAGTACATTAAAATTCAAAATCATATAGTATTTGGTCAGAAATATGTTCTGTCGTTAAAATACTGTCTGGCTGATCTAACATCAGATGGAGTCAGTAAGGATGAATAGAAAGTTGATGACTGAGGACTAATTTGCCAGAGATATGTCCATTAGTTAAAACATGCAATACTCTGTCACTGACATACCATCAGAAGGAGTCAATTGTAATGTATAAAAAGTTCAAGACTGAGTACTCTTTGGCCAGATATATGTTCAGTGGGTCTAATATGGAATACTGTCTGGATGATCTAACACCAGATGGAGTAAATGAGTATTTATAGAAAGTTCATGATTGAGGACTAATTTTCCAGAAATATGTTCAGTAGGTCATACATGGGCTCATGTATGGTTGAAGTAACATCAGAGTGAGTAATTGAATTTGTGAAGAAAGTTCAAGATCGAGTACTCTTTGGCCAGAAATATGTTCAGTAGGTCTAAGGCGTCAATGAGTACATTAAAAAAGTTCAAAATCATATAGTATTTTGTCAGAAATATGTTCTGTTGTTCAAATATGGTCTACTGTCTGGCTGAGCTAACATCAGATGGAGTCAGTAAGGATGAATAGAAAGTTGATGACTGAGGACAAATTTGCCAGAGACATGTCCATTAGATAAAATATGCAATATTCTGTCAGTGACGTATCATCAGAAGGAGTCAATAAAAAGTTCAAGATTGAGTACTTTTTGGCCAGAAATACGTTCTGTCTTTCAAATATGGACTACTGTCTGGCTGATGTCACATCAGATGGAGTCAATAAGTATGTACAGAAAATTGATGACAGAGGACTAATTGGCCATTAGGTCAAATATGCAATACTCTGTGGCTGACGTATCATCAGAAGGAGTCAATAGTAATGTATAAAAAGTTCAATATTAAGTACTCTTTGGCCAGATATATGTTCAGTGGCTCTAATATGGACTACTGTCTGGATGATCTAACATCACATGGACTCAATGAGTATTTATAGAAAGTTCATGAATGAGGACTAATTTTCCAGAAATATGTTCAGCAGGTCATACATAGGCTCTTGTATGGTTGAAGTAACATCAGAGTGAGTCATTGAGTTTGTGAAGAAAGTTCAAGATTGAGTACTCTTTGGCCAGAAATATGTTCAGTAGGTCTAATCTGGACTTCGATATGGCTGATGTGACATCAGACGGCGTCAATGAGTACATTAAAAAATGTTCAAAATCATATAGTATTTTGTCAGAAATATGTTCTGTCATTCAAATATGGACTGCTGTCTGGCTGATTTAACATCAGATGGAGTCAGTAAGGTTGAATAGAAAGTTGATGACTAAGGACAAATTTGCCAGAGATATGTCAATTAGGTAAAATATGCAATACTCTGTCAATGACGTATCATCAGAAGGAGTCAATAAAAAGTTCAGGATTGAGTACTTTTTGGCCAGAAATATGTTCTGTCTTTCAAATATGGACTACTGTCTGGACGATCTAACATCAGGAGTCAATGAGTATGTATAGAAAATTCATGACTGAGGACTAATTTTCCAGAAATATGTTCAGTAGGTAATACATGGGCTCATGTATGGCTAAAGTAACATCAGAGTGAGTCAATGAGTTTGTGAAGAAAGTTCAAGATCGAGTACTCTTTGGCCAGAAATATGTTCAGTAGGTCTAATCTGGACTTCTGTATGGCTGATGTGACATCAGAACCCATCAATGAGTATATAAAAAGTTCAATATCAAATGCTATTTGGTCAGAAATATGTTCTGTCATTCAAATATGGACTTCTGTCTGGCTGATGTCACATCAGATGGAGTCAATAAGTATGTACAGAAAGTTGATGACTGAGGACAAATTTGCCAGAAATGTGTCCATTAGGTCGAATATGCAATGCTCTGTGGCTGACGTATCATCAGAAGCAGTCAATAGTAATGTATAAGAAGTTCAAGATTGAGTACTCTCTGGCCAGAAATATGTTCAGTGGGTCTAAAATGGACTACTGTCTAGATGATCTAACATCAGATGGAGTCAGTAAGGATGAATAGAAAGTTGATGACTGAGGACTAATTTGCCAGAGATATGTCCATTAGTTAAAACATGCAATACTCTGTCACTGACATACCATCAGAAGGAGTCAATAGTAATGTATAAAAAGTTCAAGACTGAGTACTCTTTGGCCAGATATATGTTCAGTGGGTCTAATATGGTATACTGTCTGGATGATCTAACACCAGATGGAGTAAATGAGTATTTATAGAAAGTTCATGATTGAGGACTAATTTTCCAGAAATATGTTCAGTAGGTCATACATGGGCTCATGTATGGTTGAAGTAACATCAGAGTGAGTAATTGAATTTGTGAAGAAAGTTCAAGATCGAGTACTCTTTGGCCAGAAATATGTTCAGTAGGTCTAAGGCGTCAATGAGTACATTAAAAAGTTCAAAATCATATAGTATTTTGTCAGAAATATGTTCTGTTGTTCAAATATGGTCTACTGTCTGGCTGAGCTAACATCAGATGGAGTCAGTAAGGATGAATAGAAAGTTGATGACTGAGGACAAATTTGCCAGAGACATGTCCATTAGATAAAATATGCAATATTCTGTCAGTGACGTATCATCAGAAGGAGTCAATAAAAAGATCAAGATTGAGTACTTTTTGGCCAGAAATACGTTCTGTCTTTCAAATATGGACTACTGTCTGGCTGATGTCACATCAGATGGAGTCAATAAGCATGTACAGAAAGTTGATGACAGAGGACTAATTGGCCATTAGGTCAAATATGCAATACTCTGTGGCTGACGTATCATCAGAAGGAGTCAATAGTAATGTATAAAAAGTTCAATATTGAGTACTCTTTGGCCAGATATATGTTCAGTGGCTCTAATATGGACTACTGTCTGGATGATCTAACATCAGATGGACTCAATGAGTATTTATAGAAAGTTCATGAATGAGGACTAATTTTCCAGAAATATGTTCAGTAGGTCATACATAGGCTCTTGTATGGTTGAAGTAACATCAGAGTGAGTCATTGAGTTTGTGAAGAAAGTTCAAGATTGAGTACTCTTTGGCCAGAAATATGTTCAGTAGGTCTAATCTGGACTTGATATGGCTGATGTGACATCAGGCGGCGTCAATGAGTACATTAAAAATGTTCAAAATCATATAGTATTTTGTCAGAAATATGTTCTGTCATTCAAATATGTACTACCGTCTGGCTGATTTAACATCAGATGGAGTCAGTAAGGTTGAATAGAAAGTTGATGACTAAGGACAAATTTGCCAGAGATATGTCAATTAGGTAAAATATGCAATACTCTGTCACTGACGTATCATCAGAAGGAGTCAATAAAAAGTTCAAGATTTAGAACTTTTTGGCCAGAAATACGTTCTGTCTTTCAAATATGGACTACTGTGTGGATGATCTAACATCAGTAGTCAAAGAGTATTTATAGAACGTTCATGACTGAGGACTAATTTTCCAGAAATATGTTCAGTAGGTCATACATAGGCTCTTGTATGGTTGAAGTAACATCAGAGTGAGTCATTGAGTTTGTGAAGAAAGTTCAAGATCGAGTACTCTTTGGCCAGAAATATGTTCAGTAGGTCTAATCTGGACTTCGATATGGCTGATGTGACATCAGACGGCGTCAATGAGCACATTAAAAAGTTCAAAATCATATAGTATTTTGTCAGAAATATGTTCTGTCAAAGTATTTATGGAAAATTCATGATTGAGGACTAATTTTGCAGAAATATGTTCAGTAGGTTATACATGGGCTCATGTATGGCTGATCTAACATGAGATGAAGTCAATGAGTAGATAGTTGATGATTCAGGACTAATTTGCCAGAAAAATGCCCATTAGATCAAATATGCAATACTCTGTGTCTAATGTATCATCAGAAGGAGTCAAAAGTAATGTATATAAAGTTCAAGATTGAGTACTGTCTAGATGATCTAACATCAGATGGAGTCAATGAGTGTATATATAGAAAGTTCATGATTGAGGACTAATTTTCCAGAAATATGTTCAGTATGTAATACATGGGCTCGTGTATGGCTGAAGTAACATCAGAGTGAGTCAATGAGTTTGTGAAGAATGTTCAAGATCGAGTACTCTTTGGCCAGAACTATGTTCAGTAGGTCTAATCTGTACTTCTATATGTTTCATGTGACATCAGAACGCATCAATGAGTATATCAAAAAGTTCAATATCAAATGCTATTTGGTCAGAAATATGTTCTGTCATTCAAATATGGACTACTGTCTGGCTGATGTAACATCAGATGGAGTCAGTAAGGATGAATAGAAAGTTGATGACTGAGGACAAATTTGCCAGAAATGTGTCCATTAGGTCGAATATGCAATACTCTGTGGCTGACGTATCATCAGAAGCAGTCAATAGTAATGTATAAGAAGTTCAAGATTGAGTACTCTCTGGCCAGAAATATGTTCAGTAGGTCTAATATGGACTTCTGTATGGTTGATGTGACATCAGTACGCATCAATGAGTACATTAAAATTCAAAATCATATAGTATTTGGTCAGAAATATGTTCTGTCGTTAAAATACTGTCTGGCTGATCTAACATCAGATGGAGTCAGTAAGGATGAATAGAAAGTTGATGACTGAGGACTAATTTGCCAGAGATATGTCCATTAGTTAAAACATGCAATACTCTGTCACTGACATACCATCAGAAGGAGTCAATTGTAATGTATAAAAAGTTCAAGACTGAGTACTCTTTGGCCAGATATATGTTCAGTGGGTCTAATATGGAATACTGTCTGGATGATCTAACACCAGATGGAGTAAATGAGTATTTATAGAAAGTTCATGATTGAGGACTAATTTTCCAGAAATATGTTCAGTAGGTCATACATGGGCTCATGTATGGTTGAAGTAACATCAGAGTGAGTAATTGAATTTGTGAAGAAAGTTCAAGATCGAGTACTCTTTGGCCAGAAATATGTTCAGTAGGTCTAAGGCGTCAATGAGTACATTAAAAAAGTTCAAAATCATATAGTATTTTGTCAGAAATATGTTCTGTTGTTCAAATATGGTCTACTGTCTGGCTGAGCTAACATCAGATGGAGTCAGTAAGGATGAATAGAAAGTTGATGACTGAGGACAAATTTGCCAGAGACATGTCCATTAGATAAAATATGCAATATTCTGTCAGTGACGTATCATCAGAAGGAGTCAATAAAAGTTCAAGATTGAGTACTTTTTGGCCAGAAATACGTTCTGTCTTTCAAATATGGACTACTGTCTGGCTGATGTCACATCAGATGGAGTCAATAAGTATGTACAGAAAATTGATGACAGAGGACTAATTGGCCATTAGGTCAAATATGCAATACTCTGTGGCTGACGTATCATCAGAAGGAGTCAATAGTAATGTATAAAAAGTTCAATATTAAGTACTCTTTGGCCAGATATATGTTCAGTGGCTCTAATATGGACTACTGTCTGGATGATCTAACATCACATGGACTCAATGAGTATTTATAGAAAGTTCATGAATGAGGACTAATTTTCCAGAAATATGTTCAGCAGGTCATACATAGGCTCTTGTATGGTTGAAGTAACATCAGAGTGAGTCATTGAGTTTGTGAAGAAAGTTCAAGATTGAGTACTCTTTGGCCAGAAATATGTTCAGTAGGTCTAATCTGGACTTGATATGGCTGATGTGACATCAGACGGCGTCAATGAGTACATTAAAAATGTTCAAAATCATATAGTATTTTGTCAGAAATATGTTCTGTCATTCAAATATGGACTGCTGTCTGGCTGATTTAACATCAGATGGAGTCAGTAAGGTTGAATAGAAAGTTGATGACTAAGGACAAATTTGCCAGAGATATGTCAATTAGGTAAAATATGCAATACTCTGTCAATGACGTATCATCAGAAGGAGTCAATAAAAGTTCAGGATTGAGTACTTTTTGGCCAGAAATATGTTCTGTCTTTCAAATATGGACTACTGTCTGGACGATCTAACATCAGGAGTCAGTGAGTATGTATAGAAAATTCATGACTGAGGACTAATTTTCCAGAAATATGTTCAGTAGGTAATACATGGGCTCATGTATGGCTAAAGTAACATCAGAGTGAGTCAATGAGTTTGTGAAGAAAGTTCAAGATCGAGTACTCTTTGGCCAGAAATATGTTCAGTAGGTCTAATCTGGACTTCTGTATGGCTGATGTGACATCAGAACCCATCAATGAGTATATAAAAGGTTCAATATCAAATGCTATTTGGTCAGAAATATGTTCTGTCATTCAAATATGGACTTCTGTCTGGCTGATGTCACATCAGATGGAGTCAATAAGTATGTACAGAAAGTTGATGACTGAGGACAAATTTGCCAGAAATGTGTCCATTAGGTCGAATATGCAATGCTCTGTGGCTGACGTATCATCAGAAGCAGTCAATAGTAATGTATAAGAAGTTCAAGATTGAGTACTCTCTGGCCAGAAATATGTTCAGTGGGTCTAAAATGGACTACTGTCTAGATGATCTAACATCAGATGGAGTCAGTAAGGATGAATAGAAAGTTGATGACTGAGGACTAATTTGCCAGAGATATGTCCATTAGTTAAAACATGCAATACTCTGTCACTGACATACCATCAGAAGGAGTCAATAGTAATGTATAAAAAGTTCAAGACTGAGTACTCTTTGGCCAGATATATGTTCAGTGGGTCTAATATGGTATACTGTCTGGATGATCTAACACCAGATGGAGTAAATGAGTATTTATAGAAAGTTCATGATTGAGGACTAATTTTCCAGAAATATGTTCAGTAGGTCATACATGGGCTCATGTATGGTTGAAGTAACATCAGAGTGAGTAATTGAATTTGTGAAGAAAGTTCAAGATCGAGTACTCTTTGGCCAGAAATATGTTCAGTAGGTCTAAGGCGTCAATGAGTACATTAAAAAGTTCAAAATCATATAGTATTTTGTCAGAAATATGTTCTGTTGTTCAAATATGGTCTACTGTCTGGCTGAGCTAACATCAGATGGAGTCAGTAAGGATGAATAGAAAGTTGATGACTGAGGACAAATTTGCCAGAGACATGTCCATTAGATAAAATATGCAATATTCTGTCAGTGACGTATCATCAGAAGGAGTCAATAAAAGATCAAGATTGAGTACTTTTGGCCAGAAATACGTTCTGTCTTTCAAATATGGACTACTGTCTGGCTGATGTCACATCAGATGGAGTCAATAAGCATGTACAGAAAGTTGATGACAGAGGACTAATTGGCCATTAGGTCAAATATGCAATACTCTGTGGCTGACGTATCATCAGAAGGAGTCAATAGTAATGTATAAAAAGTTCAATATTGAGTACTCTTTGGCCAGATATATGTTCAGTGGCTCTAATATGGACTACTGTCTGGATGATCTAACATCAGATGGACTCAATGAGTATTTATAGAAAGTTCATGAATGAGGACTAATTTTCCAGAAATATGTTCAGTAGGTCATACATAGGCTCTTGTATGGTTGAAGTAACATCAGAGTGAGTCATTGAGTTTGTGAAGAAAGTTCAAGATCGAGTACTCTTTGGCCAGAAATATGTTCAGTAGGTCTAATCTGGACTTCGATATGGCTGATGTGACATCAGACGGCGTCAATGAGCACATTAAAAGTTCAAAATCATATAGTATTTTGTCAGAAATATGTTCTGTCAAAGTATTTATGGAAAATTCATGATTGAGGACTAATTTTGCAGAAATATGTTCAGTAGGTTATACATGGGCTCATGTATGGCTGATCTAACATGAGATGAAGTCAATGAGTAGATAGTTGATGATTCAGGACTAATTTGCCAGAAAAATGCCCATTAGATCAAATATGCAATACTCTGTGTCTAATGTATCATCAGAAGGAGTCAAAAGTAATGTATATAAAGTTCAAGATTGAGTACTGTCTAGATGATCTAACATCAGATGGAGTCAATGAGTGTATATATAGAAAGTTCATGATTGAGGACTAATTTTCCAGAAATATGTTCAGTATGTAATACATGGGCTCGTGTATGGCTGAAGTAACATCAGAGTGAGTCAATGAGTTTGTGAAGAATGTTCAAGATCGAGTACTCTTTGGCCAGAACTATGTTCAGTAGGTCTAATCTGTACTTCTATATGTTTCATGTGACATCAGAACGCATCAATGAGTATATCAAAAGTTCAATATCAAATGCTATTTGGTCAGAAATATGTTCTGTCATTCAAATATGGACTACTGTCTGGCTGATGTAACATCAGATGGAGTCAGTAAGGATGAATAGAAAGTTGATGACTGAGGACAAATTTGCCAGAAATGTGTCCATTAGGTCGAATATGCAATACTCTGTGGCTGACGTATCATCAGAAGCAGTCAATAGTAATGTATAAGAAGTTCAAGATTGAGTACTCTCTGGCCAGAAATATGTTCAGTAGGTCTAATATGGACTTCTGTATGGTTGATGTGACATCAGTACGCATCAATGAGTACATTAAAATTCAAAATCATATAGTATTTGGTCAGAAATATGTTCTGTCGTTAAAATACTGTCTGGCTGATCTAACATCAGATGGAGTCAGTAAGGATGAATAGAAAGTTGATGACTGAGGACTAATTTGCCAGAGATATGTCCATTAGTTAAAACATGCAATACTCTGTCACTGACATACCATCAGAAGGAGTCAATTGTAATGTATAAAAGTTCAAATCTGAGTACTCTTTGGCCAGATATATGTTCAGTGGGTCTAATATGGAATACTGTCTGGATGATCTAACACCAGATGGAGTAAATGAGTATTTATAGAAAGTTCATGATTGAGGACTAATTTTCCAGAAATATGTTCAGTAGGTCATACATGGGCTCATGTATGGTTGAAGTAACATCAGAGTGAGTAATTGAATTTGTGAAGAAAGTTCAAGATCGAGTACTCTTTGGCCAGAAATATGTTCAGTAGGTCTAAGGCGTCAATGAGTACATTAAAAAGTTCAAAATCATATAGTATTTTGTCAGAAATATGTTCTGTTGTTCAAATATGGTCTACTGTCTGGCTGAGCTAACATCAGATGGAGTCAGTAAGGATGAATAGAAAGTTGATGACTGAGGACAAATTTGCCAGAGACATGTCCATTAGATAAAATATGCAATATTCTGTCAGTGACGTATCATCAGAAGGAGTCAATAAAAGTTCAAGATTGAGTACTTTTGGCCAGAAATACGTTCTGTCTTTCAAATATGGACTACTGTCTGGCTGATGTCACATCAGATGGAGTCAATAAGTATGTACAGAAAATTGATGACAGAGGACTAATTGGCCATTAGGTCAAATATGCAATACTCTGTGGCTGACGTATCATCAGAAGGAGTCAATAGTAATGTATAAAAAGTTCAATATTAAGTACTCTTTGGCCAGATATATGTTCAGTGGCTCTAATATGGACTACTGTCTGGATGATCTAACATCACATGGACTCAATGAGTATTTATAGAAAGTTCATGAATGAGGACTAATTTTCCAGAAATATGTTCAGCAGGTCATACATAGGCTCTTGTATGGTTGAAGTAACATCAGAGTGAGTCATTGAGTTTGTGAAGAAAGTTCAAGATTGAGAACTCTTTGGCCAGAAATATGTTCAGTAGGTCTAATCTGGACTTCGATATGGCTGATGTGACATCAGACGGCGTCAATGAGTACATTAAAAAATGTTCAAAATCATATAGTATTTTGTCAGAAATATGTTCTGTCATTCAAATATGGACTGCTGTCTGGCTGATTTAACATCAGATGGAGTCAGTAAGGTTGAATAGAAAGTTGATGACTAAGGACAAATTTGCCAGAGATATGTCAATTAGGTAAAATATGCAATACTCTGTCAATGACGTATCATCAGAAGGAGTCAATAAAAAGTTCAGGATTGAGTACTTTTTGGCCAGAAATATGTTCTGTCTTTCAAATATGGACTACTGTCTGGACGATCTAACATCAGGAGTCAGTGAGTATGTATAGAAAATTCATGACTGAGGACTAATTTTCCAGAAATATGTTCAGTAGGTAATACATGGGCTCATGTATGGCTAAAGTAACATCAGAGTGAGTCAATGAGTTTGTGAAGAAAGTTCAAGATCGAGTACTCTTTGGCCAGAAATATGTTCAGTAGGTCTAATCTGGACTTCTGTATGGCTGATGTGACATCAGAACCCATCAATGAGTATATAAAAAGGTTCAATATCAAATGCTATTTGGTCAGAAATATGTTCTGTCATTCAAATATGGACTTCTGTCTGGCTGATGTCACATCAGATGGAGTCAATAAGTATGTACAGAAAGTTGATGACTGAGGACAAATTTGCCAGAAATGTGTCCATTAGGTCGAATATGCAATGCGCTGTGGCTGACGTATCATCAGAAGCAGTCAATAGTAATGTATAAGAAGTTCAAGATTGAGTACTCTCTGGCCAGAAATATGTTCAGTGGGTCTAAAATGGACTACTGTCTAGATGATCTAACATCAGATGGAGTCAGTAAGGATGAATAGAAAGTTGATGACTGAGGACTAATTTGCCAGAGATATGTCCATTAGTTAAAACATGCAATACTCTGTCACTGACATACCATCAGAAGGAGTCAATAGTAATGTATAAAAAGTTCAAGACTGAGTACTCTTTGGCCAGATATATGTTCAGTGGGTCTAATATGGTATACTGTCTGGATGATCTAACACCAGATGGAGTAAATGAGTATTTATAGAAAGTTCATGATTGAGGACTAATTTTCCAGAAATATGTTCAGTAGGTCATACATGGGCTCATGTATGGTTGAAATAACATCAGAGTGAGTAATTGAATTTGTGAAGAAAGTTCAAGATCGAGTACTCTTTGGCCAGAAATATGTTCAGTAGGTCTAAGGCGTCAATGAGTACATTAAAAAGTTCAAAATCATATAGTATTTTGTCAGAAATATGTTCTGTTGTTCAAATATGGTCTACTGTCTGGCTGAGCTAACATCAGATGGAGTCAGTAAGGATGAATAGAAAGTTGATGACTGAGGACAAATTTGCCAGAGACATGTCCATTAGATAAAATATGCAATATTCTGTCAGTGACGTATCATCAGAAGGAGTCAATAAAAGATCAAGATTGAGTACTTTTGGCCAGAAATACGTTCTGTCTTTCAAATATGGACTACTGTCTGGCTGATGTCACATCAGATGGAGTCAATAAGCATGTACAGAAAGTTGATGACAGAGGACTAATTGGCCATTAGGTCAAATATGCAATACTCTGTGGCTGACGTATCATCAGAAGGAGTCAATAGTAATGTATAAAAAGTTCAATATTGAGTACTCTTTGGCCAGATATATGTTCAGTGGCTCTAATATGGACTACTGTCTGGATGATCTAACATCAGATGGACTCAATGAGTATTTATAGAAAGTTCATGAATGAGGACTAATTTTCCAGAAATATGTTCAGTAGGTCATACATAGGCTCTTGTATGGTTGAAGTAACATCAGAGTGAGTCATTGAGTTTGTGAAGAAAGTTCAAGATTGAGTACTCTTTGGCCAGAAATATGTTCAGTAGGTCTAATCTGGACTTCGATATGGCTGATGTGACATCAGGCGGCGTCAATGAGCACATTAAAAAGTTCAAAATCATATAGTATTTTGTCAGAAATATGTTCTGTCAAAGTATTTATGGAAAATTCATGATTGAGGACTAATTTTGCAGAAATATGTTCAGTAGGTTATACATGGGCTCATGTATGGCTGATCTAACATGAGATGAAGTCAATGAGTAGATAGTTGATGATTCAGGACTAATTTGCCAGAAAAATGCCCATTAGATCAAATATGCAATACTCTGTGTCTAATGTATCATCAGAAGGAGTCAAAAGTAATGTATATAAAGTTCAAGATTGAGTACTGTCTAGATGATCTAACATCAGATGGAGTCAATGAGTGTATATATAGAAAGTTCATGATTGAGGACTAATTTTCCAGAAATATGTTCAGTATGTAATACATGGGCTCGTGTATGGCTGAAGTAACATCAGAGTGAGTCAATGAGTTTGTGAAGAATGTTCAAGATCGAGTACTCTTTGGCCAGAACTATGTTCAGTAGGTCTAATCTGTACTTCTATATGTTTCATGTGACATCAGAACGCATCAATGAGTATATCAAAAAGTTCAATATCAAATGCTATTTGGTCAGAAATATGTTCTGTCATTCAAATATGGACTACTGTCTGGCTGATGTAACATCAGATGGAGTCAGTAAGGATGAATAGAAAGTTGATGACTGAGGACAAATTTGCCAGAAATGTGTCCATTAGGTCGAATATGCAATACTCTGTGGCTGACGTATCATCAGAAGCAGTCAATAGTAATGTATAAGAAGTTCAAGATTGAGTACTCTCTGGCCAGAAATATGTTCAGTAGGTCTAATATGGACTTCTGTATGGTTGATGTGACATCAGTACGCATCAATGAGTACATTAAAATTCAAAATCATATAGTATTTGGTCAGAAATATGTTCTGTCGTTAAAATACTGTCTGGCTGATCTAACATCAGATGGAGTCAGTAAGGATGAATAGAAAGTTGATGACTGAGGACTAATTTGCCAGAGATATGTCCATTAGTTAAAACATGCAATACTCTGTCACTGACATACCATCAGAAGGAGTCAATTGTAATGTATAAAAGTTCAAGACTGAGTACTCTTTGGCCAGATATATGTTCAGTGGGTCTAATATGGAATACTGTCTGGATGATCTAACACCAGATGGAGTAAATGAGTATTTATAGAAAGTTCATGATTGAGGACTAATTTTCCAGAAATATGTTCAGTAGGTCATACATGGGCTCATGTATGGTTGAAGTAACATCAGAGTGAGTAATTGAATTTGTGAAGAAAGTTCAAGATCGAGTACTCTTTGGCCAGAAATATGTTCAGTAGGTCTAAGGCGTCAATGAGTACATTAAAAAGTTCAAAATCATATAGTATTTTGTCAGAAATATGTTCTGTTGTTCAAATATGGTCTACTGTCTGGCTGAGCTAACATCAGATGGAGTCAGTAAGGATGAATAGAAAGTTGATGACTGAGGACAAATTTGCCAGAGACATGTCCATTAGATAAAATATGCAATATTCTGTCAGTGACGTATCATCAGAAGGAGTCAATAAAAAGTTCAAGATTGAGTACTTTTTGGCCAGAAATACGTTCTGTCTTTCAAATATGGACTACTGTCTGGCTGATGTCACATCAGATGGAGTCAATAAGTATGTACAGAAAATTGATGACAGAGGACTAATTGGCCATTAGGTCAAATATGCAATACTCTGTGGCTGACGTATCATCAGAAGGAGTCAATAGTAATGTATAAAAGTTCAATATTAAGTACTCTTTGGCCAGATATATGTTCAGTGGCTCTAATATGGACTACTGTCTGGATGATCTAACATCACATGGACTCAATGAGTATTTATAGAAAGTTCATGAATGAGGACTAATTTTCCAGAAATATGTTCAGCAGGTCATACATAGGCTCTTGTATGGTTGAAGTAACATCAGAGTGAGTCATTGAGTTTGTGAAGAAAGTTCAAGATTGAGTACTCTTTGGCCAGAAATATGTTCAGTAGGTCTAATCTGGACTTGATATGGCTGATGTGACATCAGGCGGCGTCAATGAGTACATTAAAAATGTTCAAAATCATATAGTATTTTGTCAGAAATATGTTCTGTCATTCAAATATGGACTGCTGTCTGGCTGATTTAACATCAGATGGAGTCAGTAAGGTTGAATAGAAAGTTGATGACTAAGGACAAATTTGCCAGAGATATGTCAATTAGGTAAAATATGCAATACTCTGTCAATGACGTATCATCAGAAGGAGTCAATAAAAGTTCAGGATTGAGTACTTTTTGGCCAGAAATATGTTCTGTCTTTCAAATATGGACTACTGTCTGGACGATCTAACATCAGGAGTCAGTGAGTATGTATAGAAAATTCATGACTGAGGACTAATTTTCCAGAAATATGTTCAGTAGGTAATACATGGGCTCATGTATGGCTAAAGTAACATCAGAGTGAGTCAATGAGTTTGTGAAGAAAGTTCAAGATCGAGTACTCTTTGGCCAGAAATATGTTCAGTAGGTCTAATCTGGACTTCTGTATGGCTGATGTGACATCAGAACCCATCAATGAGTATATAAAAGGTTCAATATCAAATGCTATTTGGTCAGAAATATGTTCTGTCATTCAAATATGGACTTCTGTCTGGCTGATGTCACATCAGATGGAGTCAATAAGTATGTACAGAAAGTTGATGACTGAGGACAAATTTGCCAGAAATGTGTCCATTAGGTCGAATATGCAATGCTCTGTGGCTGACGTATCATCAGAAGCAGTCAATAGTAATGTATAAGAAGTTCAAGATTGAGTACTCTCTGGCCAGAAATATGTTCAGTGGGTCTAAAATGGACTACTGTCTAGATGATCTAACATCAGATGGAGTCAGTAAGGATGAATAGAAAGTTGATGACTGAGGACTAATTTGCCAGAGATATGTCCATTAGTTAAAACATGCAATACTCTGTCACTGACATACCATCAGAAGGAGTCAATAGTAATGTATAAAAGTTCAAGACTGAGTACTCTTTGGCCAGATATATGTTCAGTGGGTCTAATATGGTATACTGTCTGGATGATCTAACACCAGATGGAGTAAATGAGTATTTATAGAAAGTTCATGATTGAGGACTAATTTTCCAGAAATATGTTCAGTAGGTCATACATGGGCTCATGTATGGTTGAAGTAACATCAGAGTGAGTAATTGAATTTGTGAAGAAAGTTCAAGATCGAGTACTCTTTGGCCAGAAATATGTTCAGTAGGTCTAAGGCGTCAATGAGTACATTAAAAAGTTCAAAATCATATAGTATTTTGTCAGAAATATGTTCTGTTGTTCAAATATGGTCTACTGTCTGGCTGAGCTAACATCAGATGGAGTCAGTAAGGATGAATAGAAAGTTGATGACTGAGGACAAATTTGCCAGAGACATGTCCATTAGATAAAATATGCAATATTCTGTCAGTGACGTATCATCAGAAGGAGTCAATAAAAAGATCAAGATTGAGTACTTTTTGGCCAGAAATACGTTCTGTCTTTCAAATATGGACTACTGTCTGGCTGATGTCACATCAGATGGAGTCAATAAGCATGTACAGAAAGTTGATGACAGAGGACTAATTGGCCATTAGGTCAAATATGCAATACTCTGTGGCTGACGTATCATCAGAAGGAGTCAATAGTAATGTATAAAAGTTCAATATTGAGTACTCTTTGGCCAGATATATGTTCAGTGGCTCTAATATGGACTACTGTCTGGATGATCTAACATCAGATGGACTCAATGAGTATTTATAGAAAGTTCATGAATGAGGACTAATTTTCCAGAAATATGTTCAGTAGGTCATACATAGGCTCTTGTATGGTTGAAGTAACATCAGAGTGAGTCATTGAGTTTGTGAAGAAAGTTCAAGATTGAGTACTCTTTGGCCAGAAATATGTTCAGTAGGTCTAATCTGGACTTCGATATGGCTGATGTGACATCAGACGGCGTCAATGAGTACATTAAAAAATGTTCAAAATCATATAGTATTTTGTCAGAAATATGTTCTGTCATTCAAATATGTACTACCGTCTGGCTGATTTAACATCAGATGGAGTCAGTAAGGTTGAATAGAAAGTTGATGACTAAGGACAAATTTGCCAGAGATATGTCAATTAGGTAAAATATGCAATACTCTGTCACTGACGTATCATCAGAAGGAGTCAATAAAAGTTCAGGATTGAGTACTTTTTGGCCAGAAATATGTTCTGTCTTTCAAATATGGACTACTGTCTGGACGATCTAACATCAGGAGTCAATGAGTATGTATAGAAAATTCATGACTGAGGACTAATTTTCCAGAAATATGTTCAGTAGGTAATACATGGGCTCATGTATGGCTAAAGTAACATCAGAGTGAGTCAATGAGTTTGTGAAGAAAGTTCAAGATCGAGTACTCTTTGGCCAGAAATATGTTCAGTAGGTCTAATCTGGACTTCTGTATGGCTGATGTGACATCAGAACCCATCAATGAGTATATAAAAGGTTCAATATCAAATGCTATTTGGTCAGAAATATGTTCTGTCATTCAAATATGGACTTCTGTCTGGCTGATGTCACATCAGATGGAGTCAATAAGTATGTACAGAAAGTTGATGACTGAGGACAAATTTGCCAGAAATGTGTCCATTAGGTCGAATATGCAATGCTCTGTGGCTGACGTATCATCAGAAGCAGTCAATAGTAATGTATAAGAAGTTCAAGATTGAGTACTCTCTGGCCAGAAATATGTTCAGTGGGTCTAAAATGGACTACTGTCTAGATGATCTAACATCAGATGGAGTCAGTAAGGATGAATAGAAAGTTGATGACTGAGGACTAATTTGCCAGAGATATGTCCATTAGTTAAAACATGCAATACTCTGTCACTGACATACCATCAGAAGGAGTCAATAGTAATGTATAAAAAGTTCAAGACTGAGTACTCTTTGGCCAGATATATGTTCAGTGGGTCTAATATGGTATACTGTCTGGATGATCTAACACCAGATGGAGTAAATGAGTATTTATAGAAAGTTCATGATTGAGGACTAATTTTCCAGAAATATGTTCAGTAGGTCATACATGGGCTCATGTATGGTTGAAGTAACATCAGAGTGAGTAATTGAATTTGTGAAGAAAGTTCAAGATCAGTACTCTTTGGCCAGAAATATGTTCAGTAGGTCTAAAGGCGTCAATGAGTACATTAAAAAAGTTCAAAATCATATAGTATTTTGTCAGAAATATGTTCTGTTGTTCAAATATGGTCTACTGTCTGGCTGAGCTAACATCAGATGGAGTCAGTAAGGATGAATAGAAAGTTGATGACTGAGGACAAATTTGCCAGAGACATGTCCATTAGATAAAATATGCAATATTCTGTCAGTGACGTATCATCAGAAGGAGTCAATAAAAGATCAAGATTGAGTACTTTTTGGCCAGAAATACGTTCTGTCTTTCAAATATGGACTACTGTCTGGCTGATGTCACATCAGATGGAGTCAATAAGCATGTACAGAAAGTTGATGACAGAGGACTAATTGGCCATTAGGTCAAATATGCAATACTCTGTGGCTGACGTATCATCAGAAGGAGTCAATAGTAATGTATAAAAAGTTCAATATTGAGTACTCTTTGGCCAGATATATGTTCAGTGGCTCTAATATGGACTACTGTCTGGATGATCTAACATCAGATGGACTCAATGAGTATTTATAGAAAGTTCATGAATGAGGACTAATTTTCCAGAAATATGTTCAGTAGGTCATACATAGGCTCTTGTATGGTTGAAGTAACATCAGAGTGAGTCATTGAGTTTGTGAAGAAAGTTCAAGATTGAGTACTCTTTGGCCAGAAATATGTTCAGTAGGTCTAATCTGGACTTCGATATGGCTGATGTGACATCAGGCAGGCGTCAATGAGTACATTAAAAAATGTTCAAAATCATATAGTATTTTGTCAGAAATATGTTCTGTCATTCAAATATGTACTACCGTCTGGCTGATTTAACATCAGATGGAGTCAGTAAGGTTGAATAGAAAGTTGATGACTAAGGACAAATTTGCCAGAGATATGTCAATTAGGTAAAATATGCAATACTCTGTCACTGACGTATCATCAGAAGGAGTCAATAAAAAGTTCAAGATTTAGAACTTTTGGCCAGAAATACGTTCTGTCTTTCAAATATGGACTACTGTGTGGATGATCTAACATCAGTAGTCAAAGAGTATTTATAGAACGTTCATGACTGAGGACTAATTTTCCAGAAATATGTTCAGTAGGTCATACATAGGCTCTTGTATGGTTGAAGTAACATCAGAGTGAGTCATTGAGTTTGTGAAGAAAGTTCAAGATCAGTACTCTTTGGCCAGAAATATGTTCAGTAGGTCTAATCTGGACTTGATATGGCTGATGTGACATCAGGCGGCGTCAATGAGCACATTAAAAAAAGTTCAAAATCATATAGTATTTTGTCAGAAATATGTTCTGTCAAAGTATTTATGGAAAATTCATGATTGAGGACTAATTTTGCAGAAATATGTTCAGTAGGTTATACATGGGCTCATGTATGGCTGATCTAACATGAGATGAAGTCAATGAGTAGATAGTTGATGATTCAGGACTAATTTGCCAGAAAAATGCCCATTAGATCAAATATGCAATACTCTGTGTCTAATGTATCATCAGAAGGAGTCAAAAGTAATGTATATAAAGTTCAAGATTGAGTACTGTCTAGATGATCTAACATCAGATGGAGTCAATGAGTGTATATATAGAAAGTTCATGATTGAGGACTAATTTTCCAGAAATATGTTCAGTATGTAATACATGGGCTCGTGTATGGCTGAAGTAACATCAGAGTGAGTCAATGAGTTTGTGAAGAATGTTCAAGATCAGTACTCTTTGGCCAGAACTATGTTCAGTAGGTCTAATCTGTACTTCTATATGTTTCATGTGACATCAGAACGCATCAATGAGTATATCAAAAGTTCAATATCAAATGCTATTTGGTCAGAAATATGTTCTGTCATTCAAATATGGACTACTGTCTGGCTGATGTAACATCAGATGGAGTCAGTAAGGATGAATAGAAAGTTGATGACTGAGGACAAATTTGCCAGAAATGTGTCCATTAGGTCGAATATGCAATACTCTGTGGCTGACGTATCATCAGAAGCAGTCAATAGTAATGTATAAGAAGTTCAAGATTGAGTACTCTCTGGCCAGAAATATGTTCAGTAGGTCTAATATGGACTTCTGTATGGTTGATGTGACATCAGTACGCATCAATGAGTACATTAAAATTCAAAATCATATAGTATTTGGTCAGAAATATGTTCTGTCGTTAAAATACTGTCTGGCTGATCTAACATCAGATGGAGTCAGTAAGGATGAATAGAAAGTTGATGACTGAGGACTAATTTGCCAGAGATATGTCCATTAGTTAAAACATGCAATACTCTGTCACTGACATACCATCAGAAGGAGTCAATTGTAATGTATAAAAAGTTCAAGACTGAGTACTCTTTGGCCAGATATATGTTCAGTGGGTCTAATATGGAATACTGTCTGGATGATCTAACACCAGATGGAGTAAATGAGTATTTATAGAAAGTTCATGATTGAGGACTAATTTTCCAGAAATATGTTCAGTAGGTCATACATGGGCTCATGTATGGTTGAAGTAACATCAGAGTGAGTAATTGAATTTGTGAAGAAAGTTCAAGATCGAGTACTCTTTGGCCAGAAATATGTTCAGTAGGTCTAAGGCGTCAATGAGTACATTAAAAAGTTCAAAATCATATAGTATTTTGTCAGAAATATGTTCTGTTGTTCAAATATGGTCTACTGTCTGGCTGAGCTAACATCAGATGGAGTCAGTAAGGATGAATAGAAAGTTGATGACTGAGGACAAATTTGCCAGAGACATGTCCATTAGATAAAATATGCAATATTCTGTCAGTGACGTATCATCAGAAGGAGTCAATAAAAGTTCAAGATTGAGTACTTTTGGCCAGAAATACGTTCTGTCTTTCAAATATGGACTACTGTCTGGCTGATGTCACATCAGATGGAGTCAATAAGTATGTACAGAAAATTGATGACAGAGGACTAATTGGCCATTAGGTCAAATATGCAATACTCTGTGGCTGACGTATCATCAGAAGGAGTCAATAGTAATGTATAAAAAGTTCAATATTAAGTACTCTTTGGCCAGATATATGTTCAGTGGCTCTAATATGGACTACTGTCTGGATGATCTAACATCACATGGACTCAATGAGTATTTATAGAAAGTTCATGAATGAGGACTAATTTTCCAGAAATATGTTCAGCAGGTCATACATAGGCTCTTGTATGGTTGAAGTAACATCAGAGTGAGTCATTGAGTTTGTGAAGAAAGTTCAAGATTGAGTACTCTTTGGCCAGAAATATGTTCAGTAGGTCTAATCTGGACTTGATATGGCTGATGTGACATCAGGCGGCGTCAATGAGTACATTAAAAATGTTCAAAATCATATAGTATTTTGTCAGAAATATGTTCTGTCATTCAAATATGGACTGCTGTCTGGCTGATTTAACATCAGATGGAGTCAGTAAGGTTGAATAGAAAGTTGATGACTAAGGACAAATTTGCCAGAGATATGTCAATTAGGTAAAATATGCAATACTCTGTCAATGACGTATCATCAGAAGGAGTCAATAAAAAGTTCAGGATTGAGTACTTTTTGGCCAGAAATATGTTCTGTCTTTCAAATATGGACTACTGTCTGGACGATCTAACATCAGGAGTCAGTGAGTATGTATAGAAAATTCATGACTGAGGACTAATTTTCCAGAAATATGTTCAGTAGGTAATACATGGGCTCATGTATGGCTAAAGTAACATCAGAGTGAGTCAATGAGTTTGTGAAGAAAGTTCAAGATCGAGTACTCTTTGGCCAGAAATATGTTCAGTAGGTCTAATCTGGACTTCTGTATGGCTGATGTGACATCAGAACCCATCAATGAGTATATAAAAAGGTTCAATATCAAATGCTATTTGGTCAGAAATATGTTCTGTCATTCAAATATGGACTTCTGTCTGGCTGATGTCACATCAGATGGAGTCAATAAGTATGTACAGAAAGTTGATGACTGAGGACAAATTTGCCAGAAATGTGTCCATTAGGTCGAATATGCAATGCTCTGTGGCTGACGTATCATCAGAAGCAGTCAATAGTAATGTATAAGAAGTTCAAGATTGAGTACTCTCTGGCCAGAAATATGTTCAGTGGGTCTAAAATGGACTACTGTCTAGATGATCTAACATCAGATGGAGTCAGTAAGGATGAATAGAAAGTTGATGACTGAGGACTAATTTGCCAGAGATATGTCCATTAGTTAAAACATGCAATACTCTGTCACTGACATACCATCAGAAGGAGTCAATAGTAATGTATAAAAAGTTCAAGACTGAGTACTCTTTGGCCAGATATATGTTCAGTGGGTCTAATATGGTATACTGTCTGGATGATCTAACACCAGATGGAGTAAATGAGTATTTATAGAAAGTTCATGATTGAGGACTAATTTTCCAGAAATATGTTCAGTAGGTCATACATGGGCTCATGTATGGTTGAAGTAACATCAGAGTGAGTAATTGAATTTGTGAAGAAAGTTCAAGATCGAGTACTCTTTGGCCAGAAATATGTTCAGTAGGTCTAAGGCGTCAATGAGTACATTAAAAAGTTCAAAATCATATAGTATTTTGTCAGAAATATGTTCTGTTGTTCAAATATGGTCTACTGTCTGGCTGAGCTAACATCAGATGGAGTCAGTAAGGATGAATAGAAAGTTGATGACTGAGGACAAATTTGCCAGAGACATGTCCATTAGATAAAATATGCAATATTCTGTCAGTGACGTATCATCAGAAGGAGTCAATAAAAGATCAAGATTGAGTACTTTTGGCCAGAAATACGTTCTGTCTTTCAAATATGGACTACTGTCTGGCTGATGTCACATCAGATGGAGTCAATAAGCATGTACAGAAAGTTGATGACAGAGGACTAATTGGCCATTTGGTCAAATATGCAATACTCTGTGGCTGACGTATCATCAGAAGGAGTCAATAGTAATGTATAAAAAGTTCAATATTGAGTACTCTTTGGCCAGATATATGTTCAGTGGCTCTAATATGGACTACTGTCTGGATGATCTAACATCAGATGGACTCAATGAGTATTTATAGAAAGTTCATGAATGAGGACTAATTTTCCAGAAATATGTTCAGTAGGTCATACATAGGCTCTTGTATGGTTGAAGTAACATCAGAGTGAGTCATTGAGTTTGTGAAGAAAGTTCAAGATTGAGTACTCTTTGGCCAGAAATATGTTCAGTAGGTCTAATCTGGACTTCGATATGGCTGATGTGACATCAGACGGCGTCAATGAGTACATTAAAAAATGTTCAAAATCATATAGTATTTTGTCAGAAATATGTTCTGTCATTCAAATATGTACTACCGTCTGGCTGATTTAACATCAGATGGAGTCAGTAAGGTTGAATAGAAAGTTGATGACTAAGGACAAATTTGCCAGAGATATGTCAATTAGGTAAAATATGCAATACTCTGTCACTGACGTATCATCAGAAGGAGTCAATAAAAAGTTCAAGATTTAGAACTTTTTGGCCAGAAATACGTTCTGTCTTTCAAATATGGACTACTGTGTGGATGATCTAACATCAGTAGTCAAAGAGTATTTATAGAACGTTCATGACTGAGGACTAATTTTCCAGAAATATGTTCAGTAGGTCATACATAGGCTCTTGTATGGTTGAAGTAACATCAGAGTGAGTCATTGAGTTTGTGAAGAAAGTTCAAGATCAAGTACTCTTTGGCCAGAAATATGTTCAGTAGGTCTAATCTGGACTTCGATATGGCTGATGTGACATCAGGCGGCGTCAATGAGCACATTAAAAAGTTCAAAATCATATAGTATTTTGTCAGAAATATGTTCTGTCAAAGTATTTATGGAAAATTCATGATTGAGGACTAATTTTGCAGAAATATGTTCAGTAGGTTATACATGGGCTCATGTATGGCTGATCTAACATGAGATGAAGTCAATGAGTAGATAGTTGATGATTCAGGACTAATTTGCCAGAAAAATGCCCATTAGATCAAATATGCAATACTCTGTGTCTAATGTATCATCAGAAGGAGTCAAAAGTAATGTATATAAAGTTCAAGATTGAGTACTGTCTAGATGATCTAACATCAGATGGAGTCAATGAGTGTATATATAGAAAGTTCATGATTGAGGACTAATTTTCCAGAAATATGTTCAGTATGTAATACATGGGCTCGTGTATGGCTGAAGTAACATCAGAGTGAGTCAATGAGTTTGTGAAGAATGTTCAAGATCGAGTACTCTTTGGCCAGAACTATGTTCAGTAGGTCTAATCTGTACTTCTATATGTTTCATGTGACATCAGAACGCATCAATGAGTATATCAAAAGTTCAATATCAAATGCTATTTGGTCAGAAATATGTTCTGTCATTCAAATATGGACTACTGTCTGGCTGATGTAACATCAGATGGAGTCAGTAAGGATGAATAGAAAGTTGATGACTGAGGACAAATTTGCCAGAAATGTGTCCATTAGGTCGAATATGCAATACTCTGTGGCTGACGTATCATCAGAAGCAGTCAATAGTAATGTATAAGAAGTTCAAGATTGAGTACTCTCTGGCCAGAAATATGTTCAGTAGGTCTAATATGGACTTCTGTATGGTTGATGTGACATCAGTACGCATCAATGAGTACATTAAAATTCAAAATCATATAGTATTTGGTCAGAAATATGTTCTGTCGTTAAAATACTGTCTGGCTGATCTAACATCAGATGGAGTCAGTAAGGATGAATAGAAAGTTGATGACTGAGGACTAATTTGCCAGAGATATGTCCATTAGTTAAAACATGCAATACTCTGTCACTGACATACCATCAGAAGGAGTCAATTGTAATGTATAAAAGTTCAAGACTGAGTACTCTTTGGCCAGATATATGTTCAGTGGGTCTAATATGGAATACTGTCTGGATGATCTAACACCAGATGGAGTAAATGAGTATTTATAGAAAGTTCATGATTGAGGACTAATTTTCCAGAAATATGTTCAGTAGGTCATACATGGGCTCATGTATGGTTGAAGTAACATCAGAGTGAGTAATTGAATTTGTGAAGAAAGTTCAAGATCGAGTACTCTTTGGCCAGAAATATGTTCAGTAGGTCTAAGGCGTCAATGAGTACATTAAAAAGTTCAAAATCATATAGTATTTTGTCAGAAATATGTTCTGTTGTTCAAATATGGTCTACTGTCTGGCTGAGCTAACATCAGATGGAGTCAGTAAGGATGAATAGAAAGTTGATGACTGAGGACAAATTTGCCAGAGACATGTCCATTAGATAAAATATGCAATATTCTGTCAGTGACGTATCATCAGAAGGAGTCAATAAAAGTTCAAGATTGAGTACTTTTTGGCCAGAAATACGTTCTGTCTTTCAAATATGGACTACTGTCTGGCTGATGTCACATCAGATGGAGTCAATAAGTATGTACAGAAAATTGATGACAGAGGACTAATTGGCCATTAGGTCAAATATGCAATACTCTGTGGCTGACGTATCATCAGAAGGAGTCAATAGTAATGTATAAAAAGTTCAATATTAAGTACTCTTTGGCCAGATATATGTTCAGTGGCTCTAATATGGACTACTGTCTGGATGATCTAACATCACATGGACTCAATGAGTATTTATAGAAAGTTCATGAATGAGGACTAATTTTCCAGAAATATGTTCAGCAGGTCATACATAGGCTCTTGTATGGTTGAAGTAACATCAGAGTGAGTCATTGAGTTTGTGAAGAAAGTTCAAGATTGAGTACTCTTTGGCCAGAAATATGTTCAGTAGGTCTAATCTGGACTTGATATGGCTGATGTGACATCAGACAGCGTCAATGAGTACATTAAAAATGTTCAAAATCATATAGTATTTTGTCAGAAATATGTTCTGTCATTCAAATATGGACTGCTGTCTGGCTGATTTAACATCAGATGGAGTCAGTAAGGTTGAATAGAAAGTTGATGACTAAGGACAAATTTGCCAGAGATATGTCAATTAGGTAAAATATGCAATACTCTGTCAATGACGTATCATCAGAAGGAGTCAATAAAAAGTTCAGGATTGAGTACTTTTTGGCCAGAAATATGTTCTGTCTTTCAAATATGGACTACTGTCTGGACGATCTAACATCAGGAGTCAGTGAGTATGTATAGAAAATTCATGACTGAGGACTAATTTTCCAGAAATATGTTCAGTAGGTAATACATGGGCTCATGTATGGCTAAAGTAACATCAGAGTGAGTCAATGAGTTTGTGAAGAAAGTTCAAGATCGAGTACTCTTTGGCCAGAAATATGTTCAGTAGGTCTAATCTGGACTTCTGTATGGCTGATGTGACATCAGAACCCATCAATGAGTATATAAAAGGTTCAATATCAAATGCTATTTGGTCAGAAATATGTTCTGTCATTCAAATATGGACTTCTGTCTGGCTGATGTCACATCAGATGGAGTCAATAAGTATGTACAGAAAGTTGATGACTGAGGACAAATTTGCCAGAAATGTGTCCATTAGGTCGAATATGCAATGCTCTGTGGCTGACGTATCATCAGAAGCAGTCAATAGTAATGTATAAGAAGTTCAAGATTGAGTACTCTCTGGCCAGAAATATGTTCAGTGGGTCTAAAATGGACTACTGTCTAGATGATCTAACATCAGATGGAGTCAGTAAGGATGAATAGAAAGTTGATGACTGAGGACTAATTTGCCAGAGATATGTCCATTAGTTAAAACATGCAATACTCTGTCACTGACATACCATCAGAAGGAGTCAATAGTAATGTATAAAAAGTTCAAGACTGAGTACTCTTTGGCCAGATATATGTTCAGTGGGTCTAATATGGAATACTGTCTGGATGATCTAACACCAGATGGAGTAAATGAGTATTTATAGAAAGTTCATGATTGAGGACTAATTTTCCAGAAATATGTTCAGTAGGTCATACATGGGCTCATGTATGGTTGAAGTAACATCAGAGTGAGTAATTGAATTTGTGATGAAAGTTCAAGATCAGTACTCTTTGGCCAGAAATATGTTCAGTAGGTCTAAGGCGTCAATGAGTACATTAAAAAAGTTCAAAATCATATAGTATTTTGTCAGAAATATGTTCTGTTGTTCAAATATGGTCTACTGTCTGGCTGAGCTAACATCAGATGGAGTCAGTAAGGATGAATACAAAGTTGATGACTGAGGACAAATTTGCCAGAGACATGTCCATTAGATAAAATATGCAATATTCTGTCAGTGACGTATCATCAGAAGGAGTCAATAAAAGTTCAAGATTGAGTATTTTTGGCCAGAAATACGTTCTGTCTTTCAAATATGGACTACTGTCTGGCTGATGTCACATCAGATGGAGTCAATAAGTATGTACAGAAAGTTGATGACAGAGGACTAATTGGCCATTAGGTCAAATATGCAATACTCTGTGGCTGACGTATCATCAGAAGGAGTCAATAGTAATGTATAAAAGTTCAATATTGAGTACTCTTTGGCCAGATATATGTTCAGTGGCTCTAATATGGACTACTGTCTGGATGATCTAACATCAGATGGACTCAATGAGTATTTATAGAAAGTTCATGAATGAGGACTAATTTTCCAGAAATATGTTCAGTAGGTCATACATAGGCTCTTGTATGGTTGAAGTAACATCAGAGTGAGTCATTGAGTTTGTGAAGAAAGTTCAAGATTGAGTACTCTTTGGCCAGAAATATGTTCAGTAGGTCTAATCTGGACTTCGATATGGCTGATGTGACATCAGGCGGCGTCAATGAGTACATTAAAAATGTTCAAAATCATATAGTATTTTGTCAGAAATATGTTCTGTCATTCAAATATGTACTACCGTCTGGCTGATTTAACATCAGATGGAGTCAGTAAGGTTGAATAGAAAGTTGATGACTAAGGACAAATTTGCCAGAGATATGTCAATTAGGTAAAATATGCAATACTCTGTCACTGACGTATCATCAGAAGGAGTCAATAAAAGTTCAAGATTTAGAACTTTTTGGCCAGAAATACGTTCTGTCTTTCAAATATGGACTACTGTGTGGATGATCTAACATCAGTAGTCAAAGAGTATTTATAGAACGTTCATGACTGAGGACTAATTTTCCAGAAATATGTTCAGTAGGTCATACATAGGCTCTTGTATGGTTGAAGTAACATCAGAGTGAGTCATTGAGTTTGTGAAGAAAGTTCAAGATCAGTACTCTTTGGCCAGAAATATGTTCAGTAGGTCTAATCTGGACTTCGATATGGCTGATGTGACATCAGACGGCGTCAATGAGCACATTAAAAAGTTCAAAATCATATAGTATTTTGTCAGAAATATGTTCTGTCAAAGTATTTATGGAAAATTCATGATTGAGGACTAATTTTGCAGAAATATGTTCAGTAGGTTATACATGGGCTCATGTATGGCTGATCTAACATGAGATGAAGTCAATGAGTAGATAGTTGATGATTCAGGACTAATTTGCCAGAAAAATGCCCATTAGATCAAATATGCAATACTCTGTGTCTAATGTATCATCAGAAGGAGTCAAAAGTAATGTATATAAAGTTCAAGATTGAGTACTGTCTAGATGATCTAACATCAGATGGAGTCAATGAGTGTATATATAGAAAGTTCATGATTGAGGACTAATTTTCCAGAAATATGTTCAGTATGTAATACATGGGCTCGTGTATGGCTGAAGTAACATCAGAGTGAGTCAATGAGTTTGTGAAGAATGTTCAAGGTCAGTACTCTTTGGCCAGAACTATGTTCAGTAGGTCTAATCTGTACTTCTATATGTTTCATGTGACATCAGAACGCATCAATGAGTATATCAAAAGTTCAATATCAAATGCTATTTGGTCAGAAATATGTTCTGTCATTCAAATATGGACTACTGTCTGGCTGATGTAACATCAGATGGAGTCAGTAAGGATGAATAGAAAGTTGATGACTGAGGACAAATTTGCCAGAAATGTGTCCATTAGGTCGAATATGCAATACTCTGTGGCTGACGTATCATCAGAAGCAGTCAATAGTAATGTATAAGAAGTTCAAGATTGAGTACTCTCTGGCCAGAAATATGTTCAGTAGGTCTAATATGGACTTCTGTATGGTTGATGTGACATCAGTACGCATCAATGAGTACATTAAAATTCAAAATCATATAGTATTTGGTCAGAAATATGTTCTGTCGTTAAAATACTGTCTGGCTGATCTAACATCAGATGGAGTCAGTAAGGATGAATAGAAAGTTGATGACTGAGGACTAATTTGCCAGAGATATGTCCATTAGTTAAAACATGCAATACTCTGTCACTGACATACCATCAGAAGGAGTCAATAGTAATGTATAAAAAGTTCAAGACTGAGTACTCTTTGGCCAGATATATGTTCAGTGGGTCTAATATGGAATACTGTCTGGATGATCTAACACCAGATGGAGTAAATGAGTATTTATAGAAAGTTCATGATTGAGGACTAATTTTCCAGAAATATGTTCAGTAGGTCATACATGGGCTCATGTATGGTTGAAGTAACATCAGAGTGAGTAATTGAATTTGTGAAGAAAGTTCAAGATCGAGTACTCTTTGGCCAGAAATATGTTCCAGTAGGTCTAAGGCGTCAATGAGTACATTAAAAAGTTCAAAATCATATAGTATTTTGTCAGAAATATGTTCTGTTGTTCAAATATGGTCTACTGTCTGGCTGAGCTAACATCAGATGGAGTCAGTAAGGATGAATAGAAAGTTGATGACTGAGGACAAATTTGCCAGAGACATGTCCATTAGATAAAATATGCAATATTCTGTCAGTGACGTATCATCAGAAGGAGTCAATAAAAGTTCAAGATTGAGTACTTTTTGGCCAGAAATACGTTCTGTCTTTCAAATATGGACTACTGTCTGGCTGATGTCACATCAGATGGAGTCAATAAGTATGTACAGAAAATTGATGACAGAGGACTAATTGGCCATTAGGTCAAATATGCAATACTCTGTGGCTGACGTATCATCAGAAGGAGTCAATAGTAATGTATAAAAGTTCAATATTGAGTACTCTTTGGCCAGATATATGTTCAGTGGCTCTAATATGGACTACTGTCTGGATGATCTAACATCACATGGACTCAATGAGTATTTATAGAAAGTTCATGAATGAGGACTAATTTTCCAGAAATATGTTCAGCAGGTCATACATAGGCTCTTGTATGGTTGAAGTAACATCAGAGTGAGTCATTGAGTTTGTGAAGAAAGTTCAAGATTGAGTACTCTTTGGCCAGAAATATGTTCAGTAGGTCTAATCTGGACTTCGATATGGCTGATGTGACATCAGGCGGCGTCAATGAGTACATTAAAAAATGTTCAAAATCATATAGTATTTTGTCAGAAATATGTTCTGTCATTCAAATATGGACTACTGTCTGGCTGATTTAACATCAGATGGAGTCAGTAAGGTTGAATAGAAAGTTGATGACTAAGGACAAATTTGCCAGAGATATGTCAATTAGGTAAAATATGCAATACTCTGTCAATGACGTATCATCAGAAGGAGTCAATAAAAAGTTCAGGATTGAGTACTTTTTGGCCAGAAATATGTTCTGTCTTTCAAATATGGACTACTGTCTGGACGATCTAACATCAGGAGTCAATGAGTATGTATAGAAAATTCATGACTGAGGACTAATTTTCCAGAAATATGTTCAGTAGGTAATACATGGGCTCATGTATGGCTAAAGTAACATCAGAGTGAGTCAATGAGTTTGTGAAGAAAGTTCAAGATCGAGTACTCTTTGGCCAGAAATATGTTCAGTAGGTCTAATCTGGACTTCTGTATGGCTGATGTGACATCAGAACCCATCAATGAGTATATAAAAGGTTCAATATCAAATGCTATTTGGTCAGAAATATGTTCTGTCATTCAAATATGGACTTCTGTCTGGCTGATGTCACATCAGATGGAGTCAATAAGTATGTACAGAAAGTTGATGACTGAGGACAAATTTGCCAGAAATGTGTCCATTAGGTCGAATATGCAATGCTCTGTGGCTGACGTATCATCAGAAGCAGTCAATAGTAATGTATAAGAAGTTCAAGATTGAGTACTCTCTGGCCAGAAATATGTTCAGTGGGTCTAAAATGGACTACTGTCTAGATGATCTAACATCAGATGGAGTCAGTAAGGATGAATAGAAAGTTGATGACTGAGGACTAATTTGCCAGAGATATGTCCATTAGTTAAAACATGCAATACTCTGTCACTGACATACCATCAGAAGGAGTCAATAGTAATGTATAAAAAGTTCAAGACTGAGTACTCTTTGGCCAGATATATGTTCAGTGGGTCTAATATGGTATACTGTCTGGATGATCTAACACCAGATGGAGTAAATGAGTATTTATAGAAAGTTCATGATTGAGGACTAATTTTCCAGAAATATGTTCAGTAGGTCATACATAGGCTCTTGAATGGTTGAAGTAACATCAGAGTGAGTCATTGAGTTTGTGAAGAAAGTTCAAGATCGAGTACTCTTTGGCCAGAAATATGTTCAGTAGGTCTAATCTGGACTTCGATATGGCTGATGTGACATCAGACGGCGTCAATGAGCACATCAAAAAAAGTTCAAAATCATATAGTATTTTGTCAGAAATATGTTCTGTCAAAGTATTTATGGAAAATTCATGATTGAGGACTAATTTTGCAGAAATATGTTCAGTAGGTTATACATGGGCTCATGTATGGCTGATCTAACATGAGATGAAGTCAATGAGTAGATAGTTGATGATTCAGGACTAATTTGCCAGAGAAATGCCCATTAGATCAAATATGCAATACTCTGTGTCTAATGTATCATCAGAAGGAGTCAAAAGTAATGTATATAAAGTTCAAGATTGAGTACTGTCTAGATGATCTAACATCAGATGGAGTCAATGAGTGTATATATAGAAAGTTCATGATTGAGGACTAATTTTCCAGAAATATGTTCAGTATGTAATACATGGGCTCGTGTATGGCTGAAGTAACATCAGAGTGAGTCAATGAGTTTGTGAAGAATGTTCAAGATCGAGTACTCTTTGGCCAGAACTATGTTCAGTAGGTCTAATCTGTACTTCTATATGTTTCATGTGACATCAGAACGCATCAATGAGTATATCAAAAAGTTCAATATCAAATGCTATTTGGTCAGAAATATGTTCTGTCATTCAAATATGGACTACTGTCTGGCTGATGTAACATCAGATGGAGTCAGTAAGGATGAATAGAAAGTTGATGACTGAGGACAAATTTGCCAGAAATGTGTCCATTAGGTCGAATATGCAATACTCTGTGGCTGACGTATCATCAGAAGCAGTCAATAGTAATGTATAAGAAGTTCAAGATTGAGTACTCTCTGGCCAGAAATATGTTCAGTAGGTCTAATATGGACTTCTGTATGGTTGATGTGACATCAGTACGCATCAATGAGTACATTAAAATTCAAAATCATATAGTATTTGGTCAGAAATATGTTCTGTCGTTAAAATACTGTCTGGCTGATCTAACATCAGATGGAGTCAGTAAGGATGAATAGAAAGTTGATGACTGAGGACTAATTTGCCAGAGATATGTCCATTAGTTAAAACATGCAATACTCTGTCACTGACATACCATCAGAAGGAGTCAATAGTAATGTAAAAAAGTTCAATATTGAGTACTCTTTGGCCAGATATATGTTCAGTGGCTCTAATATGGACTACTGTCTGGATGATCTAACATCACATGGACTCAATGAGTATTTATAGAAAGTTCATGAATGAGGACTAATTTTCCAGAAATATGTTCAGCAGGTCATACATAGTGTCTTGTATGGTTGAAGTAACATCAGAGTGAGTCATTGAGTTTGTGAAGAAAGTTCAAGATTGAGTACTCTTTGGCCAAAAATATGTTCAGTAGGTCTAATCTGGAGTTCGATATGGCTGATGTGACATCAGACGGCGTCAATGAGTACATTAAAAAATGTTCAAAATCATGTAGTATTTTGTCAGAAATATGTTCTGTCATTCAAATATGGACTACTGTCTGGCTGATTTAACATCAGATGGAGTCAGTAAGGTTGAATAGAAAGTTGATGACTAAGGACAAATTTGCCAGAGATATGTCAATTAGGTAAAATATGCAATACTCTGTCAATGACGTATCATCAGAAGGAGTCAATAAAAAGTTCAGGATTGAGTACTTTTTGGCCAGAAATATGTTCTGTCTTTCAAATATGGACTACTGTCTAGATGATCTAACATCAGATGGAATCAATGAGTATATATAGAAAGTTCATGATTGAGGACTAATTTTCCAGAAATATTTTCAGTAGGTAATACATGGGCTCATGTATGACTGAAGTAACTCAGTGAGTCAATGAGTTTGTGAAGAAAGTTCAAGATCAAGTACTCTTTGGCCAGAAATATGTTCAGTAGGTCTAATATGGACTTCTGTATGGTTGATGTGACATCAGTACGCATCAATGAGTACATTAAAATTCAAAATCATATAGTATTTGGTCAGAAATATGTTCTGTCATTAAAATACTGTCTGGCTGATGTAACATCAGATGGAGTCAATAAGGATGAATAGAAAGTTGATGACTGAGGACTAATTTGCCAGAGATATGTCCATTAGTTAAAACATGCAATACTCTGTCACTGACGTACCATCAGAAGGAGTCAATAGTAATGTATAAAAAGTTCAAGACTGAGTACTCTTTGGCCAGATATATGTTCAGTGGGTCTAATATGGAATACTGTCTGGATGATCTAACACCAGATGGAGTAAATGAGTATTTATAGAAAGTTCATGATTGAGGACTAATTTTCCAGAAATATGTTCAGTAAGTCATACATTGGCTCAATTATTGTTGAAGTAACATCAGAGTGAGTAATTGAATTTGTGAAGAAAGTTCAAGATCGAGTACTCTTTGGCCAGAAATATGTTCAGTAGGTCTAAGGCGTCAATGAGTACATTAAAAAAGTTCAAAATCATTTTGTCAGAAATATGTTCTGTTGTTCAAATATGGTCTACTGTCTGGCTGAGCTAACATCAGATGGAGTCAGTAAGGATGAATAGAAAGTTGATGACGGAGGTCAAATTTGCCAGAGAAATGTCCATTATGTAAACTATGCAATACTCTGTCACTGACGTATCATCAGAGGTAGTCAACAAAAAGTACAAGATATACTCCTTTTTGGCCAGAAATACGTTCTGTCTTTCAAATATGAACTACTGTCTGGATAATCTAACATCAGGAGTCAATGAGTAGAAAATGTATGATTGAGGACCAATTTTGCAGAAATATGTTCAGTAGGTAATACATGGGCTCATGTATGGCTGAAAAAACATCAGAGTGAGACAATGAGTTTGTGAAGAAATTTCAAGATCGAGTACTCTTTGGCCAGAAATATGTTCAGCAGGTCTAATCTGGACTTCTATATAGCTGATATGACATCAGAACGTATCAATGAGTATATAAAAAAGTTCAATATCCAATGCTATTTGGTCAGAAATATGTTCTGTCATTCAAATATGGACTACTGTCTGGCTGATGTAACATCAGATGGAGTCAGTAAGGATGAATAGAAAGTTTATGACTGAGGACAATTTTGCCAGAGATATGTCCATTAGATAAAATATGCAATATTCTGTCACTGACGTATCATCAGAAGGAGTCAATAAAAAGTTCAAGATTGAGTACTTTTTGGCCAGAAATACATTCTGTCTTTCAAATATGGACTACTGTGTGGATGATCTAACATCAGGAGTCAATGAGTATGTATAGAAAGTTCATTATTGAGGACTAATTTTGCAGAAATATTTTCAGTAGGTCATACATGGGCTCATGTATGGCTGATCTAACATCAGATGAAGTCTATGAGTATGTATAGAAAGTTGATGAGTGAGGACTAATTTACCAGAAAAAATGCCCATTTTATCAAATATGCAATACTCTGTGGCTGATGTATCATCAGAAGGAGTCAATAGTAATGTATAAAAAGTTCAAGATTGCGTACTCTCTGGCCAGAAATATGTTCAGTGGGTCTAAAGTGCACTACTGTCTAGATCAGTGGTCGCCAACCCGTCGATCGCGATCGACTGGTCGATCTTTATCTCTGTTCCAGTAGCTCGCGAAAATAAAAGAAATATGAGTACAAAAATACATTACATTTCTCCAGTCTTTGTACTGTATTTTTGTATTTATTTTATGTCATTTTAGGGAGCTACTGGGACAGTGACAAAGGTAAATAGCCCACATCATGTCTGAGTCTGTAAATGGCCGTTAACAAGAGGCCAGAGACGCTGAAGACGGACGCAAAGAGGAGAAAATTCTGTAGCAGGCAGAGCAGCTCACTGTTCACGATGCTCAAAATATAGGAAGAAAATATAAATATTGAATGGGGGTGAGGGCTTATATGAATGCATCTCTAAAAGGAGATCAGTCTTCAGAAAGATTTCGATGGCAATGGCATTTTATTTTTCTCTTACCTCAGAATAAAGTAGCTAATTATTAGTGCATTTCAGCTTTGTTTACAGCGGTAACCAAGGAAACACTGTATCACTGCTGTTCCATAAGCGCCACCTGCTGTCAGAGAGTGAATTTACGTCTCATTTAGCCTGCTGTTTTTGTTTCATGCTTTTTTGTGTAGCATTTATAATTTCACAAAAAGTCAGACCGTTCTTTTTTTGCTTTAAATCTTGAAATTAAATCTAATTCAAATAAAAAACAACTGCTCATGCAACGTGCGTAGCATCTTTGTTTGGATTGTGATTAAAAAGCAATGGTTCCCTTCCCTCTAATTTGAAATGGCTATATATTTTTGTTTATTATAATAATAATAATAATAATAAATATCTGCAACCAGTATCAGAATTGGCCAATGTGCTTGTAAAAATAACTAAATAAATAAATCAGAATCTACATTAGCCTCGAAAAAAAATACTAAATACAATCTGGGCTATCTTTTTCTATCAAGTAGATCTTATCTTTCAAAAAGGTTGAGGTCAGGGATCTTGGGCTTAAAAAGGTTGGTGACCACTGGTCTAGATGATCTAGCATCAGATGGAGTCAATGAGTATATATAGAAAGTTCATGATTGAGGACTAATTTTCCAGAAATATGTTCAGTAGGTCATACATGGGCTCATGTATGGCTGAAGTAACATCAGAATGAGTCAATCAGTTTGGGAAGAAAGTTCAAGATCGAGTACTCTTTGGCCAGAAATATGTTCAGTTGGTCTAATACGGACTTCTATATTGGCTGATGTGACATCAGAACTCATCAATGAGTATATAAAAAAGTTCAATATCAAATGCTATTTGGTTAGAAATATATTCTGTCATTCAAATATAAACTACTGTCTGGCTGATGTAACATCAGATGGAGTCAATGAGTATGTACAGAAAGTTGATGACTGAGGACTAATTTGCCAGAAATATGTCCATTAGGTAAAATATGCAATACTCTGTGGATGACATATCATCAGAAGCAGTCAATAGTAATGTATAAGACGTTCAAGATTGGGTACTCTTTGGCCAGATATATGTTCAGTAGGTCTAATATGGACTACTGTCTGGATGGACTACATCAGCTGGAGTCAATGAGTATTTATAGAAAGTTCATGAATGAGGAATAATTTTCCAGAAATATGTTCAGTAGGTCATACATGGGCTCATGTATGGTTGAAGTAACATCAGAGTGAGTCAATGAGTTTGTGAAGAAAGTTCAAGATCGAGTACTCTTTGGCCAGAAATATGTTCAGTAGGTCTAACCTGGACTTCGATATGGCTGATGTCACATCAGACGGCGTCGATGAGTACATTAAAAAAGTTCAAATTCATATAGTATTTTGTCAGAAATATGTTCTGTCGTTCAAATATGGACTACTCTCTGGCTGATCTAACATCAGATGGAGTCAGTAAGGTTGAATAGAAAGTTGATGACTGAGGAAAAATTTGCCAGAGATATGTCCATTAGATAAAATATGCAATACTCTGTCAATGACGTATCATCAGAAGGAGTCAATAAATAGTTCAAGATTGAGTACTTTTTGGCCAGAAATACGTTCTGTCTTTCAAATATGGACTACTGTCTGGACGATCTAACATCAGGAGTCAATGAGTATGTATAGAAAATTCATGATTGAGGACTAATTTTCCAGAAATATGTTCAGTAGGTAATACATGGGCTCATATGGCTGAAGTAACATCAGAGTGAGTCAATGAGTTTGTGAGGAAAGTTCAAGATCAAGTACTCTATGGCCAGAAATATGTTCAGTAGGTCTAATCTGGACTTCTATATAGCTGATGTGACATCAGAACGCATCAATGAGTATATAAAAAATTTCAATATCCAATGCTATTTGGTCAGAAATATGTTCTGTCATTCAAATATGGACTACTGTCTGGCTGATGTAACATCAGATGGAGTCAGTAAGGATGAATAGAAAGTTTATGACTGAGGACAATTTTGCCAGAGATAAAATAATTTTGTCCATTAGATAAAATATGCAATATTTTGTCACTGACGTATCATCAGAGGGAGTCAATAAAAAGTACAAGATAGAGTACTTTTTGGTTAGAAATACGTTCTGTCTTTCAAATATGAACTACTGTCTAGATGATCTAACATCAGGACTCAATGAGTATGTATAGAAAATGTATGATTGAGGAATAATTTTGCAGAAATATGTTCAGTAGGTCATACATGGGCTCATGTATGGCTGATCTAACATCAGATGAAGTCAATGAGTATGAATAGAAAGTTAATGAGTGAGGACTAATTTGCCAGAAAAATGCTCATTAGATCAAATATGCAATACTCTGTGGCTGATGTATCATCAGAAGCAGTCAATAGTAATGTATAAAAAGTTCAAGATTGAGTACTCTCTGGCCAGAAATATGTTTAGTGGGTCTAATATGGACTACTGTCTAGATGATCTAACATCAGATGGAGTCAATGAGTACATATAGAAAGTTCATGGTTGAGGACTAATTTTCCAGAAATATGTTCAGTAGGTAATACATGGGCTCATGTATGGCTGAAGTAACATCAGAGTGAAGCAATGAGTTTGTGAAGAAAGTTCAAGATCGAGTACTCTTTGGCCAGAAATATGTTCAGTAGATCTAATCTAGACATCTATATGGCTGATGTGACATCAGAACACATCTATGAGTATATAAAAAAGTTCAATATCAAATGCTATTTGGTCAGAAATATATTCTGTCATTCAAATATGAACTACTGTCTTGCTGATATTACATCAGATGGAGTCAATGAGTATGTACAGAAAATCGATGACTGAGGACTAATTTCCCAGAAATATGTCCATTAGGTGAAATATGCAATACTCTGTGGCTGACGTATCATCAGAAGGAGTCAATAGTACTGTATAAAAAGTTCAAGATTGAGTACTCTTTGGCCAGATATATGTTCAGTGGGTCTGATATGGACTACTGTCTGGATGATCTGACACCAGATGGAGTAAATGAGTATTTATAGAAAGTTCATGATTGAGGACTAATTTTCCAGAAATATGTTCAGTAGGTCATGCATGGTCTCATGTATGGTTGAAGTAACATCAGAGTGAGTAATTGAATTTGTGAAGAAAGTTCAAGATCGAGTACTCTTTGGCCAGAAGTATGTTCAGTAGGTCTAATTTGGACTTCGATATGGCTGATGTAACATCAGATAGCGTCATGAGTACTTTAAAAAAGTTCAAAATCAATATAGTATTTTGACAGAAATATGTTCTGTCGTTCAAATATGGACTACTGTCTGGATGATCTAACATCAGGAGTCTATGAATATGTATAGAAAATTTATGATTGAGGACTAATTTTGCAGAAAAATGCCCATTAGTTCAAATATGCAATAATCTGTGGCTGATGTATCATCAGAAGGAGTCAATAGTAATGTATAAATTGTTCAAGATTGAGTACTCTCTGGCCAGAAATATGTTCAGTGGGTCTAAAATGGACTACTGTCTAGATGATCTAACATCAGATGGAGTCAATGAGTATATTAGAAAGTTCATGATTGAGGACTAATTTTCCAGAAATGTGTTCAGTAGGTAGTACATGGGCTCATGTATGGTTAAAGTAACATCAGAGTGAGTCATTGAGTTTGTGAAGATAGTTCAAGATCGAGTACTCTTTGGCAAGAAATATGTTCAGTAGGTCTAATCTGGACTTCTACATGGCTGATGTGACATGAGAACGCATCAATATAAAAAAGTTCAATATCAAATGCTACTTGGTCAGAAATAAGTTCTGTCTTTCAAATATGAACTACTGTCTGTCTGATGTATCATCAGAAGGAGTCAATAGTAATGTATAAAAAGTTCAAGATTGAGTACTCTTTGGCCGGATATATGTTCAGTGGGTCTAATATGGACTTCTGTCTGGATGATATAACATCAAATGGAGTCAGTGAGTATGTATAGAATGTTCATGACTGAGGTCTAATTTGCCAGAAATATATCCATTACGTCAAATATGAAATACTCTATGGCTGACGTATGATCAAATGCAGTGAATAGTAATGTTTAAAAAGTTCAAGATCGAGTACTCTTGGGCCAGAAATATGTCCATTAAGTCAAATATGCAATAGTCCATGGCTGATGTATCATCAGAAGCCATCAAATTGTATATATAAAAATTTAACTAATTTTCCAGAAATATGTTCAGAAGGTCAAACATGGGTTTATGTATGACTGAAGTATCATCATAGTGAGGCAATGAGTATGTATAAGAAAGTTCAATATCGAGTACTCTCGGGCCAGAAATATTATCATTATGTGATTTCATGACTGTGGACTAATTTGCCAGAAATATATCCACTAGCTCAAATATGCAAGACTCTATGGCTGACATATCATCAGAAGGAGTCAATAGTAATGTATAAAAACTTCAAGATCGAGGCATCTTGGACCAGAAATATGTTCAGTAGGTCTAATATGGATTACTGTCTGGATGATCTAACATCAGATTGATTCAATGAGTATGTATAAAACTTTCATGATTGAGGACTAATTTTCCAGAAATATGTTCAGTAGGTCATACATGGCCTCATTTATAGCTGAAATAACATCAGAGTGAGTCAATGAGTATGTATAGACAGTTTATTATTGAGGGCTAATTTGCCAGAAATATGTTCAGTAGGTCTAACATTGACTTCTGTATATGTGAAGTAACATCAGAAGGTGTGAATAGAAATTAATAAAAATTTCAGATTCGAATAATCTTGGGCCAGAACTATATCCATTAGTTCAAATATCTCAAACTCTATGGCTGATGTATCATCAGAAGAAGTCAAAGTGAATGTACAAAAAGTTCATGATTGAGGAGTTATTTTCCAGAAATACCTTCAGAAGGTCAAACATGAAATGCCAAAAATATGTTCGGTAGGTCTAATATTGACTTTTGTATTGGTGTAGTAACATCAGAAGGAGTCTATTGTAATGTATAAAAACTTACTTTTTGGCCAAAAATATGTCTATTAAGTCAAATATGCAATACTATATGGCTGACATTATCAGAAAGGAGTTTATGAGTATGTACAGAAAGTTCATGATCGAGGATTCTTGGGACAGATAAATTTTAAATAGGTCTAATATGGACTTCTGTATGGCTGAAATACATGTATTTATTATACTTTTAATTTTGTGTATTAAAGAGACGTGCTATTTCTTTTTAATGCTTACAAGAACTTTGTGCTCTGAAAAGAAAAAACATAACATATGTTCTAATTGCATTGCAGTGCATACAAGACATGTTGTGCACTGAATAGAAAACACATAGCCTAACATATGTGCTATAAATACAATAACAAACTCATTTCGTCTGTTCACTGAAGAGATAACATAGTGCTATTATAACATATAAGCTGTAACTTATTTGTGCATTCAAGATGTAACATATATATGCTGTAGCATTATAATGCATAAGAGAATACATACAAGTTATGCGTTGTTTCATTATATAAAATAACTAACATTCCTTATGCACTGACACTGCAGTAACAATTCATTGTGCAGTGAAGAGACAACACATGCACTGCGTTGCATACAACGTTCGACTCTTTGTGCATAAGGAGAAATCAAATTATATATGCTGTTGCATTGCAATAAATACAAGAACTGTTTCATTGCATTGCATAAAATAACATTATTATTACGTTGTGCATAGAAGAAATGCATATAACATATGTGCTGTTGCATTGCAATGCAGAACTAACATGCAAATCATGCACTGTTTTCTTGCATTGTGTTTTGAAGAGATAACACATAACATATGTGGTGTTGCGATGAATTAACTATCCGTTATGCATTGATAGATAACACATAACGTGCATTGCACTGCAGAAATTAATTCGTTTTGCAGTGAAGAGATAACAGGACAGGTGCATGTTGCACTGCGTTCCACACAAGAACAAACTCTTTCCTTTGTGCATTGAAGAGAAAACAAATCACATATGCTGTACATTGCAATGCATCAAGAACTAATTGTTTCATTGCATTACATACAATAGTTAACTTTATTACGCTTTGCATAGAAGAAATTAATATAACGTGCGCTTCTTTCATTGCAATGCATACAAAAATAAACATGTAAGTGATGCACTGTTTCCCTGCTTTTTTTTATATAACAACGAACTTATTCTTATGAGAATAAGTTCATAAGAATACGTTAGTTTTTGTAGAAAAAATTAATGTAACATATGTGCCACATTATATGTGGTGTTGCGATGAATTACCTAACTTATCCGTTATGCATTGATAGATAACACATAACGTGCATTGCAGTAACTTAATCCGTTTTGCAGTGAATAGATTGACACATCAGGCGCTTGTTGCACTGCGTGGCATACAAGAACTAACTCTTTCCTTTGTGCACTGAAGGGAAAACAAATATATACAATACATACAATTGCATAAAATAGTTAACTTATTAGGCTTTGCATATAAGAAATTAATATAACATATGTGCTGTTGCATTGCAATGAATACAAAAATTGACGTGTAAGTGATGCACTGTTTCCCTGCATTTTATACAAAAACTAACTTATTCTTATGCATTATGCAAGTGATTACACATAACATATGTGGTGTTGTGATGAATTAACTAACTTACCCGTTATGCATTGAGAGATATCACATAACGTGCATTGCAGTAACTTAATCCGTTTTGTAGTGAAAGATAACACGTCAGGTGCTTGTTGCACTGCGTTGCATACAATAACTAACTCTTTCCTTTGTGCATTAAAAGAAAACAAGTCATAATGCATAGAACTAACTGTTCCATTGCATTACATACAATACTTAACTTATAACGCTGTGCATAAGAAATTAATACAACATGTGTGCTTGTTGCATTGCAATGCATACAAAAAATAGCATGTAAGTGATGCACTGTTTCCCTGCATTTTAAATAAAAACTAACTTATTCTTATGCATTGAAGTGATTACACATAACATATGTGGTGTTGCCATGAAATACCTAACTTATCCGTTATGCATTGAGAGATATCATATAACGTGCATTGCATTGCAGTAACTTAATCTGTTTTGCAGTAAAAGATAAGGTGCTTGTTGCACTGCGTTGCATACAAGAAAAACTCTTTCCTTTGTGCATTGAAAAGAAAACAAGTCGTATATGCTGTTGCATTGCAATGCAATGCATAAAGAACATAGCAATGCAAAAATAATGTTTCATTGCATTACATTCAATAGTTAACTTATTACGCTGTGCATAGAAGAAATTAATATAAAATATGTGCTGTTACAGTGCAATATACGCTGTTTCTTTGCATTTAACACATGACAAGTACTTGTTGCAGTGACATTGTATGCAAAAACTTGGGCATTGAAAAGAAAACTAATTTCTTATGCTTTTGCGTTGCAATGCATGAAGAACTAACTGTTTCATTGCATTACATACAAAACTTATAGCGCTGTGCATAAGAAATTAATATAACGTGTGCTTGTTGCATGATGCATACAAAACTTAACATGTAAGTGATGCACTGTTTCCCTGATTTTAAATAAAAACTAACTCTTTCCGTTGTGCATTGAAAAGAAAACAAGTCGTATATGCTGTTGCATTGCAATGCATAAAGAACATTGTAATGCATAAATAATCTGTCTCATTGCATTACATACAATAGTTAAGTTACTACGCTATGCATAAAAGAAATATATATATAAAATATATGCTGTTGCATTGCAACATGTAATTTATGCACTGTTTCCTTGCATTTTTCTATACAAGAACTAATTCAGTAGCTGAACTGAAGAAATAAAACAAAACATGCATTGCATTGCAGTAACTTAATCCGTTGTACAGTGAAGAGATAACGCTTGTTGCACTGCATTGCATGAAAGAACTAACTCTTTTCTTTGTGCGTTGAAGAAAAAACAAATCACATATACTGTTGCATTGCAATAACTGGTTCATTGCATTGCATACAAAAAACAACTTATTACGTTGTGCATAGAAGAAATTTATAAACATATGTGCTGTTGAATTGCAACATATAAGTTATGTACTGTTTCCTTGCATTGTATACACGAAATAACTTATAGTGTTGCACTGCAATGTATCCAATAAGAAACTGTTTAATTGCATTACAATAGTTAACTTATTATTATTAACGTGCATTGCATTGCAGTAACTTAATCCGTTGTACAGTGGAGAGATAACACTATGACAAGTACTAGTTTGCACTGCATTGTATACAAGAACTTTTGCATTGAAGAGAACACTAATTTCTCATGCTTTTGCGTTGCAATGCATCAAGAACTAATTGTTCCATTGCATTACATACAATACTTAACTTATAACGCTGTGCATAAGAAATTAATATAACGTGTGCTTGTTGCATTGCAATGCGTACAAAAATTAACATGTAAGTGATGCACTGTATAAAACTAAAAACTAACTTATTCTTATGCATTGAAGTGATAACACATAACATGTGTGGTGTTGCCATGAATTACCTAACATCCGTTATGCATTGAGAGATATCACATAACATGAGCATTGCATTGCAGTAACTTAATCCGTCTTGCAGTGAAATATATCACATGACAGGTGCTTGTTGCACTGCGTGGCATACAAGAACTAACTCTTTCCTTTGTGCATTGAAAAGAAAACAAGTCGTATATGCTGTTGTTGCATTGCATAAAGAACATTGCAATGCATAAATAATCTGTTTCATTGCACTAACATACAATAGTTAACTTATTACGCTGTGCATAGAAGAAATTAATACAACATGTGTGTGCTTGTTGCATTGCAATGCATGCAAAAATTAACATGTAAGTGATGCAATTGTTTCCCTGCATTTTAAATAAAAACTAACTTATTATTATGTATTGAAGTGTTAACACAACATATGTGGTGTTGCTATGAATTACCTAACTTATCCGTTATGCATTGAGAGATATGACAACGTGCATTGCATTGCAGTAACTTCATCCGTTTTGCAGTGAAAGATAAGGTGCTTGTTGCACTGCGTTGCATACAAGAAAAACTCTTTCCTTTGTGCATTGAAAAGAAAACAAGTCGTATATGCTGTTGCATTGCAATGCAATGCATAAAGAACACTGCAATGCATAAATAATGTTTCATTGCATTACATACAAATAGTTAACTTATTACGCTGTGCATAGAAGAAATTAATATAAAATATGTGCTGTTACTGTGCAATATACACTGTTTCTTTGCATTTAACACATAGGTACTTGTTGCAAGTGACTTTGTATGCAAGAACTTGTGCACTGAAGAGAAAACTAATTTCTTATGCTTTTGCGTTGCAATGCATGAAGAACTAACTGCTTCATTGCATTACATACAAAACGTAAAACGCTGTACATAAGAAATTAATATAACGTGTGCTTGTTGCATTGCGATGCATACAAAACTTAACATGTAAGTGATGCACTGTTTCCCTGATTTTAAATAAAAACTAACTCTTTCCGTTGTGCATTGAAAAGAAAACAAGTCCGTATATGCTTGTTGCATTGCAATGCATAAAGAACATTGCAATCCATAAATAATCTGTTTCATTGCATTACATACAATAGTTTAACTTACTACGCTATGCATAAAAGAAATAAATATAAAATATGTGCTGTTGCATTGCAACATGTAATTCATGCACTGTTTTCTTGCATTTTTCTATACAAGAACTAATTCAGTAGCTGAACTAATTCATTGCATTGCAGTAACAATCCGTCGGACAGTGAAGAGATAACACGACAAAGTGCTTGTTGCACTGCATTGCATGAAAGAACTAACTCTTTCCTTTGTACATTGAAGAGAAAACAAGTCGTATATGCTGTTGCATTTCAATAACTAGTTCATTGCATTGCATACAAAAACAACTTATTACGTTGTGCATAGAAGAAATTCATAATAACATATGTGCTGTTGAATTGCAACATATAAGTTATGCACTGTTTCCTTGCATTGTATACAAGAAATAACTTATGCTGTTGCACTGCAGTGTATCAACAACTAACTGTTTCCTTGAATTTCTATACAAGAACTAACTAATTTAGAAGTTGAACTGAAGAGATAAAATAAAACGTGCATTGCATTGCAGTAACTTAATCCGTTGAGCAGTGAAAAGATAACACATGACATGTTCTTGTTGCACTGCGTTGCATGCAAGAACGAACCCTTTCCCTTGTGCAATGAAGAGAAAACAAATTACTTATGCTGTTGCATTACAATGCATCAAGAACTAACTGTTTCATTTTGCATTACAATAGTTAACTTATTACTCTGTGCATAGATGATGAAATTAATACAAAATGTGCTGTTGCATTGCAACGTAAGTTATGCACTGTTTCCTTGCATTTTTCCATACAAGAACTAATTCAGTAGTTGAACTGAAGAAATAAAACAAAACGTGCATTGCAATTGCAGTAACTTAATCCGTTGTGCAGTGGAGAGATAACACTATGACAAGTACTAGTTTGCGCTGCATTGTATGCAAGAACTTTTGCATTAAAGAGAAAACTAATTTCTTATGCTTTTGCGTTGCAATGCATGAAGAACTAACTGCTTCATTGCATTACATACAAAACGTAAAACGCTGTACATAAGAAATTAATATAACGTGTGCTTGTTGCATTGCGATGCATACAAAACTTAACATGTAAGTGATGCACTGTTTCCCTGATTTTAAATAAAATCTAACTCTTTCCGTTGTGCATTGAAAAGAAAACAAGTCCGTATATGCTTGTTGCATTGCAATGCATAAAGAACATTGCAATCCATAAATAATCTGTTTCATTGCATTACATACAATAGTTAACTTACTACGCTATGCATAAAAGAAATAAATATAAAATATGTGCTGTTGCATTGCAACATGTAATTCATGCACTGTTTCCTTGCATTTTTCTATACAAGAACTAATTCAGTAGCTGAACTAATTCATTGCATTGCAGTAACAATCCGTTGTAAAGTGAAGAGATAACACATGACAGGTGCTTGTTGCACTGCGTTGCATGCAAGAACGAACTCTTTTCTTTGTGCATTGAAGAGAAAACAAGTCTTATATGCTGTTGCAGTGCAATTTATTACGTTGTGCATAGAAGAAATTAATATAACATGATATAACATTGAATTGCAACATATAAGTTATGCACTGTTTCCTTGCATTGTATATAAGAAATAACTTGTGCTGTTGCACTGCAATGTATCAATAACTGTTTCATTACATTACAATAGTTAACTTATTACGCTGAGTATAGAAGAAATTAATACAACTTATTTGCTACTGAATTGAAACGTAAGTTATGCACTGCTTTCTTGCATTTCTTTACAAGAAATAACTAAATTCAGTAGTTGAACTGAAGAGATAACAGAAAACGTGCATTGCATTGCAGTAACTTTATCTGTTGTGCAGTGAAGAGATAACACATGACAGGTGCTTGTTGCACTGCATTGCATGCAAGAACGAATTCTCTCCTTTACGCTGAGCATAGAAGAACATTTGTTATAGAAGAACAAATGTGCTGTTACATTGCAAACATGTAAGTTATGCAGTTTCCTTTGTATACATTGTATACAAGAACTAACTCATTCAGTAGTTGAAATGAAGTGATAAAACAAAACTAACTGTTCCATTGCATTACATACAATACTTAACTTATAACGCTGTGCATAAGAAATTAATATAACATATGTGCTTGTTGCATTGCAATGCACACAAAAATTAACATGTAAGTGATGCACTGTTTCCCTGATAACAACTAACTCTTTCCTTTGTGCATTGAAGAAAAAACAAATCACATATACTGTTGAATTGCAATAACTGGTTCATTGCATTGCATACAAAAAACAACTTATTACGTTGTGCATAGAAGAAATATATAAACATGTGTGCTGTTGAATTGCAACATATGTTATGCACTGTTTCCTTGCATTGTATACAGGAAATAACTTATAGTGTTGCACTGCAATGTATCCAATAACTAACTGTTTCATTGCATTACAATAGTTAACTTATTATTATTAACGTGCATTGCATTGCAGTAACTTAATCCATTTTGCAGTGAAAGATAAGGTGCTTGTTGCACTGCGTTGCATACAAGAAAAACTCTTTCCTTTGTGCATTGAAAAGAAAACAAGTCGTATATGCTGTTGCATTGCAATGCATAAAGAACACTGCAATGCATAAATAATGTTTCATTGCATTACATACAAATAGTTAACTTATTACGCTGTGCATAGAAGAAATTAATATAAAATATGTGCTGTTACTGTGCAATATACACTGTTTCTTTGCATTTAACACATAGGTACTTGTTGCAAGTGACTTTGTATGCAAAAACTTGTGCACTGAAGAGAAAACTAATTTCTTATGCTTTTGCGTTGCAATGCATGAAGAACTAACTGCTTCATTGCATTACATACAAAACGTAAAACGCTGTACATAAGAAATTAATATAACGTGTGCTTGTTGCATTGCGATGCATACAAAACTTAACATGTAAGTGATGCACTGTTTCCCTGATTTTAAATAAAACTAACTCTTTCCGTTGTGCATTGAAAAGAAAACAAGTCCGTATATGCTTGTTGCATTGCAATGCATAAAGAACATTGCAATCCATAAATAATCTGTTTCATTGCATTACATACAATAGTTAACTTACTACGCTATGCATAAAAGAAATAAATATAAAATATGTGCTGTTGCATTGCAACATGTAATTCATGCACTGTTTCCTTGCATTTTTCTATACAAGAACTAATTCAGTAGCTGAACTAATTCATTGCATTGCAGTAACAATCCGTTGGACAGTGAAGAGATAACACGACAAGTGCTTGTTGCACTGCATTGCATGAAAGAACTAACTCTTCCCTTTGTTCATTGAAGAGAAAACAAGTCGTATATGCTGTTGCATTTCAATAACTAGTTCATTGCATTGCATACAAAAAACAACTTATTACGTTGTGCATAGAAGAAATTCATAATAACATATGTGCTGTTGAATTGCAACATATAAGTTATGCACTGTTTCCTTGCATTGTATACAAGAAATAACTTATGCTGTTGCACTGCAGTGTATCAATAACTAACTGTTTCCTTGAATTTCTATACAAGAACTAACTAATTTAGAAGTTGAACTGAAGAGATAAAATAAAACGTGCATTGCATTGCAGTAACTTAATCCGTTGAGCAGTGAAAAGATAACACATGACATGTTCTTGTTGCACTGCGTTGCATGCAAGAACGAACTCTTTCCCTTGTGCAATGAAGAGAAAACAAATTACTTATGCTGTTGCATTACAATGCAAGAACTAACTGTTTCATTTTGCATTACAATAGTTAACTTATTACTCTGTGCATAGATGATGAAATTAATACAAAATGTGCTGTTGCATTGCAACGTAAGTTATGCACTGTTTCCTTGCATTTTTCCATACAAGAACTAATTCAGTAGTTGAACTGAAGAAATAAAACAAAACGTGCATTGCAATTGCAGTAACTTAATCCGTTGTGCAGTGGAGAGATAACACTATGACAAGTACTAGTTTGCGCTGCATTGTATGCAAGAACTTTTGCATTAAAGAGAAAACTAATTTCTTATGCTTTTGCGTTGCAGTGCATGAAGAACTAACTGCTTCATTGCATTACATACAAAACGTAAAACGCTGTACATAAGAAATTAATATAACGTGTGCTTGTTGCATTGCGATGCATACAAAACTTAACATGTAAGTGATGCACTGTTTCCCTGATTTTAAATAAAACTAACTCTTTCCGTTGTGCATTGAAAAGAAAACAAGTCCGTATATGCTTGTTGCATTGCAATGCATAAAGAACATTGCAATCCATAAATAATCTGTTTCATTGCATTACATACAATAGTTAACTTACTACGCTATGCATAAAAGAAATAAATATAAAATATGTGCTGTTGAATTGCAACATATAAGTTATGCACTGTTTCCTTGCATTGTATACAAGAAATAACTTATGCTGTTGCACTGCAGTGTATCAATAACTAACTGTTTCCTTGAATTTCTATACAAGAACTAACTAGAACTATTTAGAAGTTGAACTGAAGAGATAAAATAAAACGTGCATTGCATTGCAGTAACTTAATCCGTTGAGCAGTGAAAAGATAACACATGACATGTTCTTGTTGCACTGCGTTGCATGCAAGAACGAACTCTTTCCCTTGTGCAATGAAGAGAAAACAAATTACTTATGCTGTTGCATTACAATGCATCAAGAACTAACTGTTTCATTTTGCATTACAATAGTTAACTTATTACTCTGTGCATAGATGATGAAATTAATACAAAATGTGCTGTTGCATTGCAACGTAAGTTATGCACTGTTTCCTTGCATTTTTCCATACAAGAACTAATTCAGTAGTTGAACTGAAGAAATAAAACAAAACGTGCATTGTATTGCAGTAACGTAATCCGTTGTAAAGTGAAGAGATAACACATGACAGGTGCTTGTTGCACTGCGTTGCATGCAAGAACGAACTCTTTTCTTTGTGCATTGAAGAGAAAACAAGTCTTATATGCTGTTGCAGTGCAATTTATTACGTTGTGCATAGAAGAAATTAATATAACATGATATAACATTGAATTGCAACATATAAGTTATGCACTGTTTCCTTGCATTGTATATAAGAAATAACTTGTGCTGTTGCACTGCAATGTATCAATAACTGTTTCATTACATTACAATAGTTAACTTATTACGCTGAGTATAGAAGAAATTAATACAACTTATTTGCTACTGAATTGAAACGTAAGTTATGCACTGCTTTCTTGCATTTCTTTACAAGAAATAACTAAATTCAGTAGTTGAACTGAAGAGATAACAGAAAACGTGCATTGCATTGCAGTAACTTTATCTGTTGTGCAGTGAAGAGATAACACATGACAGGTGCTTGTTGCACTCCATTGCATGCAAGAACGAATTCTCTCCTTTACGCTGAGCATAGAAGAACATTTGTTATAGAAGAACAAATGTGCTGTTACATTGCAAACATGTAAGTTATGCAGTTTCCTTTGTATACATTGTATACAAGAACTAACTCATTCAGTAGTTGAAATGAAGTGATAAAACAAAACTAACTGTTCCATTGCATTACATACAATACTTAACTTATAACGCTGTGCATAAGAAATTAATATAACATATGTGCTTGTTGCATTGCAATGCACACAAAAATTAACATGTAAGTGATGCACTGTTTCCCTGATAACAACTAACTCTTTCCTTTGTGCATTGAAGAAAAAACAAATCACATATACTGTTGAATTGCAATAACTGGTTCATTGCATTGCATACAAAAAACAACTTATTACGTTGTGCATAGAAGAAATATATAAAACATGTGTGCTGTTGAATTGCAACATATGTTATGCACTGTTTCCTTGCATTGTATACAGGAAATAACTTATAGTGTTGCACTGCAATGTATCCAATAACTAACTGTTTCATTGCATTACAATAGTTAACTTATTATTATTAACGTGCATTGCATTGCAGTAACTTAATCCATTTTGCAGTGAAAGATAAGGTGCTTGTTGCACTGCGTTGCATACAAGAAAAACTCTTTCCTTTGTGCATTGAAAAGAAAACAAGTCGTATATGCTGTTGCATTGCAATGCATAAAGAACACTGCAATGCATAAATAATGTTTCATTGCATTACATACAAATAGTTAACTTATTACGCTGTGCATAGAAGAAATTAATATAAAATATGTGCTGTTACTGTGCAATATACACTGTTTCTTTGCATTTAACACATAGGTACTTGTTGCAAGTGACTTTGTATGCAAAAACTTGTGCACTGAAGAGAAAACTAATTTCTTATGCTTTTGCGTTGCAATGCATGAAGAACTAACTGCTTCATTGCATTACATACAAAACGTAAAACGCTGTACATAAGAAATTAATATAACGTGTGCTTGTTGCATTGCGATGCATACAAAACTTAACATGTAAGTGATGCACTGTTTCCTGATTTTAAATAAAACTAACTCTTTCCGTTGTGCATTGAAAAGAAAACAAGTCCGTATATGCTTGTTGCATTGCAATGCATAAAGAACATTGCAATCCATAAATAATCTGTTTCATTGCATTACATACAATAGTTTAACTTACTACGCTATGCATAAAAGAAATAAATATAAAATATGTGCTGTTGCATTGCAACATGTAATTCATGCACTGTTTTCTTGCATTTTCTATACAAGAACTAATTCAGTAGCTGAACTAATTCATTGCATTGCAGTAACAATCCGTCGGACAGTGAAGAGATAACACGACAAAGTGCTTGTTGCACTGCATTGCATGAAAGAACTAACTCTTTCCTTTGTACATTGAAGAGAAAAACAAGTCGTATATGCTGTTGCATTTCAATAACTAGTTCATTGCATTGCATACAAAAACAACTTATTACGTTGTGCATAGAAGAAATTCATAATAACATATGTGCTGTTGAATTGCAACATATAAGTTATGCACTGTTTCCTTGCATTGTATACAAGAAATAACTTATGCTGTTGCACTGCAGTGTATCAACAACTAACTGTTTCCTTGAATTTCTATACAAGAACTAACTAATTTAGAAGTTGAACTGAAGAGATAAAATAAAACGTGCATTGCATTGCAGTAACTTAATCCGTTGAGCAGTGAAAAGATAACACATGACATGTTCTTGTTGCACTGCGTTGCATGCAAGAACGAACCCTTTCCCTTGTGCAATGAAGAGAAAACAAATTACTTATGCTGTTGCATTACAATGCATCAAGAACTAACTGTTTCATTTTGCATTACAATAGTTAACTTATTACTCTGTGCATAGATGATGAAATTAATACAAAATGTGCTGTTGCATTGCAACGTAAGTTATGCACTGTTTCCTTGCATTTTTCCATACAAGAACTAATTCAGTAGTTGAACTGAAGAAATAAAACAAAACGTGCATTGCAATTGCAGTAACTTAATCCGTTGTGCAGTGGAGAGATAACACTATGACAAGTACTAGTTTGCGCTGCATTGTATGCAAGAACTTTGCATTAAAGAGAAAACTAATTTCTTATGCTTTTGCGTTGCAATGCATGAAGAACTAACTGCTTCATTGCATTACATACAAAACGTAAAACGCTGTACATAAGAAATTAATATAACGTGTGCTTGTTGCATTGCGATGCATACAAAACTTAACATGTAAGTGATGCACTGTTTCCCTGATTTTAAATAAAATCTAACTCTTTCCGTTGTGCATTGAAAAGAAAACAAGTCCGTATATGCTTGTTGCATTGCAATGCATAAAGAACATTGCAATCCATAAATAATCTGTTTCATTGCATTACATACAATAGTTAACTTACTACGCTATGCATAAAAGAAATAAATATAAAATATGTGCTGTTGCATTGCAACATGTAATTCATGCACTGTTTCCTTGCATTTTTCTATACAAGAACTAATTCAGTAGCTGAACTAATTCATTGCATTGCAGTAACAATCCGTTGTAAAGTGAAGAGATAACACATGACAGGTGCTTGTTGCACTGCGTTGCATGCAAGAACGAACTCTTTTCTTTGTGCATTGAAGAGAAAACAAGTCTTATATGCTGTTGCAGTGCAATTTATTACGTTGTGCATAGAAGAAATTAATATAACATGATATAACATTGAATTGCAACATATAAGTTATGCACTGTTTCCTTGCATTGTATATAAGAAATAACTTGTGCTGTTGCACTGCAATGTATCAATAACTGTTTCATTACATTACAATAGTTAACTTATTACGCTGAGTATAGAAGAAATTAATACAACTTATTTGCTACTGAATTGAAACGTAAGTTATGCACTGCTTTCTTGCATTTCTTTACAAGAAATAACTAAATTCAGTAGTTGAACTGAAGAGATAACAGAAAACGTGCATTGCATTGCAGTAACTTTATCTGTTGTGCAGTGAAGAGATAACACATGACAGGTGCTTGTTGCACTGCATTGCATGCAAGAACGAATTCTCTCCTTTACGCTGAGCATAGAAGAACATTTGTTATAGAAGAACAAATGTGCTGTTACATTGCAAACATGTAAGTTATGCAGTTTCCTTTGTATACATTGTATACAAGAACTAACTCATTCAGTAGTTGAAATGAAGTGATAAAACAAAACTAACTGTTCCATTGCATTACATACAATACTTAACTTATAACGCTGTGCATAAGAAATTAATATAACATATGTGCTTGTTGCATTGCAATGCACACAAAAATTAACATGTAAGTGATGCACTGTTTCCTGATAACAACTAACTCTTTCCTTTGTGCATTGAAGAAAAAACAAATCACATATACTGTTGAATTGCAATAACTGGTTCATTGCATTGCATACAAAAAACAACTTATTACGTTGTGCATAGAAGAAATATATAAAACATGTGTGCTGTTGAATTGCAACATATGTTATGCACTGTTTCCTTGCATTGTATACAGGAAATAACTTATAGTGTTGCACTGCAATGTATCCAATAACTAACTGTTTCATTGCATTACAATAGTTAACTTATTATTATTAACGTGCATTGCATTGCAGTAACTTAATCCATTTTGCAGTGAAAGATAAGGTGCTTGTTGCACTGCGTTGCATACAAGAAAAACTCTTTCCTTTGTGCATTGAAAAGAAAACAAGTCGTATATGCTGTTGCATTGCAATGCATAAAGAACACTGCAATGCATAAATAATGTTTCATTGCATTACATACAAATAGTTAACTTATTACGCTGTGCATAGAAGAAATTAATATAAAATATGTGCTGTTACTGTGCAATATACACTGTTTCTTTGCATTTAACACATAGGTACTTGTTGCAAGTGACTTTGTATGCAAAAACTTGTGCACTGAAGAGAAAACTAATTTCTTATGCTTTTGCGTTGCAATGCATGAAGAACTAACTGCTTCATTGCATTACATACAAAACGTAAAACGCTGTACATAAGAAATTAATATAACGTGTGCTTGTTGCATTGCGATGCATACAAAACTTAACATGTAAGTGATGCACTGTTTCCTGATTTTAAATAAAAACTAACTCTTTCCGTTGTGCATTGAAAAGAAAACAAGTCCGTATATGCTTGTTGCATTGCAATGCATAAAGAACATTGCAATCCATAAATAATCTGTTTCATTGCATTACATACAATAGTTAACTTACTACGCTATGCATAAAAGAAATAAATATAAAATATGTGCTGTTGCATTGCAACATGTAATTCATGCACTGTTTCCTTGCATTTTTCTATACAAGAACTAATTCAGTAGCTGAACTAATTCATTGCATTGCAGTAACAATCCGTTGGACAGTGAAGAGATAACACGACAAGTGCTTGTTGCACTGCATTGCATGAAAGAACTAACTCTTCCCTTTGTTCATTGAAGAGAAAACAAGTCGTATATGCTGTTGCATTTCAATAACTAGTTCATTGCATTGCATACAAAAACAACTTATTACGTTGTGCATAGAAGAAATTCATAATAACATATGTGCTGTTGAATTGCAACATATAAGTTATGCACTGTTTCCTTGCATTGTATACAAGAAATAACTTATGCTGTTGCACTGCAGTGTATCAATAACTAACTGTTTCCTTGAATTTCTATACAAGAACTAACTAATTTAGAAGTTGAACTGAAGAGATAAAATAAAACGTGCATTGCATTGCAGTAACTTAATCCGTTGAGCAGTGAAAAGATAACACATGACATGTTCTTGTTGCACTGCGTTGCATGCAAGAACGAACTCTTTCCCTTGTGCAATGAAGAGAAAACAAATTACTTATGCTGTTGCATTACAATGCAAGAACTAACTGTTTCATTTTGCATTACAATAGTTAACTTATTACTCTGTGCATAGATGATGAAATTAATACAAAATGTGCTGTTGCATTGCAACGTAAGTTATGCACTGTTTCCTTGCATTTTTCCATACAAGAACTAATTCAGTAGTTGAACTGAAGAAATAAAACAAAACGTGCATTGCAATTGCAGTAACTTAATCCGTTGTGCAGTGGAGAGATAACACTATGACAAGTACTAGTTTGCGCTGCATTGTATGCAAGAACTTTTGCATTAAAGAGAAAACTAATTTCTTATGCTTTTGCGTTGCAATGCATGAAGAACTAACTGCTTCATTGCATTACATACAAAACGTAAAACGCTGTACATAAGAAATTAATATAACGTGTGCTTGTTGCATTGCGATGCATACAAAACTTAACATGTAAGTGATGCACTGTTTCCCTGATTTTAAATAAAAACTAACTCTTTCCGTTGTGCATTGAAAAGAAAACAAGTCCGTATATGCTTGTTGCATTGCAATGCATAAAGAACATTGCAATCCATAAATAATCTGTTTCATTGCATTACATACAATAGTTAACTTACTACGCTATGCATAAAAGAAATAAATATAAAATATGTGCTGTTGAATTGCAACATATAAGTTATGCACTGTTTCCTTGCATTGTATACAAGAAATAACTTATGCTGTTGCACTGCAGTGTATCAATAACTAACTGTTTCCTTGAATTTCTATACAAGAACTAACTAGAACTATTTAGAAGTTGAACTGAAGAGATAAAATAAAACGTGCATTGCATTGCAGTAACTTAATCCGTTGAGCAGTGAAAAGATAACACATGACATGTTCTTGTTGCACTGCGTTGCATGCAAGAACGAACTCTTTCCCTTGTGCAATGAAGAGAAAACAAATTACTTATGCTGTTGCATTACAATGCATCAAGAACTAACTGTTTCATTTTGCATTACAATAGTTAACTTATTACTCTGTGCATAGATGATGAAATTAATACAAAATGTGCTGTTGCATTGCAACGTAAGTTATGCACTGTTTCCTTGCATTTTCCATACAAGAAATAACTAATTCAGAAGTTGAACTGAAGAAATAAAGAACAAAACGTGCATTGTATTGCAGTAACGTAATCCGTTGTAAAGTGAAGAGATAACACATGACAGGTGCTTGTTGCACTGCGTTGCATGCAAGAACGAACTCTTTTCTTTGTGCATTGAAGAGAAAACAAGTCTTATATGCTGTTGCAGTGCAATTTATTACGTTGTGCATAGAAGAAATTAATATAACATGATATAACATTGAATTGCAACATATAAGTTATGCACTGTTTCCTTGCATTGTATATAAGAAATAACTTGTGCTGTTGCACTGCAATGTATCAATAACTGTTTCATTACATTACAATAGTTAACTTATTACGCTGAGTATAGAAGAAATTAATACAACTTATTTGCTACTGAATTGAAACGTAAGTTATGCACTGCTTTCTTGCATTTCTTTACAAGAAATAACTAAATTCAGTAGTTGAACTGAAGAGATAACAGAAAACGTGCATTGCATTGCAGTAACTTTATCTGTTGTGCAGTGAAGAGATAACACATGACAGGTGCTTGTTGCACTCCATTGCATGCAAGAACGAATTCTCTCCTTTACGCTGAGCATAGAAGAACATTTGTTATAGAAGAACAAATGTGCTGTTACATTGCAAACATGTAAGTTATGCAGTTTCCTTTGTATACATTGTATACAAGAACTAACTCATTCAGTAGTTGAAATGAAGTGATAAAACAAAACTAACTGTTCCATTGCATTACATACAATACTTAACTTATAACGCTGTGCATAAGAAATTAATATAACATATGTGCTTGTTGCATTGCAATGCACACAAAAATTAACATGTAAGTGATGCACTGTTTCCTGATAACAACTAACTCTTTCCTTTGTGCATTGAAGAAAAAACAAATCACATATACTGTTGAATTGCAATAACTGGTTCATTGCATTGCATACAAAAACAACTTATTACGTTGTGCATAGAAGAAATATATAAAACATGTGTGCTGTTGAATTGCAACATATGTTATGCACTGTTTCCTTGCATTGTATACAGGAAATAACTTATAGTGTTGCACTGCAATGTATCCAATAACTAACTGTTTCATTGCATTACAATAGTTAACTTATTATTATTAACGTGCATTGCATTGCAGTAACTTAATCCATTTTGCAGTGAAAGATAAGGTGCTTGTTGCACTGCGTTGCATACAAGAAAAACTCTTTCCTTTGTGCATTGAAAAGAAAACAAGTCGTATATGCTGTTGCATTGCAATGCATAAAGAACACTGCAATGCATAAATAATGTTTCATTGCATTACATACAAATAGTTAACTTATTACGCTGTGCATAGAAGAAATTAATATAAAATATGTGCTGTTACTGTGCAATATACACTGTTTCTTTGCATTTAACACATAGGTACTTGTTGCAAGTGACTTTGTATGCAAAAACTTGTGCACTGAAGAGAAAACTAATTTCTTATGCTTTTGCGTTGCAATGCATGAAGAACTAACTGCTTCATTGCATTACATACAAAACGTAAAACGCTGTACATAAGAAATTAATATAACGTGTGCTTGTTGCATTGCGATGCATACAAAACTTAACATGTAAGTGATGCACTGTTTCCCTGATTTTAAATAAAAACTAACTCTTTCCGTTGTGCATTGAAAAGAAAACAAGTCCGTATATGCTTGTTGCATTGCAATGCATAAAGAACATTGCAATCCATAAATAATCTGTTTCATTGCATTACATACAATAGTTTAACTTACTACGCTATGCATAAAAGAAATAAATATAAAATATGTGCTGTTGCATTGCAACATGTAATTCATGCACTGTTTTCTTGCATTTTTCTATACAAGAACTAATTCAGTAGCTGAACTAATTCATTGCATTGCAGTAACAATCCGTCGGACAGTGAAGAGATAACACGACAAAGTGCTTGTTGCACTGCATTGCATGAAAGAACTAACTCTTTCCTTTGTACATTGAAGAGAAAACAAGTCGTATATGCTGTTGCATTTCAATAACTAGTTCATTGCATTGCATACAAAAACAACTTATTACGTTGTGCATAGAAGAAATTCATAATAACATATGTGCTGTTGAATTGCAACATATAAGTTATGCACTGTTTCCTTGCATTGTATACAAGAAATAACTTATGCTGTTGCACTGCAGTGTATCAACAACTAACTGTTTCCTTGAATTTCTATACAAGAACTAACTAATTTAGAAGTTGAACTGAAGAGATAAAATAAAACGTGCATTGCATTGCAGTAACTTAATCCGTTGAGCAGTGAAAAGATAACACATGACATGTTCTTGTTGCACTGCGTTGCATGCAAGAACGAACCCTTTCCTTGTGCAATGAAGAGAAAACAAATTACTTATGCTGTTGCATTACAATGCATCAAGAACTAACTGTTTCATTTTGCATTACAATAGTTAACTTATTACTCTGTGCATAGATGATGAAATTAATACAAAATGTGCTGTTGCATTGCAACGTAAGTTATGCACTGTTTCCTTGCATTTTTCCATACAAGAACTAATTCAGTAGTTGAACTGAAGAAATAAAACAAAACGTGCATTGCAATTGCAGTAACTTAATCCGTTGTGCAGTGGAGAGATAACACTATGACAAGTACTAGTTTGCGCTGCATTGTATGCAAGAACTTTTGCATTAAAGAGAAAACTAATTTCTTATGCTTTTGCGTTGCAATGCATGAAGAACTAACTGCTTCATTGCATTACATACAAAACGTAAAACGCTGTACATAAGAAATTAATATAACGTGTGCTTGTTGCATTGCGATGCATACAAAACTTAACATGTAAGTGATGCACTGTTTCCCTGATTTTAAATAAAATCTAACTCTTTCCGTTGTGCATTGAAAAGAAAACAAGTCCGTATATGCTTGTTGCATTGCAATGCATAAAGAACATTGCAATCCATAAATAATCTGTTTCATTGCATTACATACAATAGTTAACTTACTACGCTATGCATAAAAGAAATAAATATAAAATATGTGCTGTTGCATTGCAACATGTAATTCATGCACTGTTTCCTTGCATTTTTCTATACAAGAACTAATTCAGTAGCTGAACTAATTCATTGCATTGCAGTAACAATCCGTTGTAAAGTGAAGAGATAACACATGACAGGTGCTTGTTGCACTGCGTTGCATGCAAGAACGAACTCTTTTCTTTGTGCATTGAAGAGAAAACAAGTCTTATATGCTGTTGCAGTGCAATTTATTACGTTGTGCATAGAAGAAATTAATATAACATGATATAACATTGAATTGCAACATATAAGTTATGCACTGTTTCCTTGCATTGTATATAAGAAATAACTTGTGCTGTTGCACTGCAATGTATCAATAACTGTTTCATTACATTACAATAGTTAACTTATTACGCTGAGTATAGAAGAAATTAATACAACTTATTTGCTACTGAATTGAAACGTAAGTTATGCACTGCTTTCTTGCATTTCTTTACAAGAAATAACTAAATTCAGTAGTTGAACTGAAGAGATAACAGAAAACGTGCATTGCATTGCAGTAACTTTATCTGTTGTGCAGTGAAGAGATAACACATGACAGGTGCTTGTTGCACTGCATTGCATGCAAGAACGAATTCTCTCCTTTACGCTGAGCATAGAAGAACATTTGTTATAGAAGAACAAATGTGCTGTTACATTGCAAACATGTAAGTTATGCAGTTTCCTTTGTATACATTGTATACAAGAACTAACTCATTCAGTAGTTGAAATGAAGTGATAAAACAAAACTAACTGTTCCATTGCATTACATACAATACTTAACTTATAACGCTGTGCATAAGAAATTAATATAACATATGTGCTTGTTGCATTGCAATGCACACAAAAATTAACATGTAAGTGATGCACTGTTTCCCTGATAACAACTAACTCTTTCCTTTGTGCATTGAAGAAAAAACAAATCACATATACTGTTGAATTGCAATAACTGGTTCATTGCATTGCATACAAAAAACAACTTATTACGTTGTGCATAGAAGAAATATATAAACATGTGTGCTGTTGAATTGCAACATATGTTATGCACTGTTTCCTTGCATTGTATACAGGAAATAACTTATAGTGTTGCACTGCAATGTATCCAATAACTAACTGTTTCATTGCATTACAATAGTTAACTTATTATTATTAACGTGCATTGCATTGCAGTAACTTAATCCATTTTGCAGTGAAAGATAAGGTGCTTGTTGCACTGCGTTGCATACAAGAAAAACTCTTTCCTTTGTGCATTGAAAAGAAAACAAGTCGTATATGCTGTTGCATTGCAATGCATAAAGAACACTGCAATGCATAAATAATGTTTCATTGCATTACATACAAATAGTTAACTTATTACGCTGTGCATAGAAGAAATTAATATAAAATATGTGCTGTTACTGTGCAATATACACTGTTTCTTTGCATTTAACACATAGGTACTTGTTGCAAGTGACTTTGTATGCAAAAACTTGTGCACTGAAGAGAAAACTAATTTCTTATGCTTTTGCGTTGCAATGCATGAAGAACTAACTGCTTCATTGCATTACATACAAAACGTAAAACGCTGTACATAAGAAATTAATATAACGTGTGCTTGTTGCATTGCGATGCATACAAAACTTAACATGTAAGTGATGCACTGTTTCCCTGATTTTAAATAAAAACTAACTCTTTCCGTTGTGCATTGAAAAGAAAACAAGTCCGTATATGCTTGTTGCATTGCAATGCATAAAGAACATTGCAATCCATAAATAATCTGTTTCATTGCATTACATACAATAGTTAACTTACTACGCTATGCATAAAAGAAATAAATATAAAATATGTGCTGTTGCATTGCAACATGTAATTCATGCACTGTTTCCTTGCATTTTTCTATACAAGAACTAATTCAGTAGCTGAACTAATTCATTGCATTGCAGTAACAATCCGTTGGACAGTGAAGAGATAACACGACAAGTGCTTGTTGCACTGCATTGCATGAAAGAACTAACTCTTCCCTTTGTTCATTGAAGAGAAAACAAGTCGTATATGCTGTTGCATTTCAATAACTAGTTCATTGCATTGCATACAAAAAACAACTTATTACGTTGTGCATAGAAGAAATTCATAATAACATATGTGCTGTTGAATTGCAACATATAAGTTATGCACTGTTTCCTTGCATTGTATACAAGAAATAACTTATGCTGTTGCACTGCAGTGTATCAATAACTAACTGTTTCCTTGAATTTCTATACAAGAACTAACTAATTTAGAAGTTGAACTGAAGAGATAAAATAAAACGTGCATTGCATTGCAGTAACTTAATCCGTTGAGCAGTGAAAAGATAACACATGACATGTTCTTGTTGCACTGCGTTGCATGCAAGAACGAACTCTTTCCCTTGTGCAATGAAGAGAAAACAAATTACTTATGCTGTTGCATTACAATGCAAGAACTAACTGTTTCATTTTGCATTACAATAGTTAACTTATTACTCTGTGCATAGATGATGAAATTAATACAAAATGTGCTGTTGCATTGCAACGTAAGTTATGCACTGTTTCCTTGCATTTTTCCATACAAGAACTAATTCAGTAGTTGAACTGAAGAAATAAAACAAAACGTGCATTGCAATTGCAGTAACTTAATCCGTTGTGCAGTGGAGAGATAACACTATGACAAGTACTAGTTTGCGCTGCATTGTATGCAAGAACTTTTGCATTAAAGAGAAAACTAATTTCTTATGCTTTTGCGTTGCAATGCATGAAGAACTAACTGCTTCATTGCATTACATACAAAACGTAAAACGCTGTACATAAGAAATTAATATAACGTGTGCTTGTTGCATTGCGATGCATACAAAACTTAACATGTAAGTGATGCACTGTTTCCCTGATTTTAAATAAAAACTAACTCTTTCCGTTGTGCATTGAAAAGAAAACAAGTCCGTATATGCTTGTTGCATTGCAATGCATAAAGAACATTGCAATCCATAAATAATCTGTTTCATTGCATTACATACAATAGTTAACTTACTACGCTATGCATAAAATAAATAAATATAAAATATGTGCTGTTGAATTGCAACATATAAGTTATGCACTGTTTCCTTGCATTGTATACAAGAAATAACTTATGCTGTTGCACTGCAGTGTATCAATAACTAACTGTTTCCTTGAATTTCTATACAAGAACTAACTAGAACTATTTAGAAGTTGAACTGAAGAGATAAAATAAAACGTGCATTGCATTGCAGTAACTTAATCCGTTGAGCAGTGAAAAGATAACACATGACATGTTCTTGTTGCACTGCGTTGCATGCAAGAACGAACTCTTTCCTTGTGCAATGAAGAGAAAACAAATTACTTATGCTGTTGCATTACAATGCATCAAGAACTAACTGTTTCATTTTGCATTACAATAGTTAACTTATTACTCTGTGCATAGATGATGAAATTAATACAAAATGTGCTGTTGCATTGCAACGTAAGTTATGCACTGTTTCCTTGCATTTTTCCATACAAGAACTAATTCAGTAGTTGAACTGAAGAAATAAAACAAAACGTGCATTGTATTGCAGTAACGTAATCCGTTGTAAAGTGAAGAGATAACACATGACAGGTGCTTGTTGCACTCCATTGCATGCAAGAACGAATTCTCTCCTTTACGCTGAGCATAGAAGAACATTTGTTATAGAAGAACAAATGTGCTGTTACATTGCAAACATGTAAGTTATGCAGTTTCCTTTGTATACATTGTATACAAGAACTAACTCATTCAGTAGTTGAAATGAAGTGATAAAACAAAACTAACTGTTCCATTGCATTACATACAATACTTAACTTATAACGCTGTGCATAAGAAATTAATATAACATATGTGCTTGTTGCATTGCAATGCACACAAAAATTAACATGTAAGTGATGCACTGTTTCCCTGATAACAACTAACTCTTTCCTTTGTGCATTGAAGAAAAAACAAATCACATATACTGTTGAATTGCAATAACTGGTTCATTGCATTGCATACAAAAAACAACTTATTACGTTGTGCATAGAAGAAATATATAAAACATGTGTGCTGTTGAATTGCAACATATGTTATGCACTGTTTCCTTGCATTGTATACAGGAAATAACTTATAGTGTTGCACTGCAATGTATCCAATAACTAACTGTTTCATTGCATTACAATAGTTAACTTATTATTATTAACGTGCATTGCATTGCAGTAACTTAATCCATTTTGCAGTGAAAGATAAGGTGCTTGTTGCACTGCGTTGCATACAAGAAAAACTCTTTCCTTTGTGCATTGAAAAGAAAACAAGTCGTATATGCTGTTGCATTGCAATGCATAAAGAACACTGCAATGCATAAATAATGTTTCATTGCATTACATACAAATAGTTAACTTATTACGCTGTGCATAGAAGAAATTAATATAAAATATGTGCTGTTACTGTGCAATATACACTGTTTCTTTGCATTTAACACATAGGTACTTGTTGCAAGTGACTTTGTATGCAAAAACTTGTGCACTGAAGAGAAAACTAATTTCTTATGCTTTTGCGTTGCAATGCATGAAGAACTAACTGCTTCATTGCATTACATACAAAACGTAAAACGCTGTACATAAGAAATTAATATAACGTGTGCTTGTTGCATTGCGATGCATACAAAACTTAACATGTAAGTGATGCACTGTTTCCCTGATTTTAAATAAAAACTAACTCTTTCCGTTGTGCATTGAAAAGAAAACAAGTCCGTATATGCTTGTTGCATTGCAATGCATAAAGAACATTGCAATCCATAAATAATCTGTTTCATTGCATTACATACAATAGTTTAACTTACTACGCTATGCATAAAAGAAATAAATATAAAATATGTGCTGTTGCATTGCAACATGTAATTCATGCACTGTTTTCTTGCATTTTTCTATACAAGAACTAATTCAGTAGCTGAACTAATTCATTGCATTGCAGTAACAATCCGTCGGACAGTGAAGAGATAACACGACAAAGTGCTTGTTGCACTGCATTGCATGAAAGAACTAACTCTTTCCTTTGTACATTGAAGAGAAAACAAGTCGTATATGCTGTTGCATTTCAATAACTAGTTCATTGCATTGCATACAAAAACAACTTATTACGTTGTGCATAGAAGAAATTCATAATAACATATGTGCTGTTGAATTGCAACATATAAGTTATGCACTGTTTCCTTGCATTGTATACAAGAAATAACTTATGCTGTTGCACTGCAGTGTATCAACAACTAACTGTTTCCTTGAATTTCTATACAAGAACTAACTAATTTAGAAGTTGAACTGAAGAGATAAAATAAAACGTGCATTGCATTGCAGTAACTTAATCCGTTGAGCAGTGAAAAGATAACACATGACATGTTCTTGTTGCACTGCGTTGCATGCAAGAACGAACCCTTTCCTTGTGCAATGAAGAGAAAACAAATTACTTATGCTGTTGCATTACAATGCATCAAGAACTAACTGTTTCATTTTGCATTACAATAGTTAACTTATTACTCTGTGCATAGATGATGAAATTAATACAAAATGTGCTGTTGCATTGCAACGTAAGTTATGCACTGTTTCCTTGCATTTTTCCATACAAGAACTAATTCAGTAGTTGAACTGAAGAAATAAAACAAAACGTGCATTGCAATTGCAGTAACTTAATCCGTTGTGCAGTGGAGAGATAACACTATGACAAGTACTAGTTTGCGCTGCATTGTATGCAAGAACTTTTGCATTAAAGAGAAAACTAATTTCTTATGCTTTTGCGTTGCAATGCATGAAGAACTAACTGCTTCATTGCATTACATACAAAACGTAAAACGCTGTACATAAGAAATTAATATAACGTGTGCTTGTTGCATTGCGATGCATACAAAACTTAACATGTAAGTGATGCACTGTTTCCCTGATTTTAAATAAAATCTAACTCTTTCCGTTGTGCATTGAAAAGAAAACAAGTCCGTATATGCTTGTTGCATTGCAATGCATAAAGAACATTGCAATCCATAAATAATCTGTTTCATTGCATTACATACAATAGTTAACTTACTACGCTATGCATAAAAGAAATAAATATAAAATATGTGCTGTTGCATTGCAACATGTAATTCATGCACTGTTTCCTTGCATTTTTCTATACAAGAACTAATTCAGTAGCTGAACTAATTCATTGCATTGCAGTAACAATCCGTTGTAAAGTGAAGAGATAACACATGACAGGTGCTTGTTGCACTGCGTTGCATGCAAGAACGAACTCTTTTCTTTGTGCATTGAAGAGAAAACAAGTCTTATATGCTGTTGCAGTGCAATTTATTACGTTGTGCATAGAAGAAATTAATATAACATGATATAACATTGAATTGCAACATATAAGTTATGCACTGTTTCCTTGCATTGTATATAAGAAATAACTTGTGCTGTTGCACTGCAATGTATCAATAACTGTTTCATTACATTACAATAGTTAACTTATTACGCTGAGTATAGAAGAAATTAATACAACTTATTTGCTACTGAATTGAAACGTAAGTTATGCACTGCTTTCTTGCATTTCTTTACAAGAAATAACTAAATTCAGTAGTTGAACTGAAGAGATAACAGAAAACGTGCATTGCATTGCAGTAACTTTATCTGTTGTGCAGTGAAGAGATAACACATGACAGGTGCTTGTTGCACTGCATTGCATGCAAGAACGAATTCTCTCCTTTACGCTGAGCATAGAAGAACATTTGTTATAGAAGAACAAATGTGCTGTTACATTGCAAACATGTAAGTTATGCAGTTTCCTTTGTATACATTGTATACAAGAACTAACTCATTCAGTAGTTGAAATGAAGTGATAAAACAAAACTAACTGTTCCATTGCATTACATACAATACTTAACTTATAACGCTGTGCATAAGAAATTAATATAACATATGTGCTTGTTGCATTGCAATGCACACAAAAATTAACATGTAAGTGATGCACTGTTTCCTGATAACAACTAACTCTTTCCTTTGTGCATTGAAGAAAAAACAAATCACATATACTGTTGAATTGCAATAACTGGTTCATTGCATTGCATACAAAAACAACTTATTACGTTGTGCATAGAAGAAATATATAAAACATGTGTGCTGTTGAATTGCAACATATGTTATGCACTGTTTCCTTGCATTGTATACAGGAAATAACTTATAGTGTTGCACTGCAATGTATCCAATAACTAACTGTTTCATTGCATTACAATAGTTAACTTATTATTATTAACGTGCATTGCATTGCAGTAACTTAATCCATTTTGCAGTGAAAGATAAGGTGCTTGTTGCACTGCGTTGCATACAAGAAAAACTCTTTCCTTTGTGCATTGAAAAGAAAACAAGTCGTATATGCTGTTGCATTGCAATGCATAAAGAACACTGCAATGCATAAATAATGTTTCATTGCATTACATACAAATAGTTAACTTATTACGCTGTGCATAGAAGAAATTAATATAAAATATGTGCTGTTACTGTGCAATATACACTGTTTCTTTGCATTTAACACATAGGTACTTGTTGCAAGTGACTTTGTATGCAAAAACTTGTGCACTGAAGAGAAAACTAATTTCTTATGCTTTTGCGTTGCAATGCATGAAGAACTAACTGCTTCATTGCATTACATACAAAACGTAAAACGCTGTACATAAGAAATTAATATAACGTGTGCTTGTTGCATTGCGATGCATACAAAACTTAACATGTAAGTGATGCACTGTTTCCCTGATTTTAAATAAAAACTAACTCTTTCCGTTGTGCATTGAAAAGAAAACAAGTCCGTATATGCTTGTTGCATTGCAATGCATAAAGAACATTGCAATCCATAAATAATCTGTTTCATTGCATTACATACAATAGTTTAACTTACTACGCTATGCATAAAAGAAATAAATATAAAATATGTGCTGTTGCATTGCAACATGTAATTCATGCACTGTTTTCTTGCATTTTTCTATACAAGAACTAATTCAGTAGCTGAACTAATTCATTGCATTGCAGTAACAATCCGTCGGACAGTGAAGAGATAACACGACAAAGTGCTTGTTGCACTGCATTGCATGAAAGAACTAACTCTTTCCTTTGTACATTGAAGAGAAAACAAGTCGTATATGCTGTTGCATTTCAATAACTAGTTCATTGCATTGCATACAAAAACAACTTATTACGTTGTGCATAGAAGAAATTCATAATAACATATGTGCTGTTGAATTGCAACATATAAGTTATGCACTGTTTCCTTGCATTGTATACAAGAAATAACTTATGCTGTTGCACTGCAGTGTATCAACAACTAACTGTTTCCTTGAATTTCTATACAAGAACTAACTAATTTAGAAGTTGAACTGAAGAGATAAAATAAAACGTGCATTGCATTGCAGTAACTTAATCCGTTGAGCAGTGAAAAGATAACACATGACATGTTCTTGTTGCACTGCGTTGCATGCAAGAACGAACCCTTTCCCTTGTGCAATGAAGAGAAAACAAATTACTTATGCTGTTGCATTACAATGCATCAAGAACTAACTGTTTCATTTTGCATTACAATAGTTAACTTATTACTCTGTGCATAGATGATGAAATTAATACAAAATGTGCTGTTGCATTGCAACGTAAGTTATGCACTGTTTCCTTGCATTTTTCCATACAAGAACTAATTCAGTAGTTGAACTGAAGAAATAAAACAAAACGTGCATTGCAATTGCAGTAACTTAATCCGTTGTGCAGTGGAGAGATAACACTATGACAAGTACTAGTTTGCGCTGCATTGTATGCAAGAACTTTTGCATTAAAGAGAAAACTAATTTCTTATGCTTTTGCGTTGCAATGCATGAAGAACTAACTGCTTCATTGCATTACATACAAAACGTAAAACGCTGTACATAAGAAATTAATATAACGTGTGCTTGTTGCATTGCGATGCATACAAAACTTAACATGTAAGTGATGCACTGTTTCCCTGATTTTAAATAAAATCTAACTCTTTCCGTTGTGCATTGAAAAGAAAACAAGTCCGTATATGCTTGTTGCATTGCAATGCATAAAGAACATTGCAATCCATAAATAATCTGTTTCATTGCATTACATACAATAGTTAACTTACTACGCTATGCATAAAAGAAATAAATATAAAATATGTGCTGTTGCATTGCAACATGTAATTCATGCACTGTTTCCTTGCATTTTTCTATACAAGAACTAATTCAGTAGCTGAACTAATTCATTGCATTGCAGTAACAATCCGTTGTAAAGTGAAGAGATAACACATGACAGGTGCTTGTTGCACTGCGTTGCATGCAAGAACGAACTCTTTTCTTTGTGCATTGAAGAGAAAACAAGTCTTATATGCTGTTGCAGTGCAATTTATTACGTTGTGCATAGAAGAAATTAATATAACATGATATAACATTGAATTGCAACATATAAGTTATGCACTGTTTCCTTGCATTGTATATAAGAAATAACTTGTGCTGTTGCACTGCAATGTATCAATAACTGTTTCATTACATTACAATAGTTAACTTATTACGCTGAGTATAGAAGAAATTAATACAACTTATTTGCTACTGAATTGAAACGTAAGTTATGCACTGCTTTCTTGCATTTCTTTACAAGAAATAACTAAATTCAGTAGTTGAACTGAAGAGATAACAGAAAACGTGCATTGCATTGCAGTAACTTTATCTGTTGTGCAGTGAAGAGATAACACATGACAGGTGCTTGTTGCACTGCATTGCATGCAAGAACGAATTCTCTCCTTTACGCTGAGCATAGAAGAACATTTGTTATAGAAGAACAAATGTGCTGTTACATTGCAAACATGTAAGTTATGCAGTTTCCTTTGTATACATTGTATACAAGAACTAACTCATTCAGTAGTTGAAATGAAGTGATAAAACAAAACTAACTGTTCCATTGCATTACATACAATACTTAACTTATAACGCTGTGCATAAGAAATTAATATAACATATGTGCTTGTTGCATTGCAATGCACACAAAAATTAACATGTAAGTGATGCACTGTTTCCCTGATAACAACTAACTCTTTCCTTTGTGCATTGAAGAAAAACAAATCACATATACTGTTGAATTGCAATAACTGGTTCATTGCATTGCATACAAAAACAACTTATTACGTTGTGCATAGAAGAAATATATAAAACATGTGTGCTGTTGAATTGCAACATATGTTATGCACTGTTTCCTTGCATTGTATACAGGAAATAACTTATAGTGTTGCACTGCAATGTATCCAATAACTAACTGTTTCATTGCATTACAATAGTTAACTTATTATTATTAACGTGCATTGCATTGCAGTAACTTAATCCATTTTGCAGTGAAAGATAAGGTGCTTGTTGCACTGCGTTGCATACAAGAAAAACTCTTTCCTTTGTGCATTGAAAAGAAAACAAGTCGTATATGCTGTTGCATTGCAATGCATAAAGAACACTGCAATGCATAAATAATGTTTCATTGCATTACATACAAATAGTTAACTTATTACGCTGTGCATAGAAGAAATTAATATAAAATATGTGCTGTTACTGTGCAATATACACTGTTTCTTTGCATTTAACACATAGGTACTTGTTGCAAGTGACTTTGTATGCAAAAACTTGTGCACTGAAGAGAAAACTAATTTCTTATGCTTTTGCGTTGCAATGCATGAAGAACTAACTGCTTCATTGCATTACATACAAAACGTAAAACGCTGTACATAAGAAATTAATATAACGTGTGCTTGTTGCATTGCGATGCATACAAAACTTAACATGTAAGTGATGCACTGTTTCCTGATTTTAAATAAAAACTAACTCTTTCCGTTGTGCATTGAAAAGAAAACAAGTCCGTATATGCTTGTTGCATTGCAATGCATAAAGAACATTGCAATCCATAAATAATCTGTTTCATTGCATTACATACAATAGTTAACTTACTACGCTATGCATAAAAGAAATAAATATAAAATATGTGCTGTTGCATTGCAACATGTAATTCATGCACTGTTTCCTTGCATTTTTCTATACAAGAACTAATTCAGTAGCTGAACTAATTCATTGCATTGCAGTAACAATCCGTTGGACAGTGAAGAGATAACACGACAAGTGCTTGTTGCACTGCATTGCATGAAAGAACTAACTCTTCCCTTTGTTCATTGAAGAGAAAACAAGTCGTATATGCTGTTGCATTTCAATAACTAGTTCATTGCATTGCATACAAAAACAACTTATTACGTTGTGCATAGAAGAAATTCATAATAACATATGTGCTGTTGAATTGCAACATATAAGTTATGCACTGTTTCCTTGCATTGTATACAAGAAATAACTTATGCTGTTGCACTGCAGTGTATCAATAACTAACTGTTTCCTTGAATTTCTATACAAGAACTAACTAATTTAGAAGTTGAACTGAAGAGATAAAATAAAACGTGCATTGCATTGCAGTAACTTAATCCGTTGAGCAGTGAAAAGATAACACATGACATGTTCTTGTTGCACTGCGTTGCATGCAAGAACGAACTCTTTCCCTTGTGCAATGAAGAGAAAACAAATTACTTATGCTGTTGCATTACAATGCAAGAACTAACTGTTTCATTTTGCATTACAATAGTTAACTTATTACTCTGTGCATAGATGATGAAATTAATACAAAATGTGCTGTTGCATTGCAACGTAAGTTATGCACTGTTTCCTTGCATTTTTCCATACAAGAACTAATTCAGTAGTTGAACTGAAGAAATAAAACAAAACGTGCATTGCAATTGCAGTAACTTAATCCGTTGTGCAGTGGAGAGATAACACTATGACAAGTACTAGTTTGCGCTGCATTGTATGCAAGAACTTTTGCATTAAAGAGAAAACTAATTTCTTATGCTTTTGCGTTGCAGTGCATGAAGAACTAACTGCTTCATTGCATTACATACAAAACGTAAAACGCTGTACATAAGAAATTAATATAACGTGTGCTTGTTGCATTGCGATGCATACAAAACTTAACATGTAAGTGATGCACTGTTTCCCTGATTTTAAATAAAACTAACTCTTTCCGTTGTGCATTGAAAAGAAAACAAGTCCGTATATGCTTGTTGCATTGCAATGCATAAAGAACATTGCAATCCATAAATAATCTGTTTCATTGCATTACATACAATAGTTAACTTACTACGCTATGCATAAAAGAAATAAATATAAAATATGTGCTGTTGAATTGCAACATATAAGTTATGCACTGTTTCCTTGCATTGTATACAAGAAATAACTTATGCTGTTGCACTGCAGTGTATCAATAACTAACTGTTTCCTTGAATTTCTATACAAGAACTAACTAGAACTATTTAGAAGTTGAACTGAAGAGATAAAATAAAACGTGCATTGCATTGCAGTAACTTAATCCGTTGAGCAGTGAAAAGATAACACATGACATGTTCTTGTTGCACTGCGTTGCATGCAAGAACGAACTCTTTCCCTTGTGCAATGAAGAGAAAACAAATTACTTATGCTGTTGCATTACAATGCATCAAGAACTAACTGTTTCATTTTGCATTACAATAGTTAACTTATTACTCTGTGCATAGATGATGAAATTAATACAAAATGTGCTGTTGCATTGCAACGTAAGTTATGCACTGTTTCCTTGCATTTTTCCATACAAGAACTAATTCAGTAGTTGAACTGAAGAAATAAAACAAAACGTGCATTGTATTGCAGTAACGTAATCCGTTGTAAAGTGAAGAGATAACACATGACAGGTGCTTGTTGCACTGCGTTGCATGCAAGAACGAACTCTTTTCTTTGTGCATTGAAGAGAAAACAAGTCTTATATGCTGTTGCAGTGCAATTTATTACGTTGTGCATAGAAGAAATTAATATAACATGATATAACATTGAATTGCAACATATAAGTTATGCACTGTTTCCTTGCATTGTATATAAGAAATAACTTGTGCTGTTGCACTGCAATGTATCAATAACTGTTTCATTACATTACAATAGTTAACTTATTACGCTGAGTATAGAAGAAATTAATACAACTTATTTGCTACTGAATTGAAACGTAAGTTATGCACTGCTTTCTTGCATTTCTTTACAAGAAATAACTAAATTCAGTAGTTGAACTGAAGAGATAACAGAAAACGTGCATTGCATTGCAGTAACTTTATCTGTTGTGCAGTGAAGAGATAACACATGACAGGTGCTTGTTGCACTCCATTGCATGCAAGAACGAATTCTCTCCTTTACGCTGAGCATAGAAGAACATTTGTTATAGAAGAACAAATGTGCTGTTACATTGCAAACATGTAAGTTATGCAGTTTCCTTTGTATACATTGTATACAAGAACTAACTCATTCAGTAGTTGAAATGAAGTGATAAAACAAAACTAACTGTTCCATTGCATTACATACAATACTTAACTTATAACGCTGTGCATAAGAAATTAATATAACATATGTGCTTGTTGCATTGCAATGCACACAAAAATTAACATGTAAGTGATGCACTGTTTCCTGATAACAACTAACTCTTTCCTTTGTGCATTGAAGAAAAACAAATCACATATACTGTTGAATTGCAATAACTGGTTCATTGCATTGCATACAAAAAACAACTTATTACGTTGTGCATAGAAGAAATATATAAAACATGTGTGCTGTTGAATTGCAACATATGTTATGCACTGTTTCCTTGCATTGTATACAGGAAATAACTTATAGTGTTGCACTGCAATGTATCCAATAACTAACTGTTTCATTGCATTACAATAGTTAACTTATTATTATTAACGTGCATTGCATTGCAGTAACTTAATCCATTTTGCAGTGAAAGATAAGGTGCTTGTTGCACTGCGTTGCATACAAGAAAAACTCTTTCCTTTGTGCATTGAAAAGAAAACAAGTCGTATATGCTGTTGCATTGCAATGCATAAAGAACACTGCAATGCATAAATAATGTTTCATTGCATTACATACAAATAGTTAACTTATTACGCTGTGCATAGAAGAAATTAATATAAAATATGTGCTGTTACTGTGCAATATACACTGTTTCTTTGCATTTAACACATAGGTACTTGTTGCAAGTGACTTTGTATGCAAAAACTTGTGCACTGAAGAGAAAACTAATTTCTTATGCTTTTGCGTTGCAATGCATGAAGAACTAACTGCTTCATTGCATTACATACAAAACGTAAAACGCTGTACATAAGAAATTAATATAACGTGTGCTTGTTGCATTGCGATGCATACAAAACTTAACATGTAAGTGATGCACTGTTTCCCTGATTTTAAATAAAACTAACTCTTTCCGTTGTGCATTGAAAAGAAAACAAGTCCGTATATGCTTGTTGCATTGCAATGCATAAAGAACATTGCAATCCATAAATAATCTGTTTCATTGCATTACATACAATAGTTTAACTTACTACGCTATGCATAAAAGAAATAAATATAAAATATGTGCTGTTGCATTGCAACATGTAATTCATGCACTGTTTTCTTGCATTTTTCTATACAAGAACTAATTCAGTAGCTGAACTAATTCATTGCATTGCAGTAACAATCCGTCGGACAGTGAAGAGATAACACGACAAAGTGCTTGTTGCACTGCATTGCATGAAAGAACTAACTCTTTCCTTTGTACATTGAAGAGAAAACAAGTCGTATATGCTGTTGCATTTCAATAACTAGTTCATTGCATTGCATACAAAAACAACTTATTACGTTGTGCATAGAAGAAATTCATAATAACATATGTGCTGTTGAATTGCAACATATAAGTTATGCACTGTTTCCTTGCATTGTATACAAGAAATAACTTATGCTGTTGCACTGCAGTGTATCAACAACTAACTGTTTCCTTGAATTTCTATACAAGAACTAACTAATTTAGAAGTTGAACTGAAGAGATAAAATAAAACGTGCATTGCATTGCAGTAACTTAATCCGTTGAGCAGTGAAAAGATAACACATGACATGTTCTTGTTGCACTGCGTTGCATGCAAGAACGAACCCTTTCCCTTGTGCAATGAAGAGAAAACAAATTACTTATGCTGTTGCATTACAATGCATCAAGAACTAACTGTTTCATTTTGCATTACAATAGTTAACTTATTACTCTGTGCATAGATGATGAAATTAATACAAAATGTGCTGTTGCATTGCAACGTAAGTTATGCACTGTTTCCTTGCATTTTTCCATACAAGAACTAATTCAGTAGTTGAACTGAAGAAATAAAACAAAACGTGCATTGCAATTGCAGTAACTTAATCCGTTGTGCAGTGGAGAGATAACACTATGACAAGTACTAGTTTGCGCTGCATTGTATGCAAGAACTTTTGCATTAAAGAGAAAACTAATTTCTTATGCTTTTGCGTTGCAATGCATGAAGAACTAACTGCTTCATTGCATTACATACAAAACGTAAAACGCTGTACATAAGAAATTAATATAACGTGTGCTTGTTGCATTGCGATGCATACAAAACTTAACATGTAAGTGATGCACTGTTTCCTGATTTTAAATAAAATCTAACTCTTTCCGTTGTGCATTGAAAAGAAAACAAGTCCGTATATGCTTGTTGCATTGCAATGCATAAAGAACATTGCAATCCATAAATAATCTGTTTCATTGCATTACATACAATAGTTAACTTACTACGCTATGCATAAAAGAAATAAATATAAAATATGTGCTGTTGCATTGCAACATGTAATTCATGCACTGTTTCCTTGCATTTTTCTATACAAGAACTAATTCAGTAGCTGAACTAATTCATTGCATTGCAGTAACAATCCGTTGTAAAGTGAAGAGATAACACATGACAGGTGCTTGTTGCACTGCGTTGCATGCAAGAACGAACTCTTTTCTTTGTGCATTGAAGAGAAAACAAGTCTTATATGCTGTTGCAGTGCAATTTATTACGTTGTGCATAGAAGAAATTAATATAACATGATATAACATTGAATTGCAACATATAAGTTATGCACTGTTTCCTTGCATTGTATATAAGAAATAACTTGTGCTGTTGCACTGCAATGTATCAATAACTGTTTCATTACATTACAATAGTTAACTTATTACGCTGAGTATAGAAGAAATTAATACAACTTATTTGCTACTGAATTGAAACGTAAGTTATGCACTGCTTTCTTGCATTTCTTTACAAGAAATAACTAAATTCAGTAGTTGAACTGAAGAGATAACAGAAAACGTGCATTGCATTGCAGTAACTTTATCTGTTGTGCAGTGAAGAGATAACACATGACAGGTGCTTGTTGCACTGCATTGCATGCAAGAACGAATTCTCTCCTTTACGCTGAGCATAGAAGAACATTTGTTATAGAAGAACAAATGTGCTGTTACATTGCAAACATGTAAGTTATGCAGTTTCCTTTGTATACATTGTATACAAGAACTAACTCATTCAGTAGTTGAAATGAAGTGATAAAACAAAACTAACTGTTCCATTGCATTACATACAATACTTAACTTATAACGCTGTGCATAAGAAATTAATATAACATATGTGCTTGTTGCATTGCAATGCACACAAAAATTAACATGTAAGTGATGCACTGTTTCCCTGATAACAACTAACTCTTTCCTTTGTGCATTGAAGAAAAAACAAATCACATATACTGTTGAATTGCAATAACTGGTTCATTGCATTGCATACAAAAACAACTTATTACGTTGTGCATAGAAGAAATATATAAAACATGTGTGCTGTTGAATTGCAACATATGTTATGCACTGTTTCCTTGCATTGTATACAGGAAATAACTTATAGTGTTGCACTGCAATGTATCCAATAACTAACTGTTTCATTGCATTACAATAGTTAACTTATTATTATTAACGTGCATTGCATTGCAGTAACTTAATCCATTTTGCAGTGAAAGATAAGGTGCTTGTTGCACTGCGTTGCATACAAGAAAAACTCTTTCCTTTGTGCATTGAAAAGAAAACAAGTCGTATATGCTGTTGCATTGCAATGCATAAAGAACACTGCAATGCATAAATAATGTTTCATTGCATTACATACAAATAGTTAACTTATTACGCTGTGCATAGAAGAAATTAATATAAAATATGTGCTGTTACTGTGCAATATACACTGTTTCTTTGCATTTAACACATAGGTACTTGTTGCAAGTGACTTTGTATGCAAAAACTTGTGCACTGAAGAGAAAACTAATTTCTTATGCTTTTGCGTTGCAATGCATGAAGAACTAACTGCTTCATTGCATTACATACAAAACGTAAAACGCTGTACATAAGAAATTAATATAACGTGTGCTTGTTGCATTGCGATGCATACAAAACTTAACATGTAAGTGATGCACTGTTTCCTGATTTTAAATAAAAACTAACTCTTTCCGTTGTGCATTGAAAAGAAAACAAGTCCGTATATGCTTGTTGCATTGCAATGCATAAAGAACATTGCAATCCATAAATAATCTGTTTCATTGCATTACATACAATAGTTTAACTTACTACGCTATGCATAAAAGAAATAAATATAAAATATGTGCTGTTGCATTGCAACATGTAATTCATGCACTGTTTTCTTGCATTTTTCTATACAAGAACTAATTCAGTAGCTGAACTAATTCATTGCATTGCAGTAACAATCCGTCGGACAGTGAAGAGATAACACGACAAAGTGCTTGTTGCACTGCATTGCATGAAAGAACTAACTCTTTCCTTTGTACATTGAAGAGAAAACAAGTCGTATATGCTGTTGCATTTCAATAACTAGTTCATTGCATTGCATACAAAAACAACTTATTACGTTGTGCATAGAAGAAATTCATAATAACATATGTGCTGTTGAATTGCAACATATAAGTTATGCACTGTTTCCTTGCATTGTATACAAGAAATAACTTATGCTGTTGCACTGCAGTGTATCAACAACTAACTGTTTCCTTGAATTTCTATACAAGAACTAACTAATTTAGAAGTTGAACTGAAGAGATAAAATAAAACGTGCATTGCATTGCAGTAACTTAATCCGTTGAGCAGTGAAAAGATAACACATGACATGTTCTTGTTGCACTGCGTTGCATGCAAGAACGAACCCTTTCCCTTGTGCAATGAAGAGAAAACAAATTACTTATGCTGTTGCATTACAATGCATCAAGAACTAACTGTTTCATTTTGCATTACAATAGTTAACTTATTACTCTGTGCATAGATGATGAAATTAATACAAAATGTGCTGTTGCATTGCAACGTAAGTTATGCACTGTTTCCTTGCATTTTTCCATACAAGAACTAATTCAGTAGTTGAACTGAAGAAATAAAACAAAACGTGCATTGCAATTGCAGTAACTTAATCCGTTGTGCAGTGGAGAGATAACACTATGACAAGTACTAGTTTGCGCTGCATTGTATGCAAGAACTTTTGCATTAAAGAAAACTAATTTCTTATGCTTTTGCGTTGCAATGCATGAAGAACTAACTGCTTCATTGCATTACATACAAAACGTAAAACGCTGTACATAAGAAATTAATATAACGTGTGCTTGTTGCATTGCGATGCATACAAAACTTAACATGTAAGTGATGCACTGTTTCCCTGATTTTAAATAAAATCTAACTCTTTCCGTTGTGCATTGAAAAGAAAACAAGTCCGTATATGCTTGTTGCATTGCAATGCATAAAGAACATTGCAATCCATAAATAATCTGTTTCATTGCATTACATACAATAGTTAACTTACTACGCTATGCATAAAAGAAATAAATATAAAATATGTGCTGTTGCATTGCAACATGTAATTCATGCACTGTTTCCTTGCATTTTTCTATACAAGAACTAATTCAGTAGCTGAACTAATTCATTGCATTGCAGTAACAATCCGTTGTAAAGTGAAGAGATAACACATGACAGGTGCTTGTTGCACTGCGTTGCATGCAAGAACGAACTCTTTTCTTTGTGCATTGAAGAGAAAACAAGTCTTATATGCTGTTGCAGTGCAATTTATTACGTTGTGCATAGAAGAAATTAATATAACATGATATAACATTGAATTGCAACATATAAGTTATGCACTGTTTCCTTGCATTGTATATAAGAAATAACTTGTGCTGTTGCACTGCAATGTATCAATAACTGTTTCATTACATTACAATAGTTAACTTATTACGCTGAGTATAGAAGAAATTAATACAACTTATTTGCTACTGAATTGAAACGTAAGTTATGCACTGCTTTCTTGCATTTCTTTACAAGAAATAACTAAATTCAGTAGTTGAACTGAAGAGATAACAGAAAACGTGCATTGCATTGCAGTAACTTTATCTGTTGTGCAGTGAAGAGATAACACATGACAGGTGCTTGTTGCACTGCATTGCATGCAAGAACGAATTCTCTCCTTTACGCTGAGCATAGAAGAACATTTGTTATAGAAGAACAAATGTGCTGTTACATTGCAAACATGTAAGTTATGCAGTTTCCTTTGTATACATTGTATACAAGAACTAACTCATTCAGTAGTTGAAATGAAGTGATAAAACAAAACTAACTGTTCCATTGCATTACATACAATACTTAACTTATAACGCTGTGCATAAGAAATTAATATAACATATGTGCTTGTTGCATTGCAATGCACACAAAAATTAACATGTAAGTGATGCACTGTTTCCCTGATAACAACTAACTCTTTCCTTTGTGCATTGAAGAAAAAACAAATCACATATACTGTTGAATTGCAATAACTGGTTCATTGCATTGCATACAAAAACAACTTATTACGTTGTGCATAGAAGAAATATATAAAACATGTGTGCTGTTGAATTGCAACATATGTTATGCACTGTTTCCTTGCATTGTATACAGGAAATAACTTATAGTGTTGCACTGCAATGTATCCAATAACTAACTGTTTCATTGCATTACAATAGTTAACTTATTATTATTAACGTGCATTGCATTGCAGTAACTTAATCCATTTTGCAGTGAAAGATAAGGTGCTTGTTGCACTGCGTTGCATACAAGAAAAACTCTTTCCTTTGTGCATTGAAAAGAAAACAAGTCGTATATGCTGTTGCATTGCAATGCATAAAGAACACTGCAATGCATAAATAATGTTTCATTGCATTACATACAAATAGTTAACTTATTACGCTGTGCATAGAAGAAATTAATATAAAATATGTGCTGTTACTGTGCAATATACACTGTTTCTTTGCATTTAACACATAGGTACTTGTTGCAAGTGACTTTGTATGCAAAACTTGTGCACTGAAGAGAAAACTAATTTCTTATGCTTTTGCGTTGCAATGCATGAAGAACTAACTGCTTCATTGCATTACATACAAAACGTAAAACGCTGTACATAAGAAATTAATATAACGTGTGCTTGTTGCATTGCGATGCATACAAAACTTAACATGTAAGTGATGCACTGTTTCCTGATTTTAAATAAAAACTAACTCTTTCCGTTGTGCATTGAAAAGAAAACAAGTCCGTATATGCTTGTTGCATTGCAATGCATAAAGAACATTGCAATCCATAAATAATCTGTTTCATTGCATTACATACAATAGTTAACTTACTACGCTATGCATAAAAGAAATAAATATAAAATATGTGCTGTTGCATTGCAACATGTAATTCATGCACTGTTTCCTTGCATTTTTCTATACAAGAACTAATTCAGTAGCTGAACTAATTCATTGCATTGCAGTAACAATCCGTTGGACAGTGAAGAGATAACACGACAAGTGCTTGTTGCACTGCATTGCATGAAAGAACTAACTCTTCCCTTTGTTCATTGAAGAGAAAACAAGTCGTATATGCTGTTGCATTTCAATAACTAGTTCATTGCATTGCATACAAAAACAACTTATTACGTTGTGCATAGAAGAAATTCATAATAACATATGTGCTGTTGAATTGCAACATATAAGTTATGCACTGTTTCCTTGCATTGTATACAAGAAATAACTTATGCTGTTGCACTGCAGTGTATCAATAACTAACTGTTTCCTTGAATTTCTATACAAGAACTAACTAATTTAGAAGTTGAACTGAAGAGATAAAATAAAACGTGCATTGCATTGCAGTAACTTAATCCGTTGAGCAGTGAAAAGATAACACATGACATGTTCTTGTTGCACTGCGTTGCATGCAAGAACGAACTCTTTCCCTTGTGCAATGAAGAGAAAACAAATTACTTATGCTGTTGCATTACAATGCAAGAACTAACTGTTTCATTTTGCATTACAATAGTTAACTTATTACTCTGTGCATAGATGATGAAATTAATACAAAATGTGCTGTTGCATTGCAACGTAAGTTATGCACTGTTTCCTTGCATTTTTCCATACAAGAACTAATTCAGTAGTTGAACTGAAGAAATAAAACAAAACGTGCATTGCAATTGCAGTAACTTAATCCGTTGTGCAGTGGAGAGATAACACTATGACAAGTACTAGTTTGCGCTGCATTGTATGCAAGAACTTTTGCATTAAAGAGAAAACTAATTTCTTATGCTTTTGCGTTGCAGTGCATGAAGAACTAACTGCTTCATTGCATTACATACAAAACGTAAAACGCTGTACATAAGAAATTAATATAACGTGTGCTTGTTGCATTGCGATGCATACAAAACTTAACATGTAAGTGATGCACTGTTTCCCTGATTTTAAATAAAACTAACTCTTTCCGTTGTGCATTGAAAAGAAAACAAGTCCGTATATGCTTGTTGCATTGCAATGCATAAAGAACATTGCAATCCATAAATAATCTGTTTCATTGCATTACATACAATAGTTAACTTACTACGCTATGCATAAAAGAAATAAATATAAAATATGTGCTGTTGAATTGCAACATATAAGTTATGCACTGTTTCCTTGCATTGTATACAAGAAATAACTTATGCTGTTGCACTGCAGTGTATCAATAACTAACTGTTTCCTTGAATTTCTATACAAGAACTAACTAGAACTATTTAGAAGTTGAACTGAAGAGATAAAATAAAACGTGCATTGCATTGCAGTAACTTAATCCGTTGAGCAGTGAAAAGATAACACATGACATGTTCTTGTTGCACTGCGTTGCATGCAAGAACGAACTCTTTCCCTTGTGCAATGAAGAGAAAACAAATTACTTATGCTGTTGCATTACAATGCATCAAGAACTAACTGTTTCATTTTGCATTACAATAGTTAACTTATTACTCTGTGCATAGATGATGAAATTAATACAAAATGTGCTGTTGCATTGCAACGTAAGTTATGCACTGTTTCCTTGCATTTTTCCATACAAGAACTAATTCAGTAGTTGAACTGAAGAAATAAAACAAAACGTGCATTGTATTGCAGTAACGTAATCCGTTGTAAAGTGAAGAGATAACACATGACAGGTGCTTGTTGCACTGCGTTGCATGCAAGAACGAACTCTTTTCTTTGTGCATTGAAGAGAAAACAAGTCTTATATGCTGTTGCAGTGCAATTTATTACGTTGTGCATAGAAGAAATTAATATAACATGATATAACATTGAATTGCAACATATAAGTTATGCACTGTTTCCTTGCATTGTATATAAGAAATAACTTGTGCTGTTGCACTGCAATGTATCAATAACTGTTTCATTACATTACAATAGTTAACTTATTACGCTGAGTATAGAAGAAATTAATACAACTTATTTGCTACTGAATTGAAACGTAAGTTATGCACTGCTTTCTTGCATTTCTTTACAAGAAATAACTAAATTCAGTAGTTGAACTGAAGAGATAACAGAAAACGTGCATTGCATTGCAGTAACTTTATCTGTTGTGCAGTGAAGAGATAACACATGACAGGTGCTTGTTGCACTCCATTGCATGCAAGAACGAATTCTCTCCTTTACGCTGAGCATAGAAGAACATTTGTTATAGAAGAACAAATGTGCTGTTACATTGCAAACATGTAAGTTATGCAGTTTCCTTTGTATACATTGTATACAAGAACTAACTCATTCAGTAGTTGAAATGAAGTGATAAAACAAAACTAACTGTTCCATTGCATTACATACAATACTTAACTTATAACGCTGTGCATAAGAAATTAATATAACATATGTGCTTGTTGCATTGCAATGCACACAAAAATTAACATGTAAGTGATGCACTGTTTCCTGATAACAACTAACTCTTTCCTTTGTGCATTGAAGAAAAAACAAATCACATATACTGTTGAATTGCAATAACTGGTTCATTGCATTGCATACAAAAAACAACTTATTACGTTGTGCATAGAAGAAATATATAAAACATGTGTGCTGTTGAATTGCAACATATGTTATGCACTGTTTCCTTGCATTGTATACAGGAAATAACTTATAGTGTTGCACTGCAATGTATCCAATAACTAACTGTTTCATTGCATTACAATAGTTAACTTATTATTATTAACGTGCATTGCATTGCAGTAACTTAATCCATTTTGCAGTGAAAGATAAGGTGCTTGTTGCACTGCGTTGCATACAAGAAAACTCTTTCCTTTGTGCATTGAAAAGAAAACAAGTCGTATATGCTGTTGCATTGCAATGCATAAAGAACACTGCAATGCATAAATAATGTTTCATTGCATTACATACAAATAGTTAACTTATTACGCTGTGCATAGAAGAAATTAATATAAAATATGTGCTGTTACTGTGCAATATACACTGTTTCTTTGCATTTAACACATAGGTACTTGTTGCAAGTGACTTTGTATGCAAAAACTTGTGCACTGAAGAGAAAACTAATTTCTTATGCTTTTGCGTTGCAATGCATGAAGAACTAACTGCTTCATTGCATTACATACAAAACGTAAAACGCTGTACATAAGAAATTAATATAACGTGTGCTTGTTGCATTGCGATGCATACAAAACTTAACATGTAAGTGATGCACTGTTTCCCTGATTTTAAATAAAACTAACTCTTTCCGTTGTGCATTGAAAAGAAAACAAGTCCGTATATGCTTGTTGCATTGCAATGCATAAAGAACATTGCAATCCATAAATAATCTGTTTCATTGCATTACATACAATAGTTTAACTTACTACGCTATGCATAAAAGAAATAAATATAAAATATGTGCTGTTGCATTGCAACATGTAATTCATGCACTGTTTTCTTGCATTTTTCTATACAAGAACTAATTCAGTAGCTGAACTAATTCATTGCATTGCAGTAACAATCCGTCGGACAGTGAAGAGATAACACGACAAAGTGCTTGTTGCACTGCATTGCATGAAAGAACTAACTCTTTCCTTTGTACATTGAAGAGAAAACAAGTCGTATATGCTGTTGCATTTCAATAACTAGTTCATTGCATTGCATACAAAAAACAACTTATTACGTTGTGCATAGAAGAAATTCATAATAACATATGTGCTGTTGAATTGCAACATATAAGTTATGCACTGTTTCCTTGCATTGTATACAAGAAATAACTTATGCTGTTGCACTGCAGTGTATCAACAACTAACTGTTTCCTTGAATTTCTATACAAGAACTAACTAATTTAGAAGTTGAACTGAAGAGATAAAATAAAACGTGCATTGCATTGCAGTAACTTAATCCGTTGAGCAGTGAAAAGATAACACATGACATGTTCTTGTTGCACTGCGTTGCATGCAAGAACGAACCCTTTCCCTTGTGCAATGAAGAGAAAACAAATTACTTATGCTGTTGCATTACAATGCATCAAGAACTAACTGTTTCATTTTGCATTACAATAGTTAACTTATTACTCTGTGCATAGATGATGAAATTAATACAAAATGTGCTGTTGCATTGCAACGTAAGTTATGCACTGTTTCCTTGCATTTTTCCATACAAGAACTAATTCAGTAGTTGAACTGAAGAAATAAAACAAAACGTGCATTGCAATTGCAGTAACTTAATCCGTTGTGCAGTGGAGAGATAACACTATGACAAGTACTAGTTTGCGCTGCATTGTATGCAAGAACTTTTGCATTAAAGAGAAAACTAATTTCTTATGCTTTTGCGTTGCAATGCATGAAGAACTAACTGCTTCATTGCATTACATACAAAACGTAAAACGCTGTACATAAGAAATTAATATAACGTGTGCTTGTTGCATTGCGATGCATACAAAACTTAACATGTAAGTGATGCACTGTTTCCTGATTTTAAATAAAATCTAACTCTTTCCGTTGTGCATTGAAAAGAAAACAAGTCCGTATATGCTTGTTGCATTGCAATGCATAAAGAACATTGCAATCCATAAATAATCTGTTTCATTGCATTACATACAATAGTTAACTTACTACGCTATGCATAAAAGAAATAAATATAAAATATGTGCTGTTGCATTGCAACATGTAATTCATGCACTGTTTCCTTGCATTTTTCTATACAAGAACTAATTCAGTAGCTGAACTAATTCATTGCATTGCAGTAACAATCCGTTGTAAAGTGAAGAGATAACACATGACAGGTGCTTGTTGCACTGCGTTGCATGCAAGAACGAACTCTTTTCTTTGTGCATTGAAGAGAAAACAAGTCTTATATGCTGTTGCAGTGCAATTTATTACGTTGTGCATAGAAGAAATTAATATAACATGATATAACATTGAATTGCAACATATAAGTTATGCACTGTTTCCTTGCATTGTATATAAGAAATAACTTGTGCTGTTGCACTGCAATGTATCAATAACTGTTTCATTACATTACAATAGTTAACTTATTACGCTGAGTATAGAAGAAATTAATACAACTTATTTGCTACTGAATTGAAACGTAAGTTATGCACTGCTTTCTTGCATTTCTTTACAAGAAATAACTAAATTCAGTAGTTGAACTGAAGAGATAACAGAAAACGTGCATTGCATTGCAGTAACTTTATCTGTTGTGCAGTGAAGAGATAACACATGACAGGTGCTTGTTGCACTGCATTGCATGCAAGAACGAATTCTCTCCTTTACGCTGAGCATAGAAGAACATTTGTTATAGAAGAACAAATGTGCTGTTACATTGCAAACATGTAAGTTATGCAGTTTCCTTTGTATACATTGTATACAAGAACTAACTCATTCAGTAGTTGAAATGAAGTGATAAAACAAAACTAACTGTTCCATTGCATTACATACAATACTTAACTTATAACGCTGTGCATAAGAAATTAATATAACATATGTGCTTGTTGCATTGCAATGCACACAAAAATTAACATGTAAGTGATGCACTGTTTCCCTGATAACAACTAACTCTTTCCTTTGTGCATTGAAGAAAAACAAATCACATATACTGTTGAATTGCAATAACTGGTTCATTGCATTGCATACAAAAAACAACTTATTACGTTGTGCATAGAAGAAATATATAAACATGTGTGCTGTTGAATTGCAACATATGTTATGCACTGTTTCCTTGCATTGTATACAGGAAATAACTTATAGTGTTGCACTGCAATGTATCCAATAACTAACTGTTTCATTGCATTACAATAGTTAACTTATTATTATTAACGTGCATTGCATTGCAGTAACTTAATCCATTTTGCAGTGAAAGATAAGGTGCTTGTTGCACTGCGTTGCATACAAGAAAAACTCTTTCCTTTGTGCATTGAAAAGAAAACAAGTCGTATATGCTGTTGCATTGCAATGCATAAAGAACACTGCAATGCATAAATAATGTTTCATTGCATTACATACAAATAGTTAACTTATTACGCTGTGCATAGAAGAAATTAATATAAAATATGTGCTGTTACTGTGCAATATACACTGTTTCTTTGCATTTAACACATAGGTACTTGTTGCAAGTGACTTTGTATGCAAAAACTTGTGCACTGAAGAGAAAACTAATTTCTTATGCTTTTGCGTTGCAATGCATGAAGAACTAACTGCTTCATTGCATTACATACAAAACGTAAAACGCTGTACATAAGAAATTAATATAACGTGTGCTTGTTGCATTGCGATGCATACAAAACTTAACATGTAAGTGATGCACTGTTTCCCTGATTTTAAATAAAAACTCTTTCCGTTGTGCATTGAAAAGAAAACAAGTCCGTATATGCTTGTTGCATTGCAATGCATAAAGAACATTGCAATCCATAAATAATCTGTTTCATTGCATTACATACAATAGTTAACTTACTACGCTATGCATAAAAGAAATAAATATAAAATATGTGCTGTTGCATTGCAACATGTAATTCATGCACTGTTTCCTTGCATTTTTCTATACAAGAACTAATTCAGTAGCTGAACTAATTCATTGCATTGCAGTAACAATCCGTTGGACAGTGAAGAGATAACACGACAAGTGCTTGTTGCACTGCATTGCATGAAAGAACTAACTCTTCCCTTTGTTCATTGAAGAGAAAACAAGTCGTATATGCTGTTGCATTTCAATAACTAGTTCATTGCATTGCATACAAAAACAACTTATTACGTTGTGCATAGAAGAAATTCATAATAACATATGTGCTGTTGAATTGCAACATATAAGTTATGCACTGTTTCCTTGCATTGTATACAAGAAATAACTTATGCTGTTGCACTGCAGTGTATCAATAACTAACTGTTTCCTTGAATTTCTATACAAGAACTAACTAATTTAGAAGTTGAACTGAAGAGATAAAATAAAACGTGCATTGCATTGCAGTAACTTAATCCGTTGAGCAGTGAAAAGATAACACATGACATGTTCTTGTTGCACTGCGTTGCATGCAAGAACGAACTCTTTCCCTTGTGCAATGAAGAGAAAACAAATTACTTATGCTGTTGCATTACAATGCAAGAACTAACTGTTTCATTTTGCATTACAATAGTTAACTTATTACTCTGTGCATAGATGATGAAATTAATACAAAATGTGCTGTTGCATTGCAACGTAAGTTATGCACTGTTTCCTTGCATTTTTCCATACAAGAACTAATTCAGTAGTTGAACTGAAGAAATAAAACAAAACGTGCATTGCAATTGCAGTAACTTAATCCGTTGTGCAGTGGAGAGATAACACTATGACAAGTACTAGTTTGCGCTGCATTGTATGCAAGAACTTTTGCATTAAAGAGAAAACTAATTTCTTATGCTTTTGCGTTGCAATGCATGAAGAACTAACTGCTTCATTGCATTACATACAAAACGTAAAACGCTGTACATAAGAAATTAATATAACGTGTGCTTGTTGCATTGCGATGCATACAAAACTTAACATGTAAGTGATGCACTGTTTCCCTGATTTTAAATAAAAACTAACTCTTTCCGTTGTGCATTGAAAAGAAAACAAGTCCGTATATGCTTGTTGCATTGCAATGCATAAAGAACATTGCAATCCATAAATAATCTGTTTCATTGCATTACATACAATAGTTAACTTACTACGCTATGCATAAAAGAAATAAATATAAAATATGTGCTGTTGAATTGCAACATATAAGTTATGCACTGTTTCCTTGCATTGTATACAAGAAATAACTTATGCTGTTGCACTGCAGTGTATCAATAACTAACTGTTTCCTTGAATTTCTATACAAGAACTAACTAGAACTATTTAGAAGTTGAACTGAAGAGATAAAATAAAACGTGCATTGCATTGCAGTAACTTAATCCGTTGAGCAGTGAAAAGATAACACATGACATGTTCTTGTTGCACTGCGTTGCATGCAAGAACGAACTCTTTCCTTGTGCAATGAAGAGAAAACAAATTACTTATGCTGTTGCATTACAATGCATCAAGAACTAACTGTTTCATTTTGCATTACAATAGTTAACTTATTACTCTGTGCATAGATGATGAAATTAATACAAAATGTGCTGTTGCATTGCAACGTAAGTTATGCACTGTTTCCTTGCATTTTTCCATACAAGAACTAATTCAGTAGTTGAACTGAAGAAATAAAACAAAACGTGCATTGTATTGCAGTAACGTAATCCGTTGTAAAGTGAAGAGATAACACATGACAGGTGCTTGTTGCACTGCGTTGCATGCAAGAACGAACTCTTTTCTTTGTGCATTGAAGAGAAAACAAGTCTTATATGCTGTTGCAGTGCAATTTATTACGTTGTGCATAGAAGAAATTAATATAACATGATATAACATTGAATTGCAACATATAAGTTATGCACTGTTTCCTTGCATTGTATATAAGAAATAACTTGTGCTGTTGCACTGCAATGTATCAATAACTGTTTCATTACATTACAATAGTTAACTTATTACGCTGAGTATAGAAGAAATTAATACAACTTATTTGCTACTGAATTGAAACGTAAGTTATGCACTGCTTTCTTGCATTTCTTTACAAGAAATAACTAAATTCAGTAGTTGAACTGAAGAGATAACAGAAAACGTGCATTGCATTGCAGTAACTTTATCTGTTGTGCAGTGAAGAGATAACACATGACAGGTGCTTGTTGCACTCCATTGCATGCAAGAACGAATTCTCTCCTTTACGCTGAGCATAGAAGAACATTTGTTATAGAAGAACAAATGTGCTGTTACATTGCAAACATGTAAGTTATGCAGTTTCCTTTGTATACATTGTATACAAGAACTAACTCATTCAGTAGTTGAAATGAAGTGATAAAACAAAACTAACTGTTCCATTGCATTACATACAATACTTAACTTATAACGCTGTGCATAAGAAATTAATATAACATATGTGCTTGTTGCATTGCAATGCACACAAAAATTAACATGTAAGTGATGCACTGTTTCCCTGATAACAACTAACTCTTTCCTTTGTGCATTGAAGAAAAACAAATCACATATACTGTTGAATTGCAATAACTGGTTCATTGCATTGCATACAAAAAACAACTTATTACGTTGTGCATAGAAGAAATATATAAAACATGTGTGCTGTTGAATTGCAACATATGTTATGCACTGTTTCCTTGCATTGTATACAGGAAATAACTTATAGTGTTGCACTGCAATGTATCCAATAACTAACTGTTTCATTGCATTACAATAGTTAACTTATTATTATTAACGTGCATTGCATTGCAGTAACTTAATCCATTTTGCAGTGAAAGATAAGGTGCTTGTTGCACTGCGTTGCATACAAGAAAAACTCTTTCCTTTGTGCATTGAAAAGAAAACAAGTCGTATATGCTGTTGCATTGCAATGCATAAAGAACACTGCAATGCATAAATAATGTTTCATTGCATTACATACAAATAGTTAACTTATTACGCTGTGCATAGAAGAAATTAATATAAAATATGTGCTGTTACTGTGCAATATACACTGTTTCTTTGCATTTAACACATAGGTACTTGTTGCAAGTGACTTTGTATGCAAAAACTTGTGCACTGAAGAGAAAACTAATTTCTTATGCTTTTGCGTTGCAATGCATGAAGAACTAACTGCTTCATTGCATTACATACAAAACGTAAAACGCTGTACATAAGAAATTAATATAACGTGTGCTTGTTGCATTGCGATGCATACAAAACTTAACATGTAAGTGATGCACTGTTTCCTGATTTTAAATAAAAACTAACTCTTTCCGTTGTGCATTGAAAAGAAAACAAGTCCGTATATGCTTGTTGCATTGCAATGCATAAAGAACATTGCAATCCATAAATAATCTGTTTCATTGCATTACATACAATAGTTAACTTACTACGCTATGCATAAAAGAAATAAATATAAAATATGTGCTGTTGCATTGCAACATGTAATTCATGCACTGTTTCCTTGCATTTTTCTATACAAGAACTAATTCAGTAGCTGAACTAATTCATTGCATTGCAGTAACAATCCGTTGGACAGTGAAGAGATAACACGACAAGTGCTTGTTGCACTGCATTGCATGAAAGAACTAACTCTTCCCTTTGTTCATTGAAGAGAAAACAAGTCGTATATGCTGTTGCATTTCAATAACTAGTTCATTGCATTGCATACAAAAAACAACTTATTACGTTGTGCATAGAAGAAATTCATAATAACATATGTGCTGTTGAATTGCAACATATAAGTTATGCACTGTTTCCTTGCATTGTATACAAGAAATAACTTATGCTGTTGCACTGCAGTGTATCAATAACTAACTGTTTCCTTGAATTTCTATACAAGAACTAACTAATTTAGAAGTTGAACTGAAGAGATAAAATAAAACGTGCATTGCATTGCAGTAACTTAATCCGTTGAGCAGTGAAAAGATAACACATGACATGTTCTTGTTGCACTGCGTTGCATGCAAGAACGAACTCTTTCCCTTGTGCAATGAAGAGAAAACAAATTACTTATGCTGTTGCATTACAATGCAAGAACTAACTGTTTCATTTTGCATTACAATAGTTAACTTATTACTCTGTGCATAGATGATGAAATTAATACAAAATGTGCTGTTGCATTGCAACGTAAGTTATGCACTGTTTCCTTGCATTTTTCCATACAAGAACTAATTCAGTAGTTGAACTGAAGAAATAAAACAAAACGTGCATTGCAATTGCAGTAACTTAATCCGTTGTGCAGTGGAGAGATAACACTATGACAAGTACTAGTTTGCGCTGCATTGTATGCAAGAACTTTTGCATTAAAGAGAAAACTAATTTCTTATGCTTTTGCGTTGCAATGCATGAAGAACTAACTGCTTCATTGCATTACATACAAAACGTAAAACGCTGTACATAAGAAATTAATATAACGTGTGCTTGTTGCATTGCGATGCATACAAAACTTAACATGTAAGTGATGCACTGTTTCCTGATTTTAAATAAAAACTAACTCTTTCCGTTGTGCATTGAAAAGAAAACAAGTCCGTATATGCTTGTTGCATTGCAATGCATAAAGAACATTGCAATCCATAAATAATCTGTTTCATTGCATTACATACAATAGTTAACTTACTACGCTATGCATAAAATAAATAAATATAAAATATGTGCTGTTGAATTGCAACATATAAGTTATGCACTGTTTCCTTGCATTGTATACAAGAAATAACTTATGCTGTTGCACTGCAGTGTATCAATAACTAACTGTTTCCTTGAATTTCTATACAAGAACTAACTAGAACTATTTAGAAGTTGAACTGAAGAGATAAAATAAAACGTGCATTGCATTGCAGTAACTTAATCCGTTGAGCAGTGAAAAGATAACACATGACATGTTCTTGTTGCACTGCGTTGCATGCAAGAACGAACTCTTTCCCTTGTGCAATGAAGAGAAAACAAATTACTTATGCTGTTGCATTACAATGCATCAAGAACTAACTGTTTCATTTTGCATTACAATAGTTAACTTATTACTCTGTGCATAGATGATGAAATTAATACAAAATGTGCTGTTGCATTGCAACGTAAGTTATGCACTGTTTCCTTGCATTTTTCCATACAAGAACTAATTCAGTAGTTGAACTGAAGAAATAAAACAAAACGTGCATTGTATTGCAGTAACGTAATCCGTTGTAAAGTGAAGAGATAACACATGACAGGTGCTTGTTGCACTCCATTGCATGCAAGAACGAATTCTCTCCTTTACGCTGAGCATAGAAGAACATTTGTTATAGAAGAACAAATGTGCTGTTACATTGCAAACATGTAAGTTATGCAGTTTCCTTTGTATACATTGTATACAAGAACTAACTCATTCAGTAGTTGAAATGAAGTGATAAAACAAAACTAACTGTTCCATTGCATTACATACAATACTTAACTTATAACGCTGTGCATAAGAAATTAATATAACATATGTGCTTGTTGCATTGCAATGCACACAAAAATTAACATGTAAGTGATGCACTGTTTCCTGATAACAACTAACTCTTTCCTTTGTGCATTGAAGAAAAACAAATCACATATACTGTTGAATTGCAATAACTGGTTCATTGCATTGCATACAAAAACAACTTATTACGTTGTGCATAGAAGAAATATATAAAACATGTGTGCTGTTGAATTGCAACATATGTTATGCACTGTTTCCTTGCATTGTATACAGGAAATAACTTATAGTGTTGCACTGCAATGTATCCAATAACTAACTGTTTCATTGCATTACAATAGTTAACTTATTATTATTAACGTGCATTGCATTGCAGTAACTTAATCCATTTTGCAGTGAAAGATAAGGTGCTTGTTGCACTGCGTTGCATACAAGAAAAACTCTTTCCTTTGTGCATTGAAAAGAAAACAAGTCGTATATGCTGTTGCATTGCAATGCATAAAGAACACTGCAATGCATAAATAATGTTTCATTGCATTACATACAAATAGTTAACTTATTACGCTGTGCATAGAAGAAATTAATATAAAATATGTGCTGTTACTGTGCAATATACACTGTTTCTTTGCATTTAACACATAGGTACTTGTTGCAAGTGACTTTGTATGCAAAAACTTGTGCACTGAAGAGAAAACTAATTTCTTATGCTTTTGCGTTGCAATGCATGAAGAACTAACTGCTTCATTGCATTACATACAAAACGTAAAACGCTGTACATAAGAAATTAATATAACGTGTGCTTGTTGCATTGCGATGCATACAAAACTTAACATGTAAGTGATGCACTGTTTCCTGATTTTAAATAAAAACTAACTCTTTCCGTTGTGCATTGAAAAGAAAACAAGTCCGTATATGCTTGTTGCATTGCAATGCATAAAGAACATTGCAATCCATAAATAATCTGTTTCATTGCATTACATACAATAGTTTAACTTACTACGCTATGCATAAAAGAAATAAATATAAAATATGTGCTGTTGCATTGCAACATGTAATTCATGCACTGTTTTCTTGCATTTTTCTATACAAGAACTAATTCAGTAGCTGAACTAATTCATTGCATTGCAGTAACAATCCGTCGGACAGTGAAGAGATAACACGACAAAGTGCTTGTTGCACTGCATTGCATGAAAGAACTAACTCTTTCCTTTGTACATTGAAGAGAAAACAAGTCGTATATGCTGTTGCATTTCAATAACTAGTTCATTGCATTGCATACAAAAACAACTTATTACGTTGTGCATAGAAGAAATTCATAATAACATATGTGCTGTTGAATTGCAACATATAAGTTATGCACTGTTTCCTTGCATTGTATACAAGAAATAACTTATGCTGTTGCACTGCAGTGTATCAACAACTAACTGTTTCCTTGAATTTCTATACAAGAACTAACTAATTTAGAAGTTGAACTGAAGAGATAAAATAAAACGTGCATTGCATTGCAGTAACTTAATCCGTTGAGCAGTGAAAAGATAACACATGACATGTTCTTGTTGCACTGCGTTGCATGCAAGAACGAACCCTTTCCCTTGTGCAATGAAGAGAAAACAAATTACTTATGCTGTTGCATTACAATGCATCAAGAACTAACTGTTTCATTTTGCATTACAATAGTTAACTTATTACTCTGTGCATAGATGATGAAATTAATACAAAATGTGCTGTTGCATTGCAACGTAAGTTATGCACTGTTTCCTTGCATTTTTCCATACAAGAACTAATTCAGTAGTTGAACTGAAGAAATAAAACAAAACGTGCATTGCAATTGCAGTAACTTAATCCGTTGTGCAGTGGAGAGATAACACTATGACAAGTACTAGTTTGCGCTGCATTGTATGCAAGAACTTTTGCATTAAAGAGAAAACTAATTTCTTATGCTTTTGCGTTGCAATGCATGAAGAACTAACTGCTTCATTGCATTACATACAAAACGTAAAACGCTGTACATAAGAAATTAATATAACGTGTGCTTGTTGCATTGCGATGCATACAAAACTTAACATGTAAGTGATGCACTGTTTCCCTGATTTTAAATAAAATCTAACTCTTTCCGTTGTGCATTGAAAAGAAAACAAGTCCGTATATGTTGTTGCATTGCAATGCATAAAGAACATTGCAATCCATAAATAATCTGTTTCATTGCATTACATACAATAGTTAACTTACTACGCTATGCATAAAAGAAATAAATATAAAATATGTGCTGTTGCATTGCAACATGTAATTCATGCACTGTTTCCTTGCATTTTTCTATACAAGAACTAATTCAGTAGCTGAACTAATTCATTGCATTGCAGTAACAATCCGTTGTAAAGTGAAGAGATAACACATGACAGGTGCTTGTTGCACTGCGTTGCATGCAAGAACGAACTCTTTTCTTTGTGCATTGAAGAGAAAACAAGTCTTATATGCTGTTGCAGTGCAATTTATTACGTTGTGCATAGAAGAAATTAATATAACATGATATAACATTGAATTGCAACATATAAGTTATGCACTGTTTCCTTGCATTGTATATAAGAAATAACTTGTGCTGTTGCACTGCAATGTATCAATAACTGTTTCATTACATTACAATAGTTAACTTATTACGCTGAGTATAGAAGAAATTAATACAACTTATTTGCTACTGAATTGAAACGTAAGTTATGCACTGCTTTCTTGCATTTCTTTACAAGAAATAACTAAATTCAGTAGTTGAACTGAAGAGATAACAGAAAACGTGCATTGCATTGCAGTAACTTTATCTGTTGTGCAGTGAAGAGATAACACATGACAGGTGCTTGTTGCACTGCATTGCATGCAAGAACGAATTCTCTCCTTTACGCTGAGCATAGAAGAACATTTGTTATAGAAGAACAAATGTGCTGTTACATTGCAAACATGTAAGTTATGCAGTTTCCTTTGTATACATTGTATACAAGAACTAACTCATTCAGTAGTTGAAATGAAGTGATAAAACAAAACTAACTGTTCCATTGCATTACATACAATACTTAACTTATAACGCTGTGCATAAGAAATTAATATAACATATGTGCTTGTTGCATTGCAATGCACACAAAAATTAACATGTAAGTGATGCACTGTTTCCTGATAACAACTAACTCTTTCCTTTGTGCATTGAAGAAAAACAAATCACATATACTGTTGAATTGCAATAACTGGTTCATTGCATTGCATACAAAAACAACTTATTACGTTGTGCATAGAAGAAATATATAAACATGTGTGCTGTTGAATTGCAACATATGTTATGCACTGTTTCCTTGCATTGTATACAGGAAATAACTTATAGTGTTGCACTGCAATGTATCCAATAACTAACTGTTTCATTGCATTACAATAGTTAACTTATTATTATTAACGTGCATTCCATTGCAGTAACTTAATCCATTTTGCAGTGAAAGATAAGGTGCTTGTTGCACTGCGTTGCATACAAGAAAAACTCTTTCCTTTGTGCATTGAAAAGAAAACAAGTCGTATATGCTGTTGCATTGCAATGCATAAAGAACACTGCAATGCATAAATAATGTTTCATTGCATTACATACAAATAGTTAACTTATTACGCTGTGCATAGAAGAAATTAATATAAAATATGTGCTGTTACTGTGCAATATACACTGTTTCTTTGCATTTAACACATAGGTACTTGTTGCAAGTGACTTTGTATGCAAAAACTTGTGCACTGAAGAGAAAACTAATTTCTTATGCTTTTGCGTTGCAATGCATGAAGAACTAACTGCTTCATTGCATTACATACAAAACGTAAAACGCTGTACATAAGAAATTAATATAACGTGTGCTTGTTGCATTGCGATGCATACAAAACTTAACATGTAAGTGATGCACTGTTTCTGATTTTAAATAAAAACTAACTCTTTCCGTTGTGCATTGAAAAGAAAACAAGTCCGTATATGCTTGTTGCATTGCAATGCATAAAGAACATTGCAATCCATAAATAATCTGTTTCATTGCATTACATACAATAGTTAACTTACTACGCTATGCATAAAAGAAATAAATATAAAATATGTGCTGTTGCATTGCAACATGTAATTCATGCACTGTTTCCTTGCATTTTTCTATACAAGAACTAATTCAGTAGCTGAACTAATTCATTGCATTGCAGTAACAATCCGTTGGACAGTGAAGAGATAACACGACAAGTGCTTGTTGCACTGCATTGCATGAAAGAACTAACTCTTCCCTTTGTTCATTGAAGAGAAAACAAGTCGTATATGCTGTTGCATTTCAATAACTAGTTCATTGCATTGCATACAAAAACAACTTATTACGTTGTGCATAGAAGAAATTCATAATAACATATGTGCTGTTGAATTGCAACATATAAGTTATGCACTGTTTCCTTGCATTGTATACAAGAAATAACTTATGCTGTTGCACTGCAGTGTATCAATAACTAACTGTTTCCTTGAATTTCTATACAAGAACTAACTAATTTAGAAGTTGAACTGAAGAGATAAAATAAAACGTGCATTGCATTGCAGTAACTTAATCCGTTGAGCAGTGAAAAGATAACACATGACATGTTCTTGTTGCACTGCGTTGCATGCAAGAACGAACTCTTTCCCTTGTGCAATGAAGAGAAAACAAATTACTTATGCTGTTGCATTACAATGCAAGAACTAACTGTTTCATTTTGCATTACAATAGTTAACTTATTACTCTGTGCATAGATGATGAAATTAATACAAAATGTGCTGTTGCATTGCAACGTAAGTTATGCACTGTTTCCTTGCATTTTTCCATACAAGAACTAATTCAGTAGTTGAACTGAAGAAATAAAACAAAACGTGCATTGCAATTGCAGTAACTTAATCCGTTGTGCAGTGGAGAGATAACACTATGACAAGTACTAGTTTGCGCTGCATTGTATGCAAGAACTTTTGCATTAAAGAGAAAACTAATTTCTTATGCTTTTGCGTTGCAGTGCATGAAGAACTAACTGCTTCATTGCATTACATACAAAACGTAAAACGCTGTACATAAGAAATTAATATAACGTGTGCTTGTTGCATTGCGATGCATACAAAACTTAACATGTAAGTGATGCACTGTTTCCCTGATTTTAAATAAAAACTAACTCTTTCCGTTGTGCATTGAAAAGAAAACAAGTCCGTATATGTTGTTGCATTGCAATGCATAAAGAACATTGCAATCCATAAATAATCTGTTTCATTGCATTACATACAATAGTTAACTTACTACGCTATGCATAAAAGAAATAAATATAAAATATGTGCTGTTGAATTGCAACATATAAGTTATGCACTGTTTCCTTGCATTGTATACAAGAAATAACTTATGCTGTTGCACTGCAGTGTATCAATAACTAACTGTTTCCTTGAATTTCTATACAAGAACTAACTAGAACTATTTAGAAGTTGAACTGAAGAGATAAAATAAAACGTGCATTGCATTGCAGTAACTTAATCCGTTGAGCAGTGAAAAGATAACACATGACATGTTCTTGTTGCACTGCGTTGCATGCAAGAACGAACTCTTTCCTTGTGCAATGAAGAGAAAACAAATTACTTATGCTGTTGCATTACAATGCATCAAGAACTAACTGTTTCATTTTGCATTACAATAGTTAACTTATTACTCTGTGCATAGATGATGAAATTAATACAAAATGTGCTGTTGCATTGCAACGTAAGTTATGCACTGTTTCCTTGCATTTTTCCATACAAGAACTAATTCAGTAGTTGAACTGAAGAAATAAAACAAAACGTGCATTGTATTGCAGTAACGTAATCCGTTGTAAAGTGAAGAGATAACACATGACAGGTGCTTGTTGCACTGCGTTGCATGCAAGAACGAACTCTTTTCTTTGTGCATTGAAGAGAAAACAAGTCTTATATGCTGTTGCAGTGCAATTTATTACGTTGTGCATAGAAGAAATTAATATAACATGATATAACATTGAATTGCAACATATAAGTTATGCACTGTTTCCTTGCATTGTATATAAGAAATAACTTGTGCTGTTGCACTGCAATGTATCAATAACTGTTTCATTACATTACAATAGTTAACTTATTACGCTGAGTATAGAAGAAATTAATACAACTTATTTGCTACTGAATTGAAACGTAAGTTATGCACTGCTTTCTTGCATTTCTTTACAAGAAATAACTAAATTCAGTAGTTGAACTGAAGAGATAACAGAAAACGTGCATTGCATTGCAGTAACTTTATCTGTTGTGCAGTGAAGAGATAACACATGACAGGTGCTTGTTGCACTCCATTGCATGCAAGAACGAATTCTCTCCTTTACGCTGAGCATAGAAGAACATTTGTTATAGAAGAACAAATGTGCTGTTACATTGCAAACATGTAAGTTATGCAGTTTCCTTTGTATACATTGTATACAAGAACTAACTCATTCAGTAGTTGAAATGAAGTGATAAAACAAAACTAACTGTTCCATTGCATTACATACAATACTTAACTTATAACGCTGTGCATAAGAAATTAATATAACATATGTGCTTGTTGCATTGCAATGCACACAAAAATTAACATGTAAGTGATGCACTGTTTCCTGATAACAACTAACTCTTTCCTTTGTGCATTGAAGAAAAACAAATCACATATACTGTTGAATTGCAATAACTGGTTCATTGCATTGCATACAAAAAACAACTTATTACGTTGTGCATAGAAGAAATATATAAACATGTGTGCTGTTGAATTGCAACATATGTTATGCACTGTTTCCTTGCATTGTATACAGGAAATAACTTATAGTGTTGCACTGCAATGTATCCAATAACTAACTGTTTCATTGCATTACAATAGTTAACTTATTATTATTAACGTGCATTGCATTGCAGTAACTTAATCCATTTTGCAGTGAAAGATAAGGTGCTTGTTGCACTGCGTTGCATACAAGAAAAACTCTTTCCTTTGTGCATTGAAAAGAAAACAAGTCGTATATGCTGTTGCATTGCAATGCATAAAGAACACTGCAATGCATAAATAATGTTTCATTGCATTACATACAAATAGTTAACTTATTACGCTGTGCATAGAAGAAATTAATATAAAATATGTGCTGTTACTGTGCAATATACACTGTTTCTTTGCATTTAACACATAGGTACTTGTTGCAAGTGACTTTGTATGCAAAAACTTGTGCACTGAAGAGAAAACTAATTTCTTATGCTTTTGCGTTGCAATGCATGAAGAACTAACTGCTTCATTGCATTACATACAAAACGTAAAACGCTGTACATAAGAAATTAATATAACGTGTGCTTGTTGCATTGCGATGCATACAAAACTTAACATGTAAGTGATGCACTGTTTCCCTGATTTTAAATAAAAACTAACTCTTTCCGTTGTGCATTGAAAAGAAAACAAGTCCGTATATGCTTGTTGCATTGCAATGCATAAAGAACATTGCAATCCATAAATAATCTGTTTCATTGCATTACATACAATAGTTAACTTACTACGCTATGCATAAAAGAAATAAATATAAAATATGTGCTGTTGCATTGCAACATGTAATTCATGCACTGTTTCCTTGCATTTTTCTATACAAGAACTAATTCAGTAGCTGAACTAATTCATTGCATTGCAGTAACAATCCGTTGGACAGTGAAGAGATAACACGACAAGTGCTTGTTGCACTGCATTGCATGAAAGAACTAACTCTTCCCTTTGTTCATTGAAGAGAAAACAAGTCGTATATGCTGTTGCATTTCAATAACTAGTTCATTGCATTGCATACAAAAACAACTTATTACGTTGTGCATAGAAGAAATTCATAATAACATATGTGCTGTTGAATTGCAACATATAAGTTATGCACTGTTTCCTTGCATTGTATACAAGAAATAACTTATGCTGTTGCACTGCAGTGTATCAATAACTAACTGTTTCCTTGAATTTCTATACAAGAACTAACTAATTTAGAAGTTGAACTGAAGAGATAAAATAAAACGTGCATTGCATTGCAGTAACTTAATCCGTTGAGCAGTGAAAAGATAACACATGACATGTTCTTGTTGCACTGCGTTGCATGCAAGAACGAACTCTTTCCCTTGTGCAATGAAGAGAAAACAAATTACTTATGCTGTTGCATTACAATGCAAGAACTAACTGTTTCATTTTGCATTACAATAGTTAACTTATTACTCTGTGCATAGATGATGAAATTAATACAAAATGTGCTGTTGCATTGCAACGTAAGTTATGCACTGTTTCCTTGCATTTTTCCATACAAGAACTAATTCAGTAGTTGAACTGAAGAAATAAAACAAAACGTGCATTGCAATTGCAGTAACTTAATCCGTTGTGCAGTGGAGAGATAACACTATGACAAGTACTAGTTTGCGCTGCATTGTATGCAAGAACTTTTGCATTAAAGAGAAAACTAATTTCTTATGCTTTTGCGTTGCAATGCATGAAGAACTAACTGCTTCATTGCATTACATACAAAACGTAAAACGCTGTACATAAGAAATTAATATAACGTGTGCTTGTTGCATTGCGATGCATACAAAACTTAACATGTAAGTGATGCACTGTTTCCCTGATTTTAAATAAAAACTAACTCTTTCCGTTGTGCATTGAAAAGAAAACAAGTCCGTATATGCTTGTTGCATTGCAATGCATAAAGAACATTGCAATCCATAAATAATCTGTTTCATTGCATTACATACAATAGTTAACTTACTACGCTATGCATAAAAGAAATAAATATAAAATATGTGCTGTTGAATTGCAACATATAAGTTATGCACTGTTTCCTTGCATTGTATACAAGAAATAACTTATGCTGTTGCACTGCAGTGTATCAATAACTAACTGTTTCCTTGAATTTCTATACAAGAACTAACTAGAACTATTTAGAAGTTGAACTGAAGAGATAAAATAAAACGTGCATTGCATTGCAGTAACTTAATCCGTTGAGCAGTGAAAAGATAACACATGACATGTTCTTGTTGCACTGCGTTGCATGCAAGAACGAACTCTTTCCCTTGTGCAATGAAGAGAAAACAAATTACTTATGCTGTTGCATTACAATGCATCAAGAACTAACTGTTTCATTTTGCATTACAATAGTTAACTTATTACTCTGTGCATAGATGATGAAATTAATACAAAATGTGCTGTTGCATTGCAACGTAAGTTATGCACTGTTTCCTTGCATTTTTCCATACAAGAACTAATTCAGTAGTTGAACTGAAGAAATAAAACAAAACGTGCATTGCAATTGCAGTAACTTAATCCGTTGTGCAGTGGAGAGATAACACTATGACAAGTACTAGTTTGCGCTGCATTGTATGCAAGAACTTTTGCATTAAAGAGAAAACTAATTTCTTATGCTTTTGCGTTGCAATGCATGAAGAACTAACTGCTTCATTGCATTACATACAAAACGTAAAACGCTGTACATAAGAAATTAATATAACGTGTGCTTGTTGCATTGCGATGCATACAAAACTTAACATGTAAGTGATGCACTGTTTCCCTGATTTTAAATAAAATCTAACTCTTTCCGTTGTGCATTGAAAAGAAAACAAGTCCGTATATGCTTGTTGCATTGCAATGCATAAAGAACATTGCAATCCATAAATAATCTGTTTCATTGCATTACATACAATAGTTAACTTACTACGCTATGCATAAAAGAAATAAATATAAAATATGTGCTGTTGCATTGCAACATGTAATTCATGCACTGTTTCCTTGCATTTTTCTATACAAGAACTAATTCAGTAGCTGAACTAATTCATTGCATTGCAACAATTGTAACATTGTAACAATCCGTCGGACAGTGAAGAGATAACACGACAAAGTGCTTGTTGCACTGCATTGCATGAAAGAACTAACTCTTTCCTTTGTACATTGAAGAGAAAACAAGTCGTATATGCTGTTGCATTTCAATAACTAGTTCATTGCATTGCATACAAAAACAACTTATTACGTTGTGCATAGAAGAAATTCATAATAACATATGTGCTGTTGAATTGCAACATATAAGTTATGCACTGTTTCCTTGCATTGTATACAAGAAATAACTTATGCTGTTGCACTGCAGTGTATCAACAACTAACTGTTTCCTTGAATTTCTATACAAGAACTAACTAATTTAGAAGTTGAACTGAAGAGATAAAATAAAACGTGCATTGCATTGCAGTAACTTAATCCGTTGAGCAGTGAAAAGATAACACATGACATGTTCTTGTTGCACTGCGTTGCATGCAAGAACGAACTCTTTCCCTTGTGCAATGAAGAGAAAACAAATTACTTATGCTGTTGCATTACAATGCATCAAGAACTAACTGTTTCATTGCATTACAATAGTTAACATTACGCTGAGTATAGAAGAACATTTGTTATAGAAGAACAAATGTGCTGTTGCAAACATGTAAGTTATGCAGTTTCCTTTGTATACATTGTATACAAGAACTAACTCATTCAGTAGTTGAATTGAAGTGATAAAACAAAACTAACTGTTCCATTGCATTACATACAATATTTAACTTATAACGCTGTGCATAAGGTATTAATACAACATGTGTGCTTGTTGCATTGCAATGCACACAAAAATTAACATGTAAGTGATGCACTGTTTAAAATTAAAAACTAACTTATTCTTATGCATTGAAGTGATAACACATAACGTGTGGTGTTGCCATGAATCACCTAACTTATCCGTTATGCATTGAGAGATATCACATAACGTGAGCATTGCATTGCAGTAACATAATCCGTCTTGCAGTCTGAAATATATCACATGACAGGTGCTTTTTGCACTGCTTTGCATACAAGAACTAACTCTTTCCTTTGTGCATTGAAAAGAAAACAAGTCGTATATGCTGTTGTTGCATTGCAATGCATAAAGAACATTGCAATGCATAAATAATGTTTCACTGCACTACATACAATAGTTATCTTATTACGCTGTGCATAGAAGAAATTAATATAAAATATGTGCTGTTGCATTGCAATGTAAGTTATGCGCTGTTTCTTTGCAGGAACTATACAAGAACTAACTAATTCAGTAGTTGAACTGAAGAGATAGAACAAAACGTGCATTGTATTGCAGTAACGTAATCCGTTGTGCAGTGAAGAGATAAAACATGACAGGTGCTTGTTGCATTGCGTTGCATACAAGAACTGACTCTTTCCTTTGTGCATTGAAAAGAAAACAAGTCGTATATGCTGGTGTTGCATTGCAATGCATAAAGAATATTGTAATGCATAAATAATCTGTTTCATTGCACTAAATACAATAGTTAACTTATTACGCATATTTAATATAAAATATGTGCTGTTGCATTGCAATGTAAGTTATGCACTGTTTCTTTGCAGGAACTATACAATAACTAACTATTTCAGTAGTTGAACTGAAGAGACATAGAACAAAACGTATTGCAGTAACGTAATCCGTTGTAAAGTGAAGAGATAACACATGACAGGTGCTTGTTGCACTGCGTTGCATGCAAGAACGAACTCTTTTTTTTGTGCATTAAAGAGAAAACAAGTCGTATATGCTGTTGCAGTGCAACTTTATTACATTGTGCATAGAAAAAATTAATATAACATGATATAACATTGAATTGCAACATATAAGTTATGCACTGTTTCCTTGCATTGTATACAAGAAATAACTTATGCTGTTGCACTGCAATGTATCAATAACTATCTGTTTCATTACATTACAATTAACTTATTACGCTGAGTATAGAAGAAATTAATACAACTTATTTGCTACTGAATTGAAACGTAAGTTATGCACTGCTTTCTTGCATTTCTTTACAAGAAATAACTAAATTCAGTAGTCGTCGCAGTAACTTTATCTGTTGTGCAGTGAAGAGATAACACATGACAGGTGCTTGTTGCACTGCATTGCATGCAAGAACGAATTCTTTCCTTTGTGCAATGAAGAGAAAAACTACTTATGCTGTTGCATTACAATGCATCAAGAACTAACTGTTTCATTGCATTACAATAGTTAACATTACGCTGAGTATAGAGTAACATTTGTTATAGAAGAACAAATGTGCTGTTACATTGCAAACATGTAAGTTATGCAGTTTCCTTTGTATACATTGTATACAAGAACTAACTCATTCAGTAGTTGAATTGAAGTGATAAAACAAAACTAACTGTTCCATTGCATTACATACAATACTTAACTTATAACGCTGTGCATAAGAAATTAATACAACATGTGTGCTTCTTGCATTGCAATGCACACAAAAATTAACATGTAAGTGATGCACTGTTTCCCTGCATTTTAAAGAAAAATTAACTTATATGCAAGGAAACAGTGAAGTGATAACACAACATATGTGGTGTTGCGATGAATTCCCTAATTTATGCACTTATGCACTGTTTCCTTGCATTTAACACAAGACAAGTACTTGTTTATTTAAAATAATATTTAATTGACTTTACTTTGGTGTAATGTTGATAGAACAATACACAGTGTTGATATGTTTTTAAATCACAAATTTATTTGTTGTTGTAGGACTTCTATGTCTGGTTATTTCTTAGGGACGCAAAAGGCACCGATTTCGTGGAATTGATCCATGTGGTGTTGAGATGAATTACCTAACTAATCCGTTGCATGCAAGAACGAACTCTTTCCTCTGTGCAATGTAGAAAAAAACAAATCACTTATGCTGTTGCATTACAATGCATCAAGAACTAGCTGTTTCATTGCATTACAATAGTTAACTTATTACGCTGTGGATAGATGAAATTAACATAAAATATGTCCTGTTGCATTGCAACATGTAAGTTATGCACTGGTTCCTTGCATTTTTCTATACAAGAACTAATTCAGTAGTTGAACTGAAGAAATAAAACAAAAATTGCAGTAACAATCCGTTGTACAATGAAGTGATAACACGACAGTTGCTTGTTGCACTGCACTACATGAAAGAACTAACTCTTTCCTTTGTGCATTGAAGAGAAAACAAATCACATGTGCTGTTGCATTGCAATAACTGTTTCATTGCATTGCATACAAAAACCCATTTATTACGTTGTGCATAGAAGAAATTCATATAACATATGTGCTGCCGAATTGCAACATATAAGTTATGTAGGTTATGCACTGTTTTCTCGCACTGAAACAACTTATCCGTTATGCATTGAGAGATAACATATAACGTGCATTGCACTGCAGTAACTTAAACCTTTTGCAGTGAATAGATAACACGCCAGGCGCTTGTTTGTCGTGAGCATATAAGAACTAACTCGTTCCTTTGTGCATCGAAGAGAAAACAAATCACATATGATGTTGCATTGCTATCCATCAATAACTACTGTTTCATTGCATTGCATACAATAGTTAAATTATTACGCATTGCACAGAAGAAATTAATGTTACAGATGTGCTGTTGCATTGCAAAGTATACAATGTATACTAAGTTACATGTAAGTTATGCACTTGCATTCTATACAAGAACTATCTTTTTCCTTATGCGACAATGAATAGATAACACAAAACTTAATCGTTTGTGTAGTGAAGAGATAACATGACAGGTGCTTGTGTTGCACTGCATTGCATTCAAGAAATAACTCTTTCCTTTGTGCGTTAAAGAGAAAACAAAATTCACATATGCTGTTGTATTGCAATGCATCAAATACTAACAGTTTCAATGCATTGCATACAATAATTAACTTATTACGCTGTGCTTAGAAGAAATTAATATAACATGTTGCATTGCAAAATGTAAGTTATGCAGTTTCCTTGCATTCGACACAAAAACTAACTTATTCCTTACACATTGAAGAGATAACGTGCATTGCATAAGACACATAACATTGTAGTAACATAACCCGTTGTGCACTGAAGAGATTACCAATCACATATGCTGTTGCATTGCAATAAATACAAACAATAACTTTCATTGCATTGTATGCAATAATTAACTTATTCCTTATGCATTGAAGAGATAACACATAACATTATGTGGTGTTGCAATGAATAAACTAACTCATCCGTTTTGCATTAAAGAATGAACAGAGAAAACATAACACAGGTGCTGTTGAACTGCATTGCATACAAAAAAAAATCCTTTGTGTATAAAAGAGAAATCATAACGTGCAATTGCACTGTGCAATAAACAATAACATAAAAAGATACATCTATTGTATAACAAACTTATTACGTTGTGCATTGAACAGTGCTGTTTGCATTGCGATAGATACAATAAATAACAAATTTCATCAGTGCATTGAAGACATAACACATAACATATCCTATTACTCAAAATCAGAATTACTCCATTGCACAATGAAGAATAACATATAAGACATGTTTCATCACAATGTATACAATTAACTCATTACCGTGGCTCAATAAAGCCGTAAACTTTCTATACAGACAAATTGACTCCTTATGATCTTACATCCGAGAGACAGTATTTGCAATATTTGACCTACTGAACATATTTCTGGCCAAAGAGTATTCGATACTGAACTTTTTACATTTACTCATTGAAGCCTTCCTATATCACATCAGCCACACAGAAGTCCAAAATTGACAAACAAATTGAATGTATTTCTGACCCGTGTCCTCGATGAATAACTATGAATACAGATTCATTGGCTACTTCTGATGATCTCATTCTTTCAATACATACTCATTGTTTCACTCTGATATTAATTCAGCCATACATAAATCCATTTTGACGTATTGAAAAAATTAGCCAAATTATTCCTCGATTATGAACTTTTATATAAACTCATTGACTCCTTCTGATGATACGAGTCATAGAGTATTGCATATATGACCGAATGGACATTTTTCTGGCCAAAGAGTACTTAATCTTTAACTTTTTCTATATACTTACTGACGCCATCTGATATCACATCAGCCATGATTTTCAGTCACAACAGTCCTCACAGAGTCCTTGAATATGAATTTTCTATACATAATGTCATGTTTGACCTTCTGAAAAAAATACTGGCAAATTAGTCCTCGTTCAAGCACTTTTTTATACATACACATTGACTCCTTCTGATGATATGTCAGAAATAGAGTATTGAATATTTGAACTAATGGATGTATTTCTGGCCAAAGCAATCTCAACTTTTTATATATTAGTTTTGACTGCTTCTGATGTTACTTCACCCATACAGAAGTCAAAATTGGACCTACTGAAAATATTTCTGGCAAATTAGTCCTCGATCATGAATTTTCAATACATACTCATTAACTCCTTCTGATGATATGTCAGCAAAAGAATATTGAGTATTTGACCTATTGGATGTATTTCTGGCCAAAGCAATCTCAACTTTTATATATTAGTTTTGACTGCTTCTGATGTTACTTCACCCATACAGAAGTCAAAATTAGACCTACTGAAAATATTTCTGGCAAATTAGTCCTCGATCATGAATTTTCTATACATACTCATTGACTCCATCTGATGTTAGATCATCCAGACAGTAGTGCATATTAGACCTACTGAACATATTTCAAGCCAGAGAGTACTCAATCTTGTACATGATCTCGATCTTTTATACATACAGATTGACTCCTTCTGATGATATGTCAGCCACAGAGTATAGGGTATTTAACCTAATGGATATATTTCTGGCAAATTAGCCCTCGATCATGAACTTTCTTTACATATTCATTGACTACTTCTGATTTTATATCTGCCAGACAGTACTCCATATTTGACAGACTGAACCTATTTATGGCCAAAGAGTATTCCTATTAAATTTTATTCTCATCGATTCCTTCTGATATGATGACTTCAGCCCTACCTTAGTCCATATTTGACATAATCAACATATTTCAGGCCCAAGAGGACACGATCTTGAACTTTTTATACATTACATTTGACTCATGATATTACTTAACCAATACAGAAATCCACATTAGACCTAATTACATTTTTTCTTTCCAAACAGTCCTCGATCATGAACCTTTAAAAACATACTTGTTGCCTCAATCTAATATTACTTCAGCCATATAGAAGTCTTTGTTAGACCTATTTAAAGTTTTTAAGTCCCAACAGTACCCACAGTGCCCACAGTGCCCTTGAATATGAACTTTCTATACATAATCATAGCTTCACTTGGATGTTACTTCACCCATACAGAAGTCAAAATTAGACCCACTGAACATGTTTCTAGCAAATTAGTACTCGATCACGAATTTTCAATATATACTCATTGACTCCTTCTAATGTTAGATCATCCAGTCAGTAGTCCATATTAGACCTACTGAACATATTTTAGGCCAGAGAGTACTCAATCTTGAACTTGATCTCGATCTTTTATACATACACATTGACTCTTTCTGATGATATGTCAACCATAGAGTATTGGGTATTTGACCGAATGGATTTATTTCTGGCAAATTAGCCCTCGATCATGAACTTTCTTTACGTACTCATTTATTACTTCTGATTTCATTTCAACCAGACAGTACTCCATATATGACAGACTGAACCTATTTATGGCCAAAGAGTATTCCCTATTGAATTTTATACTCATTGATTCCTTCTGATATAACATCAGCCATACATTAGTCCATATTTGACATAATCAACATATTTCTGGCCCAACAGTACTCGATCTTGAACTTTTTATACATTACAATTGACTCATAATGTTACTTAACCAATACAGACATCCATATTAGACCTAATTACATTTTTTTTCCCACACAGTCCTCGATCATGAACTTTTTATACATACTCGTTGCCTCAATCTAATATTACTTCAGCCATAAAGATGTCTAATTTTGACCTAATGGACATATTTTTGGCCCAAGAGTACTGATCGTGAACTTTCTATAAATACTCATTGAATCCTTCCGATTTTATTTCAGCAATACCAAGTCCAGTTAGAATTACATAAAGTTTTAGTCCCAACAGTCCCCACAGAGTCCTTGAATATCAAATTTCTAAACATAATCATTGTTTCACTTGGATGTTAATTCAGCCATACATGAGCTCATGTTAGACCTTCTGAAAAAATTTCTGGCAAATTAGTCCTCGATCATGAACTTTTTATACATACACATTGACTCCTTCTGATGATATGTCAGCAATAGTGTATTGAATATTTGACATAATGGATGTATTTCTGGCCAAAACAATCTCAACTTTTTATATATTAGTTTTGACTCCTTCTGATGTTACTTCACCCATACAGAAGTCAAAATTAGACCTACTGAAAATATTTCTGGCAAATAAGTCCTCGATCATGATTTTTCTATACATACTCATTGACTCCATCTGATGTTAGATCATCCAGACAGTAGTCCATATTAGACCTACTGAACATATTTCAGGCCAGAGAGTACTCAATCTTGAACTTGATCTCAATCTTTTATACATACACATTGAATCCTTCTGATGATATGTCAGCCATAGAGTATTGGGTATTTGACCTAATGGATATATTTCTGGCAAATTAGCCCTCGATCATGAACTTTCTTTACATACTCATTGACTACTTCTGATTTTATTTCAGCCAGACAGTACTCCATTTTGACAGACTGAAGCTATTTATGGCCAAAGAGTACTCCCTATTGAATTTTATACTCATCGATTCCTTCTGATATGACATCAGCCCTACATTAGTCCATATTTGACATAATTAACATATTTCAGGCCCAAGAGTGCTCGATCTTGAACCTTTTATGCATTATAATTGACTCATGATGTTACTTAACCATAACAGAAATCCATATTAGACCTAATTACATTTTATCTTTCCAAACAGTCCTCAATCATGAACATTTTATACATACTAGTTGCCTCAATCTAATTTTACTTCAGCAATATAGAAGTCCAATTTTGACCTAACTGACACATTTTTGGCCCAAGAATACTCGATCGTTAACTTTCTATGTTTACTCATTGACTCCTTCCGATTTTATTTCAGCCATACAGAAGTCAATGATCATGAACTTTTTATACATACACATTGACTCTTTCTGACGTAAGTCAGCAATAGAGTATTGAATATTTGACCTAATGGATGTATATTTTGCCAAAGCAATCTCAAGTTTTTATATATTAGTTTTGACTCCGTCTGATGTTACTTCACCCATACAGAAGTCAAAATTAGACCTACTGAAAATATTTCTGGCAAATAAGTCCTCGATCATGATTTTTCTATACATACTCATTGACTCCATCTGATGCTAGATCATCCAGACAGTAGTCCATATTAGACCTACTGAACATATTTCAGGCCAGAGAGTTACTCAATCTTGAACTTGATCTCAATCTTTTATACATACACATTGAATCCTTCTGATGATTTGTCAGCCATAGAGTATTGGGTATTTGACCTAATGGATATATTTCTGGCAAATTAGCCCTCGATCATGATCATGTTAATTCATCATGTTAATTTTCAGTCACAACAGACCCCACAGAATCCTTGAATATGAACTTTCTATACATAATTATTTTTTCACTCGTATGTTAATTCACACATACATGAGCTCATGTTTGACCTTCTGAAAAAATTTCTGGCAAATTAGTCTTCGATTATGAACTTTTTATACATACACATTGACTCTTTCTGATGTAAGTCAGCAATAGAGTATTGAATATTTGACCTAATGGATGTATTTCTAGAAAAGCAAACTCAACTTTTTATATATTAGTTTTGACTCCTTCTGATGTTAGATCATCCAGACAGTACTCCATATTAGACCTACTAACCAGAGAGTACTCAATCTTGAACTTGATCTCGATCTTTTACACATACGGATTGACTCCTTCTGATGATATGTCAGCCATAGAGTATTGGGTATTTGACCTAATGGATATATTTCTGGCAAATTAGCCCTCGATCATGATCATGTTAATTCATCATGTTAATTTTCAGTCACAACAGACCCCACAGAATCCTTGAATATGAACTTTCTATACATAATCATTTTTTCACTCGTATGTTAATTCAGCCATACATGAGCTCATGTTTGACCTTCTGAAAAAATTTCTGGCAAATTAGTCTTCGATCATGAATTTTTTATACATACACATTGACTCCTTCTGATGTAAGTCAGCAATAAAGCATTGAATATTTGACCTAATGGATGTATTTCTGGCCAAAGCAATCTCAACTTTTATATATTAGTTTTGACTCCTTCTGATGTTAATTCACCCATACAGAATTCAAAATTAGATCTACTGAAAATATTTCTGGCAAATTAGTCCTCGATCATGAATTTTCTATACATACTCATTGACTCCATCTGATGTTAGATCATCCAGACAGTAGTCCATATTAGACCTACTGAACGTTTTTCAGGCCAGAGAGTACTCAATCTTGAACTTGATCTCAATCTTTTATACATACACATTGGCTCCTTCTGATGATATGTCAGCCATAGAGTATTGGGTATTAGACCTAATGGATATATTTCTGGCAAATTAGCCCTCGATCATGATCATGTTAATTCATCATGTTAATTTTCAGTCACAACAGTCCCCACAGAGTCCTTGAATATGACCTTTCTGTACATAATCATTGCTTCACTTGGATGTTACTTCACCCATACAGAATTCAAAATTAGACCTACTGAAAATATTTCTGGCAAATTAGTACTCGATCATGAATTTTCTATACATACTCATTGACTCTATCTGATGTTAGATTATCCAGACAGTAGTCCATATTAGACCTACTGAACATATTTCAGGCTAGAGAGTACTCAATCTTGAACTTGATCTCAATCTTTTATACATACACATTGGCTCCTTCTGATGATATGTCAGCCATAGAGTATTGGGTATTAGACCTAATGGATATGTTTCTGGCAAATTAGCCCTCGATCATGAACTTTCTTTACAGACTCATTGATTACTTCTGATTTTATTTCAGCCAGACAGTCCTCCATATTTGATAGATTGAACCAAATTATGGCCAAAGAGTATTCCATATTGAATTTTATAGTAATTGATTGCTTCTGATATGACATCAGCCATACATTAGTCCATATTTGACATAATCAACATATTTCTGGTCCAAGAGTACTCGATCCTGAATTTTTTTTACATTAAACTTGACCCATGATGTTACTTAACCAATACAGAAATCCACATTAGACCTAATTACATTTTTTCTTTCCAAACAATCCTCGATCATGAACTTTTAATACATACTCGTTGCCTCAATCTAATATTCCTTCAGCCATATAAAAGTCCAGTTTTGACCTAATGGACATATTTTTGGTTCAAGAGTTCTCGATCGTAAACTTTCTATAGATACTCATTGACTCCTTCCAATTTTATTTCAGCCATACAGAAGTCCATGTTAGACCTACTTAAAGTTTTTTAGTCCCAACAGTCCCCACAGAGTCCTTGACTATGAACTTTCTATACATAACAATGGCTTCACTTGGATGTTACTTCACCCATACAAAAGTCAAAATTAGACCCACTGAACATATTTCTGGCAAATTAGTCCTCGATCATGAATTTTCAATACATACTCATTGACTCCTTCTGATGATATGTCAGCAATAGAGTATTGAATATTTGACCTAATGGATGTATTTCTGGCCAAAGCAATCTCAAGTTTTTCTATATTAGTTTTAACTCCTTCTGATGTTACTTCACCCATACAAAAGTCAAAATTAGACCTACTGAAAAAATTTCTCGCAAATTAGTCCTCGATGGTGAATTTTCTATACATACTCATTGACTACTTCCGATTTTATTTCAGCCATACAGAAGTCCATGTTAGACCTCCTTAAAGTTTTTTAGTCCCAACAGTCCCCACAGAGTCCTTGACTATGAACTTTCTATACATAATCATTGTTTCACTCGGATGTTAATTCAGCCATACATGAGCTCATGTTTGATCTTCTGAAAAAATTTCTGGCAAATTAGTCTTCAATCATGAACTTTTTATACATGAACATTGATTTCTTCTAATGATATGTCAGCAATAGAGTATTGAATATTTGACCCAATGGATGTATATTTTGCCAAAGCAATCTCAACTTTTTATATATTAGTTTTGACTACTTCTGATATTACTTCACCCATAAAAAAGTCAAAATTAGACCTACTTCTGGTAAATTAGCTCGATCATGAATTTACAATACATAGTCATTGACTCCATCTCATGTTAGATCATCCAGACAGTAGTCCATATTAGACCTACTGATCATATTTCAGGCCAGAGAGTACTCAATCTTGAACTTGATCTCGATCTTTTATATATACAGATTGACTCCTTCTGATGATATGTCAACCATAGAGTATTGGGTATTTAACCTAATGGATATATTTCTGGCAAATTAGCCCTCGATCATGAACTTTCTTTACATACTCATTGACTACTTCTGTTTTATTTCAGCCAGACAGTACTCCATTTTGACAGACTGAAGCTGTTTATGGCCAAAGAGTACTCCTATTGAATTTTATACTCATCGATTCCTTCTGATATGACATCAGCCCTACATTAGTCCATATTTGACATAATTTACATATTTCAGGCCCAAGAGTGCTCGATCTTGAACCTTTTATGCATTATAATTGACTCATGATGTTACTTAACCATAACAGAAATCCATATTAGACCTAATTACATTTTATCTTTCCAAACAGTCCTCAATCATGAACATTTTATACATACTAGTTGCCTCAATCTAATTTTACTTCAGCAATATAGAAGTCCAATTTTGACCTAACTGACACATTTTTGGCCCAAGAATACTCGATCGTTAACTTTCTATGTATACTCATTGACTCCTTCCGATTTTATTTCAGCCATACAGAAGTCAATGATCATGAACTTTTTATACATACACATTGACTCTTTCTGACGTAAGTCAGCAATAGAGTATTGAATATTTGACCTAATGGATGTATATTTTGCCAAAGCAATCTCAAGTTTTTATATATTAGTTTTGACTCCGTCTGATGTTACTTCACCCATACAGTAGTCAAAATTAGACCTACTGAAAATATTTCTGGCAAATAAGTCCTCGATCATGATTTTTCTATACATACTCATTGACTCCATCTGATGTTAGATCATCCAGACAGTAGTCCATATTAGACCTACTGAACATATTTCAGGCCAGAGAGTACTCAATCTTGAACTTGATCTCAATCTTTTATACATACACATTGAATCCTTCTGATGATTTGTCAGCCATAGAGTATTGGGTATTTGACCTAATGGATATATTTCTGGCAAATTAGCCCTCGATCATGATCATGTTAATTCATCATGTTATTTTCAGTCACAACAGACCCCACAGAATCCTTGAATATGAACTTTCTATACATAATTATTTTTTCACTCGTATGTTAATTCACACATACATGAGCTCATGTTTGACCTTCTGAAAAAATTTCTGGCAAATTAGTCTTCGATTATGAACTTTTTATACATACACATTGACTCTTTCTGATGTAAGTCAGCAATAGAGTATTGAATATTTGACCTAATGGATGTATTTCTAGAAAAGCAAACTCAAGTTTTTATATATTAGTTTTGACTCCTTCTGATGTTAGATCATCCAGACAGTACTCCATATTAGACCTACTAACCAGAGAGTACTCAATCTTGAACTTGATCTCGATCTTTTACACATACGGATTGACTCCTTCTGATGATATGTCAGCCATAGAGTATTGGGTATTTGACCTAATGGATATATTTCTGGCAAATTAGCCCTCGATCATGATCATGTTAATTCATCATGTTAATTTTCAGTCACAACAGACCCCACAGAATCCTTGAATATGAACTTTCTATACATAATCATTTTTTCACTCGTATGTTAATTCAGCCATACATGAGCTCATGTTTGACCTTCTGAAAAAATTTCTGGCAAATTAGTCTTCGATCATGAATTTTTTATACATACACATTGACTCCTTCTGATGTAAGTCAGCAATAAAGCATTGAATATTTGACCTAATGGATGTATTTCTGGCCAAAGCAATCTCAACTTTTATATATTAGTTTTGACTCCTTCTGATGTTAATTCACCCATACAGAATTCAAAATTAGATCTACTGAAAATATTTCTGGCAAATTAGTCCTCGATCATGAATTTTCTATACATACTCATTGACTCCATCTGATGTTAGATCATCCAGACAGTAGTCCATATTAGACCTACTGAACGTATTTCAGGCCAGAGAGTACTCAATCTTGAACTTGATCTCAATCTTTTATACATACACATTGGCTCCTTCTGATGATATGTCAGCCATAGAGTATTGGGTATTAGACCTAATGGATATATTTCTGGCAAATTAGCCCTCGATCATGATCATGTTAATTCATCATGTTAATTTTCAGTCACAACAGTCCCCACAGAGTCCTGGAATATGAACTTTCTGTACATAATCATTGCTTCACTTGGATGTTACTTCACCCATACAGAATTCAAAATTAGACCTACTGAAAATATTTCTGGCAAATTAGTACTCGATCATGAATTTTCTATACATACTCATTGACTCTATCTGATGTTAGATTATCCAGACAGTAGTCCATATTAGACCTACTGAACATATTTCAGGCTAGAGAGTACTCAATCTTGAACTTGATCTCAATCTTTTATACATACACATTGGCTCCTTCTGATGATATGTCAGCCATAGAGTATTGGGTATTAGACCTAATGGATATGTTTCTGGCAAATTAGCCCTCGATCATGAACTTTCTTTACAGACTCATTGATTACTTCTGATTTTATTTCAGCCAGACAGTCCTCCATATTTGATAGATTGAACCAAATTATGGCCAAAGAGTATTCCATATTGAATTTTATAGTAATTGATTGCTTCTGATATGACATCAGCCATACATTAGTCCATATTTGACATAATCAACATATTTCTGGTCCAAGAGTACTCGATCCTGAATTTTTTTTACATTAAACTTGACCCATGATGTTACTTAACCAATACAGAAATCCACATTAGACCTAATTACATTTTTTCTTTCCAAACAATCCTCGATCATGAACTTTTAATACATACTCGTTGCCTCAATCTAATATTCCTTCAGCCATATAAAAGTCCAGTTTTGACCTAATGGACATATTTTTGGTTCAAGAGTTCTCGATCGTAAACTTTCTATAGATACTCATTGACTCCTTCCAATTTTATTTCAGCCATACAGAAGTCCATGTTAGACCTACTTAAAGTTTTTAGTCCCAACAGTCCCCACAGAGTCCTTGACTATGAACTTTCTATACATAACAATGGCTTCACTTGGATGTTACTTCACCCATACAAAAGTCAAAATTAGACCCACTGAACATATTTCTGGCAAATTAGTCCTCGATCATGAATTTTCAATACATACTCATTGACTCCTTCTGATGATATGTCAGCAATAGAGTATTGAATATTTGACCTAATGGATGTATTTCTGGCCAAAGCAATCTCAAGTTTTTCTATATTAGTTTTAACTCCTTCTGATGTTACTTCACCCATACAAAAGTCAAAATTAGACCTACTGAAAAAATTTCTATAAATTAGTCCTCGATGGTGAATTTTCTATACATACTCATTGACTACTTCCGATTTTATTTCAGCCATACAGAAGTCCATGTTAGACCTCCTTAAAGTTTTTTAGTCCCAACAGTCCCCACAGAGTCCTTGACTATGAACTTTCTATACATAATCATTGTTTCACTCGGATGTTAATTCAGCCATACATGAGCTCATGTTTGATCTTCTGAAAAATTTCTGGCAAATTAGTCTTCAATCATGAACTTTTATACATGAACATTGATTTCTTCTAATGATATGTCAGCAATAGAGTATTGAATATTTGACCCAATGGATGTATATTTTGCCAAAGCAATCTCAACTTTTATATATTAGTTTTGACTACTTCTGATATTACTTCACCCATAAAAAAGTCAAAATTAGACCTACTTCTGGTAAATTAGCTCTCGATCATGAATTTACAATACATAGTCATTGACTCCATCTCATGTTAGATCATCCAGACAGTAGTCCATATTAGACCTACTGATCATATTTCAGGCCAGAGAGTACTCAATCTTGAACTTGATCTCGATCTTTTATATATACAGATTGACTCCTTCTGATGATATGTCAACCATAGAGTATTGGGTATTTAACCTAATGGATATATTTCTGGCAAATTAGCCCTCGATCATGAACTTTCTTTACATACTCATTGACTACTTCTGTTTTTATTTCAGCCAGACAGTACTCCATTTTGACAGACTGAAGCTGTTTATGGCCAAAGAGTACTCCTATTGAATTTTATACTCATCGATTCCTTCTGATATGACATCAGCCCTACATTAGTCCATATTTGACATAATTTACATATTTCAGGCCCAAGAGTGCTCGATCTTGAACCTTTTATGCATTATAATTGACTCATGATGTTACTTAACCATAACAGAAATCCATATTAGACCTAATTACATTTTATCTTTCCAAACAGTCCTCAATCATGAACATTTTATACATACTAGTTGCCTCAATCTAATTTTACTTCAGCAATATAGAAGTCCAATTTTGACCTAACTGACACATTTTTGGCCCAAGAATACTCGATCGTTAACTTTCTATGTATACTCATTGACTCCTTCCGATTTTATTTCAGCCATACAGAAGTCAATGATCATGAACTTTTATACATACATTGACTCTTTCTGACGTAAGTCAGCAATAGAGTATTGAATATTTGACCTAATGGATGTATATTTTGCCAAAGCAATCTCAAGTTTTTATATATTAGTTTTGACTCCGTCTGATGTTACTTCACCCATACAGTAGTCAAAATTAGACCTACTGAAAATATTTCTGGCAAATAAGTCCTCGATCATGATTTTTCTATACATACTCATTGACTCCATCTGATGTTAGATCATCCAGACAGTAGTCCATATTAGACCTACTGAACATATTTCAGGCCAGAGAGTACTCAATCTTGAACTTGATCTCAATCTTTTATACATACACATTGAATCCTTCTGATGATTTGTCAGCCATAGAGTATTGGGTATTTGACCTAATGGATATATTTCTGGCAAATTAGCCTCGATCATGATCATGTTAATTCATCATGTTATTTTCAGTCACAACAGACCCCACAGAATCCTTGAATATGAACTTTCTATACATAATTATTTTTTCACTGTATGTTAATTCACACATACATGAGCTCATGTTTGACCTTCTGAAAAATTTCTGGCAAATTAGTCTTCGATTATGAACTTTTATACATACACATTGAGTCTTTCTGATGTAAGTCAGCAATAGAGTATTGAATATTTGACCTAATGGATGTATTTCTAGAAAAGCAAACTCAACTTTTTATATATTAGTTTTGACTCCTTCTGATGTTAGATCATCCAGACAGTACTCCATATTAGACCTACTAACCAGAGAGTACTCAATCTTGAACTTGATCTCGATCTTTTACACATACGGATTGACTCCTTCTGATGATATGTCAGCCATAGAGTATTGGGTATTTGACCTAATGGATATATTTCTGGCAAATTAGCCCTCGATCATGATCATGTTAATTCATCATGTTAATTTTCAGTCACAACAGACCCCACAGAATCCTTGAATATGAACTTTCTATACATAATCATCTTTTCACTCGTATGTTAATTCAGCCATACATGAGCTCATGTTTGACCTTCTGAAAAAATTTCTGGCAAATTAGTCTTCGATCATGAATTTTTTATACATACACATTGACTCCTTCTGATGTAAGTCAGCAATAAAGCATTGAATATTTGACCTAATGGATGTATTTCTGGCCAAAGCAATCTCAACTTTTATATATTAGTTTTGACTCCTTCTGATGTTAATTCACCCATACAGAATTCAAAATTAGATCTACTGAAAATATTTCTGGCAAATTAGTCCTCGATCATGAATTTTCTATACATACTCATTGACTCCATCTGATGTTAGATCATCCAGACAGTAGTCCATATTAGACCTACTGAACGTATTTCAGGCCAGAGAGTACTCAATCTTGATCTTCCTCTCGATCTTTTATACATACACATTGACTCCTTCTGATGATTTGTCAGCCATAGAGTATTGGGTATTTGACCTAATGGATATATTTCTGGCAAATTAGCCCTCGATCATGATCATGTTAATTCATCATGTTAATTTTCAGTCACAACAGTCCCCACAGAGTCCTTGAATATGAACTTTCTGTACATAATCATTGCTTCACTTGGATGTTACTTCACCCATACAGAATTCAAAATTAGACCTACTGAAAATATTTCTGGCAAATTAGTATTCGATCATGAATTTTCAATACACTCATTGACTCCTTCTGATGATATGTCAGCAATAGAGTATTGAATATTTGACCTTCTGATGTTAGATTATCCAGACAGTAGTCCATATTAGACCTACTGAACATATTTCAGGCCAGAGAATACTCAATCTTGAACTTGATCTCAATCTTTTATACATACACATTGGCTCCTTCTGATGATATGTCAGCCATAGAGTATTGGGTATTAGACCTAATGGATATGTTTCTGGCAAATTAGCCCTCGATCATGAACTTTCTTTACAGACTCATTGATTACTTCTGATTTTATTTCAGCCAGACAGTCCTCCATATTTGATAGATTGAACCAAATTATGGCCAAAGAGTATTCCATATTGAATTTTATAGTAATTGATTGCTTCTGATATGACATCAGCCATACATTAGTCCATATTTGACATAATCAACATATTTCTGGTCCAAGAGTACTCGATCCTGAATTTTTTTTACATTAAACTTAACCCATGATGTTACTTAACCAATACAGAAATCCACATTAGACCTAATTACATTTTTTCTTTCCAAACAATCCTCGATCATGAACTTTTAATACATACTCGTTGCCTCAATCTAATATTCCTTCAGCCATATAAAAGTCCAGTTTTGACCTAATGGACATATTTTTGGTTCAAGAGTTCTCGATCGTAAACTTTCTATAGATACTCATTGACTCCTTCCAATTTTATTTCAGCCATACAGAAGTCCATGTTAGACCTACTTAAAGTTTTTAGTCCCAACAGTCCCCACAGAGTCCTTGACTATGAACTTTCTATACATAACAATGGCTTCACTTGGATGTTACTTCACCCATACAAAAGTCAAAATTAGACCCACTGAACATATTTCTGGCAAATTAGTCCTCGATCATGAATTTTCAATACATACTCATTGACTCCTTCTGATGATATGTCAGCAATAGAGTATTGAATATTTGACCTAATGGATGTATTTCTGGCCAAAGCAATCTCAAGTTTTTCTATGTTAGTTTTAACTCCTTCTGATGTTACTTCACCCATACAAAAGTCAAAATTAGACCTACTGAAAAAATTTCTCGCAAATTAGTCCTCGATGGTGAATTTTCTATACATACTCATTGACTACTTCCGATTTTATTTCAGCCATACAGAAGTCCATGTTAGACCTCCTTAAAGTTTTTTAGTCCCAACAGTCCCCACAGAGTCCTTGACTATGAACTTTCTATACATAATCATTGTTTCACTCGGATGTTAATTCAGCCATACATGAGCTCATGTTTGATCTTCTGAAAAAATTTCTGGCAAATTAGTCTTCAATCATGAACTTTTTATACATGAACATTGATTTCTTCTAATGATATGTCAGCAATAGAGTATTGAATATTTGACCCAATGGATGTATATTTTTGCCAAAGCAATCTCAACTTTTATATATTAGTTTTGACTACTTCTGATATTACTTCACCCATAAAAAAGTCAAAATTAGACCTACTTCTGGTAAATTAGCTCTCGATCATGAATTTACAATACATAGTCATTGACTCCATCTCATGTTAGATCATCCAGACAGTAGTCCATATTAGACCTACTGATCATATTTCAGGCCAGAGAGTACTCAATCTTGAACTTGATCTCGATCTTTTATATATACAGATTGACTCCTTCTGATGATATGTCAACCATAGAGTATTGGGTATTTAACCTAATGGATATATTTCTGGCAAATTAGCCCTCGATCATGAACTTTCTTTACATACTCATTGACTACTTCTGATTTTATTTCAGCCAGACAGTACTCCATTTTGACAGACTGAAGCTGTTTATGGCCAAAGAGTACTCCTATTGAATTTTATACTCATCGATTCCTTCTGATATGACATCAGCCCTACATTAGTCCATATTTGACATAATTTACATATTTCAGGCCCAAGAGTGCTCGATCTTGAACCTTTTATGCATTATAATTGACTCATGATGTTACTTAACCATAACAGAAATCCATATTAGACCTAATTACATTTTATCTTTCCAAACAGTCCTCAATCATGAACATTTTATACATACTAGTTGCCTCAATCTAATTTTACTTCAGCAATATAGAAGTCCAATTTTGACCTAACTGACACATTTTTGGCCCAAGAATACTCGATCGTTAACTTTCTATGTATACTCATTGACTCCTTCCGATTTTATTTCAGCCATACAGAAGTCAATGATCATGAACTTTTTATACATACACATTGACTCTTTCTGACGTAAGTCAGCAATAGAGTATTGAATATTTGACCTAATGGATGTATATTTTGCCAAAGCAATCTCAAGTTTTTATATATTAGTTTTGACTCCGTCTGATGTTACTTCACCCATACAGAAGTCAAAATTAGACCTACTGAAAATATTTCTGGCAAATAAGTCCTCGATCATGATTTTTCTATACATACTCATTGACTCCATCTGATGTTAGATCATCCAGACAGTAGTCCATATTAGACCTACTGAACATATTTCAGGCCAGAGAGTACTCAATCTTGAACTTGATCTCAAACTTTTATACATACACATTGAATCCTTCTGATGATTTGTCAGCCATAGAGTATTGGGTATTTGACCTAATGGATATATTTCTGGCAAATTAGCCCTCGATCATGATCATGTTAATTCATCATGTTATTTTCAGTCACAACAGACCCCACAGAATCCTTGAATATGAACTTTCTATACATAATTATTTTTTCACTCGTATGTTAATTCACACATACATGAGCTCATGTTTGACCTTCTGAAAAAATTTCTGGCAAATTAGTCTTCGATTATGAACTTTTATACATACACATTGACTCTTTCTGATGTAAGTCAGCAATAGAGTATTGAATATTTGACCTAATGGATGTATTTCTAGAAAAGCAAACTCAACTTTTATATATTAGTTTTGACTCCTTCTGATGTTAGATCATCCAGACAGTACTCCATATTAGACCTACTAACCAGAGAGTACTCAATCTTGAACTTGATCTCGATCTTTTACACATACGGATTGACTCCTTCTGATGATATGTCAGCCATAGAGTATTGGGTATTTGACCTAATGGATATATTTCTGGCAAATTAGCCCTCGATCATGATCATGTTAATTCATCATGTTAATTTTCAGTCACAACAGACCCCACAGAATCCTTGAATATGAACTTTCTATACATAATCATCTTTTCACTCGTATGTTAATTCAGCCATACATGAGCTCATGTTTGACCTTCTGAAAAAATTTCTGGCAAATTAGTCTTCGATCATGAATTTTTTATACATACACATTGACTCCTTCTGATGTAAGTCAGCAATAAAGCATTGAATATTTGACCTAATGGATGTATTTCTGGCCAAAGCAATCTCAACTTTTATATATTAGTTTTGACTCCTTCTGATGTTAATTCACCCATACAGAATTCAAAATTAGATCTACTGAAAATATTTCTGGCAAATTAGTCCTCGATCATGAATTTTCTATACATACTCATTGACTCCATCTGATGCTAGATCATCCAGACAGTAGTCCATATTAGACCTACTGAACGTATTTCAGGCCAGAGAGTACTCAATCTTGATCTTCCTCTCGATCTTTTATACATACACATTGACTCCTTCTGATGATTTGTCAGCCATAGAGTATTGGGTATTTGACCTAATGGATATATTTCTGGCAAATTAGCCTCGATCATGATCCTGTTAATTCATCATGTTAATTTTCAGTCACAACAGTCCCCACAGAGTCATTGAATATGAACTTTCTGTACATAATCATTGCTTCACTTGGATGTTACTTCACCCATACAGAATTCAAAATTAGACCTACTGAAAATATTTCTGGCAAATTAGTACTGATCATGAATTTTCAATACACTCATTGACTCCTTCTGATGATATGTCAGCAATAGAGTATTGAATATTTGACCTTCTGATGTTAGATTATCCAGACAGTAGTCCATATTAGACCTACTGAACATATTTCAGGCTAGAGAGTACTCAATCTTGAACTTGATCTCAATCTTTTATACATACACATTGACTCCTTCTGATGATATGTCAGCCATAGAGTATTGGGTATTAGACCTAATGGATATGTTTCTGGCAAATTAGCCCTCGATCATGAACTTTCTTTACAGACTCATTGATTACTTCTGATTTTATTTCAGCCAGACAGTCCTCCATATTTGATAGATTGAACCGAATTATGGCCAAAGAGTATTCCATATTGAATTTTATAGTAATTGATTGCTTCTGATATGACATCAGCCATACATTAGTCCATATTTGACATAATCAACATATTTCTGGTCCAAGAGTACTCGATCCTGAATTTTTTACATTAAACTTGACCCACGATGTTACTTAACCAATAAAGAAATCCACATTAGACCTAAATACATTTTTCTTTCCAAACAATCCTCGATCATGAACTTTTAATACATACTCGTTGCCTCAATCTAATATTCCTTCAGCCATATAGAAGTCCAATTTTGACCTAATGGACATATTTTTGGTTCAAGAGTTCTCGATCGTAAACTTTCTATAGATACTCATTGACTCCTTCCAATTTTATTCCAGCCATACAGAAGTCCATGTTAGACCTACTTAAAGTTTTTTAGTCCCAACAGTCCCCACAGAGTCCTTGACTATGAACTTTCTATACATAACAATGGCTTCACTTGGATGTTACTTCACCCATACAAAAGTCAAAATTAGACCCACTGAACATATTTCTGGCAAATTAGTCCTCGATCATGAATTTTCAATACATACTCATTGACTCCTTCTGATGATATGTCAGCAATAGAGTATTGAATATTTGACCTAATGGATGTATTTCTGGCCAAAGCAATCTCAAGTTTTTATGTATTAGTTTTGACTCCTTCTGATGTTAGTTCACCCTCAGAAGTCAAAATTAGACCTACTGAAAAAATTTGTCGCAAATTAGTCCTCGATGGTGAATTTTCTATACATACTCATTGACTCAATCTGATGTTAGATCATCCAGACAGTAGTCCATATTAGACCTACTGAACCTATTTCAGGCCAGAGAGTACTCAATCTTGAACTTGATCTCGATCTTTTATACATACACATTGACTCCTTCTGATGATATGTCAGCCATAGAGTATTGGGTATTAGACCTAATGGATATGTTTCTGGCAAATTAGCCCTCGATCGTGAACTTTCTTTACAAACTCATTGATTACTTCTGATTTTATTTCAGTCAGACAGTCCTCCATATTTGACAGATTGAACCGAATTATGGCCAAAGAGTATTCAATATTGAATTTTATAGTAATTGATTGCTTCTGATATGACATCAGCCATACATTAGTCCATATTTGACATAATCAACATATTTCTGGTCCAAGAGTAATCGATCCTGAATTTTTTTTTACATTACATTATACATAATTATTGTTTCACTCGGATGTTAATTCAGCCATACATGAGCTCATGTTTGACCTTCTGAAAAAATTTCTGGCAAATTAGTCTTCGATCATGAACTTTTTATACATGCACATTGATTTCTTCTAATGATATGTCAGCAATAGAGTATTGAATATTTGACCTAATGGATGTATATTTTGCAAAAGCAATCTCAAGTTTTTTTATATTAGTTTTGACTCCATCTGATGCTACTTCACCCATACAGAAGTCAAAATTAGACCTACTGAAAATATTTCTGGCAAATTAGTCCTCGATCATGAATTTTCTATACATACTCATTGACTCAATCTGATGTTAGATCATCCAGAGAGTAGTCCATATTAGACCTACTGAACATATTTCAGGCCAGAGAGTACTCAATCTTGAACTTGATCTCAATCTTTTATACATACACATTGACTCCTTCTGATGATATGTCAGCCATAGAGTATTGGGTATTAGACCTAATGGATATGTTTCTGGCAAATTAGCCCTCGATCATGAACTTTCTTTACAGACTCATTGATTACTTCTGATTTTATTTCAGCCAGACAGTCCTCCATATTTGATAGATTGAACCGAATTATGGCCAAAGAGTATTCCATATTGAATTTTATAGTAATTGATTGCTTCTGATATGACATCAGCCATACATTAGTCCATATTTGACATAATCAACATATTTCTGGTCCAAGAGTACTGATCCTGAATTTTTTTACATTAAACTTGACCCACGATGTTACTTAACCAATACAGAAATCCACATTAGACCTAATTACATTTTTTCTTTCCAAACAATCCTCGATCATGAACTTTTAATACATATTCGTTGCCTCAATCTAATATTCCTTCAGCCATATAGAAGTCCAATTTTGACCTAATGGACATATTTTTGGTTCAAGAGTTCTCGATCGTAAACTTTCTATAGATACTCATTGACTCCTTCCAATTTTATTTCAGCCATACAGAAGTCCATGTTAGACCTACTTAAAGTTTTTAGTCCCAACAGTCCCCACAGAGTCCTTGACTATGAACTTTCTATACATAACAATGGCTTCACTTGGATGTTACTTCACCCATACAGAAGTCAAAATTAGACCCACTGAACATATTTCTGGCAAATTAGTCCTCGATCATGAATTTTCAATACATACTCATTGACTCCTTCTGATGATATGTCAGCAATAGAGTATTGAATATTTGACCTAATAGATGTATTTCTGGCCAAAGCAATCTCAAGGTTTTCTATATTAGTTTTAACTCCTTCTGATGTTACTTCACCCATACAGAAGTCAAAATTAGACCTACTGAAAAAATTTCTGGCAAATTAGTCCTCGATGGTGAATTTTCTATACATACTCATTGACTACTTCCGATTTTATTTCAGCCATACAGAAGTCCATGTTAGACCTACTTAAAGTTTTTTTAGTCCCAACAGTCCCCACAGAGTCCTTGACTATGAACTTTCTATACATAATCATTGTTTCACTCGGATGTTAATTCAGCCATACATGAGCTCATGTTTGATCTTCTGAAAACATTTCTGGCAAATTAGTCTTCAATCATGAACTTTTTATACATGAACATTGATTTCTTCTAATGATATGTCAGCAATAGAGTATTGAATATTTGACCCAATGGATGTATATTTTGCCAAAGCAATCTCAACTTTTTATATATTAGTTTTGACTACTTCTGATATTACTTCACCCATAAAAAAAGTCAAAATTAGACCCACTGAACATATTTCTGGTAAATTAGCTCTCGATCATGAATTTACAATACATAGTCATTGACTCCATCTCATGTTAGATCATCCAGACAGTAGTCCATATTAGACCTACTGATCATATTTCAGGCCAGAGAGTACTCAATCTTGAACTTGATCTCGATCTTTTATATATACAGATTGACTCCTTCTGATGATATGTCAACCATAGAGTATTGGGTATTTAACCTAATGGATATATTTCTGGCAAATTAGCCCTCGATCATGAACTTTCTTTACATACTCATTGACTACTTCTGCTTTTATTTCATCCAGAAAGAAGTCCATATTTGACAGACTGAAGCTATTCATGGCTAAAGAGTATACCCTATTGAATTTTATACTCATTGATTCCTTCTGATATCACATCAGTCATACATTAGTGTATATTTGACGTAATCAACATATTTCTGGCCCAAGAGTACTCGATCTTCAACTTTTTATACATTACAGTTGACTCATGATTTTACTTAACCAATACAGAAATCCATATTAGACATACTTACATTTTTTCTTTCCAAACTGTCCTGGATCATGAACTTTTTATACATACTCGTTGCCTCAATCTAATATTACTTCAGCCATATAGAAGTCCAATTTTGATCTAATGGACATATTTTTGGCCCAAGAGTACTTGATCGTGAACTTTCTATGTATACTCATCGACTCCTTCCGATTTTATTCCAGCCATACAGAAGTCCATGTTAGACCTAATTAAAGTTTTTCAGTCCCAACAGTCCCCACAGAGTCCTTGAATATGAACTTTCTGTACATAATCATTGCTTCACTTGGATGTTACTTCACCCATACAGAAGTCAAAATTAGACCTACTGAACATATTTCTGGCAAATTAGTTCTCGATCATGAATTTTCAATACATACTCATTAACTCCTTCTGATGATATGTCAGCAAAAGAATGTTGAGTATTTGACATAATGGATGTATTTCTGGCCAAAGCAATCTCAACTTTTATATATTAGTTTTGACTCCTTCTGATGTTACTTCACCCATACAGACGTCAAAATTAGACCTACTGAAAATATTTCTGGCAAATAAGTCCTGGATCATGAATTTTCTATACATACTCATTGACTCCATCTGATGTTAGATCATCCAGACAGTAGTCCATATTAGACCTACTGAACATATTTCAGGCCAGAGAGTACTCAATCTTGAACTTGCTCTCGATCTTTTATACATTCACATTGACTCCTTCTGATGAGTTGTCAGCCATATGGGTGTTTGACCTAATGGATATATTTCTGGCAAATTAGCCCTCGATCATGATCATGTTAATTCATCATGTTAATTTTCAGTCACAACAGTCCCCACAGAATCCTTGAATATGAACTTTCTATACATCATTTTTTCCACTCGTATGTTAATTCACCCATACATGAGCTCATGTTTGACCTTCTGAAAAAATTTCTGACAAATTAGTCTTCGATCATGAACCTTTTATACATACACATTGACTCCTTCTGATGATATGTCAGCAATAGAGTATTGAATATTTGACCTAATGGATGTATTTCTGGCCAAAGCAATCTCAACTTTTTATATATTAGTTTTGACTCCTTCTGATGTTAATTCACCCATACAGAATTCAAAATTAGATCTACTGAAAATATTTCTGGCAAATTAGTCCTCGATCATGAATTTTCTATACATACTCATTGACTCCATCTGATGTTAGATCATCTAGACAGTAGTCCATATTAGACCTACTGAACGTATTTCAGGCCAGAGAGTACTCAATCTTGATCTTGCTCTCGATCTTTTATACATACACATTGACTCCTTCTGATGATTTGTCAGCCATAGAGTATTGGGTATTTGACCTAATGGATATATTTCTGGCAAATTAGCCCTTGATCATGAACTTTCTTTACATACTCATTGACTACTTTTGATTTTATTTCAGCCAGACAGTACTCCATATTTGACAGGCTGAACCTATTTATGGCCAAAGAGTATTCCCTATTGAATTTTATACTCATTGATTCCTTCTGATGTGACATCAGTCACTGCAGTAGACCATATTTGACATATTCCACATATTTCTGGCCAAAGAGCACTTGATCTTAAATTTCTAGACATACTCATTGGACTAATGTTACTTTCAGCCAAACAGAAGTCCTAACTGTACATATTTCTGGCAAATTAGTCCTTGATCATGAACTTTCTATACATACTTATTGACCTTTAATAAGTTTTGGCCCAAGAGTACTCGATTTTGAACTGTCTATACATGTTCATTGACTCCTTCTGATTTTACATCAGAAGAACAGTAGTCCATATTAGACCTACTTAAATTATTTTTGTACGAAGAGTCCTTGGACATGAACTTTCTTTTCATACTCAGTGCCTAATTCTGATGTTACTTCTCGCCAAAGAGTACTCGATCTTGAACATTTAATGCATACTCATTGACTTCATTTTGATGTTACATCGGTTATACAGAAGACTATATTTGACCCACAGAACACTTTTCTGGCCAAAGAGTCATTGATCGTGAACTCTCTGTATATACTACTTACTATTTCTGATGTTACATCAACCATACAGAAGTCTTTTTGACTTACTGAACATATTTCTGGCCCAAGAGTCGTCGATCATGAAATTTCTATGCATACCATTGACTCCTCATATGATGTCAGTCCCTATTTCATCTAATGAACATATTTCTGGCCAAAGAGCACTCAATCTTGAACTTTCTATACACATCTGTCCTATGTAACATTAGAAGGAGTCAGTGAGTTTGTAAAGAAAGTTCATTATCGAAGTTACTCTTGGGCAAGAAAATGTTCATTAGGTCAAATTTGGTCTACTGTCTTTCTGCTGTAACATCAGACGGATTCCATGAGTCTGTATAGAAAGTTCATGATCAAGGACACTTAGGACAGAAATGTGTTCAGTATGTCAAATATGGACTTGGTCTATATGGCTGATGTGACATCAGCAGTCATCAGTGAGTACATATATAAGTTCAATATCAAAAACTATTTGGTCAGAAATATATTCTGTCGGCCAAATATGGACCACTGTCTGTACTGATTTAACATCAGATGGAGTCAATGAGTATGTACAGAAATTTCATGACTGAGATCTTAATTTGCCAGAAATATGTCTATTAGTGAGGCAATGACTATGTATAGAAAGTTCATGATTGAGTACACTTGGGCCAGAAATGTTCGTTATGGCAAAAATGGACTTCTATATGGCTGAAGTAACATCAGATTGAGGCAACGAAAATGTACAGAAAGTTCATGATCGAGGACTGTTTGGACAGAAAAATGTTAGTAGGTCTAATATGGATTTACATCAGTTAAGAAACATCATGAGTCAACAGTATAATGTATAAAATTCCAAGATTGAGTACTCTTGGGCCAGAAATATGTTCATTGGGTCAAATATCCAATACTCTATGGCTGACGTATCATCAGAATCAATCAATGTGTATGTATTAAAAGTTCATATTTGAGGACTAATTAGATTGAGGCAATGAGTATGAATAGAAAGTTCATGATAGAGGACTAATTTGCCAGAAACATGATCAGTATAACTTATATGGACTTCAGTGTGGGTTATGAAACATCAGAAGGAGTCAATAGTAATGTATAGAAAGTTACTACTCTACCAGTACTACACTCTGACCAGAAATATATACATTAGGTCCAATGTACAATATTCTATGGCTGTCGTATCATCAGAAGAAGTTAATAGCAATGTATAAGAAGCGCAATATTGAGTACTCTTTGGCCAGAAACATGTTCGTTAGGTCAAATATGCAATACTCTTTAGCTGACGACAATCAGGAGTCAATTATGTATGTATAAAATGTTCAAAATTGAGTACTCTTGGGCCAGAAATATGTTCAGTAGGTCTAATATGGACTAATGATCTAGCTGATCTAACATCAGAAGGAGTCAATGAGTATGTAAAGAGAGTTCATGACTGAGGACTAATTTCATAAACGGGCTCATATATGACTGTAGTAGCATCAGAGTTGAGGCAATGAGTATGCATAGAAAGTTCATGATCAAGGACAAATTTGCCCGAATTTTGTCCATTAGGTCAAATATTCAATACTCTATGGCTGACGTATCATCAAAAGTAATCAATAGAAATGTATAAATTGTTCAAGATCGAGTATTCTTTGTGTCTATAAATATGTTTTATAAGTCAAATATGCAATACACAATGGCTGATGTATCATCAGAAGCTGTCGGTGTATGTACAAAAGTTCATGACTGAGGACTAATTTTCAAGAAATATGTTCAGCAGGTCATTCATGGGCTCAAGTACAGCTGAAGTGACATCAGAGTGAGGCATTGAGAAAGTAAAGAAAGGTCATGATCGATGACTGTTGGGACAGAAAACATTTAAGTAGGTCTAATATGGACTCTTGTATGGCTGAAATGAAATTAGAAGAAGTCAATGTATAGAAAGTTCAAGATCAAATACTCTTTGGCCAGAAATATTTCCATTAAGTCAAATATGCAACACTCTATGGCTGACGTATCATCACAAGAAGTCAATAGTAATGCATGAGAAGTTCAAGATTGAGTTCTCTTTGTCCATAAATTGTCTTGTTAAGTCAAATATGCAATACTCTATGGCTGATGTATTATCAGAAGCAGTAAATGTGTATGTATAAAAAGTACATGATTGAGGATTCATTTTCCAGAAGTATGTTCAAGTAGGTCATGAACGGGCTCATGTATGGCTGAAGTGAGTTAGGCAATGAGTAGGTATAGAATGTTCATGATAGAGGACCAATTTGACAAAATATATGTTCAGTAGGTCTGATTTGGACTTCTGTATGGGTGAAGTAACATCAGAAGGAGTCAATAGTAATGTATAGAAAGTTCAAGATCAAGTACTCTTTGGCCAGAAATGTTTTCATTAGGTCAAATGTGCAATACTCTATGGCTGATGTATCATCACAAGGAGTCAATAGTAATATATAAAATGTTCAAGATTGAGTACTCTTTAGCCAGTAATATGTCCATTAAGTCAAATATGTAATACTCTGGCTGATGTATCATCAGAAGCCGTCAAATTGTATGCATAAAAATTTCATGACTGAGCACTAATTTTCTAGAAATATGTTCAGAAGGTCAAACATGGGCTCATGTATGAGTGAAGTATCATCATAGTGAGGCACTTAGTTTGTATAAAAAGTTCATGATCAAGGACTTGAATTTAAGTAGGTCTACTGGACTACTGTTATTTTGATATAACATCAGAAGGAGTCAATAAATATGTTTGGAAAGTTCAAGATTGAGTACTCTTGGGCCAGAAATATGTTCATCATATCTAATATTGACTACTGTGTGGCTGATCTAAAATTAGAACGAGTCAATGAATATGTATCGATATGTATATTCATGATTGAGGACTAATTTGCCAAAAATATTTTCGGTAGGTCCTAATATTGACTTCTGTATGGGTGAAGTAACATCAGAAGGAGTCTATTGTAATGTATAAAAACGTACTTTTTGGCCAGAAATATGTCTATTAAGTCAAATATGCAATACTATATGGAAAGGAGTCTATGAGTATGTACAGAAAGTTCATGATCGAGGATTCTTGGGATAGAAAAAATTTAAGTAAGTCTGATATGGACTTCTGTATGACTGACATGTTGTGCACAGAATAGAAAAGACATAGCCTAACATACGTGCTATAAATACACTAACAAACTCATTTCGTCTGTTCACTGAAGAGATAACAGTGCTATTATAACATATAAGCAGTAACTTATTTGTGCATTGAAGACGTAACATATATATGCTGTAGCATTATAATGCATAAGAGAATACATACAAGTTATGCGTTGTTTCATTGCATTATATAATATAACTAACATTCCTTATGCACTGAAGAGGTAACACATACACTGCGTTGCATACAAGAACTGACTCTTTTTGCATAAAGAGAAAACAAATTATATATGCTGTTATAATTGCTGTTGCATTGCAACATTTTAGTTATGCACTGTTTCCTTGCATTGTTATACAAAAACTAACTTATTTCTCATGCACTGAGATAACACATAACATGTGCATTGGATTGCAGTAACTTAATCCGTTGTGCAGTGAAGAGATAACACCTGAAAGGTCTTGTTGCACTGCGTTGCATGCAAGAACGCACTCTTTCATCTGTGCATTGAAGAGAAAACAAATCACGTATGCTGTTGCATTGCAATAAATACAAGAACTAACCTTCATTGCATTGCATACAATAAAAAACATATTACGTTGAGCATAGAAAACATTAATGTATTAACATATTAACATATGTGCTATTGTAATGCAGTGCATACAAGAGATAACATATAACACGTGGTGTTGCGATGAATGATCCTCCGTTATGAATGATCATCCGTTATGCATTGAAGAGATAACACACGACAGGTGCTTGTTGCAGTGCGTTGCATACAAGAACTAAGTCTTTCCTTTGTGCATTGAAGAGAAAACAAATGACATATACTGTTGCATTGCAATAAATACAAGAACCGTTTCATTGCATTGCATAAAATAACTTTGTTATTATTTTTACGTTGTGCATAGAAGAAATTCATATAATATATGTGCTCTTGCATTGCAATGCTTAGAAGAACTAACATGCAAATCATGCACTGTTTTCTGGCATTGCGTACAAGAACTAACTTATTCCTTATGTTTTGAAGAGATAACATAACATATGTGGTGTTGCGATGAATTATCAAACTTATCCGTTATGCATTGATAGATAGCACATAACGTGCATTGCATTGCTGTAACTTAATCCGTTTGGCAGTGAATAGATTAACACGTCAGGCGCTTGTTGCACTGCGTTACATACAAGAACTAACTCTTTCCTTTGTGCACCGAAGGGAAAACAGATACATACAATACATACAAATGCATACAATCGTTAACTTTTTACGCTTTGCATATAAGAAAATAATATAAAATATGTGCTGTTGCATTGCAATGAATACAAAAATTGACATGTAAATGATGCACTGTTTCCCTGCATTTGATACAAAAACTAACTTATTCTTATGCATTGAAGTGATTACACATAACATATTGGGTGTTGTGATGAATGAGCTAACTTATCCCTTATGCATTGAGAGATATCACATGACGTGCATTGCAGTAACTTAATCCGTTGTAAGATAACACATGACAGGTGCTTGTTGCACTGCGTTGCATACAAGAACGAACTCTTTCCTTTGTGCAATGAAGGGAAAACAAATCACTTGCGCTGTTGCATTACAATGCATCAAGAACTAACTGTTTCATTGCATTACAATAGTTAACTAATTACGCTGTCCATAGATGAAATTAATAGAAAATATGTGCTGTTGCATTGCAACATGTAAGTTATGCACTGTTTCCTTGCATTGTTCTATACAAGAAATAAGTCAGTAGTTGAACTGAAGAAATAAAACAAAACGTGCATTGCATTGTGGTAACTTAATCCGTTGTACAATGAAGAGATAATAAGACAGGCGCTTGTTGCACTGCATTGCATAAAAGCACTGTCTCTTTCCTTGTGCACTGAAGAGAAACTAATATGCTGTTGCATTGCAATAACTGTTTCATTACACTGCATACAAAAAACAATTATTACTTTGTGCATAGAAGAAAATCATATAACAGATGTGCTATTGAATTGCAACATATAAGTTATGCACTGTTTCTTTGAAGTGTATACAAGAAATAACTTATTTATGCTGTTGCACTGCAATGTATCCAGAACTAACGGTTTCATTGCATTACAGTAGTTAACATTACGCTGAGTATAGAAGAAATTAATACAACAAATGTGCTGTTAAATTGCAACATGTAAGTTATGCACTGTTTCCTTTGTATACATTGTATACAAGAACTGACTCATTCAGTAGTTGAATTGAAGAGATAAAACAAAACGTGCATTTCATTGCAGCATCTTAATCCGTTTTGCAGTGAAGAGATAACACATGGCAAGTACCTGTTGCACTGCGTTGTATGCAAGAACTTTTGCACATTGAAGAGAAAACTAATTTCTTATGCTTTTGCGTTGCAATGCATCAAGAACTTATTGTTCCATTGCATTACATACAATACTAAACTTATAACGCTGTAAACAAATTAATATAAAATGTGTGCTGTTGCTTTGCAACATGTAAGTTATTGCATGTCTATAGAAGAACTAATTCATTAATTGAACAGAAGAAATAAAACAAAACGTGCATTGCATTGCAATAACGTTAATCCGTTGTACAGGTGCTTGTTGCACTGCATTGCATAAAAGAACTAACTTATTCCTCATGTATTGAAGAGATAACACATAACATGGTCATTGCATTGCAGTAATTAACCCGTTTTGCAGCGAATAAATAACACATGGCATCACATGGTGCTTGTTACACTCAATTCCATACAAGAACTAACTCTTTCCTTTGTGCATTGAAGGGAGAACAAATCAGATATACTGTTGCATTGCAATAAATCCAAGAACTAACTTTCATTGCATTGCATACAATATGTATGTTGTGCATAGAAATCATTAATGCAACATGTGCTGTTGAATTGCAGTGCATACAAGATATAACACACAACACGTAGTGTTGCGATGAGTGAAATAACTCATCAGTTATGTGTTGAAAACAGAACACATAATAACATATTCATTGCTTTTCAGTAACTTAATCCGTTGTGTAGTAAAGATATAACACATGACAGGTGCTTGTTGCACTGCGTCGAACACTTTCATTTGCGCATCAAAGAGAAGACAAATAACATATGCTGCTGCATTACAATCCATCAAGAACCACCTGTTTCATTGCATACAATAGTTAACTTATCACGCTGGGCATAGAAGAAATTAATATAACATATGCACTGTTTTCTTGCATTGTATACATAAACAAACTTATTCCTTATCCATTGAAGAGATAACATATAACATATGCGGTGATGCGATGAATGAACTAATTTATCCGTTGTGCGTTGAAGAGATGACACATAACGCATTGCAGTAATTAATCCGTTGTGCAGTGGAGATAACACACGACAAGTACTTGTTGCATTGCGTGCATTGAAGAGAAAACTAATTTCTTATGCTTTTGCGTTACAATGCATCAAGAACTAACTGTTCCATTGCATTACATACAATACTTCTTATAACGCTGTGAATAAGAAATTAATACAACATATGTGCTTGTTGCATTGCAATGCATACAGAAATTAACATGTAAGTAATGCACTGTTTCCTGCATTTTCAATAAAAACTTACTCTTATGCACTGAAGTGATAACACAACATATGTGATGTTGCGATGAATTACCTAATTTCTCCGTTATGCATTGAGAGATATCACATAAAATATGCATTGCATTGCAGTAACTTACTCCGTTTTGCAGTGAAAGATAACGTCAGATGCTTGTTGCACTGCGTTGCATACAAAAACTAACTCTTTCCTTTGATCAAGATTCATCAAGAACTATCTGTTTCAGTGCATCACATACAATAGTTAAATAGTTATACAAGAACTAACTCATTCAGTAGTTGAATTGATAGGATAAGATAAAACGTTCAATAGTTAATTTATTATTCTGTGCATAGAAGAAATCAATATAACATATGTGCTGTGGCATAGCAATGCATTCAAGAACTTACATCTAAGTTATGCACGGTTTTCTTGCACTAAACTAACATTCCTTATGCAATGAATAGATAACAAAAAAATAATACATGGTGTTGCGAAGAATGAACCAACTTATCCGTTATGCATTGAGAGATAACAAATAACAGGCATTGCATTGCTGTAACTTAATTCTTTTTGTAGTAAATAGATAACATGTCAGGCGCTTGTTGTGTTGCATACAAAAACGAACTCTTTCCTTTGTGCATCGAAGAGAAAACAAATCACATATGATGTTGCATTGCTATGCATCACTAACTACTGTTAAATTGCATTGCATACAATAGTTAACTCATTACGCATTGCACAGAAGAAATGAATATTACTGATGTGATGTTGCATTGCAGTGCATACAAGAAGTTACATGTAAGTTATGCACTTGCATTATATACAAGAACTAACTTATTCCTTATGCAATGAGGAATAACACGTATGTTCATTATATTGCAGTGACTTAATCGTTTGTGCAGTGCATTGCACTGCATTGCATACAAGAAATAACTCTTTCCTTAGTGCATTAAAGAGAAAAACAAATCACATATGCTGTTGCATTGCAATGCATCAAGTACTAACTGTTTCTATGCATTGCGTACAATAGGTAACTTATTACGCTGTGCATAGAAGAAATTAATATAAAATATGTGCTGTTGCATTGCAATGTAAGTTATGCACTGTTTCTTTGCAGGAACTATACAATAACTATTTCAGTAGTTGAACTGAAGAAATAAAACAAAACGTGCATTACAAATGCAGTAACTTAATCCGTTGTACACTGAAGAGATGACACGACAAGTTGCTTGTTGCACTGCATTTGCATGAAAGAACTAACTCTTTCCTTTGTGCATTGAAGATAAAACAAATCAACATATACTGTTGCATTGCAATAACTGGTTCATTGCATTGCATACAAAAACAACTTATTACGCTGTGCATAAAAGAAATTATTATAAAATATGTGCTGTTGCATTGCAACGTAAGTTATGCACTGTTTCTTTGCAGGACCTATACAAGAACTAATTAATTCAGTAGTTGAACTGAAGAGATAGAATAAAACGTGCATTGTATTGCAGTAACGTAATCCGTTGTGCAGTGAAGAGATAAAACATGACAGGTGCTTGTTGGACTGCGTTGCATGCAAGAAAGAACTCTCTCCATTGTCAAATCACTTATGTGCTTGTTGCATTGCAATGCATACAAAAATTAACATGTAAGTGATGCACTGTTTCCTGCATTTTAAATAAAAATTAACTTATTCTCATGCATTGAAGTGATAACATATGTGGTGTTGCCAAGCGTAATAAGCGCATATGTGGTGTCGTACAGCGTAATAAGATAACTATTGTATGTAGTGCAGTGAAACATTATTTATGCATTGCAATGTTCTTTATGCATTGCAATGCAACAACAGCATATACGACTTGTTTTCTTTTCAATGCACAAAGGAAAGAGTTAGTTCTTGTATGCAAAGCAGTGCAAGTATAAGTTATCCTTATAACTTATCCGTTATGCATTGAGAGATATCACATAACGTGCATTGCATTGCAGTAACTTAATCCGTTTTGCAGTGAAAGATAAGGTGCTTGTTGCACTGCGTTGCATACAAGAAAAACTCTTTCCTTTGTGCATTGGAACGAAAACAAGTCCTATATGCTGTTGCATTGCAATGCCTAAAGAACATTGCAATGCAAAATAATGTTTCATTGCATTACATACAATGGTTAAGTTACTACGCTATGCATAAAAGAAATAAATATAAAGTATGTGCTGTTGCATTGCAACATGTAATTTATACGCTGTTTCCTTGCAGTTTTCTATACAAGAACTAATTCAGTAGCTGAACTTGAAGATATAAAATAAAACGTGCATTGCATTGCAGTAACTTATTCCGTTGTACAGTGAAAAGAAAACAAGTCGTATATGCTGTTGCATTGCAACTTATTACGTTGTGCATAGAAGAAATTCATATAACATATGTGCTGTTGAATTGCAACATATAAGTTATGCACTGTTTCCTTGCATTGTATACAAGAAATAACTAATTCAGAAGTTGAACTGAAGAGATAAAATAAAACGTGCATTGCATTGCAGTAACTTAATCCGTTGTGCAGTGAAGAGATAACACATGACAGGTGCTTGTTGCACTGCATTGCATGCAAGAACGAATTCTTTCCTTTGTGCAATGAAGAGAAAAACTACTTATGCTGTTGCATTACAATGCATCAAGAACTAACTGTTTCATTGCATTACAATAGTTAACATTACGCTGAGTATAGAAGAACATTTGTTATAGAAGAACAAATGTGCTGTTACATTGCAAACATGTAAGTTATGCAGTTTCCTTTGTATACATTGTATACAAGAACTAACTCATTCAGTAGTTGAAATGAAGTGATAAAACAAAACTAACTGTTCCATTGCATTACATACAATACTTAACTTATAACGCTGTGCATAAGGTATTAATACAACATGTGTGCTTGTTGCATTGCAATGCACACAAAAATTAACATGTAAGTGATGCACTGTTTAAAATTAAAAACTAACTTATTCTTATGCATTGAAGTGATAACACATAACGTGTGGTGTTGCCATGAATCACCTAACTTATCCGTTATGCATTGAGAGATATCACATAACGTGAGCATTGCATTGCAGTAACATAATCCGTCTTGCAGTCTGAAATATATCACATGACAGGTGCTTTTGCACTGCTTTGCATACAAGAACTAACTCTTTCCTTTGTGCATTGAAAAGAAAACAAGTCGTATATGCTGTTGTTGCATTGCAATGCATAAAGAACACTGCAATGCATAAATAATGTTTCACTGCACTACATACAATAGTTATCTTATTACGCTGTGCATAGAAGAAATTAATATAAAATATGTGCTGTTGCATTGCAATGTAAGTTATGCACTGTTTCTTTGCAGGAACTATACAAGAACTAACTAATTCAGTAGTTGAACTGAAGAGATAGAACAAAACGTGCATTGTATTGCAGTAACGTAATCCGTTGTGCAGTGAAGAGATAAAACATGACAGGTGCTTGTTGCATTGCGTTGCATACAAGAACTGACTCTTTCCTTTGTGCATTGAAAAGAAAACAAGTCGTATATGCTGGTGTTGCATTGCAATGCATAAAGAACATTGTAATGCATAAATAATCTGTTTCATTGCACTACATACAATAGTTAACTTATTACGCATATTTAATATAAAATATGTGCTGTTGCATTGCAATGTAAGTTATGCACTGTTTCTTTGCAGGAACTATACAATAACTAACTATTTCAGTAGTTGAACTGAAGAGACATAGAACAAAACGTATTGCAGTAACGTAATCCGTTGTAAAGTGAAGAGATAACACATGACAGGTGCTTGTTGCACTGCGTTGCATGCAAGAACGAACTCTTTTCTTTGTGCATTAAAGAGAAAACAAGTCGTATATGCTGTTGCAGTGCAACTTATTACATTGTGCATAGAAAAAATTAATATAACATGATATAACATTGAATTGCAACATATAAGTTATGCACTGTTTCCTTGCATTGTATACAAGAAATAACTTATGCTGTTGCACTGCAATGTATCAATAACTATCTGTTTCATTACATTACAATTAACTTATTACGCTGAGTATGGAAGAAATTAATACAACTTATTTGCTACTGAATTGAAACGTAAGTTATGCACTGCTTTCTTGCATTTCTTTACAAGAAATAACTAAATTCAGTAGTCTGCAGTAACTTTATCTGTTGTGCAGTGAAGAGATAACACATGACAGGTGCTTGTTGCACTGCATTGCATGCAAGAACGAATTCTTTCCTTTGTGCAATGAAGAGAAAACTACTTATGCTGTTGCATTACAATGCATCAAGAACTAACTGTTTCATTGCATTACAATAGTTAACATTACGCTGAGTATAGAGTAACATTTGTTATAGAAGAACAAATGTGCTGTTACATTGCAAACATGTAAGTTATGCAGTTTCCTTTGTATACATTGTATACAAGAACTAACTCATTCAGTAGTTGAATTGAAGTGATAAAACAAAACTAACTGTTCCATTGCATTACATACAATACTTAACTTATAACGCTGTGTATAAGAAATTAATACAACATGTGTGCTTCTTGCATTGCAATGCACACAAAAATTAACATGTAAGTGATGCACTGTTTCCTGCATTTTAAAGAAAAATTAACTTATATGCAAGGAAACAGTGAAGTGATAACACAACATATGTGGTGTTGCGATGAATTCCTAATTTATGCACTTATGCACTGTTTCCTTGCATTTAACACAAGACAAGTACTTGTTTATTTAAAATAATATTTAATTGACTTTACTTTGGTGTAATGTTGATAGAACAATACACAGTGTTGATATGTTTTTAAATCACAAATTTATTTGTTGTTGTAGGACTTCTATGTCTGGTTATTTCTTAGGGACGCAAAAGGCACCGATTTCGTGGAATTGATCCATGTGGTGTTGAGATGAATTACCTAACTAATCCGTTGCATGCAAGAACGAACTCTTTCCTCTGTGCAATGTAGAAAAAACAAATCACTTATGCTGTTGCATTACAATGCATCAAGAACTAGCTGTTTCATTGCATTACAATAGTTAACTTATTACGCTGTGGATAGATGAAATTAACATAAAATATGTCCTGTTGCATTGCAACATGTAAGTTATGCACTGGTTCCTTGCATTTTTCTATACAAGAACTAATTCAGTAGTTGAACTGAAGAAATAAAACAAAAATTGCAGTAACAATCCGTTGTACAATGAAGTGATAACACGACAGTTGCTTGTTGCACTGCACTACATGAAAGAACTAACTCTTTCCTTTGTGCATTGAAGAGAAAACAAATCACATGTGCTGTTGCATTGCAATAACTGTTTCATTGCATTGCATACAAAAACCCATTTATTACGTTGTGCATAGAAGAAATTCATATAACATATGTGCTGCCGAATTGCAACATATAAGTTATGTAGGTTATGCACTGTTTTCTCGCACTGAAACAACTTATCCGTTATGCATTGAGAGATAACATATAACGTGCATTGCACTGCAGTAACTTAAACCTTTTGCAGTGAATAGATAACACGTCAGGCGCTTGTTTGTCGTAGCATATAAGAACTAACTCGTTCCTTTGTGCATCGAAGAAAACAAATCACATATGATGTTGCATTGCTATCCATCAATAACTACTGTTTCATTGCATTGCATACAATAGTTAAATTATTACGCATTGCACAGAAGAAATTAATGTTACAGATGTGCTGTTGCATTGCAAAGTATACAATGTATACTAAGTTACATGTAAGTTATGCACTTGCATTCTATACAAGAACTATCTTTTTCCTTATGCGACAATGAATAGATAACACAAAACTTAATCGTTTGTGTAGTGAAGAGATAACATGACAGGTGCTTGTGTTGCACTGCATTGCATTCAAGAAATAACTCTTTCCTTTGTGCGTTAAAGAGAAAACAAAATTCACATATGCTGTTGTATTGCAATGCATCAAATACTAACAGTTTCAATGCATTGCATACAATAATTAACTTATTACGCTGTGCTTAGAAGAAATTAATATAACATGTTGCATTGCAAAATGTAAGTTATGCAGTTTCCTTGCATTCGACACAAAAACTAACTTATTCCTTACACATTGAAGAGATAACGTGCATTGCATTGCATAAGACACATAACATTGTAGTAACATAACCCGTTGTGCACTGAAGAGATTACCAATCACATATGCTGTTGCATTGCAATAAATACAAACAATAACTTTCATTGCATTGCATGCAATAATTAACTTATTCCTTATGCATTGAAGAGATAACACATAACATTATGTGGTGTTGCAATGAATAAACTAACTCATCCGTTTTGCATTAAAGAATGAACAGAGAAAACATAACACAGGTGCTGTTGAACTGCATTGCATACAAAAAAAAATCCTTTGTGTATAAAAGAGAAATCATAACGTGCAATTGCACTGTGCAATAAACAATAACATAAAAAAGATACATCTATTGTATAACAAACTTATTACGTTGTGCATTGAACAGTGCTGTTTGCATTGCGATAGATACAATAAATAACAAATTTCATCAGTGCATTGAAGACATAACACATAACATATCCTATTACTCAAAATCAGAATTACTCCATTGCACAATGAAGAATAACATATAAGACATGTTTCATCACAATGTATACAATTAACTCATTACCGTGGCTCAATAAAGCCGTAAACTTTCTATACAGACAAATTGACTCCTTATGATCTTACATCCGAGAGACAGTATTTGCAATATTTGACCTACTGAACATATTTCTGGCCAAAGAGTATTCGATACTGAACTTTTTACATTTACTCATTGAAGCCTTCCTATATCACATCAGCCACACAGAAGTCCAAAATTGACAAACAAATTGAATGTATTTCTGACCCAAGTGTCCTCGATGAATAACTATGAATACAGATTCATTGGCTACTTCTGATGATCTCATTCTTTCAATACATACTCATTGTTTCACTCTGAAATTAATTCAGCCATATATAAATCCATTTTGACGTATTGAAAAAATTAGCCAAATTATTCCTCGATTATGAACTTTTATATAAACTCATTGACTCCTTCTGATGATACGAGTCATAGAGTATTGCATATATGACCGAATGGACATTTTTCTGGCCAAAGAGTACTTAATATTTAACTTTTTCTATATACTTACTGACGCCATCTGATATCACATCAGCCATGATTTTCAGTCACAACAGTCCTCACAGAGTCCTTGAATATGAATTTTCTATACATAATGTCATGTTTGACCTTCTGAAAAAAATACTGGCAAATTAGTCCTCGTTCAAGCACTTTTTTATACATACACATTGACTCCTTCTGATGATATGTCAGAAATAGAGTATTGAATATTTGACCTATTGGATGTATTTCTGGCCAAAGCAATCTCAACTTTTTATATATTAGTTTTGACTGCTTCTGATGTTACTTCACCCATACAGAAGTCAAAATTAGACCTACTGAAAATATTTCTGGCAAATTAGTCCTCGATCATGAATTTTCTATACATACTCATTGACTCCATCTGATGTTAGATCATCCAGACAGTAGTGCATATTAGACCTACTGAACATATTTCAAGCCAGAGAGTACTCAATCTTGTACATGATCTCGATCTTTTATACATACAGATTGACTCCTTCTGATGATATGTCAGCCACAGAGTATAGGGTATTTAACCTAACGGATATATTTCTGGCAAATTAGCCCTCGATCATGAACTTTCTTTACATATTCATTGACTACTTCTGATTTTATATCTGCCAGACAGTACTCCATATTTGACAGACTGAACCTATTTATGGCCAAAGAGTATTCCCTATTAAATTTTATTCTCATCGATTCCTTCTGATATGATGACTTCAGCCCTACCTTAGTCCATATTTGACATAATCAACATATTTCAGGCCCAAGAGGACACGATCTTGAACTTTTTATACATTACATTTGACTCATGATATTACTTAACCAATACAGAAATCCACATTAGACCTAATTACATTTTTTCTTTCCAAACAGTCCTCGATCATGAACCTTTAAAAACATACTTGTTGCCTCAATCTAATATTACTTCAGCCATATAGAAGTCTTTGTTAGACCTATTTAAAGTTTTTAAGTCCCAACAGTACCCACAGTGCCCACAGTGCCCTTGAATATGAACTTTCTATACATAATCATAGCTTCACTTGGATGTTACTTCACCCATACAGAAGTCAAAATTAGACCCACTGAACATGTTTCTAGCAAATTAGTACTCGATCACGAATTTTCAATATATACTCATTGACTCCTTCTAATGTTAGATCATCCAGTCAGTAGTCCATATTAGACCTACTGAACATATTTTAGGCCAGAGAGTACTCAATCTTGAACTTGATCTCGATCTTTTATGCATACACATTGACTCTTTCTGATGATATGTCAACCATAGAGTATTGGGTATTTGACCGAATGGATTTATTTCTGGCAAATTAGCCTCGATCATGAACTTTCTTTACGTACTCATTTATTACTTCTGATTTCATTTCAACCAGACAGTACTCCATATATGACAGACTGAACCTATTTATGGCCAAAGAGTATTCCCTATTGAATTTTATACTCATTGATTCCTTCTGATATAACATCAGCCATACATTAGTCCATATTTGACATAATCAACATATTTCTGGCCCAACAGTACTCGATCTTGAACTTTTTATACATTACAATTGACTCATAATGTTACTTAACCAATACAGACATCCATATTAGACCTAATTACATTTTTTTTCCCACACAGTCCTCGATCATGAACTTTTTATACATACTCGTTGCCTCAATCTAATATTACTTCAGCCATAAAGATGTCTAATTTTGACCTAATGGACATATTTTTGGCCCAAGAGTACTCGATCGTGAACTTTCTATAAATACTCATTGAATCCTTCCGATTTTATTTCAGCAATACCGAAGTCCAGTTAGAATTACATAAAGTTTTTTAGTCCCAACAGTCCCCACAGAGTCCTTGAATATCAAATTTCTAAACATAATCATTGTTTCACTTGGATGTTAATTCAGCCATACATGAGCTCATGTTAGACCTTCTGAAAAAATTTCTGGCAAATTAGTCCTCGATCATGAACTTTTATACATACACATTGACTCCTTCTGATGATATGTCAGCAATAGTGTATTGAATATTTGACATAATGGATGTATTTCTGGCCAAACACAATCTCAACTTTTTATATATTAGTTTTGACTCCTTCTGATGTTACTTCACCCATACAGAAGTCAAAATTAGACCTACTGAAAATATTTCTGGCAAATAAGTCCTCGATCATGAATTTTCTATACATACTCATTGACTCCATCTGATGTTAGATCATCCAGACAGTAGTCCATATTAGACCTACTGAACATATTTCAGGCCAGAGAGTACTCAATCTTGAACTTGATCTCAATCTTTTATACATACACATTGAATCCTTCTGATGATATGTCAGCCATAGAGTATTGGGTATTTGACCTAATGGATATATTTCTGGCAAATTAGCCTCGATCATGATCATGTTAATTCATCATGTTAATTTTCAGTCACAACAGACCCCACAGAATCCTTGAATATGAACTTTCTATACATAATCATTTTTTCACTCGTATGTTAATTCAGCCATACATGAGCTCATGTTTGACCTTCTGAAAAATTTCTGGCAAATTAGTCTTCGATCATGAATTTTTATACATACACATTGACTCCTTCTGATGTAAGTCAGCAATAAAGCATTGAATATTTGACCTAATGGATGTATTTCTGGCCAAAGCAATCTCAACTTTTATATATTAGTTTTGACTCCTTCTGATGTTAATTCACCCATACAGAATTCAAAATTAGATCTACTGAAAATATTTCTGGCAAATTAGTCCTCGATCATGAATTTTCTATACATACTCATTGACTCCATCTGATGTTAGATCATCCAGACAGTAGTCCATATTAGACCTACTGAACGTATTTCAGGCCAGAGAGTACTCAATCTTGAACTTGATCTCAATCTTTTATACATACACATTGGCTCCTTCTGATGATTTGTCAGCCATAGAGTATTGGGTATTTGACCTAATGGATATATTTCTGGCAAATTAGCCCTCGATCATGATCATGTTAATTCATCATGTTAATTTTCAGTCACAACAGTCCCCACAGAGTCCTTGAATATGAACTTTCTGTACATAATCATTGCTTCACTTGGATGTTACTTCACCCATACAGAATTCAAAATTAGACCTACTGAAAATATTTCTGGCAAATTAGTACTCGATCATGAATTTTCAATACACTCATTGACTCCTTCTGATGATATGTCAGCAATAGAGTATTGAATATTTGACCTTCTGATGTTAGATTATCCAGACAGTAGTCCATATTAGACCTACTGAACATATTTCAGGCTAGAGAGTACTCAATCTTGAACTTGATCTCAATCTTTTATACATACACATTGACTCCTTCTGATGATATGTCAGCCATAGAGTATTGGGTATTAGACCTAATGGATATGTTTCTGGCAAATTAGCCCTCGATCATGAACTTTCTTTACAGACTCATTGATTACTTCTGATTTTATTTCAGCCAGACAGTCCTCCATATTTGATAGATTGAACCGAATTATGGCCAAAGAGTATTCCATATTGAATTTTATAGTAATTGATTGCTTCTGATATGACATCAGCCATACATTAGTCCATATTTGACATAATCAACATATTTCTGGTCCAAGAGTACTCGATCCTGAATTTTTTTTACATTAAACTTGACCCACGATATGTTACTTAACCAATAAAGAAATCCACATTAGACCTAATTACATTTTTTCTTTCCAAACAATCCTCGATCATGAACTTTTAATACATACTCGTTGCCTCAATCTAATATTCCTTCAGCCATATAGAAGTCCAATTTTGACCTAATGGACATATTTTTGGTTCAAGAGTTCTCGATCGTAAACTTTCTATAGATACTCATTGACTCCTTCCAATTTTATTCCAGCCATACAGAAGTCCATGTTAGACCTACTTAAAGTTTTTTAGTCCCAACAGTCCCCACAGAGTCCTTGACTATGAACTTTCTATACATAACAATGGCTTCACTTGGATGTTACTTCACCCATACAAAAGTCAAAATTAGACCCACTGAACATATTTCTGGCAAATTAGTCCTCGATCATGAATTTTCAATACATACTCATTGACTCCTTCTGATGATATGTCAGCAATAGAGTATTGAATATTTGACCTAATGGATGTATTTCTGGCCAAAGCAATCTCAAGTTTTTATGTATTAGTTTTAACTCCTTCTGATGTTAGTTCACCCTCAGAAGTCAAAATTAGACCTACTGAAAAAATTTGTCGCAAATTAGTCCTCGATGGTGAATTTTCTATACATACTCATTGACTCAATCTGATGTTAGATCATCCAGACAGTAGTCCATATTAGACCTACTGAACCTATTTCAGGCCAGAGAGTACTCAATCTTGAACTTGATCTCGATCTTTTATACATACACATTGACTCCTTCTGATGATATGTCAGCCATAGAGTATTGGGTATTAGACCTAATGGATATGTTTCTGGCAAATTAGCCCTCGATCGTGAACTTTCTTTACAAACTCATTGATTACTTCTGATTTTATTTCAGTCAGACAGTCCTCCATATTTGACAGATTGAACCGAATTATGGCCAAAGAGTATTCAATATTGAATTTTATAGTAATTGATTGCTTCTGATATGACATCAGCCATACATTAGTCCATATTTGACATAATCAACATATTTCTGGTCCAAGAGTACTCGATCCTGAATTTTTTTTACATTAAACTTGACCCACGATGTTACTTAACCAATACAGAAATCCACATTAGACCTAATTACATTTTTTCTTTCCAAACAATCCTCGATCATGAACTTTTAATACATATTCGTTGCCTCAATCTAATATTCCTTTAGCCATATAGAAGTCCAATTTTGACCTAATGGACATATTTTTGGTTCAAGAGTTCTCGATCGTAAACTTTCTATAGATACTCATTGACTCCTTCCAATTTTATTTCAGCCATACAGAAGTCCATGTTAGACCTACTTAAAGTTTTTTAGTCCCAACAGTCCCCACAGAGTCCTTGACTATGAACTTTCTATACATAATCATTGTTTCACTCGGATGTTAATTCAGCCATACATGAGCTCATGTTTGATCTTCTGAAAACATTTCTGGCAAATTAGTCTTCAATCATGAACTTTTTATACATGAACATTGATTTCTTCTAATGATATGTCAGCAATAGAGTATTGAATATTTGACCCAATGGATGTATATTTTGCCAAAGCAATCTCAACTTTTTATATATTAGTTTTGACTACTTCTGATATTACTTCACCCATAAAAAAGTCAAAATTAGACCCACTGAACATATTTCTGGTAAATTAGCTCTCGATCATGAATTTACAATACATAGTTATTGACTCCATCTCATGTTAGATCATCCAGACAGTAGTCCATATTAGACCTACTGATCATATTTCAGGCCAGAGAGTACTCAATCTTGAACTTGATCTCGATCTTTTATATATACAGATTGACTCCTTCTGATGATATGTCAACCATAGAGTATTGGGTATTTAACCTAATGGATATATTTCTGGCAAATTAGCCCTCGATCATGAACTTTCTTTACATACTCATTGACTACTTCTGCTTTTATTTCATCCAGAAAGAAGTCCATATTTGACAGACTGAAGCTATTCATGGCTAAAGAGTATACCCTATTGAATTTTATACTCATTGATTCCTTCTGATATCACATCAGTCATACATTAGTGTATATTTGACGTAATCAACATATTTCTGGCCCAAGAGTACTCGATCTTCAACTTTTATACATTACAGTTGACTCATGATTTTACTTAACCAATACAGAAATCCATATTAGACATACTTACATTTTTCTTTCCAAACTGTCCTGGATCATGAACTTTTATACATACTCGTTGCCTCAATCTAATATTACTTCAGCCATATAGAAGTCCAATTTTGATCTAATGGACATATTTTTGGCCCAAGAGTACTTGATCGTGAACTTTCTATGTATACTCATCGACTCCTTCCGATTTTATTCCAGCCATACAGAAGTCCATGTTAGACCTAATTAAAGTTTTCAGTCCCAACAGTCCCCACAGAGTCCTTGAATATGAACTTTCTGTACATAATCATTGCTTCACTTGGATGTTACTTCACCCATACAGAAGTCAAAATTAGACCTACTGAACATATTTCTGGCAAATTAGTTCTCGATCATGAATTTTCAATACATACTCATTAACTCCTTCTGATGATATGTCAGCAAAAGAATGTTGAGTATTTGACATAATGGATGTATTTCTGGCCAAAGCAATCTCAACTTTTTATATATTAGTTTTGACTCCTTCTGATGTTACTTCACCCATACAGACGTCAAAATTAGACCTACTGAAAATATTTCTGGCAAATAAGTCCTGGATCATGAATTTTCTATACATACTCATTGACTCCATCTGATGTTAGATCATCCAGACAGTAGTCCATATTAGACCTACTGAACATATTTCAGGCCAGAGAGTACTCAATCTTGAACTTGCTCTCGATCTTTTATACATTCACATTGACTCCTTCTGATGAGTTGTCAGCCATATGGGTGTTTGACCTAATGGATATATTTCTGGCAAATTAGCCCTCGATCATGATCATGTTAATTCATCATGTTAATTTTCAGTCACAACAGTCCCCACAGAATCCTTGAATATGAACTTTCTATACATCATTTTTTCCACTCGTATGTTAATTCACCCATACATGAGCTCATGTTTGACCTTCTGAAAAATTTCTGACAAATTAGTCTTCGATCATGAACCTTTTATACATACACATTGACTCCTTCTGATGATATGTCAGCAATAGAGTATTGAATATTTGACCTAATGGATGTATTTCTGGCCAAAGCAATCTCAACTTTTTATATATTAGTTTTGACTCCTTCTGATGTTAATTCACCCATACAGAATTCAAAATTAGATCTACTGAAAATATTTCTGGCAAATTAGTCCTCGATCATGAATTTTCTATACATACTCATTGACTCCATCTGATGTTAGATCATCTAGACAGTAGTCCATATTAGACCTACTGAACGTATTTCAGGCCAGAGAGTACTCAATCTTGATCTTGCTCTCGATCTTTTATACATACACATTGACTCCTTCTGATGATTTGTCAGCCATAGAGTATTGGGTATTTGACCTAATGGATATATTTCTGGCAAATTAGCCCTTGATCATGAACTTTCTTTACGTACTCATTTATTACTTCTGATTTCATTTCAACCAGACAGTACTCCATATATGACAGACTGAACCTATTTATGGCCAAAGAGTATTCCCTATTGAATTTTATACTCATTGATTCCTTCTGATATAACATCAGCCATACATTAGTCCATATTTGACATAATCAACATATTTCTGGCCCAACAGTACTCGATCTTGAACTTTTTATACATTACAATTGACTCATAATGTTACTTAACCAATACAGACATCCATATTAGACCTAATTACATTTTTTCCCACACAGTCCTCGATCATGAACTTTTATACATACTCGTTGCCTCAATCTAATATTACTTCAGCCATAAAGATGTCTAATTTTGACCTAATGGACATATTTTTGGCCCAAGAGTACTCGATCGTGAACTTTCTATAAATACTCATTGAATCCTTCCGATTTTATTTCAGCAATACCGAAGTCCAGTTAGAATTACATAAAGTTTTTTAGTCCCAACAGTCCCCACAGAGTCCTTGAATATCAAATTTCTAAACATAATCATTGTTTCACTTGGATGTTAATTCAGCCATACATGAGCTCATGTTAGACCTTCTGAAAAAAATTTCTGGCAAATTAGTCCTCGATCATGAACTTTTTATACATACACATTGACTCCTTCTGATGATATGTCAGCAATAGTGTATTGAATATTTGACATAATGGATGTATTTCTGGCCAAAACAATCTCAACTTTTATATATTAGTTTTGACTCCTTCTGATGTTACTTCACCCATACAGAAGTCAAAATTAGACCTACTGAAAATATTTCTGGCAAATAAGTCCTCGATCATGATTTTTCTATACATACTCATTGACTCCATCTGATGTTAGATCATCCAGACAGTAGTCCATATTAGACCTACTGAACATATTTCAGGCCAGAGAGTACTCAATCTTGAACTTGATCTCAATCTTTTATACATACACATTGAATCCTTCTGATGATATGTCAGCCATAGAGTATTGGGTATTTGACCTAATGGATATATTTCTGGCAAATTAGCCCTCGATCATGATCATGTTAATTCATCATGTTAATTTTCAGTCACAACAGACCCCACAGAATCCTTGAATATGAACTTTCTATACATAATCATTTTTTCACTCGTATGTTAATTCAGCCATACATGAGCTCATGTTTGACCTTCTGAAAAAATTTCTGGCAAATTAGTCTTCGATCATGAATTTTTTATACATACACATTGACTCCTTCTGATGTAAGTCAGCAATAAAGCATTGAATATTTGACCTAATGGATGTATTTCTGGCCAAAGCAATCTCAACTTTTATATATTAGTTTTGACTCCTTCTGATGTTAATTCACCCATACAGAATTCAAAATTAGATCTACTGAAAATATTTCTGGCAAATTAGTCCTCGATCATGAATTTTCTATACATACTCATTGACTCCATCTGATGTTAGATCATCCAGACAGTAGTCCATATTAGACCTACTGAACGTATTTCAGGCCAGAGAGTACTCAATCTTGAACTTGATCTCAATCTTTTATACATACACATTGGCTCCTTCTGATGATTTGTCAGCCATAGAGTATTGGGTATTTGACCTAATGGATATATTTCTGGCAAATTAGCCCTCGATCATGATCATGTTAATTCATCATGTTAATTTTCAGTCACAACAGTCCCCACAGAGTCCTTGAATATGAACTTTCTGTACATAATCATTGCTTCACTTGGATGTTACTTCACCCATACAGAATTCAAAATTAGACCTACTGAAAATATTTCTGGCAAATTAGTACTCGATCATGAATTTTCAATACACTCATTGACTCCTTCTGATGATATGTCAGCAATAGAGTATTGAATATTTGACCTTCTGATGTTAGATTATCCAGACAGTAGTCCATATTAGACCTACTGAACATATTTCAGGCTAGAGAGTACTCAATCTTGAACTTGATCTCAATCTTTTATACATACACATTGACTCCTTCTGATGATATGTCAGCCATAGAGTATTGGGTATTAGACCTAATGGATATGTTTCTGGCAAATTAGCCCTCGATCATGAACTTTCTTTAGAGACTCATTGATTACTTCTGATTTTATTTCAGCCAGACAGTCCTCCATATTTGATAGATTGAACCGAATTATGGCCAAAGAGTATTCCATATTGAATTTTATAGTAATTGATTGCTTCTGATATGACATCAGCCATACATTAGTCCATATTTGACATAATCAACATATTTCTGGTCCAAGAGTACTCGATCCTGAATTTTTTTTACATTAAACTTGACCCACGATGTTACTTAACCAATAAAGAAATCCACATTAGACCTAATTACATTTTTTCTTTCCAAACAATCCTCGATCATGAACTTTTAATACATACTCGTTGCCTCAATCTAATATTCCTTCAGCCATATAGAAGTCCAATTTTGACCTAATGGACATATTTTTGGTTCAAGAGTTCTCGATCGTAAACTTTCTATAGATACTCATTGACTCCTTCCAATTTTATTCCAGCCATACAGAAGTCCATGTTAGACCTACTTAAAGTTTTTTAGTCCCAACAGTCCCCACAGAGTCCTTGACTATGAACTTTCTATACATAACAATGGCTTCACTTGGATGTTACTTCACCCATACAAAAGTCAAAATTAGACCCACTGAACATATTTCTGGCAAATTAGTCCTCGATCATGAATTTTCAATACATACTCATTGACTCCTTCTGATGATATGTCAGCAATAGAGTATTGAATATTTGACCTAATGGATGTATTTCTGGCCAAAGCAATCTCAAGTTTTTATGTATTAGTTTTAACTCCTTCTGATGTTAGTTCACCCTCAGAAGTCAAAATTAGACCTACTGAAAAAATTTGTCGCAAATTAGTCCTCGATGGTGAATTTTCTATACATACTCATTGACTCAATCTGATGTTAGATCATCCAGACAGTAGTCCATATTAGACCTACTGAACCTATTTCAGGCCAGAGAGTACTCAATCTTGAACTTGATCTCGATCTTTTATACATACACATTGACTCCTTCTGATGATATGTCAGCCATAGAGTATTGGGTATTAGACCTAATGGATATGTTTCTGGCAAATTAGCCCTCGATCGTGAACTTTCTTTACAAACTCATTGATTACTTCTGATTTTATTTCAGTCAGACAGTCCTCCATATTTGACAGATTGAACCGAATTATGGCCAAAGAGTATTCAATATTGAATTTTATAGTAATTGATTGCTTCTGATATGACATCAGCCATACATTAGTCCATATTTGACATAATCAACATATTTCTGGTCCAAGAGTAATCGATCCTGATTTTTTTTTTACATTACATTATACATAATTATTGTTTCACTCGGATGTTAATTCAGCCATACATGAGCTCATGTTTGACCTTCTGAAAAAATTTCTGGCAAATTAGTCTTCGATCATGAACTTTTTATACATGCACATTGATTTCTTCTAATGATATGTCAGCAATAGAGTATTGAATATTTGACCTAATGGATGTATATTTTGCAAAAGCAATCTCAAGTTTTTTTTATATTAGTTTTGACTCCATCTGATGCTACTTCACCCATACAGAAGTCAAAATTAGACCTACTGAAAATATTTCTGGCAAATTAGTCCTCGATCATGAATTTTCTATACATACTCATTGACTCAATCTGATGTTAGATCATCCAGAGAGTAGTCCATATTAGACCTACTGAACATATTTCAGGCCAGAGAGTACTCAATCTTGAACTTGATCTCAATCTTTTATACATACACATTGACTCCTTCTGATGATATGTCAGCCATAGAGTATTGGGTATTAGACCTAATGGATATGTTTCTGGCAAATTAGCCCTCGATCATGAACTTTCTTTACAGACTCATTGATTACTTCTGATTTTATTTCAGCCAGACAGTCCTCCATATTTGATAGATTGAACCGAATTATGGCCAAAGAGTATTCCATATTGAATTTTATAGTAATTGATTGCTTCTGATATGACATCAGCCATACATTAGTCCATATTTGACATAATCAACATATTTCTGGTCCAAGAGTACTCGATCCTGAATTTTTACATTAAACTTGACCCACGATGTTACTTAACCAATACAGAAATCCACATTAGACCTAATTACATTTTTTCTTTCCAAACAATCCTCGATCATGAACTTTTAATACATATTCGTTGCCTCAATCTAATATTCCTTTAGCCATATAGAAGTCCAATTTTGACCTAATGGACATATTTTTGGTTCAAGAGTTCTCGATCGTAAACTTTCTATAGATACTCATTGACTCCTTCCAATTTTATTTCAGCCATACAGAAGTCCATGTTAGACCTACTTAAAGTTTTTTAGTCCCAACAGTCCCCACAGAGTCCTTGACTATGAACTTTCTATACATAACAATGGCTTCACTTGGATGTTACTTCACCCATACAGAAGTCAAAATTAGACCCACTGAACATATTTCTGGCAAATTAGTCCTCGATCATGAATTTTCAATACATACTCATTGACTCCTTCTGATGATATGTCAGCAATAGAGTATTGAATATTTGACCTAATAGATGTATTTCTGGCCAAAGCAATCTCAAGGTTTTCTATATTAGTTTTAACTCCTTCTGATGTTACTTCACCCATACAGAAGTCAAAATTAGACCTACTGAAAAAATTTCTGGCAAATTAGTCCTCGATGGTGAATTTTCTATACATACTCATTGACTACTTCCGATTTTATTTCAGCCATACAGAAGTCCATGTTAGACCTACTTAAAGTTTTTTAGTCCCAACAGTCCCCACAGAGTCCTTGACTATGAACTTTCTATACATAATCATTGTTTCACTCGGATGTTAATTCAGCCATACATGAGCTCATGTTTGATCTTCTGAAAACATTTCTGGCAAATTAGTCTTCAATCATGAACTTTTTATACATGAACATTGATTTCTTCTAATGATATGTCAGCAATAGAGTATTGAATATTTGACCCAATGGATGTATATTTTGCCAAAGCAATCTCAACTTTTTATATATTAGTTTTGACTACTTCTGATATTACTTCACCCATAAAAGTCAAAATTAGACCCACTGAACATATTTCTGGTAAATTAGCTCTCGATCATGAATTTACAATACATAGTCATTGACTCCATCTCATGTTAGATCATCCAGACAGTAGTCCATATTAGACCTACTGATCATATTTCAGGCCAGAGAGTACTCAATCTTGAACTTGATCTCGATCTTTTATATATACAGATTGACTCCTTCTGATGATATGTCAACCATAGAGTATTGGGTATTTAACCTAATGGATATATTTCTGGCAAATTAGCCCTCGATCATGAACTTTCTTTACATACTCATTGACTACTTCTGCTTTTATTTCATCCAGAAAGAAGTCCATATTTGACAGACTGAAGCTATTCATGGCTAAAGAGTATACCCTATTGAATTTTATACTCATTGATTCCTTCTGATATCACATCAGTCATACATTAGTGTATATTTGACGTAATCAACATATTTCTGGCCCAAGAGTACTCGATCTTCAACTTTTATACATTACAGTTGACTCATGATTTTACTTAACCAATACAGAAATCCATATTAGACATACTTACATTTTTTCTTTCCAAACTGTCCTGGATCATGAACTTTTATACATACTCGTTGCCTCAATCTAATATTACTTCAGCCATATAGAAGTCCAATTTTGATCTAATGGACATATTTTTGGCCCAAGAGTACTTGATCGTGAACTTTCTATGTATACTCATCGACTCCTTCCGATTTTATTCCAGCCATACAGAAGTCCATGTTAGACCTAATTAAAGTTTTTCAGTCCCAACAGTCCCCACAGAGTCCTTGAATATGAACTTTCTGTACATAATCATTGCTTCACTTGGATGTTACTTCACCCATACAGAAGTCAAAATTAGACCTACTGAACATATTTCTGGCAAATTAGTTCTCGATCATGAATTTTCAATACATACTCATTAACTCCTTCTGATGATATGTCAGCAAAAGAATGTTGAGTATTTGACATAATGGATGTATTTCTGGCCAAAGCAATCTCAACTTTTATATATTAGTTTTGACTCCTTCTGATGTTACTTCACCCATACAGACGTCAAAATTAGACCTACTGAAAATATTTCTGGCAAATAAGTCCTGGATCATGAATTTTCTATACATACTCATTGACTCCATCTGATGTTAGATCATCCAGACAGTAGTCCATATTAGACCTACTGAACATATTTCAGGCCAGAGAGTACTCAATCTTGAACTTGCTCTCGATCTTTTATACATTCACATTGACTCCTTCTGATGAGTTGTCAGCCATATGGGTGTTTGACCTAATGGATATATTTCTGGCAAATTAGCCCTCGATCATGATCATGTTAATTCATCATGTTAATTTTCAGTCACAACAGTCCCCACAGAATCCTTGAATATGAACTTTCTATACATCATTTTTTCCACTCGTATGTTAATTCACCCATACATGAGCTCATGTTTGACCTTCTGAAAAAATTTCTGACAAATTAGTCTTCGATCATGAACCTTTTATACATACACATTGACTCCTTCTGATGATATGTCAGCAATAGAGTATTGAATATTTGACCTAATGGATGTATTTCTGGCCAAAGCAATCTCAACTTTTTATATATTAGTTTTGACTCCTTCTGATGTTAATTCACCCATACAGAATTCAAAATTAGATCTACTGAAAATATTTCTGGCAAATTAGTCCTCGATCATGAATTTTCTATACATACTCATTGACTCCATCTGATGTTAGATCATCTAGACAGTAGTCCATATTAGACCTACTGAACGTATTTCAGGCCAGAGAGTACTCAATCTTGATCTTGCTCTCGATCTTTTATACATACACATTGACTCCTTCTGATGATTTGTCAGCCATAGAGTATTGGGTATTTGACCTAATGGATATATTTCTGGCAAATTAGCCCTTGATCATGAACTTTCTTTACATACTCATTGACTACTTTTGATTTTATTTCAGCCAGACAGTACTCCATATTTGACAGGCTGAACCTATTTATGGCCAAAGAGTATTCCCTATTGAATTTTATACTCATTGATTCCTTCTGATGTGACATCAGTCACTGCAGTAGACCATATTTGACATATTCCACATATTTCTGGCCAAAGAGCACTTGATCTTAAATTTCTAGACATACTCATTGGACTAATGTTACTTTCAGCCAAACAGAAGTCCTAACTGTACATATTTCTGGCAAATTAGTCCTTGATCATGAACTTTCTATACATACTTATTGACCTTTAATAAGTTTTGGCCCAAGAGTACTCGATTTTGAACTGTCTATACATGTTCATTGACTCCTTCTGATTTTACATCAGAAGAACAGTAGTCCATATTAGACCTACTTAAATTATTTTTGTCTGAAGAGTCCTTGGACATGAACTTTCTTTTCATACTCAGTGCCTAATTCTGATGTTACTTCTCGCCAAAGAGTACTCGATCTTGAACATTTAATGCATACTCATTGACTTCATTTTGATGTTACATCGGTTATACAGAAGACTATATTTGACCCACAGAACACTTTTCTGGCCAAAGAGTCATCGATCGTGAACTCTCTGTATATACTACTTACTATTTCTGATGTTACATCAACCATACAGAAGTCTTTTTTGACTTACTGAACATATTTCTGGCCCAAGAGTCGTCGATCATGAAATTTCTATGCATACTCATTGACTCCTCATATGATGTCAGTCCCTATTTCATCTAATGAACATATTTCTGGCCAAAGAGCACTCAATCTTGAACTTTCTATACACATCTGTCCTATGTAACATTAGAAGGAGTCAGTGAGTTTGTAAAGAAAGTTCATTATCGAGTTACTCTTGGGCAAGAAAAATGTTCATTAGGTCAAATTTGGTCTACTGTCTTTCTGCTGTAACATCAGACGGATTCCATGAGTCTGTATAGAAAGTTCATGATCAAGGACACTTAGGACAGAAATGTGTTCAGTATGTCAAATATGGACTTGGTCTATATGGCTGATGTGACATCAGCAGTCATCAGTGAGTACATATATAAGTTCAATATCAAAAACTATTTGGTCAGAAATATATTCTGTCGGCCAAATATGGACCACTGTCTGTACTGATTTAACATCAGATGGAGTCAATGAGTATGTACAGAAATTTCATGACTGAGATCTTAATTTGCCAGAAATATGTCTATTAGTGAGGCAATGACTATGTATAGAAAGTTCATGATTGAGTACACTTGGGCCAGAAATGTTCGTTATGGCAAAAATGGACTTCTATATGGCTGAAGTAACATCAGATTGAGGCAACGAAAATGTACAGAAAGTTCATGATCGAGGACTGTTTGGACAGAAAAAAATGTTAGTAGGTCTAATATGGATTTACATCAGTTAAGAAACATCATGAGTCAACAGTATAATGTATAAAATTCCAAGATTGAGTACTCTTGGGCCAGAAATATGTTCATTGGGTCAAATATCCAATACTCTATGGCTGACGTATCATCAGAATCAATCAATGTGTATGTATTAAAAGTTCATATTTGAGGACTAATTAGATTGAGGCAATGAGTATGAATAGAAAGTTCATGATAGAGGACTAATTTGCCAGAAACATGATCAGTATAACTTATATGGACTTCAGTGTGGGTTATGAAACATCAGAAGGAGTCAATAGTAATGTATAGAAAGTTACTACTCTACCAGTACTACACTCTGACCAGAAATATATACATTAGGTCCAATGTACAATATTCTATGGCTGTCGTATCATCAGAAGAAGTTAATAGCAATGTATAAGAAGCGCAATATTGAGTACTCTTTGGCCAGAAACATGTTCGTTAGGTCAAATATGCAATACTCTTTAGCTGACGTACAATCAGGAGTCAATTATGTATGTATAAAATGTTCAAAATTGAGTACTCTTGGGCCAGAAATATGTTCAGTAGGTCTAATATGGACTAATGATCTAGCTGATCTAACATCAGAAGGAGTCAATGAGTATGTAAAGAGAGTTCATGACTGAGGACTAATTTCATAAACGGGCTCATATATGACTGTAGTAACATCAGAGTTGAGGCAATGAGTATGCATAGAAAGTTCATGATCAAGGACAAATTTGCCCGAATTTTGTCCATTAGGTCAAATATTCAATACTCTATGGCTGACGTATCATCAAAAGTAATCAATAGAAATGTATAAATTGTTCAAGATCGAGTATTCTTTGTGTCTATAAATATGTTTTATAAGTCAAATATGCAATACACAATGGCTGATGTATCATCAGAAGCTGTCGGTGTATGTACAAAAAGTTCATGACTGAGGACTAATTTTCAAGAAATATGTTCAGCAGGTCATTCATGGGCTCAAGTACAGCTGAAGTGACATCAGAGTGAGGCATTGAGAAAGTAAAGAAAGGTCATGATCGACGACTGTTGGGACAGAAAACATTTAAGTAGGTCTAATATGGACTCTTGTATGGCTGAAATGAAATTAGAAGAAGTCAATGTATAGAAAGTTCAAGATCAAATACTCTTTGGCCAGAAATATTTCCATTAAGTCAAATATGCAACACTCTATGGCTGACGTATCATCACAAGAAGTCAATAGTAATGCATGAGAAGTTCAAGATTGAGTTCTCTTTGTCCATAAATTGTCTTGTTAAGTCAAATATGCAATACTCTATGGCTGATGTATTATCAGAAGCAGTAAATGTGTATGTATAAAAAGTACATGATTGAGGATTCATTTTCCAGAAGTATGTTCAAGTAGGTCATGAAACGGGCTCATGTATGGCTGAAGTGAGTTAGGCAATGAGTAGGTATAGAATGTTCATGATAGAGGACCAATTTGACAAAATATATGTTCAGTAGGTCTGATTTGGACTTCTGTATGGGTGAAGTAACATCAGAAGGAGTCAATAGTAATGTATAGAAAGTTCAAGATCAAGTACTCTTTGGCCAGAAATGTTTTCATTAGGTCAAATGTGCAATACTCTATGGCTGATGTATCATCACAAGGAGTCAATAGTAATATATAAAATGTTCAAGATTGAGTACTCTTTAGCCAGTAATATGTCCATTAAGTCAAATATGTAATACTCTGGCTGATGTATCATCAGAAGCCGTCAAATTGTATGCATAAAAATTTCATGACTGAGCACTAATTTTCTAGAAATATGTTCAGAAGGTCAAACATGGGCTCATGTATGAGTGAAGTATCATCATAGTGAGGCACTTAGTTTGTATAAAAGTTCATGATCAAGGACTTGAATTTAAGTAGGTCTACTGGACTACTGTTATTTTGATATAACACCAGAAGGAGTCAATAAATATGTTTGGAAAGTTCAAGATTGAGTACTCTTGGGCCAGAAATATGTTCATCATATCTAATATTGACTACTGTGTGGCTGATCTAAAATTAGAACGAGTCAATGAATATGTATCGATATGTATATTCATGATTGAGGACTAATTTGCCAAAAATATTTTCGGTAGGTCCTAATATTGACTTCTGTATGGGTGAAGTAACATCAGAAGGAGTCTATTGTAATGTATAAAAACGTACTTTTTGGCCAGAAATATGTCTATTAAGTCAAATATGCAATACTATATGGAAAGGAGTCTATGAGTATGTACAGAAAGTTCATGATCGAGGATTCTTGGGATAGAAAAAATTTAAGTAAGTCTGATATGGACTTCTGTATGACTGACATGTTGTGCACAGAATAGAAAAGACATAGCCTAACATACGTGCTATAAATACACTAACAAACTCATTTCGTCTGTTCACTGAAGAGATAACAGTGCTATTATAACATATAAGCAGTAACTTATTTGTGCATTGAAGACGTAACATATATATGCTGTAGCATTATAATGCATAAGAGAATACATACAAGTTATGCGTTGTTTCATTGCATTATATAATATAACTAACATTCCTTATGCACTGAAGAGGTAACACATACACTGCGTTGCATACAAGAACTGACTCTTTTGCATAAAGAGAAAACAAATTATATATGCTGTTATAATTGCTGTTGCATTGCAACATTTTAGTTATGCACTGTTTCCTTGCATTGTTATACAAAAACTAACTTTTTCTCATGCACTGAGATAACACATAACATGTGCATTGGATTGCAGTAACTTAATCCGTTGTGCAGTGAAGAGATAACACCTGAAAGGTCTTGTTGCACTGCGTTGCATGCAAGAACGCACTCTTTCATCTGTGCATTGAAGGAAAACAAATCACGTATGCTGTTGCATTGCAATAAATACAAGAACTAACCTTCATTGCATTGCATACAATAAAAACATATTACGTTGAGCATAGAAAACATTAATGTATTAACATATTAACATATGTGCTATTGTAATGCAGTGCATACAAGAGATAACATATAACACGTGGTGTTGCGATGAATGATCCTCCGTTATGAATGATCATCCGTTATGCATTGAAGAGATAACACACGACAGGTGCTTGTTGCAGTGCGTTGCATACAAGAACTAAGTCTTTCCTTTGTGCATTGAAGAGAAAACAAATGACATATACTGTTGCATTGCAATAAATACAAGAACCGTTTCATTGCATTGCATAAAATAACTTTGTTATTATTTTTACGTTGTGCATAGAAGAAATTCATATAATATATGTGCTCTTGCATTGCAATGCTTAGAAGAACTAACATGCAAATCATGCACTGTTTTCTGGCATTGCGTACAAGAACTAACTTATTCCTTATGTTTTGAAGAGATAACATAACATATGTGGTGTTGCGATGAATTATCAAACTTATCCGTTATGCATTGATAGATAGCACATAACGTGCATTGCATTGCTGTAACTTAATCCGTTTGGCAGTGAATAGATTAACACGTCAGGCGCTTGTTGCACTGCGTTACATACAAGAACTAACTCTTTCCTTTGTGCACCGAAGGAAAACAGATACATACAATACATACAAATGCATACAATCGTTAACTTTTACGCTTTGCATATAAGAAAATAATATAAAATATGTGCTGTTGCATTGCAATGAATACAAAAATTGACATGTAAATGATGCACTGTTTCCCTGCATTTGATACAAAAACTAACTTATTCTTATGCATTGAAGTGATTACACATAACATATTGGGTGTTGTGATGAATGAGCTAACTTATCCCTTATGCATTGAGAGATATCACATGACGTGCATTGCAGTAACTTAATCCGTTGTAAGATAACACATGACAGGTGCTTGTTGCACTGCGTTGCATACAAGAACGAACTCTTTCCTTTGTGCAATGAAGGGAAAACAAATCACTTGCGCTGTTGCATTACAATGCATCAAGAACTAACTGTTTCATTGCATTACAATAGTTAACTAATTACGCTGTCCATAGATGAAATTAATAGAAAATATGTGCTGTTGCATTGCAACATGTAAGTTATGCACTGTTTCCTTGCATTGTTCTATACAAGAAATAAGTCAGTAGTTGAACTGAAGAAATAAAACAAAACGTGCATTGCATTGTGGTAACTTAATCCGTTGTACAATGAAGAGATAATAAGACAGGCGCTTGTTGCACTGCATTGCATAAAAGCACTGTCTCTTTCCTTTGTGCACTGAAGAGAAAACTAATATGCTGTTGCATTGCAATAACTGTTTCATTACACTGCATACAAAAAACAATTATTACTTTGTGCATAGAAGAAAATCATATAACAGATGTGCTATTGAATTGCAACATATAAGTTATGCACTGTTTCTTTGAAGTGTATACAAGAAATAACTTATTTATGCTGTTGCACTGCAATGTATCCAGAACTAACGGTTTCATTGCATTACAGTAGTTAACATTACGCTGAGTATAGAAGAAATTAATACAACAAATGTGCTGTTAAATTGCAACATGTAAGTTATGCACTGTTTCCTTTGTATACATTGTATACAAGAACTGACTCATTCAGTAGTTGAATTGAAGAGATAAAACAAAACGTGCATTTCATTGCAGCATCTTAATCCGTTTTGCAGTGAAGAGATAACACATGGCAAGTACCTGTTGCACTGCGTTGTATGCAAGAACTTTTGCACATTGAAGAGAAAACTAATTTCTTATGCTTTTGCGTTGCAATGCATCAAGAACTTATTGTTCCATTGCATTACATACAATACTAAACTTATAACGCTGTGCGAAACAAATTAATATAAAATGTGTGCTGTTGCTTTGCAACATGTAAGTTATTGCATGTCTATAGAAGAACTAATTCATTAATTGAACAGAAGAAATAAAACAAAACGTGCATTGCATTGCAATAACGTTAATCCGTTGTACAGGTGCTTGTTGCACTGCATTGCATAAAAGAACTAACTTATTCCTCATGTATTGAAGAGATAACACATAACATGGTCATTGCATTGCAGTAATTAACCCGTTTTGCAGCGAATAAATAACACATGGCATCACATGGTGCTTGTTACACTCAATTCCATACAAGAACTAACTCTTTCCTTTGTGCATTGAAGGGAGAACAAATCAGATATACTGTTGCATTGCAATAAATCCAAGAACTAACTTTCATTGCATTGCATACAATATGTATGTTGTGCATAGAAATCATTAATGCAACATGTGCTGTTGAATTGCAGTGCATACAAGATATAACACACAACACGTAGTGTTGCGATGAATGAAATAACTCATCAGTTATGTGTTGAAGACAGAACACATAATAACATATTCATTGCTTTTCAGTAACTTAATCCGTTGTGTAGTAAAGATATAACACATGACAGGTGCTTGTTGCACTGCGTCGAACACTTTCATTTGCGCATCAAAGAGAAGACAAATAACATATGCTGCTGCATTACAATCCATCAAGAACCACCTGTTTCATTGCATACAATAGTTAACTTATCACGCTGGGCATAGAAGAAATTAATATAACATATGCACTGTTTTCTTGCATTGTATACATAAACAAACTTATTCCTTATCCATTGAAGAGATAACATATAACATATGCGGTGATGCGATGAATGAACTAATTTATCCGTTGTGCGTTGAAGAGATGACACATAACGCATTGCAGTAATTAATCCGTTGTGCAGTGGAGATAACACACGACAAGTACTTGTTGCATTGCGTGCATTGAAGAAAACTAATTTCTTATGCTTTTGCGTTACAATGCATCAAGAACTAACTGTTCCATTGCATTACATACAATACTTCTTATAACGCTGTGAATAAGAAATTAATACAACATATGTGCTTGTTGCATTGCAATGCATACAGAAATTAACATGTAAGTAATGCACTGTTTCCTGCATTTTCAATAAAAACTTACTCTTATGCACTGAAGTGATAACACAACATATGTGATGTTGCGATGAATTACCTAATTTCTCCGTTATGCATTGAGAGATATCACATAAAATATGCATTGCATTGCAGTAACTTACTCCGTTTTGCAGTGAAAGATAACGTCAGATGCTTGTTGCACTGCGTTGCATACAAAACTAACTCTTTCCTTTGATCAAGATTCATCAAGAACTATCTGTTTCAGTGCATCACATACAATAGTTAAATAGTTATACAAGAACTAACTCATTCAGTAGTTGAATTGATAGGATAAGATAAAACGTTCAATAGTTAATTTATTATTCTGTGCATAGAAGAAATCAATATAACATATGTGCTGTGGCATAGCAATGCATTCAAGAACTTACATCTAAGTTATGCACGGTTTTCTTGCACTAAACTAACATTCCTTATGCAATGAATAGATAACAAAAATAATACATGGTGTTGCGAAGAATGAACCAACTTATCCGTTATGCATTGAGAGATAACAAATAACAGGCATTGCATTGCTGTAACTTAATTCTTTTTGTAGTAAATAGATAACATGTCAGGCGCTTGTTGTGTTGCATACAAAACGAACTCTTTCCTTTGTGCATCGAAGAGAAAACAAATCACATATGATGTTGCATTGCTATGCATCACTAACTACTGTTAAATTGCATTGCATACAATAGTTAACTCATTACGCATTGCACAGAAGAAATGAATATTACTGATGTGATGTTGCATTGCAGTGCATACAAGAAGTTACATGTAAGTTATGCACTTGCATTATATACAAGAACTAACTTATTCCTTATGCAATGAGGAATAACACGTATGTTCATTATATTGCAGTGACTTAATCGTTTGTGCAGTGCATTGCACTGCATTGCATACAAGAAATAACTCTTTCCTTAGTGCATTAAAGAGAAAACAAATCACATATGCTGTTGCATTGCAATGCATCAAGTACTAACTGTTTCTATGCATTGCGTACAATAGGTAACTTATTACGCTGTGCATAGAAGAAATTAATATAAAATATGTGCTGTTGCATTGCAATGTAAGTTATGCACTGTTTCTTTGCAGGAACTATACAATAACTATTTCAGTAGTTGAACTGAAGAAATAAAACAAAACGTGCATTACAAATGCAGTAACTTAATCCGTTGTACACTGAAGAGATGACACGACAAGTTGCTTGTTGCACTGCATTTGCATGAAAGAACTAACTCTTTCCTTTGTGCATTGAAGATAAAACAAATCAACATATACTGTTGCATTGCAATAACTGGTTCATTGCATTGCATACAAAAAAACAACTTATTACGCTGTGCATAAAAGAAATTATTATAAAATATGTGCTGTTGCATTGCAACGTAAGTTATGCACTGTTTCTTTGCAGGACCTATACAAGAACTAATTAATTCAGTAGTTGAACTGAAGAGATAGAATAAAACGTGCATTGTATTGCAGTAACGTAATCCGTTGTGCAGTGAAGAGATAAAACATGACAGGTGCTTGTTGGACTGCGTTGCATGCAAGAAAGAACTCTCTCCATTGTCAAATCACTTATGTGCTTGTTGCATTGCAATGCATACAAAAATTAACATGTAAGTGATGCACTGTTTCCCTGCATTTTAAATAAAAATTAACTTATTCTCATGCATTGAAGTGATAACATATGTGGTGTTGCCAAGCGTAATAAGCGCATATGTGGTGTCGTACAGCGTAATAAGATAACTATTGTATGTAGTGCAGTGAAACATTATTTATGCATTGCAATGTTCTTTATGCATTGCAATGCAACAACAGCATATACGACTTGTTTTCTTTTCAATGCACAAAGGAAAGAGTTAGTTCTTGTATGCAAAGCAGTGCAAGTATAAGTTATCCTTATAACTTATCCGTTATGCATTGAGAGATATCACATAACGTGCATTGCATTGCAGTAACTTAATCCGTTTTGCAGTGAAAGATAAGGTGCTTGTTGCACTGCGTTGCATACAAGAAAAACTCTTTCCTTTGTGCATTGGAACGAAAACAAGTCCTATATGCTGTTGCATTGCAATGCCTAAAGAACATTGCAATGCAAAAATAATGTTTCATTGCATTACATACAATGGTTAAGTTACTACGCTATGCATAAAAGAAATAAATATAAAGTATGTGCTGTTGCATTGCAACATGTAATTTATACGCTGTTTCCTTGCAGTTTTCTATACAAGAACTAATTCAGTAGCTGAACTTGAAGATATAAAATAAAACGTGCATTGCATTGCAGTAACTTATTCCGTTGTACAGTGAAGAGATAACACGACAGGTGCTTGTTGCACTGTATTGCATGAAAGAACTAACTCTTTCCGTTGTGCACTGAAAAGAAAACAAGTCGTATATGCTGTTGCATTGCAACTTATTACGTTGTGCATAGAAGAAATTCATATAACATATGTGCTGTTGAATTGCAACATATAAGTTATGCACTGTTTCCTTGCATTGTATACAAGAAATAACTAATTCAGAAGTTGAACTGAAGAGATAAAATAAAACGTGCATTGCATTGCAGTAACTTAATCCGTTGTGCAGTGAAGAGATAACACATGACAGGTGCTTGTTGCACTGCATTGCATGCAAGAACGAATTCTTTCCTTTGTGCAATGAAGAGAGAAAATTACTTATGCTGTTGCATTACAATGCATCAAGAACTAACTGTTTCATTGCATTACAATAGTTAACATTACGCTGAGTATAGAAGAACATTTGTTATAGAAGAACAAATGTGCTGTTACATTGCAAACATGTAAGTTATGCAGTTTCCTTTGTATACATTGTATACAAGAACTAACTCATTCAGTAGTTGAAATGAAGTGATAAAACAAAACTAACTGTTCCATTGCATTACATACAATACTTAACTTATAACGCTGTGCATAAGGTATTAATACAACATGTGTGCTTGTTGCATTGCAATGCACACAAAAATTAACATGTAAGTGATGCACTGTTTAAAATTAAAACTAACTTATTCTTATGCATTGAAGTGATAACACATAACGTGTGGTGTTGCCATGAATCACCTAACTTATCCGTTATGCATTGAGAGATATCACATAACGTGAGCATTGCATTGCAGTAACATAATCCGTCTTGCAGTCTGAAATATATCACATGACAGGTGCTTTTGCACTGCTTTGCATACAAGAACTAACTCTTTCCTTTGTGCATTGAAAAGAAAACAAGTCGTATATGCTGTTGTTGCATTGCAATGCATAAAGAACACTGCAATGCATAAATAATGTTTCACTGCACTACATACAATAGTTATCTTATTACGCTGTGCATAGAAGAAATTAATATAAAATATGTGCTGTTGCATTGCAATGTAAGTTATGCACTGTTTCTTTGCAGGAACTATACAAGAACTAACTAATTCAGTAGTTGAACTGAAGAGATAGAACAAAACGTGCATTGTATTGCAGTAACGTAATCCGTTGTGCAGTGAAGAGATAAAACATGACAGGTGCTTGTTGCATTGCGTTGCATACAAGAACTGACTCTTTCCTTTGTGCATTGAAAAGAAAACAAGTCGTATATGCTGGTGTTGCATTGCAATGCATAAAGAACATTGTAATGCATAAATAATCTGTTTCATTGCACTACATACAATAGTTAACTTATTACGCATATTTAATATAAAATATGTGCTGTTGCATTGCAATGTAAGTTATGCACTGTTTCTTTGCAGGAACTATACAATAACTAACTATTTCAGTAGTTGAACTGAAGAGACATAGAACAAAACGTATTGCAGTAACGTAATCCGTTGTAAAGTGAAGAGATAACACATGACAGGTGCTTGTTGCACTGCGTTGCATGCAAGAACGAACTCTTTTCTTTGTGCATTAAAGAGAAAACAAGTCGTATATGCTGTTGCAGTGCAACTTATTACATTGTGCATAGAAAAAATTAATATAACATGATATAACATTGAATTGCAACATATAAGTTATGCACTGTTTCCTTGCATTGTATACAAGAAATAACTTATGCTGTTGCACTGCAATGTATCAATAACTATCTGTTTCATTACATTACAATTAACTTATTACGCTGAGTATGGAAGAAATTAATACAACTTATTTGCTACTGAATTGAAACGTAAGTTATGCACTGCTTTCTTGCATTTCTTTACAAGAAATAACTAAATTCAGTAGTCGTCGCAGTAACTTTATCTGTTGTGCAGTGAAGAGATAACACATGACAGGTGCTTGTTGCACTGCATTGCATGCAAGAACGAATTCTTTCCTTTGTGCAATGAAGAGAAAAACTACTTATGCTGTTGCATTACAATGCATCAAGAACTAACTGTTTCATTGCATTACAATAGTTAACATTACGCTGAGTATAGAGTAACATTTGTTATAGAAGAACAAATGTGCTGTTACATTGCAAACATGTAAGTTATGCAGTTTCCTTTGTATACATTGTATACAAGAACTAACTCATTCAGTAGTTGAATTGAAGTGATAAAACAAAACTAACTGTTCCATTGCATTACATACAATACTTAACTTATAACGCTGTGTATAAGAAATTAATACAACATGTGTAAGCTTCTTGCATTGCAATGCACACAAAAATTAACATGTAAGTGATGCACTGTTTCCTGCATTTTAAAGAAAAATTAACTTATATGCAAGGAAACAGTGAAGTGATAACACAACATATGTGGTGTTGCGATGAATTCCTAATTTATGCACTTATGCACTGTTTCCTTGCATTTAACACAAGACAAGTACTTGTTTATTTAAAATAATATTTAATTGACTTTACTTTGGTGTAATGTTGATAGAACAATACACAGTGTTGATATGTTTTTAAATCACAAATTTATTTGTTGTTGTAGGACTTCTATGTCTGGTTATTTCTTAGGGACAAAAGGCACCGATTTCGTGGAATTGATCCATGTGGTGTTGAGATGAATTACCTAACTAATCCGTTGCATGCAAGAACGAACTCTTTCCTCTGTGCAATGTAGAAAAACAAATCACTTATGCTGTTGCATTACAATGCATCAAGAACTAGCTGTTTCATTGCATTACAATAGTTAACTTATTACGCTGTGGATAGATGAAATTAACATAAAATATGTCCTGTTGCATTGCAACATGTAAGTTATGCACTGGTTCCTTGCATTTTTCTATACAAGAACTAATTCAGTAGTTGAACTGAAGAAATAAAACAAAAATTGCAGTAACAATCCGTTGTACAATGAAGTGATAACACGACAGTTGCTTGTTGCACTGCACTACATGAAAGAACTAACTCTTTCCTTTGTGCATTGAAGAGAAAACAAATCACATGTGCTGTTGCATTGCAATAACTGTTTCATTGCATTGCATACAAAACCCATTTATTACGTTGTGCATAGAAGAAATTCATATAACATATGTGCTGCGAATTGCAACATATAAGTTATGTAGGTTATGCACTGTTTTCTCGCACTGAAACAACTTATCCGTTATGCATTGAGAGATAACATATAACGTGCATTGCACTGCAGTAACTTAAACCTTTTTGCAGTGAATAGATAACACGTCAGGCGCTTGTTTGTCGTAGCATATAAGAACTAACTCGTTCCTTTGTGCATCGAAGAAAACAAATCACATATGATGTTGCATTGCTATCCATCAATAACTACTGTTTCATTGCATTGCATACAATAGTTAAATTATTACGCATTGCACAGAAGAAATTAATGTTACAGATGTGCTGTTGCATTGCAAAGTATACAATGTATACTAAGTTACATGTAAGTTATGCACTTGCATTCTATACAAGAACTATCTTTTCCTTATGCGACAATGAATAGATAACACAAAACTTAATCGTTTGTGTAGTGAAGAGATAACATGACAGGTGCTTGTGTTGCACTGCATTGCATTCAAGAAATAACTCTTTCCTTTGTGCGTTAAAGAGAAAACAAAATTCACATATGCTGTTGTATTGCAATGCATCAAATACTAACAGTTTCAATGCATTGCATACAATAATTAACTTATTACGCTGTGCTTAGAAGAAATTAATATAACATGTTGCATTGCAAAATGTAAGTTATGCAGTTTCCTTGCATTCGACACAAAAACTAACTTATTCCTTACACATTGAAGAGATAACGTGCATTGCATTGCATAAGACACATAACATTGTAGTAACATAACCCGTTGTGCACTGAAGAGATTACCAATCACATATGCTGTTGCATTGCAATAAATACAAACAATAACTTTCATTGCATTGCATGCAATAATTAACTTATTCCTTATGCATTGAAGAGATAACACATAACATTATGTGGTGTTGCAATGAATAAACTAACTCATCCGTTTTGCATTAAAGAATGAACAGAGAAAACATAACACAGGTGCTGTTGAACTGCATTGCATACAAAAAAAAATCCTTTGTGTATAAAAGAGAAATCATAACGTGCAATTGCACTGTGCAATAAACAATAACATAAAAAGATACATCTATTGTATAACAAACTTATTACGTTGTGCATTGAACAGTGCTGTTTGCATTGCGATAGATACAATAAATAACAAATTTCATCAGTGCATTGAAGACATAACACATAACATATCCTATTACTCAAAATCAGAATTACTCCATTGCACAATGAAGAATAACATATAAGACATGTTTCATCACAATGTATACAATTAACTCATTACCGTGGCTCAATAAAGCCGTAAACTTTCTATACAGACAAATTGACTCCTTATGATCTTACATCCGAGAGACAGTATTTGCAATATTTGACCTACTGAACATATTTCTGGCCAAAGAGTATTCGATACTGAACTTTTACATTTACTCATTGAAGCCTTCCTATATCACATCAGCCACACAGAAGTCCAAAATTGACAAACAAATTGAATGTATTTCTGACCCAAGTGTCCTCGATGAATAACTATGAATACAGATTCATTGGCTACTTCTGATGATCTCATTCTTTCAATACATACTCATTGTTTCACTCTGAAATTAATTCAGCCATATATAAATCCATTTTGACGTATTGAAAAAATTAGCCAAATTATTCCTCGATTATGAACTTTTATATAAACTCATTGACTCCTTCTGATGATACGAGTCATAGAGTATTGCATATATGACCGAATGGACATTTTTCTGGCCAAAGAGTACTTAATATTTAACTTTTTCTATATACTTACTGACGCCATCTGATATCACATCAGCCATGATTTTCAGTCACAACAGTCCTCACAGAGTCCTTGAATATGAATTTTCTATACATAATGTCATGTTTGACCTTCTGAAAAAAATACTGGCAAATTAGTCCTCGTTCAAGCACTTTTTTATACATACACATTGACTCCTTCTGATGATATGTCAGAAATAGAGTATTGAATATTTGAACTAATGGATGTATTTCTGGCCAAAGCAATCTCAACTTTTTATATATTAGTTTTGACTGCTTCTGATGTTACTTCACCCATACAGAAGTCAAAATTGGACCTACTGAAAATATTTCTGGCAAATTAGTCCTCGATCATGAATTTTCAATACATACTCATTAACTCCTTCTGATGATATGTCAGCAAAAGAATATTGAGTATTTGACCTATTGGATGTATTTCTGGCCAAAGCAATCTCAACTTTTTATGTATTAGTTTTGACTGCTTCTGATGTTACTTCACCCATACAGAAGTCAAAATTAGACCTACTGAAAATATTTCTGGCAAATTAGTCCTCGATCATGAATTTTCTATACATACTCATTGACTCCATCTGATGTTAGATCATCCAGACAGTAGTGCATATTAGACCTACTGAACATATTTCAAGCCAGAGAGTACTCAATCTTGAACTTGATCTCGATCTTTTATGCATACACATTGACTCTTTCTGATGATATGTCAACCATAGAGTATTGGGTATTTGACCGAATGGATTTATTTCTGGCAAATTAGCCCTCGATCATGAACTTTCTTTACGTACTCATTTATTACTTCTGATTTCATTTCAACCAGACAGTACTCCATATATGACAGACTGAACCTATTTATGGCCAAAGAGTATTCCCTATTGAATTTTATACTCATTGATTCCTTCTGATATAACATCAGCCATACATTAGTCCATATTTGACATAATCAACATATTTCTGGCCCAACAGTACTCGATCTTGAACTTTTTATACATTACAATTGACTCATAATGTTACTTAACCAATACAGACATCCATATTAGACCTAATTACATTTTTTTTCCCACACAGTCCTCGATCATGAACTTTTTATACATACTCGTTGCCTCAATCTAATATTACTTCAGCCATAAAGATGTCTAATTTTGACCTAATGGACATATTTTTGGCCCAAGAGTACTCGATCGTGAACTTTCTATAAATACTCATTGAATCCTTCCGATTTTATTTCAGCAATACCGAAGTCCAGTTAGAATTACATAAAGTTTTTTTAGTCCCAACAGTCCCCACAGAGTCCTTGAATATCAAATTTCTAAACATAATCATTGTTTCACTTGGATGTTAATTCAGCCATACATGAGCTCATGTTAGACCTTCTGAAAAAAATTTCTGGCAAATTAGTCCTCGATCATGAACTTTTTTATACATACACATTGACTCCTTCTGATGATATGTCAGCAATAGTGTATTGAATATTTGACATAATGGATGTATTTCTGGCCAAAACAATCTCAACTTTTTATATATTAGTTTTGACTCCTTCTGATGTTACTTCACCCATACAGAAGTCAAAATTAGACCTACTGAAAATATTTCTGGCAAATAAGTCCTCGATCATGATTTTTCTATACATACTCATTGACTCCATCTGATGTTAGATCATCCAGACAGTAGTCCATATTAGACCTACTGAACATATTTCAGGCCAGAGAGTACTCAATCTTGAACTTGATCTCAATCTTTTATACATACACATTGAATCCTTCTGATGATATGTCAGCCATAGAGTATTGGGTATTTGACCTAATGGATATATTTCTGGCAAATTAGCCCTCGATCATGATCATGTTAATTCATCATGTTAATTTTCAGTCACAACAGACCCCACAGAATCCTTGAATATGAACTTTCTATACATAATCATTTTTTCACTCGTATGTTAATTCAGCCATACATGAGCTCATGTTTGACCTTCTGAAAAATTTCTGGCAAATTAGTCTTCGATCATGAATTTTTATACATACACATTGACTCCTTCTGATGTAAGTCAGCAATAAAGCATTGAATATTTGACCTAATGGATGTATTTCTGGCCAAAGCAATCTCAACTTTTATATATTAGTTTTGACTCCTTCTGATGTTAATTCACCCATACAGAATTCAAAATTAGATCTACTGAAAATATTTCTGGCAAATTAGTCCTCGATCATGAATTTTCTATACATACTCATTGACTCCATCTGATGTTAGATCATCCAGACAGTAGTCCATATTAGACCTACTGAACGTATTTCAGGCCAGAGAGTACTCAATCTTGAACTTGATCTCAATCTTTTATACATACACATTGGCTCCTTCTGATGATATGTCAGCCATAGAGTATTGGGTATTAGACCTAATGGATATATTTCTGGCAAATTAGCCCTCGATCATGATCATGTTAATTCATCATGTTAATTTTCAGTCACAACAGTCCCCACAGAGTCCTTGAATATGAACTTTCTGTACATAATCATTGCTTCACTTGGATGTTACTTCACCCATACAGAATTCAAAATTAGACCTACTGAAAATATTTCTGGCAAATTAGTACTCGATCATGAATTTTCTATACATACTCATTGACTCTATCTGATGTTAGATTATCCAGACAGTAGTCCATATTAGACCTACTGAACATATTTCAGGCCAGAGAGTACTCAATCTTGAACTTGATCTCAATCTTTTATACATACACATTGGCTCCTTCTGATGATATGTCAGCCATAGAGTATTGGGTATTAGACCTAATGGATATGTTTCTGGCAAATTAGCCTCGATCATGAACTTTCTTTACAGACTCATTGATTACTTCTGATTTTATTTCAGCCAGACAGTCCTCCATATTTGATAGATTGAACCAAATTATGGCCAAAGAGTATTCCATATTGAATTTTATAGTAATTGATTGCTTCTGATATGACATCAGCCATACATTAGTCCATATTTGACATAATCAACATATTTCTGGTCCAAGAGTACTCGATCCTGAATTTTTTTTACATTAAACTTGACCCATGATGTTACTTAACCAATACAGAAATCCACATTAGACCTAATTACATTTTTTCTTTCCAAACAATCCTCGATCATGAACTTTTAATACATACTCGTTGCCTCAATCTAATATTCCTTCAGCCATATAAAAGTCCAGTTTTGACCTAATGGACATATTTTTGGTTCAAGAGTTCTCGATCAGAACTTTCTATAGATACTCATTGACTCCTTCCAATTTTATTTCAGCCATACAGAAGTCCATGTTAGACCTACTTAAAGTTTTTAGTCCCAACAGTCCCCACAGAGTCCTTGACTATGAACTTTCTATACATAACAATGGCTTCACTTGGATGTTACTTCACCCATACAAAAGTCAAAATTAGACCCACTGAACATATTTCTGGCAAATTAGTCCTCGATCATGAATTTTCAATACATACTCATTGACTCCTTCTGATGATATGTCAGCAATAGAGTATTGAATATTTGACCTAATGGATGTATTTCTGGCCAAAGCAATCTCAAGTTTTTCTATATTAGTTTTAACTCCTTCTGATGTTACTTCACCCATACAAAAGTCAAAATTAGACCTACTGAAAAATTTCATAAATTAGTCCTCGATGGTGAATTTTCTATACATACTCATTGACTACTTCCGATTTTATTTCAGCCATACAGAAGTCCATGTTAGACCTCCTTAAAGTTTTTTAGTCCCAACAGTCCCCACAGAGTCCTTGACTATGAACTTTCTATACATAATCATTGTTTCACTCGGATGTTAATTCAGCCATACATGAGCTCATGTTTGATCTTCTGAAAAAATTTCTGGCAAATTAGTCTTCAATCATGAACTTTTTATACATGAACATTGATTTCTTCTAATGATATGTCAGCAATAGAGTATTGAATATTTGACCCAATGGATGTATATTTTGCCAAAGCAATCTCAACTTTTTATATATTAGTTTTGACTACTTCTGATATTACTTCACCCATAAAAAAGTCAAAATTAGACCTACTTCTGGTAAATTAGCTCTCGATCATGAATTTACAATACATAGTCATTGACTCCATCTCATGTTAGATCATCCAGACAGTAGTCCATATTAGACCTACTGATCATATTTCAGGCCAGAGAGTACTCAATCTTGAACTTGATCTCGATCTTTTATATATACAGATTGACTCCTTCTGATGATATGTCAACCATAGAGTATTGGGTATTTAACCTAATGGATATATTTCTGGCAAATTAGCCCTCGATCATGAACTTTCTTTACATACTCATTGACTACTTCTGATTTTATTTCAGCCAGACAGTACTCCATTTTGACAGACTGAAGCTGTTTATGGCCAAAGAGTACTCCTATTGAATTTTATACTCATCGATTCCTTCTGATATGACATCAGCCCTACATTAGTCCATATTTGACATAATTTACATATTTCAGGCCCAAGAGTGCTCGATCTTGAACCTTTTATGCATTATAATTGACTCATGATGTTACTTAACCATAACAGAAATCCATATTAGACCTAATTACATTTTATCTTTCCAAACAGTCCTCAATCATGAACATTTTATACATACTAGTTGCCTCAATCTAATTTTACTTCAGCAATATAGAAGTCCAATTTTGACCTAACTGACACATTTTTGGCCCAAGAATACTCGATCGTTAACTTTCTATGTATACTCATTGACTCCTTCCGATTTTATTTCAGCCATACAGAAGTCAATGATCATGAACTTTTATACATACACATTGACTCTTTCTGACGTAAGTCAGCAATAGAGTATTGAATATTTGACCTAATGGATGTATATTTTGCCAAAGCAATCTCAAGTTTTTATATATTAGTTTTGACTCCGCCTGATGTTACTTCACCCATACAGAAGTCAAAATTAGACCTACTGAAAATATTTCTGGCAAATAAGTCCTCGATCATGATTTTTCTACACATACTCATTGACTCCATCTGATGTTAGATCATCCAGACAGTAGTCCATATTAGACCTACTGAACATATTTCAGGCCAGAGAGTACTCAATCTTGAACTTGATCTCAATCTTTTATACATACACATTGAATCCTTCTGATGATTTGTCAGCCATTAGAGTATTGGGTATTTGACCTAATGGATATATTTCTGGCAAATTAGCCTCGATCATGATCATGTTAATTCATCATGTTATTTTCAGTCACAACAGACCCCACAGAATCCTTGAATATGAACTTTCTATACATAATTATTTTTCACTCGTATGTTAATTCACACATACATGAGCTCATGTTTGACCTTCTGAAAAATTTCTGGCAAATTAGTCTTCGATTATGAACTTTTATACATACACATTGACTCTTTCTGATGTAAGTCAGCAATAGAGTATTGAATATTTGACCTAATGGATGTATTTCTAGAAAAGCAAACTCAACTTTTTATATATTAGTTTTGACTCCTTCTGATGTTAGATCATCCAGACAGTACTCCATATTAGACCTACTAACCAGAGAGTACTCAATCTTGAACTTGATCTCGATCTTTTACACATACGGATTGACTCCTTCTGATGATATGTCAGCCATAGAGTATTGGGTATTTGACCTAATGGATATATTTCTGGCAAATTAGCCCTCGATCATGATCATGTTAATTCATCATGTTAATTTTCAGTCACAACAGACCCCACAGAATCCTTGAATATGAACTTTCTATACATAATCATTTTTTCACTCGTATGTTAATTCAGCCATACATGAGCTCATGTTTGACCTTCTAAAAATTTCTGGCAAATTAGTCTTCGATCATGAATTTTTATACATACACATTGACTCCTTCTGATGTAAGTCAGCAATAAAGCATTGAATATTTGACCTAATGGATGTATTTCTGGCCAAAGCAATCTCAACTTTTATATATTAGTTTTGACTCCTTCTGATGTTAATTCACCCATACAGAATTCAAAATTAGATCTACTGAAAATATTTCTGGCAAATTAGTCCTCGATCATGAATTTTCTATACATACTCATTGACTCCATCTGATGTTAGATCATCCAGACAGTAGTCCATATTAGACCTACTGAACGTATTTCAGGCCAGAGAGTACTCAATCTTGATCTTCCTCTCGATCTTTTATACATACACATTGACTCCTTCTGATGATTTGTCAGCCATAGAGTATTGGGTATTTGACCTAATGGATATATTTCTGGCAAATTAGCCCTCGATCATGATCATGTTAATTCATCATGTTAATTTTCAGTCACAACAGTCCCCACAGAGTCCTTGAATATGAACTTTCTGTACATAATCATTGCTTCACTTGGATGTTACTTCACCCATACAGAATTCAAAATTAGACCTACTGAAAATATTTCTGGCAAATTAGTACTCGATCATGAATTTTCAATACACTCATTGACTCCTTCTGATGATATGTCAGCAATAGAGTATTGAATATTTGACCTTCTGATGTTAGATTATCCAGACAGTAGTCCATATTAGACCTACTGAACATATTTCAGGCCAGAGAGTACTCAATCTTGAACTTGATCTCAATCTTTTATACATACACATTGGCTCCTTCTGATGATATGTCAGCCATAGAGTATTGGGTATTAGACCTAATGGATATGTTTCTGGCAAATTAGCCCTCGATCATGAACTTTCTTTACAGACTCATTGATTACTTCTGATTTTATTTCAGCCAGACAGTCCTCCATATTTGATAGATTGAACCGAATTATGGCCAAAAGAGTATTCCATATTGAATTTTATAGTAATTGATTGCTTCTGATATGACATCAGCCATACATTAGTCCATATTTGACATAATCAACATATTTCTGGTCCAAGAGTACTCGATCCTGAATTTTTTTTACATTAAACTTGACCCATGATGTTACTTAACCAATACAGAAATCCACATTAGACCTAATTACATTTTTTCTTTCCAAACAATCCTCGATCATGAACTTTTAATACATACTCGTTGCCTCAATCTAATATTCCTTCAGCCATATAAAAGTCCAGTTTTGACCTAATGGACATATTTTTGGTTCAAGAGTTCTCGATCGTAAACTTTCTATAGATACTCATTGACTCCTTCCAATTTTATTTCAGCCATACAGAAGTCCATGTTAGACCTACTTAAAGTTTTTTAGTCCCAACAGTCCCCACAGAGTCCTTGACTATGAACTTTCTATACATAACAATGGCTTCACTTGGATGTTACTTCACCCATACAGAAGTCAAAATTAGACCCACTGAACATATTTCTGGCAAATTAGTCCTCGATCATGAATTTTCAATACATACCCATTGACTCCTTCTGATGATATGTCAGCAATAGAGTATTGAATATTTGACCTAATGGATGTATTTCTGGCCAAAGCAATCTCAAGTTTTTCTATATTAGTTTTAACTCCTTCTGATGTTACTTCACCCATACAAAAGTCAAAATTAGACCTAATGAAAAATTTCTCGTAAATTAGTCCTCGATGGTGAATTTTCTATACATACTCATTGACTACTTCCGATTTTATTTCAGCCATACAGAAGTCCATGTTAGACCTACTTAAAGTTTTTAGTCCCAACAGTCCCCACAGAGTCCTTGACTATGAACTTTCTATACATAATCATTGTTTCACTCGGATGTTAATTCAGCCATACATGAGCTCATGTTTGATCTTCTGAAAAATTTCTGGCAAATTAGTCTTCAATCATGAACTTTTATACATGAACATTGATTTCTTCTAATGATATGTCAGCAATAGAGTATTGAATATTTGACCCAATGGATGTATATTTTGCCAAAGCAATCTCAACTTTTATATATTAGTTTTGACTACTTCTGATATTACTTCACCCATAAAAAGTCAAAATTAGACCTACTTCTGGTAAATTAGCTCTCGATCATGAATTTACAATACATAGTCATTGACTCCATCTCATGTTAGATCATCCAGACAGTAGTCCATATTAGACCTACTGATCATATTTCAGGCCAGACAGTACTCAATCTTGAACTTGATCTCGATCTTTTATATATACAGATTGACTCCTTCTGATGATATGTCAACCATAGAGTATTGGGTATTTAACCTAATGGATATATTTCTGGCAAATTAGCCCTCGATCATGAACTTTCTTTACATACTCATTGACTACTTCTGATTTTATTTCAGCCAGACAGTACTCCATTTTGACAGACTGAAGCTATTTATGGCCAAAGAGTACTCCCTATTGAATTTTATACTCATCGATTCCTTCTGATATGACATCAGCCCTACATTAGTCCATATTTGACATAATTAACATATTTCAGGCCCAAGAGTGCTCAATGTTGAACCTTTTATGCATTATAATTGACTCATGATGTTACTTAACCATAACAGAAATCCATATTAGACCTAATTACATTTTATCTTTCCAAACAGTCCTCAATCATGAACATTTTATACATACTAGTTGCCTCAATCTAATTTTACTTCAGCAATATAGAAGTCCAATTTTGACCTAACTGACACATTTTTGGCCCAAGAATACTCGATCGTTAACTTTCTATGTATACTCATTGACTCCTTCCGATTTTATTTCAGCCATACAGAAGTCAATGATCATGAACTTTTTATACATACACATTAACTCTTTCTGACGTAAGTCAGCAATAGAGTATTGAATATTTGACCTAATGGATGTATATTTTGCAAAAGCAATCTCAAGTTTTTATATATTAGTTTTGACTCCGTCTGATGTTACTTCACCCATACAGAAGTCAAAATTAGACCTACTGAAAATATTTCTGGCAAATAAGTCCTCGATCATGATTTTTCTACACATACTCATTGACTCCATCTGATGTTAGATCATCCAGACAGTAGTCCATATTAGACCTACTGAACATATTTCAGGCCAGAGAGTACTCAATCTTGAACTTGATCTCAATCTTTTATACATACACATTGAATCCTTCTGATGATTTGTCAGCCATAGAGTATTGGGTATTTGACCTAATGGATATATTTCTGGCAAATTAGCCCTCGATCATGATCATGTTAATTCATCATGTTAATTTTCAGTCACAACAGACCCCACAGAATCCTTGAATATGAACTTTCTATACATAATTATTTTTTCACTCGTATGTTAATTCACACATACATGAGCTCATGTTTGACCTTCTGAAAAAATTTCTGGCAAATTAGTCTTCGATTATGAACTTTTTATACATACACATTGACTCTTTCTGATGTAAGTCAGCAATAGAGTATTGAATATTTGACCTAATGGATGTATTTCTAGAAAAGCAAACTCAACTTTTTATATATTAGTTTTGACTCCTTCTGATGTTAGATCATCCAGACAGTACTCCATATTAGACCTACTAACCAGAGAGTACTCAATCTTGAACTTGATCTCGATCTTTTACACATACGGATTGACTCCTTCTGATGATATGTCAGCCATAGAGTATTGGGTATTTGACCTAATGGATATATTTCTGGCAAATTAGCCCTCGATCATGATCATGTTAATTCATCATGTTAATTTTCAGTCACAACAGACCCCACAGAATCCTTGAATATGAACTTTCTATACATAATCATTTTTTCACTTTCGTATGTTAATTCAGCCATACATGAGCTCATGTTTGACCTTCTAAAAATTTCTGGCAAATTAGTCTTCGATCATGAATTTTTATACATACACATTGACTCCTTCTGATGTAAGTCAGCAATAAAGCATTGAATATTTGACCTAATGGATGTATTTCTGGCCAAAGCAATCTCAACTTTTATATATTAGTTTTGACTCCTTCTGATGTTAATTCACCCATACAGAATTCAAAATTAGATCTACTGAAAATATTTCTGGCAAATTAGTCCTCGATCATGAATTTTCTATACATACTCATTGACTCCATCTGATGTTAGATCATCCAGACAGTAGTCCATATTAGACCTACTGAACGTATTTCAGGCCAGAGAGTACTCAATCTTGATCTTGCTCTCGATCTTTTATACATACACATTGACTCCTTCTGATGATTTGTCAGCCATAGAGTATTGGGTATTTGACCTAATGGATATATTTCTGGCAAATTAGCCCTCGATCATGATCATGTTAATTCATCATGTTAATTTTCAGTCACAACAGTCCCCACAGAGTCCTTGAATATGAACTTTCTGTACATAATCATTGCTTCACTTGGATGTTACTTCACCCATACAGAATTCAAAATTAGACCTACTGAAAATATTTCTGGCAAATTAGTACTCGATCATGAATTTTCTATACATACTCATTGACTCAATCTGATGTTAGATCATCCAGAGAGTAGTCCATATTAGACCTACTGAACATATTTCAGGCCAGAGAGTACTCAATCTTGAACTTGATCTCAATCTTTTATACATACACATTGACTCCTTCTGATGATATGTCAGCCATAGAGTATTGGGTATTAGACCTAATGGATATGTTTCTGGCAAATTAGCCCTCGATCATGAACTTTCTTTACAGACTCATTGATTACTTCTGATTTTATTTCAGCCAGACAGTCCTCCATATTTGATAGATTGAACCGAATTATGGCCAAAGAGTATTCCATATTGAATTTTATAGTAATTGATTGCTTCTGATATGACATCAGCCATACATTAGTCCATATTTGACATAATCAACATATTTCTGGTCCAAGAGTACTCGATCCTGAATTTTTTACATTAAACTTGACCCACGATGTTACTTAACCAATAAAGAAATCCACATTAGACCTAATTACATTTTTTCTTTCCAAACAATCCTCGATCATGAACTTTTAATACATACTCGTTGCCTCAATCTAATATTCCTTCAGCCATATAGAAGTCCAATTTTGACCTAATGGACATATTTTTGGTTCAAGAGTTCTCGATCGTAAACTTTCTATAGATACTCATTGACTCCTTCCAATTTTATTCCAGCCATACAGAAGTCCATGTTAGACCTACTTAAAGTTTTTTAGTCCCAACAGTCCCCACAGAGTCCTTGACTATGAACTTTCTATACATAACAATGGCTTCACTTGGATGTTACTTCACCCATACAAAAGTCAAAATTAGACCCACTGAACATATTTCTGGCAAATTAGTCCTCGATCATGAATTTTCAATACATACTCATTGACTCCTTCTGATGATATGTCAGCAATAGAGTATTGAATATTTGACCTAATGGATGTATTTCTGGCCAAAGCAATCTCAAGTTTTTATATATTAGTTTTGACTCCTTCTGATGTTAGTTCACCCACACAGAAGTCAAAATTAGACCTACTGAAAAAATTTGTCGCAAATTAGTCCTCGATGGTGAATTTTCTATACATACTCATTGACTCAATCTGATGTTAGATCATCCAGACAGTAGTCCATATTAGACCTACTGAACCTATTTCAGGCCAGAGAGTACTCAATCTTGAACTTGATCTCGAACTTTTATACATACACAGTGACTCCTTCTGATGATATGTCAGCCATAGAGTATTGGGTATTAGACCTAATGGATATGTTTCTGGCAAATTAGCCCTCGATCGTGAACTTTCTTTACAAACTCATTGATTACTTCTGATTTTATTTCAGTCAGACAGTCCTCCATATTTGACAGATTGAACCGAATTATGGCCAAAGAGTATTCCATATTGAATTTTATAGTAATTGATTGCTTCTGATATGACATCAGCCATACATTAGTCCATATTTGACATAATCAACATATTTCTGGTCCAAGAGTACTCGATCCTGAATTTTTTTTACATTAAACTTGACCCACGATGTTACTTAACCAATACAGAAATCCACATTAGACCTAATTACATTTTTTCTTTCCAAACAATCCTCGATCATGAACTTTTAATACATATTCGTTGCCTCAATCTAATATTCCTTCAGCCATATAGAAGTCCAATTTTGACCTAATGGACATATTTTTGGTTCAAGAGTTCTCGATCGTAAACTTTCTATAGATACTCATTGACTCCTTCCAATTTTATTTCAGCCATACAGAAGTCCATGTTAGACCTACTTAAAGTTTTTAGTCCCAACAGTCCCCACAGAGTCCTTGACTATGAACTTTCTATACATAACAATGGCTTCACTTGGATGTTACTTCACCCATACAGAAGTCAAAATTAGACCCACTGAACATATTTCTGGCAAATTAGTCCTCGATCATGAATTTTCAATACATACTCATTGACTCCTTCTGATGATATGTCAGCAATAGAGTATTGAATATTTGACCTAATGGATGTATTTCTGGCCAAAGCAATCTCAAGGTTTTCTATATTAGTTTTAACTCCTTCTGATGTTACTTCACCCATACAGAAGTCAAAATTAGACCTACTGAAAAAATTTCTGGCAAATTAGTCCTCGATGGTGAATTTTCTATATATACTCATTGACTACTTCCGATTTTATTTCAGCCATACAGAAGTCCATGTTAGACCTACTTAAAGTTTTTTAGTCCCAACAGTCCCCACAGAGTCCTTGACTATGAACTTTCTATACATAATCATTGTTTCACTCGGATGTTAATTCAGCCATACATGAGCTCATGTTTGATCTTCTGAAAACATTTCTGGCAAATTAGTCTTCAATCATGAACTTTTTATACATGAACATTGATTTCTTCTAATGATATGTCAGCAATAGAGTATTGAATATTTGACCCAATGGATGTATATTTTGCCAAAGCAATCTCAACTTTTTTATATATTAGTTTTGACTACTTCTGATATTACTTCACCCATAAAAAAAGTCAAAATTAGACCCACTGAACATATTTCTGGTAAATTAGCTCTCGATCATGAATTTACAATACATAGTCATTGACTCCATCTCATGTTAGATCATCCAGACAGTAGTCCATATTAGACCTACTGATCATATTTCAGGCCAGAGAGTACTCAATCTTGAACTTGATCTCGATCTTTTATATATACAGATTGACTCCTTCTGATGATATGTCAACCATAGAGTATTGGGTATTTAACCTAATGGATATATTTCTGGCAAATTAGCCCTCGATCATGAACTTTCTTTACATACTCATTGACTACTTCTGCTTTTATTTCATCCAGAAAGAAGTCCATATTTGACAGACTGAAGCTATTCATGGCTAAAGAGTATACCCTATTGAATTTTATACTCATTGATTCCTTCTGATATCACATCAGTCATACATTAGTGTATATTTGACGTAATCAACATATTTCTGGCCCAAGAGTACTCGATCTTCAACTTTTTATACATTACAGTTGACTCATGATGTTACTTAACCAATACAGAAATCCATATTAGACATACTTACATTTTTTCTTTCCAAACTGTCCTGGATCATGAACTTTTTATACATACTCGTTGCCTCAATCTAATATTACTTCAGCCATATAGAAGTCCAATTTTGATCTAATGGACATATTTTTGGCCCAAGAGTACTTGATCGTGAACTTTCTATGTATACTCATCGACTCCTTCCGATTTTATTCCAGCCATACAGAAGTCCATGTTAGACCTAATTAAAGTTTTTCAGTCCCAACAGTCCCCACAGAGTCCTTGAACATGAACTTTCTGTACATAATCATTGCTTCACTTGGATGTTACTTCACCCATACAGAAGTCAAAATTAGACCTACTGAACATATTTCTGGCAAATTAGTTCTCGATCATGAATTTTCAATACATACTCATTAACTCCTTCTGATGATATGTCAGCAAAAGAATGTTGAGTATTTGACATAATGGATGTATTTCTGGCCAAAGCAATCTCAACTTTTTATATATTAGTTTTGACTCCTTCTGATGTTACTTCACCCATACAGACGTCAAAATTAGACCTACTGAAAATATTTCTGGCAAATAAGTCCTGGATCATGAATTTTCTATACATACTCATTGACTCCATCTGATGTTAGATCATCCAGACAGTAGTCCATATTAGACCTACTGAACATATTTCAGGCCAGAGAGTACTCAATCTTGAACTTGCTCTCGATCTTTTATACATTCACATTGACTCCTTCTGATGAGTTGTCAGCCATATGGGTGTTTGACCTAATGGATATATTTCTGGCAAATTAGCCCTCGATCATGATCATGTTAATTCATCATGTTAATTTTCAGTCACAACAGTCCCCACAGAATCCTTGAATATGAACTTTCTATACATCATTTTTTCCACTCGTATGTTAATTCACCCATACATGAGCTCATGTTTGACCTTCTGAAAAATTTCTGACAAATTAGTCTTCGATCATGAACCTTTTATACATACACATTGACTCCTTCTGATGATATGTCAGCAATAGAGTATTGAATATTTGACCTAATGGATGTATTTCTGGCCAAAGCAATCTCAACTTTTTATATATTAGTTTTGACTCCTTCTGATGTTAATTCACCCATACAGAATTCAAAATTAGATCTACTGAAAATATTTCTGGCAAATTAGTCCTCGATCATGAATTTTCTATACATACTCATTGACTCCATCTGATGTTAGATCATCTAGACAGTAGTCCATATTAGACCTACTGAACGTATTTCAGGCCAGAGAGTACTCAATCTTGATCTTGCTCTCGATCTTTTATACATACACATTGACTCCTTCTGATGATTTGTCAGCCATAGAGTATTGGGTATTTGACCTAATGGATATATTTCTGGCAAATTAGCCCTTGATCATGAACTTTCTTTACATACTCATTGACTACTTTTGATTTTATTTCAGCCAGACAGTACTCCATATTTGACAGGCTGAACCTATTTATGGCCAAAGAGTATTCCCTATTGAATTTTATACTCATTGATTCCTTCTGATGTGACATCAGTCACTGCAGTAGACCATATTTGACATATTCCATATATTTCTGGCCAAAGAGCACTTGATCTTAAATTTCTAGACATACTCATTGGACTAATGTTACTTTCAGCCAAACAGAAGTCCTAACTGTACATATTTCTGGCAAATTAGTCCTTGATCATGAACTTTCTGTACATACTTATTGACCTTTAATAAGTTTTGGCCCAAGAGTACTCGATTTTGAACTGTCTATACATGTTCATTGACTCCTTCTGATTTTACATCAGAAGAACAGTAGTCCATATTAGACCTACTTAAATTATTTTTGTAATGAAGAGTCCTTGGACATGAACTTTCTTTTCATACTCAGTGCCTAATTCTGATGTTACTTCTGCCAAAGAGTACTCGATCTTGAACATTTAATGCATACTCATTGACTTCATTTTGATGTTACATCGGTTATACAGAAGACTATATTTGACCCACAGAACACTTTTCTGGCCAAAGAGTCATCGATCGTGAACTCTCTGTATATACTACTTACTATTTCTGATGTTACATCAACCATACAGAAGTCTTTTTTGACTTACTGAACATATTTCTGGCCCAAGAGTCGTCGATCATGAAATTTCTATGCATACTCATTGACTCCTCATATGATGTCAGTCCCTATTTCATCTAATGAACATATTTCTGGCCAAAGAGCACTCAATCTTGAACTTTCTATACACATCTGTCCTATGTAACATTAGAAGGAGTCAGTGAGTTTGTAAAGAAAGTTCATTATCGAGTTACTCTTGGGCAAGAAAATGTTCATTAGGTCAAATTTGGTCTACTGTCTTTCTGCTGTAACATCAGACGGATTCCATGAGTCTGTATAGAAAGTTCATGATCAAGGACACTTAGGACAGAAATGTGTTCAGTATGTCAAATATGGACTTGGTCTATATGGCTGATGTGACATCAGCAGTCATCAGTGAGTACATATATAAGTTCAATATCAAAAACTATTTGGTCAAAAATATATTCTGTCGGCCAAATATGGACCACTGTCTGTACTGATTTAACATCAGATGGAGTCAATGAGTATGTACAGAAATTTCATGACTGAGATCTTAATTTGCCAGAAATATGTCTATTAGTGAGGCAATGACTATGTATAGAAAGTTCATGATTGAGTACACTTGGGCCAGAAATGTTCGTTATGGCAAAAATGGACTTCTATATGGCTGAAGTAACATCAGATTGAGGCAACGAAAATGTACAGAAAGTTCATGATCGAGGACTGTTTGGACAGAAAAAAATGTTAGTAGGTCTAATATGGATTTACATCAGTTAAGAAACATCATGAGTCAACAGTATAATGTATAAAATTCCAAGATTGAGTACTCTTGGGCCAGAAATATGTTCATTGGGTCAAATATCCAATACTCTATGGCTGACGTATCATCAGAATCAATCAATGTGTATGTATTAAAAGTTCATATTTGAGGACTAATTAGATTGAGGCAATGAGTATGAATAGAAAGTTCATGATAGAGGACTAATTTGCCAGAAACATGATCAGTATAATTTATATGGACTTCAGTGTGGGTTATGAAACATCAGAAGGAGTCAATAGTAATGTATAGAAAGTTACTACTCTACCAGTACTACACTCTGACCAGAAATATATACATTAGGTCCAATGTACAATATTCTATGGCTGTCGTATCATCAGAAGAAGTTAATAGCAATGTATAAGAAGCGCAATATTGAGTACTCTTTGGCCAGAAACATGTTCGTTAGGTCAAATATGCAATACTCTTTAGCTGACGTACAATCAGGAGTCAATTATGTATGTATAAAATGTTCAAAATTGAGTACTCTTGGGCCAGAAATATGTTCAGTAGGTCTAATATGGACTAATGATCTAGCTGATCTAACATCAGAAGGAGTCAATGAGTATGTAAAGAGAGTTCATGACTGAGGACTAATTTCATAAACGGGCTCATATATGACTGTAGTAGCATCAGAGTTGAGGCAATGAGTATGCATAGAAAGTTCATGATCAAGGACAAATTTGCCCGAATTTTGTCCATTAGGTCAAATATTCAATACTCTATGGCTGACGTATCATCAAAAGTAATCAATAGAAATGTATAAATTGTTCAAGATCGAGTATTCTTTGTGTCTATAAATATGTTTTATAAGTCAAATATGCAATACACAATGGCTGATGTATCATCAGAAGCTGTCGGTGTATGTACAAAAAGTTCATGACTGAGGACTAATTTTCAAGAAATATGTTCAGCAGGTCATTCATGGGCTCAAGTACAGCTGAAGTGACATCAGAGTGAGGCATTGAGAAAGTAAAGAAAGGTCATGATCGACGACTGTTGGGACAGAAAACATTTAAGTAGGTCTAATATGGACTCTTGTATGGCTGAAATGAAATTAGAAGAAGTCAATGTATAGAAAGTTCAAGATCAAATACTCTTTGGCCAGAAATATTTCCATTAAGTCAAATATGCAACACTCTATGGCTGACGTATCATCACAAGAAGTCAATAGTAATGCATGAGAAGTTCAAGATTGAGTTCTCTTTGTCCATAAATTGTCTTGTTAAGTCAAATATGCAATACTCTATGGCTGATGTATTATCAGAAGCAGTAAATGTGTATGTATAAAAAGTACATGATTGAGGATTCATTTTCCAGAAGTATGTTCAAGTAGGTCATGAACGGGCTCATGTATGGCTGAAGTGAGTTAGGCAATGAGTAGGTATAGAATGTTCATGATAGAGGACCAATTTGACAAAATATATGTTCAGTAGGTCTGATTTGGACTTCTGTATGGGTGAAGTAACATCAGAAGGAGTCAATAGTAATGTATAGAAAGTTCAAGATCAAGTACTCTTTGGCCAGAAATGTTTTCATTAGGTCAAATGTGCAATACTCTATGGCTGATGTATCATCACAAGGAGTCAATAGTAATATATAAAATGTTCAAGATTGAGTACTCTTTAGCCAGTAATATGTCCATTAAGTCAAATATGTAATACTCTGGCTGATGTATCATCAGAAGTCACAAATTGTATGCATAAAAATTTCATGACTGAGCACTAATTTTCTAGAAATATGTTCAGAAGGTCAAACATGGGCTCATGTATGAGTGAAGTATCATCATAGTGAGGCACTTAGTTTGTATAAAAGTTCATGATCAAGGACTTGAATTTAAGTAGGTCTACTGGACTACTGTTATTTTGATATAACATCAGAAGGAGTCAATAAATATGTTTGGAAAGTTCAAGATTGAGTACTCTTGGGCCAGAAATATGTTCATCATATCTAATATCTAATATTGACTACTGTGTGGCTGATCTAAAATTAGAACGAGTCAATGAATATGTATCGATATGTATATTCATGATTGAGGACTAATTTGCCAAAAATATTTTCGGTAGGTCCTAATATTGACTTCTGTATGGGTGAAGTAACATCAGAAGGAGTCTATTGTAATGTATAAAAACGTACTTTTTGGCCAGAAATATGTCTATTAAGTCAAATATGCAATACTATATGGAAAGGAGTCTATGAGTATGTACAGAAAGTTCATGATCGAGGATTCTTGGGATAGAAAAAATTTAAGTAAGTCTGATATGGACTTCTGTATGACTGACATGTTGTGCACAGAATAGAAAAGACATAGCCTAACATACGTGCTATAAATACACTAACAAACTCATTTCGTCTGTTCACTGAAGAGATAACAGTGCTATTATAACATATAAGCAGTAACTTATTTGTGCATTGAAGACGTAACATATATGCTGTAGCATTATAATGCATAAGAGAATACATACAAGTTATGCGTTGTTTCATTGCATTATATAATATAACTAACATTCCTTATGCACTGAAGAGGTAACACATACACTGCGTTGCATACAAGAACTGACTCTTTTTGCATAAAGAGAAAACAAATTATATATGCTGTTATAATTGCTGTTGCATTGCAACATTTTAGTTATGCACTGTTTCCTTGCATTGTTATACAAAAACTAACTTATTTCTCATGCACTGAGATAACACATAACATGTGCATTGGATTGCAGTAACTTAATCCGTTGTGCAGTGAAGAGATAACACCTGAAAGGTCTTGTTGCACTGCGTTGCATGCAAGAACGCACTCTTTCATCTGTGCATTGAAGAGAAAACAAATCACGTATGCTGTTGCATTGCAATAAATACAAGAACTAACCTTCATTGCATTGCATACAATAAAAACATATTACGTTGAGCATAGAAAACATTAATGTATTAACATATTAACATATGTGCTATTGTAATGCAGTGCATACAAGAGATAACATATAACACGTGGTGTTGCGATGAATGATCCTCCGTTATGAATGATCATCCGTTATGCATTGAAGAGATAACACACGACAGGTGCTTGTTGCAGTGCGTTGCATACAAGAACTAAGTCTTTCCTTTGTGCATTGAAGAGAAAACAAATGACATATACTGTTGCATTGCAATAAATACAAGAACCGTTTCATTGCATTGCATAAAATAACTTTGTTATTATTTTTACGTTGTGCATAGAAGAAATTCATATAATATATGTGCTCTTGCATTGCAATGCTTAGAAGAACTAACATGCAAATCATGCACTGTTTTCTGGCATTGCGTACAAGAACTAACTTATTCCTTATGTTTTGAAGAGATAACATAACATATGTGGTGTTGCGATGAATTATCAAACTTATCCGTTATGCATTGATAGATAGCACATAACGTGCATTGCATTGCTGTAACTTAATCCGTTTGGCAGTGAATAGATTAACACGTCAGGCGCTTGTTGCACTGCGTTACATACAAGAACTAACTCTTTCCTTTGTGCACCGAAGGGAAAACAGATACATACAATACATACAATTGCATACAATCGTTAACTTTTTACGCTTTGCATATAAGAAAATAATATAAAATATGTGCTGTTGCATTGCAATGAATACAAAAATTGACATGTAAATGATGCACTGTTTCCCTGCATTTGATACAAAAACTAACTTATTCTTATGCATTGAAGTGATTACACATAACATATTGGGTGTTGTGATGAATGAGCTAACTTATCCCTTATGCATTGAGAGATATCACATGACGTGCATTGCAGTAACTTAATCCGTTGTAAGATAACACATGACAGGTGCTTGTTGCACTGCGTTGCATACAAGAACGAACTCTTTCCTTTGTGCAATGAAGGGAAAACAAATCACTTGCGCTGTTGCATTACAATGCATCAAGAACTAACTGTTTCATTGCATTACAATAGTTAACTAATTACGCTGTCCATAGATGAAATTAATAGAAAATATGTGCTGTTGCATTGCAACATGTAAGTTATGCACTGTTTCCTTGCATTGTTCTATACAAGAAATAAGTCAGTAGTTGAACTGAAGAAATAAAACAAAACGTGCATTGCATTGTGGTAACTTAATCCGTTGTACAATGAAGAGATAATAAGACAGGCGCTTGTTGCACTGCATTGCATAAAAGCACTGTCTCTTTCCTTTGTGCACTGAAGAGAAAACTAATATGCTGTTGCATTGCAATAACTGTTTCATTACACTGCATACAAAAAACAATTATTACTTTGTGCATAGAAGAAAATCATATAACAGATATGTGCTATTGAATTGCAACATATAAGTTATGCACTGTTTCTTTGAAGTGTATACAAGAAATAACTTATTTATGCTGTTGCACTGCAATGTATCCAGAACTAACGGTTTCATTGCATTACAGTAGTTAACATTACGCTGAGTATAGAAGAAATTAATACAACAAATGTGCTGTTAAATTGCAACATGTAAGTTATGCACTGTTTCCTTTGTATACATTGTATACAAGAACTGACTCATTCAGTAGTTGAATTGAAGAGATAAAACAAAACGTGCATTTCATTGCAGCATCTTAATCCGTTTTGCAGTGAAGAGATAACACATGGCAAGTACCTGTTGCACTGCGTTGTATGCAAGAACTTTTGCACATTGAAGAGAAAACTAATTTCTTATGCTTTTGCGTTGCAATGCATCAAGAACTTATTGTTCCATTGCATTACATACAATACTAAACTTATAACGCTGTGCGAAACAAATTAATATAAAATGTGTGCTGTTGCTTTGCAACATGTAAGTTATTGCATGTCTATAGAAGAACTAATTCATTAATTGAACAGAAGAAATAAAACAAAACGTGCATTGCATTGCAATAACGTTAATCCGTTGTACAGGTGCTTGTTGCACTGCATTGCATAAAAGAACTAACTTATTCCTCATGTATTGAAGAGATAACACATAACATGGTCATTGCATTGCAGTAATTAACCCGTTTTGCAGCGAATAAATAACACATGGCATCACATGGTGCTTGTTACACTCAATTCCATACAAGAACTAACTCTTTCCTTTGTGCATTGAAGGGAGAACAAATCAGATATACTGTTGCATTGCAATAAATCCAAGAACTAACTTTCATTGCATTGCATACAATATGTATGTTGTGCATAGAAATCATTAATGCAACATGTGCTGTTGAATTGCAGTGCATACAAGATATAACACACAACACGTAGTGTTGCGATGAATGAAATAACTCATCAGTTATGTGTTGAAGACAGAACACATAATAACATATTCATTGCTTTTCAGTAACTTAATCCGTTGTGTAGTAAAGATATAACACATGACAGGTGCTTGTTGCACTGCGTCGAACACTTTCATTTGCGCATCAAAGAGAAGACAAATAACATATGCTGCTGCATTACAATCCATCAAGAACCACCTGTTTCATTGCATACAATAGTTAACTTATCACGCTGGGCATAGAAGAAATTAATATAACATATGCACTGTTTTCTTGCATTGTATACATAAACAAACTTATTCCTTATCCATTGAAGAGATAACATATAACATATGCGGTGATGCGATGAATGAACTAATTTATCCGTTGTGCGTTGAAGAGATGACACATAACGCATTGCAGTAATTAATCCGTTGTGCAGTGGAGATAACACACGACAAGTACTTGTTGCATTGCGTGCATTGAAGAGAAAACTAATTTCTTATGCTTTTGCGTTACAATGCATCAAGAACTAACTGTTCCATTGCATTACATACAATACTTCTTATAACGCTGTGAATAAGAAATTAATACAACATATGTGCTTGTTGCATTGCAATGCATACAGAAATTAACATGTAAGTAATGCACTGTTTCCTGCATTTTCAATAAAAACTTACTCTTATGCACTGAAGTGATAACACAACATATGTGATGTTGCGATGAATTACCTAATTTCTCCGTTATGCATTGAGAGATATCACATAAAATATGCATTGCATTGCAGTAACTTACTCCGTTTTGCAGTGAAAGATAACGTCAGATGCTTGTTGCACTGCGTTGCATACAAAAACTAACTCTTTCCTTTGATCAAGATTCATCAAGAACTATCTGTTTCAGTGCATCACATACAATAGTTAAATAGTTATACAAGAACTAACTCATTCAGTAGTTGAATTGATAGGATAAGATAAAACGTTCAATAGTTAATTTATTATTCTGTGCATAGAAGAAATCAATATAACATATGTGCTGTGGCATAGCAATGCATTCAAGAACTTACATCTAAGTTATGCACGGTTTTCTTGCACTAAACTAACATTCCTTATGCAATGAATAGATAACAAAAAAATAATACATGGTGTTGCGAAGAATGAACCAACTTATCCGTTATGCATTGAGAGATAACAAATAACAGGCATTGCATTGCTGTAACTTAATTCTTTTTGTAGTAAATAGATAACATGTCAGGCGCTTGTTGTGTTGCATACAAAAACGAACTCTTTCCTTTGTGCATCGAAGAGAAAACAAATCACATATGATGTTGCATTGCTATGCATCACTAACTACTGTTAAATTGCATTGCATACAATAGTTAACTCATTACGCATTGCACAGAAGAAATGAATATTACTGATGTGATGTTGCATTGCAGTGCATACAAGAAGTTACATGTAAGTTATGCACTTGCATTATATACAAGAACTAACTTATTCCTTATGCAATGAGGAATAACACGTATGTTCATTATATTGCAGTGACTTAATCGTTTGTGCAGTGCATTGCACTGCATTGCATACAAGAAATAACTCTTTCCTTAGTGCATTAAAGAGAAAACAAATCACATATGCTGTTGCATTGCAATGCATCAAGTACTAACTGTTTCTATGCATTGCGTACAATAGGTAACTTATTACGCTGTGCATAGAAGAAATTAATATAAAATATGTGCTGTTGCATTGCAATGTAAGTTATGCACTGTTTCTTTGCAGGAACTATACAATAACTATTTCAGTAGTTGAACTGAAGAAATAAAACAAAACGTGCATTACAAATGCAGTAACTTAATCCGTTGTACACTGAAGAGATGACACGACAAGTTGCTTGTTGCACTGCATTTGCATGAAAGAACTAACTCTTTCCTTTGTGCATTGAAGATAAAACAAATCAACATATACTGTTGCATTGCAATAACTGGTTCATTGCATTGCATACAAAAACAACTTATTACGCTGTGCATAAAAGAAATTATTATAAAATATGTGCTGTTGCATTGCAACGTAAGTTATGCACTGTTTCTTTGCAGGACCTATACAAGAACTAATTAATTCAGTAGTTGAACTGAAGAGATAGAATAAAACGTGCATTGTATTGCAGTAACGTAATCCGTTGTGCAGTGAAGAGATAAAACATGACAGGTGCTTGTTGGACTGCGTTGCATGCAAGAAAGAACTCTCTCCATTGTCAAATCACTTATGTGCTTGTTGCATTGCAATGCATACAAAAATTAACATGTAAGTGATGCACTGTTTCCTGCATTTTAAATAAAAATTAACTTATTCTCATGCATTGAAGTGATAACATATGTGGTGTTGCCAAGCGTAATAAGCGCATATGTGGTGTCGTGACAGCGTAATAAGATAACTATTGTATGTAGTGCAGTGAAACATTATTTATGCATTGCAATGTTCTTTATGCATTGCAATGCAACAACAGCATATACGACTTGTTTTCTTTTCAATGCACAAAGGAAAGAGTTAGTTCTTGTATGCAAAGCAGTGCAAGTATAAGTTATCCTTATAACTTATCCGTTATGCAATGAGAGATATCACATAACGTGCATTGCATTGCAGTAACTTAATCCGTTTTGCAGTGAAAGATAAGGTGCTTGTTGCACTGCGTTGCATACAAGAAAAACTCTTTCCTTTGTGCATTGGAACGAAAACAAGTCCTATATGCTGTTGCATTGCAATGCCTAAAGAACATTGCAATGCAAAAATAATGTTTCATTGCATTACATACAATGGTTAAGTTACTACGCTATGCATAAAAGAAATAAATATAAAGTATGTGCTGTTGCATTGCAACATGTAATTTATACGCTGTTTCCTTGCAGTTTTCTATACAAGAACTAATTCAGTAGCTGAACTTGAAGATATAAAATAAAACGTGCATTGCATTGCAGTAACTTATTCCGTTGTACAGTGAAGAGATAACACGACAGGTGCTTGTTGCACTGTATTGCATGAAAGAACTAACTCTTTCCGTTGTGCACTGAAAAGAAAACAAGTCGTATATGCTGTTGCATTGCAACTTATTACGTTGTGCATAGAAGAAATTCATATAACATATGTGCTGTTGAATTGCAACATATAAGTTATGCACTGTTTCCTTGCATTGTATACAAGAAATAACTAATTCAGAAGTTGAACTGAAGAGATAAAATAAAACGTGCATTGCATTGCAGTAACTTAATCCGTTGTGCAGTGAAGAGATAACACATGACAGGTGCTTGTTGCACTGCATTGCATGCAAGAACGAATTCTTTCCTTTGTGCAATGAAGAGAAAATTACTTATGCTGTTGCATTACAATGCATCAAGAACTAACTGTTTCATTGCATTACAATAGTTAACATTACGCTGAGTATAGAAGAACATTTGTTATAGAAGAACAAATGTGCTGTTACATTGCAAACATGTAAGTTATGCAGTTTCCTTTGTATACATTGTATACAAGAACTAACTCATTCAGTAGTTGAAATGAAGTGATAAAACAAAACTAACTGTTCCATTGCATTACATACAATACTTAACTTATAACGCTGTGCATAAGGTATTAATACAACATGTGTGCTTGTTGCATTGCAATGCACACAAAAATTAACATGTAAGTGATGCACTGTTTAAAATTAAAACTAACTTATTCTTATGCATTGAAGTGATAACACATAACGTGTGGTGTTGCCATGAATCACCTAACTTATCCGTTATGCATTGAGAGATATCACATAACGTGAGCATTGCATTGCAGTAACATAATCCGTCTTGCAGTCTGAAATATATCACATGACAGGTGCTTTTTGCACTGCTTTGCATACAAGAACTAACTCTTTCCTTTGTGCATTGAAAAGAAAACAAGTCGTATATGCTGTTGTTGCATTGCAATGCATAAAGAACACTGCAATGCATAAATAATGTTTCACTGCACTACATACAATAGTTATCTTATTACGCTGTGCATAGAAGAAATTAATATAAAATATGTGCTGTTGCATTGCAATGTAAGTTATGCACTGTTTCTTTGCAGGAACTATACAAGAACTAACTAATTCAGTAGTTGAACTGAAGAGATAGAACAAAACGTGCATTGTATTGCAGTAACGTAATCCGTTGTGCAGTGAAGAGATAAAACATGACAGGTGCTTGTTGCATTGCGTTGCATACAAGAACTGACTCTTTCCTTTGTGCATTGAAAAGAAAACAAGTCGTATATGCTGGTGTTGCATTGCAATGCATAAAGAACATTGTAATGCATAAATAATCTGTTTCATTGCACTACATACAATAGTTAACTTATTACGCATATTTAATATAAAATATGTGCTGTTGCATTGCAATGTAAGTTATGCACTGTTTCTTTGCAGGAACTATACAATAACTAACTATTTCAGTAGTTGAACTGAAGAGACATAGAACAAAAACGTATTGCAGTAACGTAATCCGTTGTAAAGTGAAGAGATAACACATGACAGGTGCTTGTTGCACTGCGTTGCATGCAAGAACGAACTCTTTTCTTTGTGCATTAAAGAGAAAACAAGTCGTATATGCTGTTGCAGTGCAACTTATTACATTGTGCATAGAAAAATTAATATAACATGATATAACATTGAATTGCAACATATAAGTTATGCACTGTTTCCTTGCATTGTATACAAGAAATAACTTATGCTGTTGCACTGCAATGTATCAATAACTATCTGTTTCATTACATTACAATTAACTTATTACGCTGAGTATGGAAGAAATTAATACAACTTATTTGCTACTGAATTGAAACGTAAGTTATGCACTGCTTTCTTGCATTTCTTTACAAGAAATAACTAAATTCAGTAGTCGTCGCAGTAACTTTATCTGTTGTGCAGTGAAGAGATAACACATGACAGGTGCTTGTTGCACTGCATTGCATGCAAGAACGAATTCTTTCCTTTGTGCAATGAAGAGAAAAACTACTTATGCTGTTGCATTACAATGCATCAAGAACTAACTGTTTCATTGCATTACAATAGTTAACATTACGCTGAGTATAGAGTAACATTTGTTATAGAAGAACAAATGTGCTGTTACATTGCAAACATGTAAGTTATGCAGTTTCCTTTGTATACATTGTATACAAGAACTAACTCATTCAGTAGTTGAATTGAAGTGATAAAACAAAACTAACTGTTCCATTGCATTACATACAATACTTAACTTATAACGCTGTGTATAAGAAATTAATACAACATGTGTGCTTCTTGCATTGCAATGCACACAAAAATTAACATGTAAGTGATGCACTGTTTCCCTGCATTTTAAAGAAAAATTAACTTATATGCAAGGAAACAGTGAAGTGATAACACAACATATGTGGTGTTGCGATGAATTCCCTAATTTATGCACTTATGCACTGTTTCCTTGCATTTAACACAAGACAAGTACTTGTTTATTTAAAATAATATTTAATTGACTTTACTTTGGTGTAATGTTGATAGAACAATACACAGTGTTGATATGTTTTTAAATCACAAATTTATTTGTTGTTGTAGGACTTCTATGTCTGGTTATTTCTTAGGACGCAAAGGCACCGATTTCGTGGAATTGATCCATGTGGTGTTGAGATGAATTACCTAACTAATCCGTTGCATGCAAGAACGAACTCTTTCCTCTGTGCAATGTAGAAAAACAAATCACTTATGCTGTTGCATTACAATGCATCAAGAACTAGCTGTTTCATTGCATTACAATAGTTAACTTATTACGCTGTGGATAGATGAAATTAACATAAAATATGTCCTGTTGCATTGCAACATGTAAGTTATGCACTGGTTCCTTGCATTTTTCTATACAAGAACTAATTCAGTAGTTGAACTGAAGAAATAAAACAAAAATTGCAGTAACAATCCGTTGTACAATGAAGTGATAACACGACAGTTGCTTGTTGCACTGCACTACATGAAAGAACTAACTCTTTCCTTTGTGCATTGAAGAGAAAACAAATCACATGTGCTGTTGCATTGCAATAACTGTTTCATTGCATTGCATACAAAAACCCATTTATTACGTTGTGCATAGAAGAAATTCATATAACATATGTGCTGCCGAATTGCAACATATAAGTTATGTAGGTTATGCACTGTTTTCTCGCACTGAAACAACTTATCCGTTATGCATTGAGAGATAACATATAACGTGCATTGCACTGCAGTAACTTAAACCTTTTTGCAGTGAATAGATAACACGTCAGGCGCTTGTTTGTCGTAGCATATAAGAACTAACTCGTTCCTTTGTGCATCGAAGAGAAAACAAATCACATATGATGTTGCATTGCTATCCATCAATAACTACTGTTTCATTGCATTGCATACAATAGTTAAATTATTACGCATTGCACAGAAGAAATTAATGTTACAGATGTGCTGTTGCATTGCAAAGTATACAATGTATACTAAGTTACATGTAAGTTATGCACTTGCATTCTATACAAGAACTATCTTTTTCCTTATGCGACAATGAATAGATAACACAAAACTTAATCGTTTGTGTAGTGAAGAGATAACATGACAGGTGCTTGTGTTGCACTGCATTGCATTCAAGAAATAACTCTTTCCTTTGTGCGTTAAAGAGAAAACAAAATTCACATATGCTGTTGTATTGCAATGCATCAAATACTAACAGTTTCAATGCATTGCATACAATAATTAACTTATTACGCTGTGCTTAGAAGAAATTAATATAACATGTTGCATTGCAAAATGTAAGTTATGCAGTTTCCTTGCATTCGACACAAAACTAACTTATTCCTTACACATTGAAGAGATAACGTGCATTGCATTGCATAAGACACATAACATTGTAGTAACATAACCCGTTGTGCACTGAAGAGATTACCAATCACATATGCTGTTGCATTGCAATAAATACAAACAATAACTTTCATTGCATTGCATGCAATAATTAACTTATTCCTTATGCATTGAAGAGATAACACATAACATTATGTGGTGTTGCAATGAATAAACTAACTCATCCGTTTTGCATTAAAGAATGAACAGAGAAAACATAACACAGGTGCTGTTGAACTGCATTGCATACAAAAAAAAATCCTTTGTGTATAAAAGAGAAATCATAACGTGCAATTGCACTGTGCAATAAACAATAACATAAAAAGATACATCTATTGTATAACAAACTTATTACGTTGTGCATTGAACAGTGCTGTTTGCATTGCGATAGATACAATAAATAACAAATTTCATCAGTGCATTGAAGACATAACACATAACATATCCTATTACTCAAAATCAGAATTACTCCATTGCACAATGAAGAATAACATATAAGACATGTTTCATCACAATGTATACAATTAACTCATTACCGTGGCTCAATAAAGCCGTAAACTTTCTATACAGACAAATTGACTCCTTATGATCTTACATCCGAGAGACAGTATTTGCAATATTTGACCTACTGAACATATTTCTGGCCAAAGAGTATTCGATACTGAACTTTTACATTTACTCATTGAAGCCTTCCTATATCACATCAGCCACACAGAAGTCCAAAATTGACAAACAAATTGAATGTATTTCTGACCCAAGTGTCCTCGATGAATAACTATAAATACAGATTCATTGGCTACTTCTGATGATCTCATTCTTTCAATACATACTCATTGTTTCACTCTGAAATTAATTCAGCCATATATAAATCCATTTTGACGTATTGAAAAAATTAGCCAAATTATTCCTCGATTATGAACTTTTATATAAACTCATTGACTCCTTCTGATGATACGAGTCATAGAGTATTGCATATATGACCGAATGGACATTTTTCTGGCCAAAGAGTACTTAATATTTAACTTTTTCTATATACTTACTGACGCCATCTGATATCACATCAGCCATGATTTTCAGTCACAACAGTCCTCACAGAGTCCTTGAATATGAATTTTCTATACATAATGTCATGTTTGACCTTCTGAAAAAATACTGGCAAATTAGTCCTCGTTCAAGCACTTTTTATACATACACATTGACTCCTTCTGATGATATGTCAGAAATAGAGTATTGAATATTTGAACTAATGGATGTATTTCTGGCCAAAGCAATCTCAACGTTTTATATATTAGTTTTGACTGCTTCTGATGTTACTTCACCCATACAGAAGTCAAAATTGGACCTACTGAAAATATTTCTGGCAAATTAGTCCTCGATCATGAATTTTCAATACATACTCATTAACTCCTTCTGATGATATGTCAGCAAAAGAATATTGAGTATTTGACCTATTGGATGTATTTCTGGCCAAAGCAATCTCAACTTTTTATATATTAGTTTTGACTGCTTCTGATGTTACTTCACCCATACAGAAGTCAAAATTAGACCTACTGAAAATATTTCTGGCAAATTAGTCCTCGATCATGAATTTTCTATACATACTCATTGACTCCATCTGATGTTAGATCATCCAGACAGTAGTGCATATTAGACCTACTGAACATATTTCAAGCCAGAGAGTACTCAATCTTGTACATGATCTCGATCTTTTATACATACAGATTGACTCCTTCTGATGATATGTCAGCCACAGAGTATAGGGTATTTAACCTAACGGATATATTTCTGGCAAATTAGCCCTCGATCATGAACTTTCTTTACATATTCATTGACTACTTCTGATTTTATATCTGCCAGACAGTACTCCATATTTGACAGACTGAACCTATTTATGGCCAAAGAGTATTCCCTATTAAATTTTATTCTCATCGATTCCTTCTGATATGATGACTTCAGCCCTACCTTAGTCCATATTTGACATAATCAACATATTTCAGGCCCAAGAGGACACGATCTTGAACTTTTTATACATTACATTTGACTCATGATATTACTTAACCAATACAGAAATCCACATTAGACCTAATTACATTTTTTCTTTCCAAACAGTCCTCGATCATGAACCTTTAAAAACATACTTGTTGCCTCAATCTAATATTACTTCAGCCATATAGAAGTCTTTGTTAGACCTATTTAAAGTTTTTAAGTCCCAACAGTACCCACAGTGCCCACAGTGCCCTTGAATATGAACTTTCTATACATAATCATAGCTTCACTTGGATGTTACTTCACCCATACAGAAGTCAAAATTAGACCCACTGAACATGTTTCTAGCAAATTAGTACTCGATCACGAATTTTCAATATATACTCATTGACTCCTTCTAATGTTAGATCATCCAGTCAGTAGTCCATATTAGACCTACTGAACATATTTTAGGCCAGAGAGTACTCAATCTTGAACTTGATCTCGATCTTTTATGCATACACATTGACTCTTTCTGATGATATGTCAACCATAGAGTATTGGGTATTTGACCGAATGGATTTATTTCTGGCAAATTAGCCCTCGATCATGAACTTTCTTTACGTACTCATTTATTACTTCTGATTTCATTTCAACCAGACAGTACTCCATATATGACAGACTGAACCTATTTATGGCCAAAGAGTATTCCCTATTGAATTTTATACTCATTGATTCCTTCTGATATAACATCAGCCATACATTAGTCCATATTTGACATAATCAACATATTTCTGGCCCAACAGTACTCGATCTTGAACTTTTTATACATTACAATTGACTCATAATGTTACTTAACCAATACAGACATCCATATTAGACCTAATTACATTTTTTTTCCCACACAGTCCTCGATCATGAACTTTTTATACATACTCGTTGCCTCAATCTAATATTACTTCAGCCATAAAGATGTCTAATTTTGACCTAATGGACATATTTTTGGCCCAAGAGTACTCGATCGTGAACTTTCTATAAATACTCATTGAATCCTTCCGATTTTATTTCAGCAATACCGAAGTCCAGTTAGAATTACATAAAGTTTTTTAGTCCCAACAGTCCCCACAGAGTCCTTGAATATCAAATTTCTAAACATAATCATTGTTTCACTTGGATGTTAATTCAGCCATACATGAGCTCATGTTAGACCTTCTGAAAAAAATTTCTGGCAAATTAGTCCTCGATCATGAACTTTTTATACATACACATTGACTCCTTCTGATGATATGTCAGCAATAGTGTATTGAATATTTGACATAATGGATGTATTTCTGGCCAAAACAATCTCAACTTTTTATATATTAGTTTTGACTCCTTCTGATGTTACTTCACCCATACAGAAGTCAAAATTAGACCTACTGAAAATATTTCTGGCAAATAAGTCCTCGATCATGATTTTTCTATACATACTCATTGACTCCATCTGATGTTAGATCATCCAGACAGTAGTCCATATTAGACCTACTGAACATATTTCAGGCCAGAGAGTACTCAATCTTGAACTTGATCTCAATCTTTTATACATACACATTGAATCCTTCTGATGATATGTCAGCCATAGAGTATTGGGTATTTGACCTAATGGATATATTTCTGGCAAATTAGCCCTCGATCATGATCATGTTAATTCATCATGTTAATTTTCAGTCACAACAGACCCCACAGAATCCTTGAATATGAACTTTCTATACATAATCATTTTTTCACTCGTATGTTAATTCAGCCATACATGAGCTCATGTTTGACCTTCTGAAAAAATTTCTGGCAAATTAGTCTTCGATCATGAATTTTTTATACATACACATTGACTCCTTCTGATGTAAGTCAGCAATAAAGCATTGAATATTTGACCTAATGGATGTATTTCTGGCCAAAGCAATCTCAACTTTTATATATTAGTTTTGACTCCTTCTGATGTTAATTCACCCATACAGAATTCAAAATTAGATCTACTGAAAATATTTCTGGCAAATTAGTCCTCGATCATGATCATGTTAATTGATCATGTTAATTTTCAGTCACAACAGACCCCACAGAATCCTTGAATATGAACTTTCTATACATAATCATTTTTTCACTCGTATGTTAATTCAGCCATACATGAGCTCATGTTTGACCTTCTGAAAAAATTTCTGGCAAATTAGTCTTCGATCATGAATTTTTTATACATACACATTGACTCCTTCTGATGTAAGTCAGCAATAAAGCATTGAATATTTGACCTAATGGATGTATTTCTGGCCAAAGCAATCTCAACTTTTATATATTAGTTTTGACTCCTTCTGATGTTAATTCACCCATACAGAATTCAAAATTAGATCTACTGAAAATATTTCTGGCAAATTAGTCCTCGATCATGAATTTTCTATACATACTCATTGACTCCATCTGATGTTAGATCATCCAGACAGTAGTCCATATTAGACCTACTGAACGTATTTCAGGCCAGAGAGTACTCAATCTTGAACTTGATCTCAATCTTTTATACATACACATTGGCTCCTTCTGATGATATGTCAGCCATAGAGTATTGGGTATTAGACCTAATGGATATATTTCTGGCAAATTAGCCCTCGATCATGATCATGTTAATTCATCATGTTAATTTTCAGTCACAACAGTCCCCACAGAGTCCTTGAATATGAACTTTCTGTACATAATCATTGCTTCACTTGGATGTTACTTCACCCATACAGAATTCAAAATTAGACCTACTGAAAATATTTCTGGCAAATTAGTACTCGATCATGAATTTTCTATACATACTCATTGACTCTATCTGATGTTAGATTATCCAGACAGTAGTCCATATTAGACCTACTGAACATATTTCAGGCCAGAGAGTACTCAATCTTGAACTTGATCTCAATCTTTTATACATACACATTGGCTCCTTCTGATGATATGTCAGCCATAGAGTATTGGGTATTAGACCTAATGGATATGTTTCTGGCAAATTAGCCCTCGATCATGAACTTTCTTTACAGACTCATTGATTACTTCTGATTTTATTTCAGCCAGACAGTCCTCCATATTTGATAGATTGAACCAAATTATGGCCAAAGAGTATTCCATATTGAATTTTATAGTAATTGATTGCTTCTGATATGACATCAGCCATACATTAGTCCATATTTGACATAATCAACATATTTCTGGTCCAAGAGTACTCGATCCTGAATTTTTTTTACATTAAACTTGACCCATGATGTTACTTAACCAATACAGAAATCCACATTAGACCTAATTACATTTTTTCTTTCCAAACAATCCTCGATCATGAACTTTTAATACATACTCGTTGCCTCAATCTAATATTCCTTCAGCCATATAAAAGTCCAGTTTTGACCTAATGGACATATTTTTGGTTCAAGAGTTCTCGATCGTAAACTTTCTATAGATACTCATTGACTCCTTCCAATTTTATTTCAGCCATACAGAAGTCCATGTTAGACCTACTTAAAGTTTTTAGTCCCAACAGTCCCCACAGAGTCCTTGACTATGAACTTTCTATACATAACAATGGCTTCACTTGGATGTTACTTCACCCATACAAAAGTCAAAATTAGACCCACTGAACATATTTCTGGCAAATTAGTCCTCGATCATGAATTTTCAATACATACTCATTGACTCCTTCTGATGATATGTCAGCAATAGAGTATTGAATATTTGACCTAATGGATGTATTTCTGGCCAAAGCAATCTCAAGTTTTTCTATATTAGTTTTAACTCCTTCTGATGTTACTTCACCCATACAAAAGTCAAAATTAGACCTACTGAAAAAATTTCTATAAATTAGTCCTCGATGGTGAATTTTCTATACATACTCATTGACTACTTCCGATTTTATTTCAGCCATACAGAAGTCCATGTTAGACCTCCTTAAAGTTTTTAGTCCCAACAGTCCCCACAGAGTCCTTGACTATGAACTTTCTATACATAATCATTGTTTCACTCGGATGTTAATTCAGCCATACATGAGCTCATGTTTGATCTTCTGAAAAATTTCTGGCAAATTAGTCTTCAATCATGAACTTTTTATACATGAACATTGATTTCTTCTAATGATATGTCAGCAATAGAGTATTGAATATTTGACCCAATGGATGTATATTTTGCCAAAGCAATCTCAACTTTTATATATTAGTTTTGACTACTTCTGATATTACTTCACCCATAAAAAAGTCAAAATTAGACCTACTTCTGGTAAATTAGCTCTCGATCATGAATTTACAATACATAGTCATTGACTCCATCTCATGTTAGATCATCCAGACAGTAGTCCATATTAGACCTACTGATCATATTTCAGGCCAGAGAGTACTCAATCTTGAACTTGATCTCGATCTTTTATATATACAGATTGACTCCTTCTGATGATATGTCAACCATAGAGTATTGGGTATTTAACCTAATGGATATATTTCTGGCAAATTAGCCCTCGATCATGAACTTTCTTTACATACTCATTGACTACTTCTGATTTTATTTCAGCCAGACAGTACTCCATTTTGACAGACTGAAGCTGTTTATGGCCAAAGAGTACTCCCTATTGAATTTTATACTCATCGATTCCTTCTGATATGACATCAGCCCTACATTAGTCCATATTTGACATAATTTACATATTTCAGGCCCAAGAGTGCTCGATCTTGAACCTTTTATGCATTATAATTGACTCATGATGTTACTTAACCATAACAGAAATCCATATTAGACCTAATTACATTTTATCTTTCCAAACAGTCCTCAATCATGAACATTTTATACATACTAGTTGCCTCAATCTAATTTTACTTCAGCAATATAGAAGTCCAATTTTGACCTAACTGACACATTTTTGGCCCAAGAATACTCGATCGTTAACTTTCTATGTATACTCATTGACTCCTTCCGATTTTATTTCAGCCATACAGAAGTCAATGATCATGAACTTTTTATACATACACATTGACTCTTTCTGACGTAAGTCAGCAATAGAGTATTGAATATTTGACCTAATGGATGTATATTTTGCCAAAGCAATCTCAAGTTTTTATATATTAGTTTTGACTCCGTCTGATGTTACTTCACCCATACAGAAGTCAAAATTAGACCTACTGAAAATATTTCTGGCAAATAAGTCCTCGATCATGATTTTTCTACACATACTCATTGACTCCATCTGATGTTAGATCATCCAGACAGTAGTCCATATTAGACCTACTGAACATATTTCAGGCCAGAGAGTACTCAATCTTGAACTTGATCTCAATCTTTTATACATACACATTGAATCCTTCTGATGATTTGTCAGCCATTAGAGTATTGGGTATTTGACCTAATGGATATATTTCTGGCAAATTAGCCCTCGATCATGATCATGTTAATTCATCATGTTATTTTCAGTCACAACAGACCCCACAGAATCCTTGAATATGAACTTTCTATACATAATTATTTTTTCACTCGTATGTTAATTCACACATACATGAGCTCATGTTTGACCTTCTGAAAAAATTTCTGGCAAATTAGTCTTCGATTATGAACTTTTTATACATACACATTGACTCTTTCTGATGTAAGTCAGCAATAGAGTATTGAATATTTGACCTAATGGATGTATTTCTAGAAAAGCAAACTCAACTTTTTATATATTAGTTTTGACTCCTTCTGATGTTAGATCATCCAGACAGTACTCCATATTAGACCTACTAACCAGAGAGTACTCAATCTTGAACTTGATCTCGATCTTTTACACATACGGATTGACTCCTTCTGATGATATGTCAGCCATAGAGTATTGGGTATTTGACCTAATGGATATATTTCTGGCAAATTAGCCCTCGATCATGATCATGTTAATTCATCATGTTAATTTTCAGTCACAACAGACCCCACAGAATCCTTGAATATGAACTTTCTATACATAATCATTTTTTCACTCGTATGTTAATTCAGCCATACATGAGCTCATGTTTGACCTTCTGAAAAATTTCTGGCAAATTAGTCTTCGATCATGAATTTTTATACATACACATTGACTCCTTCTGATGTAAGTCAGCAATAAAGCATTGAATATTTGACCTAATGGATGTATTTCTGGCCAAAGCAATCTCAACTTTTATATATATTAGTTTTGACTCCTTCTGATGTTAATTCACCCATACAGAATTCAAAATTAGATCTACTGAAAATATTTCTGGCAAATTAGTCCTCGATCATGAATTTTCTATACATACTCATTGACTCCATCTGATGTTAGATCATCCAGACAGTAGTCCATATTAGACCTACTGAACGTATTTCAGGCCAGAGAGTACTCAATCTTGATCTTCCTCTCGATCTTTTATACATACACATTGACTCCTTCTGATGATTTGTCAGCCATAGAGTATTGGGTATTTGACCTAATGGATATATTTCTGGCAAATTAGCCCTCGATCATGATCATGTTAATTCATCATGTTAATTTTCAGTCACAACAGTCCCCACAGAGTCCTTGAATATGAACTTTCTGTACATAATCATTGCTTCACTTGGATGTTACTTCACCCATACAGAATTCAAAATTAGACCTACTGAAAATATTTCTGGCAAATTAGTACTCGATCATGAATTTTCAATACACTCATTGACTCCTTCTGATGATATGTCAGCAATAGAGTATTGAATATTTGACCTTCTGATGTTAGATTATCCAGACAGTAGTCCATATTAGACCTACTGAACATATTTCAGGCCAGAGAGTACTCAATCTTGAACTTGATCTCAATCTTTTATACATACACATTGGCTCCTTCTGATGATATGTCAGCCATAGAGTATTGGGTATTAGACCTAATGGATATGTTTCTGGCAAATTAGCCCTCGATCATGAACTTTCTTTACAGACTCATTGATTACTTCTGATTTTATTTCAGCCAGACAGTCCTCCATATTTGATAGATTGAACCAAATTATGGCCAAAGAGTATTCCATATTGAATTTTATAGTAATTGATTGCTTCTGATATGACATCAGCCATACATTAGTCCATATTTGACATAATCAACATATTTCTGGTCCAAGAGTACTCGATCCTGAATTTTTTTTACATTAAACTTGACCCATGATGTTACTTAACCAATACAGAAATCCACATTAGACCTAATTACATTTTTTCTTTCCAAACAATCCTCGATCATGAACTTTTAATACATACTCGTTGCCTCAATCTAATATTCCTTCAGCCATATAAAAGTCCAGTTTTGACCTAATGGACATATTTTTGGTTCAAGAGTTCTCGATCGTAAACTTTCTATAGATACTCATTGACTCCTTCCAATTTTATTTCAGCCATACAGAAGTCCATGTTAGACCTACTTAAAGTTTTTAGTCCCAACAGTCCCCACAGAGTCCTTGACTATGAACTTTCTATACATAACAATGGCTTCACTTGGATGTTACTTCACCCATACAGAAGTCAAAATTAGACCCACTGAACATATTTCTGGCAAATTAGTCCTCGATCATGAATTTTCAATACATACTCATTGACTCCTTCTGATGATATGTCAGCAATAGAGTATTGAATATTTGACCTAATGGATGTATTTCTGGCCAAAGCAATCTCAAGTTTTTCTATATTAGTTTTAACTCCTTCTGATGTTACTTCACCCATACAAAAGTCAAAATTAGACCTAATGAAAAAATTTCTCGTAAATTAGTCCTCGATGGTGAATTTTCTATACATACTCATTGACTACTTCCGATTTTATTTCAGCCATACAGAAGTCCATGTTAGACCTACTTAAAGTTTTTTAGTCCCAACAGTCCCCACAGAGTCCTTGACTATGAACTTTCTATACATAATCATTGTTTCACTCGGATGTTAATTCAGCCATACATGAGCTCATGTTTGATCTTCTGAAAAAATTTCTGGCAAATTAGTCTTCAATCATGAACTTTTTATACATGAACATTGATTTCTTCTAATGATATGTCAGCAATAGAGTATTGAATATTTGACCCAATGGATGTATATTTTGCCAAAGCAATCTCAACTTTTTATATATTAGTTTTGACTACTTCTGATATTACTTCACCCATAAAAAAGTCAAAATTAGACCTACTTCTGGTAAATTAGCTCTCGATCATGAATTTACAATACATAGTCATTGACTCCATCTCATGTTAGATCATCCAGACAGTAGTCCATATTAGACCTACTGATCATATTTCAGGCCAGAGAGTACTCAATCTTGAACTTGATCTCGATCTTTTATATATACAGATTGACTCCTTCTGATGATATGTCAACCATAGAGTATTGGGTATTTAACCTAATGGATATATTTCTGGCAAATTAGCCCTCGATCATGAACTTTCTTTACATACTCATTGACTACTTCTGATTTTATTTCAGCCAGACAGTACTCCATTTTGACAGACTGAAGCTATTTATGGCCAAAGAGTACTCCTATTGAATTTTATACTCATCGATTCCTTCTGATATGACATCAGCCCTACATTAGTCCATATTTGACATAATTAACATATTTCAGGCCCAAGAGTGCTCAATGTTGAACCTTTTATGCATTATAATTGACTCATGATGTTACTTAACCATAACAGAAATCCATATTAGACCTAATTACATTTTATCTTTCCAAACAGTCCTCAATCATGAACATTTTATACATACTAGTTGCCTCAATCTAATTTTACTTCAGCAATATAGAAGTCCAATTTTGACCTAACTGACACATTTTTGGCCCAAGAATACTCGATCGTGAACTTTCTATGTATACTCATTGACTCCTTCCGATTTTATTTCAGCCATACAGAAGTCAATGATCATGAACTTTTTATACATACACATTAACTCTTTCTGACGTAAGTCAGCAATAGAGTATTGAATATTTGACCTAATGGATGTATATTTTGCCAAAGCAATCTCAAGTTTTTATATATTAGTTTTGACTCCGTCTGATGTTACTTCACCCATACAGAAGTCAAAATTAGACCTACTGAAAATATTTCTGGCAAATAAGTCCTCGATCATGATTTTTCTACACATACTCATTGACTCCATCTGATGTTAGATCATCCAGACAGTAGTCCATATTAGACCTACTGAACATATTTCAGGCCAGAGAGTACTCAATCTTGAACTTGATCTCAATCTTTTATACATACACATTGAATCCTTCTGATGATTTGTCAGCCATAGAGTATTGGGTATTTGACCTAATGGATATATTTCTGGCAAATTAGCCCTCGATCATGATCATGTTAAATCATCATGTTAATTTTCAGTCACAACAGACCCCACAGAATCCTTGAATATGAACTTTCTATACATAATTATTTTTTCACTCGTATGTTAATTCACACATACATGAGCTCATGTTTGACCTTCTGAAAAAATTTCTGGCAAATTAGTCTTCGATTATGAACTTTTTATACATACACATTGACTCTTTCTGATGTAAGTCAGCAATAGAGTATTGAATATTTGACCTAATGGATGTATTTCTAGAAAAGCAAACTCAACTTTTTATATATTAGTTTTGACTCCTTCTGATGTTAGATCATCCAGACAGTACTCCATATTAGACCTACTAACCAGAGAGTACTCAATCTTGAACTTGATCTCGATCTTTAACACATACGGATTGACTCCTTCTGATGATATGTCAGCCATAGAGTATTGGGTATTTGACCTAATGGATATATTTCTGGCAAATTAGCCCTCGATCATGATCATGTTAATTCATCATGTTAATTTTCAGTCACAACAGACCCCACAGAATCCTTGAATATGAACTTTCTATACATAATCATTTTTTCACTCGTATGTTAATTCAGCCATACATGAGCTCATGTTTGACCTTCTAAAAAAATTTCTGGCAAATTAGTCTTCGATCATGAATTTTTTATACATACACATTGACTCCTTCTGATGTAAGTCAGCAATAAAGCATTGAATATTTGACCTAATGGATGTATTTCTGGCCAAAGCAATCTCAACTTTTATATATTAGTTTTGACTCCTTCTGATGTTAATTCACCCATACAGAATTCAAAAATTAGATCTACTGAAAATATTTCTGGCAAATTAGTCCTCGATCATGAATTTTCTATACATACTCATTGACTCCATCTGATGTTAGATCATCCAGACAGTAGTCCATATTAGACCTACTGAACGTATTTCAGGCCAGAGAGTACTCAATCTTGATCTTGCTCTCGATCTTTTATACATACACATTGACTCCTTCTGATGATTTGTCAGCCATAGAGTATTGGGTATTTGACCTAATGGATATATTTCTGGCAAATTAGCCTCGATCATGATCATGTTAATTCATCATGTTAATTTTCAGTCACAACAGTCCCCACAGAGTCCTTGAATATGAACTTTCTGTACATAATCATTGCTTCACTTGGATGTTACTTCACCCATACAGAATTCAAAATTAGACCTACTGAAAATATTTCTGGCAAATTAGTACTCGATCATGAATTTTCTATACATACTCATTGACTCAATCTGATGTTAGATCATCCAGAGAGTAGTCCATATTAGACCTACTGAACATATTTCAGGCTAGAGAGTACTCAATCTTGAACTTGATCTCAATCTTTTATACATACACATTGACTCCTTCTGATGATATGTCAGCCATAGAGTATTGGGTATTAGACCTAATGGATATGTTTCTGGCAAATTAGCCCTCGATCATGAACTTTCTTTACAGACTCATTGATTACTTCTGATTTTATTTCAGCCAGACAGTCCTCCATATTTGATAGATTGAACCGAATTATGGCCAAAGAGTATTCCATATTGAATTTTATAGTAATTGATTGCTTCTGATATGACATCAGCCATACATTAGTCCATATTTGACATAATCAACATATTTCTGGTCCAAGAGTACTCGATCCTGAATTTTTTTTACATTAAACTTGACCCACGATGTTACTTAACCAATAAAGAAATCCACATTAGACCTAATTACATTTTTTCTTTCCAAACAATCCTCGATCATGAACTTTTAATACATACTCGTTGCCTCAATCTAATATTCCTTCAGCCATATAGAAGTCCAATTTTGACCTAATGGACATATTTTTGGTTCAAGAGTTCTCGATCGTAAACTTTCTATAGATACTCATTGACTCCTTCCAATTTTATTCCAGCCATACAGAAGTCCATGTTAGACCTACTTAAAGTTTTTTAGTCCCAACAGTCCCCACAGAGTCCTTGACTATGAACTTTCTATACATAACAATGGCTTCACTTGGATGTTACTTCACCCATACAAAAGTCAAAATTAGACCCACTGAACATATTTCTGGCAAATTAGTCCTCGATCATGAATTTTCAATACATACTCATTGACTCCTTCTGATGATATGTCAGCAATAGAGTATTGAATATTTGACCTAATGGATGTATTTCTGGCCAAAGCAATCTCAAGTTTTTATATATTAGTTTTGACTCCTTCTGATGTTAGTTCACCCACACAGAAGTCAAAATTAGACCTACTGAAAAATTTGTCGCAAATTAGTCCTCGATGGTGAATTTTCTATACATACTCATTGACTCAATCTGATGTTAGATCATCCAGACAGTAGTCCATATTAGACCTACTGAACCTATTTCAGGCCAGAGAGTACTCAATCTTGAACTTGATCTCGAACTTTTATACATACACAGTGACTCCTTCTGATGATATGTCAGCCATAGAGTATTGGGTATTTGACCTAATGGATATGTTTCTGGCAAATTAGCCCTCGATCGTGAACTTTCTTTACAAACTCATTGATTACTTCTGATTTTATTTCAGTCAGACAGTCCTCCATATTTGACAGATTGAACCGAATTATGGCCAAAGAGTATTCCATATTGAATTTTATAGTAATTGATTGCTTCTGATATGACATCAGCCATACATTAGTCCATATTTGACATAATCAACATATTTCTGGTCCAAGAGTACTCGATCCTGAATTTTTTTTACATTAAACTTGACCCACGATGTTACTTAACCAATACAGAAATCCACATTAGACCTAATTACATTTTTTCTTTCCAAACAATCCTCGATCATGAACTTTTAATACATATTCGTTGCCTCAATCTAATATTCCTTCAGCCATATAGAAGTCCAATTTTGACCTAATGGACATATTTTTGGTTCAAGAGTTCTCGATCAGTAAACTTTCTATAGATACTCATTGACTCCTTCCAATTTTATTTCAGCCATACAGAAGTCCATGTTAGACCTACTTAAAGTTTTTAGTCCCAACAGTCCCCACAGAGTCCTTGACTATGAACTTTCTATACATAACAATGGCTTCACTTGGATGTTACTTCACCCATACAGAAGTCAAAATTAGACCCACTGAACATATTTCTGGCAAATTAGTCCTCGATCATGAATTTTCAATACATACTCATTGACTCCTTCTGATGATATGTCAGCAATAGAGTATTGAATATTTGACCTAATGGATGTATTTCTGGCCAAAGCAATCTCAAGGTTTTCTATATTAGTTTTAACTCCTTCTGATGTTACTTCACCCATACAGAAGTCAAAATTAGACCTACTGAAAAATTTCTGGCAAATTAGTCCTCGATGGTGAATTTTCTATATATACTCATTGACTACTTCCGATTTTATTTCAGCCATACAGAAGTCCATGTTAGACCTACTTAAAGTTTTTTAGTCCCAACAGTCCCCACAGAGTCCTTGACTATGAACTTTCTATACATAATCATTTTTTCACTCGGATGTTAATTCAGCCATACATGAGCTCATGTTTGATCTTCTGAAAACATTTCTGGCAAATTAGTCTTCAATCATGAACTTTTTATACATGAACATTGATTTCTTCTAATGATATGTCAGCAATAGAGTATTGAATATTTGACCCAATGGATGTATATTTTGCCAAAGCAATCTCAACTTTTTATATATTAGTTTTGACTACTTCTGATATTACTTCACCCATAAAAAAGTCAAAATTAGACCCACTGAACATATTTCTGGTAAATTAGCTCTCGATCATGAATTTACAATACATAGTCATTGACTCCATCTCATGTTAGATCATCCAGACAGTAGTCCATATTAGACCTACTGATCATATTTCAGGCCAGAGAGTACTCAATCTTGAACTTGATCTCGATCTTTTATATATACAGATTGACTCCTTCTGATGATATGTCAACCATAGAGTATTGGGTATTTAACCTAATGGATATATTTCTGGCAAATTAGCCCTCGATCATGAACTTTCTTTACATACTCATTGACTACTTCTGCTTTTATTTCATCCAGAAAGAAGTCCATATTTGACAGACTGAAGCTATTCATGGCTAAAGAGTATACCCTATTGAATTTTATACTCATTGATTCCTTCTGATATCACATCAGTCATACATTAGTGTATATTTGACGTAATCAACATATTTCTGGCCCAAGAGTACTCGATCTTCAACTTTTTATACATTACAGTTGACTCATGATGTTACTTAACCAATACAGAAATCCATATTAGACATACTTACATTTTTTCTTTCCAAACTGTCCTGGATCATGAACTTTTATACATACTCGTTGCCTCAATCTAATATTACTTCAGCCATATAGAAGTCCAATTTTGATCTAATGGACATATTTTTGGCCCAAGAGTACTTGATCGTGAACTTTCTATGTATACTCATCGACTCCTTCCGATTTTATTCCAGCCATACAGAAGTCCATGTTAGACCTAATTAAAGTTTTTCAGTCCCAACAGTCCCCACAGAGTCCTTGAATATGAACTTTCTGTACATAATCATTGCTTCACTTGGATGTTACTTCACCCATACAGAAGTCAAAATTAGACCTACTGAACATATTTCTGGCAAATTAGTTCTCGATCATGAATTTTCAATACATACTCATTAACTCCTTCTGATGATATGTCAGCAAAAGAATGTTGAGTATTTGACATAATGGATGTATTTCTGGCCAAAGCAATCTCAACTTTTTATATATTAGTTTTGACTCCTTCTGATGTTACTTCACCCATACAGACGTCAAAATTAGACCTACTGAAAATATTTCTGGCAAATAAGTCCTGGATCATGAATTTTCTATACATACTCATTGACTCCATCTGATGTTAGATCATCCAGACAGTAGTCCATATTAGACCTACTGAACATATTTCAGGCCAGAGAGTACTCAATCTTGAACTTGCTCTCGATCTTTTATACATTCACATTGACTCCTTCTGATGAGTTGTCAGCCATATGGGTGTTTGACCTAATGGATATATTTCTGGCAAATTAGCCCTCGATCATGATCATGTTAATTCATCATGTTAATTTTCAGTCACAACAGTCCCCACAGAATCCTTGAATATGAACTTTCTATACATCATTTTTTCCACTCGTATGTTAATTCACCCATACATGAGCTCATGTTTGACCTTCTGAAAAAATTTCTGACAAATTAGTCTTCGATCATGAACCTTTTATACATACACATTGACTCCTTCTGATGATATGTCAGCAATAGAGTATTGAATATTTGACCTAATGGATGTATTTCTGGCCAAAGCAATCTCAACTTTTTATATATTAGTTTTGACTCCTTCTGATGTTAATTCACCCATACAGAATTCAAAATTAGATCTACTGAAAATATTTCTGGCAAATTAGTCCTCGATCATGAATTTTCTATACATACTCATTGACTCCATCTGATGTTAGATCATCTAGACAGTAGTCCATATTAGACCTACTGAACGTATTTCAGGCCAGAGAGTACTCAATCTTGATCTTGCTCTCGATCTTTTATACATACACATTGACTCCTTCTGATGATTTGTCAGCCATAGAGTATTGGGTATTTGACCTAATGGATATATTTCTGGCAAATTAGCCCTTGATCATGAACTTTCTTTACATACTCATTGACTACTTTTGATTTTATTTCAGCCAGACAGTACTCCATATTTGACAGGCTGAACCTATTTATGGCCAAAGAGTATTCCCTATTGAATTTTATACTCATTGATTCCTTCTGATGTGACATCAGTCACTGCAGTAGACCATATTTCACATATTCCACATATTTCTGGCCAAAGAGCACTTGATCTTAAATTTCTAGACATACTCATTGGACTAATGTTACTTTCAGCCAAACAGAAGTCCTAACTGTACATATTTCTGGCAAATTAGTCCTTGATCATGAACTTTCTGTACATACTTATTGACCTTTAATAAGTTTTGGCCCAAGAGTACTCGATTTTGAACTGTCTATACATGTTCATTGACTCCTTCTGATTTTACATCAGAAGAACAGTAGTCCATATTAGACCTACTTAAATTATTTTTGTATGAAGAGTCCTTGGACATGAACTTTCTTTTCATACTCAGTGCCTAATTCTGATGTTACTTCTCGCCAAAGAGTACTCGATCTTGAACATTTAATGCATACTCATTGACTTCATTTTGATGTTACATCGGTTATACAGAAGACTATATTTGACCCACAGAACACTTTTCTGGCCAAAGAGTCATCGATCGTGAACTCTCTGTATATACTACTTACTATTTCTGATGTTACATCAACCATACAGAAGTCTTTTTTGACTTACTGAACATATTTCTGGCCCAAGAGTCGTCGATCATGAAATTTCTATGCATACTCATTGACTCCTCATATGATGTCAGTCCTATTTCATCTAATGAACATATTTCTGGCCAAAGAGCACTCAATCTTGAACTTTCTATACACATCTGTCCTATGTAACATTAGAAGGAGTCAGTGAGTTTGTAAAGAAAGTTCATTATCGAGTTACTCTTGGGCAAGAAAAATGTTCATTAGGTCAAATTTGGTCTACTGTCTTTCTGCTGTAACATCAGACGGATTCCATGAGTCTGTATAGAAAGTTCATGATCAAGGACACTTAGGACAGAAATGTGTTCAGTATGTCAAATATGGACTTGGTCTATATGGCTGATGTGACATCAGCAGTCATCAGTGAGTACATATATAAGTTCAATATCAAAAACTATTTGGTCAAAAATATATTCTGTCGGCCAAATATGGACCACTGTCTGTACTGATTTAACATCAGATGGAGTCAATGAGTATGTACAGAAATTTCATGACTGAGATCTTAATTTGCCAGAAATATGTCTATTAGTGAGGCAATGACTATGTATAGAAAGTTCATGATTGAGTACACTTGGGCCAGAAATGTTCGTTATGGCAAAAATGGACTTCTATATGGCTGAAGTAACATCAGATTGAGGCAACGAAAATGTACAGAAAGTTCATGATCGAGGACTGTTTGGACAGAAAAATGTTAGTAGGTCTAATATGGATTTACATCAGTTAAGAAACATCATGAGTCAACAGTATAATGTATAAAATTCCAAGATTGAGTACTCTTGGGCCAGAAATATGTTCATTGGGTCAAATATCCAATACTCTATGGCTGACGTATCATCAGAATCAATCAATGTGTATGTATTAAAAGTTCATATTTGAGGACTAATTAGATTGAGGCAATGAGTATGAATAGAAAGTTCATGATAGAGGACTAATTTGCCAGAAACATGATCAGTATAATTTATATGGACTTCAGTGTGGGTTATGAAACATCAGAAGGAGTCAATAGTAATGTATAGAAAGTTACTACTCTACCAGTACTACACTCTGACCAGAAATATATACATTAGGTCCAATGTACAATATTCTATGGCTGTCGTATCATCAGAAGAAGTTAATAGCAATGTATAAGAAGCGCAATATTGAGTACTCTTTGGCCAGAAACATGTTCGTTAGGTCAAATATGCAATACTCTTTAGCTGACGTGACAATCAGGAGTCAATTATGTATGTATAAAATGTTCAAAATTGAGTACTCTTGGGCCAGAAATATGTTCAGTAGGTCTAATATGGACTAATGATCTAGCTGATCTAACATCAGAAGGAGTCAATGAGTATGTAAAGAGAGTTCATGACTGAGGACTAATTTCATAAACGGGCTCATATATGACTGTAGTAGCATCAGAGTTGAGGCAATGAGTATGCATAGAAAGTTCATGATCAAGGACAAATTTGCCCGAATTTTGTCCATTAGGTCAAATATTCAATACTCTATGGCTGACGTATCATCAAAAGTAATCAATAGAAATGTATAAATTGTTCAAGATCGAGTATTCTTTGTGTCTATAAATATGTTTTATAAGTCAAATATGCAATACACAATGGCTGATGTATCATCAGAAGCTGTCGGTGTATGTACAAAAGTTCATGACTGAGGACTAATTTTCAAGAAATATGTTCAGCAGGTCATTCATGGCTCAAGTACAGCTGAAGTGACATCAGAGTGAGGCATTGAGAAAGTAAAGAAAGGTCATGATCGACGACTGTTGGGACAGAAAACATTTAAGTAGGTCTAATATGGACTCTTGTATGGCTGAAATGAAATTAGAAGAAGTCAATGTATAGAAAGTTCAAGATCAAATACTCTTTGGCCAGAAATATTTCCATTAAGTCAAATATGCAACACTCTATGGCTGACGTATCATCACAAGAAGTCAATAGTAATGCATGAGAAGTTCAAGATTGTTCTCTTTGTCCATAAATTGTCTTGTTAAGTCAAATATGCAATACTCTATGGCTGATGTATTATCAGAAGCAGTAAATGTGTATGTATAAAAAGTACATGATTGAGGATTCATTTTCCAGAAGTATGTTCAAGTAGGTCATGAACGGGCTCATGTATGGCTGAAGTGAGTTAGGCAATGAGTAGGTATAGAATGTTCATGATAGAGGACCAATTTGACAAAATATATGTTCAGTAGGTCTGATTTGGACTTCTGTATGGGTGAAGTAACATCAGAAGGAGTCAATAGTAATGTATAGAAAGTTCAAGATCAAGTACTCTTTGGCCAGAAATGTTTTCATTAGGTCAAATGTGCAATACTCTATGGCTGATGTATCATCACAAGGAGTCAATAGTAATATATAAAATGTTCAAGATTGAGTACTCTTTAGCCAGTAATATGTCCATTAAGTCAAATATGTAATACTCTGGCTGATGTATCATCAGAAGCCGTCAAATTGTATGCATAAAAATTTCATGACTGAGCACTAATTTTCTAGAAATATGTTCAGAAGGTCAAACATGGGCTCATGTATGAGTGAAGTATCATCATAGTGAGGCACTTAGTTTGTATAAAAGTTCATGATCAAGGACTTGAATTTAAGTAGGTCTACTGGACTACTGTTATTTTGATATAACATCAGAAGGAGTCAATAAATATGTTTGGAAAGTTCAAGATTGAGTACTCTTGGGCCAGAAATATGTTCATCATATCTAATATTGACTACTGTGTGGCTGATCTAAAATTAGAACGAGTCAATGAATATGTATCGATATGTATATTCATGATTGAGGACTAATTTGCCAAAAATATTTTCGGTAGGTCCTAATATTGACTTCTGTATGGGTGAAGTAACATCAGAAGGAGTCTATTGTAATGTATAAAAACGTACTTTTTGGCCAGAAATATGTCTATTAAGTCAAATATGCAATACTATATGGAAAGGAGTCTATGAGTATGTACAGAAAGTTCATGATCGAGGATTCTTGGGATAGAAAAAATTTAAGTAAGTCTGATATGGACTTCTGTATGACTGACATGTTGTGCACAGAATAGAAAAGACATAGCCTAACATACGTGCTATAAATACACTAACAAACTCATTTCTGTCTGTTCACTGAAGAGATAACAGTGCTATTATAACATATAAGCAGTAACTTATTTGTGCATTGAAGACGTAACATATATATGCTGTAGCATTATAATGCATAAGAGAATACATACAAGTTATGCGTTGTTTCATTGCATTATATAATATAACTAACATTCCTTATGCACTGAAGAGGTAACACATACACTGCGTTGCATACAAGAACTGACTCTTTTTGCATAAAGAGAAACAAATTATATATGCTGTTATAATTGCTGTTGCATTGCAACATTTTAGTTATGCACTGTTTCCTTGCATTGTTATACAAAAACTAACTTATTTCTCATGCACTGAGATAACACATAACATGTGCATTGGATTGCAGTAACTTAATCCGTTGTGCAGTGAAGAGATAACACCTGAAAGGTCTTGTTGCACTGCGTTGCATGCAAGAACGCACTCTTTCATCTGTGCATTGAAGAGAAAACAAATCACGTATGCTGTTGCATTGCAATAAATACAAGAACTAACCTTCATTGCATTGCATACAATAAAAACATATTACGTTGAGCATAGAAAACATTAATGTATTAACATATTAACATATGTGCTATTGTAATGCAGTGCATACAAGAGATAACATATAACACGTGGTGTTGCGATGAATGATCCTCCGTTATGAATGATCATCCGTTATGCATTGAAGAGATAACACACGACAGGTGCTTGTTGCAGTGCGTTGCATACAAGAACTAAGTCTTTCCTTTGTGCATTGAAGAGAAAACAAATGACATATACTGTTGCATTGCAATAAATACAAGAACCGTTTCATTGCATTGCATAAAATAACTTTGTTATTATTTTTACGTTGTGCATAGAAGAAATTCATATAATATATGTGCTCTTGCATTGCAATGCTTAGAAGAACTAACATGCAAATCATGCACTGTTTTCTGGCATTGCGTACAAGAACTAACTTATTCCTTATGTTTTGAAGAGATAACATAACATATGTGGTGTTGCGATGAATTATCAAACTTATCCGTTATGCATTGATAGATAGCACATAACGTGCATTGCATTGCTGTAACTTAATCCGTTTGGCAGTGAATAGATTAACACGTCAGGCGCTTGTTGCACTGCGTTACATACAAGAACTAACTCTTTCCTTTGTGCACCGAAGGGAAAACAGATACATACAATACATACAAATGCATACAATCGTTAACTTTTTACGCTTTGCATATAAGAAAATAATATAAAATATGTGCTGTTGCATTGCAATGAATACAAAAATTGACATGTAAATGATGCACTGTTTCCCTGCATTTGATACAAAAACTAACTTATTCTTATGCATTGAAGTGATTACACATAACATATTGGGTGTTGTGATGAATGAGCTAACTTATCCCTTATGCATTGAGAGATATCACATGACGTGCATTGCAGTAACTTAATCCGTTGTAAGATAACACATGACAGGTGCTTGTTGCACTGCGTTGCATACAAGAACGAACTCTTTCCTTTGTGCAATGAAGGAAAACAAATCACTTGCGCTGTTGCATTACAATGCATCAAGAACTAACTGTTTCATTGCATTACAATAGTTAACTAATTACGCTGTCCATAGATGAAATTAATAGAAAATATGTGCTGTTGCATTGCAACATGTAAGTTATGCACTGTTTCCTTGCATTGTTCTATACAAGAAATAAGTCAGTAGTTGAACTGAAGAAATAAAACAAAACGTGCATTGCATTGTGGTAACTTAATCCGTTGTACAATGAAGAGATAATAAGACAGGCGCTTGTTGCACTGCATTGCATAAAAGCACTGTCTCTTTCCTTTGTGCACTGAAGAGAAAACTAATATGCTGTTGCATTGCAATAACTGTTTCATTACACTGCATACAAAAAACAATTATTACTTTGTGCATAGAAGAAAATCATATAACAGATGTGCTATTGAATTGCAACATATAAGTTATGCACTGTTTCTTTGAAGTGTATACAAGAAATAACTTATTTATGCTGTTGCACTGCAATGTATCCAGAACTAACGGTTTCATTGCATTACAGTAGTTAACATTACGCTGAGTATAGAAGAAATTAATACAACAAATGTGCTGTTAAATTGCAACATGTAAGTTATGCACTGTTTCCTTTGTATACATTGTATACAAGAACTGACTCATTCAGTAGTTGAATTGAAGAGATAAAACAAAACGTGCATTTCATTGCAGCATCTTAATCCGTTTTGCAGTGAAGAGATAACACATGGCAAGTACCTGTTGCACTGCGTTGTATGCAAGAACTTTTGCACATTGAAGAGAAAACTAATTTCTTATGCTTTTGCGTTGCAATGCATCAAGAACTTATTGTTCCATTGCATTACATACAATACTAAACTTATAACGCTGTGCGAAACAAATTAATATAAAATGTGTGCTGTTGCTTTGCAACATGTAAGTTATTGCATGTCTATAGAAGAACTAATTCATTAATTGAACAGAAGAAATAAAACAAAACGTGCATTGCATTGCAATAACGTTAATCCGTTGTACAGGTGCTTGTTGCACTGCATTGCATAAAAGAACTAACTTATTCCTCATGTATTGAAGAGATAACACATAACATGGTCATTGCATTGCAGTAATTAACCCGTTTTGCAGCGAATAAATAACACATGGCATCACATGGTGCTTGTTACACTCAATTCCATACAAGAACTAACTCTTTCCTTTGTGCATTGAAGGGAGAACAAATCAGATATACTGTTGCATTGCAATAAATCCAAGAACTAACTTTCATTGCATTGCATACAATATGTATGTTGTGCATAGAAATCATTAATGCAACATGTGCTGTTGAATTGCAGTGCATACAAGATATAACACACAACACGTAGTGTTGCGATGAATGAAATAACTCATCAGTTATGTGTTGAAGACAGAACACATAATAACATATTCATTGCTTTTCAGTAACTTAATCCGTTGTGTAGTAAAGATATAACACATGACAGGTGCTTGTTGCACTGCGTCGAACACTTTCATTTGCGCATCAAAGAGAAGACAAATAACATATGCTGCTGCATTACAATCCATCAAGAACCACCTGTTTCATTGCATACAATAGTTAACTTATCACGCTGGGCATAGAAGAAATTAATATAACATATGCACTGTTTTCTTGCATTGTATACATAAACAAACTTATTCCTTATCCATTGAAGAGATAACATATAACATATGCGGTGATGCGATGAATGAACTAATTTATCCGTTGTGCGTTGAAGAGATGACACATAACGCATTGCAGTAATTAATCCGTTGTGCAGTGGAGATAACACACGACAAGTACTTGTTGCATTGCGTGCATTGAAGAGAAAACTAATTTCTTATGCTTTTGCGTTACAATGCATCAAGAACTAACTGTTCCATTGCATTACATACAATACTTCTTATAACGCTGTGAATAAGAAATTAATACAACATATGTGCTTGTTGCATTGCAATGCATACAGAAATTAACATGTAAGTAATGCACTGTTTCCCTGCATTTTCAATAAAAACTTACTCTTATGCACTGAAGTGATAACACAACATATGTGATGTTGCGATGAATTACCTAATTTCTCCGTTATGCATTGAGAGATATCACATAAAATATGCATTGCATTGCAGTAACTTACTCCGTTTTGCAGTGAAAGATAACGTCAGATGCTTGTTGCACTGCGTTGCATACAAAAACTAACTCTTTCCTTTGATCAAGATTCATCAAGAACTATCTGTTTCAGTGCATCACATACAATAGTTAAATAGTTATACAAGAACTAACTCATTCAGTAGTTGAATTGATAGGATAAGATAAAACGTTCAATAGTTAATTTATTATTCTGTGCATAGAAGAAATCAATATAACATATGTGCTGTGGCATAGCAATGCATTCAAGAACTTACATCTAAGTTATGCACGGTTTTCTTGCACTAAACTAACATTCCTTATGCAATGAATAGATAACAAAAAAATAATACATGGTGTTGCGAAGAATGAACCAACTTATCCGTTATGCATTGAGAGATAACAAATAACAGGCATTGCATTGCTGTAACTTAATTCTTTTGTAGTAAATAGATAACATGTCAGGCGCTTGTTGTGTTGCATACAAAAACGAACTCTTTCCTTTGTGCATCGAAGAGAAAACAAATCACATATGATGTTGCATTGCTATGCATCACTAACTACTGTTAAATTGCATTGCATACAATAGTTAACTCATTACGCATTGCACAGAAGAAATGAATATTACTGATGTGATGTTGCATTGCAGTGCATACAAGAAGTTACATGTAAGTTATGCACTTGCATTATATACAAGAACTAACTTATTCCTTATGCAATGAGGAATAACACGTATGTTCATTATATTGCAGTGACTTAATCGTTTGTGCAGTGCATTGCATACAAGAAATAACTCTTTCCTTAGTGCATTAAAGAGAAAACAAATCACATATGCTGTTGCATTGCAATGCATCAAGTACTAACTGTTTCTATGCATTGCGTACAATAGGTAACTTATTACGCTGTGCATAGAAGAAATTAATATAAAATATGTGCTGTTGCATTGCAATGTAAGTTATGCACTGTTTCTTTGCAGGAACTATACAATAACTATTTCAGTAGTTGAACTGAAGAAATAAAACAAAACGTGCATTACAAATGCAGTAACTTAATCCGTTGTACACTGAAGAGATGACACGACAAGTTGCTTGTTGCACTGCATTTGCATGAAAGAACTAACTCTTTCCTTTGTGCATTGAAGATAAAACAAATCAACATATACTGTTGCATTGCAATAACTGGTTCATTGCATTGCATACAAAAAACAACTTATTACGCTGTGCATAAAAGAAATTAATATAAAATATGTGCTGTTGCATTGCAACGTAAGTTATGCACTGTTTCTTTGCAGGACCTATACAAGAACTAATTAATTCAGTAGTTGAACTGAAGAGATAGAATAAAACGTGCATTGTATTGCAGTAACGTAATCCGTTGTGCAGTGAAGAGATAAAACATGACAGGTGCTTGTTGGACTGCGTTGCATGCAAGAAAGAACTCTCTCCATTGTCAAATCACTTATGTGCTTGTTGCATTGCAATGCATACAAAAATTAACATGTAAGTGATGCACTGTTTCCTGCATTTTAAATAAAAATTAACTTATTCTCATGCATTGAAGTGATAACATATGTGGTGTTGCCAAGCGTAATAAGCGCATATGTGGTGTCGTACAGCGTAATAAGATAACTATTGTATGTAGTGCAGTGAAACATTATTTATGCATTGCAATGTTCTTTATGCATTGCAATGCAACAACAGCATATACGACTTGTTTTCTTTTCAATGCACAAAGGAAAGAGTTAGTTCTTGTATGCAAAGCAGTGCAAGTATAAGTTATCCTTATAACTTATCCGTTATGCATTGAGAGATATCACATAACGTGCATTGCATTGCAGTAACTTAATCCGTTTTGCAGTGAAAGATAAGGTGCTTGTTGCACTGCGTTGCATACAAGAAAAACTCTTTCCTTTGTGCATTGGAACGAAAACAAGTCCTATATGCTGTTGCATTGCAATGCCTAAAGAACATTGCAATGCAAAAATAATGTTTCATTGCATTACATACAATGGTTAAGTTACTACGCTATGCATAAAAGAAATAAATATAAAGTATGTGCTGTTGCATTGCAACATGTAATTTATACGCTGTTTCCTTGCAGTTTTCTATACAAGAACTAATTCAGTAGCTGAACTTGAAGATATAAAATAAAACGTGCATTGCATTGCAGTAACTTATTCCGTTGTACAGTGAAGAGATAACACGACAGGTGCTTGTTGCACTGTATTGCATGAAAGAACTAACTCTTTCCGTTGTGCACTGAAAAGAAAACAAGTCGTATATGCTGTTGCATTGCAACTTATTACGTTGTGCATAGAAGAAATTCATATAACATATGTGCTGTTGAATTGCAACATATAAGTTATGCACTGTTTCCTTGCATTGTATACAAGAAATAACTAATTCAGAAGTTGAACTGAAGAGATAAAATAAAACGTGCATTGCATTGCAGTAACTTAATCCGTTGTGCAGTGAAGAGATAACACATGACAGGTGCTTGTTGCACTGCATTGCATGCAAGAACGAATTCTTTCCTTTGTGCAATGAAGAGAAAAATTACTTATGCTGTTGCATTACAATGCATCAAGAACTAACTGTTTCATTGCATTACAATAGTTAACATTACGCTGAGTATAGAAGAACATTTGTTATAGAAGAACAAATGTGCTGTTACATTGCAAACATGTAAGTTATGCAGTTTCCTTTGTATACATTGTATACAAGAACTAACTCATTCAGTAGTTGAAATGAAGTGATAAAACAAAACTAACTGTTCCATTGCATTACATACAATACTTAACTTATAACGCTGTGCATAAGGTATTAATACAACATGTGTGCTTGTTGCATTGCAATGCACACAAAAATTAACATGTAAGTGATGCACTGTTTAAAATTAAAAACTAACTTATTCTTATGCATTGAAGTGATAACACATAACGTGTGGTGTTGCCATGAATCACCTAACTTATCCGTTATGCATTGAGAGATATCACATAACGTGAGCATTGCATTGCAGTAACATAATCCGTCTTGCAGTCTGAAATATATCACATGACAGGTGCTTTTTGCACTGCTTTGCATACAAGAACTAACTCTTTCCTTTGTGCATTGAAAAGAAAACAAGTCGTATATGCTGTTGTTGCATTGCAATGCATAAAGAACATTGCAATGCATAAATAATGTTTCACTGCACTACATACAATAGTTATCTTATTACGCTGTGCATAGAAGAAATTAATATAAAATATGTGCTGTTGCATTGCAATGTAAGTTATGCACTGTTTCTTTGCAGGAACTATACAAGAACTAACTAATTCAGTAGTTGAACTGAAGAGATAGAACAAAACGTGCATTGTATTGCAGTAACGTAATCCGTTGTGCAGTGAAGAGATAAAACATGACAGGTGCTTGTTGCATTGCGTTGCATACAAGAACTGACTCTTTCCTTTGTGCATTGAAAAGAAAACAAGTCGTATATGCTGGTGTTGCATTGCAATGCATAAAGAACATTGTAATGCATAAATAATCTGTTTCATTGCACTACATACAATAGTTAACTTATTACGCATATTTAATATAAAATATGTGCTGTTGCATTGCAATGTAAGTTATGCACTGTTTCTTTGCAGGAACTATACAATAACTAACTATTTCAGTAGTTGAACTGAAGAGACATAGAACAAAACGTATTGCAGTAACGTAATCCGTTGTAAAGTGAAGAGATAACACATGACAGGTGCTTGTTGCACTGCGTTGCATGCAAGAACGAACTCTTTTCTTTGTGCATTAAAGAGAAAACAAGTCGTATATGCTGTTGCAGTGCAACTTATTACATTGTGCATAGAAAAATTAATATAACATGATATAACATTGAATTGCAACATATAAGTTATGCACTGTTTCCTTGCATTGTATACAAGAAATAACTTATGCTGTTGCACTGCAATGTATCAATAACTATCTGTTTCATTACATTACAATTAACTTATTACGCTGAGTATGGAAGAAATTAATACAACTTATTTGCTACTGAATTGAAACGTAAGTTATGCACTGCTTTCTTGCATTTCTTTACAAGAAATAACTAAATTCAGTAGTCGTCGCAGTAACTTTATCTGTTGTGCAGTGAAGAGATAACACATGACAGGTGCTTGTTGCACTGCATTGCATGCAAGAACGAATTCTTTCCTTTGTGCAATGAAGAGAAAACTACTTATGCTGTTGCATTACAATGCATCAAGAACTAACTGTTTCATTGCATTACAATAGTTAACATTACGCTGAGTATAGAGTAACATTTGTTATAGAAGAACAAATGTGCTGTTACATTGCAAACATGTAAGTTATGCAGTTTCCTTTGTATACATTGTATACAAGAACTAACTCATTCAGTAGTTGAAATGAAGTGATAAAACAAAACTAACTGTTCCATTGCATTACATACAATACTTAACTTATAACGCTGTGCATAAGGTATTAATACAACATGTGTGCTTGTTGCATTGCAATGCACACAAAAATTAACATGTAAGTGATGCACTGTTTAAAATTAAAAACTAACTTATTCTTATGCATTGAAGTGATAACACATAACGTGTGGTGTTGCCATGAATCACCTAACTTATCCGTTATGCATTGAGAGATATCACATAACGTGAGCATTGCATTGCAGTAACATAATCCGTCTTGCAGTCTGAAATATATCACATGACAGGTGCTTTTTGCACTGCTTTGCATACAAGAACTAACTCTTTCCTTTGTGCATTGAAAAGAAAACAAGTCGTATATGCTGTTGTTGCATTGCAATGCATAAAGAACATTGCAATGCATAAATAATGTTTCACTGCACTACATACAATAGTTATCTTATTACGCTGTGCATAGAAGAAATTAATATAAAATATGTGCTGTTGCATTGCAATGTAAGTTATGCACTGTTTCTTTGCAGGAACTATACAAGAACTAACTAATTCAGTAGTTGAACTGAAGAGATAGAACAAAACGTGCATTGTATTGCAGTAACGTAATCCGTTGTGCAGTGAAGAGATAAAACATGACAGGTGCTTGTTGCATTGCGTTGCATACAAGAACTGACTCTTTCCTTTGTGCATTGAAAAGAAAACAAGTCGTATATGCTGGTGTTGCATTGCAATGCATAAAGAACATTGTAATGCATAAATAATCTGTTTCATTGCACTACATACAATAGTTAACTTATTACGCATATTTAATATAAAATATGTGCTGTTGCATTGCAATGTAAGTTATGCACTGTTTCTTTGCAGGAACTATACAATAACTAACTATTTCAGTAGTTGAACTGAAGAGACATAGAACAAAACGTATTGCAGTAACGTAATCCGTTGTAAAGTGAAGAGATAACACATGACAGGTGCTTGTTGCACTGCGTTGCATGCAAGAACGAACTCTTTTCTTTGTGCATTAAAGAGAAAACAAGTCGTATATGCTGTTGCAGTGCAACTTATTACATTGTGCATAGAAAAATTAATATAACATGATATAACATTGAATTGCAACATATAAGTTATGCACTGTTTCCTTGCATTGTATACAAGAAATAACTTATGCTGTTGCACTGCAATGTATCAATAACTATCTGTTTCATTACATTACAATTAACTTATTACGCTGAGTATGGAAGAAATTAATACAACTTATTTGCTACTGAATTGAAACGTAAGTTATGCACTGCTTTCTTGCATTTCTTTACAAGAAATAACTAAATTCAGTAGTCGTCGCAGTAACTTTATCTGTTGTGCAGTGAAGAGATAACACATGACAGGTGCTTGTTGCACTGCATTGCATGCAAGAACGAATTCTTTCCTTTGTGCAATGAAGAGAAAAACTACTTATGCTGTTGCATTACAATGCATCAAGAACTAACTGTTTCATTGCATTACAATAGTTAACATTACGCTGAGTATAGAGTAACATTTGTTATAGAAGAACAAATGTGCTGTTACATTGCAAACATGTAAGTTATGCAGTTTCCTTTGTATACATTGTATACAAGAACTAACTCATTCAGTAGTTGAATTGAAGTGATAAAACAAAACTAACTGTTCCATTGCATTACATACAATACTTAACTTATAACGCTGTGTATAAGAAATTAATACAACATGTGTGCTTCTTGCATTGCAATGCACACAAAAATGTGTGATGCACTGTTTCCCTGCATTTTAAAGAAAAATTAACTTATATGCAAGGAAACAGTGAAGTGATAACACAACATATGTGGTGTTGCGATGAATTCCCTAATTTATGCACTTATGCACTGTTTCCTTGCATTTAACACAAGACAAGTACTTGTTTATTTAAAATAATATTTAATTGACTTTACTTTGGTGTAATGTTGATAGAACAATACACAGTGTTGATATGTTTTTAAATCACAAATTTATTTGTTGTTGTAGGACTTCTATGTCTGGTTATTTCTTAGGGACGCAAAAGGCACCGATTTCGTGGAATTGATCCATGTGGTGTTGAGATGAATTACCTAACTAATCCGTTGCATGCAAGAACGAACTCTTTCCTCTGTGCAATGTAGAAAAAACAAATCACTTATGCTGTTGCATTACAATGCATCAAGAACTAGCTGTTTCATTGCATTACAATAGTTAACTTATTACGCTGTGGATAGATGAAATTAACATAAAATATGTCCTGTTGCATTGCAACATGTAAGTTATGCACTGGTTCCTTGCATTTTTCTATACAAGAACTAATTCAGTAGTTGAACTGAAGAAATAAAACAAAAATTGCAGTAACAATCCGTTGTACAATGAAGTGATAACACGACAGTTGCTTGTTGCACTGCACTACATGAAAGAACTAACTCTTTCCTTTGTGCATTGAAGAGAAAACAAATCACATGTGCTGTTGCATTGCAATAACTGTTTCATTGCATTGCATACAAAAACCCATTTATTACGTTGTGCATAGAAGAAATTCATATAACATATGTGCTGCCGAATTGCAACATATAAGTTATGTAGGTTATGCACTGTTTTCTCGCACTGAAACAACTTATCCGTTATGCATTGAGAGATAACATATAACGTGCATTGCACTGCAGTAACTTAAACCTTTTTGCAGTGAATAGATAACACGTCAGGCGCTTGTTTGTCGTAGCATATAAGAACTAACTCGTTCCTTTGTGCATCGAAGAGAAAACAAATCACATATGATGTTGCATTGCTATCCATCAATAACTACTGTTTCATTGCATTGCATACAATAGTTAAATTATTACGCATTGCACAGAAGAAATTAATGTTACAGATGTGCTGTTGCATTGCAAAGTATACAATGTATACTAAGTTACATGTAAGTTATGCACTTGCATTCTATACAAGAACTATCTTTTTCCTTATGCGACAATGAATAGATAACACAAAACTTAATCGTTTGTGTAGTGAAGAGATAACATGACAGGTGCTTGTGTTGCACTGCATTGCATTCAAGAAATAACTCTTTCCTTTGTGCGTTAAAGAGAAAACAAAATTCACATATGCTGTTGTATTGCAATGCATCAAATACTAACAGTTTCAATGCATTGCATACAATAATTAACTTATTACGCTGTGCTTAGAAGAAATTAATATAACATGTTGCATTGCAAAATGTAAGTTATGCAGTTTCCTTGCATTCGACACAAAAACTAACTTATTCCTTACACATTGAAGAGATAACGTGCATTGCATTGCATAAGACACATAACATTGTAGTAACATAACCCGTTGTGCACTGAAGAGATTACCAATCACATATGCTGTTGCATTGCAATAAATACAAACAATAACTTTCATTGCATTGCATGCAATAATTAACTTATTCCTTATGCATTGAAGAGATAACACATAACATTATGTGGTGTTGCAATGAATAAACTAACTCATCCGTTTTGCATTAAAGAATGAACAGAGAAAACATAACACAGGTGCTGTTGAACTGCATTGCATACAAAAAAAAATCCTTTGTGTATAAAAGAGAAATCATAACGTGCAATTGCACTGTGCAATAAACAATAACATAAAAAGATACATCTATTGTATAACAAACTTATTACGTTGTGCATTGAACAGTGCTGTTTGCATTGCGATAGATACAATAAATAACAAATTTCATCAGTGCATTGAAGACATAACACATAACATATCCTATTACTCAAAATCAGAATTACTCCATTGCACAATGAAGAATAACATATAAGACATGTTTCATCACAATGTATACAATTAACTCATTACCGTGGCTCAATAAAGCCGTAAACTTTCTATACAGACAAATTGACTCCTTATGATCTTACATCCGAGAGACAGTATTTGCAATATTTGACCTACTGAACATATTTCTGGCCAAAGAGTATTCGATACTGAACTTTTACATTTACTCATTGAAGCCTTCCTATATCACATCAGCCACACAGAAGTCCAAAATTGACAAACAAATTGAATGTATTTCTGACCCAAGTGTCCTCGATGAATAACTATCAATACAGATTCATTGGCTACTTCTGATGATCTCATTCTTTCAATACATACTCATTGTTTCACTCTGATATTAATTCAGCCATATATAAATCCATTTTGACGTATTGAAAAATTAGCCAAATTATTCCTCGATTATGAACTTTTATATAAACTCATTGACTCCTTCTGATGATACGAGTCATAGAGTATTGCATATATGACCGAATGGACATTTTTCTGGCCAAAGAGTACTTAATCTTTAACTTTTTCTATATACTTACTGACGCCATCTGATATCACATCAGCCATGATTTTCAGTCACAACAGTCCTCACAGAGTCCTTGAATATGAATTTTCTATACATAATGTCATGTTTGACCTTCTGAAAAAATACTGGCAAATTAGTCCTCGTTCAAGCACTTTTTTATACATACACATTGACTCCTTCTGATGATATGTCAGAAATAGAGTATTGAATATTTGAACTAATGGATGTATTTCTGGCCAAAGCAATCTCAACTTTTTATATATTAGTTTTGACTGCTTCTGATGTTACTTCACCCATACAGAAGTCAAAATTGGACCTACTGAAAATATTTCTGGCAAATTAGTCCTCGATCATGAATTTTCAATACATACACATTGACTCCTTCTGATGATATGTCAGCAAAAGAATATTGAGTATTTGACCTATTGGATGTATTTCTGGCCAAAGCAATCTCAACTTTTATATATTAGTTTTGACTGCTTCTGATGTTACTTCACCCATACAGAAGTCAAAATTAGACCTACTGAAAATATTTCTGGCAAATTAGTCCTCGATCATGAATTTTCTATACATACTCATTGACTCCATCTGATGTTAGATCATCCAGACAGTAGTGCATATTAGACCTACTGAACATATTTCAAGCCAGAGAGTACTCAATCTTGTACATGATCTCGATCTTTTATACATACAGATTGACTCCTTCTGATGATATGTCAGCCACAGAGTATAGGGTATTTAACCTAACGGATATATTTCTGGCAAATTAGCCCTCGATCATGAACTTTCTTTATATTCATTGACTACTTCTGATTTTATATCTGCCAGACAGTACTCAATATTTGACAGACTGAACCTATTTATGGCCAAAGAGTATTCCCTATTAAATTTTATTCTCATCGATTCCTTCTGATATGATGACTTCAGCCCTACCTTAGTCCATATTTGACATAATCAACATATTTCAGGCCCAAGAGGACACGATCTTGAACTTTTTATACATTACATTTGACTCATGATATTACTTAACCAATACAGAAATCCACATTAGACCTAATTACATTTTTTCTTTCCAAACAGTCCTCGATCATGAACCTTTAAAAACATACTTGTTGCCTCAATCTAATATTACTTCAGCCATATAGAAGTCTTTGTTAGACCTATTTAAAGTTTTTAAGTCCCAACAGTACCCACAGTGCCCACAGTGCCCTTGAATATGAACTTTCTATACATAATCATAGCTTCACTTGGATGTTACTTCACCCATACAGAAGTCAAAATTAGACCCACTGAACATGTTTCTAGCAAATTAGTACTCGATCACGAATTTTCAATATATACTCATTGACTCCTTCTAATGTTAGATCATCCAGACAGTAGTCCATATTAGACCTACTGAACATATTTTAGGCCAGAGAGTACTCAATCTTGAACTTGATCTCGATCTTTTATACATACACATTGACTCTTTCTGATGATATGTCAACCATAGAGTATTGGGTATTTGACCGAATGGATTTATTTCTGGCAAATTAGCCCTCGATCATGAACTTTCTTTACGTACTCATTTATTACTTCTGATTTCATTTCAACCAGACAGTACTCCATATATGACAGACTGAACCTATTTATGGCCAAAGAGTATTCCCTATTGAATTTTATACTCATTGATTCCTTCTGATATAACATCAGCCATACATTAGTCCATATTTGACATAATCAACATATTTCTGGCCCAACAGTACTCGATCTTGAACTTTTATACATTACAATTGACTCATAATGTTACTTAACCAATACAGACATCCATATTAGACCTAATTACATTTTTTTCCCACACAGTCCTCGATCATGAACTTTTATACATACTCGTTGCCTCAATCTAATATTACTTCAGCCATAAAGATGTCTAATTTTGACCTAATGGACATATTTTTGGCCCAAGAGTACTCGATCGTGAACTTTCTATGAATACTCATTGAATCCTTCCGATTTTATTTCAGCAATACGAAGTCCAGTTAGAATTACATAAAGTTTTTAGTCCCAACAGTCCCCACAGAGTCCTTGAATATCAAATTTCTAAACATAATCATTGTTTCACTTGGATGTTAATTCAGCCATACATGAGCTCATGTTAGACCTTCTGAAAAAATTTCTGGCAAATTAGTCCTCGATCATGAACTTTTATACATACACATTGACTCCTTCTGATGATATGTCAGCAATAGTGTATTGAATATTTGACATAATGGATGTATTTCTGGCCAAAACAATCTCAACTTTTTATATATTAGTTTTGACTCCTTCTGATGTTACTTCACCCATACAGAAGTCAAAATTAGACCTACTGAAAATATTTCTGGCAAATAAGTCCTCGATCATGATTTTTCTATACATACTCATTGACTCCATCTGATGTTAGATCATCCAGACAGTAGTCCATATTAGACCTACTGAACATATTTCAGGCCAGAGAGTACTCAATCTTGAACTTGATCTCAATCTTTTATACATACACATTGAATCCTTCTGATGATTTCTCAGCCATAGAGTATTGGGTATTAGACCTAATGGATATGTTTCTGGCAAATTAGCCCTCGATCATGAACTTTCTTTACAGACTCATTGATTACTTCTGATTTTATTTCAGCCAGACAGTCCTCCATATTTGATAGATTGAACCGAATTATGGCCAAAGAGTATTCCATATTGAATTTTATAGTAATTGATTGCTTCTGATATGACATCAGCCATACATTAGTCCATATTTGACATAATCAACATATTTCTGGTCCAAGAGTACTCGATCCTGAATTTTTTTACATTAAACTTGACCCATGATGTTACTTTCTAACCAATACAGAAATCCACATTAGACCTAATTACATTTTTTCTTTCCAAACAATCCTCGATCATGAACTTTAATACATACTCGTTGCCTCAATCTAATATTCCTTCAGCCATATAAAAGTCCAGTTTTGACCTAATGGACATATTTTTGGTTCAAGAGTTCTCGATCGTAAACTTTCTATAGATACTCATTGACTCCTTCCAATTTTATTTCAGCCATACAGAAGTCCATGTTAGACCTACTTAAAGTTTTTTAGTCCCAACAGTCCCCACAGAGTCCTTGACTATGAACTTTCTATACATAACAATGGCTTCACTTGGATGTTACTTCACCCATACAGAAGTCAAAATTAGACCCACTGAACATATTTCTGGCAAATTAGTCCTCGATCATGAATTTTCAATACATACTCATTGACTCCTTCTGATGATATGTCAGCAATAGAGTATTGAATATTTGACCTAATGGATGTATTTCTGGCCAAAGCAATCTCAAGTTTTTCTATATTAGTTTTAACTCCTTCTGATGTTACTTCACCCATACAAAAGTCAAAATTAGACCTACTGAAAAATTTCTAAATTAGTCCTCGATGGTGAATTTTCTATACATACTCATTGACTACTTCCGATTTTATTTCAGCCATACAGAAGTCCATGTTAGACCTCCTTAAAGTTTTTAGTCCCAACAGTCCCCACAGAGTCCTTGACTATGAACTTTCTATACATAATCATTGTTTCACTCGGATGTTAATTCAGCCATACATGAGCTCATGTTTGATCTTCTGAAAAAATTTCTGGCAAATTAGTCTTCAATCATGAACTTTTTATACATGAACATTGATTTCTTCTAATGATATGTCAGCAATAGAGTATTGAATATTTGACCCAATGGATGTATATTTTGCCAAAGCAATCTCAACTTTTTATATATTAGTTTTGACTACTTCTGATATTACTTCACCCATAAAAAAGTCAAAATTAGACCTACTTCTGGTAAATTAGCTCTCGATCATGAATTTACAATACATAGTCATTGACTCCATCTCATGTTAGATCATCCAGACAGTAGTCCATATTAGACCTACTGATCATATTTCAGGCCAGAGAGTACTCAATCTTGAACTTGATCTCGATCTTTTATATATACAGATTGACTCCTTCTGATGATATGTCAACCATAGAGTATTGGGTATTTAACCTAATGGATATATTTCTGGCAAATTAGCCCTCGATCATGAACTTTCTTTACATACTCATTGACTACTTCTGATTTTATTTCAGCCAGACAGTACTCCATTTTGACAGACTGAAGCTGTTTATGGCCAAAGAGTACTCCCTATTGAATTTTATACTCATCGATTCCTTCTGATATGACATCAGCCCTACATTAGTCCATATTTGACATAATTTACATATTTCAGGCCCAAGAGTGCTCGATCTTGAACCTTTTATGCATTATAATTGACTCATGATGTTACTTAACCATAACAGAAATCCATATTAGACCTAATTACATTTTATCTTTCCAAACAGTCCTCAATCATGAACATTTTATACATACTAGTTGCCTCAATCTAATTTTACTTCAGCAATATAGAAGTCCAATTTTGACCTAACTGACACATTTTTGGCCCAAGAATACTCGATCGTTAACTTTCTATGTATACTCATTGACTCCTTCCGATTTTATTTCAGCCATACAGAAGTCAATGATCATGAACTTTTATACATACACATTGACTCTTTCTGACGTAAGTCAGCAATAGAGTATTGAATATTTGACCTAATGGATGTATATTTTGCCAAAGCAATCTCAAGTTTTTATATATTAGTTTTGACTCCGTCTGATGTTACTTCACCCATACAGAAGTCAAAATTAGACCTACTGAAAATATTTCTGGCAAATAAGTCCTCGATCATGATTTTTCTATACATACTCATTGACTCCATCTGATGTTAGATCATCCAGACAGTAGTCCATATTAGACCTACTGAACATATTTCAGGCCAGAGAGTACTCAATCTTGAACTTGATCTCAATCTTTTATACATACACATTGAATCCTTCTGATGATTTGTCAGCCATAGAGTATTGGGTATTTGACCTAATGGATATATTTCTGGCAAATTAGCCCTCGATCATGATCATGTTAATTCATCATGTTATTTTCAGTCACAACAGACCCCACAGAATCCTTGAATATGAACTTTCTATACATAATTATTTTTCACTCGTATGTTAATTCACACATACATGAGCTCATGTTTGACCTTCTGAAAAATTTCTGGCAAATTAGTCTTCGATTATGAACTTTTATACATACACATTGACTCTTTCTGATGTAAGTCAGCAATAGAGTATTGAATATTTGACCTAATGGATGTATTTCTAGAAAAGCAAACTCAACTTTTTATATATTAGTTTTGACTCCTTCTGATGTTAGATCATCCAGACAGTACTCCATATTAGACCTACTAACCAGAGAGTACTCAATCTTGAACTTGATCTCGATCTTTTACACATACGGATTGACTCCTTCTGATGATATGTCAGCCATAGAGTATTGGGTATTTGACCTAATGGATATATTTCTGGCAAATTAGCCCTCGATCATGATCATGTTAATTCATCATGTTAATTTTCAGTCACAACAGACCCCACAGAATCCTTGAATATGAACTTTCTATACATAATCATTTTTCACTCGTATGTTAATTCAGCCATACATGAGCTCATGTTTGACCTTCTGAAAAAATTTCTGGCAAATTAGTCTTCGATCATGAATTTTTTATACATACACATTGACTCCTTCTGATGTAAGTCAGCAATAAAGCATTGAATATTTGAACTAATGGATGTATTTCTGGCCAAAGCAATCTCAACTTTTATATATTAGTTTTGACTCCTTCTGATGTTAATTCACCCATACAGAATTCAAAATTAGATCTACTGAAAATATTTCTGGCAAATTAGTCCTCGATCATGAATTTTCTATACATACTCATTGACTCCATCTGATGTTAGATCATCCAGACAGTAGTCCATATTAGACCTACTGAACGTATTTCAGGCCAGAGAGTACTCAATCTTGATCTTCCTCTCGATCTTTTATACATACACATTGACTCCTTCTGATGATTTGTCAGCCATAGAGTATTGGGTATTTGACCTAATGGATATATTTCTGGCAAATTAGCCCTCGATCATGATCATGTTAATTCATCATGTTAATTTTCAGTCACAACAGTCCCCACAGAGTCCTTGAATATGAACTTTCTGTACATAATCATTGCTTCACTTGGATGTTACTTCACCCATACAGAATTCAAAATTAGACCTACTGAAAATATTTCTGGCAAATTAGTACTGATCATGAATTTTCAATACACTCATTGACTCCTTCTGATGATATGTCAGCAATAGAGTATTGAATATTTGACCTTCTGATGTTAGATTATCCAGACAGTAGTCCATATTAGACCTACTGAACATATTTCAGGCCAGAGAGTACTCAATCTTGAACTTGATCTCAATCTTTTATACATACACATTGGCTCCTTCTGATGATATGTCAGCCATAGAGTATTGGGTATTAGACCTAATGGATATGTTTCTGGCAAATTAGCCCTCGATCATGAACTTTCTTTACAGACTCATTGATTACTTCTGATTTTATTTCAGCCAGACAGTCCTCCATATTTGATAGATTGAACCAAATTATGGCCAAAGAGTATTCCATATTGAATTTTATAGTAATTGATTGCTTCTGATATGACATCAGCCATACATTAGTCCATATTTGACATAATCAACATATTTCTGGTCCAAGAGTACTGATCCTGAATTTTTTTACATTAAACTTGACCCATGATGTTACTTAACCAATACAGAAATCCACATTAGACCTAATTACATTTTTTCTTTCCAAACAATCCTCGATCATGAACTTTTAATACATACTCGTTGCCTCAATCTAATATTCCTTCAGCCATATAAAAGTCCAGTTTTGACCTAATGGACATATTTTTGGTTCAAGAGTTCTCGATCGTAAACTTTCTATAGATACTCATTGACTCCTTCCAATTTTATTTCAGCCATACAGAAGTCCATGTTAGACCTACTTAAAGTTTTTAGTCCCAACAGTCCCCACAGAGTCCTTGACTATGAACTTTCTATACATAACAATGGCTTCACTTGGATGTTACTTCACCCATACAGAAGTCAAAATTAGACCCACTGAACATATTTCTGGCAAATTAGTCCTCGATCATGAATTTTCAATACATACTCATTGACTCCTTCTGATGATATGTCAGCAATAGAGTATTGAATATTTGACCTAATGGATGTATTTCTGGCCAAAGCAATCTCAAGTTTTTCTATATTAGTTTTAACTCCTTCTGATGTTACTTCACCCATACAAAAGTCAAAATTAGACCTACTGAAAAAATTTCTCGCAAATTAGTCCTCAATGGTGAATTTTCTATACATACTCATTGACTACTTCCGATTTTATTTCAGCCATACAGAAGTCCATGTTAGACCTACTTAAAGTTTTTTAGTCCCAACAGTCCCCACAGAGTCCTTGACTATGAACTTTCTATACATAACAATGGCTTCACTTGGATGTTACTTCACCCATACAAAAGTCAAAATTAGACCCACTGAACATATTTCTGGCAAATTAGTCCTCGATCATGAATTTTCAATACATACTCATTGACTCCTTCTGATGATATGTCAGCAATAGAGTATTGAATATTTGACCTAATGGATGTATTTCTGGCCAAAGCAATCTCAAGTTTTTCTATATTAGTTTTAACTCCTTCTGATGTTACTTCACCCATACAAAAGTCAAAATTAGACCTACTGAAAAAATTTCTCGTAAATTAGTCCTCGATGGTGAATTTTCTATACATACTCATTGACTACTTCGATTTTATTTCAGCCATACAGAAGTCCATGTTAGACCTCCTTAAAGTTTTTAGTCCCAACAGTCCCCACAGAGTCCTTGACTATGAACTTTCTATACATAATCATTGTTTCACTCGGATGTTAATTCAGCCATACATGAGCTCATGTTTGATCTTCTGAAAAATTTCTGGCAAATTAGTCTTCAATCATGAACTTTTATACATGAACATTGATTTCTTCTAATGATATGTCAGCAATAGAGTATTGAATATTTGACCCAATGGATGTATATTTTGCCAAAGCAATCTCAACTTTTTATATATTAGTTTTGACTACTTCTGATATTACTTCACCCATAAAAAAGTCAAAATTAGACCTACTTCTGGTAAATTAGCTCTCGATCATGAATTTACAATACATAGTCATTGACTCCATCTCATGTTAGATCATCCAGACAGTAGTCCATATTAGACCTACTGATCATATTTCAGGCCAGAGAGTACTCAATCTTGAACTTGATCTCGATCTTTTATATATACAGATTGACTCCTTCTGATGATATGTCAACCATAGAGTATTGGGTATTTAACCTAATGGATATATTTCTGGCAAATTAGCCCTCGATCATGAACTTTCTTTACATACTCATTGACTACTTCTGATTTTATTTCAGCCAGACAGTACTCCATTTTGACAGACTGAAGCTGTTTATGGCCAAAGAGTACTCCTATTGAATTTTATACTCATCGATTCCTTCTGATATGACATCAGCCCTACATTAGTCCATATTTGACATAATTTACATATTTCAGGCCCAAGAGTGCTCGATCTTGAACCTTTTATGCATTATAATTGACTCATGATGTTACTTAACCATAACAGAAATCCATATTAGACCTAATTACATTTTATCTTTCCAAACAGTCCTCAATCATGAACATTTTATACATACTAGTTGCCTCAATCTAATTTTACTTCAGCAATATAGAAGTCCAATTTTGACCTAACTGACACATTTTTGGCCCAAGAATACTCGATCGTTAACTTTCTATGTATACTCATTGACTCGTTCCGATTTTATTTCAGCCATACAGAAGTCAATGATCATGAACTTTTATACATACACATTGACTCTTTCTGACGTAAGTCAGCAATAGAGTATTGAATATTTGACCTAATGGATGTATATTTTGCCAAAGCAATCTCAAGTTTTTATATATTAGTTTTGACTCCGTCTGATGTTACTTCACCCATACAGAAGTCAAAATTAGACCTACTGAAAATATTTCTGGCAAATAAGTCCTCGATCATGATTTTTCTATACATACTCATTGACTCCATCTGATGTTAGATCATCCAGACAGTAGTCCATATTAGACCTACTGAACATATTTCAGGCCAGAGAGTACTCAATCTTGAACTTGATCTCAATCTTTTATACATACACATTGAATCCTTCTGATGATTTGTCAGCCATAGAGTATTGGGTATTTGACCTAATGGATATATTTCTGGCAAATTAGCCCTCGATCATGATCATGTTAATTCATCATGTTATTTTCAGTCACAACAGACCCCACAGAATCCTTGAATATGAACTTTCTATACATAATTATTTTTTCACTCGTATGTTAATTCACACATACATGAGCTCATGTTTGACCTTCTGAAAAAATTTCTGGCAAATTAGTCTTCGATTATGAACTTTTTATACATACACATTGACTCTTTCTGATGTAAGTCAGCAATAGAGTATTGAATATTTGACCTAATGGATGTATTTCTAGAAAAGCAAACTCAACTTTTTATATATTAGTTTTGACTCCTTCTGATGTTAGATCATCCAGACAGTACTCCATATTAGACCTACTAACCAGAGAGTACTCAATCTTGAACTTGATCTCGATCTTTTACACATACGGATTGACTCCTTCTGATGATATGTCAGCCATAGAGTATTGGGTATTTGACCTAATGGATATATTTCTGGCAAATTAGCCCTCGATCATGATCATGTTAATTCATCATGTTAATTTTCAGTCACAACAGACCCCACAGAATCCTTGAATATGAACTTTCTATACATAATCATTTTTTCACTCGTATGTTAATTCAGCCATACATGAGCTCATGTTTGACCTTCTGAAAAATTTCTGGCAAATTAGTCTTCGATCATGAATTTTTATACATACACATTGACTCCTTCTGATGTAAGTCAGCAATAAAGCATTGAATATTTGAACTAATGGATGTATTTCTGGCCAAAGCAATCTCAACTTTTATATATTAGTTTTGACTCCTTCTGATGTTAATTCACCCATACAGAATTCAAAATTAGATCTACTGAAAATATTTCTGGCAAATTAGTCCTCGATCATGAATTTTCTATACATACTCATTGACTCCATCTGATGTTAGATCATCCAGACAGTAGTCCATATTAGACCTACTGAACGTATTTCAGGCCAGAGAGTACTCAATCTTGATCTTCCTCTCGATCTTTTATACATACACATTGACTCCTTCTGATGATTTGTCAGCCATAGAGTATTGGGTATTTGACCTAATGGATATATTTCTGGCAAATTAGCCCTCGATCATGATCATGTTAATTCATCATGTTAATTTTCAGTCACAACAGTCCCCACAGAGTCCTTGAATATGAACTTTCTGTACATAATCATTGCTTCACTTGGATGTTACTTCACCCATACAGAATTCAAAATTAGACCTACTGAAAATATTTCTGGCAAATTAGTACTCGATCATGAATTTTCAATACACTCATTGACTCCTTCTGATGATATGTCAGCAATAGAGTATTGAATATTTGACCTTCTGATGTTAGATTATCCAGACAGTAGTCCATATTAGACCTACTGAACATATTTCAGGCCAGAGAGTACTCAATCTTGAACTTGATCTCAATCTTTTATACATACACATTGGCTCCTTCTGATGATATGTCAGCCATAGAGTATTGGGTATTAGACCTAATGGATATGTTTCTGGCAAATTAGCCCTCGATCATGAACTTTCTTTACAGACTCATTGATTACTTCTGATTTTATTTCAGCCAGACAGTCCTCCATATTTGATAGATTGAACCAAATTATGGCCAAAGAGTATTCCATATTGAATTTTATAGTAATTGATTGCTTCTGATATGACATCAGCCATACATTAGTCCATATTTGACATAATCAACATATTTCTGGTCCAAGAGTACTCGATCCTGAATTTTTTTTACATTAAACTTGACCCATGATGTTACTTAACCAATACAGAAATCCACATTAGACCTAATTACATTTTTTCTTTCCAAACAATCCTCGATCATGAACTTTTAATACATACTCGTTGCCTCAATCTAATATTCCTTCAGCCATATAAAAGTCCAGTTTTGACCTAATGGACATATTTTTGGTTCAAGAGTTCTCGATCGTAAACTTTCTATAGATACTCATTGACTCCTTCCAATTTTATTTCAGCCATACAGAAGTCCATGTTAGACCTACTTAAAGTTTTTTAGTCCCAACAGTCCCCACAGAGTCCTTGACTATGAACTTTCTATACATAACAATGGCTTCACTTGGATGTTACTTCACCCATACAAAAGTCAAAATTAGACCCACTGAACATATTTCTGGCAAATTAGTCCTCGATCATGAATTTTCAATACATACTCATTGACTCCTTCTGATGATATGTCAGCAATAGAGTATTGAATATTTGACCTAATGGATGTATTTCTGGCCAAAGCAATCTCAAGTTTTTCTATATTAGTTTTAACTCCTTCTGATGTTACTTCACCCATACAAAAGTCAAAATTAGACCTACTGAAAAAATTTCTCGCAAATTAGTCCTCGATGGTGAATTTTCTATACATACTCATTGACTACTTCCGATTTTATTTCAGCCATACAGAAGTCCATGTTAGACCTCCTTAAAGTTTTTTAGTCCCAACAGTCCCCACAGAGTCCTTGACTATGAACTTTCTATACATAATCATTGTTTCACTCGGATGTTAATTCAGCCATACATGAGCTCATGTTTGATCTTCTGAAAAATTTCTGGCAAATTAGTCTTCAATCATGAACTTTTATACATGAACATTGATTTCTTCTAATGATATGTCAGCAATAGAGTATTGAATATTTGACCCAATGGATGTATATTTTGCCAAAGCAATCTCAACTTTTTATATATTAGTTTTGACTACTTCTGATATTACTTCACCCATAAAAAAGTCAAAATTAGACCTACTTCTGGTAAATTAGCTCTCGATCATGAATTTACAATACATAGTCATTGACTCCATCTCATGTTAGATCATCCAGACAGTAGTCCATATTAGACCTACTGATCATATTTCAGGCCAGAGAGTACTCAATCTTGAACTTGATCTCGATCTTTTATATATACAGATTGACTCCTTCTGATGATATGTCAACCATAGAGTATTGGGTATTTAACCTAATGGATATATTTCTGGCAAATTAGCCCTCGATCATGAACTTTCTTTACATACTCATTGACTACTTCTGATTTTATTTCAGCCAGACAGTACTCCATTTTGACAGACTGAAGCTGTTTATGGCCAAAGAGTACTCCTATTGAATTTTATACTCATCGATTCCTTCTGATATGACATCAGCCCTACATTAGTCCATATTTGACATAATTTACATATTTCAGGCCCAAGAGTGCTCGATCTTGAACCTTTTATGCATTATAATTGACTCATGATGTTACTTAACCATAACAGAAATCCATATTAGACCTAATTACATTTTATCTTTCCAAACAGTCCTCAATCATGAACATTTTATACATACTAGTTGCCTCAATCTAATTTTACTTCAGCAATATAGAAGTCCAATTTTGACCTAACTGACACATTTTTGGCCCAAGAATACTCGATCGTTAACTTTCTATGTATACTCATTGACTCCTTCCGATTTTATTTCAGCCATACAGAAGTCAATGATCATGAACTTTTATACATACACATTGACTCTTTCTGACGTAAGTCAGCAATAGAGTATTGAATATTTGACCTAATGGATGTATATTTTGCCAAAGCAATCTCAAGTTTTTATATATTAGTTTTGACTCCGTCTGATGTTACTTCACCCATACAGAAGTCAAAATTAGACCTACTGAAAATATTTCTGGCAAATAAGTCCTCGATCATGATTTTTCTATACATACTCATTGACTCCATCTGATGTTAGATCATCCAGACAGTAGTCCATATTAGACCTACTGAACATATTTCAGGCCAGAGAGTACTCAATCTTGAACTTGATCTCAATCTTTTATACATACACATTGAATCCTTCTGATGATTTGTCAGCCATAGAGTATTGGGTATTTGACCTAATGGATATATTTCTGGCAAATTAGCCCTCGATCATGATCATGTTAATTCATCATGTTATTTTCAGTCACAACAGACCCCACAGAATCCTTGAATATGAACTTTCTATACATAATTATTTTTCACTGTATGTTAATTCACACATACATGAGCTCATGTTTGACCTTCTGAAAAATTTCTGGCAAATTAGTCTTCGATTATGAACTTTTATACATACACATTGACTCTTTCTGATGTAAGTCAGCAATAGAGTATTGAATATTTGACCTAATGGATGTATTTCTAGAAAAGCAAACTCAACTTTTTATATATTAGTTTTGACTCCTTCTGATGTTAGATCATCCAGACAGTACTCCATATTAGACCTACTAACCAGAGAGTACTCAATCTTGAACTTGATCTCGATCTTTTACACATACGGATTGACTCCTTCTGATGATATGTCAGCCATAGAGTATTGGGTATTTGACCTAATGGATATATTTCTGGCAAATTAGCCCTCGATCATGATCATGTTAATTCATCATGTTAATTTTCAGTCACAACAGACCCCACAGAATCCTTGAATATGAACTTTCTATACATAATAATTTTTTCACTGTATGTTAATTCAGCCATACATGAGCTCATGTTTGACCTTCTGAAAAATTTCTGGCAAATTAGTCTTCGATCATGAATTTTTATACATACACATTGACTCCTTCTGATGTAAGTCAGCAATAAAGCATTGAATATTTGACCTAATGGATGTATTTCTGGCCAAAGCAATCTCAACTTTTATATATTAGTTTTGACTCCTTCTGATGTTAATTCACCCATACAGAATTCAAAATTAGATCTACTGAAAATATTTCTGGCAAATTAGTCCTCGATCATGAATTTTCTATACATACTCATTGACTCCATCTGATGTTAGATCATCCAGACAGTAGTCCATATTAGACCTACTGAACGTATTTCAGGCCAGAGAGTACTCAATCTTGATCTTGCTCTCGATCTTTTATACATACACATTGACTCCTTCTGATGATTTGTCAGCCATAGAGTATTGGGTATTTGACCTAATGGATATATTTCTGGCAAATTAGCCCTCGATCATGATCATGTTAATTCATCATGTTAATTTTCAGTCACAACAGTCCCCACAGAGTCCTTGAATATGAACTTTCTATACATAATCATTGCTTCACTTGGATGTTACTTCACCCATACAGAATTCAAAATTAGACCTACTGAAAATATTTCTGGCAAATAAGTCCTCGATCATGATTTTTCTATACATACTCATTGACTCCATCTGATGTTAGATCATCCAGACAGTAGTCCATATTAGACCTACTGAACATATTTCAGGCCAGAGAGTACTCAATCTTGAACTTGATCTCAATCTTTTATACATACACATTGAATCCTTCTGATGATTTGTCAGCCATAGAGTATTGGGTATTTGACCTAATGGATATATTTCTGGCAAATTAGCCTCGATCATGATCATGTTAATTCATCATGTTAATTTTCAGTCACAACAGACCCCACAGAATCCTTGAATATGAACTTTCTATACATAATTATTTTTTCACTCGTATGTTAATTCACACATACATGAGCTCATGTTTGACCTTCTGAAAAAATTTCTGGCAAATTAGTCTTCGATTATGAACTTTTTATACATACACATTGACTCTTTCTGATGTAAGTCAGCAATAGAGTATTGAATATTTGACCTAATGGATGTATTTCTAGAAAAGCAAACTCAACTTTTTATATATTAGTTTTGACTCCTTCTGATGTTAGATCATCCAGACAGTACTCCATATTAGACCTACTAACCAGAGAGTACTCAATCTTGAACTTGATCTCGATCTTTTACACATACGGATTGACTCCTTCTGATGATATGTCAGCCATAGAGTATTGGGTATTTGACCTAATGGATATATTTCTGGCAAATTAGCCCTCGATCATGATCATGTTAATTCATCATGTTAATTTTCAGTCACAACAGACCCCACAGAATCCTTGAATATGAACTTTCTATACATAATCATTTTTTCACTCGTATGTTAATTCAGCCATACATGAGCTCATGTTTGACCTTCTAAAAAATTTCTGGCAAATTAGTCTTCGATCATGAATTTTTATACATACACATTGACTCCTTCTGATGTAAGTCAGCAATAAAGCATTGAATATTTGACCTAATGGATGTATTTCTGGCCAAAGCAATCTCAACTTTTATATATTAGTTTTGACTCCTTCTGATGTTAATTCACCCATACAGAATTCAAAATTAGATCTACTGAAAATATTTCTGGCAAATTAGTCCTCGATCATGAATTTTCTATACATACTCATTGACTCCATCTGATGTTAGATCATCCAGACAGTAGTCCATATTAGACCTACTGAACGTATTTCAGGCCAGAGAGTACTCAATCTTGATCTTGCTCTCGATCTTTTATACATACACATTGACTCCTTCTGATGATTTGTCAGCCATAGAGTATTGGGTATTTGACCTAATGGATATATTTCTGGCAAATTAGCCCTCGATCATGATCATGTTAATTCATCATGTTAATTTTCAGTCACAACAGTCCCCACAGAGTCCTTGAATATGAACTTTCTGTACATAATCATTGCTTCACTTGGATGTTACTTCACCCATACAGAATTCAAAATTAGACCTACTGAAAATATTTCTGGCAAATTAGTACTCGATCATGAATTTTCTATACATACTCATTGACTCAATCTGATGTTAGATCATCCAGAGAGTAGTCCATATTAGACCTACTGAACATATTTCAGGCTAGAGAGTACTCAATCTTGAACTTGATCTCAATCTTTTATACATACACATTGACTCCTTCTGATGATATGTCAGCCATAGAGTATTGGGTATTAGACCTAATGGATATGTTTCTGGCAAATTAGCCCTCGATCATGAACTTTCTTTACAGACTCATTGATTACTTCTGATTTTATTTCAGCCAGACAGTCCTCCATATTTGATAGATTGAACCGAATTATGGCCAAAGAGTATTCCATATTGAATTTTATAGTAATTGATTGCTTCTGATATGACATCAGCCATACATTAGTCCATATTTGACATAATCAACATATTTCTGGTCCAAGAGTACTGATCCTGAATTTTTACATTAAACTTGACCCACGATGTTACTTAACCAATAAAGAAATCCACATTAGACCTAATTACATTTTTTCTTTCCAAACAATCCTCGATCATGAACTTTTAATACATACTCGTTGCCTCAATCTAATATTCCTTCAGCCATATAGAAGTCCAATTTTGACCTAATGGACATATTTTTGGTTCAAGAGTTCTCGATCGTAAACTTTCTATAGATACTCATTGACTCCTTCCAATTTTATTCCAGCCATACAGAAGTCCATGTTAGACCTACTTAAAGTTTTTTAGTCCCAACAGTCCCCACAGAGTCCTTGACTATGAACTTTCTATACATAACAATGGCTTCACTTGGATGTTACTTCACCCATACAAAAGTCAAAATTAGACCCACTGAACATATTTCTGGCAAATTAGTCCTCGATCATGAATTTTCAATACATACTCATTGACTCCTTCTGATGATATGTCAGCAATAGAGTATTGAATATTTGACCTAATGGATGTATTTCTGGCCAAAGCAATCTCAACTTTTTATATATTAGTTTTGACTCCTTCTGATGTTAGTTCACCCACACAGAAGTCAAAATTAGACCTACTGAAAAATTTGTCGCAAATTAGTCCTCGATGGTGAATTTTCTATACATACTCATTGACTCAATCTGATGTTAGATCATCCAGACAGTAGTCCATATTAGACCTACTGAACCTATTTCAGGCCAGAGAGTACTCAATCTTGAACTTGATCTCGATCTTTTATACATACACATTGACTCCTTCTGATGATATGTCAGCCATAGAGTATTGGGTATTAGACCTAATGGATATGTTTCTGGCAAATTAGCCCTCGATCGTGAACTTTCTTTACAAACTCATTGATTACTTCTGATTTTATTTCAGTCAGACAGTCCTCCATATTTGACAGATTGAACCGAATTATGGCCAAAGAGTATTCCATATTGAATTTTATAGTAATTGATTGCTTCTGATATGACATCAGCCATACATTAGTCCATATTTGACATAATCAACATATTTCTGGTCCAAGAGTACTCGATCCTGAATTTTTTTTACATTAAACTTGACCCATGATGTTACTTAACCAATACAGAAATCCACATTAGACCTAATTACATTTTTTCTTTCCAAACAATCCTCGATCATGAACTTTTAATACATATTCGTTGCCTCAATCTAATATTCCTTCAGCCATATAGAAGTCCAATTTTGACCTAATGGACATATTTTTGGTTCAAGAGTTCTCGATCGTAAACTTTCTATAGATACTCATTGACTCCTTCCAATTTTATTTCAGCCATACAGAAGTCCATGTTAGACCTACTTAAAGTTTTTTAGTCCCAACAGTCCCCACAGAGTCCTTGACTATGAACTTTCTATACATAACAATGGCTTCACTTGGATGTTACTTCACCCATACAGAAGTCAAAATTAGACCCACTGAACATATTTCTGGCAAATTAGTTCTCGATCATGAATTTTCAATACATACTCATTAACTCCTTCTGATGATATGTCAGCAAAAGAATGTTGAGTATTTGACATAATGGATGTATTTCTGGCCAAAGCAATCTCAACTTTTTATATATTAGTTTTGACTCCTTCTGATGTTACTTCACCCATACAGACGTCAAAATTAGACCTACTGAAAATATTTCTGGCAAATAAGTCCTGGATCATGAATTTTCTATACATACTCATTGACTCCATCTGATGTTAGATCATCCAGACAGTAGTCCATATTAGACCTACTGAACATATTTCAGGCCAGAGAGTACTCAATCTTGAACTTGCTCTCGATCTTTTATACATTCACATTGACTCCTTCTGATGAGTTGTCAGCCATATGGGTGTTTGACCTAATGGATATATTTCTGGCAAATTAGCCCTCGATCATGATCATGTTAATTCATCATGTTAATTTTCAGTCACAACAGTCCCCACAGAATCCTTGAATATGAACTTTCTATACATCATTTTTTCCACTCGTATGTTAATTCAGCCATACATGAGCTCATGTTTGACCTTCTGAAAAATTTCTGACAAATTAGTCTTCGATCATGAACCTTTTATACATACACATTGACTCCTTCTGATGATATGTCAGCAATAGAGTATTGAATATTTGACCTAATGGATGTATTTCTGGCCAAAGCAATCTCAACTTTTATATATTAGTTTTGACTCCTTCTGATGTTAATTCACCCATACAGAATTCAAAATTAGATCTACTGAAAATATTTCTGGCAAATTAGTCCTCGATCATGAATTTTCTATACATACTCATTGACTCCATCTGATGTTAGATCATCTAGACAGTAGTCCATATTAGACCTACTGAACGTATTTCAGGCCAGAGAGTACTCAATCTTGATCTTGCTCTCGATCTTTTATACATACACATTGACTCCTTCTGATGATTTGTCAGCCATAGAGTATTGGGTATTTGACCTAATGGATATATTTCTGGCAAATTAGCCCTTGATCATGAACTTTCTTTACATACTCATTGACTACTTTTGATTTTATTTCAGCCAGACAGTACTCCATATTTGACAGGCTGAACCTATTTATGGCCAAAGAGTATTCCCTATTGAATTTTATACTCATTGATTCCTTCTGATGTGACATCAGTCACTGCAGTAGACCATATTTGACATATTCCACATATTTCTGGCCAAAGAGCACTTGATCTTAAATTTCTAGACATACTCATTGGACTAATGTTACTTTCAGCCAAACAGAAGTCCTAACTGTACATATTTCTGGCAAATTAGTCCTTGATCATGAACTTTCTGTACATACTTATTGACCTTTAATAAGTTTTGGCCCAAGAGTACTCGATTTTGAACTGTCTATACATGTTCATTGACTCCTTCTGATTTTACATCAGAAGAACAGTAGTCCATATTAGACCTACTTAAATTATTTTTGTACGAAGAGTCCTTGGACATGAACTTTCTTTTCATACTCAGTGCCTAATTCTGATGTTACTTCTCGCCAAAGAGTACTCGATCTTGAACATTTAATGCATACTCATTGACTTCATTTTGATGTTACATCGGTTATACAGAAGACTATATTTGACCCACAGAACACTTTTCTGGCCAAAGAGTCATCGATCGTGAACTCTCTGTATATACTACTTACTATTTCTGATGTTACATCAACCATACAGAAGTCTTTTTTGACTTACTGAACATATTTCTGGCCCAAGAGTCGTCGATCATGAAATTTCTATGCATACTCATTGACTCCTCATATGATGTCAGTCCCTATTTCATCTAATGAACATATTTCTGGCCAAAGAGCACTTCAATCTTGAACTTTCTATACACATCTGTCCTATGTAACATTAGAAGGAGTCAGTGAGTTTGTAAAGAAAGTTCATTATCGAGTTACTCTTGGGCAAGAAAATGTTCATTAGGTCAAATTTGGTCTACTGTCTTTCTGCTGTAACATCAGACGGATTCCATGAGTCTGTATAGAAAGTTCATGATCAAGGACACTTAGGACAGAAATGTGTTCAGTATGTCAAATATGGACTTGGTCTATATGGCTGATGTGACATCAGCAGTCATCAGTGAGTACATATATAAGTTCAATATCAAAAACTATTTGGTCAGAAATATATTCTGTCGGCCAAATATGGACCACTGTCTGTACTGATTTAACATCAGATGGAGTCAATGAGTATGTACAGAAATTTCATGACTGAGATCTTAATTTGCCAGAAATATGTCTATTAGTGAGGCAATGACTATGTATAGAAAGTTCATGATTGAGTACACTTGGGCCAGAAATGTTCGTTATGGCAAAAATGGACTTCTATATGGCTGAAGTAACATCAGATTGAGGCAACGAAAATGTACAGAAAGTTCATGATCGAGGACTGTTTGGACAGAAAAAAATGTTAGTAGGTCTAATATGGATTTACATCAGTTAAGAAACATCATGAGTCAACAGTATAATGTATAAAATTCCAAGATTGAGTACTCTTGGGCCAGAAATATGTTCATTGGGTCAAATATCCAATACTCTATGGCTGACGTATCATCAGGAGTCAATGAGTATGTATAGAAAGTTCAAGATCAAATATTCTTTGACCAGAAAAATGTCTATTAAGTCAAATATGCAATACTCTATGGCTGACGTATCATCTGAATCAATCAATGTGTATGTATTAAAAGTTCATATTTGAGGACTAATTAGATTGAGGCAATGAGTATGAATAGAAAGTTCATGATAGAGGACTAATTTGCCAGAAACATGATCAGTATGACTTATATGGACTTCAGTGTGGGTTATGAAACATCAGAAGGAGTCAATAGTAATGTATAGAAAGTTACTACTCTACCAGTACTACACTCTGACCAGAAATATATACATTAGGTCCAATGTACAATATTCTATGGCTGTCGTATCATCAGAAGAAGTTAATAGCAATGTATAAGAAGCGCAATATTGAGTACTCTTTGGCCAGAAACATGTTCGTTAGGTCAAATATGCAATACTCTTTAGCTGACGTACAATCAGGAGTCAATTATGTATGTATAAAATGTTCAAAATTGAGTACTCTTGGGCCAGAAATATGTTCAGTAGGTCTAATATGGACTAATGATCTAGCTGATCTAACATCAGAAGGAGTCAATGAGTATGTAAAGAGAGTTCATGACTGAGGACTAATTTCATAAACGGGCTCATATATGACTGTAGTAGCATCAGAGTTGAGGCAATGAGTATGCATAGAAAGTTCATGATCAAGGACAAATTTGCCCGAATTTTGTCCATTAGGTCAAATATTCAATACTCTATGGCTGACGTATCATCAAAAGTAATCAATAGAAATGTATAAATTGTTCAAGATCGAGTATTCTTTGTGTCTATAAATATGTTTTATAAGTCAAATATGCAATACACAATGGCTGATGTATCATCAGAAGCTGTCGGTGTATGTACAAAAAGTTCATGACTGAGGACTAATTTTCAAGAAATATGTTCAGCAGGTCATTCATGGGCTCAAGTACAGCTGAAGTGACATCAGAGTGAGGCATTGAGAAAGTAAAGAAAGGTCATGATCGACGACTGTTGGGACAGAAAACATTTAAGTAGGTCTAATATGGACTCCTGTATGGCTGAAATGAAATTAGAAGAAGTCAATGTATAGAAAGTTCAAGATCAAATACTCTTTGGCCAGAAATATTTCCATTAAGTCAAATATGCAACACTCTATGGCTGACGTATCATCACAAGGAGTCAATAGTAATGCATGAGAAGTTCAAGATTGAGTTCTCTTTGTCCATAAATTGTCTGTTAAGTCAAATATGCAATACTCTATGGCTGATGTATTATCAGAAGCAGTAAATGTGTATGTATAAAAAGTACATGATTGAGGATTCATTTTCCAGAAGTATGTTCAAGTAGGTCATGAACGGGCTCATGTATGGCTGAAGTGAGTTAGGCAATGAGTAGGTATAGAATGTTCATGATAGAGGACCAATTTGACAAAATATATGTTCAGTAGGTCTGATTTGGACTTCTGTATGGGTGAAGTAACATCAGAAGGAGTCAATAGTAATGTATAGAAAGTTCAAGATCAAGTACTCTTTGGCCAGAAATGTTTCCATTAGGTCAAATGTGCAATACTCTATGGCTGATGTATCATCACAAGGAGTCAATAGTAATATATAAAATGTTCAAGATTGAGTACTCTTTAGCCAGTAATATGTCCATTAAGTCAAATATGTAATACTCTGGCTGATGTATCATCAGAAGCCGTCAAATTGTATGCATAAAAATTTCATGACTGAGCACTAATTTTCTAGAAATATGTTCAGAAGGTCAAACATGGGCTCATGTATGAGTGAAGTATCATCATAGTGAGGCACTTAGTTTGTATAAAAAGTTCATGATCAAGGACTCTGTGAACAAAAAAAAATTTAAGTAGGTCTTACTGGACTACTGTTATTTTGATATAACATCAGAGAAGGAGTCAATAAATATGTTTGGAAAGTTCAAGATTGAGTACTCTTGGGCCAGAAATATGTTCATCATATCTAATATTGACTACTGTGTGGCTGATCTAAAATTAGAACGAGACAATGAATATGTATCGATATGTATATTCATGATTGAGGACTAATTTGCCAAAAATATTTTCGGTAGGTCCTAATATTGACTTCTGTATGGGTGAAGTAACATCAGAAGGAGTCTATTGTAATGTATAAAAACGTACTTTTTGGCCAGAAATATGTCTATTAAGTCAAATATGCAATACTATATGGAAAGGAGTCTATGAGTATGTACAGAAAGTTCATGATCGAGGATTCTTGGGATAGAAAAAATTTAAGTAAGTCTAATATGGACTTCTGTTTGGGTGAAGTAACATCAGAAGGAGTCTATTGTAATGTATAAAAACGTACTTTTTGGCCAGAAATATGTCTATTATGTCAAATATGCAATACTATATGGAAAGGAGTCTATGAGTATGTACAGAAAGTTCATGATCATCGATTTTTGGGGATAGAAAAAATTTAAGTAAGTCTAATATGGACTTCTGTTTGACTGACATGTTGTGCACAGAATAGAAAAGACATAGCCTAACATACGTGCTATAAATACACTAACAAACTCATTTCGTCTGTTCACTGAAGAGATAACAGTGCTATTATAACATATAAGCAGTAACTTATTTGTGCATTGAAGACGTAACATATATATGCTTTAGCATTATAATGCATAAGAGAATACATACAAGTTATGCGTTGTTTCATTGCATTATATAATATAACTAACATTCCTTATGCACTGAAGAGGTAACACATACACTGCGTTGCATACAAGAACTGACTCTTTTGCATAAAGAGAAAACAAATTATATATGCTGTTATAATTGCTGTTGCATTGCAACATTTTAGTTATGCACTGTTTCCTTGCATTGTTATACAAAAACTAACTTATTTCTCATGCACTGAGATAACACATAACATGTGCATTGGATTGCAGTAACTTAATCCGTTGTGCAGTGAAGAGATAACACCTGAAAGGTCTTGTTGCACTGCGTTGCATGCAAGAACGCACTCTTTCATCTGTGCATTGAAGAGAAAACAAATCACGTATGCTGTTGCATTGCAATAAATACAAGAACTAACCTTCATTGCATTGCATACAATAAAAAACATATTACGTTGAGCATAGAAAACATTAATGTATTAACATATTAACATATGTGCTATTGTAATGCAGTGCATACAAGAGATAACATATAACACGTGGTGTTGCGATGAATGATCCTCCGTTAGGAATGATCATCCGTTATGCATTGAAGAGATAACACACGACAGGTGCTTGTTGCAGTGCGTTGCATACAAGAACTAAGTCTTTCCTTTGTGCATTGAAGAGAAAACAAATGACATATGCTGTTGCATTGCAATAAATACAACAACCGTTTCATTGCATTGCATAAAATAACTTTGTTATTATTTTTACGTTGTGCATAGAAGAAATTCATATAATATATGTGCTCTTGCATTGCAATGCTTAGAAGAACTAACATGCAAATCATGCACTGTTTTCTGGCATTGTGTACAAGAACTAACTTATTCCTTATGTTTTGAAGAGATAACATAACATATGTGGTGTTGCGATGAATTATCAAACTTATCCGTTATGCATTGATAGATAGCACATAACATGTGCATTGCATTGCTGTAACTTAATCCGTTTGGCAGTGAATAGATTAACACGTCAGGCGCTTGTTGCACTGCGTTACATACAAGAACTAACTCTTTCCTTTGTGCACCGAAGGGAAAACAGATACATACAATACATACAATTGCATACAATCGTTAACTTTTTACGCTTTGCATATAAGAAAATAATATAAAATATGTGCTGTTGCATTGCAATGAATACAAAAATTGACATGTAAATGATGCACTGTTTCCCTGCATTTGATACAAAAACTAACTTATTCTTATGCATTGAAGTGATTACACATAACATATTGGGTGTTGTGATGAATGAGCTAACTTATCCCTTATGCATTGAGAGATATCACATGACGTGCATTGCAGTAACTTAATCCGTTGTAAGATAACACATGACAGGTGCTTGTTGCACTGCGTTGCATACAAGAACGAACTCTTTCCTTTGTGCAATGAAGGGAAAACAAATCACTTGCGCTGTTGCATTACAATGCATCAAGAACTAACTGTTTCATTGCATTACAATAGTTAACTAATTACGCTGTCCATAGATGAAATTAATAGAAAATATGTGCTGTTGCATTGCAACATGTAAGTTATGCACTGTTTCCTTGCATTGTTCTATACAAGAAATAAGTCAGTAGTTGAACTGAAGAAATAAAACAAAACGTGCATTGCATTGTGGTAACTTAATCCGTTGTACAATGAAGAGATAATAAGACAGGCGCTTATTGCATAAAAGCACTGTCTCTTTCCTTTGTGCACTGAAGAGAAAACTAATATGCTGTTGCATTGCAATAACTGTTTCATTACACTGCATACAAAAAACAATTATTACTTTGTGCATAGAAGAAAATCATATAACAGATGTGCTATTGAATTGCAAAATATAAGTTATGCACTGTTTCTTTGAAGTGTATACAAGAAATAACTTATTTATGCTGTTGGACTGCAATGTATCCAGAACTAACGGTTTCATTGCATTACAGTAGTTAACATTACGCTGAGTATAGAAGAAATTAATACAACAAATGTGCTGTTAAATTGCAACATGTAAGTTATGCACTGTTTCCTTTGTATACATTGTATACAAGAACTGACTCATTCAGTAGTTGAATTGAAGAGATAAAACAAAACGTGCATTTCATTGCAGCATCTTAATCCGTTTTGCAGTGAAGAGATAACACATGGCAAGTACCTGTTGCACTGCGTTGTATGCAAGAACTTTTGCACATTGAAGAGAAAACTAATTTCTTATGCTTTTGCGTTGCAATGCATCAAGAACTTATTGTTCCATTGCATTACATACAATTCTAAACTTATAACGCTGTGCGAAACAAATTAATATAAAATGTGTGCTGTTGCTTTGCAACATGTAAGTTATTGCATGTCTATAGAAGAACTAATTCATTAATTGAACAGAAGAAATAAAACAAAACGTGCATTGCATTGCAATAACGTTAATCCGTTGTACAGGTGCTTGTTGCACTGCATTGCATAAAAGAACTAACTTATTCCTCATGTATTGAAGAGATAACACATAACATGGTCATTGCATTGCAGTAATTAACCCGTTTTGCAGCGAATAAATAACACATGGCATCACATGGTGCTTGTTACACTCAATTCCATACAAGAACTAACTCTTTCCTTTGTGCATTGAAGGGAGAACAAATCAGATTGCAATAAATCCAAGAACTAACTTTCATTGCATTGCATACAATATGTATGTTGTGCATAGAAATCATTAATGCAACATGTGCTGTTGAATTGCAGTGCATACAAGATATAACACACAACACGTAGTGTTGCGATGAATGAAATAACTCATCAGTTATGCGTTGAAGAAAGAACACATAATAACATATTCATTGCTTTTCAGTAACTTAATCCGTTGTGTAGTAAAGATATAACACATGACAGGTGCTTGTTGCACTGCGTCGAACACTTTCATTTGCGCATCAAAGAGAAGACAAATAACATATGCTGCTGCATTACAATGCATCAAGAACCACCTGTTTCATTGCATACAATAGTTAACTTATCACGCTGGGCATAGAAGAAATTAATATAACATATGCACTGTTTTCTTGCATTGTATACATAAACAAACTTATTCCTTATCCATTGAAGAGATAACATATAACATATGCGGTGATGCGATGAATGAACTAATTTATCCGTTGTGCGTTGAAGAGATGACACATAACGCATTGCAGTAATTAATCCGTTGTGCAGTGGAGATAACACACGACAAGTACTTGTTGCATTGCGTGCATTGAAGAGAAAACTAATTTCTTATGCTTTTGCGTTACAATGCATCAAGAACTAACTGTTCCATTGCATTACAAACAATACTTCTTATAACGCTGTGAATAAGAAATTAATACAACATATGTGCTTGTTGCATTGCAATGCATACAGAAATTAACATGTAAGTCATGCACTGTTTCCCTGCATTTTCAATAAAAACTTACTCTCATGCACTGAAGTGATAACACAACATATGTGATGTTGCGATGAATTACCTAATTTCTCCGTTATGCATTGAGAGATATCACATAAAATATGCATTGCATTGCAGTAACTTACTCCGTTTTGCAGTGAAAGATAACGTCAGATGCTTGTTGCACTGCGTTGCATACAAAAACTAACTCTTTCCTTTGATCAAGATTCATCAAGAACTATCTGTTTCAGTGCATCACATACAATAGTTAAATAGTTATACAAGAACTAACTCATTCAGTAGTTGAATTGATAGGATAAGATAAAACGTTCAATAGTTAATTTATTACTCTGTGCATAGAAGAAATCAATATAACATATGTGCTGTGGCATAGCAATGCATTCAAGAACTTACATCTAAGTTATGCACGGTTTTCTTGCACTAAACTAACATTCCTTATGCAATGAATAGATAACAAAAAAATAATACATGGTGTTGCGAAGAATGAACCAACTTATCCGTTATGCATTGAGAGATAACAAATAACAGGCATTGCATTGCTGTAACTTAATTCTTTTTGCAGTAAATAGATAACATGTCAGGCGCTTGTTGTGTTGCATACAAAAACGAACTCTTTCCTTTGTGCATCGAAGAGAAAACAAATCACATATGATGTTGCATTGCTATGCATCACTAACTACTGTTAAATTCCATTGCATACAATAGTTAACTCATTACGCATTGCACAGAAGAAATGAATATTACTGATGTGATGTTGCATTGCAGTGCATACAAGAAGTTACATGTAAGTTATGCACTTGCATTATATACAAGAACTAACTTATTCCTTATGCAATGAGGAATAACACATATGTTCATTATATTGCAGTGACTTAATCGTTTGTGCAGTGCATTGCACTGCATTGCATACAAGAAATAACTCTTTCCTTAGTGCATTAAAGAGAAAACAAATCACATATGCTGTTGCATTGCAATGCATCAAGTACTAACTGTTTCTATGCATTGCGTACAATAGGTAACTTATTACGCTGTGCATAGAAGAAATTAATATAAAATATGTGCTGTTGCATTGCAATGTAAGTTATGCACTGTTTCTTTGCAGGACCTATACAAGAACTAATTAATTCAGTAGTTGAACTGAAGAGATAGAATAAAACGTGCATTGTATTGCAGTAACGTAATCCGTTGTGCAGTGAAGAGATAAAACATGACAGGTGCTTGTTGGACTGCGTTGCATGCAAGAAAGAACTCTCTCCATTGTCAAATCACTTATGTGCTTGTTGCATTGCAATGCATACAAAAATTAACATGTAAGTAATGCACGGTTTCCCTGCATTTTAAATAAAAATTAACTTATTCTCATGCATTGAAGTGATAACATATGTGGTGTTGCCAAGAATTACCTTATCCTTATAACTTATCCGTTATGCATTGAGAGATATCACATAACGTGCATTGCATTGCAGTAACTTAATCCTTTTTGCAGTGAAAGATAAGGTGCTTGTTGCACTGCGTTGCATACAAGAAAAACTCTTTCCTTTGTGCATTGGAACGGAAACAAGTCCTATATGCTGTTGCATTGCAATGCATAAAGAACATTGCAATGCATAAATAATGTTTCATTGCATGACATACAATAGTTAACTTATTACGCTGTGCATAGAAGAAATTAATATAAAATATGTGCTGTTACAGTGCAATATACAGTTTCTTTGCAGTTAACACATGACAAGTACTTGTTGCAAGTGACATTGTAATTTCTTATGCTTTTGCGTTGCAATGCATGAAGAACTAACTGTTTCATTGCATTACATACAAAAATTATAACGCTGTGCATAAGAAATTAATACAATATGTGTGCTTGATGCGTTGCGATGCATACAAAACTTAACATGTAAGTGGTGCGCTGTTTCCCTGATTTTAAATAAAAACTAACTCTTTCCGTTGTGCGTTGAAAAGAAAACAAGTCGTATATGCTGTTGCATTGCAATGCCTAAAGAACATTGCAATGCAAAAATAATGTTTCATTGCATTACATACAATGGTTAAGTTACTACGCTATGCATAAAAGAAATAAATATAAAGTATGTGCTGTTGCATTGCAACATGTAATTTATACGCTGTTTCCTTGCATTTTTCTATACAAGAACTAATTCAGTAGCTTGAACTGAAGATATAAAATAAAACGTGCATTGCATTGCAGTAACTTATTCCGTTGTACAGTGAAGAGATAACACGACAGGTGCTTGTTGCGCTGTATTGCATGAAAGAACTAACTCTTTCCGTTGTGCATTGAAAAGAAAACAAGTCGTATATGCTGTTGCATTGCAACTTATTACGTTGTGCATAGAAGAAATTCATATAACATATGTGCTGTTGAATTGCAACATATAAGTTATGCACTGTTTCCTTGCATTGTATACAAGAAATAACTAATTCAGAAGTTGAACTGAAGAGATAAAATAAAACGTGCATGGCATTGCAGTAACTTAATCCGTTGTGCAGTGAAGAGATAACACATGACAGGTGCCTTTTGCACTGCGTTGCATACAAGAAAAACTCTTTCCTTTGTGCATTGAAAAGAAAACAAGTCGTATTTGCTGTTGCATTGCAACTTTTTACGTTGTGCATAAAAGAAATTAATATAACACGATATAACATTGAATTGCAACATATAAGTTATGCACTGTTTCCTTGCATTCGATATAAGAACTAACTTATTCCTCACGCATTGAAGTGATAACATGTGCATTGCATATGACACATAACGTGCATTGTAGTAGCATAACCCTTTTTGCAGTGAGGAGATAAATCACATATGCTGTTGTATTGCAATAAATACAAAAAATAAATGTTTCATTGCATCGCATACAGTAATTAACTTATTACTTTGTGCAAAGAATAAATTAATATATAACATATGTACTATTGCATTGAAATGCATACAAGAACATGGAAGTTATGCACGGTTTCCTTGCATTGTATACAAGAACTAACTTATTTGTTATGCATTGAAGAGATAACACATAACATATCTGGTGTTACAATGAATAAACTCATCCGTTTTGCATTAAAGAGATAACAGGCATGGTTGCATTGCCATGAATACAAAGTCCTAACAGGAATGCTTGCATTGTATTCAAAACTAACTTATTCCGTTGTGCAATGAACAGAGAAAATATAACACAGGTGCTGCTGAACTGCATTGCATAAAAAAAAAAAAAAAAATAATAATCCTTGGTGTATTGAAGAGAAATCATAACATGTGCACTGTGCAATAAAACAATAAACATCAAAAAAATACATCTATTGTGTAACAACCTTATTACGTTGTGCAATGAACAGATAACACATACCATTGCGATAGATACAACACATAACTAATTTCATGAGTGCATTGAAGAGATAACACATAACATATCCTGTGACTCAAAATCTGAATTACTCCATTGCACAATGAAGAATAACATATAAGGCATGTTTCATCGCAATGTATACAATTAACTTATTACCGTGGCGCAATAAAGCCTTAAAATTTCTATACAGACACATTGACTCCTTTTGATGTTACATCCGAGAGATAGTATTTGCAATATTTGACCTACTGAACATATTTCTGGCCAAAGAGTATTCGATATTTAACTTTTTACGTTTACTTCATTGATGCCTTCCTTTATCACATCAGCCACACAGAAGTCCAAAATTGACAAACAAATTGAACGCATTTCTGACCCAAGTGTCCTCGATGAATAACTTTCAATACAGATTCATTGGCTCCTTCTGATGAGCTCATTCTTTCAGTACATACTCATTGATTCACTCTGATATAAATTCAGCCATATATGAATCCATTTTGACCTAGTGAACAAATTTTTGCCAAATTATTCCTCGATAAGGAACTTTTTATATAATTTTTTTATACATTTTTCTGGCCAAAGAGTACTTAATCTTGAACTTTTTATATATACTTACTGACGCCATCTGATGTCACATCAGCCATGCAGCAGTCCATATTTCACCTAATGATCATATTTCTTGCAAATTAATACTCGATCTTGAATTTTCAATACATACTTATTGACTATTGAATTATTCAGATGTTACTACAGCCATATATGAGCCAATGTTTGACCTACAAACATATCTCTGGCAAATTAGTCCTCAATGGCGAAATTTCACCAGTTGACTCTTTCTGATGATAGACCAACATGGCCAAGAGCACTTGATCTTGAACTTTCTATGCATACTCATTGACTCCTCATGATACGTCAGCCACAGAGTATTGGATATTTGACCCAGTGAACATAATTCTGGCCCCAAAGTACTCGAACTTGAACTTTTCATACATTACAATTGACTCATGATGTTAATTGACCAATACAGAAATCCATATTAGACCTAATTACATTTTATCTTTCCAAACAGTCCTCAATCATGAACATTTTATACATACTTAAAGTTTTTTAGTCCCAACAGTCCCTACAGAGTCCTTGACTATGAACTTTCTATACATAATCATTGTTTCACTCGGATGTTAATTCAGCCATACATGAGCTCATGTTTGATCTTCTGAAAAAATTTCTGGCAAATTAGTCTTCAATCATGAACTTTTTATACATGAACATTGATTTCTTCTAATGATATGTCAGCAATAGAGTATTGAATATTTGACCCAATGGATGTATATTTTGCCAAAGCAATCTCAACTTTTTATATATTAGTTTTGACTACTTCTGATATTACTTCACCCATAAAAAAGTCAAAATTAGACCTACTGAACATATTTCTGGTAAATTAGCTCTCGATCATGAATTTACAATACATAGTCATTGACTCCATCTCATGTTAGATCATCCAGACAGTAGTCCATATTAGACCTACTGATCATATTTCAGGCCAGAGAGTACTCAATCTTGAACTTGATCTCGATCTTTTATATATACAGATTGACTCCTTCTGATGATATGTCAACCATAGAGTATTGGGTATTTAACCTAATGGATATATTTCTGGCAAATTAGCCCTCGATCATGAACTTTCTTTACATACTCATTGACTCCTTCTGATTTTATTTCAGCCATACAGAAGTCAATGATCATGAACTTTTTATACATACACATTGACTCTTTCTGATGTAAGTCAGCAATAGAGTATTGAATATTTGACCTAATGGATGTATATTTTGCCAAAGCAATCTCAAGTTTTTATATATTAGTTTTGACTCCGTCTGATGTTACTTCACCCATACAGAAGTCAAAATTAGACCTACTGAAAAAATTTGTCGCAAATTAGTCCTCGATCATGAATTTTCTATACATACTCATTGACTCAATCTGATGTTAGATCATCCAGACAGTAGTCCATATTAGACCTACTGAACCTATTTCAGGCCAGAGAGTACTCAATCTTGAACTTGATCTCGATCTTTTATACATACACATTGACTCCTTCTGATGATATGTCAGCCATAGTGTATTGGGTATTAGACCTAATGGACATGTTTCTGGCAAATTAGCCCTCGATCATGAACTTTCTTTACAAACTAATTGGTTACTTCTGTTTTTATTTCAGTCAGACAGTCCTCCATATTTGACAGATTAAACCGAATTATGGTCAAAGAGTATTCCATATTGAATATTATAGTAATTGATTGCTTCTGATATGACATTAGCCATACATTAGTCCATATGTGACATAATCAACATATTTCTGGTCCAAGAGTAATCGATCCTGAATTTTTTTTTACATTTCATTATACATGATTATTGTTTCACTCGGATGTTAATTCAGCCATACATGAGCTGATGTTTGACCTTCTGAAAAAATTTCTGGCAAATTAGTCTTCGATCATGAACTTTTTATACATGCACATTGATTTCTTCTAATGATATGTCAGCAATAGAGTATTGAATATTTGACCTAATGGATGTATATTTTGCAAAAGCAATCTCAATTTTGTATATATTAGTTTTGACTCCTTCTGATGTTACTTCACCCATACAGAAGTCAAAATTAGACCTACTGAACATATTTCTGGTAAATTAGGTCTCGATCATGAATTTTCAATACATAGTCATTGACTCCATCTGTGTTAGATCATCCAGACAGTAGTCCATATTAGACCTACTGAACATATTTCAGGCCAGAGAGTACTCAATCGTGAACTTGATCTCGATCTTTTATACATACTCTTTGACTCCTTCTGATAATATGTCAGCAATAGAGTATTGAGTATTTGACCTAATGGATGTATTTCTGGCCAAAGCAATCTCAATTTTTTTTATTAGTTTTGACTCCATCTGATGTTACTTCACCCATACAGAAGTCAAAATTAGACCTACTGAAAATATTTCTGGCAAATTAGTCCTCGATCATGAATTTTCTATACATACTCATTGACTCAATCTGATGTTAGATCATCCAGAGAGTAGTCCATATTAGACCTACTGAACATATTTCAGGCCAGAGAGTACTCAATCTTGAACTTGATCTCAATCTTTTATACATACACATTGACTCCTTCTGATGATATGTCAGCCATAGAGTATTGGGTATTAGACAAGCAGCTGTCACGTATCTCTTCACTGCACAACTGATTAAGCTACTGAAATGCACGTTATGTGTTATCTCATCAATGCATAACGGACGAGTTAGTTCGTTCTTCTCAACACAACATATGTTATGTGTTATCACTTCAATGCATAAGGAATAAAAGTTAGTTCTTGCATATAAGGCAAGGAAACAGTACAAAACTTACATGTTGCGATCTAACAGCACATTATGTTATAATTAATTCTTATATGCACAGCGTAATAAGTTAATTATTGTATGCAATGCAGCTTATATGTTATCTCTTCGATGCATAAGGTATAAGTCAGTTCTTGTATACAATGCAAGGAAACTGCATAAACTTACATATTAGCAAGGCAGCAGCAGTAGCAGCACATTATATTAAATTCTATGCACAGCATAATAATTTCAGTATTGTATGCAAAGCAATGAAACAGTTTTTTCAGTGCAACAAGCACTCGCCATTGTGTTATTTCTTCAGTGGAATGCAAAAGTCCATAGAAGTGTCCAATGTAAAACTTTATGATTTAGTTCTTGTGTGCATTGGTAAAAACAGCGCACACGTTATTTGTATTCTTCCATGCATTTAATGCAAAAGCAAATACGTTATGAGTTAACTCCACCGCGTAACGTATTGTTAGATCGTGTATGAAATGCAAGTGTTCATATGTTATTTTTAAAGCACAAATTAAACGAATTAGTGCATTCATCGCAACACGACATATGTTATATGTTATCTCTTCAATGCATAATGAATAAGTTAGTTTTTGTATACAATGCAAGGAAAAAGAGCTTACATTCTTACATTCTTCTCAACACAACATGTTAGGTTTTATCTCTTCAATGCATAAGGAATAAGTTTGTTCTTGTATTTATTGCAAAGCAACAACAGCATACGTGACTTGTTTTGTCTTCAATGCAATGCAGTGTAACAAGCACCTGTCATGTGTTATCTCTTCTTCACTGCAAAACGGATTAAGTTACTGCAATGCACATGATATGTGTTATCTCAGTGCATAACGGATAAGTTAGTTCATTCATCGCAACACCAAATATGTTTTGTCTTATCTCTTTAGTGCATAAGGAATTAGGTAGTTTTTGTATACAGTGCAAGGAAGAAGTGCTCTTTCCTTCAATGCACATAGGCAAGAGTTCGATCTTGTATGCAAGGCACTGAAACAGTTTGTTCAAATCAGTGCAACAAGCACCTTGTATGTATGTATGTATTGCAGTGCAACAGAACATATGTATCACCTCTTTAATCCACATTGAATGTCATTTTAGTTCTTGTGTGTAAACATTTTGTTAATAATTACGAGAGTTATTTCTTGCATGCAACGCAGTGCAACAGGCACCTGTCACGTATCTCTTCACTGCACAACTGATTAAGTTACTGCAATGCACGTTATATGTTATCTCATCAGTGCATAACGGACGAGTTAGTTCGTTCTTCTCAACACAACATATGTTATGTGTTATCACTTCAATGCATAAGGAATAAGTTAGTTCTTGCATATAAGGCAAGGAAACAGTACAAAACTTACATGTTGCGATCTAACAGCACATTATGTTATATTCATTTCTTATATGAACAGCGTAATACGTTAATAATTGTATGCAATGCAATGAAACTGTTCCTGTTATTATTGCAATGCAACAGCATATGTCATTTGTTTTGTCTTCAATGCACAAAGGAAAGAGTTCGATCTTGTATGCAATGCAAGCACCTGTCATGTGTTATCTCTTCACTGCAAAACGGATTAAGTTACTGCAATGCACATGATATGTGTTATCTCAATGCATAACGGATAAGTTAGTTCATTCATCGCAACACCAAATATGTTATGTCTTATCTCTTTAGTGCATAAGGAATTAGGTAGTTTTTGTATACAGTGCAAGGAAGAAGTGCTCTTTCCTTCAATGCACATAGGCAAGTGTTCGATCTTGTATGCAAGGCACTGAAACAGTTTGTTCAAATCAGTGCAACAAGCACCTTGTTTCTATGTATGTATTGCAGTGCAACAGAACATATGTATCACCTCTTTATCGAATGTCATTTTAGTTCTTGTGTGTAAACATTTTGTTAATAATTACGAGAGTTATTTCTTGCATGCAACGCAGTGCAACAGGCACCTGTCACGTATCTCTTCACTGCACAACTGATTAAGTTACTGCAATGCACGTTATATGTTATCTCATCAGTGCATAACGGACGAGTTAGTTCGTTCTTCTCAACACAACATATGTTATGTGTTATCACTTCAATGCATAAGGAATAAGTTAGTTCTTGCATATAAGGCAAGGAAACAGTACAAAACTTACATGTTGCGATCTAACAGCACATTATGTTATATTCATTTCTTATATGAACAGCGTAATAAGTTAATAATTGTATGCAATGCAATGAAACTGTTCCTGTTATTATTGCAATGCAACAGCATATGTCATTTGTTTTGTCTTCAATGCACAAAGGAAAGAGTTCGATCTTGTATGCAATGCACCTTATATGTTATCTCTTCGATGCATAAGGTATAAGTCAGTTCTTGTATACAATGCAAGGAAACTGCATAAACTTACATATTAGCAAGGCAGCAGCAGTAGCAGCACATTATATTAAATTCTATGCACAGCATAATAATTTCAGTATTGTATGCAATGCAATGAAACAGTTTTTCAGTGCAACAAGCACTCGCCATTGTGTTATTTCTTCAGTGGAATGCAAAAGTCCATAGAAGTGTCCAATGTAAAACTTTATGATTTAGTTCTTGTGTGCATTGGTAAAAACAGCGCACACGTTATTTGTATTCTTCCATGCATTTAATGCAAAAGCAAATACGTTATGAGTTAACTCCACCGCGTAACGTATTGTTAGATCGTGTATGAAATGCAAGTGTTCATATGTTATCTTTTAACGCACAAATTAAACGAATTAGTGCATTCATCGCAACACGACATATGTTATATGTTATCTCTTCAATGCATAATGAATAAGTTAGTTTTTGTATACAATGCAAGGAAAAAGAGCTTACATTCTTACATTCTTCTCAACACAACATGTTAGGTTTTATCTCTTCAATGCATAAGGAATAAGTTTGTTCTTGTATTTATTGCAAAGCAACAACAGCATACGTGACTTGTTTTCTCTTCAATGCAATGCAGTGTAACAAGCACCTGTCATGTGTTATCTCTTCTTCACTGCAAAACGGATTAAGTTACTGCAATGCACATGATATGTGTTATCTCAATGCATAACGGATAAGTTGGTTCATTCATCGCAACACCAAATATGTTATGTCTTATCTCTTTAGTGCATAAGGAATTAGGTAGTTTTTGTATACAGTGCAAGGAAGAAGTGCTCTTTCCTTCAATGCACATAGGCAAGAGTTCGATCTTGTATGCAAGGCACTGAAACAGTTTGTTCAAATCAGTGCAACAAGCACCTTGTATGTATGTATGTATTGCAGTGCAACAGAACATATGTATCACCTCTTTAATCCACATTGAATGTCATTTTAGTTCTTGTGTGTAAACATTTTGTTAATAATTACGAGAGTTATTTCTTGCATGCAACGCAGTGCAACAGGCACCTGTCACGTATCTCTTCACTGCACAACTGATTAAGTTACTGCAATGCACGTTATATGTTATCTCATCAATGCATAACGGACGAGTTCGTTCTTCTCAACACAACATATGTTATGTGTTATCACTTCAATGCATAAGGAATAAGTTAGTTCTTGCATATAAGGCAAGGAAACAGTACAAAACTTACATGTTGCGATCTAACAGCACATTATGTTATATTCATTTCTTATATGAACAGCGTAATAAGTTAATAATTGTATGCAATGCAATGAAACTGTTCCTGTTATTATTGCAATGCAACAGCATATGTCATTTGTTTTGTCTTCAATGCACAAAGGAAAGAGTTCGATCTTGTATGCAATGCACCTTATATGTTATCTCTTCGATGCATAAGGTATAAGTCAGTTCTTGTATACAATGCAAGGAAACTGCATAAACTTACATATTAGCAAGGCAGCAGCAGTAGCAGCACATTATATTAAATTCTATGCACAGCATAATAATTTCAGTATTGTATGCAAAGCAATGAAACAGTTTTTCAGTGCAACAAGCACTCGCCATTGTGTTATTTCTTCAGTGGAATGCAAAAGTCCATAGAAGTGTCCAATGTAAAACTTTATGATTTAGTTCTTGTGTGCATTGGTAAAAACAGCGCACACGTTATTTGTATTCTTCCATGCATTTAATGCAAAAGCAAATACGTTATGAGTTAACTCCACCGCGTAACGTATTGTTAGATCGTGTATGAAATGCAAGTGTTCATATGTTATCTTTTTAACGCACAAATTAAACGAATTAGTGCATTCATCGCAACACGACATATGTTATATGTTATCTCTTCAATGCATAATGAATAAGTTAGTTTTTGTATACAATGCAAGGAAAAAGAGCTTACATTCTTACATTCTTCTCAACACAACATGTTAGGTTTTATCTCTTCAATGCATAAGGAATAAGTTTGTTCTTGTATTTATTGCAAAGCAACAACAGCATACGTGACTTGTTTTCTCTTCAATGCAATGCAGTGTAACAAGCACCTGTCATGTGTTATCTCTTCTTCACTGTAAAACGGATTAAGTTACTGCAATGCACATGATATGTGTTATCTCAATGCATAACGGATAAGTTGGTTCATTCATCGCAACACCAAATATGTTATGTCTTATCTCTTTAGTGCATAAGGAATTAGGTAGTTTTTGTATACAGTGCAAGGAAGAAGTGCTCTTTCCTTCAATGCACATAGGCAAGAGTTCGATCTTGTATGCAAGGCACTGAAACAGTTTGTTCAAATCAGTGCAACAAGCACCTTGTATGTATGTATGTATTGCAGTGCAACAGAACATATGTATCACCTCTTTATCGAATGTCATTTTAGTTCTTGTGTGTAAACATTTTGTTAATAATTACGAGAGTTATTTCTTGCATGCAACGCAGTGCAACAGGCACCTGTCACGTATCTCTTCACTGCACAACTGATTAAGTTACTGCAATGCACGTTATATGTTATCTCATCAATGCATAACGGACGAGTTAGTTCGTTCTTCTCAACACAACATATGTTATGTGTTATCACTTCAATGCATAAGGAATAGGTTAGTTCTTGCATATAAGGCAAGGAAACAGTACAAAACTTACATGTTGCGATCTAACAGCACATTATGTTATATTCATTTCTTATATGAACAGCGTAATACGTTAATAATTGTATGCAATGCAATGAAACTGTTCCTGTTATTATTGCAATGCAACAGCATATGTCATTTGTTTTGTCTTCAATGCACAAAGGAAAGAGTTCGATCTTGTATGCAATCCAAGCACCTGTCATGTGTTATCTCTTCACTGCAAAACGGATTAAGTTACTGCAATGCACATGATATGTGTTATCTCAATGCATAACGGATAAGTTAGTTCATTCATCGCAACACCAAATATGTTATGTCTTATCTCTTTAGTGCATAAGGAATTAGGTAGTTTTTGTATACAGTGCAAGGAAGAAGTGCTCTTTCCTTCAATGCACATAGGCAAGAGTTCGATCTTGTATGCAAGGCACTGAAACAGTTTGTTCAAATCAGTGCAACAAGCACCTTGTATGTATGTATGTATTGCAGTGCAACAGAACATATGTATCACCTCTTTATCGAATGTCATTTTAGTTCTTGTGTGTAAACATTTTGTTAATAATTACGAGAGTTATTTCTTGCATGCAACGCAGTGCAACAGGCACCTGTCACGTATCTCTTCACTGCACAACTGATTAAGTTACTGCAATGCACGTTATATGTTATCTCATCAGTGCATAACGGACGAGTTAGTTCGTTCTTCTCAACACAACATATGTTATGTGTTATCACTTCAATGCATAAGGAATAAGTTAGTTCTTGCATATAAGGCAAGGAAACAGTACAAAACTTACATGTTGCGATCTAACAGCACATTATGTTATATTCATTTCTTATATGAACAGCGTAATAAGTTAATAATTGTATGCAATGCAATGAAACTGTTCCTGTTATTATTGCAATGCAACAGCATATGTCATTTGTTTTGTCTTCAATGCACAAAGGAAAGAGTTCGATCTTGTATGCAATGCACCTTATATGTTATCTCTTCGATGCATAAGGTATAAGTCAGTTCTTGTATACAATGCAAGGAAACTGCATAAACTTACATATTAGCAAGGCAGCAGCAGTAGCAGCACATTATATTAAATTCTATGCACAGCATAATAATTTCAGTATTGTATGCAATGCAATGAAACAGTTTTTCAGTGCAACAAGCACTCGCCATTGTGTTATTTCTTCAGTGGAATGCAAAAGTCCATAGAAGTGTCCAATGTAAAACTTTATGATTTAGTTCTTGTGTGCATTGGTAAAAACAGCGCACACGTTATTTGTATTCTTCCATGCATTTAATGCAAAAGCAAATACGTTATGAGTTAACTCCACCGCGTAACGTATTGTTAGATCGTGTATGAAATGCAAGTGTTCATATGTTATCTTTTTAACGCACAAATTAAACGAATTAGTGCATTCATCGCAACACGACATATGTTATATGTTATCTCTTCAATGCATAATGAATAAGTTAGTTTTTGTATACAATGCAAGGAAAAGAGCTTACATTCTTACATTCTTCTCAACACAACATGTTAGGTTTTATCTCTTCAATGCATAAGGAATAAGTTTGTTCTTGTATTTATTGCAAAGCAACAACAGCATACGTGACTTGTTTTCTCTTCAATGCAATGCAGTGTAACAAGCACCTGTCATGTGTTATCTCTTCTTCACTGCAAAACGGATTAAGTTACTGCAATGCACATGATATGTGTTATCTCAATGCATAACGGATAAGTTGGTTCATTCATCGCAACACCAAATATGTTATGTCTTATCTCTTTAGTGCATAAGGAATTAGGTAGTTTTTGTATACAGTGCAAGGAAGAAGTGCTCTTTCCTTCAATGCACATAGGCAAGAGTTCGATCTTGTATGCAAGGCACTGAAACAGTTTGTTCAAATCAGTGCAACAAGCACCTTGTATGTATGTATGTATTGCAGTGCAACAGAACATATGTATCACCTCTTTATCGAATGTCATTTTAGTTCTTGTGTGTAAACATTTTGTTAATAATTACGAGAGTTATTTCTTGCATGCAACGCAGTGCAACAGGCACCTGTCACGTATCTCTTCACTGCACAACTGATTAAGTTACTGCAATGCACGTTATATGTTATCTCATCAATGCATAACGGACGAGTTAGTTCGTTCTTCTCAACACAACATATGTTATGTGTTATCACTTCAATGCATAAGGAATAAGTTAGTTCTTGCATATAAGGCAAGGAAACAGTACAAAACTTACATGTTGCGATCTAACAGCACATTATGTTATATTCATTTCTTATATGAACAGCGTAATACGTTAATAATTGTATGCAATGCAATGAAACTGTTCCTGTTATTATTGCAATGCAACAGCATATGTCATTTGTTTTCAGTGCAACAAGCACCTTGCATGTATGTATGTATTGCAGTGCAACAGAACATATGTATCACCTCTTTAATCCACATTGAATGTCATTTTAGTTCTTGTGTGTAAACATTTTGTTAATAATTACGAGAGTTATTTCTTGCATGCAACGCAGTGCAACAGGCACCTGTCACGTATCTCTTCACTGCACAACTGATTAAGTTACTGCAATGCACGTTATATGTTATCTCATCAATGCATAACGGACGAGTTAGTTCGTTCTTCTCAACACAACATATGTTATGTGTTATCACTTCAATGCATAAGGAATAAGTTAGTTCTTGCATATAAGGCAAGGAAACAGTACAAAACTTACATGTTGCGATCTAACAGCACATTATGTTATATTCATTTCTTATATGAACAGCGTAATACGTTAATAATTGTATGCAATGCAATGAAACTGTTCCTGTTATTATTGCAATGCAACAGCATATGTCATTTGTTTTGTCTTCAATGCACAAAGGAAAGAGTTCGATCTTGTATGCAATCCAAGCACCTGTCATGTGTTATCTCTTCACTGCAAAACGGATTAAGTTACTGCAATGCACATGATATGTTATCTCAATGCATAACGGATAAGTTAGTTTATTCATCGCAACACCAAATATGTTATGTCTTATCTCTTTAGTGCATAAGGAATTAGGTAGTTTTGTATACAGTGCAAGGAAGAAGTGCTCTTTCCTTCAATGCACATAGGCAAGAGTTCGATCTTGTATGCAAGGCACTGAAACAGTTTGTTCAAATCAGTGCAACAAGCACCTTGTTTCTATGTATGTATTGCAGTGCAACAGAACATATGTATCACCTCTTTATCGAATGTCATTTTAGTTCTTGTGTGTAAACATTTTGTTAATAATTACGAGAGTTATTTCTTGCATGCAACGCAGTGCAACAGGCACCTGTCACGTATCTCTTCACTGCACAACTGATTAAGTTACTGCAATGCACGTTATATGTTATCTCATCAGTGCATAACGGACGAGTTAGTTCGTTCTTCTCAACACAACATATGTTATGTGTTATCACTTCAATGCATAAGGCATAAGTCAGGCATAAGTTCTTGTATACAATGCAAGGAAACAGTGCATAAACTTACATATTGCAAGGCAGCAGCACATTACTTTATATTAAATTCTATGCACAGCGTAATAATTTAAGTATTGTATGCAATGCAATGAAACAGTTTTTCAGTGCAACAAGCACTCGCCATTGTGTTATTTCTTCAGTGCAATGCTAAAGTCCATAGTAGTGTCCAATGTAAAACTTTATGATTTAGTTCTTGTGTGCATTGGTAAGAACAAGCACCTGTCATGTGTTATCTCTTCACTGCAAAACGGATTAAGTTACTGCAATGCACATTAAAGGAAACAGTATTAAACTTACATGTTGCGATGCAACAGCACATTATGTTATATTCATTTCTTATATGAACAGCGTAATACGTTAATAATTGTATGCAATGCAATGAAACTGTTCCTGTTATTATTGCAATGCAACAGCATATGTCATTTGTTTTGTCTTCAATGCACAAAGGAAAGAGTTCGATCTTGTATGCAATGCACCTATATAAGAACTGACTTATATTTATGCATCGAAGAGATAACATATTATCTCTTCGATGCATAAGGTATAAGTCAGTTCTTGTATACAATGCAAGGAAACTGCATAAACTTACATATTAGCAAGGCAGCAGCAGTAGCAGCACATTATATTAAATTCTATGCACAGCATAATAATTTCAGTATTGTATGCAAAGCAATGAAACAGTTTTTCAGTGCAACAAGCACTCGCCATTGTGTTATTTCTTCAGTGGAATGCAAAAGTCCATAGAAGTGTCCAATGTAAAACTTTATGATTTAGTTCTTGTGTGCATTGGTAAAAACAGCGCACACGTTATTTGTATTCTTCCATGCATTTAATGCAAAAGCAAATACGTTATGAGTTAACTCCACCGCGTAACGTATTGTTAGATCGTGTATGAAATGCAAGTGTTCATATGTTATCTTTTAACGCACAAATTAAACGAATTAGTGCATTCATCGCAACACGACATATGTTATATGTTATCTCTTCAATGCATAATGAATAAGTTAGTTTTTGTATACAATGCAAGGAAAAAGAGCTTACATTCTTACATTCTTCTCAACACAACATGTTAGGTTTTATCTCTTCAATGCATAAGGAATAAGTTTGTTCTTGTATTTATTGCAAAGCAACAACAGCATACGTGACTTGTTTTCTCTTCAATGCAATGCAGTGTAACAAGCACCTGTCATGTGTTATCTCTTCTTCACTGCAAAACGGATTAAGTTACTGCAATGCACATGATATGTGTTATCTCAATGCATAACGGATAAGTTGGTTCATTCATCGCAACACCAAATATGTTTTGTCTTATCTCTTTAGTGCATAAGGAATTAGGTAGTTTTTGTATACAGTGCAAGGAAGAAGTGCTCTTTCCTTCAATGCACATAGGCAAGAGTTCGATCTTGTATGCAAGGCACTGAAACAGTTTGTTCAAATCAGTGCAACAAGCACCTTGTATGTATGTATGTATTGCAGTGCAACAGAACATATGTATCACCTCTTTATCGAATGTCATTTTAGTTCTTGTGTGTAAACATTTTGTTAATAATTACGAGAGTTATTTCTTGCATGCAACGCAGTGCAACAGGCACCTGTCACGTATCTCTTCACTGCACAACTGATTAAGTTACTGCAATGCACGTTATATGTTATCTCATCAATGCATAACGGACGAGTTAGTTCGTTCTTCTCAACACAACATATGTTATGTGTTATCACTTCAATGCATAAGGAATAAGTTAGTTCTTGCATATAAGGCAAGGAAACAGTACAAAACTTACATGTTGCGATCTAACAGCACATCATGTTATATTCATTTCTTATATGAACAGCGTAATACGTTAATAATTGTATGCAATGCAATGAAACTGTTCCTGTTATTATTGCAATGCAACAGCATATGTCATTTGTTTTGTCTTCAATGCACAAAGGAAAGAGTTCGATCTTGTATGCAATCCAAGCACCTGTCATGTGTTATCTCTTCACTGCAAAACGGATTAAGTTACTGCAATGCACATGATATGTGTTATCTCAATGCATAACGGATAAGTTAGTTCATTCATCGCAACACCAAATATGTTATGTCTTATCTCTTTAGTGCATAAGGAATTAGGTAGTTTTTGTATACAGTGCAAGGAAGAAGTGCTCTTTCCTTCAATGCACATAGGCAAGAGTTCGATCTTGTATGCAAGGCACTGAAACAGTTTGTTCAAATCAGTGCAACAAGCACCTTGTATCTATGTATGTATTGCAGTGCAACAGAACATATGTATCACCTCTTTATCGAATGTCATTTTAGTTCTTGTGTGTAAACATTTTGTTAATAATTACGAGAGTTATTTCTTGCATGCAACGCAGTGCAACAGGCACCTGTCACGTATCTCTTCACTGCACAACTGATTAAGTTACTGCAATGCACGTTATATGTTATCTCATCAATGCATAACGGACGAGTTAGTTCGTTCTTCTCAACACAACATATGTTATGTGTTATCACTTCAATGCATAAGGCATAAGTCAGGCATAAGTTCTTGTATACAATGCAAGGAAACAGTGCATAAACTTACATATTGCAAGGCAGCAGCACATTACTTTATGTTAAATTCTATGCACAGCGTAATAATTTAAGTATTGTATGCAATGCAATGAAACAGTTTTTCAGTGCAACAAGCACTCGCCATTGTGTTATTTCTTCAGTGCAATGCTAAAGTCCATAGTAGTGTCCAATGTAAAACTTTATGATTTAGTTCTTGTGTGCATTGGTAAGAACAAGCACCTGTCATGTGTTATCTCTTCACTGCAAAACGGATTAAGTTACTGCAATGCACATTAAAGGAAACAGTACAAAACTTACATGTTGCGATGCAACAGCACATTATGTTATATTCATTTCTTATATGAACAGCGTAATAAGTTAATAATTGTATGCAATGCAATGAAACTGTTCCTGTTATTATTGCAATGCAACAGCATATGTCATTTGTTTTGTCTTCAATGCACAAAGGAAAGAGTTCGATCTTGTATGCAATGCACCTATACAAGAACTGACTTATACCTTATGCATCGAAGAGATAACATATTATCTCTTCGATGCATAAGGTATAAGTCAGTTCTTGTATACAATGCAAGGAAACTGCATAAACTTACATATTAGCAAGGCAGCAGCAGTAGCAGCACATTATATTAAATTCTATGCACAGCATAATAATTTCAGTATTGTATGCAATGCAATGAAACAGTTTTTTCAGTGCAACAAGCACTCGCCATTGTGTTATTTCTTCAGTGGAATGCAAAAGTCCATAGAAGTGTCCAATGTAAAACTTTATGATTTAGTTCTTGTGTGCATTGGTAAAAACAGCGCACACGTTATTTGTATTCTTCCATGCATTTAATGCAAAAGCAAATACGTTATGAGTTAACTCCACCGCGTAACGTATTGTTAGATCGTGTATGAAATGCAAGTGTTCATATGTTATCTTTTAACGCACAAATTAAACGAATTAGTGCATTCATCGCAACACGACATATGTTATATGTTATCTCTTCAATGCATAATGAATAAGTTAGTTTTTGTATACAATGCAAGGAAAAAGAGCTTACATTCTTACATTCTTCTCAACACAACATGTTAGGTTTTATCTCTTCAATGCATAAGGAATAAGTTTGTTCTTGTATTTATTGCAAAGCAACAACAGCATACGTGACTTGTTTTCTCTTCAATGCAATGCAGTGTAACAAGCACCTGTCATGTGTTATCTCTTCTTCACTGCAAAACGGATTAAGTTACTGCAATGCACATGATATGTGTTATCTCAATGCATAACGGATAAGTTGGTTCATTCATCGCAACACCAAATATGTTATGTCTTATCTCTTTAGTGCATAAGGAATTAGGTAGTTTTTGTATACAGTGCAAGGAAGAAGTGCTCTTTCCTTCAATGCACATAGGCAAGAGTTCGATCTTGTATGCAAGGCACTGAAACAGTTTGTTCAAATCAGTGCAACAAGCACCTTGTATGTATGTATGTATTGCAGTGCAACAGAACATATGTATCACCTCTTTATCGAATGTCATTTTAGTTCTTGTGTGTAAACATTTTGTTAATAATTACGAGAGTTATTTCTTGCATGCAACGCAGTGCAACAGGCACCTGTCACGTATCTCTTCACTGCACAACTGATTAAGTTACTGCAATGCACGTTATATGTTATCTCATCAATGCATAACGGACGAGTTAGTTCGTTCTTCTCAACACAACATATGTTATGTGTTATCACTTCAATGCATAAGGAATAAGTTAGTTCTTGCATATAAGGCAAGGAAACAGTACAAAACTTACATGTTGCGATCTAACAGCACATTATGTTATATTCATTTCTTATATGAACAGCGTAATACGTTAATAATTGTATGCAATGCAATGAAACTGTTCCTGTTATTATTGCAATGCAACAGCATATGTCATTTGTTTTCAGTGCAACAAGCACCTTGCATGTATGTATGTATTGCAGTGCAACAGAACATATGTATCACCTCTTTAATCCACATTGAATGTCATTTTAGTTCTTGTGTGTAAACATTTTGTTAATAATTACGAGAGTTATTTCTTGCATGCAACGCAGTGCAACAGGCACCTGTCACGTATCTCTTCACTGCACAACTGATTAAGTTACTGCAATGCACGTTATATGTTATCTCATCAATGCATAACGGACGAGTTAGTTCGTTCTTCTCAACACAACATATGTTATGTGTTATCACTTCAATGCATAAGGAATAAGTTAGTTCTTGCATATAAGGCAAGGAAACAGTACAAAACTTACATGTTGCGATCTAACAGCACATTATGTTATATTCATTTCTTATATGAACAGCGTAATACGTTAATAATTGTATGCAATGCAATGAAACTGTTCCTGTTATTATTGCAATGCAACAGCATATGTCATTTGTTTTGTCTTCAATGCACAAAGGAAAGAGTTCGATCTTGTATGCAATGCAAGCACCTGTCATGTGTTATCTCTTCACTGCAAAACGGATTAAGTTACTGCAATGCACATGATATGTTATCTCAATGCATAACGGATAAGTTAGTTTATTCATCGCAACACCAAATATGTTATGTCTTATCTCTTTAGTGCATAAGGAATTAGGTAGTTTTTGTATACAGTGCAAGGAAGAAGTGCTCTTTCCTTCAATGCACATAGGCAAGAGTTCGATCTTGTATGCAAGGCACTGAAACAGTTTGTTCAAATCAGTGCAACAAGCACCTTGTATGTATGTATGTATTGCAGTGCAACAGAACATATGTATCACCTCTTTATCGAATGTCATTTTAGTTCTTGTGTGTAAACATTTTGTTAATAATTACGAGAGTTATTTCTTGCATGCAACGCAGTGCAACAGGCACCTGTCACGTATCTCTTCACTGCACAACTGATTAAGTTACTGCAATGCACGTTATATGTTATCTCATCAGTGCATAACGGACGAGTTAGTTCGTTCTTCTCAACACAACATATGTTATGTGTTATCACTTCAATGCATAAGGCATAAGTCAGGCATAAGTTCTGGTATACAATGCAAGGAAACAGTGCATAAACTTACATATTGCAAGGCAGCAGCACATTACTTTATATTAAATTCTATGCACAGCGTAATAATTTAAGTATTGTATGCAATGCAATGAAACAGTTTTTCAGTGCAACAAGCACTCGCCATTGTGTTATTTCTTCAGTGCAATGCTAAAGTCCATAGTAGTGTCCAATGTAAAACTTTATGATTTAGTTCTTGTGTGCATTGGTAAGAACAAGCACCTGTCATGTGTTATCTCTTCACTGCAAAACGGATTAAGTTACTGCAATGCACATTAAAGGAAACAGTACAAAACTTACATGTTGCGATGCAACAGCACATTATGTTATATTCATTTCTTATATGAACAGCGTAATAAGTTAATAATTGTATGCAATGCAATGAAACTGTTCCTGTTATTATTGCAATGCAACAGCATATGTCATTTGTTTTGTCTTCAATGCACAAAGGAAAGAGTTCGATCTTGTATGCAATGCACCTATACAAGAACTGACTTATACCTTTATGCATCGAAGAGATAACATATTATCTCTTCGATGCATAAGGTATAAGTCAGTTCTTGTATACAATGCAAGGAAACTGCATAAACTTACATATTAGCAAGGCAGCAGCAGTAGCAGCACATTATATTAAATTCTATGCACAGCATAATAATTTCAGTATTGTATGCAAAGCAATGAAACAGTTTTTTCAGTGCAACAAGCACTCGCCATTGTGTTATTTCTTCAGTGGAATGCAAAAGTCCATAGAAGTGTCCAATGTAAAACTTTATGATTTAGTTCTTGTGTGCATTGGTAAAAACAGCGCACACGTTATTTGTATTCTTCCATGCATTTAATGCAAAAGCAAATACGTTATGAGTTAACTCCACCGCGTAACGTATTGTTAGATCGTGTATGAAATGCAAGTGTTCATATGTTATCTTTTAACGCACAAATTAAACGAATTAGTGCATTCATCGCAACACGACATATGTTATATGTTATCTCTTCAATGCATAATGAATAAGTTAGTTTTTGTATACAATGCAAGGAAAAAGAGCTTACATTCTTACATTCTTCTCAACACAACATGTTAGGTTTTATCTCTTCAATGCATAAGGAATAAGTTTGTTCTTGTATTTATTGCAAAGCAACAACAGCATACGTGACTTGTTTTCTCTTCAATGCAATGCAGTGTAACAAGCACCTGTCATGTGTTATCTCTTCTTCACTGTAAAACGGATTAAGTTACTGCAATGCACATGATATGTGTTATCTCAATGCATAACGGATAAGTTGGTTCATTCATCGCAACACCAAATATGTTATGTCTTATCTCTTTAGTGCATAAGGAATTAGGTAGTTTTTGTATACAGTGCAAGGAAGAAGTGCTCTTTCCTTCAATGCACATAGGCAAGAGTTCGATCTTGTATGCAAGGCACTGAAACAGTTTGTTCAAATCAGTGCAACAAGCACCTTGTATGTATGTATGTATTGCAGTGCAACAGAACATATGTATCACCTCTTTATCGAATGTCATTTTAGTTCTTGTGTGTAAACATTTTGTTAATAATTACGAGAGTTATTTCTTGCATGCAACGCAGTGCAACAGGCACCTGTCACGTATCTCTTCACTGCACAACTGATTAAGTTACTGCAATGCACGTTATATGTTATCTCATCAATGCATAACGGACGAGTTAGTTCGTTCTTCTCAACACAACATATGTTATGTGTTATCACTTCAATGCATAAGGAATAGGTTAGTTCTTGCATATAAGGCAAGGAAACAGTACAAAACTTACATGTTGCGATCTAACAGCACATTATGTTATATTCATTTCTTATATGAACAGCGTAATACGTTAATAATTGTATGCAATGCAATGAAACTGTTCCTGTTATTATTGCAATGCAACAGCATATGTCATTTGTTTTGTCTTCAATGCACAAAGGAAAGAGTTCGATCTTGTATGCAATCCAAGCACCTGTCATGTGTTATCTCTTCACTGCAAAACGGATTAAGTTACTGCAATGCACATGATATGTGTTATCTCAATGCATAACGGATAAGTTAGTTCATTCATCGCAACACCAAATATGTTATGTCTTATCTCTTTAGTGCATAAGGAATTAGGTAGTTTTTGTATACAGTGCAAGGAAGAAGTGCTCTTTCCTTCAATGCACATAGGCAAGAGTTCGATCTTGTATGCAAGGCACTGAAACAGTTTGTTCAAATCAGTTCAACAAGCACCTTGTATGTATGTATGTATTGCAGTGCAACAGAACATATGTATCACCTCTTTATCGAATGTCATTTTAGTTCTTGTGTGTAAACATTTTGTTAATAATTACGAGAGTTATTTCTTGCATGCAACGCAGTGCAACAGGCACCTGTCACGTATCTCTTCACTGCACAACTGATTAAGTTACTGCAATGCACGTTATATGTTATCTCATCAGTGCATAACGGACGAGTTAGTTCGTTCTTCTCAACACAACATATGTTATGTGTTATCACTTCAATGCATAAGGAATAAGTTAGTTCTTGCATATAAGGCAAGGAAACAGTACAAAACTTACATGTTGCGATCTAACAGCACATTATGTTATATTCATTTCTTATATGAACAGCGTAATAAGTTAATAATTGTATGCAATGCAATGAAACTGTTCCTGTTATTATTGCAATGCAACAGCATATGTCATTTGTTTTGTCTTCAATGCACAAAGGAAAGAGTTCGATCTTGTATGCAATGCACCTTATATGTTATCTCTTCGATGCATAAGGTATAAGTCAGTTCTTGTATACAATGCAAGGAAACTGCATAAACTTACATATTAGCAAGGCAGCAGCAGTAGCAGCACATTATATTAAATTCTATGCACAGCATAATAATTTCAGTATTGTATGCAATGCAATGAAACAGTTTTTTCAGTGCAACAAGCACTCGCCATTGTGTTATTTCTTCAGTGGAATGCAAAAGTCCATAGAAGTGTCCAATGTAAAACTTTATGATTTAGTTCTTGTGTGCATTGGTAAAAACAGCGCACACGTTATTTGTATTCTTCCATGCATTTAATGCAAAAGCAAATACGTTATGAGTTAACTCCACCGCGTAACGTATTGTTAGATCGTGTATGAAATGCAAGTGTTCATATGTTATCTTTTAACGCACAAATTAAACGAATTAGTGCATTCATCGCAACACGACATATGTTATATGTTATCTCTTCAATGCATAATGAATAAGTTAGTTTTTGTATACAATGCAAGGAAAAAGAGCTTACATTCTTACATTCTTCTCAACACAACATGTTAGGTTTTATCTCTTCAATGCATAAGGAATAAGTTTGTTCTTGTATTTATTGCAAAGCAACAACAGCATACGTGACTTGTTTTCTCTTCAATGCAATGCAGTGTAACAAGCACCTGTCATGTGTTATCTCTTCTTCACTGCAAAACGGATTAAGTTACTGCAATGCACATGATATGTGTTATCTCAATGCATAACGGATAAGTTGGTTCATTCATCGCAACACCAAATATGTTATGTCTTATCTCTTTAGTGCATAAGGAATTAGGTAGTTTTTGTATACAGTGCAAGGAAGAAGTGCTCTTTCCTTCAATGCACATAGGCAAGAGTTCGATCTTGTATGCAAGGCACTGAAACAGTTTGTTCAAATCAGTGCAACAAGCACCTTGTATGTATGTATGTATTGCAGTGCAACAGAACATATGTATCACCTCTTTATCGAATGTCATTTTAGTTCTTGTGTGTAAACATTTTGTTAATAATTACGAGAGTTATTTCTTGCATGCAACGCAGTGCAACAGGCACCTGTCACGTATCTCTTCACTGCACAACTGATTAAGTTACTGCAATGCACGTTATATGTTATCTCATCAATGCATAACGGACGAGTTAGTTCGTTCTTCTCAACACAACATATGTTATGTGTTATCACTTCAATGCATAAGGAATAAGTTAGTTCTTGCATATAAGGCAAGGAAACAGTACAAAACTTACATGTTGCGATCTAACAGCACATTATGTTATATTCATTTCTTATATGAACAGCGTAATACGTTAATAATTGTATGCAATGCAATGAAACTGTTCCTGTTATTATTGCAATGCAACAGCATATGTCATTTGTTTTCAGTGCAACAAGCACCTTGCATGTATGTATGTATTGCAGTGCAACAGAACATATGTATCACCTCTTTAATCCACATTGAATGTCATTTTAGTTCTTGTGTGTAAACATTTTGTTAATAATTACGAGAGTTATTTCTTGCATGCAACGCAGTGCAACAGGCACCTGTCACGTATCTCTTCACTGCACAACTGATTAAGTTACTGCAATGCACGTTATATGTTATCTCATCAATGCATAACGGACGAGTTAGTTCGTTCTTCTCAACACAACATATGTTATGTGTTATCACTTCAATGCATAAGGAATAAGTTAGTTCTTGCATATAAGGCAAGGAAACAGTACAAAACTTACATGTTGCGATCTAACAGCACATTATGTTATATTCATTTCTTATATGAACAGCGTAATACGTTAATAATTGTATGCAATGCAATGAAACTGTTCCTGTTATTATTGCAATGCAACAGCATATGTCATTTGTTTTGTCTTCAATGCACAAAGGAAAGAGTTCGATCTTGTATGCAATGCAAGCACCTGTCATGTGTTATCTCTTCACTGCAAAACGGATTAAGTTACTGCAATGCACATGATATGTTATCTCAATGCATAACGGATAAGTTAGTTTATTCATCGCAACACCAAATATGTTATGTCTTATCTCTTTAGTGCATAAGGAATTAGGTAGTTTTTGTATACAGTGCAAGGAAGAAGTGCTCTTTCCTTCAATGCACATAGGCAAGAGTTCGATCTTGTATGCAAGGCACTGAAACAGTTTGTTCAAATCAGTGCAACAAGCACCTTGTATGTATGTATGTATTGCAGTGCAACAGAACATATGTATCACCTCTTTATCGAATGTCATTTTAGTTCTTGTGTGTAAACATTTTGTTAATAATTACGAGAGTTATTTCTTGCATGCAACGCAGTGCAACAGGCACCTGTCACGTATCTCTTCACTGCACAACTGATTAAGTTACTGCAATGCACGTTATATGTTATCTCATCAGTGCATAACGGACGAGTTAGTTCGTTCTTCTCAACACAACATATGTTATGTGTTATCACTTCAATGCATAAGGCATAAGTCAGGCATAAGTTCTGGTATACAATGCAAGGAAACAGTGCATAAACTTACATATTGCAAGGCAGCAGCACATTACTTTATATTAAATTCTATGCACAGCGTAATAATTTAAGTATTGTATGCAATGCAATGAAACAGTTTTTCAGTGCAACAAGCACTCGCCATTGTGTTATTTCTTCAGTGCAATGCTAAAGTCCATAGTAGTGTCCAATGTAAAACTTTATGATTTAGTTCTTGTGTGCATTGGTAAGAACAAGCACCTGTCATGTGTTATCTCTTCACTGCAAAACGGATTAAGTTACTGCAATGCACATTAAAGGAAACAGTACAAAACTTACATGTTGCGATGCAACAGCACATTATGTTATATTCATTTCTTATATGAACAGCGTAATAAGTTAATAATTGTATGCAATGCAATGAAACTGTTCCTGTTATTATTGCAATGCAACAGCATATGTCATTTGTTTTGTCTTCAATGCACAAAGGAAAGAGTTCGATCTTGTATGCAATGCACCTATACAAGAACTGACTTATACCTTATGCATCGAAGAGATAACATATTATCTCTTCGATGCATAAGGTATAAGTCAGTTCTTGTATACAATGCAAGGAAACTGCATAAACTTACATATTAGCAAGGCAGCAGCAGTAGCAGCACATTATATTAAATTCTATGCACAGCATAATAATTTCAGTATTGTATGCAATGCAATGAAACAGTTTTTCAGTGCAACAAGCACTCGCCATTGTGTTATTTCTTCAGTGGAATGCAAAAGTCCATAGAAGTGTCCAATGTAAAACTTTATGATTTAGTTCTTGTGTGCATTGGTAAAAACAGCGCACACGTTATTTGTATTCTTCCATGCATTTAATGCAAAAGCAAATACGTTATGAGTTAACTCCACCGCGTAACGTATTGTTAGATCGTGTATGAAATGCAAGTGTTCATATGTTATCTTTTTAACGCACAAATTAAACGAATTAGTGCATTCATCGCAACACGACATATGTTATATGTTATCTCTTCAATGCATAATGAATAAGTTAGTTTTTGTATACAATGCAAGGAAAAAGAGCTTACATTCTTACATTCTTCTCAACACAACATGTTAGGTTTTATCTCTTCAATGCATAAGGAATAAGTTTGTTCTTGTATTTATTGCAAAGCAACAACAGCATACGTGACTTGTTTTCTCTTCAATGCAATGCAGTGTAACAAGCACCTGTCATGTGTTATCTCTTCTTCACTGCAAAACGGATTAAGTTACTGCAATGCACATGATATGTGTTATCTCAATGCATAACGGATAAGTTGGTTCATTCATCGCAACACCAAATATGTTTTGTCTTATCTCTTTAGTGCATAAGGAATTAGGTAGTTTTTGTATACAGTGCAAGGAAGAAGTGCTCTTTCCTTCAATGCACATAGGCAAGAGTTCGATCTTGTATGCAAGGCACTGAAACAGTTTGTTCAAATCAGTGCAACAAGCACCTTGTATGTATGTATGTATTGCAGTGCAACAGAACATATGTATCACCTCTTTATCGAATGTCATTTTAGTTCTTGTGTGTAAACATTTTGTTAATAATTACGAGAGTTATTTCTTGCATGCAACGCAGTGCAACAGGCACCTGTCACGTATCTCTTCACTGCACAACTGATTAAGTTACTGCAATGCACGTTATATGTTATCTCATCAATGCATAACGGACGAGTTAGTTCGTTCTTCTCAACACAACATATGTTATGTGTTATCACTTCAATGCATAAGGAATAAGTTAGTTCTTGCATATAAGGCAAGGAAACAGTACAAAACTTACATGTTGCGATCTAACAGCACATCATGTTATATTCATTTCTTATATGAACAGCGTAATACGTTAATAATTGTATGCAATGCAATGAAACTGTTCCTGTTATTATTGCAATGCAACAGCATATGTCATTTGTTTTGTCTTCAATGCACAAAGGAAAGAGTTCGATCTTGTATGCAATCCAAGCACCTGTCATGTGTTATCTCTTCACTGCAAAACGGATTAAGTTACTGCAATGCACATGATATGTGTTATCTCAATGCATAACGGATAAGTTAGTTCATTCATCGCAACACCAAATATGTTATGTCTTATCTCTTTAGTGCATAAGGAATTAGGTAGTTTTTGTATACAGTGCAAGGAAGAAGTGCTCTTTCCTTCAATGCACATAGGCAAGAGTTCGATCTTGTATGCAAGGCACTGAAACAGTTTGTTCAAATCAGTGCAACAAGCACCTTGTATCTATGTATGTATTGCAGTGCAACAGAACATATGTATCACCTCTTTATCGAATGTCATTTTAGTTCTTGTGTGTAAACATTTTGTTAATAATTACGAGAGTTATTTCTTGCATGCAACGCAGTGCAACAGGCACCTGTCACGTATCTCTTCACTGCACAACTGATTAAGTTACTGCAATGCACGTTATATGTTATCTCATCAATGCATAACGGACGAGTTAGTTCGTTCTTCTCAACACAACATATGTTATGTGTTATCACTTCAATGCATAAGGCATAAGTCAGGCATAAGTTCTTGTATACAATGCAAGGAAACAGTGCATAAACTTACATATTGCAAGGCAGCAGCACATTACTTTATGTTAAATTCTATGCACAGCGTAATAATTTAAGTATTGTATGCAATGCAATGAAACAGTTTTTCAGTGCAACAAGCACTCGCCATTGTGTTATTTCTTCAGTGCAATGCTAAAGTCCATAGTAGTGTCCAATGTAAAACTTTATGATTTAGTTCTTGTGTGCATTGGTAAGAACAAGCACCTGTCATGTGTTATCTCTTCACTGCAAAACGGATTAAGTTACTGCAATGCACATTAAAGGAAACAGTACAAAACTTACATGTTGCGATGCAACAGCACATTATGTTATATTCATTTCTTATATGAACAGCGTAATAAGTTAATAATTGTATGCAATGCAATGAAACTGTTCCTGTTATTATTGCAATGCAACAGCATATGTCATTTGTTTTGTCTTCAATGCACAAAGGAAAGAGTTCGATCTTGTATGCAATGCACCTATGAGAACTGACTTATACCTTATGCATCGAAGAGATAACATATTATCTCTTCGATGCATAAGGTATAAGTCAGTTCTTGTATACAATGCAAGGAAACTGCATAAACTTACATATTAGCAAGGCAGCAGCAGTAGCAGCACATTATATTAAATTCTATGCACAGCATAATAATTTCAGTATTGTATGCAATGCAATGAAACAGTTTTTTCAGTGCAACAAGCACTCGCCATTGTGTTATTTCTTCAGTGGAATGCAAAAGTCCATAGAAGTGTCCAATGTAAAACTTTATGATTTAGTTCTTGTGTGCATTGGTAAAAACAGCGCACACGTTATTTGTATTCTTCCATGCATTTAATGCAAAAGCAAATACGTTATGAGTTAACTCCACCGCGTAACGTATTGTTAGATCGTGTATGAAATGCAAGTGTTCATATGTTATCTTTTAACGCACAAATTAAACGAATTAGTGCATTCATCGCAACACGACATATGTTATATGTTATCTCTTCAATGCATAATGAATAAGTTAGTTTTTGTATACAATGCAAGGAAAAAGAGCTTACATTCTTACATTCTTCTCAACACAACATGTTAGGTTTTATCTCTTCAATGCATAAGGAATAAGTTTGTTCTTGTATTTATTGCAAAGCAACAACAGCATACGTGACTTGTTTTCTTCAATGCAATGCAGTGTAACAAGCACCTGTCATGTGTTATCTCTTCTTCACTGCAAAACGGATTAAGTTACTGCAATGCACATGATATGTGTTATCTCAATGCATAACGGATAAGTTGGTTCATTCATCGCAACACCAAATATGTTATGTCTTATCTCTTTAGTGCATAAGGAATTAGGTAGTTTTTGTATACAGTGCAAGGAAGAAGTGCTCTTTCCTTCAATGCACATAGGCAAGAGTTCGATCTTGTATGCAAGGCACTGAAACAGTTTGTTCAAATCAGTGCAACAAGCACCTTGTATGTATGTATGTATTGCAGTGCAACAGAACATATGTATCACCTCTTTATCGAATGTCATTTTAGTTCTTGTGTGTAAACATTTTGTTAATAATTACGAGAGTTATTTCTTGCATGCAACGCAGTGCAACAGGCACCTGTCACGTATCTCTTCACTGCACAACTGATTAAGTTACTGCAATGCACGTTATATGTTATCTCATCAATGCATAACGGACGAGTTAGTTCGTTCTTCTCAACACAACATATGTTATGTGTTATCACTTCAATGCATAAGGAATAAGTTAGTTCTTGCATATAAGGCAAGGAAACAGTACAAAACTTACATGTTGCGATCTAACAGCACATTATGTTATATTCATTTCTTATATGAACAGCGTAATACGTTAATAATTGTATGCAATGCAATGAAACTGTTCCTGTTATTATTGCAATGCAACAGCATATGTCATTTGTTTTCAGTGCAACAAGCACCTTGCATGTATGTATGTATTGCAGTGCAACAGAACATATGTATCACCTCTTTAATCCACATTGAATGTCATTTTAGTTCTTGTGTGTAAACATTTTGTTAATAATTACGAGAGTTATTTCTTGCATGCAACGCAGTGCAACAGGCACCTGTCACGTATCTCTTCACTGCACAACTGATTAAGTTACTGCAATGCACGTTATATGTTATCTCATCAATGCATAACGGACGAGTTAGTTCGTTCTTCTCAACACAACATATGTTATGTGTTATCACTTCAATGCATAAGGAATAAGTTAGTTCTTGCATATAAGGCAAGGAAACAGTACAAAACTTACATGTTGCGATCTAACAGCACATTATGTTATATTCATTTCTTATATGAACAGCGTAATACGTTAATAATTGTATGCAATGCAATGAAACTGTTCCTGTTATTATTGCAATGCAACAGCAAATGTCATTTGTTTTGTCTTCAATGCACAAAGGAAAGAGTTCGATCTTGTATGCAATGCAAGCACCTGTCATGTGTTATCTCTTCACTGCAAAACGGATTAAGTTACTGCAATGCACATGATATGTTATCTCAATGCATAACGGATAAGTTGGTTCATTCATCGCAACACCAAATATGTTTTGTCTTATCTCTTTAGTGCATAAGGAATTAGGTAGTTTTTGTATACAGTGCAAGGAAGAAGTGCTCTTTCCTTCAATGCACATAGGCAAGAGTTCGATCTTGTATGCAAGGCACTGAAACAGTTTGTTCAAATCAGTGCAACAAGCACCTTGTATGTATGTATGTATTGCAGTGCAACAGAACATATGTATCACCTCTTTATCGAATGTCATTTTAGTTCTTGTGTGTAAACATTTTGTTAATAATTACGAGAGTTATTTCTTGCATGCAACGCAGTGCAACAGGCACCTGTCACGTATCTCTTCACTGCACAACTGATTAAGTTACTGCAATGCACGTTATATGTTATCTCATCAGTGCATAACGGACGAGTTAGTTCGTTCTTCTCAACACAACATATGTTATGTGTTATCACTTCAATGCATAAGGCATAAGTCAGGCATAAGTTCTGGTATACAATGCAAGGAAACAGTGCATAAACTTACATATTGCAAGGCAGCAGCACATTACTTTATATTAAATTCTATGCACAGCGTAATAATTTAAGTATTGTATGCAATGCAATGAAACAGTTTTTTCAGTGCAACAAGCACTCGCCATTGTGTTATTTCTTCAGTGCAATGCTAAAGTCCATAGTAGTGTCCAATGTAAAACTTTATGATTTAGTTCTTGTGTGCATTGGTAAGAACAAGCACCTGTCATGTGTTATCTCTTCACTGCAAAACGGATTAAGTTACTGCAATGCACATTAAAGGAAACAGTACAAAACTTACATGTTGCGATGCAACAGCACATTATGTTATATTCATTTCTTATATGAACAGCGTAATAAGTTAATAATTGTATGCAATGCAATGAAACTGTTCCTGTTATTATTGCAATGCAACAGCATATGTCATTTGTTTTGTCTTCAATGCACAAAGGAAAGAGTTCGATCTTGTATGCAATGCACCTATACAGAACTGACTTATACCTTATGCATCGAAGAGATAACATATTATCTCTTCGATGCATAAGGTATAAGTCAGTTCTTGTATACAATGCAAGGAAACTGCATAAACTTACATATTAGCAAGGCAGCAGCAGTAGCAGCACATTATATTAAATTCTATGCACAGCATAATAATTTCAGTATTGTATGCAATGCAATGAAACAGTTTTTTCAGTGCAACAAGCACTCGCCATTGTGTTATTTCTTCAGTGGAATGCAAAAGTCCATAGAAGTGTCCAATGTAAAACTTTATGATTTAGTTCTTGTGTGCATTGGTAAAAACAGCGCACACGTTATTTGTATTCTTCCATGCATTTAATGCAAAAGCAAATACGTTATGAGTTAACTCCACCGCGTAACGTATTGTTAGATCGTGTATGAAATGCAAGTGTTCATATGTTATCTTTTAACGCACAAATTAAACGTAATTAGTGCATTCATCGCAACACGACATATGTTATATGTTATCTCTTCAATGCATAATGAATAAGTTAGTTTTTGTATACAATGCAAGGAAAAAGAGCTTACATTCTTACATTCTTCTCAACACAACATGTTAGGTTTTATCTCTTCAATGCATAAGGAATAAGTTTGTTCTTGTATTTATTGCAAAGCAACAACAGCATACGTGACTTGTTTTCTTCAATGCAATGCAGTGTAACAAGCACCTGTCATGTGTTATCTCTTCTTCACTGCAAAACGGATTAAGTTACTGCAATGCACATGATATGTGTTATCTCAATGCATAACGGATAAGTTGGTTCATTCATCGCAACACCAAATATGTTTTGTCTTATCTCTTTAGTGCATAAGGAATTAGGTAGTTTTTGTATACAGTGCAAGGAAGAAGTGCTCTTTCCTTCAATGCACATAGGCAAGAGTTCGATCTTGTATGCAAGGCACTGAAACAGTTTGTTCAAATCAGTGCAACAAGCACCTTGTATGTATGTATGTATTGCAGTGCAACAGAACATATGTATCACCTCTTTATCGAATGTCATTTTAGTTCTTGTGTGTAAACATTTTGTTAATAATTACGAGAGTTATTTCTTGCATGCAACGCAGTGCAACAGGCACCTGTCACGTATCTCTTCACTGCACAACTGATTAAGTTACTGCAATGCACGTTATATGTTATCTCATCAATGCATAACGGACGAGTTAGTTCGTTCTTCTCAACACAACATATGTTATGTGTTATCACTTCAATGCATAAGGAATAAGTTAGTTCTTGCATATAAGGCAAGGAAACAGTACAAAACTTACATGTTGCGATCTAACAGCACATCATGTTATATTCATTTCTTATATGAACAGCGTAATACGTTAATAATTGTATGCAATGCAATGAAACTGTTCCTGTTATTATTGCAATGCAACAGCATATGTCATTTGTTTTGTCTTCAATGCACAAAGGAAAGAGTTCGATCTTGTATGCAATCCAAGCACCTGTCATGTGTTATCTCTTCACTGCAAAACGGATTAAGTTACTGCAATGCACATGATATGTGTTATCTCAATGCATAACGGATAAGTTAGTTCATTCATCGCAACACCAAATATGTTATGTCTTATCTCTTTAGTGCATAAGGAATTAGGTAGTTTTGTATACAGTGCAAGGAAGAAGTGCTCTTTCCTTCAATGCACATAGGCAAGAGTTCGATCTTGTATGCAAGGCACTGAAACAGTTTGTTCAAATCAGTGCAACAAGCACCTTGTATCTATGTATGTATTGCAGTGCAACAGAACATATGTATCACCTCTTTATCGAATGTCATTTTAGTTCTTGTGTGTAAACATTTTGTTAATAATTACGAGAGTTATTTCTTGCATGCAACGCAGTGCAACAGGCACCTGTCACGTATCTCTTCACTGCACAACTGATTAAGTTACTGCAATGCACGTTATATGTTATCTCATCAATGCATAACGGACGAGTTAGTTCGTTCTTCTCAACACAACATATGTTATGTGTTATCACTTCAATGCATAAGGCATAAGTCAGGCATAAGTTCTTGTATACAATGCAAGGAAACAGTGCATAAACTTACATATTGCAAGGCAGCAGCACATTACTTTATGTTAAATTCTATGCACAGCGTAATAATTTAAGTATTGTATGCAATGCAATGAAACAGTTTTTCAGTGCAACAAGCACTCGCCATTGTGTTATTTCTTCAGTGCAATGCTAAAGTCCATAGTAGTGTCCAATGTAAAACTTTATGATTTAGTTCTTGTGTGCATTGGTAAGAACAAGCACCTGTCATGTGTTATCTCTTCACTGCAAAACGGATTAAGTTACTGCAATGCACATTAAAGGAAACAGTACAAAACTTACATGTTGCGATGCAACAGCACATTATGTTATATTCATTTCTTATATGAACAGCGTAATAAGTTAATAATTGTATGCAATGCAATGAAACTGTTCCTGTTATTATTGCAATGCAACAGCATATGTCATTTGTTTTGTCTTCAATGCACAAAGGAAAGAGTTCGATCTTGTATGCAATGCACCTATACAAGAACTGACTTATACCTTATGCATCGAAGAGATAACATATTATCTCTTCGATGCATAAGGTATAAGTCAGTTCTTGTATACAATGCAAGGAAACTGCATAAACTTACATATTAGCAAGGCAGCAGCAGTAGCAGCACATTATATTAAATTCTATGCACAGCATAATAATTTCAGTATTGTATGCAATGCAATGAAACAGTTTTTTCAGTGCAACAAGCACTCGCCATTGTGTTATTTCTTCAGTGGAATGCAAAAGTCCATAGAAGTGTCCAATGTAAAACTTTATGATTTAGTTCTTGTGTGCATTGGTAAAAACAGCGCACACGTTATTTGTATTCTTCCATGCATTTAATGCAAAAGCAAATACGTTATGAGTTAACTCCACCGCGTAACGTATTGTTAGATCGTGTATGAAATGCAAGTGTTCATATGTTATCTTTTAACGCACAAATTAAACGAATTAGTGCATTCATCGCAAATACACGACATATGTTATATGTTATCTCTTCAATGCATAATGAATAAGTTAGTTTTGTATACAATGCAAGGAAAAAGAGCTTACATTCTTACATTCTTCTCAACACAACATGTTAGGTTTTATCTCTTCAATGCATAAGGAATAAGTTTGTTCTTGTATTTATTGCAAAGCAACAACAGCATACGTGACTTGTTTTCTCTTCAATGCAATGCAGTGTAACAAGCACCTGTCATGTGTTATCTCTTCTTCACTGCAAAACGGATTAAGTTACTGCAATGCACATGATATGTGTTATCTCAGTGCATAACGGATAAGTTAGTTCATTCATCGCAACACCAAATATGTTTTGTCTTATCTCTTTAGTGCATAAGGAATTAGGTAGTTTTTGTATACAGTGCAAGGAAGAAGTGCTCTTTCCTTCAATGCACATAGGCAAGAGTTCGATCTTGTATGCAAGGCACTGAAACAGTTTGTTCAAATCAGTGCAACAAGCACCTTGTATGTATGTATGTATTGCAGTGCAACAGAACATATGTATCACCTCTTTATCGAATGTCATTTTAGTTCTTGTGTGTAAACATTTTGTTAATAATTACGAGAGTTATTTCTTGCATGCAACGCAGTGCAACAGGCACCTGTCACGTATCTCTTCACTGCACAACTGATTAAGTTACTGCAATGCACGTTATATGTTATCTCATCAATGCATAACGGACGAGTTAGTTCGTTCTTCTCAACACAACATATGTTATGTGTTATCACTTCAATGCATAAGGAATAAGTTAGTTCTTGCATATAAGGCAAGGAAACAGTACAAAACTTACATGTTGCGATCTAACAGCACATTATGTTATATTCATTTCTTATATGAACAGCGTAATACGTTAATAATTGTATGCAATGCAATGAAACTGTTCCTGTTATTATTGCAATGCAACAGCATATGTCATTTGTTTTCAGTGCAACAAGCACCTTGCATGTATGTATGTATTGCAGTGCAACAGAACATATGTATCACCTCTTTAATCCACATTGAATGTCATTTTAGTTCTTGTGTGTAAACATTTTGTTAATAATTACGAGAGTTATTTCTTGCATGCAACGCAGTGCAACAGGCACCTGTCACGTATCTCTTCACTGCACAACTGATTAAGTTACTGCAATGCACGTTATATGTTATCTCATCAATGCATAACGGACGAGTTAGTTCGTTCTTCTCAACACAACATATGTTATGTGTTATCACTTCAATGCATAAGGAATAAGTTAGTTCTTGCATATAAGGCAAGGAAACAGTACAAAACTTACATGTTGCGATCTAACAGCACATTATGTTATATTCATTTCTTATATGAACAGCGTAATACGTTAATAATTGTATGCAATGCAATGAAACTGTTCCTGTTATTATTGCAATGCAACAGCATATGTCATTTGTTTTGTCTTCAATGCACAAAGGAAAGAGTTCGATCTTGTATGCAATGCAAGCACCTGTCATGTGTTATCTCTTCACTGCAAAACGGATTAAGTTACTGCAATGCACATGATATGTTATCTCAATGCATAACGGATAAGTTAGTTTATTCATCGCAACACCAAATATGTTATGTCTTATCTCTTTAGTGCATAAGGAATTAGGTAGTTTTTGTATACAGTGCAAGGAAGAAGTGCTCTTTCCTTCAATGCACATAGGCAAGAGTTCGATCTTGTATGCAAGGCACTGAAACAGTTTGTTCAAATCAGTGCAACAAGCACCTTGTATGTATGTATGTATTGCAGTGCAACAGAACATATGTATCACCTCTTTATCGAATGTCATTTTAGTTCTTGTGTGTAAACATTTTGTTAATAATTACGAGAGTTATTTCTTGCATGCAACGCAGTGCAACAGGCACCTGTCACGTATCTCTTCACTGCACAACTGATTAAGTTACTGCAATGCACGTTATATGTTATCTCATCAGTGCATAACGGACGAGTTAGTTCGTTCTTCTCAACACAACATATGTTATGTGTTATCACTTCAATGCATAAGGCATAAGTCAGGCATAAGTTCTGGTATACAATGCAAGGAAACAGTGCATAAACTTACATATTGCAAGGCAGCAGCACATTACTTTATATTAAATTCTATGCACAGCGTAATAATTTAAGTATTGTATGCAATGCAATGAAACAGTTTTTTCAGTGCAACAAGCACTCGCCATTGTGTTATTTCTTCAGTGCAATGCTAAAGTCCATAGTAGTGTCCAATGTAAAACTTTATGATTTAGTTCTTGTGTGCATTGGTAAGAACAAGCACCTGTCATGTGTTATCTCTTCACTGCAAAACGGATTAAGTTACTGCAATGCACATTAAAGGAAACAGTACAAAACTTACATGTTGCGATGCAACAGCACATTATGTTATATTCATTTCTTATATGAACAGCGTAATAAGTTAATAATTGTATGCAATGCAATGAAACTGTTCCTGTTATTATTGCAATGCAACAGCATATGTCATTTGTTTTGTCTTCAATGCACAAAGGAAAGAGTTCGATCTTGTATGCAATGCACCTTATATGTTATCTCTTCGATTATATTTATGCATCGAAGAGATAACATATTATCTCTTCGATGCATAAGGTATAAGTCAGTTCTTGTATACAATGCAAGGAAACTGCATAAACTTACATATTAGCAAGGCAGCAGCAGTAGCAGCACATTATATTAAATTCTATGCACAGCATAATAATTTCAGTATTGTATGCAAAGCAATGAAACAGTTTTTTCAGTGCAACAAGCACTCGCCATTGTGTTATTTCTTCAGTGGAATGCAAAAGTCCATAGAAGTGTCCAATGTAAAACTTTATGATTTAGTTCTTGTGTGCATTGGTAAAAACAGCGCACACGTTATTTGTATTCTTCCATGCATTTAATGCAAAAGCAAATACGTTATGAGTTAACTCCACCGCGTAACGTATTGTTAGATCGTGTATGAAATGCAAGTGTTCATATGTTATCTTTTTAACGCACAAATTAAACGAATTAGTGCATTCATCGCAACACGACATATGTTATATGTTATCTCTTCAATGCATAATGAATAAGTTAGTTTTTGTATACAATGCAAGGAAAAAGAGCTTACATTCTTACATTCTTCTCAACACAACATGTTAGGTTTTATCTCTTCAATGCATAAGGAATAAGTTTGTTCTTGTATTTATTGCAAAGCAACAACAGCATACGTGACTTGTTTTCTCTTCAATGCAATGCAGTGTAACAAGCACCTGTCATGTGTTATCTCTTCTTCACTGCAAAACGGATTAAGTTACTGCAATGCACATGATATGTGTTATCTCAATGCATAACGGATAAGTTGGTTCATTCATCGCAACACCAAATATGTTTTGTCTTATCTCTTTAGTGCATAAGGAATTAGGTAGTTTTTGTATACAGTGCAAGGAAGAAGTGCTCTTTCCTTCAATGCACATAGGCAAGAGTTCGATCTTGTATGCAAGGCACTGAAACAGTTTGTTCAAATCAGTGCAACAAGCACCTTGTATGTATGTATGTATTGCAGTGCAACAGAACATATGTATCACCTCTTTATCGAATGTCATTTTAGTTCTTGTGTGTAAACATTTTGTTAATAATTACGAGAGTTATTTCTTGCATGCAACGCAGTGCAACAGGCACCTGTCACGTATCTCTTCACTGCACAACTGATTAAGTTACTGCAATGCACGTTATATGTTATCTCATCAATGCATAACGGACGAGTTAGTTCGTTCTTCTCAACACAACATATGTTATGTGTTATCACTTCAATGCATAAGGAATAAGTTAGTTCTTGCATATAAGGCAAGGAAACAGTACAAAACTTACATGTTGCGATCTAACAGCACATCATGTTATATTCATTTCTTATATGAACAGCGTAATACGTTAATAATTGTATGCAATGCAATGAAACTGTTCCTGTTATTATTGCAATGCAACAGCATATGTCATTTGTTTTGTCTTCAATGCACAAAGGAAAGAGTTCGATCTTGTATGCAATCCAAGCACCTGTCATGTGTTATCTCTTCACTGCAAAACGGATTAAGTTACTGCAATGCACATGATATGTGTTATCTCAATGCATAACGGATAAGTTAGTTTATTCATCGCAACACCAAATATGTTATGTCTTATCTCTTTAGTGCATAAGGAATTAGGTAGTTTTTGTATACAGTGCAAGGAAGAAGTGCTCTTTCCTTCAATGCACATAGGCAAGAGTTCGATCTTGTATGCAAGGCACTGAAACAGTTTGTTCAAATCAGTGCAACAAGCACCTTGTATCTATGTATGTATTGCAGTGCAACAGAACATATGTATCACCTCTTTATCGAATGTCATTTTAGTTCTTGTGTGTAAACATTTTGTTAATAATTACGAGAGTTATTTCTTGCATGCAACGCAGTGCAACAGGCACCTGTCACGTATCTCTTCACTGCACAACTGATTAAGTTACTGCAATGCACGTTATATGTTATCTCATCAATGCATAACGGACGAGTTAGTTCGTTCTTCTCAACACAACATATGTTATGTGTTATCACTTCAATGCATAAGGCATAAGTCAGGCATAAGTTCTTGTATACAATGCAAGGAAACAGTGCATAAACTTACATATTGCAAGGCAGCAGCACATTACTTTATGTTAAATTCTATGCACAGCGTAATAATTTAAGTATTGTATGCAATGCAATGAAACAGTTTTTTCAGTGCAACAAGCACTCGCCATTGTGTTATTTCTTCAGTGCAATGCTAAAGTCCATAGTAGTGTCCAATGTAAAACTTTATGATTTAGTTCTTGTGTGCATTGGTAAGAACAAGCACCTGTCATGTGTTATCTCTTCACTGCAAAACGGATTAAGTTACTGCAATGCACATTAAAGGAAACAGTACAAAACTTACATGTTGCGATGCAACAGCACATTATGTTATATTCATTTCTTATATGAACAGCGTAATAAGTTAATAATTGTATGCAATGCAATGAAACTGTTCCTGTTATTATTGCAATGCAACAGCATATGTCATTTGTTTTGTCTTCAATGCACAAAGGAAAGAGTTCGATCTTGTATGCAATGCACCTATACAAGAACTGACTTATACCTTTATGCATCGAAGAGATAACATATTATCTCTTCGATGCATAAGGTATAAGTCAGTTCTTGTATACAATGCAAGGAAACTGCATAAACTTACATATTAGCAAGGCAGCAGCAGTAGCAGCACATTATATTAAATTCTATGCACAGCATAATAATTTCAGTATTGTATGCAATGCAATGAAACAGTTTTTTCAGTGCAACAAGCACTCGCCATTGTGTTATTTCTTCAGTGGAATGCAAAAGTCCATAGAAGTGTCCAATGTAAAACTTTATGATTTAGTTCTTGTGTGCATTGGTAAAAACAGCGCACACGTTATTTGTATTCTTCCATGCATTTAATGCAAAAGCAAATACGTTATGAGTTAACTCCACCGCGTAACGTATTGTTAGATCGTGTATGAAATGCAAGTGTTCATATGTTATCTTTTAACGCACAAATTAAACGAATTAGTGCATTCATCGCAACACGACATATGTTATATGTTATCTCTTCAATGCATAATGAATAAGTTAGTTTTTGTATACAATGCAAGGAAAAAGAGCTTACATTCTTACATTCTTCTCAACACAACATGTTAGGTTTTATCTCTTCAATGCATAAGGAATAAGTTTGTTCTTGTATTTATTGCAAAGCAACAACAGCATACGTGACTTGTTTTCTCTTCAATGCAATGCAGTGTAACAAGCACCTGTCATGTGTTATCTCTTCTTCACTGCAAAACGGATTAAGTTACTGCAATGCACATGATATGTGTTATCTCAGTGCATAACGGATAAGTTAGTTCATTCATCGCAACACCAAATATGTTTTGTCTTATCTCTTTAGTGCATAAGGAATTAGGTAGTTTTTGTATACAGTGCAAGGAAGAAGTGCTCTTTCCTTCAATGCACATAGGCAAGAGTTCGATCTTGTATGCAAGGCACTGAAACAGTTTGTTCAAATCAGTGCAACAAGCACCTTGTATGTATGTATGTATTGCAGTGCAACAGAACATATGTATCACCTCTTTATCGAATGTCATTTTAGTTCTTGTGTGTAAACATTTTGTTAATAATTACGAGAGTTATTTCTTGCATGCAACGCAGTGCAACAGGCACCTGTCACGTATCTCTTCACTGCACAACTGATTAAGTTACTGCAATGCACGTTATATGTTATCTCATCAATGCATAACGGACGAGTTAGTTCGTTCTTCTCAACACAACATATGTTATGTGTTATCACTTCAATGCATAAGGAATAAGTTAGTTCTTGCATATAAGGCAAGGAAACAGTACAAAACTTACATGTTGCGATCTAACAGCACATTATGTTATATTCATTTCTTATATGAACAGCGTAATACGTTAATAATTGTATGCAATGCAATGAAACTGTTCCTGTTATTATTGCAATGCAACAGCATATGTCATTTGTTTTCAGTGCAACAAGCACCTTGCATGTATGTATGTATTGCAGTGCAACAGAACATATGTATCACCTCTTTAATCCACATTGAATGTCATTTTAGTTCTTGTGTGTAAACATTTTGTTAATAATTACGAGAGTTATTTCTTGCATGCAACGCAGTGCAACAGGCACCTGTCACGTATCTCTTCACTGCACAACTGATTAAGTTACTGCAATGCACGTTATATGTTATCTCATCAATGCATAACGGACGAGTTAGTTCGTTCTTCTCAACACAACATATGTTATGTGTTATCACTTCAATGCATAAGGAATAAGTTAGTTCTTGCATATAAGGCAAGGAAACAGTACAAAACTTACATGTTGCGATCTAACAGCACATTATGTTATATTCATTTCTTATATGAACAGCGTAATACGTTAATAATTGTATGCAATGCAATGAAACTGTTCCTGTTATTATTGCAATGCAACAGCATATGTCATTTGTTTTGTCTTCAATGCACAAAGGAAAGAGTTCGATCTTGTATGCAATGCAAGCACCTGTCATGTGTTATCTCTTCACTGCAAAACGGATTAAGTTACTGCAATGCACATGATATGTTATCTCAATGCATAACGGATAAGTTAGTTTATTCATCGCAACACCAAATATGTTATGTCTTATCTCTTTAGTGCATAAGGAATTAGGTAGTTTTTGTATACAGTGCAAGGAAGAAGTGCTCTTTCCTTCAATGCACATAGGCAAGAGTTCGATCTTGTATGCAAGGCACTGAAACAGTTTGTTCAAATCAGTGCAACAAGCACCTTGTATGTATGTATGTATTGCAGTGCAACAGAACATATGTATCACCTCTTTATCGAATGTCATTTTAGTTCTTGTGTGTAAACATTTTGTTAATAATTACGAGTTATTTCTTGCATGCAACGCAGTGCAACAGGCACCTGTCACGTATCTCTTCACTGCACAACTGATTAAGTTACTGCAATGCACGTTATATGTTATCTCATCAGTGCATAACGGACGAGTTAGTTCGTTCTTCTCAACACAACATATGTTATGTGTTATCACTTCAATGCATAAGGCATAAGTCAGGCATAAGTTCTGGTATACAATGCAAGGAAACAGTGCATAAACTTACATATTGCAAGGCAGCAGCACATTACTTTATATTAAATTCTATGCACAGCGTAATAATTTAAGTATTGTATGCAATGCAATGAAACAGTTTTTTCAGTGCAACAAGCACTCGCCATTGTGTTATTTCTTCAGTGCAATGCTAAAGTCCATAGTAGTGTCCAATGTAAAACTTTATGATTTAGTTCTTGTGTGCATTGGTAAGAACAAGCACCTGTCATGTGTTATCTCTTCACTGCAAAACGGATTAAGTTACTGCAATGCACATTAAAGGAAACAGTACAAAACTTACATGTTGCGATGCAACAGCACATTATGTTATATTCATTTCTTATATGAACAGCGTAATAAGTTAATAATTGTATGCAATGCAATGAAACTGTTCCTGTTATTATTGCAATGCAACAGCATATGTCATTTGTTTTGTCTTCAATGCACAAAGGAAAGAGTTCGATCTTGTATGCAATGCACCTATACAAGAACTGACTTATACCTTATGCATCGAAGAGATAACATATTATCTCTTCGATGCATAAGGTATAAGTCAGTTCTTGTATACAATGCAAGGAAACTGCATAAACTTACATATTAGCAAGGCAGCAGCAGTAGCAGCACATTATATTAAATTCTATGCACAGCATAATAATTTCAGTATTGTATGCAATGCAATGAAACAGTTTTTTCAGTGCAACAAGCACTCGCCATTGTGTTATTTCTTCAGTGGAATGCAAAAGTCCATAGAAGTGTCCAATGTAAAACTTTATGATTTAGTTCTTGTGTGCATTGGTAAAAACAGCGCACACGTTATTTGTATTCTTCCATGCATTTAATGCAAAAGCAAATACGTTATGAGTTAACTCCACCGCGTAACGTATTGTTAGATCGTGTATGAAATGCAAGTGTTCATATGTTATCTTTTTAACGCACAAATTAAACGAATTAGTGCATTCATCGCAACACGACATATGTTATATGTTATCTCTTCAATGCATAATGAATAAGTTAGTTTTTGTATACAATGCAAGGAAAAAGAGCTTACATTCTTACATTCTTCTCAACACAACATGTTAGGTTTTATCTCTTCAATGCATAAGGAATAAGTTTGTTCTTGTATTTATTGCAAAGCAACAACAGCATACGTGACTTGTTTTCTCTTCAATGCAATGCAGTGTAACAAGCACCTGTCATGTGTTATCTCTTCTTCACTGCAAAACGGATTAAGTTACTGCAATGCACATGATATGTGTTATCTCAATGCATAACGGATAAGTTGGTTCATTCATCGCAACACCAAATATGTTTTGTCTTATCTCTTTAGTGCATAAGGAATTAGGTAGTTTTTGTATACAGTGCAAGGAAGAAGTGCTCTTTCCTTCAATGCACATAGGCAAGAGTTCGATCTTGTATGCAAGGCACTGAAACAGTTTGTTCAAATCAGTGCAACAAGCACCTTGTATGTATGTATGTATTGCAGTGCAACAGAACATATGTATCACCTCTTTATCGAATGTCATTTTAGTTCTTGTGTGTAAACATTTTGTTAATAATTACGAGAGTTATTTCTTGCATGCAACGCAGTGCAACAGGCACCTGTCACGTATCTCTTCACTGCACAACTGATTAAGTTACTGCAATGCACGTTATATGTTATCTCATCAATGCATAACGGACGAGTTAGTTCGTTCTTCTCAACACAACATATGTTATGTGTTATCACTTCAATGCATAAGGAATAAGTTAGTTCTTGCATATAAGGCAAGGAAACAGTACAAAACTTACATGTTGCGATCTAACAGCACATCATGTTATATTCATTTCTTATATGAACAGCGTAATACGTTAATAATTGTATGCAATGCAATGAAACTGTTCCTGTTATTATTGCAATGCAACAGCATATGTCATTTGTTTTGTCTTCAATGCACAAAGGAAAGAGTTCGATCTTGTATGCAATCCAAGCACCTGTCATGTGTTATCTCTTCACTGCAAAACGGATTAAGTTACTGCAATGCACATGATATGTGTTATCTCAATGCATAACGGATAAGTTAGTTTATTCATCGCAACACCAAATATGTTATGTCTTATCTCTTTAGTGCATAAGGAATTAGGTAGTTTTTGTATACAGTGCAAGGAAGAAGTGCTCTTTCCTTCAATGCACATAGGCAAGAGTTCGATCTTGTATGCAAGGCACTGAAACAGTTTGTTCAAATCAGTGCAACAAGCACCTTGTATCTATGTATGTATTGCAGTGCAACAGAACATATGTATCACCTCTTTATCGAATGTCATTTTAGTTCTTGTGTGTAAACATTTTGTTAATAATTACGAGAGTTATTTCTTGCATGCAACGCAGTGCAACAGGCACCTGTCACGTATCTCTTCACTGCACAACTGATTAAGTTACTGCAATGCACGTTATATGTTATCTCATCAATGCATAACGGACGAGTTAGTTCGTTCTTCTCAACACAACATATGTTATGTGTTATCACTTCAATGCATAAGGCATAAGTCAGGCATAAGTTCTTGTATACAATGCAAGGAAACAGTGCATAAACTTACATATTGCAAGGCAGCAGCACATTACTTTATGTTAAATTCTATGCACAGCGTAATAATTTAAGTATTGTATGCAATGCAATGAAACAGTTTTTCAGTGCAACAAGCACTCGCCATTGTGTTATTTCTTCAGTGCAATGCTAAAGTCCATAGTAGTGTCCAATGTAAAACTTTATGATTTAGTTCTTGTGTGCATTGGTAAGAACAAGCACCTGTCATGTGTTATCTCTTCACTGCAAAACGGATTAAGTTACTGCAATGCACATTAAAGGAAACAGTACAAAACTTACATGTTGCGATGCAACAGCACATTATGTTATATTCATTTCTTATATGAACAGCGTAATACGTTAATAATTGTATGCAATGCAATGAAACTGTTCCTGTTATTATTGCAATGCAACAGCATATGTCATTTGTTTTGTCTTCAATGCACAAAGGAAAGAGTTCGATCTTGTATGCAATGCACCTATACAAGAACTGACTTATACCTTATGCATCGAAGAGATAACATATTATCTCTTCGATGCATAAGGTATAAGTCAGTTCTTGTATACAATGCAAGGAAACTGCATAAACTTACATATTAGCAAGGCAGCAGCAGTAGCAGCACATTATATTAAATTCTATGCACAGCATAATAATTTCAGTATTGTATGCAATGCAATGAAACAGTTTTTTCAGTGCAACAAGCACTCGCCATTGTGTTATTTCTTCAGTGGAATGCAAAAGTCCATAGAAGTGTCCAATGTAAAACTTTATGATTTAGTTCTTGTGTGCATTGGTAAAAACAGCGCACACGTTATTTGTATTCTTCCATGCATTTAATGCAAAAGCAAATACGTTATGAGTTAACTCCACCGCGTAACGTATTGTTAGATCGTGTATGAAATGCAAGTGTTCATATGTTATCTTTTTAACGCACAAATTAAACGAATTAGTGCATTCATCGCAACACGACATATGTTATATGTTATCTCTTCAATGCATAATGAATAAGTTAGTTTTTGTATACAATGCAAGGAAAAAGAGCTTACATTCTTACATTCTTCTCAACACAACATGTTAGGTTTTATCTCTTCAATGCATAAGGAATAAGTTTGTTCTTGTATTTATTGCAAAGCAACAACAGCATACGTGACTTGTTTTCTCTTCAATGCAATGCAGTGTAACAAGCACCTGTCATGTGTTATCTCTTCTTCACTGCAAAACGGATTAAGTTACTGCAATGCACATGATATGTGTTATCTCAGTGCATAACGGATAAGTTAGTTCATTCATCGCAACACCAAATATGTTTTGTCTTATCTCTTTAGTGCATAAGGAATTAGGTAGTTTTTGTATACAGTGCAAGGAAGAAGTGCTCTTTCCTTCAATGCACATAGGCAAGAGTTCGATCTTGTATGCAAGGCACTGAAACAGTTTGTTCAAATCAGTGCAACAAGCACCTTGTATGTATGTATGTATTGCAGTGCAACAGAACATATGTATCACCTCTTTATCGAATGTCATTTTAGTTCTTGTGTGTAAACATTTTGTTAATAATTACGAGAGTTATTTCTTGCATGCAACGCAGTGCAACAGGCACCTGTCACGTATCTCTTCACTGCACAACTGATTAAGTTACTGCAATGCACGTTATATGTTATCTCATCAATGCATAACGGACGAGTTAGTTCGTTCTTCTCAACACAACATATGTTATGTGTTATCACTTCAATGCATAAGGCATAAGTCAGGCATAAGTTCTTGTATACAATGCAAGGAAACAGTGCATAAACTTACATATTGCAAGGCAGCAGCACATTACTTTATGTTAAATTCTATGCACAGCGTAATAATTTAAGTATTGTATGCAATGCAATGAAACAGTTTTTTCAGTGCAACAAGCACTCGCCATTGTGTTATTTCTTCAGTGCAATGCTAAAGTCCATAGTAGTGTCCAATGTAAAACTTTATGATTTAGTTCTTGTGTGCATTGGTAAGAACAAGCACCTGTCATGTGTTATCTCTTCACTGCAAAACGGATTAAGTTACTGCAATGCACATTAAAGGAAACAGTACAAAACTTACATGTTGCGATGCAACAGCACATTATGTTATATTCATTTCTTATATGAACAGCGTAATAAGTTAATTATTGTATGCAATGCAATGAAATTATTAATTCCTGTAATTATTGCAATGCAACAGCATATGTGATTTGTTTTGTCTTCAATGCACAAAGGAAAGAGATCGATCTTGTATGCAACGCAGTAACAAGCACCTGTCATGTGTTATCTCTTCACTGCAAAACGGATTATGTTACTGCAATGCACATGATTTGTGTTATCTCAATGCATAGCCGATAAGTAAGTTTATTCATCGCAACACCAAATATGCTATGTGTTATTTCTTTAGTGCATAAGGGATAAGGTAGTTTTTGTATACAGTGCAAGGATGTTAATAGTTTAACAATTAATGTTAATTCTTGTATACATTGCAATGCAACACAGCACAATATATTAATTTCTTATATGCACAAGGTAATAAGTTAATTATTGTATGCAATGCAATGAAACAATTAGTTCTTGATGCTTTGCAATGCAACAGCATGTGTGATTTGTTTCTCTTCAGTGCACAAAGGAAAGAGTTCGATCTTGTATGCAATGCACTGAGTTTGCACCTTGTATATGTGTATGCATTGCAATGCAACAGAACATTTGTATCACCTCTTTAATCCACAACGAATGTCATTTTATTTCTTGTATGTAAACATTTTGTTAATAATTATGAGAGTTATTTCTTGCATTCAACGCAGTGCAACAAGCACCTGTCATGTGTTATTACGCAACTGATTAAGTTACTGCAATGCAATGCACGTTGTGTTATCACTTCAATGCATAACGGATGAGTTAGTTCGTTCTTCCTCAACACAACATATTTTATGTGTTATCTCTTCAATGCATAAAGAATTACAACTTGTTGTTGTAATACAATGCAAGTAAACAGTAAATAAGTTAGTTCTTGTATGCAGTGCAATGCAACAGCATGTGTGATTTGTTTTCTCTTCTCTTCGATGCACAAGGAATGAGTTAGTTGTTGAATGCAATGCAATGCACAACTTATTTCTTCAGTGCAATGCAAAAGTCCATAGAAGTGTCTAATGTAAAACTTTATGATTTAGTTCTTGTGTGCATTGGTAAAAACAGCGCACACGTTATTTGTATTCTTCCATGCATTTAATGCAAAAGCAAATATGTTATGAGTTAACTCCACCGCGTAACATATTGTTAGATCGAGTATGAAATGCAGAGTACATATGTTATCTTTTTAATGCACAAACAAAACGAGTGTTCATTCATCGCAACACGATGTATGTTATATGTTATCTCTTCAGTGCATAATGAATAAATTAGCTTTTGTATACAATGCTAGGAAAAAGAGCTTACGTGTTAGTTCTTGTATTTATTGCAAAGCAACAACAGCATACGTGATTTGTTTTCTCTTCAATGCACAAAGGAAACAGTTTGATCTTGTATTCAAGGCAGTGCAACAAGCTCTTGTCATGTGTTATCTCTTTACTGCACAACTGAAAACGCTACTGCAATGCAATGCACTTTATGTGTTATCTCATCAATGCACAAAGTATTAGTTAGTTCGTTCATCTCAGCACAACATATGTTATGTGTTATCACTCCAATGCATAAAGAATAAGTTTGTTGTTGTAATACAATGCAAGTAAACAGTACATAACATGTTAGTTCTTGTATGCAGTGCAATGCAACAGCATGTGTGATTTGTTTTCTCTTCTCTTCGATGCACAAGGAATGGGTTAGTTCTTGAATGCAATGCAATGCACAACTTATTTCTTCAGTGCAATGCAAAGTCCATAGAAGTGTCCAATGTAAGGAATAAGGAATAAGTTAGTTCTTTTATATAGGGCAAGGAAGGAAACAGTACAAAACTTACATGCAATGCAACAGCACAAAGTGTTATATTAATTTCTTCTATGCACAACGTAATAAGTGAATTATTGTATGCAATGCAATGAAACTGTTCCTGTAATTATTGCAATGCAACAGCATATGTGATTTGTTTTGTCTTCAATGAACAAAAGAAAAGAGTTCGATCAAGTATGCAACGTAGTAACAAGCACATGTCATGTGTTATCTCTTCACTGCAAAACGGATTAAGTTACTGCAATGTACATGATTTGTGTTATCTCAATGCATAACGGATAAGTTAGTTCATTCATCGCCACACCGAATATGTTGTGTTATTTCTTTAGTGCATAAGGGATAAGGTAGTTTTTTTTTATACAGTGCAAGGATGTTAATTGTTTAACAATTAATGTTAATTCTTGTATAAACTGCAATGCAACAACACATTATATTAATTTCTTCTCTGCACAACGTAATAAGTTAATTACTGTATGCAATGCAATGAAACAGTTATTTCTTGTATTTATTGCAATGCAACAGCATATGTGATTTGTTTTGTCTTCAGTGCACAAAGGAGTTCGATCTTGTATGCAACGCAGTGCAACAAGCACCTGTCGTGTTATCTCATCAATGAATAACGAATGAGCTAGTTCGTTCTTCTCAACACAACATATTTTATGTGTTATCTCTTCAATGCATAAGGAACAAGTTAGTTCTTGTATACAAATCAAGGAAAAACAGTGCATAACTTAAATGTTGCAATGCAACAGCACATATGTTATAATAATTTCTTTGCACAGAGCAAAAAGTTAACTACTGCAATGTATAATGGATCAGTTAGTACGTTCTTCGCAACCCCACATAAAACCCCACATGATACACTATGGCTGATATGTCGTCAAGAGTCAATCTAACAATATGAGCTTGTATAGAAATTTCAAGTTATGTGTTATCTATCTCTTCAATGCATAAGGAATAAGTTAGTTCTTGTAATACAATGCAAGGAAACAGTACATAACTTACAGGTTAGTTTTTGTATGCATTGCAGTGCAACAGCACATATGTTATGTTAATTTCTTCTATGCACAACGTAATAAGCTATTGCATTGCAAGAGATAACTCATAACGTGCATTTCACTGAAGTAACTTCATCCGTTTTGCAGTGAAGAGATATCACAATGCAATGAAAGTTATTTCTTGTTTTTTTATTGCAATGCAACAGCATGTGTGATTTGTTTACTCTTCTCTTCAATGCACAAAGGAATGAGTTAGTTCTTTGTATGCAATGCAGTGCAACAAGCACCTGCGTTATCTCTTCACTTGCACAATGGATTTAGTTATTGCAATGCACGTTATATGTTATCTCTTCAATGCATAAGGAATAAGTCAGTTCGTGTATACAATGCAAGGAAACAGTGCATAAGTGCAAGGCAGCAGACATTATGTTATATCAAATTCTGTGCACAGCGTAGTAAGTTAATTATTGTATGCAATGCAATGAAACAGTTCTTGTATTTATTGCAATGCAACAGCAGTTTTCTCTTCAATGCACAAAGGAAAGAGTTAGTTCTTATATGCAATGCAGTGCATCAAGCACCTGTCATGTGTTATCTCTTCACTGCAAAACGGATTAAGTTACTTCAGTGAAATGCACGTTATGAGTTATCTCTTCAATGTATAATGGATGAGTTAGTTAATTCATAGCAACACCCCAAATGTTGTTATGTCTTCAGTGCACATGGAATAAGTTAGTTATTTTTAGACAATTTTTGTATAAAAATATATTTATACAATGCAATGAAACATCGCATACCTTATATGTACGGAATAACTTAGAGGTTCTATGTTATGTAATAGCACTATGTTGTCTCTTCATTGCACAGACGAAATGAGTTTGTGATTGTATTTATAGCACGTATGTTATGTGTTTTCTCTTCAATGCACAAAGTAAGATGCACAAAGTAAAACATATTTATACAATGCAATGAAACATCGCATACCTTATATGTATGGAATAACTTAGAGGTTCTATGTTATGTAATAGCACTATGTTGTCTCTTCATTGCACAGACGAAATGAGTTTGTGATTGTATTTATAGCACGTATGTTATGTGTTTTCTCTTCAATGCACAAAGTAAGATCTTGGAAGCAATGCAATGCAACAGCACATATACCTCTTTAATACACAAAAGAAAAAGTATAATAAATACATGTATTTCAGCCATACAAAAGAACTTATTAGTCAGAAATTTTTCTGTCCCAAGAATCTTCAATCATGAACATGCTGTATACACTCATTCACATATTTGACTTAATGGACATATTTCTGGCCAAAGAGCTCTCAACTTTGAGCCATACATATTCAACCATACTATTGGCTCCTTTTGATAAAACACCAGCCATTGAGTATTGCTTATTTGACCTAATGGACATATTTCTGGTCAGAGTACTCAAACTTGAAATTTCTATACAAGCTCATATTGTTAGATTGACTCTTGACGATATGTCAGCCATAGTGTATTGGATATTCGACCCAATGAACATATTTCTTTTTATTCATTACTATTGACTCATGATGTTACTTCACCCATACAAAAATCAATATTAGACCTACTTACATTTTTCTGTCAGAACAGTCCTCGAAGATGAACTTTCTGTCCCATCAATCCTCGATCATGACCTTTCTGTACATACTCATTGGCTCATTTTGATGTTACTTTGGCAATACATGAGCCATATTTTACCTACTGAACATATTTACATACCCACTGACTCCTGATTTACGTAAGCCATAGATTATTGACCTAATGGACATATTTTTGGCCCAAGAGTCCTTGATCATGAACTTTCTTTACAAACTCATTGACTCCTTCTAATGTTACATCAGACAGACAGTAGTCCATATTTGACATAATGAACATATTTCTGGGACAAGAGTACTCGATCTTGAACTTTCCATACATATTCATTGACTCATTCTGATGTTACATCAGAAGAACAGTAAATTATACCTACTTACATATTTGTTCTGACATGTTGTTGAGCATGAACTTTCTATACATCCTCATTGCCCTACCTCTGATGTTATTTCAGCCATGCATGAGCCCGTGTTTGACTTTCTGAAGATATTTCTGGAAAATTAGTCCACAATCTTGAACTTTTTATATATTATTATTGACTCTTTCTGATGTTATATCAGACAGACAGTAGAACATATTTGACATAAACATATTTCTGGCACAAGAGGTCTCGATCTTGAACTTTCTATACATATTCATTGACTCATTCTGAAGTTACATCAGAATTATATCAGTACATCAGTAATTATACCTACTTACACATTTGTTCTGACATGTTGTCTCCCATATAGACCTACTGAACATATTTCTGGAAAATTAGTCCTCGATCATGAATTTTCTATACATACTCATTGACTCCATCTGATGTTAGATCAGCCAGACGGTAGTCCATTTTAGAGCTACTGAACATATTTCTAGCCCAAGAAATTTCTATACATACTCATTGACTACTTCTGATTTTATTTCAGCCACACAGAAGTCCATATTAGACCTACTTAAAGTTTTTATGTCCCAACAGTCCTCGATCATGAACATTCTTTATGTACACATTGCCTCACTCTGATGTTACTTCAGCCAAACATGAGCCATTGTATGACCCAATTAACATATTTCTAGTAAAAATTAGTCCTCAATCATGAACTTTCTATACATATTCATTGACTCCATCTGATGTTAGATCAGCCAGACAGATCAAATATGGCTATTTGACCAACACCACATATTTCTGCCCAATTGATATTGAACTTTTTATATACACTCATTGACTCCATCTGATGTTAGATCAGCCAGACATAGTCCATATTTGACCGACACCACATATTTCTGCCCAATTGATATTGAACTTTTCATACATACTCATTGACTCCTTCTGATTTTATTTCAGGCATACAGAAGTCCATATTAGACCTACTTAAAGTTTTTATGTCCCAACAGTCCTCGATCATAAACTTTCTTTACAGATTCATTGACTCCTTTTAATGTTACATCAGACAGACAGTAGTCCATATTTGACATCATGAACATATTTCTGGCCAAAGAGTACTCAACATTAAACTTTCCATAAATATTTATTGACATCTGATGTTACATCAGAAGAACAGTAATCCATATTAGACCTACTTAAATGTTTCTGTCCCAATAGTATTCGATCATGAACTTTCTGTACAGACTCATTGACTCCTTCTAATGTTTCATCAGACAGACAGTAGTCCATATTTTACATAATGAACATATTTCTAGCTCTTACTCGATCTCGAACTTTCCATTCATTGACTGCTTCTGATGTTACTTCAGAAGAACAGTAGTCCATATTAGATTTACTTAATTTTTTTTTTCTGTCCCAAGAGTCCTTGATCATTAACTTTTTATACATACACATTTGACTCCTTCTGATGATACGTCAGCTATTGAGTATTGGATATTTGACCTAATGGATATATTTCTGGCCCAAGAGTACTTGATCTTGAACTTTCTATACATACTCATTGACTCCTTCTGATTTGATTTCAGCCATACAGAAGTCCATATTAGACCTACTTAAATGTTTTCTGTCCCAACAGTCCTTGATTATGAACTTTCTTTACACACTCATTTCCTTACTCTGATAGTTAGTTCAGCTATACATGAGCCCATATTTGACCTACTGAACATAATTCTGGCAAAGTAGTCCTCAATCATGAATTCTATATATACTCATCGCTTCACTCTGATGTTACTTCAGCCATACTGTACCCATGTATGACCTACTGAACATAATTCTGGAAAATTCATGCTTTCTTTACAGACTCATTGACTCCTTTCTAATGTTACATCAGAATTACAGTAATCCATAATGAACATATTTCTGGCCCAAGAATATTCGATCTTGAACTTTCCATACATATTCATTGACACCTTCTGATTTTATTTCAGCCATATAAAAGTCCATATTAGACCTACTTAAAGTTTTTATGTCCCAACAGTCCTCGATCATGAGCTTTTTTTACAGACTCATTGACTCCTTTTAATGTTACATCAGACAGACAGTAGTCCATATTTGACATCATGAACATATTTCTGGCCCAAGAGTACTCAACATTAAACTTTCCATAAATATTTATTGACGTCTTCTGATGATACATCAGAAGAACAGTAGTCCATATTAGACCTACTTAATTTTCTTCTGTCCCAAGAGTCCTTGATCATGAACTTTCTATACTTATGCCTCACTCTCATGTTACTTCAGCCATACACGAGCCCATGTATGACCTACTGAACATATTTCTGGAAAATTTGTCCTCAATCATCAGCTTTTTATACATGCACATTGACTGCTTCTGATGGTACGTCAGCCATAGAGTATTGCATATTTGACTTAATGGACATATTTCTGGCAAATTAGTCCTCAATCATGAACTCTCTATACATACTTATTGACATCAGACATCAGACAGACAGTAGTCCATATTTGACATAATGAACATATTTCTTGCCCAAGAGTACTCGAGCTAGAACTTTCCATACATATTCATTGACTCCTGATGTTACAGCAGAAGAACAGTAGTCCATATTAGACCTACTTAATTTTTTTCTTTCCCAAGAGTCCTTGATCATGAACTTTCTATACATATTCCTTGCCTCACTCTGATGTTACATGATACATGAGTCCATATATGATCTACTGAACACATTTCTGGAAAATTAGTCCTCAATCATCAACTTTTTATACATACACATTGACTGTGTAGCGATATTAGCTCAAAGGGGAAATATTAATAATTATCCATTATGATTAATTAAGAATATTTGAAACAGTACATCGGATTAACTTGATGTAGCTATATTAACAGTACAATTAATCAATCAATCAGTTCATCCCGTGAATATTAATTTAATGGCCACAGAAAAATAATCCTTTCTTAGTGTTAATAGCATTTGATAACAAGATCGATCATTTAAGTGACAGTTATTCACAGACGGGGAGTCAGAACCAAATATGTATTGCGCACAAGTTTTATTAACTAAATCACAAACACATAACTAAACTAACCAACACATACCATACACACAAGTCACAAATACATGGATAAAATGAGAAGTGATAGAGTGAAACCGAAGTGGGAACAGGAAATGGAGTTATGAAGAAAAGTCAAAAACCTGGAATGAATCATCAGTATTCATAACAAGCCTTCTTTGCTAACAAAAGAGGTTCACCACTTTAACTAGCTAGCAGCAGTTTAGTATATCGTATGATACTTGCAGTAGGCCTCTGCCTTTCTGAGAGCGTCTGAATACACTGTGGCAGTAGTCTGAGAATTCATTCCAGTGGTGATGAGGTTGCAATCGATGTCTTCTGCTTTGAATGAAGAACTGATGACAAACTGGCATGGTTACTTTTAATCTTAATAGGGAAGAGTCCTTTTCTCTCCTCTAGATCAGCACATGGCTGGGGTGCAGGGCAGGCCCAGGCCTAGGCCTTGCAAGCCTGGGCAGAACCCCCCCACTGATGCAGTTTCGGTCAGATCGACAAGAGAGAGTGGTGGAGAACTGTGCCCTGGCTTTTAGCCTCTGGTGCTGGACATTCCCCCTCTGGGTCAGTGGACCAATGATACATGAGCTCCCGACAGGAAAGTTTACGATCCTTTGTGTTTCTAGCAGGGGATCTGCACATGAACTGGCTGAGTTGTTTTTTGAAGAAACTATTAAAGATTCTTGTAATACTGATATGTTGCACAGGTATCGACATATCCTATACACAAGCATTCAAATCTTCAAAATACAAACTTGGTATAGGTGAGTTTACGTTAACCATTGGTTCTTATCATAAAATATGCATAACAATAGTGAATACAAAAACAAGAGATAATACACAAACAGTAATAATGGATGCCTGTTCATTTATAGAACAGCCTGTCTATAAATTAATGCAGGAGAGTCTGTTTTGAGGGTTTTCTATGTGTCTCTTTGTCTCTGCTTTTCCACGTGGCAACACGCATACTTCGGGGCAATAAAACTAAGGCTGGTCTTCTCGGGGATGGAGACAGACCCCAGAGTAAGTTTTAAACAATTATTTGTTAAATATAACAAATAATTGTGTCTGATTTGTCTCAGTCATTACAACTGCTTCTGATGATACGTGTCAGCCATACAGTATTGCATATTTGACTTAATGGACATATTTCTGGCAAATTAGTCCTCAATCATGAACTCTCTGTACAATCTCATTGACTCCTGATTTTAGTTCAGCCACACAGAAGTCCATATTAGACCTACTTAAACGTTTTCTGTCCCAAGAGTCTTTGATCATGAACTTTCTATACATTACTATTGACTCCATCTGATGTTACTTCACCCACACATATTCCATATTCCATATCTTGCCCAAGAGTATTCGATCTTGAACTTTTTATACATACTCACTGACTCCTGATTTTATTTCAGCCATACAGAAGTCCATATTTGACCTACCTAATTTTTTTCTGTCCCAAAAGTCTTTGATCATGAACTTTCATTATATACTCATTGCCTCACTTTCATGTTACTTCAGCAATATATGAGCCCATTTTTGACCTACCGAACTGATCATGAACTTTCTATACAGTCTCACTGACTCCTTGTGATGTTACATCAGACAGACCGTAGTCTATATTGGACCTGAAGAACATATTTCTGGCTCAAAAGCACTTGATCTTGAACTTTCTATACTTTCCATATTAAACCTACTTAAAAAATTTTTTCCAAGAGTACTCGATCATGAATTTTGTATACATACTCTTTGCTTCACTCTGATGTTGTTTTACTCTTTGGCAAAAATATGTTCAGTAGGTCAAATATGGACTTCTGCATGGCTGGTGTAAAATAAGGCGACAATTAGTATGATTTGAAAGTTCATGATCAAGGTCTATTTTGCCAGAAATATGTTCAGTAACATCAGAATTTTGGACTACTGTCTGGCTGATGTAACGTCTATGAAAGTGTAAAGTAAGTTCATATTCAGGGACTGTTTGGCCAGAAATATTTTCAGTTGTTCAGAAATGGACTACTGTCTGTCTGATGTAACATTAGAAGGAGTCGATAAGTGTCTATAGAAATTTACAAATCAAGCACACTTTGGCCAGAAATATGTTCACTAGGTCAAATTTGGACTTCTGAATATAGACTTAGCTGATGTCACATCAGAATGAGGCGATGAGTATATATAGAAAGTTCAATATAGAACACTCTTTGGCCAGAAATGTGTTCATTACGTCACATATGCACTATTGTATAGCTGGCATATCATCAGAAGGAGTCAATGAAAACCTATAGAATGTTCATGATCGAGTACTCTTTGGCCAGAAATATGTTCACTAGGTCAAATATGGACTTTTAAATGTCTGATGTAACATCAGAAGGAGTCAATACATGTTTATAGAAAGTTCAAGATCGAGTACTCTTTGGCCAGAAATATGTTCAGTAGGTCAAATATGGGCTTCTGTATGGTAGAGGTAACCACAAAAGGAATCAATGAGTCTGTTTTGAAAGTTCATGATCGAGTACTCTTTGGCCAGAAAAATGTTCATTATGTCACATATGCACTTAATGCAATGATTATAGCTGACATATCATCAGGAGTCAATGAGTATTTATAGAATGTTCATGATCGAGGACTCTTGTGCCAGAAATATGTTCAGTAGGTCCAACATGGACTACTCCATGGCTGACATATCACCAGAAGGAGTTAATTAGTATGCACAGAAAGTTTATGATTGACAACTTTTGGGCCAGAAATATGTACTGTAGGTTAATTATGGACTTCTGTATGGCTGATATAACATCAAAAAGAGGCAATGAGTATATATAGAAAGTTCAAGATCAAGTACTCTTTGGCCAGAAATATGTTCAGTTGATCAAATGTGGACTTCTGCATGGCTGTTGTAAAATCAGTAGGACTGAATGATGAAATGTAATGAAAACCGACTCTTGGGTCAGAAATATGTTCATTACGTCAAATAAGGACTAATGTCTGGCTTATCTAACATCAGATGGAGTCAATAAGTATGAATAGAAAGTTCATGATTAAGGACTAATTTGCAGAAATATGTTCAGTAGGTCTAATATGGGTGAAGTAATATCAGAAGGAGTCAATAGTACGAAAAGTTCAAGATCGAGTACTCTTTGGCCAGAAATATGTCCTTTAGGTCTATATGCAATACTCTATGGCTGATGTATTATCAGAAGGAGATGAGTATGTATAAAAAGTTCATGATCTAGGACTAATTTGCCAGAGATATGTTCTATAGGTCAAACATGGGCTCATGTATGGCTAAAGTAACATTAGAGTGAGGCAAAGAGTATGTATAGAAAGTACATGATTTAGGACTCTGGTCCGAAATTTGTTCAGTAAATCAAATATGGATTTCTAAATAGCTGATGTTACATCAGAAGGCGTTAATGAGTAAATATAATAAGTTCAATATCGAATACTCTTTGGCCAGAAATATCTTCAGTCGGTCAAATATGGACTACTCTCTGGCTGATGTAACATCAGAAGGAGACAATGAGTACCCAGCTAACAAAAATATGTTCTTAGAATGTTTTGCTAACATTCCCATTAAGTTATGAAAACGTTATTTCTGAATGTTATTTAAACATTGAAAACGTCCAGTTTTTTTAATGTATCAAGAATGTTTTTTCTTGGTTTATGTGTACATTAGAGGAACATTCCATTCTATCATTTTGGAAATGTTATGAAAACGTTATTTTGTAATATTTTTGGAACGTTCAAATTATCAGTTTTTTTATGTATTAAGAACGTTTTTTCTTGGTTTATGTGAACGTTAGAGGAACATTCCATTCTATCATTTTGGAAATGTTATGAAAACGTTATTTTTTAATATTTTCTGAACGTTTAAAACACTATGAACGGATGGTCGGTCCATCACCGGGCTCACACACAGACACTTGAGTATTGCTAACTTCCCTCTGCTGCATGTCTTTGAACTGTGGTGGAAACTGGAGTACCTGAAGGAAACCCACACTGAAACACAGAGAACCTGCTAACTCCTGGCTTAGCCGGGACTTGAACCGGGGACCTTCTGGCTGTGAGGTGACAGTGCTACCCATTGAGCCACTGAGCCACTGTACTGCCTAGTTTATATTTATGTTTATATAAATTCAAGTGATATAAATAGATAAAATTTCTTAAAGCCACATGTATGGATTTCAAAGTAACAGAATTTTTAAGTACCAAAAACTGTGTTAAGGCACATGTTTCCAGAGTGTTTACATTTTTCTGGAGTATTAAGTAAGAGCATTAAATATTTGAATACAAAAATAACAGATATGACTTTACTTTAAGATTCACATTTTACTGTAGTAGTACACTAACTGTGTTAGAGTCTCTGGGAAGTATACTGTCCAAAACATGGAATCATAAAGAGCAAAGCTTACGTTTTCTGAACCAAAAACACAACCCCACCAAGTTAAACAAGAGGAAAAAGAACACAAACTCAAACATACAACTAGACAGCACACGAGTCAAATCTAACAAGACATGTGGAAAACAACACCATAGAAATAGAAAACAACAAAATTGTCTTCTGCATATAAGTGTTTGGATTTCAAACATTGTCATTTTACAGTGATGCTTCAGGCTGAAGAGAGACCTTATTAGTGTATTATTTAAAAATATATATATATATATATTTTATATTTTGAATGTTTAAAAAATATTTTACGAATAATGTTTTCATAACTTAATGGGAATGTTATCAAAACATTCTAAAAACATATTTTTAGCTGAGATGTATTATTCCTGCTTGCCTGTATATTTTATATACAACTTGCATTCATTATTTGTTCCTTATGCATGTGTCTTGTGACTTCATATTCTCTTCAGTTCTATTTATCAAACAAGTAGTAACATTTAAAAAAATGTTAGATGAACTTCCAACTAACATTTCAAAAACATATAGCAAATATTAATAACATCATAAAGACGTTACGACAATGTTGTTCTAAGAACGTTTTCTCTCAATGTTATGAGAATGTTCTTTAAGTAAAAATAACATTGTATGGACGTTCCATGAACGTTGTTCCTACAATGTTTTCTCCATATTACGAGAACATTCATTAAGTACAGATTACATTGTAAGGACGTTTCATGAACGTTGTACTCAGAACGTATTATGATAACATTATGAAAACATTCAGCAAATAATAATAACATTAAAAGGATGTTCTGAGAATGTTATCCTAGAACGTTTTCTCTCAACATTATGAGAACATCAGTCAAGTACAAAAAACATGATAAAGACGTTTCAAGAACGTTATTATGAGAACGTTTTCTCTCAACATTATGAGAACATCAGTCAAGTACAAATAACATCATAAGAACGTTTCAACAATGTTGTTCTAAGAATGTTTCCTCTCAACGTTATGAGAATGTATTTTAACTATGAAAACATTATAAGACTGTTCCTGAAACATTATTTTAGGAATATTTTTTTTCTAACATTTACATAACTTTTACATAACGTTAGTGAAAGTTATGGAAACGTTCCCTGTTAGCTGGGTATGTATAGAGAGTTCATGCTCGACGACTGTTGGGCCAGAAATATGTTCATTAGTTCAAATATGTACTACTGTCTTTCGGATATAAAAGGAGTCAATGAGTCTGTTTAGCTGTTTAAGTTCAAGAACACTTTTCTATGGAAGCCCGTTTCCGCCACTAAATAAAAAAATAAAAAGAGTAATTGCGACTTTTATGGAAGCCCATTTCCGCCACATAAGAAAAAAAATTAAAAGTCGAAATTATGACTTTAAAAGTCATAATTATGAGATAAAAAGTCGAAATTATGACTTACTAAGTCGAAATCATAACTTTAAAAGTCATAATTATGAGATAAAAAGTCGAAATTATGACATACTATGTCGAAATTATGAGATTAAAAAGTCGAAATTATGACATAACTAAATCGAAATTATGACTGGCTGCTTATTGTTGACGCTGACGCGACCTGACACGACAGGATGAATTGTGAACACATTAAGGAATATTTTAAAATTATGGAAGCCCATTTCTGCCACATAAGAAAAAAATAAAAAGTCGAAATTATGACTTTAAAAGTCATAATTATGAGATAAAAAAGTCGAAATTATGACTTACTGCTCATTGTTGATCTGACGCTGACGCGACCCGACACGACAGGATGAACTGTGAACACATTAAGGAATATTTTAAACGTGTTTTTACTAATGATGAAATTCTTGCCTTATTATCGGAACGGCATTGAATAGCTCTGAGCAAACGCGCTCTTGAACTGATTTTAAGCACGCTTTGGCGCAGAAAGAACAAAACAGATGTGGCTGCATGAGATGGCATCTTGAACATATTCTGATGTATTATTATGGAAATTTGATCCTCATGAACACCACCACCCTCAGAATATGTTGTAATGCACGATTTCGTTAGAGAACGAATTTATCTAGCGCTATACGTTCTCGGTTTTTATTTTTTATTTTTTCTGAGAACCTATGAAATAATAATGACACGTCCAGTAACCTATGCTCTGTCGGTACATACAGTTTCCCAAAGGTTGCGCTGTTCTGGGGATCATATTTCCATAATAACACATCACAATATGGTGTAATGCAAGATTTCGTTTGAGAAATAATTTTCTTGCCCTCCACGTGCTCGGTTTTAATAACATTTGAAAAATTAAATTAATTGATGTATATCTTTAATCTGTTACAAATTCGAATAAAGTAATAGGCTAGCCATTGCATATCATTAAATCTCAGCTGCAAACATTATCTGTCATCTTTCTCCGTGCTTTTAAATATAAAGTAAGGCATGAACAGTTAAATGCCCCCACTGGGCAATGATAAATATATGCAATACCACTTAGCCTATTTATTTGACAATAATCTTACCTCTTACTCTGTTATTCTATTCTATTCTATTCTATTCTATTCTATTCTATTCTATTCTATTCTATTCTATTCTGTAGCCAATATAGTACAACTGAACATACAAATTTGTATTTTTTATTTTTATTTATGAGCTCGTTCATTTCTCTTTATTCTTTATTTTTTATTTTACTATCTGTTGTTGTCTTTGTGTACTAGAAGTTTCTTCTGTCACCAAAACAAATTCGTTGTGTGTGCAAACATGCCAATAAAGTTCCTTTTGATTCTATTGGATTCTGAAAAGAGGTAGCCTGCTCTGGTTGAATTTATCACGTGCGCCATTTATTAGAACATACAAGATAATTTTACAGGAATAGGCTGTATCACTGATTAATGAAAACTGCTGCCCGATCACAACCTCCTGTTGCAATTGTTCCGGAACTGGCATTACAGTACCATTCAGCCAATATTTTTGGTGCATCCGTGATATTGGTACGAGATTTTAAGTTGTTCAATGAAAGCTGCCACTTCATGCAGCCACATTGGTTTTGTTCTTTTTGCGCCAAAGCTTGTTCTTGCTTAAAATCAGTTCAAGAGCGCGTTTGCTCAGAGCTATTCAATGCCGTTCCGCTAATAAGGCAAGAATTTCATTATAAAACACGTTTAAAATATTCTTTAATGTGTCGGGTATAACACATGCAATGCTTTAATTGAGATAAAACCATCTAAAACGTCAATCATACAAAAGAATAGAGTCATAATATTATATTTATAACAATAAAATTATGTATTTCCATGCAGCGAGATTGACAGGGAACGCGTTATACTCGCATCTCAGCAGTGGCTGGCTGGGCTGAGCGTCATTTTCAACCAGTTGAGATCACGGTCATTTGGCTGCTTTAATAGAGATAAACCCATCTAAAACGTCAATCATACAAAAGAATAGAGTCATAATATTATATTTATAACAATAAAATTATGTATTTCCATGCAGCGAGAGTGATAGAGAACGCGTTATACTCGCATCTCAGCAGTGGCTGGCTGGGCTGAGCGTCATTTTCAACCAGTTGAAATCACGGTCATTTGGCTGCTTTAATTGAAATAAACCCATCTAAAACGTCAACCATACAAAAGAATAGAGTCATAATATTATATTCATAATAATACATTTGTGTATTTCCATGCAGCGATAGAGATAGGGAACGCGTTACACTCTGCCAGCCACCAGCCCATCGCTGACAGACCTGGCAGAATCAAAACTGGCAGCTGCCACCAGCGCCACTGACAGGTCACGTGACCTGCCAGAAACAGACTGGCAGGTGCCACCAGGTCATGTGACCTGTCAGTGGCTGCTACCGCCAGCCAGCTGAAGATTGAACCCCTACTGCATATGTTATGTATTATCTCTTCAATGCATAAGGAACAAGTTAGTTCTTGTACAATGCAAGGAAACATTACATAACTTACATGTTAGTTCTTGTATGCATTGCAATGCAAAAGCACATATGTTATATTACGTTGTGCATAGAAATGACTTCTATGCACAAAGTAATAAGTTATTTATTGTATGCAATGCAATGAAACAGTTATTTATTGTATGCAATGCAATGAAACAGTTATTTATTGTATGCAATGCAATGAAACAGTTATTTCTTGTATTTATTGCAATGTAACAGCATGTGTGATTTGTTTTCTCTTCTCTTCAATGCACAAAGGAATGAGTTAGTTCTTCTAGTGCAACAAGCACCTGTCATGTGTTATCTCCTCCTGCACAACGGATTGAGTTACTGCAATGCACATTATGTTATCGCTTCAATGCAGCAGCACATTGTTATATTAATTTATATGCAGAGCGTAATAAGTTAACTATTTGTATGCAATGCACTGAAACAGTTTGTTCTTGTATGCAACGCAGTGCAACAAGCACCTGTCATGTGGTATTTCCTCAGTGAAATGTAAAAGCCCATAGAAGTTTCCAATGCAAAACTGTACGAGTTAGTTCTTGTGTGCATTGCAATGTTCAACGGTAAAAACAGCGACTACGTTATATGTATTCTTCCATGCATTTAATGCAACAGCAAATATGTTATGAGTTAACTTCACCCGCATAACGGATTGTTAGATCGTGCATGAAATGCAATGCACAAACGAAATGAGTTAGTTCATTCATCGCAACACGATATGTTATTCATTATGCATTGAAGAGATAACATAAGTTAGTTTTTGTATACAGTGCAAGGAAAAAGTGCTTACATATTAGTTCTTGTATTTATTGCAATGCAACAGCACATATGTTTATATTAATTCCTTCTACGAACAGCGTAATAAGTTAACTATTGTATGCAATGCAACCAAACAGTTCTTGATGCATTGCAGTGCAACAGCATATGTGATTTGTTTCTCTTCAATACACAAAGGAAAGAGTTTTAGTTCTTGTTTGCAACGCAGTGCAACAAGCACCTGTCATATGTTAATCTGTTAACTGCAAAACAGATTAAGTTACTGCAATACAATGCACACTATGTTATCTTTTCTATGCATAAGGAATAAGTTAGTTATTGTAGCTATATAAGGCAAAGAAAACAGTACATAACTTACATGTTAGTTCTTGTATGCATTGCAATGCAACAGCACTTATGTTATATTAATTTCTTCTACGAACAGCGTAATAAGTTAACTATTGTAAGCAGTGAAATGAAAAAGTTCTTGTATTTAATGCAATGCAACAGCATATGTGATTTGTTTTCTCTTCAATGCAAAAAGGAAAAAGTTTGTTCTTGTATGCAATGCAGTGCAACAAGCAACTGTCATGTGTTATCGTTTCACTGCACAATGGATTAAGTTACTGCAATTGTTTTGTCTCAAGATGCGCACCAGTAATGTTTTTTTTTTTTTCTAGTGTACTTTATAAAAGCTACTTAAATATCCTAAATGAACCAAGGCTTAATCCTGGCTTAGGCTAAGCCCTGTCTGTGAAACCGGGCCTGTATGTTTTAGTTCTTGTGTGCATTGCAATGCTCAACGGTATATACAGCGCATACGTGATATGTAATCTTTGATGCACTGTAATGCAACAGCATATATGTTATCTTCACTGCATAAGAGGTCGCTTAAGGTATGTCTTCTTAAGTGCGACGTTATCAGGTGCTGTCCATGGCGCTGGTGCTGAATTGGTTGATATCGATGACTCAAGAATCGATCATTCACTCTGGGGCTGCTTCACTGCGTTATGTGAGAAATCAATGTTCTTTATAAAAGAAGCACTTCAGAAGTAGAAATTGCATTTATCTGGACTCATGGGATCTTCTAAAAGTAATCCAAATTGCAAATTAAATCTATATTATAATTTATCTATATTCTGGGGGCTCTATATTCTAGCCAAGCTCCCAGCGCGAGTTTAAGGTGACCATTATTTTAGAACATTATTTAAATTCCTTGAAGACACGCCATGCTGCTGGCAGATATGTAGGTATCGTGTTTATATAGTTTTTTTTTTTTCAAAATATTCACAAACTTGTTAACTATATCATGAATTATATGATACATTCTAAAATATGTGGAAGTGAATGTGTTTTGTCACGCGGTGAGTTTGCACAGCAATTCAGAGCTGTTGGATTTACGAAATGTTCCCCAAAATACATATGTGGCCGGTAAAATGGGAGAAGAATAGAGTAAACTTTTTTTTTTATTCACAATGTGTAGGCCTATCTGATATGAACAGAACACTTCGTCAAATTAATTGAAAGGGTTATTATTGCAGCTTCCATAGACATCAGCGTATGGAATTTGATTTTAAGAAACTATAAATGTCTTTTTTATGTAGCCTAGTACTTCATTCAAATGTGTATTTAAATGTCTGAAACCTAAAATAAACCTGATGTGGTTGAAAACACTGAATAGTTGTGATCTATCACAAGCACTGAGTGCGTCTGCCTCTGGCTCAGCGCCAAAGCACATTTGAATTTAGCAGTGAATCTTTGCATTTTATTCTTATAGTGAATGTTTTATTCTCAGTGAATCTTTGCATTTTATTCTAATCCTAATTGAACACTAGGCCCCGGTTTCACAGACAAGGCTTAGCCTAAGAAGGGATTAGGCCTTAGTTCAATTAAGATATTTAAGTATCTTTTAAGTATCTTTCTGTAGGACGGTTTCTGCGCAACATTTTATAAATGAGGCCCCTTATCTTTCGTTGTTGTTGTAGCATTGTATTATTATTTGATGCATTAGAAAGTGTAATGAAAACAAAAATAAATATATGAAAAAACGACATGAGTTTATTTTTTATATTCATGACAATGGTAAAATAAATGATAAATGAATGTTGTTCATTTTTTCCGTTAATTCTCCAAACAAACAGGATGAAACTACTTTTTTAAACAATTAACAAAAACCAAAGAAAAAAAAAAAAAAAAAAAACATTTCGAAAGGAGCCATTTCTCTGCATGGATGTTCTTCCTCCATCTTTGGCCTAAAGGAAAAACAGGTCTCATTAATATTCATTAAGTCATTACCATAGCTTTTCTTATCTGTAAAAATGGCATTTCTAGATATCTGTAATAGTATTTTTGTATGGCAAGCTGTTTTAGCTTAAATTGTTCCCAGTGTTACTCGTCATAATTGCATTTTTACTAGTAAGAATTCAATTAGAGAGCTCTATAATTCAATTCTTACAAGTAACAATTATGATTAGAGAGCTCTCTAATTCAATTATTACTAGTAAAAATTATAATTAGAGAGCTCTATAATTCAATTATCACTAGTAAGAATTTCAATTACAGAGCTCTCTAATTCAGTTCTTACTAGTAACAATTACAATTAGAGAGCTCTGCAAATGAATTTTTACTAGTCATATGTCTCCATTGTCTTTCATTCATTTTTAGTTACAGAGCTCTACAACTGAATTCTTACTAGTAAGAATTCCAATTAGAGAGGTCTATAATTCAATTCTTACTAGTAACAATTACAATTTGAGAGCTCTCCAATCCAATTATTACTAGTAAATACAATTAGAGAGCTCTCTCATTCAATTCTTACTAGTAAAAATGCAATTGCAGAGCTCTCTAATTCAATTTTTACTAGTCAAAAAACACAATAAAGATATGTATAATTGCAGAGCTCTGTAATTGAATTAGAGAGCTCTCTAATCGTAATTGTTACTAGTAATTGGATTAGAGAGCTCTCTAATTGGAATTCTTACTAGTAACAATTGAATTAAAGAGCTCTATACTTGATTTAGAGAGCTCTCTAATTCAACTGTTACTAGTAACAATTGCATTAAAGAGCTTTCTAATTGTATTTGTTACTAGTAACAATTGTATTAGAGAGCTCTCTAACTGAATTTTTACTAGTAAAAATGCAATTGCAGAGCTCTCTAACTCAATTGTTACTAGTAAGAACTGAACTAGAGAGCTCTGCAATTGGAATTCTTACTAGTAAAAACATAATTGTAGAGCTCTACAATGGCAATTCTCACTAGTAAGAATTTCATTGTAGAGCTCTCTATTCAGCACTACCTTATTATGATAATTACGCCTCATGCATATTCACAAAATGGGCGCGTTTGACTTTATTCTCTTTTAAACCACTAGATGGCACAAAAATTCAGCTCAGCACTAATTTGGCTGATCCTTGACGCCATCCGGACAGCAACGCAAAGTTGATTCTGCGCTCATTTGATCTAATATGTCGCCTAATGTTTTTAAAAATGTTGAAGATTTATGTAGCAAATGAGAATCGATCAAATTATTGAATATATTTTGTTAATGTTTTGTTCAAGGTAGGCTAATTCAAGTTTTTTTTCTATTAACGGAACTATGTATTTTGGGTAAAATAATAGTAGCCTATATAAGTAATAATATAGTTTCTGTATTTTCAGAATGAACATATTTAAATGACAGTATATTTGTTGAACAAAAATGAATTATTTTATGTAGGCTAGGTATCAAAATAAACCAAATATAGTACAAACTTTGCTAAATTGATTGTTTTAATATCGGAGTACTGAAAAGCACATTTTTCTTAAGGTGTGCATTTAGCCCCGTTGTGAAGGTACGCTACATACTGTTGTATTTCAAGGTGAATTCACACTCGCTCAGAAAAGATAAATATTATAGCGATATGCAGCTATTTTAAAATTGTAAAATACTTATTTTGTTCAGCATTGCAAGAGTTTTACTTGCATTTTCCACTCACAAAATAATGCTGAGGCAATTTGGGCAATAGGGGTGTGCGATATTTATCATCTACGAATTGTCATTTTAAGGATATACGAGCTGACATTCACTATCGAGTGTCACTGACTTTGCAAAAGACTAACAAAAACATGACTTGAGAGTCCAAAACATTCACTGCATGATGAAGCCAGTAATGCTGCTATATGAGGGCAAAAATATCCCTGTATGAGTTTTTATATATTTTTATTTTTTTTATAGGCCTATAACATAGCATGATCACGAATCTGATATTTATAGTTTATAACAAACAAAAAGTTAATATTCAGTGAGTTACATTTTGGACACAATATTGTCTGTTTTTGCTCTGTTTAGCCAACGAAAAAAGTTTCAAACAAAGCCAGGCCGAACTGTTGTGCATCTCAGAGCAACAGTGCAATGTTTCGTACTTGATATGAATCTGTGTTTTTAAAAATTTGAGTCAATGATTCGATTACCAATTCATAAAGACAGTAATTTGCTTCTTTTCTAAATGAATCAACCGTTTTGAACGAATCATTTGAATGAATGATTCACTTATTAAGACAGGATTGGGCTGCCACTTACTGCTAGTTTTATACAGGCCTTAACAGCCCGCACAAAAACAATCAGCAAGATATCACCTTATCCTTGTCGAAAAAATCCCCAAAAATATATATATTATTTGCCAATATCGCATACTCCTAATTTGTGCTTGTATTTGTTTGTTTGGTTATTACCATTAGAAAAAAAAAGTATAGGCTACAAGAAATATATGCAGGAAAGTTTTAGTAATCAGTAATAGGCCTGTCGGCTTTTCGGGGATTAATATAATATAATATAATATAATACAATATAATATAATTTCTTTTTATATATTACATATTACTATTATTTATTTATTTATTAAAGAGGTTATATTTTGTCTGGTTAACTTTGTGCCTTACCGCACGTCCTGTTTCTGCCTAGTTAGACACGTTCCTGGGTCAACAAGGGAGGTGCTTAAGGTAAAATTGATCAACCAATCAGATTACTCAGATGACATCTGCCAGCTTGAGCGCCACTTTTTGAGTTCTGCCTCGATAACATCTCCTTCATTTCACAGAGGTAAGTGCATTTTATTTAAAATGTGCCATTTCAAATGTGTCCATCCCTGCTCAGCATAATGTATTATTTTCAATTGCACAATGGATTCATAACTAACGCGAACATTAGCTAAACTGCTCATATAAGGTGCAAATCGCCGAACCCCTCTCCTATCGGGCAGGAAGGCGCCCGCGACCGTTTGGCCCCGATCCGGTGTAGTGTTTCCCCGTGATTGCGTAGTCGGATCTTTTCGTCCGATGATTTATTTCACTTTTTTCATGTATTCCTTTAGCAGATCCTTCTGTAAAAGAGAAGTTAAACACTTTCGCGGATGGATTGCGGTTTGCCGTCCATCAACAGCTAGGAAATATATTGTGCTGACCCGGAGACATCATTAGCTCATCCAATATAAGACAAACATTAATCAATCACAGTATTTAAATAATAATAATAATATTAATGAAATATCTTATGTTGACTCATATAACACAAGACAAACAACAATCTTTCACTGTATTTAAATAATAATAATACAATATCTAATTTAAAACAAACAGTAATCTATCTCTATATTGTTATAATAATAATACTAATATAATGATAACGAAATATCTTGTGTTGATTCCGTGCCATCATATTCTTATGTTTATCCAGGGACTTCATTCCTTATAGCTCATCTAATATAAGACAAACAGTAATTATTGTATTTTAATAAAAAATATACAATATCTAATATAAGACCAAGAGTAATCTATCACTATATTGCAATAATAATAATGAAATATCTTGTGTTGATCCAGGGACATCCTTCCTTATAGCTCATCTAATATAAGACAAACAGTAATTAATCACTGTATTTTAATAATAATAATAATAAAAATAATACAATATCTAATATAAGACCAAGAGTAATCTATCACTATATTGCAATAATAGTAATAATACAAATAATAATAATAGTAATAATAATAAGGAAATATCTTGTGTTGATCCAGGGACATCATATTCTTATAGCTCATCTAATATAAGACAAACAGTAATTAATCACTGTATTTTAATAATAATAATAATAATACAATATCTAATATAAGACCAAGAGTAATCTATGACAATATTGCAATAATAGTAATAATACAAATAACAATAATAATAATAATAATATTGAAATATCATGTGCTGAGCCAGGGTGTTATGAATGAAATTCAAATATTATGTAGAGCATTCTAATGTTGGCCTGGGAACATCATGAAGTTGTATTAATTAATAATAATGCTGGTTACACTATCTTAAGAATATAATAATTGGTGATTTTTATTATAAATTGTTACTAAGAGCTTCATCCTTAGGCAACAACCCTAGTATTAATAAATGTTTTTCTCCCCAGAATGTAAAGAGAAATGGAGGATTGTATTAAGAAAACAGTGTTGCGTGAAGAAAGACAAAGAGGAAAAAACAAAAATATTACAGTTGATGTGCATGTCCTGAAGAAAGAAGAAAATCATGAAACATTCATTCAAGAAAAACTTAAAACTTTAACAAACTTTAGAAACACAAATTCTGCAAGTCAGAAGGACAAGGATAATGGATACTACATTTTCTACTGTATCCGGTCAGGGAACCCCGTTGATGGAAGTTACAAGACCTCAGGGTGTATGGCTTACACCTCATTTAAGGTTAAAAATGATTGGCTAAGCCACAAAATCATTGTACAATGCACCAGCAAAAAGCACAATGGGCACAATGCAACTTTTGAACAAGAAGGACTCTTTCAAACAGTGTGTCCAGATTTGGTCAAACAAATTGAATGGATTTCATTGGGTGTCAAGCCAGATATCATTCTACTGGAAGCCCACAAATAGTCCAGATCTCACGGACACACCAACTTGAATAACCGTCAGTACTTTGTCACTCCAAAAGACATTGAGAATATACGCACATGCTTGGTACGCCGAAGCCATTTGGATAAAGATGATGCTGTTAGTTCAGCCAAATTATTGACCAGTCACCTCAAGGACAATGTTGTTTTTTTCAGCCTTTTTCCCATGAGAAGGATCTCATAATTATCCTTCAGACTCCCAACATGAGAGAGAATCGACACAGACATGGAAAGAACATTATATTTTTGGATGCCACTCATTGTGTCAACCAGTATAATTTTCCACTTTATACCCTGGCTATAAGAGATGACCATGGCCATGGAGTTCCAGTTGCTTTCATAGTAACAAGCAATGAGAAAGAGGCAACACTAGAGATAGCTTTACAGCAATTAAGGAGAGTGTGTCCTACTGCACCAAGGTATGTATATTCTGGCCCCAGATACCAAGAGACTGTTTTCTATGTGAATATATGTTAAAATGTAATTTATTCCTGTGATCAAAGCTGAATTTTCAGCATCATTACTCCAGTCTTCAGTGTCATATGATCCTTCAGAAATCATTCTAATATACTGATTTGATGCTCAAGAAACATTTATGATTATTGTCAATGTTGAAAACAGTTGTGTACAATTTTTTTCAGGATTCTTTGATGAATAGAAAGCTCAAAGGAACATCATTTATTTGAAATAGAATCTTTTGTAAAATTATAAATGTCTTTACTGTCTCTTTTGACCAATTAAATGCATCCTGAAAAAACAACAACTTATTGACCCCAAACTTTTGAACAGTATAGTGTGCAATGTTACAAAATCTTTCTTTCTATTTCAGATAAATGATGTTCTTTTTAACTTTCTATTCATCAAAGTATCCTGAAAGAAAAATTATACACAAATGTTTTCAACAGTGATAATAACATTAAATGTTTCTTGAGCATCAAATCAGTATATTAGAATGATTTCTGAAGGATCATGCGACACTGAAGACTGGAGTAATGATGCTGAAAATTCAGCTTTGATCACAGGAATACATTTTAAAATATGTAGGAATAGAAAACAATTATTTTAAAATGTTATAATATTTTACAATATTACAGTTTTTTTCTTTCATATTTTTAATCAAATAAATGCAGCCCTGGTGAGCATAAGAGACTTCTTTTAAAAACATTAAAAAATCTTACTGATCCCAAACTTTTGAATCATAGTGTATATGTGTGTTTTCATCCTTCTGGTATGCTATGTTGTTTCCTCTAGGTGCTTCATGGTGGACAAGGATATGTGTGAGATAAATGCCTTGCGGAAAGTCTTCCCAGAGTCAGATATCTTGCTGTGCTGGTATCATGTTATGCAAGTATGTATATATACAAATTTATATATTCTTTATATTTTAAAAATGTAAAGAAGTTATTTGATTTCTGTTTTCAGGCTATTGTCTGTTGGCTTTCAAAGACAGACTCTGGAATCAGTGGACCACTGATGTTAGAACTGAAATAATTTCCTTCATCAGAAAGATGAAGCTTTGTGCAACAGTGCGTAAAATTAACAATAAAATTTTGCTTCCTTAATTGTACTGTGGTAACACTTTATTTTAGGGTCTAACTAGTTGCTTATTATCATGCATATTATTAGAATATTGGCTGTTTATTAGTACTTATAAAGCACATATTAATGCCTTATTCTGCATGACCATATTCTACATTCTTAATACTACCCAATAGCTAAACTTAACAGCTACCTTACTATATATTAATAAGCAGTAAATTAGGAGCTATTGAGGGAAAAGTCGTTGTTAATATTGAATGTTCCCTATACTAAAGTGTTACCTGTACTGTTACTATTTATATAACTATTTTAAAGCAAATATTAAATCAGTTAAATTTAACATTAAATCTATTATTCTTTTTTCATTATAGCATCAAGATTTTAAGTCAACTGCTGAGCAATTCCTCAAGAGGTTTGAAGATTTCCTAGCTCTTTGCTCATACTTCAAGGATCACTGGTTGGGAATAGGACACACATGGTCTGACTTTGGACGGTGCTATAACCATGCTGACTCCGATACAAACAATCTTGTTGAAAGGTAATATGTGAAATTAAACTAATGCAACTTCATTATGAGTTAATGCAAATAATGTAATAGAATCACAAGCATTTGGAATGTAGTTATATCAAAAATCAAACACAATCATATTAAAACATGTATTGTTTTTCTTTGCTTGTCTAATTAGATTTTTCCATCGCCTAAAATATCAGTTTTTGGGTGGCATTAGGAACCGTAGACTGGATGATCTTATTAGCATTCTCATCAAGAAGACAGATGGAAACTTCCAGGTCATTCATGATTTGCAGGCAGTTGGAAGAATAAAAAATGTCTCTTTGAAGTCAGGAGAAATACTTAAGTCAGCCTCTAGATTGGTGGAAAAAGGTTGGCAAGATAGCATTAATCTTATATCCCACGACGCATACCTTTATGAAGTTCCATCAGAACAAACCCCTGGTCTATCCTACAAAGTTTGTCCATCTAAAAGTTTTTGTAGCTGCCCAATAGGAATCAGAGGACATCGCTGTAAACACCTTGTACTTACTGATTTGCTGAGTGAACATGATTCTCAGAAGTTTCCTGCTTTGAATTATCAAATAAACGCACATGCTAGTGTAATTAAGCAAAAGAAGCTTTACTCCATTCTGTGCTTTGACACAAAAGAGGTAGATGTAAAAAGTTTATGTAATGAGAGGATTTACCACACTTCTGCAACAACATTTCAGTGTACCTGTTGTACATTCTCTTACAATTAGAAATGTGCTTGCCTTCTACTGGCATGTGAATTATTTGATGTCATATTAACAAGAGATGTACCTACTTTGTGGCAAGAAGAAATGTCAATGCAGTTAAATGTGAACACTGAAGCAAACCACTCTAAAGCTGAAGTGCAGAAGTTAAATGAAATACTGGAGACTGTGCAGAAATGGCAGAACATTCCTCAGCACATTAGCCGGCAAATTAAAAACCTGCATGGCAGTGTAACAAATGCCAGCGTGACTAGAACGGCATTTACAGCTGTAACTATTGATTTGACAAGAAAGATAAGACCACTGTTTTCACACAGAGCAAAAAACATGAAACGAAAGTATAGAAAGAATTTCAAAAGGCGACTAACTAAATTCTAAGAATGAATGTAGATATGAAAAAAAAAAACAACTAAGGCACTGTAACAATGTAAAATATACATTTAAAATTAACTTGCATGTAAGTGTGCATATGAGAAATGAAGTGAAAGAGACTTCTGTTTTTTTTTTGGTTTTGTTTATTTTACTAACAAATCTGAAAAAATAATGCCATCTTTAATTGTAAATTAAGCTAAGTAAACCACGAACGTTTAACATTACTCTGCTGTCTGAATGTGTTCTCTAACAGTGATATGTTTATGATATGTATGTTTGTGATATGTATATTTAAATCAATTAACTGTAACATTACTTAATTAACTGAGATGACAATGTTTGTAACAATTTAACATTAATTTGTTATTATGTTCACTGGCTCAGTGTACCTCTACTTAAACTGACTGATTAAAAATGAGATGACAACATCTATGACTTGTGGTCCTAATGTATGGGTCAGCAGACTAAAAGGAGATTCCTCTCCCATTTTTTCTCGGAGCAAGCACAGGAGAGTGCAGAGTGTATTCCTGTAAACATAAATGGACAGATTTGTAAGCAAGAAGCAAGTTTAAAAAAAAATCCATATGCGGAAAGCAAGTTACTTTGCAATGTCTGCCTGCGCACTGGGAACACCTGCAAGCATGCCTAGGTTTACATGCCTCCCAAGCATGGCTCCTAGCTCCTGGGCTAAATCTGTGGCCTCCCCTTCACTGAGAGCAGAGAATATGCTAATTTTTGTCTTGGCTTTTATTGGCCGTTGCTCTCTGAGCTCCTGAGGGAGATCCTCTTTACGAACCTTTGGGTAAACCAATATGTTACTGTTTTATAAATGTTTTGTTCTGTAAAAGTATAGCAAATTGCTATAAGGTTTAGAGTATATACAAACCCTAATCAAGCTTCTCAACATGTTGTTTGACATGTTTTCTGCCTTTATTCTCCTCTTCAGTTCATCTTGAGTGACTGTGTATTTTCTTTTGGTGCCTGGCACTGACAGCCTTCCCAGAACTGTATAGTTTCCTCCCTGAGCAGTTTTGTCCTCTTCTCTTTCCTCAGGTATGTTTTCTTCCTCTCTACCTTCTATTTTTCTTTTCTTGGCTATGTTTTCCTCTTGCCCTCTCTCGTCAACCATTTGCTCTTCTTCACTTTCTCTTTCTTCTGCTTTGTTTTCCTCTGCTTCACTTCTCTGTGCTGCATAAGCAAAACTCACAGTCAATCACCAGTATTACAAGATTAATGTAGCACAAGTTAAATACATATTATCTGCCGTATCAAAACATCAGAATATTATGCTTGTGCACCCTATGCTGTATTTAAAATAACTTCCTAAAATTTAAGAAAATAGTGGCACACAATTTTAGATATTTTAACTGAATTAATTTCATAAGGATTCTGTAATGTTCATAAAAAAATAAAAAAAAAATACACCTTCTAAACTGCTTCGCATTTTGTCCCTGATCTGTGCACGCCTTGAAAATGCATCGGCCAGTGTAAACCAGGATGTACAGTCAAGCTCATTGATTAGTTCTTTGGGAGGATCCTAGAGGAAGGAATTGAAACATAAATCATTTGTTTTCTTTTAGTGACATGCACAGTGCCATGATTTTACTTTTTACTTTCAGAACTTACCTTCAGAAAATTCTCTGCATAGAGTAATACAAATATGCCACAACTCAGAAGTGTTTCCTTGCTGTTCAGGTACCCTCAATTTCAGGGCTGGCATAGACTCTGCAGAAAATATCCGGGGTATTTTTCTTGTGTTTTTCCACATTTCTGTTAAGTAACTGAAAGAGAAAAAAATCGTATTAAATGTATATCTCTATGACAGCCACATTTTATTGAACTTTTTGTTAAAGCATATCTTGTCCTGGTTTTGCAACATTACGCTTACTCATATATCTCGCCCTAAAATGAAAAATATATCATTTATCAATCATTTAATCACCCTCATGAACTTCAAATGAGTTTCTTCTGCTGAACACAACATGAGAACATTGTCATCTTTGAAGACTGTCCTTCTCAGTCAATGGCAATTGTCATTATAAAGCTTAATTATTTCAAGCTTTATAATAGAGAATGAACAGTCCTGAAATTACATCTATCTCTGTGACAGCCCTAGACTGTAATAAAAGTCTGTGGACCACAGTCTAATTCTTTGTTTTGCCAAACAGAAGGCACTTTTTTTCACTTTAACGGAACAGCTGTTACTTTCTAAAATTAACAGGACAGCTAGGAAACTAAGATTATCGTTTACTGATCATTATCGACTTTTCAAGCTTGCTGATAGTAAAATTATAATTCTATTTGATCTCTTACTGTTACAAATTTAATGTATGGTTTAAGAAGACTTGAAATATAATAAATGGGTAATGACTACTACTTTGCAACTTTTCATCACAACTAATCCTGTGGTCCTTTTACATGCTATATGGAGTTCAAAAGCCAAGATACTTATAATTGTCACTGTTATAGTAATGACTAATCCCATGTAACCATTTCAGAGTCCTCCTTTGTGTTCCATAGAAGAAAGGCATGCATGTTTAAAACAAAATGAGTAAAAAAAATTAAATCTTAGGATTTTGAGCTGTGTTTACATAAAAATAAAACAGAACCAACCTTCGAATGTTTTGGAACACATCCATGCTGTCACTCACTTGCTCAGATTGGGAGTCTAGCATTAAAATGCAAGGCCTAAATGTACAACACAACTGATTAAACACTGAGAAATTGAATATTATAAATGTTAGGTAAATTATTAAAAGTAGCAGCATTATTTCATAGTAGCACCAAATGTAATTACCCCAATGTAACATACATATCTACCTCCTTCTTTGCACCAATTTTCACCCCCTTTTGATGTGTTCCACTTCTTTGTTTCCAGGGAAGCACACAATCATGAGTCTCCAGTGGTTTCTGAAAAACATTAATAGACAATATAAGTTAGTTAAGTTTTGATAATTGCATATGTGCCATACACAGTGCTACTATTTTAAGGGGCACAATCACTTCCTTTATTATAAACATTTATATGGACATGTAATATGTAATATGAAAAGTACATTCAACTGGTTATTGCATAATAAACCCCAATAGGTGTTGTTACTAAGAATCAACAGACTGCAAGAAGGTGCGCCTGACCAGTCATATTTAAGCTGTGTAATAAGTCATAACAACCAGTAAACAATGTAAAGTTCTCACCCAAGAACATTCTTGACTATCAAAAGATAGTCCTTTCGAAAAATGTCCTCATGTTTTGTCCAGTTGACGACACCTGAAAATCCACTACAATTGCATAGATGACATGATAAATCATATGGTTACAGAAATTTTTCAATAATACGATTCAATATATAACTATGACAGTACATGGCTTCTTCAAAGCCCATGCAACGCTAGATACTGTAGCATGATAATCTACAAACATATAAAGAGAAACTTGCAGTGTAATTCAAATTAATTTAATGATCCTTTTTATGAATTTAATGATCTTTCTTAACATATCAGTAACTCCTACCTGTTTTTCAATTTAGTGTAAAAATGCACTGGGTAGATCAAAGATTTCCGCCTTTTATGACGTCCTAGTTCATCATGAACAGACCTAGAAAGATTTAGTAGAAAATTATTGCTAAGAATATTATGATTTGTAGTTTTATGATGCTTTAAAAGAATTACCTCAATACAATGTCCATGACAATGTCATTCAGCCACATCCCATTGTCTAATGTTGCAAGTGACTCTTTCGTCAATAAAGGCACACCAAAGGACCTCAAAGGAAAAATACAAAAACATATTTTTTGTACAAATGTTACAAAAAGTCAGATTTCTGGTTTATATACAGACAATATTTTAATTGTATTTTAATATTGTTTAATGTTTACCCTTTATCTTTCTCTATAGATGAACGCTATCTGTGCAAAGAAGAAAAGTAATGTTAACATTAAGAAATTTGAATTGATTTCATGCAGTGATAATTGTAAAATGAGAGAAAATTTCAACTTATTGAATGCGCTATAAGGAATGATGGCCCGTGGGACAACAAAATAAATGTAATTATTATTATTATTATTAGTAGTAGTAGTAGTACTAATTATCATTATTATTATTATTATTATTAAAATACAGTGATTAATTACTGTTTGTCTTATATTAGATGAGCTATAAGGAATGAAGTCCCTGGGTCAACACAAGAATATGATGTCCCTGGATCAACACAAGATATTTCATTATTATTATTACTATTATTATTTTTATTATTACTATTATTGTAATATAGTGATAGATTACTCTTGGTCTTATATTAGATATTGTATTATTATTATTATTATTATCATTATACAGTGATTAATTACTGTTTGTCTTATATTAGATGAGCTATAAGGAATGAAGTCTTTGGATCAACACAAGATATTTCATTATTATTATTATTATTTTTGCAATATAGTGATAGATTACTCTTGGCCTTATATTAGATATTGTATTATTATTATTTTTATTATTAAAATACAGTGATTAATCACTGTTTGTCTTATATTAGATGAGCTATAAGGAATGAAGTCCCTGGATCAACATAAGAATATGATGTCCCTGGATCAACACAAGATATTTAATTGTTATTATTATTATTATTATTGCAATATATTGATAGATTGCTCTTGGTCTTATATTAGATATTGTATTATTATTATTATTATTATTAAAATACAGTGATTATTCACTGTCTTATATTAGATGAGCTATAAGGAATGAAGTCCCTGGATAAACATAAGAATATGATGGCACGGAATCAACACAAGATATTTCATTATCATTATATTAGTATTATTATTATAACAATATAGAGATAGATTACTGTTTGTTTTAAATTAGATATTGTATTATAATTATTTAAATACAGTGAAAGATTGTTGTTTGTCTTGTGTTATATGAGTCAACATAAGATATTTCATTAATATTATTATTATTATTTAAATACTGTGATTGATTAATGTTTGTCTTATATTGGATGAGCTAATGATGTCTCCGGGTCAACACAATATATTTTTCTAGCTGTTGATGGACGGCAAATCGTAATCCATCCGCAAAAGTGTTTAGCTTCTCTTTTACAAAAGGATCTGCTAAATGAATACATGAAAAAAGTGATATAAATCATCGGACGAAAAGATCCGACGACGCAATCATGGGGGAAACACTACACCGGATCGGGGCCAAACGGTCGCGGGCGCCTTCCTGCCCGATAGGAGAGGGGTTCGGCGATTTGCACCTTATATGAGCAGTTTAGCTAATGTTCGCGTTAGTTATGAATCCATTGTGCAATTGAAAATAATACATTATGCTGAGCAGGGATGGACACATTTGAAATGGCACATTTTAAATAAAATGCACTTACCTCTGTGAAATGAAAGAGACGTTATCGAGGCACAACTCAAAAAGTGGAGCTCAAGCTGGCAGATGTCACGTGAGTAATCTGATTGGTTGATCAATTTTACCTTAAGCACCTCCCTTGTTGACCCAGGAACGCGTCTAACTCGGCAGAAACAGGACGTGCCTCCGTGACAGTACCCCCTCCTCCATGGGCGGCTCCTGACGACCGGATGGGGTGACGACGGCGGGGTCTACCTCGACCCCTGGGAGCAGGTCGGTCCGGGTAGTCAGCGTGGAATTGGGTAAGGAGCGAGGGGTCGAGGATGTCATGACGATTTACCCAGGAGCGTTCCTCGGGGCCATAGTCCTCCCAGTCGACGAGGTACTCCAGCTGTGGACCCCGTCGTCGAGAGTCGAGGATCGCCCGCACCCGGTAGATGGTCTCCTCTTCAACCAGATCGGGAGGAGGAGGTACTGCATCGTCACCAGGATCTGTGGGAGAAGGACATAAGGGTTCAGTGTGGGGCTTGAGAAGTGAAACATGAAATGGGGGTGCAATACGGTACTGTGGTGGAAGGCTGAGTCGGTAGGTGACTTCGTTGAACTGCCTCTGTATGGTGAACGGACCTATGTACCAGTGACTCAGCTTACGGCAGGGCAGTCGGAGACGGATGTCCCTCGTCGAGAGCCACACCTTTTGACCCGGCTGGTATTGGGGAGTAGGGCCTCTTCTGGCATCTGCATGTCTCTTGTGTCTCCGAACTGCCTGCTGGAGATGGACATGTGCTGAGTCCCACACTCTCTCGCTTTGCTGGAACCAGTGGTTGACAGCTGGAACCTCGGAGGGCTCACCCGACCAGGGGAAGAGTGGAGGTTGGAGCCAAGGATATACTTGAATGGGGTGAGCCCTGTGGTGGATTGCCGGAGGGAATTCTGGGCATATTCGGCCCAGGGCAGGATCTGGCTCCAGCTGTCCTGGTTCCGGTGGCAGTATAACCACAGGTATCTCCTGAATCTTCCGCTCAGTCTGGCTGTTGGTCTGGGGATGGTATCCGGAGGATAGGCTGACGGACACTCCTAGGAGCTTGAAAAAGGCTTGCCAGACTCTGGAGATGAACTGTGGGCCCCGATCAGAGACGATATCTTCGGGAATGCCAAAGTGACAGAATACATTGTGGAATACAGCTTTGGCTGCCTCCAGAGCTGTGGGAAGACCCTTGAGGGGTATGAGCTTCACAGCCTTTGAGAATCGATCCACAATGACGAACACACAGGTGAAGTTGTTAGATGATGGTAGGTCAGTCATGAAATCGATGCCTAAGTGGGTCCATGGTCGATGAGGTATAGGTAGAGGTAGCAGCTTGCCTTCTGGTAGCCTCCTAGGAGTGTCAGCAACTGCACAGACTGAGCATCCTTTGATGTGTCAGGAGACACCCTGGGTCATGGACGGCCAACCAGTAGTGTTTGCGCAAAAGCGAGAGGGTATGTAAACTGCCTGGGTGTCCAGAGCCCGGAGAGGAGCGAGCTAAGTTCATGAGGGGCTGACGGTGGGCCGGTGGTACATAGAGGAGCCCCTCAGGACCTCCCGGTGGAGGGGGTTCAGAGGCGTTAGCTTAGATTATCTGTTGGTTGATGGCCCACTTGATAGGGCTGACGAGCATGGCTGGAGGGAGAATGGGTTCAGGGTCAGGATTTTCTGGCTCGGGTTGGTATAGTCATGATAAGGCGTCTGCTTTGCAATTCTTGGTTCCAGGACAGTAGGAAACTTTAAAGTCGAACCTTGTGAAGAAGAGAGCCCAGCGAGCTTGGCGAGGATTCAGTCTTTTGGCTTCTCGGAGGTACTCCAAATTCCAGTGGTCGGTGATGACCTCAAACTGATGGTTTGCTCTCTCCAGCCAGTGTCTCCACTCTTCCAAAGTTAACTTGATGGCAAGTAGTTCTCTGTTCCCGATGTCGTAATTTTGCTCCACTGGGGATGGCTTTTTGGAGAAAAAGGCACATGGATGGAGTCGTGGGGGGTCACCCTGCCGCTGTGACAACACCGCCCCGACCCCTGTGGAGGAGGCGTCCACCTCGACGACAAATGGGATCTCTGGGTTCGGATGGACGAGGATCGGGGCGGTGAGGAAAGCTTCTTGGAGATGTGGGGTCAAAGAAGATGGTAATAGTTAAAACATCCTAAGCTCATCTCTTTAATTTATTTGCTGGATGTTGATGTGTTAGTTAAAAAAGTAAAAACAAACAAACAAAAACTTTAAAGCAACATGAAACCATAATATTCAAATTGAAAATATTGTATAATTGAAAATATTGTGTAATTACACGTTGAAGCATACTCTCAGATTGAAAATGACATCCATAATATGTTCTTTTAGTATGAAGATTTGTCTGGATCATCCAACACAAAGTTTTGTGTTCCGACCTCACAAAGATAACACCTAGATTAGCTTTCTAGAGCATTGCGTGTTTGTACTATATGTCTTAAACTTAGTGATAAACATACTTACTTTGTGGTTGTTAAACACCTCAGGTAAATCATTTGAAATGTTTTGTCAAAAGAAAGGTTAATTCATACATTTAAAAAGTTTTCTATGTGAAAATGATGTGTTTGCCACAAACACATCCAAAGAGCTTTACACATGTGAAGAAACCACTCGGCTACATTACTACTACTACTAATAATAATTTAAAAAAATTCTGGTCATCAGACTGTTTTGAAAGAAATTAAAGAATAAAGTCTTATTTTACTCATAATTTTGAAGTCAAATGTGCATTTGTTCTTTTGTAACACACACACACACACTATGAGTTGATTAAAACTAAAACGTTTCTTAAAATTTAACAAAAGTAAAGACACATTCAGATCTTATAGACTTCAGATGTCTCAACACTTGTGAAGAGATGACCCCAATTACCCCCCTGCGAGGTCTTCAGATGACACAAATTTTGGATCAATATGCACCAATGCTAAATGTTTCTATATATCATTTGTTAACATGTAATCATTACTTCAGTTGCTTGTTGTTTTCAGCCTTAAATTAATACAATGTTTAAATTAGTAGATTGTTAGCTAACTGCGTGATTTGTATATAGATTTATGAAATTACATAACTTGCACACCGTCACCTCTGATAACAGATCACTTTAAATTGTAATGTTGACATGCATTTTCTGTAAAGCTGCTTTGAAACTATGTGTATTGTGAAAAGCACTATACAAATAAATGTGAATTGAATTGAACAAATTTATGTACACTGAATCAGTATAAGATGTTTTTGTGTGCGAGCCCAGAGAATCACCAGAAAGGTTTTGATGAAGTGTCATTCTTAAAACATCTAGCCTAAGGAACTGTCGTAAAACCATTAACACAAACACATATAGGATGCACTCTTCCCCCAGCAGGTTGACTCGCAAACATCTTCACTGTGAGTTCAATAAATGCTTTTCATTATTTTGTCTTTTTAACAATGATCATATCAATGTGTTTGGAAACAGATACAGATACAGATGTTCTAAAAAAAGAAAATCTCCCCAAACAACACCTATTCTGGGGTGTGTGGGTAATGAGGACTCTTTGGCTTGATGAATATTTCTGATTCTTTGTCTTAGGCACTAATGTTAACCTATAGTTCAGGTACTAATGATCGTACTATGGTGGCAATACACACACACACACACACACAGAGTTGTTCTAAAAAAATACATGTCCAGAGTCCAGACATGTTATTTAAATGAATATACCCATTGTTGTGTTGGGGGTGATTGTCTACCTGACTGTCTTGACCCAAATATTTTGACTCAATTAACATATACTGTATTGAACAGCCATTACTGATCCAAGTGAGGTGTCAACATAACACATACCACGCCGGTGTGTCTTTTAAGACCCCCTTAATCAAAGAAAGCACGGTCACAGACATGACACCTTTTGCACCATCAGACTGGAAGGAGCCAGCAGACAAGGAAGGAATAAACCATAAAACATCATTGCTGGGTGAGAGGTGTGATACCCTATCAAAAGTAAAAATTCTGACCTGTTTGATCTGTTTTGTCTTTTTTAACACGTACAGACAACAGCATGGGAAGTCCTGACATCTGACAACCTGTCAGTCTGAGAGTTATGATGGGGTAATAAATCACTCATCATAAATCAATCAAAAGTGACACAAGGTATATGATAAGACTACTTGTCAGGTTAAAGAGATACGTTTTTAGTCTAGATTTCAACTGACAGAGTGTGTCTGCTTCCCAAACAATGCTAGGAAGACTGTTCCAGAGTTTAGGTGTCAAATAGAAGAAGGATCTACCACCTGCGGTTGATTTTGATATTAAACGTGAAGGACTATAATGCGTTAAGAGCTCGCTCAGGTACTGGGGAGCTAAACCATTTAGTGCTTTGTAAGTAATTAGCAAGATTTTAAAATCTATACAATGTTTAATAAGGAGCCAATGCAGTCTTGACAGAACTGGGCTAATATGATCATACTTCCTGGTTCTAGTAAGAACTCCAGCTGCAGCGTTTTGGACCAGCTGTAGTTTGTTTATCAAGCAAGCAGGGCAACCATCCAGTAGAGCGTTACAGTAATCTAGCCTTGAGGTCATGAGCGCATGAACTAACTGTTCCGCATTTGTCATTGAGAGCATATGTCGTAGTTTAGTTATATTTTTAAGATGGAAGAATGCGGTTTTACAAATGCTAGAAATGTGGCTTTCAAATAAAAGATTGGTATCAAAGAGCACACCCAGGTTCCTAACTGATAACGAAGACTTAACAGAGCAGCCATCAAGTGTTAGACAATATTCTAGGTTGACCCCGAGAAACCATTCATCGTCGAGGTAGATTTATCCACCACCGGGTCTCAGCAGCAGGGGACTCCAGCCAGACTCCATCCATGTGCCTTCTTTTCCCACAGACTAAGCCCGGCGGAGAGATGACATCAGCAACAGGGAACTCCTCACTATCAAGCTGGCTCTTGAGGAATGGAGGCATTGGTTGGAGGGTGCCAAACACCCCTTCATTGTTCTCACTGACCATAAGAACCTAGTGTACCTACGAGAAGCCAAGAGACTCAATCCTCGGCAAGCTTGCTGGGCATTATTCTTCACCCGTTTTAACTTCTCCATTTCCTATTGTCCAGGTCCTAAGAATGTGAAAGCTGATGCTCTATCCCATCTTTATACTCCAGATGAAGTCAATGAGGATCCTGAACCCATCCTCTCAAAGGAAATCATGGTGAGTCCTATCCAATGGACCCCGAGCTCTGTTCCCTCCTCCAATGCCTCCACCACCGCTCCGCTGGGCTGCCCACCAGGTCTGCAATATGTCACCAGAGCACAACGTTGCCTCTCACACCTAGGAGTGGATTTCATCACGGACCTTCCTCCTTCTGATGGTAACCCGTGTATCCTGGTGGTTATTGACCGTTTCTCCAAATCCTGTCATCTTCTCCCCCTCAAAGGACTTCCCACAGCAATGGAAACTACAGAACTCATGTTTAACCACTACAAAATATACTACAAAATTCCTGAAGACATTGTGTCTGACTGTGGAGCCCAGTTCATTTCTAAAGTATGGAAAGCCTTTTTCGCCCTCCTAGGTGTGACAATTAATCTCTCCTCTGGATACCATCCCCAGTCGAACGGGCAGACGGAAAGAAAGATCCAGGAGATTGGTCGCTTCCTACGAACCTTCTGCCATGGCCACCAGAACTCTTGGAACAAGTTCCTGGGCTGGGCCGAGTACACGCAGAACTCCCTTCGTCAGCCTACCACTGGACTCACTCCCTTCCAGTGCGTACTCGGTTACCAGCCCCCTCTCTTCCCGTGGTCTGGAGAGCCGTCTGATGTTCCATCTGTCGACCACTGGTTCCAAGAGAGCGAGAGGGTCTGGGACGCAGCTCACCACCAGCTTCAGCGGGCTTTGTGCCGACGCAGGATGACAGCCGACCTGAGACGTTCTACAGCCCCATCCTATCAACCAGGTCAGAAGGTTTGGTTGTTAACCAGGGACATCAGGATGCGCTTTCCCTGCAAGAAGCTCAGACCCAGATACATTGGCCCCTTCACCATCACCAAGCAGATCATCCACTTACCAACTTCAACTCTCTCCTCACTACAGAATTCACCCCACATTCCATGTGTCTCTTCTGAAACCTCACCATTCTCCCGTTTCTGTCTCCACAGAGCCTGGCCCTGCAATGGAATCCCCCCTTCCGTTAATCCTGGAGGACGGCAAGCTTACCAAGTGAATGAGATACTGGACTCCTGGCGTCGTGGTGGTCTCCTAGAATATCTGGTGGATTGGGAAGGCTACGGTCCAGAAGAACAGTCCTGGGTCCCCAGAAATGATATCCTCGATCCTACACTGCTTGACGCCTTCTGTGCCTCTCACCCAGGGGTGCGTTTCCCGAACAACGATGTAACTCGCTGCTGAACTACCATAGTACGATGCATCGTTGAACAAATCAATTAGCTAGTCACAACTGTTTCCTGAAACAGGAAACAGTCGAGGACCTGTGCCTTGACACGACCACAACGCACCCCTGAAGTATCAGCAGAGATTGAGTCAACTAGATCATCCATTGTGAAGGCCTCATCGACACGACAGCCAGTGGCACAGCTCCTCAACAAACCGTCCATACCGGCGTGATGAATACGATCCTCAACTGGATTGAACTGGAATAAATACTTTGAATGTTGCGATCCTATCGGACTTATGATAGCTACCTGAATTGTAACAAAGCACTGTTCGCCAGAGGAGAACTGGCCCCCCGACTAAGCCTGGTTTCTCCCAAGGTTTTTTTTTTCTCCATTTTAACACCTATTTGCCACCTGTTTGCCACCTGATGTCACCTGTTGGAGTTTGGGTTCCTTGCTGCTGTCGCCTTTGGCTTGCTTAGTTGGGGACACTTGACATTTGATATTCAACAGTGCTATGCATCAGCCTGCTGTAAGATTGAAAATATCTAAAAGATATTTTAAAATGAACAAAGACATTTGCTTTACTGTTTCAACCCCCTCTCTCTTGCTACAAGTGCCATTTGGAAGACACACATGTGTTGATAGTGATCAAGCCCTGTAGGCCAAGATGTGTGTACATCGGGGGTCTACAAATTGTCACACCTTTAGTACAATGGGGGAAGTTTTAATCTTCTGACTGGTCAGTTTGAATGTCTCACATTTGGGTTTCAGTCACATGGTCAAGGAAGGGATAAAAGAGGATTGTATCTATTGCTCTGTCTTTTTGATTCTTGGCTTTTCTTGGGGATTCTCTTGCCCTCTCTCTCTCTCTCTCTCTCTCTCTCTTTCTCTTTCACTCTCTCTCTATCTCTCAGGTAAGTTTTTCCATACATGCTGTGTACGATTAATGGTATATGATTTTATCATCGATCTCATACATCTCTTTTGTAACTATTTTAAGTGTAACCATAACCAGATATTATCATTAAACCCTTTCTATTACAAATGATGTGCTAACTAGTTTTGATTTAGTATTAACATTAATGTGCTCCCTATAGCAATATAATATCGTCACCCTATAGCAACGCTCTCCCACATATTTTGCTATTATAACTGCGCTTATTTCCGTCGTTGGTATAAGTTGCAGTGGGTGGTAATAGACAAGAAATGTACAGTTTTCTACCATCTTGCTGATAAAGTTTCTTTAGTCGCTCGACAACCTTACAGCCTGAACCCCTGTAGGAGTTCCACCCTTACACTGCATTGACACCATTTTCTTTAAGAGCTGCTGTGCAGCCAAAATTATATACCAGTTATCACTAAAGCTGCTTTGACACAATCTGCATTGTAAAAAGCGCTATATAAATAAAGGTGACTTGACTTGACTTGAAACCGTATTGTTGCAAACCTGTCGTTCAACCACGTTGGTGAATGACATCACGCAGGTGGTGAGAAATAACTTCTTTAAATTAATCCGTTTGAGATCAAATTAATGCTAGATTTTTTGCTATAAATTACGGACATGGCATTAGAGGACTAATTCTCATTTTCCTCAGTTATTTTGCTTTATTTCCAGATTAAATCAAATGCTTGTTCTTACGTACTAGAGCACGTATGCACATGCGCACTCTTCAAAAACGGTGCTTTAAATCTCTTTACAAACTAAAATACTGTACTGTCACAGATCAGCCAGGTTCCCTCACCAACTAATCACAGCGCACTCCCTCACCAGAGTACTGATCACATGCACCTGCCACTCATCAGCACACTCATCAAGCTGGCTTTATAAGCACACACCTCACCTCGCTCCAGTGTCTGGTCTCGTTTGCACGTAATTCCCTGTTTCTCCTACAAATTCTCCAAGCAAGATTCTCCAGCGTCTCCTATATACACACAGTGAGGAAAATTATTATTTGATCCCCTGCTGATTTTGTAAGTTTGACCACTTACAAAGAAATTTAGGGGTCTATAATTTTTATGGTAGCTTTATTTTAACGGATAGAGACAGAATATCAACAAAAAAAAAATCCAGAAAAAAACATATTATATAAAGGTTATAAATTTACTTGCATTTCAGTGAGTTAAATAAGTATTTGATCCCCTACTAACCAGCGAGAATTCTGGCTCCCCACTGGTTATGTGCCCAAGTGGAACACCGATTAGTCCTGTCACTTCAAGAAATTACCCCTAATTTCATCTTGTTATGAGTATAAAAAAAACCAGTCCACATAATCTGTATCTTCCATTGCAACCTCTCCACCACCATGGGCAAGACCAAAGAGCTGTTAAAGGATGTCAGGGACAAGACTGTAGACCTGCACAAGGCTGGAATGGGCTACAAGACCATCAGCAAGAAGCTTGTTGAGAAGGAGACAACTGTTGGTGTGATTATTCGGAAATGGAAGAAATACAAAATAACCATGAATCACCCTCTGTCTGGTGTTCCATGCAAGATCTTTCCTTATGAGGAAAGGATGGTCATGAGAAAGGTGAGGCATCAGCCCAGAACTTCACAGGAGCAGCTTGTTAATGATTTCAAGGCAGTTGGGACAACAGTCGCCAAGCAACTGGTAAGACATTACATCTCAATGGATTGAAATCATGCAGTGCCTGCAAGGTTCCCCAGCTCAAGAAGGCACATGTACAGGCCCGTCTGAACATCTAAATGATTCAGAGAAGGCTTGGGAGAAAGTGCTGTGGTCACATGAGACCAAAATTGAGCTCTTTGGCATCAACTCGACTCGCTGTGTTTGGAGGGAGAGAAATGCTGACTATGACCCCAAAAACCTCATCCCTACAGTCAAGCATGGAGGTGGGAACATTATGCTTTGGGGCTGTTTCTCTGCTATGGGTACAGGATGACTTCACCGCATTGAGGGACCGATGGACTGGGCCATGCACCGTAAAATTCTGGATGAGAACATTCTTCCCTCAGCCAGATCACTGAAGATGGGTCATGGATGATGGGTCTTCCAGCACATGACAATGACCCAAAATACCGCCAAGGCAAAAAAGGAGTGGCTCAAAAAGAAGCACATTAAGGTCATGGAGTGGCCAAGCCAGTCCCCAGACCTTAATTCTATAGAAAATCTGTGGAGGGAGCTAAAACTTCGAGTTGCCAAGTGACAGCCAGGAAACCTTAAGGATTTAGAGAGGATCTGTAAAGCGGCATGGACCAAAATCCCTCCTGAGATGTGTGCAAACCTGGTGACCAACTACAAGAAACGTCTTACCTCTGTGCTTGCCAACAAGGGTTTCTTCACTAAGTTTTGCTTGGGGATCAAATACTTATTTGACTCACTGAAATGCAAATCAATTTATAACCTTTGTACAGTGTTTTTTTTATGGATTTTTTGCTTGATATTCTGTCTCTTTCCATTAATCCAATAAATTATAGACCCTTCGTTTCTTTGTAAGTGGTCACACTTACAAAATCAGCAGGGGATCAAATTATTATTTTCCCCACTCTGTACATATACATATATACACTAGTTAAATGTCACCATGGGCTGCCATTCAAATTCAATTGTTGATATCAAAAATTGATTTCTTACTACTTGAAATTCCAATTTCACATATCAGAAATACAATTCTTACTAGTAAAAACCTTTATTTTTGATATCAGTAATTACATGGTTACTAGTGCAAATGTATGGCAATATGGCAAGCCGTTTTAGCTTAAATTTTTCCCAGGTTTACTCGTCGTAATTGCAGTTTTACTAGTAAGAATTCAATTAGAGAGCTCCATAATTCAATTCTTACTAGTAACAATTACAATTAGAGTTCTATAATTCAATTATTACTAGTAACAATTATGATTAGAGAGCTCTATAATTCAATTAGAGAGCTATGCAATTGAATTAGAGAGCTCTGCAATTGCATTAGAGAGCTCTATAATTCAATTATTACTAGTAACAATTATGATTAGAGAGCTCTATAATTCAATTATTACTAGTAACAATTATGATTAGAGAGCTCTATAATTGAATTAGAGAGCTCTGCAAATTGCATTAGAGAGCTCTATAATTCAGTTCTTACTATTAACAGTTATTATTAAAGAGCTCTCTAATGCAATTGCAGAGCTCTCTTATTCAATTGCAGAGCTCTGCAACTGAATTGGAGAGCTCTCTAAATCAGTTCTTACAAGTAAGAATTACAATTAGAGAGCTCTTTAATGCAATTCTTACTAGTAACAATTCTTGTTACAGAGCTCTACAATCATATTCTTACTAGTAAAAACTTATTCATTAGATGCAAAACAGATTTGCAATTACACCCATTTCTCTCCCCAAATCCCGCCTGTGATGCTACTCTTCAAAATAAAAGTCCTATTAGAACGAATTGTTATTTTGTCAGAATGACAAGGCTGTAACTAACGATTATTTTGATAATTGATTAGTTGGCTGATTATTTTTTCGATTAATCGATTATTCTGATAAAATCCTAATTTATTATAATTATTTTTATTTTATTGACAAAAAACAAACAAAAAAAAAAAACACTATTGCTAATCCTGCCCAGTGTACTTCAAACAAATGTGCCAACTGAATGCTATGAAAACATACAGTCATTTATTATACTACCTGTCATAATAAAGAGAACACAAATATTTTAGGAATCTATCAAAAACTTGTTTGAAACTAAAAATGGTATTGCCATTTATTAGGAAAATAACAAACTGAAACAACTAAATAGTTTCTAAATAATATTCACACATAATATCTAAAAAAACTTAACAGTCTCTGTTGTTATTGACTGTAACTGGGCATCTGAAAAAAACAACAACTATGAAGTGTTTTACTTTTTCCTGTCTTTCTTGTAAAACAGTCAAATCAAAAATTCATGGATAACAACAATAAATATATTGTAGCTTTAGAAATACTGCTGTAACTAAACACTGTAAAAAATGACCATGATTTTAACTGTAAAATACTGTAAAAATGCTACGGTGAAAAACAGTTAATTGGTTTACAGAAAGTTTCCGTAGTATACAGTGAATAACTGTAATAGATCTAACGGTACATTTAATGTAATTTTATGGAAAAATACTGTTAAATTTACAGAAAAATAACAAGTCATTGTATAATTTACAGTGAAAAAACATAAATTAACATTCCCACAATTCCCTGCGTGACACTTTACATTTGATGTATTTTCATTGAAATAATAATGTTTTTCTCAGCAGTTATGTACATTACTAATGTTGTTAAATTAATGTTTATTTCATTTTTAAAATTTCATGTGTGTTACCATGGTGGTGTTTAGTGTTTGTGTGAATGACACTGTGTGCACCTTCTATATATTAATATTGTCCTTCTCAGCTTGTGAAAAAGCTGCTTGTGATGAACTTTGATTCATCATGTGACTCTCATCACAACCGTGTTTGGTGGTTGTCAATGTATTACAAAGGTACAAAACAGATATTAGTACTTCATTAGATTTGTAAATTAACATTATATCAGTTAATGAAACATTTTTTTTTTTTTTTTATGGTAAATTTAACAGATTTTTTTTTTTTTTTTTTTTTATGGTAAAGTTCTGGCAACCACAGCTGCCGTTTTTTTACCGTAAATTTTACGGGATTTTTCAGTGCACTTAATTTATTTGTTTCTTTGATTTAATTCAGTATTTTCCTTTGATTATTATTTTACTATCATATTCATTATTTCATTATTAAACGTTGTGGAATTTAATCTTGCATATCTATTGTTAATAAATTTCCTTGATTTTATTATAACTGTCTTCCTTGTGTTGATGATAAAAGATTCTACTAGTTGGCCAGACTCTCACAATTCCTTCAGATTAATTAGTCGATCAACTCCCTCCAGTTTATATTAATTCTGAATTATTGAACAGCTCCTTTTGGAGTGTTATTAAATTGTTATGATAGTATTCTTGACTGGTGCCCCGTATTACAAAAAGGGGGAGGGGTCATCTGATACACTCATAACGAGACCTTAAGTGACACGTGATCAAAAATCACTACGTCACCGGTAAATTGAGTAAAAATCACTACAGTGAACACAAACTCCGTTTTATCCCCAGCTTCTGACAAAGGTAAAAATTGATGTGGAAAAAAATAATGCAAATACTGATTATAACCCAAAACACAATGCAATTTCCTCTTATCTATTTCAAATAATATCTAAGCTCTTACCTTATTCACAAACTCCTTGCCTTGGTCTGTCAACAGCCTTTTAGGCGCACCAAATTTGTAGAAAAAATCTAAAATGCACTCGGAAACTTCCCCTGCATTTTTAGTTTTCAGAGGATAGGCCTCTGTCCATTTGGTGAAGTAATCAATCATCATGTACTGATGACCCTTCTCAGTTGGCGTCAGTTTGCCAATTAGATCCATGCCAACCAGTTCCAGAGGCACTGTAATCTGGGAGAAAATGTCTTTCAGAACATAAAAAAGGTATTTATATTCAGTTATGGAATATCATCTTTATTTAATATTAACTCACCTCTATTCGGATGTAGGAAGACTTCGCTTTCAGTGTATCTCTTCTGGTCTGACATTTAGGACACTGAGCTATCTGAAAGATATTAGGGACATTTCTGCAAATGTCCTACTGTATGTGCGTGATGATGATGAATCCTCATGTACTGTTGTTTATTCTGCTATTTGTTCATGTAGGCTAAAACTAAACCCCTGGGATTTTTTAATGGGTCACAGACACTTATCCATTCTATTTTCGTTTAATTCTAATTTAATATAATCTTGTCGGTTAAAGGTGCAATATGTAAGAATTTTGCAGTAAAAAATCCAAAAACCACTAGGCCAGTGTTATATATTTTGTTCACTTGAGTACTTACAACATCCCAAATGTTTCCAACTATTTGTAAATCGTGAGAAAATTGCAATTTTAACCAAGGCTCCGGGACGTGTGAGGAGTCGACTGTCAATTGTGTCATACCCGTGTTACTCCGTGTTTTGTAAAAACCAGGGAAACACCAAAGACGCTTTAATATATTACATGTTTTAATAGGCAAGGGAACAACTGTTTGGTTATGTTTATAGACAGATAACTAATTGTTTTATATAGCTCAACACGTTTAGTCTTATTGTTTAAATCTAATTTTCTTGATTTTTTGCGAGTACCATGCTTTACCATGCCTCAGAGAAAAACACTATTTTGTCAAGTAGCTAACATAGCATAATCAGATGCAGCTTTGTTTTAAGTAACAGTAATAAAGAATTTTCTCCATCATACATTAAAATTAATTGCATGCCATTTATCAACACAAGCCATCCAGCATTTAATATGATATTCTAATATCTATCTTACTGCAGTGTGCAACAGTGTCTCACAGCAGCCACTGAGCGAACGCACAGAGTAACCTTATAACATTTTCAACACACTCAAATGTATCTAATATGATAAACAGAGCTGTGTTACCTCATACTCATGACCGGAAAAGCGGAAGCAGCACCGGCGACTTTGGCATAATAAAAGTTCCGCTGCTCTTGAAGCGTGTGTTGCGCAATCGCTCCAGCGGCCTCGTTCAGCTCCCACAACACTCGGTCCTGCTCTGCTTCATACTACAGTAACGTTAATAATCTCATCCATGAACATGATTTCTTCCTGAGTCCTATCCCGATTGTTTCCACCGGCCGTTGAGGTGAAGACCACATGTCCCAAGATTCCGCGCTCAAACTTGCCGTAATCAAGCTACGCCTTTGTTTTGAACATGCCTCTAGCGACCTCTAGCGGACAGAATTTTTACATATTGCAACTTTAATGAAAGGATAATGATCGTGTCTGTCGAAAGCAACACGATCACATGAGAATGCGTATCAATAGTACGCGTGTGTAATCTCGTAGAATATATATGCCAAAATGAGTTTCGGCGTGCATATGATACGCACTTTATGGCGTCTATATAACACGCTTGGTAGTCTTGGGTAGGATTAGTGGTGTGGGGTTCGTGCGTGTAATACGCCATAAAGTGCGTATCATATGCACGCCAAAACACATTTTGGCGTATAGGCTACATTCCACGAGATTACACACTCGATTTACTGATACGCATTTAAATCAGAGGAAAAAAAACCCCGAAATGATATTGACAAGGCAACATTTCTGATTTTCGTTTAGTTTAAGTTTTTCAACTAATATTTATATTTTCTTATATTTCAGGTTTATTTCGATTAGCATAAATGTTTTTAATAGTTTTAGTTTTTGTTAGTTAACTATAATGAGTGCAAAACTTCCACAAAACTGCATTAGTCAGTTTTCCAGGGCAGGATTTCCCGAAACCTTCTTAACTCTACGTCGTTCTTAAATTATACCTTAAACTGTACCTTAACGTTAATACGTGTTTCCCGAAACGTTCTTAGTTAAGTATACCTTCTGTATAAGTCATACTTTCGTAAGGTTGGTCTGGACGACTCTTAGATATACCTTATCACTGTTGACAGTCAATACAAATATAATTCTGAAGCTGTAATACACGCAGTGTTCGATTAGGATTATGGCAAAGAATAAAATGCAAAGATTCACTGCTAAATTCAAATGTGCTTTAGCGCTGATCCAGAGGCAGACGCGAGCTCCGCGCTTGTCATGTATCACAACTATTCGGTGTTTTTAACCTCAGGTTTATTTTAGGTTTCAGACATTTAAATACACATTTGAATTAACTGCATAAAAAAAGACATTTATAGTTTGTTAAAATCAAATTCAATACACTGATGTCTACGGAAGCTGCAACAATAACCCTTTCAGTTATATAATTTGACGAAGTGTTTTATTCATATCAGATACACATTGTGTATGAAACAATAAAATTTACTCTATTCTTCTCCCAGTTCACCGGCCACATACTTTTATGGGTCAATATCACTGTAGGGTGCCTTTTGGTGTCCTGTACATAAATAACTCATTTGCCATGATAAATTAAGATAAAAATGACTATCAAATGGGTGTGTGATATAAGGTTTTTATATTCATAACAAAAGCATTACTTGGCTCTTTATATACATTTTCTAGATTTTTTTTAGTTTTGTATAAGAGGATGCATGTTATTTTGCTATGTCCCATGCACTGCTCTTTAAATTTGAATGAGAGTAAAATATAGTCAAATCATAAATTTTAAAAATTTTGTTTTCCTATTAATATTTTTTTTAAATAAAAGATTACTCAATTTGAGTGTACTGTTCATTTGGTAATAAAAACAATATTTTTATTTAATAAAAAAGAAGAGTTTTTTCATGTCCCTTGAATGGTTGTCCACACTGTCATGTTGGGGAATCGTCTCTTTAAGAAAAGGCCATCCCTTTTAGTGACATCAGGACAACAGATTTTTTGTCTCTTCAGTGGCGGGAATTTCAACTGAAGTGAGTAAGTTGGTGACTTTCCAATTGACAAATTTTCTTCGTTTGAGCTTGCATACTTGTTTTGCTAAAGCTTAACATGTCCACCCTGTCGGCATAAAATATGCCGAAAGTGATTAGAATACAATGTTTTCAAAATATGTAAGTTTAAATATACCAAATTCTCTTCAACAACCAGACTAGCTATTTAGCTAGTCATAGTCTGTTGTAAGCTAATATGTTAATTGAAGCTCCCTGTCGTTGACCCAAAATGTCCACCCTGTCGGGCACTTAAGACTCGATAGGGTGGACATACACATGACAGGGTGGACATAGCATTCATTTGTAGTTAATATTGCAATTTATAGAAATGTAATATTGTAATTTATAGAACCATCTGCTGTAGATAATATTTTGTAATTTATAAATGATTTATTGTATGTGTTTTTGTTATTGTTTGTGAATGTATATCTAGATTTCTTTTCAGAAGTGTGTTTCTCTCTGTTCATGATATGGTGTTTACATGAGGTTTTTAGTTAAAGCTGCAGTCCGTAAGTTTTGCCTCCTTGTCACCATCTCTGTTTGAACCCTGAAATTATTGTTATTTATGGAATTATCATCTTTACATGGGTTGTGCATCGGCACGACTCTCAGTGAGGAAGAATCTAATGTTTTCAGGTGTAGCCTATATGTAGGGTGTCTATCAATGCACCAGTTGTCAACGATGATTGTCGTTTTGAACTTGTTGGATTACAAACCAGCATTAAAATGACAAGTTTAATTACATTCCAGCTGCTGTAAGAAGAGGCTACACACAATCTACCGCCTGCTGCATCCACGCACATGCAATATAGCCTACTAGACGGAACTCCTGTATACAGACGTGATGTAATGACGCAATGACGAACGGCGGAAGCTCGAATTTCCCGTGCAAACCTACCAGTACCACTCAAATTATAAAACATTATTACAAGCTTACCGTTGTGAATTGGGCTAAGGTAAGGAGATCGTTTTGAACACTGGCTGGTTATGTACCTGCTCAAAATTGATTTTGGATAATTCTTAACCAAAAAAAGTGTAGCTTTAAGATGTACTAAATCAATATGAATTAAATTAAAGTAAACTAAAATGAATAAGCGGCGGGGGCTTGAATAAACAGAAGTTGAATAAATGTTTCATTGTCATATGTTGTCATGTTTTGTGTGTTCTGCTTTATGTGTCCACCCTGTCATCTTGATATTTTAAAATAATATTTTAAATAATAATTCAATCATACCTATATAATCCAGTGTGTTCAATAGCTAGGTGTAGGGGCAATAACATGCAAACAAAAAACTGCATCCAAATATCACAGTTTTCTCAAAATAAGAAAAAATACATGTGCAAATTGTATGAGTTTCTTTAAAAACACATCATTTGCATAAAATCTTTTATGTATTTATAATTTGAAAGCAAACAAATAACCCTGTTTAGGAAATGGATGTCATACCTTTCAGAAAATATAATTTGCATCTTAATATTGCAATTAAAATGTATTTAACAGTAATTTATATGTCCACGACAGGGTGGACATATCTTACGGTTTATGCTCCGAATAATGGCCCATAATTATCTAAAAATATGTGTGGGAGCTCAGCCATATATTTTTTTACAGTACTTAAGTGTCTACTATTTATGACAAGACATAAAGCAAATGGAAAATTAAAACCAAAAATTTTTGAGTATTGTGAGGGTTGAAAGGCACTCTACGGTGATACTGACCCTTATGTATTTCGGGGAAGATTTCGTAAATGTGACAGCTCTGAATTGCCGTGCAAACTCATCACGCGACAAAACACATTCACTTCTACATATTTTACAATCGGAATATATCATAACATTTATGATATAGTAAACAAGTTTGTGAATATTTTGAATAAAAAATGAAAAAATGATATAAATGCGATACCTACACGTCTGTCAGCTGCATGACGCGTCTCCAAGGAATTAAAACTTTATTCTAAAATAATGGTCGCCTTAAACTCACGCTGATGGGGGCTCCGCGCCCACAGAATATAGATAAGTTAAAATATAGATTTAGTTTGCAATTTGAATTACTTTTATAACATCCCATGAGTCCTGATAAATGCAACTTCTACTTCTGAAGTACTTCTTTTTATAAAGAACACTGATTTCTCACATAACGCAGTGAAGCAGCCCCTGTATAGAGTGAAGTATCGATTCTCGAGCCATTGATATCAACCAATTCAGCACCACCGCCATGGACAGCACCTGTCGCACTTAAGAAGATATACCTTAAGCAACCTCCTAAGGCAGTGGTTCCCAACTTTTTTTACGCCAATGCCCACCTCCTCTCTGAATCAACACTGCGAGGCCCACCAACCTCCCCCCCCCCCCCCCTTTTTTTTAATTTACAAAAACATTTGTATTCTAGTGTTATTACTTTTTAACCACTTTATTTTAAAGAAGAAAATCAAGATAGATTGAAACCCTCAGTGTTCTTTTTTCAAACATACTTTGCAGACATTCTTACCAACTTAAAACTACTTTTCTCAGTTATACAGTAACATAAATAAGCATAAGTCAACCTGCCATACCAAACAAGACCACAGGGAGATGCCACAGAACTGCATTTAGATACTATGCGGATTCACTCAAAATTCATAAACAAACCAAAATACAAATGAAAAATAAAAACTTTCTAAATGCGTGGGAACTCAGCGATCTGAAGGCGGGTCGATGTCATCAGTGAACAGTTCCTCTGTCAGAACAAGCAATCGTGGAGCGTCTGATGTCCATGTGTACATAAACACCACTGATCCTCACAAATTTCTCCAAAACACGCTTGTTCGGCGAGCATCAGTTATAAAACATTCACGTTAGTACATTGATTTCGACAACTACGCGAATATATTGAACTGTGTTAATGCAGAAATACGATGTTATAGCGATCAGTGAGTCGAAATGTGCGGTTTGTTTGCGCATCAATAATTTCAGATTCGCGCACGCCACTGTAATCGTCTTTACCTTCATTACAGTCGTCATCCATCAAAACCTTTTTAGCGACACTGGTTTTCTTTTTCCAACTAAGAGAGTTAGTTTGCGTTTTGAGCCACCGTTCAGTCTGTATTTCACAGCAACACGATGAGAAACGGGATTCATGGGATTTTGCTGTGGTCCTTGAGGGGTTAGTCAATAACCCATTTGAACCGCTAGAGTCAGCGACAGACAAGCTTCTGACTCTAAAGATGGTTTTCCTTATGATTATCTCGTCACTAAAGTGAATTGGTGATTTGCAGGCTCTGTCAGTTTCGCCATCCTGCTTAGACTTAGACTATTTTGCACCCTCACCCTGACTATCTTCCAAAAGTTCCCGTTTTCATCTGGTCATCCTGGAAGCCTTCTGTCCTCCGCCGTTCACTTCACCAGAGCAGGAGAAATGTCTTGGTTACATATGTAACTCTCGTTCCCTGAAGGAGGGAATGGAGACTTACATCAGAAGTAAATCGACGAATTGAGATTCCTAATAAAACGCCACAGTTACTGACCCTTCCAGCGCCCGGCATAAGCCTCAGCATGTGTTCCGCATGACCCATACAGTAAGACTTGGATAACACTGGGAAAGCATGACTTACCGTGGAGATGTACACATATGGGACTGGCGTAGGGTCGCAACATATGGCACCCAGCCTAGCACAGACGAATTAATGAGTGCTTGGCCTGGCAACAGACACTCCGCAATGTCTGAGGTCGTGAGGGGTGGTGGAGGAACTCAAAAGGGTTCACCTGGATGGGGAACTTAAATAAGCGCGCTTATCCACTCTGAGAGGGGAATGGCGCTGCAAGCCGACACAAGAATGGGAGCTCCAGGCGTTACTGGCCGGTTCTACACGGAGGCTATAAAATCTAGCGAACGTGTTGGGTGTCCGCCAGCCCGCAGCTCTACATATATCTGTCAGTGGGGCGCCGTGCGCCAGCGCCCAGGAAGAACCTACTCCTCTGGTGGAGTGAGCTGTCAACCCGAGCGGGCAAGGCACGCCTTGGGATGATACGCCAAGGTGATGGCATCCACTATCCAGTGGGCCATCCTCTGCTTGGAGACAGCCTTTCCCTTCTGCTGGACTCTGTAACAGACGAAGATAGTTTTCCTTGCCAATGTTCTATAGAGTCAGCAGTGATATCAATACTACGATTAGTTTCAACAGTATGTAACCACTGTATATCGACATGAAATATTAATTCAAAATCACCTACGTGCACAATAGCTTCATATTTATACCTGTGAATGATTTGACGCGCTACCACGGCGCATGATGAAGGGAACGTCTGCCAATTCCAAGTGGTTAAAATGTATAATTTGTATCCATTAAAATTACTTTTAACATTTAAAAACAGACATGTTCAAATTCCAAAGCTTGTCAGTCTTACCAACAGGAACTAACAAGCTTTGTAATTTGAACATGTCTGTTTTTAAATGTTAAAAGTAATTTGAAGGAATAAAAATTATACGTTTTAACCACTTGGTGGAATTGGCAGACGTTCCCTTCATCATGCGCCGTGGTAGCGCGTCAAATCATTCACAGGTATACATATGAAGCTATTGTGCACATAGTTGATTTTGAATTAATATTTCATGTCGATATACAATGTTTACATACTTAAAACTAATCATATCTTTGTAAGACTGTCGACTTTATAGAACAGTGGCAAGGTAAACTAACTTTACCGAGCTCTGAGAGCCCCCTAGTGGTCGGGAGCATTTCCGTTGTGTTGTGGCTTGATTCCATTGTGTTATGAACTTATGTTTGCTTTTTTTAATTTTGTTGTGTTGTGGCTTGATTTCGTTGTGTTGTGAACTTATGTTTGCTTTATTAATTTCGTTGTGTTGTGCACTACTGGGTCACCGTATATTATAAACTCGTAGGGGCAACAAATCAACTTCCGACTCTCTCCCATGCCACTTAAAGTTGATAAGATGCTGTCATTGGACGGTAAAAACGACTGTAGGCAATATGGTCATTTAAGCGGTAATGGAGAGTATTGCAAGAAGCTGCTTACATTAATCTTACTTTCGAAAAAAAAAAAAAAAATACAATCAGGATTTTTCATGAAAAATTGTTATAATTATAGGCCTTGGTGTCAGCTAGTTTTCATCAATGGTATAATTAATTCATTTCAAATTTATTTGGTTTGTCATGATTAATTTGTGTTCATAATCAATAAAATAAAAAAATAAAAAAACTCTTCTAACAAGAATAAACACATATGAACAATTAGAAATTATTATTGTATTATTAATTATTTTTAACTATCTTGAAACTATCCAAGCAGCGTTTCCAGCTCAGATGTGACAGCAGAATTAATACATTACCTAAATGTGATTACAGAATATATTTAAATTATCCATCATCAAATTGTCATTTTCTCCTTACAGTCTTGCGAGTTAACAATAATGCCTGACCAGTAAATTACTTGGTGAACAAAGAAAACATTTTGGCATTAGGCATTGGCATTAGGCCTAGTTAATGCCTAAAAATGTAAAAGTTTGACCTTATAAATAGAATTTAGGCTACCGTCACCGGAGTGAATGGGAACATGATTTATTGAAAATATTTGAAAATATGGTTCTTAAGTCAATACTTTTTTAATGGCTTGTCAACTTTCCATTCCTCCGCTGCGTGATTCTAGTCAGCACTGGATTCAATCCACCACCGGATTGTTGTCAGCACGAAACACATTTTTGTGCATGTGAATTCTTGTCAGCGCTTTAGCGCTGGTCAAGTCAAGTCACCTTTATTTATATAGCGCTTTTTACAATGCAGATTGTGTCAAAGCAGCTTTACATTGATAACTGGTATATAATTTTGGCTGCACAGCAGCTCTTAAAGAATAGTGTCAATGTCGGCAGATCAAAGCACTGTTGAATATCAAATGTCAAGTGTCCCCAACTAAGCAAGCCAAAGGCGACAGCGGCAAGGAACCCAAACTCCAACAGGTGACATCAGATGGCAAACAGGTGGCAAATAGACTTCTGTGTTAAAATGGAGAAAAAACCTTGGGAGAAACCAGGCTTAGTCGGGGCCAGTTCTCCTCTGGCGAACAGTGCTTTGTTACGATTCAGGTTGCTATCATATGTCTGATAGGATCGCAACATTCAAAGTATTTATTCCAGTTCAGTCCAGTTGAGGATCGTATTCATCACACCGGTATGGACGGTGTGTTGAGGAGCTGTGCCACTGGTTGTCGTGGTCGATGAGGCCTTCACAATGGATGATCTAGTTGGCTCAATCTCTGCTGATACTTCAGGGCTGCGTTGTGGTCGTGTCAAGGCGCCGGTCCTCGGTCTCACCTGGATACGGCCCGGATCTGGTTGACTACGGTAAACCTCGGGATAAACAGAAAGACTAATATTAGCGTAGATGCCATTCTTCTTCTGATGTAACGAGTACATCTGGTGTTATAGGAAGTGTTCCCGGTTCCGGCTGACCTAATTTATGCAGCCTAATAATCCTTTAACGGATTTGAAAATATAAATTGATAATGTGTTATGTGTATGCCAGGTTAAAGAGATGCGTTTTTAGTCTAGATTTAAACTGACAGAGTGTGTCTGCTTCCCGAACAATGCTAGGAAGATTGTTCCAGAGTTTAGGTGCCAGATAGGAGAAGGATCTACCACCTGCGGTTGATTTTGATATTCTAGGTATTATCAGCTGGCCTGAATTCTGAGATCGCAATAGACGTGAAGGACTATAATGCTTTAAGAGCTCGCTCAGGTACTGGGGAGCTAAACCATTTAGTGCTTTCTAAGTAATTAGCAAGATTTTAAAATCTATACGATGTTTAACAGGAAGCCAGTGTTGACAGAACTGGGCTAATATGGTCATACTTCCTAGTTCTAGTAAGAACTCTAGCTGCTGCATTTTGGACGAGCTGTAGTTTATTTATCAGGCGAGCGGAACAACCACCCAGTAGAGCATTACAGTAATCTAGCCTTGAGGTCATGAACGCATGAACTAACTGTTCTGCATTTTTCATTGAGAGCATATGTCGTAGTTTAGATATATTTTTAAGATGGAAGAATGCGGTTTTACAGATGCTAGTAACATGGCCTTCAAATGAAAGATTGGTATCAAAGAGCACACCCAGGTTCCTAACTGACGCACGAAGACTTAACAGAGCAGCCATCAAGTGTTAGACAGTATTCTAGGTTATTACGTGAAGAGGTTTTTGGTCCAAAAATTAGAATCTCTGTTTTTCTGAATTTAGAAGTAGGAAATTACTGGTCATCCAATTTTTATATCAGCTATGCATTCTGTTAATTTTGTGAATTGGTAAGTTTCGTCAGGGCGCGAAGAAATATAGAGCTGAGTATCATCAGCGTAACAGTGAAAACTAACGCCATGCTTCCTAATGATATCTCCCAAGGGTAGCATGTACAGAGTGAAAAGCAACGGTCCTAGTACTGAGCCTTGCGGTACTCCATATTGAACCTGTGATCGATATGACCTCTCTTCGTTTACTACTACTACAAACTGATAACGGTCAGATAAGTATGATTTGAACCATGACAATGCAGTTCCACTAATGCCAACATAATTTTCGAGTCTATTTAAAAGAATGTTGTGATCGATAGTGTCAAATGCAGCACTAAGATCCAGTAACACTAATAGAGAGATACAACCACGATCTGATGATAAGAGCAAATCATTAGTAACTCTAATGGGAGCAGTCTCAGTACTATGGTACGGTCTAAAACCTGACTGGAAATCCTCACAGATACTATTTCTGTCTAAAAAGGAACATAGTTGTGATGATACTGCCTTTTCTAGTATTTTTGACAGAAAAGTGAGATTTGAGATCGGCCTGTAATTGACTAATTCTCTAGGATCAAGTTGTGTTTTTAATAAGAGGTTTAATAATAGCCAGCTTAAAAGTTTTTGGTACGTATCCTAGTGATAAAGATGAATTAATGATATTAAGAAGAGGATCTATGATCTCTGGAAGCATCTCTTTCAATAGTTTAGTCGGTATAGGGTCTAACATACATGTTGTTGATTTTGATGATTTAATAAGTTTAGACAATTCTTCCTTTCCTAAAGCAGTAAATGAATTTAATTTTTCCTCAGGGACACTACAATGCACTGTCTGACGCGATACTGTAGTAGACGGTTGCATGGTTATAATTTTTCTCTAATATTATCAATCTTACAAGTAAAGAAGTTCATAAAGTCATTACTGCTGTGCTCTTTGGAAACATCAGAAGTTGAAGCTTTATTTCTTGTTAATTTAGCCACTGTATCAAATAAATACCTAGGGTTGTGCTTATTTTCTTCTAAAAGTTTTGAAAAATAGGCAGATCTAGCAGTTTTTAAGGCCTTTCTGTACTCAATCATTCTCTCTCTCCACGAAATGCGAAAAACTTCTAGTTTTGTTTTCTTCCAGCTGCGCTCCATTTTTCTGGCTGCTACCTTTAGGGCCCGAGTGTGCTCATCATACCACGGCGTTGGATTAATTTTACTTAATCTTTTTTAAACGCAAAGGAGCAACCGAGTCTAATGTGCTGGAAAAGACAGAGGCAATAGTTTCTGTTTCAACATCGAGGTCTTCTAAGCTATCTGGTATGCTAAGGCGATGAAACTGATCAGGAAGATTATTTAGAAAGCGATCTTTAGTGGTAGAAGTGATGGTTCTACCATATTTATGGCAGGGAGGCAGTTTAGCTGCCTTGACTAAATGTAGTATACATGAGACTAAATAATGATCTGAGATGTCGTCACTCTGCTGCAGAATTTCAACGGCATCAGTATCGATTCCATGTGACAATATTAGATCTAAAGTATGATTACGACAATGAGTGGGTCCTGACACGTGTTGTCTAACACCAATAGAGTTTAGAATGTCTGTAAATGCCAATCCCAATGAGTCTTTTTATTATCTACATGGATATTAAAATCACCAACAACAAGGACTTTATCTGCAGTTAGTACTAACTCTGAAAGAAAAGCAGCAAATTCTTTGATAAAGTCTGTATGGTGTCCTGGTGGCCTGTATACAGTAGCCAGCACAAATGTCAACTTACATAATGTTACGTAAAGCACCATCACTGAAGGAATTATATTTGGAAGACTTTTGACTAATACTGTAAATATTACTATAAATTACAGCAACACCTCCCCTTTGCCTTTCTGACGAGGATTGTGTCGATAATCATAACCTTGCGGGCTAGACTCATTTAAAGTAATGTAATCATCTGGTTTTAGCCAAGTTTCTGTCAAACACAGCACATCTAGATTATTGTCTGTGATAATATCATTTACAATAAGTGCTTTTGAAGAAAGGGATCTAATATTTAACAACCCAAGCTTTATCATTTGTTTATCATTTTTATCTCTATTTTTTAGTTGTTGAACATCAATTAAATTAAATCAATGAAATAAAGTTTTTTGTTTTTACTAATTCGGGGTACAGACACAGTCTCTATGTGATAATATCTAGGTGTAAGAGTTTCTATCTGTTGGGAATTATCTGACTTCTGTAACGTGAGGCAGCTAGCAGATGGTCGGTTTAGCCAGTCTGTCTGCTTCCTGACCTGGACCCCTGTTTGTCATGTTTTAGTTCTAAGACTATGTGCCATATTACTAGAGAGAAGAGCAGCACCATCCTGGGAGGGATGAATACCATCTCTTTTCAACAGGTCAGGTCTGCCCCAAAAACTTTTCCAATTGTCTATGAAACCTATATTATTCTGCGGACACCACTTAGACAGCCAGCCATTGAGTGATGATAATCTGCTAACTATCTCATCACTCCGATGAACAGGAAGAGGGCCAGAGCAAATTACTTCTTCTGACATTGTACTTGCGAGTTCACACACCTCTTTAATGTTAATTTTAGTGATCTCCGACTGCCGAAGTCGAACATCATTAGTGCTGACGTGAATAACAATTTTAGTGTATTTACGATTAGCATTAGCCAGCACTTTTAAATTTGCTTTGACGCTGTGAAAACCCAATACACATCACACACACACATACAGAGACACAAACACACATTTGGAAACTGTATCTACATTTAGCCTCAAAATATGACTATACCAAAGTGTACCCGTTGCTGTATTCAAGTGAACGTGCATGTATCCCTAGTATATAAGATTAGTTATGATTGTAGCAGTGTTAGTTTTATTCTAAGCGGTATATTCAAGTATAAACTGTATCCTTCACTTTTATGTCTTTGACATTTGCCAAGTTTGGTCTCATTGTAAAGCTCTCTTTATGCCCTAATTGACAATGTATGTCACATCACTGTAAAATGCATTGTTCTATTTTTAATGGTACTTTGAAGAAAATGTACTCAGGTCTGACACTTCATAAACTATGCAAATGAGGCCATAAATGGAGACAAAGAAAAAGTTTGCCCGCCAAAGTTGCCCCCGCACCATTGGCTGACGCACCCGAGGAGGCGTTTGGCTTGTTTGTCCTTAAAAAGACATTCACACGCGTCTCTCGATGGTCTCTCGATTGTCTTTCGATTGTCCGTCGCCACCTCACGCACCTCTCTCCCGGACGTCTCGGCGACCGCGCTTCCATCACGCGCTCCTCTGCATCTTCGGGACGACCATCTGTTTGGCACAAGTTTTTCTTTTGTCAAGCCTCCGTCATCCTCCATCACCTCGGAGACGAACTCTCTCTCTTCTTTATTTTCCGGTTATCTTACTCTTAAGTTAAAACCTTGTTGAAAATCCCGCCGAGAACCCTGTCTCGGAAAAGGACCAATCGCTCCAGCCGCACGCATTGAAACTCCTCCAGAAAGACAAGCAACCGCCGCACCTGAACCTATGCAAGTATAGAACCATTCTTTTCGAAGCGTTTTAAGCTCCATGCATAAGCTGAGTTTCCTTGCTGGCTCTCAAAGGTTTAACTGTTTGTAATTTGCCATTTTCTTTGATCACCTCTGTTTTCCTGCCTTTACTTTCGCTTTTGTATATATGTGTATTTCTTTGTGTATATCTAGTCATATAACGTTAGCCCATGTAGTTGTAGTTTCGTATATTAAATACATTATATTCATGCTCGATTGCCTCTGTTGCTCATTCAACGAACCAGGTCCCTTCTACGTTTGATTCTGCAAAACTGCTTTACGCTTTAATGCTATAATAGGAAGTTATTCTCGTGGCCAGAGACCAACTTCCTTTTATAAATAGTTTATGAGAAAACTGATGGTTTGCTGGACAAACTAGGATAGTCTTTCTCAAATCACTATTGAACTAGACCTAATCATATATGTAATTAATTATAATCCGTTGTAATTAATTCACAATATATGTGCATAATTCCCTCTTTGGTCGATCTATATTATAATTAATCATAACGCGTTATGACTTAATTATATATATATTTCACCCATAATTTGAGCTAATTGATTAAATACATGTAAATTCGTTACAGCTCACTGGGGGAAACGCATACTTGCGAAGGCCCCGGGGCCAGCTGTGTGCCAGCACATCCGTGCCGAGGGTCCCCTCGGTCAGGGAGCAAAGCGAAGCGACCTCAGATGCTTCTGACTCCATAAGAGGAGATGGCGGGCGAGTTGTGACATGTGATGGGAGTGTAGACCGCCCTGGTGGTTGATGTACGCAACGGTTGCAGTGTTGTCTGTACAGACCAGCATGTGCTTGCCTAGTAGCAGCCCCTTGAAGCGACCCAGCACAAGACGTACTGCTAACAACTCAAGGCAATTGATATGCCACTGCAGTTGGGGCCCCGTCCACAGACCCAAGACTGCATGCCCGTTGTATGTGGCCCCCCAGCCGGTGGTGGAGGCATCTGGGAAAACCACAGCATGCCTGTACACTTGTTCCAGGGGGACTCCTGCCCGGAGGAACGAAAGGTCTGACCACAGTGTAAGGGTACAACGACGGCTTGGTATGATGGCCACACATAACATGCCGCACTGCCATGCCTATCTCGGGACCCTGTGCAGATGCCATATGCCCCAGGAGCCTCTGAAACAATTTCAGTGGGGCCGCTGTCCTGCTCTTGAGCGAACTCAGGCAGTTCAACACTGACTGGACGCGCTCCTCGGTGAGGCACGCTGTCTGGTTGACCGAGTCCAGTTCCATACCGAAAAAAAAGAGATCCTCTGCACAGGAGCAAGTTTGCTCTTTTCCCAGTTGACCCGAAGACCCAACTGGCTGAGGTGACTGAGCACCATGTCCCTGTGTTCGCACAACTGCTCTCGCAAGTGGGCTAGAATGAGCCAGTCGTCGAGGTAGTTGAGAATGCGAATGCCTTGTTCTCTCAGGGGAACAATGGGTATTCCATGACTTTCGTGAAGACACGAGATGACAGGGCCAGCCCGAGGGGTAGGACCTTGTACTGGTATGCTCACCCGTCGAACACAAACCGTAGAAAGGGCCTGTGCCGAGGCAGAATCGAGACATGGAAGTACGCGTCCTTCAGGTCGATCGCTGTAAACCAATCTTGGCGAGAGATGCATTGGAAAATCTTGAACGGCTTGAAGGGACAGATTCAAGACTCCCAGGTCCAAGACTGGCCGTAACCCACTGCCTTTTTTGGGTACAATGAAGTAGGGGCTGTAGAACCCTGACTTCATATCAGCTGGAAAGACAGGCTCTATTGCGTCCTTTGCCAGCAGGACTGCAATCTCTGCCCGAAGCACAGGAGCATCTGTCTCCCTGACACGGGTGAACAAGATGCCCCTGAAGACCGGGGGATGCCGGGCAAACTGAATTGCATAGCCGAGTCTGATTGTCCAGATGAGCCAGCGAGATGGGCTGGGAAGCACTAACCAGGCGCCCAGACTCCGAACAAGCAGGACCAACGGCACAGCAGATGTACCCGCAGCGGGGCAGCAAGGTAGAACACAGGGACCTGATTCGGATGGCATCGCGGCCTGAAGTAAGGTCTGAGTGCTGGAAGCAACCTGGTTCCACAGTGGGGCAGGAGGTGTGTGAGACAGCGTACTCAGCGTGGCACACCGCCAGATGCGCCCTCTTGGGACCTGGAGGATGAGAAAACAGCTCTTTTAAGGAAGTTTTGGCGGAACAGAAATGGAAACAAAAGATTCTCCACCCGGCCCTCCGGGGGAGGGAGCGGTGATTTCACCGTCTCCTGATGAGCCATCTTCACTTCCTCCAGGTCGCCCGTCTCAGGGCCGCTTACGGGATCTTTTGCCACCTGGCTTGGCTGCAGGCTGAGTGGGCTGGGTGCCATGTCCATGACCGGCTCCCTGCTGTCTGTTGGGTGGAGGCTGCTGCTTGGGAGACTTTGCAGGGGCGGAGGACGACGCAGGCGGGCGCCCTCGGCGACGAGCAGGCGGAGGGGCTGCGGCCAGTGGTTGGGTGGAAACAGCAGCAGTCCGCTGGGGCAGGATGTGCCGGATCGCCTCCATCTGCTTCTGTGCGACGAGAACTGTTGGGCGAAGCTCTTGACCGTGTCGCCGAACAGTGGGGGAGTCCAGGAACTGATATTTATCGGTCTCCCTCATATCAGCCAGGTTTAGCCATAGGTGGCGCTCCTGAACCACGGCCATCACCTGACCAATGGAGAGCATTGTCACTTTAGTCACTCGGAGAGTTAGGTCAGTGGTGGTGCACAGCTCGTCCAAGAGCTGTTGGTCAAGACCACCCTGGGGTATGTCCATGAGCACTTTGGCCTGATAGACCTGTAACAGGGCCATGGCATGCAGGGCAGAGGCTCTGTAAGCCGTGTCCGTTAGATTGGATGAGAACTTACATGCCTTGGATGGGTGACGCGGATTACCCCTCCAGGTGGCAGGCGTTGGACACAGTTGCATCGCAACAACACGCTCCACCGGGGGGATCTTTGTGTACCCCTTTGGCCGCCCCGACCTTGTACTGTTATGCTCGCCCCTCGAACGCAAACCGTAGAAAGGGTCTGTGCCTAGGCAGAATCGAGACATGGAAGTACGTGTCCTTCAGGTCGATCCCTGCAAACCAATCTTGGGGACGGATGCATTGGAAAATGTTCGGGGGTTCGGGGGTTCTCCTGATGATAAGAACACCATTCGGTGAACAGGTTCCACTTCAACGCATAGAGGTGCCTCGTAGAGGGAGCTCTAGCGGAAGTGATGCTATCTACCACCGACTGGGGTAGGTCACCTAAATGAAAATTCCAGAGGCTGACCCGTGTAGCAAATTAGCTGAAAAGAAATATGAATAATTAATCATAACTAGTTATAATTAATTATAAATATTTGGATCAGTTAATAAAATTAACTTTACATAATAAAATTAATATTACAATCAATTAATCTGTTTGGCCAATGAACACTCAGTGTTAATTTTTTATTAATTCTAAGAAATGTTCATTTCCAGGTTATGGGAAATAACATTCTTATTGTACAGTACTACTCAGAGCATGTAGTCAGGATCTGCATGATTAGGGACTCCAGTATATGAGCATGAAACACGGACAACTTTACGTGTGACATGAACAAGACTTTATTAACTAAACACTTAAACTACTCTAACTTTCACACACATTCAAAAGCAAGAAGTTATTGCATTGTTTGAAATTCAGCAGATCAACAGCCTTGAGCAAACCATCAGTTCAGTTCTAACAAACCCTTTATTTTTTAAAGGGGAGTAAGGATACTTAATGTATCAAATAATGAGACTAAGTTTGATACTTGCATGTCTCGCCCATTTAAATTGAACTGTCCTGATGCAATTTGTTGAGGCTACAGTTTGCTGATGTTGTCTTGATGAGAGAGAACCAGTTGGATTCAAAGGATCTTTGGTGACTGAAAAGTCTAGGCAAACAAGCAGGACCAACAGCACAGCAGACGTACCCACAGTGGGGCAGCGAGGTAGAAAACAGGGACCCGATTCAGACCACCCTGGTCAAGACCACCCTGGGGCATGTCCATGAGTGCTTTGGCCTGATAGACCTGTAACAGGGCCATGCAGGGCAGAGGCTCTGTAAGCCTTGTCTGTTAGATTGGACGAGAACTTACAGTATGGAAGTAAATTAATGCCAAATGTTTTTGAAATAAAAAGCTACATATTTGTTATAACATTATTGCCCGATGCTGGTGTACAATTCAAATGTTAAATCTGAGGTAGACATATATTTCTCTCTGTTGTTAAGTTTCCTTAACTATATCGCGGCGCTGTGTTGTAATACTAGGGTTTCCCTCATACATCATAGGATTCCCCTGCCATCAGGACATATAAAACTCTAAACACAGCTTAATGGACTAGTACAGTGATATAAAAGACCAAACTCGCACCTTTTGTGATGTAAGTTATAATATATAGGCTCCATATACTGGCATAAAGTTGGTTTGACGTTGGACCGTCTCTAAAGTTACGACATTGGTATTCACGTTTCTACCTTCAATAGCATTTTTGTTCCATTTCAGGGAACAGGGTTACAGTCAAGTAACCTGAGACGTTCACTTAGAAATCAAAACTCAGTGTTTTGAGAAAGAAAGAAATTATTTTACCCCTTGCATTTCTGTTTATAGTGATATATATATATATATATATATATATATATATATATTTTACAATATAATGTATTGTATTGTAATTTTCTTTATACAATACAGATTGTTTCAAAGCAGCTTCACAACAGTAACAAATTCAAATACTAGTAATTCAAAAAGTAATTCAAATTCTGCTGTAAAGAAGCTCTAACAAGCCAACAGTATCAGCTCAAGTCAGTTCAGTATTGATTCAGTTCAGTTCCATGCCTTTATCAGCTGTGCATAGTGTATATAGTATAGTGTGAGTGCTATGACAAACTCCTGTACACTCCACTGCACTCTGAACAAGCAAAAGACATAAGGCAGTAGTATTTTACATTTTTCACATCTGTGTGTAGTTTGGCATGTATGTGGCTAATCATTTTATGTTTGTGTAGTAACACAAAAATACAATTTTTAGAATAGTTAACTCAAAACTATTTTAAGTGTTTGCCTTTGAAAGATATGTGTGATGTTTTGCATGTTGTGTGTGTGTTTTGCGTGTAGAGTTTTGAGAAATAGAGCCATAGTTTAAAAAACTGTGTAAGCATTTTTAAAAAACTGTAATCACAATTTAGATTTCTTTATTGATATTTAAACATTACCACCAGAAACAAAACAAAGCACACAAACACACACACACACACACACAAATTAAAAAAAAAAAAAAAAAAAAAATTCAATACAATGGTACATTAATATCATAACACGTGATGCATATTAAGCCAGGTTAAAATTAGGGCTTTCTGTATTTTTCCAATGACGTGATACTGTGAGTTTTGCTTGTAATAAACAGAAAATCAACATTTTCTTACCAGAACTAGATAAAGTGCAAGTTACAGGGAGAATATTTAGTATACAAAGTTTAAGGACATTTAGGAACATTTTGTTTCAAAACCATTGATAAAAAGTCTAAAATTTTGAACTTGAGGACCATAAGCAATGATATAATGTTCCTATCTCTAGGTTGCATTTTATACATTGATTGGAAATGCTGGGATTAAACTTGTGTAGTAAATCTGGAGTTATGTATACTCTCATATTTGTATCTCCATTTGTATTGTAGAAGTTTAAACCTCATATTAATTGTCTGGGTCTGGGCCTTTATTCAAGTCAGGTCACCTTTATTTATATAGCGCTTTTTACAATGCAGATTGTGTCAAAGCATCTTTACAGTGATAACTGGTAAATAATTTTGGCTGCACAGCAGCTCTTAAAGAAAATGGTGTTATTGTCCAGCTTAAATAAATTCAGTATTAATTCATTCTATTGTAAAAATCAACAGTTATTAATGTACTTTGCATACAATGGTGTCAATGCAGGCAGATCAAAAACATTGTTGAATATCAAGTGTCCCCAACTAAGCAAGCCAAAGGTGACAGCAGCAAGGAACCCAAACTCCAACAGGTGACATCAGGTGATAAGCATCAGGTGATAAACAGGTGATAAAAATGGAGAAAAAAACCTTGGGAGAAACCAGGCTCAGTTGGGAGGCCAGTTCTCCTCTGGCCAACAGCGAACAGTGCATGATTATGATTCAGGCAGCTTTACAGATCATAAGCCCAATTGGGATTGCAATAGTCAAAATATTTAATCCATTTCCGTGTAGTTGAAGATCGTATTCATCATGCCAGTATGGACGGTTTGTTGGGAATCTGTGCCACTGGCTGTCGTGTCGGTGAGGCCTTCACAGGGGATGATCTAGTTGACACAGTCTCTGCTGACACTTCAGGGCTGCGTTGTCGTCGTGTCTAGGCGCAGGTCCTCAATCTCACCTAGATACAGCCCGGATAAGACTGACTATGGTAAACCTCGGGATAAACAGAGAGACTAAGATGCCATTCTTCTTCTGATGTAACGAGTACATCTGGTGTTATATGAAGTGTTCCTGGTTCCAGCTGACCTAATTCATGCAGCCTAAACATTTTAATGGATTTGAAAATATAAACTGATAATGTGTTATGTGCATACCAGGTTAAAGAGATGCGTTTTTAGTCTAGATTTACATTGACAGAGTGTGTCTGCTTCCCGAACAATGCTAGGAAGACTGTTCCAGAGTTTAGGTGCCAAATAGGAGAAGGATCTACCGCCTGCAGTTGATTGCAGTTAGTATTATCAATTGGCCTGAATTCTGAGATCGCAATAGACAGGAAGGACTATAATGCGTTAAGAGCTCGCTCAGATACTGGGGAGCTAAACTATTTAGTGCTTTGTAAATGATTAGCAAGATTTTAAAATCTATACAATGTTTAATAGGGAGCCAATGCAGTGTTGACAGAACCGGGCTAATATGGTCATACTTCCTGGTTCTAGTAATAACTCTAGCTGCTGCGTTTTGGACCAGCTGTAGTTTGTTTATCAAGCGAGCAGGGCAACCACCCAGTAGAGCATTACAGTAATCTAGCCTTGATGTCATGAATGCATGAACTAACTGTTCCGCATTTGTCATTGAGAGCATATGTCGTAGTTTAGATATATTTTTAAGATGGAAGAATGCGGTTTTACAAATGCTAGAGACATGGCTTTCAAATAAGAGATTGGTATTAAAGAGCACACCCAGGTTCCTAACTGATAACGAAAACTTCACAGAGCAGCAGTTAAGTCTTAGACAGTATTCTAGGTTATTACGTGCAGAAGTTTTTGGTCCAATAATTAGAATCTCTGTTTGTTCTGAATTTAGTAGTAAGAAATTACTGGTCATCCAATTTTTTATATCAGATATGCATAATCTCGTTTATTTTGTGAATTGGTAAGTTTCGTCAGGGAGCGAAGAAATATAAAGCCGAGTATCATCAGCGTAACAGTGAAAGCTAACACCATGCTTTCTGATGATATCTCCCAAGGGTAGCATGTACAGAGTGAAAAGCAATGGTCCTAGTACTGAGCCTTGCGGTACTCCATATTGAACTTGTGATCTCTTTGTTTACTACTACAAACTAATAACGGTCAGATAAGTATGACTTGAACCATGCCAATGCAATTACACTAATGCCAACATAATTTTCAAGTCTATTTAAAAGAATGTTGTGATCGATAGTGTCAAATGCAGCACTAAGATCCAGTAACACTAATAGAGAGATACAACCACAATCTGATGATAAGAGCAAATCATTAATGAGAGCAGTCTCAGTACTATGGTACGGTTTAAATCCTGACTGGAAATCCTCACAGATATCATTTCGTTCTAAAAAGGAACATAGTTGTGATGAAACTGCCTTTTCTAGCATTTTTGACAGAAAAGGTAGATTCGAGATCGGCCTGTAATTGACTAATTCTCTAGGATCAAGTTGTGTTTTTTTAACAAGAGGTTTAATAATAGCCAGCTTAAAAGTTTTCAGTACATATCCTAGTGATAAAGATGAATTAACGATATTAAGAAGAGGATCTATGACCTCTGGAAGCATCTCTTTCAATAGCTTAGTCTGTATAGGGTCTAACATACATAGTTGTTGATTTTGATGATTTAACAAGTTTAGACAATTCTTCCTCTCCTATAGCAGTGAATGAATTGAATATTTCCTCACGGACAATACAATGCACTGTCTGACATGATACTGTAGTAGATGGTTGCATGGTTATAATTTTCTCTCTAATATTATCATTAATATTATCATTATCTAAATTCCCGCCAATAGTATTGCGGTCACGGATCAAAAAATAATAAGCGTGAATCGAAAAATTAAAAGTGCATTTAAAAAAATAACAAGCATTAAACAAAACTTTAAACACATTAAAAATTATATTGCACAAATCATAAACTTGTGTTTATGTGTTCTTAAAAGTTGTTTTCCTTGCTTTTATTACTCTGTACTTTGTGCTCTCTTACATTTTCTGCTCATATTTTACTCTTTTGTACGCTTGTGCTGTTTTTCTCTTTGCTTTTCTTTCCATATTCCACTCTTACTTTTCCAAATGTTGCAGTTGGAGTTTCATGTAAATTAGGTAAATTATAGATTTTGTCTTCCATGTACAGTATGTCATTGACAAGTGTTGGTTTATGAATTATATCACATTTTAGCACCAAAATTATAAAATTATAAAGTTAAGCAATAGCCTATATTAGAGTGATTGCAAATGTTTATTGAGCTGTTGCATAAATCAATATATCAATAAGTTAATTTTGAGTGTGTTTTTCAGTATTTTGATGAAAGGAGTATTAAACAAAGCCACAGCAGAACAGTGTCGCTCGTCTCTGAGCAACACAGCAGTGTTTCGTTAATGAATTCCCAATTTGAATGAGACGTTTAAATGAAAGACTCACTCATAAAGATAGTAACTTGCTGCCACCCACTGACCATTTAAATTTAAATTTCTATAACATGGATGGCCAATGTTGGTCCTGGAGTGCAGAGTTTAGCTTCAGCCCTAATCAAACACACCTGAACCAGCTAATCAGTGTCTTTAGGATTATTAATACTACAGACGGGTGAGTTTTTTTTTTTTTTTTAATTGGGGTTGAAGCTAAACTCTGCAGGACAGCGGCACTCCAGAACTGATGTTGCCTATCCCTGATCTATAATTTTGTTTTTAAAGCTATATTTAAAACATTAATCTTATAGTATTGTGCAATTATGTAGTTATGTAAATAAACACAATAAGTGTAATTGTGAATAAATCACTGCATGTCAAATCCACCTGGTTTCTGTAACTATCTCCTCTGTAACACTATCGTAGTCAATGCAGAAATGATACATTCGGTTTTAGAATTAATTTACCAGGTTATCTATGATCGTTTAACAACAACAATTAAGAAGTATATTAGTTACAGTAGCCTTAGCATATTAACATTATGAGCCAAGTAATATTTTAACACCAAATACCATATATTATGAACATAAAGATTAACAATCATAACAAGAGTGCACATTAAAAAGAGTATATCATGTATCTCAAAAAGAGGAATTATTTGTCCATAGTTCAGATAACTTTACAGCTTGAAAGTCCTTGTAAAGTTTCAAATGTTATCTTCCCCTGCATGAGTGTGAGCATCAGTAGCCATGAGTCGCATTGAAGTGATGTCTTCTCCCTCTCTTCGATTGATTGGCTAGAGGAGGAGCTGTCAATCTAGAACTAGTGGACCAATGGTGACGCTTAAGCCCTCCCTAATTTACATGAAACTCAAACTGCAACATTTGGAAAAGTAAGAGCGGAACATGGAAAGAAGAGCAAAGAGAAAAACAGCACAAGCATACAAAAGAGTAAAATATGAGCAGAAAATGTAAGAGAGCACAAAGTACAGAGTAATAAAAACTATTGGCGGGAATTCACCCCATACATTACTACTGTGCTGTTTGGAAATATCAGAAGTTAAAGCTTTATTTCTCGTTAATTTAGCCACTGTATCAAATAAATACCTAGGATTGTGTTTGTTTTCTTCTAAGAGATAATAAAAATAAGTAGTTGTAGCAGTTTTTAAGGTCTTTCTGTGTGTAAAAGTGTGTTCTTTCCACGAAATGCGAAAAACTTCTAATTTTGTTTTCTTCCAGCTGCGCTCCATTTTTCTGGCTGCTCTCTTAAGGGCCCGAGTGTGCTCCTTGTACCATGGCGTTGGACTAATTTCCTTAATCTTCTTTAAGCGCAAAGGAGCAACTGAGTCTAATGTGCTGGAAAAGAGAGAGTCAATAGTTTCTGTTGCAATATTGAGTTCTTCTAAGCTATCTGGTATGAAACTGATCAGGAAGATTATTTATAAAGCAGTCTTTAGTGGTAGAAGTGATAGTTCTACCATATTTGTGGCAGGGTGGTGGTTTTGCAGCCTTGGATAACTGTAGTATACACAAGACTAGATGATGATCTGAGATGTCATCGCTCTGCTGCAGAATTTCAACGGCATCAATATCGATTCCATGTGACAATATTAGATCTAAAGCAGGGGTCTCAAACTCAAATTGGCTGGGGGCCGTTGCTGTGATTGACACCTCATAGGAGGGCCATTTTAACATTCAAGCACAAGAAAGCACAACATGTCTGAAAATTTACTTTCCTTTGCATTATTTTTCATTTACTTCAAATTTCATTACTAAAATATTTTTGCCATACTTAACAAAAAATATAAACAGCATTGTCTCTATCATTGTTACATACAGTATTCGTTTATAACAGTTTTCCCTTACTTTATTTTAGCTTAAATATCATCAAAATCTTGCACTGAACAACACTGTACTGAACAAATGCAATCCATGAATACATTTGTACACAATTCTATTTCTTGCCAGACACCTGGCAGCGCTTCTGCTCACACAGCCGAGCCACATTTGTCCAAGATGCCGTTTGAGCGTCGGTAACATTTATTGGTAGCATTGGACACGTTTCGGTGATTTAAATTGACGCTCGCGACTTGCGCGAGTGCTTTTACTGTAATTTAGGCAAGCGCGCTCATAATAGAAGCGAGAAATAAAAACCCGCTCTGTACAGCTATGATCAGCTGAGCTTTCGATGTTGGTAAGGAAATGCCGAAGCTCATCGGTTGGTTCTTGTCACATGTCCTGTGATGCGCTTGTGGCATTCTGAAAAGTTGAGATGTTTTCATTTCGCCGCGGCATAGGCACGCCTGCAAAAATGAGCGTGCGGCACCGCATGTAGAATTGTGTACAAATGTATTCAGGGATTGCATTTGTTCAGTACAGTGTTGTTCAGTGCAAGATTTTGATGATATTTCAGCTAAAATAAAGTAAGGGAAAATATTTGCACTAACTGTTATAAACTAATACTGTATGTAACAATGATAGAGACAATGCTGTTTATATTTTTTGTTATGTATGGAAATTGAAGTAGTAATGAAATTTGAAGTAAATGAAAAATAATGCAAAGGAAAGAAAATTATTAGACATGTTCTGCTTTCTTGTGCTTGAATGTTAAAATGGCCCTCCTATGAGGTGTCAATCACAGCAACGGCCCCCAGCCAATTTGAGTTTGAGTCTCCATAAATATATCTAGTAGTAGATCTAATGCAAGGACTAGAAATCAATTATTCTTTTGCTGAAACCTCATTGTGGAGAGGGCAGTTCATGGTTGCATAGCAACGACAGACGCCACGGGAGCACAAGCGCTTTGGAAAGAAGGATAAAGCGGCGCGGCCGCTTATGTGACACGATATGTGATTTTTATTTATTTATTTATTTTTATATAGAATCATGTCATTCTTTTGAATATGGAATATGGTATAAGACAACTAGAGAATAATAATAATAATAATAAATATAGCTGCAAGCAGCAATTATTGGGGCCAAGCACAAAGAAAGCACAACAAGTCATCCCAGCACAGCTGGGAGCATCAGACTTAATGCAACATTGAGCAATTAAAGACATATTTAGGCAAAATGACAGAGAAATCATAAATGCCTTTAATAACAATGATTTAATGATTTATCACATTCAACCAATAGGTGGCGCTGTGACCAAATTGTTGTGGTATGGTCAAAGTAAGGTGACAGTGACTCATGCAAAGTTTGGTGTCAATATGCCAAAGCATTGCAGAGATACAGCTTCAAGAGTCGGTTTTGCATCATGCCTCAAATTCGTTGCTCCGGTATACGAAAACGGTTTGACGTATAGACTTGAAATCCATAACTTTTTGTCGGCATGGTCTGAAGATGATACGGTTCGATTTTGGTGAAAATCGGAGCAACGGTCTAGGAGAAGTTCGAAAAAGTAAGTTTTTAAAGAAAAACAATATGGGGGACAGGAAGTTCAGCCGACTATGGCAAATTTGATATCTATGTTCTCAGCATGACCCAAGGAATCTACTAAGTTTCATTACAATAGGTTAATATAATCAAAAGTTATTAGCATTTTTGTAAATTTTGTTATAACTTTTGACCACAAGGTGGTGCTGCGCCGAAACTTTTTGTGTACTGTCAGGGCATGGTGCCAAAGACCCATAATGAGTTTCTTAATGATACACTAATGCGTTCATAAAATACAGCATTTTAGCACAAAATTCAAAATGGCCGATATGGGAAAATTGGATATCATTCGACTCCGCATGATGCCCCGAATCCAACAAAGTTATGATTTTTGGACAAACCCATCAGAAGTTATAAGCAAAAATTACCATTTTTCATATCTCTGCACCAGTAGGTGGCGCTGCGCCGAAACGCTGCATGTTGCCTCAGGTCATGCTTATGATGACATGTACCAAGTTTGGTCTGAATACGATAAAGCGTTGCAGAGATACAGCATTATGTCTATTTTCGCAAGCGCTACGTAAAATTTGTCCGCGTGTTTTTCGAAAACGGTTTGAGAAATCAACTTGAATTCCATAACTTTTTGTTGGCATGGTCTGAAGATGATCTGGTTCAATTTTTGTGAAAATCGGAGCAACGGCCTAGGAGGAGTACGAAAAAGTAGGTTTTTCAGAAAATTCAAAATGGCGGAAAAATTTTCATGACGGAAAATTAAGTGCTGTGCAACAGTCGGTTTGTTGCGTTCAGTGTAGACAGCTTTTAGCTGTTGTGGCGCAATGCGACGCTAAAAAAATCGCGTCTGGTATAGACACGGTGATAATATTAAATGGCACCACGAGATGAAGATCTATTTCAGAACCAGCTGCTATCAAAATAACATGGCTGCGAGTGCAGCCAGATATATTGCTGGTGGGCCAGTTTTGGCCGCCTATTGCCGACCACTGATGTATGATATTTAACACACAATGTATATTATGAAAGGCTTGTCTACCCTTTACAATTTTGATCAGGATCAATGGTAAAAACTTATCAAGTCTGCTGGCTAAAACTTTAGTACTTATCTTGGTGTCTGAATTCAAAAGACTAATAGGTCTGTACGAGGCACATTTTGTAGGATCTTTCCCTGGCTTAAGAACTAAAGTTATAAGGGCTGAACGCAAGGAAAAAGTAAGTTCTTCATTACTGAATGATTCATTCATCATATCAATCATTGAAAAATCTAATAGATGTCTATAGGAAGGCCATTGGGGCCTGGACCTTTCCCACTACTCATACAATTAAGGGCTGCACTCAAGTCTGCCTCTTCAACTGGTTGATCCAATGTTTTGGAATCTTCCTCAGATAGCGGGAATAACTGAATCTCATCCATAAATGTTTTATAGAGATGGGTATTCACAGGTGTTGATTTGTAAAGATCTTCATAATAGTTTCTAAAAGTATTATTAATTTAAGTTGGAATCATGTTCTTTTGTCCATCTATAGTTTCTATTTTATTAATCACTTTTTCATTTTGTTGAGCCTTAATTCTCCATGCCAATAGCCTACCAGCCTTTTCTCCTTGGTCATAATACGATTGTTTAAGCCTAGTTATATTAGCCACAGCTGTATTGATAAAGAGCTCATTCAGTTCTGCTTTAAGTAGTAAAAGGTTATGTCTCAGTCCGGGAGTATCTTGTTTGAAAATTTCTTCTTAGTCCTTAATACTCTGTTCTAATTCAATCATTTTAAGGGTAGATCTGTTCGTTTTAGAACTAGTGAAGCTGATCATTTGCCCCCTAATGTAGGCCTTGAATGCCTCCCATCTTATTGAGGCGGACGTCTGGTTTATGTTACATTCAAAAATATGTCAATATGATTACCTACAAAATCAAGAAACTCAGGGTTATGTAACCATTTTGTGTTCAGACGCCATCTAGGTGGGTTTTTAATTATGGTTTTAAAACTTTTAAGAGTATAATTCAGCGATAATGATGCATGATCAGATGAAATAATACTACTATATTTACAATCAGATATACAGTCAATCAAGTTCTTTGAAATAAGAAAATAGTCTATGAAAGTAGTAAGTAAGTATGAAAAGATGCGGAATAGCAAGAAAATTCTTTTTTTGTTGTTGTTGTTAGATTTTGAAACCTCCAGACATCACTTAAATTAAGGTCCTTGATGTATAGATTAATTATGTTCCTGCACTGAGAATGTGAGGTATCAATACCTGTGGAACGGTCCAAGTTAGGCTCTAAGGTACAATTAAAGTCACCAGCGACTATTAACTAGCCTTAAAGAGAGGACAGAATTAAGAAAAGATTATGAAAAAATGTTGGTTCATCTGTGTTAGGGCTGCAAACACTTATAAGATTGCAATATTCATTGAGCATTCTACCACTGATCTACCCATTGGATCGTGGATAGTTTTTAGTAAACAAAATGGTACTGATTTATGTACCAGCACAGCTACCCCTCTTGAGTGTGAGACATATGAAGCTGCTATAACCTGACCTGGCCTTCTTCTGCACAATTTAACGACTTCGTCAGACAGTAGATGTGTTTCCTGCAGGAATATTTTAGTGTGAAGACACTTAACTCTGTCCATCACTTGTTTCAATTTGGTTAAATTACAGAGCCCCCAACATTTCAAGATGTCAATATAAGACTAGAATAATTAGACATTTGTTACAAAATTGAATATTCAACACATTTTGGTAGTCTAAACATCAAAGCAACCGGTTCCAATATACACCATATAACAGCTTTGGAGTGTACAAAAATGTACCAGAAAATTGAAATGTATAAGAAAAAAAAAAAAAAAGAAAAAAACCCCACACGCATACGAATTTAAGAAACAAACAAAATAACCCCAGCACATGCACGACAAACATTCCTTCTTCCATGACTAGAACTCTAGTTACGTACCCTAACAGTCCTATAATAGGTACGCTACATGGTTGCTGACTTAATGTCACAGAAACGCCAGGCTCCACCGTCACCCAATCACAGCGTACCCTGTCACCCGAATTCTAATCACGCACACCTGCACGTCATCAGCACACTCATCACCAGCAGTATAAAGGACTCTCTTTCACACACGCTCATTGTCCGGTCTCGTTAGCATCTTACCTGAATGCTTACCTCAAGGACTCCGTTGGATTACTTACCTGTCTCCAGTTTGTCTCCTGTTCTCCTCCTGTGTGCCTCGTCATTGTCTGTGAAGTCCAGCTCCGTTGTTGTGTCTGGAAACCTGCATTCAGCGTTCATCCTTCACCTACAAAACAAAGGACAGTATTACCATTCCATTTATCACCATTCACCAGAAGTTTCACCATTCACTCACCTGCTTAAGTGTTGTTCATCTGGTTGTGAAAATAAACACCTTACTTTTATACATCCAGTGTCTCTGCCCTTCTGTGATTGTAACACTTAAGAGAAGAAATAACAATTGTATCCAAAACCTAAACATGAGAAATTTCAAAATAAATGCTCTCATATACCTTAAATGTTATGACCGTTTAACCAAAAGAAAATAAGTTACACAAATAAGGTTTTCTGATGACTCAATTTTAACCATCTGTAACTAAATCAGAACCAGCCCTTTATGGACAATTAAATCCCAAATAAGCCACCTTACGGTTGAAATTGAACAAAAATAAAGTTCAGTCCATAAATGTTCATTTTGAAATATTAAAGAGTTGTCAAACTTTAATGCAAAGCATCCAAAAAACAGCTAGGCTGCTTTGTGGTAGAATGCTCAGCATTACTGACATCCTTTTGCAGGTCCGCAATGAATTTGTTTGCTTCTTCAGGAGAACTGAAGAAATGACGACGGTCTCCATGGCTAACCAGAAGCTTGGCGGGAAAATCATCCCGTACTTAATCTTCCTCTTTCGGAGCTCTTGCTTCACCTCCTTAAATCACCTTTGTTGTTTCAGCACCTCGGATGATAGATCAGGGAAAAACATAATGTGGTGGTTCTGGAACATTACTGTACCCCTTTCCCGAGCCGCTCTCCAAATTTTCTGACTGTGTCAGCATAGTTGAGAAATTTTAGTATCATCATGTAGGAACCATGGACGAACCAGACAAATGAATCGTTCAGATGAAAACATAATTCCAGAAACCCAAACTCAGAGAATCTAATTTTCGGCTCCAGTCCGTCTACAGAACAACCTTTGCTAGGTACTTTTAATGGCACCCATGCTTCCTGACTGAAGGAGAGGTGACAAACCTTTAAACCAAAATGTAGCAACCAAATGGTCACCAGAAGATAAAGAGTCTTTGATCTCCAGATCAAAAGAGACAGTGCAGGCCTTTTGTTTCCCTGAGTGACCTAACTTTACAGAAAAACCAACAAAGACTGTTCTACAACTAAAACTGCATCAAACTGCTCCAAACAATTTGAAATGGACTTATCAAACATCTTTTAACTGTATACATTTTATATCATGTCTACACATGCTACATGTGACCAGTTATGTTTCAGAACACCCACAACTCATGTAACTGTGTAACAATTGAATGGTTGAATGAAAGTATTTAGTGTCTGATATGTTTTTAATTGTCTTCCTCTCCTCTAAATCATGGCTTGAATGAAATCTGTGTAAAATGTATCATATTCCATTTAATAGAAATTATTTTCAAACGGTAATCTCTGCCGAATCCGGCAATTCCAGAGACCGGAGATAACGCTTATTTTATGATTGGGGGCAGAGAAAAGCCACCTTTGAAACAAGACTATATCTGATTGGCCAGAACTCCTCTCAGAGGTGGGACAAACACCTAAGTTTAAATAGTCATATCACAAGACAAAAAAGAAAAAAAAAGTAACTAGTAAGCAGTGACCAGAGTAAGCAGAACAAAGAGTAACCATGGAGTAACAAGAAGAAGAAACAAAGACAAGACCAAGCAGCTCATTCAAGCCATCCAACTTTCACTTGCTTTTCTTTTCTTTTGCTTAACCTTCTTCTCCGTTGAGAGTCTCGTGTTCTAAGTTTTGCCGCAAAGTTCAACCAACAACTTTTGCTGCTTCAACTTTAACTCCAGCCACAACAAAGAGACTTCCTTTCATTTTGCCAGCAAGCTCAAATGTGATTGGTTTTTACCTAACCACCATCCGGACCTGAAAAGATTCTGAAACAAATCATCGACTCGACAAGCAAGTACCTCCAGATTCTAAAGCTGAACTGGTGCATTTAAATTAATGATTCATGGTTCGTTCAGGTCAGGTCTTTTGAAGTGCATACTTTGCTATAAATGTTCATCATATCACTCTCTCTCTCTTAAAACTCTTTCTTTCTCATTTCCTTTCTGACTGCAACACGTATGAATGTGTGTGTGTGTGTGTGTGTGTGTGTGTTTGTGTTAGGTTAGTTTGTGTTAGATTAAATAAAGTCTCTTGTAGATTTTAAAAGAAAGTGTCTTGTATTATGTGCTCGAAGATTTAATGTCTTAAACTGTCGATCCTGTTACTTAGCTATTAATTAGTGTTTTCACAATAGTTGGATATTCACATCCGCTAAGAGCTTATTACGGTCCGAGCAGATGAACGCTGGACGATTCAGTTGCTCGGTCGTAAATGACTCTTTATAATTCCCTATAAATTAATTATTTCATTTGAGCTAATTTTGCTTCCTTACAATCGTTTTTGGCCTTGACGATGTATTCCCAACTTGTTTGCCACTGTTGGGTAACCTGTGTGCACGTTCAGTGATCACTGGGGCTGGGAAAGTGTTCCGTGCCAAGGACCTGAGGGAGCCAGTTTTCCAAAAACGAAACAGGATTATTTCCCTTAGCTCCCAGCTCAGAGTTAGCATTGGCGCCAACCTGTGCGATATCAGCTTCAGAAGTGGAACCTTCATCCACAACCGTATCCATATTATCTTTTTTATCCCTTTTTCTTTGCGGTTGTGAAGACATGCTGAATGCTTTGCAGAGCAAAGAACAGAAAAGAAAGTGTAGCTTTGGGTTATCGGGTCTAAATAAAATATTTTGAAAAAAGTGTTGAGAAGTGTGACTGTTCAGCAACCCGAAATAACCAGAAGTCCCCAAATTTGATTTTTTAATTTGCCACTCCACACTAAAGGGGTCTCTTTGTGACTTTAATTATATAGACGATTTTTTATTAATTGTCAAACAGAATATTCCCTTCAACCCTTCGTTGTCCGTCAGAGCGGATGTAAACGGATCTTCCTCGCACTGGAGGGATTACTGCTTAAAAATATTTGTCAGGTAACTGTGCGTTTAAACAGTACCCTTGCAGACAAAGTACCCTGCCCAATCTTTACCAGTGACCACACAGAAGACACGGAGCATAGACTTCAACGTCTGATGGAACCTTTAAAGAGCTCATTTTATGCGTTACTCCCAACTCAGTAAGCATTTGTGCAAATACTTTTGAGGTGAAATTTGACCCCTGGTCTGTCTGAATCACTCGAGGCAGAACAAAAGTAGTACAAAACTTCAATTCTTTCACGATTAGAGGAGCTTTAATTGAGGGCAGCGGAATAGAATGTACTGAATGTCAGAATGTACTGATATCCAGTTTTAGATTTGGGCAGCGGACCCACACAGTCAATAATCAATCTCTCAAAAGGTTCACTTAGCACAGGAATGGGATACAAAGGTGCCAAAGGAATCTTTTGATGCGACTTCCCTGCACGCTGACACACATCACACCAACGGCAGAAATTTGATACCGCAGATTTTAATCCAGGCCAGAAATAATACTGTCCTAAAAGAGGATGTTCATGAGCCAGTTTCAAGACTTGTAATCGGTACCCAGTCGGTAACACAATCTGATATCTCACCTGCCAGTCTCCCGCATCAGAATGTGGAGGTTTCCATTTACGCATGAGAATTCCATCCTCCCAATAATAAGATTTATTCAAATCAGAGATATCATTCACATTAACTGCCATCTCAGAACTTTTTCACAACATAGGATCAGACTTCTGGGCTTGGGAAAGGAACCTGTAAAGGAACTTCCTCAGATGTCCAGTGATCTTTTCTAGGTTCAGAAACAGTACCAAAGAAAGAGTCAGAGATTTACATTTACATTAATTCCCAAGGATTATACTAACCACTTCCACAGGTAATTTAGGGCACACACCCAACTCAACAGCTCCTGTAACAAGATCAGATTTTAAGTGAATGTTATGGAGTGGAACATGAACATCCCATTTCAATGCCTCGCACCAGCACAATTTCTACCCGTATAGGACTGATCAGAAAAACATCCTCACACACAAAGGACTGAGCAGACCCAGTATCTTTCAGAACCATTTGCAAATGATACAGTGCCATGCAAAATAAACGGTCCATATGTAAGAATCAGATTCAGATACAGACTGAGCAAAACCCACATTTTTAGTTTTAGCATTTTCTTCTTCCAGGCCTTACAGTCAGCAATTAAATGGCCAGGATCTAAACAAAATAAACAGACCCTGTTCTCCGCTGTCCGCCCGAAAGTAAACTGACGATCTGACTTTGCATTCTTCCCTCGCTACATTTAATATGGCAGAATTAGTTCTCTCAGGACATAATAATAATAATAATAATAATTAATAAATTTTATTTTAGGCGCCTTTAAAATCACTCAAGGTCACCATACATCAAGAAGAAATAGCAACAAGAACAATATTAAAATAATAAATAACAGTAAATAACAATGCCAACAGTAAATAAGGGGAAAGCAACAATTACAAACATGACAGCTATAAGAATAACAACAACAAAAAAAAGTGCTAGACTTGAGTGCACGCAGTAATCATGAAGGATAAGCTATTCTGAATAAATGAGTTTTAAGTTTAACTGTTAATTGAGATAACGAGTCTGAATCATGGATGTTGACTGGGAGAGAATTCCAAAGGCGAGGAGAAGCACGGCTAAAGGCCCTATGGCCCATGGTGGTTAGATGGGCAGAAGGTGTATGGAGGAGACCCAAAGAAGAAGAGCGGAGAGTTCGAGAAGGAATGTAGGGCTGTAAGAGATCTGAAAGGTAAGGTGGAGAGAGGTTATGAAGAGATTTGTAAGGGAGGAGAAGAATTTTAAATTCAATCCAGAATTTGATAGGAAGCCAATGAAGCTGTTGAAGTGATGGGGTAATGGGGTAATATGTTGTATAGATGGAGTTCGGATTATGATACAAGCAGCAGAATTCTGAATCAGTTGAAGTTTATGAAGAGATTTGTGTGGTAAACCAATTAAAAGAGAATTACAGTAGTCAATGCGAGAGGTGACAAGCGTATGAACAAGAATAGCAGAACTACGTGGAGTGAGAAATGGACGGAGATGAGCAATATTACGGAGATGAAAATAACAAGACCTGGTTATATTATTAATGTGAGCTTCAAATGAAAGGATGCTGTCAAAGATGACCCCCAAGTTCCTAACCTGGCGGGAAGGGAAAACGGAAGAACCATCAATGGATAAAGAAAAACTGCAGGACCTAGAGAGAATAGAATTAGTGCCAATAAGGAGTACTTCAGTCTTACTGCCATTAAGTTTGAGAAAGTTGGCAGAAAACCAAACTTTTATTTCGTGAAGGCAGTTGGTAAGACAGGCAGGCGGAAGAATGGAATCAGGGTTTGTAGATACATAAAGCTGTGTATCATCAGCGTAATAGTGGAATTTAATACCGTATTTGGAGAAAATATTACCAAGTGGGAGAAGGTAAATTAGGAACAATAGGGGACCTAGAACAGAACCTTGGGGGACACCATAGCTAACAGAAGAAGGTTGGGATTGAAAATTGTTTTGTTGTACAAACTGTGTACGGTTTGAAAGGTATGAAGTGAACCAGGCGTAAGGAATACCAGTGATACCAATGGCAGACAAATGATTCAACAGAATATTGTCTGAAATGGTGTCAAAAGCTGCACTCAAGTCAAGCAAAACAAGAATGGATAAGGATCCGCCATCAGAAGCCATTAACAGATCATTAGTCACTCTCACTAAGGCGGTTTCCGTACTATGCTTAGAATGAAACCCTGACTGAAAACAGTCATATAAGTTATTATTACTAAGGTGAGCATGGACCTGTGCTGCCACTGCTTTTTCAAGAATTTCAGAAAATAAAGGGAAGATTTGAGATGGGACAGAAATGATCAAATTGTTAGGGTCTGTGACTGGTTTCTTAACAATGCCGGAGCTAAGAGAGGCGTGAATAATACTAGTTATAAGAGAAGAAAGAGAAGGAAAACAGGCCTTTACCAAATGAGTTGGTATAGGATCATGTAATTATGTGGAAGAATTAGACTTCTGATTGAGATGAGAAATTTCTTGTTCAGATGGCAAGTCAAAAGAAGAAAGAAAAGTAAGGGGAAAATCAATTGACCCTTCGCAAAGACCCGCCCCCCCCTTAGTTACTGTTGCTTTGTCCAACAAGCCATGGTGCTGTCACGCCACACAGAGTGAAAATACATCGCGGTGCAAAGAGGACACTGACAACACGTCGACAGACAAGACAGAGCAGGTTACTTATGATATTAAACAAAGTCCCAGCTTTCAAACTATGTAATTTGTAAAGAAATTCGAACAATAAAAGCCGTTTTGTGGCTCTTTAATGTGTCGTGACAGATTGCTGTAGTGCCTCAGCTCAAACGGGTCGTGAACCGATCATCTCTTCCTATTAGTTAATTTATAGCATCAAATAAACATGAATGAATGTGAGAAAGAATGTTGTTTCAAACGCGGAAAGATGGCAGTACACACCATTTTTCAAGTTCAAGTCCACCGAGGTTAATCTTCTAACTCCTGACTGCTTTGTTGGACAAAATGGCGGAGTCGGCGTTATGATTTGTTAGATCGCTTGTCAATCAAACTCCCAGCAAAGGGTCAATTCTGACTATTTTTCTCAAAATTGATCGTTTGTGAAGACCCGCCCCCTTTAGTTAATGTTGCTATGTCCGACAAGCCATGCCGCTCTCATGCCACACATTATGTTCTCATGCAGTGAAAAATACATTGTGGAGCAAAGAGGACACTGACAACGCGTCGACAGTCAAGGCAGAGCAGGTTACTTTTGATATGCAACAAAGTCTCAAATTTCAAATTTTGTAATTTTTAAAGAAATTTAAACAATAATACCGTTTTGTGGCTCTTTAATGTGTCATGACAGATCGCCGAAGCACTTCAGTTCAAGCAGCTCCTGCACAGATCACCTCTTCCGACTAGTTAATTTATGGCATCAAATAAACATGAATGAACATCAGAAATGTTGTTTTAACCGCGGAAAGGCGTAAGTACACACCATTTCTCAAGTTCAAGTCCACGACAGTTTAATCTACTAACTACCCTGACTGCTTTGTCGGACATAACGGCGGATGCGGCGTTATGATTGGTTAGATCGCCTGTCAATCAAACTCCTGATGAACGGTCAATTGAGTCACTGTTTGGTGAACTACAGTAAGCGGTAGCCAAAAAGGCCAACTGTTGGTTGATGGCGGTTATTTTGTCATTGAAAACATACATACATTTATCACATTGAGCAGTGCAGTACAGGTGTGCAGGAAGTGTGTCAGGAGGTTTCGGAATACTATTTACAGTGGAGAACAAGGCTTTAGTGCATGTAGTGCAGTGAGTCAAAATAAACTCGTCCACTAACACAGTAATATATAATACATTACAACAGCCTCCAGTGTTGTGAACAACAGTTAAGATGGCATTCCAGGCACCAGTTTACGACAAGGTCCCTCTCTATGCTGGTGTGGAAGAAGATGTGCCACACTATGATTGGATCTTTGGTGAATGAACATAAATGTTCAGCAACATGAGATAAGATGTTAAGACAACTGCCAACTTAATAATCATCGTCTAAATCGGATCGTTTGTATTTTGATTTGACTTGATTTGGGCTAAATGGGGTGAAACATGATTTTCCAATACTACCCAGCTGTCTGTAAAGCCGATGTATGCGATCACAGAACTCGATCAAATCAAATATGTATCCCGCCTGAGCGTTGCATTAGTAGTTAGCTATTTCAGTCTACAGTGCTGCTCTCTGAAATAATTTCATATCGATGTTATTTTTGGTCTACTATATGCTGCTCTTAAAGCAGGAGTTAAACCGTGTGTACACCAGACGCGATCTTTTATCGCGTCGCGCCTTGCCGTGCCGCAACAGCTAAGCTGTCTACACTGAACGCGACAAGAAGACCGTTGCAAAGCACTTGGACTAAGTCAGAAATAGAACGGGGAATCCGTTTACTGTCGGGAATTTGAGTCGCTGCTCTCAGGGCTGCAGTACTCAATAGGTTCATATTACTGTGTTATTTTTAGTGTACTATGCTCTCAGGGCTGCAGTACTCACTAGGTTCATATTGCTGTTATTTTAATGTACTATATGCTGCTCTCAGGGCTGCAGTACTCAATAGGTTCATATTGCTGTTATTTTAGTGTACTATATGCTGCTCTCAGTGCTGCAGTACTCAATAGATTCATATTACTGTTATTTTTAGTGTACTGTATGCTGCTCTCAGGGCTGCAGTACTCAATAGATTCATATTACTGTGTTATTTTTAGTGTACTGTATGCTGCTCACAGGGCTGCAGTACTCAATAGGTTAATTTTACTGTTATTTTTAGTGTACTGTATGCTGCTCTCAGGGCTGCAGTACTGAATAGGTTCATATTACTGTGTTATTTTTAGTGTACTAAATGCTGCTCTCAGGGCTGCAGTACTCAATAGGTTCATATTACTGTGTTATTTTTAGTGTACTATGCTCTCAGGGCTGCAGTACTCACTAGGTTCATATTGCTGTTATTTTAATGTACTATATGCTGCTCTCAGGGCTGCAGTACTCAATAGGTTCATATTGCTGTTATTTTAGTGTACTATATGCTGCTCTCAGTGCTGCAGTACTCAATAGATTCATATTACTGTTATTTTTAGTGTACTGTATGCTGCTCTCAGGGCTGCAGTACTCAATAGATTCATATTACTGTGTTATTTTTAGTGTACTGTATGCTGCTCACAGGGCTGCAGTACTCAATAGGTTAATTTTACTGTTATTTTTAGTGTACTGTATGCTGCTCTCAGGGCTGCAGTACTGAATAGGTTCATATTACTGTGTTATTTTTAGTGTACTAAATGCTGCTCTCAGGGCTGCAGTACTGAATAGGTTCATATTACTGTGTTATTTTTAGTGTACTAAATGCTGCTCTCAGGGCTGCAGTACTCAATAGGTTCATATTACTGTGTTATTTTTAGTGTACTGTATGCTGCTCTCAGGGCTGCAGTACTGAATAGGTTCATTTTACTGTGTTATTTTTAGTGTACTGTATGCTGCTCTTAGGGCTGCAGTACTGAATAGGTTCATATTACTGTGTTATTTTTAGTGTACTGTATGCTGCTCTTAGGGCTGCAGTACTGAATAGGTTCATTTTACTGTGTTATTTTTAGTCAAGTCAAGTCACCTTTATTTATATAGCACTTTTTACAATGCAGATTGTGTCAAAGCAGCTTTACAGTGATAACTGGTATATAATTTTGGCTGCACAGCAGCTCTTAAAGAAAATGGTGTCAATGCAGTAGGGCTGGGCGATATGGCAAAAAAATAAAATCTCGATTTTTCAGAACGATTGACCGATTCACGATTTCGATTTCGATTTTTTTTTTTTAAACTGTTTAACTAGTCACCTTAAAAAATTTAACTACAATATGATTTAAGTAACATTCTCTTTATTAACAATCTGGTTAAAAAAGTTCTGTTCCAAGTGCACCACACATGAAGTGAGTCGGATCGTTTTCTTCTCCTAATACGGTTATCATTGCTGTATTGTCAACATGTCTAAAATTGAACGCTTGCTAACATTTTTATTCAAAATCGCGATTTCTCAATTAAAAAAATAATAAAATCGAGGCAAAACATAAATTCAAATTAATCGAAAAAATCTGAAAAACCGCCCAGGTTTGTTACGATTCAGGTAGCTATCATTAGTCTGATAGGATCGCAACATTCAAAGTATTTATTCCAGTTCAATCCAGTTGAGGATCGTATTCATCACGCCGGTATGGACGGTTTGTTGAGGAGCTGTGCCACTGACTGTCGTGTCGATGAGCCCTTCACAATGGATGATCTAGTTGACTCAATCTCTGCTGATACTTCAAGGCTGCGTTGTGGTCGTGTCAAGGCGCAGGTCCTCGATTTCACCTGGGTACAGCCCGGATCCAGTTGACTACGGTGAACCACGGGATAAACAGAAAGACTAATATTAGATTAGATGCCATTCTTCTTCTGATGTAACGAGTACATCTGGTGTTATAGGAAGTGTTCCCGGTTCCGGCTGACCTAATTTATGCAGCCTAATAATCCTTTAACGGATTTGAAAATATAAATTGATAATGTGTTATGTGTATGCCAGGTTAAAGAGATGCGTTTTTAGTCTAGATTTAAACTTACAGAGTGTGTCTGCTTCCCGAACAATGCTAGGAAGATTGTTCCAGAGTTTAGGTGCCAAATAGGAGAAGGATCTACTGCATGCGGTTGATTTTGATATTCTAGGTATTATCAGCTGGCCTGAATTCTGAGATCGCAATAGACGTGAAGGACTATAATGCATTAAGAGCTCGCTCAAGTACTGGGGAGCTAAACCATTTAGTGCTTTGTAAGTAATAAGCAAGATTTTAAAATCTATACAATGTTTAACAGGAAGCCAATGCAGTGTTGACAGAACTGGGCTAATATGGTCATACTTCCTAGTTCTTGTAAGAACTCTAGCTGCTGCATTTTGTACGAGCTGTAGTTTATTTATCAGCCGAGCGGAACAACCACCCAGTAGAGCGTTACAGTAATCTAGCCTTGAGATCATGAACGCATGAACTAACTGTTCTGCATTTTTCATTGAGAGCATATGTCGTAGTTTAGATATATTTTTAAGATGGAAGAATGCGGTTTTACAGATGCTAGAAACATGGCCTTCAAATGAAAGATTGGTATCAAAGAGCACACCCAGGTTCCTAACAGACGACGAAGACTTAACAGAGCAGCCATCAAGTGTTAGACAGTATTCTAGGTTATTACGTGAAGAAGTTTTTGGTCCAAAAATTAGAATCTCTGTTTTTTCTGAATTGGTAAGTTTCGTCAGGGCGCGAAGAAATATAGAGCTGAGTATCATCAGCGTAACAGTGAAAACTAACGCCATGCTTCCTAATGATATCTCCCAGGGGTAGCATGTACAGAGTGAAAAGCAACGGTCCTAGTACTGAACCTTGCGGTACTCCATATTGAACTTGTGATCAATATGACATCTCTTCGTGTACTACTACAAACTGATAACGTTCTGATAAGTATGATTTGAACCATGACAGTGCAATTCCACTAATGCCAACATAATTTTCGAGTCTATTTAAAAGAATGTTGTGATCGATAGTGTCAAATGCAGCACTAAGATCCAGTAACACTAATAGAGAGATACAACCACGATCTGATGATAAGAGCAAATCATTAGTAACTCTAATGAGAGCAGTCTCAGTACTATGGTACGGTCTAAATCCTGACTGGAAATCCTCACAGATACTATTTCTTTTTAAAAAGGAACATAGTTGTGATGATACTGCCTTTTCTAGTATTTTTGACAGAAAAGTGAGATTTGAGATCGGCCTGTAATTGACTAATTCTCTAGGATCAAGTTGTGGTTTTTTAATAAGAGGTTTAATAATAGCCAGCTTAAAAGTTTTTGGTACGTATCCTAGTGATAAAGATGAATTGACGATATTAAGAAGAGGATCTATGACCCCTGGAAGCATCTCTTTCAATAGCTTAGTTGGTATAGGGTCTAACATACATGTTGTTGATTTTGATGATTTAACAAGTTTAGACAATTCTTCCTCTCCTAAAGCAGTAAACGAATTGAATTTTTCCTCAGGGACACTACAATGCACTGTCTGACGCGATACTGTAGTAGACTGTTGCATGGTTATAATTTTCTCTCTAATATTGTCAATCTTGCAAGTAAAGAAGTTCATAAAGTCATTACTGCTGTGCTCTTTGGAAACATCAGAAGTTGAAGCTTTATTTCTTGTTAATTTAGCCACTGTATCAAATAAATACCTAGGGTTGTGCTTATTTTCTTCTAAAAGTTTTGAAAAATAGGCAGATCTAGCAGTTTTTAAGGCCTTTCTGTACTCAATCATTCTCTCTCTCCACAAAATGCGAAAAACTTCTAGTTTTGTTTTCTCCCAGCTGCGCTCCATTTTTCTGGCTGCTACCTTTAGGGCCCGAGTGTGCTCGTTGTACCACGGCATTGGATTAATTTCCTTAATCTTTTTTAAACGCAAAGGAGCAACTGAGTCTAATGTGCTGGAAAAGAGAGAGTCAATAGTTTCTGTTGCAACATCGAGGTCTTCTAAGCTGTCTGGTATGCTACGGCGATGAAACTGATCAGGAAGATTATTTATAAAGCAATCTTTAGTGGTAGAAGTGATGGTTCTACCATATTTATGGCAGGGAGGCAGTTTAGCAGCCTTGACTAAATGTAGTATACACGAGACTAGATAATGATCTGAGATGTCGTCACTCTGCTGCAGAATTTCAACGGCATCAATATCGATTCCATGTGACAATATTAGATCTAAAGTATGATTACGACAATGAGTGGGTCCTGACACGTGTTGTCTAACACCAATAGAGTTTAGAATGTCTGTAAATGCCAATCCCAATGAGTCTTTTTTATTATCTACATGGATATTAAAATCACCAACAACAAGGACTTTATCTGCAGCTAGTACTAACTCCGATAGAAAATCAGCAAATTCTTTGATAAAGTCTGTATGGTGTCCTGGTGGCCTGTATACAGTAGCCAGCACAAATGTCAACTTACATAATGTTACATAAAGTACCATCACTTCGAAGGATATATTTGAAAGACTTTTGACTAATACTGTAAATATTACTATAAATTACAGCAACACCTCCCCCTTTGCCTTTCTGACGAGGATTGTGTCGATAATCGTAACCTTTAGGGCTAGACTCATTTAAAGTAATGTAATCGTCCGGTTTTAGCCAAGTTTCTGTCAAACACAGCACATCTAGATTATTGTCTGTGATAATATCATTTACAATAAGTGCTTTTTAAGAAAGGGATCTAATATTCAACAACCCAAGCTTTATCATTTGTTCATCAGCATTATCTCTATTTTTTATTTGTTGAACATCAATTAAATTTTTACCATTAAATGGGTTTGGAATTTTTTTGTTTTTACCAATTCGGGGTACAGACACAGTCTCTATGTGATAATATCTAGGTGTAAGAGTTTCTATGTGTTGGGAATTATCTGATTTCTGTAACGTGAGGCAGCTAGCTTTTAGTGTACTATATGCTCCTCTCCGGGCTGCAGTACTCAATAGATTCATATTACTGTTATTTATATCCCCGGTTTCACAGACAAGGCTTATGCCTATAATAAGTGTTTATATTCTGACTATTTTATACTGGTTCGGGTCGTACCACTGCGGAGTAGCACAATATCTGCGTGACTTATCATAGACATGTTGCTCTTGGAGCACGAGAGCTTATTTTTTAGGGCGAGAGCACCGATGGTGTGAGGACCCTGTTGTAATTTCTCAGTCAATTATTCTTATTCTCCAAAATGATTCGCATTTTTGAGGGCCTAAACATGCTTGAAAACTCATGAAACCTTGCACACGTGTCAGAAGTGCTGGAAATGTATGTCTCATATGGGTTTCACAATTAGGCGTTGCAAAATGGCTCGATAGCGGCACCTACAAAATGTCAATTAAGCGCAGTTCGCGCTACGTTTCACGTACAAGTATGAAATTTGGTTGCCCACCGGTTTTCCTAAAGCCACCGGGTGCAAAGGCCCTTTAATCACTGCTTGCAGCTTTAATTTTATCTTAATATTTGATGCTTTAAGATTGGTGCCAATGTTCTCCATAGGTAATGCTAATGTTTTCCAGTGTTTTACTATCAGCTTATCCCTCTGCCTTCAAGGAGCATTTCTTTCTGAGAAAAATGAATGGTAAGTATGCATTTTTTTTGTTATGTACATGTGCTTTTAAGTTAGCTAGGTTACCTGTATACAATGTATCTTAATAAACAATAAAGGGAAAAGGGTGTAGTCTAAGAGTACAAGAGTACTATATAGGCCTGTATTTTCTGTAGAAAATGTTATTCTGTGATCTTTGCACATTATTTTAACACAAAAATATAGAATACTAAAACAATAGTTTAAAAACATTTAAATAAGGGGAAAATAATCATTTATGCAGTCTTACAAATTATGAAGTCTGGAGGACTGCATGGAAGAGGCATCGGAAGGATTGGACCCTATCCACTTTACATAGAAAGTTTTGAATCCCTCGTAGAAAACAACGAAGTATCTGATGAGGTAACATTTCTCTTGTATTTTATAATTCAACTTGTGTGTAAGAAATGTTTTAAAGAGAAAGTTCACCCTTGAGCTGCACGATTCTGCTCTCAGGGCTGCAGTACTCAATAGGTTCATATTACTGTTATTTTAGTGTACTATATGCTGCTCTCAGGGCTGCAGTACTCAATAGGTTCATATTACTGTGTTATTTTTAGTGTACTATATGCTGCTCTCAGGGCTGCAGTACTCAATAGGTTCGTATTACTGTTATTTTTAGTGTACTATATGCTGCTCTCAGGGCTGCAGTACTCAGTAGGCTCATATTACTGTTATTTTAGTGTACTATATGCTCCTCTCAGGGCTGCAGTACTCAATAGGTTCATATTACTGTGTTATTTTAGTGTACTATATGCTGCTCTCAGGGCTGCAGTACTCAATAGGTTCATATTACTGTGTTATTTTTAGTGTACTATATATGCTGCTCTCAGGGCTGGAGTACTCAATAGATTCATATTGCTGTGTTATTGTTAGTGTACTAGAGTACTATACGTTGCTCTTGGAAAATATAACTGAATTGACTTCCATAGCATAATTTTCATTTTTGGGTGAACTATCCTTTTTACGCATGTAAGTTACTTTGGATAAAATTATTAGAATTACAAATGTAAGGCATCCAGAAGTTTTCACTTTTATTCTTTTCACAGTTCACAATTCCTCCTCAAAAATGTGTAGTTGCACCAGAAGTTGCACTTGTTTAAAACATCTGTATTACTTGAATAATTATTTGGAAAATTATTGTCAATACCTTTAAAAATTTTCATTTAGAAGCAGCCAAATATTTTGGCCATTAATAATCAGACCCTGGGTCACATTCTGGAGGGTGACGCCCAGGCAAGGAGCAGTTATTTTACGAAGGTAAGAAGTACCCTGACAAAACTTGAAAAGCCAGTTCATTGCTAGTCTCACACAATAGTTGTTAATTTGCTCATACTGAATTAAAGATATTACATACATTTAATTTTTACATAATTTTTCATAATTTTTCTCTCCTTTTAAGAAGAACATATTTGAAAATAAAACTGAGGTTGTTGGTCCCTTTTTGGAGGACGGGAATCATTGGACTTTTTTGTAAGTTACTCACCAAGTAACTATGTGCATATTATAAACATGTCAAGCATATTGGCTCCCAGTGTAACATATTTGTTTTTTTCTAGCACTGCAGCATTGTTGATCGTGCAATTACGTACCTTAATTCACTTGGGGAAACAGATGAACAATATAACAAAATAGCTGAAAACTGGAGGTACAGGCATTTTTCCCCCAAAAAACAAATGTACATTTTTGTTTTTCTATATAAACTCTATTTTTACACATCTACTTTACATATTTTAATCTTTATCTACATTTCAGCACATTTGCTGCTTCAAAAGGCTACCAGGGGCCATGGAAAAGAGTTCTCAGGAAACATAGCTTCCAGCATGATAGCATTTCATGTGGTGTTTTCACAGCTGTGGTAAAATGCTTTTAATTTATTATTATTATTATTATTCGTATTATTACTACTACAACAAATCATTGTCAGTTTTTTGGATCTTGAAACTGTTGTCATTTGTAATGATATTGTATATATTCCATATGACTAATTGGTTTATTGGTTTTAGATAGAATGGCTTTATCATTCTACCACAAAATTCCAGTTGATTATGCCATTGAACTAATCATTCTTTTTGGAACACCTTTAGTTTGCTGAGGCCATTCTAGGAGGCACAGGGGGGTACCTTGTGTGTTCTCCTATTCAGGAAGAGAGGGAGCGTCTGGGGACATTTCTTTTTAGTTCACTTGGTAAGTACCATGCCCATGTATGAATTGGTTGTATCCTGTTGAAAGATTAACAATGCAGCAAATATGTTTCTTATGTGTTTTAGATAAGTCAGGTATTTGTGATATCTGTCACCACAAGGTACCCAGGAAGAACAAGGCAAGTGACGCAAATGACATTTTAAATATTAGAAAATAAGATTGAAGAGATTAAAAATTAAAATTATATTCTAAGCTTAAACAGATGTTTCTCCAGTGGTTTTTTGATCTAGTACACCAGATCAAATTGTCTAATTAGTTGGGGAGTAAAAAATAAATACAATACATAAATCTTTCTAGGAAAAATGTTCAACCTGTTTAGTAAATATCCATAAAAAGTGTCTACCTGGGAAACAAGAGGATGCAAAGTGTCTTTTTTTGCACAGGTAGTAAATTTGGATTAAATGACCCTTGTGACTACATTATAAAATAATCCTTCTAACATTGCAAAGTTTAGGGTTAGTTCACCCAAAAATTAAAATTCAGTCATTAATTACTCACCCTCATGTCGTTCCACACCTGTAAGACCTTCATCATCTTCAGTAATGGCTGATTTCAAAACACTACTTCATGAAGCTTTGAAGCTTTACAAATCTTTTGTTTCGAATTAGTGGTTTGGATCGCTGAAGTCACATGATTTCAGTATAATCGAGGCTTCGTTACGGCATAAGTGTTTCGAAATGTCAGTGGTTCACGTGACTTTGGCAGTTTGATACACGCTCTGAACCACTGATTCAAAACAAAAGATTCGTAAAGCTTCAAAGCTTCATGAAGCAGTGTTTTGAAATCGCCCATCACTAGATATTGTTGAATAAAGTCGCTATTTTGTTTTTTGGTGCACAAAAAGTATTCTCACCTCTTCATAACATTAAGGTAGAACCACTGTAGTCACATGAACTGTTTCAGATATGTCTTTAGTAGCTTTCTGGGCATTGACAGTGTTAATTATCTTGCTGTCAATGGAGTCCTCACTGAGCCATCAGATTTCATCAAAAATATCTTAATTTGTGTTCTGAAGATGAATGAAGGTCTTACGGGTGTGGAGCTACTTAATGACAGAAATTTCTTTTTAGGGCAAACTAACCCTATATGGCATTTTACATTTTTAGAGGCTGATAAACTATTATTAAAATTCACTAATAGATAGTCTGTTCTCTGTTCAGGAGAAAGTAACCGAAACAAAGAACCTGAGGGACAAGACAGCTCAGGAGAAAGAAACAAAGAACCAGAGGGACAAGACCGCTCAGGAGAAAGAAACAAAGAAACTGAGGGACAAGACAGCTCAGAAGAAAGAAACAAAGGACCAGAGGGACAAGACAGCTCAGGAGAAAGAAACAAAGAAACTGAGGGACAAGACAGCTCAGAAGAAAGAAACAAAGAACCTGAGGGACAAGACAGCACAGGAGAAAGAAACCAAAACAACACCGGAATTGAGGGACATAAGAGCTCAGAAGAAAGTAACCGAAACAAAGAAACTGTGGATCAAGGCAACTCAGAAGAAAGTAGCAGAAACAACACCGGAATTGAGGGACAAGACAGCTCAGAAGAAAGTAACCAAAACAACACTGGAATTAAGAGACAAGACAGCTCAGAAGAAAGTAACAGAAACAACACCGGAATTGAGGGACAAGACAGCTCAGAAGAAAGTAATAGAATCAACACTGGAATTAAGGGACAAGACAGCTCAGAAGAAAGTAATAGAATCAACACTGGAATTGAGGGACAAGACAGCTCAGAAGAAAGTTACCAAAATAAGGAATTCAGGAAGAAAGCAGCTCAGGACTCAACCAAGTTCAGACAGGTAAAGTTTTAAGTAGGATCTTGGACAAATACAAACTTGCCTAAAAATTTGTGGACACTTTGTCCTACATGAATTTTCATGTGAAATTAAGGTTGTTAATATTGAGATATTATGCCATTTGCAGCTGCTCTGTAACTGCTTTAACCTCTGGAAGGTTTTAGCCATTGTAAACAAACAATCAGTAGTTTTAATGTTATGGCGGTGAACAATGTGATTTGTGTGTTGATTTGTGTAGTAAAGAACCAGTTGACACTGATATAAACACTATAAAATTTGCATTAATAAAGGAAACCAGAATGAAGACATTTTATGATGCTGTAGATGAGTCTAAGAAAACCACAATGCATTTATTTATCAATAGACATAGTAATTACTTTTAACCTAAATGAAAGCATGCTATGCCTCTCCCATACTGATACTGTTACTTTTCTTTTTCTTTCTTTTTATTCACCCTTCCAGGGGGATTCCTGGTGGAAAGTGTTTTAAAAGTTTCAGACTCTCACCAAGAAAAAAAAAAAAAAAAACAAGACAATATTTCTTTAAATGGGTTATTAATTATAGCAAATTATGCTGTATATCAGTTATTTTAAAAATCAAGTTAATTATCTTATTGCCATTGTTCAAATCCTTCTTTCTTTTGTATTCTGATTCTCTAAAGACAATTTTTTAAAAAGATAAAGCACCTCTGCCTTTTCAAGGATCATTATAATGTACATAACACATTGATATTTCAGATACCTGGTCACATCAGATGAACTACAGAGGAGGTGCTCTCCTTCAGAGAGTTACTCTGCAAACACTGTAGTGGCTTATCTACGGAAGGCCAAGGGACAAAAAAAGAAAATTACAGAGAAGTTGGCGGAGTTGGAGGTGAACCCCTCAAAGCGCACAAAGTTAACTTCACAGTGCTCCAAACTTTGTGAAGGTAAAAATATAGTAGTAATAATAACTTTAAAGGGAATTCTAAGACCAGTATCCTTGTTTTGTGGTTTTGAATCATTGAATCATAAGTTTATTTATAATAGTAAAATTTTATAACAATATAACTTCCCCTGAAATTCCACATTACTTATAACTGTATTGTTATACTTTTACTATGTATAAATAAAAAGTAAATATAATTGTAGGCAAGTTGTCTTGCCACAATGGGATGTTCAGTTGTACCAAAATAGGTCAATATATTATGTTAATACCCCTTTTGCTATGTTGTTTTACAACCAGTTTTGGAATATACACTCACTGTCCACTTTAATAGGAACCCCTGTACACCTTCTCCTTCATACAGTCATACAATCAGCCAATCATGTGGCAACTGCACCCTGCATAAAATCATACAGATTCAGGTCAAAAGCACATCAATCATCAGAATGGGGAAAATGTGATCTCTGTGACCTTAACTGTGGCATGATTTTTGATTCCAGATAGGCTGATTTGAGTTTCAGTATTTCAGAAACTATGGATCTCCTGAGAATTTCTCACACAACACAGAATAGTTGGGTGGGGTTTGGGGGGCAGCAACTCATGATCACTCTTTATGGTGAGCAGAAAATCATCTTAGCATGCATAAGACATTGAACCTTAAAGTGGATGGGCTATAACAGCAGCCAAGAATAAGAATCTGCAGATTTCATGGGCACAGACTCACTGGACGGTTGAGGACTGAAAAAGGTGATTATTTTTTTCTAATCTTCAACTGTACAGTTTCTGTGCCTCAGATTAGGCATTTCCACCCCCATAATTATTGCTTACTCAATAGTTTTTGTACCATTCTGTGTAAACTCAGAGACTTTTGTGTGAGAAACATCCCAGTAGATCAGCAGGTTCTGAAATATGGCACCAACAACCATGCCACAGTTTTTGTTTTGTTGATTCTGATAGTTGATGTGAACATTATTAACCGGAGCTCTTGAATTGTATCTGCATGTTGTTGTTGTTTTGTTTACATTATGCTGCTGCCATATGATTGGCTAATTAGATAACTGCATGAATATACAGGTGTTCTTAATAAGGTGGACGGTGAGTGCATCCACATACTTCATCTTTTGTTATTTTCTTGTACTGCTTGTAAGTTGGACATTATTACAAATAATTATGCTGTTGTGTTTAATTATATTTTAGATGGATGCAGTGATCTGGCTGGTGACATAATGTACCTGGCAAAGAAATTCTTCCCCCAGAAAAGAGTGGGTTAAGCCTTGTTGGAAGAGAGGAATGTCCATGCAGCCATGGCCAAAACAGAAGACTGCAGGTAATTTAATAACAATTTACTACTACACTTGACGTTAAAGTGTTACTTCACCCAAAAATTAAAATTATGTCATTAATTACTCACCCTCATGTCGTTCCAAACCCGTAAGGCCTTTGTTCATCCTCAGAACACAAATTAAGACATTTTTGATGACTTTTGATGACGATTTTCCATTGACAGCAATAGCACTCCCTCTTTCAATGCCCAGAAAGCTACTAAAAACATTTTTAAAATACTTCATGTGACTACAGTCATTCAACCTTAATGTTATAAAGCGACGAGAATATTTTTTGTGCACCAAAAATAACAAAATAATGACTTTATTCCACAATATCTAATGATGGGCGATCTCAAAACACTGCTTCATGAACCTTAGAAGCTTTACGAATCAGTGGTTCAGAGAGCCAAAATCAGATGATTCCATTAAACAAGGCTTTGTTAAGTCATAAGTGTTTTGAAACTTCAATAGTTCATGTGACTTTGGCAGATGGATACACACTCCTAATTACTGATTCGAAACAAAAGATTCGTAAAGATTCAAAGCTTCATGAAGCAGTGTTTTGAAATCGCCCATCACTAGATATTGTGGAATAAAATTATTTTGTTATTTTTGGCACAAAAAAATATTCTCGTCTCTTCATAACATTAAGGTTGAACCACTGTAGTCACATGAACTGTTTTAAATATGTCTTTAGTAGCTTTCTTGGCATCTGAAAGTGTTAATTATCTTGCTGTCAATAGAGGCCTCACTGAGCCATCAGATTTCATCAAAAATATCTTAATTTGTGTTCTGAAGATGAATGAAGGTCTTACTGGTGTGGAACGACATGAGGGTGAGTAATAAATGACAATTTTCATTTTTGGGTGAACTAACCCTTTAGCTTAATGATTCAATGATCAGTTGAACTGGAAAAATAAATAGCTTTTTGTATTTTCTATTGCAGGAAGACCTTGAAAGCTGTAAAGGATGCTTTAGAGAGTAACTGGGAAACATTTGACCTGGCAACACATGGTCTTGGTCCTGCTGTTATAAAGGGCACTTTTTCATTAATTGATGCATGTCTTAAGGAAAAGATGAGAGCACTGAAATCAAAAGACTCAACAGATGAGTAAGGTTTCCCCCACTTTATTTTGTTTACTTGCACATTGTTTCAAACGCTTGTTTCTCGTTGATGTACACTGTTCAGCTGTATAAAAAAAATAATAAAATAAAACATTACAAAGAATTGTTTTTTTTTTTAAATGTTAATTACTTACAATTAATATTTGTTCCTTCATTTTGTTCTTATACAAAGCATCTGTACAATACTCATTGACAAAAGACAGTAGCAGCAAAAGGAAAAAAACAAACCATTTTGGCTAGGCAAAGCAAATAGTGATTGTTTCATCAATGAAACATTTCTTATCTCTCTACAAGATCAACCACGTTTTTTCTTCTTTTTGACCGTGTAAGTTACAGTGACTACATCTTTTGCTTTTTTGACCCTTTTACGATAATTATGAAGTGCAGTCACTTTTCTTTTTCTTGACAGTTTACTAAACTGTGAAAAAACTAACTTGTGTGCTCTTTCAACTAAACTGTACACTTCATTATCCTCACAAAATTTTTCTGATTTGCTCCACTCATGGAGATCTGTAAGCATGGTTTGCAGTGTAACTTGTTTTCTCTCACTTGACCTAAAGCAGTGTGAATCATCAGATATGTTCTCACAAGATGTTGGGTACAGAATGTTGTGAACCAATATACAAACACATAACTCTCCATGGCTATTTGCAACGCATGTGCAAAATTTGGTCCCTTTACAACTTACAATTTCTACACTCCCATCAAAATGATAGATGGTAAGGTTTTCATTGTCCCTGAGGTAGGATTCACTGTCAACAATTTTTTTTTGCTACTTCTGCCCTAAGATCTTGAATTATAAGTCCTTGTTTCTCTGCAATGTTCTGTGAGAAAATTAAGTGTTTGCACACACATCCACATTGAAATCTTTTGCAATCACATTTGTGCATGACCAAGTCCACACTGTGATATTGTGTGCTTGTGTCGGGTGGAACCAAACACACTCCATTTTTTATCTCCACTTTTGCACCCAGGCCTTTTGCGATCATAGAATGGGCGGCATTAGTGGTCTCTTCAGTGTTTGCTCCTTTGATTCGTCCAGTTTCTGTGAGGTCATCCAGGTAACTGAACAATGAAATAAAAGAACAAGTTAGGAAATGGTAAACTGTTGTAAAAATGAAATGACTGAAAAAAAGCAAATACCCTTAAACATTTGTATAGATTTTATAGGCTATAAACTAAAAAAAAACCTATACTATATGGAACAAAGGGGGAAAAATAAAGCACAGTAAATTTTTATACTGTGCTTTATGGGATTGAGTTTTACAACAATCAGAAATGCCCTGGGAACTGACAGACCTTTTTACTGAATGTTTTCATGAGTGATATGTGCTAAGGAAAGATAATGTCATAGACAATAGTGAATGTTTATTCAAGAGCTTCCTGTATCCAAACAAGTTGATAATGGCAACAGGTAGTAGCCAGAGGTAATATCTATGCAATATGATCACATGATTCTGTACGTCACATGATTTCTGTAATTGGCAATTACAATTTAGTATATATAACAAATATATAACAAAAAAAAGTATGTATAACAAAAGTAATACATTGAACTATATATACAGCTAAATACATTTACCTGTAATATTTTTGGACATCACCACACAGCAAGCGAAGAAGCTGATCAATCCTGCTATTCATTTTTCCCTTAAGGAACTGGTACTTCATTGTAAGAAAAAATCTGTATACAAAATTTAAGAAACTTAAAATATCGTTACTGAATATTTGTCCTGAATATCATGTTATTTAAAATGTAATTTGAGGGTATGGTGTTATAATTTTAGTAGCTGACCTCTCTGCCTTGTTGTTGGTTTCGCTGTTATGGTGATAAAATGACCTGCCAAAATTGGACCATAAATCACCAAAACAAATCCACTGATTCTTGAGGTAGGTTGATACATGAGAACTACCTAGACATGTATCGAGCTCTTCACACTTTCTGGCTGACATGCTGTTGAACTCTTCTTCCTGTAAAGAAAAAGACACATTGTAAAGTTATGCCACCTTATGTTTACACACATTTAAAGGGGTAGTTCATCCAAAATTCAAAATTGTCATTTTGTGATAAAATTGTCATTTTTCTGTCATGTTATAATTACTCACCCTCATGTCACTCCAAACCTATATGACTTTATTTCTTCAGTAGAACACAATATATATTTTGAAGATATTAAGATGTTTTGAATTTTTTTTTTTTTTTTCTCCCATGTAATGAAACTTAATGGGGTTCAAAATATTATACCCTATTGACTTCCATATTCTATTGGGGGGAAATGAAATATTCTATTGCGAAAAAAATCATATGAATTTGGATTGACATGAGGGTGAGTAAAGAGTGATTTGAATTTTTTTGTGGGAACATTTTTAAAAGACAATTCATTAAAAATCACAATACACAATTTACACACAAAGTTAAACAAAATATAAACTTGACCAATCCCATTGAAATCCATAGTATACAACTCAAGATTTATTTCCATGTACTGAAATAATTTCTAAAGAATAAAGTGATTTATGATATAAAAATATTACCGTTAAACAGGATTTCATTGTCACCATTGCTTGAATCATGAAATGAAATGAAACCAGCAAAGAAGAACCTTGGCTGTTGGAAAACCTCTTCTTATGGCATTGAGTTTCTTAAGGTCACGGTCAATCATTATCGACCTACATGATAAGGAATTGAGAATGAATGAAGATACGCCAACATCTGTAGAGTTTGTAAAAATGAACAGCTTTTTTTAAAAAGGTAGTTTACAATTTGCGGTCTTTAAGCAAGTGTTCCATCCAATAGTAATGTTTGTACATAGAAATACCTCAATACATCAGCACACTTTGCTGCCAAAACTTTACTACTAACTACTATGTTTTTAACTTCTTACCTGGGAAGAAATCCAGGGTTGTGTTTTGCAAGCTTTTCCAAGCAGAGAGCAAGTATGTCCGCTGATTCCTCACTAATAATAAAGTAAGCAAATGGGACTGCTCTTCCAATACTGTTGGTCAAAAGAAGTGCATAAAATGCATAACCATATGATGTCATGGCTTTGTAAGTAGCGTCCATGAATACTATGGTATGGGGATGTTCTCTAAGTATTTCCTTTTGCCAGGGTGTCTGCACTACAATTATTAGTGGTTGATTTTCACTCAAAGGCTGGTAGTAACAAATGTGTTCCTGCAGCTCCGATGTGATCAGCTTGTCCATACTAATGCAGTCTTTCGCATCAGGAAAACTAAGAGCATTATTGGTCTTCTTGATTAATCGTATATCTTTAGGTGTAACATAATATCGCCGATAATATTTGTCCATATGTCCATGACGCTCTGCCCAGTCCACGCATTTTAAAAGTGTTTCTGAAATTGACAGTCCTTGATCAAGCCGCATTTCAATGAAGGTTAATAACTCTGGGTCAATGCTATTTTTACGCCCTCTTCTTTCATGCACACATCATGTCCATTGTGTTGAAGCATTTTGTTGACCACAGCACCTGTAAAACTACCATCTTTGATTATTTTAAATGACACATAAGCTTTGCAAGAATTAGCTCTTGTCTTTGTTGGTTCTCCTCTGCTTTTCCCACTTGCTTTGGTCGATCTTTCACATGCAAAGTAAAAGTAATCTTTGTGAGTAGACACAGGGGACTTGAAAGTGCTTTTTGTTTCCTCCTCCAATTTCTTAATGTAACCCTGCATTAAATCAGTCTCCTCCCCAGAAAAAGGTATGACCTCTTGAATGACTCTGGCATCCCTTACTTTCTTTAACTTTCGCCTTATCCCTTCAAGCCAAATATTCTCTATTAACCTGGAAAAGTAAAAAACAAACAAAAAAAAAACAAACAAACAAAAAAAACGAACATACGAAGTTCAATTCATACATACATAGCCTGGATACTTTGTACAGAACACTAATGAAAAAAAATGACCCTAGTGACTACTGCAGCCCTGACAGCAGTATATAGTACACTAAAAATAACACAGTAAAATGAACTGATTGAGTACTGCAGCCCTGAGAGCAGCATATAGTACACTAAAAATAACTCAGTAATATGAACCTATTGAGTACTGCAGCCCTGAGAGCAGCATATAGTACACTAAAATAACAGCAATATGAACTATTGAGTACTGCAGCCCTGAGAGCAGCAAGTAGTACACTAAAAATAACTCCGTAATATGAACCTATTGAGTACTGCAGCCCTGAGAGCAGCATATAGTACACTAAAATAACTCAGTAATATGAACCTATTGAGTACTGCAGCCCTGAGAGCAGTATAGTACACTAAAAATAACACAGTAATATGAATCTATTGAGTACTGCAGCCCTGAGAGCAGCATATAGTACACTAAAAATAACACAGTAATATGAACCTATTGAGTACTGCAGCCCTGAGAGCAGCATGTAGTACACTAAATATAACACGGTAAAATGAACCTATTGAGTACTGCAGCCCTGAGAGCAGTATAGTACACTAAAAATGACACGGTAATATGAACCTATTGAGTACTGCAGCCCTGAGAGCATATAGTACACTAAAAATAACTCAGTAATATGAACCTATTGTTACGGTGCTGCTGTAGAGATGAGGCGAATACGGAAATCCACAATCACACGGGCTTTATTAACAATCCAGGAACAAATGAACAGCGTCACACACATATAGATAAACATAAGAACAGACAAGGAGTGAAGGGAAAGTGAGTCCATTATATAGGGAGTGCAGATGAAGAGGTCCAGGTGCAGGTGATGAGTGCTGATGGGGAGAAGACGAGGGAAGTGAGTGCAGGTGCGGAAACAAGAGGATCCTGGGAAATGGAGTCCGGGGAACACGGGAACTGTGACACCTATTGAGTACTCCAGCCCTGAGAGCAGCATATAGTACACTAAAAATAACACAGTAATATGAACCTATTGAGTACTGCAGCCCTGAGAGGAGCATATAGTACACTAAAAATAACATAGTTATATGAACCTATTGAGTACTGCAGCCCTGAGAGCAGCATGTAGTACACTAAAAATAACAGAGTAATATGAACCTATTGAGTATTGCAGCCCTGAGAGCATATAGTACACTAAAAATAACTCAATAATATGAACCTATTGAGTACTCCAGCCCTGAGAGCAGCATATAGTACACTAAAAATAACACAGTAATATGAACCTATTGAGTACTGCAGCCCTGAGAGGAGCATATAGTACACTAAAAATAACAGTAATATGAATGTATTGAGGACTCCAGCCCTGAAGGCAGCATATAGTACACTAAAGATAACATAGTTATATGAACCTATTGAGTACTGCAGCCCTGAGAGCAGCATACAGTACACTAAAACTAAGTTATATGAACCTATTGAGTACTCCAGCCCTGAGAGCAGCATATAGTACACTAAAAATAACATAGTTATATGAACCTATTGAGTACTGCAGCCCTGAGAGCAGCATATAGTACACTAAAAATAACTCAGTAATATGAACCTATTGAGTACTGCAGCCCTGAGAGCAGCATATACTACACTAAAAATAACACAGTAATATGAACCTATAGAGTACTGCAGCCCTGAGAGCAGCAAGTAGTACATTAAAAATAACACTAATATGAACCTATTGAGTACTGCAGCCCTGAGAGCAGCATATAGTACATTAAAAATAACTCAGTAATATGAACCTATTGAGTACTGCAGCCCTGAGAGCAGCATATAGTGCATTAAAAATAACTCAGTAATATGAACCTATTGAGTACTCCAGCCCTGAGAGCAGCATATAGTACACTAAAAATAAGAGTTATATGAATCTATTGAGTACTGCAGCCCTGAGAGCAGCATATAGTACACTAAAAATAACTCAGTAATATGAACCTATTGAGTAATGCAGCCCTGAGAGCAGCATATAGTACACTAAAAATAACACAGTAATATGAACCTATTGAGTACTGCAGCCCTGAGAGCATATAGTACACTAAAAATAACTCAGTAATATGAACCCATTGAGTACTCCAGCCCTGAGAGCAGCATATAGTACACTAAAAATAAGAGCAATATGAACTTATTGAGTACTGCAGCCATGAGACCAGCATATAGTACGCTAAAATAACAGCAATATGAATATATTGAGTACTGCAGCCCAGAGAGCAGCATATAGTACCCTAAAAAACAGTTATATGAACCTATTGAGTACTGCAGCCCTGAGAGAAGCATATATTACACTAAAATAACTCAGTAATATGAACCTATTGAGTAGTGCAGCCCTGAGAGCAGTACAGTACACTAAAAATAACAGTTATATGAACCTATTGAGTACTCCAGCCCTGAGAGCAGCATGTAGTACACTAAAATAACACCAATATGAATCTATGGAGTACTGCAGCCCTGAGAGCAGCATATAGTACACTAAAAATAACAGTTTATATGAACCTGTTGAATACTGCAGCCCTGAGAGCAGCATATAGTACACTAAAAATAACTCAGTAATATTAACATATTGAGTCCTGCAGTCCTGAGAGCAGTAAAGTACACTAAAAATAACACAGTAATATGAATCTATTGAGTACTGCAGCCCTGAGAGCAGCATATAGTACACTAAAAATAACACAGTAATATGAACCTATTGAGTATTGCAGCCCTGACAGAAGCATGTAGTACACTAAAAATAAAAGTAATATGAACCTATTGAGTACTGCAGCCCTGAGAGCAGCATATAGTAGACAAAAAATAAGTTAGTAATGTTAACCTATTGAGTACTGCAACCCTGAGAGCAGCATACAGTACACTGAAAATAAGGCAGTAATATGAACCTATTGAGTACTGCAGCCCTGAGAGCAGCATGTAGTACACTAAAAATAACAGTAATATGAACCTACTGAGTACTGCAGCCCTGAGAGCAGCATAGAGTACACTAAAATAACAGCAATATGAATCTATGGAGTACTGCAGACCTGAGAGCAGCATGTAGTACACTAAAAATAACAGCAATATGAACCTATTGAGTACTCCAGCCCTGAGAGCAGCATACAGAACACTAAAATAACAGCAATATGAATCTATTGAGTATTGCAGGCCTGAGAGCAGTATAGTACACTAAAAATAACATAGTAATATGAATCTATTGAGTACTGCAGCCCTGAGAGCAGTACATAGTACACTAAAAATAACACAGTAATATGAACCTATTGAGTACTGCAGCCCTGAGAGCAGCACATAGTACACTAAAAATAACAGTTATATGAACCTGTTGAGTACTGCAGCCCTGAGAGCAGTATAGTACACTAAAAATAACACAGTAATATGAATCTATTGAGTACTGAAGCACTGAGAACAGCATATAGTAAACTAAAAATAACACAGTAATATGAACCTATTGAGTACTGCAGCCCCAAGAGCAGCATATAGTACACTAAAAATAACTCAGTAATATGAATTTATTGAGTACTACAGCCCTGAGAGCAGCATATACTACACTAAAAATAACAGCAATATGAATCTATGGATTATTGCAGACCTGAGAGCAGCATGTAGTACACTAAAAATAACAGTTATATGAACCTATTGAGTACTGCAGCCCTGAGAGCAGCATATAGTCCACTAAAAATTAATCAGTAATATTAACCTATTGAGTACTGCAGCCCTGAGAGCAGCATGTAGTGCACTAAAAATAAAAGTTATATGAACCGACTGAGTATTGCAGCCCTGAGAGCACAATATAGTACGCTAAAAATAACATAGTTATATGAACCTATTGAGTACTGCAGACCTGAGAGCAGCATATGGTACACTAAAAATTACATAGTTATTTGAAAATATTGAGTACTGTAGCCCTGAGAGCAGTATAGAACACTAAAAATAACACAGAAATATGAATCTATTGAGTACTGCAGCCCTGAGAGCAGCATATAGTACACTAAAAATAACACAGTAATATGAACCTCTATTGAGTACTGCAGCCCTGAGAGCAGCATGTAGTACACTACAAATAACAGTAATATGAACCTATTGAGTACTGCAGCCCTGAGATCAGCATATAGTACACTAAAAATAACTCATTAATATGAATCTATTGAGTACTGCAGCACTGAGAGCAGCATATAGTACACTAAAAATAACACAGTAATATGAACCTATTGAGTACAGCAGCCCTGAGATCAGCATATAATACACTAAAAATAACAAAGTAATATGATCCTATTGAGCACTGCAGCCCTGAGAGCAGCATGTAGTACACTAAAAATAACACAGTAATATGAACCTATTGAGTACTGCAGCAGTGAGAGCAGCATATAGTACACTAAAAATAAGTCAGTAATATGAACCTATTGAGTACTGCAGCCCTGAGAGCAGCATGTAGTACACTAAAAATAACAGTAATATGAACCTATTGAGTACTGAAGTCCTGAGAGTAGAATATAGTACACTAAAAAAAACTCAGGAAAATGAACCTATTGAGTACTCCAGCCCTGAGAGCAGCACATAATACACTAAAAATAACAGTTATATAAACCTATTGAGTACTGCAGCCCTAAGCGCAGCATATAGTACACTAAAAATAAGTTATATGAACCTATTGAGTACTGCAGCACTGAAAGCAGCATATAGTACACTAAAAATAACTCAGTAATATGAACCTATTGAGTACCCCAGCTCTGAGAGCAGCATATAGTACACTAAAATAACAGCGATATGAATCTATGGAGTACTCCAGCCCTGAGAGCAGCCTATAGTACAGTAAAATAAGTAATATGAACCTATTGAGTACTGCAGCCCTGAGAGCAGCATATAGTACACTAAAAATAACTCAGAAAAATGAACCTATTGAGTACTCCAGCCCTGAGAACAGCATATAATACATTAAAAATAACAGTTATATGAACCTATTGAGTACTGCAGCCCTAAGCGCAGCATGTAGTACACTAAAAATAACAAAGTAATATGAACCTATTGAGTACTGCAGCCCTGAGACTAGCATATAGTACACTAAAAATAACAAAGAAAAGTGAACCTATTGAGTACTTCAGCCTTGAGAGCAGAATATAATACACTAAAAATAACAGTTATATGATACTATTGAGTACTGCAGCCCTAAGCGCAGCATATACTACACTAAAAATAACTCAGTAAAATGAACCTATTGAGTGCTCCAGCCCTGAGAGCAGCACATAGTACACTAAAATAACAGCAATATGAACCTATGGAGTACTGCAGCCCTGAGGGCAGCATATAGTACACTAAAAATAACAGTTATATGAACCTATTGAGTACTGCAGCCCTGAGAGCAGCATATAGTACACTAAAAATAACAGAGTAATATTAACCTATCGAGTAGTGCAGCCCTGAGAGCAGCATGTAGTACACTAAAAATAATTCAGTAATATGAACCTATTGAGTACTGCAGCCCTGAGAGCAGTATACAGTACACTAAAATAACTCAGTAATATGAACCTATTGAGCACTCCAGCCCTGAGAGCAGCATATAGTACACTAAAATAACAGAGTAATATGAACCTATTGAGCACTCCAGCCCTGAGAGCAGTATATAGAACACTAAAAATAATTCAGTAATATGAACCTATTGAGTACTGCAGCCCTGAGAGCAGTATATAGTACACTAAAATAACAGAGTAATATTAACCTATCGAGTAGTGCAGCCCTGAGAGCAGCATGTAGTACACTAAAAATAACTCAGTAATATGAACCTATTGAGTACTGCAGCCCTGAGAGCAGCATATAGTACACTAAAATAAAAGTTATATGAACCTGTGGAGTACTGCAGCCCTGAGAGCAGTATAATATACTAAAAATAACACAGTAATATGAACCTATTGAGTACTGCGGTCCTGAGAGCAGCATGTAGTACACTAAAATAACAGCAATATGAACCTATTGAGTACTGTAGCCCTGAGCGCAGAATACTGAGTTATATGAACCTATGGAGTACTGCAGCCCTGAGAGCAGCATATAGTACACTAAAAATAACTTAGTAATATGAACCTATTGAGCACTCCAGCCCTGAGAGCAGCATATATTACACTAAAATAACAGCAATATGAATCTATGGAGTACTGCAGCCCTGAGAGTAGCATATAGTACACTAAAAATAACTCAGTAAAATGAACCTATTGAGTACTCCAGCCCAGAGAGCAGCATATAGTACACTAAAAATAACAGTAATATGAACCTATTGAGTACTGCAGCAGTGAGAGCAGGATATAGTACACTAAAAATAAGTCAGTAATATGAACCTATTGAGTACTGCAGCCCTAAGAGCAGCATATAGTACACTAAAATAACAGCAATATGAATCTATTGAGTACTGCAGCCCTGAGAGCAGTATAGTACACTAAAAATAACATAGTAATATGAATCTCTTGAGTACTACAGCCCTGAGAGCAGCATGTAGTACACTAAAAATAACACAGTAATATGAACCTATTGAGTACTGCAGTCCTGAGAGCAGCATGTAGTACACTAAAAATAACAGTAACATGAACCTACTGAGTACTGCAGCCCTGGGAGCAGCATATAGCACACTAAAAATAACAGTTATATGAACCTATTGAGTACTGTAGCCCTGAGCGCAGAATACTGAGTTATATGAACCTATGGAGTACTGCAGCCCTGAGAGCAGCATATAGTACACAAAAAATAACTCAGTAATATGAACCTATTGAGTACTGCAGCCCTGAGATCAGCATTTAGTACACTAAAAATAACTCAGTAATATGAATCTATTGAGTACTGCAGCACTGAGAGCAGCATATAGTACACTAAAAATAACACAGTAATATGAACCTATTGAGCACTACAGCCCTGAGAGCAGCATGTAGTACACTAAAAATAACAGTAATATGAACCTATTGAGTACTGCAGCAGTGAGAGCAGGATATAGTACACTAAAAATAAGTCAGTAATATGAACCTATTGAGTACTGCAGCCCTAAGAGCAGCATATAGTACACTAAAATAACAGCAATATGAATCTATTGAGTACTGCAGCCCTGAGAGCAGCATATAGTACACTAAAAATAACACAGTAATATGAAACTATTGAGTACTGCAGCCCTGAGAGCAGCAAGTAGTACACTAAAAATAACAATAATATGAACCTATTGAGTACTGCAGCCCTAAGAGCAGCATATAGTACACTAAAATAACAGCAATATGAATCTATTGAGTACTGCAGCCCTGAGAGCAGTATAGTACACTAAAAATAACATAGTAATATGAATCTCTTGAGTACTACAGCCCTGAGAGCAGCATGTAGTACACTAAAAATAACACAGTAATATGAACCTATTGAGTACTGCAGCCCTGAGAGCAGCATATAGTACACTAAAAATAACACAGTAATATGAAACTATTGAGTACTGCAGCCCTGAGAGCAGCAAGTAGTACACTAAAAATAACAATAATATGAACCTATTGAGTACTGCAGCCCTAAGAGCAGCATATAGTACACTAAAATGACAGCAATATGAATCTATTGAGTACTGCAGCCCTGAGAGCAGTATAGTACACTAAAAATAACATAGTAATATGAACCTATTGAGTACTGCAGCCCTGAGAGCAGCATATAGTACACTAAAAATAACACAGTAATATGAACCTATTGAGTACTGCAGCCCTGAGAGCATATAGTACACTAAAAATAACTCAGTAATATAAACCTATTGAGTACTGCAGCCCTGAGAGCATATAGTACACTAAAAATAACTCAGTAATATGAACCCATTGAGTACTCCAGCCCTGAGAGCAGCATATAGTACACTAAAAATAACAGCAATATGAACCTATTGAGTACTGCAGCCATGACACCAGCATATAGTACGCTAAAATAACAGCAATATGAATATATTGAGTACTGCAGCCCAGAGAGCAGCATATAGTACCCTAAAAAAACAGTTATATGAACCTATTGAGTACTGCAGCCCTGAGAGCAGCATATATTACACTAAAATAACTCAGTAATATGAACCTATTGAGTAGTGCAGACCTGAGAGCAGTATAGTACACTAACAATAACAGTTATATGAACCTATTGAGTACTCCAGCCCTGAGAGCAGCATATAGTACACTAAAATAACACCAATATGAATCTATGGAGTACTGCAGCCCTGAGAGCAGCATGTAGTACACTAAAAATAACAGTTTATATGAACCTATTGAATACTGCAGCCCTGAGAGCAGCATATAGTACACTAAAAATAACTCAGTAATATTAACATATTGAGTCCTGCAGTCCTGAGAGCAGTAAAGTACACTACAATTAACACAGTAATATGAATCTACTGAGTACTGCAGCCCTGAGAGCAGCATATAGTACACAAAAATAACAGTAATATGAATCTATTGAGTACTGCAGCCCTGAGAGCAGTATATAGTACACTAAAAATAACACAGTAATATGAACCCATTGAGTACTGCAGCCCTGAGAGAAGCATGTAGTACACTAAAAATAAAAGTAATATGAACCTATTGAGTACTGCAGCCCTGAGAGCAGCATATAGTAGACTAAAAATAAGTCAGTAATGTTTTCCTATTGAGTACTGCAACCCTGAGAGTAGCATATAGTACACTAAAAATAACGCAGTAATATGAACCTATTGAGTACTGCAGCCCTGAGAGCAGCATGTAGTACACTAAAAATAACAGTAATATGAACCTACTGAGTACTGCAGCCCTGAGAGCAGCATGTAGTACACTAAAAATAACTCAGTAATATGAACCTACGGAGTACTGCAGCCCTGAGAGCAGCATAGAGTACACTAAAATAACAGCAATATGAATCTATGGAGTACTGCAGACCTGAGAGCAGCATGTAGTACACTAAAAATAACAGCAATATAAACCTATTGAGTACTCCAGCCCTGAGAGCAGCATATAGTACACTAAAATAACAGCAATACGAATCTATTGAGTATTGCAGGCCTGAGAGCAGCATATAGTACACTACAAATAACTCAGTAATATGAACCGATTGAGTACTGCAGCCCTAAGAGCAGCATATAGTACACTAAAATAACAGCAATATGAATCTATTGAGTACTGCAGCCCTGAGAACAGTATAGTACACTAAAAATAACATAGTAATATGAACCTATTGAGTACTGCAGCCCTGAGAGCAGCATATAGTACACTAAAAATGACTCAGAAAAATGAATCTATTGAGTACTCCAGCCCTGAGAGCAGCATATAGTACACTAACAATAACACAGCAATATGAACCTATTGAGTACTGCAGCCATGACACCAGCATATAGTACGCTAAAATAACAGCAATATGAATATATTGAGTACTGCAGCCCAGAGAGCAGCATATAGTACCCTAAAAAAACAGTTATATGAACCTATTGAGTACTGCAGCCCTGAGAGCAGCATATATTACACTAAAATAACTCAGTAATATGAACCTATTGAGAAGTGCAGACCTAAGAGCAGTATAGTACACTAACAATAACAGTTATATGAACCTATTGAGTACTCCAGCCCTGAGAGCAGCATATAGTACACTAAAATAACACCAATATGAATCTATGGAGTACTGCAGCCCTGAGAGCAGCATGTAGTACACTAAAAATAACAGTTTATATGAACCTATTGAATACTGCAGCCCTGAGAGCAGCATATAGTACACTAAAAATAACGCAGGAATATTAACATATTGAGTCCTGCAGTCCTGAGAGCAGTAAAGTACACTAAAAATAACACAGTAATATGAATCTATTGAGTACTGCAGCCCTGAGAGCAGCATATAGTACACAAAAATAACAGTAATATGAATCTATTGAGTACTGCAGCCCTGAGAGCAGTATATAGTACACTAAAAATAACACAGTAATATGAACCCATTGAGTACTGCAGCCCTGAGATCAGCATGTAGTACACTAAAAATAAAAGTAATATGAACCTATTGAGTACTGCAGCCCTGAGAGCAGCATATAGTAGACTAAAAATAAGTCAGTAATGTTAACCTATTGAGTACTGCAACCCTGAGAGTAGCATATAGTACACTAAAAATAACGCAGTAATATGAACCTATTGAGTACTGCAGCCCTGAGAGCAGCATGTAGTACACTAAAAATAACAGTAATATGAACCTACTGAGTACTGCAGCCCTGAGAGCAGCATGTAGTACACTAAAAATAACTCAGTAATATGAACCTACTGAGTACTGCAGCCCTGAGAGCAGCATAGAGTACACTAAAATAACAGCAATATGAATCTATGGAGTACTGCAGACCTGAGAGCAGCATGTAGTACACTAAAAATAACAGCAATATAAACCTATTGAGTACTCCAGCCCTGAGAGCAGCATATAGTACACTAAAATAACAGCAATATGAATCTATTGAGTATTGCAGGCCTGAGAGCAGCATAAAGTACACTACAAATAACTCAGTAATATGAACCGATTGAGTACTGCAGCCCTAAGAGCAGCATATAGTACGCTAAAATAACAGCAATATGAATCTATTGAGTACTGCAGCCCTGAGAACAGTATAGTACACTAAAAATAACATAGTAATATGAACCTATTGAGTACTGCAGCCCTGAGAGCAGCATATAGTACACTAAAAATGACTCAGAAAAATGAATCTATTGAGTACTCCAGCCCTGAGAGCAGCATATAGTACACTAACAATAACACAGTAATATGAATCTATTGAGTACTTCATCCCTGAGAGCATATAGTACACTAAAAAAAACTCAGAAAAATGAACCTATTGAGTAATCCAGCCCTGAGAACAGCATATAATACATTAAAAATAACATCTATATGAACCTATTGAGTACTGCAGCCCTAAGCGCAGCATGTAGTACACTAAAAATAACAAAGTAATATGAACCTATTGAGTACTGCAGCCCAGAGACTAGCATATAGTACACTAAAAATAACAAAGAAAAGTGAACCTATTGAGTACTTCAGCCTTGAGAGCAGAATATACTACACTAAAAATAACAAAGTAATATGAACCTATTGAGTACTGCAGCCCTGAGACTAGCATATAGTACACTAAAAATAACAAAGAAAAGTTAACCTATTGAGTACTTCAGCCTTGAGAGCAGAATATAATACACTAAAAATAACAGTTATATGATACTATTGAGTACTGCAGCCCTAAGCGCAGCATGTAGTACACTAAAAATAACTCAGTAATATGAACCTATTGAGTACTGCAGCCCTGAGAGCAGTATATAGTACACTAAAATAACTCAGTAATATGAACCTATTGAGTACTGGAGCCGTGAGAGCAGAATAGTACACTAAAAATAACATAGTAATATGAATCTATTGAGTACTGCAGCCCTGAGAGCAGTATATAGAACACTAAAAATAACACAGTAATATGAACTTATTGAGTACTGCAGCCCTGAGAGCAGCATATAGTACACTAAAATAAAAGTTATATGAACCTGTGGAGTACTGCAGCCCTGAGAGCAGTATAATACACTAAAAATAACACAGTAATATGAACCTATTGAGTACTGCAGCCCTGAGAGCAGCATGTAGTACACTAAAAATAACAGTAACATGAACCTATTGAGTACTGCAGCCCTGGGAGCAGCATATAGTACACTAAAAATAACAGTTATATGAACCTATTGAGTACTGTAGCCCTGAGCGCAGAATACTGAGTTATATAAACCTATGGAGTACTGCAGCCCAGAGAGCAGCATATAGTACACTAAAAATAACTCAGTAATATGAACCTATTGAGTACTGCAGCCCTGAGATCAGCATTTAGTACACTAAAAATAAGTCAGTAATATGAATCTATTGAGTACTGCAGCAGTGAGAGCAGCATATAGTACACTAAAAATAAGTCAGTAATATGAACCTATTGAGTACTGCAGCCCTGAGAGCAGCATATAGTACACTACAAATAACTCAGTAATATGAACCTATTGAGTACTGCAGCCCTAAGAGCAGCATATAGTACACTAAAATAACAGCAATATGAATCTATTGAGTACTGCAGCCCTGAGAGCAGTATAGTACACTAAAAATAACATAGTAATAAGAATCTCTTGAGTACTACAGCCCTGAGAGCAGCATGTAGTACACTAAAAATAACACAGTAATATGAACCTATTGAGTACTGCAGCCCTGAGAGCAGCATATAGTACACTAAAAATAACACAGTAATATGAAACTATTGAGTACTGCAGCCCTGAGAGCAGCAAGTAGTACACTAAAAATAACAATAATATGAACCTATTGAGTACTGCAGCCCTAAGAGCAGCATATAGTACACTAAAATGACAGCAATATGAATCTATTGAGTACTGCAGCCCTGAGAGCAGTATAGTACACTAAAAATAACATAGTAATATGAACCTATTGAGTACTGCAGCCCTGAGAGCAGCATATAGTACACTAAAAATAACACAGTAATATGAACCTATTGAGTACTGCAGCCCTGAGAGCAGCATATAGTACACTAAAAATAACAGCAATATGAACCTATTGAGTACTGCAGCCATGACACCAGCATATAGTACGCTAAAATAACAGCAATATGAATATATTGAGTACTGCAGCCCAGAGAGCAGCATATAGTACTCTAAAAAAACAGTTATATGAACCTATTGAGTACTGCAGCACTGAGAGCAGCATATATTACACTAAAATAACTCAGTAATATGAACCTATTGAGTAGTGCAGACCTGAGAGCAGTATAGTACACTAACAATAACAGTTATATGAACCTATTGAGTACTCCAGCCCTGAGAGCAGCATATAGTACACTAAAATAACACCAATATGAATCTATGGAGTACTGCAGCCCTGAGAGCAGCATGTAGTACACTAAAAATAACAGTTTATATGAACCTATTGAATACTGCAGCCCTGAGAGCAGCATATAGTACACTAAAAATAACTCAGTAATGTTAACATATTGAGTCCTGCAGTCCTGAGAGCAGTAAAGTACACTAAAAATAACACAGTAATATGAATCTATTGAGTACTGCAGCCCTGAGAGCAGCATATAGTACACAAAAATAACAGTAATATGAATCTATTGAGTACTGCAGCCCTGAGAGCAGTATATAGTACACTAAAAATAACAGAGTAATATGAACCTATTGAGTACTGCAGCCCTGAGAGAAGCATGTAGTACACTAAAAATAAAAGTAATATGAACCTATTGAGTACTGCAGCCCTGAGAGGAGCATATAGTAGACTAAAAATAAGTCAGTAATGTTAACCTATTGAGTACAGCAACCCTGAGAGTAGCATATAGTACACTAAAAATAACGCAGTAATATGAACCTATTGAGTTCTGCAGCCCTGAGAGCAGCATGTAGTACACTAAAAATAACACAGTAATATGAACCTACTGAGTACTGCAGCCCTGAGAGTAGCATAGAGTACACTAAAATAACAGCAATATGAATCTATGGAGTACTGCAGACCTGAGAGCAGCATATAGTACACTAAAATAACAGCAATATGAATCTATTGAGTATTGCAGGCCTGAGAGCAGCATATAGTACAATACAAATAACTCAGTAATATGAACCGATTGAGTACTGCAGCCCTAAGAGCAGCATATAGTACACTAAAATAACAGCAATATGAATCTATTGAGTAATGCAGCCCTGAGAACAGTATAGTACACTAAAAATAACATAGTAATATGAACCTATTGAGTACTGCAGCCCTGAGAGTAGCATGTAGTACACTAAAAATAACAGCAATATAAACCTATTGAGTACTCCAGCCCTGAGAGCAGCATATAGTACACTAAAATAACAGCAATATGAATCTATTGAGTATTGCAGGCCTGAGAGCAGCATATAGTACACTACAAATAACTCAGTAATATGAACCGATTGAGTACTGCAGCCCTAAGAGCAGCATATAGTACACTAAAATAACAGCAATATGAATCTATTGAGTAATGCAGCCCTGAGAACAGTATAGTACACTAAAAATAACATAGTAATATGAACCTATTGAGTACTGCAGCCCTGAGAGCAGCATATAGTACACTAAAAATGACTCAGAAAAATGAATCTATTGAGTACTCCAGCCCTGAGAGCAGCATATAGTACACTAACAATAACACAGTAATATGAATCTATTGAGTATTTCATCCCTGAGAGCATATAGTACACTAAAAAAAACTCAGAAAAATGAACCTATTGAGTAATCCAGCCCTGAGAACAGCATATAATACATTAAAAATAACAGCTATATGAACCTATTGAGTACTGCAGCCCAGAGACTAGCATATAGTACACTAAAAATAACAAAGAAAAGTGAACCTATTGAGTACTTCAGCCTTGAGAGCAGAATATACTACACTAAAAATAACAGTTATATGATACTATTGAGTACTGCAGCCCTAAGCGCAGAATATACTACACTAAAAATAAGTGATATGAACCTATTTGAGTGCTCCAGCCCTGAGAGCAGCATATAGTACACTAAAAATAACAGAGTAATATTAACCTATCGAGTAGTGCAGCCCTGAGAGCAGCATGTAGTACACTAAAAATAACTCAGTAATATGAACCTATTGAGTACTGCAGCCCTGAGAGCAGTATATAGTACACTAAAATAACTCAGTAATATGAACCTATTGAGTACTGGAGCCGTGAGAGCAGAATAGTACACTAAAAATAACATAGTAATATGAATCTATTGAGTACTGCAGCCCTGAGAGCAGTATATAGAACACTAAAAATAACACAGTAATATGAACTTATTGAGTACTGCAGCCCTGAGAGCAGCATATAGTACGCTAAAATAAAAGTTATATGAACCTGTGGAGTACTGCAGCCCTGAGAGCACTATAATACACTAAAAATAACACAGTAATATGAACCTATTGAGTACTGCAGTCCTGAGAGCAGCATATAGTACACTAAAAATAACAGTAATATGAACCTATTGAGTACTGCAGCCCTGAGAGCAGCATATAGTACACTAAAAATAACAGTAATATGAACCTATTGAGTACTGCAGCAGTGAGAGCAGCATATAGTACACTAAAAATAAGTCAGTAATATGAACCTATTGAGTACTGCAGCCCTGAGAGCAGCATATAGTACACTAAAAATAACACAGTAATATGAAACTATTGAGTACTGCAGCCCTGAGAGCAGCAAGTAGTACACTAAAAATAACAGTAATATGAACCTATTGAGTACTCCAGCCCTGAGAGCAGCATATAGTACACTAAAAATAACAGTAATATGAACCTATTGAGTACTGCAGCCATGAGACCAGCATATAGTACGCCAAAATAACAGCAATATGAATATATTGAGTACTGCAGCCCAGAGAGCAGCATATAGTACCCTAAAAAACAGTTATATGAACCTATTGAGTACTGCAGCCCTGAGAGCAGCATATATTACACTAAAATAACTCAGTAATATGAACCTATTGAGTAGTGCAGACCTGAGAGCAGTATAGTACACTAACAATAACAGTTATATGAACCTATTGAGTACTCCAGCCCTGAGAGCAGCATATAGTACACTAAAATAACACCAATATGAATCTATGGAGTACTGAAGCCCTGAGAGCAGCATGTAGTACACTAAAAATAACAGTTTATATGAACCTATTGAATACTGCAGCCCTGAGAGCAGCATATAGTACACTAAAAATAACTCAGTAATATTAACATATTGAGTCCTGCAGTCCTGAGAGCAGTAAAGTACACTAAAAATAACACAGTAATATGAATCTATTGAGTACTGCAGCCCTGAGAGCAGCATATAGTACACAAAAATAACAGTAATATGAATCTATTGAGTACTGCAGCCCTGAGAGCAGTATAGAGTACACTAAAAATAACACAGTAATATGAACCCATTGAGTACTGCAGCCCTGAGAGAAGCATGTAGTACACTAAAAATAAAAGTAATATGAACCTATTGAGTACTGCAGCCCTGAGAGCAGCATATAGTAGACTAAAAATAAGTCAGTAATGTTAACCTATTGAGTACTGCAACCCTGAGAGTAGCATATAGTACACTAAAAATAACGCAGTAATATGAAACTATTGAGTACTGCAGCCCTGAGAGCAGCATGTAGTACACTAAAAATAACAGTAATATGAACCTACTGAGTACTGCAGCCCTGAGAGCAGCATGTAGTACACTAAAAATAACTCAGTAATATGAACCTACTGAGTACTGCAGCCCTGAGAGCAGCATAGAGTACACTAAAATAACAGCAATATGAATCTATGGAGTACTGCAGACCTGAGAGCAGCATGTAGTACACTAAAAATAACAGCAATATAAACCTATTGAGTACTCCAGCCCTGAGAGCAGCATATAGTACACTAAAATAACAGCAATATGAATCTATTGAGTATTGCAGGCCTGAGAGCAGCATATAGTACACTACAAATAACTCAGTAATATGAACCGATTGAGTACTGCAGACCTGAGAGCAGCATAGAGTACACTAAAATAACTCGGTAATATGAATCTATTGAGTACTGTAGCCGTGAGAGCAGTATAGTACACTAAAAATAACATAGTAATATGAATCTATTGAGTACTGCAGCCCTGAGAGCAGTATATAGTACACTAAAAATAACACAGTAATATGAACCTATTGAGTACTTCAGCCCTGAGAGCAGCATATAGTACACTAAAATAACAGCAATATGAATCTATTGAGTACTGCAGCCCTGAGAGCAGTATAGACCACTAAAAATAACATAGTAATATGAATCTCTTGAGTACTACAGCGCTGAGAGCAGCATGTAGTACACTAAAAATAACACAGTAATATGAACCTATTGAGTACTGCAGCCCTGAGAGCAGCATATATTACACTAAAAATAACATAGTAATATGAAACTATTGAGTACTGCAGCCCTGAGAGCAGCAAGTAGTACACTAAAAATAACAATAATATGAACCTATTGAGTACTGCAGCCCTAAGAGCAGCATATAGTACACTAAAATGACAGCAATATGAATCTATTGAGTACTGCAGCCCTGAGAACAGTATAGTACACTAAAAATAACATAGTAATATGAACCCATTGAGTACTGCAGCCCTGAGAGCAGCATATAGTACACTAAAAATAACACAGTAATATGAACCTATTGAGTACTGCAGCCCTGAGAGCATATAGTACACTAAAAATAACTCAGTAATATAAACCTATTGAGTACTGCAGCCCTGAGAGCATATAATACACTAAAAATAACTCAGTAATATGAACCCATAGAGTACTCCAGCCCTGAGAGCAGCATATAGTACACTAAAAATAACAGCAATATGAACCTATTGAGTACTGCAGCCATGAGACCAGCATATAGTACTCTAAAATAACAGCAATATGAATATATTGAGTACTGCAGCCCAGAGAGCAGCATATAGTACCCTAAAAAAACAGTTATATGAACCTATTGAGTACTGCAGCCCTGAGAGCAGCATATATTACACTAAAATAACTCAGTAATATGAACCTATTGAGTAGTGCAGACCTGAGAGCAGTATAGTACACTAACAATAACAGTTATATGAACCTATTGAGTACTCCAGCGCTGAGAGCAGCATATAGTACACTAAAAATAACAGTTTATATGAACCTATTGAATACTGCAGCCCTGAGAGCAGCATATAGTACACTAAAAATAACTCAGTAATATTAACATATTGAGTCCTGCAGTCCTGAGAGCAGTAAAGTACACTAAAAATAACACAGTAAAATGAATCTATTGAGTACTGCAGCTCTGAGAGCAGCATATAGTCCACAAAAATAACAGTAATATGAATCTATTGAGTACTGCAGCCCTGAGAGCAGTATATAGTACACTAAAAATAACAGAAATATGAACCCATTGAGTACTGCAGCCCTGAGAGAAGCATGTAGTACACTAAAAATAAAAGTAATATGAACCTATTGAGTACTGCAGCCCTGAGAGCAGCATATAGTAGACTAAAAATAAGTCAGTAATGTTAACCTATTGAGTACTGCAGCCCTGAGAGTAGCATATAGTACACTAAAAATAACGCAGTAATATGAACCTATTGAGTACTGCAGCCCTGAGAGCAGCATGTAGTACACTAAAAATAACAGTAATATGAACCTACTGAGTACTGCAGCCCTGAGAGCAGCATGTAGTACACTAAAAATAACTCAGTAATATGAACCTACTGAGTAGTGCAGCCCTGAGAGCAGCATAGAGTACACTAAAATAACAGCAATATGAATCTATGGAGTACTGCAGACCTGAGAGCAGCATGTAGTACACTAAAAATAACAGCAATATAAACCTATTGAGTACTCCAGCCCTGAGAGCAGCATATAGTACACTAAAATAACAGCAATATGAATCTATTGAGTATTGCAGGCCTGAGAGCAGCATATAGTACACTACAAATAACTCAGTAATATGAACCGATTGAGTACTGCAGACCTGAGAGCAGCATAGAATACACTAAAATAACTCGGTAATATGAATCTATTGAGTACTGTAGCCGTGAGAGCAGTATAGTACACTAAAAATAACATAGTAATATGAATCTATTGAGTACTGCAGCCCTGAGAGCAGTATATAGACACTAAAAATAACACAGTAATATGAACCTATTGAGCACTTCAGCCCTGAGAGCAGCATATAGTACACTAAAATAACAGCAATATGAATCTATTGAGTACTGCAGCCCTGAGAGCAGTATAGTACACTAAAAATAACAGTAATATGAATCTCTTGAGTACTACAGCCTGAGAGCAGCATGTAGTACACTAAAAATAACACAGTAATATGAACCTATTGAGTACTGCAGCCCTGAGAGCAGCATATAGTACACTAAAAATAACACAGTAATATGAAACTATTGAGTACTGCAGCCCTGAGAGCAGCAAGTAGTACACTAAAAATAACAATAATATGAACCTATTGAGTACTGCAGCCCTAAGAGCAGCATATAGTACACTAAAATGACAGCAATATGAATCTATTGAGTACTGCAGCCCTGAGAGCAGTATAGTACACTAAAAATAACATAGTAATATGAACCTATTGAGTACTGCAGCCCTGAGAGCAGCATATAGTACACTAGAAATAACACAGTAATATGAATCTATTGAGTACTGCAGCCCTGAGAGCAGCATATAGTACACTAAAAATAACACAGTAATATGAAACTATTCAGTACTGCAGCCCTGAGAGCAGCAAGTAGTACACTAAAAATAACAATAATATGAACCTATTGAGTACTGCAGCCCTAAGAGCAGCATATAGTACACTAAAATGACAGCAATATGAATCTATTGAGTACTGCAGCCCTGAGAGCAGTATAGTACACTAAAAATAACATAGTAATATGAACCTATTGAGTACTGCAGCCCTGAGAGCAGCATATAGTACACTAAAAATAACTCAGAAAAATGAACCTATTGAGTACTCCAGCCCTGAGAGCAGCATATAGTACACTAACATTAACACAGTAATATGAATCTATTGAGCACTGTAGCCCTGAGAGCAGCATATAGTACACTAAAAATAACTCAGAAAAATGAACCTATTGAGTATTCCAGCCCTGAGAACAGCATATAATACATTAAAAATAACAGTTATATGAACCTATTGAGTACTGCAGCCCTAAGCGCAGCATGTAGTACACTAAAAATAACTAAGTAATATGAACCTATTGAGTACTGCAGCCCTGAGACTAGCATATAGTACACTAAAAATAACAAAGAAAAGTGAACCTATTGAGTACTTCAGCCTTGAGAGCAGAATATAATACATTAAAAATAACAGTTATATGATACTATTGAGTACTGCAGCCCTAAGCGCAGCATATACTACACTAAAAATAAGTGATATGAACCTATTGTGTACTGCAGCCCTAAGCGCAGCATGTAGTACACTAAAAATAACAGAGTAATATGAACCTATTGAGTACTTCATCCCTGAGAGCATATAGTACACAAAAATAACTCAGAAAATTGAACCTATTGAGTAATCCAGCCCTGAGAACAGCATATAATACATTAAAAATAACAGTTATATGAACCTATTGAGTACTGCAGCCCTAAGCGCAGCATGTAGTACACTAAAAATAACAAAGTAATATGAACCTATTGAGTACTGCAGCCCTGAGACTAGCATATAGTACACTAAAAATAACAAAGAAAAGTGAACCTATTGAGTAGTTCAACCTTGAGAGCAGAATATACTACACTAAAAATAACAGTTATATGATACTATTGAGTACTGCAGCCCTAAGCGCAGAATATACTACACTAAAAATAACAAAGTAATATGAACCTATTGAGTACTGCAGCCCTAAGCGCAGCATGTAGTACGCTAAAAATAACAAAGAAAAGTGAACCTATTGAGTACTGCAGCCCTGAGACTAGCATATAGTACACTAAAAATAACAAAGAAAAGTGAACCTATTGAGTGCTCCAGCCCTGAGAGCAGCACATAGTACACTAAAATAACAGCAATATGAACCTATGGAGTACTGCAGCCCTGAAAGCAGCATATAGTACAATAAAAATAACAGAGTAATATTAACCTATCGAGTAGTGCAGGCCTGAGAGCAGCATGTAGACCACTATAAATAACTCAGTAATATGAACCTATTGAGTACTGTAGCCCTGAGAGCAGTATATAGTACACTAAAATAACTCAGTAATATGAACCTATTGAGTACTGCAGCCGTGAGAGCAGAATAGTACACTAAAAATAACATAGTAATATGAATCTATTGAGTACTGCAGCCCTGAGAGCAGTATATAGAAAACTAAAAATAACACAGTAATATGAACTTATTGAATACTGCAGCCCTGAGAGCAGCATATACTACACTAAAATAAAAGTTATATGAACCTGTGGAGTACTGCAGCCCTGAGAGCAGTATAATACACTAAAAATATCATAGTAATATGAACCTATTGAGTACTGCAGCCCTGAGAGCAGCATATAGTACACTAAAAATAACTCAGAAAAATGAACCTATTGAGTACTCCAGCCCTGAGAGCAGCATATAGTACACTAACATTAACACAGTAATATGAATCTATTGAGTACTGTAGCCCTGAGAGCAGCATATAGTACAATAAAAAAAACAGAGTAACATGAACCTATTGAGTACTTCATCCCTGAGAGCATATAGTACACTAAAAATAACTCAGAAAAATGAACCTATTGAGTATTCCAGCCCTGAGAACAGCATATAACACATTAAAAATAACAGTTATATGAACCTATTGAGTACTGCAGCCCTAAGCGCAGCATGTAGTACACTAAAAATAACAGAGTAATATGAACCTATTGAGTACTTCATCCCTGAGAGCATATATACTACACAAAAATAACTCAGAAAATTGAACCTATTGAGTAATCCAGCCCTGAGAACAGCATATAATACATTAAAAATAACAGTTATATGAACCTATTGAGTACTGCAGCCCTAAGCGCAGCATGTAGTACACTAAAAATAACTAAGTAATATGAACCTATTGAGTACTGCAGCCCTGAGAGCAGCATATAGTACACTAAAAATAACTCAGTAAAATGAACCTATTGAGTACTCCAGCCCAGAGAACAGCATATAATACTCGAAAATAACAGTTATATGAACCTATTGAGTACTGTAGCCCTGAACGCAGAATAGTACACTAAAAATAACATAGTAATATGAATCTATTGAGTACTGCAGCCCTGAGAGTAGTATATAGCACACTAAAAATAACACAGTAATATGAACTTATTGAGTACTGCAGCCCTGAGAGCAGCATATAGTACACTAAAATAAAAGTTATATGAACCTGTGGAGTACTGCAGCCCTGAGAGCAGTATAATACACTAAAAATAACACAGTAATATGAACCTATTGAGTACTGCAGTCCTGAGAGCAGCATGTAGTACACTAAAAATAACAGTAACATGAACCTATTGAGTACTGCAGCCCTGAGAGCAGCATATAGTACACTAAAAATAACTCAGTAAAATGAACCTATTGAGTACTCCAGCCCAGAGAGCAGCATATAATACTCGAAAAATAACAGTTATATGCACCTATTGAGTACTGTAGCCCTGAGCGCAGAATACTGAGTTATATGAACCTATGGAGTACTGCAGCCCAGAGAGCAGCATATAGCACACTAAAAATAACTCAGTAATATAAACCTATTGAGTACTGCAGCCCTGAGATCAGCATATAGTACACTAAAAATAACTCAGTAATATGAATCTATTGAGTACTGCAGCCCTGAGAGCAGCATATAATACACTAAAAATAACACAGTAATATGAACCTATTGAGCACTGCAGCCCTGAGAGCAGCATGTAGTACACTAAAAATAACAGTAATATGAACCTATTGAGTACTGCAGCAGTGAGAGCAGCATATAGTACACTAAAAATAAGTCAGTAATATGAACCTATTGAGTACTGCAGCCCTGAGAGCAGCATATAGTACACTACAAATAACTCAGTAATATGAACCTATTGAGTACTGCAGCCCTAAGAGCAGCATATAGTACACTAAAATAACAGCAATATGAATCTATTGAGTACTGCAGCCCTGAGAGCAGTATAGTACACTAAAAATAACATAGTAATATGAATCTCTTGAGTACTACAGCCCTGAGAGCAGCATGTAGTACACTAAAAATAACACAGTAATATGAACCTATTGACTACTGCAGCCCTGAGAGCAGGATGTAGCACATTAAAAATAACAGTTTATATTAACATATTGAGTAATGCAGCCCTGAGAGCAGCATATAGTACACTAAAAAAAACACAGTAATATGAATCTATTGAGTACTGCAGCCCTGAGAGCAGCATATAGTACACTAAAAATAACACAGTAATATGAAACTATTGAGTACTGCAACCCTGAGAGCAGCAAGTAGTACACTAAAAATAACAATAATATGAACCTATTGAGTACTGCAGACCTAAGAGCAGCATATAGTACACCAAAATAACAGCAATATGAATCTATTGAGTACTGCAGCCCTGAGAGCAGTATAGTACACTAAAAATAACATAGTAATATGAACCTATTGAGTACTGCAGCCCTGAGAGCAGCATATAGTACACTAAAAATAACTCAGAAAAATGAACCTATTGAGTACTCCAGCCCTGAGAGCAGCATATAGTACACTAACATTAACACAGTAATATGAATCTATTGAGTACTGCAGCCATGAGAGCAGCATATAGTACACTAAAAATAACAGAGTAACATGAACCTATTGAGTACTTCATCCCTGAGAGCATATAGTACACTAAAAATAACTCAGAAAAATGAACCTATTGAGTATTCCAGCCCTGAGAACAGCATATAATACATTAAAAATAACAGTTATATGAACCTATTGAGTACTGCAGCCCTAAGCGCAGCATGTAGTACACTAAAAATAACAGAGTAATATGAACCTATTGAGTACTTCATCCCTGAGAGCATATAGTACACAAAAAATAACTCAGAAACTTGAACCTATTGAGTACTCCAGCCCTGAGAACAGCATGTAGTACACTAAAAATAACAGTTATATGAACCTATTGAGTACTGCAGCCCTAAGCGCAGCATGTAGTACGCTAAAAATAACAAAGAAAAGTGAACCTATTGAGTACTGCAGCCCTGAGACTAGCATATAGTACACTAAAAATAACAAAGAAAAGTGAACCTATTGAGTACTGCAGCCCTGAGAGCAGCATATAGTACACTAAAAATAACTCAGTAAAATGAACCTATTGAGTGCTCCAGCCCTGAGAGCAGCACATAGTACACTAAAATAACAGCAATATGAACCTATGGAGTACTGCAGCCCTGAAAGCAGCATATAGTACAATAAAAATAACAGAGTAATATTAACCTATCGAGTAGTGCAGCCCTGAGAGCAGCATGTAGTACACTATAAATAACTCAGTAATATGAACCTATTGAGTACTGTAGCCCTGAGAGCAGTATATAGTACACTAAAATAACTCAGTAATATGAACCTATTGAGTACTGGAGCCGTGAGAGCAGAATAGTACACTAAAAATAACATAGTAATATGAATCTATTGAGTACTGCAGCCCTGAGAGCAGTATATAGCACACTAAAAATAACACATTAATATGAACTTATTGAGTACTGCAGCCCTGAGAGCAGCATATAGTACACTAAAATAAAAGTTATATGAACCTGTGGAGTACTGCAGCCCTGAGAGCAGTATAATACACTAAAAATAACACAGTAATATGAACCTATTGAGTACTGCAGTCCTGAGAGCAGCATGTAGTACACTAAAAATAACAGTAACATGAACCTATTGAGTATTCCAGCCCAGAGAGCAGCATATAGTACTCTAAAAATAACAGTTATAAGAACCTATTGAGCACTGTATCCCTGAGCGCAGAATACTGAGTTATATGAACCTATTGAGTACTCCAGCCCTGAGAGCAGCATATATTACACTAAAATAACAGCAATATGAATCTATGGAGTACTGCAGCCATGAGAGCAGCATGTGTTACACTAAAAATAACTCAGTAATATGAACCTATTGAGTAGTGCAACCCTTAGAGCAGCATATAGTACACTAAAAATAACACAGTAATATGAATCTATGGAGTACTGCCGCCCTGAGAACAGCATACAGTACACAAAAAATAACACAATAATATGAACTTACTGAGTACTGCAGCCCGGAGAGCATATAGTACACTAAAAATAACTCAGTAATATGAACCTATTGAGTACTGCAGCCCTGAGAGCATATAGTACACTAAAAATAACTCAGTAATATAAACCTATTGAGTACCGCAGCCCTGAGAGCATATAGTACACTAAAAATAACTCAGTAATATGAACCCATTGAGTACTCCAGCACTGAGCGCAGCATATCGTACACTAAAAATAAGTTATATGAACCTATTAAGTACTGCAGCCCTGAGAGCAGCATATAGTACATTAAAATAACAGCAATATGAATCTATGGAGTACTGCAGACCTGAGAGCAGCATATAGTACACTAAAAATAACAGCAAAATGAATTTATGGAGTATTGCAGACCTGAGAGCAGCATGTAGTACACTAAAAATAACAGTTATATGAACCTATTGAGTACTGCAGCCCTAAGCGCAGCATGTAGTACGCTAAAAATAACAAAGAAAAGTGAACCTATTGAGTACTGCAGCCCTGAGACTAGCATATAGTACACTAAAAATAACAAAGAAAAGTGAACCTATTGAGTACTGCAGCCCTGAGAGCAGCATATAGTACACTAAAAATAACTCAGTAAAATGAACCTATTGAGTGCTCCAGCCCTGAGAGCAGCACATAGTACACTAAAATAACAGCAATATGAACCTATGGAGTACTGCAGCCCTGAAAGCAGCATATAGTACAATAAAAATAACAGAGTAATATTAACCTATCGAGTAGTGCAGCCCTGAGAGCAGCATGTAGTACACTATAAATAACTCAGTAATATGAACCTATTGAGTACTGTAGCCCTGAGAGCAGTATATAGTACACTAAAATAACTCAGTAATATGAACCTATTGAGTACTGGAGCCGTGAGAGCAGAATAGTACACTAAAAATAACATAGTAATATGAATCTATTGAGTACTGCAGCCCTGAGAGCAGTATATAGAACACTAAAAATAACACAGTAATATGAACTTATTGAGTACTGCAGCCCTGAGAGCAGCATATAGTACACTAAAATAAAAGTTATATGAACCTGTGGAGTACTGCAGCCCTGAGAGCAGTATAATACACTAAAAATAACACAGTAATATGAACCTATTGAGTACTGCAGTCCTGAGAGCAGCATGTAGTACACTAAAAATAACAGTAACATGAACCTATTGAGTACTCCAGCCCAGAGAGCAGCATATAGTACTCTAAAAATAACAGTTATAAGAACCTATTGAGTACTGTATCCCTGAGCGCAGAATACTGAGTTATATGAACCTATTGAGTACTCCAGCCCTGAGAGCAGCATATATTACACTAAAATAACAGCAATATGAATCTATGGAGTACTGCAGCCCTGAGAGCAGCATGTGTTACACTAAAAATAACTCAGTAATATGAACCTATTGAGTAGTGCAACCCTTAGAGCAGCATATAGTACACTAAAAATAACACAGTAATATGAATCTATGGAGTACTGCCGCCCTGAGAACAGCATACAGTACACTAAAAATAACACAATAATATGAACCTATTGAGTACTGCAGCCCGGAAAGCATATAGTACACTAAAAATAACTCAGTAATATAAACCTATTGAGTACCGCAGCCCTGAGAGCATATAGTACACTAAAAATAACTCAGTAATATGAACCCATTGAGTACTCCAGCACTGAGCGCAGCATATCGTACACTAAAAATAAGTTATATGAACCTATTAAGTACTGCAGCCCTGAGAGCAGTATATAGAACACTAAAAATAACTCAGAAATATGAACCTATTGAGTACTGCAGCCCTGAGAGCAGCATGTTGTACACTAAAAATAACAGTAATATGAACCTATTGAGTACTGCAGCCCTGAGATCAGCATATAGTACACTAAAAATAACTCAGTAAAATGAACCAATTGAGTACTCCAGCCCTGAGAGCAGCATACAGTACACTAAAATAAAAGCAATATGAACCTGTTGAGTACTGCAGCCCGGAGAGCATATAGTACACTAAAAATAACTCAGTAATATGAACCTATTGAGTACTGCAGCCCTGAGAGCATATAGTACACTAAAAATAACTCAGTAATATGAACCCATTGAGTACTCCAGCCCTGAGCGCAGCATATCGTACACTAAAAATAAGTTATATGAACCTATTGAGTACTGCAGCCCTAAGAGCAGCATATAGTACACTAAAATAACAGCAATATGAATCTATGGAGTACTGCAGACCTGAGAGCAGTATATAGTACACTAAAAATAACAGCAATATGAATCTATGGAGTATTGCAGACCTGAGAGCAGCATGTAGTACACTACAAATAACAGCAATATGAATCTATGGAGTATTGCAGACCTGAGAGCAGCATATAGTACACTAAAATAACAGCAATATGAATCTTTGGAGTACTGCAGACCTGAGAGCAGTATATAGTACACTAAAAATAACAGCAATATGAATCTATTGAGTACTGCAGCCCTGAGAGCAGCATATATTCCACTAAAAATAAATCAGTAATATTAACCTATTGAGTACTGCAGCCCTGAGAGCAGCATATAGTACACAAAAATAACAGCAATATGAATCTATGGAGAATTGCAGACCTGAGAGCAGCATGTAGTACACTAAAAATAACAGTTATATGAACCTATTGAGTACTGCAGCCCTGAGAGCAGCATGTAGTACACTACAAATAACAGTAATATGAACCTATTGAGTACTGCAGCCCTGAGATCAGCATATAGTACACTAAAAATAACTCAGTAATATGAATCTATTGAGTACTGCAGCACTGAGAGCAGCATATAGTACAATAAAAATAACACAGTAATATGAACCTATTGAGCACTGCAGCCCTGAGAGCAGCATGTAGTACACTAAAAATAACAGTAATATGAACCTATTGAGTACTGCAGCCGTGAGAGCAGCATATAGTACACTAAAAATAAGTCAGTAATATGAACCTATTGAGTACTGCAGCCCTGAGAGCAACAGGTAGTACACTAAAAATAACAGTAATATGAACCTATTGAGTACTGAAGTCCTGAGAGTAGAAAATAGTACACTAAAAATAACTCAGGAAAATGAACCTATTGAGTACTCCAGCCCTGAGAGCAGCACATAATACACTAAAAATAACAGCTATATAAACCTATTGAGTACTGCAGCCCTAAGCGCAGCATATAGTACACTAAAAATAAGTTATATGAACCTATTGAGTACTGCAGCCCTGAAAGCAGCATATAGTACACTAAAAATAACTCAGTATTATGAACCTATTGAGTACTCCAGCCCTGAGAGCAGCATATAGTACACTAAAATAACAGCGATATGAATCTATGGAGTACTCCAGCTCTGAGAGCAGCATATAGTACAGTAAAATAAGTAATATGAACCTATTGAGTACTGCAGCCCTGAGAGCAGCATATAGTACACTAAAAATAACTCAGAAAAATGAACCTATCGAGTACTCCAGCCCCGAGAGCAGCATATAGTACACTAACAATAACACAGTAATATGAATCTATTGAGTACTGCAGCCCTGAGAGCAGCATATAGTACACTAAAATAACAGAGTAATATGAAACTATTGAGTACTGCAGCCCTGAGAGCAGCAAGTAGTACACTAAAAATAACAATAATATGAACCTATTGAGTACTGCAGCCCTTAGAGCAACATATAGTACACTAAAAATAACAGACAAATATGAACATATTGAGAAGTTGATCCCTGAGAGCATATAGTACACTAAAAATAACTCAGTAATATTAACCTACTGAGTACTTCAGCCCTGAGAGCAGCATATAGTACATTAAAATAACAGCAATTTGAATCCATTGAGTACTGCAGCCCTGAGAGCAGCATACAGTACACTAAAAATAACTCAGTAATATGAACCTATTGAGTATTGCAGCCCTGAGAGCAGCATATAGTACACTAAAAATAACTCAGTAATATGAACCTATTGAGTACTGCAGCCCTAAGAGCAGCATACAGTAGACTAAAATAACAGCAATATGAATCTATTGAGTACTGCAGCACTGAGAGCAGTATAGTACACTAAAAATAACATAGTAATATGAATCTCTTGAGTACTACAGCCCTGAGAGCAGCATGTAGTACACTAAAAATAACACAGTAATATGAACCTATTGACTACTGCAGCCCCGAGAGCAGGATGTAGTACATTAAAAATAACACTTTATATTAACCTATTGAGTACTGCAGCCCTGAGAGCAGCATATAGTACACTAAAAATAACACAGTAATATGAATCTATTGAGTACTGCAGCCCTGAGAGCAGCATATAATACACTAAAAATAACACAGTAATATGAAACTATTGAGTACTGCAGCCCTGAGAGCAGCAAGTAGTACACTATAAATAACAATAATATGAACCTATTGAGTACTGCAGCCCCGAGAGCAGCATATAGTACACTAAAAATAACAGACTGATATGAACCTATTGAGTAGTTGATCCCTGAGAGCATATAGTACACTAAAAATAACTCAGTAATATTAACCTATTGAGTACTTCAGCCCTGAGAGCAGCATATAGTACATTAAAATAACAGCAATATGAATCTAATGAGTACTGCAGCCCTGAGAGCAGCATATAGTACACTAAAAATGACTCAGTAATATGAATCTATTGAGTACTGCAGCCCTGAGAGCAGCATATAGTACACTAAAAATAACTCAGTAATATGAACCTATTGAGTACTGCAGCCCTAAGAGCAGCATATAGTACACTAAAATAACAGCAATATGAATCTATTGAGTACTGCAGCCCTGAGAGCAGTATAGTACACTAAAAATAACATAGTAATATGAACCTATTGAGTACTGCAGCCCTGAGAGCAGCATATAGTACACTAAAATAACAGTAATATGAACCTATGGAGTACTGCAGCCCTGAGAGCAGCATATAGTACACTAAAATAAAAGTTATATGAACCTGTGGAGTACTGTAGCCCTGAGAGCAGTATAATACACTAAAAATAACACAGTAATATGAACCTATTGAGTACTGCAGCCCTGAGAGCAGCACTTAGTACACTAAAAATAACTCAGTAATATGAACCTATTGAGTACTGCAGCCCTGAGAGCAGCATGTAGTACACTAAAAATAACAGTAATATGAACCTATTGAGTACTGCAGCCCTGAGATCAGCATATAGTACACTAAAAATAACTCAGTAATATGAATCTATTGAGTACTGCAGCACTGAGAGCAGCATATAGTACACTAAAAATAACTCAGTAATATGAATCTATTGAGTACTGCAGCACTGAGAGCAGCATATAGTACACTAAAAATAACACAGTAATGAACCTATTGAGCACTGCAGCCCTGAGAGCAGCATGTAGTACACTAAAAATAACAGTAATATGAACCTATTGAGTACTGAAGTTCTGAGAGTTGAATATAGCACACTAAAAATAACTCAGGAAAATGAACCTATTGAGTACTCCAGCCCTGAGAGCAGCACATAATACACTAAAAATAACAGCTATATAAACCTATTGAGTACTGCAGCCCTAAGCGCAGCATATACTACACTAAAAATGAGTTATATGAACCTATTGAGTACTGCAGTCCTGAAAGCAGCATATAGAACACCAAAAATAACTCAGTAATATGAACCTATTGAGTACTGCAGCCCTGAGAGCAGCATATAATACACTAAAATAAAAGCGATATGAACCTATGGAGTACTCCAGCCCTGAGAGCAGCATATAGTACAGTAAAATAAGTAATATGAACCTATTGAGTACTGCAGCCCTGAGAGTAGCATATAGTACACTAAAAATAACTCAGAAAAATGAACCTATTGAGTACTCCAGCCCTGAGAGCAGCATATAGTATACTAAAATAACAGAGTAATATGAAACTATTGAGTACTGCAGCCCTGAGAGCAGCAAGTAGTACACTCAAAAATAACAATATGAACCTATTGAGTACTGTAGCCCTTAGAGCAGCATATAGTACACTAAAAATAACAGACTAATATGAACTTATTGAGAAGTTGATCCCTGAGAGCATATAGTACACTAAAAATAACTCAGTAATATTAACCTATTGAGTACTTCAGCTCTGAGAGCAGCATATAGTACATTAAAATAACAGCAATTTGAATCTATTGAGTACTGCAGCTCTGAGAGCAGCATATAGTACACTAAAAATAACTCAGTAATATGAACCTATTGAGTACTGCAGTCCTGAGAGCAGCATATAGTACACTAAAAATAACTCAGTAATATGAACCTATTGAGAACTGCAGCCCTGAGAGCAGCATATAGTACACTAAAATAACAGCAATATGAATCTATTGAGTACTGCAGCCCTGAGAGCAGTATAGTACACTAAAAATAACATAGTAATATGAATCTCTTGAGTACTACAGCCCTGAGAGCAGCATGTAGTACACTAAAAATAACACAGTAATATGAACCTATTGACTACTGCAGCCCTGAGAGCAGGATGTAGTACATTAAAAATAACAGTTTATATTAACCTATTGAGTACTGCAGCCCTGAGAGCAGCATATAGTACACTAAAATAACAGCAATATGAATCTATTGAGTACTGCAGCCCTGAGAGCAGTATAGTACACTAAAAATAACATAGTAATATGAATCTCTTGAGTACTACAGCCCTGAGAGCAGCATGTAGTACACTAAAAATAACACAGTAATATGAACCTATTGACTACTGCAGCCCTGAGAGCAGGATGTAGTACATTAAAAATAAGAGTTTATATTAACCTATTGAGTACTGCAGCCCTGAGAGCAGCATATAGTACACTAACAATAACACAGTAATATGAATCTATTGAGTACTGCAGCCCTGAGAGCAGCATATAGTACAATAAAAATAACAGAGTAACATGAACCTATTGAGTACTTCATCCCTGAGAGCATAGAGTACACTAAAAATAACTCAGAAAAATGAACCTATTGAGTATTCCAGCCCTGAGAACAGCATATAATACATTAAAAATAACAGTTATATGAACCTATTGAGTACTGCAGCCTTAAGAGCAGCATGTAGTACACTAAAAATAACAGAGTAATATGAACCTATTGAGTACTTCATCCCTGAGAGCATATAGTACACAAAAATAACTCAGAAAATTGAACCTATTGAGTACTCCAGTCCTGAGAACAGCATATAGTACATTAAAAATAACAGCTATATGAACCTATTGAGTACTGCAGCCCTAAGCGCAGCATGTAGTACACTAAAAATAACAAAGTAATATGAACCTATTGAGTACTGCAGCCCAGAGACTAGCATATAGTACACTAAAAATAACAAAGAAAAGTGAACTTATTGAGTACTTCAGCCTTGAGAGCAGAATATAATACACTAAAAATAACTGTTATATGAACCTATTGAGTACTGCAGCCCTAAGCGCAGAATATACTACACTAAAAATAAGTGATATGAACCTATTGAGTACTGCAGCCCTGAGAGCAGCATATAGTACACTAAAAATAACTCAGTAAATGAACCTATTGAGTGCTCCAGCCCTGAGAGCAGCACACAGTACACTAAAATAAAAGCAATATGAACCTATTGAGTACTACAGCCCTGAGAGCAGCATATAGTACTCTAAAAATAACATAGTTATATGAACCTATGGAGTACTACAGCCCTGAGAGCAGCAAATAGTATACTAAAAATAACAGTTATATGAACCTATTGAGTACTGCAGCCCTGAGAGCAGCATATAGTACACTAAAAATAACAGAGTAATCTTAACCTATCGAGTAGTGCAGCCCTGAGAGCAGTATATTGTACACTAAAATAACTCAGTAATATAAACCTATTGAGTACTGGAGCCGTGAGAGCAGAATAGTACACTAAAAATAACATAGTAATATGAATCTATTGAGTACTGCAGCCCTGAAAGCAGTATATAGAACACTAGAAATAACACAGTAATATGAACTTATTGAGTACTGCAGCCCTGAGAGCAGCATATAGCACATTAAAATAAAAGTTATATGAACCTGTGGAGTACTGCAGCCCTGAGAGCAGTATAATACACTAAAAATAACAGTAATATGAACCTATTGAGTACTGCAGCCCTAAGAGCAGCATATAGTATAATAAAAATAACTCAGTAAAATGAACCTATTGAGTACTCCAGCCCAGAGAGCAGCATATAGTACTCTAAAAATAACAGTTATATGAACCTACTGAGTACTGCAGCCCTGAGAGCATATAGTACACTAAAAATAACATAGTAATATGAACCTATTGAGTACTGCAGCCCTGAGAGCAGCATATAGTACACTAAAAATAACAGCTATATGAACCTATTGAGTACTGCAGCCCTAAGCGCAGCATGTAGTACACTAAAAATAACAAAGTAATATGAACCTATTGAGTACTGCAGCCCAGAGACTAGCATATAGTACACTAAAAATAACAAAGAAAAGTGAACCTATTGAGTACTTCAGCCTTGAGAGCAGAATATACTACACTAAAAATAACAGTTATATGATACTATTGAGTACTGCAGCCCTAAGCGCAGAATATACTACACTAAAAATAAGTGATATGAACCTATTGAGTACTGCAGCCCTGAGAGCAGCATATAGTACACTAAAAATAACTCAGTAAAATGAACCTATTTGAGTGCTCCAGCCCTGAGAGCAGCACTTAGTACACTAAAATAACAGCAATATGAACCTATGGAGTACTGCAGCCCTGAGAGCAGCATATAGTACACTAAAAATAACAGTTATATGAACCTATTGAGTACTGCAGCCCTGAGAGCAGCATATAGTACACTAAAAATAACAGTTATATGAACCTATTGAGTACTGCAGCCCTGAGAGCAGCATATAGTACACTAAAAATAACAGAGTAATATTAACCTATCGAGTAGTGCAGCCCTGAGAGCAGTATATAGTACACTAAAATAACTCAGTAATATAAACCTATTCAGTACAGAAGCCGTGAGAGCAGAATAGTACACTAAAAATAACATAGTAATATGAATCTATTGAATACTGCAGCCCTGAAAGCAGTATATAGAACACTAAAAATAACACAGTAATATGAACTTATTGAGTACTGCAGCCCTGAGAGCAGCATATAGTACATTAAAATAAAAGTTATATGAACCTGTGGAGTACTGCAGCCCTGAGAGCAGCATATAGTACATTAAAATAAAAGTTATATGAACCTGTGGAGTACTGCAGCCCTGAGAGCAGTATAGTACACTAAAAATAACTCAGTAAAATGAACCTATTGAGTACTCCAGCCCAGAGAGCAGCATATAGTACTCTAAAAATAACAGTTATATGAACCTATTGAGTACTGTAGCCCTGAGCGCAGAATACTGAGTTATATGAACCTATGGAGTACTGCAGCCCTGAGAGCAGCATATAGTACACTAAAAATAACTCAGTAATATGAACCTATTGAGTACTCCAGCCCTGAGAGCAGCATATATTACACTAAAATACAGGCAATATGAATCTATGGAGTACTGCAGCCCTGAGAGCAGCATGTGTTACACTAAAATAACACAGTAATATGAACCTATTGAGTACTGCAGCCCTAAGAGCAGCATATAGTACACTAAAATAACAGCAATATGAATCTATTGAGTACTGCAGCCCTAAGAGCAGCATATAGTACACTAAAATAACAGCAATATGAATCTATTGAGTACTGCAGCCCTGAGAGCAGTATAGTACACTAAAAATAACATAGTAATATGAACCTATTGAGTACTGCAGCCCTGAGAGCAGCATATAGTACACTAAAATAACAGTAATATGAACCTATGGAGTACTGCAGCCCTGAGAGCAGCATATAGTACACTAAAATAAAAGTTATATGAACCTGTGGAGTACTGTAGCCCTGAGAGCAGTATAATACACTAAAAATAACACAGTAATATGAACCTATTGAGTACTGCAGCCCTGAGAGCAGCACTTAGTACACTAAAAATAACTCAGTAATATGAACCTATTGAGTACTGCAGCCCTGAGAGCAGCATGTAGTACACTAAAAATAACAGTAATATGAACCTATTGAGTACTGCAGCCCTGAGATCAGCATATAGTACACTAAAAATAACTCAGTAATATGAATCTATTGAGTACTGCAGCACTGAGAGCAGCATATAGTACACTAAAAATAACTCAGTAATATGAATCTATTGAGTACTGCAGCACTGAGAGCAGCATATAGTACACTAAAAATAACACAGTAATGAACCTATTGAGCACTGCAGCCCTGAGAGCAGCATGTAGTACACTAAAAATAACAGTAATATGAACCTATTGAGTACTGAAGTTCTGAGAGTAGAATATAGCACACTAAAAATAACTCAGGAAAATGAACCTATTGAGTACTCCAGCCCTGAGAGCAGCACATAATACACTAAAAATAACAGCTATATAAACCTATTGAGTACTGCAGCCCTAAGCGCAGCATATACTACACTAAAAATGAGTTATATGAACCTATTGAGTACTGCAGTCCTGAAAGCAGCATATAGAACACCAAAAATAACTCAGTAATATGAACCTATTGAGTACTGCAGCCCTGAGAGCAGCATATAATACACTAAAATAAAAGCGATATGAACCTATGGAGTACTCCAGCCCTGAGAGCAGCATATAGTACAGTAAAATAAGTAATATGAACCTATTGAGTACTGCAGCCCTGAGAGTAGCATATAGTACACTAAAAATAACTCAGAAAAATGAACCTATTGAGTACTCCAGCCCTGAGAGCAGCATATAGTATACTAAAATAACAGAGTAATATGAAACTATTGAGTACTGCAGCCCTGAGAGCAGCAAGTAGTACACTCAAAAATAACAATATGAACCTATTGAGTACTGTAGCCCTTAGAGCAGCATATAGTACACTAAAAATAACAGACTAATATGAACTTATTGAGAAGTTGATCCCTGAGAGCATATAGTACACTAAAAATAACTCAGTAATATTAACCTATTGAGTACTTCAGCTCTGAGAGCAGCATATAGTACATTAAAATAACAGCAATTTGAATCTATTGAGTACTGCAGCTCTGAGAGCAGCATATAGTACACTAAAAATAACTCAGTAATATGAACCTATTGAGTACTGCAGTCCTGAGAGCAGCATATAGTACACTAAAAATAACTCAGTAATATGAACCTATTGAGAACTGCAGCCCTGAGAGCAGCATATAGTACACTAAAATAACAGCAATATGAATCTATTGAGTACTGCAGCCCTGAGAGCAGTATAGTACACTAAAAATAACATAGTAATATGAATCTCTTGAGTACTACAGCCCTGAGAGCAGCATGTAGTACACTAAAAATAACACAGTAATATGAACCTATTGACTACTGCAGCCCTGAGAGCAGGATGTAGTACATTAAAAATAACAGTTTATATTAACCTATTGAGTACTGCAGCCCTGAGAGCAGCATATAGTACACTAAAATAACAGCAATATGAATCTATTGAGTACTGCAGCCCTGAGAGCAGTATAGTACACTAAAAATAACATAGTAATATGAATCTCTTGAGTACTACAGCCCTGAGAGCAGCATGTAGTACACTAAAAATAACACAGTAATATGAACCTATTGACTACTGCAGCCCTGAGAGCAGGATGTAGTACATTAAAAATAAGAGTTTATATTAACCTATTGAGTACTGCAGCCCTGAGAGCAGCATATAGTACACTAACAATAACACAGTAATATGAATCTATTGAGTACTGCAGCCCTGAGAGCAGCATATAGTACAATAAAAATAACAGAGTAACATGAACCTATTGAGTACTTCATCCCTGAGAGCATAGAGTACACTAAAAATAACTCAGAAAATGAACCTATTGAGTATTCCAGCCCTGAGAACAGCATATAATACATTAAAAATAACAGTTATATGAACCTATTGAGTACTGCAGCCTTAAGAGCAGCATGTAGTACACTAAAAATAACAGAGTAATATGAACCTATTGAGTACTTCATCCCTGAGAGCATATAGTACACAAAAATAACTCAGAAAATTGAACCTATTGAGTACTCCAGTCCTGAGAACAGCATATAATACATTAAAAATAACAGTTATATGAACCTATTGAGTACTGCAGCCCTAAGCGCAGCATGTAGTACACTAAAAATAACAAAGTAATATGAACCTATTGAGTACTGCAGCCCTGAGACTAGCATATAGTACACTAAAAATAACAAAGAAAAGTGAACTTATTGAGTACTTCAGCCTTGAGAGCAGAATATAATACACTAAAAATAACTGTTATATGAACTCATTGAGTACTGCAGCCCTAAGCGCAGCATATACTACACTAAAAATAAGTGATATGAACCTATTGAGTACTGCAGCCCTGAGAGCAGCATATAGTACACTAAAAATAACTCAGTAAATGAACCTATTGAGTGCTCCAGCCCTGAGAGCAGCACACAGTACACTAAAATAAAAGCAATATGAACCTATTGAGTACTACAGCCCTGAGAGCAGCATATAGTACTCTAAAAATAACATAGTTATATGAACCTATGGAGTACTACAGCCCTGAGAGCAGCAAATAGTATACTAAAAATAACAGTTATATGAACCTATTGAGTACTGCAGCCCTGAGAGCAGCATATAGTACACTAAAAATAACAGAGTAATCTTAACCTATCGAGTAGTGCAGCCCTGAGAGCAGTATATTGTACACTAAAATAACTCAGTAATATAAACCTATTGAGTACTGGAGCCGTGAGAGCAGAATAGTACACTAAAAATAACATAGTAATATGAATCTATTGAGTACTGCAGCCCTGAAAGCAGTATATAGAACACTAGAAATAACACAGTAATATGAACTTATTGAGTACTGCAGCCCTGAGAGCAGCATATAGCACATTAAAATAAAAGTTATATGAACCTGTGGAGTACTGCAGCCCTGAGAGCAGTATAATACACTAAAAATAACAGTAATATGAACCTATTGAGTACTGCAGCCCTAAGAGCAGCATATAGTATAATAAAAATAACTCAGTAAATGAACCTATTGAGTACTCCAGCCCAGAGAGCAGCATATAGTACTCTAAAAATAACAGTTATATGAACCTACTGAGTACTGCAGCCCTGAGAGCATATAGTACACTAAAAATAACTCAGTAATATGAACCTATTGAGTACTGCAGCCCTGAGAGCATATAGTACACTAAAAATAACTCAGTTATATGAACCTATTGAGTACTGCAGCCCTGAGCGCAGCATGTAGTACACTAAAAATAACAAAGTAATATGAACCTATTGAGTACTGCAGCCCTGAGACTAGCATACAGTACACTAAAAATAACAAAGAAAAGTGAACCTATTGAGTACTTCAGCCTTGAGAGCAGAATATAATACACTAAAAATAACAGTTATATGAACCTATTGAGTACTGCAGCCCTAAGCGCAGCATATACTACACTAAAAATAAGTGATATGAACCTATTGAGTACTGCAGCCCTGAGAGCAGCATATAGTACACTAAAAATAACTCAGTAAAATGAACCTATTGAGTGCTCCAGCCCTGAGAGCAGCACACAGTACACTAAAATAACAGCAATATGAACCTATTGAGTACTACAGCCCTGAGAGCAGCATATAGTACACTAAAAATAACATAGTTATATGAACCTATTGAGTACTACAGCCCTGAGAGCAGCATATAGTATACTAAAAATAACAGTTATATGAACCTATTGAGTACTGCAGCCCTGAGAGCAGCATATAGTACACTAAAAATAACAGAGTAATATTAACCTATCGAGTAGTGTAGCCCTGAGAGCAGTATATAGTACACTAAAATAACTCAGTAATATAAACCTATTCAGTACAGAAGCCGTGAGAGCAGAATAGTACACTAAAAATAACATAGTAATATGAATCTATTGAATACTGCAGCCCTGAAAGCAGTATATAGAACACTAAAAATAACACAGTAATATGAACTTATTGAGTACTGCAGCCCTGAGAGCAGCATATAGTACATTAAAATAAAAGTTATATGAACCTGTGGAGTACTGCAGCCCTGAGAGCAGCATATAGTACATTAAAATAAAAGTTATATGAACCTGTGGAGTACTGCAGCCCTGAGAGCAGTATAGTACACTAAAAATAACTCAGTAAAATGAACCTATTGAGTACTCCAGCCCAGAGAGCAGCATATAGTACTCTAAAAATAACAGTTATATGAACCTATTGAGTACTGTAGCCCTGAGCGCAGAATACTGAGTTATATGAACCTATGGAGTACTGCAGCCCTGAGAGCAGCATATAGTACACTAAAAATAACTCAGTAATATGAACCTATTGAGTACTCCAGCCCTGAGAGCAGCATATATTACACTAAAATACAGGCAATATGAATCTATGGAGTACTGCAGCCCTGAGAGCAGCATGTGTTACACTAAAAATAACACAGTAATATGAACCTATTGAGTACTGCAGCCCTAAGAGCAGCATATAGTACACTAAAATAACAGCAATATGAATCTATTGAGTACTGCAGCCCTGAGAGCAGTATAGTACACTAAAAATAACATAGTAATATGAACCTATTGAGTACTGCAGCCCTGAGAGCAGCATATAGTACACTAAAAAGAACATAGTTATATGAACCTATTGAGTACTACAGCCCTGAGAGCAGCATATAGTACACTAAAAATAACAGTTACATGAACCTACTGAGTACTGCAGCCCTGAGAGCAGCATACAGTACACTAAAATAAAAGTTATATGAACCTGTGGAGTACTGTAGCCCTGAGAGCAGTATAATACACTAAAAATAACATAGTAATATGAACCTATTGAGTACTGCAGCCCTGAGAGCAGCATATAGTACACTAAAAATAACAGTTATATGAACCTATTGAGTACTGTAGCCCTGAGCGCAGAATACTGAGTTATATGAACCTATGGAGTACTGCAGCCCAGAGAGCAGCATATAGTACACTAAAAATAACTCAGTAATATGAACCTATTGAGTACTCCAGCCCTGAGAGCAGCATATATTACACTAAAATAACAGCAATATGAATCTATGGAGTACTGCAGCCCTGAGAGCAGCATGTGTTACACTAAAAACAACACAGTAATATGAACCTATTGAGTACTGCAACCCTTAGAGCAGCATATAGTACACTAAAAATAACACAGTAATATGAATCTATGGAGTACTGCCGCCCTGAGAACAGCATATAGTACACTAAAAATAACACAATAATATGAACCTATTGAGTACTGCAGCCCTGAGAGCATATAGTACACTAAAAATAACTCAGTAATATGAACCTATTGAGTACTGCAGCCCTGAGAGCATATAGTACACTAAAAATAACTCAGTAATATGAACCCATTGAGTACTCCAGCCCTGAGCGCAGCATATCGTACACTAAAAATAAGTTATATGAACCTATTGAGTACTGCAGCCCTGAGAGCAGCATATAGTACACTAAAATAACAACAATATGAATCTATGGAGTACTGCAGACCTGAGAGCAGCATATATTACACTAAAAATAACAGCAATATGAATCTATGGAGTATTGCAGACCTGAGAGCAGCATGTAGTACACTAAAAATAACAGTTATATGAACCTATTGAGTACTGCAGCCCTGAGAGCAGCATATAGTCCACTAAAAATAAATCAGTAATATTAACCTATTGAGTACTGCAGCCCTGAGAGCAGCATATAGTACACAAAAATAACAGCAATATGAATCTACGGAGAATTGCAGACCTGAGAGCAGCATGTAGTACACTAAAAATAACAGTTATATGAACCTATTGAGTACTGCAACCCTGAGAGCAGCATGTAGTACACTACAAATAACAGTAATATGAATCTATTGAGTACTGCAGCCCTGAGATCAGCATATAGTACACTAAAAATAACTCAGTAATATGAACCTATTGAGCACTGCAGCCCTGAGAGCAGCATGTAGTACACTAAAAATAACAGTAATATGAACCTATTGAGTACTGCAGCCCTGAGATCAGCATATAGTACACTAAAAATAACTCAGTAATATGAATCTATTGAGTACTGCAGCCCTGAGAGCAGCATGTAGTACAGTAAAAATAACAGTAATATGAACCTATTGAGTACTGAAGTTCTGAGAGTAGAATATAGTACACTAAAAATAACTCAGGAAAATGAACCTATTGAGTACTCCAGCCCTGAGAGCAGCACATAATACACTAAAAATAACAGCTATATAAACCTATTGAGTACTGCAGCCCTGAGAGCAGCATGTGTTACACTAAAAATAACTCAGTAATATGAACCTATTGAGTACTGCACCCCTTAGAGCAGCATATAGTACACTAAAAATAACACAGTAATATGAATCTATGGAGTACTGCCGCCCTGAGAACAGCATATAGTACACTAAAAATAACACAATAATATGAACCGATTGAGTACTGCAGCCCTGAGAGCATATAGTACACTAAAATAACTCAGTAATATGAACCTATTGAGTACTGCAGCCGTGAGAGCAGAATAGTACACTAAAAATAACATAGTAATATGAATCTATTGAGTACTGCAGCCCTGAGAGCAGTATATAGAAAACTAAAAATAACACAGTAATATGAACTTATTGAATACTGCAGCCCTGAGAGCAGCATATACTACACTAAAATAAAAGTTATATGAACCTGTGGAGTACTGCAGCCCTGAGAGCAGTATAATACACTAAAAATATCATAGTAATATGAACCTATTGAGTACTGCAGCCCTGAGAGCAGCATATAGTACACAAACAATAACTCAGAAAAATGAACCTATTGAGTACTCCAGCCCTGAGAGCAGCATATAGTACACTAACATTAACACAGTAATATGAATCTATTGAGTACTGTAGCCCTGAGAGCAGCATATAGTACAATAAAAAAAACAGAGTAACATGAACCTATTGAGTACTTCATCCTGAGAGCATATAGTACACTAAAAATAACTCAGAAAAATGAACCTATTGAGTATTCCAGCCCTGAGAACAGCATATAATACATTAAAAATAACAGTTATATGAACCTATTGAGTACTGCAGCCCTAAGCGCAGCATGTAGTACACTAAAAATAACAGAGTAATATGAACCTATTGAGTACTTCATCCCTGAGAGCATATAGTACACAAAAATAACTCAGAAAATTGAACCTATTGAGTAATCCAGCCCTGAGAACAGCATATAATACATTAAAAATAACAGTTATATGAACCTATTGAGTACTGCAGCCCTAAGCGCAGCATGTAGTACACTAAAAATAACTAAGTAATATGAACCTATTGAGTACTGCAGCCCTGAGAGCAGCATAAAGTACACTAAAAATAACTCAGTAAAATGAACCTATTGAGTACTCCAGCCCAGAGAGCAGCATATAGTACTCGAAAAATAACAGTTATATGAACCTATTGAGCACTGTATCCCTGAGCGCAGAATACTGAGTTATATGAACCTATGGAGTACTGCAGCCCAGAGAGCAGCATATAGTACACTAAAATAACAGCAATATGAATCTATTGAGTACTGCAGCCCTGAGAGCAGTATAGTACACTAAAAATAACATAGTAATATGAATCTCTTGAGTACTACAGCCCTGAGAGCAGCATGTAGTACACTAAAAATAACACAGTAATATGAACCTATTGACTACTGCAGCCCTGAGAGCAGGATGTAGTACATTAAAAATAAGAGTTTATATTAACCTATTGAGTACTGCAGCCCTGAGAGCAGCATATAGTACACTAACAATAACACAGTAATATGAATCTATTGAGTACTGCAGCCCTGAGAGCAGCATATAGTACAATAAAAATAACAGAGTAACATGAACCTATTGAGTACTTCATCCCTGAGAGCATAGAGTACACTAAAAATAACTCAGAAAAATGAACCTATTGAGTATTCCAGCCCTGAGAACAGCATATAATACATTAAAAATAACAGTTATATGAACCTATTGAGTACTGCAGCCTTAAGAGCAGCATGTAGTACACTAAAAATAACAGAGTAATATGAACCTATTGAGTACTTCATCCCTGAGAGCATATAGTACACAAAAAATAACTCAGAAAATTGAACCTATTGAGTACTCCAGTCCTGAGAACAGCATATAATACATTAAAAATAACAGTTATATGAACCTATTGAGTACTGCAGCCCTAAGCGCAGCATGTAGTACACTAAAAATAACAAAGTAATATGAACCTATTGAGTACTGCAGCCCTGAGACTAGCATATAGTACACTAAAAATAACAAAGAAAAGTGAACTTATTGAGTACTTCAGCCTTGAGAGCAGAATATAATTCACTAAAAATAACTGTTATATGAACCTATTGAGTACTGCAGCCCTAAGCGCAGCATATACTACACTAAAAATAAGTGATATGAACCTATTGAGTACTGCAGCCCTGAGAGCAGCATATAGTACACTAAAAATAACTCAGTAAAATGAACCTATTGAGTGCTCCAGCCCTGAGAGCAGCACACAGTACACTAAAATAAAAGCAATATGAACCTATTGAGTACTACAGCCCTGAGAGCAGCATATAGTACTCTAAAAATAACATAGTTATATGAACCTATGGAGTACTACAGCCCTGAGAGCAGCAAATAGTATACTAAAAATAACAGTTATATGAACCTATTGAGTACTGCAGCCCTGAGAGCAGCATATAGTACACTAAAAATAACAGAGTAATCTTAACCTATCGAGTAGTGCAGCCCTGAGAGCAGTATATTGTACACTAAAATAACTCAGTAATATAAACCTATTGAGTACTGGAGCCGTGAGAGCAGAATAGTACACTAAAAATAACATAGTAATATGAATCTATTGAGTACTGCAGCCCTGAAAGCAGTATATAGAACACTAGAAATAACACAGTAATATGAACTTATTGAGTACTGCAGCCCTGAGAGCAGCATATAGCACATTAAAATAAAAGTTATATGAACCTGTGGAGTACTGCAGCCCTGAGAGCAGTATAATACACTAAAAATAACAGTAATATGAACCTATTGAGTACTGCAGCCCTAAGAGCAGCATATAGTATAATAAAAATAACTCAGTAAAATGAACCTATTGAGTACTCCAGCCCAGAGAGCAGCATATAGTACTCTAAAAATAACAGTTATATGAACCTACTGAGTACTGCAGCCCTGAGAGCATATAGTACACTAAAAATAACTCAGTAATATGAACCTATTGAGTACTGCAGCCCTGAGAGCATATAGTACACTAAAAATAACTCAGTTATATGAACCTATTGAGTACTGCAGCCCTGAGCGCAGCATGTAGTACACTAAAAATAACAAAGTAATATGAACCTATTGAGTACTGCAGCCCTGAGACTAGCATACAGTACACTAAAAATAACAAAGAAAAGTGAACCTATTGAGTACTTCAGCCTTGAGAGCAGAATATAATACACTAAAAATAACAGTTATATGATACTATTGAGTACTGCAGCCCTAAGCGCAGAATATACTACACTAAAAATAAGTGATATGAACCTATTGAGTACTGCAGCCCTGAGAGCAGCATATAGTACACTAAAAATAACTCAGTAAAATGAACCTATTTGAGTGCTCCAGCCCTGAGAGCAGCACACAGTACACTAAAATAACAGCAATATGAACCTATTGAGTACTACAGCCCTGAGAGCAGCATATAGTACACTAAAAATAACATAGTTATATGAACCTATTGAGTACTACAGCCCTGAGAGCAGCATATAGTATACTAAAAATAACAGTTATATGAACCTATTGAGTACTGCAGCCCTGAGAGCAGCATATAGTACACTAAAAATAACAGAGTAATATTAACCTATCGAGTAGTGTAGCCCTGAGAGCAGTATATAGTACACTAAAATAACTCAGTAATATAAACCTATTCAGTACAGAAGCCGTGAGAGCAGAATAGTACACTAAAAATAACATAGTAATATGAATCTATTGAATACTGCAGCCCTGAAAGCAGTATATAGAACACTAAAAATAACACAGTAATATGAACTTATTGAGTACTGCAGCCCTGAGAGCAGCATATAGTACATTAAAATAAAAGTTATATGAACCTGTGGAGTACTGCAGCCCTGAGAGCAGCATATAGTACATTAAAATAAAAGTTATATGAACCTGTGGAGTACTGCAGCCCTGAGAGCAGTATAGTACACTAAAAATAACTCAGTAAAATGAACCTATTGAGTACTCCAGCCCAGAGAGCAGCATATAGTACTCTAAAAATAACAGTTATATGAACCTATTGAGTACTGTAGCCCTGAGCGCAGAATACTGAGTTATATGAACCTATGGAGTACTGCAGCCCTGAGAGCAGCATATAGTACACTAAAAATAACTCAGTAATATGAACCTATTGAGTACTCCAGCCCTGAGAGCAGCATATATTACACTAAAATACAGGCAATATGAATCTATGGAGTACTGCAGCCCTGAGAGCAGCATGTGTTACACTAAAATAACACAGTAATATGAACCTATTGAGTACTGCAGCCCTAAGAGCAGCATATAGTACACTAAAATAACAGCAATATGAATCTATTGAGTACTGCAGCCCTGAGAGCAGTATAGTACACTAAAAATAACATAGTAATATGAACCTATTGAGTACTGCAGCCCTGAGAGCAGCATATAGTACACTAAAAGAACATAGTTATATGAACCTATTGAGTACTACAGCCCTGAGGCAGCATATAGTACACTAAAAATAACAGTTACATGAACCTACTGAGTACTGCAGCCCTGAGAGCAGCATACAGTACACTAAAATAAAAGTTATATGAACCTGTGGAGTACTGTAGCCCTGAGAGCAGTATAATACACTAAAAATAACACAGTAATATGAACCTATTGAGTACTGCAGCCCTGAGAGCAGCATATAGTACACTAAAAATAACAGTTATATGAACCTATTGAGTACTGTAGCCCTGAGCGCAGAATACTGAGTTATATGAACCTATGGAGTACTGCAGCCCAGAGAGCAGCATATAGTACACTAAAAATAACTCAGTAATATGAACCTATTGAGTACTCCAGCCCTGAGAGCAGCATATATTACACTAAAATAACAGCAATATGAATCTATGGAGTACTGCAGCCCTGAGAGCAGCATGTGTTACACTAAAAACAACACAGTAATATGAACCTATTGAGTACTGCAACCCTTAGAGCAGCATATAGTACACTAAAAATAACACAGTAATATGAATCTATGGAGTACTGCCGCCCTGAGAACAGCATATAGTACACTAAAAATAACACAATAATATGAACCTATTGAGTACTGCAGCCCTGAGAGCATATAGTACACTAAAAATAACTCAGTAATATGAACCCATTGAGTACTCCAGCCCTGAGCGCAGCATATCGCATTACACTAAAAATAAGTTATATGAACCTATTGAGTACTGCAGCCCTGAGAGCAGCATATAGTACACTAAAATAACAACAATATGAATCTATGGAGTACTGCAGACCTGAGAGCAGCATATATTACACTAAAAATAACAGCAATATGAATCTATGGAGTATTGCAGACCTGAGAGCAGCATGTAGTACACTAAAAATAACAGTTATATGAACCTATTGAGTACTGCAGCCCTGAGAGCAGCATATAGTCCACTAAAAATAAATCAGTAATATTAACCTATTGAGTACTGCAGCCCTGAGAGCAGCATATAGTACACAAAAATAACAGCAATATGAATCTACGGAGAATTGCAGACCTGAGAGCAGCATGTAGTACACTAAAAATAACAGTTATATGAACCTATTGAGTACTGCAACCCTGAGAGCAGCATGTAGTACACTACAAATAACAGTAATATGAATCTATTGAGTACTGCAGCCCTGAGATCAGCATATAGTACACTAAAAATAACTCAGTAATATGAACCTATTGAGCACTGCAGCCCTGAGAGCAGCATGTAGTACACTAAAAATAACAGTAATATGAACCTATTGAGTACTGCAGCCCTGAGATCAGCATATAGTACACTAAAAATAACTCAGTAATATGAATCTATTGAGTACTGCAGCCCTGAGAGCAGCATGTAGTACAGTAAAAATAACAGTAATATGAACCTATTGAGTACTGAAGTTCTGAGAGTAGAATATAGTACACTAAAAATAACTCAGGAAAATGAACCTATTGAGTACTCCAGCCCTGAGAGCAGCACATAATACACTAAAAATAACAGCTATATAAACCTATTGAGTACTGCAGCCCTGAGAGCAGCATGTGTTACACTAAAAATAACTCAGTAATATGAACTCTATTGAGTACTGCACCCTTAGAGCAGCATATAGTACACTAAAAATAACACAGTAATATGAATCTATGGAGTACTGCCGCCTGAGAACAGCATATAGTACACTAAAAATAACACAATAATATGAACCGATTGAGTACTGCAGCCCTGAGAGCATATAGTACACTAAAATAACTCAGTAATATGAACCTATTGAGTACTGCAGCCGTGAGAGCAGAATAGTACACTAAAAATAACATAGTAATATGAATCTATTGAGTACTGCAGCCCTGAGAGCAGTATATAGAAAACTAAAAATAACACAGTAATATGAACTTATTGAATACTGCAGCCCTGAGAGCAGCATATACTACACTAAAATAAAAGTTATATGAACCTGTGGAGTACTGCAGCCCTGAGAGCAGTATAATACACTAAAAATATCATAGTAATATGAACCTATTGAGTACTGCAGCCCTGAGAGCAGCATATAGTACACAAAAAATAACTCAGAAAAATGAACCTATTGAGTACTCCAGCCCTGAGAGCAGCATATAGTACACTAACATTAACACAGTAATATGAATCTATTGAGTACTGTAGCCCTGAGAGCAGCATATAGTACAATAAAAAAAACAGAGTAACATGAACCTATTGAGTACTTCATCCCTGAGAGCATATAGTACACTAAAAATAACTCAGAAAAATGAACCTATTGAGTATTCCAGCCCTGAGAACAGCATATAATACATTAAAAATAACAGTTATATGAACCTATTGAGTACTGCAGCCCTAAGCGCAGCATGTAGTACACTAAAAATAACAGAGTAATATGAACCTATTGAGTACTTCATCCCTGAGAGCATATAGTACACAAAAATAACTCAGAAAATTGAACCTATTGAGTAATCCAGCCCTGAGAACAGCATATAATACATTAAAAATAACAGTTATATGAACCTATTGAGTACTGCAGCCCTAAGCGCAGCATGTAGTACACTAAAAATAACTAAGTAATATGAACCTATTGAGTACTGCAGCCCTGAGAGCAGCATAAAGTACACTAAAAATAACTCAGTAAAATGAACCTATTGAGTACTCCAGCCCAGAGAGCAGCATATAGTACTCGAAAAATAACAGTTATATGAACCTATTGAGCACTGTATCCCTGAGCGCAGAATACTGAGTTATATGAACCTATGGAGTACTGCAGCCCAGAGAGCAGCATATAGTATACTAAAAATAACTCAGTAATATAAACCTATTGAGTACTGCAGCCCTAAGATCAGCATATAGTACACTAAAAATAACTCAGTAATATGAATCTATTGAGTACTGCAGCACTGAGAGCAGCATATAGTACACTAAAAATAACACAGTAATATGAACCTATTGAGCACTGCAGCCCTGAGAGCAGCATGTAGTACACTAAAAATAACAGTAACATGAACCTATTGAGTACTGCAGCAGTGAGAGCAGCATATAGTACACTAAAAATAAGTCAGTAATATGAACCTATTGAGTACTGCAGCCCTGAGAGCAGCATATAGTACACTACAAATAACTCAGTAATATGAACCTATTGAGTACTGCAGCCCTAAGAGCAGCATATAGTACACTAAAATAACAGCAATATGAATCTATTGAGTACTGCAGCCCTGAGAGCAGTATAGTACACTAAAAATAACATAGTAATATGAAACTATTGAGTACTGCAGCCCTAAGCGCAGAATATACTACACTAAAAATAAGTGATATGAACCTATTGAGTACTGCAGCCCTGAGAGCAGCATATAGTACACTAAAAATAACTCAGTAAAATGAACCTATTGAGTACTCCAGCCCAGAGAGCAGCATATAGTACTCGAAAATAACAGTTATATGAACCTATTGAGTACTGTAGCCCTGAACGCAGAATAGTACACTAAAAATAACATAGTAATATGAATCTATTGAGTACTGCAGCCCTGAGAGTAGTATATAGCACACTAAAAATAACACAGTAATATGAACTTATTGAGTACTGCAGCCCTGAGAGCAGCATATAGTACACTAAAATAAAAGTTATATGAACCTGTGGAGTACTGCAGCCCTGAGAGCAGTATAATACACTAAAAATAACACAGTAATATGAACCTATTGAGTACTGCAGTCCTGAGAGCAGCATGTAGTACACTAAAAATAACAGTAACATGAACCTATTGAGTACTGCAGCCCTGAGAGCAGCATATAGTACACTAAAAATAACTCAGTAAAATGAACCTATTGAGTACTCGAGCCCAGAGAGCAGCATATAATACTCGAAAAATAACAGTTATATGCACCTATTGAGTACTGTAGCCCTGAGCGCAGAATACTGGAGTTATATGAACCTATGGAGTACTGCAGCCCAGAGAGCAGCATATAGCACACTAAAAATAACTCAGTAATATAAACCTATTGAGTACTGCAGCCCTGAGATCAGCATATAGTACACTAAAAATAACTCAGTAATATGAATCTATTGAGTACTGCAGCCCTGAGAGCAGCATATAGTACACTAAAAATAACACAGTAATATGAACCTATTGAGCACTGCAGCCCTGAGAGCAGCATGTAGTACACTAAAAATAACAGTAATATGAACCTATTGAGTACTGCAGCAGTGAGAGCAGCATATAGTACACTAAAAATAAGTCAGTAATATGAACCTATTGAGTACTGCAGCCCTGAGAGCAGCATATAGTACACTACAAATAACTCAGTAATATGAACCTATTGAGTACTGCAGCCCTAAGAGCAGCATATAGTACACTAAAATAACAGCAATATGAATCTATTGAGTACTGCAGCCCTGAGAGCAGTATAGTACACTAAAAATAACATAGTAATATGAATCTCTTGAGTACTACAGCCCTGAGAGCAGCATGTAGTACACTAAAAATAACACAGTAATATGAACCTATTGACTACTGCAGCCCTGAGAGCAGGATGTAGCACATTAAAAATAACAGTTTATATTAACATATTGAGTAATGCAGCCCTGAGAGCAGCATATAGTACACTAAAAAAAACACAGTAATATGAATCTATTGAGTACTGCAGCCCTGAGAGCAGCATATAGTACACTAAAAATAACACAGTAATATGAAACTATTGAGTACTGCAGCCCTGAGAGCAGCAAGTAGTACACTAAAAATAACAATAATATGAACCTATTGAGTACTGCAGACCTAAGAGCAGCATATAGTACACTAAAATAACAGCAATATGAATCTATTGAGTACTGCAGCCCTGAGAGCAGTATAGTACACTAAAAATAACATAGTAATATGAACCTATTGAGTACTGCAGCCCTGAGAGCAGCATATAATACACTAAAAATAACTCAGAAAAATGAACCTATTGAGTACTCCAGCCCTGAGAGCAGCATATAGTACACTAACATTAACACAGTAATATGAATCTATTGAGTACTGCAGCCATGAGAGCAGCATATAGTACACTAAAAATAACAGAGTAACATGAACCTATTGAGTACTTCATCCCTGAGAGCATATAGTACACTAAAAATAACTCAGAAAAATGAACCTATTGAGTATTCCAGCCCTGAGAACAGCATATAATACATTAAAAATAACAGTTATATGAACCTATTGAGTACTGCAGCCCTAAGGGCAGCATGTAGTACACTAAAAATAACAGAGTAATATGAATCTATTGAGTACTGCAGCCCTGAGAGCAGCATATAGTACACTAAAAATAACAGACTGATATGAACCTATTGAGTAGTTGATCCCTGAGAGCATATAGTACACTAAAAATAACTCAGTAATATTAACCTATTGAGCACTTCAGCCCTGAGAGCAGCATATAGTACATTAAAATAACAGCAATATGAATCTAATGAGTACTGCAGCCCTGAGAGCAGCATATAGTACACTAAAAATGACTCAGTAATATGAATCTATTGAGTACTGCAGCCCTGAGAGCAGCATATAGTACACTAAAAATAACTCAGTAATATGAACCTATTGAGTACTGCAGCCCTAAGAGCAGCATATAGTACACTAAAATAACAGCAATATGAATCTATTGAGTACTGCAGCCCTGAGAGCAGTATAGTACACTAAAAATAACATAGTAATATGAACCTATTGAGTACTGCAGCCCTGAGAGCAGCATATAGCACACTAAAATAACAGCAATATGAACCTATGGAGTACTGCAGCCCTGAGATCAGCATATAGTACACTAAAAATAACTCAGTAATATGAATCTAATGAGTACTGCAGCACTGAGAGCAGCATATAGTACACTAAAAATAACACAGTAATATGAACCTATTGAGCACTGCAGCCCTGAGAGCAGCATGTAGTACACTAAAAATAACAGTAATATGAACCTATTGAGTACTGCAGCCCTGAGATCAGCATATACTACACTAAAAATAACTCAGTAATATGAATCTATTGAGTACTGCAGCACTGAGAGCAGCATATAGTACACTAAAAATAACACAGTAATATGAACCTATTGAGCACTGCAGCCCTGAGAGCAGCATGTAGTACACTAAAAATAACAGTAACATGAACCTATTGAGTACTGCAGCAGTGAGAGCAGCATATAGTACACTAAAAATAAGTCAGTAATATGAACCTATTGAGTACTGCAGCCCTGAGAGCAGCATACAGTACACTAAAATAAAAGTTATATGAACCTGTGGAGTACTGTAGCCCTGAGAGCAGTATAATACACTAAAAATAACATAGTAATATGAACCTATTGAGTACTGCAGCCCTGAGAGCAGCATATAGTACACTAAAAATAACAGTTATATGAACCTATTGAGTACTGTAGCCCTGAGCGCAGAATACTGAGTTATATGAACCTATGGAGTACTGCAGCCCAGAGAGCAGCATATAGTACACTAAAAATAACTCAGTAATATGAACCTATTGAGTACTCCAGCCCTGAGAGCAGCATATATTACACTAAAATAACAGCAATATGAATCTATGGAGTACTGCAGCCCTGAGAGCAGCATGTGTTACACTAAAAACAACACAGTAATATGAACCTATTGAGTACTGCAACCCTTAGAGCAGCATATAGTACACTAAAAATAACACAGTAATATGAATCTATGGAGTACTGCCGCCCTGAGAACAGCATATAGTACACTAAAAATAACACAATAATATGAACCTATTGAGTACTGCAGCCCTGAGAGCATATAGTACACTAAAAATAACTCAGTAATATGAACCTATTGAGTACTGCAGCCCTGAGAGCATATAGTACACTAAAAATAACTCAGTAATATGAACCCATTGAGTACTCCAGCCCTGAGCGCAGCATATCGTACACTAAAAATAAGTTATATGAACCTATTGAGTACTGCAGCCCTGAGAGCAGCATATAGTACACTAAAATAACAACAATATGAATCTATGGAGTACTGCAGACCTGAGAGCAGCATATATTACACTAAAAATAACAGCAATATGAATCTATGGAGTATTGCAGACCTGAGAGCAGCATGTAGTACACTAAAAATAACAGTTATATGAACCTATTGAGTACTGCAGCCCTGAGAGCAGCATATAGTCCACTAAAAATAAATCAGTAATATTAACCTATTGAGTACTGCAGCCCTGAGAGCAGCATATAGTACACAAAAATAACAGCAATATGAATCTACGGAGAATTGCAGACCTGAGAGCAGCATGTAGTACACAAAAATAACAGTTATATGAACCTATTGAGTACTGCAACCCTGAGAGCAGCATGTAGTACACTACAAATAACAGTAATATGAACCTATTGAGTACTGCAGCCCTGAGATCAGCATATAGTACACTAAAAATAACACAGTAATATGAATCTATTGAGTACTGCAGCCCTGAGATCAGCATATAGTACACTAAAAATAACTCAGTAATATGAACCTATTGAGCACTGCAGCCCTGAGAGCAGCATGTAGTACACTAAAAATAACAGTAATATGAACCTATTGAGTACTGCAGCCCTGAGATCAGCATATAGTACACTAAAAATAACTCAGTAATATGAATCTATTGAGTACTGCAGCCCTGAGAGCAGCATGTAGTACAGTAAAAATAACAGTAATATGAACCTATTGAGTACTGAAGTTCTGAGAGTAGAATATAGTACACTAAAAATAACTCAGGAAAATGAACCTATTGAGTACTCCAGCCCTGAGAGCAGCACATAATACACTAAAAATAACAGCTATATAAACCTATTGAGTACTGCAGCCCTGAGAGCAGCATGTGTTACACTAAAAATAACTCAGTAATATGAACCTATTGAGTACTGCACCCTTAGAGCAGCATATAGTACACTAAAAATAACACAGTAATATGAATCTATGGAGTACTGCCGCCCTGAGAACAGCATATAGTACACTAAAAATAACACAATAATATGAACCGATTGAGTACTGCAGCCCTGAGAGCATATAGTACACTAAAATAACTCAGTAATATGAACCTATTGAGTACTGCAGCCGTGAGAGCAGAATAGTACACTAAAAATAACATAGTAATATGAATCTATTGAGTACTGCAGCCCTGAGAGCAGTATATAGAAAACTAAAAATAACACAGTAATATGAACTTATTGAATACTGCAGCCCTGAGAGCAGCATATACTACACTAAAATAAAAGTTATATGAACCTGTGGAGTACTGCAGCCCTGAGAGCAGCATATAGTACACAAAAAATAACTCAGAAAAATGAACCTATTGAGTACTCCAGCCCTGAGAGCAGCATATAGTACACTAACATTAACACAGTAATATGAATCTATTGAGTACTGTAGCCCTGAGAGCAGCATATAGTACAATAAAAAAAACAGAGTAACATGAACCTATTGAGTACTTCATCCCTGAGAGCATATAGTACACTAAAAATAACTCAGAAAAATGAACCTATTGAGTATTCCAGCCCTGAGAACAGCATATAATACATTAAAAATAACAGTTATATGAACCTATTGAGTACTGCAGCCCTAAGCGCAGCATGTAGTACACTAAAAATAACTAAGTAATATGAACCTATTGAGTACTGCAGCCCTGAGAGCAGCATAAAGTACACTAAAAATAACTCAGTAAAATGAACCTATTGAGTACTCCAGCCCAGAGAGCAGCATATAGTACTCGAAAAATAACAGTTATATGAACCTATTGAGCACTGTATCCCTGAGCGCAGAATACTGAGTTATATGAACCTATGGAGTACTGCAGCCCAGAGAGCAGCATATAGTATACTAAAAATAACTCAGTAATATAAACCTATTGAGCACTGCAGCCCTGAGATCAGCATATAGTACACTAAAAATAACTCAGTAATATGAATCTATTGAGTACTGCAGCACTGAGAGCAGCATATAGTACACTAAAAATAACACAGTAATATGAACCTATTGAGCACTGCAGCCCTGAGAGCAGCATGTAGTACACTAAAAATAACAGTAACATGAACCTATTGAGTACTGCAGCCCTGAGAGCAGCATATAGTACACAAAAAATAACTCAGAAAAATGAACCTATTGAGTACTCCAGCCCTGAGAGCAGCATATAGTACACTAACATTAACACAGTAATATGAATCTATTGAGTACTGTAGCCCTGAGAGCAGCATATAGTACAATAAAAAAAACAGAGTAACATGAACCTATTGAGTACTTCATCCCTGAGAGCATATAGTACACTAAAAATAACTCAGAAAAATGAACCTATTGAGTATTCCAGCCCTGAGAACAGCATATAATACATTAAAAATAACAGTTATATGAACCTATTGAGTACTGCAGCCCTAAGAGCAGCATGTAGTACACTAAAAATAACTAAGTAATATGAACCTATTGAGTACTGCAGCCCTGAGAGCAGCATAAAGTACACTAAAAATAACTCAGTAAAATGAACCTATTGAGTACTCCAGCCCAGAGAGCAGCATATAGTACTCGAAAAATAACAGTTATATGAACCTATTGAGCACTGTATCCCTGAGCGCAGAATACTGAGTTATATGAACCTATGGAGTACTGCAGCCCAGAGAGCAGCATATAGTATACTAAAAATAACTCAGTAATATAAACCTATTGAGCACTGCAGCCCTGAGATCAGCATATAGTACACTAAAAATAACTCAGTAATATGAATCTATTGAGTACTGCAGCACTGAGAGCAGCATATAGTACACTAAAAATAACACAGTAATATGAACCTATTGAGCACTGCAGCCCTGAGAGCAGCATGTAGTACACTAAAAATAACAGTAACATGAACCTATTGAGTACTGCAGCAGTGAGAGCAGCATATAGTACACTAAAAATAAGTCAGTAATATGAACCTATTGAGTACTGCAGCCCTGAGAGCAGCATATAGTACACTAAAAATAACTCAGTAAAATGAACCTATTGAGTACTCCAGCCCAGAGAGCAGCATATAGTACTCGAAAATAACAGTTATATGAACCTATTGAGTACTGTAGCCCTGAACGCAGAATAGTACACTAAAAATAACATAGTAATATGAATCTATTGAGTACTGCAGCCCTGAGAGTAGTATATAGCACACTAAAAATAACACAGTAATATGAACTTATTGAGTACTGCAGCCCTGAGAGCAGCATATAGTACACTAAAATAAAAGTTATATGAACCTGTGGAGTACTGCAGCCCTGAGAGCAGTATAATACACTAAAAATAACACAGTAATATGAACCTATTGAGTACTGCAGTCCTGAGAGCAGCATGTAGTACACTAAAAATAACAGTAACATGAACCTATTGAGTACTGCAGCCCTGAGAGCAGCATATAGTACACTAAAAATAACTCAGTAAAATGAACCTATTGAGTACTCGAGCCCAGAGAGCAGCATATAATACTCGAAAAATAACAGTTATATGCACCTATTGAGTACTGTAGCCCTGAGCGCAGAATACTGAGTTATATGAACCTATGGAGTACTGCAGCCCAGAGAGCAGCATATAGCACACTAAAAATAACTCAGTAATATAAACCTATTGAGTACTGCAGCCCTGAGATCAGCATATAGTACACTAAAAATAACTCAGTAATATGAATCTATTGAGTACTGCAGCCCTGAGAGCAGCATATAGTACACTAAAAATAACACAGTAATATGAACCTATTGAGCACTGCAGCCCTGAGAGCAGCATGTAGTACACTAAAAATAACAGTAATATGAACCTATTGAGTACTGCAGCAGTGAGAGCAGCATATAGTACACTAAAAATAAGTCAGTAATATGAACCTATTGAGTACTGCAGCCCTGAGAGCAGCATATAGTACACTACAAATAACTCAGTAATATGAACCTATTGAGTACTGCAGCCCTAAGAGCAGCATATAGTACACTAAAATAACAGCAATATGAATCTATTGAGTACTGCAGCCCTGAGAGCAGTATAGTACACTAAAAATAACATAGTAATATGAATCTCTTGAGTACTACAGCCCTGAGAGCAGCATGTAGTACACTAAAAATAACACAGTAATATGAACCTATTGACTACTGCAGCCCTGAGAGCAGGATGTAGCACATTAAAAATAACAGTTTATATTAACATATTGAGTAATGCAGCCCTGAGAGCAGCATATAGTACACTAAAAAAAACACAGTAATATGAATCTATTGAGTACTGCAGCCCTGAGAGCAGCATATAGTACACTAAAAATAACACAGTAATATGAAACTATTGAGTACTGCAGCCCTGAGAGCAGCAAGTAGTACACTAAAAATAACAATAATATGAACCTATTGAGTACTGCAGACCTAAGAGCAGCATATAGTACACTAAAATAACAGCAATATGAATCTATTGAGTACTGCAGCCCTGAGAGCAGTATAGTACACTAAAAATAACATAGTAATATGAACCTATTGAGTACTGCAGCCCTGAGAGCAGCATATAGTACACTAAAATAACTCAGAAAAATGAACCTATTGAGTACTCCAGCCCTGAGAGCAGCATATAGTACACTAACATTAACACAGTAATATGAATCTATTGAGTACTGCAGCCATGAGAGCAGCATATAGTACACTAAAAATAACAGAGTAACATGAACCTATTGAGTACTTCATCCCTGAGAGCATATAGTACACTAAAAATAACTCAGAAAAATGAACCTATTGAGTATTCCAGCCCTGAGAACAGCATATAATACATTAAAAATAACAGTTATATGAACCTATTGAGTACTGCAGCCCTAAGCGCAGCATGTAGTACACTAAAAATAACAGAGTAATATGAACCTATTGAGTACTTCATCCCTGAGAGCATATAGTACACAAAAATAACTCAGAAACTTGAACCTATTGAGTACTCCAGCCCTGAGAACAGCATGTAGTACACTATAAATAACAGTTATATGAACCTATTGAGTACTGCAGCCCTAAGCGCAGCATGTAGTACGCTAAAAATAACAAAGAAAAGTGAACCTATTGAGTACTGCAGCCCTGAGACTAGCATATAGTACACTAAAAATAACTCAGTAATATAAACCTATTGAGTACCGCAGCACTGAGCGCAGCATATCGTACACTAAAAATAAGTTATATGAACCTATTAAGTACTGCAGCCCTGAGAGCAGCATATAGTACATTAAAATAACAGCAATATCAATCTATGGAGTACTGCAGACCTGAGAGCAGCATATAGTAAACTAAAAATAACAGCAAAATGAATTCATGGAGTATTGCAGACCTGAGAGCAGCATGTAGTACACTAAAAATAACAGTTATATGAACCTATTGAGTACTGCAGCCCTAAGCGCAGCATGTAGTACGCTAAAAATAACAAAGAAAAGTGAACCTATTGAGTACTGCAGCCCTGAGACTAGCATATAGTACACTAAAAATAACAAAGAAAAGTGAACCTATTGAGTACTGCAGCCCTGAGAGCAGCATATAGTACACTAAAAATAACTCAGTAAAATGAACCTATTGAGTGCTCCAGCCCTGAGAGCAGCACATAGTACACTAAAATAACAGCAATATGAACCTATGGAGTACTGCAGACCTGAAAGCAGCATATAGTACAATAAAAATAACAGAGTAATATTAACCTATCGAGTAGTGCAGCCCTGAGAGCAGCATGTAGTACACTATAAATAACTCAGTAATATGAACCTATTGAGTACTGTAGCCCTGAGAGCAGTATATAGTACACTAAAATAACTCAGTAATATGAACCTATTGAGTACTGGAGCCGTGAGAGCAGAATAGTACACTAAAAATAACATAGTAATATGAATCTATTGAGTACTGCAGCCCTGAGAGCAGTATATAGAACACTAAAAATAACACAGTAATATGAACTTATTGAGTACTGCAGCCCTGAGAGCAGCATATAGTACACTAAAATAAAAGTTATATGAACCTGTGGAGTACTGCAGCCCTGAGAGCAGTATAATACACTAAAAATAACACAGTAATATGAACCTATTGAGTACTGCAGTCCTGAGAGCAGCATGTAGTACACTAAAAATAACAGTAACATGAACCTATTGAGTACTCCAGCCCAGAGAGCAGCATATAGTACTCTAAAAATAACAGTTATAAGAACCTATTGAGTACTGTATCCCTGAGCGCAGAATACTGAGTTATATGAACCTATTGAGTACTCCAGCCCTGAGAGCAGCATATATTACACTAAAATAACAGCAATATGAATCTATGGAGTACTGCAGCCCTGAGAGCAGCATGTGTGACACTAAAAATAACTCAGTAATATGAACCTATTGAGTAGTGCAACCCTTAGAGCAGCATATAGTACACTAAAAATAACACAGTAATATGAATCTATGGAGTACTGCCGCCCTGAGAACAGCATACAGTACACTAAAAATAACACAATAATATGAACCTATTGAGTACTGCAGCCCGGAGAGCATATAGTACACTAAAAATAACTCAGTAATATAAACCTATTGAGTACCGCAGCCCTGAGAGCATATAGTACACTAAAAATAACTCAGTAATATGAACCCCTTGAGTACTCCAGCACTGAGCGCAGCATATCGTACACTAAAAATAAGTTATATGAACCTATTAAGTACTGCAGCCCTGAGAGCAGCATATAGTACATTAAAATAACAGCAATATGAATCTATGGAGTACTGCAGACCTGAGAGCAGCATATAGTACACTAAAAATAACAGTTATATGAACCTATTGAGTACTGCAGCCCTGAGAGCAGCATATAGTCCACTAAAAATAAATCAGTAATATTAACCTATTGAGTACTGCAGCCCTGAGAGCAGCATATAGAACACTAAAATAACAGCAACATGAATCTATGGAGCACTGCAGCCCTGAGAGCAGCATGTAGTACACTAAAAATAACAGTTATATGAACCTAGTGAGTACTGCAGCCCTGAGAGCAGCATGTAGTACACTAAAAATAAAAGTTATATGAACCTACTGAGTACTGCAGCCCTGAGAGCAGAATATAATACACTAAAAATAACACAGAAATATGAACCTATTGAGTACTGCAGCCCTGAGAGCAGCATGTTGTACACTAAAAATAACAGTAATATGAACCTATTGAGTACTGCAGCCCTGAGATCAGCATATAGTACACTAAAATAAAAGCAATATGAACCTGTTGAGTACTGCAGCCCGGAGAGCATATAGTACACTAAAAATAACTCAGTAATATGAACCTATTGAGTACTGCAGCCCTGAGAGCATATAGTACACTAAAAATAACTCAGTAATATGAACCCATTGAGTACTCCAGCCCTGAGCGCAGCATATCGTACACTAAAAATAAGTTATATGAACCTATTGAGTACTGCAGCCCTAAGAGCAGCATATAGTACACTAAAATAACAGCAATATGAATCTATGGAGTACTGCAGACCTGAGAGCAGTATATAGTACACTAAAAATAACAGCAATATGAATCTATGGAGTATTGCAGACCTGAGAGCAGCATGTAGTACACTACAAATAACAGCAATATGAATCTATGGAGTATTGCAGACCTGAGAGCAGCATATAGTACACTAAAATAACAGCAATATGAATCTTTGGAGTACTGCAGACCTGAGAGCAGTATATAGTACACTAAAAATAACAGCAATATGAATCTATTGAGTACTGCAGCCCTGAGAGCAGCATATATTCCACTAAAAATAAATCAGTAATATTAACCTATTGAGTACTGCAGCCCTGAGAGCAGCATATAGTACACAAAAATAACAGCAATATGAATCTATGGAGAATTGCAGACCTGAGAGCAGCATGTAGTACACTAAAAATAACAGTTATATGAACTCATTGAGTACTGCAGCCCTGAGAGCAGCATGTAGTACACTACAAATAACAGTAATATGAAACTATTGAGTACTGCAGCCCTGAGATCAGCATATAGTACACTAAAAATAACTCAGTAATATGAATCTATTGAGTACTGCAGCACTGAGAGCAGCATATAGTACAATAAAAATAACACAGTAATATGAACCTATTGAGCACTGCAGCCCTGAGAGCAGCATGTAGTACACTAAAAATAACAGTAATATGAACCTATTGAGTACTGCAGCCGTGAGAGCAGCATATAGTACACTAAAAATAAGTCAGTAATATGAACCTATTGAGTACTGCAGCCCTGAGAGCAACAGGTAGTACACTAAAAATAACAGTAATATGAACCTATTGAGTACTGAAGTCCTGAGAGTAGAAAATAGTACACTAAAAATAACTCAGGAAAATGAACCTATTGAGTACTCCAGCCCTGAGAGCAGCACATAATACACTAAAAATAACAGCTATATAAACCTATTGAGTACTGCAGCCCTAAGCGCAGCATATAGTACACTAAAAATAAGTCATATGAACCTATTGAGTACTGCAGCCCTGAAAGCAGCATATAGTACACTAAAATAACTCAGTATTATGAACCTATTGAGTACTCCAGCCCTGAGAGCAGCATATAGTACACTAAAATAACAGCGATATGAATCTATGGAGTACTCCAGCTCTGAGATCAGCATATAGTACAGTAAAATAAGTAATATGAACCTATTGAGTACTGCAGCCCTGAGAGCAGCATATAGTACACTAAAAATAACTCAGAAAAATGAACCTATCGAGTACTCCAGCCCCGAGAGCAGCATATAGTACACTAACAATAACACAGTAATATGAATCTATTGAGTACTGCAGCCCTGAGAGCAGCATATAGTACACTAAAATAACAGAGTAATATGAAACTATTGAGTACTGCAGCCCTGAGAGCAGCAAGTAGTACACTAAAAATAACAATAATATGAACCTATTGAGTACTGCAGCCCTTAGAGCAACATATAGTACACTAAAAATAACAGACTAATATGAACCTATTGAGAAGTTGATCCCTGAGAGCATATAGTAGACTAAAAATAACTCAGTAATATTAACCTACTGAGTACTTCAGCCCTGAGAGCAGCATATAGTACATTAAAATAACAGCAATTTGAATCTATTGAGTACTGCAGCCCTGAGAGCAGCATACAGTACACTAAAAATAACTCAGTAATATGAACCTATTGAGTATTGCAGCCCTGAGAGCAGCATATAGTACACTAAAAATAACTCAGTAATATGAACCTATTGAGTACTGCAGCCCTAAGAGCAGCATACAGTAGACTAAAATAACAGCAATATGAATCTATTGAGTACTGCAGCACTGAGAGCAGTATAGTACACTAAAAATAACATAGTAATATGAATCTCTTGAGTACTACAGCCCTGAGAGCAGCATGTAGTACACTAAAAATAACAGTAATATGAACCTATTGACTACTGCAGCCCCGAGAGCAGGATGTAGTACATTAAAAATAACACTTTATATTAACCTATTGAGTACTGCAGCCCTGAGAGCAGCATATAGTACACTAAAAATAACACAGTAATATGAATCTATTGAGTACTGCAGCCCTGAGAGCAGCATATAATACACTAAAAATAACACAGTAATATGAAACTATTGAGTACTGCAGCCCTGAGAGCAGCAAGTAGTACACTATAAATAACAATAATATGAACCTATTGAGTACTGCAGCCCCGAGAGCAGCATATAGTACACTAAAAATAACAGACTGATATGAACCTATTGAGTAGTTGATCCCTGAGAGCACATAGTACACTAAAAATAACTCAGTAATATGAACCTATTGAGTACTTCAGCCCTGAGAGCAGCATATAGTACACTAAAAATGACTCAGTAATATGAATCTATTGAGTACTGCAGCCCTGAGAGCAGCATATAGTACACTAAAAATAACTCAGTAATATGAACCTATTGAGTACTGCAGCCCTAAGAGCAGCATATAGTACACTAAAATAACAGCAATATGAATCTATTGAGTACTGCAGCCCTGAGAGCAGTATAGTACACTAAAAATAACATAGTAATATGAACCTATTGAGTATTGCAGCCCTGAGAGCAGCATATAGTACACTAAAACAACAGTAATATGAACCTATGGAGTACTGCAGCCCTGAGAGCAGCATATAGTACACTAAAATAAAAGTTATATGAACCTGTGGAGTACTGTAGCCCTGAGAGCAGTATAATACACTAAAAATAACACAGTAATATGAACCTATTGAGTACTGCAGCCCTGAGAGCAGCACTTAGTACACTAAAAATAACTCAGTAATATGAACCTATTGAGCACTGCAGCCCTGAGAGCAGCATGTAGTACACTAAAAATAACAGTAATATGAACCTATTGAGTACTGCAGCCCTGAGATCAGCATATAGTACACTAAAAATAACTCAGTAATATGAATCTATTGAGTACTGCAGCACTGAGAGCAGCATATAGTACACTAAAAATAACTCAGTAATATGAATCTATTGAGTACTGCAGCACTGAGAGCAGCATATAGTACACTAAAAATAACACAGTAATATGAACCTATTGAGCACTGCAGCCCTGAGAGCAGCATGTAGTACACTAAAAATAACAGTAATATGAACCTATTGAGTACTGAAGTTCTGAGAGTAGAATATAGCACACTAAAAATAACTCAGGAAAATGAACCTATTGAGTACTCCAGCCCTGAGAGCAGCACATAATACACTAAAAATAACAGCTATATAAACCTATTGAGTACTGCAGCCCTAAGCGCAGCATATACTACACTAAAAATGAGTTATATGAACCTATTGAGTACTGCAGTCCTGAAAGCAGCATATAGAACACCAAAAATAACTCAGTAATATGAACCTATTGAGTACTGCAGCCCTGAGAGCAGCATATAATACACTAAAATAAAAGCGATATGAACCTATGGAGTACTCCAGCCCTGAGAGCAGCATATAGTACAGTAAAATAAGTAATATGAACCTATTGAGTACTGCAGCCCTGAGAGTAGCATATAGTACACTACAAATAACTCAGAAAAATGAACCTATTGAGTACTCTAGCCCTGAGAGCAGCATATAGTATACTAAAATAACAGAGTAATATGAAACTATTGAGTACTGCAGCCCTGAGAGCAGCAAGTAGTACACTCAAAAATAACAATATGAACCTATTGAGTACTGTAGCCCTTAGAGCAGCATATAGTACACTAAAAATAACAGACTAATATGAACCTATTGAGAAGTTGATCCCTGACAGCATATAGTACACTAAAAATAACTCAGTAATATTAACCTATTGAGTACTTCAGCTCTGAGAGCAGCATATAGTACATTAAAATAACAGCAATTTGAATCTATTGAGTACTGCAGCTCTGAGAGCAGCATATAGTACACTAAAAATAACTCAGTAATATGAACCTATTGAGTACTGCAGTCCTGAGAGCAGCATATAGTACACTAAAAATAACTCAGTAATATGAACCTATTGAGAACTGCAGCCCTGAGAGTAGCATATAGTACACTAAAATAACAGCAATATGAATCTATTGAGTACTGCAGCCCTGAGAGCAGTATAGTACACTAAAAATAACATAGTAATATGAATCTCTTGAGTACTACAGCCCTGAGAGCAGCATGTAGTACACTAAAAATAACACAGTAATATGAACCTATTGACTACTGCAGCCCTGAGAGCAGGATGTAGTACATTAAAAATAACAGTTTATATTAACCTATTGAGTACTGCAGCCCTGAGAGCAGCATATAGTACACTAAAATAACAGCAATATGAATCTATTGAGTACTGCAGCCCTGAGAGCAGTATAGTACACTAAAAATAACATAGTAATATGAATCTCTTGAGTACTATAGCCCTGAGAGCAGCATGTAGTACACTAAAAATAACACAGTAATATGAACCTATTGACTACTGCAGCCCTGAGAGCAGGATGTAGTACATTAAAAATAACAGTTTATATTAACCTATTGAGTACTGCAGCCCTGAGAGCAGCATATAGTACACTAACAATAACACAGTAATATGAATCTATTGAGTACTGCAGCCCTGAGAGCAGCATATAGTACACTAAAAATAACAGAGTAACATGAACCTATTGAGTACTTCATCCCTGAGAGCATATAGTACACTAAAAATAACTCAGAAAAATGAACCTATTGAGTATTCCAGCCCTGAGAAGAGCATATAATACATTAAAAATAACAGTTATATGAATCTATTGAGTACTGCAGCCTTAAGAGCAGCATGTAGTACACTAAAAATAACAGAGTAATATGAACCTATTGAGTACTTCATTCCTGAGAGCATATAGTACACAAAAAATAACTCAGAAAATTGAACCTATTGAGTACTCAAGTCCTGAGAACAGCATATAATACATTAAAAATAACAGTTATATGAACCTATTGAGTACTGCAGCCCTAAGCGCAGCATGTAGTACACTAAAAATAACAAAGTAATATGAACCTATTGAGTACTGCAGCCCTGAGACTAGCATATAGTACACTAAAAATAACAAAGAAAAGTGAACCTATTGAGTACTTCAGCCTTGAGAGCAGAATATAATACACTAAAAATAACAGTTATATGAACCTATTGAGTACTGCAGCCCTAAGCGCAGCATATACTACACTAAAAATAAGTGATATGAACCTATTGAGTACTGCAGCCCTGAGAGCAGCATATAGTACACTAAAAATAACTCAGTAAAATGAACCTATTGAGTGCTCCAGCCCTGAGAGCAGCACACAGTACACTAAAATAACAGCAATTTGAACCTATTGAGTACCACAGCCCTGAGAGCAGCATATAGTACACTAAAAATAACATAGTTATATGAACCCATTGAGTACTACAGCCCTGAGAGCAGCATATAGTACACTAAAAATAACAGTTATATGAACCTATTGAGTACTGCAGCCCTGAGAGCAGCATATAGTACACTAAAAATAACAGAGTAATATTAACCTATCGAGTAGTGTAGCCCTGAGAGCAGTATATAGTACACTAAAATAACTCAGTAATATAAACCTATTGAGTACAGAAGCCGTGAGAGCAGAATAGTACACTAAAAATAACATAGTAATATGAATCTATTGAGTACTGCAGCCCTGAAAGCAGTATGTAGAACACTAAAAATAACACAGTAATATGAACTTATTGAGTACTGCAGCCCTGAGAGCAGCATATAGTACATTAAAATAAAAGTTATATGAACCTGTGGAGTACTGCAGCCCTGAGAGTAGCATATAGTACATTAAAATAAAAGTTATATGAACCTGTGGAGTACTGCAGCCCTGAGAGCAGTACAGTACACTAAAAATAACTCAGTAAAATGAACCTATTGAGTACTCCAGCCCAGAGAGCAGCATATAGTACTCTAAAAATAACAGTTATATGAACCTATTGAGTACTGTAGCCCTGAGCGCAGAATACTGAGTTATATGAACCTATGGAGTACTGCAGCCCTGAGAGCAGCATATAGTACACTAAAAATAACTCAGTAATATGAACCTATTGAGTACTGCAGCCCTGAGAGCAGCATATATTACACTAAAATACAGGCAATATGAATCTATGGAGTACTGCAGCCCTGAGAGCAGCATGTGTTACACTAAAAATAACACAGTAATATGAACCTATTGAGTACTGCAGCCCTAAGAGCAGCATATAGTACACTAAAATAACAGCAATATGAATCTATTGAGTACTGCAGCCCTGAGAGCAGTATAGTACACTAAAAATAACATAGTAATATGAACCTATTGAGTACTGCAGCCCTAAGAGCAGCATGTAGTACACTAAAATAACAGCAATATGAACCTATGGAGTACTGCAGCCCTGAGAGCAGCATATAGTACACTAAAAATAACAGTTACATGAACCTATTGAGTACTGCAGCCCTGAGAGCAGCATACAGTACACTAAAATAAAAGTTATATGAACCTGTGGAGTACTGTAGCCCTGAGAGCAGTATAATACACTAAAAATAACATAGTAATATGAACCTATTGAGTACTGCAGCCCTGAGAGCAGCATATAGTACACTAAAAATAACAGTTATATGAACCTATTGAGTACTGTAGCCCTGAGCGCAGAATACTGAGTTATATGAACCTATGGAGTACTGCAGCCCAGAGAGCAGCATATAGTACACTAAAAATAACTCAGTAATATGAACCTATTGAGTACTCCAGCCCTGAGAGCAGCATATATTACACTAAAATAACAGCAATATGAATCTATGGAGTACTGCAGCCCTGAGAGCAGCATGTGTTACACTAAAAATAACACAGTAATATGAACCTATTGAGTACTGCAACCCTTAGAGCAGCATATAGTACACTAAAAATAACACAGTAATATGAATCTATGGAGTACTGCCGCCCTGAGAACAGCATATAGTACACTAAAAATAACACAATAATATGAACCTATTGAGTACTGCAGCCCTGAGAGCATATAGTACACTAAAAATAACTCAGTAATATGAACCTATTGAGTACTGCAGCCCTGAGAGCATATAGTACACTAAAAATAACTCAGTAATATGAACCTATTGAGTACTGCAGCCCTGAGAGCATATAGTACACTAAAATAACTCAGTAATATGAACCTATTGAGTACTGGAGCCGTGAGAGCAGAATAGTACACTAAAAATAACATAGTAATATGAATCTATTGAGTACTGCAGCCCTGAGAGCAGTATATAGAACACTAAAAATAACACAGTAATATGAACGTATTGAGTACTGCAGCCCTGAGAGCAGCATATAGTACACTAAAATAAAAGTTATATGAACCTGTGGAGTACTGCAGCCCTGAGAGCAGTATAATACACTAAAAATAACACAGTAATATGAACCTATTGAGTACTGCAGTCCTGAGAGCAGCATGTAGTACACTAAAAATAACAGTAACATGAACCTATTGAGTACTCCAGCCCAGAGAGCAGCATATAGTACTCTAAAAATAACAGTTATAAGAACCTATTGAGTACTGTATCCCTGAGCGCAGAATACTGAGTTATATGAACCTATTGAGTACTCCAGCCCTGAGAGCAGCATATATTACACTAAAATAACAGCAATATGAATCTATGGAGTACTGCAGCCCTGAGAGCAGCATGTGTTACACTAAAAATAACTCAGTAATATGAACCTATTGAGTAGTGCAACCCTTAGAGCAGCATATAGTACACTAAAAATAACACAGTAATATGAATCTATGGAGTACTGCCGCCCTGAGAACAGCATACAGTACACTAAAAATAACACAATAATATGAACCTATTGAGTACTGCAGCCCGGAGAGCATATAGTACACTAAAAATAACTCAGTAATATGAACCTATTGAGTACTGCAGCCCTGAGAGCATATAGTACACTAAAAATAACTCAGTAATATAAACCTATTGAGTACCGCAGCCCTGAGAGCATACAGTACACTAAAAATAACTCAGTAATATGAACCCATTGAGTACTCCAGCACTGAGCGCAGTATATCGTACACTAAAAATAAGTTATATGAACCTATTAAGTACTGCAGCCCTGAGAGCAGCATATAGTACATTAAAATAACAGCAATATGAATCTATGGAGTACTGCAGACCTGAGAGCAGCATATAGTACACTAAAAATAACAGCAAAATGAATTTATGGAGTATTGCAGACCTGAGAGCAGCATGTAGTACACTAAAAATAACAGTTATATGAACCTATTGAGTACTGCAGCCCTAAGCGCAGCATGTAGTACGCTAAAAATAACAAAGAAAAGTGAACCTATTGAGTACTGCAGCCCTGAGACTAGCATATAGTACACTAAAAATAACAAAGAAAAGTGAACCTATTGAGTACTGCAGCCCTGAGAGCAGCATATAGTACACTAAAATAACACAGTAATATGAACCTATTGAGTACTGCAGCCCTGAGAACATAGTACACTAAAAATAACACAGTAATATGAACCTATTGAGTACTGCAGCCCTGAGAGCAGTATATAGTACACTAAAATAACTCAGTAATATGAACCTATTAAGTACTGCAGCCGTGAGAGCAGCATATAGTACACTAAAAATAACACAGTAATATGAACCTATTGAGTACTGCAGCCCTGAGAGCAGCATGTAGTACACTAAAAATAACAGTAATATGAACCTATTGAGTACTGCAGCCCTGATAGCAGCATGCAGTACACTAAAAACAACTCAGTAATATGAACCCATTGATTACTCCAGCCCTGAGAGCAGCATATAGTACACTAAAAATAACAGTTATATGAACCTATTGAGTACTGCAGCCCTAAGAGCAGCATATAGTACACTAAAATAACAGTTATATGAACCTATTGAGTACTGCAGCCCTAAGAGCAGCATGTAATATACTAAAAATAAGTTATATGAACCTATTGAGTACTGCAGCCCTGAGAGCAGCATATAGTACACTAAAATAACAGTTATATGAACCTATTGAGTACTACAGCCCTGAGAGCAGCATGTAATACACTAAAAATAAGTTATATGAACCTATTGAGTACTGCAGCCCTGAGAGCAGCATATAGTACACTAAAATAACAGTTATATGAACCTATTGAGTACTACAGCCCTGAGAGCAGCATGTAATACACTAAAAATAAGTTATATGAACCTATTGAGTACTGCAGCCCTGAGAGCAGCATATAGTACACTAAAATAACAGTTATATGAACCTATTGAGTACTACAGCCCTGAGAGCAGCATATAGTACACTAAAAATAACACAGTAATATGAACCTATTGAGTACTGCAGCCCTGAGAGCAGCATATAGTACACTAAAATAACTCAGTAATATGAACCTATTGAGTACTGCAGCCCTGAGAGCAGCATATAGTATACTAAAAATAACACAGTAATATGAACCTATTGAGTACTGCAGCCCTGAGAGCAGCATATAGTACACTAAAATAACACAGTAAAATGAACCTATTGAGTCCTGCAGCCCTGAGAGCATAGTACACTAAAAATAACACAGTAATATGAACCTATTGAGTACTGCAGCCCTGAGAGCATAGTACACTAAAATAACACAGTAATATGAACCTATTGAGTACTGCAGCCCTGAGAGCAGCATATAGTACACTAAAAATAACACAGTAATATGAATCTATTGAGTACTGCAGCCCTGAGAGCAGCATATAGTACACTAAAATAACAGCAATATGAACCTATTGAGTAGCTACTCAAGCTCTGAGAGCAGCATATAGTACACTAAAATAACACAGTAATATGAACCTATTGAGTACTGCAATCTGCAGCCCTGAGAGCAGCATACAGTACACTAAAATAACAGCAATATGAACCTATTGAGTAGCTACTCAAGCTCTGAGAGCAGCGCGTAGTTCTGTGTTTTGTTGTTTTACAATTAGTGACATAGCAGTTATTTTTAGGCTGCGGTCAGTAAATACACGGAACCAATGCAGGAAAGCACGGAACCAATATGATGAAACACATCTGAAATTTGTATAGATCGAGACGGGTATTTTAATATCATTCGGTGTGTGCGTGTTCGTTCAAGCGCAGGGAGTAGCGAAACAGCAACAGAACATATTGAGTACTCCTTTCCTTGACAGCAGCGCATAGTTCACTAAAAATAACACAGCGATAACTGTCACAGGGGCGAACTCCGTGATACCCTCCTCTGACCATCGGAGGGAGCCCTCGCCCGAATACTAACACACACACACGCACCCGCACTACATTACCCACAATCCCGTGCCTTGGACTGATTATCCTGCCAGCTGTTTCCCATAACCCGGACTATAAAAGACTCTCAGTCACCTTCATGCTTCGCGAAGTCTTGTATTGCCATGGTGTACATTTCTGAGCGTTTTACTCTGCTGATTGTCTGTTACTGACTACGCTCTATACTAATAAAGCATGCAAATGGATCCCAACGCCTGTGACGAATCATTACAGTAACACTAAAAATAACAGCACAACCACATCTTGCATGCATCGCTAGGGTGGGAGATGTATAATATCACGGAGATCTGAGCCAGTTCTGTCGTAGCATATTGGTTTCATAGATCATGCTTTTTTTTTTAATGCTAGCATTAAAATGAAACATTTTTACCCCATTTACACAAAAGCAGCATTGGTGCAGTCGACTGATGATGGAGCCGAATCAAAATGCATAAGTAGTAAATATACTGCGACATGTGTCAAAAAATGATTGATGGTGACCTTTGACCTTTGAGCTGCCCTTTGACCTTTGCCCCTCCCCCATGGGACCACCCAAATAGTACCCCATCCCCCCATGGTTGACCGCTGTATGAACCCGATGACCTCGGGGTTATGGAATTTAAATGGTGGTTGCCCTTTGACATGGGCTATGAATATGTCCATTGATTCTCTGCATTTTTGAAATATCTATGGTATTGACCTGTGGGTCAATTGTAGGGTGGAACAAATGGATGATTTTTGAACTTTGACATCATATATTTGAAGTCCTGATGGTGATTTATGAACTTTCAGGGTCAGACACGTGTTGAACAGACATCCGCATTCCGGCTCATCTCTAATCTTCCTGTGTAAGCAACAAAAATAAGATTTTAATGAAGAAACAGCCGGATCAAAATAACAAAAGAATAAACATGGTATATTTTATAAAATAGAATACACAAACGCACACATGCACTCGTACCCATTTCAAAAAGTGGAAAACATTCACATCTCCAAAAATGTAAAAATAAAATTATAACACACTGAATAATAAAAAACAGTTACTAAATTTAATAAGACTGATTATTATAGTTAAATAAAAATTAAAAACATGGAAAAAGTTTTCCTCTAGCAATGATGTCCATTGGGTTAACAATTGCTTTTAGTTTGAAATATAAAACACCCAAAATGTAGACATATAAGTAAAGGAATATTTATTTTAACAATGTCAATGCAAAAAGGGAATTTGGACATGTTCAGACATGTTCCATGTAAAACATGCATAAGACATGGTTGTTTTTATACTGGATATTCTCTCCCCTAAACACATGTATCGTAGTAAACGTTTTCATTTTTATATTTGCAAAAATATCATTTAGTATAATTTAAAAAGGTGTTTTGCAAATGGGGGATACATTTTGGTAGTTAAATAAAAAAATATAAAAACATTTTGCTTTTAGTTTATACTGAAATCTAAAAATCTCTCACTGTCTCTCTCTCTCTCTCTCACACACACACACACACACACACACACATTTCAAAAGTGAAAAACATTCTGTTCTTTGAATGAAGATGGTAATAAATAAAAGTATAACAATGTTAATAATAACAAACAGTTGCTAAGCCAAAATTATATACCAGTTATCACTGTAAAGCGGCTTTGACACAATCTGCATTGTAAAAAGCGTTATATAAATAAAGGTGACTTGACTTAACTTGACTAAATTTACTGAAACCAATTATTATAGTTTTAGTTAAATGAAAATATAAAATTTCTTACTTGTTGATGTCCTTAACATGAAATGGCTTACAAACTATCTCATTGTCTCTCCAAGTGACTTGCAACAATGCATGATAGTCACAGAGACAGAAGGGGAGAATGGTGTTCAGCGGGGTGGATGAAACAATATTTTGTTCAAGCTAACTTTTATTTTCAAAGCATAAATGTAAAAGTTTAAATTACAACTTTTAAAATTAAACATTTGTTCAAATTAAATCTTTAAATAAATCAGATCTTTGACATTTTATTTATCACTGTATGTGTAAAAATGTATGGGTCTCACAAGCCACCTCTCACATGGTGTAACATTTTCAATAATTCAATATGAAAATCACCAAGCATTTTCACAGAGAAACAATGATTTCATTCAGACCATGTGATGCCTCAGGTTAGTTCTATAAAAGGAACTTATCTCTATTTTAAATTGAAATGATTCTAAATATAAATAATATAAAATGTTGCTTAAAAATTATTTAAACAATTTAAATATAGGTTAAATTAATATATAAATTAAAAATAAATATATTTAAAAAAAAACCTTACATTTTCAGAGAGCCAAAGTAGGTCCTTTTGCAATGATAATAAATAAGTAAAAATAAAACAAAAGCATTAATAAAATAAAATCATTCATAAAACACCCCAGATCCTCCCAGGAACAAACTCCAGTGTGAATGAGAGATGGCAGGGTGGAGTCAGACAGATGAGTCTCTGTCACAGTGTATGTTAAGACAGCTAACTCCATTCCAGAGTGAATGTTTTTGTACTAAATTTATTTCAAAGCACAATCTTAAAAGTTTAAAATAGTCTTTTAAAATTAAAATATTGTTTAAATTAAATCTTTAAAGATTTAATAAAAATCAGTTAGAAGTCCACAGTATCGGGATAACATCTGATGCCAATGGTAGAAATTATTTTGCTTAAATTTAACCTAAAGTATACTTTTTATTAAACAACATCTGTTCAGAAACCTGTACGTAGTCATCTTAGATCTTATTTCTCAAAGATTCAAGCAGAAGGGTTAGGGTTAAGTTTTTGAGAAAACAGCATGTTAAAAACAGCATGTTAACTCAGAAATATTTAATTTGAATTGATTTAAAAAAATAAAAAAATTAAAAAAATCCAAACATGAAGGTATCTGTGTGTTTGACAACTCACGGATGCAACGCGCATACGTCCCTGTAAAAACGAGGACTCAACTTTGCTCTTATTTAGCTTAAGTTGCATCTTTAAGAAAATCACCACACATTTTCAGAGGGATCCTCAACAATCATTAATGATGGCCTCAGGATATAGGCTGATGAGGTGATTTACAGATCAGTCACTTCTCTGTGCTGAGCCTGTCTGTTGCCACTTGACCCCGACAATTTTGCATGGGTGTTAAACACCCTACAAGTAGTCATTTATTTCAACTGTGTTATTTACAAAACAGCATTTTTCAATAGAGTGAATCTACACATCTGAGGTCTTTCAGAGACATCACTTCAGGATCAGTGGGTCTCTTGAGAATATTTAATTGTGCTTAAAAACCAAAGATCAGGCCAGATCCCCTACATGACAATGTCCACTTCAGACTCTGTACTTGAAAATACCTTTGCTGTTAAATATGTTTTAAAAACCTCACATGTAAACTTACATTTTTTAAGGTGACGCATGTCTCATAGATCTATATGATTTACTTTTCTTATTTCTATAGTTTCAATTCCTAAATAAATAAAGTAAACCAAAAGAATAATGCTGACAAATGTTCGCTGCAATGTTTTTAACAAATAGAATACCTTATTCCACACAGTTCCTCACACAGTGAAACCATTAAGGAGAGCCAAAGGCTCATGACAATGGGTGAAAACACATTACTATGTAAGATATGTAAGATAGTTTTACCCAAAGAATAATGCTGACAAATGTTTCTGCTGCAATGTTTTTAACAATCAGGGATTACCTTAGTCCAAACAATTCCTCACACATTGAAGCCATTAAGAATAGCCAAAGGTGAAAACATTACATATGTGAGAGAGTTTTACCCAAAATCAAATACTGTATTACACTTTTTCCAAAAGATAATATTGCTTTAAAGTTTGAATAAAAAAGTTAAAAGCAAACTTATCTTCATACCATGTGCTCTGACACAATTTTAGTTTTATAAAATTTGCGGTTGTTATTTCTAGGTTCATGCTATCATTATCAGTCTGTTAAATATGAAGTTAATACATGATGAAACAAGAATCATGCTACCAAATTCTTTTGTCACAATGTTTTTAAGAAAAAAAATTGTTGTTTTTAAAATACAACTAAACCAGATTATTAGACAAAAATTATTTTCCTGGTTGTGCTGGAATAGGGCTTATTTTAAAGTTTGGGATATGTTACAATCAGGCAATACAAGGATCTAGAATAGATGAAGCTTCATATTGAACAAAGAAAAAATATGCCATTTTCACTTGTGAACATGTATTTATACACATTTTCAACATGTATTATACAATATCTGCATACCATTTTTGAAAAGGTTTTAGTAATGCTTTAGATCCGAATCCAGATTTTGGCATCCAACATGACATTAAATAGATGTACAAGTGTACAAGGGTGTCTCAACTGTTTATAACAATCTTCTTAGATTATTATTTTTTACTCAAATAAATAGATATTGAATATAGCTTACTTGCACTGCTTTTCCCCTACAGATCAAAGCCAAACATGTTTTTGTAGGAATTATTTGAAAACAAAACTCATTGAGAATATATTTTACAGTTGTGATATTTTCAAAAATTCAAATTGATAGTTCTTGTAGTACAATTATCCATCTCTTCGATGTGGGATTGCATGAAGCATCCACACGAAAAGTAAGTCTGTCTGTTTGCACTTGAAGAGATTTCAACTGAAACATATCTAACCATTGCACTGAAAGCAGCGCATACATTAAAGTTTGAGAACGATAAACAAAGTTACACACTCTAGTAAAGCGGTAGATACAGCTCAAATATGATCTTTTGTAGGAATTATGTGAGCACAATAAATTCTTTCATCTAAATTCAAGAGGCCTAGTAACTAAGAAAGCAGTGACATCGTGTAAGAAAAGTGTCATATTGCATACAGAAATCCACTCTTTATCTATTGCGAAAGGCATTTTTACCCCCCTTCACTCATCTTAGTCGTATTATCAAGACTATCAAGATCACTGTTAGCATTTTATTTGTCGTCTGTATATGATTTTAGCCGATACTCCTCTCTGGTTGCTGTCAGTGTAAGTTTGTGCAAATCATCACATGTGTGAGGAACACGGACCATTCATTTTAGCATCTTTTAGTTGTATGACTGAACTTTTCTTTTGACAAAACCAATTCTGTTTAACAATTTTCTTTCAACATTCCACATGGTGTTAAAGAATATGTGTAAATATTATATTATACAGTTTTGTTAGAGTCTATGCAGTGCTGTTGTAATGCATGATTATTTGAGAACTATAACATCGCATACCCCTTTATACAATCTTTATACAGGTATTATAATTACACAATTTACTATGTTAGCTACTCACAGGAATTAATGAAAACATGATACTCCTACTAAATGAGAGATGTAGTACTGATGTTCTTTTTGACGTTCTAAAGCTGATGTCGTCTTTCTGGTCTGTCTGTGGTCACAAGACACATAATGCATCAACACGAAAAAAGTGAGTCTTGCCGTTTTCTGGTACATTCTGTTACAGACTATTACACTTAGTTACAGTCATGAAAAAATATTTCAACTGTACTCTAAACAGGACTTGAATAAAAGTAAACTTGATAAGTAGTTATTTTAAGTGAAAGGTTAGTTGATACAGGCCATTTTATTTTGTCCGCTCCATCTTTTAGGCGGCTGCCTTTTAGGTTTTTATCCAGGAAACATGTACAACTACGTCAATGTGTTGTCACGTTTGTCTCAATAATTTATTCTTCTTTTAGGAAGCCATTATGGTAAGCGGTTTTTATCCCTGATCCGCATGCGATCAAAATTGTTTAACATCTTTTACAATTTTAAATATTTCCCCAGCTTAAATATTAGTTTTATTCATTTACAAAGGTGTCATGTAGAGGAGATGATTAGGTTGGCACTCAAGACGTCCTCTGTGTTGACTTTAATAAAACATTTCAGCATCATTAAGACAACCTCAGTAACTGTATTCATAAATACGTTGAAATAGCTGTAACCATACAAATATCGGCTATGAATAACTAAAACAAAGCCTAACAACATACACAAATGATTCTAACTCTTTCACGACCCAGACTGACCCCAGGTAAGTATACCTCAAATACTCACAATAGTTAGATATCTTGACTATCCGTATGTTTAGGGACGTGACCGTTCTTGTCCTCATAAATTTTATGTTTCTTTGATTTTATTCACATTTTTTGAAACACAGTGTTTTACCACGGCTTCATTTTTTAACATCTCCATTCTTCTTTCGTCTGTAATTGTAATTTTGAGCGTATTTGTTTTCCTTTATCATTTTACCCGTTTCATTTTGTCCGAAAAACTATGTTTCCTATACATTTAGGTGTAATGTGACGTTGAAATAGCACTCTCGCTGTTCTCGGCATCTCGTTGTTTGTAGCATTTGGTTGATTTAATAAAATGATGGTTTAACCATACTCTTGAGTCATTTTACATACTATTTTATATTTTACGCTATAGAATGCTGAGCAAAGATCTTTGAAACATTGTAGCTTGTAAAACATTAAAATGATTTCAAACGCTATATAGACGTTTTACCCTCCAGGGGTTAGAGGTTTTTACCGCCCAATGATACGGGGGTTAGAGGTTAAGCAGCGGGTGTTTTATGACTATTGAGGGTCGCATTCTCTCTAGTTAAAACCCACAGGACCTACCTACTGAATAAGCTTTAGGAAACAGTCTGCAAAGCTTCAATGGCTACTCCACAAGTTCCTGAAACTTCTGTTGAAAGTTATGTTAAAATGGAAGAAAATCTTCTTACGCACGGCAGAAAAACACAGGATTCGCTTTGACCAAGTTTCTTCATGAAGATGAAAATTTTGTGAAACAGGAATTTCTGATGGCTGATGTTTATGTGGGTGGCTTTCTTTTTAACAAAGCATCACGCACGGTCAAACTCTATGCTATGGAATTTTTTGAAGAAGAATTAACATCACAGACACCTTGTGTGCATTTGCCCGCCAAGGACTGGTCATTTTTCTAAAATCATATCTGGACCGATCTGAATGGGATCGCTGGTAAACGCTTTTACATGAACGTGTGGGATGGAGTTGCCCCAAATGTACGGTACAAGGTGATAAAGCCTTGTGATAATGTAACCATATCAACCTGTTGGAACAAGTCGCTTCATGACCAAAACCTCATTAAGTTGATGAAACCCTGTGAGGAATCCGAAATGGACTTTTGGTCTCAAAGCAGTGATAGTTCTGAGTCTGGAGTGGAACCGTGACTGGCCAGTTCTAGAGGACGACCCCTTCGAATGCTGCAGGTCTACAAACAGTCTATATTTTGAGTGGAGCGATGTACCTGCGTTACATACCCTCTTTTTAACAATAGACAAGTTGTTTAATTCGAGCTGAATTCATCTGAAGCATTGCTAAATGTTTAATCAGTCATGGTGATGTGCCTTAATATGTATTAAATGGTAACGTGATATAGCAAAACCTGAACTGTACAATGATATTGTAATGTATCGTGCCCTTGCTTCTGTTTTGTGTTACTTGCTATATGTGTAATTGGTTTTGTTTAATAAACTGATTGGATCCAATTTCCCGCGCCTCTAAGAATCTGTATATTTTTGAAAAAAATTAAAATAATACCTCATTGATGTGAAGTGTTATATATAATATGGGCATTATGTTTAAAATGCTTGAGATAATTTAATACGATGGTGTCAATAAAAGTCTTTAATTTAGTATTACTTTAGTATTACTATTAAAGTCTTTTAATATCTTAATCTTAACTCTTTAGTAAAATTCAAATGTCTGCACAAAAAGAAGTTCCATCCTATTTCTACATGTTATGGATCTTATTGTGAACAATTCATAAGTGATTGTTTTTTGTTTTGTTTTTTGTTTGTTTTTGACCTCGTAACTTTTTAATCAAAATGTAAAATAAAAAAATAAACTGGCGACTTCTCTACTTCACTTGTTTATGACTTCCTGATGGCAACCGCCTGCGGGCGGGTGAGGGCGGACCCCAATCGGCTGTCCAGATATGATTTTAGAAAAATGACCAGTCCTTGGCGGGCAAATGCACACAAGGTGTCTGTGATGTTAATTCTTCTTCAAAAAATTCCATAGCATAGAGTTTGACCGTGCGTGATGCTTTGTTAAAAAGAAAGCCACCCACATAAACATCAGCCATCAGAAATTCCTGTTTCACAAAATTTTCATCTTCATGAAGAAACTTGGTCAAACGAATCCTGTGTTTTTTCTGCCGTGCGTAAGGAAGATTTTCTTCCATTTTAACATAACTTTCAACAGAAGTTTCAGGAACTTGTGGAGTAGCCATTGAAGCTTTGCAGACTGTTTCCTAAAGCTTATTCAGTAGGTAGGTCCTGTGGGTTTTAACTAGAGAGAATGCGACGCCCTCAATAGTCATAAAACACCCGCTGCTTAACCTCTAACCCCGTATCATTGGGCGGTAAAACCTCTAACCCCTGGAGGGTAAAACGTCTATATAGCGTTTGAAATCATTTTAATGTTTTACAAGCTACAATGTTTCAAAGATCTTTGCTCAGCATTCTATAGCGTAAAATATAAAATAGTATGTAAAATGACTCAAGAGTATGGTTAAACCATCATTTTATTAAATCAACCAAATGCTACAAACAATGAGATGCCGAGAACAGCGAGAGTGCTATTTCAACATCACATTACACCTAAATGTATAGGAAACATAGTTTTTCGGACAAAATGAAACGGGTAAAATGATAAAGGAAAACAAATACGCTCAAAATTACAATTACAGACGAAAGAAGAATGGAGATGTTAAAAATGAAGCCGTGGTAAAACACTGTGTTTCAAAAAATGTGAATAAAATCAAAGAAACATAAAATTTATGAGGACAAGAACGGTCACGTCCCTAAACATACGGATAGTCAAGATATCTAACTATTGTGAGTATTTGAGGTATACTTACCTGGGGTCAGTCTGGGTCGTGGAAAGAGTTAGAATCATTTGTGTATGTTGTTAGGCTTTGTTTTAGTTATTCATAGCCGATATTTGTATGGTTACAGCTATTTCAACGTATTTATGAATACAGTTACTGAGGTTGTCTTAATGATGCTGAAATGTTTTATTAAAGTCAACACAGAGGACGTCTTGAGTGCCAACCTAATCATCTCCTCTACATGACACCTTTGTAAATGAATAAAACTAATATTTAAGCTGGGGAAATATTTAAAATTGTAAAAGATGTTAAACAATTTTGATCGCATGCGGATCAGGGATAAAACCGCTTACCATAATGGCTTCCTAAAAGAAGAATAAATTATTGAGACAAACGTGACAACACATTGACGTAGTTGTACATGTTTCCTGGATAAAAACCTAAAAGGCAGCCGCCTAAAAGATGGAGCGGACAAAATAAAATGGCCTGTATCAACTAACCTTTCACTTAAAATAACTACTTATCAAGTTTACTTTTTATTCAAGTCCTGTTTAGAGTACAGTTGAAATATTTTTTCATGACTGTAACTAAGTGTAATAGTCTGTAACAGAATGTACCAGAAAAACGGCAAGACTCACTTTTTTTTCGTGTTGATGCATTATGTGTCTTGTGACCACAGACAGACCAGAAAGACGACATCAGCTTTAGAACGTCAAAAAGAACATCAGTACTACATCTCTCATTTAGTAGGAGTATCATGTTTTCATTAATTCCTGTGAGTAGCTAACATAGTAAATTGTGTACGTATAATACCTGTATAAAGATTGTATAAAGGGGTATGCGATGTTATAGTTCTCAAATAATCATGCATTACAACAGCACTGCATAGACTCTAACAAAACTGTATAATATAATATTTACACATATTCTTTAACACCATGTGGGAATGTTGAAAGAAAATTGTTAAACAGAATTGGTTTTGTCAAAAGAAAAGTTCAGTCATACAACTAAAAAGATGCTAAAATGAATGGTCCGTGTTCCTCACACATGTGATGATTTGCACAAACTTACACTGACAGCAACCAGAGAGGAGTATCGGCTAAAATCATATACAGACGACAAATAAAATGCTAACAGTGATCTTGATAGTCTTGATAATACGACTAAGATGAGTGAAGGGGGGTAAAAATGCCTTTCGCAATAGATAAAGAGTGGATTTCTGTATGCAATATGACACTTTTCTTACACGATGTCACTGCTTTCTTAGTTACTAGGCCTCTTGAATTTAGATGAAAGAATTTATTGTGCTCACATAATTCCTACAAAAGATCATATTTGAGCTGTATCTACCGCTTTACTAGAGTGTGTAACTTTGTTTATCGTTCTCAAACTTTAATGTATGCGCTGCTTTCAGTGCAATGGTTAGATATGTTTCAGTTGAAATCTCTTCAAGTGCAAACAGACAGACTTACTTTTCGTGTGGATGCTTCATGCAATCCCACATCGAAGAGATGGATAATTGTACTACAAGAACTATCAATTTGAATTTTTGAAAATATCACAACTGTAAAATATATTCTCAATGAGTTTTGTTTTCAAATAATTCCTACAAAAACATGTTTGGCTTTGATCTGTAGGGGAAAAGCAGTGCAAGTAAGCTATATTCAATATCTATTTATTTGAGTAAAAATAATAATCTAAGAAGATTGTTATAAACAGTTGAGACACCCTTGTACACTTGTACATCTATTTAATGTCATGTTGGATGCCAAAATCTGGATTCGGATCTAAAGCATTACTAAAACCTTTTCAAAAATGGTATGCAGATATTGTATAATACATGTTGAAAATGTGTATAAATACATGTTCACAAGTGAAAATGGCATATTTTTTTCTTTGTTCAATATGAAGCTTCATCTATTCTAGATCCTTGTATTGCCTGATTGTAACATATCCCAAACTTTAAAATAAGCCCTATTCCAGCACAACCAGGGAAAATAATTTTTGTCTAATAATCTGGTTTAGTTGTATTTTAAAAACAACAATTTTTTTTCTTAAAAACATTGTGACAAAAGAATTTGGTAGCATGATTCTTGTTTCATCATGTATTAACTTCATATTTAACAGACTGATAATGATAGCATGAACCTAGAAATAACAACCGCAAATTTTATAAAACTAAAATTGTGTCAGAGCACATGGTATGAAGATAAGTTTGCTTTTAACTTTTTTATTCAAACTTTAAAGCAATATTATCTTTTGGAAAAAGTGTAATACAGTATTTGATTTTGGGTAAAACTCTCTCACATATGTAATGTTTTCACCTTTGGCTATTCTTAATGGCTTCAATGTGTGAGGAATTGTTTGGACTAAGGTAATCCCTGATTGTTAAAAACATTGCAGCAGAAACATTTGTCAGCATTATTCTTTGGGTAAAACTATCTTACATATCTTACATAGTAATGTGTTTTCACCCATTGTCATGAGCCTTTGGCTCTCCTTAATGGTTTCACTGTGTGAGGAACTGTGTGGAATAAGGTATTCTATTTGTTAAAAACATTGCAGCGAACATTTGTCAGCATTATTCTTTTGGTTTACTTTATTTATTTAGGAATTGAAACTATAGAAATAAGAAAAGTAAATCATATAGATCTATGAGACATGCGTCACCTTAAAAAATGTAAGTTTACATGTGAGGTTTTTAAAACATATTTAACAGCAAAGGTATTTTCAAGTACAGAGTCTGAAGTGGACATTGTCATGTAGGGATCTGGCCTGATCTTTGGTTTTAAGCACAATTAAATATTCTCAAGAGACCCACTGATCCTGAAGTGATGTCTCTGAAAGACCTCAGATGTGTAGATTCACTCTATTGAAAAATGCTGTTTTGTAAATAACACAGTTGAAATAAATGACTACTTGTAGGGTGTTTAACACCCATGCAAAATTGTCGGGGGTCAAGTGGCAACAGACAGGCTCGGCACAGAGAAGTGACTGATCTGTAAATCACCTCATCAGCCTATATCCTGAGGCCATCATTAATGATTGTTGAGGATCCCTCTGAAAATGTGTGGTGATTTTCTTAAAGATGCAACTTAAGCTAAATAAGAGCAAAGTTGAGTCCTCGTTTTTACAGGGACGTGCGCGTTGCATCCGTGAGTTGTCAAACACACAGATACCTTCATGTTTGGATTTTTAATTTTTATTTTTAAATCAATTCAAATTAAATATTTCTAGTTAACATGCTGTTTTTAACATGCTGTTTTCTCAAAAACTTAACCCTAACCCTTCTGCTTGAATCTTTGAGAAATAAGATCTAAGATGACTACGTACAGGTTTCTGAACAGATGTTGTTTAATAAAAAGTATACTTTAGGTTAAATTTAAGCAAAATAATTTCTACCATTGGCATCAGATGTTATCCCGATACTGTGGACTTCTAACTGATTTTTATTAAATCTTTAAAGATTTAATTTAAACAATATTTTAATTTTAAAAGACTATTTTAAACTTTTAAGATTGTGCTTTGAAATAAATTTAGTACAAAAACATTCACTCTGGAATGGAGTTAGCTGTCTTAACATACACTGTGACAGAGACTCATCTGTCTGACTCCACCCTGCCATCTCTCATTCACACTGGAGTTTGTTCCTGGGAGGATCTGGGGTGTTTTATGAATGATTTTATTTTATTAATGCTTTTGTTTTATTTTTACTTATTTATTATCATTGCAAAAGGACCTACTTTGGCTCTCTGAAAATGTAAGGTTTTTTTTTTTTTTTAAATATATTTATTTTTAATTTACATATTAATTTAACCTATATTTAAATTGTTTAAATAATTTTTAAGCAACATTTTATATTATTTATATTTAGAATCATTTCAATTTAAAATAGAGATAAGTTCCTTTTATAGAACTAACCTGAGGCATCACATGGTCTGAATGAAATCATTGTTTCTCTGTGAAAATGCTTGGTGATTTTCATATTGAATTATTGAAAATGTTACACCATGTGAGAGGTGGCTTGTGAGACCCATACATTTTTACACATACAGTGATAAATAAAATGTCAAAGATCTGATTTATTTAAAGATTTAATTTGAACAAATGTTTAATTTTAAAAGTTGTAATTTAAACTTTTACATTTATGCTTTGAAAATAAAAGTTAGCTTGAACAAAATATTGTTTCATCCACCCCGCTGAACACCATTCTCCCCTTCTGTCTCTGTGACTATCATGCATTGTTGCAAGTCACTTGGAGAGACAATGAGATAGTTTGTAAGCCATTTCATGTTAAGGACATCAACAAGTAAGAAATTTTATATTTTCATTTAACTAAAACTATAATAATTGGTTTCAGTAAATTTAGTCAAGTTAAGTCAAGTCACCTTTATTTATATAACGCTTTACAATGCAGATTGTGTCAAAGCCGCTTTACAGTGATAACTGGTATATAATTTTGGCTTAGCAACTGTTTGTTATTATTAACATTGTTATACTTTTATTTATTACCATCTTCATTCAAAGAACAGAATGTTTTTCACTTTTGAAATGTGTGTGTGTGTGTGTGTGTGTGTGTGTGAGAGAGAGAGAGAGAGACAGTGAGAGATTTTTAGATTTCAGTATAAACTAAAAGCAAAATGTTTTTATATTTTTATTTAACTACCAAAATGTATCCCCATTTGCAAAACACCTTTTTAAATTATACTAAATGATATTTTTGCAAATATAAAAATGAAAACGTTTACTACGATACATGTGTTTAGGGGAGAGAATATCCAGTATAAAAACAACCATGTCTTATGCATGTTTTACATGGAACATGTCTGAACATGTCCAAATTCCCTTTTTGCATTGACATTGTTAAAATAAATATTCCTTTACTTATATGTCTACATTTTGGGTGTTTTATATTTCAAACTAAAAGCAATTGTTAACCCAATGGACATCATTGCTAGAGGAAAACTTTTTCCATGTTTTTAATTTTTATTTAACTATAATAATCAGTCTTATTAAATTTAGTAACTGTTTTTATTATTCAGTGTGTTATAATTTTATTTTTACATTTTTGGAGATGTGAATGTTTTCCACTTTTGAAATGGGTACGAGTGCATGTGTGCGCTTGTGTATTCTATTTTATAAAATATACCATGTTTATTCTTTTGTTATTTTGATCCGGCTGTTTCTTCATTAAAATCTTATTTTTGTTGCTTACACAGGAAGATTAGAGATGAGCCGGAATGCGGATGTCTGTTCAACACGTGTCTGACCCTGAAAGTTCATAAATCACCATCAGGACTTCAAATATATGATGTCAAAGTTCAAAAATCATCCATTTGTTCCACCCTACAATTGACCCACAGGTCAATACCATAGATATTTCAAAAATGCAGAGAATCAATGGACATATTCATAGCCCATGTCAAAGGGCAACCACCATTTAAATTCCATAACCCCGAGGTCATCGGGTTCATACAGCGGTCAACCATGGGGGGATGGGGTACTATTTGGGTGGTCCCATGGGGGAGGGGCAAAGGTCAAAGGGCAGCTCAAAGGTCAAAGGTCACCATCAATCATTTTTTGACACATGTCGCAGTATATTTACTACTTGCATACTATAAGATGATTGTTTCTTTGCATTTTAATGTTTGCCAATTATCTTTGTAAACGTGAGAGATTGTTGAATTTTAACAAAATATATAGCAAAATTCACTTACCTTACATTAGATGCGCTCTCCCAGTAACATCCGTTTGAAGTGTTCCCTCTAAAATTTCAAACGGCTTGACCCCGCCTCTCCTTCAATTTCATTAGTTGAATCTGTAAACCAATCATTTTCCTTTCTGCCCTCAGAACATGGCTGCGTTCCAGTTCGTTTTTTAAATGCCCTTCCCTCACTAACTTCCCTCAGTCTCTATGACTCGGATATACGTCATTGCTTACGTTGCACGAGTGTCCACTACTGACGGAACCTTTGCAATGGGCTGAACTGGAACGTCCTAAGCCCTTGATCACTTGGAATCCGCAATGGAGCCGATTTATTATTTATTTTTTCCCCTTACAAAATTGTTTAATGCAGCATTCTATATGTATATATGTGTGTTTTAAATGTTTAAAAAAATAATTTATATATCATAGAGTTGTTTGTGGTGGGGTAAATTAAATGCGATATGCGGTGACGTCAAAATCGAGGGAGCAAGGGTCTGTCCTTATAAACTTACCTCGTCCACATCACGAAGTGGAACGCACTTCAAAATGGTGGTAGGGATTCCCCAGAGGGGAAGTGCTTAGGGAAGTTCGCGAGTGCGTGTCTAAAACTGGAGTGGAACGCAGCCCATGTTTGAGTAAGTAAAACTCCCATCTGTGGATAAATATGTCCCCCAGGTAGACACACCCTTGTTCTGCATTTCCAGCTCGACGGGGAAGGAGACATTAACAGACACTCCAGTTTCTGACCTGATGAGGAAAGAGACTACAAGACAGTTAAGGTTAAGCTTTTCTGAGCAAAACCTTTCACATTGTTTCCTATGGAATGCCAAGTCTGCCAAAATTAAAAATAAATAAATACATAAATAAATATACAAGAAATGTAAAAAAGCAAAAATTAATAAATAAATATATAAATATACATCGAAAAGCAAAAAACAAAACGTCTCGGTTACGTATGTAACCCTCGTTCCCTGAAGGAGGGAACGGAGACGTACGTCAGTAGTGACCGACGAATTGGGATATCGCTAGAGAGCCCTATCAGCTTCGAGTTAACTAAAACAAGCCAATGAAGTTGGCGTGCGATATTTGCATAATGCGCACCGCCCCCGCCAGGTGGTATAAATAGGGGAGCAGATGCAATCGCACTCTGTTTTTCGCTGAGGAGACAATCTAGTCCGCACTACAGCGAGGGTACAGCAACTGTGGCGACGGGACGCACGCCTCCGCTCCTCCTTCAGGGAACGAGGGTTAGATACGTAACCGAGACGCTCCTTTCAGTCGGTCACGCTCGACGCACGCCAGTAGTGACCGACTAATTGGGATCCCAAATAAAGCGCCACAGTATGAACCCTTCCAGTGCCCAGCGCAGCTCTAGCCACCCGGTGCACCAGTGGGACGGGGAAGGGGGCGAGCTTACGCCGAGAGAGTCTACTGCTGTTCCGATATACCCACTAAGTAAACTAGACTACACTGGGGAAGCGAACCCGTAGGGGACGCTGCGGAGACCACTACCCACCCGTAGGGGAGGAATTTACGTGGAGAGTACACATATGGACTGGCCGTGGGCAGTACGCATATGGAGTTCCTGGGATGGCTCCACCTGGGTAGGGGGAGACTCATCTGACAGGTGACAGCAGAGATGGCTCTGCTAAGGGAAAGACACGGGCTCGCCGTAGGGAGTTGACCGTGGACAAATACACAGATGGGACCACTCACGTGGAGGGGTCACGACATGTGGAACCCAGCCAAACGTCAGCGTCAGTGACGGAAGTTTGGCCTGGCATCAGACACTCCGCAATGTCCGAGCCGAAGGGGGAGGCGGAGGAACTCGACAGGGTTCGCCAAGCGAATTACTCGAATTACTCGACTGGAGTAAAAAGGATGCACGTATCCGGCCCAGGGGGCGGGAGTGGCATTGCAAGCCGACACTAGAACGGGCTCTTCGCGTCTACCGGCTGGTGGAAGCGAGTACACGGGAAGATACCGGTTCTACACGAAGGCTATAGAACCTAGCGAACGTGTTAGGTGTCGCCCAGCCCGCAGCTCTACAGATATCTGCCAGCGAGGCGCCGTGCGCCAGCGCCCAGGAAGAGGCCACTCCTCTGTGGAGTGGGCTCTCAACCTGAACGGGCAAGGCACGCCCTGGGACTTATACGCCAGGGCGATGGCGTCCACTATCCAGTGGGCCATCCTCTGCTTGGAGACAGCCTTTCCCTTCTGCTGGCCTCTGTAACAGACAAAGAGCTGGTCTGAGGTCCTGAAGCTTCGCGTTCTGTCCACGTACAGGCGCAGAGCGCGGACAGGACAGAGCAAAGCTAGGGCTGGGTCTGCCTCCTCCGAAGGCAGCGCTTGCAGGTTCACTACCTGATCTCGAAAGGGAGTGGTAGGAACCTTGGGCACATATCCAGGCCGGGGTCTCAGGATAACGTGAGAGTCACCGGGCCCGAATTCCAGGCACGATTCGTCAACCGAAAATGCATGCAGGTCCCCTACCCTCTTGAGCGAGGCCAATGCAACCAGGAGGACGGTCTTTAGGGACAGTACTTTTAACTCGACTGATTGCAAAGGCTCAAGGGACGACCCTGGAGAGATGTAAGAACCAGGGTCAGATCCCAAGAGGGTACAGAGGGGGGCCGGGGAGGATTCAGTCTCCTCGCCCCCCTCAAGAACCTGACGATCAGATCGTGCTTCCCTAGCGATTCACCATCAACTGCATAGTGAAGTGCGGCGATAGCGGCAACATACACCTTGAGGGTGGAGGGAGACAGCCTTCGCCTCCAGGCCCTCTTGCAGAAAGGAAAGCACGGTTCTGACCGAACATGATCGGGGTCCTCTCGCCTGGTTGAGAGGAGCACCATTCGACGAACAGGTTCCACTTCAACGCATAGAGGTTCCTCGTAGAAGGAGCTCTAGCGGAAGTGATAGTGTCTGCGACCGCTATGGAGATCACTCAGAACCTCCGCGTCCCGCCCAGAGACCACACATGGAGTTTCCACAGGTCGGGACGCGGGTGCCAGAGGGTGCCCCGTCTCTGAGTCAGGAGGTCCTTCCTCAGAGGAATGGGCCAGGGAGGTGCTGTCGCGAGGAGCGTGAGGTCCGAGAACCAGGTCCGAGTGGGCCAGTATGGAGCCACTAACAAGACCTGCTCCTCGTCCTCCCTGACTTTGCACAGGAGTTGTGCGAGAAGGCTCACTGGGGGAAATGCATATTTGCGTAGGCCCCGGGGCCAGCTGATTGCCAGGGCATCCGTGAATGGCACGAAGCGACCTCAGATGCTTCTGACTCCATAGCAAGAGATGGCGGGCGAGTTGCGACATACGGCGGGAGCGTAGACCACCCTGATGGTTGATGTACGCAACGGCCGCAGTGCTGTCCGAGCGGACCAGTACGTGCTTGTCTGTCAACAGCTTCTGGAAGCGGCCCAGTGCAAGACGTACTGCTAGCAACTCGAGGCAATTGACATGCCAATGCAGTTGGGGCCCCGTCCACAGACCCGATGCTGCATGCCCGTTGTACGTGGCTCCCCACCCCGTGGCGGAGGCATCTGTGTGGACCACAGCATGCCTGGACACTTGTTCGAGGGGAACTCCCGCCCGCAGGAACGAAGGGTCCGACCACTTGGTGAGGGTGCGGCGGCAGTTCGTGTCACGGGACACGGAACGCACCGCGCTGCCACGCCCATCTCGGGACCCGGCCGCGGAGCCAGTGTTGAAGCGGCCTCATATGAAGCAATCCGAGCGGCGTGACTGCGGCTGCGGATGCCATATGCCCCAGGAGCCTCTGAAAGTGTTTCAGTGGGGCCGCTGTCCTGCGCTGAGCGCACTCAGGCAGGTCAACACTGACTGGACGCGCTCCTCGGTGAGGCGCAGTCCGGGCGACGAATCCAGTTCCATACCGAGATAAGAGATCCTCGGCCCGGGGTGAGTTTGCTCTTGTCCCAGTTGACCAAGACCCAACCGACTGAGGTGAGCTAACACCATGTCCCTGTGTTCGCACAACTGCTCTCGCGAGCTGGCCAGGATGAGCCAGTCGCCGAGGTAGTTGAGGATGCGAACGCCCTGTTCCTTGAGCGAACAATGGCCGCCTCCGCAACCTTCGTGGAAGACGCTGGGCAACAGGGCCAGCCCGGCGGTAGGACTTTGTACTGATATGCCCGACCTCGAACGCAAACCGTAGGGAAGGGTCTGTGACGAGGCAGAATCGAGACATGAAAGCACGCGCCCTTCAGGTCGATCGCTGCAAACTAATCCTGGGGACGGATGCATTCGAAAATGCGCTTCTGCGTAAGCATCTTGAACGGCAGCCTGTGAAGGGACCGGTTCAGGACACGCAGATCCAGGATTGGCCGTAGCCCACCGCCCTTCTTCGGTACAATGAAGTAGGGGCTGTAGAACCCTGACTTCATATCGGCTGGAGGGACCGGCTCGATTGCATCCTTCGCCAGGAGGACAGCAATCTCCGCCCGGAGAACAGGTGCATTGTCCAGGGACACCTGAGTGTAGTGGACACCCCTGAAGACTGGGGGACGCCCGCGGGCTGAGGCTGTGCGGCCGGCGGCGGGGTGGAGGCAGCAGCGGACCGCCGGGGCAGGACGTGTTTGATAGCCTCAGCCTGCTTCTGGGCGGCAGAGAACTGCTGGGCGAAGCTCTCTACCGCGTCGCCGAAAAGGCCGACCTGTGATATGGGGGAGTCCAGGAACCGATACTTGTCGGTATCCCTCATATCAGCAAGGGTCAGCCAGAGGTGGCGCTGCTGGACCACAAGCGTGGCCATCGCTTGACCAACAGAACGTGCCGTCACCTTAGTCGCCCGGAGGGCGAGGTCCGTGGCGGCACGCAGCTCCCCAAGCAGCTGCTGGTCAAGACCTCCCTGGGGCATTTCCATCAACGCTTTTGCTTGGTGAACTTGCAAAAGGGCCATGGCATGCAGGGCGGAGGCGGCCTGTCCACAGGCTCTGTAAGCTTTCTCCGTCAAGCCTGACGAGAATTTACAGGCCCGGGATGGGAGACGCGGCTCACCGCGCCAGCCGGAGGTCGTTGGACACAGTTGCATCGCAACAGACCTCTCGACTGGGGGAATCTGCGTATATCCCCTAGCCTCTCCGCCATCCAGGTTGGTGAAGGTGGATGAGGGACCAGGTCTCGCACGAACACTATACGGCGTCCGCCAGGACCTGGTCACCTCATCATGCACTTCCGGGAAGAATGGCATCGGGGCGGGGCGCTGGGGACCAGCGCGGGCCGCCCCGAGATACCAATCATCGAGCCGAGAAGGTTCGGGACACGGTGGAGGGTTCCAGACGAGCCCAACCTTCTCAGCAGCCCGGGAAAGCATAGCCGTCAACTCAGGATCGGGCTCGGACAACGCTACAGCCCCAGAGGGGGGCAACTTCCGATGCCGTGATCGACATACGGTCATTCGCCGGTGCACCGAAAGAGACGGCTGGTCGCTCCGTAGAGGGACCAGCACGTTCAGTCGGCAACACCACCGGTTGCAGTGAAGTAGAGGGGACAGGGGCCCGCGGAGCAGCGCTCGGCGGGGAAGTCCTGACCGTAATCCTCAGATCACCCTGTCTACACGCCGACACACCGTCACCTCGGCCGAAGCCAGAGAAAACGGCGGCACGGGGCATAGGAGAGGGGACTCCCGCTCCTTGAGAACCAAGAAACGAGAGTCTCGATCTCAACACTGCAATAGTCATGTTCCCACAATGAGAACATGAACTATCCACAAAAGCTGCTTCAGCGTGCTGAACGCCCAGGCACGTGATGCAGCGATTGTGGCCGTCAGCGGGGACCAAAGAACGACCACATCCAGTAGCGCACAGACGAAATGACATCTTGAAAAAGACGCAGGGTTCGTCTGTGAAGCTCTTTTAGAAGGGGAAATTTAGCTCTCTTTGTGCTGAAGCACACAGGGAGTGCCACGAAGCTGGAACACACTACAGCTGAAAGCTCGCGACCTCGCTGCAGTGTCGTCACACCAACACAGAAAAGAGATCTTCTTTCCTTAGCTTGAAGAATACTCGAAGTCTGAAAGCTGGAACAACTAGATGGCTCCGAAGCGAAAGACAGAGTGTGATTGCATCTGCTCCCCTATTTATACCACCTGGCGGGGGCGGTGCGCATTATGCAAATATCGCACGCCAACTTCATTGGCTTGTTTTAGTTCACTCGAAGCTGATAGGGCTCTCTAGCGATATCCCAATTCGTCGGTCACTACTGACGTACGTCGAACGTGACCGACTGAAAGGGAACTAATTATTTATACATTTATTTATTTATGTATTTATTTCCATATTTGTTCATTTCCACATTTATTCATTTTTACATTTCTTTATTTCTACATTTCTTTATTTTTACATTTATGTATTTTTACATTTCTTTGTCCGTAGGGTAACGAGGGGGGCGTGGTTTACCTCAGACACAGCAATCGAGCTCAGAGTAGGCAAGAGTAAAAGGTTGAGGCCACAGTGACACCTTGTGGTGTGGCCGAAATACAAGAAGTGTAGCCTACTGACGTTGATACTGGGATGAATGACTTGGATGGGTAGTATGGCCAAAATCTTATATCACGGGTTAAGTCATATAATATCACCCTAACTGTACTGTGTGACATGGATAGGCTACTCTTTATTCAGGACATGGCCGTCGAAACATCGTCTGGTCTGGATTTGTAAAATATCCTGGGCTGGCAAACATGAACAGCAACATCTTCAATAGATCTGATAACAGGGACTCTGAAATGGAAGCGCTTGTTATTTCCCATTATTAATCATTTGAATGAATGGGCTTGCGTTTGATTGAGATTCGGATACCGGTCAAAACATGGAAAGGAACCAGCACACATATAGGCTACAGTGAAGTCGACACAAGCATACTGATCAATGCATTTGAAACGAGACCACAAATTCACTTCACATTCATCTTTCCTACTTTTACATGTACCACATGAGACAAACGCTTAAAATACAACGCTTACAGTAGAACATTTTGTCGCATCGCGTCACTTCCCGTGTGGACAGTCACAGCATCACTGATTATAATCTTTCCGATCCTGGAGTGTGATTGGCCACTGTTATCTGAATCTATAACATAGATCCCCCTATGTAGGCCTAATGCGTTATTTAAAAATAAATAAATAAATAAATAAAAAGATACATGACCAAATGTTCAAAAAGGTGGCAGAGAGGGGACATGTTCGGGGGAACAACATAATTTTTGATAGGCTATTTGCCTAATTGATAGGCTCGTTGCCATGAGTTTAATGAACAAACCTGAGTGACCATAGCAACTATGGCTATTCAGAAATGGAAATTACGAATGCATTAATATATTGTTTTGGCTCGATTGCTCCTGTTTGCTCCTGTCTGCCTCGCTGCTCAGAGTGGTTTGCGTCTGTAACTCCGTATAGCTTTGTTTTGAATCTCTTACTTTTGTTCATTGTTGCTTATATTATCATTACCTTATATAATATTGCCTACCACATTAATCTGACATCGCTAGCTTGTAATCTTTGAATCTAAATCGCTGTTACAACACGTTTGCATCTCGCTAGCTTGTTAACTTGTCATCAGTCCTCGCGCTCCTTTTTCAACGCTGCTCATCAAACAGCTGTGGTAACTCGGATCAGTCTACAAACACGGTGAGTCATGTCATCCTTTCCTTGTATTGTGTCGTGTTCCATTTGCCACATGTTCAGTATAGCTCTCTGTCAGCGATGAGGGATTTACATGTCATAAATGTAGGGAAATAGTCAGGCTGACAGAGAGAATCTCAGAATTAGAGACACGATCCAAACTTTAATCGAGGATAGTAAGAATGCAAGGGCTTCAGATACTGTTTTGGATGCGACTAGCTTAGTGAACTCTGTACATTGTTCGGTTCCGCTGTAGAGCCCGTGCAGCAGGGCACTTGGTAACGGTGAGGCGGCCTAGCCGCGAAAACACCACTCTTCCGCTCCAATAAGAACATCAAACAGGTTCTCCCCACTCAGTGACGCACCCGCTGAGAATCCTGTTGAAAGTGCCCTAGTTATTGGCGATTCTATTACACGGAACGTGAAAATAGAGACACCAGCCACCATAGTCACATGTTTGCCGGGAGCCAGAGCACCTGACATCAAAGCAAATTTAAAAGTGCTGGCTAATGCTAATCGTAAATACTCTAAAATTATTATTCACGTCGGCACTAAAGACGTTCGACTTCGGCAGTCGGAGATCACTAAAATTAACATTAAAGAGGTGTGTGAACTCACAAGTACAATCTCAGAAGAAGTAATTTGCTCTGGTCCCCTTCCTGTTCGTCGGAGTGATGAGATAGTTAGCAGATTATCATCACTCAATGGCTGGCTGTCTAAGTGGTGTCCGCAGAATAATATAGGTTTCATAGACAATTGGAAAAGTTTTTGGGGCAGACCTGACCTGTTGAAAAGAGATGGTATTCATCCCTCCCGGGATGGTGCTGCTCTTTTCTCTAGTAATATGGCACATAGTCTTAGAACTAAAACATGACAAACTGGGGTCCAGGTCAGGAAGCAGACAGACTGGCTAAACCGACCGTCTGCTAGCTGCCTCACGTTACAGAAGTCAGATAATTCCCAACACATAGAAACTCTTACACCTAGATATTATCACATAGAGACTGTGTCTATACCCCGAATTAGTAAAAACAAAAAACTTCCAAACCCATTTAATGGTAAAAATTTAATTGATGTTCAACAAATAAAAACAGAGATAATACTGATAAACAAATGATAAAGCTTGGGTTGCAGAATATTAGATCCCTTTCTTCAAAAGCACTTATTGTAAATGATATTATCAAAGACAATAATCTAGATGTGCTGTGTTTGACAGAAACTTGGCTAAAACCAGATGATTACATTACTTTAAATGAGTCTAGCCCTCAAGGTTATGATTATCGACACAATCCTCGTCAGAAAGGCAAAGGGGGAGGTGTTGCTGTAATTTATAGTAATATTTACAGTATTAGTCAAAAGTCTTCCAAATATAATTCCTTCGAAGTGATGGTGCTATACGTAACATTATGTAAGTTGACATTTGTGCTAGCTACTGTATACAGGCCACCAGGGCACCATACAGACTTTATCAAAGAATTTGCTGATTTTCTATCAGAGTTAGTACTAGCTGCAGATAAAGTCCTTGTTGTTGGTGATTTTAATATCCATGTAGATAATGAAAAAGACTCATTGGGATTGGCATTTACAGACATTCTAAACTCTATTGGTGTTAGACAACACGTGTCAGGACCCACTCATTGTCGTAATCATACTTTAGATCTAATATTGTCACATGGAATCGATACTGATGCCGTTGAAATTCTGCAGCAGAGTGACGACATCTCAGATCATTATCTAGTCTCGTGTATACTACATTTAGTCAAGGAAGCTAAACTGCCTCCCTGCCATAAATATGGTAGAACCATCACTTCTACCACTAAAGATCGCTTAAATAATCTTCCTGATCAGTTTCATCGCCTTAGCATACCAGACAGCTTAGAAGACCTCAATGTTGAAACAGAAACTATTGCCTCTGTCTTTTCCAGCACATTAGACTCAGTTGCTCCTTTATGCTTAAAAAGATTAAGGAAATTAATCCAACGCCATGGTACAATGAGCACACTCGGGCCCTAAAGGTAGCAGCCAGAAAAATGGAGCGCAGCTGGAAAAAAACAAAACTAGAAGTTTTTCGCATTTCATGGAGAGAGAGAATGATTGAGTACAGAAAGGCCTTAAAAATACTAGATCTGCCTATTTTTCAAAACTTTTAGAAGAAAATAAGCACAACCCTAGGTATTTATTTGATACAGTGGCTAAATTAACAAGAAATAAAGCTTCAACTTCTGATGTTTCCAAAGAGCACAGCAGTAATGACTTTATGAACTTCTTTACTTGTAAGATTGATAATATTAGAGAAAAAATTATAACCATGCAGCCGTCTACTACAGTATCGCATCAGACAGTGCACTGTAGTGTCCATGAGGAAAAATTCAATTCATTTACTGCTTTAGGAAAGGAAGAATTGTCTAAACTTATTAAATCATCAAAATCAACAACATGTATGTTAGACCCTATACCGACTAAGCTATTGAAAGAGATGCTTCCAGAGGTCATAGATCCTCTTCTTAATATCATTAATTCATCTTTATCACTAGGATACGTACCAAAAAGTTTTAAGCTGGCCATTATTAAACCTCTTATTAAAAAATCACAACTTGATCCTAGAGAATTAGTCAATTACAGGCCGATCTGAAATCTCACTTTTCTGTCAAAAATACTAGAAAAGGCAGTATCATCACAACTATGTTCCTTTTTAGACAGAAATAGTATCTGTGAGGATTTCCAGTCAGGATTTAGACCGTACCATAGTACTGAGACTGCTCTCATTAGAGTTACTAATGATTTGCTCTTATCATCAGATCGTGGTTGTATCTCTCTATTAGTGTTACTGGATCTTAGTGCTGCATTTGACACTATCGATCACAACATTCTTTTAAATAGACTCGAAAATTATGTTGGCATTAGTGGAATTGCATTGTCATGGTTCAAATCATACTTATCTGACCGTTATCAGTTTGTAGTAGTAAACGAAGAGAGGTCATATCGATCACAAGTTCAATATGGAGTACCGCAAGGCTCAGTACTAGGACCGTTGCTTTTCACTCTGTACATGCTACCCTTGGGAGATATCATTAGGAAGCATGGCGTTAGTTTTCACTGTTACGCTGATGATACTCAGCTCTATATTTCTTCGCGCCCTGACGAAACTTACCAATTCACAAAATTAACAGAACACAAAAAATTGGATGACCAGTAATTTCCTACTTCTAAATTCAGAAAAAACAGAGATTCTAATTTTTGGACCAAAAACTTCTTCACGTAATAACCTAGAATACTGTCTAACACTTGATGGCTGCTCTGTTAAGTCTTCGTCGTCAGTTAGAAACCTGGGTGTGCTCTTTGATACCAATCTTTCATTTGAAGCCCATGTTACTAGCATCTGTAAAACCGCATTCTTCCATCTTAAAAATATATCTAAACTACGACATATGCTCTCAATGAAAATGCAGAACAGTTAGTTCATGCTTCATGACCTCAAGGCTAGATTACTGTAACGCTCTACTGGGTGGTTGTTCCGCCGCCTGATAAATAAACTACAGCTCGCATAAAATGCAGCAGCTAGAGTTCTTACAAGAACTAGGAAGTATGACCATATTAGCCCAGTTCTGTCAACACTGCATTGGCTTCCTGTTAAACATCGATAGATTTTAAAATCTTGCTAATTACTTACAAAGCACTAAATGGTTTAGCTCCCCAGTACCTGAGCGAGCTCTTAAAGCATTATAGTCCTTCACGCCTATTGCGATCTCAGAATTCAGGCCAGTTGATAATACCTAGAATATCAAAATCAACCGCAGGTGGTAGATCCTTCTCCTATCTGGCACCTAAACTCTGGAACAATCTTCCTAGCATTGTTCGGGAAGCAGACACACTCTGTCAGTTTAAATCTAGACTAAAAACGCATCTCTTTAACCTGGCATACACATAACACATTATCAATTTATATTTTCAAATCCGTTAAAGGATTATTAGGCTGCATAAATTAGGTCAGCCAGAACTGGGAACACTTCCTATATCACCAGATGTACTCGTTACATCAGAAGAAGAATGCAATCTACGCTAATATTAGTCTCTCTGTTTATCCCAAGGTTTACCGTAGTCAACCAGATCCGGGCCGTATCCAGGTGAGACCGAGGACCGGCGCCTTGACACGACCACAACGCAGCCCTGAAGTATCAGCAGAGATTGAGTCAACTAGATCATCCATTGTGAAGGCCTCATCGACACGACAACCAGTGGCACAGCTCCTCAAAAAACCTTCCATACCGGTGTGATGAATACGATCCTCAACTGGACTGAACTGGAATAAATACTTTGAATGTTGCGATCCTATCCGACATAAGATAGCAACCTGAATCGTAACAAAGCACCGTTCGCCAGAGGAGAACTGGCCCCCCGACTAAGCCTGGTTTCTCCCAAGGATTTTTTCTCCATTTTAACACAGAAGTCTATTTGCCACCTGATGTCACCTGTTGGATTTTGGGTTCCTTGCCGCTGTCGCCTTTGGCTTGCTTAGTTGGGGACACTTGACATTTGACTTGACATTTGATATTCAACAGTGCTTTGATCTGCCGGCATTGACACTATTCTTTAAGAGCTGCTGTGCAGCCAAAATTATATACCAGTTATCAATGTAAAGCTGCTTTGACACAATCTGCATTGTAAAAAGTGCTATATAAATAAAGGTGACTTGACTTGAGAAAATGCAGAATAGAGGAATTATTATATTAACCTTTACTCAGGGTGCGATTTGTGGGGATTTCCTTTGGTCTATGTATCCCTGCATCTGCTGAATTATTGTCATGGTTAACACGCCTCAGTCCATACAGCGTTTTTCGGAAAGTCAGTGTGCGCCAGAGAGACAGAAGTGACTGTAACTTAATGCCTAAGCACCTATTGTAGCCTACATAACAAACTGACCAGTAAATGTATCAAGAGCCTAAAGGGTGCGATTTGTAAAAAAAAAAAAAACAAACAAACAAAAAATCCTCTATTCTGCATTTTCTGAAATTCAAAACAAAACATTAATTAGCCCAGGATATTTTACAAATCCAGACCAGACGATGGATGTTTCAACGGTGATGTCCGGAATAAAGAGTAGCCTATCCATGTCACACAGTATAGTTAGGGTGATATTATATGACTTAACCCGTGATATAAGATTTTGGCCAGTTTGACAGTCAGCAGGCTACACTTCTTGTATTTCGGCCACACCACAAGGAGTCACTGTGGCCTCAATGTTTCGCCCCTTGCCTACTCTGAGCTCGATTGCTATGTCTGAGGTAAACCACGCCTTCCTCATTACCTTACGGACAAAGAAATGTAAAAATACATAAATGTAAAAATAAAGAAATATAGAAATGAAATGTAGAAATAAAGAAATGTGGAAATTAACAATATGTAAATAAATAAATAAATAAATGTGGAAATAAATAAAAATCGAAATGATTAAATGTATAAATAAAAGAAAAAATAAATAAAAGTGAAAAAATAAATAAATATATACATAAATAAGGAAATAAATGTATAAATAATTATTATTTTTTGTTTTTTTGCTTTTCTAAGTATATTTAATTATATATTTATTTATTTTTGCTTTTTTCACATTTCTTCATATATTTATTTATGCATTTATTTATTTATTTTTAAATTCGGCAGACTTCATGCATTCCATAGTTTCCAGCTGCACTCTAGCCAGCAGGAATAAAATCTTTGTGTGGCAGGGGGAGCTGCCGCTCGACCTGCCATTCGACCCGTCACCGCTAGTTGCAGCTGCCACTCAACCTGCCACCGTTATACGTGCCTGCCACGGGACCCGCCACGGATATACGGCCTGCCACGGGACCCGCCACCGTTATATGCGCCTGCCTCACGACCTTACACAATATGTAAGGTGTTTTTAAACAAAATGCAGCACATATCCCCTGTATCCAGCAGGAGTCAGAACGGTATGCGCAATAGGTCAATAATATATGCGCGCGAGCTAACAGATAATAGATAATAAATAAAAGCAGGATTGCACTATTTGTCATCTTAACTTATATTTTATTCGCTCTTTTTGTCCATAATTAGGCTATTTTGTGTATGAGCCCATATACAGTATGAAATACATAGTAATATTTTCATATAATTTGACAGTTTAGTAAATATTTTAGTAAATTTCAAAAATCTAAAAGGAGCGCATTATAGGTGACACCTAGATGAACACTTTACAGTTGGTTTTATGACTAAGGCATTCTCTTCAAATGCTACTGAAGTTAGAAACGTGTATACCAATGTCGTATGTAACTTTGCGACAGTCCCTAAATTTGGGAATATTGGACGTCCAACATCAAACCAACTTTGTCCCAGTGTATCAGATTCAGGCAGCTGTAAAACAGTGAGAGATCTTGTGGCAGGCGCGACGCTAGTAGGAGCCACGAAACACGCTCCATTATGGGCAAAAAGAGCAAATAAAATATAAGATAAGATGACAAATAGTGCAATCCTGCTCTTATTTATCCATCGGTTTGCTCGTGTGCATCAATCGGAGTGTCTGGTAGCTGTAAACAGTGAGAGATCTTGAGGCAGGCACGACGCTAAGCTGTGGCTGGTGGAACGCTTAGTAAAAGCCACAAGACGCGCTCCATTATGGACAAAAAGAGTGAATAAAATATAAGTTAAGATGACAAATAGTGCAATCCTGCTCTTATTTATCTATCTGTTAGCTCGCGTGCATCAGTCAGAGTGTCTGGTAGTTGTAAGGCAGGTGAAAATCATTTTGTTAATGATGAATATTGACCTACTGTGCGTACCGTTCTGACTCCTGCTGGATACAGGGGATACGTGCTGGATTTTGTTTAAAAACACCTTACATATTGTGTAAGATCACGAGGCAGGTGCATATACCAGTGACTGGTCCCATGGCAGGCATGTATAACGGTGGCGGGTCCTGAGGCAGGCGCATATAACGGTGGCGGGTCCCGTGGCAGGCGCATATATCGGTGGCGGGTCCCAAGGCAGGCGCATATAACGGTGGCTGGTCCCGTGGCAGGCGCATATAACGGTGGCAGGTCGAGTGGCAGCTGCCCCTAGCGGTGACGGTCGAGTGGCAGGTCGAGTGGCAGCTCCCCCTGCCATGTAAAGATTTTCAGGGTCTTCATCTGACCCTTACAGCAGTGCAGCCCAGTCCGTAAAGGACCTCTGCATCGGCAGACATTGCCTGTACCACATGGCTCCTCAGCGACGCAGCCAGCCTGCAAAGGAACCCGTGAAGATTCATCTGACCCAGCTGCCCAGTCCATCCTTAAAGGACCCTCTTGGCACAGAGAAAAGAAAGAAAAAAAATTACTGACCCCAAACTTTTGAACGGTAGTGTATATTGTTACAAAAGATTTCTATTTTAAATAAATGCTGATATTTTTTAACTTTTTATTCATCAAAGAATCCTGAAAAAGTATCACAGGTTATAAAATAATATTAAGCAGCACAACTGTTTCCAACATTGATAATAAATCAGCATATTACAATGATTTCTGAAGGATCATGTGACACTGAAGACTGGAGTAATGATGCTGACAATTCAGCTTTGCATCACAGAAATAAATTATATTTTAAAGTATATTAAAATAGAAAACCATAATTTTAAATTGTAATAATATTTCACAATATTATTGTTTTTTCTGTATTTATTATGAAATAAATGCAGCCTTAATGAGCATAAGAGACTTCGTTCAAAAACTTTAAAAATAGTAATGTTTCCAAACTTTTGACTGGTAGTGTATATCTAATATTGCCTACCACATTAATCTGACGTCGCTAGCTTTTAATCTTTTAATCTAAATCGCTATCACAACACGTTTGCATCTCGCTAGCTTGTTAACTTGTCATCATTCTCTCGTGCGCTCCTTTTTCTACTCGTTCATCAAACAGCTGTGGTAAGTAGGATCAGTCTACAAACACGGTGAGTCATGTCATCCTCTCCTTCTATTGTTACTTGCTCTGCCTGTCACATGCATAGTATAGCTTTCTCTGTCAACGACGAGGATTTACATGTCATAAATGTAGGGAAACAGTCAGGCTGACAGAGAAAATCTCAGAATTAGAGACACACATCCAAACTTTAATCAAGGATAGTAAGAATGCAAGGGCTTTAGATTACTGTTTTGGAGCCCGTGCAGCAGGGCAATTGGGTAACGGTGAGGTGGCACAGTCGCGTGAAACACCACTCTTCCGTTCCAATAAGAACATCAAACAGGTTCTCCCCACTCAGTGACGCACCCACTGAGAATCCTGTTGAAAGTGCCCTAGTTAGCAATTCTATTACACAGAACATGAAAATAGAGACACCAGCCACCATAGTCACATGTTTGCCGGGAGCCAGAGCACCTGACATCAAAGCAAATTTAAAAGTGCTGGCTAATGCTAATCGTAAATACTCTAAAATTATTATTCACTAATGATGTTCGACTTCGGCAGTCGGAGATCACTAAAATTAACATTAAAGAGGTGTGTGAACTCGCAAGTACAATGTCAGAAACAGTAATTTGCTCTGGTCTGCTTCCTGTTCGTCGGAGTGATGAGATAGCAGATTATCATCACTCAATGGCTGGCTGTCTAAGTGGTGTCCGCAGAATAATATAGGTTTCATAGACAATTGGAAAAGTTTTTGGGGCAGACCTGACCTGTTGAAAAGAGATGGTATTCATCCCTCCCGGGATGGTGCTGCTCTTCTCTCTAGTAATATGGCACATAGTCTTAGAGCTCAACCATGACAAACTGGGGCCCAGGTCAGGAAGCAGACAGACCGGCTAAACCGACTGTCTGCTAGCCGTCTCACGTCACAAAAATCCCAACACATAGAAACTCTTTCACCTAGATATTATCACATAGAGACTGTGTCTGTACCCCGAATTAGTAAAAACAAAAAACTTCCAAACCCATTTAATGGTAAAAATTTAATTGATGTTCAACAAATAAAAACAGAGATAATACTGATAAACAAATGATAAAGCTTGGGTTGCAGAATATTAGATCCCTTTCTTCAAAAGCACTTATTGTAAATTATATTATCACAGACAATAATCTAGATGTGCTGTGTTTGACAGAAACCTGGTTAAAACCAGATGATTACATTATTTTAAATGAGTCTAGCCCTCAAGGTTACGATTATTGACACAATCCTCATCAGAAAGGCAAAGGGGGAGGTGTTGCTGTAATTTATAGTAACATTTACAGTATTAGTCAAAAGTCTTCCAAATATAATTCCTTCGAAGTGATGGTGCTTTATGTAACATTATGTAAGTTGACATTTGTGCCGGCTACTGTATACAGGCCACCAGGACACCATACAGACTTTATCAAAGAATTTGCTGATTTTCTATCGGAGTTAGTACTAGCTGCGGATAAAGCCCTTGTTGTTGGTGATTTTAATATCCATGTAGATAATGAAAAAGACACATTGGGATTTACAGACATTCTAAACTCTATTGGAGTAAGACAACACGTGTCAGGACCCACCCATTGTCGCAATCATACTTTAGATCTAATATTGTCACATGGAATCGATATTGATGCCGTTGAAATTCTGCAGCAGAGTGACGACATGTCAGATCATTATCTAGTCTCGTGTATACTACAAGAATTGTCTAAACTTGTTAAATCATCAAAATAAACAACATGTATGTTAGACCCTATACCGACTAAGCTATTGAAAAAGATGCTTCCAGAGGTCATAGATCCTCTTCTTAATATCATTAATTCATCTTTATCACTAGGATACGTACCAAAAAGTTTTAAGCTGGCTATTATTAAACCTCTTATTAAAAAACCACAACTTGATCCTAGAGAATTAGTCAATTACAGGCCGATCTCAAATCTTCCTTTTCTGTCAAAAATACTAGAAAAGGCAGTATCATCACAACTATGTTCCTTTTTAGAAAGAAATGGTATCTGTGAGGATTTCCAGTCAGGATTTAGACCGTACCATAGTACTGAGACTGCTCCCATTAGAGTTACTAATGATTTGCTCTTATCATCAGATTGTGATTGTATCTCTCTATTAGTGTTACTAGATCTTAGTGCTGCTTTTGACACTATCGACCACAATATTCTTTTGAATAGGCTCAAAAATTATGTTGGCATTAGTGGAACTCCATTGTCATGGTTCAAATCATACTTATCTGACCGTTATCTGTTTCTAGTAAATGAAGAGATGTCATATCGATCACAAGTTTAATATGGAGTACCGCAAGGCTCAGTACTAGGACCGTTGCTTTTCACTCTGTACATGCTACCCTTTGGAGATATCATTAGGAAGCATGGCGTTAGTTTTCACTGTTACACTGATGATACTCAGCTCTATATTTCTTCGCGCCCTGACAAAACTTACCAATTCACAAAATTAACGGAATGCATAGCTGATATAAAAAATTGGATGACCAGTAATTTCCTACTACTAAATCCAGAAAATCCAGAGATTCTAATTTTTGGACCAAAAACTTCTTCACGTAATAACCTAGAATACTGTCTAACACTTGATGGCTGTTCTGTTAAGTCTTCGTCGTCAGTTAGGAACCTGGGTGTGCTCTTTGATACCAATCTTTCATTTGAAAGCCATGTTTCTAGCATCTGTAAAACCGCATTCTTCCATCTTAAAAATATATCTAAACTATGACATATGCTCTCAATGACAAATGCAGAACAGTTAGTTAATGCGTTCATGACCTCAAGGCTAGATTACTGTAACGCTCTCTAAACTACAGCTCGTACAAAATGCAGCAGCTAGAGTTATTACTGGAACTAGGAAGTATGACCATATTAGCCCAATTCTGTCAACACTGCATTGCTGTTAAGCATCGTACAGATCTTGCTAATTACTTACAAAGCACTAAATGGTTTAGCTCCCCAGTACCTCAGCGAGCTCTTAATGCATTATAGTCCTTCACGTCTATTGCGATCTCAGAATTCATGCCAGTTGATAATACCTAGAATATCAAAATCAACTGCAGGCGGTAGATCCTTCTCCTATTTGGCACATTTCTTTAACCTGGCATACACATAACACATTATCAATTTATATTTTCAAATCCATTAAAGGATTGTTAGGCTGCATAAATTAGGTCAGCCGGAACCGGGAACGCTTTCTATAACACCAGATGTGCTCGTTACATCAGAAGAAGAATGACATCTACGCCAATATTAGTCTCTCTGTTTATCCCGAGGTTTACCGTAGTCAGCCGGATCCAGGCCGTATCCAGGTGAGATCGAGGACCTGCACCTTGACACGACCACAATGCAGCCCTGAAGTGTCAGCAGAGATTGAGTCAACTAGATCACCCACTGTGAAGGCCTCATCGACACGACAGCCAGTGGCACAGTTCCTCAACAAACCGTCCATACCAGCGTGATGAATACGATCCTCAACTGGATGGAACTGGAATGAATACTGTTGTGATCCCATCGGACTTATGATAGCTGCCTGAATCATAATAAAGCACTGTTGGCCAGAGGAGAACTGGCCCCCCGACTGAGCCTGGTTTCTCCCAAGGTTTTTTTCTCCATTTTAACACCTGTTTGCCACCTGATGTCACCTGTTGGAGTTTGGGTTCCTTGTCGCTGTCACCTTTGGCTTGCTTAGTTGGGGACACTTGACATTTCACATTCAACAGTGTTTTGATCTGACTGCATTGACACCATTGTATCCGACTGAACTGAGCTTAATGATGATGTCACTGTTTACTCCAGTGCTGATATAGATAAATTAACTAAATTAATAACTATTGATTCTTACATCGGAATGAATCAATACTGAATTTACTTAAGATGGATAATGACACCATTTTCTTTAAGAGCTGCTGTGCAGCCAAAATTATATACCAGTTATCACTGTAAAGCTGCTTTGACACAATCTGCATTGTTAAAAGCGCTATATAAATAAAGCTGATTTGACTTGACTTGACTTGACTCCAGGTAGGTTGCAGTTCTGAAAAAATGGTAGCGCTGGAGACTAAAGGGTTCCTGATGGTTTCACACTTAATTCTCCACCTTAATTCCTAATTATTTTTATTATTCTATAATTATTTTGCAGCTAACGTTTGTCTTTCCTTTTCCACCTGTTTTTGTATGACCCTGCTGACCCAATGAGGGTTATGCTGTCCACTGGTCATGCTTTAACTTTGCAATTTCTAGTATTGCATTAGTATTGCATCCTTCTCATGAGCATTTAATAATTTGACTTTTTAGTCTGAGTGAAATCTATTTTTTGGCTCATTTTGCCTGTAAAAGAAAACCTGCCTAATAACTATGCACACCTGAATATGAGCCGTTTTTTATTTCCAGCCTACATGAACAATTATATATTACTTATAAATTATTAAATACAAAATTAATAGTAGTTATTAAGATTGATGTGGTTTGGAATTGGTAAAATGTGCTTTGAAAAAAAAATATCAACGTGCCTAATAATTCTGTACACAGTGTATTTGTTTCTTTGATTTAATTCAGTATTTTCTTTTGATTTTTACTATCTTTTAGAAGTGCATATTCATTTGTTCATTATTAATCATTGTGGTATTTACTCTGTGTCTCCCTTGTGTTGATGATCAAAGACTCTACTAGTTGGCCAGACTCTCACAAATCCTTCAGATAAATAAGTTGACCGACTCCCTCCAGTTTATATTAATTCTAAATTATTGAACAGCTCCTTTTGAGTGTTCTTAAATGGTTAAGATTGGTGCCCCGTATTACAAAAGGGGGGAGGGGGTCATCTGATACACTCATAACCACACCTTAAGTGACACGTGATCAAAAATCACTACGTCACTGGTGAATGGCGTAAAAATCACTGCACCGGCTTTAGGGTGGCCCTTATTTTTGAACTTTTGAAATCTGCTCTCACCCACCCAGTCAACTCTCCTTCATGAGAAATGGAATCAAACCAAATTTCGCTGAGATTGGAGTATATTTAGGGTGTGCTCATCAAATGACCATAACAGCACATAATTAATAATTATACAAGACCATTAGTAAATGGTGAATTAGGTTAAAAATGAGAACACAGAACAGTTTGTTAGTCTTAAAATGCTAAATTACAATGCTGCTGATGAGAACTGATCTTTGAAAAATTGCAATCTGATTGAGATCATGATGACAGTCCAACATATCCTTCAGCCACAAAGTTCTTGCAGACGTAAAAGACTGTTAAAAAGTGAAATTGCTGTACTGTAAAGAAAGTGAACTTAGAACAAAATCGAGATCTGATCTATAGATATTTATGACGATCTGATATTCTTTGTTTTTCTGTTGTGTTTCACTCGTTCGCCCCTAGTTCTACTTCAAGGCCTCCCATTTACCTACAAGGTCTTCAAATTTCTTCACAGCGTGCTGAAAAGGCCTTATGGGAATGCGGGCCTTTTCCCAAAAGTCTTGGACCTCCTTCATGGTGTGCATTGCTGCTTCATGCTTCACTATACCCTTTTTTCCCATTTAATGCAGATATACTCGAAGAACATTGCCAATGAAAGTGAAAGGGGAAAGTGACATGTGAAAGCCAAGTATGGTAACCCATAATTAATTTAACCCATCCAGTTAGTGCACATACATTAGGAGCAGTGAGTAGTGAACACACACACACACACAGCAAACCGTGGACACACACACTGCAAACCGTGGACACACACACCCAGAGCAGTGGGTATCCATTACGCTGTGGCACTTGGGGAGCGATTAGGGGTTCGGTGTCTTGATCAAGGACACCTCAGTCATTTCCTGCTGGTGCTGGAATCGAACCAACAACCTTTGGGTTACCCGTCAGACTCGCTAACCAGTAGGCCACGACTGCCCCCACGGAAAATTGCTGATAAAGACTGCTTCTTGCTTCCAAGCAAGTATATTTCATCCTGGTTATGCAAAGTGGCCATCTGATATCAGAAACAGTCAAAAGTGTATCAGTGAAACCTTTGCTAATATCACCAATCAGATATCAAGTGCCTACTGATAAAAAGATGCATTCTTTGAGCATACCTGTTAAAATATGTTCATTATGTCCTCGGTTGTATATTAATGTAATGCTGTACTCTTCTGTATTATGCATATGTGTATGCCACAAGGGGACACTAAAGTGTAAACTACAGAAGACGCGTTTGCGTTATTATGTTTGTCCCAGTTGATTTACGGTTGTCTCTTACTGAAGGCTGTCTGACCGTGAGACTGATGTGTCGGCAGCTAGAAAAATAAATATGCCAAGAACGGCTAAAGATGATCCATCTCTATCGTCCACTCTTTTCCTCTGAATGCAACGCTAGCTGCAACAATAGTGTAGCACAACTCAACAGGTTATGGGCCCAGGAGTTGTTCGGAGGATAAGTTTGTTGTTTTCCACCGTTTAGAAAGTCGCGACGGACCGCGTGCTAACATGGCGGAACAACGGAGGACGTACAGTTAGTCTCATCTCCGTTGAACGTCAGTCGAGGCAAGGTATGAGCTTTGGGAGACCAAAATGTTGGGACATTTTCATTTATCAGGGCTAAAGGACACGGTGCTAGAAGAACCGCAGTCGGAAGCAGAGATAGCAGCGGATGCAAAGAAAAATGCTGGCGCATATGCTGAGTTGATTTTACTGTTAGATGACAAAAGCCTCTCATTAGTTATGAGGGATGTGCCCAACAACGGAAGAAAAGCTCTGGAAATATTGAGAGAGTATTATGCAGGGAGGGGAAAGCCCCGCATAATCAGCTTGTACACCATGTTGACATCGCTTCAAAAGGCAAACGATGAAAGTGTAATGGACTATATCATCAGAGCAGAGACCACCATCACAGCACTGCGAAACGCAGGTGAAACGTTAGCAGACGGACTGCTAGTGGCTATGGTCTTAAAGGGATTGCCTGAGAGTTTTAAGCCATTCGCAATACATGTGGCGCATACAGATGATAAAATCACGTTTGCGGAGTTCAAGACTAAACTACGTAGTTTTGAAGAAACAGAAAAGATAAAAGCAGCTGAGTCGAGCGACAGTGTGATGAAGACTCAAGGGAAAGCCGGACGGCGGCCCGCAAAGACAAGCGCACGTAGCTGGATCAAAGACGACACAGAGATAGTGTGCTTCAAGTGTGGTACCAAAGGCCATCGAGCTAGAGGATGTTGACAGAAAGCGTGGTGTAGTATCTGCAGAAGTGACACACACAAAGACGCAACGTGTAGGCATAAGGACAAGGACATTAAAGACAAAAAGGATGGTGCGAGTAAAGCCTCAGAAGATGTCGAGGACTATGTGTTCAAGATGAGAGACGGAGGGACCGGTGTCCAGCGGCAGCCGACATGCAGCATCCAGGAGAAGGGTCTAATGGTGGACACGGGGGCTACCTCTCATATCATCACGGACATAACCATGTTCAAGAGTTTCGACAGCACGCTCAGGCCAGAAACGCACAGTTTCGAGCTGGCAGACGGCACTCGGTGCAACGGGGTCGCTCAGCGGAGGGGAAATGCTGAGGTTTCCCTCATCGACAGCAGAGGACAGCAACGCAGGGCGGTGCTGAAAGACGCTTTGTTTGTACCGTCGTACCCCCAAAGCATCTTTTCAGTGAAGGCAGCAACCACAAGTGGGGCTACAGTTGTCTTTAAAGAAGATAAAGACACCCTGATAACCAGAGACGGTACCAGATTTAACATGCACGTATATGGCAAGTTGTATTATTTGCATACCGGAGCTGAATCTAATGATAAGTGTAATGCATGTCACGACATACAAACATGGCACAAGATTTTAGGCCACTGTAACTATGACGATGTTCTTAAGTTGCAGGATGTTGTTGAAGGTATGCAGATCAAGGGTAAAACAGGCAGACCCGAACAAGAGTGTGAGGTGTGTATTCAGGGAAAGTTTGCCCAAACCAGAAAGAGGGACCCTGATACCAGAGCAAAGGCTCCCTTACAGATGGTACACACAGACCTTGCAGGTCCAGTAGCCACAGAGTTGATAGACGGTTACAAATATGTGCAGTCATTCACTGACGATTACTCGAGCGCAGTGTTCATATATTTCCTTAAGAGGAAAAGTGACACCGTACAGGCTACTGAAAAGTTCCTAGCAGATGTATCCCCTTACGGGAAAGTGAGGTGCATCAGATCCAACAACGGAACAGAGTTTACGTGCAGTGATTTTCAAGCACTGTTGAGGAAAAACAAAATCAGACATGAAACGTCAGCTCCGTATTCCCCACACCAGAACGGAACTGCAGAGAGGGGTTGGCGTACTCTTTTTGAGATGGGTAGGTGCATGATAGTTGAAAGTGCACTACCAAAGCAGCTATGGCACTACGCAGTACAAACAGCAGCAATGGTACGCAACAGGTGTTTTAACAGGCGTACAGGGCAGACTCCTTATGAGTCGCTGACAGACAAGAAGCCTAATGTGTCTAAAATGCAAAAGTTTGGATCTGTATGCTACACGTACAAACAGGACAAGAGAAAGTTTGATTCCAGGTGTGACCAGCGTTGTTTTGTAGGTTACGACAAGAACAGCCCGGCGTATTTGGTGTATCATCCAGATATAAACAAAGTACAAAAACACAGGCTAGTGAAGTTTGTGAGCAAGGCAGCTGTGGAAAAACAGACACAGACAGGTGAGGCAGATCTAAGCAATGGCTATGGCAGTGCGAAACCCAGGACTAGTGAGACCACACAGAGTAGGAGTACAGAAAATGCTCCAGAGCCAAGTGTACAGAGTAGAAGTACACAGCCAAGTGTACAGAGTAGAAGTACACATAGTGATAGTCCAGGTGAAGTAACGAGGTCTAATGACCACAATCAAACACAACAGAGTGTGACAAGTGGTGAACCCGAGAGTAGGAGGTATCCGACTAGAGAAAGAAGAACACAGAGTTACTTAGATGACTTCGTATGGGGTTAATATCACGGTAGACTATTGCTGCAGAGCGGTGTGTGGCATTCCACAGACTTTTGAGGGAGCAATGAGGTCAACTAACTCAAAAGAATGGGTAATAGCCATGGATGAGGAAATCCAGTCTCTAAACGAGAACAAAACGTTTACCCCGACGACACTGCCAATAGGCAAGAAAACAGTGGGGGGTAGATGGGTTTACTCTATCAAGACTGATGTAGATGGAAAAGATAAATACAAAGCGCGGTTTGTGGCTAAGGGTTACAACCAGAGAATGGGAATAGACTATGGGGAGACATTTTCACCCACGGCAGACTTGACGAGTGTAAGGGTGGTGCTACAGAAAGCAGCACAGGAAAATTTACTCCTGCATCAAATGGACGTGAAAACAGCGTACTTGCATGCTCCCATAGACTATGAGATCTACATCAATCCACCAGAGGGTTACCAAGAGAAAGAGGGTATAGTTTACAAGCTAGAGAAATCACTTTACGGCTTGAAACAATCCGGCGAAATTGGAATAAGGTTTTGCACGATTGTCTAACTGAGAAAGGATTCACACAAAACCCAGCCGACCACTGTGTTTATGCCAAAGAGTCAAAAGAAGGGAAAGTGATCATAATTACATGGGTCGATGACTTGATTATTGCAGCAAGCAATCAAGAGAGACTGAAAGAAGTGAAAGAGATGCTTGCAGAAAAGTTTAAAATGAAAGATCTGGGCGAACTCAAACATTTTCTGGGTATCGATTTCAGTCAGTCAGATGGGTGTGTAAAAATGACACAGGAAAAGTACACTAACAAGATACTACAGCGTTTTAATATGCAAGACTGTAGGACCAGAGAAACACCCTGCGAGCAAAAGTTAGAGTATACTGGGAATGCAGTAAAGATGGAAGATGTCAAAATGTACAGAGAAGCTGTGGGAAGTCTTATATACCTGACTATTTGCACCAGACCAGATTTGAGTTTCGTAGTGAGCAGGTTATCACAGTATTTTGCTGAACCTACAGAGGAACAGTGGGTCACTGTGAAGCACGTACTTAGGTATCTCAAAGGCACAGCAGAGAAAGGGTTAAGTTTTAGGAGAAACGACTTTGAGAAACTAGGTATACAAGCCTACAGTGATGCTGACTGGGCAGCTGATACCAGTGACAGATGCAGTACTACGGGATACTGTGTAAGTCTTAGTCAAAACAGCTCTCTAGTCTTGTGGAAGACTAGAAAGCAGCCAACTGTTGCGCTGTCCACATGCGAAGCGGAATATACGGCACTGGCTTCAACCGTACAAGAGTGTTTATACCTAGAGCAGTTACTGGAAGGTATAGATAACTACAAGTACACACAGACTGTAGTACGTGAGGACAATCAGGGAACAATCGCTCTAGCCAAAAACCCTATAAACAGACGGAGATGTAAACACATATACATAAAGTATCACTTTATCAGGTCTACTGTGAATGAGGGAAGAGTGACCTTGATGTATTGTTCTACTGATAACATGATTGCTGATGTAATGACCAAACCTGTAAATAAGTTGAAACTGGATAGGTTTGCAAGTGCTCTTTTTGGAGATTGATATGTGTATGACAGGGGTCCACATTTATTCTACCTTCTGTTTTTGTTTGTATAGCAACCTGAGTACAAGTGGGGGTGTTAAAATATGTTCATTATGTCCTCAGTTGTATATTAATGTAATGCTGTACTGTTCTATATTATGCATATGTGTATGCCACAAGGGGGCACTAAAGTGTAAACTACAGAAGACGAGTTTGCGTTATTATGTTTGTCCCAGTTGATTTACGGTTGTCTCTTACTGAAGGCTGTCTGACCGTGAGACTGATGTGTCGGCAGCTAGAAAAATAAATATGCCAAGAACGGCTAAAGATGATCCACCTCTATCATCCACTCTTTTCCTCCGAATGCAACGCTAGCTGCAACAATAGTGTAGCACAACTCAACAATACCCTAAATGACAAATTATCTGGATGGAATTTTGCATACATTATTTACTTCTAGTGTAGAAACAAATGAGGGGGTGAGAGGTTAACATTTCCAAAAAATAAATAAATAAAATATTGTACCCCCCCGATAAGGGCCACCCTAACCGGCATACAGTTTTTGAACTTCTCCAGTAACAATAACTCCTGGAGTTGCTCAGAGTTAACAACTCGACTCACTAAACACCACTTTTCAAAAAGTACTAATTTAGAGCAAATTCTACACAGGTTTGTTTGAAAGACTTTGAATGAGACCTGAATTTTTGATGATAGGCCCCTGGTACTAATTCATATGCATGTAACACTGCCGCTTTAACAATCTCATAATCAAGCAATTGATCTACAGACAACGCAGCACAACTTCCTGGGCTTTCCCATAAAGTTGCATTGCAACAATAACACCCACAACTTCCTGGGCTTTCCCATAAAGTTGCATTGCAACAATAACACCCACATATTCTTAAGTCATCTTAACTTCACCGCAACACGTTTAAATGCGATGAAGTAAGAATCTACTTCTGCCTCTCTAAAAGGAGGGACAAGCTTAACATACCTGCTCGCATCAAAGTCGGAGCGTTCGGCAGGAGTTGGCTGACTTAGTGGCGTTGGCACGTCCAAAGGAAGTTTAGTATGAGCAACTGTAATGGGTTTACTCATTTGCTTGTAAATCCAACTGACGCAGTTTAACAGTGCGCTCTGTTTCTGCTTGAACAATGAGCAGTTTAATTAACTCTGCCTCGCATTCTTGTTTCTTAATCAATAGATCCAGGGTGCGAACTACGGGGGAGCTAGAGAGAGCTCAGCTCCCCTTAATAAGACATGGGCTACCCTGAAAACGTGATTTGTGAAATTTTGGGGGGGTCTCAAAAAATATTGACAATGTGTTATTTTGACGTGCAATTTCAGTTTTGTGTAATGTGATTATCGTGGATTATTATGTGTAAAATTGCAAAAATATCATTCATTCATGCATGATGGCAATTTAAACCTAATTCACTTCAATAAAGATAACTATACATGCTATTCTTGTCATGAGCATCAAGTTGTGGGGGCGCTGCGGTGCAAATTCCACTCATGTTTAATAGGGGAGACCGGGGGCAATTGTAACATCTCAAATTACATCAGAAACTAGACAGAACCATGAAACTCATTGTGCATGTGCTCTGTGGAGATCCCTCTCTGCATGCCAAAAGACAAGCTTCTAAATCATACTTGTTAAATTTTATCTACAAAAAATCATTTTTGAGGTATAAAAGTAATTATTTTCATCTACAGTATTTCCCTCATACTGTCTTAACCATTAATGTCTATGAAATTAAATTTGTCTTGTTTTTATGACCATTCTGTTGTATAATATTTTATATCTTTGTTAAACATTAGCTTTGTTGTTTCTAGCTAGCAGGGTAACTTGTCACGGGGTGGTACAGTCGGGGGCAATTGTAACACTGCATTACAATTGCCCCAGACACCATCAAAATATTGTCCAGCTTGGTAAGGACATCAAAATAGATTGATAGATTCCAATAATTTAAGAAAACTGTTTTTGCCTCTCAATCTGGGGATCCATTTTACTGAGTAGGCCCTGTACACTCTCTGTTCACAGCATGTCTAGGTTCAGACCAAGGAAAACAGCAACGGGAGTTAATTAATTGTTCTGGATAATATGGATGTAATGGATATTGAATAGTTTTAACTATATCTATATTCTTTGGAGTTTATTGTGGTCATTGGTATTTATATGAAGGTATTACACGTGTTGTTACAATTGCCCCCATATGCTGTTACAGTTGCCCCCGCATGTACAACAAGTAGAACACAGATAAAAGTTACTGACATAAAAATTGTATCCAAATATTTCAAAAGGTTTTTGAGTAATGACGACATGAACAAAATTTGTTACAATTGCCCCCGGTCTCCCCTACATGTTAACTCAAAGATTCATAGAAAAAAAATATAAACGTTGGAGTTGTGGTCGATTCTGTGTTAAGGTAAGGCATGTTATTCGCAATTATATGTTGTGGCTGGGTTGTTATAGGTCTGCGTGACTCTTGATGTATTAGGCCTAATTGAACGGAGGAATTATGTTATTCTTCTGTAGCCCGACGAGTAACTTTAACCGCTGTTTATGTGAACTCAAAGACAGCCCGATGCTTTGTTTATAGACTATTTGTGGGTGGCTGTTTGTTGTTTCACCTATCAATTCGTGTCGATAAAGTATAATAGGGTAAATCCTGTATAGTGATTTCCACCATCCCCCCCGCCCCACATAAAAGTCTTCCAAACAAACTCTTAGAGCCCATACACACGGAGACGTGTTTAGGTGTAAAACTTAACTAACCCAAGAATCTTTATAAATTACTATAAAGATAATCCAAAAATAAAGTACATAAAACTTCCCTCTCCCCATAGGATAAAAAGAGAAGTACACACAAAAATGGCACCCTCCCCCTGCATTCCCTTAAAGCTGCAGTCCGTAACTTTTTTTGGTTAAAAATGATCCAAAATCAATTTTTTCAGCAAGTACATATGCAGCCACTGTTCAAAACTATCTCCTTATCTTAGCTCGAATCACAACGGTAAGCTTGTAATAATGTTTTATAATAAGAGCGACCTGGTGGATTTCCACGGGAAATTCGAGCATGCAGCAGTTCATCTTTGCCTCATTATGTCATGTCTGTAAACAGAAGGAAGGAGTCCAGGCTAGTTGGTTTTATCATGTGAGGAGGATGCTGCTTGTAGCAGATCATTTATAGCCTGTTCTCACAGCAGTTGAAATAATTAAACGTATCATTTTGATGGTGGATTGTAATCCAGAAAGATCCAAATGACAATCATCAGTGACAACTGGAGATTCACCCGTAGTCAAAAAGCAAAAGACTTTGGACTGTGGAGTGGCTACAGAAATTGAAATCTAGGTAACACTAATATACACTAAATACACATAGCCACGCAATGCTGATGTTGTTAACATTAACAATTTGAGAACAAAGTATAACAGTAATAATAATTCGCACGGTTTGACGTGATCCGAACTAAGCGATCGTTTGATTTAACCATCATTGGCAGCACGATTTATTGTAGGCCTAATGCTTTTTTCCTCAGTTGGTCAGAACAAAAGTGGCAGAAATGTTACTTACTTTTTCAGATGACATTTTCCGGTGAAAATTCTTATTTTTGTCATACTTCCAAGACGTACAATCTGTGATTCTGAAGTACAGTATCCACACCGGTGTAGTGACTGACAGCAAACATTAGATTCATCCACAGAGGAGCTGTGCCGATGCACGACGCACGTAACAATAACAATTCCGCATATGACTGCAATTGCAGGTTTCAAACAGAGATGGCGACAAAGAAGAAAAATGCTGGACTGTAGCTTTAAATCAAAAGAAAATAAAGATACTGAACAAACATACTTAACATAAGACATGAGTAATCACAATGTGTTACGCAACTTCATTTCTTTTTTTCTGTTCAGGAACACAACAAAGTCCTGAGTTCACTTAATCAGAAACAGATCAACAAAATGAAACAATAAGTGAGTCTGGGCAAACAGGAGGAAGCATTGTCCTGGCGGAAGGAAGTTTCACCCCAGGCATCACCAGATTGAACACAGCTAACTGGAGCACCTGTCTCGTGATATGTGAGTGAGAGTGAGAGTGAGAGAGTGAGAGTGAGAGTGAGAGTGAGAGTGAGAGTGAGAGTGAGAGTGAGAGTGAGAGAGTGAGAGTGAGAGAGTGAGAGTGAGAGAGTGAGAGATTTGATTTTTACAATCACTTTATTAAAACAATTTTTCTTCAAACATTTGCATCACTTTACACACACAAAAAAAAGGAAAATAAATACATTTACATATTTATATCAACTCTCTTATGAAAACAATTTCTTCGTTGACAACTGAACATAGAGCATTACAATACCAATGAATTTCAAAAACATTTATCGTATTCATTAATTTATGAAAATTAAAATCAATAAGAATCCTTGATTTAACCATATTTTTAAAAACTAATACTACATCTTGTCCTGACTTCTCTATCTTATTTTTCCTAGTAATATAGACAGCATATTTTGCTTGTCCCACAATAAAATTAATAACATGACATTTTGACTTTTGTTTTGGACTATAAAAAAAACAAGAATAAAATCTTGCGTCACAAAGAGGGTTAAGTCAATTATAGTCCATAAAACAATGAAATATGGTCTCTCGTTCCAAACAGAAAAGATATGTCACTTACAGTAGGGTTTAAAATAGATACAAGGCATTTACAGCAATGGCTCCATGTAAAACTTGCCATTGTAAATCACCAAGTTTTTGTTAATGGTGGTTTGTAAATTGCTCTCCAAACAGCTTAGTTTCAGAATCAATCCCTAACTCTAACTCTCCATACTGTATCTGTTTTAATACTTAAATTTACACTAATGAATAACTTTCACAATTCATTTATACAGCATTTTTCCTTCTACTGTACAAAAATCAATATTCTCATTAATTCCCAATTTTAACAAGGGGCTAAGATCTTTACTGTCAGGGATAAAAGTCCCTGCGCCAAACTCTTTTAAAAGTGTCTTCTCTTTGACAGTTAAAATCGTAGTCAATTTTTCAAGAATCTTCTTAGCAAAACGTATTGATCGAACCCTTAAAAGGGTATCAACTTGTTCAGGTCTCTGTAAATCATATCCTGATTCACTTAACGTTTTTTAACTTTAAAATCATTTTATAACATAATAAATCTGTTAGACCAGGAAAATCCTCTCCAGAAACATCAAACCGAGCTCCAAAAATAAGTGGTTCTTCAAACAACCAATAAAGAGAAGTTGCTGGTTCCATCCACCGATGTTTAAAAAGACCCCACACTTTAAATAAGCTGTCAGACACAGACGGGAACAAGAGGGTAAGTAATCAACAGGTGGTTTATTCAGAGACAGAGGCACGAACACAAGTGAGTAGTTTGCAGATATGAGCACGTTGAGTATGGTCACTTAGCTGAGCAATAACAGAGTCCTTTCTCTTTTGCAGAAGTATCAACAAGGGAAGACAAGACTTGACGAAGGAGTGGGAGCACGGAGACATCGGAGGAGAGATAAGGAGTTCAGGTATGTATAAACAAGACCAAACACTGATGTGTGGGAAGTGAGTGTTCTTATAGTGCTGGTGTGATGAGGTGCAGGTGCCGCTGATCAGTACTCTGGTGATTGTGAACGAGTGGGCGGAGCGTGGAGATCCGGTGACGATGTGTGCTGAGTGTTGGTGGTGGGAACTGACTCCGTGACATAAGCTTTGATAAAAAGCAGGAATTCCAGTAAAATTCAATCTTCTATGATCCATTAAAAATTGTTAAGTCCATTTCCATATTACCCACTCTTCTCAAAATGCTTAATGCCAATGGTCTCCACACAAGTGAGTAAGGTCCCATTAAAAGTTTCTGTATATATTGGAGACAGTAAGTGGCTCTTCTGCTTGTGAGAGTTACTAAAACTTGACCTCCTTCCTCCTTGGGTAAAAACAGAATGCTTTGAGGAGTCCAATGATAATTGTCTCAAAAAAAGTTCACCATTTCTCTTAAAATATTTGCAAGGAGTCTATTTGGAGGGTCTACACAAGCAAATGTATGCCATAATGAAGATGCCACAAGATTATTAATAACAAGAATACGCCCTCTATAAGACATCTGAGGGAGTTACAATCTCCATTTTTCCAATCAACCTTTTATTTTCTCAAATAGACCTTCTCAATTGTTCTTTATGGAGCTTTAATTTCCCAGATAGACACAAAGATATTTTAAACCTCCTCTTTTCCAAAGCAATCCTCCAAATAAAGTGAGAAGATCTCCACTCCAATTTCCCACTAATAGGGCTTCACTTTTCCCTCTATTGACTTTAGCAGAGGACATACATTTAAAATCATTAACAATTTTTTCTAACTTATCAACATCATCCTTTTCGTTCACAAAAACAATAACATCATCAGCATAGGTGGAAAGATGTTAAGGGTTATTACAAGCAGGGAAAACCAAACCTTTTAAATGATCTCGTAACTTTTGAAGTAAAGGTTCAATGGCTAGGGAATACAGCATACCAGACACGGCACATCCCTGCCTAACTCCCCTCTGAACTTTGAACGGACCACTCAAACCACCATTAATCTTAAGAACACTCTCAATGTTACAGTACATAGTCTTAATCATTGATATAAAAGAAGAGCTAAAGCCAAAAGCCTCTAAAGTATTCCATAAAAACAGATGTTCAACTCTGTCGAAAGCTTTCTCTTGATCGAGAGAAATCAGACCAGAGTTAATTCCCAAGAGTTTAGAAGCATCCACAAACATCTCTAATTAAAGCAATATTATCAAAAATAGACCTGTTAGGAATATGATAAGACTGATCAGAATGAATCAATTGGCTTAAAACTTTACTAAAAGTCTTATGGCCAAAGCTTTAGACAAAATTTTATATTCTGAACATAACAGTGAAACAGGGCGCCAATTGCTGATATACTGAAGATCACCTTTTTTAGGTAACAGTGTGATGACTGCTCTTCTGCAGCTCAGTGGCAATAGTCCTCTTTTCAGACTGTCATTAAGAACTTTTATAGAACTCAACAGTTAGCCCATAAGTTCCTGGAGATTTACCATTCTCCATGCTCATCATGGCAGTACAAAGTCTGTTGTAGTTCATCATTGGACTCTTCATCCACTTTTGGCAGTCCTTAAAAGAAATGATCAGCATCTGCACCCCATTCCATCAGTTCAGATTTATAAAGGTCAGAATAAAAATCTACAGCACAGCTACATATATATCAGCAGGCTCAGTGAATTATTGTCCTGTACCTGACCGTAAAAAATGAATAAAACACAATGCTGATGTTGTTAACATTAACAATTTGAGAACAAAGTATAACAGTAATAAAAATTTGCATGGTTTGGCATGATCTGAGCTAAGCGATCGTTAGATTTAATTACCATTTTTTTGTAGGCCTAATGCTTTTTTCCTCAGTTGGTCAGAACAAAAGTGGCAGACATGTTACTTGTTCTGGTGAAAATTCTTATTTTGGTCATACTTCCCAGATGTAGAATCTGTGTTTCCGAAGTACAGTATCCACACCGATGTGGTGACTGACACCAAACATTAGATTCATCCGCACTGAGTTCTGTCGATTCACAACGCATGTAATGATAATAATTCCACATATAACTGCAATTGCAGGTTTCAAACAGAGATGGTGACAAAGAGGCAAAACTTCCAGACTGCAGCTTTAATCATAATTAACAAATAATCAAACACAAAACGAAAGTAAAATGGCAGCAGTCCCTCACGGACAACTGCTCCACACACAAACATAATAAAACATAAAATAAAGTCCAGGCCTGGTCCTCTCTCGTCCTTCACTGTCGTCACTCCCCCTTTTATGCTTCCAGAGCTCCTTCGTGAGATACGAGACCTGTGCAGCGCGCAGCTGACACTCATTATCACTCGCGCCACCAGCCTCGTGCTGTTCTCTCACGGCTCTCGCCCCGCCCTGCTTGTCACAACTTCCAAATTAAAAAAGAATTTCGAAGGAGCATCTCTTTGGGCCACAACACTGTTCCACATTGATTTTAGACTCCACCTTCACTCCATGGCGGCAGGTTAAATTATCAAAACTCTATGTATTTTGGCATCAGAAGCGGCTCCTATGGGGCTCATGGTGTTACTGCAGGAAGTTATTGTTTAACAAATTTTGTGAAAAATGAAAATATCTATTAAACAAAAAACAAAAACAAAACAACAACAGATAAGCTAAAGTTCAGCTAAATGTATTATAAAAAAATGCCTATATACATTAATAATGATTACTTTAATGGCTTGTAAGAATCATTACAAAGTATGCACACATCAATATGATACTAGATTACTATATGTTATTATTGGCCAAGGTACATCTCTTCAAGGTTCTGCTTCATCTCTCTCTCATCTTCACTATAAGGAAAGCAGTCCTACAGAATTAAGATTTAGTACAAAATTTGCTGTCTAATAAACATAATTTAGGTACTAAAAATTTTAAAAGGTTGGTGGAGGACAGTCAGGCTAATTTGGTTGTTACATTTAAAAGTGAGTTTAAAGGTCATTTTGCAACCCTGTGACATATATTACAAAAATAACAGTACTATGGCAAGCCGTTATAGCATTTAATGCCCTTGGCTCTACTAGTTGTAATTTAATTTTGACTAGTAAAAATTCCAATTCCAGGTATCTATTCTACAAATTTGACTCATTGTAATTGTAATTAACTCTCTGGGGTCGGAAAACGCGCTGGCGCATTTTGCTGGATTTTCTTCACATAGCAGCAAAATTGAATTAAAGGGCATATTGCAGGTTAGAGCTTCAGTGAGTCAATTTAGGGTGCGTTCATACTTGTAGTTTGGTTCGTTTGGTTCATTTGGTCTGGACCAAAAAAAAAAAAAAAAAACATTTAGTCCTGGTCCAATTAGCGTTCAGATTGGTAATTTTATCACCGAAAAGATACGGAACCTAAAGGCACAGGGATACTTTCACAACATGATTGGTTGGATTTTATGATGTATTGCCTATTTTGAGACGGAACTTACCGAACATCCAAAACAATGCTGTGTGCTGAGGTAAATGCGCTCGTTGTGTGTGCGTAGCCTGCATATGATGGTATTTTGACCAGCTGGGAACTCGTGAAGAGCTTATAAAATGTGTAAAGCAGTCAAAACTGCGGCGGGAATCCCTCCGTCACACACAAACGATCTGCTGCGTGGAGACCTGCGTCTGATGCCTGTGATGGGCAAACTCGCGACTATGACAAGAATAACCGATATGCGTGAGGATTCTGTCCTTTAGGGTCTCATCTTCCTGTTTTTGGTTCGTTTACATGTCTTTGGTCCATGTTGCGTTCATATATCATTCAAACTGCACCAGAGTTCATTTGGAAGCAGACCGAGACCCATCTTTTCAGCGGTCTCGGTCCGCTTGTTTGGTGCACACCAGGGTTCGGATGGCAGCGTTTACACATGTTCAAATGAACCGCACTAACAGAGCAATCGCACCAGGGTTCGTTTTAATCTAACTAAACATGACAAGTGTGAACGCACCCTTATAGAAAAATAATGTAGGAACTAGATTTTCTTTAAAAAGGGATTTAAAAATCCCTTTTTCCCTTTTTCAACGCATTCATCAAACAGCTGTGGTAACTCGGATCAGTCTACAAACACGGTGAGTCATGTCATCCTTTCCTTGTATTGTGTCGTGTTCCATATGCCACATGTTCAGCATAGCTCTCTCTGTCAGCGATGAGGGATTTACATGTCATAAATGTAGGGAAATAGTCAGGCTGACAGAGAGAATCTCAGAATTAGAGACACGCATCCAAACTTTAATTGAGGATAGTAAGAATGCAAGGGCTTCAGATACTGTTTTGGATGCGACTAGCTTAGTGAACTCTGTACATTGTTCGGTTCCGGCTGTAGAGCCCGTGCAGCAGGGCAATTGGGTAACGGTGAGGCGGCCTAGCCGCGGAAAACACCACTCTTCCGTTCCAATAAGAACATCAAACAGGTTCTCCCCACTCAGTGACGCACCCGCTGAGAATCCTGTTGAAACTGCCCTAGTTATTGACGATTCTATTACACGGAACGTGAAAATAGAGACACCAGCCACCATAGTCACATGTTTGCCGGGAGCCAGAGCACCTGACATCAAAGCAAATTTAAAAGTGCTGGCTAATGCTAATCGTAAATACACTAAAATTATTATTCACGTCGGCACTAATGATGTTCGACTTCGGCAGTTGGAGATCACTAAAATTAACATTAAAGAGGTGTGTGAACTCGCAAGTACAATGTCAAAAGAAGTAATTTGCTCTGGCCCTCTTCCTGTTCGTCGGAGTGATGAGATAGTTAGCAGATTATCATCACTCAATGGCTGGCTGTCTAAGTGGTGTCCGCAGAATAATATAGGTTTCATAGACAATTGGAAAAGTTTTTGGGGCAGACCTGACCTGTTGAAAAGAGATGGTATTCATCCCTCCCAGGATGGTGCTGCTCTTCTCTCTAGTAATATGGCACATAGTCTTAGAACTAAAACATGACAAACTGGGGTCCAGGTCAGGAAGCAGACAGACTGGCTAAACCGACCGTCTGCTAGCTGCCTCACGTTGCAGAAGTCAGATAATTCCCAACACATAGAAACTCTTACACCTAGATATTATCACATAGAGACTGTGTCTGTACCCCGAATTAGTAAAAACAAAAAACTTCCAAACCCATTTAATGGTAAAAATTTAATTGATGTTCAACAAATAAAAAATAGAGATAAAAATGATAAACAAATCAGCTTGGGTTGTTAAATATTAGATCCCTTTCTTCAAAAGCACTTATTGTAAATGATATTATCACAGACAATAATCTAGATGTGCTGTGTTTGACAGAAACTTGGCTAAAACCAGATGATTACATTACTTTAAATGAGTCTAGCCCTCAAGGTTATGATTATCGACACAATCCTCGTCAGAAAGGCAAAGGGGGAGGTGTTGCTGTAATTTATAGTAATATGTACAGTATTAGTCAAAAGTCTTCCAAATATAATTCCTTCGAAGTGATGGTGCTTTACGTAACATTATGTAAGTTGACATTTGTGCTGGCTACTGTATACAGGCCACCAGGACACCATACAGACTTTATCAAAGAATTTGCTGATTTTCTTTCAGAGTTAGTACTAGCTGCAGATAAAGTCCTTGTTGTTGGTGATTTTAATATCCATGTAGATAATAAAAAAGACCCATTGGGATTGGCATTTACAGACATTCTAAACTCTATTGGTGTTAGACAACACGTGTCAGGACCCACTCATTGTCGTAATCATACTTTAGATCTAATATTGTCACATGGAATCGATATTGATGCCGTTGAAATTCTGCAGCAGAGTGACGACATCTCAGATCATTATCTAGTCTCGTGTATACTACATTTAGTCAAGGAAGCTAAACTGCCTCCCTGCCATAAATATGGTAGAACCATCACTTCTACCACTAAAGATCGCTTTCTAAATAATCTTCCTGATCAGTTTCATCGCCTTAGCATACCAGATAGCTTAGAAGACCTCGATGTTGAAACAGAAACTATTGCCTCTGTCTTTTCCAGCACATTAGACTCAGTTGCTTCTTTGCGTTTAAAAAAGATTAAGGAAATTAATCCAACGCCGTGGTACGATGAGCACACTCGGGCCCTAAAGGTAGCAGCCAGAATGATTGAGTATAGAAAGGCCTTAAAAACTGCTAGATCTGCCTATTTTTCAAAACTTTTAGAAGAAAATAAGCACAACCCTAGGTATTTATTTGATACAGTGGCTAAATTAACAAGAAATAAAGCTTCAACTTCTGATGTTTCCAAAGAGCACAGCAGTAATGACTTTATGAACTTCTTTACTTGCAAGATTGACAATATTAGAGAAAAAATTATAACCATGCAACCGTCTACTACAGTATCGCGTCAGACAGTGCATTGTAGTGTCCCTGAGGAAAAATTCAATTCATTTACTGCTTTAGGAAAGGAAGAATTGTCTAAATTTATTAAATCATCAAAATCAACAACATGTATGTTAGACCCTATACTGACTAAACTATTGAAAGAGATGCTTCCAGAGGTCATAGATCCTCTTCTTAATATCGTCAATTCATCTTTATCACTAGGATACATACCAAAAAGTTTTAAGCTGGCTATTATTAAACCTCTTAAAAAACCACAACTTGATCCTAGAGAATTAGTCAATTACAGGCCGATCTGAAATCTCACTTTTCTGTCAAAAATACTAGAAAAGGCAGTTTCATCACAACTATGTTCCTTTTTAGACAGAAATAGTATCTGTGAAGATTTCCAGTCAGGTTTTAGACCATACCATAGTACTGAGACTGCTCTCATTAGAGTTACTAATGATTTGCTCTTATCATCAGATCGTGGTTGTATCTCTCCATTAGTGTTACTGGATCTTAGTGCTGCATTTGACACTGTCGATCACAACATTCTTTTAAAAATTATGAAAATTATGTTGGCATTAGTGGAACTGCATTGTCATGGTTCAAGTCATACTTATCTGACTGTTATCAGTTTGTAGTAGTAAACGAAGAGAGGTCATATCGATCACAAGTTCAATATGGAGTACCGCAAGGCTCAGTACTAGGACCGTTGCTTTTCACTCTGTACATGCTACCCTTGGGAGATATCATTAGGAAGCATGGCATTAGTTTTCACTGTTACGCTGATGATACTCAGCTCTATATTTCTTTGCGCCCTGACGAAACTTACCAATTCACAAAATTAACAGAATGCATAGCTGATATAAAAAATTGGATGACCAGTAATTTCCTACTTCTAAATTCAGAAAAAACAGAGATTCTAATTTTTGGACCAAAAACTTCTTCACGTAATAACCTAGAATACTGTCTAACACTTGATGGCTGCTCTGTTAAGTCTTCGTCGTCAGTTAGGAACCTGGGTGTGCTCTTTGATACCAATCTTTCATTTGAAGGCCATGTTACTAGCATCTGTAAAACCGCATTCTTCCATCTTAAAAATATATCTAAACTACGACATATGCTCTCAATGAAAAATGCAGAACAGTTAGTTCATGCGTTCATGACCTCAAGGCTAGATTACTGTAACGCTCTACTGGGTGGTTGTTCCTTTCGCCTGATAAATAAACTACAGCTCATTACAAAATGCAGCAGCTAGAGTTCTTACTAGAACTAGGAAGTATGACCATATTAGCCCAGTTCTGTCAACACTGCATTGGCTTCCTGTTAAACATCGTATAGATTTTAAAATCTTGCTAATTACTTACAAAGCACTAAATGGTTTAGCTCCCCAGTACCTGAGCGAGCTCTTAAAGCATTATAGTCCTTCACGTCTATTGCGATCTCAGAATTCAGGCCAGCTGATAATACCTAGAATATCAAAATCAACCGCAGGTGGTAGATCCTTCTCCTATCTGGCACCTAAACTCTGGAACAATCTTCCTAGCATTGTTCGGGAAGCAGACACACTCTGTCAGTTTAAATCCAGACTAAAAACGCATCTCTTTAACCTGGCATACACATAACACATTATCATTTTATATTTTCAAATCCGTTAAAGGATTATTAGGCTGCATAAATTAGATCAGCCGGAACCAGGAACACTTCCTATAACACCAGATGTACTCGTTACATCAGAAGAAGAATGGCATCTACGCTAATATTAGTCTCTCTGTTTATCCCGAAGTTTACCGTAGTCAGCCGGATCCAGGCCGTATCCAGGTGAGATCGAGGACCTGCGCCTTGACATGACCACAACGCACCCCTGAAGTATCGGCAGAGCATGAGTCAACTAGATCATCCATTGTGAAGGCCTCATCAACACGACAGCCAATGGCACAGCTCCTCAACAAACCATCCATACCGGCGTGATGAATACGATCCTCAACTGGATTGAACTGGAATAAATACTTTGAATGTTGCGATCCTATCAGACTTATGATAGCTACCTGAATCGTAACAAAGCACTGTTCGCCAGAGTAGAACTGGCCCCCCGACTGAGCCTGGTTTCTCCCAAGGTTTTTTTTTCTCCATTTTGCCACCTGTTTGTCACCTGATGTCACCTGTTGGAGTTTGGGTTCCTTGCCGCTGTCACCTTTGGCTTGCTTAGTTGGGGACACTTGACATTTGATATTCAACAGTGCAATGCATCAGCCTGCATTGACACCATTTTCTTTAAGACCTGCTGTGCAGCCAAAATTATATACCAGTTATCACTGTAAAGCTGCTTTGACACAATCTGCATTGTAAAAAGCGCTATATAAATAAAGGTGACTTGACTTGACTTGACTTGATATCCCCTTGTGTGCTGCAATTAGTGTCCAAGGAGTCCTGCATCACCATGCCACTCTAGGTCCCTACAATACAGGACAGATCATTGCATTTCTAGATGCACTACATGCAGTTATGCAGGACAGACTACAGCAGCCCAGGTTTGTTGTCATCTGGGATAATGTTAGTTTCCACCGGGCTGCTCTGGTCCGAGATTGGTTCAACAACAACTGTCGAAGCTGCGTCGGACGCGATGGGAATGCCTCTGCGTGATTTCGCGTGAGGCACTTGTGAAATCTAACCAATAAAGTGACGAGACGTCAGAGGCGGGTGACGTCACGGACCAGGAAACTATAAAGCGTACCCAGAACAAAGAACGCTAGCTTCTGTCTTCAGCAAGCGCTCAGTGCTATCGTGTGTCTTATTTGGTGTTGTTTGTCTTGATACATACACAAGTCACGATCTCTTCGTCTGAGGACAAGAGTATCTCACACCACATTACATATATATATATATATATATATATATATATATATATATATATATATATATATATATATATATATTTAAGACACGTATTATGGCGGAAAAACAGCAATTCATCAAGTGTGTTCATCCTTGCCCCCGTTTCATCACGGATGGGGATACACACGAGATGGGGGCTGTCTGTGTGCACTGTGAGAAGCTCACTCTCAGGACACTGAGATCGCGCCGGGCACTCTTTGACAAAGAGAAAGAGGGTGCCGCAGCCAGTGTTCCCCGCGGATCGGGTCCCGCTTCTGCCGAGGCAGAGCAGCGGCTCCATTCGTGGGGTTCACAGATGGATCTGACAGAGGGGTTAGAGACGGGCCCAGCCTTATCTCTGCCTTCACCTGTCAGACCCAGTGTCTCTCCTCTGGTGGCGGAAGCACGCATTGCGGTTTCTTCCCCCCGGAGAGAGGCATTGACGCTTCATCTATCCAGCTCTGAGGAGGTGGATGTGGTGAGCGTCGAGGCTGGAGAAGAGGACTCACCATCCTCATCTCCAGCATATGAGAAGCTTTTAGAGGTAGTGACCAGGGCTGTGGAGAAATTAAGAATTGAATGGCCCGCGGAGAGGAGCTAAGCGAGAACGAAAAGTAAATTAGATGAACGCTTCCTCCCCCCTCGGTCACTACCTCAGCGTCGGGGACTGCCGTTCTTTCCCGACCTCCACACCGAGGTGTTGAGGTTGTGGCAGAGACCGGTACAGTATCGTGTGTTCAGCCCCCAAACGTCAACATATAGTAACATCGTGGGGCTGAAATACCACGGATATGGGGCGATGGCTAGGGTAGAAGAGACGCTTGAGAGCTATCTCTTTCCTGAGTCTGCATCGTCCCTGAAATCCCCGACACTGCCCACCAGACCGCTAAAAACGACATCAGCGCTGGTGGGCAAAGCTTACACGGCAGCAGGTCAGGCAGCGGCTTGCCTTCATACAATGTCGATTTTGCAGGCCTATCAAGCCGACCTGCTGGGGGAAATTGATGATAGCGGGGAAGCAACCTTTGAGACCATTCAAGAGCTCAGAAAAGCGACTCATTTATCTCTCCGGGCCACCAAGGAGACGGCCAAGTCAATAGGCCGTTCTATGGCAGCCCTGGTGGCCACGGAGAGGCACTTATGGCTCAATCTCTCTGATATTAAGGAAAAAGATAAGAACATCCTCATGGATGCGCCGCTGTATCCTATGGGCCTCTTCGGTCGTCGAGAGGTTCCAGGAGACAAGAAAGCAATCAGCGGCGTTCCAGAGATTCCTTCCCCGCCGCTCTCATCCCCCCATCAACAAGCTCCTCAGCGCACAGAGCGCAGCAGAAAGTAAGTGTTGCCACCCGTGCTCCCCCACAGAGGGCTTGGGGACCGGGGCGGACAACACAACCGAAGCCTTCAAGGGGTAAGACGGATCTGCGGACCGTCATTATCGCCAAGAAGGCTTCGAAGAGGTCCTAACGCCAATGGCCCAGGACCCTCGAGGGCAGCCCCCTCCAGAGAAGGTCGGGTATCAAAATACTCGGTATCCTCCCCTCTTCGGCGCCCTCAGGGGGCCGTTCTGCTAACTCTGCCACCTCGTGTGCTTCAGGGCGCAGAGGTCTCCACCGACCCTCCGAGGAGGGCCGGTCATCACTTGATTCGGCTGTTCCCTGCCGGTTTGCCGCTTCAGGGCGCCGAGTCAAGTGCTTAAAAAACACCAGAGGCCAGTCTCGAGAGACTGGTTCCCTTAGTAAATTTTCTGGCAAAATGGAAACGTCTCCCGAATATTTCGCAATAGGTGCTGCTCACAATAGAAAAGGGTTACAAAATTCAGTTCGGGTCTTACCCGCCCCAGTTCAACGGGGTCCTTCCCACAGTGGTGGCCCCCGAGCAGTCTCTGGTAATGGAACAGGAGGTTCTGACGCTCTTGCAAAAAGGAGCTATAGAAAGGGTTTCTCCTCCCAGCAAGCTGTCAGGATTTTACAGCTGATACTTCATTGTTCCAAAGAAGGATGGAGGGTTGCGTCCCATTATAGATTTACGCATGTTAAATCGATCTGTGCAAAAGCTCAAGTTCAAGATGCTCACACTCAAACAAATGATCCCACAGATCAGGTCCGAGGACTGGTTTGTGGCGATAGACCTGAAAGACGCTTACTTTCATGTATCCATTCATCCTCAACACAGGAAGTTCCTCAGGTTTGCTTTCGGGGTCGAAGCTTACCAGTACAGGGTTCTTCCCTTCGGCCTGGCACTGTCACCCCGCACATTTACGAAGTGCGTGGATGCAGCTCTGGCTCCATTGAGACTCCAGGGCATCCGCGTACTGAACTATATCGACGACTGGTTGATTATAGCTCAAACCGAACAGCTAGCAGTCCAACATCGACAAGATGATGTTCTGTCTCACATGAAGAGGCTAGGGCTGAGGCTCAACGCCAAGAAAAGTGTGCTTGTTTCGGCTCAGATTACCAACTACTTAGGGGTAGTTTGGGACTCCACCACGATGCAGGCACGTTTGTCTCCTGCTCGTGTGAGTTTCATTCTCAATGCAATGGGGTGAAGCTAGGCCAGTCACTCACTGTAAAACAGTTTCAGAGACTGTTGGGTCTGATGGCAGCTGCGTCCAAAGTGATACCTTTTGGCCTGCTGCACATGAGACCCTTACAGTGGTGGCTCAGGACCAAGGGGTTCTCCCTGAGGGGAAATCCCTTTCGCATGATCAAGGTCACGCGGCGATGCCTTCGTGCTTTGGTCATGTGGAAAAAGCCTTGGTTCCTGTCCCAAGGACCTGTGTTGGGGGCTCCTTGTTGTCGCGTAATGCTAACGACGGCCGGACAGCCATCTCCTTTAGCTGTCCGCGCCCATGCTACCAGGGGTATGGCGGCCTCAAAGGCTCTTATGTCGGGAGTTTCCATCCACGACATATGTGATACGGTTGGGTGTTCCTCCCAGCATACATTTGTTAGGTATTACAACCTTGATGTCGGCTCCACTCCGGGGTCAGCTGTGCTGTCTCAACGATAACAGACAGGTACTTGGCACTACGGTGTAGTTGGGACAGCGTTCCCATTGCGTTCGACAGTTCCCATGAAAGGGAACGTCTCAGGTTACGTATGTAATCCTGGTTCCCTGAATAGGGAACGAGACGCTGCGTCGCTTAGCCGTACCCCCAGCGTACCTGTGAGCGTCATGCTTCAGCCATAATCAGAAGCTAGCGTTCTTTGTTCTGGGTACGCTTTATAGTTTCCTGGTCCGTAACGTCACCCGCATCTGACGTCTCGTCATGTTATTGGTTAGATTTCATGAGTGCTTCACAACGCAATCATGCAGAGGCGTTCCCATTGCGTTCGACGCAGCGTCTCATTCCCTATTCAGGGAACCAGGGTTACATACGTAACCTGAGACGTTTTAAAATGTGATTTGATCTGTTTGAATCGAGATCATGATCAGACGTATTGATGTGGACGCATCAGCATTAAAGCATTTCAGTGGGCTGAAAACAGATCGCCCTTTACAGCAGATTTAGTTCAAAAAACAACTGACAGTTGTTACCTAAATATGATTTTCAGTTACAATAATTAATCCTAAAATTCAACATTGGTAGGCTGACTTACTTTTCACCATCAGTCGTGCGCGCACTCAGAGGATCCCCAGTTCTTGGCTAATTTTCAGTCAGACAGTGAAATTCAGTTCACTGGAGACGCACTCTGAACGGATCATTGAATCAGTGAGTTGTTGACTCGAGAACAGCTGCAATACGATCAGTCGGATTCGCGAATGAATTGTTGATGTGATTTGTGAACCGATTTAACAGGATGATTGAAAAGAATCAATTTGTGCACGAATTGGACACCACTTTTGCGTCTCCGAGCATGTGATGATTTCTTCTTTTTAAAATATTGAGTAACGATATGTTTTATGAAATGTAGTGGAGTAAAAAGTATGATCTTATGCTCTGGAATGTAGTGAAGTAAAAGTAAAAGTTGCTCAAAATAAAAAATACTAGAGTAAATTACAGATAGTTGAAAAATGTAGCCTACTTAAGTACAGTAACGAAGTACAAATACTTTGTTGCTGTCCACCACCGAATACAACACTCCCACCTTGTGGACTATTACATTTATGACACGAGTTATAAACTTACAGTTTTTTCTGAATTGCTAAAACACATTTCTTGAAACCATTTTTGAAGCTCATTTTCTCAGAACATTAAACACAAATCCAAATCTTCAAACTAATTTCACAAAACCTCTGACTCTTATGGCAAAATCAAACAATTGCTTCAAAACCATTTCACCTGTTCTCAAAATCAAACAAAGTTTTCAGATCATACACACATTAGGCAATATAATAAACACTACAGATCATTCATTAGACACTACATCAACAAATGGAGAACACAGCATCCAGAGCATGTAGTTACAGAAGTATATTGTAACACAGTAAACTAATTTTGCAATTACAAAAAAAGTAATCACTAAATAAGGTGAATATATAGTATAGTATGTACTGCAAGTACAGTATTATATTGAATATTATATAGTATTGAATGTCTGTATATTCAGAACTTGCATACTGTAAAAATACAGCAGTCTTACACATTTCTTGAAACTATGCCTCATATTCTCAAAACAGTAAACACAAATGCATAACGTCTCACCCAATTCCCCAAACATTCAGGTCAAAATGAAGCTCTACACTCAAAACCATTCACTCTTGCTGAAAAACCAAACTTTGGCCTCAGACATCACACACAAGCCCTCAAAAACACACACACTATAACAGTCCTACACACTGGTAAGATAAATTCAAAACAATACTACAAAAACCAAAACCAAAAACCAGTAATAGGTTATGTTGCTTGTGGTTCTCCCCCTCAAGGAACTTTTCACATGATGAACACATGTATACATTTGCACATTTTTTATTCCTTAATGTACTGTACAGTACAATACACCAAACAACAACAAAAAATATTCTGCCCCAGCATCAAATTTTGGTCTGGGACAGGCCAGAGAATCTCGTCAACATCACAGGCTGCACTGGTCCTATCCAGGCAGTGGGGGGAAAATCCTCTTGCATGCCTGATCCACCCCTGGCACACATCAACTGAAATGTCTAGTCGGGCTTCTTCCATTTCATCATCTCTGTGTCCTACAAAAATAGAAGTGCTGATTACTGTAACTGTAACACATCCTTTTTACAAAATGGAAGCAGACAGAAATCTGTATGTAAGGCAATTTGATGCATGTGTTGTAACAGAGTTAGGGCTGTGAATCTTTGGGTAGACAGCGATTCGATTCAGTTCACGATTCATAGGTGTTCGATTCGATTCAAGAACGATTTTTGAAAATTCAGAACGATTCGATTTGAAATGATTCACATTAAAATTCGATGTGATTCGATTCATTCGATTCGAATCTGCATTTTTATATGCATTCATAGGGTTATTGAAATGCTTTCCCTAATGTGTCTTAGTCAGGGTGCAAATTACACAGCGGCCTTCAGGAGGTCAGAGAGTAAGGGCAAAATACAACCTTTTGTCCATTGTTAATGTTGGTTCATGTTAGTTATAATGATGCTACATAACTTTATTTTAATAGCCTAAAAATTGGCATTTGTAGAAATTTACATAAGCCAAAATTTTAAAAGGCTTTAAAAGTATTGTTAGTTCATGTTAACTATAGTGTAGGATAGTGTTAATGGCTACACAACCTTTTTCAAGTGTTCCAGGTACATTAAACATACTAATGCTTACATGGAGAGACTACCTTAGAATATCATGCACTTTCCTAAATAATCCTAAACTAACTTTTCTTCACTGAATAGTAAGAAAAGCCCTCTTTGTTCTCTTTATACTGATAATTTTCCTTACGATGATTCTGAAAGAAAACGCGTTGCTACTGTTGCTATAGTAATGAACACAACTTTAATGCGCATCTGATTGATAGATAAACCGCACGCTCATTTCAGTGTTGTTAATGTTGTAGTTACTTCAGCAGTTTCCTTCGCACATTCAGTTTAACAACATTAAGTTAAATTTAATTTATCATTCATTGGAATTGTGCGTATGAGACACTTACATTATGTGTTTGCTCTGTCCATGCAATAAATGCGCGCCCTTGAATAAGCGGGGTTCCCTTTCGAAAGGGAACTCAACTCTGCATTCGAAGACTCTTTGGGGAACGTCACAGGTGAGCCGATGTCTGAAAGCCAAGTATCAAAAACTCCAACCCTATTGGCCGGCGACAGCCTATGACGTCATATGGCGCGATCCGGAAGTATATAAGGAGCGCCTAGAGAAACAGTCAGTATCTTCTCTCTTTCGGGACTGTTCTGTCTGATCGCGTTTGACGTCATCGCATCCGGCAGCGAGCGCTCTTCTGGCTGCTGTATATGCGGAGCTGCTGGCGTTCTTGGGACTCGCTTCTGGCAGGCTGCGGCTGCCATGAAGGCACGTTAGGAAAGGGACCGCACGCGGACGGCTCGACGAGCGGTTCCTTTCTGTCCATAAACGCTGCAGCTCCCATAAGCTTTCCATTCCTTCTTGATCTCCTCGTTTGCGATCGGGAGGGCATGGAAAAACCCCTAGCCATTCAGATTTTTATCTGAAGCCCATACAGACGGGAGGGGGAAGAAACGAGAGTGAGATGGGTGATCGATTGTAACAATGTTGCGTTTGTAATCGATCCCCCAGTGGAATAAGGGCGATTTACATCTACCCTCTCCTCTTCTTCTTCCACCTCCTATATATATATGTTTATTTATATATATGCATGTGTATATATATTTTATATCATGCTCAGATGCTTCTTATGGTCAGACTGATGGCTGGGCCCATAGTAATTGATTTCTGTCGGCCCACCTTTTCGGTTTGATTATGAGGGGATCTTTTAGGCTTAAAAGAACCCTAGATTCTATCCTTTTCATGTAGAGAAAAAGGAGTATGAGGAATCTTTGGTCTTTGAGCCGCAGGAAGGTAAGCTGGGTCTATATTTTATGTTTTAAAATGAGACCTTGTTTTTCCTGTATAGTGTTTCTGAGCATGTAGTTAGTCAGGAGGATGGTCCATCTCGAGCTGAGGCTCAGAGAAGGGGCCAGAGATCCAGTATGGCCACTCGGGTGCCTCCTCCTTTTTCGGAGCAAGGTGCAGAGACGGTTGGACTCGAGGAGGAAGAAACTGGTTTTAAAGGAGGTGACCGATCACATACGCCAGTAGCGTCAGTGATTGATTCCCTCTCTTTGCGAGGGCAACTTTATATCTGCCCTCGCCCTTTCTTCCTCCGCCTCCGGGGTTTTGGTTTCATCTACATACTCAGGCGCTTCTTTAACAGTCAGGCTGGCGGGTGGGCCTTTGATAATATTTTCTAAAAGCCCGCCTTCTGGCTTGATAGGGTAAGAGGCTCCTTTAGGCTTAAAGAACCCTAGATTCCATCCCTCCTTGTTAAAGAAAAGGGGAAAGAGAAGTCTTTGGTCTTCGAGCCGCAGGAAAATGAGCTGGGTCTATATTTATATTTCTAAATATGTTGACCTTGTGTTCCTATTTAGTTTTTCCTGATTATGTAGTCGGAAAAAGTAAGGGGTTTTGGGCAAAATGACGTTTGATAGGTTGGCTATATATTGTGCAGGCCACAAAATGGCTGCCTCTTAGCCACCTGTTGTTTAGAGTAACTTCTCATCTGCTGTTTGCTAGAGTAGTTTGAGTTAGCACTCGTCACTTCAGTTAGTATCTGGGTCTAGGTCGGCCTTAATCGGCTGCCTGACATTGTTTGCTTGTTGAGCTTCGCTTTATTTCCTCTTATCTATGGAGATTCAGGGCCCCGTAGGCCCACAGCTTAGTGGCCCAGGCTAGGACTAGGTTTAGGTGTTTATTGTTATAAACCACCCTTTGTATTACTATCCCTTGTTCAGTCTGCTTGGACATTATAAACGATATCGCCCCAACTAAGAAGAAAAAGCCTAAATCTTTGCCTCAGCCTTGGTTTAATGATGATATAAGGGCTCTTAGACAGGTTTGCAGACAAGCTGAACGTAGATGGAAGAATGATAAATTACAGATTTCTTTTGAAATATTACAGGTATCCCTTAAGAAATATCAGTATGCTGTTAAAGCTGTTAGAACTAAATATGTTTCAGAGTTAATAAATAGATCTCCTCACTGCCCCAAAACTTTGTTTAGTACAATAAATTCAGTACTTCATCCATCTATAGCTACCTCTACTGATTCCTCTCTTTACACTTGTGAGGATTTTTTGACTTTTTTCCAAAGGAAGATTGAATTAATCAGAGAAGATATCATGCCTTCATGTTGTGTTCTAGCAGTTTTCACCCCAAACTCCTGTACATTTCATCATTTTGACCCAGTCTCTCTTCCAGCTCTGGAGGATATTATTAGACACATGAAACTATCATATACTCCCCTAGACCCTATACCTCCGCGCTTTTTAAAAGATCTTTTTGTTATCTTGGGCCCTAGTATTCTATCTATTGTAAACAGCTCTCTGAGAAATGGAGTGGTGCCTCCCTGTCTTAAGCAAGCAGTGGTCTCACCTTTACTCAAAAAATCTGGCTGTAATCCTACGGAGCTGAATAATTATCGACCAATTTCCAAATTACCATGTCTCACAAAAGTATTGGAAAAAGTTGTTTATTCTCAAATTACTCCTTTTCTAATTGAAAATGACATTTTAGGTAACTTCCAATCTGGCTTTAGAGCTGGCCACAGTACAGAGACTGCGTTAGTTAAAGTAGTAAATGATCTACTGATGTCAGTCGACGCTGGGTTGGGGGTTGTTTTAATTATGCTGGATCTCAGTGCCACCTTTGACACGGTAGATCATTCAATTCTTTTGAAACGCTTGGAGGATGAAGTAGGTATTAAGGGGACTGCTTTAAAATGGTTTAAGTCATATTTGCATGAAAGAACATTCTTTGTGAATTTTGCAAATAACTCTTCTTCGCCGGTATCTTTAAAATATGGTCTTCCTCAGGGTTCTATTTTGGGGCCCATCTTATTTTCTCTGTACATGAGCCCTCTTGGCTCAATTTGCCGTCGTCATGACATCTCTTATCATATGTATGCTGACGACACTCAATTATATTTGCCATTTTAAAGTTGGAAATTTGAATTCGCTACAGCCTTTAGTACTTTAGCACAATTTTCTTCAGTTAAATGAGAAAAAATCTGAGATAATTATCTTTGGACCATCGCATCTTAAGGAAGCTATGTCTAGTGCTATTGCCCCTCTGGATATACCTATAAAAAATACTGTTAGGAATCTGGGTGTTATCATTGACTCTTCCCTCAGCTTTGACAACCAGATTAAGTCAGTAGTAAAGAGTAGTTTTTATCAACTTAGACTGATCTCCAGGCTGAAACCCTTCCTTAATACTAAAGACCTACAGGTCATAGTGCATGCATTTATCACCTCAAGACTGGACTATTGCAACTCTCTGTATGTTGGGATAAGTAAACACAATCTATCTCGTCTGCAATTAGTGCAGAATGCGGCAGCCAGATTTTTAACAGGCACAAAAATTAGAGAACACATAACTCCAGTACTCTTCACTGGCTTCCAGTCCAGTATAGAATTGATTTTAAAATTTTATTGATGGTTTTTAAAGCTTTTCACAACATCGCCCCGAGTTATATCACCAACCTCTTAAAGGACCATACTCCAGTCAGGTCTCTGAGATCAGGAGATAAACTTCTATTGGCAGTTCCCCGCTCCTCAAAAAAATCTAGGGGCGATAGAGCTTTCATGGTCATCGCCCCAAAACTGTGGAACAGCCTCCCTTTGCAGATTCGGCAGGCTTCAACTTTAGAAGGTTTTAAGTCTCAGTTAAAAACTTACCTTTTTAACTTAGCGTTCGTTGAGAATAGACTATGTTTAGAGATAGCTTCTTGATGCTTTTATATATTTTATTTCATTTGATCTTTCATTTGTCTTGCCTTTATGTATTTTATTTTATCTTTAATCTGTTTTAAATTTCTTTGTATTAAATGGTTTGATATATATTGCTTTATGTCTTTGTGATATTGTGAAGCACTTTGGGCAATTGAAATTGCAGTAAAATGTGCTATATAAATGAATAAAGTTGAAAGTTGAAGTTGAAAGTTGTTAGGTTGTATAGTTCCTAGTTCTGGCTTCCTCCCGAGGTAGTTGTTAGGCCGTATGCCCATTGCCCCCTTATTAATGTAGGTGCAATTGTTGAGTTAACAGCTAAGGTTGTAGACTGTTTCTAGACTCCCCGGTGCTGGTTTTCTCAGGTGGTAGGCCCTTATCTTTGCGTAAATAAGTTATGCTTGTATGCTAGGCCCCACTTTCTAGAACTTTTCATGCTATGAAAATGTTTTTCCCCTGAGCCACTTGATTTCCATTCAAGTTTGAGTTGATGGCATTAGCTTTTAGCCCCGTCCTCTAGGGCTCAGTACAGATTTGCGAATCTGTTTGGAGAGAACATTTATCCTACAAAATAGGATAGCATGTATTTCAAAGCATTGTGTTTTGCTTTGAGTTCTAGCCTTTTGCCCTATATTTGTATGTGAGCTTACTTTATGCTGCCACAGGTTAGCACCTGTTCTCATAATTGCAGGCCTTGATTTCGGCCTCTATTTAGAGAGAGTGGTGACTATATTTATATTCCCCCAGTTAGGGTTTGTGTCACTGAGTGCATCACCTGTTGGATTGCATACTCAGGGCAGTGTTAGAACCACCTCTTCAGTCTGGTTTCTATTAGCTCCCTTTGGGTATCTTGATACAGCTATATTGCATATAACTTGAAAATGTAGGCTCTTATGTCTTTAGCCTCTTTCTAGTTAGCAGCTTATGTTTTTCAAGTGCTGTTGTTAGGTATCTTTGTTTGCTTACATAGATTTTATACTGCCACAGGCTTTTGCTACGTGTCTGTTCAGGGTAGTAGGCCTTGGTAGGCCTCCCTTGAACCATGTAGGCATCTCTTGGTTCCCTTTAGTCACTGGCATAGGGTACATTGCCTGTTGGAATGTATAGCCATAGCTCAGGTTGTAGTTAAGCTTCCCGCAGCTTTGCTGGGTTAGAGCTGGTTCCCTGTAGCTTGGTTCCCTTATATTCACGAGCTGGCGCCATGTGTCACTGGAATGGTAGGCCCTATAGGCCTCCTTTTTAGTCTACATGTTGGCACAGTTTGTGTTTATACGTCTACAATTGGGCTGAACGCCACTTGTTGCTGAACTTGAAGGCCCCTTAGGCCTCCTTTTTAGCTGACATGTTGGCAGGATGCCTATATTCCAATGCCACCATCGGCCACGCCCCACCTCTGTTGAGTAGGCCTTAAGCAGGCCTCTCGTAGAGTTTTATGGCGCAATGTGCATTTCCTTTTAGAAATGAATTGCTAATTTATGCATGGCCTGATGGTTGGTATGGTTATGGTCGCCACTAACTGATGCCATGTGTTTACTAAGGTAGGCCCTATGGGCCTCCTGTGTAGCATGTTGGAGTTCAGTTATGTACTCCTCTCACTTTGAGAGTCAAAAGGTGCTTTTACCGAGTACTCTTCTGAGTGGCTGACCTCTCAGGGATGAGTTTTTGTGGTAAAACCTTACTGAGGTTTGGTTTTAACTGCATAAGCCTCCTTGAGTCTGCGTAATGCCACCATCGGCCATGCCCCACCTCTGTTGAGTAGGCCTTAAGCAGGCCTTTCATGGAGTTTGGTGGCGTAATATGCATTTCCTTCTTAGGAATTAATCACTGAATGCATGGCCTGATGGTTGGTATGGTTACAGCGCCACTAGCTGATGCCACGTGTCTACTAGGGTAGGCCCTAGGGGCCTCTCATGTAACATGTTGTAGTTCAGTTGTGTACTCCTCTCACTTTGAGAGTAAAAGGTGCTTTTACCGAGTACTATTCTGAGTGGCTGACCTCTCAGAGGTGACTATTGTGGTATAACCTTACTGAGTTTTGGTTTTGACTACATCAGCCTTCTTGAGTCTGGGTTTCTACTCTAGTTGAGCTAGATAGCTACCTAGTATCTAGGTTGGTTTTATTTTGCTCCTAGAACTCTAATGGCCACCAGACTAACGCTGTATATTTAAAGGTTCTTAGGCCCTTTGGGCCACCTTTGTGAACATACTAGTGTATGTTGTAGGGTACTCCTCTCGCTGAGAGAGTTACAAGTGTTTTACTGAGTACTTTCTGGTTGGCCAGGACCCCAGGTGATAATTTAACCTCCTTATGGTTCGGTTATTTGTCCTCCCGGGTGCTACAAACACTGCCACGAGCTGACGCCACATGTCTGCTGAGGTCATAGGCCTGTCAAAGGCCTTCCTTAGTGTGTGATGGCGTACGTTGTACTCCTCTTGCTTTTAAGAGTAAAAGGGTTCTTTTACCGAGTACACTGCTCATTGGATTGTGTTAGGTGGACTGTCAAGTGGGCACTTTACAGCTTAATTGCTGTTACTAAGTCATATGTCCTGCTCCCAGCATGACAGGTGTTCAAGGTGGCCCTCTCTAGCCACCACTGAATGTCCTACCAATGTGACGAATTGCTCTTCGTATGTGAGTCTTGCTCCATATAGAGCTACTATCATGATGTAGGCCCCTTCTGGCCTCCATGTTTATGTGCCCACAGTATGGTCTACCTGTTAGGTAGAGCTTTGTACTTCCCTGCTAGGGTTGTCTGGTAATAGTGCTTAGCTCCCTAAGCTGATCATTGGTTGAAGGCTTCCATGAGGCCTCCTCCTTAGGATCAGCCCTAGGCTGGTTTGTGCTCCCCTGTATAACAGGGTTTCTAGCGCACAGCCTCCTCAGTGCAAATAATCAAGCGCTGAGTAGATCCTAGGATGAGCGGATTTTACTCCCCTCAATACGAAGGTTTATAGCACTCAGCTGAGTTCTGCTCTCCAGGATGCCCGTCTCTACGCTTGGGTTTGAGTTGCTTACTGCCCTTTTTGCAGTCGCTCTTACCTGCTCTCTTCTCTGAAGAATGCGTTATAGAGATTCTGTATTCAGACAGGGTTGGCAAGTTTGTCCTTTATCAAACCAGGTCGGCCTCCCTGGTGGCATTGGGGGTGACTTCGTTCCCCTCTAGTGACTGGCCGGGGCTCCTTTCGGTTCCCTGGCCACATTCCCTTTAAGGGACCATTTTTCCCTAGAAAATTTGGTCCCAGATGCCTTGAGTGGCCTTGGTAGGCTTTCTACGGAAGGCCTCTTTGAGGCTTATCTTGGGCTGTTGGCCATAGGGAATGCTGTCACTGACAGCCTGGTGTGACCCAAGGGTGAGTTGCTTTCTGGCGTTTCTTTTGAAACTGCTTGACGTTTGTCTAAGCCTTTCTGGCATGCACTTTCCTCAAGCATGGCGGTGTGGGTATATCATTCCCCAAAGCATCTTCGAATGCAGAGTTGACTTCCCTTTTGAAAGGGAACGTCTCAGGTTACGTATGTAACTATGGTTCCCTGAGAACAGGGAACGAGACTCTGCGTTGCCAAGCCATGCTTCGGGGCTGCCTGCTGAACAGTCCCTCAAGACGATAAGGTACTGACTGTTTCTCTAGGCGCTCCTTATATACTTCCGGGTCGCGCCATATGACGTCATAGGCTGTCGCCGGCCAATAGGATTGGAGTTTTTGATACTTGGCTTTCAGACATCGGCTCACGTGTGACGTTCCCCAAAGCGTCTTCGAACGCAGAGTCTCGTTCCCTGTTCTCAGGGAACCATGGTTACATACGTAACCTGAGACGTTTTACTTTAACTGCTCAGGTAATAAGCTTAAGTATTTTAAGTATTTTATTTTATAGAAAATAACAGTGACGTTTCCACGCAATGAAAGCGTTTTATTTCAACAGTAGTGACCACGCAATGACTTGGCAGCTTTATCAATGGCTTGATCGGTTTGACTCAGGAGGACTATTGCTGTCTCAATAGAGAGCTGTCATCTGTTCATGTGAATAGCAGTAGTAGCCGACCTGAGGAGAGCTCAAACATGGGTTTCTCAATAAAAGCTATGGACAGAGCGCGAGCGCAATCCAGTGAAAGGCGGTAAAGATCGCAGCGCGTCTGTGTGAAGGAGAGCGCGAATGACGGCGCACAACGTCTCCCATCAATTCGCGCATGTAGTAATTTACAGTTTTTTACAGACGCTAGGACACATTTCTCAATACTTAGGTCACTTTTGCAAAACTCTTCACACAGTGAGCACAACAGAAGTCTATGTGGGCTAAACTGAGGATCAATTATCATTGCTTTGGCACAAAATGCATTCAATGACTACATCTCTCAAATTTCATGAATTCTTTTCTCACTCAGACACAACAACTGCCAAAACTCTTTGTATGTACAGGCCAATTTGCACATGCTTACATACTGTTTTCAAAACTGTTAAACTTAACATAATACAAATAACATAATACAAAACTGTCAAAAAGGGGAATAGTGTTTATAGTTTAGGGAAATGGGTGTGCTTTTTGATAAATGGCATTATGGTTTTGAAATTTTAGTTCAAAAGCCTGGTTATAGTGTTTACAGTTTTTTACAATCGCTAGGACACATTTCTCAATACTTAGGTCACTTTTTCAAAACTCTTCATACAGTTCTCCTAACCAACTTTCATCTTGGCACAGAGGTTAACTTCACATTCAAAATGCACTAAATCTACCAAAACACTTCATACATGTCTCAAATCAACTCATTCTTCCAGAACACTAGCAAAGGTTTTCACTGAGCAAACACACTTTGTCACTCATAAAACATCGACCTAAAAACACTAACATCAGTTAGCATTATACAATGTTTTCTTTTTTTAAATTTCTTTACAAAACAAGAATGACACTCTCTACTGCTTATAATTCACTGCAGTTTGTTACATGGTCCATGTTTACATTACAGAACAAAATTATTCCTAAGTTTCCCCTTTTGAATTGATGGTAATGAAATTGAAAGACTAATGCTTGTGTAGGTGTTCATTTTCATCTAATTGTTTTGATAGTATTTGATTTTTTTAGATTCAGAATATATTTCATAACTATATTACTGTAGAAATGTAGCAAATTTCTGTCTTATTCAGTTTTGTATTATGTTATTGTTTTGAACTTAAGTTTAACAGTTTTGAAAACAGTATGTAAGCATGTGCAAATTGGCCTGTACGCACAAAGAGTTTTGGCAGTTGTTGTGTCTGAGTGAGAAAAGAATTCATGAAATTTGAGAGATGTAGTCATTGAATGCATTTTGTGCCAAAGCAATAATAATTGATCCTCAGTTTAGCCCACATAGACTTCTGTTGTGCTCACTGTGTGAAGAGTTTTGCAAAAGTGACCTAAGTATTGAGAAATGTGTCCTAGCGTCTGTAAAAAACTGTAAGCAATTGAGAAAAACTGTAAATGCAAAAGCCTAAAAGGTCGAAGAAAACTCTAAATGAAAAGCATGCTACAGTAAAAAAACAAAAAAACAAACAAAAAAAAACTGCAAAACCAAAGTTAGTGAGAGATTCATTCTGCTTCAGCATCACATCTTCATGTTGGGTCCGGCCTGAGTCAAGTCAAGTCACCTTTATTTCTATTGCACTTTATACTATACAGATTGTTTCAAAGCAGCTTTACAGTGATAACAGGTACATGATGATCAGTAATGCAAAGAGTGTTCATTTCGACTGTACAGCAGCTCTAAAAGAAAATAGTGTCATTGTTCAGCTGAAGTCAGTTCAGTGTTGATTCACTTCTGTCGTAAAGATATTCAATTATTATGTAAACTAATTATTTTCATCTATAAAGCAGTTCTGCAGAAAACAGTGATGTCATCATCCAGCTCAGTTCAGTTCTCATTCTATAGTGTCAGTGCTGTCAGATGAATAATATTGTTGAATATTATTGAATATTGTTGAAGACTTTGTCCACATCACAGGCAATGTTGTCTCTTGCCAGGCAAAGGGAAAAACCCTCTGGTGTGCCGGATCCAGCCTTGACAGCCTTGTCTCCACACTTCTTGCTCTTTCTCCTCATCCTCCTCTTACACATATTCTTCCTCCTCTACTTTTCTGATTATTTACATCTATTGTTGGTATCATCATTCAGCACTGTGCCACCTGTGCACTCTGAACTGGCTTATATTTCATACAGTTGGTTTGATCACAACATTAGAAGTAAATGTGAACAATTTTGAATCGTTGTGTTTAAAGGATGACAACTGTGTTGTAGTTGTGCTTAACTTTTGGTGCTTGTGTTTACGGTTTTGCAACAAAAGTGCATCACAGTGCGAAATGTGTTTTAGTGAGTGAGAATGTGTTTAGAGTTTTGCAAAAAGAGTTCATGAGATTTGCAAACAGTGTCTAATTGCCTAAACTTGTTTAAGGTTTTGCAGAAAGAGTGATTTGTTCAACAAATGGGTTTAGGCTATTGAGAATTTGGTTTAGAGAATGGAGTTTAGTGTCTTAGCAATTGTGAAAAAACTGTAATAAACTAAATAAACTTTTATTAACTTGTAATCTTTATAAAAAATCAGCCTTCACCTTTTTTTTTTTTTTTTTTTTTTTTTTTTTGACTAGGTCTGCCTTGATTCTGAGGTGTTTATTTGTGCTATTTCATGTTTTTGGTGTATTATTCCATTGTTCTTCACTTTTGTCTTTTCAAAATATATAATAAATAAAATCAGATAAGCAGTTGTGGTTTTCTTTCTTTATTGAACATTATACTCCAGTTAGTCCATTTTGCAACATGATTCAATTAAAATCACAGCGCTACAAACATGCATGTTGGAGACCTTTTACCATATGAATGCATCCAGATTTATTTAATAATTCCTTAGGTAATTCATCCATCCTTACTCTCCATGACAACAAAAGCATACTACTGTTGTTAGCAGTTAGCACTAAGCACTCTGGTGTAGGGTAAATTTAGTAGCTGAGTAAATTTAGTCTCATGTCACACAACAGCAGATTCGACATGGAGCAGGTAGGGTACAACGGGGCTAAAGGCACACCTTAAGTAAAAATGTGCTTTTCACTACTCTCAAAGTGTATGATTACAGGAATAATATATATGTTTGCATTGAACATTGATGGAGCAACAGATTTTGTGTGAAAATAAATCATAAAAGTGGTTAATTTTGTTTAAAAATCTTATAAATGTATGAGGTGGTGAGGGGTCCGGCATGGAGGATTCCTTTTCACAGCCTGCAAACCAGCCAGCCACCAGTCATGTCCGCTTCAGAGCAGCAAGCTGAGCCCTCCAGGAATATTGAGACAGAACACCAGAAGCTGATGTTATCCCAGAGCTCGAATCAGTCAAGGTGTGTGAACCAGCAGCTACACCCATTGTTGAAGCATGTTAGTGGAGTTTTGGGAATGGAGTGGAGCCCCGCCCACACGCCCGCCACTGAGGTAAAGGCCCTCAGTGCTTTTTCAGTTGGCTCCATCATGTGCTGCTTATCCACTATGAGTCTTCCAGACCCCAGCTTGCTCGCAATCAGAGGATCCCATGTCTCTGCCTCTAGCCATCGAGCACCGGGCTCCACCTCAGCCCTTCGACCATTCCTCAGGGTCCGCCAGACTCCCTCATCCTTCTGACCTCACCTCGGCCTATCGACGCTCTGTCTCAGCCTCAGAATTCCGGGTCAGCGGCTTTGCCTCGATCCTCCACCCCTCTGGCTTTGCTGGGCCCCTCCTTCCCTCTGGTTTAGCCATTGTCCTCGCTCGCTCCGTCTCCGCCCCGGTCTGCCAAGCCCATGTCTTCGCCTCAGCTGACCCTCTGGAACTTCGCCATCATCCTAGCTCTTTGGCTGGTTGGCTCCGCCCTAGTTCCTTTTCTCACCATCTCCACCTCAGTCAGTCATCCCCCTGGTTCCGTCTGTGCACCCCAGGTCTACTACACCATGGCTCCTCTCGCCATCGGCACCACCCTGGACTGTTATTTCTTTTTGTTTTGTTGTTCTCCAGCTCCACTTCCTCCAGGAGCCCCTCCCATCCTCCCTAGTACTCTTTTGCGGCACGAGAATGTGCCTTCCGGGAGGTGGAACTACTGTCAGGGTTATTTTAAAAAGTAAAGATTCTGAAAGCATTGAAGTAGATCCCATAATATTTAATATAAATTTAAAATAGTAACAATAAATGATATTTTATTATGATATGATTTAAAAAAAAATATATGATTGTTTCATTATAAATATGGGTATTATCTCTAGGATGGATACAACAAATGGAAAGCCAGCTATTCATTATCATGTTAATTACTGTGCCTTTTGCCCCAACAGCAGGTGCGCTTTTTACCCCAAATACCATACTTTTACATATTCTTCCATTATTGAAAAACTGAAAATATAAATTTGACTAGTAATATAAATTAGATATCTCTAATTATGTTTGCTTATGCGTAGCATGTCAGTTGAAGATATATATGACGTTATTACAGATATCTTAAATAGTAGCCTATTTAGACTACATACTCAAAACATATTTAGAGGTATCTCAAATCAGATTTCTTACTAAGCAATTATAATTGCAAATATCTCTAATTATTATTCTGACTATTCAAATTATAATTATGACTCGTCGAAATACAATTGTAACAATCAAATCTATTTATGGATAGTCAAACCATAGTTTTATATGCCAATTCCGCCTGCCATTCACTGCTCCATCACAAACGGCTAAGATAGCTGTTCAGCCTTATGGGTAATGCTGTCTTTTAATGCAAGGCGTGGCATCGACAGGGACCCCTGAGTCTATTCCGACATCACGCTCTTTCTTTAATTAAAATATCACTTGTTTGCACTCCGCGTCCATAACGATGAGAATAAAACAATGTCTGGGCAAAAATACGCAACGGTTTCTTGAAACTATTTCTGAGAACTGTATACGTGTGCACAGACAGACTACACTTCCCAGTTTATTTTCCCCATTCCCCAAGAAGTATGACTTTGCTTGTACGAAATCAACAGTGGAATTTCATTGGACAATCAGGGGGAATCCGTGACTCCTATTGGCCAATCCGCACATCAATCAAAGGGCATCCATGACTCATGTGGGTGCTCCCTCGTTGGAAACAGGGATGGAATGGACTAGCAATTGCAACAGCCTGGAAGGTAGGCTTTGTAGGCTTTATTATTATTTTGCCTCTCCCTCTGAGTTACAAATGTACACGTTATTTTCTTTGTTCCATGACAACTGAAAATGTCGCTGCGATTATAAATATACCGCTTTTATACACAGAGAGCCCCTCTAAGGACCATAGTCAGCTGCTATAGTCAAACTGAATATGTCTCTTATTAATATTTTATTTGCTTTTAAGAAAGCTATTTGCTTTTAGGAATGGCCTTAGGAAATGTAATTACAGTGAACTGTTTTATCAATATTTTTTAAAAACTATTTAACTTATAAATAGAAGAAAATCTATTTCGCATATAGCATTTCAAGTATGCTTTGCATGTCTTATTTATTTCTCCTAGTCTTGTTATCTCCGTTATTTATTTATTTATTTTGATGCGGCTTCAAGACATTATTGAACATGAAGTTACGTTGGGCAGATATGTATCGTATGTGATAAAGCGATAATAACTTGCGAATTAAATTAATTCGTTAAGGAGTGAGCTCGAGCACGAGTGATATAAATTTAGCTCGCGCATCTCTCTATCTACCCGCTCCGTTACTATGGGAACCTCCTCCCCCGCCCTTCTCCCTCCTCCATCAGCATATCTTTAGACACGCATGAGCTTATATAGATTTATAAAGTAAGATATCGGCTTGCAGATAGCAGTGTTCTGCTTATGTGATATTTTAGAATATTGTGAGCAAAGCCAGTGTCACAATTATGATGAATAACAACAGGTTTGCACATAAGAGAACTTTTTTCAATGCTTTAAATGTATCTTTTCTTCTGCCCAGGTCAAAATACTTCAGATTGAGTTCTCTTGTGGTAGTATGGCAGCAGGTAAGGACCAGATTTTCAGCAACTTCATCTTAAAACACTGATAAGGTCCATTTAGATGAGTCTGATCTAAAAATAGCCCAGTACCCCTTGAGCACTTGATTTCACCAAGTGCAACATGTTCCTGGAACAACATTCCAATCAACCAGTCAGATTTAAGGGACAAGTTTACAGTTTATGTCAAGTTTAGGCTTACAACCAGGGTTTGGTGCTTCTACATAAGTGCTATTCACCTACCATTTCCCTCTGATTTTAGGGGTAACTTATGGGTAGGGTTAGGTATAGGGGTAGGGATATGTTTTTAAGTTTTTGGACATAAATGTTGTTCCAGGATCAACAAAATATATTGACCCAGGAACACCTCTAACTCAGCAAAATCAGGAAATGCAGTTCCTGACACGCATTGTTAAATGACATAAAACCTTGATGTAATAGATGATGTGTCAAAGCTCTTTAGGTTCCCGTTGCTCTTCTGAAGCCTTGCTGTACTCATTTCAGCAATGGATATTATTTTAGGCAATAGATTTTTTTTAAAGTCGCCATGTAATGAAAATTCTGTTTGCTAGATACATGTTATTGATGATATTGTATAGTGAACAATTTAATGTGCATATGTTTCTTTCTTTTCTTTTTTTTTTTTTTTTAAGATGTTTTGACCTCATAATGTTTAATTAAAATGTCATAACTGGATCTAGTGGTAAAAATGGCAGACTTCTCTTTGGTGATGAATGCAGGACTAATTGATTGATGAAAAATGAATGGAATGATAAATGGATGTAAATTGATTGATGGATGATTAATAGATGGATAATGACAAAAAAAAAAAAAAAAATTCTATAAGTAGCTGCAAATTTTATGGGAAAGGCATAAAACCATTTAGGTCACATCCACACGAAGCCAGAGCTTTCCGTATCCGATCTTTTTTTTCCTTGTCTCAAGAAATATCTGCGTACACTGAAACCGACTCAAAACGATGCCCGATACAGTGCAACATACTGATAGGGCATGTAATTCTGCCACAGTGATACACTAAAAAAGGAGAATAAGACTTGGAGCATGCGCATAAACCTTGTGCGCTTTATACAAACTTTAATAAAGCTTTACTTTAGTAAAGCTAATAGGCTCAGTAGCTTCTGCGGCACGAAAACAAGCATGTAGTCTGTTGTTGTTGTTGCTGTTACGTGATGTAGCGGTGTCTGACTAGGGTCGAGACGTTGGGTGATGACATCATTGTTTCACAAAATATACAGTTGGCTGTACACACGAAAACGCAAGGGTGTTGTTTTCAGATTTATCCACTGGGACCCGGTTTAAAAAAAAATAGTTTCAGGCTCCCAAAACGCTGGATCCGTTTGGACAAAACGCCGATATGATACAACATTTTTATGTATACATCTAAATGCGTCTCCTTGTGGACGGGTTCTTGGACTTTATGTATTTGACAGGCCTGATCCATCGGCAAAGGCATGAACTGGAAAACTTACATACACTACACATATGAACAAACACCTTTGCTCCCACTAAAGCAAACAGATGTCTTTTAATCTCTCAGCGTTTCTAGATGGCAAGGATGCAAACTCTCTCCTCAAACGTTTTCCACGGGATAATGGTTTCCTGGAGGAGTTCCGGCCAGGCAACATTGAGAGGGAGTGTGCCGAGGAGAGCTGCAGCTTTGAGGAGGCTAATGAAGTGTTTGAAAATAAGGAGCGAACGGTAAATCCTGTCTTCATTAGCAAAAGCTGTAAACACTTCTATTTCCTGTGTTTGTTGCATATTTTGCAATATTGCAAGTCTATAAACCATTATTCTGATATTAGGTGCTTTCACACATACAGATTGTTCCTTTTAGAGCCTTGTTGTCGAAATGCCAGCAAATCAGTTCTGGCAATTTGCTGGCTGATATAGTGCTGTATTATGGTTATGTGTAAACAAGCACTTGCAATGTTTGGAGGATTTTACATAAGAAATCTGCTGTCATAGAATTTGAGCCTGTCGTAAAGTTTTTAAACTGTAATTTTAAATAATCTGTTAGTGTTTCATCCTAAAGAAATATTTTTGCTATGCTATTTTTTTTTTTTTTTAACTTTACAGAGGCACATTTGGTTAAAGTGAATGACATCCGATTGAGTTTTAATGGCGTTCTAGTGGTGGTGTGTGAATGCTAGCCATATGTATAGCCATATGTGTGAAAGTGGCTGTCTCTTCATTCATAGATGGAGTTCTGGAAAAACCGCAGCATCTACACAGTGAACAGCAATGCTGATTCAGAGCGCCCGGACACTGTGTACATGGTGGTGCCCCTTCTGGGCGTGGCCCTTCTCATCATCATCGCGCTCTTCCTTATCTGGCGCTGTCAACTGCAGAAGGCCACACGTCGGCGTCCGGCCTACACCCAGAACCGCTATCTGGCTAACCGGAATGCCCGCAGCCTTCCGCGCATCCTGGTGCACCGCGAACCTCCCTCGCATTCAGAGAACTCTCACGCTAATGACAGGCCCAGCGTGGTGGTCAGCGGTGCCGAGAGAGGCGGGGCTTCAGTCACCACCCAAGACGCCCATCATCACGCCAGCCATTCGCAGAACAATCGCTCCCTGTATGTACAAGATCCTTCTTTGTCCGTGACTTCCCATCTGTCCGGCGCAACCCCGCCGCCATCCTACGAGGAAGTTACCGGCCACTTAGAGAGCAGCAGCGATGAGACGACAGCCCCCTACAGCGACCCTCCCCCTAAATATGAGGAGATTGTGTTAGAAAAGTGAGAGCTTTCATAAATATGGACACATATAGCAGTAACCAAAAGTTACGGATGCACTGGTTCCCAAGCACTTATCCTAATGTGGCTCTCACTCTGAACAGAGTGTGCAGGCTATGTATTTGACAGTCGCCTTGTGACGTTGATCGGTTCATGGACTGCACTGGTAAACGTGGTTGTTTTTCAAGTCTCAAAGGGTCCTGCCTTCACACTCATACAATCTTCTCATCTTTTCCGTGAACCTCTTTACATCTCCTTCAACCTCTCACACCACAACGCATGACACACAATGCAAAGCAGCTGTACTTCCGAAAGAAAATGTACAGAAGTAAGTGAAGAAAAGATATATCCCTCACCGAGAGTTGGCAAATTGTGCACTACATCGTAATGGCATTGGCCATCAAGCTTCAGAGCCTACTGGGAAATGAAAAGATTGTTTATGAGGCAAAACAAGATGATGTGCCAAATCTAATTGGTGTATCGTACGAATGTTCAGACACACCGAATATTTCTAGAGTGTGCGTCTTCTTGTGTTTATAAAGTTGTGATTTCATAGATTCCTTGACACTACTAATTATACTAAGCCCTGTGAAATCTTATACCAGCAGTATCTCTGATCCATACCAACGTCAGAATTAGTAATACACTCTCACGTGTAAATTGTAAAATGGGAACAAAACAAATGCAAAATACAACATCCAAATCATACACGACGATCACGCTGTCTTGTGGAAAATGCACTCTCATGTCCGCACACAATTTGATTGTTTACAGACACATACACATACACAAAAATGTAAATAGAATGAGTGTGGAACTAGGCCTTAGAAACAAGAAGAGTAGTCAATCAAATCGCCTGCTCGGCTGCTTGCGATTTTACGGTTATTGAGGGATTTTACCTCAAACGTTGTGCTCACACAATCACTCTCTCCCAAGACACAAATGCACAAAAACTCAAACAAAAAATCTGTGTTTGGGGCCCATCCATTGGATAATATAACATTCCAGGCCCTCAATTTCTTGTTATGTTGACTGTTTAAAATGTGCTTTATTACCCTTTTTATAACAGCATAAAAACTGTTAATTTTTACAAAGCTTTCTGTGGCTTTTGACATCACCAGGTGCTATACTGTACTATAATGCTGCTTCTTCTCACCATGTTTCCCTCCTCATCACTATATCTCTGTATATATGGCTTGTGCTCTTCCTATTCAACCAAACATGCAGCTGAATCATGTTTTCCAGCTCAGGTTAAGCCAATGAACTGCTGCCGTTGCAGTAAATTTGTAAATAATCTCTCACACTGCCAACCTTTGAGCAACTGTGATATTCGGTTTAAGGTGTGGTCACATTTACTGTTGTTTGGTGAATTCAATAGGAATCCATGCAATTAGGAATTTTGCACAGCGAAAGATTTTCCTACTCAGATTTCGGGTTCAAGATGTTCACTCAAATTCACAGCGTTGACCAACAGAAAGTTGCTTGGTTTTAAAGTGAATTCTGTGGCTTTGTTTACACCTGGTATTAAGATGCGTTTTGGTCGATCGGATGATGGGGAAGACATTCCCATTTACACCTGGTGTTTTAATCCGTCTCTTTTGTCCACTTTCAACCATTTCTGTCCTGATTTCTTTGAGGGGAGGGTCTATGTGTGGGAAATGTATGTGCTTTTTCAAATCTTTTAATCTAATGCACAAAATAAGCTTGCACAATTTACATTTGAATGTGAAAGGAGACGACAAAAAAACAGCAGCTTTCGTTTCTGCTCTGATAGCCGCAAGACCACGCCGAACACTGAGCACGTGTTAGATAGAAATCAGGAATGGGTAGAGAACTTTGTGTTTGGTACATTTTTCATCTTCAAACCAAACTTTGGTCTCCAGCTGACAAAGTTTAAATCCAATCTGGCTATCACGCTTCAGTAGGCAGACAGTAGGGGGCAGGGCCTAAAACTAACTTTTTGGCACGCCTGCCATGAAACTGTTTTTGCAAAAACAGGCAGTAATGATACCAAAATTTTAGATAACAGTGAAAATTTACAATTCCTTATTCCAATTTCGATACCACAGCTAAAACTACTAGCCTAACTAATATAAATTTAAAACATTATTAAAGACAAGTAAACAGTAATAAAATAAGATCAAATAATCAAATTAAAAGCAAAAACACAAATAAATGCAATATTACAAAAGTACAAGTGTTTTTCAGGTAGGTATAAAGTAAGCAAATTGTCCACTTGGAATTATAAGGTTCTATCTGCATTCTGAGCAGTTTTGAGCTTCAAAGTTTTTGCATTCCATTCAACTTTGTAGATAGAACCTTTTTGTTTTCTAAATAAAAAGTCCCAAATTGTACACATTAAAAAAAAAAAAAAAAATCACATAATGTAAATAAGTTGTCACAGAATAAGAATATGTGAATAACTCAATTTTGACAGAACCTTATAATTCCAAGGGGACGAAATGTAAAATAACACTGCATAGGCTTCACTGTATAAATTAAACGTCCTTATTAATTAATCCTTATTAAAGATACAAAAGTTATTCAGTCAAGAGCAGTGAGTGATTTTTTTTCTTTTTCTTTGTCCTTTGTTTGATTAACATTAAAACACAGACAGCAGCAGGAATGCTAGGCTGCTCTCACTTTAAGAGCGAATTTGCGTATCTAATGTACTGATACTGTACACATGCGTTTACTTTCTCAACTGTGTATGTTCACTTAAGACATAACCGACTATGTTTACTAGGATACTCTTTGTTTTTGTTTTTTCTTGTGCTTGAATATTTAAATTGTCAAGGCTTAAACATTCGTGATGATGCAGCGCTGGCCCGTCAAATGTCCTGAGCATCGTTCCCATTTGTTTGCGTTCTTGCATTGTTAGAATTCATACAAATGTTATGGGCCAAATGGCGAGTGACACCGTTTCATATACTCGCCAACACCAATTTTTACTCACGTGGCGCTTGGCGAGTGTAAATTTTAGGCCCTGGTAGCCGGTCTTTTGTGGCTGTTCGAACACATTCAACAACATGAGTGTTTACACTACGAAATCAATCCAGTCAAATGCTTTTTCGACTACCTCTGGAAGTGGTTGAAAGTGGACAAACTCAAAATGTTTTAGACCCCATTTACACCTGTATTTAGTTTCGTCCACTTGTGATCAGATTGCCTGTGTGAGCTGTGCTTCATACATCACTACACTAATGACAGTAGACAATAAACCTTGTTTTACCCGCAAAATTTCGTGACCGCACCTTTGGCGTTGTGATGGGAATATCGCTGTATCAATCCAATATGAATGCAAAAGCGACAATACAAGTGGGTCAGTGGGTTGTTGGGCAAAGCACTAAAACTAATGGAGCCTTAATGTAATTGTGCTGAAAACACTGTATTATTATAAAATGCTCATTTCAAAAAGGGTTAAAACTTTAGCCTGACCAGACGCTTTCATACAAACAGTAGACCGAATGGATTGAATATATAAACAAGCACAGGAAGGATGCACTGGAGAAGTGGAGTTTGACCTTGCTTCTCATTGAAAATGGAGGAATTGCAAACTGCTTACTTGGCTTGAGGCTCCGCTTATGTCTCCTGGGCCTCTTAATTCAGTCACAACAATCCATCCCACAATGCCCTGTCAGGCTGTCTTTTGCGCTGATGGAGCACCCAGCTCAGTAGACGGCTTTGATAATAGCTGGCACAGACTTCAGATCAGTTTAAGGCTTGATTGCTGTTGAAAGACCGATAAGAGAATAGCGACAACTCACTACAAGTGTTGAGAGGTGGGCTGGACTATTGGTAGCCTCAATGAGTTGTAAGTTATGGTTGAACATTATGATGGTGTATGGAGCAACAGGTCTCTAATATAACAACACTATATCAGAGGTAGCAAGAACTGAAGAAAATATCAAGTGTGGTTTATCTCTGTGTTTATTTTTGACCAAGAGAGAACTGTATGCGTGAAGAAATATGTTGGGGAATATGTGTATGTATATGTGTTCGTATCGTATCTGGCCTGTTGCCAGCAGTCATGTTACTGTCTAGCTAGTAAGAATGTGCCACAGGAGCCACAGGCTTTGGTTTATATGCTAAATATATATGTTATATCCAAAACCAATACATGATGCACCATTGTTGTTCTTCATGCCAAACTGCATGATTTTTTCATCATTCATATGTTTTTTTTTTTTCTTCTTCATTTTATTATTTATGTATAATTTTTCCACTGTGGCTTTGATTATCTAAGATTTGTTTGTGCTGGTTACATTTAAATTTAAACACATTTGATAAACATAAGCACTACTGGCATTTTAATTCATAATTATATGATAAAATTATACATTTGTGTATGTCTTGTGTCAAATGTCTTTCATCTTAGGCATCATGGCAATTTCTAAACCAAATGGATGTGATATACTTAAATATAATTTTAGTGTGAATATACAACATATTATCAGATCTATTGCACACAAAAGTCAATTGCGTAAATAGTAAACTGATGCATGAATCTAGTTTTATTTTTTATTTATATTATTATTATTTTGCTTTGAAAGTATTCATTCATATTTACGCTTGAATTTAATTAGGAAAAATTATAATACAGCTCTGTGAGCTCACTTTTATTCATGTGTGCTTTGTGTTTTGACACACAGGCTTGTTTAAAGCATTAATTAATCAATGAACTATCTCACCCAAAGAAATTTACAATTTCTTGCTCTCTATAATGGTTTTAATTAGGTTTTAGTTGTGTTTAGACCATTGACTTTAAAAACAGCCTGAAGTCTTTGGAGTCTTCCATAACAAATCTGTCAAGCTTTTCTTCAAAGGTTTGTCTCACATGGATTAACAGAGCTTCCAATGAGATTGACATGTTTTATTTATTTATTTATTTTTATTCCTGTTTTGTCACAAACATCATATATGTGTCATTTAATTAATTTCACACGCACAGTAAGTATCATATCTGCTTAATCGAACAGATGTGATTAGAAAACTTTTATTTTGGTTATTTTGGTATCATTGAGGTACTATTATAGTTTGTAATAATATTTACATTATTTTTATTTTAATATAATTTTTTATCTCGTTTTTGATTTTTATTAGTTTGTCTTTTTAATGCCTATATAGTTTTTATTATATATATATATATATATATATATATATATATATAATAAAGTTTCGTCTGCTCACCAAGGCTGCATTTATTTAATTAAAAATACAGTAAAAACAGTAATATTGTGAAATATTATTACAATTTAAAATGACTGTTTTGTGTTTGAATATATTTTATAAAGTAATTTACTCCTGTGATGGCAAAGAAAAAATGTTCAGCATCATTACTCCAGTCTTCAGTGTCACATGATCGTTCAGAAATCATTCTAATATGCTGATGCTCAAGAAACATTTATGATTATTATCAATGTTAAAAACAGTTGTGTACTTTTTTTCAGGATTCCTTGATGAATAGAAAGTTCAAAAGAACAGCATTTATCTGAAATACAAAGCTTTTGTAACATTATACACTACCGTTCAAAAGTTTGGGGTCAGTAAGAATTTTTATTTTTATTTTTTTGAAAAGAAATTAAAAAAATTAATACTTTTATTCAGCAAGGATGCATTAAATCGATCAAAAGTGACAGTAAAGACATTTATAATGTTACAAAAGATTATATTTCAAATAAATGCTGTTCTTTTGAACTTTCTATTCATCAAAGAATCCTGAAAAAAAATTGTACACAAATATTTTGTACAATTGTACACAATAAATGTTTCTTGAGCAGCAGATCAGCATATTAGAATGATCACAGGAATAAATTACTTTATAAAATATATTCAAACAGAAAACAGTTACGTTAAATTGTAATAATATTTCACAATATTACTGTTTTTACTCTATTTTTAATTAAATAAATGCAGCCTTGGTGAGCAGACAAAACTTCTTTTAAAAACATTAAAAATCTTACTGATTCCAAACTTCTGACTGGTAGTGTATATATATATATATATATATATATATATATATATATATATATATATATATGCACACACACAGTATCTCACAGAAGTGAGTACACCCCTCACATTTTTGTAAATATTTTATTATATCTTTTCATGTAACACCACTGAAAAAATGGCACTTTGCTACAATGTAAAGTAGTGAGTTTACAGCTTGTATAACAGTGTAAATTTGCTGTCCCCTCAAAATAACTCAACACACAGCTATTAATGTCTAAACCGCTGGCCAAAAAAGTGAGTACACCCCTAAGTGAAAATGTCCAAATTGGGCCCAGTTAGCTATTTTCTCTCCCTGGTGTCATGTGACTCGTTAGTGTTACAAGGTCTCAGGTGTGAATGGGGAACAGGTGTGTTAAATTTGGTGTTATCACTCTCACTCTCTCACACTGGTCACTGGAAGTTCAACATGGCACCTCATGGCAAAGAACTCTCTGAGGATCTGAAAAAAAGAATTGTTGCTCTACATAAAGATGGCGTAGGCTATAAGAAGATTGCAAGACCCTGAAACTGAGCTGCAGCACGGTGGCCAAGACCATACAGCGAGAAGATATAATAAAATACAGCGAAAAGATATAATAAAATATTTACAAAAATGTGAGGGGTGTACTCACTTCTGTGAGATACTGTGTATATATATATATATATATATATATATATATATATACACACACATATATATAAATTTAAAAAATAAACTATATAGACATATTAAAAAACAAAAACGAACAAAATAAACATTATCTGAAATAAAATAGATAAGATAGAACAACATTTTACAAGGTTACTTCTGAAAACTGTTTTCCATTCCCCGAGATAACACTGTTATTTGAATGGTCCAAGTGCCAATTTCCTTTTTGTGAAAGCACTAATGTTTTTGGAGAATAGTCTATTAAAGAACGAAAACCCTGTAAATATTTGTCTGTTTGTTATTTGACTATTAAAATTAATATGCTAATTTACTAATTTACAGCAGATGTTAACGATTTGTTTTCTAACAGGTTTGAACAGGTTTGTTTTTAAACAACGTCACACTCGTCCACATAGCCTACATGGGGATTGAGTGAGAGAAGGGATACAAATAAACATTCAACTTAGGTCACAAATAAAAAAGGAAAATAAAAGGAAAAGAGTACAAGGTCGGTGGAGTGGTTATCTGTTCTCCTGGGGCCCGTTTCAGAAAGGAGATTACGTGAAAACTCTGAGTATGTTAACCCTGAAATTAAGCAAACTCTGGGTTCCCTTTCGAAAGGGAACTCAACTCTGCGTTCGAAAACACTATGGGGAACGTCACACATGACTCAGTGTTCGAAAGCCAACTATCCAAAAACTCCAATCCTCATTGGCCGGCGACAGCCTATGACGTCATATGGCGCAACCCGGAAGTATAAAAGGAGCGCCTAGGGAAGCAGTCAGTTTCTCATCGTCTTTCGGGACTGTTTGTGTTTCTGCCACTATCGTGCCACCTCGTCAATTACAAGGTATTTATCATGTCTGAGGACAAGGGAAAACATTTTAGGAAGTGTGCTGATCCGTGTCCGAGATTCTTGACGCCGGAAGATACACACAACCTTTGCGTTCACTGTCTGGGGGAAGAACACGCACGGACAGTGCTTGAGGGCACTGTCTGTGTGAATTGTGAGCGTTTCCCTATGAAAACGCTCCATTCCTGCCTGGCCCTCTTCTCGAGGGAAGGGGCGTCGACATCTGCGCCCGGTGGGTCTGGCCCCGCTCGTACTAAGGCAGAGCGGCGGCTGCATTCATGGGGCTCGCAGATGGAGCTCGCCGCGGAGTTTGAGAGAGGTGTTACTGTCTCTCAGCCTCCTGTGGCAGCTGGCGGGGATGAGCTCCTGGATGACGATGATGTCTTGTCTTTGACATCATCAGATCCAGGAGCGAGTGTTCTTCTGGCAGCTAGCCCCCGAGAGCAGGAGATGGCGGTGGAGGAAGAAGCGAGTGAGACAGCTTCTTTCTCCAGGCCTCCTTGCCCAGCGTATGCTGAGTTACTGGAGGTTATGGAGCGCGCTGCGGGCAAACTGCAGCTGCCGTGGGTGCGCAAGAGGAAAGAAATCGTGCGTGGAAGGCTGGACGAACGGTTTCTTTCTGACCATAACCCCGTAACTCCGGTGAACCTTCCGTTCCTTCTGGATCTCCATGTAGAGATCGAGAAGGCATGGAAGAGCCCGTACTCGGCGAGAATACATCAGCGGGGAAATTTCGCCGATGTGGAGGGATTACGCCAGCACGGGTATATGTCGATGCCGCCTATTGATGAGACGTTTGCGAACTATCTCGTCACTGGCAGTGCACCGACACTAAAAGCTCCGGTCCTGCCGTCTAGACCCTTTAAGATGACATCTCGTCTGAACGGCAGGGCATACGCTGCTGCAGGTCAGGCTGGTGCGGCTTTGCACTCCATGGCGGTGTTGCAAGCCTACCAGGCAGATCTGCTGAAGGATCTGGATCAGGGGCAGGGTTTGTCCCCTGATGCAGTAGCTGAGCTGCGCCGCACTACAGATCTTGCTCTCCGGGCCACCAAGCAGACGGCCGCCTCGATTGGTCGATCGATGGCGGCCATGGTGGCCACGGAGAGGCATCTGTGGTTGAACATGGCGGACATCGGGGAGAAAGAGAAGGGCTTTCTCCTCGATGCCCCGGTCTCGCCTTCTGAGCTTTTCAGCGGCTCCGTTGAGACGGTTGTTGGAAAGTTCAGAGAGGCGAGGGCGCGCTCAGCAGCTTATAAGAACTGCATACCGCTCAGATCCGATTCTGGGCCCAGACAGCCGGGAGGCCCTGGCTCGTCTCGAGTCGAGGCTCAGAGACAGTGCCAGCGATCCAGTGTCGCCGCTCGAGCGCCTCCTCCACCTCGGAGTAAGTTGCAAAAGCGGCGGGATACGAGGAAGAGGAAGCAAGACCTGAGGGAGGTGATCGAGCACAGGCGCCAGCAGCGCTGGTAATCGGTCTCCTCTCTGCCGGAGGTAGATTGTTTCTATCCCCGCCCCTCTTCCCCGGCCTCCCGGGAGTTTTTGACTAACTGTGCATGTTCAGGAGACACCTTTGAACAGTCAGGCTGACGGCCGGGCCCATGATGAGTTTTTCTCTGACGGCCCGCCTTCTGGCTTGATAGTGAAAGGGTTCTTGGCTTAGAACCGGGATGCTATCCTTCCATCAATTTCAGAAGGAAGAGTCCTTGGTCTTCGAGCCGCGGGAAGGTAAGACAAGGTCTGATTTATTATTTAAATATTTGACCTTGTTTTGTTCCTGTGTATATGATATTTTCCTGAACATGTAACAGTAAAATATGTTAAGGGGTTTTTGGGCAAGAAACTGAAGTGGTTTTCAAGATGACTGAGCAGGCCACAAAATGGCTGCCGTTTAGTCTGCTTTTAGCTTCTCAGCTATTTTCAGTATAGTCTGAGCTGGCACTCACTGCTTCAGTTTACATGTATCGGCGGCCTTTTGCTTGTGAACTTCGCTTTCTTTTTCCTTCTATGAGATTTGGAAGCGAATAACAGGCTTTATTAGGCTGTTTGGTGCCTGTTGTTGTATATATATATATATATATATTATCCTTATCTGGATATATAGTTCCTAGTTCTGGCCTCCTCCTGAGGGAGTTGTTAGGCCGTGTGCCCATTATCCCCTTGCTATGTAGGTGCAATTGTTGCGTTTAACAGCTAAGTTGTAGACTGTTTTTAGACTTCCTGTTGCTGTTATGTCAGGTGGTAGGCCCTTATCTTTGCGTAGATAAGTTATGCAGTTGTGCTAGGCCCCACTTTCTAGAACTTCTATGCTATGGGAAATGTATTTCTTCCTGAGCTACTTGTTTTCTTAATCAAGTTTGAGTTTACGTCGCTGTATTAGCTTCCGTCCTCTATGGCTCGGTACAGATTTGAGAATCTGTATGGAGAAAATTATTTTCCTCTTTAAAAATAGCATATACATCAAAGCGTTGGATTTGCTTTGAAAGTTCTAGACTTTTGCCCTACATTGTATGTGAGCTTACTTATGCTGCCTCAGGTTAGCACCTGCTCTCATGATAGCGGGCTTTTCCATGTAGCCGCTATTAGAGACATTTGTGACCTTATTCCCCATTAGTAGGTTTATTGGTGTTACTGAGTGCTTTTACCTGTTGGTTTGCATACTCAGGGTAGTAGTACCACTTTTTGAGGAAAGATGGTTGCTATTAGCCCCTTTTGTGGTCTCTTAACGGCTATATTGCATATAACTTAGATTGTAGGCCTGTTCATCTAGCCTCCTTCTAGTTGGCATTTGTTATCACACATGCTGTTACTTGATCAGTGTTTGCTCACATATCCTACACTGCTACAGGCCTTGCCATGTGTTTGTTTGAGGTGTAGGCCTTATGGGCCTTCCTTAGACCGTTTGGCTTGTTTGGTTCCCTTTAGCCTTTTTATGTTAGGGTACATTGCCTGTTGGAATGTGTAGCTTAGCTCAGGTTGCAGTTAGCTTCCCATAGCTTATTTGGGTTTAAGCTGGTTCCCTGTAGCTTGGTTCCCGTATTCATGAGCTGAAGCCACGTGTCATTGAAATGGTAGGCCCCTTCAGGCCTCCTTTTTAATTCACATATTGGCACAGTTGTGTTTTTATTCTGTGAAAGGGCTGAACGCCACTTGTCGCTGAGATTGTAGGCCCCATAAGGCCTCTTTTTTAGTTGACCTGCTGGCAGGAAGTCTGGGAAGCCATACCACCATCAGCCACGCCCCATCGCTGACAGATAGACCCTAAACAGGCCTGTTCATGATGTTTGGCAGCGTTTTATGTATTCTCTCTTTGGAAAAAATCTCTGAATACATGGCCTTCTGGTTGGTATGGTTATGGTAGCCACTTGCTGATGCCACATGTTTACTAAGGTAGGCCTACTTCGGCCTCCGGTATAGCATGTGGAGTTCAGTTTTGTACTCCTCTCGCTGTGAGAGTAATAGGGTGTTTTTACCGAGTACCTTTGAGTGGCTGGCCCCTCAGGGTGAATGTTGTGGTGAAACCTTTACTGAGGTTTGGTTTAAACTACATCTGTCTCCCTGAGTCTGATTCCTACTCTAGTTGAGCTGAATAGCCACCTAGCACCTAGGGTGGATCTATTGTGCTCCTAGAAATGGCCACTAGGCTTACGCCATATGTCTTAGAGGTTGCTAGGCCTTATGGGCCGCCTTTTTAAACATACTGGTGTATGTTTGTGTATATTTCTCTTGAGAATTATCTATATACACTTCTGGCCCAGGTGATAATTTTAACCTCCTATGGTTCGGTTATTTATTAGTCGTGGTGCCTAAAACACTGCCACGAGCTGATGCCACGTGTCTGTTGAGGTTATAGGCCCATCCAGGCCTTCCTTAATACGTGTTGGCGTACGCTGTACTCCTCTTGCTTTAAAGAGTTAAAAGGTGCTTTTACTGAGTACACTGTTCGTTGGATTGTGTTAGGTGGATTGTCATGCGGGTACTTTTGCAGCCTCTCTTGCTGCCATTGAAGTTGTCTGTCTGCCCCAGCAAGACAGGTGTTCAGGGTGGCCCCTCCAGGCCACTTTCTGAATATACTTCTATTTCACATATAGCTATTATCATGCTGTAGGCCCCTCTTCAGCCTCCATGATTGTGTGCCCATTGCATGGTCTACCTGTTAGGTGAGCTTTGTACTTCCCTTTTGGGTTATGTTTGTAATAGTGCTTAGCTCCCTAAGCTGATCATGGTGGTAGGCCTTAATCAGGCCTCCTCCTAAGATTCAGCCCTAGGCTGGTTTGTGCTCTCCTGTATAAACAGGTGTTTAGCGCACAGCCTCCTCAGTGCGTTAATTAAGCGCTGAGTAGATCCTAGGATGAGCGGATTATACTCCCCTCAATACGAGGGTTCATAGCACTCAGCTGAGTTCTGCTCTCCAGGATGCCCGTCTCTACACGTGGGTCTGAGTTGCTCCTGCCTTTCTGCAGTCACTCTTACCTGCTCTCTTCTATGAAGAATGCGTTATGGAGATTCTGTACTCAGAGTCAGTTACCATGGCAACTTACTCTGTGAACCTAACCTGGTGAGGAGCAGGTTTTCTTCGGTAAACCCAGAGTTTCTTTCAGTCTCTTCCCCCTTTTTAAAGCGCAAGTGATGTTTAAATACTTCATTCATTCATTCATTTATTCACGCTGCAAAAATGCTTTTCTTACTGAGTATTTTTGTCTTATTTCAAGTACAAATATCTAAAAATTCTTAAATCAAGATATTCTATATAAAAATTATATATTTAGTATTGTTTCCTGAGGTGAATCAAAATGAAGTGCATTTTACTTAAGTAAAATTATCTGCCAGTGTGGTAATAAAAATGATCAAAAACAACGTGCGTGATTCACTAACATCAGTGGTGTAGGCAATAGCGTGTAATAAGACGTGTAGAACTAGCTTGTGATGCGATTGATCGGGGTTCGAGTCCGCCTTTTGACAAGCTTGCTCTTCTCCCTTTTCCCATCACATATCACATTAGAAAGACATGTGTTTTCAATAAAAATGAAGAAAATGTTCTGAAAGTAGAAGTAAAGTGCCTAACGAGTGTTTAATAATGATAAAAGTATTTATAATTTTAATAAATTATTTACACTGTTATTATTGCATTCTGTTAATTTAGAACAATACTGAGGTGCAAATAGTATGCCAGTATAAAGTATAAATAGTATATAATTACCTACTTATTGCAAAGAACTGCTACTTTTACATGGTAGGCTAAATAGAATATATCACTATTTTCGTAAATAGCGTAAATTTCGTAAATAGCGTTTACAGCTATTTGCACTTACTGTGAATACCATCTATCACTAAGAAAGTATGTTATATCTTACCCCATTGGCAGATAATATGCAAAATAAGAAAAATTCACTTAAATTATTTTTATTATTATTTAGGCTTTTTTTTTTTTTTGCCCGTGGGATACCATGTAAAATTAATATTAGTTCAATAACTTACTATTCTGCCAGTTTTCACCTCTGATATTATAACAGTGATAAGAATTGACTATATGCACGTTTTTTTTCCTGGTTGTCGTTAAGCCAGCTTGGGCATTTCTGGTGAGCTGTTAGCTGATCATTCTGTACTCGCTGTACATCAACACAAAACCAGCAGTGGTTGACTTTTTAATGTTGTATTTGTATTTTAATGCAGTTATCACGTTTACCTACCTAATCTGACAATAAACCAGTTTTATTGATTGCATTAAAGACGAAGCTATTGGGAAGCTATTGCACACATTTTTTTTTCTAGCACTTCAAATGTTATTTTTAATGTGATGACCACAAACATTATTTGTTCATCCTTCTGAGATTGTCCCCATTTGTAAAACCGAACGTTCCAAAGTGTAGGAAATCCAACATTTGATAGAAAACACTTATTTAAAAATAAAAAAGACATTAATTAATTACCACTATAACCAGCAGGTAGCGACAGAGTAGCATTTATTTGCGCATATATTAGCCATTTCCTGTAATAGCTAGTTTTTCACTTAGTTTCGCTTTTGAATAAATATTAAATATTATGATATAACTAGGTTTAAAAATACATTTTGTCAATGTGAAGTATGAAGTACTCACAAAATCTCATGAAAAACAATAACTTTTCTTGTGATTGAATTACACAGAGCGAACACCGCGCTCTCCTTTTGTAATCACAGCAGCTGTCAGTCACTGCAGCACAAGCTCAATGATTTTGGGTACACTTGTGAAAACTCACATTTTATTCAATGAATCTAACTAAAGTGCACAATAAATATTTAATTTTTGATGCTTTATTTCCACACGAAAGTGTGAAAACTGATGGTCGGAGGTCGGAGCAGGCAGTTCAGGGCGCCATGGCGGTGCGGCCTCCGTGGCCTTGGCCCAGACCCCAGGCTCGGCCACTATGGCCACGGGTATAACGAGACTCTGGGATGGCGGCCATCTTAGGACGAAACTCTGGGATGACGGCCATCTTAGGACGAAACTCTGGGATGACGGCCATCTTGGGACAAGACTCTGGGATGGCGGCCATCTTGGGATGAGACTCTGGGATGGCGGCCATCTTGGGACGAGACTCAAACGCACAATGAAGGAAATCTTTGCATAAAACTTTTAATATAGTAACCAACACGAACAGAATAATAACTAGGAGGATTTCACAGAAAACACCATCAAAATAACATCAATGCAAGACAAGGAACAGACAGAAACTAAGGGCTTAACTACAAAGGAAACAGAGGAGCAAACAAGGCTAATTAATAAGACACACCTGAACTAAGGACATTAATCAATTCAGTAACCAAGGATACAAACAAGTGGCGGGAAAATGAGAACAAAGGAGAGCGTGATTAATGAAAAACAAACTCTTACATGAACAGAACAGGAAAACCAATCAAAAACCAACTCAAAACCGACAGTTTTAGTAATAGTTTGAATGTGCCTTCCTACGACCAGTAGAAAGTTTTTCAACGCTATAATAATGCATGTTTAATTCGTACAATAAGAAATTAACCTGATTTTGGATAAAGCAATCTCCAAATTTCAGCTTTAAATCCATTAATTTGATGAAGAGATCTCAGATTATTGGCAGAGATGGGCAGTATTTTAATTAAATGTATTTAAAATATGTATTTAATTATTTTTGAGTATTTTGTAATTTATATTTTCCTTAACAAAGAAAAAATCAAATGTAATTTGTAATTAAATACTTTGAGAGAAAGTATTTTGCATTTAAAATACTAAAAATACATTTAAATAAGTTATTTTATTCTCACATACAATAACTTTCATCACCAGGCTTAAAGGGAGGGTAGGTCATTTTCGGAGAGGTTAGCAAATGCGAGTTGGCTTTGAAAGCATAAGATCCCACCCTCCCTTCAGAACATCTCCAAAGCCACGTCTCCTTCAAAACACATGAACGCGCACAGCAGGGAGCAAAAGCATCACAAGAGACAGCGTTAAATTACCTCATGTCTCAAAGCACATAACATTACATTAATAATGAACATTTAATAATGAACACAACTTAAATAGCTCTGACCTGTACCACTGCTGCAGATTCATTGCGTCGTTGGTAGTGTTGCTATTGAAAAGCATAAATTCGTGTCACAAAACGCTCTGAGTATAACGTCATGGGTTGCCATCTCTTAATTACAGTACTTATGGCATGAATTGGCGTCAATGTGTTGCATGAATGCAATTGGCTAGTGTCTGCCCTAGGATATTTGCATAAGGCGATCTGATTGGCTGACGCTTGCATTGGTGCTTGAAAAGTTGAGAAGTTTTTAACTTTTCCCACAAGCAATGTGAGTGAAGCGACCCACAATTCAGTTCAGCAATGTTCGGTGATGCGCAGATCGCAGTTACATCTGTGGATGCAGCAGATAATCCGTGGACAGGTAGGTCAAAAAATAAAAAAATTACATTGATTAATTGCGGGTGAAAACACAGTTGGTCATGTCTTAAAATAATGTAAGCATAATATTCGGTCTGTGCGTTCGTTCTTAAAGTGACAGCAGCTTAATAAACCTGCTGGTGTTTGTCATTAATGTTAATCAAGCAAAAAGAAAATGACAAAATCACTCACTGCTCCTGACTGAATAACTTTAATATTTTTATAAGGATCATCAATATATATTTAATTGTTATAGTGAGGACTGTGCCGTGTAATTTCTTACTTGAATGCTACCGTTCAATAGTTGTTAGTGCTTTTTGAATGCTTTGGCTACACATAGCAACTGAGAGCAACACAGATACTCAAATTCTTGGTGCTCAGCAACACAAAAGCTTAGCACCCTGACTAGCTGCCCCACAGCAGCTATTCACACCTTACATGGCCTACATAGCCGTTCCCCATACACAGACAGCTTACCACCTGTGTACAAACTTGCATTTGCCTTTGCCATGTCTCTCCCATGTTCTGCCTCAGACATCCAGCTCTGCCCTCCACCAGCACCATCTGGAGACCTGGCAGAGCAGTGTGATGGACATCCTTCAGCTTGAAGCAGCAAACGACCTGCAGTGGCAGAGGAAGGAACAACGAGACAGCGACACAAGTGGACTCCTGAAACCCAGCCTGAGCAACAAAGAGCTGACCAGTTTCACTATCTCCTTGGCCTATTCTCTTGTGGGGCTCTGACATGAGGTAAATGAACTAAAACTGCCAGTCAAAGCGCTCCACTCAGCTCAGCAAGAGAAGACACCGGACATGTGCAAGGACGCAGACAGAATGGAAGAACCGAAGGAGATCACCGGTCTTCAGGAGGCTCTGACAGCTGCTAGGCATGGAGAGCAGCTGGAAAATGCCACCAAACAAGAACTTGAAAGAGAACTGTTTCACACAAAGCCACTGTTAAAAACAGCTAATGTGGAACTTAAAGAGATAGAAGCTAAGGTTAAGGCCTTCAACATTCAAAGACCTCCAATGAATAGCCAGGCACATCCCTGCATTTACACCAGAGCTCGCAGGAGACCACGACGTCCAAGCCTACCTACGAGACATTGACTTTCACCTGCAGTCTTTGACGAGTGCGACCCACCAAGATAGACTATCTTCTCTGGATCACTTCCGGATCAGAGGTGCGGCGCTTTCTGAAAACATCCAATCCGACTACCGGCAGTTGAAAGAAGCCATCGTCAAGGAATTCTCAGACTCAGAGTCTGAAAGCGGACTGATTGCTGCCCAAGACACCAAACAAGGCAGACATGAAACTCTCTATGCCTACTACCACAGACCTAGACGAGCTTATGTAACGACTGAGACAAATCAGACACAATTATTTGTTATATTTAACAAATAATTGTTTAAAACTCACTCTGGGGTCTGTCCCCCATCCCCCGAGAAGACCAGCCTGTACAAGGGCTTCAGTTACCACGGCCCATCAGATAAAGTTTTATTGCGCCGAAGTATGTGGGTTGCCACATGGAAGAGCAGAGACAAAGAGACACATAGAAAACCCTCAAAACAGACTTTCCTGCATTAATATATAGACAGGCTGTGCGTAAATGAACATGCAATCCATTATTACTGTTTGTGTATTATCTCTTGTTTTTATATTCAGTACTGTTATGCATATTTTATGATAAGAACCCATGGTTAACGTAAACTCACCTATACCAAGTTTGGTGTCTACGAGTTTGTATTTTGAAGATTTAAATTCTCGTGTATATGATATGTCGGTACCTGTGCAACATATCAGTATTACAAGAATCTTTAATAGTTTCTTCAAAACAACTCAGCCAGTTCATTTGCAGATGCCCTGCGAGAAACACAAAGGATCGTAAACTTTCCTGTCGGAAGCTCAAGTATAATTGGCCACTGACCCAGAGGAGGAGATTGTCAGCACCATAGGTTAAAAAGCCAGTGCACACTGCTCCTCTCTCTCTCTCTCTTGCTGATCTGAATTTTAATGTAGCTACATCAAGTTAATCTGATTAACTGATTCAAATATTCATAATTGACCATAATTAATAATCATAATGAGTTATGGATAATTATTAATATTACCCCTTTGAGTAATTCACTATACTTACTTTGGAGCTTGCAACGAGCCTGGGATGGAAGAGGACACCAGCCTCAAGAGCCTTTTCCTCCGAAACCTCCATTCGATTGTAAGTCACCATTTAGGCATTACGGCCTGCCCCCGCACAATGCCTATTCACGAACTATGTGACTTGACACAGAAGGCCTTTAACAAACACAAGGCCTCATCAAAAGGGGTTTGTAACACACAAGCAACTGTGAACTGCAAAACCCAGAACCCAGAGCTGGCACCAGAAGGCACAGCATTGCTACAGTGCAAAATCCTTCTCCAAAAAGCTCCTAGCCAGCCGAAGACAGAACTGTCACCATGGCAACAAACCCAGGTACCAGACCTACCATGGGGAGAAGCCATGGATGGGAGCATCCACATCCTGCAGACACCGCAGGATCTCCAACAGCAGGCAGCAACAATCTCCTCTTCCACGCCCTTCACACAGCAGCCATCCAGAGGCTGCACAAGGACGACTGGACACGCCTGCATCGGACGCACAGGAGCTTCTAATGCTAGTAAGAGAGCTCCTTGAACAGTACTTACCTGATGAGTACTGGGAAGCACACGCTTCTGACCACTCACACAACACACTCAGCCCTGCTCAAGTCAGAAGAGCAGAGTGACACTGCAAACTTCAGACTCCTTTTGACTGAGAGCAGAGGCTACAACACCTGCTGCCCCTCTGCCATCAGACCTAGGTCAGTCTGAAACCCTCTTCACACTACAACTCCCATAACCTCTTCCTCAGCCACCTGCTTTACAGGCGTCCGGACGACAAGTGACACTGTCAAGGCACCTGCTACCTCGACACACGCTGGGCAAGCTCAGAGACCTGAACCTTGCTACCAGCTACACCAGCGGCCAGGGGAACCACCACAACCTCCAGCCCTGCATGCCAGGTGTGTGTCTGATCTTCCTGCATCTTCGTCATCGCTCGCTGTTGTCTACAGGACGGACAACAACGTGCGAAAGGGGGGGATATATGTAGCGTCTGGAGCGATCAAACACACAATTGTAAAAGTTACTCTTCCAGCCCTGCATGCCAGGCCCCGTAATGTCTGGCTTCCCCACTGAGCGCTATCACCCTTCTGCTTCAATCACCATTTGCTCTCCACATACACTTCAAAGACACTTGGGAGACAGGCCACAATAATTATACATTCAGTCTATAAAAATGGAATCTTTGCCACAAATTCATTGACAACTTTGTCTAAATAAATTAACATGCATTTCCCCAGTACATTTTGTGTATTATTACTGTTTGTATATTGTCCTTTTGTATATCATATAGTGTTATGAAAGCATGTGATGATACTTCTTGATATTGTAGCCCATCTAGGCGGTGATTAATATCAAATTTCTCCTTGTTTAATGACTCACATTTTGGTGGACATCACAATATCATAGAATGCATTGTATGTTTGTTATATTTATCAGAGTATAAATAGACACAAACTTACTAGTTAACTCCCCCCATGCAAATGAACTCACTTTCAAACAAAGGAAATCTCCCGCCAGAGAATTGCACCTTTCTCATTGGTCAAGCCAAGTCTCGAAGGTGGCAACTTTCTGCCCCCACGCAGATCACTTTTAGTGTCTTCTGGTTCTTCTCTTTGTTCCTGCTGATACTACGGATTGCGTCACGTGAGATCCCACCCGGCCCCCGAGCAGGGCTGGTAGGCCTCACTGCCTTCAAGCCATGCGCAACTGCCTCGACCACAAAAGGTCTTCAGCACCATCGGACCGAACCATCAAGGATTTCTCCTGAACCTGCAGATCCGGACGCTCAACAGCTAAAGCATTTGCAAGTATCGTTTGAACACTAAACGGCGATTTAGTATTAAGATTGTGAACCCCTTTTGTTAACAAAGGTGCTTTATAGTATTGAAACTGATGGTTCGTCCAGCTTGTTATTTTTGACCCTTTCCATTGCTTCATTCCCCTGTTATGATACAGTTCAAATTCATTTCAACTCTCTCATTTCCTATGTATACGTGAATTGTATGTTTGTGTTTGTTTAGTCTAGCTATGTGTTCATGATTTACACTGAACACAATTATAAATGCAACACTTTTGTTTTTGCCCCTATTTTTCATGAGCTGAACTCAAAGATCTAAGACTTTATCTATGTACACAAAAGGCCTATTTCTCTCAAATATTGTTCACAAATCTGTCTAAATCTGTGTTAGCGAGCACTTCTCCTTTGCCGAGCTAATCCATCCACCTCACAGGTGTGGGATATCAAGATGCTGATTAGACAGCATGATTATTGCACAGGTGTGCCTTTGGCTGGCCACAATAAAAGGCCACTCTAAAATGTGCAGTTTTATCACACAGCACAATGCCACAGATGTCACAAGTTTTTAGGGAGTATGCAGTTGGCATGCTGACTGCAGTAATACAGTATATTCTCCATCTGTAAATGTTAGAAAGTCATACAAATATTTCCATTTTGCTGTCAGGAGTGGACGAGCCTTCTGCTAGCGAATCTCATTCTCCTCTAAACTTCATAGACTTCCGTGAATGAGCACCGCCGCGCGCATTCGCGCCAAACAGACAGAGCTCAATAGAATGGGATCGCCATAATTCTGACTAAAATATACATTTTGAAAAAATGTTTGTTGTTGAACAATAAATGTGCCATATGTAGAATTTTAAACTTACAAGTAAGTGTATTTTTATGATAGCAGCAACTAATAATATATATAAATATATAGCTAGGCAGGATGTTAAATTAAGATTTTTAAAAAGTAAATAGATTTTTTTTTTTTTTTTTTCCTAAATCCAAATAGAAAAATGTAGAAAATACCGAGATGTATACCGCATATCACCATTTAGCCAAAAAATACCGAGATATGACTTTTTGGCCATGTTGCCCAGCCCTAATTACAAATATCAGGTCCTTTTAAGTCACTTAAAACTCCCTAGCACTCTCCAGTTGGCCAAAACATACATGCATGACCCCAGGCCATACACAACCGCATTACAAGCGCTCCAGGATAAATATGGCCAACCTCGTCAGCTGGTACAGTCTGAATTAGGTGTCATACTGAATGCACCAGCAGTCAAGTTCGGTGATGCAGAAGCGTTTGACTCCTTTTCCTTATCTATCCAAACACTAGTAGGGACGCTCAGAACTTTGGAGAGCCCAAACGGATACGAGCTGCGCTATGGCTCTCATGTTGATCGCTTGTTAAGCAAGATGCCACCATCATATCGCGATGGGTTCGTCAAGTACTGTTTCAGCCGAGGTATTCTGCAAACTGGCACAGACCGCACTTATACATTACCTGATCTGTCTGCATGGCTGCAGATGAAGTCACAGGCGAAGCGCATCTCCAATAAAGCAGCTACACTGTATCAGGCTGATACTGCTAGATCTGCCAAGAAAGATCAGCAAAGGTCACTACCTTCTCGCCCAAAAGAGAGATCCACATCTATCTTGTATTCAGCTGAGGCTAGTTCAGTCTTGCAGGGACAGACGAAATCTAACAATCAAGAGAAAGTCATGGAAACATACGCAGTGCTGGTTGATGGTTCAGAGCATAGTATTGTTCTGTCACAGGCCGTAGACCAGCTGAATCTCCTTACTGAACCTGAACCACTCACTCTACGCACTGTCCATCAGGATGTAATTAATCTGCACGGAGCCACTGTTTCCCTTCATGTGTCACCCTTGCACAAACCAGGCCGGAAATACCCGATTCATCATGCTTTCACCACAGATAACCTGAGACTTTCCGAACATTCTTACCCTGTGGCTGCTCTTTAGAGCAGGTATGAGCATATTAGGTCCTTGCCATTACCCTTAATAGACCGAGCCCAACCTCTATTGCTCATTGGGTCTGACATGCCTCACCTGCTTACTCCTGTTCAGCCAGTGTGCATGGGACCTGCCAAAGGACCGATTGCTGTCTGTACCAGACTTGGTTGGACCCTCCAAGGTCCCATTGGGCTCAGTCAAACCACTCTTTCCTCCCCACGGTGTTTCCACATAACCACAACCACACAGAATACAGAGTTATTCAAGAATGTGGAACGTCTCTGGCAAATTGATACTCTGCCCTACGTTAATGAGAAGACAACTACTCGTTCCAAACAAGATCAGTATGCCCTTGCTCTTCTCCAGACACATACCACAAGGGTAGAAGTCAGCGGAGTTATGCGATATGCCACTCCCTTGATTAGACGGCCCAATGCTGAACTTCTTAAAGCCCCAAAAGAAGCAGTAATGGCGAACCTTGAAAGCACTGAGCGTAAACTTGCTAAAGGCCCTAGGCGAGCTGAGTCTTACTGTTCTGAAATGAGAGAACTGCAAGAAGCTGGCTATGTGGCAGAGATATCAACATAAGAAGCTGAGCAGTCTCCTGAGTCATGGTACATCCCTCACCATATGGGGACGCATAACCACAAGGACAGAATAGTTTTCAACTGTTCTTATTCATACCAAGGCCAAGCTTTAAATGACATCCTCCTGCCTGTGCCCGTTCTTGGTCCGTCTTTACTTGGTGTCTTGCTGAGGTTCCGCGAATACCCTGTAGCCATCAGCGGAGATGTGAAAGGCATGTTCCACCAGGTTCGCCTCTTGCCAAGTGATAAGCCTATAGTGCGCTTTCTGTGGAGAAACATGCATAGGACAGAACAGCCTAAGATCTACGAACCATTTGGCACAACGTGCAGTCCGTGCTGCGCCATATATGCACTCCAGGAAATCGCTCAGGTCAAAACGGTCAAAAGTTCCTTGTATGTAGACAATTGTCTACATGGCCTTCAAACAGTTGCTGAAGCTAGAGCATTAGTAGACAACCTACAGCAACTTTTGTTCACCGGTGGATTTGAGCTCCGCCAATGGGCCAGCAACAGACCCGAGGTAATCCAGCATCTTCCCTCTGAAGCAAGATCACAGAATAGTGAACTCTGGCTATCACAAAAGAGTACTGACCTTTTGGAAGGTACACTTGGGTTTTTGGAAGGTACACTTGGGTATAGACTTTAAAATCTTGCTAATTACTTACAAAGCACAAAATGGTTTAGCTCCCCAGTATCTGAGCGAGCTCTTAATGCATTATAGTCCTTCACGTCTATTGCGATCTCAGAATTCAGGACAGTTGATAATACCTAGAATATCAAAATCAACCGCAGGCGGTAGATCATTCTCCTATCTGGCACCTAAACTCTGGAACAATCTTCCTAGCATCGTTCGGGAAGCAGACACACTCTTTCAGTTTAAATCTAGATTAAAAACACATCTCTTTAACCTGGCATACACATAACACATTATCAATTTATATTTTCAAATCCGTTAAAGGATTATTAGATTGCATAAATTAGGTCAGCCGGAACCGGGAACACTTTCTATAACACCAGATGTACTCGTTACATCAGAAGAAGAATGGCATCTACGCTAATGTTAGTCTCTCTGTTTATCCCGAGGTTTACCGTAGTCAGCCGGATCCAGGCCATTTCCAGGTGAGATCGAGGACCTGCGCCTTGACACGACCACAACGCACCCCTGATGTATCAGCAGAGATTGAGTCAACTAGATCATCCATTGTGAAGGCCTCATTGACACGACAGCCAGTGGCACAGCTCCTCAACAAACCATCCATACCGGCGTGATGAATACGATCCTCAACTGGATTGAACTGGAATAAATACTTTGAATGTTGCGATCCTATCGGACTTATGATAGCTACCTGAATCGTAACAAAGCACTGTTCGCCAGAGGAGAACTGGCCCCCTGACTAAGCCTCGTTTCTCCCAAGGTTTTTTTTTACTCCATTTTAACACCTATTTGCCACCTGATGTCACCTGTTGGAGTTTGGGTTCCTTGCCGCTGTCGCCTTTGGCTTGCTTAGTTGGGGACACTTGACATTCGATATTCAACAGTACTATGCATCAGCCTGCATTGACACCATTTTCTTTAAGAGCTGCTGTGCAGCCAAAATTATATACCAGTTATCACTGTAAAGCTGCTTTGACACAATCTGCATTGTAAAAAGCGCTATATAAATAAAAGGTGACTTGACTTGACTTGACTTGGGCTACTGTGGAACTGCCTCAGAGACTCATTCAGCTACAAACCCAGTCAATCCGGATGCCTTGAACCCACTCTGCGTAATGTCTACAGAGTTTTGGCATCACAATATGACTCCCTGGGTTATCTAATTCCATTTACTACCCGAGCCAAAGTGCTGGTCCAGGATTTGTGGAAGAACAATCTTGCGTGGGATGACCCAATCACATCTGACAGCCTGTTAACCAGATGGCAAGACTGGCAACAAGAGCTCCAAAGTTTGAATCAGATCGCAATCCCAAGATGTTACACTTCATTTGAGGAGCATGGGGAAATCCTCAATCGGGATTTACATATATTCTGCGATGCATCGGAGAGGGCTTATAGCTCAGTGTCCTACATGCGCACAGAAAACAATGAAGGACATGTGCATGTCTCATTTGTGTTAGCCTGTTCACGAGTGGCACCTCGTAAGCAAATGACGATTCCTCAGCTGGAGCTTAGTGCAGCACTTACCGGAGCGCAGGTGGCTAATATCCTTCAAGCTGAACTAACTGTTGACATTAATCATGTCATTCTCTGGTCAGACTCATCTACCGTCCTCCAGTGGCTTAAATCTGACTCATCAATACAAAGTCTTTGTCGGGACACGGGTGGCTGAAATTCAGTCACTCACTGATATTGATTCCTGAAGGGACGTTGATTCAGCGAACAACCCTGCTGCTTTCATAACAAGAAGTCAGTCATTAAAGGATTTAACCCCTCCTTGCTGCTGGATTAATGGACCAAATTTCCTGCATCAGCCAGAGTCATGTTGGCCCACTTTGCCAGCAGATGAACCTGAACCAGAGGCAGAGTTGAAAAGGTCAGCAATTTGCCTGCATGTATGCACTAGTTCAGACATTCTCCTTCCTGATGTAAACCAATTTAGTACCTGGACTGAGCTACTAAAGCATTGCACGACGACAAGGAGACCCCAACACAGGACCTTCGGACAGGAACCAAGGCTTTTTCCACATGACCAGAGCACGAAGGCATCGCCGCGTGACCCTGATTGTACGAAAAGGATTTCCCCTTGGAGAAAACCCCTTGGTCCTGAGCCACCACTGTAAGGGTCTCATGTTTAGCAAGCCAAAAGGTATCACATTGGATGCAGCTGCCATGAGACCCAACAGTCTCTGAAACTGTTTCACAGTGAGTGACTGGCCTAGTTTTACCCCATTCGCGGCATTGAGAATGGAACTCACACGAGCAGGAGACAGCTGTGCCTGCATCGTGGTAGAGTCCCAAACTATCCCTAAATAGTTGGTAATTTGAGCCGGAACAAGCACACTTTTCTTGGCATTGAGCCTCAGCCCTAGCTTCTTCATGTGTGACAGAACAACATCTCGATGTTGAGCTGCCAGATGTTCGGTTTGAGCTATGATCAACCAATCATCGATATAGTTCAGTACGCGGATGCCCTGGAGTCTTAATGGAGCCAGAGCTGCATCCACGCACTTCGTAAATGTGCGGGGTGATAACGCTAGGCCGAAGGGAAGAACACTGTACTGGTAAGCTTTGCCCCTGAAAGCAAACCTGAGGAACTTCCTGTGTTGAGGATGGATGGATACATGAAAGTAAGCGTCTTTCAGGTCTATCGCCACAAACCAGTCCTCGGACCTGATCTGTGGGATAATCTGTTTGAGTGTTAGCATCTTGAACTTGAGCTTTTGCACTGATCGATTTAACACACGTAAATCTATGATTGGACGCAACCCTCCATCCTTCTTTGGAACAATGAAGTAACGGCTGTAAAACCCTGACAGCTTGCTGGGAGGAGAAACCCTTTCTATAGCTCCTTTTTGCAAGAGTGTCATAACCTCCTGTTCCATGACCAGAGACTGCTCGGGGGCCACCGCTGTGGGAAGGACCCCGCTGAACTTGGGCGGGCGAGACCCGAACTGAATTTTGTAACCCTTTTCTATTGTGAGCAGCACCCATTTTGAGATATTCGGTAGAAGTTTCCATTCTGCCAGAAAATTTACTAAGAGAACCAGTCTCTCGAGACTGGCCTCTGGTGTTTTTAGAGCACTTGACTCAGCACTCTGAAGTGGCGGACCGGCAGAGAACAGCTTAATCAAGTGATGGCCGGCCCTCCTCGGAGGGTCAGTGGAGACCGCTGTGCCCTGAAACACACTGGGTGGCAGGGTTGGCAGAACGGCCCCCTGAGGGCACCGAAGAGGGACGGGCGCCAGATATTTTAATACCCGGCCCTCTCCGGAGGGGGCTGCCCTCATAGGTCCTGAACCACTGGCGTCAGGACCTCTTCGAAGCCTTCTTGGCGATAAGGACGGTCCTCAGATCCGTCCTACCCCTTGAAGGCTTCGGTTGTGTTGGCCGCCCCGGTCCCCAAGCTCTCTGCGGGGGAGTACGGGTGGCCACACTGATTTTTTGTTGCGCTCTGTGCGCTGAGTCAAGTCAAGTCACCTTTATTTATATAGCGCTTTTTACAATGCAGATTGTGTCAAAGCAGCTTTACATTGATAACTGGTATATAATTTTGGCTGCACAGCAGCTCTTAAAGAATAGTGTCAATGTCGGCAGATCAAAGCACTGTTCAATATCAAATGTCAACTGTCCCCAACTAAGCAAGCCAAAGGCGACAGCGGCAAGGAACCCAAACTCCAACAGGTGACATCAGATGGCAAACAGGTGGCAAATAGACTGCTGTGTTAAAAATGGAGAAAAAAAAACCTTGGGAGAAACCAGGCTTAGTCGGGGTGCCAGTTCTCCTCTGGCGAACAGTGCTTTGGTACGATTAATTTTTCTTATGTCCGTTAGGATCGCAACATTCAAAGTATTTATTCCAGTTCAGTCCAGTTGAGGATCGTATTCATCACACCGGTATAGAAGGGTTTTTTTTGAGGAGCTGTGCCACTGGCTGTCATGTCGATGAGGCCTTCACAATGGATGATCTAGTTGACTCAATCTCTCTTGATACTTCAGGGCTGCGTTGTGGTCGTGTCAAGGCGCAGGTCCTCGGTCTCACCTGGATACGGCCCGGATCCGGTTGACTACGGTAAACCTCGGGATAAACAGAGAGACTAATATTAGCGTAGATGCCATTCTTCTTCTGATGTAACGAGTACATCTGGTGTTATAGGAAGTGTTCCCGGTTCCGGCTAACCTAGTTTATGCAGCCTAATAATCCTTTAACGGATTTGAAAATATAAATTGATAATGTGTTATGTGTATGCCAGGTTAAAGAGATGCGTTTTTAGTCTAGATTTAAACTGATAGAGTGTGTCTGCTTCCCGAACAATGCTAGGAAGATTGTTCCAGAGTTTAGGTGCCAGATAGGAGAAGGATCTACCACCTGCGGTTGATTTTGATATTCTAGGTATTATCAGCTGGCCTGAGTTCTGAGATCGCAATAGACGTGAAGGACTATAATGCTTTAAGAGCTTGCTCAGGTACTGGGGAGCTAAACCATTTAGTGCTTTGTAAGTAATTAGCAAGATTTTAAAATCTATACGATGTTTAACAGGAAGCCAATGCAGTGTTGACAGAACTGGGCTAATATGGTCATACTTCCTAGTTCTAGTAAGAACTCTAGCTGCTGCATTTTGGACGAGCTGTAGTTTATTTATCAGGCGAGCGGAACAACCACCCAGTAGAGCATTACAGTAATCTAGCCTTGAGGTCATGAACGCATGAACTAACTGTTCTGCATTTTTCATTGAGAGCATATGTCGTAGTTTAGATATATTTTTAAGATGGAAGAATGCGGTTTTACAGATGCTAGTAACATGGGCTTTAAATGAAAGATTGGTATCAAAGAGCACACCCAGATTCCTAACTGACGACGAAGACTTAACAGAACAGCCATCAAGTGTTAGACAGTATTCTAGGTTATTACATGAAGAAGTTTTTGGTCCAAAAATTAGAATCTCTGTTTTTTCTGAATTTAGAAGTAGGAAATTACTGGTCATCCAATTTTTTATATCAGCTATGCATTCTGTTAATTTTGTGAATTGGTAAGTTTCGTCAGGGCGCTGAGGAGCTTGTTTACGGCCGAGGCTACTCCCGCTCAGCAGCCTCGGGGGGAGCACGGCGGGGAAGAAATCTTTGGAACGCCGCTGTTTGTTTTCTTGTCTCCTGGAACCTCTCGAAGACCGATGTTACTGAGTCGCCGAAGATGCCCGCAGGAGACAGCGGCGCATCCATAAGGACATTCTTGTCTTTATTCTTGATGTCAGATAGATTGAGCCAAAGGTGTCTCTCCGTGGCCACCAAGGCTGCCATAGAGCGGCCTATTGACTTGGCCGTCTCCTTGTGGCCCGGAGAGCTAGATCTGTCACTTTCCTAAGCTCTTGGATGGACTCAAATGTTGCTTCCCCGCTATTATTGATTTCCCCCAGCAGGTCGGCTTGATAAGCTTGCAGAATTGACATTGTGTGAAGACATGCTGCCGCCTGACCTGCCGCCGAATAAGCCTTGCCCACCAGAGTCAATGTTGTCTTTAATGGCTTGGTGGGCAGCGTCGGGGATTTTAGGGACGATGCAGACTCGGGCGAGAGATAGCTCGTGAGCATCTCTTCGACCCGAGGCATCGCCCCATGCCCATAGTGTTTCAGCCCCACGATGTTACTATATGTGGATGTTTGAGGGCTGAACACACGATATTGGACCGGTCTCTGCCACGACCTCGACACCTCGGTGTGGAGGTCGGGAAAGAAGGGCAGTCCCCGATGCTGAGGTAGTGACCGAGCGGGGAGGAAGCGCTCATCAAGTTTACTTTTTGTTCTCGCTTCACTCTTCTCTGCGGGCCATTCAATTTTTAATTTCTCTACAGCCCTGGTCACCACCTCTAAAAGCTCCTCATATGCTGGAGATGAGGATGGCGGGTCCACATCTCCAGCCTCGACGCTCACCACATCCAACTCCTCGGAGCTGGATAGATGAAGCGCCGATGCCTCTCTCCGGGGGGAAGAAACCGCAGCGTGTGCTTCCACCGCCAGAGGAGAGACACTGGGTCTGACAGGTGAAGGCAGAGATAAGGCTGGGCCCGTCTCTAACCCCTCTATCAGATCCATTTGTGAACCCCACAAATGGAGCCGGCGCTCTGCCTCGGCAGAAGCGGGACCCGATCCACAGGGAACACTGGCCGCAGCACCCTCTGCTTGTTTATCAAAGAGTGCCCGGCGCGATCTCAGTGTCCTGAGAGTGAGCTTCTCGCAGTGTACACGGACAGCTCCCTCGAGAGCTGCCTGGGCATGCTCAACTCCCAGACAAACAACACACATCTCGTGTGTATCCCCACCCGTGATGTAACGAGGGCAGGGATGAACACACTTGATGAACTGCTGTTTCTCCGCCATTATTTGTGTCTTATATATATATATATATATATATATATATATATATATATATATATATATATATATATATATATATATATATATATATATATATATATATATATATATATATATATATATATATATATATATGTATGTGGTGTGAGATACTCTTGTCCTTAGACGAAGAGATTGTGACTTGAAATAGCAAGACAAACAACACCAAATAAGACACACAAGATAACACTGAGCGCTTGCTGAAGACAACAGAAGCTAGCGTTCTTTGTTCTGGGTATGCTTTATAGTTTCCTGGTCCGTGACGTCACCCGCTTCTGACATCTCATCATGTTATTGGTTAGATTCACGAGTGCTTCACAACACAATCACGCAGAGGCGTTCCCATTGCGTTCGGCGCAGCATCGACAGTTCCCATGAAAGGGAAACACATATATACTCATAACCATCAGGGAATTGTTTTATTAATAGATTACTTTTATCATTTTGTAGTAGCAGAAACACCCATGTAATTCATCAGACTTCTAAAGTCATAAATCCAATATGTTCTCAGTTTATTTACTAGCTTGTTTCTCTCTTGACACCCTTCCAAAACACCACTTATACACACCACTTAAAAGTTTGTTAATCCATAAAGCTACTTAATCACTAAAAATGAAAGTTGAAACTGAAAGTTGACTTAAAAGGGTAATTTCATTTGTTGTTAACTATTAGAAATAATGAATGGAACAGGTGTTGACTATGGTCCCATGGTTCCTTTGGTTATATAAAGAAACTGCATTACCCTATGTAACACAAAACAAAATGGACAATGTAATAATTAATGTGGCAGACAGCAAAGGTAATGTTGTCACTAACAGTTTCCAAGGACATCGCTGAAAGGAAGAATGGTAAGTAAACAGCAGAACTATGGAATAATTACAATTCATTATTTATTTCTCCAGATCAAAAGTTCCTTTCCTCTGTGATGGAGAAAGTATCAGCCGTTGAAACAAAACAAGGTACACATTTACTTGATGAACAAGCACATACTGGAAACATATTTCTTAAGTGACAATGACCACATCTACAGCTTTCTCTCTAAACAGCTCTCATCAGTGGCCCAGCTTGAGCTCCAAACCTCCCCCAACCTTCTACTCCATGTCCCACTACCTCCAGTACGTTGCCTGTACCCCTAAATCTCAGTTTTGTGAAGCCACTGCCACCATCAACCAGCCAGTGCCCCATTACGACCACTAGGGCCCCTGTACCACCATCAACCAGCCAGTGCCCCATTACGACCGCTAGGCCCCCTGTACCACCATCAACCAGCCAGTGCCCCAGTACTACCGCTAGGCCCCCTGTACCACCATCAACCAGCCAGTGCCCCATTACTACCACTAGGCCCCCTGTACCACCATCAACCAGCCAGTGGCCCATTACTACCACTAGGCCCCCTGTACCACTTACCCCCACTGTCAAGGACCCACCATCTGCCACTCTCCAACCTGGTGCAGTATGTGGAAACCCTTCAGAAGCCATTCAAACTTCACCCCCCTCCATCCAGTCAGACAGGCATGAATCACAAGGTATTGCATCAAAGACTGTAAGAAATATAAATGTCAGTGCTGTGGTTGAATTATTTTCTTTTTTTTTTTTGTTTTTGTGGTGTTAAAATATTTCTCTCTCCATTTTACAGGAATAACACATAAAATGACACTATTCCTACTGGATCTAACAAGGACTCATCAGCAACTATACTTTAGGAACAAAATGGCTTTCTATAAAAAAAAAAATACAAAATGCATTCTCACAAAATGGGTACAACTTGTCAAACGAAAAAAATTGAAAAAAATTGAAAAAAATTAGCAAACATGTTAACCACATAAGCGAGTGAAGGACCGGCGCCGTGCAACTGGGGAGGGGAAGCACACCTGGGAGTACTATACAGTAAGTTTAAGACTGTATTATATTACTTTAAATATCTGAAATAACATTGTCATGTCTTATGTAGCGTCTGGCGATATAAACACAATTGTAAAAGGCAATCACCCATGCAGGCCCTGTAAGGTCTGGCTCCCCCACTGAGCGCTATCACCCCATCTGCACCATGTGCTCTTTACACACATTTCAAAGACACTTAGGAGACAGGCCACTAGAACCATACATTGTAACAATTAAATCAGAAGTCACATAAATAAATGAGGAGGGATCAATCACCACTTAATACCACATTGTATTTCCTTGTCAGCAAAATATTCATTTCTGGAACACCACAAATGTCTTGACAAAAATACATAAAGCAGAATTATCAACCTTTTCACCATTGGAAGCAAGTACTTATAAATGTCCACCCAACATTAAAGTCCTGAGTACCACAAATGTCCTTGGTTCTTCACTCCATTGTAGATGTTAGGATATCAAGAGCATGAGATTGTAATTCACCCATCACAGGTTAATCCAAAGTTTGTAAAGGAGCTCAGATATAATCCCAAATTGAGGAGAAACACAAACCAAAATCTTGAACCAGATGAGATATCCTCAAAATCAAGTAGATACAAAAAACCTTATGGACAAAGCAAAAACAAACAATACAACATGAGGTTCAGCAAACAAAATACATTTTCCACTTAAACCTCTGAAGAAAATAAAGAAACCAATAAACTCACATTGAGATGTAGAACATAAATGTTCCTCAACCAGGGTTTCCAAGATGAAAGCATGGAGAGCAAACACTCCCAGCTAACAGGTATATCTTACTCAAAGTTCCTCCTTCCTTTTACTCTCTAGCCTAGAGAAATCTCCCTGATAATGACCCCCTAGTGCCCTTTAATGGCAGGGAGTAAAATTACAACTTACACAAAGTAAAGAAGACAGGTAACAGTTTACTGGAACTGTTACAACATTATCTATAAAACTGGATTATTTGCCATTGACAACCTCGTCTAAATGAATGAACATGCATTTCCCCAGTACATCTTACTACTGTTTGTATATTGTAGCGAATTAACTCAAAGGGGAAATATTAATAATTATTCAAAACTCATTATGACTATTAATTATGATTAATTATGGATATGTAAATCAGTTAATCAGATTAGCTGGATGTAGCTACATTAAGATTAATATTACAATCAATTAACCTGTTCGTCCAGTGAACACTCAGTGTTGATTGTTTATTAATTCTAAGAAATGTTCATTTCCAGGTTATGGAAAAACAACATTCTTATTGTACCATACTACTCAGAGCATGTAGTCAGGATCTAAATCACTTAAGAGGCAATTTATTAGCAGACGGAGTCAGAACCAAACATGTATTGTGCACAATCTTTATTAACTAACTCACAAACACATAACTAAACTAACAAACACATAACATACACACAGGTTACACACATACGTAGGTAAGAATGAGCAATGATAGAGTTAAACAGGAAGTGGAACCGGAAATGGAGCTATAGGAAAAAGTCAAAAGACAATCTGGAAAAGAATCATCAGTTTCCTCAGTAATAAAACAGCTGACAAGGTAAGTTCTACAAATCAATACTAAATTGCTGTTTAGTGTTCAAATGTACGATACTTGCAAGATGCCTTTAGGCTGAGTAGAAATCTTGATGATTCGCTCCGAAGTTGTTGCCAGTATCTTCTGCGTTGGATGAAGTACTAAGAAACAACTTAAACTGTTAATTTGACTCTTAGTGGGGAACAAAGTTCTGTTTCTCTGTCATAGATGAGCACATGGCTGTGTTGTAGGCCGAGGCCTGCAGGCCTACAGGCCTTGGCCTGAAGAGGCCTGCAGCAACAAGGGGTCTCTTCAGTCGTCCAAAAAGCAAGGAAAAGAGAGAGGGAGGGGCGTTGTGCACTGGCTTTTAACCTCTGGTCAAAGTCCCACCTCTTAGGGTTGACATGACCAATGAAGATGTTGTATTTCTGGGCGAAAGCACCCCTCCTGTCAGGGCTTTTACGACCGAGCAAGATTAACTGGCTGAGTTTTTGAAGAAGAACTATTAAAGATTCTTGTAATACTGATGTGTTGCACAGGTATGGACATACCGCATACACCAGCATTTAAATCTTCTCGATACAAACCCATAGACACTAAACATGGCATAATTGAAGTTACCTTAAATGTATCATAAAACATGCAAATACAATGAGTGCAATACAACAACAGTAATAATGGATACCATTTCCTAGGGATGTGCATGTTCATTTATAGAATGGTCTGTCTATAAATTAATGCAGGAAAGTCTGTGTTCTGTGGGGGAAATGCAGGAAAGATGCACGTTTCTGTGTCTCTTCTCTGCTCTTCCATGTGGCAACCACATTCTTTAGTGCAATAAAACTTGTAACAGAGAACTTCTCGGGGGATGGGGAACAGACCCCAGAGTGAGCTTTAACCAATTATTGGTTAACTATAACAAATAATTGTGTCTGATTTGTCTCAGTCGTTACAATATTGTTCTTTCGTATGTTGTATAGTGTTATGCATTCCTGAAAGTTGGAACTATGAGATAATGTATTTCATCTAGGTGATGTTTACTATCAAATTACTCCTTGTTTAATGACTCACATGTTGGTGGGCATAAAATGCATTGTATGTTTGTTATACTTATCAGAGTATAAATGGATACAAACCTACTAACCCAGGCTGTTCTGCCCCCACTTTGTGTTGCATTAGGGACATCTAGTGGTTTAAAGTTATATTGCATTTGAGTTCTCATATTTTAGTCCCTCCTCTCTTGCCATAGTTTTTCTGTTTGCTTCTGACTCTAATCTACGGAGAGGACATGCAGCAGCTACTCTTTTCTCTTTGCCTTTGGTAGTTTATGAAGGTCTAAGTCTGTAAGTATTTCTGTAGGAAGTATATCTACTTTGCTATAGTCTTTGTGTATTGTCCGTTTTAGCATAATATGTATGTTGTACTAATAGAGGATAATCGCGATTAGCATCTCTCCATAGACATCCATGTTAAAGCTTAAATGCTTACTAGTCCTGTCAATCTCATTATAATGGCTAATTTTTCTTATGTGATAGCTATATATGTCAGACTTGAGTTGCATATTCACGTATATATATATATATATATATATATATATATTGGCAGTTTGTAATGCCATATTATTATGTTTTCACAGTTTTACAAAAAGATTGGAAAGATCCTTACTAAAGGCCTCCCTCTACTCCGGTTTCCTGGGTCTTTATTTCATGGATCTTATGTTAGCTATCTGCTACGCTAACCTGTTAAAGCAAGAGCAGAATACAGGCAAATGAACTCACTTTCAAACAAAAGGAAATCCCCCGCCAGAGAATTGCACCCTTCTCATTGGTCAAGCCATGACTCAAAGGTGTCGACTGTCTGGAGAGTTCAAAAAGCCCCCACGAAAATCACACTTGAGTTGTTTTTAGACTTTTGGTTCTTCTCTGTTCCTGTTGATACTACGTGAGGGCCACCTGGCCCGAGCCGGGCTGGTAGGCCTCCATTTCGCTTCAAGCCATGCACGACTGCAGCGACCACAAAAGAGTCAAATTAACAGCGCAAAGTTTGTCTTCATTTTCTTCATCAACGCCGAAGATATTGATTACAACTTCCACGCCAGCGGACCGAACCATCAAGGATTCCTCGGGAGCCTGCAGATCCGGACAGCTAAGGCATTTGCAAGTATCGTTTGAACACTAAATGGCAATTTAGTATTAAGATTGTGAACCCCTTTTAACAAAGGTGCTTTATAGTATTGAAACTGATGGTTCGTCCAGCAATTGTTAATTTACCCTTTCCATTGTTTCATTCCCCTGTTATGATACGGTTCAAATTCACTTTCCACTCTCTCACTGCGTGAATGGTATGTTTGTGTTTGTTAGTTTAGTTATGTGTTTGTGATTTAGTTAAATAAAACTTGTGTGCACACTCTTGCAAGTTGATTCTGATCTGCTTATAAAACCAATGTCCCTGATAACGATTCAATCACAGCTACGTGCTAAGAAAGCAATGTTTTCTGTGGCCACGGAAAATAAAATAAAATATTTTTTTTATAAGAGTTGATAGACGATCAATACTGAGTGTTCGCTGGCCAAACAGATTAATTGATTGTAATATTAATTCAGCTACAGTAAGTTAATTTGATTAACTGATTCAAATATTTATAATTAATCATAAAGAGTTATGATTAATTATTAATATTTCCCCTTTTGAGCTAATAATAAATATCGTTACACTTATAAGACTGAAATATTGGTCATTTTCACTGTACTTTTCACATGCCCTTTTTTCCGCCCCTCAGCTATTTGGGTCATCAGGGATTGGTATTGCACCACCTGGCACCATTCACTCCACTCCTCTGGGTTTGGAAGAGACATCCTCCCAAAGCAGGCCCACAACTATTTCTCAAGACCAGCCATCAGGTGTTGTGATGGATGCACAGCCTGGAACCTCTGCTATGCACAACACAACCTTCACCAGCAGGCAGAGACGATCACAACCCTCACAATTTCTGGATGCTTATGAAGCACATGCAGAGAGAAGGACTGCTGTGCTCGAGTCCCTGGTGAGGCCAGACCTAGAGAGATGGTGGCGGCTAAAGGAGAGGCGCAGACGCTCGTTTGAGAGAAAGATGTTGACCAGCTTGGGAGCCATTGTGGAGGAACTAAATAAAATAGGAAAACGACAAGATCAAATTATACAACTCTTACAAAACCCAAATAAACCTGAATAAAGTGATAATGTAAAGATCATGTAGACTCTCTCTTTTGATTTACACCTTTCTCCAAAATGTCCACTACAATTTTTTTTTTTTTAAATGTTCCCAAGTTATACCATTTCTAAATGATAAACTAATTCAATCAAGAATATACATTTATTCTAGTGTTCATTAAAGTACTTTTTTTTCCCAACACAAATCCTGCCATTTATCATTCAGCTATGTGTTAAACACTTTTTACATGTGTTTAACTTTACTTACTTTAGCAATTATAAATTACAAATGCTTTTACAAGATCATTCCACTGACACAACTGCATGTTGGTACCACTCAGTCTATTGTATTTCAGAGCTAAAGTTGTGAATGAAAATGGGAAATCTGCTTAAAGCACAGGGAGATACAGAATGAAATGATACACAATCTGATTCAAGTCACCATTTATATAGTGCTTTTAACGATGCAGATTGTGTAAAAGCAGCTTTACAGTAATAATTGGTATATAATTTTGGCTGCACAGCAGCTCTTAAAGGAAATGGTGTCATTATCCATCTTAAGTAAATTTATTATTAATTCATTCCATTGTAAGAATCAGTAGTTATTAATTTAGTTAATTTATCTATATCAGCACTGGAGTAAACAGCGATGTCATCATCCAGCTCAGTTCAGTTTGCATACAATGGTGTCAATGCAAGCAGATCAAAACACTTTTGAATATCAAATGTCAAGCGTCCCCAACTAAGCAAGCCAAAGGCGACAGCGGCAAGAAACCCAAACTCCAACAGGTGACATCAGGTGGCAAACAGGTGTTAAAAATGGAGAAAAAAACCTTGGGAGAAACCAGGCTCAGTCGGGGGGCCAGTTCTCCTCTGGCCAACAGCAAACAGTGCTTTAGTATGATTCAGGCAGCTATCATAAGTCCGATGGGATCACAACAGTATTCATTCCAGTTCCATCCAGTTGAGGATCGTATTCATCACGCTGGTATGGACGGTTTGTTGAGGAACTGTGCCACTGGCTGTCGTGTCGATGAGGCCTTCACAGTGGATGATCTAGTTGACTCAATCTTTGCTGACACTTCAGGGCTGCATTGTGGTCGTGTCAAGGCGCAGGTCCTTGATCTCACCTGGATACGGCCCGGATCCGGCTGACTACGGTAAACCTCGGGATAAACAGAAAGACTAATATTAGCGTAATGTCATTCTTCTTCTGATATAACGAGTACATGTGGTATTATAGGAAGTGTTACCGGTTCCGGCTGACCTAATTTGTGCAGCCTAACAATCCTTTAACAGATTTGAAAACATAAATTGATAATGTGTTATGTGTATGCCAGGTTAAAGAGATAGGTTTTTAGTCTAGATTTAAACTGACAGAGTGTGTCTGCTTCCCGAACAATGCTAGGAAGATTGTTTGCAGAGTTTAGGTGCCAAATAGGAGAAGGATCTACCGCCTGCGGTTGATTTTGATATTAGGTATTATCAATTGGCCTGAATTCTGAGATTGCAATAGACGTGATGGACTATAATGCATTAAGAGCTCGCTCAGGTACTGGGGAGCTAAACCATTTAGTGCTTTGTAAGTAATTAGCAAGATTTTAAAATCTATACGATGTTTAACATGAAGCCAATGCAGTGTTGACAGAACTGGGCTTATATGGTCATACTTCCTAGTTCTAGTAAGAACTCTATCTGCTGCATTTTGTACGAGCTGTAGTTTATTTGTCAAGCGAGCAGGGCAACCACCCAGGAGAGCGTTACAGTAATCTAGCCTTGAGGTCATGAACGCATGAACAAACTGTTCTGCATTTGTCATTGAGAGCATATGTCGTAGTTTAGATATATTTTTAAGATGGAAGAATGCGGTTTTACAGATGCTAGAAACATGGCTTTCAAATGAAAGATTGGTATCAAAGAGCACACCCAGGTTCCTAACTGACGACGAAGACTTAACAGAGCAGCCATCAAGTGTTAGACAGTATTCTAGATTATTACATGAAGAAGTTTTTGGTCCAAAAATTAGAATATCTGTTTTTTCTGAATTTAGTAGTAGGAAATTACTGGTCATCCAATTTTTTTATATCAGCTATGCATTCTGTTAATTTTGTGAATTGGTAAGTTTCGTCAGGGCGCGAAGAAATATAGAGCTGAGTATCATCAGCATAACAGTGAAAACTAACGCCATGCTTCCTAATGATATCTCCCAAGGGTAGCGTGTACAGAGTGAAAAGCAACGGTTCTAGTACTGAGCCTTGCGGTACTCCATATTGAACTTTTGTTTGACATGACATCTCTTCGTTTACTACTACAAACTGAGAACGGTCAGATAAGTATGATTTAAACCATGACAATGCAATTCCACTAATGCCAACATAATTTTCGAGTCTATTTAAAAGAATGTTGTGATCGATAGTGTCAAATGCAACATTAAGATCCAGTAACACTAATAGAGAGAGATACAACCACGATCTGATGATAAGAGCAAATCATTAGTAACTCTAATGAGAGCAGTCTCAGTACTATGGTACGGTCTAAATCCTGACTGGAAATCCTCACAGATACCATTTTCGAGTATTTTTGACAGAAAAGGAAGATTTGAGATCGGCCTGTAATTGACTAATTCTCTAGGATCAAGTTGTGGTTTTTTAATAAGAGGTTTAATAATAGCCAGCTTAAAAGTTTTTGGTACGTATCCTAGTGATAAAGATGAATTGACGATATTAAGAAGAGGATCTATGACCTCTGGAAGCATCTCGTTCAATAGCTTAGTCAGTATAGGGTCTAACATACATGTTGTTGATTTTGATGATTTAACAAGTTTAGACAATTCTTCCTCTCCTAAAGCAGTGAATGAATTGAATTTTTCCTCAGGGACACTACAATGCACTATCTGACGCGATACTGTAGTAGACGGTCGCATGGTTATAATATTATTATATTCTCTCTAATATTGTCAATCTTGCAAGTAAAGAAGTTGAAGCTTTATTTCTTTTTAATTTAGCCACTGTATCAAATAAATACCTAGGGTTGTGTTTATTTTCTTCTAAAAGATTTGAAAAATAGGCAGATCTAGCAGTTTTTAAGGCCTTTCTATACTCAATCATTCTGGCTGCTCCCTTAAGAGCTCGAGTGTGCTCATTGTACCACGGCGTTGGATTAATTTCCTTAATCTTTTTTAAGCGCAAAGGAGCAACTGAGTCTAATGTGCTGGAAAAGACAGAGGCAATAGTTTCTGTTGCAACATCGAGGTCTTCTAAGCTGTCTGGTATGCTAAGGCGATGAAACTGATCAGGAAGATTATTTAGAAAGCGATCGTTAGTGGTAGAAGTGATGGTTCTACCATATTTATGGCAGGGAGGCAGTTTAGCTTCCTTGACTAAATGTAGTATACACGAGACTAGATAATGATCTGAGATGTCGTCACTCTGCTGCAGAATTTCAACGGCATCAATATCGATTCCATGTGACAATATTAGATCTAAAGTATGATTACGACAATGAGTGGGTCCTGACACGTGTTGTCTAACTCCAATAGAGTTTAGAATGTCTGTAAATGCCAATCCAAATGCGTCTTTTTCATTATCTACATGGATATTAAAATCACCAACAACAAGGACTTTATCTGCAGCTAGTACTAACTCTGATAGAAAATCAGCAAATTCTTTGATAAAGTCTGTATGGTGCCCTGGTGGCCTGTATACAGTAAACGTCAACTTACATAATGTTACATAAAGTACCATCACTTCGAAGGAATTATATTTGAAAGACTTTTGACTAATACTGTAAATATTACTATAAATTACAGCAACACCTCCCCTTTGCCTTTCTGAAGAGGATTGTGTCGATAATCGTAACCTTGAGGGCTAGACTCATTTAAAGTAATGTAATCGTCCGGTTTTAGCCAGGTTTCTGTCAAACACAGCAAATCTAGATTATTGTCTGTGATAATATCATTTACAATAAGTGCTTTTGAAGAAAGAGATCTAATATTTAACAACCCAAGCTTTACCATTTGTTTATCAGTATTATCTCTATTTTTTATTTGTTGGACATCAATTAAATTGTTACCCTTAAAACAAAAGTTTTTTGTTTTTACTAATTCGGGGTACAGACACAGTCTCTATGTGATAATATCTAGGTGTAAGAGTTTATGTGTTGGGAATTATCTGACTTCATCTTAATGATGATGATTTACACAAAGCATCCAGTGTGACTTGCTGAATGATGGAAATAGAATTCAGTCTTTAGCAGAAGCATCAACCTGTCACAAATAATGGTAACACATTACAATAAGGTTCATTAGTTAAACATTAGTTAATGTATTAACTAACATGAACTAACCATGTAACTAATACATTTGTTACTGTATTTACTAATCTTCGTTAACGTTAGTTAATGAAAATACAGTTATTCATTGTTTGTTCATGTTAGTTCACAGTGCATTAATGTTAACAAGACTTTAATAATGTGATGAATGATGAATACGATAAATTAGTAAATGTTGAAATTAACATTAACAAAGATTAATAAATGCTGTATAAGTGCAGTTCATTATTAGTTCATGTTAACTAATGTAGTTAACTAATGTTAACTGATTAACCTTATTGTAAAGTGTTACCCAAATAATTATAATACAAACTACAGTAAAATGCTGCACAAAGTTTTTTGCTCAGTGAAATCTTTTTGGCTGCTTTGAGAGAACGCTTACATCTTCTATGCAACATTAAATTTAATGACAATAATACATCATAACAGTCAATGAATTCCAAAGTATGCATAAACCAGACTAACTAATCATAACTAAAATATTACACTGTTCAAACAAAGTAGGAATGCTTACAGGGATCTGTAACATGGGACCTGCACAAAGTGGGGGAATCAAAGTTGCATTCACGTAGCTGTTAGATGTGCAGACTTGGATGCCCTAATAACAGAAACATACACAAGTTTCTGCATAAAAAAGTAACTTTTGCATTTTTGCACGTTATACACTCACACTCTCTCTCACACTCACTCACCTTATCACACTCACTCTCGCACACACATCCACTGACCCACACACACATAATAACGCGAAGGAAATAAATGATGATCGTATTCAGGGTTTTTCCTGGGTCAAAAATGGTCTTCGGTGGTGACAGACATGGTCATCCACACAAACAGTAAAAAGTGTCCTACCCACGTGATCTGCGAGCCCAATACTGACAATAGTACCTGTCACTCTCACTGTAATTCTTTCTTGCCCTCTTTGCAATAAAATCTGTGATTTCATAGCTTTGTAAGAGAAGATGCTTCTTTGCTAGACCTGAAAATTATTTTGGTATGTTTAATAATAATAATTAATAATCAGTATTAAAAAGTAGCATTAAAAAGTTACATTAAAAATATAATTTTCTACCATATACAATTGAATGCACCTAGCTAACAACAACTTGCTTTGTTCTGGTTTCACCTCACTCCAGTCTAAACTAACTGATTTTATAGGTAGGCCTAATTTACTACACATTGTCATTTAAATTTGAAAATACTGTGGATTATTAAGGCTAACCTGTATACATATCTATGATATTTATCACATAGATAAACATATTTTCTATGACGAATCACACATTTTTTTTTTTTATTGCAAGAAAAGAAACAGCACTGTGTTAAATACATTAACATAAAAAAAGAGGAACATACAGACAAATAACAATGGCACCTTAACCAGTAAGAAAAATATGGTCATAGTTCTTAAGAAACTTGTTGTTCTTGTTGTTATCAATGAGTTTAAGAGATTTAACAACAAGGGAAATCTCAGCAATGTAGACATCAAATCTAGGCAATGTCTTGAGAAATTTGTTTTTGTGAATAAAAAATTTACAATTCAACACAAAGAAATTAACAACAAGATCAATAGCATAGTCACTCCTAGAAAAATAAAGGAATATATCCTTCAAAGAAAAGTTTAAATCACATTTTATAAAAGGAGAAAGATAACAACATAAGTTCTCCCAAAGAGATTAAACATGATTGCAATGGTACTGGTAGAATAAGTGAAGCAAAGTTTCTTCCTCAACTTTGCAAAATACACATAAGTCAGAGAGATCAACAAAAGAGGCAATTTGGGAGTTGGTTGGTTAGGAGGTCTCTGCGGAACAAAAGTGTTTTCAAACTTGTGGGTGTTTATAAAATCACGCAATGAAAATGATCCCCCTTCACCCTACCCACACTCTGACGTGGGCAAATCAGGTAACGGTCTCAAAAACGCCCCTCTGTTTATGGCCTCGCCCACTAATCTGGTAACTCCTATTACTGTCCTGCAGAGACCTATACTTGTTGACGCCAGCCAGTCGCTGCATTGCTGATCGTGCATCTGGCCTTTTCGAGGAACACAAGAACGCGCTGTAATCTCAGACAATTTAATCCAGATATTTTAACCCAATCCGCAAATTCGTTTGAAGAACCAAATTAGCCAGAGTTCAGTTATCACAATTTGAAGATCTGGCATCTATCAAATCATCAGAGGTACGAAGAACGGACCCCAGAGTTGGACAACCGGTAGTCCCGCCTCCAAACACAGTTTTCTGATTGGCTAACGCCGCGGTCCGCGGTCAAATTATTGAAAATGAATGCACCGCCCACTTTTGCACGCAGTAATACGACGTTACGTAAGTCAGTCGCCGTGAGCTGCAAGAAGGTGGGTTTGAACAGCTTGTTGGAAGTTTAAAGAAGCGTTTATATTAAGCCAAAAAGACACAAACAATTTGCCTATAATATATCGCTAGTAGATGTTCAAAGATCTGGCTGGAAAACCGAAAACAAGCCGTTTAGACCGAGTCGTGGACTCATTATTACCCTGTATGAGTTGACAAATTTAGCCCCACGAGTTGTAATCAACAGGTTTCTGTTAATATTCGGATCGGTGTATTGGTATATAGAAATATGAACTGTATATTTAAACTGCTTAGCCAATATCGATGTCTATCTTAACTGTAGGTCAGGAGTGAACGATTTTGACGGTTGACCATGTATCTGAACATACATGGGTCACAGACTGCTGACTTTTAACGTAAAACAGTCAGCAAGCAGCTTCTGTCTTAAATATTTTGCTATTTACCACGACTTTATATTGTAAACTATTTTAGTCTTTGTGTTTGTTTTGCTCACGTAACGCAGCTTAACATTTGATGTTGAGCCATGCGGTTAGTCTAATTCCCTTTACTGGCATTAGGTTAGTTATGGCATCTACGGGGTATTTTGGTGACGGTCCGCCGATGCGCGAGCGTGACCCGTACTTCACTGAGGTCATCAGCCAGAGCATGCGCGTGCCCGAGCGGCTGAGGGTCGGTCCAGCGCCTAACGCGCACGAACCTGCAGACCAAAGACCTGAAGATCTGCCTGCTGCCTACAGCATGCACATACCAGACAGACTGGCCTTAACAGGTATATTTCATATTGCTCATAGTGTAAAACTGTGTTCAGTAATGATTTACAGGTCAGATATATGGTAATTGCACACAAAGTAATAATAATTTATAATCTTATGCTCACCAAGGCTGCATTTATTTGATCAAAATACAGTAAAACAGTTATATTAAGTATTATTACATTTTAAAAGAACTATTTTCTATTTTAATATATTTTGAAATGTGATTTATTCATGTGATGGCAAAGCTGAATTTTTAACTTTAGTGTCACATGATCCTTCTGAAATCATTCTAATATGCTGATTTGGTGCTCAAGATTCATTTATTATTATTATCCATGTTGAAAACAGTTTTTGCTGTTTATTATTTTTGTGGATACTTGGAAACTGTGATATACTTAGAAGAATTAGACGAACACACACATAGTTACAATAACATGAGTAACAATTTCAATTCTTGATATCTGTAATTGTATTTTCACTAGTGAAATGTCACCTTCGGATGCCATTGAAATTCAATTCTTGATATCAAGAAATTGAAATTCCAATTTCACATATCAGAAATACAATTCTTACTAGTAAAAATAATAATTTTTGACATCAATAATTAGATTGTTATTAGTAAAAATGCTCATTTTTGATATCAAGAATTTAATTGGCACTAGTTGAAACCAGTGGCAAGGCCAGAAATCTTCAAGTGGGTGGACCTTGGTGAAATAGGGTGGACCTCTATTTTTGTCTTTATATATATATATATATATATATATATATATATATATATATATATATATATATATATATGTATGTGTGTGTCTGTGTGTCAATGGCGTGCAGTGGTGTTCTGAAATGAGGAGGCCCATTTTTTATTTATTTATGAATCAAATGTAAATTCATGTGCATTACTCTTAACATTGACACATCTTCCTTGTTAAATGAACATTACATTACATCAAAAAAGAAAAAAAGAAACCAAATACAATTCTATTTTGTAATTTTACATTAACAATGTATTGTAATAAGTGTTCTATTTATCAAAACCAAGTCAATCTCATCAAGTTAGTGTTTTAAGCATTTCTACATTAATTCCAAAATAATAACTAAAGGCTGTAACAATTTAAACAATATATTTTATTTGTGTATTGATGTTTTTCTTTGTAATTGTCAACTTAGGCTATTTTGGTTCATCAGTCATGCTCCGTAAACACCGTTTGTCACAGACACGAATTGTATTTTTAATTTCACCAAGCTGATTGCACTAAAAAAAAAAAAAAAACCCGCAGTCATCATGCTTTCAGTCCATTTCAAGTTTGATTTTGATGTGACATAAAGCGGTGATATCTAACTGGGTGATCTGTTTACTTACTTTTCATTTAGTCTTCCCATTGACACCATAATTTGTCCATTCAAACTGACGCGTGGAACGTGCACGTCAACAAGAGGCGGGATTTATCACACAAACCAATCATATACAATCATAACAAATTACATCCAGTCATAGCGCAATGGAGACATTGCCTCCTCTCACGTGACTTTCCCCCATTCATTCTCAATTACCCCCCAGAAAACCCACCGCACGCTGGGGGTCTAATGCTTTTCTATGGTTTTCTATGAGTGGAAAGGGAGGCATGATTCCTGCTGTAACTTTACCTGCGGGTGTCGCTGTTGGGCAGTGTTCCTTAAGAAATACGAATGACTTGCGCTCTTTTTAATGTCATAATTTGTAATATTTGTGTTGTTTTATATGTAATATGGATTAGTTTCTCATCCTATTTTTTTTGAGGAGGCACTGCCTCCCTTGCCTCTTTGGAGGAAACGCCCCTGATGTGTGTGTGTGGTGTGTGTATAGATAGATAGATAGATAGATAGATAGATAAACACTAAACAAGATAATGTATGTTACTATAGGTTCTGACAAAATGATAATTGCTGCAGTCTATTTAAAAATATATTTTAATTAAAGGGGCTATATGTAAGATTTTTACTTTAATAAAGCATAAAAATACCCCAATTTGTTTTGGTCTGTGCGAAACCGTGTGCTGCCAGTTTATCCAATAGTATTTCGACATCACAGGTTGCCAGTTGGCGGAAAACACCGCGTATTGCAGCCATGGAAACCAGCAAACAAACTGGGTCAGAGAATCGCAGATTCTACCTGACCTAAAAAGCCTCTGCATCCATCTACATTTACATTTAGTCATTTAGCAGACGCTTTTCTCCAAAGCGACTTACAAATGAGAGTAGTAGAAGCAATCAAATCAACATGAGTACAACAGTTAGTAAGTGCTGTGTGAAGTCACAGTTTAGTCAGTAAAGTGCTCGTAGCAAGGAATTTTTTTTTTTTTTTTAAATAAATACACAAAGATGGAAAAAGAATAGAAATCGAAAAAATATTAAAATAGATAAAGTAGTAAGTGCTACTATTACTGGGTCAAGTGGTGAGGAAAAAGATACGTCTTTAGCATTTTTTTGAAAATGGCTAAAGACTCAGCTGCACGGATAGAGCGTGGTAGGTCATTCCACCAGCCAGGAACAGACCCGGAGAAGGTCCGCGAGAGTGATTTTGTGACCCTTTGTGATGGTACCACAAGGCACCGTTCACTTGCAGAACGCAAGTTTCTGGAGGGCGCATGAGTCTGAAGTAGTGAGTTTAGGTATAGCGGTGCAGAGCCAGTGGTCGTTCTGTAGGCAAACATCAGAGCCTTGAATTGGATGTGAGCAGCTAAATCTAGATTTTTAGCATCTAAAAATCTCTATGAACGACAGCATATTAAAACAGATAAATCAACTCATCAGCTTACAGTGTGTAAGTCTCCTCAGCTTTCATTGTCAATTGCGCTCCCTCTTGTTGCGTGTTCTCAAGCTGGCCACGCGTGTCTTTGAACGAGGGGGCGGGGCAAACAATATTTTGAATTTGGACTGCAGTACCTATTTCGACCACTGGGTGTCATTCCTACATAGAGACCCTTTAATTATTAAAAAAAATGTTTGAATGAATGATTCAAGGATTCACTCATAAAGACTTTTATTGTTTCATTACTGGACGAATGAGCGTTTTTGAACAAATCTCTTGAATAAATGATTAAATAAAATAAAGTAAAAAAATGCAACAGTCACTTGTCGCCACCAACTGGGTAACAATATAATTGATACAATCTTTATTTGAAGCGTTACTTTCAAAAAGATTTAGGCTTACTCAGTGTTACTGTAGACATCAGTTTAGATCTGAAATATAAACTTTTATCCAAGTATAATGTTCTATATTATATCCAATAATTTGAATGTTTGTTAGACAGAAATAATGTTGAAAAGACTTTCTGTGATTTTTATTGATTTATATTTTGAATAAGCCTAAACAAGAAACATTTAGATTAAATATAAATAATACTAAAAACAAACTAGAATACTGCTAGCCTAGAATATTTAACTGGAATGTTCAATTAGACATAATGAACTAAATAGTCCACTACAAAAAAAGAAAAAAGAAAAAAGGAAAAGAAAAAGAAATGCTATATGGGACTCGAATCGGTGAATCTGTTCATTACGAACCTTCCAAACGGAATGATTCACTAGAATGCATCAGACTTTCCAAAGCTACATATGAGAGATAGGACCGTTTAGATGAACCGATTCGCTAGAATGAATCAGATTTTTCAAAGCTACACATGAGAAGAGGACCGTTTAAGACAAACCGATTCAACAGAATAAATTGGACTTATCAGCGCTATACGAGATGGAGCCGACAGTTTGGTTGTTTAACTCCGCTCGCTCATTAAAAACAAAGACTGCCGTGCTGCACAGCTAATCGTTGGGGAAAAGTAGCTTTTTACTGGAAAAGCTTGTGTTGAAAGCAGAGCTCTTCAAAGCCTATTTAGTGTTTGGAGAGTTACCGTCATAATGGTGTGGGTAGGCCTGTCATGATAACTACTTTTTGTTGTGCGATATATTGCCCCACAAATAATTGCGATATACGATATTTTTGTCATTTTAAGCCACTGAATATATAATCATAATATAACAGCATAATAATGCAAGTAGGCCTACACACTTTCAAATGACAATGAACCTAACTCTTAAGAGTATTTAGACTATATTTAGGCTACTGGAATTGAAGCGCAAAAAAATAATAATGTTGAATAAATAATAAATAAACCTTTGCTAACAAAAACTGCAAAACAACAAGTAGAAAAAAACACGTTCAAATGCACATTTTCCATCTACAGGTTTTTCCCTGACAATATTTTCTCAGTAAAGTAAGGGTGCACGCTTTTGTCAGATGTCCATATGAACAAAGACACAGATTTAGCAGTCAGATATGGCCTGTTGAGGTATCTGTTTTTCTAGAGGTGTGTTTGAAAAACTTATTTTAACTTGAGCGCCGCGTTTTAGCGCCGCGTCATGCATGAGATGCTGCGAAAGACGCGAGCACAACAGTCAAACAAACACGTTTCCATGGAAAAACGGTGCAGAGGAATGCAAAAACGCGTTCCCTATGAAAACGAACTAGATACTCGCGACTGCCGCATCCTACTGTGAGCGTGCACCATTTCGCGCTGTCATGTTTATATTTGCAGTGAATTGCGGAAACTGAGTGCATTTGCACTTATTTTTCCAAACTTGCTGTAGTTGTCAGGAAAACACTATAACGTCTCGAATATGGCGCGTTTTTCCGCCTGTCAATGTCAGCTCTGTGTATGGAGGAGCTGCCTGAGCCCCGCTTTCGCCTCGGAGAGTAGACGAGATGACAGAGGCAGCACGATCGGCAAAATGTCGGTGACATTTATTTTTGTGTAAATATAATGGGCAATATATCGCGTCGCCAAAAATTATCAAGGTCATGTCCATATATCGTGCGACAAGTCGATATATATCGACTATCGCGACAGGCCTAACTGCATGATGAAGCCAGTAATGCCGCTATAATTCAAGTTATGAGGGCAAAAATATCCCTGTGTGAGTTTTTATTTTTTTATAGGCCTATAACATAGGTTATGTAATACCACACATATCAGTGCATAGGCGTGATCACAAATTTGAAATTTATAGTTTATTACAAATAAGAAGTTAATATTCAGTGAGTTACATTTTGGACACAATATTGTCGGTTTTTGCTCTGTTTAGCCAACGAAAATAGTTTCAAACAAAGCCGGGGCAGAACTGTTGTGCATCTCAGAGCAACAGTGCAATGTTTCGTAGTTGATATGAATCTGTTTTTAAACAATCATTTGAGTCAATGATTCAATTACCAATTAATAAAGACGAGGTAATTCCGCTCCCAAAGTAAGGTGACAGCGTCCTGTCAAGAAGCTACTATAACTACCTCAATCACACATGAGCACACTGGTCTTTAGCATCTATACACTCTCACCGTCCTTCTCAGGTGTACGCTGGTCCGACACAGGATCATTAATACTAACTCCGAGTATTACAGCCTCACCCCGAGGGCGACTCTATAGTCTTCCAACACTATCACTGTCTCTGCTGTGGTCTTTTGAGCATAGAATCTTTAGTACTTCTATTCCTTAGCTGTGCAGCATATACCTGACATGACTTCCAAGTTGCTCTTTGCAGAAATTACGTTTTATTTACGGCCGGAAGGTCACTCGTCACAACAACAGAGTGAGTCTCAATGAATAGAAAGATACATGCACATATTATATTATAAGAATATAAGAAATATAATAATATAATATTATTTTTAATTATTTCTTTTTATATATAATATATTACTATTATTTATTTATTTCTCTCTCTCATACGTATATTTCATGTCTAGTTATTGGGAAATTAAAACAAACATGGTGGATAAAAAAAAGAGAAATACATTTTAAAACTCATTTTGTCAGAGTGATGACTAGCCTGATGATTAGCCTATATGTAGATCAGCTTCTGCAAAAATGTTACAGTGCATAATAAACATCAAAAAGAGATTATAATTTGTCTGATAACCTTTATCATTACCATATAATAGGCTACCATATAAAACTTATAAAGATGTGAATTAATGTAGTGATTAAATATCACAAAAAGTAGCAAAAAATTAGCAAAACATATCCAAGTTGTCGTCTCAGTATTGTGGTCATTCTGACACAATGACAATGTGTTCTAATAGGACTTTTATTTTGAAGAGTAGCATCGCAGGAGGGATTTGGGGTGGGAAATGGGTGTAATTGCAAATCTGTTTTGCATCTAATAAATACAAGTTTTTACTAGTAAGAGTACGATTGTAGAACTCTGTAACTGGAATTGTTACTAGTAAGAATTGCATTAAAGTGCTCTCTAATTGTAATTCTTACTAGTAAGAGCTGATTTAGAGATCTCTAATTCAGTGGGTTGTTTGCACATGACGTCATTGCAGCAGTGCGAATGAATCTGGAGGGCAGCGAGTGATTTTTCTATATAGGAATCCTATCAAAAACTCAAAATTTGTATGTTTTGCGTTGTTTATGGTTGCTCAAATTGATAAAATCGAGAACCCAGAAGGTGTTTATATCGTTTACACAACTTATACCGTTTTTTATAACTTATATCGGTTTTTAACTTTAAAAATTGTTGCCTTTAATAGCGTTTTGTGTCTGCTGATACTGAAATGAATATGGATACCTGCTTACCTTATCACATTCAGCGGACAGACACCCATTTTTACAGTCTATGACAGACACCGACACACTGCATTTTTTTGTATTTATTTCAACAAATGATCAAACCCATATTAGCTTGTGAACAGTTTTGAAGTGGCTGTGTGCAATACTCATTCACAAGCCGGGTGAGAGTAATACTCGCAAATGTAATGTTATTACCCCAAAACAAAATACTTCACTTTCAAAAACACTCAGCTATGTGATTATTTTATTGAGTGATAGGCAGTGGATTTAATCAGTGACATTACATTTGCTATACGTCGTCTTCCCGTCACCTCCTCAACCTGCTTCCCTTAGTTTTTACATGTATAAAAGGAAACAATTGTATTACACCGTCCAGTTTTTTCTTTGAACGATGATGTGAGCTCCTGTTGCAATTCTCGATTCAGCATAAATGACCTAAAATGGCGACATTTTTCACAATCACGACAGAAAATCAAAAATACTGCCCTAACTTCACTAGCAGAAAGGCAGTGCGATATAAAAAAACCCAGAATAGAACTGAACGCGGCATGATGGCAGCTTCACATTCTCTATATCTACTACCTCGATGGCAGGAAAGTCTTTCAGTTCAGTGGAAAAGTCGCTCCTCTTCATAACATCAAGATCATGTCCAACATATGTTGTGATTTTCTGTTTATACCTTTCTAAACCAGCACATAAAGGACTTTTCTCTATCTTCCATTCTAATTTTCACTGCTTGCCCTCCACCGGTTTTTCGCGCGTCACCAGAACCACGTGATTGCAAACAACCTATTGCAGAGCTCTCTAATGCAATTGCAGAGCTCTCTAATTGAATTAAAGAGCTCTGCAATTGCATTAGAGAGGTCTGCAACTGACTTGGAGAGCTCTGCAATTGAATTAGAGAGTTCTTTAATAATAGTTACTAGTAAGAACTGAATTATAGAGCTCTCTAATGCAATTGCAGAGCTCTAATGTAATTGCAGAGCTCTCTAATCATAATTGTTACTAGTAAGAATTGAATTATAGAGCTCTCTAATTGTAATTCTTACTAGTAAGAATTAAATTGTAGAGCTCTCTGATTGAATTCTTACTAGTAAAAATGCAATTACGATGAGCAATGATGCTTGCCATAAGCGGCGCTACGCAGACCGATGATGTATGACATCAAAGTGGTAAAGTACTGCAAGAGCTAATAGAGAGCAGACAGCTCCGTATGATTTTGAATCCCTCTCAACATACTTTGACATCATACACCGATCAGTCTGTGTAGCGCCGCTTCAAGTTCAACAAGTATTTTATGAATGGTCCACTGAATCATTGGTTTCACTCAGTTCGTTCAAAACATGGATTCAGAAATGAAACACTACTGTGCTCTGCGCAGAGATGAACAGTTCTGCTTTGTCTTCACACTTTCATTGGCAAAATTTAACAAAATAGACAATATTTTGTCTAAAATAACACAATATTAACTTCTTATTTACTGAACTGTTGTATAAAATCAGTATTTCATTTGCACTCGTTATATAGGATATGGGACAAAAACAGCACTTGTGTAATATTGCACTCGTTATCGTGTGATATTGCTTAACTCATATGATCTAAATATGTACTGTATATATGTATACATGTATGGGGGGCCAAACTGGAAATAATTAAATGTAAATCGTGAATATATCAATGTAAATCTCAATCCAATCGAGCATCTGTGGGATGTGCTGAACAAACAAGTCCGATCCATGGAGGCCCCACCTCGCAACTTACAGGACTTAAAAGATCTGCTGCTAACATCTTGGTGCCAGATACCACAGCACACCTTCAGGGGTCTAGTGGAGTCCATGCTTCGACGGGTCAGGGCTGTTTTGGCAGCAAAAGGGGGACCAACACAATATTAGAAAGGTGGTCATAATATTATGCCTGATCAGTGTGTATTCAGGTTTGTAACTATATATTCAGAGTTAGAACTATATATTCAGATTTACATTTATATATTCAGATTTATATATAATTATTTCCTGTTTGGCCCCCCATGAGATATAGATAGATATATATATATGTGTGTGTGTGTGTGTGTGTGTGTGTATATGTTTTCTGAGGTCCACTGACAATGTTATCAAAATTTTTAATTCAAAAAACATAATTTGACCCTCTTTTTGAAACACTCTGTTTCAATGGTTGTGCCTCATTCAAGACTTTTAAGTAAACGGCCACTGCTATGATTGGTAACAGTTTTGCATATTAAAATTAAGTTCAACGTCCTTGGATTACATGTTTGGAATTGTTTTTAAAACCTAGATGTTGAAATATATCTCATTACATAGTTCAAACATTTGCCAACTGTGAAACATTTATGTGTATTACATATACTTTATAAGTCTTGTTTGTGGCAAATAAAATGTAAGTACTTGAAGTTACAACAGTTATAATTAACAAAGGATGACTTACGGTGTCTCATGTAAACGGAATCTTGAATTTACCATTACCGTCGTACTTATAGGCTATTCATCGTTCATCCTTTTCGATAAATTAAAAAACATATACATTGTCATTTGCAGTGTCGTGTTTTAAATAAAATGAAACGTGTTGTAATGTCTTACTGATGACAAAACAGAAGATATTGTGCACTGAAGCTTTTATTCAGGATTACAGCGAATTAGACTTGTGCCGATATTCGGTAATGCGATACATCGCGATAATGAATATGCATGATATTGTTAATGTGGGCACTTCAAAATACCGTAAATAATAATTTATTACCAATTATTAAAATTTTTATAATGCATTTAAGAATACTTTCCCCATCAACCGTATAAAATGCACAACACCTCTGTATTCTGCGTCAAAGGGACACGCGCTCAGATGTAAACAAGCCCAACGTACATGAGAAGCACATGGCAGAAGGAGTGAAGCAGACGTGCTGAATAAAAGTGCACGTTCACACTCTGACAGCAGAGGGCGCTGATGGAACAGCAGAATGCAGCGGTTACCCCGAAAACCCCACAAACAAAGCAACTGCGCTAGTGAAGTTTTTTAAAATGCTTCAAACAGCCATTCATTTTTTTGTAATCTCAGCGTTGTTCATCACAGCACCAAATACTTAATACTTAAAGACTTAATAGGCTATTTATTTTCAAACTTAAACATTTTTATATTTTAATCTGGACTACAACATGCCCTAATGATTAGAAATGTTCTGATTATTTGTTATTGTTCAGTAAAACTTTGAGACATACGGCTTCATTAGTTAATTCATTATTACCAAAATGACAATGAAAAATACTTATAAAGCATTAATTATTCTTAGTTAATGTTAATTTCTTAGTTACTGTTTAATAACATTACTAAAATCAAAAGAACTTATTTAATGGACCTGAGATAAAACTAACAATGATCAGTTGTATTTCTTAACTAACATTAACAAACATAATACTTTCTGTAACAAATGTAGGCTAGCTATTGCTCAATCTTGGTTAATGCATTAAATAATGAGACGTTATTGTAAAGTGTTACCTGTTGTTCTTTATAGCCTAATTCTTTTGCACTTTAATCTGTTTGAAAATTTTACTTAATATATTTTTTGTGTATTGTATTATTGTATTTAAACTGTTTTTTTTGTTAATACAAAAAGAGTTCTTAAACCTGTTATACTATGACAACACTTTTTTTGCAACTTATTTCAATATCGTGATAATACCGTATACCGTGATAAAAGCTTCAGCAATTAATCGCAACATGAAAATTTGATACCGTCACGTGCCTACAGCGAATGGCTTTGATCAGAATGATAACAAAAGCAGCGTTCTCTATGTGCTTTCTTCAGTATCCAATAATTCAACACATTAACCCCATAAATGGCGAAGCAAAGTAAAGAACAGCAAATCACAACTATTCACAGTTTGACTGCGGTGCTACAGTATAAATTCTCAATACATATCAAACGATCTGTAACAGACAAAGCAACAGACAAATCACAAGCAGTGTTGGAAAAAATAATGTCAAGTCACCTTTATTTATATAGCGCTTTTTACAATGCAGATTGTTTCAAAGCAGCTTTACAGTGTTAACAGGAAAATAATTTTGGCTGCACAGCAGCTCTAGAAGAAAATTGTGTCATTGTCCAGCTTAAGTGAGTTCAGTATTGATTCATTCCATTGTAAAAATCATTAGATATTAATTTAGTCAATTTATCTATACACCAGCTCTGGAGAAAACAGTGAAGTCATCGTCCAGTTCAGTTTAATTCACATAGAATGGTGCCAATGCAGGCAGATCAAAAACATTGTTGAATGTCAAGTGTCCCCAACTAAGCAAGCCAGAGGCAACAGCGGCATTACAATATTAAGTTACTTCCTTAAAATTGACTAATTGCGTTACTTGCTTATTTTTTATGAAAAGTAATGCATTACATTACTTTTGTGTTACTTTTTCTTACCTGGGCTGGGCTTTATTTGTTTATTGTTTTAATAATAACAAAAAAAGTTATATTTTTGACAAATGTTAAGGCTCTTTTACACTAAAAAGTGAAATGAATAAGCCTTTACAGTAGAGGGCGCAGTTCAAACAAACCTCTCAGCTGTGCTGCCATTTTGGATTAAAGAAGAATAGGATGCAGGAGACGGAAGTTCAAACACTCTTATTTCTAAATCTAATCAAAAGTAATTTTTGCTTATTAGTAGGGTTGAATTGGATCATTGAAGGTCAGCAGCAAAGACATAGCTTAGATATTTTGATGTAAATTGAAAAAGTAATCCGTTACTTTACTAGTTACTTGGAAAAGTAATCTGATTACGTTACTTGTAATGCGTTACCCCCAACACTGGTCACACCGTAGATTGTTACTTAGTGTTGTCTCCAATGTCGTCACTGCATCATCTTTTATTTTTAGTCTCTGAAAAGCCTGCGTCAAACTGTGTTTTGTTTAAATACGAATCTGCATTAAAATGAAGCAAACAAATGAACATTGTGACGTGATCTGGAAGTTAAAATTAGTTAATAAAGTTAATCCACGCTTTCTTAATGTTAGGATCACAAGGAAGGCAATGCAAAGACTGTTTTTACACAACTTGGTACATCAAAAGGTCTTGTAATTCTCTATCGTTCTGTTGCTGGAGTAATCCTGTGTTTGCGTCTGTCTCATATTTACTACTACATGACATGCTTGAATCAGTGGTCGGGGCTAAAGAGGCAATGGTGTAGAAGTAAGTGTTCTTAAGATCTTCTCCTTCAGAGATCAAGGACAATTCGATTTTTTCAATTCATGACCCCTTTTAAATTTATTAAAATAGTAAACAGATAAATTGTAATATATATATATATATATATTTTTACTGTATTCTTGATTAAATATATAGTGAGCATAAGGTATTTCTTTCAAAAACATAAAAACTTAATTATTCCAAACTTTTCCAAAATATGGCTTCTTAAATCTTGAACTTTTTTTAACAGATGCTCCTGATATGAGTCCACACCCTCTCTTCTCCAAACAAACTTCATCAATGTGGGACCTGCAGCACGGATCCTGGGACAGGGAGGGTTTCATGAGAGAGCCTGTTCAGGTAGTCCCACATAACCAGACCTTTGACTAAATGGCAAAAAACCAAAACAAAACAAAGCAGAAGAACAGCTTGACAAACATGTAAAGTGACCAATCACAGTTTTTTTTAATGTGATGTTTATATTAATAGTTTTTTTTTTTTTAAATAAAGATTTAAAGGTTCCAGGATAATGGTTGAGCCATTTAACAAAATATATAAATGTCAATGAAGGCCATGAAGGGATTCATTCCATTTCATGATGTTTCTTGTAATGTCACACAGAGTCCACTTCGCAGGTCTTATAGTGACCAGGCCTTTGGTCGAACCCCACCTGGAACCCCCACACACTCCAGACAAACACTTCGCTCCCAGTCTCCGTAAGTCCAGTTCAATGTTTAATCATTTAGTGGAAATCAAATCAATATAGAGTTATAGTGATCTGTCATATACTAAGAAGCTGACAAATACATTTTATGACCTTACATGTCACCATTTTAAGTCTGGATGTCCTGTAGAGGAAGAGCACATTCAGAGCTTTTCACAGATACCAAATGTTTGAGGAAGTTTCACCATGACCACTCCCTCTCCTTGGTCTTTAATAATGACTGAAATAAATTTAGTGATCAAATTTATTGTAATTATCATTTAAATCTTACTAATTTTCAAATTGTTTGCCATAAATCAACATCTCAGGAAAATGTTATGGGGTTTCTAATCAAAATATGACTTTCTGTTATGAAACAGGACATCGATTTCGTACATGTCCACTGTAGACACTAGGATGTTATTATGCATTTTGGGAGACACAACAAGTGAATAGGGAAATAAATTATATATCAGTATTCTTATGAAATATTAGATAATATTATGAAAATCTTGCCAATTATTACACTTTTTTTTTTTTTTTTTTAATATTACGTTGCCCCAAAAACACATTAATATGCAAATTAGATACAGTGTATAGATAAATTGTATATAATGGGAAACCTGTTTATGGCAATTTTACACACATACTGTATTGCATAAAGCAAAATGGTATATCAAAGCATTCTGCTATGTCTTTCATAACAGTTGAAAATCATCTTTATAAAGTTTGGTATAAAAATCCTGAAACCTAAAAATTGATTGGCGATTAAAAAAAGTAGTCAGGAGGATATATAAATCTCACACACAAATATTATATATGATTTCGCATAATTAATTTGTCAATACTTCTGTGAATATACATATTTATATACACATTACACAGTATACATGTATAATGATTTTGCACACCTATTTGTCAATAGGTATACTAATACAGTAATATACAAATTTGTAGTTGACACAATGTTATGGATTTTTATTGTCAATATCAGGATTTTAAGATAAAATGTATAAGTTAAAATGTATATCTTAGGCCCTGTAACAGGTCAGCATCTCTGTTTTATTCACCACTTTCGACTTTGCTAGTTCATTTTAAATGGTCCTACAGTGTGACAGATGAATTTTTAAAAGTAGAACATTCCATGTAGTCTCTCAATAAATATGAGCTCATGAAAGCAGTATTCATAATTATAAAAGAATGAGCAAATACTGTTTTAAATTCAGTTTTAAACAACTTTCTGAATGCATTTTATTGTCAGCTACACTAATATAAAAATTTCCCTAAAATTTTCCCCAAATCATAGAAGTACTATAGTATGTATCCATTTCATAGCCTTTATATACACGCCTCACTGCCACTAAACATCCACTAGAGGGCAGGAGAGATTGGTTGTTGCATTTGGTCAGTTCACATCACCTGCTCTAAAGGAGATGCTTATTTACCCGATGAGAGACAAACCTGTGCAAATAAACACTGTCGGGTTTGTGTATTACAGCTGTCCTAGTATCAGTCTTTAAATAACAGCGGTGCACCTCTATGTCCGTACCTCTCCTGCCCTGTCCACAATAGTCGCAGTGTTGGACATCCACCTGTCGTGCATACAGACCCGTCCCCGCCAAAGCCCTCAGGGCATCCCTCTATCCCGCCCAACCTGCTGTCCCCACAGAGCATGCTGCAGGCCGCCAAGGAGCTGGGCCAGCAGGCGTCTCAGAAACTCCTCCAGACTGTCACCAAAAAGTACTCCTCCAGGTGACACACGGATCTTCATCCTGCACTCCCTGGCTTTCCCCTTCCTGCTAACCTGGGATATTCAGTCTTCAGCTGTTTGCTTTGATCTTTGAACTCATGTTGTTTGGTTGTTTTTGATGGAATTCGGTTTCCTGTTTGGCTTTCAGAGTTGGTACACTTTCATGCCTGCAGATTCACATCAGAGCTTTGGGCTTTGATTGGATTCCCTGCTATTGCTTTACCTGAGCATCTAACAAGCACCTGAAACACTCTAAAGCTTTGAGCTTTTAGTCCCGCCTTTCTACTAATTTTGAATGGATTTTTTTTTTTTTGTTCACAAAACCATGTTCAATGTGGACTGCTTTGGTTCCTGGTGTCTCTCTTGTGTTTTAAGGTTTGGTTACCCGGAAAACAATCCCTCTCAGGCTGTGGAGGTTCAACCTGATAAGAGCAGGACAAGGTGACAGTGGCTCATGCAGCTTTCATGTATTCAATAGTGGAATGCTGTTGTATGGCGACCTTAGAGCAAGCAAACATTTCCTGTTTAGTTGTTAATGGAGAGACTTTTATCATAATGGATAGTGTTGAGGAAGCCTATTGAATTAGTTACAACAGTGATGGAAGGGAGGGCATTCAGTATGTTTCGGTGGAAAGACTTTGGATTGTCTTTGTTAATGTCACTTTCCATCCCACAGTGCCTTGCAGGAGTTCTGGCTCAGTCCTGAAGAGGACACTGGTACTGCTGTTGAGTTCATGGTGCTCCGCAGACAGGTCAGTGCTTGAGCTTCACACTGACCACAAGTTCAAATTTCACTGAGAAACAATGCATTCCTATGAACCCAGGATTTTTATTATTCTTTTGCATAGGTTAATTTTGTATGTCAAGCATACACCTTTTTATATACGTTACACAATATATAAATTTGTGTAACTTTTGTATAAAATGATGTATGCTTAATAGGGGTGTGACAAGATCTAGCAAGATTAAAATGTGACGAGATTTCTCGTTGAGGCGAAAAGCTGTCTTGTGGTATTGCCAAGATGGAGTGTGAGGGTGAAATTAGGATTGAATATGTCAGTTACATTTATATTACGCCTCCACTGTCGTTTTGCTTTTTATAGAAATAAAAAGCATTTAATTAAGTTGAATAACGGTCACTTCAGTCCCATCCAGCTCATCCAACATGAGCAGCAGAGTTGTGCAGCAGGAATCAGAGTTCACTGATCTCGTGACGAGAGTAAGTGACAAGATAACTGACAAGACCATGGTGGAGGATTCATTGCACAACAGAGCCTAACGTATGACAAATGTCTTATCTTGTAGAATTCGCGCTCAGCACGGCCACTCCCAATTCAGAGTATGTGCGATCTCGAAAGCGTAAGTAAAACGCGAGCGCGCATTCAAACACGATTTCAATACCGTGCATTTTGAAAGCGACTCCCTGATGCATGCAAATATTTCCCAATATGAAAGCTATCTTAGGCTGGGCTGTGTAATTGTAACCATCTCTTAGCTCTGTATCATGCTTGAAGAAAAATTTGGTCTCTATTTGCACTTAGAATGTTAGAAAGAGTACTTTGATTATGGTTGCACTTATTGTTTGCACTTAATAAGAAACTACGTTATGCATTTTTTTTTTTTTAATGCTGTTTTTCTTTGATCAATTTGTGGAAAGGAGTTCAGTTAGGAGGAGGTCAAAAGTTGAAGTTCATAAATCATCTAAGGTCTGAAGAGACTGAAATCATACAGGAGAGAAGCCAGTCAGTTGAGTTTGATGCAAAACCTTTTACAGTGCTTGTGTATTGTTGTCTTTTACAGCATATGATAATTCATACTCAGGAAGTAGAACTGAAATGACATTCATTACAAGATGATTAGCTAAAACATTTCAAATGCACCTGGAGACTATTTTACTAGCTATGTATTTCATCATTGAGTATTTCTTGAAAATACTGTGTAAAAATCTTGTCTCATCTTCGTGAACTCAATCTCATGTCTCGTCTCATGAGCTGTCTCGTCACCCCCCTAATGCTTAACATACAAAATTAATCTACACAAAAATAAAAATGTGTAAAGTTGGAAAATGAGGAAGAGAGGATTTTGCACAATTAATTTTTCAGTATGAAATATTTTGTATTATTTGAATAGTGTACATACAGTGATATACAAATCTGCGGTTGACACATAATGTTACATTATTACATATTAATTTCGATGGTTAATTTGGACCCATATTAATTGACCTGGTGATATTTTGGTTAGTCACTAGTCGTTTAGAATGTCGTTGGGACATTTGAGTTTGTTACCAAATTATTATTAGCAAAGACCGATAATCAGAAGGACAGAAAAACAAACATGCAACATGAGGAATGTAGTCCAATTCACATGTATTGACACTTTATGAGTTGGTTCTTTTTTCCCATAAAATATTGGTTATATAGTATTTTTTATTTATTTATTTATTTTTTTTAAAGAAATTAATACTTTTATTCAGTATGGATGCATTAAATTAATCAAACGTGACAGTAAAAACATAATGTTACAAAAGATTTTTATTTCAAATACATGCTGTAAAAGAACAAAGAATCCTGAAAAAATGTATCATGGTTTCCAAAGAAATATTAAGCAGCACAACTGTGTTTAACATTGATCATATGACACTGAAGACTGGAGTAATGGAAGCTGGAGTAAATTACATTTTTACAAAAACAAGAATAAATTACATTTTTAAATGTATTAAAATTATTTTAAATTGTAGTAATATTAATAATATTAATGTTTTGATCAAATAAATGTAGTCTTGGTGAGCATGAGACTTCTTTCAAAAACATCTTACAGATCCAAATTTTTGAACGGTAGTGTGTGTGTGTGTGTGTGTGTGTGTGTGTGTATATATATATATATATATAAAAAAAATACACTACTGTTGTATGGCCCCCACGTGCTTGGATGCATGCCTGACAACATCGGGGCATTCTCCTAATGAGACGATGAATGGTGTCCGGGGGTATTTCCTCCCAGATCTGGACCAGGGCATCACTGTCGGATTGACCAAAACATAATGTCCCAGAGGTGTTCTATTGGATTTAGGTCAGCCGAGCATGGGGGCCATTCAATGGTATCAATTCCTTCATCCTACAGGAACTGCCTGCATACTCTCGCCACATGAGGCCGTACATTGTCGTGCACCAGGAGGAACCCAGGACCCACTGCACCAGCGTAGGGTCTGACAATGGGTCTATGGATTTCATCCCGATACCTAATGGCAGTCAGGTTGCCATTGTCTAGCCTGTAGAGGTCTGTGCGTTCCTCCATGGATATGCCTCCCCAGACCATCACTGACCCACCACCAAACCGGTCATGCTGAACGGTGTTACAGGCAGCATAACGTTCTCCACGGCTTCTCCAGACCCTTTCACGTCTGTCACATGTGCTCAGGGTGAACCTGCAGTCATCTGAAAAGCACAGTGCGCCAGTGGCGGACCTGTCAATTCTGCTGTTTAATGGCAAATGCCAATCGAGCTTCGTGGTGCCGGGCAGTGAGCACAGGGCCCACTAGAGGACGTTGGGCCCTCATGAAGTCTTCTGATTGTTTGGTCAGAGACATTCACACCAGTGGCCTGCTAGAGGTCATTTTGTAGGGCTTTGGCAGTGCTCATCCTGTTCCTCCTTGCACAAAGGAGCAGATACCGGTCCAGCTGATGGGTTAAGGACCTTCTACGGCCCTGTCCAGCTCTCCTAGAGTAACTGCCTGTTTCCAGGAATCTCCTCCATGCTCTTGAGACTGTTCTGGGAGATACAGCAAACCTTCTGGCAATGGCATGTATTGATGTGCCAACCTGGAGGAGTTGGACTGCCTGTGCAACCTCTGTAGGGTCCAGGTGTCGCCTCATGCTACCAGTAGTGACACTGACCCTAGCCAAATGCAAAACTAGTGAAAAACAGTCAGAAAAGATGAGTAGGGAAAAAAATGTTAGTGGCCTCCACCTGTAAAACCATTCCTGTTTTGGGGGTTGTCTCATTGTTGCCCATCTAGTGCACCTGTTGTTAACTTCATTAGCACCAAAGCAGCTGAAACTGATTAACAACCCCCTCTGCTACTTAACTGACTTCTTTGTGTCACGTTTCCCAAAGTGAACTATGGTCGTAAGTTCCGTCGTTACCAATAGAGTTCAATGGGACTTACGACCATAGTTGACTAACGATGCTTTCGGGAAATGCAACCCAGATCAATATCCCAGGAGTTTAACTGACTTGATGCTATTCTCTGATTAAAAAGTGTTCCTTTAATTTTTTTGAGCAGTCTATTATTGTAGATCATGTTGATTGTGTTCATTGGTTTTTATTGGTTCAGGTGGTAAAGATGAGCAGGAGGATAGCAGGTCTGGAGAGACAGAACGCAGAGCGCAGACAGACGGAGCTGGTGCTCTTCTCTCTATTACTGTCTGCCTGTCTGATCAATGGCTGGCTGTGGATGCGCAGATGACGGCTCACCCTCACAACGCTACAAGAGCACCAGAGCCTGGGAAGTACAAAACTGTGCACATTTGTGTTACAGTGATTTATATGGATACATTTGTTCCATCCCAATTATGGTAAACCGCTCCTATAGAGGACTGTCTTCAGAATGAGGCATAAGTGTTTGCACCATCAAATATATGCGCGTTGTATGATCATGGTAGTGACATGGGTCACTTTGGTCTACAAATGATTTGAGGGAACTCGAGCATGGTTTTTCTCACAGATGATGTCATTAAGTAATGCCATCTCTCTTTGGCTCTTTTGATCAGACTAATAGCTAGTTTGTTTTGTATTGTATTCTGCAAACTACGTAAATGAGATTTTTCTGCATGCTTTACAGGCCTTACAGGTTTTGTCCTCAATCTTTATGAAAGTATAAATAAGGGTTTATATTTAGTTTTCTTTTTTCTTCCAATTAGGCATTTGAATAGCCTTCATCCGTTTTAATGCATTTGCCTAGCCTGATGAATGTATATGTAAAATAATAAAAATTCTCAGATCCCTATGTTAACGTGTAGTAAATAAATATGCAGAATTTTCATGTATGTGATGCTGAACAAAAAAAAAACAACTAAATGCTGCAATTGGATCAGTTTATTAAAAAATTAAATTAACTAAGGAGAAAAAAAAAAAGTTACTGAAACACTTTAGACTATAAACCAAATGAAAAATGTAAAGCCTTGTACAACATCTGCATGAGATAAGATGGGAAATTATGAACAGGAATACAGTTTAATTCAAATTAATTGTCAAGCAGCAACTAGAGTGACATTTTGTAATGAATACTAGTGAAATGAATGAAAATACTCCTTGTGAGGAAAAGAATACGTAAAATGCCCATTGTCGGGACAAAAGGGTAGATACTATACAAAACAATAATACAAAAACACATTCTTGTAATTCGTCCTGAGATGGACTACGACACATTCTCCTTTAGAAGCTCAAACTTTAAAGTATCAAATGTAGCAAGACCATGAAGATAGGTTTAGATAACTACACTGAGGCTTGAGGTGGAACAAACTGATAAATGTGGTAATGAAATCTTGACTCCCATGACTAGATTATCCTCACAGCTAGACTGACCAGCACAGTTAAACTTTAACTCTGTTTAGTTTAGCTTTTTCTGTATGTAGAATTTCATGACAATTTGAAAGCATTTTAATGAGGACCGTATCAGTTTGCATTCAGTGAACTATTTTAAATGTAATGTGCATGTTTATCAGCATTTTGTCCCACCTTTGTCTCAGTCCACTCTTAGGTCCATTGTCTTAGTTTGTGCCTAAGTTAGATGAGTGCTCTTCAAACTTGCTGAAACGGTCTTAAATACTCCATTGAGTGTTTTGACAATGGATGATCTAACAGTGCCGGAAATGTTTTCAGATTTTATTTAAAACGGAAAGACAGGCAGGAAGAAAAAATAACCAGTTTCTATCTCAAGTGTATGAGATAAGAAAAAAACTGATTGTATACAAAATGTCAAGTACCGAGGCACAGTGTGCTGAGACTGTCTGTGCTCAAATACTTGTAAATGAATTTGATTTGGTCCATGTTTCAAAACTAATTAAATATGAAAATTAACTACAGTGAAATTTGTTTCCATAATATCAAATGCTATTGAATCTAATTTTCAGGGAAATATATTTAAGTAATTTTGAAATAAAGTTTAAATGTTTTTTTTTTTTTTTTTTGGTACCAAAAACTGAACTGTAAATATGAAACTGCTATGTAGGATCACATTTCTTTAGCCCTGTGTTTTTGAAAGCATCATATAATGGCTCCACATTAGGCACATGGCATTTAGGGCTCAGGTGATTGGCTCAAACCAACACTACCTGCACCAGAAGGACCTTTGAGAGGAAATGGAATGCTAACAGATCTCGTTCTCCAGGTGGTATAATACCTCAATGATTTGTCTTACAGGGGGCCGAATTTGCTTAGTGCCAAGTTTTAACTGCTCAAAAGTTTGGGGTTAGAACGGTAGTATAGTCATTTATACATGCTTTTTAGTTCTTTGAAATGATGACCTGCTTTAGAAACTCAAACTTGCTCGTTCATTTATGCATAAATGACAAATATCACCAAACAACCCCAGTGAGCACACATCGCGAGGCATCTGTAAACGCAAGTATCATCTGGACAGCATTGTGTATTAATGGTCATATTTGTGTATAAGCACCTGAGAAACCTGAGTGAATTAACAAATAAATTGTCTGAATGTTGTTGTAACATCTGCCAGGGAATGTTTTAGAAATGTGGTTCAGAAGTGCAAACACTCTAAATGTGACATGTTCCAGATGAAAACGGACACATCGAACAGACGTCACATTGACGTCAGGGACTGAGCGTCAAACAGAAAATGTCTCTCAAATTCAGATCCAGAGGTCGGAAGAAATTCCAAAAACTATAAAGCACATGAGGAAATTATGAAAGCAGTAAAATCAGATGGTTTCATAGATATTTCCTGATTTCATGGAATAATTTCATTTACACATCCATATAATTTTGAATTAGGTTTGACCAGGTGTGTCCAAACTTGGTCCTGGAGAGCCACTGTCCTGTACAATTTAGCTCCAACTTGCCTCAACACTCCTGCCTGGAGGTAGCCTAGCTGGTTCAGGTGTGTTTAATTGGGGTTGGAGCTGAACTCTGCAGGACAGTGGCCCTCCAGGAGCAGGATTGGACACCCCTGGGTTAGACCCTCTTAGTAACCTGAGGATCGTTGCTTAGCCCTTCTTTAAAAAATGTGCATATAATTTGCGTCTTTTTTACGGATTCCTTTGGTCAAGAGTTAAATGTCTGTCTTGCAACCGCAAGACTGAAAAAAAGCTATTAAAAAATGACTTCAGAGTAACCATCACATTGAAACGAGAGGTTTGGAGGATTTCCAAACTGTGAAAGGACAGACCTGATGTCTGGTGTGTGTGGTACCTCTCAACCAAGGCACATTTGTGGCTGCTGTAACTCTACTGGAATGATGGACCTCAGTTTTGATTGAAAAACTACAGACTTTCACACAGACAAACCCAAAACCAGTTGGGTCACTCATATTTTCACATACTTCTGGAGCTTCTGGACACACAGGTGAATGCTTTTTGGTCCATTGCTCCTAAACAGTGCGCTGTGAACCATACAGAACATGCCGTACAGACATTGCGTCCTAGAATAAAAAAAGGCCCTACGACATTCAGTTTTACAGTATTCTGATGCAGTATTTACATGTAACAACTGTTCGGCTACTCATCATTTTGCAAGATACTCAAGTGCCACATTTGTATTAGAACACACAACAAAACAATTGCATACCAAAAAATAAGTAAATACAAACACAAAGTAGTGCAATAAATGTAAAAAATTATGCCAGTATATTTGGTCCGAGGGTCTGGAGGGGAAAAAAGTCCACCAGACAATACTGTACAAAAAAAGTGTTGATTGTGAGTGTTGTTGTATATTCTTGTTCGCTGACTGTTGTAAAGTTTGTTCCTAAACAACCCCTCTGTCCTGACAATCTTGATCTGAAAATGTAACGGAGAAGGAATCCTTCACCTGCTTTGAGTTGTTTCTATGTCAATATATGTATGATCAGATGAGTATTTCCACCATCTCGCTGTCCACGTCCTGTGGTGGGAGGCTCTGCTGCGGGAGCGACTGCACTGGTGCTCTCCTTTCTAATGTACCGGTGTGAAACACTGGCACATCTGTAGAGACAAAGACGCATGCAGATGTTTATGGGTCAGTGGTGAAGAAAAGTGTCCAAGGTAGAGAAAAAAAAACTTTTAACAAGCTAGTTTTGTGCTAGTTTCTTTTTTTAAATGTACTCTTTGTATTCATGCTGGTTTCATAGGGTTCTGAAAAACTTTTAAAGGGATAGTTCACCCAAAAATGAAAATTTGATGTTTATCTGCTTACCCCCAGGTAGAGGTCTACAAAGAGGACCCGAGACCCGAGGACCTGGGACCCGTACGGGTTCGGGTCTATATTTTAAATGGTCAGACGGGTCCGGGTCGGGTCCCAATCTATTACTTCGGTTCCCGGGTCTTTTTAACATTGTGTGTATACCCGAGCCGATCTGATTCGGAGATCACCCGGCCGTGTTCAGAGTCAGTGCTGTGCGTGTGTTTTGTAACTTGCAAAGTATGAGCCAGGAAATAAGGTGAAAAAAACACGAGCGACCCCAGCTATCAGAAGCGGAGCGGGCAGAGTTAAAGCAAGTGAACGGTGATCATCGAGTTTTCCTATTCCTATTGTGTACAACAGTAATGCAAACAAACTTAAAATCTCAAAAAGTAGCCTAGTAGCCTTGCACTCTCGCATTTAAATAACATATTTCAAATCATTAACAAAATCTGAGATGAACTATCACATGAATGTTTTCTATGACGCTCAAAATGCGTTTAAAAGCTTATGTTTCAGGTTGCTCCAGCTAACGCGCATGTGCAGTCTCATGCGAGCGCACTTTCTTTCTCCTATTTTTATAACAATATTATGAATGAACCGTCTTATTATATCTAAAGTTTTGGTCAGACTCGGCTCAGAAAGCACAGAAATGATCGCAAATAAGTAATGCTAACGTCAGTGGCCATGCCACTGAACAAGCAATCGTTATTATTCAAAAGGGCAAACAGTCAAAGTTATTTTATTATGAGTTGACTTGAGATACAACAAAATGCAAAACTGCAAAGTCGCATTTGTCATCATGACAGCAAGTGGACTTTTAAAGCTGGAATAATGAGTGGATTAAGCATTTCAATCGGCAAGAGAGGAATAACGGATGAACTTTCTTGGCAAGTGCATCACTGTCAGGTACAAGGGAGAAAGCTACTAACGTTAGGTAAGACAAAACGTTTTATTTTCGCAACTTGTTTATTGACTTATTAATAGCAATTTGCTGTGGAATAGACCTATGTGCCGATCGGGTCCAGTCGGGTCTGTGTCTTCCCGGTCGGGTTCGGGTCCAGCTTTCAAATAATAGACGGGTCCGCGTTGGTTCCGGGTAGTACATTTATGGCATTTCTCGGTTCTGCACAGATCCAGGTCCAACTTTCAAAATAATAGTCGGGCCCGGGTCGGTTCCGTGTAGCACATATACGGGTCTCTTCAGGTTCGGGTATGAACTTTTGGACCCGTGAAGACCTCTACCCCCAGGGCATCCAAGATGTACACTACCAGTCAAAAGTTTGGACACGGTAAGATTTTTAATGTTTTTAAAAGAAGTTTCGTCTGCTCACCAAGGCTGCATTTATTTAATTAAAAATACAGTAAAAATAGTAATGTGAAATATTATTACAATTTAAAATAACTGTTTTCTGTTTGAATATATTTTATAAAGTAATTTATTCCTGTGATCAAAGCTGAATTTTCAGCATCATTACTCCAGTCTTCAGTGTCACATGATCCTTCAGAAATCATTCTAATATGATGATTTGCTGCTCAAGAAACATTTATTGTGTACAATTGTACAAAATATTTGTGTACAATATTTTTTTTTTTCAGGATTCTTTGATGAATAGAAAGTTCAAAAGAACAGCATTTATTTGAAATATAATCTTTTGTAACATTATAAATGTCTTTACTGTCACTTTTGATCGATTTAATGCATCCTTGCTGAATAAAAGTATTAATTTCTTTAATTTCTTTTCAAAAAAATAAAAATTCTTACTGACCCCAAACTTTTGAATGGTAGTGTATAATGTTACAAAAGCTTTGTATTTCAGATAAATGCTGTTCTTTTGAACTTTCTATTCATCAAGGAATCCTGAAAAAAAAAAAAAAAGTACAGAACTGTTTTCAACATTGATAATAATCATAAATGTTTCTTGAGCATCAGCATATTAGAATGATTTCTGAACGATCATGTGACACTGAAGACTGGAGTAATGATGCTGAAAATTTTTTCTTTGCCATCACAGGAATAAATTACTTTATAAAATATATTCAAACACAAAACAGTCATTTTAAATTGTAATAATATTTCACAATATTACTGTTTTTACTGTATTTTTAATTAAATAAATGCAGCCTTGGTGAGCAGACGAAACTTATTTTAAAAACATTAATAATCTTACCGTGTCCAAACTTTTGACTGGTAGTGTAGGTGACTTTGTTTCTTCAGTAGAACACAAATTATGATTTTTACCTCGAACCGTTGCAGTCTGTCAGTCTTATAATGCATGCCAATGGTGACAAAATCTATGAGTAAAAAAATCCAAATTAAACCCTGCGGGGCTTGTGACGACACATTGATGTCCTACGACACGAAACGATCGGTTTGTGCGAGAAACCGAACAGTATTTATCATTTTTTACCTCTAATACACCACTATGTCCAACTGCCTTGAGCGTGCGCACGGCGTCCGGTGCGTGAGGTGTTTACGCCCTCTGGCGTATACGCAAGCGCTGGAAGGGATCTCTCACGCGTATACATCACTCACTGTTTACACAGTGCACAAACATTTTAGGTATGACAGCTAATCAAAATGGTACTTACTTGCGCTTATCCGGATTGTTCAAACCGACTTAAAACTAAAAGATTACGTTCTCTCACGCGAACTCATTCGGGAGTAGTGACTTTCCACGTATTACCAACTTCTGAGCCTGCTCGCCTGAAGTTATGGTTGATTGCTCTTCGGCCGGATATCAACACACCCATTACCGTACTTAAGTTGTTGAGGGTCTGCAGCGATCAATTTCCCAGATGATTTTACATACACAGGAGAGGATCACGTACAACTTAAACCATCAGCTGTGCCTATGGTTTTTCCACATCCAACTGAGGTATGTGAACAAGATATTTGTATGTGTCCTTTTTATTTGTAAAGCTGCCCTTACGAAAAGTAACCAAATAAAATGAAGTTTTGATGTAATAAAACCATGTTTTTTAGTGGTTTACTTCAATTTGTATAACAACTGTTGTACTACTGGCACCATGTTTAAACTACGCCAGAGCGCGTACACACCTCATGCACCGGATGCCATGCGCACGCTCAAGGCAGTTGGACATAGTGGTGTATTAGAGGTAAAAAATGATATAAATACTGTTCAGTTTCTCGCACAAACCGATCGTTTCGTGTCTTAGGACATCAATGTGTCGTCACGAGCCGCAGGGTTTAATTTGGATTTGTCTGTGCATGTTTTTTTTACTCTCATAGATTTTGTTACCATTGACATGCATTATAAGACTGACAGACTGCAACGGTTGGAGTTAAAAATCATCATTTGTGTTCTACTGAAGAAACAAAGTCACCTACATCTTGGATGCCCTGGGAGCAAGCAGATAAACATCAAATTTTCATTTTTGGGTGAACTATCCCTTTAACCTTTGCTCTGCATGCACATTGGCTGCACCACATGAATGATGCAGTAAATAATTTAAATATTTATAATACTATTTTAACAAAACTCCTCCAGTGCATTTTATCTAAGAAAAAAAAAGAAAAGAAAAAAAAAAAAAAACCTACCCAGTTTTCTTTTCAAGAATTTTAAATCTTTTAAGGAGGCTTTTTTTCTTCATAACTATATCATGACAGTTGAATCACCCTGACATTTTTTATTTTTTTAGGGGTGCATAAAGTATCAAAATTAATTTTAGTTCAGAAATTAAAAACATGCTCATCACAGAAGTGTATTAAAGTTACTGTTTGCATGAATTGCATGTTCAATAATTTATAATTTATATAATCTAATTTATATAATTTTGTTATAAAAAACAAAACAAAAGCAATTTTATTGAAAATTTTGTCCATTTTTCCTTTCCGTAACTTTCCATTGCGTTCTCACCAGTTGCATGCAAAGACAAACATACAGCTCAATGCTGTTCAACCACTCATTTGTTGGTTGTTTGGTTGGTTTCCCATTGAAAAACAAAACCTGAAGAACACAGGTTTATTCCCTTTAATGTGATTTTGTGCATGTGTAAGCTGTACCAGCGATACGGTCGGGTATGTAGATGGGGCTTGGGCTGCTGATCCGGCTGGGTCCTGGAACGCTCTGCAGGGCGGGTGTGCTCGGCTTGCTGGCCTCCTGACCCTTCTCCGTCTGGGTGCAGCTGTCTCTGCTGCCAGTCTTTGAGTGTGTGGCAGCTGGCATTGGGGTGGAGGGCAAGACTGGAGATGGAGAGGAGGAGATGGACTCTGTCCTCAAAGAGTCACCTCTAAACTCTGGGCCCAGCAGAACACCTGGAACATGAAGAGGAACAATTCAGACTGAGTGAACAAATAGACAGGATACATTAATTTTCTTGCAAAATGTCACCACTTTTATAATTTGGTATACAAGTACATATGCTTTAATATTATTGTGAAATGACCAATTCAGAGCTCTACTTTTTATGAATCTGGATCCACTGCTGCATTTCTGAAACATTCAGGAAAATTGTCTGAGATTTACACACATCTCATGTTTATATTTTTAATTATACCATGATTTGTCTGAATACTCGATTCTGATTAGCTGGAAGGTGTGCAATTAAACTGTTTAATGCACAGGTAGTTCCAAACGAGAAACATTCAGGAGCACAGAAACCAGTCAAAGCTGCCCCGAAACTTTTATTGATAAAATAGCTTAGCTACTGAATCTCTACAGCTATGGCAAGCCATTTTGACTTTTATTCATTCTCAGGATATGAATTCTTGATATCAATAATTCAATTTTCACTAGTTAAAATGCTAATTCTTGATATCAGGAATTACATTTCCATTAGTAACAATGGCAATTTTTGATATCAGGAATTACATTTTCACTAGTAACAATGTTAATTTTTGATATCAACAATTCAATTTTCACTAGTTAAAATGTTAATGTTTGATATCAAGAATTACATTTCCACTAGTAAAAACTAGAATTCTTGATATCAGCAATTTATATCCTGAGAATGGCAATAGGCAAGCCGTATTGACTTTTAATCATTCCCAGGATATGAATTCTTGATGTCAACAATTCAATTTTCACTAGTTAAAATGCTAGTTCTTGTTATCAGGAATTACATTTCCACTAGTAACAATGACAATTTTTGATATCAGGAATTACATTTTTACTAGTAAAAATGTTAATTCTTGACATCAACAATGTCATCACTCGCAGAAATATGTATTCTTGATATCAACATTTGAATTTCCACTAGTAAAAACTATAATTCTTGATATCTGTAATTGTATTTACACTAGTGAAATGTCACCATAGGCTGCCATTCAAATTCAATTGTTGATATCAAGAATTGATTTCTTACTAGTTGAAATTCTAATTTCACATATCAGAAATAAATTCTTACTTGTAAAAATCAATTTTTGATATCAATAATTACGTGGTTACTAGTGCAAATATCTATTCTTGATATCAACAACTGAATTGGTACTAGTAATGTTCATTTTTGATATCAATAATTTGATTGTCACTAGTGACAATGTTAGTTTCTGATATCATGAATGTGATTGTTACTAGTAAGAAAGCTATTTTGGATATCTGAAATTATATTGATATCAGAAATACATTTTCAGATATCAAAAATGAACATTTTTGCTAGTAGCAATGCAACTGTTGATATCAAGAACTGACATTTCAACTAGTGCAATTGAATTCTTGATATTAAAAATTTGCATTTTTACTAGTAATGTTATTATTGACATAAAAAATTATGATTTTTACTAGTAAGAATTGTATTTCTTGATATCAAAAATTAGCATTTTAACTAGTGAAAATTGAATTGTTGATATCAAGAATTAACATTGTTACTAGTGGAAATGTAATTCCTGATATCAAGAATTGAATTGTTGGTATCAGGAATTCATATCCTGAGAATGAATAAAAGTCAAAACGGCTTGCCATACTACAGCAGTAGTCGGCAACAGGCGGCCCACGGGCCAAAACTGGTATGTGAGGATGCCAAGGAATAATTCTGAGTGTAAAAGTAGGCTACATCAAATAATTATTACAATAAGTTAGGCTCCATTGTGTAACAAGCAAATTAAAATGATACACATTTATTATTCCCAATATGGAAAGAGGAAATAAAACATAGTCCGTTAAAAGTATGACTCAAACGTGCCATTAATGGGCTTATTCAAGTCCTCTTTTATTTTTTGAGTTATTTTTATCCATTCCGCATCTCCCACATATGTTTGTTTTAGCAAGGCGGTCTGTTTTGCAAGTTGGTGAATGAAGATTCTTGCCAGGTCACTACTCCACTTTATTAATTTATCCAGTGTAAAACCCGGACACCGCCACACAAATGTGGCTTTTTGTTAATGACTGTCCTACTACATGATTTAACAGTAACAGCTCAATACCAGTTACAAAAGACACTGTAACAGTCTAGTTGCATTTTTCATTAATTAATTCAAATTATCCTTTGACTATGTCCTGGCCCGCCATCTAGTGGTGAATTTGTTTTTGGCCCGATGCCAAACTTAATTGCGACCCCTGCTCTACAATATATTTCTCGGCAACAAGTAACATCGCTGGTTTTGAAGCAATTAAACTCACAACTTCGTTGTTAATAGAGAGACGCTAAAAAACGGACACAGGTTATTCACACACATCACTTTCTCTCTCTCTCTCTCTTGGTAATGAATTCAGAAATGCTATAATTCATTCATTTAAATAAATGTAATCTTATGCACTACTTTATCTCTGTGTCTGATTCAAAGCAGGCAGAATGCTAGATCTAACGAGTCGTAACTGACAAAAATAACGTAATTTTTACCCTTCTGGTCAAATATTGCGCTGCAAACATCAATAACCCCTTTAAGTTGTCAATGCTGGCAAATGACCATGGTATAAGCAGGATAATCCACAGCTAGCAGTGCATTAAATGTTTTGAATGCTCTTCGCATCAGGTGGTTCTTTGCCTCCACGTCGTGCATTAAAATCGTTTGATGCACAGCTAGCCATGGATTATCCCTTACATGTAGACTGAAATATATATTAAAATACTGCAATTTTTTTTTTGCCAGTTTTCTGCCAATGTAGGGAGATTCAAATAGTAAATATACTACCAGCCAAAAGTTTGGATTTTTTTTTGTAATGTTTAATGTATTATTAATATTATTACAATTTAAAATAACTAGTTCCTATTTGACTATATTTTAAAATGTAATTTATTTCTGTGATGGTAAAGCTGAATTTCCAGCAGCCATTACTCCAGTCTCCAGTGTTACATTATAAGTAAAAATATGTATTATTGTACTACTTTTTTTGCAACAGGGGCTTCTCTGAGGGTTAAACAGTCCCACCTGTAATTTCAGATCTTTTTCTCACTTCACACCGGACTCACGTACCCAGACTGCCCTTCCAGCTGCGGTCTTCCCTCCGTTCCTCCGTGATGGGGCTGCTTCCACTCAGGCCCAGAGAGTGTGACAGCACGCTGGAGCTGCCAGTGCCCATAGCGATGGACATGAGAGACTTGGAGGGCCTCATGGCCGGGGTGTCTAATTTGCTGGCTGGTTCTTTGCGTGAGCGCTGATGCAGCACCTTTATCATGGCGTCCTTCTCTATGATCTGAGCGTGCAGGTTCTTGATCCTGCTTTCCATGTCCAGGCAGCGCCGATTGGCCATGAGAATCTCCTCTTCTTCTTTCTGGATACGTGCCTCCACCGAAGTGTCGTAGCTGCTGCTGGGGGAGTGGCTGATGATGGCAGAGGATGTGTCTCTGGATAGGTTAGAAGTTAACACACAAAAACCAATGAGAAACAGATTTTCAGTAAAATTTAACTAGTTACTTTCTTTATTTATTTTTTATTTCAGTTTAGTTTCATTTATCATGCATAGATAGTTTTACTTTCGTTTGTATCTAATAGCAATCAGAACTTTTAGTTTCATTTTATATAGTTTCAGTATTCGTAATAATTCATATCTTCACTTTGAATGAAGGTGTCTGGTAAATGAACACACATTCTATTGTTTCCCATTCGTACTGTAGTGCACTTTATAGTTCCAGTTTAGTGTTATTGTTTTGCAAACTCAATTTTATGTCCATTTTAGTTAAAAATATCTTTTCAGTATTAGTTTTCAGGACGATCCCCTAGAGAAATCTTAAATGACTTACTATATTCCTACAGGGTTGGCTTAGTGTATAGCAGTAAACTTGAGTACCTTTGTGTGGCCACAGATGCAGCGGCGTCCAGCGCAAACTGCCTCATGACACTCTCCTCCAGGTATTTCTGCTCCCATTTGGTCATGTCAGCCTCCAGGGCCAAAATCCTCTCCTCTTTTTCTCTCAGGTGTTCCATTAGAGCCGCTGTGCTGAACTCAGGACCAACTGTATTCTGAGAACCACCATGCCTCTGTGAGAGCAAGAGAAAGAGAGGAAGAACCATTAAGAAATCTTATAAATAGCTATTTTTTTCCCTATTTAAGCTAGCTAAACAAGACAAAATCAACACTAGTGTTGCCATCAATGATAAATTGATTGATTGCCTGTGCTGTGTATTTTATGCTTACTGAGGGTATGTTTACACGGCAATGTATTAAAAATGGAAAAGTTTTTTGTTTGGATTTTTCACGTACCAACGACAACATTGTCAAAACATTCCTTGTTCACACAGATCCGCAAAAACGACTAAAAACGCTGTAGTTGGCGATGTCACTTTGTAAAGAAACACTACGCACCTATAGACTGAATATATAAATACGCATGACGTCACCGTTTTCACAAATTTGCATTTTTGTAGTTTACATGGAGACGCTAACAATATTGTTTTACAAAAACACTTCAAAACCCATTTTCAAAATTTTGATTTTTCAGGATCCCAAAATACTGCTGTCATGTAAATGAACAGCCAAAACGCATAAAAAGTTTTGTCTTTAGTTAAAAACGGCCCCTGAGTCATTAGCTTGGCAACATGCTAATCTCAAACTTTATCAGAATCAATATGTACAAGAGTCGAGTTTACCACACCAGTAGCTTAGCAACACTCTAATATGCAATCAGTTGTGTTGTGTAATTTCCCACCCAAAACAAGTAAGTGCAAATCCCGCCCATGCAGCTAATTCTAAGGATTTCATTGGTCATGTCAATTACAGTGCTGATTGCCTAAACCAGTGGTTCCCAACCTGTGGGCCGTGGCCCACTAGGGGGCCTCAGTGATCCTCCAGGTGGGCCGTGAGATAAATTAAAATTAATTTAAATATATTAATATAGTTCATTAATTTAATTATTAATACGTTACATTTAATAAATTAAATTCAATTAATTAAAAATACATTTAAAACAAGGCACCACCTCTCTCGTACGTATTCTGTGATTGTTTCGGTTCAGCCCAGTCTGTTTCTCATCGTGCTGCTGTGAAATACAGACTGAACGGTGGCTCAAAACGCAAACTCTCTCAGTTGGAAAAAGAAAACCAGTGTCGCTAAAAAGGTTTTGATGGATGACGATTGTAATGAAGGTAAAGACGATTACAGTGACATAGAGGAGTCGTACATAAGGCATGCGCGAGTCTGCAATTATTGATGCGCAAACAAACCGTGCGCTCTCGACTCACTGATCAACAACTGACAACCAAGATTATTGCAGCACAAGGGGGAGTCATAGACCAAAAGAAATAGACAAGCACCAATTAAGTTTTCGTGCAATATATTCAAAGTCATTTGAAGCCATTCCATAGCTTAATGTGAGGGACAGAAGAATATTTACATAGTTAAATTAAAGTTTACGGAAACTCCTCTTCCCTCTGCTGCGGTAGTCAATTATTCTCCGTTCAGCATTCAAACAGCACGCCGCAACAGTCAGCACGGTAAAACTCTCTCCAATATGATATATCTCCATTATAATCCTTGATCTGTAGATAAAGGGCTGTGGATTTGCATAAAATGACTTTATTTTGCCTGAGTTTATTGCGGTTTCTAAATGACGTCATACTCTCTACCGGGTGTCTGTTAAATCACACAGCACAAGGACTATGAATTGGCATCAAACGCACAATAACTGGAATTAAAAACTGTGAAGAAACAAATGATCAATAAACTGTTGGACAGATATACACTAGGATTTTGCGCTCGACAATTTTCTTTTCAATGTGCACTTGCGCAGCGCTGCGCACTGTGAATCTTTGTTGCTTTAAAGTGCCCCTATTATGCTATTTTAAAGGTTCCTAATTTTGTTTAGAAGGTCCCCTACAACAGTTTTACATGTATCAAAGGTCAAAAAACATTTTCTCATAATTTACATTGCACATTACAACATTATTCACTGATGCTCAAACGACTCATTTGATGCTTCAGTCTCTCTAAATCCCTCCTTTCCGTTAGCCTGCTCTGCTCTGATTGGCCAGATGACGCATTCTGTTGTGATTGGTCTACCGCTTATAGCGCCTGACAACAGCAAAACACCCATTACCATAACAGAACTTAAGTACCGGTCCAGAGGCTTCCGAAGCTCAGCGATTGTATACACTGTAAAGACAGTAACAATGGCATCAATTTTACCATATCAATCCGACTGCGAGTCCGATGATGAAACATTGTAAGAAGTAAGTTGTAAGTTATTCAACCTGAACCTTCATCGCAAGGATGACTTCTCAGGGCATTTCTCAGTGATACGCTACTCAGTTTGACGTACAATATGAGATGTTGCAACTGTAATACCTCTACATCAGCATTAACAAGTGTATGCCCATCAACTAACCGATGTATAAATTTCTAATTTATTGCGGTGCACATGTGAGAACAGTATTATCAACAGTATTATTAACAGTGCATACGTTAGCCGAGCACTGACATAAATAACTGATGTAACATTAAAGTTTGTAAAACAAATCTTGCTCCATCCTTTATCATTACTCAGAGTAGTGAGAACGACAGACAGTCTGCATTAATGGACACAGTTTTAGGTAATAGTGGCCAACAGCTGATTTGCAGAAGTATTTTACTAAGGGTGCGTTCACACTTGTAGTTCAGTTCGTTTGGTTCATTTGTTCCGGACCAAAAAAAAAAAACATTTAGTCCTGGACTGATTAGCGTTCAGATTGGCAATTTTATCACCGAACCAAAAGATACCGAACCTAAAGGCATAGGGATACATTCACAACCTGATTGGTCAGATTTCATGACGTATTGACTATTTTGAGACAGAACTTACCGAACATCCAAAATAATGCTGTGTGCTGAGGTAACGTTAAATGCGCTTGTTGTGTGTGATTAACCTACATATGATGGTATTTTGGCCAGCTGGGAACTCGTGAAGAGCTTATAAAAGGAGTCAAAACAGCGGCGGGAATCCCTCCGTCACACACACAAATGATCTGCTGCATGAAGACACGCGTCTGACGCCTGTGATGGGCAAACTCGCGACTATGACGAGAAAAACCGATATGCGTGAGGATTCTGTCCTTTTTAGGGTCTCATCTTCCTGTTTTTGGTTCATTTACATGTCTTTGGTCCGTGTTGCGTTCATATATCATTCGAACCGCACCAGAGTTCGCTTGGAAGCGGACCGAGACCCATCTTTTCAGCGGTCTCGGTCCGCTTGTTGGTCCACACCAGGGTTCGGATGGCAGCGTTCACACATGCTCAAATGAACCGCACTAACAGAGCAATCGCACCAGGGTTCGTTTTAATCGCACCAAACATGACAAGTGTGAACGCACTCTAAGACAATAATAACATGAGTTAGCCGGTTAGCTAGAGACATAGGCTACACAATATAAAAAGCATTTTGAACACTTGGTAGAAAATATATACATCAATAATTAATCGTTCTTACAGGCTGTGATTCCGAGGAGCAAGTTGGTCCAAATACAGAGCGTTCTGTCCCCTCTTTAATGGATAAGCATTTTGTAAATACCATTTAGACTTCACAGAGATTCGAGAAGCCATCATCAAGAGGTTATACTGCTGTTGTATTGCAGTGGTAATTTTAACCACTGACTCTTCACATCCTCATCCTTTGGAAGTGTTTACAATAAGAATTTGCTTTTGAAGAGCAGAAAACAGCGTCTTCTTGACATGTACACAATACGAACAGGCAGCTTCAGTGTTTGAGGGCGGGTCAAGTTGTTCACGGGCGGACAACATAGAACATAGGCGGCATTAGGCAAATGTATTACTTTGTGACATGTGGCCGTCACAGAAGTGAGATTGAAATTCCTGACGACTCGTTTAAGCGGTTCAAGAGTCGACTCTTTTGAAAGACAATAACTTTATTTATCTTGCACTTTCGGCTTCACAACTTTGCAGATCGTTTACATTCATAAACAGCTACATTACACATTGCATGAAAGGTAATATTCGAAAGCATAATTGGGGTACTTTAAGCACATCATTCTGCACCTGGGAATCGCATTAGCGGTTTGTGACGCTCTCTTTTGAAGCGTTTCAGATAATCATGATTTTGCCCACTGAAAGTTTTTTGTCTTGTTCTGTCGTATCGTAGCCCCATTAAAAAGCTGCACAATACATTTAAAATAAGCATCTTTTAATTTTATATTATTTGTGTAATATACACTGTGTTCCAAATTATTATGCAAATACAATTTCAAATAAATTAACATTTGATTTTTATTTTTTCAATTAAAAGTTTCAATTGTGCTGCTTCTCCTGTCAGTTTACATCACTGACATCAATCTCAGACAGGTTTGGTAATTATTTTGCGTAAGTGAAACTACTTAAGGAGGTTGGTCCACATTATTAAGCAAGTCACAGGTTTAATGCAATATGGGGAAAAAGAAAGATCTTTCTGCAGATGAAAAGCGTTAAATAGTGCAGTATCTTGCAAAAGGTACACTACAGGTCAAAAGTTTTTTCAAAAGAAGTTTCGTCTGCTCATCAAGGCTGCATTTATTTAATTAAAAATAGCTGTTTTTACTGTATTTTTAATTAAATAAATGCAGCCTTGGTGAGCAGACGAAACTTCTTTTAAAAACATTAAAAATTACTTGTGTGTGTGTGTGTGTGTGTGTGTGTGTGAGGTAAATGAAACCGCGCTTCTGCGCCATTAATTTCAGAGACACACAGACATGCAGGATTCATATTTAAATAGTATTTTTGCAGTTTAATATTCACAGACACTAGTCTATATTGCGATTTAATCTAAGTGTACTGACCTGCTTTTTATTCACTCATCAAAAATTTGACAAATTCCGTGACATTCTGCGTTATATAGTAAATTCCGTTTTTATGAATAGATTCTGCGATTCCGTCCGCGTTTTCTGCATCGCGGAAACCATAGGGCCCTACATCATACATAGCTACACTATTGACAATAGACAATGAGCACTTTTTGTTTGCAAAATTTCGCAAATGTGACCACACCTTGACATTCGAGTACCACTGATCTAAAGTATTCTGATCTCATCTGAAGCTTGTTTTAGGTGTCCAGGATGAATGAACAGCACAGAGGAAGGATGTCCACTTTCTGGGCCCGTAATGAAGAATACAGCTTTCTACTCCTCCTCCTCTTCTCTCAACACAAACACACATTCACATAGGAGGCTGAGTTGCAACCTTTCCTCCAGATTAGGGGTCAGTAAAAATTCGATAGACAGAAAGAGGGTGCATAGGGAAACAGATCATCGCCGTAGGGAAAGGTTCAAAGAGGAAAAAAATATATATATTTCACAAAACTATATATCTGAATATTGTTATTTTTTGCTGGAAATAAGGTTGTTATGATAACGAAAAGTTCTGGGCCAGAATGTGGTTAAATAGAGGAAAGCTTGTGCATCACTTACCTGTTGCATTCGCAGTGATTCCAGCTCTCTCTCCAGTCGAGTACGTAGCCGATGCTCGAGCTGTTCTCTCTTCTCACACGCAGCTTGAAGCTGTGCTAAAGCTTGCTGCATCCGCTCCACCTTCTCCACATATACCTGCTTTTTCTTCAGCTATACAAACAGAGAATGCAGGTCAGACGCTGCTGCTCACGCTGCACACAAAAGCCCACCCATCCACCTTACAATACCTCCTTGTATCCTTCAACCTCTCTCTCTCTCTTCTACATCTTTCAAATCCACCAGTGGTCATAATTGCAGCCAAAATAAATGCCTAATTTAGCTCCTGGGGTAGAGATCATACCACAGAAGAGTGAGAGAGAGAGTGCAAAAGTATTTGGCTCCTGTTTTGAAGGGGTGTGTGGAGAGGGCAAGAATTCAGCCATCTTCAAGTCCTTTCATGCCAGAAAACTCAAGAGGCTTTGTTCGGGGAACAAGCAGGCGTTTGTGACAGGGTAGAACAAAAGTGGAACGGCCCGGTGCATTTTGGTAAGCAAGGGTGCGCCCCTGTTCAACGATGGCCAAAAGGCCATCTGGGAGCACGCCAGAAGAGCTCAACCACAGACTCCAACTGTTAAAAATGCTCAAGAGCAGAGTTCAGAACCATCAACGCTACTTCAGTTTGAAGGTTTTTTTTTTTCTTGGATTCTCTCCCTATTGAAGCTTTTTTTTGGCCTCAGTAGATGTGTGATTTCAAAGAAAGTTGCAGCCAATGGTTCACTCAAGCTTGAAGATCTTAACTGCAGCAATGAGAAGTTGACGGGAAGGACTTCAAAGAACTTGAGAAGGTTGAGCTTAAACATTGTGGTAGAGTACCACACTTGTGTTTGAGGGTAAGTGGGTGATGACTCAATGAAATGTCCATTTAATGCTGGCTTCGATAAAGTTCACCCACTGTTTACTAACAACAGACAATCATAAGCAGAAAATATTGACAGACGGTTTTTTTTCCCTAAAATGGAATCTGTTCCGCTGTATTGTTCAATGGTCAGTTCATTTTAAAGCAATCTGTGCAGTATCTAGAATAGATCAAGCCCTCTCTAAAATCTCTCCAGTGAAAGATGCCAAACAAGCAAACTACCTCACCTAGACAAAATAAATAGATAAATAAATGAAAACAGAACTCATCTGAGATTTCTTTAGTTTTGAGAGAGTGATGTACTATAGCCAGGTTTCCATCCAAAGATTTTTTCTGCAAAAAAAGTTAGCGCTTTAAAATGTTTAGCGATATAGATCTGATGGAAATGCCATTTGTCGATAAAATTTCTCAAGAAATTATGTGAGAATAAGCCTCAGTTAAGCTAATGCAGACCACTTAAAAAAAGGTTAAATACACAAATAAAATGTTTTAGTACACAGCTACATCTGTCTCTGAAAAAAAAAAAAAAAAAAAAAAAAAAAAATCAACAGCGATTTGATGTTTTTGATGGGTTTGATGTTGTTGAACTCTGAAACCAGAACGAATAACTCTTTTTGCTTTGAATGATCTTTTGCTTTGAATGCATTCTCGGTGGCATCAAACCGCCACTGCATGTTCAAGGCGTTGAAGACTGTTGCAATAAGCAAAAACTGAATATTTCACTGTACTAGTGTTTTTATGGACCCTAAAAATGTTTGCATACCAGACAAATGAACTGCTCTGTGTCCAAACCTGTGCTTCGTCAAATAAAGGCAATAAAGTCCTGTTAGACGAGCTGTTCCATCGCCGTCGTCTTTTTATATTTCCTATTTAATAACATTATATGTGAAAATACACAGTTCTGGCGAATTTCAACTGTCTCATTACTCATTACATTTTACAAATTAGATGCAAAAGATATGAAAAATTATGTAGGCCTATGGAAACGACTCAAGGGCAGATTTTTTTAGCGATATAACAAAACTTATGCGACTGCATTGTTTTTTTTAGGGATAACGCCATTACACACACCATTTTATCGATAAAAGGCCAACTGGATGGAAACATCCTGGCGATAGCAAATTTCGCAATTTTTTTTTCCGCATATTTGCTTTATCAATAACAAAACAGTGCAAAAATGGATGGAAACTTGGCTAATGTAACCACAAGGGAGCATACATATGCGTTTAAATGTAGAAAATGTAAATTAATTTTGTTGAATTGTAGGTGAGATTATGAACATTTAGGGAACCTAAATATGTCTGCTTTGTTGTGGCGGTGTCCCAATTTTAAATTCATAATGTTTTTAAAAATGGCTATTAAAAATATGCATACATCGTAAATTTGAAAACACAGCTTTATAGAGTGAAATCATATATAAAGAATTCCTAAAATGGTACATGGGTAACCTTGATTATCAATGAGCTTTACCTCCTCCTCCAGCTTGACCACTTTGGCTTGGGCGTTGTTTAAGGCCTGGTCACGGATCTCAATGTGCCTGCGCTGGTCCTCGTTGGTGGAGCGAAGCGAATTCAACTCGATCTCCAGCTTTTCCTTCTCTCTCTGATTCTCTTTATCTGATAAATGAGTAAAATGGACATTCTGAACTTTCTTTCCAAAATGTCGCAAAATATCGCATATGCTTACAAATGTCAGTCAATGTGATGCACATGAAGAGGTCCACTTACTCTGAGCCAGAAGCTGTGAGATGGTTTTGCGATTGTCCTCTGTGCCCTCACAATCTTTTGCTGCAAGCTGCTTGTTGGCTGTTTCCATTCGCTCTGTTGAAAGAAAGAGACAATACCATCATACTTTCCCCCAATTTTATGATTCAAAAATATGACAATCTTTGATAAAGTTTGTTCATGTGCAAGAGATTAAATCAGTGTTAGAAAATAGGATACCAAAACAAGACCATCTGTGTCAAAAAGATCAAATGTATCCATGTGAAAGTTTATATGGTATCTCATTACTAAATGTGGTTATTATTTCTTTGTGAAGAAAATCACAAAGAAGCCTTTCCAAAATACAAACACCAAAATAAAAAATATCGAATATTTACTTCATACATTCAGTAAATGCAGCAAAACAGCTGTGATTATTTCAACATATGCTTTGTGCACTATTCTCCATCCTACCCAAAACACCCTAGAATATGTAGCTCATATTCCATGCCTCTTCTCAAATTATATACCACTGGGACTGGTTGCTCAGTAAATTGGAAAACAAAAATCTAACAAACATTTTATATTTTATTTTACAATTCCCAAAGAGCGGTCTTGACATAATTCACAATGTGCTAAGTCAAGTCAAAAACTGGCCCAGATAAAAGAGCCATTATATAAGTAGGGGTTGCTGTTTTTTTGAAATGGCAAACCATTCATCAAGGAAGCAGGCCAAACGTTAAAACAATATTTCCCCCGTGTTAAGTCAACCAGACTGTGAGATGAGCATTCCAGAATCAAATGCCTTTCCCACACTGTGCCTCAGTGCTTCTCAATAAAATTAAGATTGTTATCTAGATCTAAAATATAGATAAAAACACTAGATGCAGTATAACATTTTTAGAAGAAAATGATGCTACAAGTGGTTGCCATGAAGTTGGCAAAAAGTATTAGATAAAGTATCATTTGTGTCCCTAGCACAAACATATTAGGACAGTATTTGCACTGAAGTTTAATAGTTATGATTGGGAGTTTGTTGAAATCCCTGAAATCTACTTTAATAAAATCTAAGCTTGAACAATAGCAGTAGTAGTATATCAGGCTACAGAAAATATGAGAATCACGGGGTGAAAGAACGAACAGCAAGAGAGAGAAGAAAAATTTGCTGTAAATGCTTGGAGCTCCCTGTGGACTTAAAGTCTGGGCATACTGCCATAAATCTGGGGTTCTCTGTTTTCTGCTGGACTAAAGAACACGGTAAGGCATGATCGTAGAGGTGGCCACACTCAGGCAGAGCGGGCCTGCTGACAGCAGCAGAAAAATGAGTTTCTTTGGACTCCAAAAAAATACTACACAGAGCCACAAGATGAGACACAAAAGAAAGCAAACTGATTGAAACTTCAAATGCTTTGAACCTGGAGAAAAATAAAAGCCTTTTTTGAATGGGAAGAACAGAATGTTGGAGCCAGTTGGGACCACCGCTACGTTCTCATTTACTGACCCCATAGTGTTTCTCCATCTGATGTTCATACACATAATGTTAACAAGATTTTGAAGCTCTACTCTGCTCTACTGCAACTGGTTATATCTTACTGTGATTCAGTAATCCATTTCACCCTGTCAACCATAAACAGATCTACTCTTGCTAATTTTTAAGAATATAACAGAAAACTAAAACTAAATTTTTAGTGCAAAATGGTGCAATATATAATAAAAATGACACAAATATTCTTTGAAGTCACTGCTTATAAGATTTGATATAGTGGGAAGTTACAATTCATGGACCCTCTTTTCATATTCTAATACTCTCTTAAACCCTGCTTTTTCATGCAATTATCCTATTTTGTTCTCACCTCTTAGGTCCCTGTTGAAGTCGTGTACCCTGCGCACCTCCATCTCCAGCTTATTTCTCATGGTCTTCTCAAGAGCTTCCCTCTTTGTGGATGATTTGGCCAGATTTTCGTAGGCTTCGGACACCATCTGGATCTCAGTCTCCAGCTGCAAAGTAAAGAGACATCTTGCACAAAGAATATAAAGTATGGATTTTTGAAATTCAAAAGGATACAGTATGGAAAGTAGCCTTAGATTTTTTTTGCATTAAATAAAACCTATTTGTCCATTCCAAAGAACACCAACAAATCCCTTCTACCCCTTCTGTGCCAAAATGGTGCTGCTCTCAGAGCTGATACTTGGTGATCTGAGAGCTTATCACAGGGTTACCCAACCCTGTTCCAGGAGGCACACCAACACTACACACTTTCACACTCTTCCTGATTAAACACACCTGATTCAACTCATCAGCTTGTAAGTTAACTCAAAAACCAGAAATAGATGGCAAGATAAGAGACTGTGTACTGTTGGCAGTGGTGTAAAGTATTTGAGTAAATGTAATTAGTTACTGTACTTAAGTATCCTTTTGGCTACTTTGTAGTTGTACTGAGTAACAAAGATATTAGCAACTTTTACTCTCTACTTAACTACATTTTTGAAAAAGTAAATGTACTTTTTACTCCAATACATTTGTGAGGAGTAATGCACATTACATTTTACATGGCACCTAACTTTTTCTGCAGCAGTTTATTTCTGCTATAAAGAAGCGATATCGCCATCTAAGGGCACTGAAGGTACTATATCTTGTGCGTTTTGCCTTTACTCACCCAAACTTGTCAATAAGGTTACTTTATGTGAATGCGAGTGCATTAGCAGGTGTTTGATTTAGAAGATAAGGTCACGACTGTAGCTTAAACCAGCGCATCCAGTGCAAGTAGGCTTTGACAATTTAATTTTAATTAACATTATTTTATTTATCTGCTATATTGACGAGAACTTTTTGAAGAATATTGATTTACTTATGGCCTATATGAGCACTTGAGCTTAATTGAGACTTGAGAGTTTGTAGATGTTTAAGAGGCTGTTGTGTTGACCTTGATTTATTGCCATATTGAGGTATCCAGTTTTATTTTGATTTTACAAAATAAACATGATTTCTCATCTTACAAATCAGCTGTTTCTTATGTTTTCACTGGGATGTCCCTTTGGTGTTGAGCACTAGTGCATCTTTAAGCCTATATTTAGTATGAGTAAAATACTTAAGTACTGTTAAAATCAGATACTCTAAGACTTTTACTCAAGTTTTTTTTTTGAGTTTTTTTGAGTTTGAGTTTTACTCCAAGAACAAGGCTGGGAAACACTGGCCTATCGTGAACTTGCTCACGTTTCCATAGACTTGAAAAAAATTACAATATGGGTTACGTCTGTGGTACCTGTTACCAGCATTCAGCATTTTTTCCATATCTCCTCAAGGATTTCCCCAGAGGACCAAATTGCAAACAGATAAATGTATGTTTGAAAGCTTTTGTTAACTCAGTAGCTAGCTAGCCAAACTGTTTTTGTTCTGAAAACATTACTTGGTGATGTTTTCCTGCCTTCTGATATAATCATAATATAATGTAAACCTTCAAAGACATTCTAACCTTTTGTAGTTTGGACACCTTTTCCCCACACACTTCCAGCTCTTGCTTAAGCAAGCGGTTCTCTTCGGAGAGCATATCCACCATCTGCTGGGCACGGGCCAGCATGGCGTAGGGATCCCCCTGCATGGAGTGTGGATGTTGGTAGTGTTGTCCTGGATTCTGTTGCTGCTGCTGGGAGCCCTGCTGGTGGTACTGGTGCTGGTGCATGTGGAGGCCCCTGGGAGCTGACCCGTAAGGATCATGAGGAAACGCATGACTGCGCTGATGGGGAGGGTGACCTGGACCTGGGCCGTATGGATCACCTTGGTGGGAACCGGGTCCCTGTGGGCTACGAGCACCCATGGGGAAGGGTTGCTCTCCCTGGTGACCCATAGGTGGAGGAGGGTGGGAAGAGGCCAAGATGCTGCTGAGAGTGGAAGACTGAGCACGGGAGAGAGAGCCCCCTGATGTAACAGAAGATGAAGGGCTATGGTGATGGACAGACCTTTGAGAGTGACTTGAACTCTCCTTACTTGACCTAATGAGGGCAGAGAAATGAATAATATTCATATTTTGAATGATTACAAAAGTGTAATCATCATAAAAATTAATGAGAACTTTCAGTGACCTACAAATAAATTAGGCTGATTTAAATGTGTATAACCAACATATCTTTTAACAGATTAAATCACCGTTGGGAAACAATGACTTGTCCAAAGTGGAAACTATGTAATGCATTCCGACCGTTCATAAAAATATTTTTCACAGGTCAACATTCCTGGTTCTCTGCAACATAATAGAGAAACTGTCATGTTGTGACATGTTGTAGATGATTATTAGAATTTGATATGCATTCTTTTGCTATATGTTTCACACTGGCTCTGAGGTGAATGAATTCAGGGAAACAGGCAAAACTAGCTTTTCCCATAACTGGTTTCCTGACAACATGTCCCAGCATTGAAGGGAAGGGCTGTTTTCAGACTCATCATTTGGAATTTTTCAACAACTGATAAGTCAGGGAATTTGTGTTTGGAGGTGTATTGTTCCAGTTCCCACAAATGTCCTAAAATTCAGCCTACTCTTTAGCTTTTAATTCGTTAACTTTTGTAAGCACTCTTTTAGCTCACCGGAAAGAGCCATACTCTGGTGGTGGCTGGTACCGGACGTGAGGAATATCAGCTCTGGCTGGCTGGCTTGTGCCACGGTGGTCTGGGTAGAAGTGTCCAGGCTCCTGGTGCTGATGGTGCTGCTGCTGTTTGGGTGGAGAGGGCATTGCCTTAAATGGGTAGTCTGGTGGTGGACCCCTGTGTGGGGGCCCAGAGGGTTTATAATAATCTCCTGGAAGTCCAGGTGGAGGCAACTGGGGGGAAAGTGGTGAGCTGGTTACAGGCGCATGGGCCTTGACCCCGCTGGTGGCCAACGAGAGCTGCATTAGTCTTTCACTGAGAGAACGCACATGGCCTTGCTTTAGATCCTTGAGCCCGTCATCTTGGTGAACTTTGCCTCCATTTACTCTCTGTACCGTCGGCCTGCCCTCTGGGGGTCGCACCTTAGGGTTGCTGACGCCAGTCACATAAAATGCCGCACCTACTGACGGGGGTATCTGTGGTTGAGGCTGCTGGGGCTGGTGACCGCGGAAGTACTGCGACTGCACCTTGGCTTGGTCATAGGTGGGTAGGTCTTCAGGATTCTGCCCCTGTCCACTCACGCAGCTTCCACCGCCTGACCCGGTGCCTCCACTGCCGCCACCTCCTCCTCCTGCAGTGCGTGTGCTGAGCTTCTCCATACCACTGTCTGCCTGCAGCTCCTGGCCCTGAGGCTCCTGCCTTGCAATGTGAGGGACCATCGAGAGCTCGTCCCCTGGGCTGCCAGGGCCGGGGTATCCACTCACTGGACCTTGTTGCTGCTGCTGCTGTTGTTGCAGGGCAAGGTAATTTCGGCCCTCGCCATATCGCATTTGCTCCTGCAAGAGCCGCTGCAGAACCGTATGACCACTACCGCTGCTGCTGCTAGCTGATGTGTCCTCGGAAACTGAGGCTGCCGCCCTCATTTCCAGCTCTCGTGACCTGCCCACCTCATGGAAGGAGGAGCTTCGGGCACGGTCCACACTCCCTGTGTAAAACACCAATATATGATGAATTAATAAACATAGCCACTATCCATTATCATAAGCTGAACCATAATGAAGAAGTTACAAAGAAGTCAGTTTAAGAAGCTGAAATGAAAGAAAATAGACTGAAGGAGACAAATCTTTTGCATGTTTTTAGAGAACTGCCTAAAATCTCAGACCCCAACTGTCCCAAACTTTTCACACGTTGACAGCTGGGCACCAGCTAGTTATTATTGCTAAATTATGACACCAGTTTCCACTTGAAATGTGACAATGGTAACTCTCTGATGATCTTCAACCACTACTAATCACTATTAACTTTTTAATTAAGGATTAATAAAATTTGTATTGTGCTGCATTGTAAAGATCAGGAACAGCCCAGGGTCAAGGTGTTGAAGTCCACCCATGATGCAAATCATGTTACCAATACCATACACAGTATATACCACATTACTGTACAACAGCTCCATTCCTTTAACATGCATTGCAGTTGAGTCATCTGATTATCCAAAGCTTACACATTTTCAAAGCTTAAAACCAAATCTCCCTACGGCTTGAGCTGTAGACACTTAGAAATCACATAGAGCAATTTAAAACAACAAGTGAGCTGTTAACGCATACAGAGCCATTAGGTGGAAACCATTCCATAACATTAGTGCCAATGTGGGTTGTAATGTATAGTAATGTAACTACATTACTACTGCAAAATGAAAGGTTACTGTCATTTACATACATTGTGTTTCTCTTAATGGTGTTAATTTGGAATGGTTGCCACTACTGGCCTTGAATAGAGTTTGTAGTTTAGTGGTTATTGCACCATCTAAAAAGTAATGAAGGGGAACTTATTACGTCTATTGTTTTCTGATATTCCCCGCATTCTCAAGGAGGATGAGGCTTTTTTCCGAAACATCTGTGGTGAATAAATAAATAAACGTAAAGTGAGTCAGAAAACAAAGCCATCAGTGTACAACTGCTATCCAACTTGGAAAGCCAGAGAAAGTTGGAGATAGAGTGAAAGAAGAAAAATACATTTCATAGTGACCCACCCCAACACCCCCCCCCCATACTTTAACTTCCACTTCCTGTAATTCTCCAATCTTTCGCTCACTGAGACATCCTCAGAGTCAATAACAGAGATGGCCACAAACAAAAGAAGGATGAGAATATGAAATGGCGAGGTTACAAAAAACTCACGGTTAAGATGAATGAAATGATGGCTGATTTCTGTCGATGAATAAGTGGCACTTCATATATTTGAAAAGCTGAAAATTGTCCCAAAAAGATATTTGTCAGCAGTTTTAAGTTACACATATCAGTTTCTAATGCAACCTTCGTCCAGTGTGGTTAGAGAAACTTTGGATCTAGTACTTCAAACACCTTTACTGGAAAAATTTAACTGCTTTTATTAATAATTTTAAGCATAAAATATAGCACATGACTTTTTAAGTGATAAAAACTGTATCCAACCTGAACTAACCTATAACTTCTAGTGGTTTCTTTTGTCCCACTGATATCCACCCCACCCATCTAGGCTCTTCTGGTGTTCTCCAGTCACTGTGTAATCTTTTATGTCTCCATTACTCTACTGTATAATCGACCAGATCACCTACCTGTGCGGCTGCTGTAGCTGCTGTCGTGTGTCACTACTGGCTGCTCATGGTGCTGACATTCGCTAGGGTCACTGCTCTGAAGAAGCTCCTCAAGTTGCTCCAAAACACACAGCCGGTCTGCGAGGTCCCGAATGCCAAGCCACTCTAGAACAGGAAGGCACTCTAGCGAGTTAGAACAATGGGGGTGGGGTCCAAAGACAACCAGAGGGGCTTTTTTTGGGGTTGTAGAAAGAAATATTTTTCATGTGAAAGATAGAGGATGTGAGGTATGTTCATTTCCTGATTGAGACAGAACCAAAAAAGAAATGCCCTTGTGTTATTTTACCCCCCTCATTAGCCATTAGGGACTATACTGCAGCTGTGTAGGTGAAAAATACCATGCTCAGCTACTGGACTGAGACCAGAGAGAAATTCGGACAGATATAAAATAGTTTAAGGAAGTGAGGCTGGTTCCAGATCAGTTGGTAGAGATAGCATGGGGCAGTGGTTTAATCCAAACAGGATGTAGATAGTTTTAAATTAATGGCATAAGCTACATAATGCCAAACAAATGCCATAACATTGAATGAAGTGTATGAAATTTTAAGGATTGACTCTGGGGGAAAAAAAAAAAAAAAAAAAAACTCTTTAAAAGTACATTTTTCCCAGAATAGATATATATGCAAATGTAATGAAAACAGGTAAGCAACACATTTTACCCTAAAACCTGTTTAAGGCCATTAGGATTTACTTGTATTGTGATATATACATTAAAAATCAAGCAGATTTCCAACCAAATTCTCATTACTGTAATACAGGTTGTATTACTTGTGAGTTTGTTTCTCATTTCTGTATTTTATACAGGATTACATAAAAAAATATTGTAATATACAGTTTAAAAAGCAGTTAAACACATACTACAATGACATAATTACTTAATTTAAATAATCATTTTCTAGGGCTGTCAAAGTTAACGTGTTAATGTATGTGATGAAATGTTTTTTAAATACATTTTTTTTTTATTAATTACTGCAGGTTTGAAAATAAAAACCTCTTTCAGTCAGACAACAAAAACCCTCTTTCAGTCAGACAACACTTTTTCAAGAGAGAGATCACTACAAGAACTCTTGAATCACTCGCATACAAAACTTCACGTGGCTATGAAACAGTTTGAATCATACAATAAACCAGACCCTCTCTAATACACCACCAAGCTCTGCAAAAACAGAAATAAGCTACAGATGCCTCCTCCCCTGCTGACGCTCGACTTCAAGTTCCTTGACTGTTTCAGATAAACAGTTTATTCCATGGCCAGAGTGCCCAGAAGTGAATTCATGGAATCAGACATGGTTAAAAGTCCAGACAGGTCTCCCAACAAAAGTTTCCAAAGGTTCTGACCTCAGAGTCTTGCCATGGTTGTGTCAGTGACACTATGTGCTTACAGTTTAAGTACTGAGCATGGAGCATGTCAAGCATGATTCCCAGAACTACAAAACTGGGAGAATAGCTATTTATCTATCCACTTAACTTCATGAACACATTCCCTTCAAATTTACTATCTACAATGTGCATACAGCAAATGCCTCTTTTGTCTAGACTGATACCTTTAAACAAAGTTCAAATATTATCGTATTAGGTGAATTGTAACTTTGAAGAACTTGGCATCCATTTTACAGTGCAATCACAACAAGATGATTAATTGAAAACTATTAGAAAAAAGTTGAAAAATAAATTCTGTAAATGCAGTAAAGTTCAACTCACAGATACTCCTTTCCACCAAAGACGTCTTGGGTGAGAAAACTTCACTGAACTCCTAACTATTGACCATTTGTCTCGAGTCGTACTCCTTTGTTCACACGCTCAACGATATTACTGCAGTAAGCTTGTACACTGAACTAGCTAATGCATTCCATCAGGTGTGGCTGTAAGGATAGGTGAGCTGGATCACTGCCAGTAATCTACACACCTTCAAACCTGCCTGCTGCTGTTAACACTCCAACTTACATCAAAATGAGTACAGCTAATTATCTGAGACTGGGTGTGCGGTACATATCTGAAATCTGACTAATATCATAGGTGAAAAAAATGATTGTAGTTATACAAATTACTTTTGTATGATGCTTGTCTGAAACCTCAAAGGTGATCAACTTTATTTGATCCAGTTTTTCAGCTTTAGAAACATTTATGAACGAGTGATGAGTTTGTTGGAATGTTTGTTAAAAATGACTTTCTTTGCCATTTCAAAATTACGATTTTCACAAGGGGCTTCCGATTGCACTTGGTGTGCTAAGAAATTAGACCTGTTACACTTCAATTTTTTTTCCAAATACGTTTAATTTGTTGAGATGTTGACATGAAGTAAGTAACTTGCAGCAAACAAAACTTCCTCAGGGTAGACACCACATTTAATTAGACGTGAATTAAAATGGGACGTGGGACAGATGTACATTCTGTTCAAAGGGATGCACTTGTATTCAAAGCCTGCTGGACAAAGTTTTAGTGATAATATAACATCTACATTTGATTACATTTATGCATTTGGCAACATGACATTGTTTTAAAGGTTTACACTTCATCAGTTCATGAATTACCTGGGAATCGATCCCATGACCTTGGCATTGCTAGTGCCAGGCTCTACTGTTTGAGCTACATCAATAGAAATGCCAGTTTTTCAGTTTAAGAAACAAGATGTCATCTTTATTTTAACACACAGTATTTTTCTTACACAGCATAAATGGGTCTTTACATGAAAATATATAACTCTTTATATTTTAGGAAGGGGGGGGCTCAAAAAGGGATGATCATATTAGGGGGCCCTTGTCCATCAAAAGGCCAAAGAAAACCCCTGGACTAGTCAGTTGTTGGACGACTAGCTGATTATTTGACCATCGTGGCCCATCAATAACCCTAACGTGTTGTCAACAGAAAAATCCCTGAATGTCAGGCCAACTTGAGCAAAGAATGCACCTGCTGCGAACAGTTGAGTAATGTAGAAACAGGTGGAAAACCACAAGTCCTCCGATAAGAAACTGAAACACCTGGCTTGCCGTAACACAGCCAACAGTTATTCCTTCCTCATATTCCTAACTGCTGCCGCCCATGTCTCTTTCAAAAGAAACTAAACAGAGCCAAGAGCAACATAGATACTGGGCAAGAACTTGCTGTCAAGCTATCAGAAAGAGTGCAACTAATAAAAAATAGAAATAATAATAATAATAATGACCCATTGCAGGGTTCAACACACATGTAAGCTGTATAAATATCACCTCTAGTGTGCTATAATGTGCCAATAAAGTTGAGCAATCATTCTCACTTAATACAAACTTGTTTCCTTGACAAGAAGTTATTTGGTTATGACAAAAATTAGGAACTTCATGAATATAAACTGTTTCAAAATGTCAGATTTTTAAGGTACACTATGTAACTTTTCTTGTTCAAAATTTAAATAAAAAGTCAATACATCATCAATCCTTCCTCCAAAACATGTTTTTGTCTTACCCTGATTTACTATGGTAAGTGTTTATATTTTAGACCAAGCAGGATAGTTTTTATTGGAAATTGTGAGCTTGTAATAAAACAAAAATCAACACTGGCTTGGCTTTTCGGAGATAGTGAGAACTGAAGGATTTGAAATGTAAAAGCGACACAGAGATGGAGTTTTTATAACTATACAGGTAAGGTATTTTATTAAAACATAAATTACCGTAAGTAGCTCTCTAATAGAGTTCATTATAAAGCATTATCTATTGTTGGTTGTTGTAGCGCTGTGCTAGAATTTATTTTCAATGAAGAACCATGCCTATTAAAAACTACAGTAATGTCTTCAGCTAGTCATCTTGAGATCCTTTCCATCTAAACTGGTTATATCTCTTAAGCCTAGTAGTGAATGTTTTATGAGCAGTAGGAGAACCATATTCATCTGCAGTCACACAGAGCAAAAGCACAACCAAAACAATGTTCTTCTGCAAAATGCAAGCAGTTTGTTCTGTAACCACTAGAGGGCCAAAAGTTACATAGTGTACATTTAAATTTCAGTGCTAGCCATACTGAGAAAGATCAGATAATTCAAAATGGATGTATTCCACTAATTGTAACCTGGTTTCTGATGGTCCGTAACATTTTGAATGGATGCTGACATTATCTAAATATTTACGTTTCCTGCACAAGTTTCCCAGGGCCCCCAAGCAGACAGTGTTTACTCTGGTAATACATCAGGAATGTGGCCTAGAGTAGGTTTGAGTACAGGCCTCATGCTGGCACTCTATCAAAAAGCCTCTGACAGTACAGTCCATTCCTGCCCTCGTTATGCTGAGACACTCCAGGTTCTCGGAACAGGGCTGACAGATGTTCAGTTTAATATCTGATACAGGATTGATGTTAATACTTAACTTGTTATAACATTTAGGAATTGAAGCATTGCCCCCGATTGATTCCTTGACCACTACATTAGGACATGCTTGATAAACTTCAAAACTATTTCCAAAAATAGCCAGTAGTTTGGTGTATAGGGTGACTAATCACATCACATCTTCTCCTTTTACAATTACAGTGTTTTTAGTCATAAAGACCAGAAGCTGACATAATAGAATTAATCACCAAACGGATTTGATATGTATACAAGTCTAAAAAGAACAATATGTACTGGCGTTGTGATATTCTTAGCTAGGGTCGCATGTCAACCAAAGCGTTTTTTTCCAGCGGCTAGCGTACTTTTCCAATTGTTTTCAATGGGAGTACCGCGGCAGGAGCGCAACGAGCCGCTGAGCGTCTTTTTCACGCTCAAGCGCTGAGCGCTCAGCATTTTTTTACAGGTCACCTCGAGTTGAAGAATGTTTAACTTTGAGTAAAACGTAGCGCACATCACTGTCACTTTTTAGCCAGCCGTCCAATCAGAGTGGAGGAGGGGCGGGACAAATGCAACACCGACCAACTGTCACAACATTCTTGCTGTTCATAGACATCAACAAGCAGAGAATGGAACAAAATGGATGAGAAATTAATATTGCTGGTCTCCGAACATACATAGCAAGCACTCTACTTGTGTCGACATTTTTAGTCTGAAACAAATTACCTGCAAAATCAGTTATAACTAACAATGCCGCGGATATTCCATATCGTAGCAACAAAGCGTCTCAACTGAAAAAAAAAAAAGAAACGCTGCGTTGCTGAAGCGCTCTCAAGCGCTCACAGCTAGGCTTTTTCAGCAGAGTGCCTAGCATTTTCAGCTGGCTAAAAACGCCTTGGTGGACACACGGCCTAAAGCAACAATAAACAGCATATGGGTCAATGACAAATAAGAATGTCCAGTTCTTAGAAATGTAGTCTTTGTATTTAAATTGAGTCTGGAATGTGGTGTGACCATCAAGTAAAAAGTACCGTCATATTTTCCCTTCACCTTGAAAACATGTGAGTGTACATATCTTATGTTTTTTAAGTTTTAAAATATATTTTTCAAGGTAAAAGACAAGTTTTTACTAATACCTTGAATTTTTAATTCATAAATATATTTTATGAGTTAGTATAGTTTTCTTGTCATAAAAAGTCAAATTAACAGATATTTTAAAATATTCATTGACCTTGACAGGGTCTGCAGGGGTCCTCCTGTTTTAAGGAAATTATATCATAAAGAGGACCCCTGCAGACCCTCATGGATGTGTGTCAAGGTCAATAAATATTTTTATGTTTTGGATTGGTTTTCTGCATGTTGGTTGCAGCACGTTAGTCATACATCATGAAGACGAAAAAGTTAGTAAAGCAGTTTTGTTAAAATATTTTTGTAATAATAGAGGATTATACCTAACTACTTTTCAAAAATGTTATTATTTTAAAGTCCCCCTTTAGTCAATTATTTTATCCCTTAAAACTCATGTAATTTTGGTGATCAAAGATATTTAAAAAAATAAATAAATAAAGTGAAAAAAAAAAATTCTTCATGCCTTAAAATAGCTTGAATGTAACTCTACACCCTTGCCTCATTTAATATACACGGATCAATGAATAAGCAAATTAGCCTCGCCTCCACTCGCTCACACCAGCTCGGAGAGTCTACTGTTGCTGTAGTGACGAGCAATTTGTTGTTTGTGTTGTGGATATTTAAGAAAAAAGCTTGCTTCGCTTTGTATATTCAGTTTAACAGCTGTGCAACTGTACTGCTCATATTTTCTGACGCTTAAATTGTGTGCTAAATTATGAATTGGTAAAACGCCTTTGCAAAACGGTCTGAATCCACTCGCATTCGTTTGGACTGCTCTTTCACTGAATCACCTGAAGCGATTTCTCAGTAAAACAGAGAGTATCGAGAGAACAAGCAGCCGTTTTCCTCTGTGAACATGCGCTAAATGGATGTTTGACAATTTCATTGCTTTTTGGGGTTTTCAGATTTAAAACATTTAAAAAACATTCAGATGAAATCCTGCATCTCCGTACATGAAACAAATGCACATCCTTGAATGAGCATGGATTTCCAGCGTATTTACTTGAACTTATCAGGTAGGCTAATATCTATGGTTTGATCCATTCCAGAGGCGGCCAAAATCAGAATTTATAATGGACTGAATAGCTCTCTCAGAACTTGGCGTGCGATTCCACACTGACTGAATATGCACACAAATCACGGTCACACGCACACGCTCAGAGCAATATTGTTTTAGCTATGTTTTATAGTATTAAAATATTTTGAAGGACAAAAAAATGAACTTTATTGACTTTACTTCAAGTCAGCTGTCACTTTACTTTGGCGCAAGGCCCTATGCGCTCGCACACTTGGCACAGCCCTTGCGACGGTTCTGTCATTAATTAATATGAATTAATATGATTAGCCTTTTGCTTGACTACGTTATCAAACAGCTAATAATGTGTTGCTAATGTTACACACACCATTCCTGTTCTACATCTCAGAGTCAGACAGCTGCCTTCTAACAATCAGTATCCTTAGAAACGCTTTGAACAACTCAGAACGTCAGTGGAGAAAGGCATAGTTCATCTTAACATCGTAATAGACTCGCTATATTGCTAAATCTGCACAATTTTTCATATCAACAGAAATTATACCGGGATAACCTGGCTTCTCTCGAGACTTTCCTGCTTCAGAGAAGTCATAGTTAATGATATGCTAAAGCCTGCTGGCACGTTGTTGTGATTGGTTACAAGGTAGTCTGTGACGTCACAAACACCCATAATTTCAAACCGCGGGTTTTAGACTGTCTTTGGTTTACTGCAGTTTCAAACATAAAATACTCAGCAATGGTGCTGACTTATGAATTTGCACATGGTTTGTCTTAAAGCATATTAAAAATACTACATAGACATATAAACAACATTAAAAACTTGATTTTCACCACAGGGGGTCTTTAAAGAGGCTTTTTCCCCTCTATTATGATTCCAGGCGGACAGTTTTATCACCCAGACATTCAGGCATTTTTAAAGGCTGACTAAAGCAATTCATAAATGAAAATCATGCTCATCATTGAAAGTACATTCAAGTCACTGTGTGAATTGCATTTTTAACATATTTTTAAATAAATAATACATTTGGACTCTAAAATAAGAGTCATGTGATTGACCCATATGCGCATGTTATTATAGGCAAGAACTTTACCCTTTGGTTCCACTTTCAGAGAACTGTGACAAAAGAAAGCAGGATTTTCCATTGCATTTTCTTGTCGTACTTCCCGACCACTGATGAATATTGCCGTTGGCAACAACGGTAAACTGTCTAATGCTGACAAGTGGTAGGGCAGCATTCCACAAGGGCTAGAGTTTCACCAAGACAACCTCCTAAACATAAACCATAAAACATGAAAGCGGGAAAAATCAGGAGGGTGACCTTAGAAAACGTCTCTTAAGGCAGAGCAAGCAGCCCTCTGATAGTTAAAAACGCCACCCCCAACTTTCGCAGGCACTGTTTACATAACAGGGGAGCATTAGTGGAAGGTTTCCAGGGGTTTAATGAACTCCAGAGAGCTTGTCCATGTTAAGAGTTCTTTTATGCTTTATGTAGGACATGATAACACTGACAATATTGTTATTGGTGAGGGAGGAGCTAATACAGAAGAAGGTTTGTGTGTGTTGAAGAGAGATTTTGATGATGATGATGAGGCCACAAGAACGGCATAAAGGCAAAAGAAAAGTACATGGGTTTATTGGCCTTAAAGTCTCTGTGAATTTGTTTGAGCTAGACTTGTGCCGATATTCGGTAATGCGATATATCGCGATAATGAATATGCACAATATTGTTATCGTGGGCACTTCAAAATACCGTAAATAATAATTTATTACCAATTATTAAAATTTTTATAATGCATTTAAGAATATTTTCCCCATCAGCCGTATAAAATGCACAACACCGCTGTATTCTGCATCAAAGGGACATGCGTTCAAATGTAAACAAGCCCAATGTGCATGAGAAGCATATAGCGGAACAAGTGAAGGAGACGCGCTGAATGAAAGTGCACGTTCACTCTCTGACAGCAGAGGGCGCTGATGGAACAGCAGAATGCAATGGTTACCCCGAAAACCCCACAAACAAAGCAACTGCGCTAGTGAAGTTTTTTTTAAATGCTTCAAACAGCCATTCATTTTTTTGTAATCTCAGTGTTGTTCATCACAGCACCAAATACTTAATACTTAAAGACTTAATAGGCTATTTATTTTCACACTTAAACATTTTTATATTTTAATCTGGACTACAACATGCCCTAATGATTAGAAATGTTCTGATTATTTGTTATTGTTCAGTAAAACTTTGAGACATACGGCTTCATTAGATAATTCATTATTACCAAACTGACAATGAAAAATACTTATAAAGCATTAATTATTCTTAGTTAATGTTAATTTCTTAGTTACTGTTTAATAACATTACTAAAATCAAAAGAACTTATTTAATGGACCTGAGATAAAACTAACAATGATCAGTTGTATTTCTTAACTAACATTAACAAAACATAATACCTTCTGTAAAAAATGTAGGCTAGCTATTGCTCAATCTTAGTTAATGCATTAAATAATGAGACCTTATTGTAAAGTGTTACCTGTTGTTCTTTACAGCCTAAATCTTTTGCACTTTAATCTGTTTGGAAATTTTAATATATTTTTTGTGTATTGTATTATTGTATTTAAACATTCAGAGTTTTTTTTTGTTATTACAAAAAGAGTTCTTAAAACTGTTATACAATGACAACACTTTTTTGCAACTTATTTCAATATCGTGATAATACCGTATACCGTGATAAAAGCTTCAGCAATTAATTGCAACATGAAAATTTGATACCGTCACATGCCTAGTTTGAGCGCAGTTTTCTTTCAAGGTTTTTAAATTATATATATATATATATATATATATATATATATATATAACACCACTTAATATGCTATTGTTTGTCAGTTCCAGGTGGTATTTAGGGGGAGGGACAATTTCATTCTAGAGATCATCGGATTGGACAAAAATCTGGGTAGTGCAACATGAGTCATGAATAATTTTGGTTTGGTTTCTTGGTAAAGAAAACAGTACATTTTAAATGCAAAGATCTGCTGAAAGTAATTTTGTCAATGTTTAGGATTACACTAGCAAACAGACTCCTCAAAACTAATAGACATGGACTAAAAACTATTTTGGAAGCTTTGGATTTCATGGGATTTTAAGGAAATGCACCCCAAACCAAACAAACTATTCTCACAGACAAATTTAATTAGTCTTCCAGTATGCATCCAATGAGTGAATAAGATGGTGTCAAAGGAACAGTCCGAGAACAAAGACACATGCAGACAGAGAGATTAAGGCAGAAGGGGGAATTGAGAAACACATGGCAGGAACTGAGCAGGAAATGCAACATTCCATTCTGGAAAGGTCTGGCGCTGCAACCGTGGAGAAAGCGTAAAGCTCAGCCTCCCCCTGTGTCCATTACTCCCAGCTCGGAGAGATTCTCACACTGCAGGACTGGAAAAGAAGTAGGCCAAAAAACTCTGACACATCTACTCCTTCTCTCTACCGCCATTTCTATGTTCATTGCAATATGTCTTCATCGCATTAATTCACCTCCTCCCTCGATTGAACTGCTTTCTTGGAATTCAATAGTGATTCATTTCAAGGGATTATGTTCTTTTAAACATGTGAGAGGCCTGATGGAAAGTCAGTGCTGAGAGAAACCAGAGGACAGCATTCAGGGCCACCTTAACACTTCAGTGCACAGTGGATTTGACTGTTTTAGGACAGAATACACTTCCAAAATACTCACTTTTTTGGACATGGTTGCATGGCAACACCATGTTGTATTGTCTATTACCATTATACCATGGTATTCTCTGAAGTATTATGGTAAAAAAATAAAATAAAAATAATAATTAAATATATTAATATGAAAAAATTTTGCATAAAGAAAAGTAAGCCTATTTTAGGATCATTAACATATCTGAATATTATTCATTATCATTAAGCATTATCATTACCCAAAGTATCAATATCATAAAGCATCTGGGAATTTAACTTAATCTCATAAATTCATTTTAATTTAACAATGAAAGCAATACTATGATATATAAATAGTTCACAATCTAAGGGTACGTTTATGATAACGATGTAAACAAAAAAATGGAAAATGGGTTTTTTCTTTGTATAGATGACAACGCTGTCAAAATGATGCCTGTTCACACAGATCCATACGCATTCTTCTGGTTATTTGGTGTCCTTTTTGAGTCTCCAGGTATCCTTTTTTTGAAAAAACAACTAAATTTACCTTGAAAAAAGCTTGCAGAAAATTCAGTTTTGTAAAAATCACCCTTCAATCTGATGGTTTCCTTTGCTGGATATAGCAAATGATGACAAAATGAATGTGTTAAACAAGATAAATGGTGTATGCTTAATTTCATGATAAGTGTGCAATTAATTGTAATTAAAATTTTTAATCTATTAAAAGCCCTAGTTTTAACACATCATGATAGAAGTTCTAATTAGTGTTCATACAGGTTGGCTAAGGGTATGTTTACACAACAGTTTTTCCTTTGTACAGATGACAACGTTACCAAAAATTCCGTTCACACGGATCCGCGAAAAAGGACAAAAAATGCTGTATTATGCATGCCAGGCCAGTAGATAGTGATGTGATGCACTTTGTAAAGAAAGATGACGTGGCTGCACACATACGTATTCTTTTACAGAGCACCCACACCAAACGCACATGCCTATAGACTAAACACGTAATACGCATGTGCATGCTGTCACAGTTTTCACAGATTCAAGTTTTTGTAGTTTACACGGAGATGATAACGGTTTTGTTTTCAAAAACTTGCACTTTGAAATCCAACAATCCAACAACGCTGTTGTTGTGTAAATGGATGGCCAAAATGCATAATAAATTTTTCGGCCCCACTTTATATCAGGTGGCCTTAACTACTCTGTACTTACATCAAAAATATAAGTACAATGTACTTATTGTGTTCATATTGTATTGCAAAACACCTTTTCTGCTATTGAGGTAGGATACAGGTAAGGTTAGGAACAGGTTTGGTGGTATGGGTAGGTTAAGGGTGGGTTAAGGTTTTAAGAGAAGTGTCAACAGTGTAATTATAAAAGTAATTTCAGAAATTAATACAGATATATTTTAAAAAATACCTGCATGTAATTACAAGTACAATGTAACAACATTTATGTACACAATAATTGCATTGTATAAAATGCTTAATTTAAATGTAAGTACATACCAGCCACCTAATATAAAGTGGGACCATGCTTTGTTTTTAGTTGAAAACTGTGTCGTGTAAAGAGCCCCTAAATAATGCAGGAGTTTCCTATTATAGTAAGAATGAGATGGTTTTGCATTCTGGTAATTCGATTTTGGGAGGTAAATGAGTAATTGTCATGAAAATGTGACAATGCCATAATTCTTAATGGGCTTAAACTTTATTGTCTTTATTCAAAATATATTTTAACCCCTTAAAGCTACAATATGTAGTTTTTTCGCTGCTAGAGGTCGCCTATTCAAAACAAAGGCGTAGCTTGATGACGCCGAGTTTGAGCGCGGAATCTTGGGAAATGTGGTCTTCACCTCACAGCCGGTGGAAAAGAATCGGGACAGGACTAAAGCAGAAATCATGTTCATGGATGAAATTATTAACATTACTGTAGTATGAAGCAGCACAGGGCCGAGTGCTGTTGGAGCTGAACGAGGCCGCTGGAGAGATTGCTAATGAGAGATGCGACACACGCCTCGCAAGCAACTTTTATTATGCCGCAGTTGCCAGCGCCGACTCTTTCAGTCAAGTGTATGAGCTAACACAGCGCTGTTTATCATATTAGATACATTTGAGTGTGTTGAAAATGATGTTATAACGTAACTCTGAGCATTCGCTCGGCGGCTGCTGTGAGACACTTGTTGCATACTGTAGTAGATCGATCTCAGAATATCACTTTAATAAATGCTGGGTGGCTGGTGTTGATAAATGGCATGCAATTAATTTTAAAACGTATTGTATGATGGAGAAAATGCTGTACTACTTAGCTACTCAACAAAATAGTGTTTTTCTCTGAGGCATGGTAAAAGCATGTTCCCTTTCAATACTACACTCGTACTGCGTTGTTTGTCTTATTATGAGACAAGACACTATGGGGAAACTATTGGGCCTGGTGATGCTGGAGCGCCACCTGTGGTTGAACTTGACCGAGATCAAGGATACGGACAAAACCGTCTTCCTCGACTCGCCTGTCTCCCCCACTGGTCTCTTTGGCCCCGCTGTAGATGGGTTTGCTGAGCGCTTCACAGCCGCACAAAAGTCATCCTAGGCCATGCGACACTTTCTGCCAAAGCGCTCCAGCTCTTCTGCTTCAAGCCGCCCCAAGCCTGGGTCAACTCAGCAGCCACCCAAAGCTACGCCGCCAGCCACTCAGCCTCAAAATTCTCAAAAAGAGAGCAAATTTCCTCTTTCACCCCATATATGCACCACAGTTACTCACAGCGACTCAACGTGGGTGTTAAACACAGTAAAAAGAGGTTATGTACTCCAGTTCACTCAACGGGCCCCGTTATTCAATGGCGTGGTCCAAACCTCCATGTAGAACGAGGACATGCACGTCCTGCGTTCCGAGGTGAGCACCATGCTGGCAAAAGGAGCCATAGAAGTGGTTCCCCCAGCACTGAGCGAGTCAGGCTTCTACAGCAGGTACTTCCTCGTTCCCAAAAAGGATGGCGGTCTCAGACCCATCCTCGATCTCAGAAATCTGAACAGGGCCCTAATAAAGCGCTCATTCAGAATGATCACTTTGAAGCAGATCTTCTTGCAAATTTGCCCAGGAGACAGCTTCTTTACCCTGGATCTGAAAGATGCTTATTTTCACATCCAGATAGAAATCATTCTAATATGCTGATCTGCTGCTCAAGAAACATTTATTGTGCACAATTGTACAAAATATTTGTGTACAATTTTTTTTTTTTTCAGGATTCTTTGATGAATAGAAAGTTCAAAAGTACAGCATTTATTTGAAATATAATATTTTGTAACATTATAAATGTCTTTACTGTCACTTTTGATAAATTTAATGCATCCTTGCTGAATAAAAATATTAATTTCTTTAATTTCTTTTCAAAAAAATTAAAATAAAAATTCTTACTGACCCTAAACTTTTGAACGGTAGTGTATGTTACAAAAGCTTTGTATTTTAGATAAATGCTGTTCTTTTGAACTTTCTATTCATCAAGGAATCCTGAAAAAAAAAGTACACAACTGTTTTCAACATTGATAATAATCATAAATGTTTCTTGAGCAGCAAATCAGCATATTAGAATGATTTCTGAAGGATCATGTGACACTGAAGATTGGAGTAATGATGCTGAAAATTCAGCTTTGCCATCACAGGAATAAATTACTATATAAAATATATTCAAACAGAAAACTGTTTAAATTGTAATAATATTTCACAATATTACTGTTTTTACTGTATTTTTAATAAATATAAATGCAGCCTTGGTTAGCAGACGAAACTTCTTTTAAAAACATTAAAAATCTTACCGTGTCCAAACTTTTGACTGGTAGTGTACGAATATACAGACAATGTGCAAAATAGCAAAGACACAATAAACAAATTAAAATAAACAAATTAAAATAAGCAATGTACTATGTACAGATATGTTATATGGCGCAAATTAGACATGTAAATAAATATGCGTGTTAAATATATAAATGAATAAATGAATGTATAATAGTGTGTGTGTGTGTTGTGTGTTCCTCGTTTATTGTTAAGTGTTCATGAGATGGATTGCCTGAGGGAAGAAACTGTTCCTGTGTCTGGTCGTTCTGGTGCTCAGGGCTCTGTAGCGTCGACCAGATGGCAACAGTTCAAAGAGAGAGTGCGCTGGATGTGAGGGGTCCAGAGTGATTTTGCCAGCCCTTTTGCGCACTCTGGATAAGTACAGATCTTGGAGAGTGGGGAGGGTTGTACCAATGATTCGCTCAGCAGTCCGGACTAGCCGACGTAGTCTTCTGAGGTCAGAATTGGTAGCTGAGCTGAAACAGACGGTAATAGAAGTGCATAGGACGGATTCAGTGATGGCAGAGTAGAACTGTTTCAGCAGTTCCTGTGGCAGGTTGAACTTCCTCAGTTGGCGGAGGAAGTACAGCCTCTGTTGGGCCTTTTTCACAATGGAGTCAATGTGAATGTCCCACTTCAGGTCCCCAGATATGGTGTTGCCGAGGAACCTGAATGACTCCACTGTTTTAACAGTGCAGTCCATGATGGTGAGTGGGGGGAGAGCAGGGGGGTTTCTTCTGAAGTCCACGATCATCTCCATTGTTTTGAGCGTGTTCAGCTCCCGGTTACTGCACCAGACAGCCAGCTCTTTAACCTCCTGTCTGTAAGCAGACTTGTCTCCGTCCCGGATGAGGCCGATGACTGTGGTGTCGTCCGCAAACTTCAGGAGCTTGACAGAGGGGTCTTTAGAGGTGCAGTCGTTGGTGTAGAGGGAGAAGAGCAGTGGGGAGAGGACACAACCCTGAGGGGTGCCAGTGCTGATGGTGCGGGTGTTGGATGAGAATTTTCCCAGCCTCACTAGCTGCTGCCTGTCTGTCAGAAAGCTGGTGATCCACTGACAGACAGAGGTGGACACTGAGAGCTGAGTTAGTTTGGGCAGGAGGAGGTTTGGGATGGTGTTAAAAGCCGAGCTGAAGTCCACAAACTGGATCCTTACATAAGTCCCTGATTTATCCAGATGCTGTAGGATAAAGTGCAGACCCATGTTTACTGCATCATCCACAGACCTGTTTGCTCAGTAAGCAAACTGCAGGGGGTCCAGTAAGGGTCCGGTGATATCCTTCAGATAAGCCAGAACCAGTTTTTCAAACGACTTCATGACGACAGACGTTAGCGCCACAGGTCTGTAGTTGTTAAGTCCTGTTATCTTGGGTTTCTTTGGAATGGGGATGATGGTGGAGCGTTTGAGGCAGGAAGGGACCTCACACAACTCCAGTGATCTGTTGAAGATCTGTGAAAAGATGGGGGCCAGCTGATCAGCACAGGTTTTCAGACAGGCTGGTGTCACAGCGTCTGGGCCTGGTGCTTTTTTTCTTTTGTTCTTTCTGAAGACGGTGCACGTCATCTTCGCTGATCTGAAGAGGAGGAGTGGGGGATAGGGGGGTTGTTGGAGGTGTTAATGGTGTTTTTTCAAACCTGCAATAGTCAAGTCAAGTCACCTTTATATAGCGCTTTTTACAATGCAGATTGTGTCAAAGCAGCTTTACAGTGATAACTGGTATATAATTTTGGCTGCACAGCAGTTCTTAAAGAAAATGGTGTCAATGCAGGCAGATGCAAAGCACTGTTGAATATCAAATGTCAAGTGTCCCCAACTAAGCAAGCCAAAGGCGACAGCGGCAAGGAACCCAAACTCCAACAGGTGACATCAGGTGGCAAACAGGTGGCAAATAGGTGTTAAAATGGAGAAAAAAAACCATGGGAGAAACCAGGCTTAGTCGGGGGGCCAGTTCTCCTCTGGCGAACAGTGCTTTGTTACGATTCAGGTAGCTATCATAAGTCCGATGGGATCGCAACAGTCAAAGTATTTATTCCAGTTCCATCCAGTTGAGGATCGTATTCATCACGCCGGTATGGATGGTGTGTTGAGGAACTGTGCCACTGGCTGTCTTGTCAATGAGGCCTTCACAATGGATGATCTAGTTGACTCAGTCTCTGCTGATACTTTAGGATTGCGTTGTGGTCGTGTCAAGGTGCAGGTCCTCGATCTCACCTGGATACGGCCCGGATCCGGTTGACTACGGTAAACCTCGGGATAAACAGAGAGACTAATATTAGCGTAGATGCCATTCTTCTTCTGATGAAACGAGTACATCTGGTGTTATTGGAAGTGTTCCCGGTTCCGGCTGACCTAATTTATGCAGCCTAATAATCCTTTAACGGATTTGAAAATATAAATTGATAATGTGTTATGTGTATGCCAGGTTGAAGAGATGCGTTTTTAGTCTAGATTTAAACTGACAGAGTGTGTCTGCTTCCCGAACAATGCTAGGAAGATTGTTCCAGAGTTTAGGTGCCAAACAGGAGAAGGATCTACCACCTGCGGTTGATTTTGATATTCTAGGTATTATCAGCTGGCCTGAATTTTGAGATCGCAATAGACGTGAAGGACTATAATGCATTAAGAGCTCGCTCAGGTACTGGGGAGCTAAACCATTTAGTACTTTGTAAGTAATTAGCAATTAGAACTCATTCAGTTCGTCTGCCAGTTGCTGATTCACCACAGTGCTGGGGGATGGAGTCTTGTAGTTGGTGGTGTCTTGTAGTTGGTGGTGTCTTTCAGACCTTTCCACACTGATGAGTCACTGGAATAGAACTTCTGAAAAAAAAATGGCACTTTGATCTCCTTTTCTAGTGTGTATTTGGCCTGTTTATACAAGACTGTGTCCCCTTTCCTGTAAGAATCTTCTTTGGCCTGACGGAGCTGTCTGAGTTTTGCAGTGAACCACGGTTTGACATTGTTGTAAGTTAAATGAGTCCTGGTAGGAATGCACATATCTTCACAGAAACTGATATATGTAGTTACAGTCTCTGTGAGCTTGTCCAGATCGGTGGCAGCAGCTTCAAAAACACTCCAATCAGTCCATTCGAAACAGGCTTGTAAAGCCCACTCTGTTTCAGTGGCCCATCTCTTTACAGTCTTTGCTACAGGTTTAGCAGATTTAAGTTTTTGCTTGTAAGTTGGTATAAGATGAACCAGGCAGTGATCAGAGAGCCCCAAAGCTGCCCGTGGGACAGAGTGATATGCATTCCTTGTTGCTGTGTAACAATGGTCCAGTATATTACTGTCTCTGGTGGGACATGTAACATGCTGTCTGTATTTTGGCAGTTCACTGGAGAGATTTGCTTTGTTAAAATCCCCAAGAATGATTAAAACAGAGTCCAGGTGTTTTTGTTCGGTCTCTGTGATCTGATCGGCGAGTTTCTGTAAAGCCAGGTTCACATGCGCTTGCGGTGGGATATAGATGCTTACGAGAATGAACGAGCAAAACTCTCGCAGCGAATAGAACGGCTTGCAGTTAATAAAAAGTGCTTCTAGATCAGAACAACGCATCTTCGTTAATACGGTTACATCTCTACACCACCTTTCGTTGATGTAAAAGCACGTTCCGCCGCCACACAATTTCCCCGTTGATTCTGGGTCGCGATCCGCTCTAAACAGCTGATAACCCGGCAGATGAGGCGCGCTGTCCGGTATCGCGTCGTTCAGCCAGGTTTCCGTGAAACACAGAGCAGCAGAGTTTGAAAAATCCTTATTTGTCCGGGAGAGCAGAAGAAGTTTGTCCGTTTTGTTGGGAAGAGATCGGAGGTTCGCCAGATGTAAACTAGGCATCGCTGTCCGAAATCCACGCTGTCGAAGCTTCACAAGTGCGTCGGCTCGCTTTCCCCGTCTGTGCGTCCTGAAGCGTTTGAACAGCGCAGCCACTCCACCAACTACAACGTTCAGCAAAACATCAGAATAATTGAAAACTGGTAGGAGAATTTGAGGTGCACTGAATGTTCAGCAGTTCATCCCTGGTAAAACTGATCGTGTTTCCGAAACAAAAAACAGGAAAAACTAACAAAAACACTAAAACAACTGAGGAGCTCAGCACAGTGGCTGCCATCCGCGGCGCCATCTTGATCTTGATCTATCTGCGGGTCCCGCCCCAAGCCTGGCAGCATGGTCGCTGATCGCTCAAGGTGAACCAGGCGTGCGTCGCAACCCTGGCCCCTTGGGTGAACCCCTGCTGGTTCGAGCAGGGCGTGGCTATTGGGACGATAATCAAGAGGAAGGTCGTCTTCACAGATGCTTCCAAAATGGGTTGGGGAGCTCTGTGCGACGGCATTCCGGCCTTCAGCACTTGGAATGGCCCGGAAAGCGAGCTTCATATCAACCGCCTGGAGATGATGGCGGTATATCAAGCTCTCCAAACTTTCCTTAGTCTTAGTCAGATCAGACAGTATGACAGTGGTGTCCTTCATAAATCGCCCTGGCTCTCTTCAAAGCCCCTCTTCACTCTAGCAAAAACCATCCTAGAGTGGGCCCAACACAACCTGCTCTCACTGAGAGCAGCACATATACAGGGCGTTCTGAACACAGGGGCGGACATGTTGTCCCGGAACAACCTTCCCTCAGAGGAATGGTCGCTTCACCCCCACACAGTTCAGAAAATTTGGGACGTCTTCGGGAGGGCAGAGGTCGACTTCTTCGACTCAGAGGACAATTATCGTTGCCCAATCCATTTCAAAGACCAGAGATGCGCTGGCCCACAACTGTTCCAGCCTCCTTCTTTATGCTTTTCCCCCGATCGCTCTGATTCCCCAGGTTATCAAACGAATCAGGGAGGGTGCTCACAAGGTCCTCCTGGTGGCTCCTCTGTGGAGGAGCCAACCATGGTTCTTGGACCTGTCTCAGTTATCGCCCATGAAGCCATGGCCGATTCCTCTGAGACGAGACCTCCTCTCTCAAGCGAGAGGGACGATATGGCACCCCAGACCCGAGCTGTGTGGTTTCTCAATGGGAGCAAGCCTGCAAGCCCCCCTGAGAACGTCTTAAATACTATCTCACGAGCTAGAGCTCCGTCAACGAGACGTCTCTACTCCCTTAAATGGTCCGTCTTTGCTGCCTGGTGTACAGCCTGGGGCGAGGACCCATTTACTTGTGACATATCCCAGATATTGTCCTTCCTTCGAGACTTAATGGATAGAGGCCGTACTTCCTCTACCCTTAAGGTCTATGTCACAGCTATAGCGGCCTCACATGCTCCTGTAGCAGGGCAGTCAATAGGGAGAAACAACCTTGTTGTTCGCTTCCTGAAAGGGTCCAGGAGGCTGAATCCTCCTCGTCCTTTCACTGTTCCTACGTGGGACCTATCCTTGGTTCTTAGAGGTCTTAAAGGCCCTCCCTTTGAGCCAATCCAGAAACTGCCATACTGCTAGCTTTAGCATCGGTTAAGCATGTGGGATATTTACAAGCGCTCTCTGTGAGCCCCTCCTGTCTTGAATTCGGGCCTAATGATGAACAGCTTTTCGCCTGCTTCGGTGGTCGCACAAAAGGTCTTCCAGTCATGAAGCCCAGATTATCCAGATGGATAGTCAATGCTATAGCACTCGCTTACTCCTCCTTAGGCCTACAATGCCCTTTAGGTGGTAGAGCACATTCCACGAGAGGCATGGCCTCCTCTTGGGCATAGTACTGTGGCGTGTCCATCGCCGAAATCTGTGCGGCGGGTGGCTGGGCCTCGCCGTCCACATTTGTCAGGTTCTATAATCTGGACGTTCCTGCATTATAGACGCTGGTCTTTCTGCATAAGCCTCACGGTTGTGACCAGCTTACGATTTTCCGTTATGGCCCCGACCATGTCTGGCTATGACTATATTTTGTGATCCCTATATGCGTCCTAGTCCCCGCTGGCGCCTAGGCTATATAGGATTGGAGGTAGACATATGCCGATATTCAGTAATACGATATATCACGATAATTAATATATACAATATTGTTACCATGGGCACCTCAAAATACTGTGAATATTTATTACGAATTATTCAAATTTTTATATTACATTTTAAGAATACTTTACCTATCAATTGTATAAAATCCACAACACCACTGTATGCGGCGTCAAAGAGGCACGCACACTATGTAAACAAATCCAACGTGCATGAGAAGCACATGGCAGAACGAGTGAAAGAGACACGCTGAATGAAAGTGCACGTTCACTCTCTGACAGCAGAGGGTGCTGATGGAACAGCAGAAATGCTGTGGTTACCCCGGAAACACCGTTAACAAAGCAGCTGCGGTACTACAGTATTTAAAATGCTTCAAACAGCCATTCATTTTTTTTTTTGTATTTGCAATGTTGTTCATCACAGCACCAAATACTTAATACTTAAAGACTTAAGAGGCTATTTATTTTCAAACTTAAACATTTTTATATTTTAATATGGACTACAACATGCCCTATAATGATTGAACATTTTCAGATTTGTTATTGTTCAGTAACACTTGATGACCTAAGACTTCATTAGTTAACATGTTAATTCATTATTACCAACCTGACAATGAAAAAAATACTTTTATTATAGCATTTATTAGCATTTAAAATAGCATTTATTAATCATAGTTAATGTTAATTTCTAGTTAATGTTTATTAACATTACTAAAGTCAAAAGTTGTAATTATTTAATGGACCTAAAACTAACAATGATCAGTTGTATTTTTTAACTAAGATTAACAAAAAATAATACCTTCTGTAACAAACAGCTATTGCTCATTCTTAATCTTAGTTAATGCATTAACTAACGTTAAATGAGACCTTATATAGTGTTACCTGTTGTTCTTTATAATTCTTTTGCACTTTAATCTGTTTAAAACATTTTACTTTATAATTTGTGTACTGAGTTTTTTTGTTATAAGAAAAAGAGTTCTTAAACCTGCTATACTATGACAACACTTTTTTGCAACTTATTTCAATATCGTGATAATACCGTATACCGTGATAGAAGCTTAAGCAATTATCGCAACATGAAAATTTAATACCGTCACATGCCTAACTGGAGGATGACTACAGTGTCTTTCAGTCCCCGATTGTCCGGGCTATCCTGTCCTATGGGTATCCGTCGCGAGGCCTTTCTTAGCACTCTGCCCGGATGCTCTGTCGTCCCCCCTTTGTAGCACGGCGTGATTGGACTGTCCCCGTAGCGTCTTGTCTTATAATAAGACAAATAACGCAGTATGAGTGTAGTATCGAAAGGGAACGTACTCTTTTACTAACGTAACCTCGGTTCCCTTAGATACAGAACGAGTACTGCGTACTTTGCCGTGGTACTCGCAGGACGCCTCTTGCCGTCGCTTCAGACGAATTAAATCAGTTTGCCAAGGTGAGACGGCCGCTTATATAGCCCGATACCCCGCCCCTTTTGGCGGGGTCGGGCGGGCTAACACCATTGGGTTGCGCGGCTCTGCAGCACCGTCATTGGTTCGTTTACTTACAACTCCACAAACCAATGGCCGTGCAGTTTCACTGCATGATTGAAAAAGGCTTCAGAAATCGGAGAAAAGGAGTTTCCCCATAGCGTCTTGTCTGATAATAAGACAAACGACGCAGTACTCGTTCCGTATCTAAGGGAACCAAGGTTACGTTAGTAACCGAGTATGTTACTTTCGGAAAATCAAGAAAACTAGATTTAAACAAAAAGACTAAACGTGTTGAGCTAAATGAAAATAATTTTGTTTTCTGTCTATAAATGTAACCAAACAGTTGTTCCTTTGTTTAATAAAACAAGTAATATATTAAAGCATCTTTGTTGTTTTCATGGTTTCTACAAAATAAAACCGGAAACCGAGGGTAACGCGGATATGACGCCATTGACAGGCGACTCCGGGACACGTCCCATATCCTTGATTAAAATCGCGCTTTTCTCACGATTTATAAATAGTTGGAAACATTTAGGAAACTGTAAGTACTCAACTGAACAAAATATATAACACTGGCCTAGTGCACTGTTCGATTTCTGGTTACAGCCTATATGGTCCAGGTCAAATTGACCCTGACTGGATTCAAAATTCCCCAAAAATCACACTATGAAAAAAAAAAAAAACAAAAAAAAAACATACAATCATGTACAAATAATTAACTTTTAATATCAATACTTTTCACACATTACAAAGAATAAAAATGTGAATTTATGATTTATAAAAATGTTTTTAACCATTATTTTTGAGACTGCCCCTCCCCAAAACCTGTGGGACACTTGCCATTATACATTTATAACAATCATATCTTGGTCTAAACCTAAAGTAATCTTGACAAACTATATATCATTTGAAAGCTTTCAGACTCTAGTTTTCATATTTGGTGACTGATTTTCAAAAGAAATGACAGAGTAATAGAAAAACAGCGATAGATTCTTCATTTGTGATGTGGTGCCAAACCATAACACACTTTAATTCTTTCCGTTTGTTTTTTATATGTGTTTTAGGCATTAAATTCAAATCAAATATTAACATTACTGCCCAAACTTCTTCTGAATAGAATGTCTACTTCATAAATATTTTGAAAAGTATGGAAATATATGGTTCAGATCACTCAAACTATAAATGGAAATCGAAGAGTCCTTATATGCTCACCGGTGGAGTCTGAATGTCATCTAAAAAAGTTTGGTACTGCACCCAAAAAATCTTATTGAAAGTTCTGTTTTTGAGATATAAACCTAAAAATTGACAAAGAACTTGTTCATATATTTAACTTTGATTTTCTTGAAGTTTTAGAGTTGAAAATGTTTTGAAAAATATATATTTTATAAAAATATATAAATATATATTTTATATATTTTAGATTTTCATAAACTTCTATAACTTTTTTAAACTTGACATTTACAACTTTTTGTTACTTCTACAATAATCTGTGAAGTGTTCCCTTTAAAAAGATACCAAACTTAAGCCTGTGCTCTGAAGTATTCAAGATTTTTAACAATTTAAGTTTGAAAAGTCATTTTAAAGTCTATGCTCAAAAAGTGGGACAGACAGTTAACAGGTAAAACAACTTTTTATATTCACAAACTTTGAAAATAAAAAGTTGTTATACTCAGCAAGACACTGGCACTTCAGGACTAGAGTTGAAGTGCTCTGACATACAGCAAAAAAGTATTTTGTATTTTGGGTCTGTACAGTCTATATGGGTCAAATTGATCCACAAACAGTAAGATTGTATAAAACTCTGTATGCACATTTCACAACACATCAACATGTCGATCGATTGAGACTGAGTCCAAACGATAGATCCTGGTCATGAGTCAGAACCGCAGCCGGTGAGTAAAACTGCATTATGTTTTGTTGGCAATCGGCGCGCAAGTGCACATAATGTAAACAACAAACGTTTTTGTTCCCTTTTTATTTATAATGATGTCACAGCTTGCAGACGATCGCTACACAAAAGCTGCGCATGCTCATGACTCCAGGAGCTCTGCTTTTTTCGGAAAGAGTTGGTACAGCATATCTATCTTTTATAAATATGATAAAACTAAAGATTTTCAGAGATATGAATGATGCAATACTACTCTATAGGTACTCAAGATTAACATGAGATTGGCGGAAACTGTGTGTGTTATGTACCCTTTAAATGACAAATACTCATACAGGGGCATTTTTACAGCATTTTAATAGAAATAGAATTTTAAATTCGCACAAACACAATAGTCTAACCTAAAACCAAAAAGGCTGCATCACGCAGTGTATGCACTCTCTAGGCATGTTTTCATTTGGTTTTTGCAAAGTGAGGGAGGGGCATACTTGATAATGTCCGATTGCAAATCGCTAAAACAACAATTACGATATCATCGTAGACAATATATATCGCTCATATGGTTGGGCCGATAGACGATGCCATCGTCCATCAACGATGGCTGACAGACATCAAATGTTGAGCCATCGTGAATTCCCCACCCCTACAATGCCCTACAGTTTTAAAGGGGCTGAACATATACGGTTATTCGAAAGGTCACTTTGTCTTCAGTCAAAATATAAAAGCAAAAAGAAAGAACTGCAATAGAGGCCCTGCAAAACTGTGTGCCATTATGGCAGAAAAATCCAAAATGAGTCACTGAATAATCCCTCTATTTCTTCTTTTCCTTCATACTCCAACTGCAACAAGGTCTCTATAATGTGGTTTTTCCCCCCCACAAGTCCCTGATACAGGCCCAAGTATTTGGAAACAGCGCTGCTCCCCTTGATTCCCTCTCAACCCCCACCCACTCTTCTATCCAATGCCTTAATGAAAAGCATGTGCTGGAGATGCTTCATCTTTGCCACTGAAGCTATGCACAAGTTTCTTTCCCTCAGTAGAAGAAAAAAAAAGACATAGTCAACCCCCCTCCCCTCCCCATTCCCATTTTGTCAGAGGAAAAAAATTACATCTATAAAATCTGAAATTTATGACTGAAGTGAAAATTAACAGAGTTACGGTCATGTACAACAGATGTAGGGGATGCAAGCGGCAAGATCTCGGTCAAATATATCCAATGTCTGTACAATAATATCTTTGTAATATGTCTTTGTTAATAAACAGGAAGGTTCAAAACATCTTTCCCAAAGATAACAGCACACATTCAATTTGATTTTTACATTTTAAACTGATAAATCTCACCAATTAAAAATGGAGATGTAACATGTAGGGATGCACCGATACCATTTTTTAAGGACCGAGTACGAGTACCGATACTAACATTTATTAATTTCTCTCTCTTTCTCTCTTGCAATTTTCCAAGCACAACACAGTGAGACTAATGAATGTAGGACAGCTTTTTTATTATTACTCTGATGAAAAAAGTAATAATTTTTATGTGCTTGTCACAAACTTAAAGAACAAAAATTTCACAGTGTCCAATAACCTTCAAAGGGCACAATTACCAATATATATAATTATTGTTATATAAAAAGAAATTTACAAACAAATTACAAACAATACAACAAATACTACAGAGATACAAATTAAATATTTTTCAGATACAACAGGTTGCATGTATACATTTTTTTTAACATCTTTGTTGTTTTTATTAACATTAATGACAAATATAGGCTACGGTCCCTTTAAGACCAAATCCATGGATACTGACACATATCCTGTTTTCACCCAAATGATGGTCGACTTAACGTCGACTTAAGCCATAACCGACTGTATTTACGTGAGATACTCCACACCATGGACATTTTGACAACTATGTATGCATTTGACCATTCAGGCGCGAGGAGAACTGATCATGCGCTGTCTGAGAGAACTGGGATCGCGCAGAAGAAAGAGAGAGCGCGCGAGAGAGAACGCTTCTGGTCTGTGTCATTCAGTGCGATTCCGCCTATCCCGCCTTCACTAATCGATAACGAATTGTGATTGAAAGCATGCAGTTCACAATATGTGGGTTGTCATCATTAATTTTTAAGTATTTCCACACCCCTGAGGCTGACATTGTGTCTCTGTGCACGGAAAATTCTGTCTGTTACGTCACGCGAAGTATCGGTCTTTGGTATCGGGGGTATTTTTATGAGTACGAGTAAAAGTACATGAGCTTGGTATCGGGCCTGATACCGATACTGGTATCGGTGCATCCCTAGTAACATGTTTCAAAAATTAGATTTAAATATTTACAAAAATAAATAAATATGTGTATACCAGCACATGTGTGTGTATCACTTAAACCACTAAAGCAACACCAGTAATGAAACTTTTTGGGAAGGTAAATCTACCAGATGGCCGATTATTTTGGTAACACTTTACAATAAGGTCCCATTAGATAATGCATTAAAAACATTATTGTATTAAAAACAATGAGCAATACATTTGTTACAGTATTTATTAATCTTTGTTAAATAATAAAAATACAACATTTTTAGTACATGTTAGCTCAGGTCCATTAAATAATATTAATAGATACAGATACAACTTTTGATTTTAATAATGCTTTAGTAAATGCTGAAAATAACGTTAGCTAAGATTATAAATTGCTTTAGAAGTACTTTTCATTGTTAGTTTTATGTAGTTAACTAAAGTTAACAAATGGAACCTGATTGTAAGTGTTACCGTTATTTGATCAAAAACTCTCAGTTTCGGTTTGACAGAGGTCAAAACAGAAAGCTTTATATACCTAATTTGACCATCTGGAGTTGAATCACTGTCTGGCTTGTGGTAACTTCCCCCAAATTCTGAAATTTTGAGTGACACATCTAGGTTAAGCAATTTACGGACCAGAGATGAGTGAATGGCAAGACACTGTACCTCACTCATGTGATTGTCTCTCAAAAATAGTGACATGTTCCAACACAGAGGTGTCTGACTTCACTTCAGCAGGTACACATCATGCTGGGGCATACACATAAACACAAACACATACATATAACTATTTGTCATTTTGAAATGTGACCTGGATTTAAAGGGTTAGTTCACCCAAATATGAAAATTCTGTCATTAATGAATTACCCTCATGTCATTCCAAACCCATAAGACATTCATCTTCGGAACACAAATGAAGATATTTCTGATGAAATCTAAGAGCTTTCTGTCCCTCCATAGACAGCTACACAACTGACACTTTGACGCTTCAAAAAGAGATCATAAAATTAATCCATATGAATTGAGGGGTTTAGTCCAAATTTTCTGAAGAGAACAGATCACTTTATATGATGAACAGACTGAATTTAGGCTTATATTCACATATAAACATTGTTCAGAAAGCTCTCAGATTTCATCAAAAATATCTTAATTTGTGTTCCGAAGATAAACAGAAGTCTTAAGGGTTTGGAACGACATGGTGAGTAAAGCCCCTTTCACACAGCGTGTTGACTGCGTAAAATTGCTAGAGTGCCTTCTGTGTGAAGGCACTCTGATTCCGTGATCGATCCTGGAATGGGGACCTAGTAACATTGCCAGAAAACATTGCCAGAATCAGTCCGAGAACACGCCCTGTGTGAACAAAAAAGTGGTGTGTCTTAATGATGACGCCGAAGCGGAGATCGTTCACCAGCTTAGTGGAACGGTACACGATGTGCTAGTTTATGATCGAATCAGAAAAAAAATGTACGACCATGGTTTCTCAAGAGGGAAATCACAGAACATAACCAAACTTAAGACGCAGTGGAGACATTACACCTCACATCCTGATGTCACATGTCTTTACGGGATCTTTACGGGATGTGTGTGAACACATCCACAGATTCCAGAAAATCGCTGGCAGTGTGAATGAACCAAAATCAAACGATCCTGGGACACATTGGGCCTCATTTATCAATCTAACGTAGAAATAAGCGCAGAAATCATCTTACGACAGGGCTTACGTCTGATTTATCAAACGTTCGTATGCTGGTAATCCTATCGTACGTTGATAAATGTCGTCATTTAAATATCATGCCCAAAATTTTAGAAGCCTTGCCCTATACTTTACAACAGAGAGAAACATAACCCGGCCATGAAGAGGAAGTAATCGCATGAAAAAGAAATTTATCTTACTCTTAAAACACCCCTCAACCTCCTAATTGCAAACAAAATTAATTTAAATAAAAATACTGGTAAATAAAACGAAATACAAATATTATTAACATACACTACAGTCAAAAGTTTGGACAAGGTAAGATTTTTAATGTTTTTAAAAGAAGTTTCGTCTGCTCACCAAGGCTGCATTTATTTAATGAAAAATACAGTAAAAACAGTAATATTGTGAAATATTATTACAATTTAAAATAACTGTTTTCTGTTTGAATATATTTTATGAAGTAATTTATTCCTGTGATGGCAAAGCTGAATTTTCAGCATCATTACTCCAGTCTTCAGTGTAACAGTGTAACATGATCCTTCAGAAATCATTCTAATATGCTGATTTGCTGCTCAAGAAACATTTATGATTATTATCAATGTTGAAAACAGTTGTGTACTTTTTTTTTTTTTTAAGGATTCCTTGATGAATAGAAAGTTCAAAAGAACAGCATTTATCTGAAATACAAAGCTTTTGTAACATTATACACTACCATTCAAAAGTTTGGGGTCAGTAAGAATTTTTATTTTTATTTTTTTTGAAAAGAAATTAAAGAAATTAATACTTTTATTCAGCAAGGATGCATTAAATCGATCAAAAGATAAAACATACTTCACATGCGCAAAAATGTGTTGCGCACGCCGACTGGTACAGATGTATAGCGGACCATTTAAACTGAGGAGTGTTAATTTTGTCTGCATTTCAAATCTAAAGTTAGCAACGCTTGAACTGATATGTCTGCGTGTGTGAGGTGCCCGTGCGATCAATTGTAAAATAAAGAAAACGAATACAATGCGTCAAATGAGCTTAGCCTGTACTAGCCCTACTTGATGCACAGTTTTTCTCTTTTGTTTTGTTAATCTGTTAATTATTTCAGTGAAATATATTTCATTTAGTCCTATTATTTTATTCCTTGTATATTATTCTGTTTTTCTCTGCATTGCAGGTGTATGATGTGTGAATCCTAATCCTTTATGTTGCCATTTGCGCATGCCAAGCAAAATCCCTGGAAAGAAAAAAAAAACATTTATGGTATTTTAAGACACTCTATTCTAATTTAATTTTAATTTGACATTTTAATCGTGTTGTTTAATGGTTAACGATTGGTTAGTGAGTGATAGTCGGTCAGGAAAATAATCTAAATTTTCTCATAACAATTCTCCACGAGATTTACTGTGCTGTTCCTGCTGACTCAAAAACTTGCGTACACAAACTGAGATCTGACGTGAGATTTGATCATAGCCACCGCTCACGTCCATTGATAAATGCCAAATTTTGCGTGGAAACGACCAATTTTCTGTCATACGTTCATTTCATAAATGAGGGCCATTGTATTTTCCGGAATCTATGTGTGAAAGGGGCTTAAATGAAATATCCCTTTAACATGTTCAACCTCCAGTTCAATCTGTCTTCTTATGTGGCTGTTATTTTTGTAAAAGTCATTTTGAACCTAAATGTTTATATATAAAGACATAATACAAAATATTGGCACAGAAGAGGCTTTTGTTTGATCTTTTAGTCATTGTTTTACACATTTAGTTCATTTTTGCACAACAGCCAAGCAAAATGAAGGTCTTAAAGGGATAGTTCACCCAAAAATGAAAATTATACCATGATCTACTCACCCTCAAGCCATCCTAGGTGTATATGACTATCTTCTTTCAGACGAACACAATCAGAGATATATTTTAAAATATCCTTGCTCTCCAAAGATTTATAATGGTAGTGAATGGAGGGCCTGTTTTGAAGCCAAAAAATAAATACATAAATATAATCCATATGGCTCCAGGGGGTTAATAAAGGCCTTCTGAAGCAAGGTGATGGGTTTTTGTAAGAAAAATATCCATATTTAAAACTTTATAATCTAAAATAACTAGCTTTCACCAGACGACCATACGCATACTGCGCAAGTCGCCTTGCGCCAAATAAGTAACCCGTGACACGATTTATGACGCAGGATGTAGGAGTATCATAAGCTTAGACGCCTCTCCTGGTTCAAACAAATAGGGCTGTGCAACAAACTAAAGCTCCTCTTCTCTTATATCAAAATTCTCAGAAATTTCTCTTTAAAATTTCTTGTTTTAGACTTCTAATTCGTGACCGATGTTGTTTTGCTCTATCCTCTGCGTGTCCGCATTCATTGTTGCGTTGTGTGTAAGGTCAGAGTTCACTCCGCGTACGGCCGTCTGCCGGAAGCTAGTTATTTTACTTTATACAGTTTTAAATATGCATATTTTTCGCACAAAAACCCATCGCTTAATTTCAGAAGGCCTTTATTAACCCCCTGGAGCCGTATGGATTATTTTTTATGATGGATGGATGCATTTATTTTGGGCTTCACTACCATTATAAATCTTTGGAGAGTCAGGATATTTTTTTAAAATATATCTACGATTGTGTTCATCTGAAAGAAGATAGTCATATACACCTAGGATGGCTTGAGGGCGAGTAAATCATGGGATAATTTTCATTTTTGGGTGAACTAACCCTTTAAAGATTCAGCACAGACTCAACTAACCTATAATGACATCTGCTGTCAACATTTCATTATCAGTTTCATCAACATTCCTTAGTTAGTTAGCGCCATATCCTTTTACCAATGTCTTTGAAAGGGTGTTTTTGTGTTACATGGACATGGCAGATTCCCTCGAGGGGATTGGGGGATGCAGTGTTCTCAGCTGGACACAAACTAATTGTAAAACTTCAAGAAGAACTGCAGGCTTCTGGACTCCCAAAAAGCTCAGTGGAAAAGGCAGTTGGGTGATTTGGAGGCTGAGTCAGCAAGCAGAACTCTGGCCCCTCTGAAAAAAAGAGGAGGGAGGCAGGGGGCAAAGGAAGTGAGGGATGGAAAGAGATGGAGAGAGAGGAGGGAAAACGAAAGAGAGCTGACATTCCTGCACCGTGAGTCAACGCCGCTAGGCACTTTTCTGGCAATCGTTCACTACCTTTATAACTAAAAGCACTGGCTTTTTATTGCAAGAGAGGAAGAGAAAGGAGACCATCCGAATGCTGAGCTTCCAACTAATAAAGCTGTGGGTTCATTCTGAAAGCGTGACGGACATTTCTTGGAATGTCGTCCATGGCTACCCCAGTAACCATTTTGGATACCTCCCTACATTCAGAGGGAGTACTTAAATGCAAAGCACTCAATGAAAGCATTATGAGGAAGGGTCTGTACTCCTGCTAGCAATGGTTAAGTAGTAAAGGGTAATTAGTTTCACTTAATAAAGCCCAAGCGTTCCTCATAACTTGGCCTCTTGCTTTGATTTCCAATAACACATGACTGCATTCCTGCCCTATGTAGTGTGCATATATGTGTCCTGCTCCCCCTCAGCCCTGACCGGCATTCCTCAGAGTGAGGTGACATCCGTCAGAAGGGCCTCTAATAATCCCATGCAGCCTAATTCACTACTTAACATAAATTACAATGGAAGTAAGTGCAATGGTAAAAGTAAATAAGGCAGCTATTATAAATCTATAGCAAAATTAGCCTTTTTAACAGTTATTATAGCCTAAAATTTATTTCTGCAGAATAAATATGCATATTAATGCCTTATATTCATATATTATTAATAGCCTACCAAGTACATATAACGTTAGATGTTCATGTATGTCGCGAGGCCGAAGCAGGTTGATTTGTAGCACTGCGCATGTCATCATCGTACATAAGCACAGAGTAACAGCAATGCAATTCATTCACTGCAGTAGGATGCAAAGTTAACATTTCCAGATATTAACTAATAAACCTATTTAATAAAACATATTTTATGTTTTCAAAGCACGACATCGTTAAAACAAGCATGCCTCACATTTTCGCAATTTTGGTGAAACCTTTGCAGGCAGAGTAAAACTCGCTTAACTTCAATAATAATCGTTGTAAATCGACTTAAATAATGATTTTTCACACAAGAGTAATCTGTTAAAAGTTATTTACCTTCATAAGTTCTCGCCAAGTCCTGCTTTATTTCAATCTGCAGCCGGTTTTGTGCGTCTTAAGTTTTAAGTCCGTTACAAGTTTTTCGGTTGACTCCAAAGCGTCGAACAAGTTTCACAAAAGTTTAAACACGTCAATCCGAGGGGACATTGCCGTCATCTTTGCACTTTCGTTAAAATAAAACGTGTTTTCCCTTCTCCGTGTCATTTTTTTGAGCTGTTGAAATGTGTTTTCCATTAGAAGTGTGCTGTGAAGCGAAGGACTAGGACTGCCCTCTTCACACGAACCATGAAGACGCCGCTGCAGCGAAATTAGCCCTTACAAACTCAAGAGTTGTGAGGAGAAAAAAACTGCCCCCTTTCCTGAGAACTTTAAGGGATTCCAAAGGATTTTTTTAAAGCCAGGAGAGCCCTCCTTCGGAGAGTTTGTCGATTGTTCCTCTTCTTCTGTTGGCTTTAAGAAACGTCGCTCAAGAAGAAAAGTACAAAAAAGCTTTTGTGTCTTGAAGATCGGGAGCACAGCCCACAGATTTAGTCACTTCAGAAAAAAATAATTAAAGATATATAAAAAAATCTTGCTTTCCACCACAATAAACGCCATATTTGTTTATAATATGCTACATCTCTTAAAGGAATAGTTCACCCAAAAATAAAAAATAAATTTGGCATAATTACTCACTCAAGCCATATGACTTTCTTCTTTCAGCTGAACAAAGCAGAGTTATATTAAATAATATCCTGGCTCTTCCCAGGTTTAATGGCATTTAATAATGCCTTTGTTTTTGAAGATCCAAAAAGCGATTCCATCCATCATAAGAGAAATCCATACAACACCAGTGGGTTAATAAATGTCCTCTGAAGTGAAGCGATGGGTTATTTGTAAGAAAAATATCCATATTTAAAACTTTATAAACTATAATAACTGCCACTATTCAATGCCTTTACAAAGCTAAGAAGAGCCAGGATATTATTTAAAGTGCCCCTATTATTGATTTTTGAAAATTACCTTTCATGTAGTGTGTAATATAGCTCTGTGAATGAAAACATCCTGCAAAGTTTTAAATCTGAAAGTGTACCATATATAAAGTTATTGTCTCTCAAAAGTAAGAGCCGACTCAGAGTCAATTAAACGAGTCATTTGTAAAACGAATCCCAAGCCGTTTCGTTGTGACGTCACAACGAAACATTAGCATACTGGCCGCCCACTTATTGTGCGCGTTTTCAACAATACCACAGCAGTACAATCTTTTGTTGTGTTCCTGTCATTTTACTGACGACTGCTTCTCAAACCTCGGGGAGTTTAACGCAGGATTCACAAAACACTTGGTCTTAAAAAATGGATCAATGCCCAGTTTATTTGGACCAGCTTGCTCCTCTGAATCTCAACCTGTAAGTATGATTAATAATTGATGTTTATATTTTTAGCGATCGTTCAAAATTCGTAGTTTTGTATGTTATGTTGTGTAATGTACACCCTCGTCTGTATGTCTCCTGCTAACCGGCTAAGTCATGTTTCTGTAGTTCTGCTATTCAGATGTGGGTCCAATATTGTCTAAAAATGTGTCTATTAATGCAGCTTTTCTGTCTTATTACTTTGAGTAATGATCAAGGATGGTGCACGACTTTTGTTTACAAAGTGTAATGCATTATCAGCTATTCACTTTTGTGCTTGGCTAACGTGGGAGTTTACAACACACAAAACAAACAGTTTTTTTCCTCTGCGTTTTTATTACAGTGGATTGTAATAGGATGCTAAGATGCTAGTCCGCACTATCTAGTTGAAGTACTCTCTCTGTAAACAGTAAACACCCATTGTAATGTCAAACAATGATATAGCCATTTTTTACTTTGTTAATAGTTATGACGAAAATATGTGTACACATCTGGCCTAAATGTTTATCTTATGTTAGAGGTTTTCAGCTTCGCTTGGCATTCTGATACAGTTCCCACTGGTGCACCTACATAAAGTATAACAGTGACGTTGGTATCACGTCTTATAAATAACGCAAACTAAGGTGACACTTACTATATAGAAATGTCGTACTCCAGTCGTGATTGCGAATCAGTTTCTGGGTGATCGACTACTTCAGACGTTTCATCGTTGGTCTCGGGCTCGAACTGATACAGTAAAATCGATGCCATCTTTTCTGTCCATACATTGTATACAATGTCTTGCGAATTGATAGCTGTCATTCAGTTATGGCAATGGGCGCGTGGTGTGTGCAGTAGACCAATCAGAGCAGTGTAAGCTCACGGAAAGGAGGGGTTTAGAGAGACTGACTCTTTGAACTGCTTCTAACGAATCGTTTATCAATCATTGAGAACTGAGGTGAAATTAAATGTATATTATGAGAAAACAAAAGTGTTTTTTGACCTTGCATGCATGTAAACCTGTTGTAGGAGACTCCCAAAACAATATTAGGAACATTTAAAAAGGCATTATGGGGCACTTTAAAATAGCCTAACTCTGATTGTGTTGTGCATCTAGGATGGCTTGAGGGTGAGTAAATTATGGGACAATTTTCATTTTTGGGTAAACTATTCCTTTAAGCACTAACGTTAAAATAACTACAGTATGCTTGACTTCCCTGCTGAAAAAACCAGCATATGCTGGTTAAGGTAGGTTTTGGAGCTGGTATGCTGGTTTGAGCTGGTTTATGCTGACCCTATGCTGGTCCATGCTGGTCCTATGCTGGTCTTATGCTGGTCCTATGCTGGTCCAAGACCAGCATGGACCAGCATAGGACCAGCTCAGGACCAGCATGGACCAGCATAAACCAGCTCAAACCAGCATACCAGCTCCAAAACCTACCTTAACCAGCATATGCTGGTTTTTTCAGCAGGGTTCATATTGACATTCTTATAGTAAACAAGCATACCAGAAAAAGTGGAACAGGGGTTGACAACTTTACAAGTTATAGGCCTATCCTGAATATGCATATGTGACCCAAAAATAACATTATGTATTTTTTTTTTTTTTCCATGTATGTAGGCTGAGTTGCCAATTATTATATTTTAAAAGAGTTAGCGCTTTACATGTAATTTTACTATTAAAGCTGCTGGAGGGGCAAATTTTGTTAAAACTATCGAGTCATCATGTGGCTTTCCATTGTACCACCATTGTTATTATTAGTACATTTTACAGTAACAAATGGATTTCAATACTTTAAATAGGTTATATTAATCTTACATTATTTAATGACATAAACAGGTAGGAGCTGTAAAATATAAAAAATAAATAAAAAATACCATCCCGTAAAGTTCTGAGAACCACAGCAATAAATTTAACAAGAAATTGTAGTATTATTGAAAATATTTCTCTTTACTCTGAAGACAGCTGCAGAACAATAGCAAATAGCGGCATTTGCAAAAGCTTAATGATAATGGCTTGAAAGATGCCTTTCTACTAAATAAACAATACCACACCCTATAATGTCTCTATCCTTTCTTATATTCTAAGATGAATAGCTCTACATTTGTTTGAAGTAATGGTAAATGTTCAATGGGGTTTTGTAAACAAAGGATTTTTACTGACAGGTCCAGACCTGTAAAATAAATATATTACCTACCTCAATGAGAAACATGTTTTACTTTGTTTTTGTTGAGAAACAAGTCATGTGACAAAAATACTATGAGGCCTGTGCTTGCAACAATTATTCATGCAAACTAATTCACACCTATACAGTGACATTAAACATACTCTGTGTAAAGATGGGTAATAAAAAATGATTAAAATCAGGCCTGAAAAAGACTTTTAGTTTATTAAAAAAAAAAAGAAAAAAAAAGTAAGACAAGAAAAGCATGTATTCTTACCTAAAACTGAATCAGTGACTTCCAAGAGATCTAATCCAGAAAATCCATTTTCTGTGAAGGTATAAATATGTAAAACGGTTTATATACATAGCCTAATCTACTGTTCTTATGAAAACTAACTATGAACACAATGTCATACTGATGAGACGCTTCAAACTTATATTTTGTTTATTACTTGTGTTTGGGGTATAAATATAATGACATCACAATACTATAACTGGAACCCCAAACATGAAGTCAATCTCAGCAGAACATGAGGGTTGAACACTGTAATTGAGCGCCCTCTTGTGATGGCGCCACTTTTGACAAAGAAAAATTATTACTTAAACTACAGCACACACACACACACACACACACACAAAATCTACTGCCTTTTAATTTTAACGTCTTTGTGATGTTGTAACTTTTTATATATTCGATGAAAATGAATCACCTCACCCACAAAACTCTGTGCATATTGAGGAAATCCAATATGCTTCATCCATATGGACACTTGGTCTGGGCTCCAGTCCTCGATTGAAATCATGCTTGTATTTACACTCTCGTCTTCTGCATCCTTTCTTAAAAATCCACATCACACACGCACTGAATTTAACATACAAACAACTGACAATTCCCTAATATAACGATCTCGACTTCAGACTGTAAACCTAAGTTATTGGTTGGACTAAAGTGTGAATAAAATCCTATGAAAGCCCTTTCACTGGATCATTACACAGGTACAGTAAGCTAGCCTATTAATCTGATCTCCACCTTCCACTCCTGTATTGTGATACAGTTATTGGTTAAAGAAATGGAGACACTCTCATAAATCTTTACTGACTCATTCTTCGCATGTGACAATCTCAAAACATAATCTTACCTCAAGCTCAAAAAGAGCCCCGCACTTTTCGCTAAAAGCTGTTGTTGAATGACGCATACACACCTCGGCAGGTGAGGGCGGAGCTAAGACAACTTCGTGCATCATGGGAAATGTAGTCCAGATCAAAGGCTTTCAAACTTATTCAGGAGTGGCCAAAAATGATGTCCTGGGGGGTTATTTGCACAATATTTGCTTTTAATGACACTTAAGTTGTTATTAAACAATCAAAATATGAGGAGTATGTTATATTGGGAAGAAGAATACACTAAACTTGGTTAAGGTATTAAAATGACAATTATTTGGCAAGAAAGGTGAACTTTAATTAAAATTAATACACTCCAGTCGTCTCCTACAAACAAACCCGACACCATCCAACGCTAGTTTGTTCAGTTTTGACTGCAGAACACAGTCCTTATGTTCTTTGGTAAATGCAATTTTTTATTATTATTATTTATTTTGCAGTAGATAAACTAATAAATGGTTTCTTTACTGGTACACAACCTCTCAATCCAACCTCTTGTAACCGTTGGCTTACAGTTCAAGATGAAACTGGAGGTTGGAGGTCTCATCCAGGTCTTTAGAAGCTGTTTTGAGGTGGTCCCACATTCAGATGATTTTCATCCTGTCAAAATGCTCACTAGTCTTCCCTGACCAGCCACAGCACTTTACATTCTGCATAATAGTGCTCTCACGGTGCTTTGAAATAATTTTGTGGATGCTGATATCCTGCACATGAGCAATATCCAAAACTGACTGACCAGATTTAGCCATTTTAACAATACCCAGCTCCCGTTTTCACTAAAACTTACAAAATAACATAATACAGCTAATACTTGCCACATAGTGATTTATTGAATTATAGGCTGGAAATAAACGAGTGCAAGATTGGCATGACCACTGCATCATGATAAATGATACAACTGAAACGAGGAACACCTACTTCTCAGTATTTTTGGCTTACTAAAAATAACTTTTTGCTAATATATATATATATATATATATATATATATATATGCGGGTAAAGTATGGATATACATTTGGCGATAATATAGTTAAATTATGCTACATAATAGTGGCTAATTAGTTACTTTGTTATTACTTGATCTCTCATAATACCATATTATAAATGTACATTGTGAGCAGACAAAAAAAATGACTCCAGGCCAAAACCGGTTGATACATTTTATTATTATAATTTTTTTTTTTTCCACGACAGGTCTCCTGGGTCTAACATTAGCCCCTTATAATAATTCCAGTGCGGAACATCTATCTCATAAGCTGCAGGTCTAGGATGACAAGTGCAATATGGGGAAGAAAGTGTCTACATTATTACAAGTCCTCAACATTTGTGGGGAGGCAACAAATACCAAATATAATTTCTAGAATTATAACACACAGCAGTTTACACTAAATGCACACATTCAGACTACAACGGGACACACGTTAACACTTAAGCAACAATCATAAGAACCGTCATTACTGCTGATGTCAACCTTTCGCTCCTAACGAATGGAAATATCTTGAATGAGAACCCCTTTATGTAATTTGATAGAAGAAAAACAGATGGATGTGTAAGAGTGAACAGGGCTGCGTTTCCTCAAAAGCATTGTAAGCCTAAGTAGATTGTAGAACCATTGCAACCAGTGGTCTCTACGATCAACTTAGCTCACAATGCTTTTGAGAAATGCAGCCCAGGTCAGGAAGTCTAGCACAGCATACTGTTAGCTGTCCAGAGAGAGTGGAGTAGTTGTCTTTTGCATCCCCGATAGGTTATAGAATGCTGAACAAACGCTGAGTGAATAAGGATGACAGGTTCTTGGGAGATGAGCACCCGACCTCTGGCTGAAGAGCCTCAGAGTGCTTATACATTGCTGAGGGCATCAACACCAGGCAACACTTTACCCTCCAGCAGCTCCAGACTGGCTCCGCCTCCTGTGCTCACATGACTGACCTTGTCTTCTGTATCCCACTTGGCACAGCAGGTTGCTGTGTCTCCCCCACCTGAAATTAAAAGAAACAACAATGTCAATTATTAGTCTATTATAGTGGTAGGTATAAACTTCTTGATGGCTGATGCTGATATCTTATGCCACATTTACATTATATGGTTCAAGTGACCCAATTCCAATTTTTTCCTCCCATGAGGCACAGATCGAATATGAGCCATAAATGTGTAAGCAGGAAAAAAAGCACATGGTTTCCGATATTCTCAGGTCGGTTTCAGGCCTCATTCCTATGTGGAAATAAATCTGATATGAATCAGATACATGCATTTGCATCTGCCATGTAAGCGGATAGATCAGATATTCCCTTGACAATGCGAGTCATACGTCATCGAAAAAGCGACAGTGGAGAATGACGTCAACTCAGATAGACACCAACCACAATCACATGAATCTTTTCAATGCCCAGGGCTCTCCTTATTTTTCTCTGCCTTAACAGACCAGTGTTTCGCTGACCTTTAAAGATGCTGCAGAAAGCAAAAGCTTGTATTAACATTTCATCTACAGCCATTTCGGCCTAAGCTTTTCCAGGTCAATATGTCTATCTTGGGTTGTTTCACCAAGTCTATAGCGTAAATGCAGATTTCGGATATGGGTCACTTTTAAAAGATGATGTAAACTGGTTGTCAAAAAGAAATTGGATATAGTCAACAAATCAGAATTTGGGCATCTAAAACTGCAGTGTAAATGTGGCCTTAGAGAGCAGGGTGGCAGGTGGCTGATATAGGTCTATATGATATCACACTACTTAATTTAAAGATTTAAAGAAAGAAAAAAAACATGCATTTAAATGTATATTCATTTTACATAATATGTATAAAGTAATAATAAATAATCAAATCATAAAATAAAGAAAGTTATAAATAAAGAATTTGTTAAAAAACATGAACACTAATTCTAAATACAATACATATAATTATGATAGCAGCAAACTGGATGTAGTGCAACATAGTTTGAAATCAAGGATGTAAAGTTGCTTTCTTGTCCAAGAAGACAGCTGGATTTGCCAAAGTTTGTGAGATTCGTGGCATTAAAAGTTTGTTAGATATTCTTGTAGCATATTTGCTGAATGCAGACAGTATATTAATAAAGTATTATAGCATTTTCCTTTCAGTTATTAGAAAGAGCTGTTATACAAAGGCAGTTCAGTTATTTATGGGAGTGACAACCACATTCTACAACCAAACTCACACCCGTAAATTCACAACCACATTCTCAGAAAAGCAGAGCTATGTGAATGGAATTATCAGTGGTGATAATTAAAAATAGCCAAATATCTTCCAATAATAATCGGCCTAGACAATATATCGGTCAACCACTAGTCTATTAGATGTGTGACATTAAATGTATTCCAGGCAAGAGCCAGCCACTTCAATGAAAAATGAGATTAAATGAAATTCTCACCAATAATGGTGATGCAGCCATTTTTGGTCGCTTCCACAACTTTATCCATCAAGTTCTTGGTTCCACGAGAAAAGTTGTCCCACTCGAACACACCAACAGGTCCGTTCCACACAATCTGCTTGGCTCTGGCTACAGCCTCCGCATAGAGCTTTGAGCTCTCAGGACCACAGTCTAGTCCCTGGATGGAAGGATAACCAGATCGGTTTCTTTTGAAAATTGCCTCTAGCTCACTTACAGGAAAAGGAGAAGATCTTATAGCTCTAAACAATCTAACGTGTCTGCTTACCATCCAGCCAGCTGGAATACCATCTGCTACTGATGCGGTCCCTGTTGCCGCCTTCTCGTCAAACTTGTCTGCAGTGACGAAGTCAACAGGAAGTGAGATCTTAACGCCATTCTTCTCTGCTTTAGCCATGAGGTCTTTCACAATTTTGGCACCCTCTTCATCATACAAGGAAGTGCCGATCTGAGCAAAACAAGAGAATATTTTAAAATTTCAGGGGGGTATTCCAGAAATCAGGTTATGCGACATAGCCAGATAAGTTTATGGATAAGTAAACGATTGACGTCAACTTTCAGTTCCAAAAATTGAGGTAACTTTCAGGGCATTCAAGTAGCCATTGAAACTTATAATCTGGAGTGGTGATTTTGATAAATTTTACAATGAAATAATACTGATACATTTAATAAAACAAAAACAAGACAAACAAAAATAACACAGTTGGGCACTTCGGTTTTTCAGCATGAATGAAGCTTCCGGTCACTCACCTCCATGTTCTTGAGAACCTTGAGGAAGGTAAAGGCCATTCCTCCACCAATGATCATCTCATTCACCTTGTCCAACATGTTGTTGATCAGCTGAATCTTATCTTTGACCTTGGCCCTGTCCAATCAAAGCAACAATCAATCAAACAAAGTCTTTTCAGTGAAATGTTCATTTGCAAAATTAAATCTTATTGGGATGAAAATGAGAAACCTTTGCCTCTGACAAATTGCAGGAAGTGCCCTACAACTGTCTAATTATGAGAGAAAAGCTTAAGATTATTGTGCATTGCAGCACAGCTTATCAATGGGCCAATTCCCTGAGTGAACTTTGTTATGTGGGACAAACTCCAGACATGAACTGCTTCAGTCACCACTGCAAATGAGTGACGACCAATGAATTTGCAGGGGTGGATGCTTTCAGGGGAAAAAAAGAAGTACATAATGTGTGTGTAAGTTGTGCAATGGCCTGACTTTTACAATTCATTTGCATTGAACCATCCATTTCCACAAGAACACTTTGTAGTAATTATTGCTTTATTTGCTATCATTGCATCCTGCACAGTTGCATCACAAAGGCTTCACCATTTCACCAACAGGATATTAAACTATGAAAAGGGAAGAAATCTACAAATGTTTAAATAAATGCAATTCTTTGTACAGCCAGATATGAGAGGCTTAAAGAACTGTAGAACAACAAAGACACTGTCACACATCCTGCTGTTGCATAAGAGGATAAACTCAACTATTCCTGGACTGTCACTGATGCTTTCTGAATGGTTCTTCAATGGAGAGAAGTCAGATGTATCCTAAAAAAGCCTCTCACAAGTACAGCCCAATATTCTTTCATTCATTTCGGTTGGTGAACTCTGTAAAAGCTTTTGCTTTGATCATGAACAAGATCTTGCAGGACCAAATCAACATCTTTCAATGTTTTAATCGCTAAACCTGACTAAAACTTATCCTCTTTAAAAAAGACAGTATTTAGGACTAAAATGATAAGCTATCAGAGTACTCTGTCAATAAAACTCACCCCCCGAGAATGGCCAGGAAAGGTCTCTGTGGTTTCTCGAGGGCCATGGCAAAGTAGTCCAGCTCCTTCTTCATTAGAAAACCAGCTGCCTTCTGAGGGAGATTCACTCCAACCATAGAGCTAGAGTGAGACATTAGACAGTAGGTTTGAAAACCAACCAAAGGAAAATATAATTTTCATGTCATCTTGACATTTTGCAGACTAAACTCAATGTGAATTTTTATTTTTCTATCACCGTTTTGTGTAATAGAGTACCTATGAGCTCTGTGCGCAGTTCCAAAGGCATCATTAACGTAAACATCACCCAGCTTGGACAATGAGGCTCGGAAAGAATCGATTTCTGCTTGACTTGCTTTGGTCTGAAAAGATGAGTAAAAAAAATAAGTTATACAAGTTATAAGATGCCACCTGAGAGAAAGAAAAAAAAAAATCACATTAAAAGTTGCAGTGTAATATTGAAGCTTTTATAAGGGCCACCTACCATCAGAGAGTGAATTATCATTTTCATTCAGTCAGTCTGCCATTTTTTCCTGCATTGACCTGAACTGTCAAATCGCAAACGGAAATCAGACTGAATTTTTGTGCTGCACATTCGTGTTGTTTGCAATATGCAGACATTAAGCGAATCACCTTTAGACTTTAGAAAACGTTATTAATCCCTGTAAGGGGAAACTCATTTGCCACCATTACACAATACAAACAACACAGACAATTAAACATTTTTTTTTTTTTTTAAAAGTTCCACAACTTCATTTAAAAAAACCTAACTGCAGTTGGAATAAAAGACCTTCTAAATCACTGAGGCATCACTAATCTTCCACTGAATGAACTTTTAAGTCCACTAAAAATACAGAGTAGTGGATGACCTTTAAGACAAAATCATTTTTAATTTTGCCCTTGTTCTCTTTTCCACAGTTACCTCAAGTGAATCTGGATTAAGGCCAATAACCGATCCAGCCTCTCTGATCAATTTATTAATCCTATTTTTATCATCAACAGTGATACTACACCCAACAGAGCACTGCATAAAACAAAACACTAGCCATGATTCCCTGATAAAAACCATAAAAAAGCTTCCTACTGATGCCAATGGAACTCAACTTCCTCAGGAAGAATAATCTTGATTGTGCCTTCTTAAAAACAGCCACACTGTTCTTCCAGTTTAATTTACTGTCCAAATGTACACCAAGATATTTATAAGACTGAACAATCTCTATTTTCTGACCTTTAATTGTCACTGGTAATATCACTTCTTTATTTCTTCTAAAATCAATTATTAATTCCTTTGTCTTCTCAACATTCAGTTTTAGAAAATTTCCATCACACCATGTAACAAACAACTCAACCTCTCTTCTGTAATCCATATCACCTTGATTAATTAATACCACAAGGGCCATATCATCTGAAAATTTCTGTATACAACAACATGTCTGAGTGTGCCTATAAAAGGTGCTGTATGTAGTTTTTTGACTGTACTAAAGCCTATAAATACCATGAAGCTGCACTGAAACTGCAATTTGGATCTCCAGCCCGTCGTACCCCGGTGAAGTCCACTATATGGAGAAAAATCCTGGAGTGCTTTCCTCAAAAACCTTAATTTCTTTTCGACTGAAGAAATAAAGACAAACATCTTGGATGACATAGGGGGTGAGTAAATTATCAGGAAATTTTAATTCTGAAGTGAACTAATCCTTTAATATGCCTCTGGAGCTTTTTAGATGGAAGCTGAGGCTTTTTAGGTCAGGTAGAATCTGCGATCTCTGACCTAGTTTGTTTGCTGGCTTCCGTGGCTACAATATGCTGTGTTTCCCCCCCTCCACCCAAACGGAAACCCGGGGTGTCGAAATACTACTGGGTAAATTGGCAGTGGGCAGAATCACAAAGACCAAAACAAAAAACACGACACGAAACGCACATTTCAAAGTAGAATAACTGGCTGTATCATTGATTCACATACTTGTTTCTCTGAGAACTTATGTTTCCTGAATCTCTGCAAAAATATTATGGTATTTTTGGGCTTTAGTTCATCTCTTTAAAGATGAACCTTTTAATTTCTGCATGGCAAACAACACGAACGTGGAGCACAAAAATTTGGTCTGATTTCCGTCATTTGACAGTTAAGATCAACGCAGAAAAAAAAAAAAAAATAGCAGACGGACTGAATGAAAATGATAATTCACTCTCTGACAGTAGGTGGCACTTATAAAAGGGTAGAAATACAGTACCTTGGTTACCCCAGTGCGCAAAGCAGCACTGAAGTCAAACTGTATTTTATAAGTTTTAAAACTTCCAAAATCTGTTTAGATTTTGTACAAATACAAGAGAGCAGGTTACGGATTCTTTCTCTGCTATTCATTGTCGCTTATTAAAATAGTCTGTTCGTGAGTGCCACCAAGTCGTAGCTTTATGTAACAACAGTACCTTTGTGCACATGACCAAAAGTGCAAATCTTATTGGTTAATCAGTTTGTGTGACAAAAGACATTTAGAACATAAACATAAAAATTTGCATCAACAGTATGCGAATGTTTGTGATGGTCTGAACAAACCCATTAACAACTGTTCATTTAAATGAAATGTTTACTCGCACCAAATAGTTGTCTTTGTGTGAACAGCCTTTAGTCCAGTTTCCCCCTGGCAAACTGATTTATTGTTATTTTATTTTGTCATCATTATTTTGTTTTAAAGAGCCCTTATTAACCTTGGTTGACACAAATGGTGCACTTGCAGTTGTGTTTGCATAGTAAACTGGAGAAAGTATTTTAAACCCAATTTCAGTAGGACCCCTGGTCAAGACTAACATGTAGTCATGATCACATTACTGCTATCCACATGCACTCAAAGTTCATGACTTCTGAACTACTGTGAATGAAAGGTTACACAGGTGCCCAGAAAATGCCAAGCTGCAGTTCACTGCAGATGCTTGCCAGCAAAGAACATGGCAGTTTCCCTTTCTCGTTCTTTCGTCTCTACTCGTCCTACTCTCTTTCTCTTCTCCCCTTCCCTGCATGCATTCCAGCCAGGGCTCCGAGGACCAGAAAAGCCACATGATCACACATGACCTTCCTACAAATGTCAATAGGTCAGTTGAGTACAGCATCTCTGCATGCACACACAGCCACAGCCTTTAACAGTAGCAGCTTTGTAGATAATCTCTGTCACAATGATTAAAGCCTATTAGGTTCTTGAGCCAAAACTGAATGATTTGGAAGGAGATTTGTGAAACCACCCTTATTATAGAGGGATTCCCTTACCATAAAGTCGATTTTGAATACATGTAGTTATTTTACTCCCTATTCAAATTTCTTTTTTTTTAATCTCCCTCATCTTTTTGAATAAGCAACTGCAAGTGATAAACCATATATATGTCAAAATAAGAGTCCCAATGTATTTCAGACATGTTTAGAATTAAAACATTTTCTTGATATTATTGGTATTTTGGTTACACAAACTGTGTCTGGCATTTAATTCAACATGAACTCCTGTGGCTTCTCTCTGGGCCGCACCGTCACAGGAAGGAAAAACTAAGAACATTATTTAACACATTCATTATAGATTTTACTAGTATTTGAACAATGATCTTTTTGTTGCCTTTTGTTAATCAATTATCATCATATCAGCAAAATCCAATATCAATCTACCTCTACTTCATATGCATATAAACCAATTTCAATACAAATATATTGAATAAACATGTTTTTTTAAACACATTTTAAACTCGCAGTCACCCTGTATGTGTGGCCCATCCTGTTTAATTAAGTAAAGAAATCCGAGATACATGATTTTGAGATTGTATGGGTCTGTTCTGTATGGACATACAGTATAAATTTTATATACATTTAATTTTATTTGTGCAGTTTTGATTTGAAAAACTCTGCAGATACCCTGTAAGATAGTCTCAGCCTCAGACCTCATGCCCACAGACTATTGGCTGAATGTTTGATGCATATGGCACACACTGGAAACACTCTAGGATTTTCTGATTAATTGAGCTCTCCAGGATTTCCGGGAGACGTGTGTGAAGAAAGCCATTGTGTTTACAACAGTGAAAATGAGACTTCTCAGTATCAAATAAATGCTTCAAAAGTATGTGAAGTTCACAGCACCATTGTTGCAGTAAACATTGTTGCCGCCACCTACTGGTGTAACGATGTAATGATACAATCGTTATTTGAAGTGCTATGTTACTTTCAAAAGGTGATTTGCTCTATTTTGATCGCTACTGCAGACATCAGTGTTTATATCTGAACTATTATCCCAGTACATCTGTGATAATTTGAATTATTTTAAGACAGAAATAATGATACTGTGTGCTTGAAAAGACTGTTAAGCTGTTTCATACCTAAACATGACAACTGCTCTCTCTGGCTCAGTGGCAGCGCAGATTTGAATATTCCTGTGTGATTTTGTCAAAAGTTTAATAGACACAGAAAAATTGCTGTCATTTAGGAATAAGATTGCGTGGGTGTTTGAATTGAGATCGTGATTATTTAACAATTAATCGTGCAGCTCTACAGTCAATCTGAAGGTCTGGCTACGTGAGACTACCTGTAAGATGACCAAGTGCTTTTTACCAGCAGAGCCACTGACAAACAATGCACTGACCTTGTTCCCCGATGCATCTTTGCCCTTGCCCTCCTCGGCCAGATGGAAACGCAGGTTCTCCAGCAGAATGACAGAACCTGCAGGTGGGTCTGCACAGGCTTTCTCCACATCTGGACCCACACAGTCCTTCAGGAACTGAACATCTCTTCAGAGGCAAATTAAACAGCAAGGTTGGTGGTCAAAGCACTAAGCTGAATAAGTATGCATTGCTATTAAGATGTCAGCTTGAGAATGCTTTTCTACCATACATTTATAATGTTTACGCAATAAAACTATACATCACTGCAGTTAAACAGATTTAGCTTGAAGGTTTATACTATCATCTCTAACTTATGGTGTAATATGTGTAGGTTAAGAAGTTTATATTGAGCTCTCCTACTTTCCCAGCAGGCTCTTGAGTTCTGCAGCCACAGGCTCCAGAGAGTACTTGTCTGGCATGGGGACTCCATCAGGACGGCCCAAGTGGCTCATCATGACTACAGCTTTGGCCCCATTATCTAAGCAGTGCTGAATTGATGGGACTGCAGCCTTGATTCTGATGAGAGCATATATAATATTAGTTACAAATACTGTAGCACAAGGCCAACATGTCTTTTTCACGGTCAGGTCTATATACAATATATCATAAAAAAAAAAAAAAAATTCATTTCAAATTGGTATTTTTGTTTCAAATGGTTGCTCAAACTAAACATGCAGTTAAAATTCTGTTGACATTTTATGAACTAACATTTATTGAGTAGTAAAATCTTAATATTTTCTTTAATATTTTGCAAGACATGAATAAATGAATGATTATATACAACAAAATTTATAAACAACAAAGCTGTGGGTCTATTTTCATGGTAAAAACACTGCAATTGAATGTAACAGTATTGGTTTATTAGCAATATCCATCTCACCTCTGGTTATTTGTTATCGTCTTGTCTTTCATAGGGACATTGAAGTCAACCCTATTGAAAAGAGAGAGAGAGAGAGAGAGAAATAAATGGATCTATTACTAAATTTGCTATATAAAATGCTATGGTTTAATGGAATTATTGAAATAATCATTCAATATTTGTAAAATAAATGAGTACCAAAAACATATTTAAAATATAAGCGATATATGAAAATTATCCCCATATCTGTGCTAATTAAATGCCCTTTAGGGCAGGGGTTTTATAAGTAATTTAAATAGCATATTACTCCATTTACAGAATTTGACAATACCATTTTATTCTGTTTTCAAAAGACTGTAATCATGAGCGAATCATCTCTAGAAATTTCTTATGTGTTTATGAAATTCTAACATTTCTAAATGTATTAATAAAAATACCTATTACAAAAGACAATTTTAATAAAAATAAGGATTGTACAGCAATATTCATGAACAACTAAACCTAGTATATACTATAGGAGTACACACACTGCTGCACATTCACACGGTCTCCATGACTACAATGAATTACGTAACACTGTAAAGCCCCCTCCAGCAGTCAGATGCATTCAGGTTAGAGAACAGTGAATGCTGTCGATGCTGCTGTACTATAATATTTTTTAATATAATATTAGACAATATTAAAGCAGCTGCAGTTTGGATCCTGACAGAGGATGTTGGAAGACCACGTGCAGTTGCAACTGCTAAAAAAATATATATACTGACTTGCATCGTGACGCATTCAAAATTGCTATCAATAACTTATTCAGAAAGTGCTATTATATCATTTAGATATTTATGTAAAGGTGAAAAATGTTAAATAAAGCGGCAGACAGTGGGCATGGCAGGTTTGTCTGCCAGTGTGGACCAGAGGCCATTTGCTGGCAGGCCTTTTGACTGTGTGTGCGTGTTGACAATACCAAAGTTAATTTATGTAATAGCTGCTGAGAATATGTGGACGTCGTTTAGCGAAATAAAGTATAAACAATCTTCACTTATGTACATAAAAAACATTTACCTGGCATGTGTGAGTGACACGTGTTTAACAAACGAGTAAGAACACGCCACTAAATGAATGTACATACTGGTATAAACTCGCCAGCACACGTTCAAAAGACCTTATAACACAGTATGCAATGTGAAAACGTTCTGGTTGTCGGTATGATACAAAAATAAATTGAAGAGACTCCCTGACCATTTGACATTTGTAGCTGGGTGGTGTCATTTCACCAAGGCAAGGCATTTTATAGCCTCTATGGAAAATAATGGTGTCAGATGTTTAAATCTGCCTTTATTTTAAAACAACGGAGTATGACTTATATTAAAGGATGCGCACGCGCTTTTGGTGTATCTGCCATCCTGCACGTATCAGGAATCTCTAAAACGTGACGCGTGACAGATACACTTCCGGTTATCAATGATTGAACTTGCATGGCGTTCAGTCGCATAACCTAAAGCGATGCCAAAAATTAAAGCTTAAAATTAAAGTAAAAAAAGAAAGCATAGCCAACAATAAATGAAAATCACGAGCATGTTAATACACCGTTAGTAAGCAATTTAACGGAATGTGCCGGTGACACACGGTGATTCACACTTACCTCATGATCACGCGTTTTCCTTTCACATCCACCTTGTCCAAAGTGAGTTTGTTTGACAGAGACATTTTGGCTGTAGATTTACAGAATAACTCTCCTTTACTGATGTGGTGCAGTGCTGCTGAGTAAGTTCCCGAATGAGAGTGACCTTAGCTTGATGCTGATGCACATAGTGTGGGCGGGTCTAATCAAGGTATGCGGTTCTAAATTCAGCGCTCATTGGATAAACGTGCTGTCAAGCAATATGCCTAACTGAGGACATAGGACCAAGTTGACACAACGTGCTGCAATAATGCTGCCCCCTATCTAGAGACCCTACCCTCTTGAATTAAAGCAAGACACCACAGGTTAATAGGATAAATATTTTAACTAATATATATCACCATACTTCAGTACAATTCAGTTTTGTATTACACGTTTTCTGAAATTTTATGTTTATGTAAATTAGGTATTATCTAATTAAAAATGCACTAATTTGGTTAATTCAAGGTTTTTACAGAGGGGATCTCCTTTTGTAACTCCATAAAATAGAAAATAATGTTAAAATCCCTCTGCAAAACCCTTCAGAATATAGACAGTAGTTAAAACTGTAGTTTAGTGTATGAAAGCAGTTTTCTGGCAGTGCAGCAGAAAAAAAATACCCATAAAGATACATTGTAATTGAGATCTACAGATGCAAATAGCTAAAGTGTAATATAATAAACACTTAAATGTGTTTTAGATGTTCTTTCCACTAGTCTGAAAGACAAAATTATGGAAGCAAAATTGCCCCAAATCTTAAAATTGACCAGTGCATTAAAAAAAAAAAAAAAATTTAGTAAAACACATTACACTTTAAAAAATATCAGACCTGTAATTGGAGTTGTCACTCCATGGACAGTATAGTTTTATCCTAAATACAAAAAATTGACCATTCATTTGATGGTATTGTATTCATTTGATGTAATGGTTTACATTACATCAAGGTAACGTAAAATCTGACAAACCCTTTAATAACACAGGTATGTAGATAAAGTAAACAAGATGACAAATATTGAGATTTATACTTTAATTTATAATAGACATTTCAAGACAGCAAGAAGATTGGATTAAGTGAAAATTGTCTCCATTTGCAAAATGGAAAAGTTCAGAATGTCATTCAGAATCCCCGAGTATTCGGTCCACTATGGGAAATGCATTCATCACTCCTTCCATTCCTTGGGCTGCACCTTGCCTACAGGTGACAAGTTCCATGCGATGCCTGTTGATGTAATCACCTGCGAAGAAACAAAAACATTGAGAAAAAAAAATAATAATAATAATAATTATATATATATATATATATATATATACATTGAAAAAAAGACAAGTAATTAAAAGATTTGTGTTTGCAGTCACTTACATATGCCCAAACAGCTGTGCAAAATGTGGCTCCAGCAATCAGCAGAGGGGCTCCATACTTTGCATGAAATTCAGGGGACAGACCAGACATTTGTCGCACAGCCACCTGACGGGCACTTTGACCTAATGTAAAGAAAAAGAAAAAAAAAAGTAGATTAAAGTTTACACATCATTTAACACACTATTCATTGCCTTGATGAAGACAATTCAAAACTTTGAGTCGCTGAATTTATTAAAAGACATTTATCGTACAAAACCATTGACCTTATTATTATCATATGCACGAGTGCAAGCTTGCAGGTAATAGACAAACTACTTCGAGGACACATTTTCAGTTTGAATTATTAGAAACATTCAATAGAAACATTTTGGAATGAAAAATTGTTAGTAACATTTACAACAATATTTTGAGATTATCAATAAGAGAGACATATTTTAAACATATGGCAAATACATGAAAATATAAACATATCTTTATATGGTAAGGTGACAATATTTTAAATTATTTGCAGAAACGTATACACTGACTGGCGAACTACGAATGTATTCCATCAAAACTAGCTTTAGCACACTAGAAAGTAACATCAGTTTATTGACCAACATTGCAACAGACGCTGTTTACTAAATCGTGAAATAAAACAGCCAGTCCTCGAATGAGATAGTTAACTTACCGCTGAGGTTCAGGGCAGCCTTGGCGAAGCGATACATGATTATTTCTCGGGACAAACGACTGCGCGTGCTAATACCCTTGAACTGAATGGCAGAAACAAAATGGTAGAGCGGAAATGAACGCGCAGGACTTGTGCGCATGCACGCGAGATGATAGCGAAAGACGGTATGCGGAAGAATTCAACATAACGTAAAATTAAATGTTAAACTAAAGTAAACTCTGATGGCTTAAAGTGATGTTGTTTGTTGTTAACATATACGGAGTTATACTATGAATATATATATTGAAATATATTTACATATTTTCTTCTGAATATAATAAGGAACCTCCTCTGCTGTTTTACCTTAGTTAAACAGTTAACGGGTTGTGCAGCATTACCTTGGCATTGTGCTTATACATTTTTTGGATCACATAAATACGAAGCGATATTAATATGAGATTCTCAATATGTGTATTCAGTTGTGTCAGGATGGCCGAGTGGTCTAAGGCGCCAGACTCAAGGGTTGTTCCCTTCCGATCAGACGGGTATTCTGGTCTCCGAATGGAGGCGTGGGTTCGAATCCCACTTCTGACATACACCTTTTCCTCGATCTAGAAATAATATTGTCACCCTGTATCTTATATGTAAGAAACAAGCATGTCCTGTAACCATTTGGTTTACAATATTGTGTGACAATTTTACATATTCCCAAAATTAGAGGGATATGTCTCCCCTGTACCCACACCTCAATTTGTTCCAACTCATTATGAAAAAAAAAAATGTTTGTGTATATGTTTTAACTTTTGTATCATATCTGATACATTAGGCTGTTATGGCACATATAATGACATAGTGAGAATATGCAGCTCATACTTAAGTAGAAAAAAAAAACTGCCATTTTATGCAGAGGCTCAAACTGAGCAAAAATATAAATCAGTTTGTTTTTTATAAACCAATGAGATCTTTATAACAGCATAACAGACTTCATAAATAAAATAAGCATAAATATCAGTTGTCACTCTATACCTCCCAATAACGTCTTAGTAAGATGATTTTTATTAAATGCTTAGTATGAAAGGTCTATAGTTTTTATTGCGTGGGGCAAAACATAATGCAGTGCAAAAGAATGATGATTGAGAGAACTACAAATAAACATTCCTCAAAATCCTAAAAATTTGTTATTTAAATTTTAACATGATTTTCCTAAAAAAAAAAAAAAAAAAAAAAAAAATGTATGGATAAAAAAAAGTAAACCTAAAGTTGCTTCAGTCCAGTAAATGTTCATCTTGAAACATTAATAACAAAAAATTATTCTTACATTTTTTTATCAAAGTTTTCACGACAAAAAACACATACCACCTGAACAGGGATGTTTTTAGAATTATACTTAAAGGCATTTTACTTGGCAAAAAAAAGTATAAACTATCAATTAGGTGACAGAAGGCATGTAGGAGATTGTGTGCAACAGGTTTTTCCAGCAAAGATTTTATCATGTTGATAATTAGGCCTTAGAAATCCACATATCAAATATGATACAGTAGGTCTTATAGAGTTAACCTGCTACAGGGACAGTTCAGCTGGAGCTGTTTAAATGCTTCGTTCAATGACACATATCAGGTAAACATCACCAGTAATTGGCAACATTCACATATACTTTAAACCAACAAAGGGCTCTAAAAAATAATTCAAAAATGCACAATGGTAATAAATCATATTATTTAATAATGAATATTATGAACAGAAAAGATGTTTCGCAAATAATTGTCTTTGTAAATCATAATCTCTTGGAATGTTGCGTGAACCTAATCTACAAATGTCTTGAGCAGATGATAAGACTAGCATGTGAGGAGTTTGCTTGAAAACCCTATTTAGTATGGGTCTAGTCTTAATCTGTATCAAGGAACTGATCTGACACATACCCTTGAATGAGATTTCCACTGTCTTTTAATAGAGCGCTCATTTAAAAGTATTATAGTGTGTCTTGATGTTTATATATACATTTGGTTTAAATGTTCTCTGGTTAGATAAAAATCTAGTGAGAAATTGTGTCCCATATTTACAGCAACCATATATTCCTGAAGAATGTATTTACCCCCAAGAATTCTTCAAATGACATGATTATGAGTCACAGTTGCTGTAGATATAACATATGCTACATTAGTTTTAGGAATACAGAGATATGAAATTATTTATAAACAAATGACGTGCTAATTAAAGTCACATTAAATGACATAGAGGTTCAGACAAAAAGGCAAGTTTGACTGCAACAAATCTAGGTCATTTAAGCACAGATGGAAGAGCTAGGTTTGGATCCATGTTCTCCATGTTCTAATCCTTCTTTTTGTCCTTGACTTCCTCATCATCTGTGTACTCTGTTGGTTCTTCTCCAGGTTTAAGAAGCTTCCCAATGTAATCATATTTCTCTGCGGAGGAACAGAAGAGCGTTTACTCAACATTTAGCAATCCAAGCTCATTGCAACATCTCCAAAGAGCACAACTGTAAAATCAGGGGGAGGAACAAAAAAGTGCCCTTCAACTCACGTGTGAACTGGGTCTCCCACTCACTCAGGCTCTCCTGCTGCATAGCATTGAGATCTGAAAGATCATCATGAGTTTCTTTCAAGGCTTCCTTCTCCAAACAGAACGTGGCCAGTCCTCTGGATGCATCCTTGCCCGCGAAGACCCCATAAGGGCCCTCTAAAAGTGAACAAATTCACAAATATATCAGAATCTCATGTTTGTTGCAGAACATGTAGGATATATTTTCTTAAATGAAGCACCACTCTGTGCTCAGTGGGAATGTTAAGTATCTAGTCAACCTTTATCCGAGTTTAGTTAATTATTTACTGATGACCAATAGTTTTTGGAATTGCAAAAGTGTGCACCAAAAGTACAAAAAAAAAAAACAGAAAATACTGCTGGCGTCTCGTTATTAAAAGAACAACAACTTACACTTTAACAGGGTTGCGTGACATCTCTATTATCCTGAATTTATCAGTAGGTTAGGGGTTATGACTTTGCATTTGTACCTTGTTTAAAAAGTGCGACAAAGGGGCGTGTCTGAAATTAAATCAATGCGTTTTTAATAGGTCGTTTTTCAAATAAAAAACAAGCATATGCAAACATAAATCAAGAAACCATGTAGTTGTTATGGAGCAAAATCACCTAAGATAAGTTTGTAAGATGAGTAAGACCTGCAGTTGAATGTGACATTCGAGTATTACCTGGTCCGTAGAACTTCTTCCCTCTTGTAACATCAAACACTTTCCCGTTGACAGCCATGAGGATTCTTGGGTTTTTCAGTCCATCGTACTCTTGCAGTTCTGATAAAGTGAAATCTCTTTTCTTTAGTTTAGGCAATGGCTCCTCAACCGGGCCAAAGTCTGTAGGCTTGTCTCCACGGACGATTTTGTACAACAGGAACAAACAAAGACATAGCAAGCTAATGTTCAGAGGCGAAGTGAAAATTTCCTGAAGAATTCCAGAAGTTTGCTCAACATTTTCTTCAGCCATTTCGTTTCTGATATTGTGCGTGAGAGAACATCGAGAGACTCATCGACGACTACAGAAGTGCACCAATCACAGAAGCCAAAAACACACAATAGTGTGATGCCAGCCAATCAGATTCGAGGTGGATTTCTGGGGCGTGTAGTTTTTGAGATGGGTTTTGAACAGTCTATGGTTTTGAAGTTAACTGTAATCTGTGAACCGTGCGTGACTTTTTTTTTTTTTATAATATTGAGAATTTTTTATTTGAGAATTGTTATAATAAATAGAAAATTTAAACTATATTTTTTTCTTAACAAATGTTTCCATGATGAGATTATAGTTTATGTTCTTCATTCAATAAAACTGAACAGCTACGACATTAAGTGTATAATCTTTATTTTAAAGTTATGTGTAGGGATTTAACTACCAACTTATACAGTAAAAACCTGTTAATTGGTTAAAAATATATCAACCTGGTGTTGTTTTAACTGTGCTCTATAAATAAATAAAACAAACAGATTGTGACACACAATTTATGAATTTATGTGACACAGTTAGACACCGTACAATATACAGTCATTTATTAAATTTAACTAAAATATTTTCCTTTATAATTTGCATGTGCTGTTGGTCTGTTGTGAAGAACGTCCTCCAAACAGCAGGTGGCGGAATAATATGTTGAGTCGATGATTACATTCCTCAATGGAAGAGAGAGTGTAACGGGAAAAACAAAACACAGCAGAGGAGTAAGTCCAGTGACGTGGCCGGACTATAGAGAAGAGAAACAAGGAGCAATTAGGTTGGATATGTTATGTTTATCCCTTATTTATTTTAATATTAACTTCTACCCATAATGATTTTATAGCGTCCAGCTTACTGGATGTTGACTAACTACTATTGCTGAGGAAAGTTAGCTTAGCTTTAAATACAGTACAGTACAGTACAGTATGACACTGTGAACAGACAGATGATGTGGTTTATTTTGCTAGTATGTACTCCGGCATCAATTATACCGGCTATTCATGATCAACTCATCTCTAGAAGTCCACTAATGTCTATAATCTGTGTTTTGAATCTTATTTTATTGAGTATCATCTTAATCCTTAGCCTCAGCAATTTGTGATGTATGACACGTTGTGCTGTTTTGAAGGCACTTTTAAAAACTTTTTCAATTCCATAAACTATACTGTCATGTACACAATTATATCATATAGCTATCCTTTGCATTAAAAGTCAGTTATGAATTATTTACTTGTCCATTTCAGGAGGCTGGTATGTGTTAAGAAGGTCCCACAGTGAAAGCTCCACAAGTGACCAAACAGAGAAATCAATGGATCAAGAGGCAGAAGAGCTGTCATCAGCCCCCCGAGATGAGCCCTCTGCTGATGCTCAGAGTGACAGTTCTACTGATGTAGCACCAACCCGAAAGACGAGGAAAAGACCAGAACATAAACCTCCAACAGAAGAACAGAAGACCCTAGAGACACCACTACCAGCAGAAAGTGCTTCAAATGTACGCTTTTTTCACACTTTTACTTTTATTATTATAATTAATAGTAATAATTATACACACACACACACACACACACATATATATATATATATATATATATATATATATATATATTATGGCAAGCTGTTTTGACTTTTATTCTTTCCCAGAATTCAATTCTTGATATCAGGAATTATATTTCCACTAGTAACAATGGCAATTTTTGAGATCAGGAATTACATTTCGACTAGTAACAATGTTAATTCTTGATATCAACAATTCGATTTTCACTAGTTAAAATGCTAATTTTTGATATCAAGAATTACATTTCCACTAATACAAACTAGAATTCTTGATATCTGTAATTGTATTTTCACTAGTGAACTGTCACCATAGGCTGCCATTCAAATTCAATTGTTGATATCAAGAATTACATTTCTACTGGTAAAAACTAGAATTCTTTATCAATTTGTAAAATGTAAGACCCAGGAATAGACTTTTGTCCTCTGTAGTGGACATTATATTTTAGTGATTTCCTCTGCCATCATACATGTCACAGTTTTAAGTCTGGATGTCCTGTAAAGAGCACATTCGGAGCTTTGCAGAGAAACCAGATTTTTAGAGGTTTCACTATGACAATAACAACTCCTTGGTCTTTAAATATGACTGAAAATCAAAAGTAGCACTCTTATGGAAATATGATAATATTTTGTAATTATCATTTAAATCGGATTCATTTTCAAATTGTTTGTCATTAATCAACATCTCAGGAAAATGTAATGGGGTTTCTAATCAAAATATGACTTTCTGTTATGAAACAGGACATCGATTTTATACATGTCCACTGTAGAGGACACAGGGATTTAAATCATGTTTATCAGGCATTTTAGGAGACACAACAAGTGAATAGGGAAAGAAATTATAAATCAATATTCCTATTAATTATTAGATATTATTATGAAAATGTTGCTAATTATTACTCCCATTATTACACTTCTTTTTTCATTACATGTTGCTCCAAGAACACATTAATATGCAAATTAGATACAGTGTATAGATGCATTGTATTGAATGGGCATTGTATTTTTTCCCATTTGTTTCTTATGCTCTAAACAATGTAATGACGTGAAAAAATACTAAATTCAAAAAAACTTTTTTTTCTGGGTCTCAGGAGGATATACACTACCAGTCAAAAGTTTGCAATCGGTGAGATTTTTAATGTTTTTAAAAGAAGTTTCGTCTGCTCACCAAGGCTGCATTTATTTAATTAAAAATACAGTAAAAACAGTAATATTGTGAAATATTATTACAATTAAAAATAACTGTTTCTGTTTGAATATATTTTATAAAGTAATATATTCCTGTGATGGCAAAGCTGAATTTTCAGCATCATTACTCCAGTCTTCAGTGTCACATGATTCTTCAGAAATCATTCTAATATGCTGATTTGCTGCTCAAGAAACATTTATGATTATTATCAATGTTGAAAAGTTGTGTACTTTTTTTTCAGGATTCCTTGATGAATAGAAAGTTCAAAAGAACAGCATTTATCTGAAATACAAAGCTTTTGTAACATTATACACTACCGTTCAAAAGTTTGGGGTCAGTAAGAATTTTTATTTTTATTTTTTTGAAAAGAAATTATAGAAATTAATACTTTTATTCAGCAAGGATGCATTAAATCGATCAAAAGTGACAATAAAGCCATTTATAATGTTACAAAAGATTATGTTTCTTGAGCAGCAAATCAGCATATTAGAATATTAGAATATTAGAATGATCATGTGACACTGAAGACTGGAGTAATGATGCTGAAAATTCAGCTTTGCCATCACAGGAATAAATTACTTTATAAAATATATTCAAACAGAAAACAGTTATTTTAAATTGTAATAATATTTCACAATATTACTGTTTTTACTGTATTTTTAATTAAATATATGCAGCCTTGGTGAGCAGACGAAACTTCTTTTAAAAACATTAAAAATCTTACCGATTCCAAACTTTTGACCGGTAGTGTGTATATATGTATATATATATATACTTATATACACACATATATACATATATACGGTCAAAAGTTTGGAATCTGTAAGATTTTTAATGTTTTTAAAAGAAGTTTCGTCTGCTCACCAAGGCTGCATGTATTTAATTAAAAATACAGTAAAAACAGTAATATTGTGAAATATTATTACCGATTCCAAACTTTTGACCGGTAGTGTGTGTATGTATATGTGTATATATTATATATATATATATATATATATATATATACACACACAGTGCACAGCATAAATGAGTACACCCTCTGAACAAATACAAAAGATGTATTTTCTTTATGATCACTAATACAATTCATGGAAAGATGGCAAAACTAAAATGTATTAAACATATACATAATAAAAACTGAGAAATATATGTCATTAATAGCCATAAAATAAGTAAATTAGCCAATTTTGTTTAAATTAAGGATTGCAGAAATGAGTACACCCTAGATTTAATTCAACAAATGTATAATATATATTTATATATATATTTTTTTACTCTATTTGATCATTTGTAAGTGTGAACTAGTGAAGACAACTGCCACAGGTAATCAGGCATAATTATTTATTTATTAAAGATTTATTTTTGGCGTTTTATCATAGATTCCAATCTATAAATCAAAATATGTATTGCATTTATGAAGAAAAGGCTCAGCACCCAAGGCTCTATCACCTATTGCCTCAATGGTGTACAGTGTCTTTGGGTGGATTGCTAAGGCGTTTGATTTTTAGGTTTTTGATTTTGTCTTAGTGACTTAGGAGTCCTCTTGACTACTCCTAGCATTTCACAGATTTAGGAGCTAGTTTTAGCGCTAAATGCTTTGTGAAATACTCTTAGAGCAAAAATGTAGGAGTCCTAAAATTATGACTGACATGCCCATTATTTTTAAGAGTTTCTCCTAAATCGGCAAGTTAGGAGCTACTTTTAGCCTTGAGATGTTTTGTGAATACGGCCCCTGATCTTTAATGGGGAGTGTTGCTCAGCTAGTCTCTACAGAATCCCCCACAGGTGCTCAAGAGTGTTAAGATTGAGTGTAATACATGTCCACAGAAGGTTTTTCACCTTGGGAGAATGCATATCCTCATTGTCATGTTGAAAAAATGCCCAACAATGCAGGGAAAGGGTAACAACTTCTGTTTCAAGTTTGTGTATTAAATTACACAGTGGTGTGGGAATTCATGACAGCATTGATAAAGCACAACTCCCTCACACCTTCAGCACTCTTCCCTATATAAGAGCTTTACTACCATTGAACTTTACTGTGGGAACCAGGCACTTCTCACTGTACTCCTCCTCTAGCAACACCATAACATTTTGGATACTGTTAGACCCAAAATGACTGATTTGGTCTCATGAGACCAGAGTATTGATTCCCAGAATCTATATTTTGTAAATATGGTCTTTGGAAATGGCTAACTGACTTTATTGTGCTTTGGCTACAGTAGGTAGTTCCAGTGTGAACAATAATCATGCATGTCATTTCTGCAGGCTGCATCTTACTCTGTGAGATAAACAGTCACTCTTTTCATAGCTTTTGCTGGATCTGAGACACCCGCTTTGTACTTCTCCTGCTCTTTGTCTAGCAAAAATAAACTAAATGAAAGCTTAAAATGAAGGCCTGATTATTTGAGGGGCCTTGTCACAAGTCCATTGTTTTTGAATTTCTGTGTAACTTTTGCTATATTTTCACACTTAAAACAATGATTTGGTAATCCTCTTGTACCACTGTCCTCTTTTGTGCAAAGAAATGGGTCTCCTGACAGTTCTCTCCAAGGTGGTTCCATTGTTGTCAGCATTAAGTCTGAGAATGATTCAGTGGGCTATATAACACTTTTAATTGTCAAGAAATTACTTCTCTTTAAATGTTTTGGTTCAACATACTTACCTGCTGATCAAACATTGCTTTAAACTTACACCAGAAAATGTTTTAGTTTTATTTTAGTAACTTTTAGGAGGGTGTACTCGTTTTTGCTAGACAACATTTTATCACCTTGATAAGAAAATCTTATTTTCCTGAATAATTTTGACATGCTTCTTTGGTAATTGATTAAGCAGACTTGCTGGAACATTATATCTCTAAAGAACCCTAACATGTCCTCTAAGTAATTGAGTAATTGCTGACTTTCAGAAGTTTCAGAGGGGGTGTATGGGGTTAGCTTCCCGCCTAAAGTATTGCGGTCACGGATCAAAAAATAAAATAATAAAAAGCATGAATCAAAAATTAAACACATGTAAAAATATATTGCACAAACTGAAACAAATAATGCAAAATGATCAGAATGGCAAAGAACGTGGTCACGGATCAAAATATAATAAGCGTGAATAGAAAAATTAAAAGCGCATTTTAAAAAATAACAAGCATGAATCAAAATTTTAAACACATTGACAATTATATTGCACAAATCTTAAACTTGTTTGTGTTCTTAAAAGTTGTTTTCCTTGCTTTTATTACTCTGTACTTTCTTACATTTTCTGCTCATATTTTACTCTTTTGTACACTTGTGCTGTTTTTCTCTTTGCTCTTCTTTCCACGTTCTGCTCTTGTGCTTCCAAATATTGCAGTTTAAGTTTCATGTAAATTAGGGCAGGCTTAAGCGTCACCATTGGTCCACTAGTTCTAGATTGACAGCTCCTCCTCTAGCCAATCAATCGAAGAGAGGGAGATGACATCACTTCAATGCGACTCATGGTTACTGATGCTCACACTCATACAGGGGAAGATAACTGTTTAATTTGAAACTTTACAAGGACTTAAGCTGTAAACTTATCTGAACTATGGACAAATCATTCCTCTTTTTGAGATACATGAGAGTCTTTTTAATGTGCACTCTTGTTATTATTGTTAATCTTTATGTTCATAATATATGGTATTTGGTGTTAAAATATTACTTGGCTCATGATGCTAATATGCTAAGGCTACTGTAGCTAATATACTTCTTAAATGTTGTTGTTAAACGATTATAGGTAACCTGGTAAATTAATTCTAAGACTGAATGTGTCATTTCTGCATTGACTACAATAGTGTTATAGAGGAGATAGTTACAGAAACCAGGTGGATTTGATATGCAGTGATTGTGTTTATTTACATAACTACATAATTGCACAATACTATAAGATTAATGTTTTAAATATTGCTTTAAAAACAAAATTATAGATCAGGTATAGGCAACATCAGTTCTGGAATGCCGCTGTCCTGCAAAGTTTAGCTCCAACCCCAATTAAAAAAAAACAAACAAACAAAAAAACTCACCCGTCAATAGTATTAATAATCCTGAAGACATTGATTAGCTGCTTAAGGTGTGTTTGATTAGGGTTGAAGCTAAACTCTTGTCAATGACATACTGTACATGGAAAATCCAAAATCTATAAATCTGTTTACAGGAAAACAATACATGACAAAATACGCAGGCAGTTTACAATTACGAGCAATATACAATGATCTAAACAACTGCAATGGCATATCTTACTTTAACTGTAATTCACAACCAAAATATTAGTGCGGTAGGCTTCATATGTTATATTCTCTTGTGCAAAAGACAGGAATTGAAGAGACAACAAGCAAGCATATTATTATTATTGTATGAATACTAAAAATATCTAACAGTAATATAACAGGTATAGACGAGCCAGGCACACATAAGCGTGACGTTGTGATTCTGCTGCATAGTGGCAGTTGCGTTTTGCGGTGCAGGTCCAGTGGTAGGTCCATTAAAGGTGAATATAACAGTGATGGATCGTCAGACAGGCACAACTGTGACAGGTCGTCGTTAGGATGGTGAATTTAACAATAAAAGATTGCCAGGTAGACGTATATACGGGTGACAGGTCGAGTTGCAGACATAACGGTGTCCTACCATTGAAAAATTTTACCCCAGCTCGGAAATTGCCAGCTGTGATGGTTATCTTCCCCTGTATGAGCATCAGTAGCCATGAGTCGCATTGAAGTGATGTCATCTCCCTCTCTTTGATTGATTGGCTAGAGGAGGAGCTGTCAATCTACAACTAGTGGACCAATGGTGACGCTTAAGCCTGCCCTAATTTACGTGAAACTCAAACTGCAACATTTGGAAATGCAAGAGCAGAAAGAAAAGGAAAGAAGAGCAAAGAGAAATACAGCATAAGCGTAAAAAAGAGTAAAATAAGAGCAGAAAATGTAAGAAAGCACAAAGTACAGAGTAATAAAAGCAAGGAAAACAACTTTTAAGAACACATAAACACAAGTTTAAGAATTGTGCAATATAATTTTTAATGTGCTTAAAGTTTTGATTCATGCTTGTTATTTTTTTAAATGTGCTTTTAATTTTTCTATTCAAGCTTATAATATTTTGATCCGTGACCACATTCTTTGCTATTCTGATCATTTTGGATTTTTTGTTTCAGTTTGTGAAATATATATTTACATGTGTTTTTAAATTTTTGATTCATGCTTAATGTTTTTTGATCCGTGACAGCAATACTTTAGGCGGGAATCTAACCCCATAGGGGTATACTCATTTATGCTGTGCACTGTGTGTGTATATATATATATATATATATATATATATATATATATATATATATATATATATATATATATATATATATATATGTTTGGCTACAGTACTTCTAACCCTAATTGATGGAGTGTGTAACTTTTCATTTCTTAAACAACCATGTAGGAAGACGTATTATGGCCATATTCCAGACTGACAATGTCAAGATTCATCAGGATCAAATTGTGAAAGAATGGTTTGAAGGGAGCATAAAGAATTATTTTTACACATGAATTGGCATGAATTGGAGTCCAGACCTTAAATTCATTGAAAGTCTTTGGGATGTGCTGGAGGAGACTTTACAAAGTGGTCACCTCTTGCATTGTTAATACAAGATCTTGGCCAAAAATTGATGCACTTCTTGATGGAAATAACATCACAGCATTTATTTTGGTCAAGATCGTATTTTCCCATTCATTTCCTATAGCGGTCATTTCTGAATGTGAAGATCACAAGGATATGATTTTTAATGATTTTGTAGTTTTAATGCATTTTTTAGTGCCTGTATGCTCATTTACAAGTTCATAATTTTATTTCTGGGGCTAAAATACATTTAAATGACTTCCTGTCTTTTTAAATCCGCCTTTTCGAAAAGTCCAGTTTGCTCTTATTAGTCAGCTGGCCCAGTTTGTTCTGATGAATCAGATAACTTAGCCAAGCTTTGCCTTTTCTAATCATGTCAAAAACTATTGTAAACTGATCTATTACTAAACTGTAACTTTTTCCCCATCAGACCTCCCCAGAGACGACTGTTTCCCAGGGAGGTTGGGGTTACTGGGGCAGCTGGGGTAAATCTATCCTCTCCACTGCTACTGCCACTGTAGCTACTGTGGGTAAGTGGCACAAGATTTTCACTTTTTTGTATTAAACAGCTTCTTAATATATATATATATATATATTATATCATCAACACTAATTAGTATTAATACTGTTTTTCATTGTCTAAGGCCAAGGGTTGACACAGGTCATTGAAAAAGCAGAGACGTCTCTTGGAGTCCCAAGCCCTGAGGAGCTTTCAGCTCAAGTGGAGGAGGAAAAAACTGATGGTAATGACATGCTCTTCATTTGACGTGAATTGGTATACGTGGTCTTGCATATCCCTAGTATTGTTGATCTTTCTACCTTCCGCCTGCAGGTTCAGACAGTAGTGAGACAAATAAAGATGAAGGTGAGAGGACGTATGGGATGGGCGGTGCTATGGGAATGATTTCCTCCAGTAGTATGGGAATGCTGTCATCTTTAACCACTGTAGTTCAGAGTACGGTAAGGGCAAGCTAAATGTATGCTAGATAATGTTAAAACTAGGGATGCACCAATACCATTTTTTAAGGATCGAGTACGAGTACCAATACTTTTTTTTCTAGTACTCGCCGATACCGATGCCTATACATTTATTAATTTCTCTCTCTCTTTTTTTTTTTTTTTTTGATGTTGCAGTTTTCCAAGCACAAACACAGTGAGACTAATGAATGTAGGACAGCTTCTTTATTATTACTCTAATGAAAAAAGTAATAATTTTTATGTGCTTGTCACAAACTTAAAGAACAAACATTTCACAGTGTCCAATAACCTTCAAAGGGCATAATTACCAATATATATAATTGTTGTTATATAAAAAGAAATTTACAAACAAATTACAAACAATACAACAAATACTATAGAGATACAAATTAAATAAACGTGATTTTCAGATACAGTAGGTTTATATACCTTGTATACATTTATTTAACATATTTTGTTGATTTATTAACATTAATGACAAATATAGGCTACGGTCCCTTTAGGACTGAATCCATGGATACTGACACATATCCTGTTTTCACCCAAATGTTTACGTCCACTTAAGCCATAACCGACTGTATTTACGTGAGATACTCCACACGATGGACATTTTGACAACTATGTGTGCATTTGACCATAGAGACAGAGCGACACGCGTCATAATCTAAAAACTACGCCCACCGGGGGGGAAAACAATCAAACAGTCCCCATTGACTTTGTATTGCGTGAGGCTGCCTCCTTGTCATTTCTGGCTTATAACAAAAAATAGAACAATGTCTAAAAGCTGCTATGTGACAAGGTGTACAGCAAACAAGCTAAAAAAACCCAGAACTAAGTTTTTATAAGCTGTCGACCCCAAAAAACGAACGTTTAAGGACACAAAAGTGGATACGGGCAGTGAGACAGAGCACAACGGGTCATATTACTATAAGAAATACACTGGAGGGGAACGTAATCGGCGACAACATATGCTAAACAAACAAACAAAAACAAACCATTCATTATTTTTAACCATGTCAAAGACTTATTTCACCTTATTTCTCCTGTCGCCGAATACGTTCCCCTCCAATGTAGTTCTTATAGTAAAATGACCCGTTGCGATCTGTCTCACTGCCTGTATCCACTTTTGTGTCCTTAAAAATTCATTTTTTGGGGGTCGACAGCTTATAAAAACATATTTCTGGTTTTTTTTTAGCTTGTTAGCTGTATACCTTGTCACACAGCAGCTTTTAGACATTGTTCTGTTTTTTGTTATAAGCCAGAAATGACAAGGAGGCAGCCTCACGCTATATAAAGTCAATGGGGACTGTTTGATTGTTTTCCCCCCTGGTGGGCATGGTTTTCAGATTGACGCGTGTCGCTCTGTCTCTATAGTTGCATGCTTTCGGTGTAAATGTAAATAATGGCGTCAATATTGCCGGATCAATTTGAGCCCAAATCAGACCCAGATAGCAGTAATGAAGAGGGTCAAGCAGAACCTCTGCAAGCACGGCTTTTAAAGGACGTTAATGAATGGTAAATATTTGTGTCAAAGTGTTTAGATATGCTGTCACTTGTAAATGTTACTGCTGTTTATGTTAGCTTTCGATATACGGTGTTATCCTGGTTAAAGCTTTACTGTAGCCGAATACATGAGTTAGTGGCAATACTGAATAATAGCATTTTTTTTTAAGGTATTGTTTAATTTATAACATGAACGAGCATGTGGGTAAACACAACATAAAAGCCGTAATGAAACAATGTTGTACACTGATAACAGAAACGCCAACAGAAGTTCGCTGGTGTGATTACATAGAAGTTTGTTGGTGTTTGTAGGCGTTTGTTGGAGAAGTATGAAATGGAATTTAGCTAACTGGCTAGCGAAGCCAAACCACGTTGGTCTTTATTTTTTATAAACAATAAAACATACAGGTTGGGGCCTATAAACAGCAGCTTCTGCTTTTAAAGTGGGAACTGCTTCATCTTTCAGTAATAGCCTTGTGTAGATTCTGGAAGCTGTCTTCCGTAAAATGTGCAGCACCTACAGCTAAATTAGCATTATAATTGTCAGGAACAGAATTAAACATAAATTTTAAACATTGTTCACGAAGTCCAGCGTCCCTAGGAAGCCCAAACATGAAGACTTGTATGCACGCGACATTGCATGCACTTTGTTGCGTGTTCCCGGGGGCAGTGTTTTCGCAGGGTTTATGATGTCACCAACCCAGGAAGAAGCTTTTTGTAGTCCAAACTGGTCATAATTGTAGGCATTGAACTGCCATAACTTTAAAAGACATTATCTCCGTTTGCATTGAACTTTCAGCGCTGTAACTTTGCAGATACTGTTTATGCTCAAGCAGCAACATTACACACTAACTAAAGTTAAAAAAGTGAAATTGCAATGAACCACCCCTTTAATATTCATGAAGTGAGACATCGCTATTAAAGGATACAGCGCTTCTCCCACACATCCCACCAGAACCATTTTCGGAACAGTTTAAATCTATTTGTGGCGGGCTGCCACAAATAAATCAATGTATGATTCGCAAAGTTGCCAGGTTTTCACAACAAAACCTGCCCAATTGCTACTCAAAACTATCCCAATTGTGTTCCGGAGGATAAAATCCGCTTTTTGGCAGGGTCCCCCTGGTAAAATTTGCAGTCCAGAGGCTAAATATCATGTTATTTGGGGTCGCTTCATCGCTTTCTCTCGTCCACTTGAAAGGGATATTACGTCACATGACACACATAGATAACGACATCTTTAGCCTTCTGTTGGAACAAAAGTGGGTAACTTCTATCCACCTCATCTATAAGCAAGGACTAAAATAAAGCAATTTCATTTGAAATAATATCGATTCTGGAATTTAAAAAAAAAAAAAAAAAAAATCGATTTGAAAAACGTAAACAAAGAATTGCGATAGCTGAATCGATTTTTTTTTTTTTTTTTCTCCCAGCCCTAGTTCTCAACCAGGGGGCCTCAAGATGACAATGATTTATTTTAAAATAAGACAAAACAAGCTTTAAAGGGGTCTTATGATGTTGTTTTAGAAGGTCATTATTTTGTATTAGGTGTAATAGAATAGATTAACATTCTATTATGTAATCTGAACATAATAGAATCTATGTATGTAATCTGAACATAGATTAATGTTCAAAAACACATTATTTTTCACATACTGTACATTGTTGAAGCACTTCTATTCCCAGTCTGTCTGAAACACTCTGGTTTCAACAATGCCCCTCCCTCCAGAAAGCTCAGAGTGCTCTGATTGGCCAGCTAAGCCAGTGCGTTGTGATTGGCCAAACGCCTCAAGCCATAATCACAAGCTTCGACTTTCTAAGGCATCTAAAGTAATTGTAAACACACAGTTAATAATGTAGTCATATTTACCTTATAAGTTTGAGCCCAAGTCAGGTTCTGAAAATGGAGATGATCAAGCAGATCAGAAGCAACTCTGCAAGCATGACTTGAGCAGAAAGTTTCACAGTGGTAAGCAGTCTTTGTATATAGCTGGCGTTGTACTCTCCCAGGTTCAGGAAGATGTCCTCTGTAAAATGCGCTGTACACAAGGAAACTTTTGGGTTGTACTGCTGAGGAACTTCACTACACTACACTACAATTCACTGAAGCCTCGTCTTCTCTCTTTGCGTATGCCTATGGGCGGGCGTTATGCTAATATTTCACATTGTGATGTAGACAGTGTTCTCTGCTAGATAGAATAAATAGCTTTTTTGGAGATTATGAGCTTTGTAACTTTGCAGGTCTTAGACATGCACAAACAGCTACATTACATACTAAAGAGAAACATTAAAATGCATCATGACCTCTTTAAAATCAGCTAAAACAACTGAAAATAAAGATATTTCTTATTACAGTTTATCCCCTTAAAAATGTTTGTTTTCTTTTGAAGAACCAGTGTTCCCATTCAGTCAGTCACGTTCGACGTTACGTCGATACTGACGTAGTGGGGTCTTGCTTGGGACCTCTATCACCTCCAAGTGGTACAAAAATGAGCCAATGGGAATTGGCCAGTGAGATTTACATGCCGCGCAACACCCACCCGGCACATCCGGGTATAAGTAGGACCAGCATACTCACTTCCATTCATACTTTTGCTTCGGAGCCGAACAGTTGTGTTGATCATTTCTCTCTCGCCTTCAAGTGCAAATTTCCTTGCAATCTAATAGAGCAAAACAGCAATTTTAATTGCTTGGAGTCATCTCCTTCAACAGCAATTTTCATTGCTTGTTCTTTTTGTTCCAGTTGCTGCAGCTCGCGGATCTCTCTCTGGCTGGTGGGAGGGTGCATTCAGCGGTGTGTGCATGACAGCGCGCTGGCACAGGACGGTGCGGCACTCATCCATGCACGCTTCAGCTAAAAGAGCAGCACGGGCGTTCAGCGTCTTTTTCAAGATGTTTTTTCGCCCGTGTGTTTCTGGATGCGGTCGTTTCCTGACCTCATCTGATGGCCACGATCGCTGTCTCACATGACTGGGCAAACAGCATGCTGAAGTGGCACTTGTGGATGGTCCATGCCCATTGGCGTTGCGATCGCGACTCTCCTTCTTTAACACGGAGGCACGAGTCCCCTCTGTTGCTACCCAGCCGCCGGTCTGGTTAGCCCTCTGGGAGATCTGAGGGTTACAGTGGGAGCTTCTTCGTCGGGTCCGCTTCCACGAACCTCCTCCTCTAGCACGCCATGTGCCATTGAGTTGCCAGCTGCTGCCGCGGGACCCTCTTCGGAGGTTCCCCGGGTCACATTCGGCGCTCCGGATGAGGATCTGATGTCGATCGCTGCATCGGAGAGTGGGCTTTTGGACTCCTGGGTGGTCACTCAGGCTGAATCGGATTCAGAGTTGATGGCCATGCTTGCCCAGGCCGCCTTGGGCATCGGGCTTGAGTGGAACCCTCCACCGTGTCCCGAACGCTCACGGTTGGATGATTGGTTTCTGGGTGTGGAGCGTGGTTCTCAGCCACGTGCCGCCCCAGTGCTATTCTTCCCGGAGGTGCATGAGGAGGTTCAGAAGACGTGGAAGGCACCTTTTACCGCAAGAAACCATACTTCTACCTCCTCCATTCTCACTACCCTTGATGATGGGGCCGCCAAGGGTTACGTGGACATTCCACAGGTGAAGCGTGCAATTGCGGTGCATTTGTGCCCGCAGTCTGCTGCCACCTGGCGGAATCATCCGCGCCTCCCGTCCAAGGCGAGTAAGACGACGGCAGCTCTGGCTGCTGAGGCTTACTCTGCCGCCTCATCGGCGATACTGTTGAGGACTTTGCCCAGCACTCTCAGCCACACCCTTCTTCGCCACGGGCAGGGCTTTGGCGCTTTGGGGACGCATAGCCTCCCCATGCCTTTTTGCCCCGTCCCCCAGGGGACACTTAGAGCCATGTGAGTGCACCCCACTCATTGCCTCTACTTCGGGATGCTCTGCCTCCCAGTTTGGGCCTCAGTGCTCCACGCTGCCCTTCCCGCGGGTTCTTCTGCTGTCCGGATGGTGCCACTCGTACGGAGCTTGGGGGCCTGTCTACGGCTCCCCAACCCGTCCCATTGGCTTATTTAAACAGTCAGACTCAGCTACGCGATTAAGTTCGCCAGGCATCCCCCCAGGTTCAACGGTGTCCTGTACACCTCGGTGGTAGGCAAGGATGCCCCTGTCCTGCGGGCAGAAATTGCGGTCCTCTTGGCGAAGGACGCAATAGAGCCTGTCCCTCCAGCCGAGATGAAGTCAGGGTTTTACAGCCCGTACTTCATAGTACCCAAGAAAGGTGGGGGTTACGGCCAATCTTGGATCCGCGTGTCTTGAATTGGGCCCTTCACAAGCTCCCAATCAATATGCTCACACTGAAATGCATCCTCATGTGCGTTCGCGCCCAGGATCGAACTGAAGGATACTTTTTCGCAGAAAACAGCGGTTCCACTGAAGCATTCCACAGAATTGTGAGATAAAAAGTTGCAATTATCTTTTTTTATTTTTTATTTAATGGTGGAAACAAACTTCCATACATGTGTGAGTGACTTGAGCGCTTGATAACATCCACTAGATCTAGTTTTTCCATGCTCAGCACCAAAAGAGTATACTCCGAATGGCTTGCACACTCAACTGTGCGCGAGACGGAGTGGAACTATGGAGTGGAACACAGAAGATGAAGTATACCCAGGCCTTAAGTGTGATTTCTAGATTTGGAAGAGTCATGTAAATTTAAAAAATCTTAAAATGAGCATTATTAAAATGAATAAACATTTTACTAGTTATGCCAAGCTCTAAAAATTTTATCAGTAGAAAAGAATGTCATGAAAGTCATGAATGTTCCCTGAACAACATTCAGCACCTAATAAAAGTATAATTAATAATAATTTATTTATTATTATTACTACTATGTAATTTACAGAAACTAGGTGTCCCATATATTAAAATTTCTGAAAACAATATTAGGCATAGGGGCCTTTAAATATTGTATAGAAAATATTTATAGGCTATTTGTTTTTATTCTATTGTAAATATATACGCTAAATCTGTTTCTCGTGATCCTGTTTTGACTTCTGCTGAAGTGCAAATCAAAATGTATACAAATTAAAATTATAAACAAATTAAATTGCACTTGCTTATGAATTTCATTATAAAAAAAAAGAAAAAAAGATTAAAGACAGACTGGAAAGTGAAGTAAAAGCAGCTTCCAGGATTTATTATTTTTATTAATTATGAATTATTGTATGAATAAATATTAATAAATAAAAATATTTTAAGCATTCGTTTGTTTGTTTTAATATAATTATTATTGTTTGTTTGTTTGTTTGTTTTTTGACATTGCATATTGTTAATGCTCCACTTCTGTTTATACTGATTATTTTGAAAAACTCAAAAAAAAAAAAAAAAAAATTCTTTTTTTAAAATAATTTTGTTGGATATTTCATTTGATTGTATTTGTATTTATTCTGTCTTCTTATGCTTGTTGGCTAGGGTAAAACAGTAATAAGTGGTGGTCTGGATGCATTGGAGTTTATTGGGAAGAAGACCATGGATGTGATAGCAGAGGGAGACCCTGGCTTTAAGAAAACCAAGGGGCTGATGAACAGAAACTCCACACTGTCACAGGTGCAGAAGCTATGATGACTATGTGTCCTAATGAGATGGAAAATATTAATAGCAACTTCAACTCCCCATCTGACACTCCTGCATTAATATATGACCTTATACTTAACACGATTCACAATTTGATTTTGTTTGAGAATGATTCTGACACGATTCTATTTTTCATCTCTCAAAGGTCTTAAGGGAAGCAAAGGAACGCGAGGAGCAGCAGAAAGCTGAAAACGTCACTTCAGAAACAGACAAAAAGGCTCATTACGGGATGTTGTTTGATGAGTTTCAAGGCCTGTCCCATCTGGAGGCTTTGGAGATCCTCTCTAGAGAGAGTGAAGCTAAGGTCAATAGATTTTTTTTTTTTTTTTTTTTTACACAAATTCAAACAATGATAGAATTTAAAATGATGAAGGAATGGAATGCTGGTGTCGTGTTTGTGTGCAGGTGAAATCTGTGCTGACCACTCTGTCAGGTGAGGAGTTAGCTAAACTGAGAGAGGAACTACAGGACATTAAAGAGCCTTTTTCCCTCATGGAGTTTGATGATGAGGTGGAGGATGAAATGAAAGGTAAAAAGTACAACGAATACAAAGTTAAAGTAAAAAAATATATATATATATATATATATATATATATATATTAAAGGGGTCCTATTATGCCCTTTTTCAAAGTCTTGCTTATGTCTCTTTCATGTCTCTTAGAGCAGGTTTTCATGCTTGAATGTTCAAAAAACATTTTTCACATATTTACATTATTACAGCACCTCTCTTCCAAGTCTGTCAGTAATGCTCTGTTTAGTTCCTGTCTCTATGAAACCCTCCTTCTAAAAAGCGCAATGTGCTCTGATTGGTCAGCTGGACCAGTGTGTTCTGATTGGTCAACCGCTTCAAGCATGTTTCAGAAATTACCCTTACCATAACCACGAGTTTCAACACACTACTAGCAAAACTCATCCAGGCTTTGCCCCTTATTTTGCGTATGCCTTGGGTGGGAATTATTTAAATGAGGAATATTGTGATGTGTTCGTTCCCAGAAGAAAATTCAAGACTACTGTCGAGGCATTGCAGGGAATTCAGAAACATTTTTCATGCTGAAACAGCAGCATTACACACTAAAGAAAGCTGAAAATTTATATGTATATATATATATATATATATATATCTGGAGCGATTCTGATGTTTTCCAATGTATGGCAATTCTCTCTCAAATCGATTCTGAGCTTAGTTTTTAACAGCAGATGGCACTGTGTGCTTTAGAAACAGCCATACTCTGCCTGCTTCCAGTTCCTTTACACACACTACTTAAACCTAAAATAATCATTCATAAAGTTTGAAAAGGTTGAAGCAAATTTCAAGGGTGTTCACAGTGGGCTGTGTTTACATTAACCTCGCGTTATAAAAGCATTGAGCCAAGGTGCAAGTATATTTAACCACTTACATGACTCAGCCGAATGCACAAGCATTGTCCAGCACTCTTCTTCATGAGCATTTGAGTGTGCGGTTAAAACTAGCCTACAGCGCCATTGCAAAAAGCCTCTAAAAGCCACCTCGGTCAAAAATGAGATAACGATACTGAGTGAATGCTCCCCACACATAGTATACATTCATCAAATTCTTTCATTTCTAACCCACTAAATCCCAGCCTCAACCCAATCAGAAGTACCAGTACTTAAGTAGAAGCCTATACATAGGAGCCTGATAAAAATGCTACGAACTTAGAGGCTTTTGCATCTGAAGTCTTCATATAATATAATATAATATAATATAATATAATAGGACTTTTAGATTTTTTTTTAATTTTAGATTCAGTAAATGAACAACAATATTGTTTTGAACATAAATCTTCATTTTTATCCTCAGCTGATGAAGGGGAGGATTTTGTGAAGGAACTGACAGATTTTCTTGAAAAATTACAGATCTCCACATCAGCAGACAAACTAAGCAAGGTATCACTAAAGCATCTCTTCATAATTGTAATCAAGTATTTTGTGTGTCTGATTATTTACCATTACTCATATCCACTCAGGCCAGAAAAAACGCATTCAACCATATCACAAACATGAAGCTACAAAGTGAAGAGGAGAAAGAACAGGAACCGGCGGTGAAAAAATGCAGCGTTGAGGTCTGCAACTCTTGCTATTTAGCCTAAAATGAACTAAATGTCTTTTAAAGGGATAGTGCACCCAAAAAGGAAAATTCTGTCATCATTTACTCACCCTTAAGTTGTTCCAAACCTGTATACATTTCTTTGTTCTGCTGTACACAAAGGAAGATATTTGGAAGAATGTTTGTAACCAAGCAGATCTCACCCCCCATTGCAGTAGCCCCTCACTGCAGAAAACAAAATCCAGTGGGCGGAGACAGGTAGGTTTAGAGATATGTCAAGTGGGAGGAGTTGGATCCAGATCGAGGGGGTGGAGATGTAGGTTTAGATCCAGGGGGCGGAGATGGTTAGGTTTAGGGATATGTAAAGTAGGAGGAGTTGGATCTGTATCAAACCTCGCCCTTTGTATCTCGTGTTCTGCAGTGAGGACCATCTCCCCCATTGACTACCATAATAGGAAAATAAAACACTATGGTAGTCAATGGGGGGCGAGATCTGCTTGGTTACAAACATTCTTCCAAAAATCTTCCTTTGTGTACAGCAGAACAAAGAAATGTATACAGGTTTGGAACAACTTGGGTGAGTGAATGATGACAGAATTTTCATTTTTGGGTGAACTATCCCTTTAAGAAGTGCATTCATATATCTTATATAGAATATTGTATATTTGTATTGTGTTTTGACAATTCGAGTTACTCTTTTTCATAGGAGGCCCATTTGTCTGCCATTACAAGTCTGGCCGAATTCACGGCCAGATCCATAGAGCAGTTCCACAAAACAGCTGAAATGCTGCTTCACTGTAACACTGAGGGGGCAACGGCCACGGAACAAGCCAAAGTTTTATCGCAGTGAGTTATCTTGTTGCAGAAATAGTGCAAAATTGGTATTAGGAGAAAATAAAATCATAATGTGTTTCACTTTCAGAGTTACTATTGTTATTTGTAAGGAGGTATCACTACTGTCCAAAAAGTTCACGTCGTGTTTGACTACCATTGGGGTAAGACACTTAAGACACTTCTTATAGTTCTGTCTAGAGATCTCTAATTTTGTTTATGATCATTATAATAATAATGGTAGCATTTTAGAGAAAAAGCATTTGAAAAAAGGTCAAAAATATATTTTTATTATGTCCTATATTATTGCATTTTTATTGTATATTTTCAAATTCCATGGAGTCGAAATGTTTGTTTTTCAGGCAATTGAAAAGGGAGAAGTTCTCAATCCACTCATTACCAGTGTTTTTCTGGAGGTTTGTCTCTATGTCCGGCTCGCTTGTCTTTGTCTTTTCTTCATGTTAAAAATGGTCATGTACATTACAATAAACCTAAATTTAAAAAAAAAAAAAAAAACCCCATTTACAGATGTAAGACTTGCATGTTAATATTTTCAAGTTTGCACAGGAGTATTAAAATCTTCTTTCACTTTATTTTCAATTTTAAGGCATCAAACAGTGCATCATACATCCAGGATGCGTTCCAGCTCCTCATGCCAGTGCTTGAAGTGTCTCACATTCAGAGGACAGTGGAGTCGGCACACTGAGAACCAATCAGAAACACTTTACTGTGCCGAAAAACCAAACATGCAACATCATCATACGATAGAAGTAAAATAATGTGTGGTTTATATTCAGGTAGACATGGTAATCACATGACATAATCTATGAAGTGCACAGCTTTAAAATTAATGAAATTGTTGGCTTTTTTCCTATCTTGGTATATTTTTGAATAGACTGTGTCATAAATCTCCCTGTAACTGACAGTGTATAAATGGATACAGTAATTTAAATATCTTATGTCAGAATGTATAGTAAAATGAATAGAAATCATCTTTTTAAAATCTTTAAGACTTACATTGTTTTCAAATAATTATGCAAGTCATATCAGTATTAATGTTCAGTTATCTTTTAAATAAACAATTGTCTTCTGGATTATAGAAAACTTTTAACTTTAGTATAAAATGCAGTTTATACACTATATAGAGTATGCTAGGTTACATGTTTTTATGTAAATGTGGTATAAAACAAATGTGTTTGAAATTTTATATATATATATATATATATATATATTTGGACCTTACAACATGATCTGACCCATGATCACCAATGACAAGAAACTAGTGTGGAATGGATTACTGGTCTTTACTTCCACTAGAGGGCACTGGCACATTGAACTTCCTAAAGATGTAGGAATTGTGATTTAAATCTACTAATATTCATTATATTAATAACAGTATAGTACAGAATTGTATTGTTAATTTGTCGGTCTGTGTAAAATAGACAGCAAACAGAAGCATTTCTATGTAAGGTTAATGACCACGCAAATACTAGGCAGTGAGTTTAATAATAATATTTTATGTGAAAATCGAGAAAACATTTGCTTTAAACAGAAACAACGCTACGAGGGTGAAGGGGGTGCTCAGGCTGTAATGTTCAGTTGCCCCAGTTTTTCCGTTAAAGATACTTCTGCGTCTTCTGGCTCCAAATACTGCTTCCCAGCAACCCTTTTCCCAGTGAGCGGGTCCACCACCTGCCCAACTTTATACACAATATCTGCGAGTTCATGTTTGACATGTTTGGATCTTTTCTCCGGCAAGGCCTTCAACAAAACAACATCCCCAACAGTGCACTGCTCCAAAGCATCATGGGCAAAGTAGGTCTTCCTTTTGTTGTAATACTTGTAAAGAAACAAGTGAATACATCAGGACCATTTTGGCTACAAACCAAATGTGACTATTTTATTTGAAAATAATGCGTCATTATTTTACTTAAACATAAGTGATACTGCTGCGGTTTTATTTGTCATATATATACATACACACGTAACGTTACGTATATTTCATAGCAAAAAATCAACTGTCTTACCTTGAGCAGGTATGGATCAAGCACAAGTCTGGTAACTCGAACCTTTGCCGTCTTCTTCATCTTGGTTCCGATCACTTGACCAATGATCCATTTCGCATGGACTGAAGCTTGGCGCGCGGACATGCCGTACAAGGTTTGCAGTCCCCTGAAATGTAGTAAATGTTCACGTTAAACGTACTTGCAGTCAAAGAATCAGCTGCTAGCTCTAAGCTAACCGGTTTGCACAAATCTCTTTTACTGAGGCCGAGTTTCTATAACAGGCCGTTCTGTGTGTATGTAAAATAAAGGTGTACAAAATACACTTACCGGATTCACTTTAAAGGTAAATGTTAAGGTAAAGGTCAAAAACTCATGAAAACATTCCGCATGCGTCTGAATGTCAAGACTCGTGGCTCATGTTGATGACGTAATATGGAGGGACCTAGGCAAGATTTAAAGTGGACTATTTTTCTTTCACATAATAAGAAAGCCATTAAAACTTTGTCTATAATATGTGAGTCCTTTTAATATATTTACGTAATTATTAGCCTAAGCCCTGGCAGTACGATTTTCTATGTTTATATGTATTAAATTGTAGTTCTGACTGTACATTGACTTTGGTTGAAGTTTAATTTAATAATATATAATAATTAAAAAAAAAAAAAAAAAGCAAGCTTTGAAGTGTCAAATGTTGTAAGCATACAAATGAAAACGTATGATTTTTCATATTATTTTAAGAAACTGGAAAATGAGATAACATTAAAATTTATAGTAAAATATTATTTATAATAGGCTATGTATATATAGTATATATATAACAGTATACATAACAATGACAATAATAATCATAATCATTATCATTATATTTTTGACAGTTTTTTCCCCAAACACTAATTTCTCTAATTAAACCTTTTCTGTCTATTACATATAAAGTATTTGTCAAATGTAAATAAACATTTGGTTGGACAGAAGATTTGCTGAGAGGCTGAAGTCTGCGGTGATGTCATGAAAATCCATGATCCATTTTAGCGGAAGTGAGAGACTCTAAGTTTTGAATGCTTGTATCTCCTAAATGCGAATTTTGTCATTGTTTTGGAAGTTACCAGCTTATTCATAACCTTAAGGCCAACATATTCATACTAAAAGCTAAAAAACTTAAATTTTGATTTCAGGGGGACTTTAAATGTTAAAAGGACAAGATGATACATAGGACATTTAAACAGATTTTTTATTATGAACATAGGACTGACCTGAAGGAAAATGCTAAATCTGAATGGAGGTAATAAACTCGCTCACTCGATCTTTTTCTCACAACACTCTTCTACATAATACAGTAAGCTTCAATGATCAATATCAATTGAGAACATTACGTTGCTAAGAGTGGTTGCTAAGGGTGTTGTGTAGTGATACACAGAACCATTGGGTGATGCGGTCATAGCCGTGTTTTATCCTGAATAAAACAGCTATTGACCAATCAGAATCAAGGACAGGAACTAACCGTTTTATAAACATTTTTTAACCCTTTCATGCATGAATTATGATAACCTCAGTCAGGATTTTTTCCCTATGTGTTTTTTTATTGCTCTTAGGGCATGAAAAACAAGATTTTAATTATTTTTTATTTTTTTTTTTTTACACATTTTTTTGAGAGATTTTCATATGTCCACTTGAGTGGACAGTATGCTTGAATGGTTAACTGAAGAGATACTGTATTAAACACAATACAGTGATAACACAGCAATATTGTGTGTAGGCTATTTAACAAACCAATGAATAAAATGATATAAAATCATGTGAAAACTATAAAATATATACAAAAAATATAAACGCAAAATATTGCAAATGCAGTTGAACTTCATACAAGTTTAACTTCACATGTCTTTGAAATCAGAACATGAGGACGTGATTCCATCAGAGATCTCTACAACCTGTCAAGGTACAACTGTGGAAACCCAACTCAGATTATGTAGAAAACGCTCACGCTCCCTCCAGTCTACCGGAGTATGTTGATTTACCTTTATTAGCTGATAATTCTGATTATGTTTAAGATGGACACATTTCTATACCATAGCTCTCCTCAGAGAAAACCTAGCGATCAGGTGTTTTCAATCTCATCTGAAATGAGCAGTGTTAATGCATTACAAGTAACATGCATAACATAATCAGATTACTTTTTGATGAAAGGAGTAAAGTATCGCATTACAAGTAACATGCATTACGTAATCAGATTACTTTTTTGATGTAACAAGTAATGCTTTACAAGTAACATACATTACTTGTAATGTACATTATGTATGTAATCACGTTACTTTTTTGATGATAATGCAAATTACATTCTAATAACAAATACATTTATTTACAGTCAAAAAAGTTACTGCAGATGAAGTATTTAAAAAAAAAAGTCACAGTAATAGTATGAATTATAGCTGAAATAGCTAGTGATGCATGATGTCCACTTTGGACAGATGATTAATCAGAATTTCCTCCCAATCTAAAAACAATACCTGGAAAATTTAACTGTGATATGACTCATTAGATATTGCTTGATGTTACAACATTTTTTTTTTACCTGCAAGAGTCTCCTAGGATAGGAGGAATGGATGGATATTCCGGAGCAACTTGGCATTTCTGACTTGCCATTGGCCATCTTGGTTTGGAGGGGGAAAAAATCATGTATAGGATGATGCACTAGTGTCCACTGTAGAGGTTGATGTGTAACTATGCCATCAAAACCCATGCATATGCAAGAAAATGCTTTTTTGAAAAGCTGTAGTGACCTCTATGTGTGAAAGGGTTAATTTTAAATAATTAGAAAATTTTATAATAGCCTATAGAATTGTGCAATGTTACATAATAAACAAATGCATCATGTAAAACATTTATTTTCTTGTTTTTGATAATTGTAACATTAAATAACATAAAGTTTGAATATATTTAAGAATGTACAAAAATACAATTATTTTAATATATTATTATCTAATAATAATATACCGTATAACACTTTATTATTATTATTATTATTATTACTACACAAAATACAATACAAAGCAATGCAATTTTTTATGCTCACACCTTCCATCATGCTGATTTGTGTATAATAGTAACGTCACCTTTTACAAACTAAAGACTGCATTTGTAAACTCCCCCATAAAGTTCGTCTTGGACACAGCCAAGTTTATTGCAGCAGAGTGCTCAGTGTATAGTGATCCAACTCCCATTTGAACTATTTGGCCTGTTGTTCCAACTGGCATTGTGTCAAGACTCAGAGAAAAGGCATTTATAAAAGAAGAAAGATGTGTCTAAAATAGGGGAACAGATCATGGCATACTCTAATGTGTGTTCGACAGTGTAAGAAAAAGAAATCGGCTTGTCCCTGGGTGGGAACTGGATGAGGGCCAGTGCAGTCGAATCTGGTATTAATCAGAACCACACAGAAAACATGGCTTGTTTCTATGCGATTCCCATTTAAGGCAGTGCAATGGGAGTTTTAGTGGACAGCTTGCACACCATCCGTCTGCAATGCACTTGCACGTTCAGGAACATGTAATATATCAGTCAGTATACTGAGTGACCAGGCTGTTCCATTTCAGACATTATAGATTTAAACAAATGTACTCTGCAGACACGACACATTTATTTAATGTCAAGCAGATGAAAGCTCATAGTATGTCTGTGAGTGGTTTCAGTGCCAAGCCTACAACACTGATTTCCAAAAAGCCATGAAGCATTCTGTAAATACAGTGTCACTTTGTCATCAGCAATCTTTAACATCTTTCCATCATCTCTGCTTCTGCTTAATGTTTTTTTTTTTTCTTTTTTTTTCTCTGAGTCACTGCTTTTCTGTGTAGCCTTTACTCTAGTTCAGTGTTCTTCTGACAGCAGTAGTGAGGCTGATTGGAGAGCAGCAGCAGATAAGAAGGCAGCAATGGACAGGAGGAAGGGAGAGGTCAGAATCACAGGAAACAACCCGCACTGTTAACATACATGCTAGTGTGAAAGAGGCAATGACTCACACAGCCCAGTTTATTTTCTCTGGAGATTCGAATGTGACTTATGAATATTTTTTCTTAGAAGAAATGAAAAGCAAATTTAAACACACTTGAGTAATGAACGAGATCGCTCTCTCTGTATTCCTGTTTTGCACTCTTTATTTGTTTAATGTTATTGGATGAGGTTGGCATCGGAGCGGTTACACGGAACATGGTTGAGAGAAAAAGAGGACCACACAGTTTTGTGAATTACTGTTGTGTTTTTCATGCAAGTGTGAGTTTTTGTTAATTGGGTGAATCAAAATTGACAATTCTTATTTTTTATGGAATATTGCAATATATAATATAAATGATTTATCCGTGCACATATTTTATTTTATTGTATTATTTATTTATTAGTCGTTATGATGCAGACGTATGTTGAAGTGTTCATTTTTCCAGTAAGTTTGGTTTTAGTTAGTTACTTGCAGTGTTGGGGAAAGTTACTTTTAAAAGTAACGCATTACAATATTGGATTACTCCCTATAAAAAAAAACTAATTGCATTTCTTAGTTACTTTTTATGGAAAGTAATGTGTTACGTTACCTTTGCGTTACTTTTCCTCATCTGAGCTGAGCTTGCTTGTTTGTTTTTTAATAACAAAAAAGTTCTTCTATTTTTGGCAAAGTAAAGGCCCTTTCATACAATAAGTGAAATAAATAAGCCTCAGGCTGAAGGAAATGCAAATTCAGGCCTGTACAGTAAAGGGCGCAACTCAGACAAGAAAGTTCAGCACTCTTCAACAATAAAAACAAAAAATTTAACACACTTGATGTTTATCTAAAGTCATTTTTGCTTATTAGTATGGTTGAATTGGATCATCGAAGGTCAGCAGCAAATACATTGGTTAATAAAGTAAGATTAAATACATAAAGTATATTTGTGTTATTTAACACATTAAATTACTTCAGGTTTGTGTAATATTCTGAGTTTGCATTTCTGTCACGATCACCAGTGAGAGTGCCTGTCATTGCCACCAGAGGGCACTCCATCCTGAACTACACACATCATTTGGACTCCATTTCCCGTCTACCTTCATACCTTGGACTGATCACCCTGCACCTGCTACCCATTATACAATCACTCACTCACACATAAAAGACACTTGCACCCCCACCTCCTGGCAAAGTCTTGTTTAGCCCCGTCTGACATTTCTGAGCGTTTCCCCTGGTTTCTGTATTCTTGTGTTTGACCTTGGACTGTTACTCATTTCCGATTCTTTGCTGCCTGCCTTGACCCTTGCCTGTTCCTGGATTGTGTATGTTTGCTGCCTGCCCTGATCACTGCCTGTCACTGTTTCTGCCACTGGCTTATCCTTGCTGTTATTTTGTCAGTGAACTTGACTTTAATAAAAGCTGCAGATGGATCTTCACTCCGTTGACTCAATCCTTACAGAAGACTTCGCCACACAAGGATCCAGTGGCTTCTCCAAGGAACATAGGCCAGGTATGAACACAGCGATTCTGCTGCTAGCGCTCAAGCAGGGCACACGATCACTCGAGGGTTACATTGGGGAATATTTGGCTTTGGCTAATGGCTCAGAATTACCGGACTGTATATTGATAGACTTTTTCTGTGGCGGCCTTAGTCAACCTTTAAAATCAAGAGTGATTCATGAGGGTCCTCGTACGTCATTGGGTAGCTTTTTGGATTATGTTTTGTGGACTGTTGGTTCAGCGTTCACTGTGGGTGTCGCGGAGGAACGCGATCCTGCACTCACACGTATGATAGCAGCCGTGCTAGAACATGCTGTGACACTGCCACATAAGGAACATGTTTTAACCACTCTGTATATAACTGTATATTTGTGTATCAGAGTTTTAATAGGTTTTACATGTTTCATTGTCCAATTTACTCCTCTTAAAAATATGTGTTTGTCTTTAACTGAGAACTGAGACTCCACCTGTCATGTGACTAATCACCTGACAGTTAGTAGGAAGTAGCCTCTCACTATAAAAGGAGCAGTATGGCCTAAGATGGAGGCCTGAAAACACTTGGGTCAAAACGCTGCCTGGTTTGTGGAGTACCTTTTTGTGAACACTCGCTATTCCAGGACTTAATTCTTGCACATGTTCTTTGGATTGTTGCACATTGGATTGTGTATATACACGGGTGGACACATTGGACTGTCAACACACAGAGCTTCCTATGGACTGTTTTAGGGTATGGAACTGATGGACTCTATGCTTTTACCAGTCTAAGGACTCTTTATATATCTTGTGCTGTTTTAGTTCAGTGTCTTTTCTATTGGTGTAAATACATATCTGTTTTTTTTTTGTTTGTTTGTTTGTTTTTTATATATATCTGCTGTTTTCTTGTCTTCATTTTAAACCCAACGTACAATTCTCCTTTTAATTGTGTTTCCTCTGCCAGTAAGGCTGAGTGTTACAACACTCACAAAATGGTGGCCACAACTACACCAAATCAAGTCACAGTTGATCTCCCTGAGCCAAGGCAAGTCACAGTTGATCTCCCTGAGCCAAGGCAAGTCACAGTTGATCTTCGTGATCTTACCTCGCCACGTCTCAGCGGATCTTCCAGAGCCTCGCTACATTATGTCTGACACCCCAGAGTCACATTTCGTTGTGGTTGTCGTACCACAACCCTCCTCTGTTCTGTCAGGGGAACCCGTCATCAAGCATCAGAGGTTGGCATCCAGCATGGAGGATCCACCGCTGGTGTCAGTACGTACAGCTGGTTTCCCCAAACCAATTCATTTTAGCCCTCCTGCTCCTGAACTGATTCCCCTGTCTGCAACGCTCCCCATAATGGGGGTTGCCTTATGGTGCATCTGGGCCGCGTACATCACCGCTGAATCTCCAGAGGTGGTGGCTTATGCTGCAGAACTTCTGGAGGTAGTTACTCCCGCTGCAATTTCCCTAGAGGTGGCAGCATATGCTGCAGAACCTCACGAAGCGGCAGTGCTTGTTTCAGCTACTTGCACGGTGGTGGCGTCCAGCGACACATTCTCATCCTGTCTTAAAAATATATCTAAACTACGACATATGCTCTCAATGAAAAATGCAGAACAGTTCATGCGTTCATGACCTCAAGGCTAGATTACTGTAACGCTCTACTGGGTGGTTGTTCCGCTCGCTTGATAAATAAACTACAGCTTGTACAAAATGCAGCAGCTAGAGTTCTTACTAGAACTAGGAAGTATGACCATATTAGCCCAGTTCTGTCAACACTGCATTGACTTCCTGTTAAACATCGTATAGATTTTAAAATCTTGCTAATTACTTACAAAGCACTAAATGGTTTAGCTCCCCAGTACCTGAGTGAGATCTTAATGCATCATAGTCCTTCACATCTATTGCGATCTCAGAATTCAGGCCAGTTGATAATACCTAGAATATCAAAATCAACCGCAGGCGGTAGATCCTTCTCCTATTTGGCACCTAAACTCTGAAACCATCTTCCTAGCATTGTTCGGGAAGCAGACACACTCTGTCAGCTGAAGTGTCAGCAGAGATTGAGTCAACTAGATCATCCATTGTGAAGGCCTCGTCGACATGACAGCCAGTGGCACAGTTCCTCAACAAACCATCCATACCGGCGTGATGAATACGATCCTCAACTGGATGGAACTGGAATAAATACTTTGACTGTTGCGATCCCAGTCGGACTTATGATAGCTGCCTGAATCATAATAAAGCACTGTTCGCTGTTTGCCAGAGGAGAACTGGACCCCCGACTGAGCCTGGTTTCTCCCAAGGTTTTTTTCTCCATTTTAACCCCTGTTTGCCACCTGATGTGCCACCTGATGTCACCTGTTGGAGTTTGGGTTCCTTGCCGCTGTCGCCTTTGGCTTGCTTAGTTGGGCACACTTGACATTTGATATTCAACAGTGTTTTGATCTGCCTGCATTGACACCATTGTATGCGAACTGAACTGAGCTGGATGATGACATCACTGTTTACTCCAGTGCTGATATAGATACATTAACTAAATTAATAACTATTGTAGCATCTGGACCAATCAGACACAAAATTATTCATTATATTTAATGAATTATCCAGAAGCTTACTCTCTCAAAGTTATGTGAACCCATCCCCCTAAAACTGCAACTAGCATCCCAAACATAGCTAACACACAGGCAGAACAAGGTGTCCTGTTACAGGACACAGGAAAACTGATAAGAACTTTTATGATCAGAAAGAATTTTGCAGAGACTAGTGACTCTGACTTCATTCTTTCTGAGAAGGACAAATAAACCCTCTTAATCCTATATATTCTATATATAACCACTTGAGAAATGTATAAACATGTATCCAATTTTCCCATCTCATGACTTTCCTTTTATAGGCTTTATTCTATGTATTAATTCTCTCTTTTGAACTATTTCGGTATTAATGTTTCAGACTTGCAAATGTATAAGTTAACTAAAATCACATGGGTAGCATGTTTGGTATCTACAGACTCCAACTTTTGTTTCCTATTTGGTAATTTATGTTACATGTTACTAACTCTGTGACACATTAGTATTATAAGAATCTAGAAGGTTCTTCTCTCAAACATCCAATCCAATGTCTTTTGCTAATATCTTGCTACAGAACAAAGACTTGTAAAAGTTTCCCTCCGAAGGGAAAACTCCTTATTGGCTCAGACACCTCAAGAGGGTATGACATCTTCACCCTTTAAAATCACTGATCACAGGCCTCTCTTTTCCTTTACTGAAAAACGCTGATGTCAAGATGATGCTGTACTAGAAGCTTCTAAGGGACTCCAAGTTTGTGCCAGGCTTTGGCCTTGTCTGTCCATTCACCAAAGATCCTCTGAATCCAACTGGTTCTTTCTCATCAAGACTACATCAGCAAGGATCAACTGGAGCCTCAACAAATTGCATCAGGACAAGTTTAATTCAAATTGGCGAGACATGCAAATATCAAACTTAGTCTCATTATTTGATAGATTAAGTATCCTTACCCCTTTTAAAGAAGGGCGTGTTAGAATTAAACTGATGGTTTGCTCAAGGCTGTTAATCTGCTGAATTTCAAACAATGCTGTAACTTCTTGCTTTCCTGTATTCTGCTTCAGCTCTCTCGTTCCCTTGGTAAACTGTATGCATGTATGTGTGTGAATGTTAGAGTAGTTTAAATATTTAGTCTAGTTAATAAAGTCTTGTTCATGTCACACGTAAAGTTGTCCGTGTTATATGCTCTCATACTGTCCCTAATCGTGCCGATTTTGACTACATGCTCTGAGTAGTAAAGTACAATAAGAATGCCATTTCCCATAACCTGGAAATGAACATTTCTTAAAATTAATATTACAATCAATTAACCTGTCCAATGACCACACAGTGTTAATTGTTTATTAATTCTATTACATTAAGTTAATTTTATTAACTGATCCAAATATTTATAATTAATTATAACTAGTTATGATTAATTATTCATATTTTCTAGCTAATTTGCTACACTATTGATTCTTACAACAAAATGAATCAATACCGAATTTACTTAAGATGGACAATGACACCATTTTCTTTAAGAGCTGCTGTGCAGCCAAAATTATATACCAGTTATCACTGTAAAGCTGCTTTGACACAATCTGCTTTGTAAAAGTGCTATATAAATAAAGGTGACTTGACTTGATACCATGGCTCCACATCAGGATCACTACTGCGCAGACTCTGGCTCTGAATGACATAATCGGCAATGACGTTTCATATTTTGGCTTTATTTTTCTACAGTGGAAGGAAGCGGAGATGCTCTGTCCATCTGTCCATGTGACCATCATTCAGAAATTTTCAGACTTTAATGACTATGTGTCAGGGTCTATAAGACTCTCAAAATATCAGATAATTTGACCTCCCTTACGAAAATGAATGAAATAAAGTTTTTAATAAAAAAATGTAAAAAAAAAAAACATGGCTATTGTAGTTAAACCATTGTAACCACAAATTAACAATGGTTTTGCTACACTAATGTCTCAGGTTACGCCAATAGCCCATGTTCTCTGAATAGGGAACGAGACCCTGCGTAGCTATGACGCAATGGGGAACGCCCTCTGGGGTCAAGTCATCTTCATTTATATAGCGCTTTTCACAATACATATTGTTTCAAAGCAGCTTCACAGTGACAATAGGAAAATTATTATCGAGCTAAAGTTGGTTTTTGATTGAATCACTTCCATTGTAAAAATTGTTAATTATTACTTTAGGGGCCACTTAAATTACACCTTTCCTACTGAAAAAAACCCCGTATTCCTTTAATGCATTCTTGTCGTTCATTTACATGTTTAGTCTATAGGTTTGCTTGTTTGAGTGTGTATGTGTGCAGAAGCTTGGTCTTTTTTTTTTTTAAAAAGTGATATTTGCCAAATTACTTGTCTGGTCCACATAATACAATAAAATTAGTTGTGTCTGCGGATCTATGCGAACTGGAATAATTTAGATAACGTTTTATCTATACATAGGGAAAGGAAGGGGAAGGAGCCTTCGCAGGGGATAATTTAGTTGAAACATCAAGGCTGCGTTATCGTCATGTCTAGGTGCAGGTCCTTCATCTCATCTGGATACGGCCTGAATCTGGCAGGCTGCAGCAAACCTCGGGATAAGCAGAGAGAGACTAATATTAGCGTAGACGCCATTCTTCTGATGATGTAGCGAGTACATCGGGTGTCATGGGAAGTGTTCCTGGCTCCGGCTGACCTAATCTATGCAGCCTAACAATTTACATGATTTGAGTTATAGAAGTAGATAATGTGTTATGTGTATGCAAGTTTAAACAGATGTGTTTTTAGTCTAGATTTAAACTGACAGAGTGTGTCTGCTTCTCCTACAGCGATAGGAAGACTGTTCCAAGGTTTAGCTGCTAAATAGGGAAAGGATCTGCAGCCTGCAGTTGATTTTGATATTTTAGGTATTATTTATTATTTAGGCCTGAATTCTGAGATCGCAATCGACGTGAAGGACTATAATGCATTAAGAGCTCGCTCAGGTACTGGGGAGCTAAACCATTTAGTGCTTTGTAAGTAAGTAGCAAGATTTTAAAATCTATACAATATTTAATAGGGAGCCAATGCAGTGTTGACAGAACCGGGCTAATATGGTCATACTTCCTGGTTCTAGTAAGAACTCTAGCTGCTGCGTTTTGGACCAGCTGTAGTTTGTTTAACAGGCGAGCGGAACAACCACCCTGTAGAGCATTACAGTAATCTAGCCTTGAGGTCATGAACGCATGAACTAACTGTTCCACATTTGTCATTGAGAGCATATGTCATAGTTTAGATATATTTTTAAGATGGAAGAATACAGATGCTAGAAACATAGCTTTCAAATGAAAGAATGGTATCAAAGAGCACACACAGGTTCCTAACTGACGATGAAGACTTAACAGAGCCCAATGCCATTCTTTCCGGAAGTGCATGAGGAGGTGACCAAGTCGTGGAGAACGCCGTATAGCGTTCGCGCCAGGCCTGGTCCCTCTTCCGCCTTCACCACTCTGGATGGTGGGGAGGCTAAGGGATACTCTGGGATCCCCTCAGTTGAGCGTGCTGTTGCGATGCAACTGCGTCCAACGGCTGCCGGCTGGCGCGGTGAACCACGTCTCCCATCATGGGCCTATAAATTCTCGTCAGGTTTGACAGAGAAAGCTTACAGAGCCTGCGGACAGGCCGCCTCTGCCCTGCATGCCATGGCCCTGTTACAGGTCTATCAGGCCAAAGCGCTCATGGACATGCCCCAGGGTGGTCCTGACCAACAGCTTCTGGTTGCACAGCCTCAGTCGCGCAGCCTCAGTCTACTTGACGCCGAGGGCGCCCGCCTGCGTCGTCCTCCGCCCCTGCTAAGTCTGCAAAGCAGCAGCCTCCACCCGCCAGACAGCAGGGAGCCGGTCGCAGACGCAGTTGCATCGCAACAGCACCCTCGACTGAGGGGATCCCAGCGTATCCCTTAGCCTCCCCGCTATCCAGGGGCAAGAGAACGAGGAAGTGGTCCTGAGACGGGCGACCTGGAGGAGAGGATGTCAGCTCACTGGTTGTCTGCGGATCTATGTCAGCTCACGAGTTGGGTCCCCTCACTGGACCTGGAGGAGAGGATGTCAGCTCTTTGGGAGATGATGCCCACATCTCTCCCTCCCCCGGAGGAGGGCCAGGGGGAATTTGTGTGTTGTCTTGTCCCGCCGCTGGCTCTCCAGAGTCCAGCGGTACCCACCTTCTCACAAAAAGAGCTGTTTCCCAATCCTCCAGGTGCTCCGCCTCGCCACTCTCAGCCCCCTCTCACTTCGCCAGCAGGTCCCAGTGTGCATGTCGAGGCCACCTCCCATGTGCCATCTCCCATGCACACTGCCACCTCGAAGAGTCCGACCCCACTTCGGGCCGCCATGCTGTCCGAGTTGGGTCCCCTCACTCTGCTTCGCTGCCCCACCCCCGGTACGTCCCCCACCCCCGGTGCCTTTGGTCCCGCTGGCTCGGAGTCTGGGAGCCTGGTTAGCGCTTCTCAGCCCGTCCCGCTGGCTCATTCATACCATCAGACTTCGGCTATGCGATTCAGTTCGCCCGGCGTCCCCCGGTCTTCAGGGGTGTCCATTACACTTGCGTGTCCCTGGACAATGCACCTGTTCTCCTGGTGAAGGATGCAATCGAGCCAGTCCCTGCAGCTGATATGAAGTCAGGGTTTTATAGCCCCTACCTCATTGTACTCAAGAAAGGCGGTGGGTTACGGCCAATTCTGGATCTGCGTGTCCTGAATCGGTCCCTTCACAGGCTGCCGTTCAAGATGCTTATGCAGAAACGCATTTCGAATGCATCCGTCCCCAGGATTGGTTCGCAGCGATCGACCTGAAGGACGCGTACTTTCATGTCTCGATTCTGCCTCGACACAGACCCTTCCTACGGTTTGCGTTCGAGGGTCGGGCATATCAGTACAAAGTCCTACCCTTCGGGCTGGCCCTGTCGCCTTGTGTCTTTATGAAGGTTGCGGAGGCGGCCATCGTTCTGCTCAAGGAACAGGGCGTTCGCATCCTCAACTACCTCGACGACTGGCTCATCCTGGCCAGCTCGCGAGAGCAGTTGTGCAAACACAGGGACATGGTGTTAGCTCACCTCAGCCGGTTGGGTCTTTGGGTCAACTGGGACAAGAGCAAACTCGCCCCCGGGCCGAGGATCTCTTATCTCGGTATTGAACTGGACTCGGTCGCCCGGACAGCATGCCTCACGAGTAGCGCATCCAGTCAGTGTTGAACTGCCTGAGTTCGCTCAAGTGCAGGACAGTGGCCCCACTGAAACTTTTTCAGAGGCTCCTGGGGCATATGGCATCCGCAGCTGCAGTCACGCCGCTCGGATTGCTTCATATGAGGCCGCTTCAGCACTGGCTTCATGGCCGGGTCCCGAGATGGGTGTGGCAGCGCAGTATGTTCCGTGTCCCCATGACACCGAACTGCCGTCGCACACCCTCACTCAGTGGTCGGACCCTTCGTTCCTGCGGGCAGGAGTTCCTCTCGAACAAGCGTTCAGGCAGTTCTCCACAGATGCCTCTGCCACCGGGTGGGGGGCCACGTACAACGGGCATGCAGTATTGGGTCTGTGGACGGTGCCTCAACTGCATTGGCATATAAATTGCCTCGAGTTGCTAGCAGTACGTCTTGCACTGGGCTGCTTCAAGGAACTGTTGTCAGACAAGCACGTACTGGTCCGCTCGGACAGCACTGCAACCATTGCATACATCAACCATCAGGGTGGTCTACGCTCCCATTGCATGTCGCAACTCGCCCGCCATCTCTTGCTATGGAGTCAGAAGCATCTGAGGTCGCTTCGTGCCATTCACGTCCCAGGCGTGCTCAACCGTGCAGCCGACGAGCTCTCACGGCAGCCTCCACTTCCGGGCGAATGGAGACTCCATCCCCAAGTGGTCCAGCTGATCTGGCAGCATTTCGGGGCCTCACAGATAGATCTGTTTGCCTCTCTGGACACAGCCCATTGCCAGTTGTTTTATTCCCTGACCGAGGGCACTCTCGGCACGGATGCTCTGGCTCACAGCTGGCCCCGGGGCCTCCGCAAATATGCGTTTCCCCCACTGAGCCTTCTCGCACAGCTCCTGTACAAAGTCAGGGAAGACAAGGAGCAGGTCTTGCTAGTGGCTCCGTATTGGCCCACTCGGACCTGGTTTTCGGAACTGACGCTCCTTGCGACAGCACCTCCTTGGCCCATTCCTCTGAGGAAGGACCTTCTGACTCAGAGACGGGGCACCCTCTGGTACCCGCGTTCCGACCTCTGGAAAGTCCATGTCTGGTCCCTGGACGGGACGCGGAGGTTCTAAGTGATCTCCCCAAGTCGGTTGTAGACACTATCACTTCCGCTAGAGCTCCTTCTACGAGGAACCTCTATGCGTTGAAGTGGAACCTGTTCGTTGAATGGTGTTCCTCTCACCGAGAGGACCCCCGATCATGTTCGGTCAGGTCTGTGCTTTCCTTCCTGCAAGAGGGCTTAGAGCGAAGGCTGTCTCCCTCCACCCTCAAGGTATATGTTGCCGCTATTGCTGCACATCACGATGCAGTTGATGATAAGTCCTTGGGGAAGCACGACCTGATCATCAGGTTCCTGAGGGGGGCGAGGAGACTGAATCCACCTCGGCCTCCCTCTATACCCTCTTGGGATCTCTCCCTGGTACTTACATCTCTCCGGGGTCATCCCTTCGAGCTTTTGCAATCAGTTGAGTTAAAAGTACTGTCCCTTAAGACCGTCCTCCTGGTTGCATTGGCCTCGGTGAAGAGGGTAGGGGACCTGCACGTATTCTCGGTCGACGAATCGTGCCTGGAATTCGGGCCCGGTGACTCTCACGTTATCCTGAGACCCCGGCCTGGATATGTGCCCAAGGTTCTTACCACTCCCTTCAGAGACCAGGTAGTGAACCTGCAAGCGCTGCCTTCAGAGGAGGCAGACCCAGCCCTGGCTTTGCTCTGTCCTGTCCGCGCTCTGCGCCTGTACGTGGATAGAACGCGAAGCTTCAGGACCTCAGATCAGCTCTTTGTCTGTTACGGAGGCCAGCAGAGGGGAAAGGCTGTCTCCAAGCAGAAGATGGCCCACTGGATAGTGGACGCCATCGCCTTGGCTTATCAGTCCCAAGGCGTGCCTTGCCCGCTCAGGTTGAGAGCTCACTCCACCAGAGGAGTTGCCTCTTCCTGGGCGCTGGCGCACTGCGCCTTGCTGACACATATCTGTAGAGCTGCGGGCTGGGCGACACCCAACACGTTCACTAGATTCTATAGCCTTCGTGTGGAACCGGTATCTTCCCATGTACTCACTTCCAGTAGCCGGTAACGTGAAGAACCCGTTCTAGTGTCGGCTTGCTATGCCACTCCCGCCCCCTGGGCCGGATATGTGCATCCATTTGCTCCAGTCGAGTTCACCTCTTGGCGAACCCTGTCGAGTTTCTCCGCCACCCCTTACGGCTCAGACATTGCAGAATGTCTGATGCCAGGCCAAACATCCGTCACTGACGTTGATGTTTGGCTGGGTGCCATATGTTGTGACCCCTCCACGTGAGTGGTCCCATATGTGTATTGTCCACGGTCAACTCCCCACGGTGAGCCTGTTTCTTTCCCTTAGCAGAGCCAGCTCTGCTGTCACCTGTCAGATGAGTCTCCCCCTATCTCTAGGCTGGAGCCATCCCAGGGACTCCATATGCGTACTGCCCACGGCCAGTCCATATGTGTATTCCCATGTAATCCCTCCCCTGCAGGGTAGGTTGTGGCCTCCGCAGCGTCCCCTATGGGTTCGCTTCCCCAGTGTTGTCTAAGTCTTCTGTAGTGGGTCTTGCGGAACAGCAGTAGACTCTCTCAGTGTAAGCTCGCCCCCTTCTCCGTCCCCCAGGTGCGGCGGGTGGCTGGAGCTTACGCTGGGCACTGGAAGGAGTCAGTAACTGTGGCGTTTTATTTGGGATCCCAATTCGTCGGTCACTACTGACGTACGTTGAACGTGACCGACTGAAAGGGAACGTCTCGGTTACGTATGTAACCCTCGTTCTCTGAAGGAGGGAACGGAGACGTACGTCCCGTCGCCACAGTTCCTGTGCCTTCGCTGTAGTGCAGACTCAAGGTTGTCTCCTCAGCGAAAAACAGAGTGCGATTACATCTGCTTCCCTATTTATACCACCTGGCGAGGGCGGTGCACATTATGCAAATATCGCACGCCAATTCCATTGTCTTGTTTAGTTTCACTCGAAGCTGATAGGGCTCTCTAGCGATATCCCAATTCATCGGTCACTACTGACGTACGTCTGACGTACGGCTCGTCGGGCCAATCAATAACGAGCTTCTCTGTAGCACGCGAAAGCACATCAATAAGCTCTGAGTAGGCCGCGCTCCCTGGCCGCCAGGTGGGAGAGCATCAGCTGAAGCAGGCCCGAAATCCTCGGAGTCGGATGCTGCGGTGTAAATAACATTGTCTAGCCCGAAGGAAACCATCTCGCACGCCTCCGGGCTAGGGCACAGATAATCATGTGAGATTCGACCGGCAAAAGCCCACGCGTGTGCTCAGGAAAGGGAGGGAGAGAAAGGGAGAGGCCCGTCTGCTCGCTCTCCATGTCCTTGAGCTCTACATCTGAATCACTTGAGGCCTCGGCGGCTTCGGGAGCGCGACGGAGAAAAACAGATGACTCCTTTAAAAAAACGTGAGTCTAGAACAGAGAGTTTTGAGAAGGAGATTTTCACAGAATTTACAAGCAGAAGCGCCATGAACAGCCTCACGCGCGTGCGAAAAACCCAAACATCTGCCGTAGCAGAAGGGCTAAAATGGCCGCTTCGTGAAGGCAGAGAAATCTGAGGAGCAGATGGCGCACTCGTAAGAGCTTTTGAGTGTAAGAGCGTCGGGGCAATGAATTGCCGTGATTCTATACGGGGCTTCAGACAATCGGCACACCCAGAGGGCGTTCCCCGTTGCGTCATAGCTACGCAGCGTTGAGTCCACTTATGAAAGAGAACCATAGTTTAACCATGATATTTGTAGTAAAACTGTGGCTATACAAATGGTAATCAGTCTGCCAAAAAAAAACATGGTTACTACATTTTTACTTTAATAAAACCATGGTTAATTTTCGTAAGGGCTGTTCTATTGGCAAGGTTACTTCAGGTTGTAAGATATCATGTGGTAAGATTAAAGATTTAATGACGGTTCACTCATATTAATATGAAGGGAGAAAGTGCAATGGGCCACTATACGTACACCGTCCGCCATATTTGAAAGTTCAAAGCCAGTCCGTGAACTTGCAAGTGCAAGTTGACTGTGTGTTTGCAAACCTAGTTATATGCATGTATATCTGAAAGACTTCAGCAGATGATTTTGCTAAACTAACACAATACAAGACGAAGACATTAGCTAACACAACATTAAAAAGTTACCATAGTTTAATAGTTTAATATTGAGTTAATACATATAAAAACACAAACAAACACATTCTCACCTGTGAAAGGTTATCCCATTTCTTTAGGAATTTAAATCTCGGCAGTTTTTACAACCAGAGTCGGCGCAATGTTGTAGGATCTTGGAAAACTCATTGATTTTTATTGTGAGGGATGAAACACTGACCATTCCAAGATGGCAGATCTACGTATACATATCTATGATCCTGAGGTGCACGCTTAGGACTGCACATGCGCATTGACTGAACCAACCTTAAAGGGTTAATTCATCCAAAAATGAAAATGTCATCAATTACTCACCTTCATGTTGTTCCAAACCCGTAAGACTTTAGTTCATCTTTAAAACACAAATAAAGATCTTAAAATAAATTAAATAATAATAATAAATTATAATAATAAATTATAATAAAATCAGAATGATTTCTGTCCCTCCATTGACAGCTACGCAACTACCACTTAGATCATAAAATTAATCCATATGAATTGAGCGGTTTAGTCCAAATTTTCTGAAGAAACTCAATCACTTTAAAAAAAAAAAAAAAAAGGAATATGCTATCAATCAGAGGGCAAAAGACATGCAGTAGATTGTGTTTCAGCAAAGTTTTGATAATTTTTATAATTTAGAAGCCTTAGAAATTTATGAATGAAATAAGATACAGTAGGCTTTATAGGGTTAAATGATTCATAATACTACAGCTGAAAGACTATTCAAATGATTTGTCTTTAATTGTTTAGAGTTTCTAAACCATGTTACAACCATGTTTCTACAAATCAGTTCACACAGGAAAAATGTATTTCTAATAGCCTTTCCTCATTGCTTCAATGATTCAGCTTTTCATTATGCTGAGAAATGGCTTGTGGATTTTTATGGCAGATGCTCCAGTGTAATGTCTGTTGCAAGCTGATGTCAGTGGGCCTTGAAAACAAACATGAGATCACTATGGAAATACCATCAGACTAGCAGAGGAAAGTCATTTGTTAATTACTGCAATAATATTTTTGATAATAATATTTTCTTGAATCACAGTGCAGGTCACGGCCCGTAAAAGTTAGACTCTTGTACCACACCTGCGACAACAACACCTGCTATTTTCATGCAGTATGCACAATATGCAGAACACCCTAAATATGTTTGAAGAATGCATGGCATTTAAAAAAATATAATAATGCACAGTTGGCCGTCGCATGTGGGAAAAATTTGCCAAGAATGAAGCTCATGGTCTTGGTATCCTTGGGGAAAAGAGAACAGCAATAAAGCAAAATACACACACATTCACACACACAAGACAAACAGACTCAACTAGCTGGGCAGCAGTGAGGCGTATTGTGAAGACATATCCCAGAAAGCCTGTCTCGTCATCTGTATGGAAGCAGACGTATGGCCCGGTCCAACTCTTGTCATGCTGTTTATGTAAACACAACCTTTAAATTCTGCCATTCACAGCACCTTCTGCAAACAGAATCTGTCAAGCTGTAAACATGGAGTGACAAAAAGTGTAGCGTCCACTCTGACGCACAACAGCAAACCCTACGCAAGAGTTCAAGAGTGCCAATATCCAACGTAGTATTCTTTTAGTTTATCCTATGTAAATTGAAAACATATTAGACTTTTGTTTATCTGAAACTCTGTTGGCAATGATTTTCTTCTCCTACACTGACTTGCCGGGTTTGACCTTGTCTTATTCTTTTTCTAAACATTAAGTCATGGCCTGCTTAGCTTGTGTAGCTTGGCATTGTCATTATCATGCAAACTGATGTCATTGCTACTATAGATGACATCGATAAATTGTTTAACCATCCAGTCTAGCCCGACAAACCAATTGACTGGACCAGTGGTGTGAGTTTGGGGCGGGACTACCTGTTTGTCAACCCCTGAGGCATGGGGATATATGATCAGGAAAAATGTCAGCATTTAGACACATAATAATTACTGTTGCTCTCCACTTTGTGCTGTAGACATGAATGATACCTCACATTGTGCAGCTTGTTAAGGAGAGGGGTGTTCTGTTGCTCTGTTACTTTTTTAAGTGATGAGACTTTTCCTGAAAGTCTTTTTCACCTGACAGATAATGAAAAATCCTATTGGCCTACATTGAAGGAAAGATTTGAGTCTTGAGACTGGAATATCTTGGGGGTGAGCTGTAGTATGTAATCACACTTTATATTAAGTGTCTTTAACTACTATGTACTAATAATTAAATTAATAATTTGATACAATGCACTTATTGTGTACATATGTTTTTACATTGTACTTATATTTTAAAAGATACAATCTGTATGTAATTACCATTGTAATTAATTTCTGTAATGACATCTAATGACAACAGAACACACTGTTACCCTTCCTTTCACCTTAACACACAATTAAACCTAACCAGACCACCAAATCTGTCTCTAACCTTATGCATAATTTTAATAAATATGCAACTAATCCTAAACCAAACCCTTTCCTATAGTATCTTTAAAAATACATTTCTTCACTACTTGTATACTTTAAAAACAAAAATAACACTGTTAAATGTAACCTTTAGCAAATTCCAAAATGAATATACATTTTTCATACTGTACATTTATAATGCCTAAATTAACTTGTAGCATTTAAGTGCTACAAGTGTTTAATTTTTGTTTATTTTAACAAAATAGTATTGAATTTGAATTTTGGTTATTTATTTATTATAAGCTAAAATAAAAAGAATTATCGGCTTATTGGTATCTGTAACGGTGAGCTGTAATAGAATTCAAATATGATGACACAGAATTAACGATCAAGAATTACTTTTAATGAACACTAAGATATAACACTACCACATACTTTAATGTAAAACAATGTACTGAGAAAGACTGAGGACGTAGTTCTCTAAGTTCTCGAACAGTAATCTGTTCATTCACACGACAACGGGGGCCTGAAAACGTAAACTGTAAAGTGCAAATTATTGAAAACCATACTGTTTTCGTTTCTGTGTAAACTACAAAAATACGAGTTTGTGAAAGCGGTGAAATCATGCGGATGCATATTTGTTCAGTCTATAGCCACGTAGTGTTTCTTTACAAAGTGACATCGCCAACTACTGGCCTGGCAGCGTAATACAGCGTTTTTAATCGTTTTGCCGATCCATGTGAAGAAAGAACATGGCAATGAAACTAAACAGAACATGATTGTGACAGTATCAGCCATAATATCTCTGGATCCCTATTCAGAACACCCAGTTTCCACTAGCAAACACCACTCAAATTATCTTCAGAAAATGTCATTTTTTTTTAAATTCCTTTCATAAATACCAGAACTTCCCATGGGAACCTTGATTAAGGAACAAGGATAGATGTACCTTAATAGTCATGCTTTTCTTCCCCTCATAGTTTTTTAAGTAAATAGTACAATGCCGTGAGTAGCAGTAAGTGAATGAGACAGACATTTAGATAATGATCCGACCATTGCCAGACCAGAGCTGAATTACTTGACATGGATGCCATTGCAGCATCTATTTAGATGCCATTGAACATGGATGACTTCAACCTTCATTGCCATACTTTAATAAAATATATTGCTGGTTTGGAGGAGGCTTTGAATATGTTCTATATTTTTTTCTCTAACGATAGATTTTGTATAAACAAAATATAAACATTGACCTTGAACTTTGACCTATAAACTTGTTAATTTAGAAAATCTATTAATAGAGTCCTGCAGTAATGACATATTTTTTTAGGCCAACCCAGAAGTTAACATCACCCTGGTTCCCTCAACAAAAACTCAATAGGAGTTTTCCATAGGCTTTTGGATTTTTGCAGAAAATAAGCTCTGTGATCAACATAAATTAATGATTCTTTCACGTTTTGCTCATCGTGATAATCTTCACAAATGAACACAACTTTTGTGAATTTTGTAGTGTAAACACAATCAGCAGTAGTCAGAAGCTAAATGTAGGCTATAACCGAATCACACCACTGTCACATGACCTCAATGTCAAAATCACTAAGCTTCTGACAACTGTCAGTCTTTGTTTTCCACTCACCTGTGTCTCATCATATCTGTAAATAGAGTTGTTACGGCTACGGCAACGAGCGAGAAAGGATGACATGGAGCACGCAAAATCTTGAACCTCCTGGGAATCACCTGTTTTTAAAAACAAAGTGAAAAAGAGAATGTGACAGAGCTTGTAATAAAACAAGTATCAATAATGGCTGTTCAAAGATGGTGAAAACAGGGATTTGAAATGTTGTAAAAGCGACGTGGAGATGACTTTATTACTCAACAACAGATGAGTAATGGGGCCTTTACACAGGACACAGTATGCTCTGCGCTCGCCGCTGGGTTCAACGCAGCTCTTCAGATACAAAGCTATTTGCGCTACGCTGGCCAGAGCACAGTAGGCGGAGTTTTCCAAACTTGTAGCGGGAGTTCTATATTTCTAGTCATTTGATTGTTGTTCCACCTTTCGGTCAGCAGCAAAGTATATGTTCTGTGCTAAAAAGTGAGCGATAGCACTAGCTCTGCTTGTAAGAAGAAGAAAGAGAGCAGCTCTTGACAGTGTCTGTCATGTCTCCATGACACAGCTTTTCTCCCGATGTCTCTATACGACCAGCAAACTTGTATCGTATAGCTCTGGAAATTCCAACACAGACAATAGCTGTTCATCCATTTTGCTTTCCGATTGTTTGGATGCCCCGTTGCTATTGGTCACGCGGGTAATCGTCACAGAGCACAGTGGCAAAAGTTGAACTATTTTGAACTTTGACCTCGGCGTGCGCGCAAGCTGCGCTTCGCTGCATGTGCACTTTGGTTGACGTAGCAACAAACCGTCCTTGCGCGGCGCAAGCCATTGAAATAAATGGGTTTCATAGTGCATACCGTGTCCTGTGTGAAAGGGCCTTAAAGGTATTTTATTGAACAGATAAATTGCCATATGTAGCTCTCTAACAGAGTTCATTGTAAAGCATTATCTATTGTGAAGGCTCATTTCATTATGGTTGTTGTAGTGCTGTGCTGGAATTTATTATTAAGGAAGTACCATGTCTATTAATGTGTAAAACTACAGTAACATCTTCAGCTAGTCAGCTTGAGATCCTTTCCATCTAAACTGGTTATATATCTTAAGTCTAGTAGTGAATGTTTTATGAGCAGAATAACCATGTAATCCGCACAGTCACGCAGAGCCGAAGCACAACCTAAATAATGTTCTTCTTCAAAATACATGCAGTTTTGTTTTTTAACTGCTAGAGGGCCAAAAGTTACATCAAGAGCTTTGTTGTCAGAAAGAACAGGATTCATGGAGGACACCAGATTTATTCTTGCCAATTTATTGGGAAAATCTTATTTAAGCAAAAATGATATTTAGCGTCCCATTCAATGACATCCATTCACTGCGTTATCTAGATAGTCAGATTGCTGCCGATTCTGGAATTGATGTAGCGATGTAGCTGTTGTCAAAAAAACTAATAAGGTAATATAATACAAAGTATAGTGTTATAAATGTACATACATTTTTTTAAAAATGAAAATATAAAAATGCTGATGACTATTAAAATACATCATCATAATCTGTGAAAAGGGTCCATTAAAACAAAGTTTTAAACGTGTATTTAAGTGTGTTAAGAAACATCATGAAAGTGTACTTTATTTAAGTACACTTAAATTTCATTGATATTATATTATCTTTTAAAAAACATACTTGAGATTTGAAGTACATTATAAGTGCACATTCAGTACAATTAAGGGCACTTCTTTATCACAGGGGTTATCCCAGATATCTATGATGGTTGGGGACATATGTTCAAAAAACGGTGGATTGTCTTATTAAAAAAACACTTTTTGTTTTAGTTGAAAGCATTGTATTGTAGAAAGTGTATGCCTGGGCCGCACATCTCTCTCATAACTACAGAGTTTGTAAAAAAAAAAAAACTGTTTCCTATTAATGTTATACTGACTGTTTTCCCTTGAAATACAACACGGGCATCCACTTTTCCTTTCGGAGGCCCCATTTCTTCTCTGTTGTTCCAATTCTAGTGACTCCTTCACAGATGTAGGTCATTATGAATGTAACAATATCTGAACAATCGAACAATGAATGTGTGCTGCAGGGAGTCACCCTTGGTCTAGTGCTTGTAGTCTGCTGGGAGAATTCAACTGAGTTATTAGGGCCCAAGCCAAAGGCGAAGGCGAAGGCCCTATTGTTTTCTTTAGGATTATTATTATTAGGGCCCAAGCCACTAAGGCGCAGGGGCCTATTGTTCTCCTAAGGATTATTATTAGGGCCCAAGCCGAAGGCCCTGTTGTTTTCTTTAGGATTATTATTATTAGGGCCCAAGCCAATGGTGGCACAGGGCCCTCTTGTTTTTCTAAGGATTATTAGGGCCTGAGCACCGATGGTGTGAGAACCCTATTGGAATTGCTCCGTTTCTTATTAGGGCCCAAGCCGAAGGTGAAGGCCCTATTGTTTTCTTTAGGATTATTATTAGGGCCGAAGGTGAAGGCCCTATTGTTTTCTTTAGGATTATTATTATTATTATATATATATTATTATTGTTCCCCTAAGGATTTTTTTTTTTTATTTATTTTTTTTTACGAATATTCGGGCACTTTTGGGGCCCTTACCATGCTCGAAATCTCTTGAAACTTTGCACACACATTGGAATCGTCGGCCATCAGGGCCAGACAGAAGCTGGTACCCTGGCACTTTTGGGGCCCTTACCATGCTCAAACTCTTGAAACTTTGCACACACATTGGAATCGTCGGCCATCAGGGCCGGACAGAAGCTGGTACCCGGGCGTGGCAGGGGGGCTCGACAGCGCCCCCTTGAACGGGGTCCGAAAACTTGGTCCATATTTCAAACACGCTTGCACGTATAAGTATAAAAAACTCGGTACACATATAGACCTCATCGGGCCTAACAACTTTCATGGTCTAAGTTATATGCCAGCTCAACAAGAAGTCGGCAATTATGGGTTGCTTGGAAAACGCATGCTCTGGAATTTGATATACTCCTCCTAGGCGATTAATCCGATCACCACCAAACTCTGTCAGCTTGAAGTCAAGACATTGAGGATGCTAAATTGTGAGCAAATTTTTGATATATCAAACGGTTTGGCCGTGGCGAGGCAACAAATTTATGGAGAGAAAAGGGAAACAGGAAATGTGTTATAACGTCTGCATATATTGATTGATTTTTATGAAACTTCACCTGTGTGTTCGTTATAGGAGGCTGATCACATGGATGTGACTATTGTGAGTCAAAGTTATAGCGCCACCAATTAGCAGCAGGAAGTGTGTCACTTTCAAAATGCTTTGAGATTACCCTCTTTTTTTTTTTACCCGATTTGATTCAATCTTCATCAGAATAATGTCAAGACATGGCGAATGTAGACCTGTGAAAAGAACTGTGATATCTCAAACACTGTTGCCATGGCAACGTATCTAACTTTAATATTCGTTTTGGATGCTTTTGAGACTCTTAGTGTGCTTCAAATTGCATGAAACTCGACATACACGTCAGAGATGTCAGCCAGTAGACATGGGCAAAACCGTAGAAATGGGCGGGGAGCAGGGCCTCTATAGCGCCACCTTTTGACAAAAGTGGGGGGGTTAGTTTTACCTACAGTCACCAAACTCGGTACACATATTGTTCTCTTTAGGCCGGAAAACTTTCTAATTTACAGTCATTAGTTCTGACCAAAAGGATATTTCGGTTTGAATGTGGATTTTTTTCAATAAACAAGCTCTGAATTTTAAACTACTACTTCTAGGGGGTTTATTTGATTCAGACCAAACATTTTTTCCATGGTGCTAAGACATTGAAGATGTTAAATGTTAAATATGTTAAACGGATATTGGATATCTTGAACGGTGTTGCCATGGCGAGAGATTAAAGTAATGTCAAAAAAGGGAAACAGAATGACTCATATTTCCTAAAAAAAAAACTATAAACTATTTATTTATATATAGAATAATATAAATGTTTGAAATAAACACATTTTATTCATTTTCAATTCAAAAAGCGTGTGTAAGTTAAAAATAGGCAGATTACTTATATTTGATTGAAAAATGAATAAATGTCTTACTTACAATAACAACTAGAGGGCAGCTTATACCTATTTTTAAACGGGGCTGGATAAATCAAGCAATAGAGCAATAGTTTAGATAGAGCAATAGTTTTTCTTTAATATTTTATATTGTATTTGCATGTATATTTAAACATTATCAAAGACTACTTTCTGTTATGATTTTGTTTTTTGTTTTTTTGTTTAAATTGATGTTAAATCTCAGTCTGTCTCTCTCTCTCCTTCCCCTCCCCTTTACTCCCTCATGTTCACTGTGTGTGTGTGTGTGTGTGTACCTACTGAACTATATTTTGGGGACAATTTTGTTCCCAGAAGAGATCAAAACCTGACAAAATCTCCAAAAACCTCCCTTTAAGGACGTCCTCATTTGTAAAACTGGTTTAAAATAAAGTAATTAAAGGTTTTTTAAAAATGTTTTCTGTGATGGGTAGGTTTAGGGGTAGGGGTAGTGTAGGGGGATAGAATGTACAGTTTGTACAGTATAAAAACCATTACGCCTATGGAATGTCCCCATTTAGATAGCTAAGTAAACGTGTGTGTGTGTGTCAGTCAGTTTTATACTGTTGATCAGTTCTTTAACCTTTTTCTTGCAGACTCACTGTGCTTCAGAGTTTAGTGCCAACCCTAATCAAACACACCTGAAGCAGCTAATCAAGCCAGAGTATTTGTAGGCCACTGACAACATAGTATTATATTATTAGTTTGATAATTAGGTTAATTTAAATATAAAAACACACCACAAATGATAACTTCACACTCATTTGAAATTGAACTATGACACTATATCAGTATTTGGACAGGATGACTTTTCTAAATGACACTTGAGTTACAATTCTCATTACCTGACAACTGTGATTTCATATATTGATTCAGGCAAGACTACTTTTTTTTTTTTTTTTACAAAGGAGAGTGTGTGTTTTGTAGACATGGGCATAACAGAAGGTCATGTGCTGTGTTTGCGAGCTGTAACGAGGCGGGACTCAGGCAGGGATCCATATGCTAAGCTTTATTGCTAGGTGAGCGTAGTCGTACAGGCATGGTCAAACAGGAGCAAACAGGTACAGCAAGGGACAGGCAGAGACGTGGTCAGGATACAGGCAGTAGATCAGGGCAGGCAGATATCGTTCACAGGTCAGACAACAATAAACAGTCCAAAGGCAGGCAGCAGGGAATCAGAGACAGGTAACCAGACAGGATCGATAACGGGCAGACAGACAGGATAAATAAACGCTCAGAATTGCAACAACTGTTAACAAGACTTCGCCATGAGGTAGTGTGTGAGTGAGTCTTAAATAGTCCAGATGATAGGCTACAGGTGTATGTGGCAACGGGTGATTGGTGAGGAATGTGCATGTGACTGGCAGGGAGGATTATGGGTACTGTAGTCCGGGAACTGACAGGTACAGACGGTGATCGTGACACGAGCATCACGTATGACGTAAATTAATTATTTATTTTATATATATATATATTAATAATTCTAATTTATTCAAAACAGATATTTACATAAATTTCACATGATTTTATAAAAGTGGCTGTTGATAACAAACTTGTATAAGTGAGCAGGCTCTATTTATTAATTTTATATTATTTTTATTTTCACATCAAATACCACCCATACTGAAATTAAATGAAACCATGATTTTGGTGCATAAGATTGGTGCGCAAACAACAGCTAAGGAAGGTCAAAAAAAACATGGAGAAGTGTTAGGGTAATCAACATCAACAATCACAGACATTCGCATTAAGACTGGATTAGATTTCTCAGAGCACTGTTGAGTTTGCGCAAATAACAATATGTAATTTGCTCTAGAATTTTTATAGAGGTTGTCTGAGAAAAACACAGATATGGCAGATTAGGATGGTATTCTACTCTCATTTGAAATTGACCTATGACATTCTATGACATGTAATTCATTTAAATTTAAATGATCTCATGGATGTGGCTGTTGAGATTTGTGATCATATGGGCACCAACTGCAGCAGTAAATGTGGTGTATTCAAATGACTTTGACATAGTCCTTTTATGTTTACCTGTTTTAAATGCCTATTGCCCACCGTGCACAGCTGCCCTGAAGCCACCGGATTGGCGGTGCCACCGGGCTTGGGCCCGTCATCGCTGCTTGCAGCTATATTTATTATTATTATTAGGGGTTCAACCACGTAGTGCTGAAACCCTATTGTAAGGATTTTTATTATTTTTCTTATGCCTTAAAACTGATTGGGCAGCCCAAACCATAAGGCCGAGAGACTTGAAACTTTGTCAGATGGTAGTAGTCTTGCTCACTACTTAGATACCTGGACTTGTCCAAATCGGCCAATAGGTGGCGCTACAGCGATCAAAAATGCAAAATCACCCATAACTCCTAGAGTCAAGTGTCTTATATCATTGGAATCCTTGGCTCAAGACGGACAAAACGTATATCTCCGATTTCATTTCCGCCTGGAAAAAATTTCTGCCATTTTGAATTTTGTCCAAAATCTACTTTTGCGAACTAGTCCTAGGTTTTCAGAACCAAACCAGTGCAGAAAGATTTTCTGGAGTCTGAATATCAAAAGTTATCAAAAAATAAGTTAAAATTTCGACATGCAGGCATGTATGAAATTTGGCATGCAGTGTCTTGGTCCAAGGGGGCATGATAGTCTATGAGGACATTGGCATATCTCAAAAAACTTGGCTGCCATCGGCCAATGAAGTTTGAGCACCTATTAGACAAGGTTAATGGAGGCCAATTGGAATGAAACTTGGTGGGCATTTTTGCCTCATGGTCCTAGAGGTCTGTAAGAATTTGGAAAGAAACCGGCCACTAGTTGGCGCTAACGAGTTTTATGCCTCTGTAATCACGTGGTGTTTCACAGATCCACACAATATGCATATCACTTGATAGATCTCCTCATGCTGAACAACTTTGCCTCAAGAACCAATGTTGTCAATCAAATCGTTCATTAATTATTCGCGAATATGTGAAAAACTACTTTTGCAAAATAGTCCTAGGTTTTTCGCCTGATTGTAAAAAAAATGCTAGTGCAATTCTCTGGACCTTCTAGGTCAATAATTATCAAAAAACAAAGCTGAACTTTACCCTTTGGGTCACTATAACAGGGTCATTTAGAAAATGGGTGTGGCAAAATATACTCAAAAGCCAATAAATTCTAATCAAAAACTCAGAACTTCACGAAATTAAGTGAGCACATGCAGCATATGACTCTAAAGAAGCATGCCTATGGAGATCGGACCATAGGTGGCGCTATAACTGTTAAAAAGCTTTAAAAAACATATATTTTTAATGGTTTTGGCTGAAAATGTATAAACTTTGGGTGTGGTCAACTTATTTTCACGGGAGTCACGTCCTTAGACTGCTGAAACCTTGCCGAGTCCAATGATACCAGACTTGCCAGGTTTCGGCTTGTGGTTTGTGCAACGTTATGATTTAGCACTTAAAAAACTTTTGCGAATATCTTCGAAACCGTTAGTCTGATTGAGACGAAACCAGCGTAGGAAACGCGAAACCCAAGTTGGTTAACTATATGTCACTGCCCAAATTTTGAAAGGAAGTGGCAAAAAAATCCAATCAAAGTCGCTCATGGGTCATTTTTAATGCTCTCAAATATATAAGTATCTATAACTTCAAAAGGAAATGAGATATTTTCACCAAAATTAACACGCATATGTATGGGCACACTCTGAGGACACCCAAAAAAATGCTGGAAATCGGGCAATAGGTGGTGCTTTAACTGTCAAAAAAACTTTAAAAACCATATTTTTCCTTACTAAATTACTGTATTGGCTGTAAATGGTCTTTTCCATCTATGATCTAAGTGTTTACATGCTTGCTGAATAAAATATAATACCTTTTTATGTGCTTAAAGGCCTTTAATGCTTGAACCTCGATAAATGCTGCTTGCAGCTTTAATTATTATTGTTTATTTATTTTTTTTACATTATCTACTAAGCAATATATTTGTTGTGCAGCAGAAAGGATATTTTGGTAGCACTTTATTTTACAGTACATGTACTTTCCTGGTACATATATAGTAATTATGTTGTACATACAGGTAAAAGAGTGGTAACACAAGGTACTTACCTGACATGTATGTACATGGAAACTAATAAGAAACACTGCTGTACTTTCCAATGGAACATACATGGTAATTACTTTGTACCTATAGACAAGTGTTGGGTAATAACAGGCACTTACTTATAGTGTCCGTATATGGTAACTAACAGACACATTACTGTACTTATTAATGGTATGTATATGGTAACTATGTATTACTTATGGACAAGTGTGGGTAATAACAGACACTTATTTATGGTAACTTGTAAGACACATTACTGTACTTACTAATGGTATATACACAGTAACTATGTAGTACTTACAGACAATTGTGGGTAATAACAGGAACCCCCCCCCAACCTAAGTAATGTGTAACTTACGCATTAAATAACTGGTATATTCACTAGTACGTTCATAGTAAGTACATGGGAATAGGACTGTAAAATAAAGTACATCCTTGTAGATAAACATTACATAGGAATTACCAGCTCTTACCAGGTGTAACTTACACATTAACTAACTGGTATATTCACTAGTACATTCATAGTAAGTGCATGGAAATAGGACTGTAAAATAAAGTGCACCCTTGTACATAAACATTACATAGGAATTACCAGCTCTTTAACCTTTGTAATAATAAGCTTAAGCATATTAACTAGTAAGGACTGTAAAATAAGATGCACTGTTGTGGAGAGCAATTTAGTATTAACAGTTCATAAAACACTACATAAAGTACATACATAGTGCAGCAAAACAATTACTTTATTTCTTGAGAATTTTGTTTTTTAAATTGCATCAGTGAGAAAACAACACTATTTGGTAAGCCTATGTTTTGTACTGTTGTTAACATGCACACACTGTAAGTAAGTGTCCGTTATGTGTGTCCACACTTGTCCGTGAGTACAACATAGTTACCATGTATCTACCACTAGTAAGTACAATAATGTGTCTTACTAGTTACCACACATAAGTGCCTGTTATTACCCACACTTGTCTGTAAGTAATACATAGTTACCATGTAAATACCATCAGTAAGTACAATAATGTGTCTGTTAGTTACCATATACGGACACTATAAGTAAGCGCCTGTTATTACCCAACACTTGTCTATAGGTACAAAGTAATTACCATGTATGTACCATTGGAAAGTATACAGCAGTGTTTCTTATTAGTTTCCATGTACATACATGTCAGGTAAGTACCTTGTGTTACCACTCTTTTACCTGTATGTACAACATAATTACTATATATGTACCAGGAAAGTACACGTACTGTAAAATAAAGTGCAACTGATATTTTTTAGGATGCTAAGAGCTTTATTTTAGGTGAACTATATGGATTTGTAAGTTTATTTATTCTAGTCTCAGCAGTAAAAACACACTTAAATCTCATACACACACACAAATACACTCTGTTTCTATTTCCTTGTCCCACCAGTGATGTCACTGATTATTGTTGGATATGTTCCAGACCTGACCACCAATGCTCCACCAACCATAATGCAAGTGCCTCAGTAAATGTTGCCCAGCACCTCCATGCTTATCATGGGAAAATATTGCTCTGTCTTTTTAAAATCATATATTGTCAAAACAAATCAAACCTTATGTCACTCTATCACATTAAGTGGCCCCATAAAGGGAATGTCCTTAGATAACAAAAGTGGTATTTTTAAAAAAAGACATTTCATGACAATATTGGTTCAAAGCCAGTGTTTGAAAAAATTAGTCTTTTTCCACAAATTTTGTATGTATGCAAATTGTATAATATCCAAGGTACACATTTCTAGTAATTGTGCAGTTAATTCTCATATTGTATTTTCAGAAAGTATTGCATTTTTCCTCTCCCCAAATTTGTCACTACCGAAACACAATAATAAATAATTTAATAAGAAGGGTTACATTAACCTATTAAGATTTTGTTTACATCTACCTTGTAAATATATTTTTTGATATTATTTTTTTTTTTAAGTTTTCACAGGTAAATCAATAACAAGTGCAATTTTAACAGTATTTCAAGTGTAATTTATGAGATTTGTTGTATTTTGAATCCAATCTTTCTTTGTAAAAGGCATAAAGTTTATCATACTGATTTCAAAGTTAAGGATTCATTAGTTTGAATATACATTGAACCAAACACTATTATAACATCTTAGTTGAAAATTCAATATACTTTATTTTTGACAAAATAGCCCATGTTTCGGGCGTGACTGCACATTTTCGGTAGTGACAGTAATGTGTTGGTAGCCACCACATTACATTATATAATTTTAACTCTCATACTAAAACACTACTAAAACATATTAAAATAATAATAATTTTCATAACTGTACTAAAATTTTGTTTGTTTCCCCCAAATAAATGATTGTGTTCCCTTTTGTCACTACCAAAACAATGATGACATAATTGTTTCGGTGACACTCTTGTTATTCGATAAAATTTAGTTTTTTTCTGTGTACAACTGTTCAGAATTGTGCTAACTAACCATGTGCTGATTTGCATCTTTGAGTTAGGTTCAAAAGTATGTAAAATTATCACAAAATATGTGACAATGATGTCACTACCGAAACTTCACCACATGTTTTGGTCGTGACTGTTTCGGTAGTGACAATTTTCGATACTTTTGAGCCTAGCTCAAAGATGATAATCAGCACATGGTTACCTAGCACAGTTCAGAACAGTTGTACACACATAAAAACTAAATTTTATGGAATAACACCCCAAAAAATATTTGCTTAATTGCAAAAAAAAAAGGTGTTTGGTAGTGTCGTACCTTAAAGTTACACATAGATTTTCAGACATATTACAAACACATTTACAAACATATTTACCTCAAAACGATGGTACCTATCTACTATGAAAGAGAGGCTATGAGAGGGAAATATTTCCTGATCAAAAATGTAGGGGTGTAGTTAAAATCAGTCTCAGCCAATGGACTAAAACATACACTGTTTCTGTAGTGATATGAAAATGCGGGACACTTTTTTTTTTTTTTTTTTACATAAAGTTTCATGAATTAAAAATAAAATAAAAAAAATGTTTAACTTCACTTTAAAAAAAATAAAAATAAATATTATATATATATAACCAGTCAAAAGTTTGGACACGGTAAGATTTTTAATGTTTTTAAAAGAAGTTTCGTCCGCTCACCAAGGCTGCATTTATTTAATTAAAAATACAGTAAAGACAGTAATATTGTGAAATATTATTACAACTTAAAATAACTGTTTTCTGTTTGAATATATTTTATAAAGTAATTTATTCATGTGATGGCAATCATTCTAATATGCTGATTTGCTGCTCAAGAAACATTTATGATTATTATCAATGTTGAAAACAGTTGTGTACTTTTTTTTTCAGGATTCCTTGAGGAATAGAATAGAATAGAATGTTCAAAAGAACAGCATTTATCTGAAATACAAAGCTTTTGTAACATTATACACTACCGTTCAAAAGTTTGGGGTCAGTAAGAATATATATATATTTTTTTTTTTTTGAACTTTCTATTCATCAAAGAATCCTGAAAAAAAATATTGTACACAAATATTTTGTACAATTGTACACAATAAATGTTTCTTGAGCAGCAGATCAGCATATTAGAATGATTTCTGAAGGATCATGTGACACTGAAGACTGGAGTAATGATGCTGAAAATTCAGCTTTGATCACAGGAATAAATTACTTTATAAAATATATTCAAACAGAAAACAGTTATTTTAAATTGTAATAATATTTCACAATATTACTGTTTTTACTGTATTTTTAATTAAATAAATGCAGCCTTGGTGAGCAGACGAAACTTCTTTTAAAAACATTAAAAATCTTACTGTGTCCAAACTTTTGACTGGTAGTGTATGTATGTGTAATATATATATATATGTATGTGTGTGTGTGTGTGTGTGTGTGTCACGGATCGGATGAAGCAGACAGGTAAGTTCAACAAACAAGTCTTTATTAAAGGCAGAGGCACGGATCTGGCAAAGGAGATGACAGGTGAGTAGTATACTGAAGGCACACTGTAGTATGACTTAGCTGGAGAAGTAACACAATGTCTCTTGGTGCAGGAACGGAGAGTGGTAGTAAGGCTGGCAGATGATGGACAGCGGATGAAGGAAGATGGAGGATGGAAGACAGATGAATCTGATAGTTATCAGGTAAGGAGTCTGTAAGGTGCATAGTGATACACATAGACGAGACCAGACGTTGAGTGAAGTGTGTGAGGGCCTCTTGAGTGGTGCAGATGATGAGTGACAGCTGGTGGTGATCAGTGATTGCAGATGGAGTGCAGGTGAGGAACCAGAGGGATGCTGGGAAGTGGAGTCCGGGGAAGGTGAGAGACGGTGACTGTGACAATATATATATTTTTTATTTATTTATTTTTTTAAAAAACAACAATGGAAAAAATTGCAAAAATTATTTCAATATAATTTTCACAAGTTGAAATTTAGGAGTTAGGTTTCGGGACAGCCACCTCCCAATTGAAAGTATATCATGGGTGAGGAACGTTGATCCTGGAGGGCCATTGTCCTACAGAGTTTAGCTCCAACCCTGATAAAAACACTCACCTGCCTGTAACTTTAGTAATCCTGAAGACGTTGATTAGCTTCAGGTGTGTTTAATTAGGATTGGAGCTAAACTCTGCAGGACAATGGCCCTCCAGGATCAACGTTCCTCACTCCTGCAATAAATGATGATTTTAAGCTTACTGATATTTTAAATATTATTGTGGGATTCAATAACAGAATGATCTTAGTAAACATCTAAAATTTGAATACTTAAATGCTTTTAAATGTTTTTTTTTTTTTTTTTTTTTTTTAGTTGTGGAACAGCAGTTTGTACCAATTCTATAGAATGGCCCATATATATATATATATATATATAATATATATATTATATATATACACACACTACCGTTCAAAAGTTTGGGATCTGTAAGATTTTAAATGTCTTTAAAAGAAGTTTCATCTGCTCACCAAGGCTGCATTTATTTAATTAAAAATACAGTAAAATCAGTAATATTGTGAAATATTATTACAATTTAAAATAACTGTTTTCTATTTGAAAATATTTTAAAATGTAATTTATTCTTGTGTTGGTAAAGCTGAATTTTCAGTATCATTACTCCAGTCTTCAGTGTCACATGATCCTTCAGAAATCATTCTAATATGCTGAGAAACATTTATTGTGTACAAATGTACAAAATATTTGTGTACAATATTTTTTTTCAGAATTATTTGATGAATAGAAAGTTCAAAAGAACAGCGTTTATTTGAAATATAATCTTTTGTAACATTATAAATGTCTTTACTGTCACTTTTGATCGATTTAATGCATCCTTGCTGAATAAAAGTATTAATTTCTTTCATTTCTTTTCAAAATAATAAAAATAAAAATTCTTACTGACCCCAAACTTTTGAACGGTAGTGTATAATGTTACAAAAGCTTTGTATTTCAGATAAATGCTGTTCTTTTGAACTTTCTATTCATCAAGGAATCCTGAAAAAAAAAGTACACAACTGTTTTTAACATTGATATTAATAAGAAATGTTTCTTGAGCATAAATCAACATATTAGAATGATTTCTGAAGGATCATGTGACACTGAAGACTGGGGTAATAATGCTGAAAATTCAGCTTTGCCATCACAGAAATAAATTACATTTTCAAATATTTTCAAATAGAAAACAGTTATTTTAAATTGTAATAATATTTCACAATATTACTGTTTTTACTGTATTTTTAATTAAATAAATGCAATCTTGGTGAGCAGACAAAACTTCTTTTAAAGACATTAAAAATCTTACCGATCCCAAACTTTTGAATGGTAGTGTATGTATGTATGTATGTATATATATATATATATATATATATATATATATATATATATATATATAATGTAATGGCTGAAAAAAGTAAAGTTAGTTCTGAGAAAAGATCTAGCTGTACTACTGTACACTATACTACAGTGGATAGGTGGAGATAAATATTTTTTGGATCTAGTGCACTAAAATTAGCAGACATATTGACATTTATTATTATTATTATTATTATTATTATTATTTTCCTTTTCTCATATGTCTCTTCTCTCTTTTGCACTGGAAGCTCCTGTCACCAAAATAAATTCCTTGTATGTGCAAACATACTTAATGCAATAAAGCTCTTTCTGATTCTGATTTATGTTCATGTATGTATGTATGATGGAATGTATTGTATTCAGGTGTTAGCATGACTCTCAAGGGGTCTTTAAAACTAGTGAGCTGCTTTACTTTCAGTTGCCTTCTATAAAATGATAGCATCTTAAAACTGAAATGGAACCTCATTATGTGACCAACTTGGAATAGACAGCAACTCCTAACATGAGCGCACAAGTGACTTTAGAGTTTAACATTATCCAAATTCTAATCTAACGATGCAATACTCTAATATTGGGTACAATAGTCATATTAAATTAGATTTTTAATCTGTACTTTTCATCATTGAATAAATTATAAGTGTATTTCTCTCTCTTCATTCTCCATCTTAAATAGATTTGTGTGTGTGTCTGTTACAGTGGGATTGCCTTCTACTTAAGGAAACCTGTTAAAAAAAAGAAAAAGAAAAAAAAGATATTCGATACTTCAAATCTCATAATTGTGAATTTATTTCTTGTTACTTTACTTTTTGTAATTGTGACTTTATATCTCACAATCTGACCTTGTCTTATTTTAAAATGTATCTCACAATTATCTTTTTTTTACTTCTGGTTGGGCTTCTGTAATTCTTACCCTATGCTTGTGAAAAAAAAGTGCACTTAAGTGTATTGTTGAATGTGCACTTTAATGTTCTTTAAATGTTATTTTTAAAAACTATTTGCACATAAAATATTAATGAAATAAAAGCCCACAGAGAGTACACTTTCATGACTATCTTTCTTTACACTTTTAAAACATGCCCTTTTTTGTAGCATTGTAAAATTAAAGGTTTTATTTTAAAGTAAAAAAAAAATTGTTATCATGGTTTACAGAAGTACACTTATTTGGATGTGTTGACCAACATACTAAAACACGTACTTGATATTGATTTTAACTGTAGTGTGTTATTCATCATTACATTTTGAAGTTATAAAAGTACAAATTGCAACTTAATCATTGCAAATGTGTAATTGCAATTATATTTAAATATATGACATACAAGTTTCAATTGAAATTGCATTAAAACATATTTTAGTTTATAAATGCTTGTCAGTACATTTGGCAGTAAACTTACAATAGAAGCAATTATGAAATGACAAAGATGGACTTAAGTCCAACTTAAGTGGGTCAAAAAAGCACTCTTCAATTCAGCTAACTGCATTTAATTTAACTTAAACTATAATCAATTTTCATTTAAAGGTAGGTTATAGGCAATTCGTTTTTCATAAACACTTTTTGTTATTCTGGTTGAAACTCTCTTCACATCCTGATAGAAATCAATAACAGAAGTCTCAGGATGAAAATATGTTCAGATATGCAGTGATAACATGTCCTATACCTGTCTGTCAGTGTATGTATTTCCATGCCTCCTTGCACCCTGCTCGTGCAGACATCACACGTCATCAGCGCGTTCCCTAAGGCTTTGCAAAGTTGTAAACAGACAGTCACTGAGCACCACAAACAAACAGCAGCTGCCTTTTAAAGTTCCTTTTGAACCAAAACAATGAGCTTATGCTTCGTTCACTCTATGTCATAATCATAATTTAGAGCCCACAACCTGTGACGTTCAACCCGGAGCTGTTCACGTCCTCACCCAGGTAAAAATAGTGCACTTTATTACAGTACACTTAGTAGACTTCCATAATGTACTTAAAATGCTCTAATTTCGTGCACTAATTTTGTACTTAATATACTAAAAATTCTTCTTTAGTACTTCTTAAGATAATCTTAAGAACATCTAAATGTACTCAACTGTGCTATTTTGAGATACCATGAATATAACTAAAATGTGCTTTTTTAACATACTATCTCTGTATTAAAAAAACTTATTTAGTTACCACTTATAGTACACTTTTTTACCTATCTTTCATACACTTTTAAATATACTCATCAGACAGAAAATACACTTATGAATTATTTAAAATATAAGAATAATATATTCTAAATATATACAAAATGTATGTATTGCCCACATATTTGTATACATTAAATGATTCATTTTAAATGTATTGCAACTATGTTAATATTCCCTTTTATATGATATACTTAACTACATGTTAATGGTGTCTTTAAATAGTACTGTCATGTTAAATAAGGAGGATTGAATAGCGAATGCAGCAAATATCAGTTTATTAAGAAAAATAGCAGCAAGAAAAATAGCATCAGGAAAGATAGCAAGGGTCAGACGTCATGGGTGGAGATGGCAAAGTATTTCTTGGTAGCGTAGAGACTGCAAAGAGCAAAGCAGTCCTCTGACAAGAGTCCAACAGGTAATCCAAAACTGTCTCGATGGGGAATATCCAGAACAGGAACGAAGAACGAGAGACTCAAACACAGCCAGGACAAACAATGCGCGAACACACCAACGATCTGACAACACAGGGCAAAATGCACAGACATTAAATAGCGGAGCTGATGAGCCCCAGCTGATGTTGATCAGCTCATCAGCAGCAACACACACTCACAGAGAGACAGAGTAAATCAGTGAACCCGTGAACCGTGACAAGTACAATCAAGTACACTATTAGTATGTCATCAGTAGCACTTTTTTCCCACATTAAAATATATAAAATATAGCTCTTTAAGTACTTTATACTAAAAGTATACCTACAGTTAAACTAAAGCAATAAGCCCCAAGAAGCCGTGGTTTACAGTAAATTTATAACAGCTAAGGCTGACTAGGCATGACTGTTGTAAATTCATTGTAAACCACAGTTTCACGGGGCTTATTGCTTTTATAAAACGGTTACCACATAATACAAATATTAAAGCCAAAAAATATGTACTGTATCAATGCAATGTTCATGAAGTAAAATCATTAAAAGACTTCCTTCTGCTGGAAAAATAATCCCTGACCATGAACAGCAACAGAAGTTACATTTATTATGCCATTAGATGGCGGCAAATATGATGGTGCTTAGATGGCGCTGTATGTCCTACGCCTTCCCTATTCAACTTACGGAACGAATGCAGCGCCACTTACATTTTTTCCGTAAGTAGAATAGGGAAGGCGTAGGACATACAACGTCAGCTTTTTGAAGAATACGAAAGTACGGTTTTGGCGGAAGCACTTGGAAGGCGATCATTTGTTTATATAAAGCATATACATTTACATTTTTTTTTCAAAAATGACCAATCGTTTCACTAGATAAGACCCTTATTCCTCGTCTGGTATCGTTTAAAGCCCTTTGAAGCTGCACTGAAACCATAATTTTGACCTTCAACCGTTTGGAGGCCATTGAAGTCCATTATAAGGAGAATAATCCTGGAATGTTTTCATCAAAATCCTTAATTTCTTTTCGACTGAAGAAAGAAAGACATGAACATCTTGGATGACATGGGGGTGAGTAAATTATCAGGAAAAATTTATTTGAAAGTGAACTAATCCTTTAAGAGTACTTATGTAATGGTCTTGTCTCCAGAGCGCTATTTTCATCCTGGCCAGTAGGGGTCGCTCTCCTTAAGCATGCTTTCTCCAGAACTGTGGATGGCACTTACTGTACTTTAACATAGGCCTATACAAAATTTTCTTCACATGATGTGCATAAATACGTGCATGCATGAGATCACAAAAATCATGTTTTTTGTCAAGAGTGGACATTATATTAACGTATTCCTGTTATCAGCATGATCACAGAGGGTTTTTTCACATAGCCTACCTGACTGAAAGGGCTCATTATGCAGGTCATTATGCGTGTCTTTGTCTTCTCAGGTGTGAATCATAGCATTATTCATGAAGATTCATGCCTCCATGCATATTGTGTTTCTTGACAAAAAGTGTCTTACAAAATTTAAATCAATATATTCTTTTATATGAACGAGTAGGCAGGATAATTTTTACATCATTTTGAAGCAAAAATTCCAGTCTACAACCTCCAATACCCAGAAGTCTTGTGAACACATATTTTGTATTTATTTTGTGGTCTTATTTCAGTAACTTCAGTAAGTTTTTTTTGTTTTTTCAATAACCACGCATAAACGTTATTCCTTCAAAAATACAAACATGTACATACATGTTCCTCAAATACTATGGTAGCCTAGTTCGTGCTGAATACAGTGTAATGACACTTTTGCCATTAATATGTTTATGAACAACTGAAAAAAGCACAAATATCAGGACATGTCAAAACTTCTCCAGGGCCCCAAAAATCCTCAGACCCCAGAGGGTTAAGGAAGCCCTGGTTAGCAGGTTTGTTCGTCCTTCCACATCACCGGCCGGAGCTGGTTTCTTCTTTGTGGAAAAGAAGGATGGTAGTCTTCGACCCTGTATCGATTATTGGGGCTTAAATAACATCACCATCAAGAATCGTTACCCCCTCCCACTTATGACCACGGCTTTCGAGACCCTGCAGGGGGCCACCATCTTTACCAAACTGGACCTTCAAAACGCATACCATCTGGTCAGGATCTGGGAGGGGGATGAATGGAAGACGGCGTTTAATACCCCAACAGGCCACTACGAGTACCAGGTAATGCCATTCAGCCTAGTTAATGCTCCAGCTGTGTTACAGGCTTTTATTAATGATGTGCTCAGAGAGATGCTCATTACATTTGTGTTTGTTTACTTGGATGATATTCTGATATTCTCCGCAACCTCAAGGAACACGTTCAGCATGTCAGACAGGTCCTCGCCCAGCTGTTGAAGCACAAGCTTTTTGTTAAGCTGGAGAAGAGCGAATTCCATGTTCCTGCTGTCTCATTCCTTGGCTTCTGTATGTCCAAGGGTAGCCTCCAGATGGATCCTGGCAAGATCCGAGCAGTCTTGGACTGGCTCCAACCCACTTCGGTCAAAAAGGTACAGCGCTTTCTGGGGTTCTCCAGGATCTATAGGAGGTTCATAAGATATTTTAGTTCTGTTACAGAGCCTCTCTCCGCACTGACAAAGAAGTCTAACAGACCATTCATATGGACCAGCAGAGCTAAACATGCCTTCAACACATTAAAACAACACTTCACATCCGCCCCCATCCTAATGCTTCCAGACCCAGAGTTGCCTTTTGTGCTAGAGGTGGATGCCTCAGATGTGGGGGTAGGAGCTGTGTTGTCACAGAAGAGTAAGAGCAATCACAAACTTCACTCATGTGCTTTTTTCTCTTGCTGGCTTACCCCTACTCAGAGAAATTATGACATTGGGAACCGGGAGTTGCTGGCCGTTAAGATGGCGCTGGAAGAGTGGAGGCACTGGCTGGAGGGGGCCAAACACCCTTTTCTCATCTGGACGGAACATTGGAATCTCACTTACATCCAGGACGCTAAGAGGTTAAACTCACAACAAGCCCGTTGGGCCCTCTTTTTTAACCGATTCAATTTTATTCTCTCTTATCGCCCAGGTTCGAAAAATCTCAAGCCAGATGCACTTTCAAGGCAGTTTGAACCACCTGAGAAGGAGTCCTGTCCAGAAACCATCCTCCCCACATCCAGGGTGGTAGCCCCCATCCAGTGGGATATAGAGACAGCCGTCAAGAGAGCCCAACAGCAACAGCCTGATCCAGGTAATGGCCCAGCAGGGCATCTCTTTGCTCCTAATCATATTTGCTCTGAGGTCTTGCAGTGGGACACCCTGGAAGCACTAGAACCTGCAAGCTGATTCAGAGGATGTTCGGGTGGCCCAAGTTACAGAAAGATGTTCGAGTCTTCGTCTCTACCTGCTCCGTGTGCGCACAGAACAAGGAGCCAAGGACCCATCCTCAAGGATTGCCACACCCACTACCCATCCTAAGACGTCCCTGGTCTCACATCTCACTGGATTTTGTCACAGGCTTGCCTCAGTCTCAGGGAAACATGGTAATTTTGGTGGTGGCGGACAGATTTTCTAAGACTTGTCACCTCTTACCCTTACCCAAGCTGGCCAGACTGCAGAAATAATGATGAAACACGTGTTCAGAATCCACAGCTTTCCCCAGGATGTGGTTTCAGACTGGGGGCCACAGTTTACATGCCGGTTCTGGAAGGCCTTTGGTCGGCTCATCAGGTCCTCTATCAGCTTGTCCTCTGGCTTCCACCCCCAGTCCAGTGGCCAAACTGAGAGGGTAAATCAGGAGATTGAGAAGACACTGAGTTGTCTGGTCACTGACAACCAATCCACTTGGAGCTCTTGACTTATGTGGGCTGAGTTTGCTCACAATTCTCTGTACCATTCTTCTTTAGGCATGTCCCCCTTTGAATGTCTTTATGCCCCCGCTTCCTGGACAGGAGCCATAGGTTGAGGTCTCATTGAGGTCTGGATGTAAGTGAGATTCCAATGGTCCGTCCAGATGAGAAAAGGGTGTTTGGCCCCCTCCAGCCAGTGCCTCCACTCTTCCAGCGCCATCTTAACGGCCAGCAACTCCCGGTTCCCAATGTCACGGTCCGCAGGCTATTGGATTGCCGCCAGGTACGAGGAAGGGTGCAATACCTGGTAGACTGGGTGGGTTATGGCCCGGAAGAGCGGACCTGGGTTCCAGCTCGGGATATCTTGGATCCAGCTCTCATCTCAGACTTTCGCCAAGCCCGAGGTGACCATCTGGGCAACGTCGGGATTCATTCTTAGGGGATGGGCTCCTGTAATGGTCTTGTCTCCAGAGCGCTATTTTCATCCTGGCCAGTAGGGGTCGCTCTCCTTAAGCCCTCTATGTCATGTTTCCTCCAGAACTGTGGATGGTGCTTACATCATGAACTCTAGTCTCTCCACTCTGGAAGGGGGAGCCATTACCCCAATTATGTTCATTATCCTGCTCATCACCCTGATTTCCCACACCTGTGTTTGTCCCTTTATAAGTCTGTTTGTTCCATGCCATTGTGTTTAGTCTTGAACCAGTCATCCTAAGTTTCCTGCTGCCTGTTTTCAAGTTAAGTCTATCTCTTGTTATATATGTTATATATTTTTTGGACCCTCGTGTCTGTTTTGTTTTCTCTGTTTTATGGAAGCTTGGCTCTCCTAGTTTATTTGTATTTTGTACCTTTTGTTGTTCTAGTAAAGCTTACTCCGCTCCCCCTTTTTTTTTTTTTGAAGACTCAAGTCTCCTGGCTCTTTTGATCTTCTGCTATTGGGTTTAACTGTGGGGAGTTAGCCTCTCACCCTTAAAGCACCAGAGACCTGGGTTTAATCCCCACCAAGGGCAGCTTCTTACAACTTAAGTACCACAGATGGGAAAATGTATTTATAACTAGTACATTGGTATTATATTTTTAATAAAATCAATTTAATTTAAACTTGATTATTATATAAAAGTCTACTAAGATTGAACACATTTTTAAAGCATTCATAGCACACAAGAAATACACTAATGCATTCAAAGCATTAAGAAATACACTAATAAAACTCCTCTGTATATTTTTGCAATAAAAATCGATATAAGTATTAGTGGTATTTAGTATACTTTTTTAAGTGCACTGAAGTAGAAATATACTTTTAATTAGTGTATTTACAGTGTTTAACTTTTACAATTTTATTTAGCAAAAAAAAAAAAAAAGGAATGTACTACAAATGTACTTAATTGTGTTAGTATTTTTTTAGTGCATTCAAGTATACCTTTTTTTTCACCTGGGCAGACTCGGATTTATGCATTTCTATGTCAACACTATGCGTTTCTATGTCAACACACAATCTGCAGCAGTCGGGTGGTAAGAGCTCTGTAAGTTCTTTATTATTGTAATGTTGCATGCTTTGAGACATGAGGTAATTTAACGCCGTCTCCCATGACACTTTGCTGAATCTTCTCTGGCTGTGCATGACCTGTGCGTTCATGTGTTTTGAAGGAGGCTTTAGAGAGTGCTGTGAAGGGAGGGTGGGGTCTAATGCTTTCAAAGCTAGCTTGCTATTGCTAGCCTCTCTGAAATTGCCTACCTATATACCCTATATTACATGAAATAAGTGTCCTAAAACATTATATTCAGTTTGCACTTAAAGTCAGCATGAAACGGAAGTTGCGATAGTCTTTTCTTCCCTATTGTGACATATATTCAAGTGAAACAGCTTCTCGAACAAGAGGGCGGGACTTGATTTTGTCAACTGGGAATTGATTGGATGGTTGTGGTTTGCTATTGCTTTGATGTCATATGAGTGACAGGTTCCCCCACCCTCACTCCAGTAAATGCATCATCAGAGAAGAGACGTCACTGCAAGAGAGAGAAAGATTATGAGGGCACATAAATTAAAAAAGAATAATGATGACAAATAAATTGTTTATAATAAACAATATATGCAATATTCCATAAAAAATAATTTCCGTTATATAATCTTTTTAAAAGTAGGCTAAAATGTATTTCTTTTTCAAAAGGGTAGATATGCAGAAGGTACCTATCTTTTTGCCTGACAAGCTGATACAGGCTGATGCCCTAAACTGCTGCCTACGTAGGCAGCTTACTAGTTCTTGGAACAGAGCCATGGATTGTGAATCACAGACAGCAGACACAATCAGCACCACATTGCGATAAACCCAGTGTGTGGAACATTATCACACTGGCAGCACTGACAGATTGACCGTGATGTCACAATTAAAACAATGTTCCTGGTCAAATACCATGAACGTTTTTAGCTTCAAGCAGTGAAGTCATCCGAACAATCCAACCCAGACCACAGATAACATAGTTGAGGCTCACTTCTATCTTGAATGAGCATGGGAAGGATGTTTAGACATTAGAATGAATTACTATCACTGGGACAAGCTGAATTTTTCAGAGACATTTTGAGTAATTGGTACTGTGGTGAATATTAGAATGATCATAATTCATAATTAAGCACAAAGCAGCTGCAGTGACTCAAATACAATATCGCTGCCTCAAAGTTATCGCAGTTAACGTTCCCTGGCACGGAAGCTTTTGGCTACACTTTAGTCTTTGAATCTCATTCCTGTTTATGGAACAAATACAATGCAAACTTGGCCTGTTGTGCAAAGCTAATTTTTCAAAATTTCCACAACATTTCCTAGCAATCTGTATAGCATGCAGTATTGCATCCTTGTATCTTAAGCAAGGATTTATCTCGTTTTACGCCTAATACTGTCTATTTTCTGGTTTATTTTGTTCTACAGAGCACAAAATAATTATTTTGAAAAATGCTTTGTGTTTTTTCCCCCCTACAATGAACATCCAGTGCTGTTTTTTGGACCCCACTAACTTTCATTGTGTTAACAAAAACACTTAAAACATTCTTCAAAATATCTTCTGTTCTGCAAAAGAGAGAAAGCCATACACGTCTGGAATGACACTAGGTTGAGCAAATGATGACAAGTGTGGGTGAACTATTATTACATATTACCAAAATTTTGCCTTTCTGGTTTAACTGGCATTTCTTAAATCCACATACAAAATGTCTCTCATGTGTTCTTGAGATTGTCAATATTGGACAACCAGATAATTATTTGCATGTTTGCTTCATGGCTTTATGAATTAACTTTTGCAGTTGTCAAAATCTGGTGTTTCTTCAACTAATGGGCACTTCTGGCCATGTGGACTTTAAGAAAATAAACTGTCTTAAAACATAATTTTCACATCCTCACTAGTTTATTTTGTATACAATGTATATACATAAATTATAAGAGAATTCTGTCATTTTTGCCATTTTTTTTTCTGATTGTCATGAACATTTCACCACTGTAACGCGCAGTCCGATGAAGGAAGATGATGAACACTGGAATACGATAGCAAAAGCGTTTACTGGTGATACACATAGGTCACAGGTTACATAAACAACATCATTTGTTACACCAACAATGACCAACAAGGACTGAACAGAACGGGCAGTATAAATACAAGGGTAAATGAGGGAACTAAACAGGAACAGGTGGAGGAAGATTAACTAATTAGGGACTAACGAGGACAGGTGCAGACATGACAGAACTGAGGTAAACAGAACATACACGTGACAACCACAGTATTATTTCTATTACATCTAAAATTATGTATTATGTTTGATAACATTATGTAATGGCAACAGTGGAAATTATATTTTTGGATTAAAACTGACAACTGTCTTGTTAAATTTAATTCCACAGCTTCCAATTTATGCAAACATCACAGCAAATATTTTACCTCGATTTTTGCTTTCTCTTTACTTCACACATAATGTCACATATTTCATCACAATGAACTTCACTGACATTGTTATGTCTTTAAACAAGTGCACTGTCAAACTGAACAAAATTGAAGACAGTCTTATTTAAAAAAAAAAAAACTATTGTCATGGGTTTAGCAGGGAGAACCAATGATCTATTTGCATGTAGTATTTATTCCAAAGTACACAGACTAAGATAATCCTACATAGGAAACATGCATTCAATCAAGAAGACGATGATCCAACAGGGGGAACAAGGAAACACAACAGCTTTGCATATGTTTGTAAAGACATTGGGCCCTATCATACACCCGGCGCAATGCAGCGCCAGGCACAACACAAGTGTTTTTTGCTAGTTTCAGCCCGACGCAGTTTTCATTTTCACGTCCTGCGCCACGTTGTTTAAATAGCAAATGCATTTGCACCTATCTGTGCGCCCATGAAAACGAGGTGTCTGAAAACGAGGTGTGTTCAGGCACATTATCAACGCCTTGCTATTTTGAGGCAACTGAAATAGACCAACTGAAACCTGGTCTAAAGTCAATGGCACAATATTTGTTTTGTTATTTAAAGAGTGCGTTAGTAATATGCGCCTATATGCAGGTGCACAACACTCATACACTCTGCTTATTACACACACAGGGATGCGCAGCAGGACACAAACATACCAAATATTAAAAATAATAGGATTACAATGTAAAAGATTATTATTGTGTGCATAAAGATAAAAATGTTTTGGTGGAAAAGGCTTTTCCTGTAGATGGTCTGCTCGCGTGCTTTTACCTCGCGCATGAGCAGATCTGTTTCCTCGCTAGAGAAGCGTTCAGTTCCCTTTCGATACTTCACTCATACTGCATATGGAGGAAAAACTGCTTTTTTCTCCGATTACTGAAGCCTTTTTCAATAACGCAGTGTAACTGCACGGCCATTGGTTCAAACTGGGAAACTTTTTGAACCGCGGAGTTGCGCGAGCCTCTGGCGGGGGCGGGGCGTCTGGCTATATTAGTGAGCATTTCGCCATAGGATTTAAGATCTATCTCCTTCAGCAACGACGACGCTTCTCTTCACTGGACAACGATACTGAACGCCTTCGCCTTCTCTCGCCTGCTTGCGGATCAAGCTCGCTTCTTGCCGTTGAAGAGGCATCACAGCGGACCAGCTGAGACTCGCCGACTGCCTGCAGCGCCGGTGCCCTTGCAGACTGCCCGCTCTCATGCCACTCTCGAGCCGCCCGCTTCGCCGCTTCCGGTCTCTCAGCGCTTCCCCTGCCACCATGCGGCGAACTTTAAAAAGAGCATTTTCCAGCAGTTTTAACCGCTTTAAAAAGAGCAAGGCCCACGCAGAGGCAGCGCTCACCGGGACTTTCTCACTGTGAGAACATGAGTCTGACCTCCGCCACAGACCTGGCCCTGCGCGCTACAAAGGCCACAGCCCAAGCCATCAGGCGCTCGATGGCCAGCCTGGTCGTGTTGGAGCACCATCTCTGGCTTAATTTGACAGAGATAAAGGAAGCGGATAAGGTGGCCTTCCTGGACGCCCCTGTCTCCCGCGCCGGTCTCTTTGGACCCGCCATAGAGGGTTTTACTGAGCGCTTCACCGCCGCACAGAAGTCGCCCCAGGCCATGCAACACCACTTGCCCAAGCGCTCCAGCTCAGCCACTGCCCCGAGTCGCCCTAAGCCTGCGCCGACTCAGCAGCAGAGCAAACCGGCGCCCTCTGCCACAGTGCCCCCCAAGGAGCAACATCAGCGATCTCGCTCCTCTAAGTGCCCGTCCTTCCCGAGACATCAGGGACCCCGGCCTAGGATTACGCTGGACCCAACGCCTCCGAGAGGATGAGGATGGGGAAATGTCCCGCTGCGGCCAGACCATCCCCAAAGCTGCCTCGTTTAGATCTTCCACCACCCCGTTCACTTCCGGGTGTTGGAGACAAAATGTTTGCACGCTGGGCCCACAGTTGTTGCGTCCATGCCAACCGCCGTTCTCATGGCGAGAAAAATAATAAACATACATTTTCAAAAAGAGAGCAAATTTCCTCTTCCACCCACCATGGTTCACAGGCCCCAACTCTCGCCAGACGCTACGCATAGGAAATGTAAACCAGAGACAGTAAGACAAAAGAATATCAAAATAAAAGTCCTAGAGCAAAAACACAGGGGAATTGTGACAACTATTGAAATGGTTTATTTATTTCACTGTTTGTTTAGATTATCATTGTCACGCTTTGAGTTGGTTTTTGTTCTGTTTTCATGCTTTTTCCCTGTCTTCAGTTTCTTAGTTTGTAAATTGTTTCAGTTCTCCTCATGTGCCTGCCTGTTTGTTGTCTTGGTCCTGTATTGATAATGTTATGTGGTGTTTTGTAGTCTTATTTCCTGGTGATTTTCCTGTTCCTTGTTCCTAGTGTTCCATTAAATATTATTGAAGTATTCTCCTTCGTCTTGCATTGAATACTACAACTACCACTCGTGACAGAATACAGGACCTAACAAACAAGATCCTGGCTGAGGACCGTCTGTGGGGACTGAGGCAGAATGGTCGTCCTTTGGAGAGGTATGTGGAGGAGTTTCTTCAGCTTTCCCATCAGGTGAGCTGGCCTGACGTCTCTCTTGTGTGTTTTCGCTTGGGTCTGGATGAGGATACTATTCGCTATAGCGAACCTGCTTGTTATTTCTCTCTAGTTGAGTCTATTAATCTTATTCTCTATTTAAATGGTTCTTATTTTGAAGTTGAAGAAGTTAAAGAAAGAAAGTATCTTTCTCATCCAGCCCCAATAAAAAAGACACACATGGCGTCAGCAGCTCACCCAAAGCTGGTTCCCTCCACATACCCCTCCGATGGATCCGTCCATTTCTGCCCTCCTGTGTTTCCCTGAGCACGTAAATGGGTCTCAAACAGAGCTGTAGCCTGCCTCCGTCCATCTGCAGGACCAAAAACCATCCATGTCCTCAGTCCAGTGGTCAAGATGGCCGCCGCCATGCCTGAGCCCTCGGTCAAGATGGCCGCCACGCCTGAGCCCTCAGTCAAGATGGCCACCGCCACGCCTGAGCCCTCGGTCAAGATGGCCGCCACGCCTGAGCCCTCGGTCAAGATGGCCGCTGCCACGCCTGAGCCCTTGGTCAAGATGGCCGCCATCACGCCTGAGCCCTCGGTCAAGATGGCCACCGTCACACCTGAGCCCTCAGCCATAATGGTCTCCACACTTGTGCCCTTAGGCCTTTTAGTGGAGTATGAGGGGATGTCCTGGAACCCAGAAATGATTCCAGCCCCTGAATCCGCTCCAGTATCTTCTTCAGCCCCTGAATCCACTCCAGTATCTTCTCCAGTCCCTGAGTTCGCTCCAGTGTCTTCTCCAGCCCCTGAATCTGCTCCAGTGTCTGCTTCAGCCCCTGATCAGAGCCCAGAGATGGCTCCAGTCCCAGAATCCGTTCCTACCCCTTGAATTTTCAGAGAGTGCAGCGCTGGTCATTATGGCCACAGCACTTGTGTGTGTGTGGGCAGCACACACGGTGATTCAAACCGATGAGCCTGCTCCAGTCCCCGAGTCAGCTCCAGACTCCGCTCCAGTCCCCGAGTCAGCTCCAGACCCTGCTCCAGTCCCTGAGTCAGCTCCAGACTCTTCTCCAGTCCCCGAGTCAACTCCAGACTCTGCTCCAGCCCGCGAGCCTTCTCCAGACTCTGCTCCAGCCCAGATACCAGTAGCTCCGCCCAAGAAAATTTTGCAGGGGGGGTACCTGTCTATGGCCATGGAGGCCGTCCCTGAGCTGCCCGCGCCGCCATGGCCCCCTGAGCTGCCCACGCCTCCCTGGATACCTGTACTGCCTGTGCCTCCCTGGATCCCTGTACCACTGGTACCACCCTGGAGGCTTCCCGTCCTTGCCTAAGAGACTCCTAGTTAGCCTCCAGGGCGCCCACCCTCCCACTCCTTGGACTTTTTTGTGTGTTCCACGCCCTCCTCCCAAGCCCCCGCCCTCCTCTGTTGGACTATCTCATACGGCCCGAGGATGCCTTTTTGGGAGGGGGCATACTGTCATGTTTTGAGTTTGTTTTTGTTCTGTTTTCATGCTTTTTCCCTGTCTTCAGTTTCTTAGTCAGTTTTCTAATTTGTAAATTGTTTTAGTTTTCCTCGTGTGCCTGCCTGTTTGTTGTCTTGGTCCTGTATTGATTATGTCATGTAGTGTTTTGTAGTCTTATTTCCTGGTGATTTTCCTGTTCCTTGTTCCTAGTGTTCCATTAAATATTATTGAAGTATTCTCCTTCGTCTTGCATTAAATACTACAACTACCACTCGTGACAATCATAGTTTTAAAATTTTTATATTTTGATATTAAAATATATTGTCATATATTTTAAGATTGAAATTCTGGGACAAGAGTAAGACACAAGAATCAAATTCCTCTGGGACATAAAAGTGCCTTAAAGTGAAGAATGCCAATATACGTCTGTGTTCTTGTAGCGTTATTTGCCTGCTAATGAAATCTTGGGACTGTTTGGGTTTTGAAGTTGAGACCAAACACAATTCCACATTCTCAGTGTTGTTCTCTTGTTACAAAGTGAGCTTATAGTAAAAAAAAGTAAACCACATTAATGATCAAAAGGACAACTCTCATTCTAACGACATGTTTTACAAACAAAATCCCTTTATCCTCTCAACTTACTGCACTGCGAATGAGAAGAATGTGTACAAGGACAGCTAATAAAGGGTTTTCTATTCATAGTCGCAGCATTAAGTTCTTGGCTTCCTTATGAGCCAGACGCTCTAAATTCAATATTTATATCCCTCTTCTGTGATAAGTGCTGATTCTATGTATGGTAACAGCTCACAGGTATGTGCCTGAAAGAAAGCCTTCTCCTTAGCCAGCAAGTTGATGGACAGCTACCCCACCCCACCCCACCCCCATTTCTTTGCTCCATTTTGCTCTGATTAAATTCCCCAGCATTGTTTGTTCAGTGATTCACACTGTAAGCTCTAATGTTGTATATATAATGTGCTCACAACTTTGGCATTTAACATATTCACCACACTCTCATTCTACAGCGATATGGGTGTGTGATTTATGTAATGACATGCTGGGGGGCTTAACTTTTTATCTTTTTCAGTGTCCGACAGGATGTTTGCCAAAAGATGACATAAGACAGGTGTCTCAATTACTATATCACTGTCTGAAAGCCAAGAGTGAGCATGTTTTACTTGTGCTGTTTGCATGTAGGCTATGTATAAGGAGATACAAAGAATTGTGTACCTACATAGATCACCATTCTTTCTCAGTGCAAATAATTCAAAAAGCAACAATAAAGCAACAACAAAGAAATATGTTTAAATGATATGTAGAATTTAATATTTTGAAACACTGAAATCGAGTTGTGCATGTAATAGTGCATGGGGAAGCCTAGCAACCCCATGTTACATAATTATTCTAATTCAGCTCAAATAAAATACCAGCTTGTGTTTTATCAGAGAGCAGCTGCAGACATAATTGAGCTTATCTGACCGGCAACAATCCGCACCATGAATCACTCTACAGCAGTTTGATAGGAGGCCAGAAACTCCTGTTATAAAATGATGTTGTTAATGAGTAATTATTATGTGATTAGCTTTTAAAACAGACTCTGACTCTACAGACATGGTTCATTGGGTCTGTATGTCCAATGGATCACTAAACATTAAGTGCATGACTGAGTGATCATTTGGCAGAAATTCAATTGAAGCAAATGACACCATGTGGTTGACCTATAAAGTATACAATTAAAATCAAAGTGATTGACACTTTGTTACAGTATAAAATTGCACTGTTAATTGAAGTTTAAAAGTTCAGTTTACCTAATTTCTCTCTCATCTTTGACACTAGATTAAGTAGTTTCGCTTGTGTCTCTAGTTCTTTTGGAAATAGTTCAATGCAAAAAAATGCTAACAAATTTACTACAGTAAAAGGATTTTTTTGGAGTTCCATTATTCAGAATATGGATGTGAACATTACATTACAATGACGTCAGAAGAGAAACTTAGACAAATCTGATTTAAAGTGCTTCCAGCTGGATGATTTTGATTTGATGTTAATGATACGGATCATGTCTATTTTTGTTGGGTCAACTACAATGATCAGAAGATGACTTCAGAATAGGATGAGGCAAATATAAAGTTTGAAACACTGAAACGCTTAACTTCTAAAGTTAAACAAATAGTATATGGTTAAATGCAAATATTAATTACTATGAGGGTGAAAAGTTCAACACATTAATTAAAATTAGTTTACCATCTATTTTAAAGATGTAGCCAACATGATGAGAGCTGAACAGAAATCAGATCCATATAACACACAACACTGTCAATATCAGATCACTATCAGATCTGTTTTTGCAAACATTCTATGATCTGTTCTGTTTCATAACCTCCAGAGATTGTAAAGCACTGTTATTAGATTTTATATTTTCCAGTGCAACCCTAACAACACAATCTGAGACCGATAAACAATGGAAGAAATATAGACAGTATGATCTGTTGATTTATATTATCAGTTTAGTTGGGTGTCACTGAAAATAAATTGAAATGCTTTTCTCTTGGGTTCTTTTATTGATGTGAAAACATTAATAGAATTTTGTCCTTGTGTGTATTTTTCATGAAGTCCCCATGAAATTCTATACTAAATATATATTTCGTCAATAACCAAATCTTTTATTAATTAAATAATTTTTAAAACTGTTATCTTGTGACAGGTTATCATTGTTCTAAACATCATTAAAGGAACGTTTCACACTTGTAATTTAAAAGCAGGGTTATCATCGCTTTTTACCCGCTGTTATGACACGCTGCTCTGGAGCCGGGTTAGCACTGCTTTTGTACAGTGTGAAAAGATGCGTTGTTAGAATGTTATGACTATATGCTTAGCAACCGACAACCAATAGCGTGCCTCATATTTGCATGCTTTAAACAGTATAAACAGTAGTTTCCTTTTGATACGGTTCACTCGTATTGCGTCGAAGATGCAATGGGGAAAACTCCTTTTTCTCAGAATATTAAAGCTTATATTTAATAACACAGTGCAACTGCATGAGCCAAAAGCCGAGCAGGGCTCTGCACGAGCAGATTGTTCGGGCAGTTGGAACTGCATGAACCTATGGTGATGTAGTGTAAGTGCACGAACCAATGGGTTCTCCATAGGAATCAGATTTTTTCTCCATCAGCGACGATTACCTCACTTGAACACTACTTCGAAGAAGCTTGAACCCATCCGAAGAAGGATGGGTTCAACAGTATTGTCTTGTTGATCTGGAGCATGAAGGCGGGATAAGACATCGGCCTTAATATTCTTGGAGCCAGGACGGTATGTGATGGTGAACTGAAACTGGGTAAAAAACAAAGCCCAGCATGCTTGGCGTGGGTTAAGCCTCTTAGCGGATTGAAGGTTCCAGGTTCCTGTGATCAGTTATAACTAGGAATGGATACTTTGAACCCTCCAACCAGTGTCGCCACTCCTCAAGTGCCAGCTTGACTGCCAGGAGCTCACGGTTACCAATGTCGTACTTCTGCTCCACCTGTGAGAGTTTACGGGAGAAGAAGGCACATGGATGGAGCTTTTCTGGCGTCCCCTGCCGTTGAGACAATACCGCACCAACTCCTGTATTAGAAGCATCCACCTCCACGATGAAGGGGAGTTCTGGGTTTGGGTGGACTAAAATGGGAGCAGAGGTGAAGGCCAACTTCAGTTTGGAAAATGCGGCAGAGGCTTCATCGTTCCAACTTAGCATCCTCGGTCCCTTCGTCAGGAGTGAGGTTACGGGGGCTGCGATGGAGCTATAATCTCGGATAAATCTTCGATAAAAATTTGCGAAGCCAAGGAATCGCTGGAGGTCCTTAATGGTCCTTGGAATGGGACAAGAACGAACCGCTTCTACCTTCCCCTCGTCCATCTGTATGCCGTGCTTCTCAATGTTGTAACCGAGGAACTGAACACTGTGCTGATGGAACGAGCATTTTTCCACTTTTAGGAACAGCTGATGCATCCGCAGATAACCTAACATGAGGGCTTCGTGTTGACGATGTTCGGTCAGGTTCCGGGAGTAAATCAAGATGTCATCGATGTAAATGACGACAAAGCGGTGAAGGTACTCCCGGAACACCTCGTTCATAAAGCCCTGGAACACGGAGGGGGCGTTGACCAGTCCATACGGCATCACCAGGTACTCGTAGTGCCGGTTAGGAGTAACGAAGGCCGTTTTCCATTCATAGTCATAGTCACCTTTATTTATATAGCGCTTTTTACAATGCAGATTGTGTCAAAGCAGCTTTACATTGATAACTGGTATATAATTTTGGCTGCACAGCAGCTCTTAAAGAATAGTGTCAATGCCGGCAGATCAAAGCATCCCCCCTCCGTATTCGAACGAGGTTGTAGGCGCTGCGGAGGTCGAGTTTTGTGAACAAAAGACATCAAGGAAGGAGTTATAGCAGTCAGGGATGTTAATCGGGCCATCACTAGCTGGGCTTTCAACTGAAGTGGTGCATACACTCACCGCTGGGCCTTGTGACAAGCTTTCTTCCCTGGAATGTGTTGGTCATTGAATAGGAATCATGCAGGTCTTGAAGCATTCTGAGCTCCATTTAATTATTTCACCACTGTGCCAGGACAGAACAGGTGAGTGTTTGCACAACCAGGGATGGCCGAACACGATGTCCACGAGAGAACCCTCCAGAACCAAGAAGTGAGTTTGTTCTAGATGTAGTGCTCCAACTTGAATCTTAATGGGTGGTGTCTTGTAAGCGATGTAGCCCTGGCCAAGAGGTTTGCCCAGTATTGAGGTAATGGGTAAGGTCTGAGTGAGAGGAATCTTGGGTATGTCTAATAGGTGGCATAATTGAGTTTCCGGTGGCTCCAGAGTCAAGGAGTGCAGAGACTGTAAGAGACAAAAGACCATAGGTAACTGTTACGGGAGTGCACAGGGAATTTTTAATACTTTTCACAGTTAAGATGAAACTCACCGAGGTTCGAGAGGGCCGTGTCGGACACTGAGCGATGAAGTGACTCTTCTGTCCACAGTATAGACACAGTCGGAGATTGATTCTTTTCTTACGTTCCTCTGATGAAAGGCATGTGACATCTACTTGCATTGGCTCAGGGCTGGGTTCTGGAGGGCGCTGACTGCTATGTGAGGGGGTCAGCGGAGGGAGCAAGGTAGCTTGTTCACGAATACATGATTGCATGCGGTGGGATCTCTGATTGATAACTAAATAAATCGTTCCAAACCAATGGTGTCATCATTACTGGAGTACGCAAACTGTTAACTGGAGACGCAGATGAGGTTCCAACTCCTGACGGTAGATGGAAATCACGGCAGGCTCATTCCAACCACTAGCAGCCGCTAGCGTTCAAAACTGGAGAGCATAATCCATAATAGCTCGTCTTCCCTGCCAAATACGAAGCAGCTGTTCGGAAATGTTAGAATCACCTGCAGGATGACTGAACACCTCCTTAAAGTACCGTATAAAATCATCAAAAGAATCTGTCAGGGATCCGCCCTGATCCTAGATCATGTGAGCCCACTGTAGAGCTGGGACTGGCTTGAGGAAGGTCATGGTGTTGGGGGAGTGGGACACTCGCAGAAATGGATTGACCTTGAGGGGTAAGGAGAGCAGCCCGTAATTTCTGTACCATGTCCGCAAATGTTGCTTCCGCACTTGAAGCTGCAGCTCCCGCTGAGTCCATAATTATGGTCTGTCCTTCTGTAACACAGATGTAAACACGAGAGAGAGAGAGAGAGAGAGAGAGGACTCAAATGCAGGAGTTTATTCAGCATAAACTGATGCAGACAAGTATTCAGATGAATTGCTTCAAGTGCATCATCATCTCACCCACACGTGATCAAAATACATAGGGAAACTCACTAAGAGCTCAATGAAGCGAGAAAAACGAGTCCAAACCCACTCGGGTTACTATAAACGTAAAACAGATAACTCGTTGAACTAAACGGCCTCCGAGAAGTAAATGGCTTCCGGAATTGTTGATTCAGAATTTAAAACAAATGTCAGGAGAAGAGCCTGGAAAACTGTGACAACATAACAAATGCAACCTGCATCTTTAAAATGGAAGTAAATGCAAGTGGAAACTCACCAACAAAGACAGAAACACAGTACTACAGACTGAAAACCTACCACAGTTCACTGTTCAGGACTTGAAGCTTTTCAAGGATTGAAGCTACTCTTCTGATGCAAAAAGTATTTCCTTATTCATTAAATTGATACAATACGAACTTAGGGATTTCCACCATGAGCAATGCCAGTAAGCAGTTCAGGTGCAGTGTTGCAGAAACAGCAAATACAAACTTCTTTTTCTCAGCCTTCACTTGTTGTTGTAAGGCATCTAAAGAATACAAAAACAAACAGGAAGTTAGAACTGCAAAATGTTCTAAAACATTTGATCGGTAGTAGTGTCTGACTGACAGAAGGTGGGTCATCAATATTTGGAAATGTGATTGTTACAATGTACTACAAAATTAAGTGCAACTTGAAATATGATTAAAAAAAAAGTTAAAGTCGATTAAAAAAATGTTCAAGTTAAAACACACTGAATTCAAATGTATGACTATTTAATGAATTTAATATAAACCTTTATAGGTTGATGTATACCCAAAAGCAGGGCACAAGCTGATGTGACTGAAGTGAGTTGATTCAAAACTTTAACTCCCTCGATCACAATGCCAATGTCAGCAGGTGGTTCATGAAGTTCTTCCCCTCCTTCTGAATAATGACCACCACAATGAAGAGCTGCTCAGGGTCACCCTCACAATCATCTGTCTGGTTATCCTAAAGTCGTGTACATACAAAAAACAAATAAAACAAGTTTAATTGCTTTTTTGCTAGAATAGCTACAAAGTTCACAAATTTAGACTCTTTCTGAAAAATAAATCAAAACAGAATATGCTGACATTCAACTCACAAGATGATTTGATGAGCTGATGAGGTCTTCAGAACTTTCTCTCAAGAAAAAAGGGCCTACAGGACACAGTCTTCCCAGGTGAAAATTTTCAGTCTGTGATAAAGCAATTGTGATTATTTTTCTCATTTAAAAAAAATAAATAAATAAATAATCAAAATAATCTGTAATAGGGTATCAGATTTTGCAGATATGTGATAGCAAAGGACAGGAAAATATAAAAATTATTTTAGTTTTGTAAATTTGTATTAATGACTGGCCAGATTTGCAATTAAGAAACGCATCTGAATCAGTCACTGGTTGCATTTATAATTTAGTCTGAAAATAAAACATGCATCAACAAATCATAAATTATCTTTACATCCTAATATATTTAATCGTTCTTGATTAAAGGGACTGCTCACCCATAAATAAAAATTTGCTGTTACTCACCTTCAGGCCATCCAAGATGTGTCTTTTTTTCCCCTTCAGTAGAAATGTAAAGAAGATATTTAGCTGACACCTTGACGATTCATACACAGTAATGCAAACCATCACTTTGAGAGAGAGAGAGAGAGAGAGAGAGAGAGAGAGAGAACAGGCAAAAAATTACAGCAAAACAGATATTTTTTAGAAAACCAAAAACAACAAAAAATCACATGCATTTGGGTTGGCATAAAGGTGACTGAACGAACATCTGGTCTGGATAATTCCAAGTCTAAAGTTTGTTAATGAAGATAAAATGCAAGTCAATAAACAACATGGATTTTACTCAAACATATCCAACATTAATTCATTATCTATTAACAATTATAGCAGCTTTTATAGAAATTACTTACCATGTATTGCAGTGTGTCCTCAGTCGTCAAACAACATTGAAAAGCTTTAGGTCCTAAGGGGAGACATTTTTTGCAGCATTTATAAGTAGTCAAATTATTTTCTATAGGTCAATTAATTAGTTGTATAAATACTACTATTATAACCTACTATTTCTACTAATAAAAAAAAATCATGATTTATACTAAAAAAACCCTAAAAGTTTTCCCTGGACGAAGCAAAACACCAAGTTAGGCAAATGTAACGTTAGCTCACAATGTCTTTACTTACAGATTTGCATCATCATTTTGGGCAAATATATACATGAAATCAGAGCTAACATGTCAAAGACAAATAAAAGAACAGACAAATATTAATTTAAAAACTTAACTCAATATGACGCGGGATCCTTAAAGCAGTAGCTGGGTGCAAGGGAGATGTTTGAGTAGTTGTGAATTTAGTGTTTAAGTTGAAAGAGTGTACAATACTGAGTTACAATTCGAAAAGCAGAAAGACAAAGTAGACTCAAATACTTATAATAATCTAACATACATATTCACTTTTTACAGTGTAGCTTAGGGGACAAATGGATTGACATAGCTTAGTTTAAGTTCCACCACTGGGGATATGAAGCTGACCAAAAAACAACATTGATTCAATGTTCGTATTTTTCAACACTGAAAAGCATTGAAATATCAACATTGGTTCAATGTTGTCTTTTTCAACACTGAAAAGCATTGAAATTTCAACATTGGTTTAATATTATTTAGCATTGAATTTTCAATCTCAACCAAAATGACGATTTTGATGGAATTTCAACACTGAATCAATGTCACCTTGCTATCTGGGATGTACGCTGGTTTCTATGTTCGTTTGATAAATAAGGGCCGATTTTATACACCTGTGGCCATGGAAGTGATTGGAACACCTGAATTCAATGATTTGGAGGGGTGTCCCAATACTTTTGGCAATATAGTGTAAGTGTTGCCAAGATTGCAGTTTGTTGTTCTAAGAAACGCTCAAGCATTTCTACTGCTTGAGCATTTCTAATCCAGCAGCCTTACCTGCAACAAGTTATATTGCGGGGCCGGGCGTTATCAGTAACAAGAGCAGGACTCTTGTCTGCAACTGTCCACTCGGAGCAGGCCTTGCACAGCAATTCTCCAATGTTTTTGCCAGTGTGGGCTTCATTTAGAATCCTTGTTTGAAGAACGAAGCTCTGCATTTGCCAGTTCATGAAAATTAGATGTGCGGTGATTGTCACATATGACTCTGTCAAACAGGACATCCAAGAATAAGTGGTGAGGGCAACACGGGCAGACTAAGAAAGCTCGAGCTGCTGCTCCTCTTTTGTAGGCCGATACATTTCCGGGATACAATTTTCACTGAAAAACCGATGGCTGGGTATTTTGTATCTTGGTTCAAAATGTTTATCATTTCTCGGAAACCAGTGTTTTCCACCACACTATAGTGGCGCATATCTTTGCAAATAAATCTTGTGATAGATGCAGTTATTGCTTTTGCACAATGGGAGTTTTCGGGAACACTCGTTTGACCAAATAGGTTAGGACTTCTCAAGTCTGACCCTGCCATAGGTGCAGATGCAGTTATTTCTACATTAATGGCATGGTGTCTACAGAAATGGTTGCTAAGGTTTGTTGTATTTACAAAATACTTTAAATCGCATTTACAATGTCTGTAAACTGCAACAAACTTGTCAATCTTTCCATTTTTTTTTTTTTTTTTTTTTTCAGTTTGGGAAAACTGAAGTATTCCCAAACCTTTGACTTCATGTTGGCTGGTGCCTTGCAAATTTCTTCTTCGTTGCCCTCCATAGTGCTGCATTTATGTGAATGACAGCAAACAGGCGCGAATTGGAGAGTAGTGACGTAATCCTCTGCGCCACTGTATCATTCGATTTTTTTTTAAATTTATAATCGAAATTTGACAGAAAACAAACAATTCACGATTCAAATCCATGTTTCAAGATCAATGCATACTGTATGCATCGGCAAGATTTGTGATAGATGCATCGAGAAAATGAATGAATTGTTACAGCCCTACTAAAAAACAATGGGAATTGAGATCCGAAGCACTCTTCCCTATGAAATATCTTGATAAGAGGAACAGAAGCTATGATCGTCCCCAGAGTAAGCCCCATCTCTTCTATCCCTTGGTATGGAGGACTACTTTCCTTGGGCTTACATGGGATGCTGGGTAGGTTAAGACTGTGTAGGGGGATGTTGTTAAAAGGGCACGCTATGGCTTGCCAGCATCTGCATCTCCGACACTCATAACACAGTTCAGTGGCTGTGGCGCTTTCCAAAGGGACCTCAATGTGTTAGTCGACGTAACGTTGAACGTGACTGACTGAATGGGAACATCTAGGTTACTAATGGAACCCCTGTTCCCTGAAGGAGGCAACGTTACATCCCTCCTGCCACAGCCCTGAACCACCGCTGAATGACTGGGATCCTGTCTCGGCTCCTCAGCAAAACATGAATGAGAAGTGTGTGCCAGCTGTATCTATACCTGTATGTGCTGGTAGGAGTGGCTCAGCATGCAAATCCCATTAGCCAATGTCCATTGGCTCATTTAGTTACTACTTGAAGGTGATTGGGCTCCCAGGCAAGACCCCAATGTGTCAGTCAACATAACGTCTCTGTTCCCTCCTTCAGGGAACAGAGGTTACATTAGTAACTTAGACATTTCATTCTTACCTTTTATAGTCCAAAAAGTCTATTCAGAAAAAAACTTGATAGTACAGTCGGCACTCTGCAGAATATATAATATGAGGACACACAATGCTAGAGCCTTTATGTAAACGTGTGCAGCGTTTGTCCAATCAGTGACATTGCAAATATGCAAACCCTACGTTAACGCAGGGTTTAGGAATGTACAGCATATGAATACTCATGATTGATTGTTAACCCCGGGTAAATTATAATCAATGTGAAACGTGAAGCAAGATAACCCAGGATTTCGTTTACCCGTGGTTTACAATGATCCAGGGTTAACTATTTCAAGTGTGAAAAGCGCTTTGAAATAGTTAAACCTGGGTCATTCTAAACCCAGGGTAAACAGAATCCTGGGTTATCTTGCTTTACATTTCAACATGTTAACTCCTTTTCTAAATAACAAGTGTGAAACATTCCTTTACCCAGGGTTAAATGCAAGGTTTAGAATGAATGGCGATAACCCAGCGTTAAGCGCAGTGTGAAAAGAAAGAAAGAAACACCATAGCAACCATCCAGAATCACTTGCTTTACAATGTTTTGGAAACTACTATTCAAAAAAAAAAATTTTTTTTTTTAGTTTTTTACTTTTGTTCTGTGTAAACATATTACTCAACTTTGACCAGAATGATTGTATGATCATCTTCAATTTTTTAAAAGAGGCAGTCTCTTGGCAACTGTTGTTCCTGTTTTTGCAGGCGACTTTGGCTCCTTTTAGGATGAACTCGCATTATGCTTGAGTTATGCTGTCATATTTCCTGTCTCTGGCTCAGTCACTTTCTGCATGAAGTGAAGCCTCATTTGCAGCAGACCTGAAATCTTGTTCCTACCTCAGTCATCTTTAGGGACATGGAATGTAAAACATCTGCAATCCAATGAGGTGAAGAAATGTTCCTGAATTACGCCAGAACGTTGGCACATCTAATTTCCTACTGTTAGAAAGCTAATCCATTTGTTTATGTTGGGGTTCAGTGTTCCTGCTTAACCCTAAAATTAGTTCTGGATTAAATTACTCTCAGAACTCAGACAATTCAGCTGTTGTGACTACATTTCTATTTTCAAGTATTACTACTTGTCCTTGTCAGACTGTGAAAAGAAGTTATTCAAAAGACATCATTTCACCCCATTGTTTAGTGACATGAATAAACCAAAAAGGGAAAACATTTAGTTTCACAATTTGAGGGGTGGAATAAAATCCTTATGCTTAAGTTATTCAGGAAACATGTAGTCATATTTATAGGAATTTGGTCACATGTTCTTAGCTATATTTCTCTTGCAGTACCTCAAAGGAGAACTGAAGGACAATTGAGGATGTAATTCAAAATGGTTCTCAATTTCCTGAGAAACCCAATAAGAACATGAAGATTTCATGGTAAACTTTGTTTTCCCACAATCCTTTTGGTCTGGCTACTTGACATTTTGATTAATGACACCCTTGCACTGCACTCCTTTTAATACAGTTAAAGATACAGATACAGTTATTGTTGTGTTATTGTTTTTTCTTTAACACAGTACAAGTCAGTAAATTATTGCGCATTATATAGTGTAATGCTTCATGTCAATTTTATATTTTACTTTTGTTTGACTTACAATTTGGCCAGTTTTATGTTTTATTCCTTTACACACACATTGCTGTGAAGTCAAAAAGGGTACAGACTTTACCTCATAAAAATCACAGTGCGTGTTTACTCAGTCTAAATCAATCAAACGATGTCCAGTTGCGTTCTCACACTATTCCTGTCACCAGGTTAAATGCTGGACAGTATACTGTTAGTCTGCTCTGGTGTTATTGCTGCTGTAACCAATAGAAAAATGATCACATTACTGGGAATCAGGGTGTGAAAAAATTCCCAGCAGTCTCCCTGTAAAGTGCACAAACATGGAGGATTAATTTTGAGACTTTGTCATGTGACTGTTACATGTCTAGTCGGTGTCTCCCTCCTTCATTGCGTTTTTGGTTAATTCCCATGACCTAGTTTTCACCCATCTGTCTGATTAGTCTTGTAGTTCACCTGTTGTCTCATTAGTTATCTAGTTAGTCCCTGTGTATTTAAACCTTGTGTTCTCCCTCAGTCTTTGTCCGATCTCATCAATGAATGCGTCTGTTATAGTATTTGTAAAGAGTTTCCTGAGTTTTGTCATTAAAGATCCTGTTTTCCATTTATCCCTGTCTTCATGTGCTTCCATTAACACGTAATGTGACAGTAACATTTATGCTGATGTTGATAACTGATTCAGCTTAGGTTTTTGATCTTTTAACCAATAATATTCAGAAACACAGATGAGAATCCATGGCATTGACATATCTTGTATTATGAAATTTGTGACAATTAATGTAATTAAAGGGGTGGTCACACTTGTAGCGAATTTACATGTATTTAATCAATTAGCTCAAATTATGGGTGAAATATATATATAATTAAGTCATAACGCGTTATGATTAATTATAATATAGATCGACCAAAGAGGGAATTATGCACATATATTGTGAATTAATTACAACGGATTATAATTAATTACATATATGATTAGGTCTAGTTCAATAGTGATTTGAGAAAGGTCTAGTTTGTCCAGCAAACCATCAGTTTTCTCATAAACTATTTATAAAAGGAAGTTGGTCTCTGGCCACGAGAATAACTTCCTATTATAGCATCAAAACGTAAAGCAGTTTTGCAGAATCAAACGTAGAAGGGACCTAGTTCGTTGAATGAGCAACAGAGGCAATCAAGCATGAATATAATGTATTTAATATACGAAACTACAACTACATGGACTAACGTTATATGACTAGATATACACAAAGGAATACACATATATACAAAAGCGAAAGTAAAGGCAGGAAAACAGAGGTGATCAAAGAAAGTGGCAAATTACAAACAGTTAAACCTTTGAGAGCCAGCAAGGAAACTCAGCTTATGCATGGAGCTTAAAACGCTTCGAAAAGAATAGTTCTATACTTGCATAGGTTCAGGTGCTGTGTTGCTTGTCTTTCTGGAGGAGTTTCAATGCGTGCGGCTGGAGCGATTGGTCCTTTTCCGAGGCTGGGTTCTCGGCGGGGTTTTCAAACAAGGTTTTAACTTAAGAGTAAGATAACCGGAAAATAAAGAAGAGAGAGTCCGTCTCCAAGGTGATGGAGGATGACGGAGGCTTGACAGAAGCGAACTTGTGCCAAACAGATGGTCGTCCCGAAGATGAAGAGCGCGTGATGGAAGCGCGGTCGCCGAGACGTCCGGGAGAGACGTGCGTGAGGTGGCGACGGACAATCGAAAGATGATCGAGAGACGATCGAGAGACCAAGGAAATATGCGTGTGAATGTCTTTTAAGGACAAACAAGCCAAACGCCTCCTCGGGTGCGTCAGCCAATGGTGCGGGTGCAACTTTGGCAGGCAAACTTTTTCTTTGTCTCCATTTATGGCCTCATTTGCATGGTTTATGAAGTGTCAGACCTGAGTACATTTTCTTCAAAGTACCATTAAAAATAGAACAATGCATTTTACAGTGATGTGACATACATTGTCAATTAGGGCATAAAGAGAGCTTTTCAATGAGACCAAACTTGGCAAATGTCAAAGACATAAAAGTGAGGGATACAGTTTATACTTGAATATACCGCTTAGAATAAAACTAACACTACTACATCTTATATCTTATATACTAGGGATACATGCACGTTCACTTGAATACAGCAACGGGTACACTTTGGTATAGTCATATTTTGAGGCTAAATGTAGATACAGTCCCCAAATGTGTGTTTGTGTCTCTGTATGTGTGTGTGTGATGTGTATTGGGTTTTCACAGCATCTCGGGTATGCCACATGGCCCTTAGTGCCATGTGGGGGGGAGCATGGGTGACTCTTTGAAGTCCCCGGAGCTGGGGAGAAAGCCTCCTGCTTCTCCTCACTGAAGGTAACAAAGATGCCACCAGGGTAATTTCATTCAGACCTGCCGGAGCCATGGTCTATGGGTTATCTGAAGGAGGTTGTATTGATGATTTTGATCCACCACAGACGCTACACACTACACAGTTCATTCCATTGTCTTCCAATTATATGCATGCGAATGTGCGAGACAGAAACGCAAGCTCTAGCTCAAGCGAAGAAGTTTTGCATTTTGCTGCATTCCAAAGTTCAAGTTTGTTGAACTCTGTCTAGCAAATTCTTATCATGTGAAGACATGTGACCAATAGAAGATTGATATGCCAGCATGACCTTTTATTCAAACTTTAAATCTGCAGGATTGCAGTGTTGCAGTAAAGTAGTAAAGTGGAGTAGATTGCATATTTTTACATATTTTAAATATTATATGTTAAATTATGACATCATTTTTCAACCATTCCAATGTCCTTAGAAATTTAGAGCGCTTAAAATCTAGTGTGACTGTAGCTATTCATAGTTTTCACGTGATGTCACACTCTTATAGGAATTCAGTATACACCTTATTGATGTTGCATACTATATATGTCGCAGACACGCCAGGTTCCAGCACCATCCAGTCACAGCGCACTCCATCTCCTGAGTACTGATCACACGCACCTGCACCTCATCAGCACGCCAATCAGCACCACTTCAAAAGACACTCACACACTCTCATTCACTGTCCGGTCTCGTTCGCATCTAGACGTACCTACATGCTTACCTCAAGGACTCCTAACGATCTACTTACCTGTCTCCAGCGTCTCCAAGTCTCCTCGTGTGTTCCCAGTCTGTGTGTGAGTGTCTCCAGTCTCCAGCGTCTCCATTCTCCATCAGCATTCAAGATCTTCTCACCTAAAACAACACAAGGACAGTATCACCTCATCTCTTCGCATCATTCACCTTACAATCCATCACCTACTCACCTGCACGTCTGTTATCTCTGCTGTGTGTCTCTAATAAACATCCTTATTGGTATTCCCTGTCTCCAACCCTTCTGTACTGTAATAGAAGACCGGACCAAGACCGTGAGACACCAGCATGAGCCACCAGGATCCTTTTCAAGAGCTCGTTGACGCATTGCGCCGAGCACTCACCTCAAACCCGTCATCTTCACCACCGGCGATCACCTCCGTCAACACGGCGCCCACTCCTTCACCTCCCGTGCATGCCAGTCCCATGGCCAAACCGGCGCCCTTCTCTGGTTCGGCGGAGGATTGCAGCGGATTTCTCCTGCAATGTTCGCTGGTCCTGGAGATGCAACCGTACTACTACCCCACAGACACCTCCAAGGTAGCATTCATAATTTCACAGTTACAAGGCAAAGCACTGCAATGGGCCGAATGGGCCAGTCACGCAATCCTACTCCGGTTTTGTAGCCCACTTCCGGGAAGTTTTCGGGAAGCCTGCCTCAGACTCTTCTATCGGTGAGAAACTTTACAATTTAAAACAAGGCTCCATGTCTGCTAATGATTATGCTTTGCAATTCAGAACGCTTGCTGCTTCAAGTGGTTGGAATGAACAGGCCCTTATAACCACCTACCATCAAGGACTGGATCCTCGAGTGCGGTTGCATCTCGCTGCATACGAGGACTCCATCGGGCTCGAACGCTTCATACAACTCTCCATACGCTTCGCCACTCGTATGCAGTCGTGTTTTGAAGAGCACCAGGGCCAGCCGCTATTTAACATCGCTCCCCGCCGACCAGAGTCCGTCAGCCCTCCAGAACCAGCCCACAAACCCATGCTGTTGGAAAGCTCCAGACTCACTCCATCTGAACGGCAGAGGCGGCTGACCCAGAATCTGTGCCTCTATTGTGGTTCTCCTGGGCATGTAATCTCCGCATGCCCAATTCGTCCTCCTCGTCCCATGGTGAGTGCTGTCATTCCCTCGATAAAGAAGATGAAACCACTCACTACTGTTGTAAACCTTACTGCTGCTGATGTTTCTATTCCAGTTGTTGCACTCCTCGATTCTGGGTCAGCAGGCAACTTCATCTCCGGCACCCTCTGCCATCAACTTAACCTCAACACCTCGGCCACGCCGACCACCTACCAGATCCGCTCAGTAACAGGAAAACCCCTCTGTAGAAGACATGTACGCCTTAGCACCGGTCCCATCCAATTGCAAGTTGGCATCCTCCATGTGGAGCGACTACATCTGCTGGTTCTGGAGGAATCCACCGCTACACGTGATACTAGGGCGCCCCTGGTTGGAGCAGCACAACCCAGTCATCTCCTGGAAGACTGGCGAAGTCCTGAAGTGGGGCGAAACCTGTTTCCCGAGCTGTTTTCCTGAACTTCCTGTACCATCATCTCCTCTCCCTGAACATCTCTCTGTCTGCGCCACCACCATCGAGAGTCCAGTGGAACAACGCTCGGTGGAGATCCCTGAATGTTACACCCCCTTCAGTGACGTCTTCTGCCCTCAGCGAGCTTCCAAGCTGCCTCCTCACCGGCCATGGGACTGCGCCATCGATCTGCTTCCGGGTGAGTCAGTGCCCAGGGGAAGGATTTACCCCCTGTCAATCCCGGAGGAGAAGGCCATGGAGGAATACATCAAGGAGGCCCTAGCCCAAGGATACATCCGGCCGTCTACTTCCCCTGCTACTTCCAGCTTCTTCTTCGTGGCTAAAAAGGACGGAGGCTTGCGGCCCTGTATTGACTACCGAGCACTCAACAACATAACTGTTAAATTCCGTTACCCCTTTCCTCTCCTGAACCCATCCTCTCAGAGAACCTTATTGTCAGCCCCATCTCCTGGTCTGAGGAGACCGTACCCTCCTCCAATGCCTCCGCCAACACTCCGCCGGGTTGTCCACCAGGCTTGCAATACACCACCAGAGCACAGCGCACTCCCCTCATTCACACTGCCCACACGTCACTTGGCACTGGCCACCCGGGGGTCAATGAAACCCTCTCCTTGCTAAAGGAATGCTTCTGGTGGCCCAATATGGCTGCCGACGTCAGAAGGTACGTGCAGGGCTGTAAGGAATGCGCCATCTCGAAGAGCCCTCGCCATCTTCCATCCGGCAAGCTCCTTCCTCTGCCCGTTCCAAGTCGACCCTGGTCACACCTAGGAGTGGACTTCATCACAGACCTCCCAGCCTCCAACAATTGCACCTGCATCCTGGTTGTAGTAGACAGATTCTCAAAATCCTGCCGCTTGATTCCCCTGAGAGGACTGCCCACAGCCATGGAGACAGCAGAACTCCTATTCAACCACGTGTTCAGGTATTTCGGTATCCCTGAAGATATAGTCTCTGACAGAGGACCCCAATTCATCTCACGGGTTTGGAAGGCTTTCTTCTCGCTCCGAGGTGTGACCGTCAGCCTCACGTCGGGATACCGTCCTCAGTCGAACGGGCAGACGGAAAGGAAGATCCAGGAGATCGGTCGCTTCCTCCGTACCTTCTGTCACGGCCACCAGGATTCTTGGAACCAGTACCTGGGTTGGGCCGAGTACGCACAGAACTCCCTACGCCAGCCATCCACCGGACTCACTCCCTTCCAGTGCGTACTCGGCTACCAACCACCACTGTTCCCCTGGTCTGGGGAACCCTCCGACGTCCCATCTGTCGACTACTGGTTCCGAGAGAGCGAGAGGGTCTGGGACTCAGCACATCACCAACTGCAGCGAGCCCTGCGCAGACGCAGGATGACAGCAGACCTTCGTCGCTCCAACGCTCCCTCCTACCAACCTGGACAGAAGGTCTGGCTGTCAACCAGAGACATACTGTCACAGACATGCCAGGTTCCAGCACCATCCAGTCACAGGGCACTCCATCTCCTGAGTACTGATCACACGCATCTGCACCTCATCAGCACGCCAATCAGCATCACTTCAAAAGACACTCACACACTCTCATTCACTGTCCGGTCTCGTTCGCATCTAGACATACCTACATGCTTACCTCAAGGACTCCTAACGATCTACTTACCTGTCTCCAGCGTCTCCAAGTCTCCTCGTGTGTTCCCAGTCTGTGTGTGAGTGTCTCCAGTCTCCAGCGTCTCCATTCTCCATCAGCATTCAAGATCTTCTCACCTAAAACAACACAAGGACAGTATCACCTCATCTCTTCGCATCATTCACCTTACAATCCATCACTTACTCACCTGCACGAGTTAACTCTGCTGTGTGTCTCTAATAAATATCCTTATTGGTATTCCCTGTCTCCGACCCTTCTGTACTGTAACAATATACAGGCAGGCAGTGTTACACATTACTTCTACATTAAGTAACTCGAGTTACATAATCAGATTGCTTTTTCAAGTAATTAGTAAAGTAATGAATTACTTTTAAATTTACAACAAAATATCTAAATTACTTTTTCAAATTAGTAACGCAAGTTTCTTTGTTTTCCCATTTATTGACTAACACCTCTCCTTAAGAGAAATCATGAGTAAGTGCAGAGGCGTTGTGTGTGCTGTGTAAACATGATGGTTATTGTAGTTCCAGACTAAATGTGAGCATTAACTCATCTTACTTGCACAAGAACAGATTCAGTATTCCTCAAAGTGAATAAAAACAATGAAATGCAAACTCAGAATATTACGCAAACCTGGAATAATTAAATATGTTAAATTACACAAATATACTTTATGTATTTTCTTCTGCTGACCTTTGATGATCCAATTCAGTCATAATATTTGTAATAGAGGATCTAAATGCAGGTTTATTGGTAGGGTAACAACAAAGCAGGAACACACGGGCAGACAGGGAAAGGTAATCAGAACAACCAGGGAACAGGAAACGAAACCAGAAAACACTCAGAATTGCAGTAGCTGACATACAATACTTCGCAGGGAATAAGTTAAACACAGGGACTACTTATACATGGGCACATACAAGCTTAACAAGATAACGAGTTAACAAGGGGGCGTGGTTCAATGAGTGTCCATTAAAACAAACATGAGGTGCACAGAGGAGATACAGGGAACACAGACAAGAATCATGACATAGTCCCCCTCCTAAGGAGTGGCTTCCAGATGCTCCTAACAAAAAAAAGACCAGGGAGGTGGGACGAAGGTAAACGAGGGGGTGGGGTGGAGGTCCAGGTCCATGGAGTGGAAGAGGGCCTGCAAACAGAAGCTTAGCAGGCGGCCAAGGCGAAGCAGGCGGCCAGGCAGACAGGCTTGAAGACCCCCACGGAGGAGCAGACGACCACCACTGCAGCTCAGATGGGCTTGAAGACCCCCACGGCAGAGCAGAGGACCACAACAGCAGATCAGGTAACACTGGAAACAAACATGGCTGAACAGGAGAAACTGAAACATGAAGCACAGAGAGGTTAGCATTGGCCCCTAGGGCCATGACAGTGCAAGCAGGGAGCTCAGAAAAGCCCTCCAGGGCTCTGACTGGAGCGTCCTCTCTGATTATGTTGCGGCGGGCAGACAGTTCAGGAACAATCTCTGTGGTTGCATCGAGACAAACGGACAGTTCTGGTACGACCTCCGTGGTTGTGTCAAGGCAGACAGGAAACTCAGGGACGACCTCAGTGGTCATGTCAAGGCAGACAGGAAACTCAGCGACGACCACAAGGCTGGATTCCAGGACTGGGACAGACACTGGACTGGACTCATGGACAGAGGTGGATTCAGGAATGGACTCATAGATTGAAGCAAGCTCAGGAGCAGATTCATGGACTGGTGCGGGCTCTGGAGCGGACTCATGGACTGGAGCGGGCTCTGGAATTGGAACTGATGTGTGCGTAGCCCACACACACCAAATGGCAGTGGCCATAATGGCCAGCGCTGCAATCTCTGAGGGCTCGGGCGTGGCAGCCATCTCGGCTGAGGGCTCGGGAAGATCTGCTGAGACGTGACGAGGCTCTGGAAGATCTGCTGAGACGTGATGAGGCTCTGGAATGGCTGCAAATACAGGAACGGACTCCGATGCAGCCATCACATGAACAGGCTCTGGTGAGGGAATCACTGGGTTTGGAGGTGTGGAGAGTATTGGGGTTGCGATAATCAGAGTGGAAGGCATAGAACTTTGCAACGGTACAAGCTCCGCTGCTACTGGAGCTTGTTGAAGTTGGCCCTCCCCCCCCAAATTTTTTGGGTTCTTAAAGTTCTCCGTTTCCCCCACAGTGAAAGATGAACCACACAAAATTAGAGCATAGTCCATAAAGTCTCTTAGACTGCAATTAAACTTCCCTTCTGGAAACCAGGATTTTATGGGCTCATTTAGTCCAACACAGAAAATGTCCTTCAAAGCCACATCATCAAATGGAACTTGAAAAGATAACTCACAGAATTGGTGACATATTCCTCAATATAAGTCTCTTTTCTGAAGACTAAGTAGCTGGTCGACTGGATCCATGGTTGGACTGGAAACACTCATAAAAGCTGCTGGATCTTGGTATGGCTGAGTATTCTGTAACGGATGGAGTGGGACAACGGAGTTGGAGATCCACATGCAGGCTTTATTTACAGGAAGAGCATAGTCGTATAGGCAGTAGGTCAAACACCAGCAAACAGTAACAGGAAGGCAAGGCAAAAGAGTAATCCAAAACACAGGCACAGGTCAAGGCAGGCAGCAAACGATCAACAAACAAGGAAACAGTCCAGTGTCAAAACACAGGCTAGGCAAGACAAGGCAAGGCAAGGCAAGGCAGGACAAGGAACAAACGGAATGCAAACCAATGGCTAAACAATACTCAGCAATGCGTATGTGTCTGAGTGCAGCATATAAAGAGTCACTGATGGGAAACAGGTGTGAGTGTGTGATTGGTTCCTAGATGGGGAATTGTGGGAAGTCCATATGATGACAATAGAACACGGACCCAGGGCACATGTAACAATATTGTACAGGCGTGAATTTGCATTTCCTTCAGCCTGAAGCTTATTTATTTCACTTTTGGTGTGAAAGGGCCATTACATTTGTATATATATATACTGTATATATATTTGCTATTAAAAACAAACAAGCAAGCCCAGCCCAGATGAGAAAAAGTAACGCAAAAGTAATGTAATGCATTACTTTCCATAAAAAGTAATTAACACAATTTGCTACTTTTTACAGAGTAATGCGATATTGTAATGCATTACTTTTAAAAGCAACTTTTCCCAATATTGCAAGCAAGCAAAGCACAATGCACAGTTTTTCGTTGAGCATTTTCCCATAGAAAACCATTATAAAGGAAAAGCTTAACTATTTAGCGAGTTGTGTTAATATTCTGGGTTCATCTGCTCGCCTGTGTCACAGACACGCCAGGCTCCAACACCATCCAATCACAACGCACTCCCTCTCCCGAGTACTGATCATACGCACCTGCACTCAATCAGCACCCTCATCAGTCACCTCATATAACACACTCACACACCTTCAGTCGCTGTCCGGTCTCGTTCGCTTTAGGACTTACCTGTATGCTTACCTCAAGGACTCCAAGCGATCTACTTACCTGTCTCCAGCGTCTCCAAGTCTCCTCCTGTCTCCAGTCCGTGTGTGAGTTGTGTATTGTCTCCGTTGTTGCATCTCTCCACCATCGCCCAGGATCTTCACCATTGCAAGCACAAAGGACAGTATCACCCATCTATCACTCTCCACTCACTCAAGAATTCATCTGCATATTCACCTGCACTTCTGTTTACTCTGCTGTGTCAATAAATACCATCTACGTTACTCTCCTGTCTCCGACCCTTCTGTATTGTAACAGCCTGTATATAATATGCATCATCAATAAGGTGTATACTGAATTTGATCTTTTTATATCACTGCTTTAGTACATAAAGAAACTTTTAAGTGATATTCATGGTAAATGTTTTAGAATGTCCTGCTGTTTTTAGTGATTGACATACTGCATCAGTGCTGCATATGGACCACAAGTGCCCAAAACTTGCATTTTGATCACATATTTTTGTTTTTCTTCTTTTGAGCTGGAAAACTGACAGGCCTATAATGCAGTATGGATGTTTTGCCCTCCAGGACTCAGCATCAGTCATGTGACCGAAAACTATGAATAGCATAATTAATCTATAAAATGTACACCATTGATTTTTGTGTTAAGGACATTTACAGTGGGGTACAAAACTCTGAGACCACATTGAAAATCTGATGTTTTGTGCTTTCCATTTAAAACTGGAAATTTAACATATTTTATACATTCTTATTTTTCAGTTACACTTTTCACTCAAATTATTTTTCTGATATTATAATCTGTTATTATAAATTAAATACAAAAAAAAAGCAAAATAGAAGCATTTTACTAGTTATCTCAGACCTTCAATGGTAAGAACCCACCTTTATAGTGGTGTTAACCATGTAGTAGCATGCAAATCTTATTAAATAGTGGTCTGAGTTTTCCTATCCTTTCCATGAAACTGAGAGCGGCGTATGCACCTGCTCAAACCCTGATTTGTTTGAATATATGTAGACCCACCACATCTTTTGTATAGCCCACACTGCAATAAAATGAGAGAAATGAGCTGAGAAATCTCAGCAGCAGTGCCAGCTTATCTGAATGACCCTTGGAACCCTATTCTGATACCCCTCCTCACTTCAAAAGCTGAGGCAGTTTCCCTCAGCCTGCCGCAGTGTGTCGGCCCTTATATAGCCAGCAGACATTAGGTAAACGCAAGGTAGACGTTAGGTAAACTGAAAACAAGCACTTTTCAGTCAACAGCTGTATGCATAACTGCGATATGCTTCTCTGCACTGGCACTGGGCACACCGCTGCAAGATTGTGTGCATAACTGTTTTATGTGGACAGGGGGTGGTAGAGTTTACAATAAGCAGCTGTGAAAAAGAAAATTCAGGTGGTGCAGTACTGGAGATATTTGTATTACTTTGATAGAGTTAGATTTTTAGGTCAGAGATCCTCAGCAAAACAAATCACATGCCAAGTCTGCATGTGTTCTTATTGGATCAAGCCTTATCAATGGACATAACATTCTCAAATTACTTTATCAGCTTAGGAGAGACATATATCTCTTTTGTTTCTGTAGTTCTTTTTATTCCACATTTATTTCACCACATAACTATGTTCCTCCATCAACTATGTTCTGTCCACACAAAACCATTTCAACCATGTTTTGTGAAAGGCAGTAAAACAGACTTTCTGTCCAATTACGAGATTGTAATGCAGAGAAAACACTGTATTTCCACCGTTTCTCAAAAAAAAAAAAAAAAATTTGCTTTTAACATTTTGGCTGAATCAGCTGTCAACGTCTGAATTAGAGTGTTACTGGGTCAGCAGATAGCAGGCTTATCGCTTTTCACCCTGGCCAAACATAGCATTCAGCTTGTTTTAAAACTGTCTGCTTATTGGATATCATGTTCACATGTGATTGTGTTAATATGGGAAACTTTTCAAAAGAGACAAAAGGGGCTTGCCTCTCATTTTAGAATATGGGAGCATCCTGTTTTCTTTCTTAGTATTGCTTACTATAAGGGCAAGCATCAACATTATTATTAAATTTGTACAAATTCACAACCATAATAATTAAACTATTTGTGCTATGGACAAGAATGATAGCTCAAATTATGCAGCTTGTTGGTGAACGGCGTGCTGTTACTTTTTTTAAGCAATCAGAATTAAAATGTGTTCCTGGTGGACCATAAAAGAAGCTAAGAAAAACAGACCTACAGTACATTAAAGGAGAACCAGAGGGATCACAATATCCTAGAGACTTAGGATGTGTTCACACATGGCAGGTTTGGTTAGGTTAAAACAAACTATGGTGCGATTGCTCTATTAGTGCGGTTCATTTGATTAAGTGTGAACGCTGCCATCCAAACCCTGGTGGACAAACAAATGGGTCTCGGTCCGCTTTCAAATGAACTCTGAAGCATACCTTTTTCTCGTCAGAGGAGCTACATTGCCCATTACAGTTTAGTACAGTCATTGGAAAATGCTGTTTCCTTGCAGCAGATCTTCGTTTGTGTGCTGTTTTGACTTCTTTACTCATTTTATAAACTCTTCATGAATTCTTCATGAATTTAGCCTACTATTTTTTTTCTGCATGTCATGTGCGAGGCTCTGTAGTTCGGTAAGTTCCATCACAAAATACTTTATATTTTTCATCTTTATGATCTGTCTTAAAAATGACAGTGTGAGCGCTAAACAAACCAGGACTAAATGTATTATTTTCTTTCTTTTTTTTTTTTTTTTTTTTTTTGTCTTTTTTGGTCTGGACCAAAAGAACCAAGAGAACCAATCTACAAGTGTGAACACACTCTTAAGCTGGGCACACATTTAATGACTAGCTAAAACATTCTAAGACTGAACTCAACACACCGATTGTTTCCTGTGACTGAAGCAGATTTAAATACTTACACATGGAATCTGAACACCGACTGTAATTGCCGACTGAACGCAACAGGCTCTGACTGGACGCGTTTGAGCACGATCAATCATAAGTATCAATTTACATTCATAATCGGCCTTACAATCGTTAAGTGTGTCCCCGGCTTTAAACAGTGTGAGTAGTGTTCACACTAAAAAATTCCAACAAGAAAAAGGACACTTCAAATACCCAGATGATGCACTTATTTAACGGGGGAAAAAACAAAGTGTGGAATTTTGGACACTTCATGCATTCAGCACCGTAGCAACTAACCAGAACACCCTGGCAACCGCATGGCAAACCCCTCTCCGAATGTCCTACAAAACAAAATAGCAACACCCTAGCAACCACCAAGATCCCCTTGGAACTGCATAGCAACTTCATTAGCAACACCCTAGCAACTATCCAGGACACCCTAGCAACCTAGCAATACCCAAGAAACCTCTCTGAAAAGCTTGTATCGCATTACCTTAGGAACCACATAGCAACCCCTCTCCAACTGCCATAGAAACTGCATTGTAACACCCAAGCAACCACTCAGAACACCCTAGAAACTGCTTAGCAATGACCTAGCCACATCACAATGCACTAAAACCACTCAGGACACTTTAGAAACTCACAGCAACATTCTGGTAAAGTTTTGCACAGGCAAACACTCACATTTTCAGAAAATGTAAAAATCTGGTTCTATGTCTAATGATGCAAATTTCCAGAGACAGACTCATTATTAGATCTTTTTACAACTAGCAGGCACCTATTAATGTTTTGTCAATGCTTTCTCCACATGATCATTGCACAGTTATGGACATGGATGTTGTTTACTTTTGTGGCTTGGAAAGTAAAGACCATCCATTCATTCTTTTTTCTTGATTACTGAGATATGCTTCTTGCCAGCTCTTCCCTTCTGAACCTCCAAACACACACATAGAGGTATTCACATGTACACAGTTTTACATTAAATTCAAATAACCATCTATCAGTAGAGGAATGACCTAATCTTATTCCTTGCCAATAGCCTGAAACACAACTAGTGCTTGAACACAGACTTTTTGGCAAAACTCCTCCAGACCAAACAAGGAGTGCTAGACAATCTGGGTTTAAAACTCAGCAAGGGGTGGGGAGGGGGTATGGTACCTTTCCAGAAAACCCCCTTAGTTTCTTTACAAAATTTGACACAAACTGCCAGAATGTATGCATGTGCAAGAATCTAACAGGCAGTTGCGAGCTATTTTTACAACAGCCTGTGAGTGTAAGTGACCAGTCATATGGAATGATACCTTTGAAGATGAAACAATATCATGAAACTTTTCTCTTATTACAAGTATGACTGTCAAGATAAGGGAACCTTTACGAATGACGTTCACAGCAGTTTTAGCATGTATGAATCAAACTTTTGTTGTCATATCTTCTGGACGTCATTCAGCCTAAAAGACTGTTTGAAGTTTGAAGTACATTACAATTTATTACCTATTAAGGAGAGAAACAACTTAATTACGAAAAGGCTATTTATGTATTGGTCCCGGTTGTAAGCCTCCATTCTCAGAGGTCACATTGAGCCGTAAGGATGCACCATTATTTCAAAAGTCTTCATGACTTAGCCGTCAACACCCCAGTTGGATCTAAAGGCTTTGGGGCTACAGGGGTTATTAAAATCTGTGTTGTCAACCTTCAATAATGTGTTCTAACGCACACCCATTCAGTGTTTTTCCATCACATACATGATTTAATGTGTTCCTCTGTGACTCATTAATAACAACAGAGTGATAGCTGGAGGCTGGCCAAGTGGCCAAGCTCTCTTCCTTCTTGAATGATTGAATAATGGGTCCGGGTCTTAAATGTTACTTACACCCCTGTAGCTGGAAACAATAGATCACATAATAACCTTATCTGGAGTGATTTCTTACTGCTTTTGATTGGATAAAAAAGAAATGCTCTCTATGAGAATATCTGGCAGACGTTTCTCTTGGTGAGGTAGATGTTAAGAGAGAGAGAGAGAGATTTTCTCTCTCTCCCTATCCTCAAATATCTGTCTTTATTTTTTTGGCCAAGGTTTTGACTCATGCTGGCAGAAGTTGCCCAAATAAATGCACTAGCACCAGTCATTCAGGGGGGGTTATGGGTGGGGTTAGAAAAAACAGAAAAAATCAACATAATGTACAAGACCCAAGTGTGTTAGTTTCCCTAATTACGTAGTGTTCCTTCATCCTTACTTTCTTCTCTCTCTCTCTCTCTCTCTCTCTCTTTCATACTGACCCCCCACCCCTTATCCTTCTTGTTCAAGACATGGGTGTGCAATGATTTGCTTTTGGGGGATAAAACCCACAGTTTGGGAGTGGAGAGGGATATTACAGAGCAGGATGGCCCGAAGTAAGGTACCTCTGCTCTTGCATGGATTTCTCCTGCTTGTTCTGTGTAGACCCTCCCTTCAAGGAGGTAAGGTGTCTTCAAACTCATTTGGCTTTTTCTATCTTATTGTATTTCAGGTGTACTGCAATTATGGCAATAGCATCACAGTCTCTCGTGGATGCAGTTATTTTGCATTTTATTATCTGTATTCTGAATGTTTTAGATACAGGTAAAGGATGGATGAATAAAAAGTAAGCAAGCGGTATCCAAAATCCTTTACTGAGGGAATGCTGTGGTGTATTGTTGCAGGATGGTTTATTGTGTCAAATAAAATTTGACTCAGGTCTTGCATGATCTTTTAATCGTAATTAAACTTTATGATGACGCATCACTCATGATTTAGTAAAGCTACAAGCTGTTTATTAAATTAAGCTGATATAGAAATTATTTTATAGAATATATATATATATATAATATATAAAATAAAATATATAAAAAAAAAATTATATATAAAATACATTTATATTTTTGTATTATGTAGTGTTTAAACTTGATATGTAGTGATATGTAGCATGTGAAACCTGATGTATTTGCATTTGGCAGATTTTTTCCATGTAATCTTCAATTTAAATTAATACAATGACAAATAGTACTACATAAAACCAGATGGATTCTTATAGACAATGACAATCTAATTTTTTTAAGGATTTTAATTAAATGTTTGTTTTTGGATAAAACAATCCCACTTGCCATATTTTATTCATATAGAAGGAAAGATCTGAGAAAGTTCTAGTCCAGTTCATTACATCATACACTAACAACCTGCAAGCTTTTCCCAGTAGGTTTGTAGAACAGAGGACTTCAGCTTTTTAGTTCTAAGCTCTTGGATAAAGTCATGTATAGGATGTTGTTCTTTATATGAATCACATCCATTCTCTGTTCCTCTATGCCTCCAAATCTTAAACAGCAAGGAGAGAGGACACACAAACTCATGTGGTAATGCATTCGGTGCTGTTTGAGGCTTCACATAAAAGACTAGATGTGGAGGTTAGTTAGAACCCCTTGGGTATGTGGCATCATCACTGAGTAAAGGACAAGAATGGTCCTCATAAACTGGTAATGTGTTGCAGGAGTGAGATCCTAATATGCATCGTCTGACATAACAATCAAATAAAAAATATATGGGTTTGCAGTGCAGTGATGTTCACATCAGATTTGGTCATTTCTACTAATAATGTTTCTGAAAATATTCTCTTTATTCCCCTCTTATCAATTTCTGCCTTTCTTTGTAGTTTGCCAGGTCAAACTAACAAATAAATGCTTCCTTATGTCTTCATCTAGCAAGCTATCCTGCATAGGACATATTAATAAAGATATTTATTAATGTTTTCTTTCTCTCTCAGGAATCTACATACCAGCTGGTGCAGGAGGAGGAGCAGGAGCTGGATTAGGGGCTGGTGTTGGAACTGGAGCTGGACTTGGAACCAGCACTGGAACTGGTCCAGGAGGTGGATTTGGTCCTGGAATTGGAGGTGTTGGGCCAGGAGTTGGTCCTGGAGGAGTTGGAACAGGGTTAGGTCTAGGTGCTGGTCCTGGTGGACTTGGAACAGGGCCAAGAATTGGCATCAGACCTGGAACTGGTGAGGATTTACATTTATTCTTAAACATTTCATATGCAATTAGTGTCTATAGTTTCCATATCAGTGCTATAATAATTCTTAATAAATAAGGAACTAATACATATGTGAATATAATTTATGTATATAATTATATATGGGGGGCAAGGTGCTGGACTGGATACTGGAGGTCTTGGGGGAGTTGGGCCTGGTACAGGAGGACTTGGTACTGGTGGATTAGGCACTGGAGGACTCGGAACAGGTTTGCTGAATTTTTTTTTATTTACTTTTATTTATTTTTTATTAAGTGTATTATTTTTTTGTGATTATGTAGTGTGATTATGTACAAACCTACTGAAGTGTGATTTTGTAGTGTGTAGTGTGATTATGTAAACAATTTCAGGGGAATAAAAATTACCTAAATATGTAAAAAACAATTTGATGTTTTTTCTCACAGGGCCATTTGTCAAGCCACCTAAAACAGGTGTGTTATAATGCATGCTAAAATTTTGGATTAATGTTATTAATAAAGATTGGCAGTGACATTGACTTTACACCAGATGAGAAGTTAATTGTGTCAACACAGGAGGATATCTACCAGGAATTGGACCAGGTGGTACAGGTGTTGGTCCTGGAGCTGGATCACTTGCACCTGGAGGAGTTGGTCCTGCTGGTATTGGACCAGGAGGCATTGGACCTGGCGGCATAGGTCCTGGCATTGGAGCCGTGGGAACTAGACCAGGAGGTGTCGTACCTGGAGGCACTGGCCCTGGTGCTGGTGTTGGAACTGGAGGCCTTGGAGCAGGTATTATTTCTTATAAAGTAATTTTACTAATAAGCAATCAAACCTATCTCAACTCTTTCTGTTCTGCTAGTCTTTGTGGGATTGTAGAATAACTCAATGTACCTGAGCCAAATAATACTGGAAACATCATATTTGCTGGGTAGGGTGGTAGATTGAGATTGATCTCTTTCTGGAAAGCACTTTTTTTCTTTCACCTTATATTTTGTAGGTGTAGGTGCTGGTGGCAAACCCCCTAAACCTGGTGAGTGGGAGAAAACTGCAGTCAATGAAGTGCTTGCATATTTTTGCAATTTTAACTACATACATTAAATATATACATTTTGCTTCACACAAACAGGTTATGGGGGTATTCCAGGCACTCTTGGAGCTGGAAGTCTTGGTGGTGCTGGTAGTCTTGGAGGCCTTGGACTGAGGCCAGGGGGTGCTGGTCTTGGAGGTTTATTACCTGGTGGCTTTGGTGTTGGTCCAGGGGCTGGTGCCATTGGCACAGGAGTACCTGGACAAGGTAGAGAAACTCCACTGTACTTCACAAAGTTAAACTTTAAGTTAAACAATCTTTTATGGTGATGTTTCTTAGAATTTTATCATTTTTCTTCAGGAGCTGGTTTGGGCACTGGTGTGGGAGGGTTTGGCCCTGGTGGAGTTGGTCCAGGAGGTGCTGGAAGAGGTTAGAAAATTAATAAAACTAAATGTTACTAACTATGTATGGATATTTAAAAGCATAATCCTAAATGTATTAGGTTTAGTGCAGTTTTTTTTTTCATTTCCTGCTTCTAGGTGTGGGAGGAAAACCCCCCAAAACAGGTTAGCAATCTGTAAGATGCGATGAAGATTTCATCTTCACCAAAGAATTTAAGGTAGATTCACTCCATGTATATATACATTATTTACAGGTTTTGGAGGCCTTGGTGGCATTGGACAAAGTGGCATTTTTCCTGGTGGAGTTGGACCAGGTGGCATTGTCCCAGGTGGTGTTGGACCAGGTGGCATTGTCCCTGGTGGTACTGGCCAAGGTGGCATTTTTCCTGGTGGTGTTGGAACAGGTGGCGTTGGACCAGGTGTCTTTAGTCCTGGTAAGACATCTTTATTATTAATAGTAGACAATAGTTACAATAGTGCCTTATATATATCTTTCATTTGAAAGCAGAGGTTTTGAAATGCATTTACCTCTGATGGTCTAATTTTAGGTTATGGTGGGCCTGGGGGTTTTGGTGGTGGACCGTTTGGAACAGGAAGTCTTGGACCACTTACACCTGGAGGTGCTGGAACAGGCTACCCATCAGGTGATAAGGATACACTTTCTTTCCTCCTAGGTTGTAGACATAAAATAAAGAACATTTTTACTGCAGTTATGAAACACTAGGATAAAATATTACAATAAAAACTAAGAACATAATTTTAAAAACAAGCAAATCTAGCAGTGAACTTGAGTACAATACTCTAAATAAGATTAATCAAAACAAGACTTTAAATAACACTTAAAACATAGGAATACATTTAAAGATGATCAGTGTAAAGTGATCATATTTTTGGAAGGTTAAAATGAAAAAGCAACATGCTTTGCTGCTTAAAAATGTAATGTGTTTTTAGGCAGCTATGGTGGATACGGTGGGCCTGGAGGTCTTTATCCTGGAGCTGGAACAACTGGCCAGAAGCCACCAAAACCAGGTAAAACTAGATCTATGGACACAAGTATTGGCTTTAAAAAAGGTGTGATACTTTGTTACTTGTGGTAGGACACAAATCTTGATTAAATCATCTTGTCACTGTTTTACACCACAGCAAAAATGTCTTCTTGGCAAAAGAATCTAGTTAATTTTTAAAGCACATTTAAAACAACAACAACAACAAAAAACACTTAAACTGCTTGATCCTTCTGAAACAGGAATTGGACCTGGTGGTGCAGGAATTACTCCAGGCGGTGCAGGATTTGGACCTGGTGGTGCAGGAGTTCAGCCTGGAGGTGTAGGAATTGGACCAGGGGGTGTAGGAATTGGTCCAGTTGGCACTGGGATTGGACCAGGTGGGACAGGAATTGGACCAGGTGGCACAGGACTTGGTCCAGGTGGAGCAGGAGTTGGTCCTGGAGGTGTAGGAATTGGACCTAGTGGCACTGGAAATGGAATTGAAGGAGCAGGAGTTGTGCCTGGTGGAGGTTAGTTTTGAGGGGCATAATTGTTATGCTACTGCTTTATTTATGAAAGTAACATAATAAGCTGTTTGCAACTTCATTATGGCTCCTAGCACCTTTTCTCCCCCAAACTGGATTACCTGGAACTGGGACAGGCACTGGGGGCAAAGTTGGAAAGACTGGGAAGGCACCGGTGCCAGGTAATTGGCATCTATAGATAGAGGGTTTTTTTTTTTTTTTTTAACAAATCTTTGATAAGAAAGCATTGTTTTATATTTTCTTTTTTTCTGCATTCAAACAAGGTGTTGGGATCCCTGGGTTATACCAAGGGGGTATTGTTCCTGGACAAGGTGAGTGACTTAAATATTTTACAGTTACAAGATTTTCCAGTGTTTGTAGAATATTCACACAGATATAACAAATCTGCATTTTTGTTTTTATGTATAGGCTTTGGCGGTAGAGGCATTCTGCCAGGTGTAGCCACAGGATCTCAAACTGGTAAGCTTTATGTAGTTTATAGTTTATTTATAGCTTTATAATTTTTATCCAACAATGAAAATGTGGTAACACTTTATAATACGGGTGCACTAATATACATTAATTCATGCTTAACTAATGCACAGATAATCATGTTTTAATGTATGACTCTTGAAGAACTAAACCATTAATTAATGATTACTGCATCAGCAACTAATAAAGTTTCTTTATGATTAATAGATTAATAGATCCATTAATAGATCTACACTACCAGTCAAAAGTTTGGAAATCATTCTAATATGATGATTTGATGCTCAAGAAACATTTATTGTGTACAATTGTACAAAATATTTGTGTACAATATTTCTTTTTCAGGATTCTTTGATGAATAGAAAGTTCAAAAGAACAGCATTTATCTGAAATACAAAGCTTTTGTAACATTATACACTACTGTTCAAAAGTTTGGGGTCAGTAAGAAGTTTTATTTTTATTTTTTTGAAAAGAAATGAAAGAAATTAATTATTTTTTTCAGCAAGGATGCATTAAATCGATCAAAAGTGACAGTAAAGACATTTATAATGTTACAAAAGATTATATTTCAAATAAACGCTGTTCTTTTGAACTTTCTATTCATGAAAGAATCCTAAAAAAGAAATATTTTACACAAATATTTTGTACAATTGTACACAATAAATGTTTCTTGAGCATCAAATCATCATATTAGAATGATTTCTGAAGGATCATATGACACTGAAGACTGGAGTAATGATCCTGAAAATTCAGCTTTGCCAACACAAGAATAAATTACATTTTAAAATATTTTCTAATAGAACAGTTATTTTAAATTGTAATAATATTTGACAATATCACTGTTTTTACTGTATTTTTAATTAAATAAATGCAGCCTTGGTGAGCAGACGAAACTTCTTTTTAAAACATTAAAAATCTTACCGTGTCCAAACTTTTGACTGGTAGAGTATAATAGTAATATATGAATTGTTATTAATTAAATGTGTCATAATGTATTAATTCCTTAATAACATATTTTATTAACTAAAAGTGTAAGTTAATGTGTTAATTACCAGAGTGGTTTGAAGCCATGTACTTCAACTTCCAGTTGTCTGCTTTAATTAATCATTAACTAATGATATGAAAATGTATCATGTTATGACTTTACTTGTTGAGGCACATGACTATTAACTAATTGTTAAGTAATATGTAATTAAAGTGTTTTGACAGTTGCACATGCAGTGAGTGTAATGACAGAGAATGTGTTTGAAAGATGGGTATGTTGGGCAGCACACAAATATCAGCACTCCAGAATCTGAACTACAGATTGATGTTGCACTGTGTTTAAACTGGATGCGACCATTATCGAGTCATGACGCAACAGCTGTTTACACTGGACATGACAGACCATTGCAGGTCCATTTGTCCTTCATAACAGAAGTGACGTTTTGTTGTGTTGTGTTGTGTTGTGTCGTGCCACATCCAGTGTAGTATCACTATCACTGATTATAATGGGTTCTATTCTCTTTGTCTGGTCTTGACACAGTGTTATGAAATAGCATTGCCCGGCCACATGTTCTCAGTGTTCCACCTTTGAATCCTAGACCTCAAGTTTAACCTGACACATTCCTGTGCCATGAACAACAAGGTTCTGAATGCAGCAGTTCATCTGGTACAGTGGAATCATGGTTGTAGATAGTTGGAAATTGAAATATATGGCTTAGTGTAGATGTCAAGACCATAATGACATATTACTTAACAATTAGTTAATAGTCATGTGCCTCAACAAGTAAAGTCATAACATAATGATACATTTGCAAATCATTAGTTAATGATTAATTAAAGCAGACAACTGGAAGTTGAAGTACATGGCTTCAACCCATTGTGGTAATTAACACATTAACTTAGACTTTTAGTTTATAAAATATGTTATTAAGGAATTAATTGTAGGGGGAATTTTACAGTTAAAGACCCCAAAAGACCAGATATGTTGAATAAAGACCCGGAGTCAAAGTTTTGAAAAAAAAAAAATAATAATAAATTGAAGAAAATTTTACTGAAGAATAGTTTGCAGTTTCATCAGCAGAAGCCAGTTTCAAGTCTCAAGGAGTTCGTAGGCCGCTCTGCGTACATTCACATTTCCACAACAATTATACTCTAACAGAGTCAACTAACTACATCATTACTTCAGGTTGAATGATTCTGATTGGCTAAGAAAAATAGACAAATTTGGTAATCTTCCACACATGGACAGATAGTCAGAAGCATATCTCCATTCGTCACGATGCTGACGAGGGGACCCTGGATTTAGGTACTGGATGTCCTTTTGGGGTCATGACATGGCGTCTGCTGGTCTCGAGCAGAGTGCCAGTTGTCCACCAGTACAAAGGACCTGCACAGAACACTTAGTGCACATACACAGATACACATGATTCACAGCTTCTTCAAGGTTGAAGTTGATCTGAGCTCTGCTCTGAGTAGGAAACTTTCCCAAAACATACTGATAACATGTTCTTTTCTCTCAGTGAGAGGTACAGACAATATTCGAAATTATTTTCTAGTGTTTGAAAAGGAAAAGAAATGCTTTAACATACGTTGCAGAAGTCATTCAAATAATTTAACTGTTAATAAATGTTGATTAAAAGATATATATTGAAGCTGCAGTGGATTCCAGAATCCACCCCTTCATAATACATCACGTCACATTTAATTAATAACAGTTCATATATTACTTAATCTATTAATCATATAGACACTTAATTAGTTGCTGATGCAGTAATCATAAATTAATGGTTTAGTTCTTCATGAGTCATACATTAAAACATGATTATCTGTGCATTAGTTAAGCATGAATTAATGTATATTAGTGCATCCGTATTGTAAAGTGTTACCTAAAATGCTTTCTGAAGCTCTCTCCAATTTTTTTGTTTATAGGGCAGCTTGGTCAAGGTGCAGTTGGAGGCAATGGTAAATTAAATTACTGACAGAACAATTCTTTCAATAAGGTATGAAAACTACTTCTAACAGAGGTCACTTCTCTTTTCTCTTGCAGGAGGCCGTGGAGGTTTTGGACAACAAATACCAGGCGTGTTTGGTGGATATCCTCTTATATCACCTAAGTCTGGAGGTAGTAGGCATTTAAAAACTTGTCCATTTATCCATTGTAGTTATTCACATTTGAAATCAACCATCATGCACTATAGTTGTCAGACAATTAAATTACCTTCTCATTTAAAAAAAAAAAAAAAAAAAAAAAAAAAAAAATATATATATATATATATATATATATATATATATATATATATATGTATATATATTTGCCATTTGATTACAGAGTTTTAGAGTATTTATAGAAATGTACTTTCTTACCTCATTCAAGGCACAAGTGCTGCAAAGTCTCAGGCTAAAGCTGCCAAGTATGGTAAGTTATGCAGGAGCAATATATCAGTATATGTCAAAAGCACATGTTTGATATTTTTGACTCTCCTTTCAGGGGCTGGTGGTGTTACTGGTCTAGGTGGTGGACTTGGTGTGGGAGGTGTACCTGGTGCAGGAGGTCTGCCAGGAATAGGCGGAGTTCCAGGTGCAGCTGGTATACCAGGCACTGGTGGTGTTCCTGGTCTAGGTGGTGGGCTTGGTGTAGGAGGTGTACCTGGTGCAGGTGGTATACCAGGCACTGGAGTCATCCCTGGAACTGGTGGTGCAACTCCTGGTGTTCTATATCCGGGAGCTGGTGGTGTCTATCCTGGAGGTAAATTTAGGGTTTATTATAAATAGACTGAAATATTTAGAGATTATCTAAAACAGTGAAAATTGCTCAAGTATTATAATATCTATGAATTGTCTCTCGTTAGGAGCTGGGGAAAAAGCTCGGAAATATGGTAAGAAAAACTTTAGATTCTCGTTTTATTCAATCACCTGACTGACAACGGTCTCTTTCATGAAAAAGGATAGGTGTAAAGAAATGACCGCAGAAGTGTGAAACCAAATCTTAAAATCTTATGCCTTCTGAAAATTATTATCAGTTACTTTCAAAAGTATACATGAAAAATGAAGAGCTGATTTTGCTGGTTTAAGATTTATCATGCAGCATGTTTGCTCTTGGCAAATACAGAAACAGAGGATCATCTTAATTTCTATAAATTTTGGATTGTCTATTTTCCAGCTTCAGGGATAGGAACTAGTGGACTTCCTGGTTCTGGTTTGGGAGTGGGTAGTCTTGGAGTGGGAGGACTTCCTGGTTCTGGCTTGGGAGTGGGTGGCCTTGGAGCTGGAGGAGTTCCTAGTTCTGGTTTGGGAGTGGGTGGCCTTGGAACTGGTTTTGGTGGTCTTGGTGGACCCCTTGGTTCTGGTTTAGGAGCTGGTGGACTCCCCGGATCTGGAGTTGGTCCTGAAGGTATCTTGAAAATAATAATATTAGTTGAAAATGACTTTGATTGGTGCTTAAAGTACATATTATCATTAACAGCACAACAATGTCTACTATTCTGCCATGTTTTAGGATATGCTGCGGCCAAAGCAAGAAAATATGGTATGACACTTTACATTCTGCATTTTGCGATGTGATAGATCTATTGAAAGGAAATTCACTGTGTCCATAAATTTATATTTTTGCCTCAGCAACTCTTACTTGAAAATTACAGGCTGGTGTGTTTAAAAAGGGTTAGGTCTGAACTCAGGAAGGTAGCTCCCCGGGAACACGGTTGGCTACACCTGCCCTAGCTTTTCACAGAATGCATGAGAAATTATTTGTCATGATTGAATGCTATGCACATTTGTTAAGTATTATGTATGCAATTAGTTACCCCATCCTTATTGTAGGAGGTCAGTTAAAATTTCAGACTTAAGTCTTGGCTTTATTCTTTGGCTCTTTTTAATCCAAGTTAAAAAAGAAAATATTATTAATATCCCTCTTAACTATTTAGTAAATATTGAATACCCTACATCAGGGCTTCTCAACTAGTGTGCCACAGGCCAAATCCGATCATAATAATTTTTTTATTAGGTCCTCTGATTGTTTTAGTTGAAATCACTGTATATCTGTACTCTCCCCCGAAAAATCAGACTTTATGATTTTATTTCATATGTAAGTTGTGAGATTCTACCACAGTTATAGAAACCATTAGAAAAGAAAGACATTAATATTAATTGATAAATGCTTTGTAGCTCTACTTGGACGTCAAGGTGGGACTTTGGGTACTGGAGGATTACCAGGTGGAGCAGCCGGTGTGTCTGGTGTTGGACTTGGTGGAGTACCTGGTGGAGGTATTGGAACTGGTGGACTTGGAACTGGTGGGCTACCTGGAGGTGGACTTGGTGGATTACCTGGTGGAGGAGCTGGTGGATTGTCTGGTGGTGGAGTTGGTGGTCTTCCTACCGGTGGTTCTGGAGGACTCCCTGGCTCTGGAACTGGTACCAAATGATACTATTTTATTGAATAATTTTATTATAAAGTTTTGAGTTCATTTTTAATATTACATACTCTGATGCTTTGCAGGATATGCAGAGGCAAAAGCTCGTAAATATGGTAAAACAACAGTTAATTCAATCCTTCAACATACTGTTAAAGGAAATATGATGGTTTTATTGTTAGCATTTATTATCCAAACTTTATGGTAGCTTACAACCTGATATATTATTTTTGCTTTTCTAGGTTTACTTGGTGGAGGTGCTGGTTTAGGCCCAGGCACTGGATTAGCTACAGGTATTCCAGGAAGATTACCAGGTACTGGTATCGGACCAGGTGGGGCAGGGAGTATACCAGGAACTGGAGTTGGACAAGGAGGCATCCCTGGTGTGGGTTACGGTCCAGGAGGTGTACCCGGTGGTGGCTTTGGACCTGGGAGTGTTCCTGGAAGTGCATTTGGACCTGGAGGTAAATTGGTATTTGCAATTATTTAAAATGTAAACTTAAATAGTTTTGAAAGGACTAAGTCTTGGAAATCTAAAATGAGTACACTGTAAAAACAAAACAAAACAAAAACTAGAAAATCGGAAACGTAATGGTAATTTATTCCCATGTGTTGCACTAGTATTTTTTTAAATAGAGAAAGAGAAAGGGGAGGAGTGTTACTAACACCAGACTTGTCTGAGGGTACACTTGATAGCCCATAGTCATTGCTGTATTTGCCGCAAACAATGTCTTACCACAAGATGGAAATTCTTAAGTGCAAGGGACCACAAAGACACAATGCATTGATATACTGCACTGAATACTGACTGAACATTGCACTGAATATTGACTGTAGAGGAGTGTGAAGGATGTTGCACAACTGTTTTATAGCTAAGATCTTTCTCTACACAACTGCCTATTGAGTTTCTTCTAGACAGTCTATGAATTATATACAATGTATGTCATTCTTTTTGCAGGAATTCAGAGACAGACAGGCACAAAACATCTCTATAAAACTCAATGTCATAAGAAAAGGATAGCTTCAACCTTTCTTGGAGTTTAATTAAACTCTGGCCAATCTGGAAACCTAAATAACATGTCTAGCCAGATGACCTTTCTTTGGGTTGACTGTAAGTTTAGCCATCACATTCCTGGGCACATTTTAGTGTCTCATCAGTGTTCTCAACTGCATCATTCAACCACAGAACAATACAAGTTTATTGTAGTTGGAGCACAATGTTGGTTATCTACTGGATGGTGATTTTAAGCATAGGTATTTTTCCATACTCTGCTCTTCTTTCTATATAGTTCATGCATGACATGCATGCTCGGCCTGGCCAATGTTTTCTGAGGTGACATCTAGAAGTTGCTGGAATGGAGTTCTTTTATTAACAGGTGAACAGAGGTAAAGATCTGGAGGTTCATGCTCAGATGCCCCTCTCTAGATGGGGAGTGTTGAAGTCAGTGTAGTCTTCGAGGGTATGCAGTGACGCAAGGATCAGTGGGGGGGCACTAGCTGGCCTATAAGATCTTGCTTGCTTTTTTGGTTTACTCTGATTGAGACGCTGAGATCAAAGATATTGAAGGCTGGTTGAACTGTCACACTGGTTGTTTAAAGACACAATTAGCTAGAAGTTATTATGTTTCATATTAAGAATTTCACGTAGCTTAAACCACTGCAAAATCATATTTCTCTAACATTGACTTCTTATATTCTAGAATACGCTAGGGCCAAAGCTCGCAAATATGGTAAGGAGAAAGCTAAATAAACTTGTTCTCCAATTTTTAGAATCCATGTAGAAAAATCTAATTATAAATGACATTTTTCTATGCAATTTGCAAATAGGGGTTACTGGTGGAGCTGGTGGAATGGGATTGCCTGGAGGATTAGGAGGGTCACTTGGTAGTGGAACAGTTCCAGGTGTTGGAGCTGGAGGAGGAACACCAGGTGCCGGAATTGGACCAGGAGGGGCACCAATTGGTGGTTATGGACCTGGAGGAGTACCTGCAGGTGGTTATGGGCCAGGAGGAGTACCTGCTGGAGGATATGGACCTGGCTCTGGTGGTATGCTGACAAACATTATATTACATATGCAGTTAAGGGGTTCTGTTCATTTCCATTTCTACATTTATTCTTTGTATCTCACTTTGAATGCAGCCTATCCAGGTGGACCAAAAGCCCTAAAATATGGTAGGATATTTTAAATCAGCATTGTCATCATGTTTTTTTTTTTTCTACAATTTGCCATCAACACTTATTAAATCATTTTAATCCAGGTCCTGGTGGGAGTGGAGGGGCTCCAGGACTTGGTTTGCAGGGTCAGATAGGAACCGGTCCAGCAGGAGGATTTGGTACAGGGGCAAGGCCATTTGGTGGTTATGGTCCAGGGGCTATAGGAGGTCCTGGGTCTGGATTTGCTGGAGCAGCACTGCCTGGTGCTGTTGGAGCAGGAAGCAGAGGAGGGCTTGGACCTGGGTATGGAACAGGTGCTGGAGGTAAGATGGAGTCAAAATAGGTAATTTACATAGGTATTAGAAAATATGATTTTTTTAAAGCTGTATCTGATCTACATTCTTTCAATTTATTACATATAATGCCCTACAGGATATGGACCTGGATCAAAAGCAGCTAAATATGGCAAGTTGAAACTGTAGTTCTACTGTACATACACTTACATATGTTTTGCAAATGGCTGTTGATCATTAGTTTATTTACTTATATATTTTAATACACATGAATGTATTTTTCAAATATATATATTTATATTTCATGTTCATTAACTACTAATATTTTAATTATATTATGCTTTAATATAAACTATTATTACTATCCAATATTATCAATATTATAAGCTTAAGTGTTAAAAATTAAAAGTCTGCCTTGGAATGATTCAAAATTAAGTCTAAACCCAGGCATATTTTGACAGGTTTACCTGGTTCTGGAGGTGTCTTAGGAGCAGGAGGCATACCAGGAGCTGGAACAGGAGTGGCAGGAGGACCTGGAGGTATGTGAAGCAATTTGACATGCAACTGTTTTTTTCTCTGTTAAAGGGATACTCCACCCAAAAATGAAAATTCTGCATTTACGCACCCTCATGTCATTTCAAACCTGTATACCTTTCTTTCTTCTTGGAGCATACAATTTCTTGTTTGCTTTCCATACTATACAATTCCATGGGCTCTACTGTTGTTTGGTTCTCAACATTCTTCAAAATATCTTAAAGGGATTGTTCACCCAAAAATGAAATTTCTGTCATCATTTACTCACCCTCAAGTTGTTCCAAACCTGTATAAATTTCTTTGTTCTGCTGTACACAAAGGAAGATATTTGGAAGAATGTTTGTAACCAAGCAGATCTTGCCCCCCATTGACTACCATAGTAGGAAAAAAAAAAATCAATGGGGGGCGAGATCTGCTTGGTGTTTATATGTTTATATTCAAATTTACCCTAAAATTTGAATATAAACATTATCAGACATTTTACATACCAAACTAATAACTGATTTATATGCTGAATTTGAATACTAAGTAAAAAGGTAAATAAATACTTTTTTTTTTTTCAGTTCTGCCTGGAGGGCTTGGGGTTGGTCTTGGGACTGGTGTTGGATATGGGGGGTATGGAGGTAAAGTTTTAAAAACTAGATGTGCAATGTTGAGCACTAAACTTGAGACATACTATTTATTTATTTATTTTTTTTTTTAAACAATTGGTTTAAGCATTGGTGGGTGAATCTGCTGTTTTGTTATATTTCATTCTAAAGGGTATGGAGGAGCACAAAAACCACCTAAATATGGTAAACTATTTATTGTACCTAACTTTTATCATTAAAATGCCACATATATTCAGGCTAAAATTTGAACCCATGCATCTGCATCTAACAGGACAACCAGCTGGTGGGGTTGGAAGTGTGTTGGGTGGGTCGGTACCAGCAACTGGTGGAACTGGGGCCACAGGAACTGGAGTTGGAACTGGTGGGTGATCACTGCTAAAAGAGGACTAAACTAAATAACAGTTAATAGATACAGGTAGGAATTTGTTTACATGCTCAGTGTTACATCTCAGGTGGTGTAGGTGGGGCTGGAGGTATACAAGGTTCAGCAACCAAGCAAGACAAATATGGTGAGTTTGTGATCTTTAGTTATATCATCTAGCAATCCATCTCTCGAGTATAATATAATATTACTATTCCAATTTTCCATGTAAATCCAGGGACGCCAGGCATCACAGGAGGACCAACAATTCCAGGTAGTACAGCTGCTACTGGCACAGATCATGGAACAGGTCCTAAACCTGGAATTGATGGAGGTAATGCAATTAATTAATTAATGTTCATTATTAATTAATGCTCTGTTAATTTGGAATGTACTTAATTAAGACACACATGTAATATCTAAAATAGTGTCATAACTACCAGTCTTATCTGTTCCCTGTTTAGTGATCGGCAGTCCTTATGGTGGAACTCGAGGTCAAGGTCAAGGAGGTCAAGAACATTACTTTTTTTTTTTTTACTCTATTATAGAAATTTATTGTATTTATTATTTGTTCGTTAGCTGTTATTTTTTTTATTTATTTTTTTTTATTATTTTTTTTTGTTCCTGCATTGTAATTTTAACATTTTGTTGAACACACAGGTGGAACAAAAGCTCCCAAGACTGGTAAGAAAATGTTCAGTTTTTTTCTATCCACCCCATATATCTGGAATAAAACAGCTGTCGTTTTGAGATTATAAGAAACAAATGAGCAGGTGTTTCCTTTTAGCCACCTGTTTTATTTTGTTATCATTTTAGAATCTGGAGGACCAATAGAGGGATCAGGTGGGTCCATTGGAGAATAAGTATTTAATGAACAATGGAACATTTTTACTGCCTTAAGTTGGATTTCCAACTTTCTTAAAACAATAGGAACTGAGCAGTATGTAATATTTTTAAGGTGTTACCGGTGGGCCCATTGATGCTGATGGGCTTGATGGAGCTGCTGGGACAAGAACACCCATCTTAGCTGGAGAAAGACCAGGTAGACCCTTCCTGTTCAGTGAGCATGTAGACATCCTTATCTGCTGCTCCGGGTGTGTGTGTGTGTGTGTTCACTTGGATGGGTGAAATGCAGAGCACAAATTCTATGGGAGTATGGGACACTTGGCTACACATCAAATCATTTTCACTTTGCATTTTACCATCTGTTCTTGGTAACTGTATTATGGACAGATGGACTTGAAGGTGCCAGGTGCTGCCTCTCATATGTTTTATTATTTTCATATATTTTTCCACCCTTCACTGTATGTAAATTTACTTACACCACTTATTGTTAAAGTCTATTATAAGTTTACAAATCTGTGGTTTAAAGGAATAATTCACCCAGAAAGGAAATTGTCAGTATTCCCCCATTCCACAAGTTGTATGAAAGACATTTGATACTTGTTTAATGCAGTTTTGTCAACAGAAGAATCAAAGTCACACAAGTGTTTGAGCAAATTATGACAATTTAATTTTTTTGCAAACTATTCTTATAATGGTAAAAACAAGCTATTCATATTTAAAGTGGAATTAATATTATTGCTGTCACTTTACTATTTAGCAGCTGTTTCTTCATGTGGATCATATTATACTAAAAGAAAAATGCATATCAAAATACCCTGTATGTTCAGAATGATTGCTTAAAATGATTTTGAAGAGCTACATATGACCACATTTTTTGTTCATGTTTTAGGTGTGTCTGGAACTGCTCCAGGTTTGTATTTAGCTTCTAATTGTGAAATACTACATCGGCCAGTCATTTATTAAGTTTGAAAATTCCTAATTACCTTAATTGACATTCTCTCTTTTTAGGTGGAACGGGATCGCCACAGCCAGAGAGTAAGATGTCTTTATAACTTGAAAATTACATACTGACCTCACATGTGATCACACTGAGCTAAAGATTATTTTCTCTGTTTCTTCTTTTGGTTGGTAGTGCATTTCTTCAAGCTGATTTACATGAAATTATCCACCTACATCAGAGGTCTCCAGACTAAGTCCTGTAGGGCCGCTGTCTTGCAAAGTTTAGCTCCAACCCCAATTAAACACACCTGAACCAGCTAATCGCCGTCTCAGTAGGCATACAAGAAACTTTCAAACAGGTGTGTTGGACCTAGTTGGAGCTAAACTCTGCAGGACAGCAGCCATCCAGGACTGAGTTTGGATACCTCTGACCTACGTTGTGTTCAAAAAACTTGAGCTTGTCAGACTACTAACATTTGCTAATGTTACAGCTCCCTCTAGTGGTGGAGGAGTCTCATGCATATGGATGTAGTAGCTTATAAAATATCATTTTAAAACTTTTTAGTTTTTTGACAGATTGTCAATTTATCTGAAAAAAAGGTCTGTGGTTAACATTACTTGAAGAGACTTATGCTTTGTTCATTCGTAAATGTATGTTCCAGTATGACTGAATCTCTTCACTATATGTTCTTCCTTAGGAGTTGGTGATATTGGAACATTACCGGGAGCCAAACCACTGAAACCCCCAGGTACATCATGCCATTTACTTTACTCTTACTGTCTGAATATATTTGGAAAAACAGGTGCTTTTTCATTTGTAAAAAAAATAATTTTACATGTCTTACTGTAGGCATTGGAGGTGGAGCCATTGCTGGACGTGGAGATACTCCGGGCACTATTGAAGGAGGGCCTGGAAGTGTAGGCGGTGGCCCAGGTGGAGTTGGTGGTGGACCAGGTGGAGTTGGTGGAGGACTGGGAGGGGTTGGTGGTGGACCAGGTGGAGTTGGTGGAGGACTGGGAGGAGTTGGTGGTGGACCAGGAGGAGCTGGTGGAATTCCAGGTGGAGTTGGTGGTGGACCAGGTGGAGTTGGTGGAGGACTGGGAGGAGTTGGTGGAGGACCAGGAGGAGTTGGTGGAGGACTGGGAGGAGTTGGTGGAGGACCAGGTGGAGGAGTTAAACCTCCTAAAGGTGAATTACCATTAAAATCTTGATCTGTGAAATGTCTATTAGCTTTTTCTGTGCATGTTTGTAAAATGATAAATCTATTAATATCAACATGTTTATTCTAGTTTACGGTGGTACAGGTGGAACTGGAGCTCTGGGAGTTGGAGGTGTGGGTGGAATGGGTCCAGCTGGAGTGGGAGGAGTAGGACTTCTGCCTGGAGGTGGTGGTCTGCTACCAGGAGGTGGGGCTGCAGGCACAGGAGTTGGGGCGCAGAAACCAGGCAAAAGTAATCAAAGCACTGATCAGATCAACAAACATTTTATTGTGCAATATTAAATATATTTAAAGTCCTTAAAGTCCTTATTTGATCATCAAAATTTCATATTTAAACATTTTTTCCTTTGAATCTTCTTGCCTTAAAATAGCTTGAATGTAACTCTACACCCTTGCCCCTTGCCTTAGTATACGCGGACATATGAATATGCTAATTAGCCCTACCTCCACTAACTCGCACAAGCTCAGAGATCCACTCAGTCAGCTTACTGAGGTAAACGTTGCACAATGGTATCATTCCCTTTTAAAAGGGAATTCACACTTTGTCCTGAGATACTATGGGGGAACACCTCAGCGTGACTGATGGCCGAAGCACTGTAAAATCATGACAATTGTATTGGCCGGCGACAGCCATGACGTCACTACTAGTGTGACCGGGAAGTATAAAAGGGGCGCCTAGAGAACATGTCACCCTCTTCTTCATCTTCAGGGACTGTTTTGCTGAACGATATTCTGACGACAAAATGGCAAGTGACAAGCGCTTCAGGAAGTGTGCCGATCTGTGTCAGAGGTTTCTGACACCTGATGACACACACAACCTGTGCATTTCCTGTCTGGGTGTAGTGCCATGGCCAGGCTCGAGTTGCTGTGGCAGCGCGGAAAGGAAGTGAATGCTCATGGAAGACTGGACGAGCGGTTTCTATCTGGTCACAATCCACCAGCTCCTGTGAGCCATCCATTCCTTCCTGATCTCCATGCTGAGATCAAGAAGGCATGGAAGAACCTGTATTCTGCTCGCATTCATTGGTATCAGCATTCAAATTATGCGAATATCGAAGGGGTGCGGTATGTGTCCATGCCTCCTGTTGAAGAGACGTTTGCAAGCTATCTCTCGCTAGGAGAGACACCGACACTAAAAGCTCCGACCCTGCCATCTAAGCCACTTAAAACTACATTGCCGTTAAATGGCAGGGTATATGTGGCAGCAGGTCAGGCTGGTGCAGCGCTGCACATAATGGCAGTGCTCCAAGCCTATCAAGCAGACCTGCTGAAAGACTTGGACATGTGAGTAAGTCAAGCCAATAAAGCTCATTTGAATTTGACTCCGGGCCACCAAGCAGACTGCCACCGTGGTCGGTGGTGGCAATGGCGGCCATGGAGAGACTTCTATGGGTGAACCTGGCGAGCATCGGGGAGAAAGAAAAGGCATTTCTTCTTGGTTCCCCTGGTTTCGCCCTTCTGAATTATTCGGCACATCCGTCAATGTGGTGGACGTAAAATTCAGAGAGGCAAAGGCGCGCTCAGCTGCATTTAAATCTTTTATACCACGCCAGCCCAAGTCTGCGCCCAGACAGTCAGGGGGTCCTGGCCCATTTCGATTTGAGGATTGAAGACAAGGCCAGGGTTTAAATTGTGCCGGGGCGTCTAGGGCTGAGCCCTGGCACTTAGGCTTTACCGGGGCTCAATGTTAACGCTTGTCAGGACAAGTGGATTTATTTGAAGGGGCACGTGAAAGAGAATTTTATTTTCTCGACCTGACAAAATGCCTGATTAAAACGTCAGTAAAAAAGAACAACTAGACAATCACCAAAACACGATAATGATTCTGATTTTATTACATTCAATGTAAGTGGCGAATGATACACGGTAATAAGGTTGCGCTGTTTAGGCTAGCGCAACCTCTCAAAGAGAAATTGAAACAGATGAGAGCAGCACACACAAAGAAACTTCATTAAAATACTGCGGTAAAAATTCAAAATGTGGAGGGTTTTTTTTTATAACATATGAAACAGTTAAGCAACATCACAGAAGAGTGCTGTTTTCCGCGTTATTGAAATCACGATTGATAATGTGACACTGAATGATATCATACAACAGATCAATAAACAAGTAGTTGAAATTCACTTACGTTTTAGGAGCAATATTGACTGTTTTTCTTCTACTTCAGCAGCAAAAATATAGTTCTAAACAAAGATCACATCAAAACCATATCATGTCTCACAGCAATTAACACTCAGTAGTGTTGCATTACTGAATGATTTAGCATTTTGAAAGAATCGGTTGAGTCAATGGCCCATTCATAAACAACTGCCTCGTTCCTGTTTGAACGAATCGTTTTTTAGAATGAATCAATGACTCACTCATTAGACGGTAATTTGCCGCCACCTATTGGTGGTTCAATTTAATCCTCAACACCCCCCCCCCCAACATTTCTTATAGGCCTATGTATATTCAAACATTATTTAATGCTTTTGTAGTTTTTCATTCTTAATGATTTAATTTTATGTTTATTGATTTTAATTTATTGAACAAATATAAAAATTTGAAATAAAAGATGAAGCATTCATTTAAGAAGATTCAGGATGCCCTTTATAAAAGGGAAAAAATGCCCTGGTGGTAAAAATCATTAATATTCAGATTTAAATATGTAAAAGCTAATAGAACACTGATGAGAATATTGCTTCAGAATAAATTATATTCACACCACAAAAACAAAAACAAAAACAAAAAATCTCCGGACAAGCACAAGTCAAGGTTTAATGTTGAGCCCTATATTTTGTATTTATATTCTCTCTCCTATATTTCCCCCCACACACACACATAACAAATCCCAATTTAACCTGGGGTTTGTTCTGTTTTCGCCATGAAAATAGCCTTGTTACTGACATGGCGTAAATAAATAACCCTTGTAAATAAATAACCCTTGGACAGGGCCAGAGAGAGAGCGTTGCCGCTTGTGCACCTCCTCCGTCTAGGAGCAGGTCACAAAGAAGGCGCTACTCGAGGACGAAGAAGTAGGACCTCAGGGAAGTGATTCAGTACAGGCGCAACCAGTGTCCTCAAACTGGTAGAGGCCGATAACATTGCCTCCTTCCCTTTGAGGTTTAATACATCTACCCTTTCCTTCTTCTTTTCCCCTCTGCACATTTCACAACATCAGGCCCTGGGGCTGGATCGATGATGAGAAATTAAATATCTGACGGTCTGGCTCTGGTTCCTCATAAAAAATAAGTAAATGTTTCAAAAAACACACACAAACATAAGAGCGTGGCAGGCCTCCTCTTAATATGAGAGTTTCACTTCTGAGGCTTCCGTTCTCCGTATAACAGTTATGAGCTTTGTCAGATCTCCTCCCAATAGTGAGAGTAGTTTTACAGAGATCTCAGTTACCTGTAGCTTCGTTATTTAAGTAAAAAGCCTGGTTGTTGGCATTTTTTTAGCCTCCTCTTGCTGGCATCTAGGAGGTAAAAGCGTAGTTAGGTCATTCCTTTTTTAAAAAAAAGGGGGCTATAGTTGGCCTCAGTTCCCTAGAGCCTCTTTATTTAATAAGAAGCATATATGGGTGTGTTCCTTAATTTATACCTAGCAAAAAAAACCAAAAAAAAAACCATTGAGATACAGCATTCAGTAGCTGGACATGCAGGCTTTTATAATTAACATCTCTGTGTTAAGTCCTTCCATTCTGGAATTGTGAAGGTGCTTCCACTTTGAGGCAAAATGCTTGGGCAGTGGCCGTAGGGAGTAGTGTCACTGACAGCTAAGACTAGTGTGTACCAATGTGGGAATTTAACTCTAGCATGTCAGACCATGGAGTTAAATTATTTTGTGCTTGTCACAACCAATTTGGCAATGCATCCCCTCAGCATGGCAGCATGGGTGTATCGTTCCCTATAGTGTCTCAGGACGCAGTGTCCTGTCCCTGTTCTCAGGTAACCAGGGTTACAGTCGTAACCCAAGACTTTTTTTACAATGTCGGACACATAACGGTAATTAATATGATTAGCCTTTTGCTTGACTACTTTATCAAACAGCTAATAATGTATTACACAAACCATGTTCCCGTTTGCGAGTCAGACAGCTATCTTCTAAAACTCAGTATCATTAGAAATGCTTAGAACGTCAGTGGAGAAAGGCATATAGTTCATCATAACATTGTAATATTCATCATGTACCCGCTATATTGCTAAATCTACCAGGACCAGCCCGCCAGCAATTCAGAAATACCAGCGAATTCAAAGCACGTTTTTGAAACTGTCTTTAGATCACTTCAGTTTTAAAGAGAAAATACTCTGCAATGGTGTTGACTTATGAATTTGCACATGGTTTCTCTTAAAGCATATTAAAAACACCACATAGACGAAAACAACATTAAAACTTGATTTTCACCACGGGGGACTTTAAATGCAAATTAATGATTAAATAAAATTTAAACAAAACAAATGAATGAACACTTAAATATCTCAAGAATTGTTTTGGAAAAACTATTATGTTTTACATAATGTGCATTTATTGGCCTTCAGTTCGAAGCTTAACAATTACAATAGACTTAGACTTTGTAAATCTATTGCAGGTTATGGTGGAGCTGGAAGTTTAGGAGCCAGTGGGATCCTACCAGGGACCGGTAACTCCAAAAAGTTTCCATATTCCTGATATTTTATGCACTAGTCTTGTTGTGATGCTATATCTTTTTTTCTTCTTCTTCTTTTTTTTTTTTTTTTTTTTGCAGGCCTCAGGTTCCCCAGTGGGGCTGCAGTGGGCAGCAAACAAGGAAAAGGTGTCAGAAAACATTTTTTCTATTCCACAATTCTTATAATAAAAATGCAGTTTGGTTGTATTTTATACACATGGACTGAACTGGAAAGACTGTTAAATAACTCTTTATCACTTTGATCAAAGTTTATGGGGCAGCAGGCACACTAGGTGGGCTTGGAGGCCCAGGCGGATATGGAGCAGGACCCGGTGGCTATGGAGGTGGTCCAGGTGGTTACGGTGGTGGTCCGGGCGGTTATGGTGGTGGCCCAGGCAGTGCTGGTGGACTTGGAGGGCCTGGACTTGGTGGTACATTTCTCAAGTGTTTATAAATTTCAGACCATATTTCCCTTACAATTTTTACATTTAAATATTCAAATATTTATTTGTTTTTTAAGGGCTTGGTTATGGTCCTGGCGTATTAAAACCACCAAAAAGTATGTAAAACTCATTAAATGGTCACTTTAATGATGCCAATACTTAGACAAAATTCATAATCAGAAAAACATTTGGTTAATTTTTTTTGTGTGTGTGTGTGTGTGTGTTATCAGGCTATGGAGGAGCTGGAACACTAGGTGGGGCTGGAAGAGGAGGAATTGTTGGAGGTCTTGGTGGCAGTCTAGGAGTTGGACCGGGTGGTGCTGGTGGCATTGGTGGTGGTCTAGGAGTTGGACCAGGAGGTGTTGGGGGAGGTCCTGGAGGAGTTGGAGTGGGTGGAGGTATCATGCAATTTAATATACATTAAACATAAGTTTGACAGTAGTGCAAAAATTGGATGAAATTTGATTAAATGTTTTGTTAGAACAATTATAATTAGATGTCAGTCGTAATTATAAATGCATGGCAAGATCTATTGCACAATCCATTAAATACGAATATGTATCCATGTTCACCTTGAAACACACTCACTACACATCTGTGGCATAAATAGCTAATATGAGTTTACGTAGGTGCCAGATATCCAGGTCGTGGCCTCGGAGCTGAAGCTGGGAAGCCTGGGAAATCAGGCCGGTTGCAAAAAACTGCTTAGACTAGTCTTACAAATTTTGTCAAATTTAGACTGGTCTAATTTGAATCCAAAAAGTAAGACTGATTAGCCATAATAAACTGCTAGTTTGTCATACTAGTTCTTAGTTCTTAAGTCTTAAGTTAGTAGCTATGTTTATGCAATTAGCCCTAGGTTCTATTTTTTAAGTATTAACGTAATTGTGACTAATTATTACAATATCATTACATTAGCTTTAGAGGCTGAATTTTTATTCACCATGAATAAATCTACTAATCTGGCTTGGATGATGGTAGAGAGGAAGACCTTGTGAAAAAGTTGTTTCGCAATGTTCTTCAAATCCTAAAAGTATGTGTTAAAAAACGTTACTTATGTGAATGAAATAAAAGGCCACATACATTTTCTTAAAAAGAATACACTTTCATGACTATGCTTCTGTAATGTCAAATGAAAAGTTTTACTTTAAATCACATTTTAATAGTATATACAAGTTGAGAAGATTTGGTTGGAAAAAATGCAGCTGAAACACTACTGACATCTTTAGGCAAGTCGAGTCACCTTTATTTATATAGCTCTTATATAGATTGTTTCAAAGCAGCTCTACAGTGATGGGGACAGGAACAGGAAAATGATTCAATGATGCAACAGTACATCTGTACAGAGCTGTACAGCAGCTTTAAAAGAAAATAGTGTCATTGTTCAGCTGAAGTCATTTCAGTGTTGATTCAGTTCTGTTGTAAAGATCCTCATTTATTAAATTAGTTCATTTCATTTATAAAGCAGCTCTGCAGAAAACAGTGATGTCATCATCCAGTTCAGGTCAGTTCTCATCCCATAGTGTCAGTGCAGTCAAATCAATAATATTGCTGAATATAAGTGTCCCCAACTAAGCAAGCCAGAGGCGACAGTAGCGAGGAACCCAAACTCCATCAGGTGACAGAATGGAGAAAAAACCTTGGGAGAACCAGGCTCAGTCAGGGGGCCAGTTCTCCTTTGGCCAACGAACAAACACAATGTGATTATGATTCAGGCTGCATCACAAGTCAGAAATCAGATTGTGGATCGGTAGCATTCAAATATTTCATCCAGTTCCTTTTGCTTGAAGATTGGATTCATCACGCCAGTATGAAGACGAAGCTGGTCATAGGTCTGTGCAGAGGACTTGTCTGGTTCTTTTGGTCTTTGCTGAGGATCTGTGCCGATGGCTGTTGTGTCGACGAGGCCTTCACAGGGGATTGGCTAGTTGACAGTATCTCTGTTGACATTCAAGGCTGCATTGTGGTCATGTCTAGGTGCAGGTCCAACATCTGATCTGGATATGGACCGGATACAGCTGACTACGGTAACCTCGGGATAAACAGAGAGACTAATATTAGCTTAGATGCCATTCTTCTTACGATGTAACAAGTACATCGGGTGTTATGGGAAGTATTTCCGGTTGACCTATGCAGCCTAACAGTCCTTTAACAGATGTGAAAATATAAATTGATAATGTGTTATGTGTATGCCAGGTTAAAGAGATGTGATTTTAGTCTAGATTTAAACTGACAGAGTGTGTCTGTCAAGGCTATGAAGACTGTTTCAGAGTTTGGGTGCTAAATAGGAAAATGATATACCGCCTGCAGTTTATTTTGATATTCTAGGTTTTATCAACTGGCCAGAATTCTGAGATCACAATAGACATGAAGGACTATAATGCTTTAAGAGCTCACTCAAGTACTGGGGAGCTAAACTATTTAGTGCTTTGTAATTAGCAAGTTTTTCAAATGTATACAATTTTTAATACAGAGCCAATGCAGTGTTGACAGAACCAGGCTAATATGGTCATAGAAGAACCCTAGCTGCTGCATTTTGGACCAGCTGGAGTTTGTTTATTAAGCATGCAGGGCAACTACCCAGTAGAGCATTACAATAATCTAGCATTGAGGTCATGAACGCATGAACTAACTTTTCTGCATTTGTCATTGAGAGCATATGTTGTAATTTAGATATATTTTTAAGATGGAAGAATGCAGTCTTTACAGATTCTATGTCGCTTTCAAATGAAAGATTGCTATCACTTTATCACATGTGAAGTGAGATTATGTAAATCTCACTTCACATGTTGATTTTATTGTAGGGTACGGAGGTTTAGGTGGAGCTGGAGGCGTGGGGGGTCTTGGAGGAGGTGCTGGAAGCCCAGTAGGAACTGGTGGAGGTAAAGTTTCTGTTAAGGATACATACCTATGTGTTCAGCATCATCACTTGAGATTATTTCATTGGTAGGAATGAAATTTTATGTTTGAAACAATTTTCATTTTATTGATTTTAATGAGAAAAACAGAAAAAAAATGCACACCAAACAAATGCAAAGTTCAATGTCCATTAAACAAGATTTTTACTGAAGATTTACATGAAGTGAAGACAAAATTGGACTATCTTCAGTGCTAGCACTAAAGATAGTCAAAGATGGACTTTTTTGTTTGTTTGTTTTTTGTGTGTGCACAGTCACATTTCTGTTAGTGCACTTTGATATTTTGTTTTCACTTTTTATATAAATCTTCAGTAAAAATCTTGTTCAACGGACCTTGAACTTTGCATTTGTTTCAATTTTTTTTTTTTTTTTTTTGCTTATTCATTTTAATGACAATGGCTTATGGTTGGTGTCAGGTCTCAGGTACCCAGGAGGAGCAGGAACAGGGAAACCTGGTAAATCAGGTAAATTCACTTTAAATTTACTGCACGATTTTTGTCAAATTCTTCATTTCTCTCACCAACTGAATGAGCATAAATTGCATGTAAAATTTGCTGGTTGGTTGCCATCAGATGGATGGATTTTATTTACTTTTCTTTGTTTCAATGTCTTAAAGGCTTTGGCACGGGTGCCTTGGGTGGTCAGGGCTATCAGCCAGGTGAGCCATTATATCTTTCCTCAGTTCTCTTTGGGGAAATGGGCTTATCCACACCTTCTATTGTCCTCTCAGTTGAATTTATGAAGCGTTTTGAAAGAGCAGATATCAAGAGACAGAGTTACAGTAGATCTGTTTATCTTGCAGGTGGTGGAGTCCCTGGATATGGGACTGGTGTAGGTCCAGGTGCTGGATATCAACAGCCATATCCAGGTAATGAAGACAAATCTAAGGGAAACACTGAGGCAACTGTGCACATCATAACCAACTAAAAAGGATTCGAGAAAGCCTCAGCCATCTTTTAGATGTTATTTACATGATGAACAGATTTAAATGGTAAACAAACCTCAAATGTGCTTGCTTAACACACAATAACTAATGAGGTTTGTTCTAGTGTGTCATACCATATTTGATGTGCTCTACACTTAATCAATTTTTAGATGTGAATAAAAGGCTAAAATAAATCTGTTCATCATAAAAAGCAACATTGTGTTTTCAGAAGACTTGGATGAAACGGCTCAATTAATTTAAATTATTTTGATGCTTCAGAAAGTTCATAAAGAGATTGTAAAAGCACTTAGGGAGCAATTGGGGGTTAGGTGCCTTGCTCAAGGGCACCTCAGTCATTTCCTGCCTGTATTGAGAATCAAACCTGCAACCTTCAGGTTACCAGTCTGACTCTCTAACCATTAGGCCATGTTTTCTTGTACCAATGTGTTTTAATAATCAATGTGGTTTAGACTAGTGATTAATGAAAAGTTCTGATGTTGTTTTGTAGGTTATGGTGGCACTGGTGCAGGGGGACCTGGAAGTGCTCCACTTACACCTCAGCAATGTAAGACAAGCTGCTATTACAGCAAACTCATTGTTTTTAGCTAGTATTTCAAATGCAGCACATTATAAAATGAATGTTTGGCCTAGACCTGTACATTATCCATAGCCAATTGCATTGCATTTAAATGTGTGTTGTATGATTACAGCAAAAGCAGCCAAATATGCAGCTCTTCAAGGCTTTCTAGGTGCAGGAGGCTACAGAGGTACGTAAGCAGATATAATGGCACTTCTCTCTATCTATTTTATGGTCCATACTGCAAAACCTGTCAAAAAACAATGACTTTTAGTTGTATATGTTTATGTTTTACTAAACCCAATGAAATCAAACCATCAAACACTGATTTGGCTTTAAAATCAAATGAAATCAACATTTACTTTACACATTCCTGGTGTTATTATAAATGACTTTTCATGTTACAAGATGTATGTCTAATATAAATGAGTTGCACACAAGTTTTATATTGACGTCAAGGCTAAATAGAAAGTATGAGCCAAAATACCATAGTAGTTTATGGGAACAGTGTTGTAATCAGGGTTATTATAGATAACTTAAACTAAAATTTTCTTGAAATAAAATAAAATAAAAACCCTTAAACTTATTTTCTTCTTTATTAAAATGATTCAGTTCATTTTTCTAGTTGCCAAGGCAATATTTCTAATTTTCATTTAACTTGATGGACTAAAATAACTAAAACTAAAACTGAAATAAAAATTAATAAATCTATATAGACATTTAAAATAATAATAATAATAATAATAATAATAATGTCAAAAACACAACTTAATTACTAAAACTTTAACTAAAAATAAAACAAAAACTGATAACATAAAATAAAAACCAATTCTTCATAAAAAAATTATAATGGTATCTCAATGATACTAAACTAACACTGGTTGTAGTTTGGATAAGCTATGTGAACGTGACACTGTTATCAATATGTTGCTGTATTGAGTGTCTTTTCCTGTAGGTGGCGCAGGATGCCAAGGCAAATACTGTGGAAGGAGGAGGAAGTGAGAAACCAGCAGATAGAAGTGACCTCATAAACAAGTGGTGCTACTGCCTGATCTCAAATGCACTTTTTTACAGTTTAAAAGTGCCTCATATAATATGTGAGAGAGATTTGGATTTGCATTTTAAAGGATTCTTTCAGCCGTATGATTAGATGTGATGTGAACCTCACAAGGCACTCTTTGCACTGCCTAACTCCCTTAGACATTTCCTTTACAAATTTAACATTATTGCTTGATTTTTTTTTTATCAGACATTTCAGACAATTTACCATTTATTGTTCCACCTTAAACTGCTGCAGATCCAGCTGTGCATCTCTTATGGTTTTGCTGCAGTTGCTCACTTTACACACTTGTTGAATATTCAGACACGTCATCTAGGGACATGTCGCTGCTATTTCAGGATGAACTTACGGTGGGGGAAAGCAGTGTCATTTTCTGGCTATGCATCAAATAGTAAAGGGAGCCTCTTCTCTTTCTAGCTATATGCATAAGACTTAATGAATGGATATTTTGTCTTTTCCAGCATCTTCAGTTTTTCATAGTATAGTCACACAAAGGAATGGGATCTAGGCATGCAAATTTTAGTCTTACATGAACAAAATGCTTGTCGTTACTGCAGTAGACAGCATCTAAGTACTGAAGATTACATGCTGTCTTCAAAGATACCTCTGGAACTTGAAGCGGTTTCTTTTCTAGTATCCTGACCCTAGTAAAACATTGTTTTTGTTTGTATGTTTGTTTTAACATAACTCTTATTAAATTAAAATGTTGGGTTCTTAAGAGTATCTAAGCATTTAACCTAACTCATTTTGGGGTTTGTAAGCATTGTGTGTTGTGAATGATGTAGGCTATCTGTGTTTGTATAAGTGCAACTATTCAAATGTGACCTGAAAGTATGATAAAAGCAATTCATAGTGAATCTTCTCTCATTGTTTACCTTTGTTCTTCACTTTTATGCACTTGTTACTTTTGTGAAAGTCCAACCAGTTCACATGTTTGTATGAACTTTAATTTTATTCGGGCCTTTTATCTATCATTTACATTTCTAAAAATAAATTGTAAAACCAAAGCATGTTTTTGTTTTTACTCACAATCTACTATGCTATGTTAGCCACATGACATGGTAGGCTACTTGCGGAAAATCCAAAAAATGAGATTCAAACAATAAGACTAAACAAGTTGAGCTATATAACACTGATTAGTTTTCTGCCATTAAATGTATCCAAACAGTTGTTCCATTGTCTAATAAAACATATAATATATTAAAGTGTCTTTGGTGTTTCCATGGTTTCTACAAAATAAAACCGGAAATCGAGTGTAACGTGGTTATGTCATTGATAGCCGACGCACGGACACGGTCCGTGTCCTGGTTAAAATTGCTTATTTCTCTGGATTTAAACATTCTTGGAAACATAAGGGATAATGTAAGTGGGCTACACAAGTCAACAAAATATATAACACTGTTCTAGTGGTTTTTGGATATTTTAATCCAAAAATCTTACATATTGTGCCTTTAATGTTAGTTAATAAAAAAAATGCAACTGTTCATTATTAGTTCATGTTAACTCGGGTCCATTAAATAATAACAGATACAATTTTAATATTAACTAAGGTTTAGAAGTGCTTTTCATTTTTAGTGAATGTTAACTAATGTAGTTTACAATAAGGTTCTATTTGTTAGTAGTTATTAGTTAAGAGTTTTCCATAATAATTTCAGTATAGCTTCCCTGTGTATTACACCATAATTCTGTTAGCCAACATTCTTTCAAAAAAAAAAAAAAAAAATTGCTTCTCTGGTTCCACTCCTGAATGTAAGTGGTCCAGAAACAAATAGACCTATGTGGTTAGCAGTTCCAACGCAAGATCCTTTCACAATTTCTCTCGCATGAATACACTTACACAAACCCTCTTCATGAAGAAGTGGGATTTATATGCACGTCTCTGCACGGTCATATAGTTCATGAAGGCGATCAGCAGGTGACACTGGTCGGGTAACTCTATCCTCCGACAGTATGCATTCTTTCTGCAGACCAAAGTAGTAGAAGGTGGGCTAAAGTTAGGAGGAGTGGGAGGGATTTAAGTCTCTTCAGAGACACTTGGTTGGCAGGAAATAGAACAGTGCAGCATATATAGATATGAAAGAAAAACTGTTTGAGTCTGTTTGCAACTGTTTTTCTCTCACTTCACTCCACCCCTGAAATGTGTGGGGGACAGTAAGAGGATTAGTAGAGCTCTAACACCGCTGCTATGCTCAAGTCTTGTCAGGACCAGTATTGCCGGAGAGGAGGGAATGCAAGGTAAGTCCAGTTGGACTCGTTTGGTTTACTAGTTTACGTTTTCTCTGAAATTTCAATTTCTTTTTCTTTTCTTCTTCTTCGATGCTTCAAAATGGACTCATAGCTGTGGTTTTAGTCATATTGGTACATGCCTCAGTGCATTTCTCGTAAAAACAAAAACAGGAACTTTTTTGTCAACAGTCTGTTGCTTTAGGGCTGTCATAAGATAACATGATTCTTGGACTCGTAAATACGAGCTTATACTTTGTTACTGTATCTTCTAGATATGCTGTAAACTTTTGGTCTTGTGAGCTGGGTTGAGACCCAGTCAACAATAGCAGAATTGTGTTTGTGTATATGTAAATACAGAAAGAGAATTCAGACTTTGTTGGCTTCACTCCAGTTCTGTCCACTCCAACTTCTCTACTGAGAACTGGTTAAAGATGCAGGAGAATTCACTGTCTTGCTGCCTTCACGTGCTCTCGGAATTATCATAAATACAAGTTTCCTAGGTAAAATTGCACATGAACGCCCTCCCATTTCGAAACTTGAATGCGATGAGCTCGTAATCACGACTTCAGAAGTGTGAATTATCAAATTTCCGATAGCACGTGAAGGCAGCATTAGATAGACTTTTGCAGTTCATTATAATGACAGCCAAACTTGTATAAAGAGGAATTATAAACGAGGATCTAGTTTCTAATTCTAACTGTTAAAGTGCAGTGTTACTAGTGGATGAAATCTGCAAAGTATCAAAGTAGGCCTATCTATTCTTGACAAAACACATTTGAGTTAAAGCAAGAGTTTCCACATTTAACATAACTTGAGCAATTAAAAGTGAAAAGTATTTAACTTAAAAATAAGGTCCTATTACCATTAGTTAATGCGTTAACTAACAATAAGCAATACATTTGTTACAGTAATTAGTCTTTGTTAATATTACTTAATAAAAATACAACAGTTCATTGTTAGTTCATGTTATCTCAGGTCCAGTAAATAACATTAACGTAAATGCTTTAGAAGTATTTTTCATTGTTAGTTCATGATAACTAATGTAGTTAACTAATGTTAACAAATTAAACCTTGTTGTAAAGTGTTTCCTTAATTTTTTAAAAATATGCTGTTGAAGAGACTCAAACTGATGCTCAAACTTTGTAAAGAAACCAGTTCAATTACAATCTACACAAAATGTTAATCAGAAACCATTTATTTATTTGAGATGAGGTTATGAAGGTTATAGTTATGAATTAATAATATGCTGCAAACCTTATACCAATAAGGTCTATATGCTGTTGTAATGAGTAAAAATATTTTTTTGCTTGGAAATGTAATTGAGAAAGTGCAAGTATTCAGTTTTAGTAGCACTCAATTAAAGTACAAATTCTCCAAAGCAATACTTAAAGGGATAGTTCACCCCAAAATGAAAATTCGGTCATCATTTAGTCACCCTCAAATTGTTCCAACCCTGTATGAATTTCTTTCTTCTGCTGAACACAAAACAAGACATTTTGAAGAATGCCCCCTTTGACTTCCATAGTATATTTTTTCCATACTATGGAAGTCAATGTCAACTGTTTGGTTACCCATTTTCTTTAAAATATCTTTTTTTGTGTTCAGCAGAAGAAAGAAATTCATACAGGTTTGGAACAACTTGAGGGTGAGTAAATGATGACAGAATTTACTGTACTTTACTGTAAATTACTGTACTTTACACCTCTGCTTTTCTGCTCTCTGTTTGCTATGTTTAAGACTTCATGGTGTATGCTTATGTGTGTTTGTGTGTGTGTGTGTGTGTGTGTGTGTGTGTGTGGAAGTGTGTTTGTGTTTATAATTTGCATGTGTTTCCGTGAGAGGGCTGTATGTTGTTGAATGGAAGGATGGAAGAGCAGATAACCACCAGCTGTGGAACACATGACAGGCATCCTGCTCAGATGTTGCAAGAGAGGAAAAGCCCCTGGAATTCACTCTAGCATTTTATTCAACTCATTCTGTCAGAGGGGTAGAGTGTAGCTGAATCCAAAGAAAGATGCGTGACACAGAATGAACGAGAAACAGACCTTTTAATTAAAACAAAGTGTGATAGCATACACATACCAATGTAATGTTAACATGAGACAATGAACTGAAGGAACAGGGGACATATTATGCAAAATTCACTACATGACGGTACATGCTAGTCTATGAGTTGAATCAACTCCACAACTACATAAATTTATCCACTAACCATTCAGAAACATCCAGTTGCATTCTAAAAGTTCTAAAAGTAACTTCTTCCTGAGTCTCTCCATCAGTGTCTGACTCTGGTTTGAACAATGTAAGTCTGAACACCAGTACTGACAATCGTCATTTTGGCTGCATGAGATTCTACAGCTTTATTGTTGTTGTATCCGAAGCGCAAGCTGTTAAATCTTCGCCCTCTTCTGGAAAGGGGGCCGGGAGCAGCAGCTCATTTGCATTTAAAGGGACACAGAAAAACAGCATGTTTTTGCTCACACCCAAATAGGGTTAAATTTGACAAGCTATAATAAATGATCTGTGGGGTATTTTGAGCTGAAACTTCACAGACACATTCCGGGGACACCAGAGACTTAGATAACATCTTGTGAAAAGGGGCATAATAGGTCCCCTTTAAAGTGCCCCATTATGCTTTTTTTAACGTTCCTAATATTGTTTTGGGAGTCTCCTACAACAGGTTTACATGCATGCAAGGTCTAAAAACTTTAGTTTTCTCATAATATACACTTAATTTCACGTCAGTTCTCAATGATTCGTAAACAATTCCTTAGGAGCAGTTCGAAGAATCAGTCTCTCTAAACCCCTCCTTTCCATGCCTACACTGCTCTGATTGGTCAGATGGCCTAATCCTTTCTGATTGGTCTACCGTAGACACTGCGTGCCTGAAACAAAACGGCCATTGCCATAACTGAATGACAGCTATCAATTCGCAAGACATTTTATACAATGTATGGACAGAAAAGATGGCATCGAGTCCAAGTCCAATGATGTAATTATCTGAAGTAGTCGATCAACCAGACATCGATTCGCAATCACGACTGGAGCAGGACTTTAAACACTGGCAGATCGCTGTGCTGTTCAGACTACGTGACTTGCTGTGAAGTCTTGAAGTTGTTGTGGTGTTCACACTACGTGACACCACATAAATGATCTGCAACAGGAGGTTACACACTACACAAGCTGACAACAACTGTCACCCAACGACTTTATTTGAAAATGGATGTTGGGAGGAAATTAGATTACGTTTTGAATTAAATTTAATTAAAATTAAAATAACCCTTTCACACAAGTTTAAAACATTCTGGCTGACTTCCCAGAGTTAAGGCGACTGTTATTTTAGAATGTTTCCCTTTATTGTTTCCATGATGACGCCTTGTCACGTGACACACCGCGGTCAGCCAACCACACTGTATGACAGATGTATCACTTTTCTCACCATGTCATCAACTATCTGATATTCCAATTCTCAAATATGTGTAAGTATGTTTTGTCATTTAAAAACCTATATAATGACCTTGATCTTAATATATAACATGAATTCATCCATTTGTCCCCCAAAATACATGTGGCTGGTGAACTGGGAGAACAACAGTGAGTGAGCTTTATAGTTACTTACACAATGTGTATCTGATATGAATAAACGTCTGCTAATTATATTTGAATGGATTGTTATTGCTGCTTCCATAGACATCAGTGTGTATTTCATTGGCTGTTGCGTCGCGACACGTGACACCACAGGATATTGAGTCCGCCGACAGCTCCAGATATTTAGCATGCTAGATATTTGTCTGGCATCTGCGAGGTGTCGGCGACGCGTCAGCGAGCCTCTTTGATGCGTCGTTGCGTAGTTCACACATAAAGATTGGCGAGCGCTGATCACTCGCTGATTTTCCCCCGATGACTACCCGACCTGTTGGCGAGCTCGTTAACCTGCAAATAGGCCTTAAATCGGACTTAAAATCCTGTAGTGTAAACTTGGCATTAGGGATTTTGTCAAAATAAATATGAATATTTAATCATAACTAATTACATTATAATTAATTATAAAATTTGGATCAGTTAATAAAATTAACTTAATGTAATACAATTAATATTACAATCAATTCACCCGTTTGGCAAATGAACACTCAGTGTTAATTGTTTATTAATTCTAAGAAATGTTCATTTCTAGGTTATGGGAAATAACAATCTTATTGTACAGTACTACTCAGAGCATGTAGTCAGGATCGGCATAATTAGGGACTCCAGTATATGAGCATGAAACACGGACAACTTTATGTGTGACATGAACAAGACATGAACTACTCTAACATTCACACACATACATGCATAGTTTACCAAGGGAAAGAGTTAGCAATATGTAACATTAACTAACAAACGGAAGTTGGAGTCCATTGATACCAAACATGTTACCCATGTGATTTTAGTTAACTATAAATTTGCAACTCTGAAACATTAATACCAAAATAGTTCAAAAGAGATAATTTAATACATAGAATAAACCCTATAAAAGGAAAATCATGAGAGGGGAAAATTTAATACACGTTTATTAGGGGTGGGACAGTTCGCTGTAAAAAAAAAAAAAAAAAAAAATTCGATCCGTTCGGCACGCGCTTGCACCGAAGTTCATCCCAAATCTGACGACGCATCTATAATATGGTTTGTTGAAAACAACGTGCAAAATAGACAGACGGATTCGGCTAATGTATGTTTCAGTCGATGGATTTGCATTCTGGGGTGCGTTTCCCAAAGCGAACTATGGTCGCAAGTTCCTTCATTACCAATAGAGTTCAATGGGACTTAAGACCATAGTTGGCTAACGATGCTTTCGGGAAACGCACCCCTGGTTTCCCAATATGTTACAACAGTGATGATCAAAAAAAAAACATGGACAAAACAGTCACTCGTTGTAAACAAATGTTTAATGATGTGCCGAAAACTCTATGACCAATCATCACCCGGGTGTTGATTGCGCGCGAGCGCAGGTGAGACCTGAACATCTCACGTTGCTAAAGAGAACTCGCGCGTGCTGTGAGAAGTGTGTGTGCGCTCATCTGAAGCGCAAATTCTCTTTCAAGTCTCGCACCTAAACGGACAAATTCACACAAAAATTATGTCAACATGCCCATCTTAGCGAGTATCCTAACAAACATAGTAGGTTATGTCTTAAGAGAAAAACGAGTCAGACAATGCATGTGTATCAGTATCAGCTGGATCTTTGAATTATGTCTTAAAGGGACAGCACTCTAATATTCCTGCTCTCTGTTTTAATGTTAATCAAACGACAAAGCACGAAGAAATCACTCTTGACTGAATAGCTTTTGTAACTTCAATAATGTTTCATCTTTATTTAACTATTCAAAGAAGTTTATATGCAGTGTTGTTTTATATTTGATTACTTTATTCAGTTTCTGAACCTAAAAGCTGTTAGATGAAAAACCTGAAAAACCTGTAAAGCATTGTTTATTTAATTTGTATCTTAGTTCTTATGTATTTATTTGTGCTGTTTCTTGTAGTTAGATTAATTGTTTTTATTTACTTTATCTTTATTTGACAATTGTCCCATTTTTTTACTGAACATAGCACACATCGAACTGTACTGAAACCGTGACCCTAAAACCGTGAGAACCGTGACCGAACCGTGAGAAATCTGAACAGTCCCACCCCTAACGTTTATACATTTCTCATGTGGTTATAGAATATATAGGATTAAGAGGGTTTATTTGTCCTTCTCAGAAAGAATGAAGTCAGTCACAAATTCCTGACGGTCATAAAAAAAAGTTCTTATCAGTTTTTTTTGTGTCCTGTAACAGGACACCTAGATCTGTCTGTGTGTTAAGCTTCATTTGGGATGGGTTCACAGAACTTTTGAGACAGTGAGTTTCTGGATTATTCATTAAATATAATGAATAATTGTGTGTCTGATTGGTCCAGACGCTACACTTTTGTGCTTCCTTCGTTTGGGCCTTCAGCCAGGGGCGGAGCTAGGGATGAGCTAAGGGGGCTGGGGCCCCGAATGTTTCTCCAAAAGCCCTGAATCTTTCAGGTTTGAGGTTTCTTAACAGTGCTGTCAAAATATAATTTTTCTAATCTCTCTATTAAAATATGTTACACAGTTCAATATCACTTTTCTAAGGTATACACCGATAGCTGCAGTGCTTTCTCTCTCTTCTCTCCGACAGCGAGTTCACACACACAGACACGCCTCCTGTCACTCACTCAGTGCAGTGGCAGGCCTCAAGACTCTCTTTCGTTCCGGCTGAAGGGTTTTTGTTATGATACAACAACTGATATGAAAACTTTAGCACATTTGTCAGCTTAACATTCATTCAGTGTTTCCCATTAATTACCCTATGCCGCCATTGTTTCATAATGAACAGTAAATTTAAAACATACATAGCCTAAATGGTCTGTAACGTTGTATTTTGCCAACAAACTAAAATCGAAATCATGATATGGCTTTGTGCCTAAAACAGCAAAAGACAGCGATGAAAGGATTAGTTCACTTCTGAATGAAAATTTCCTGATAATTTACTTACCCCCATGTCATCCAAGATGTTCATGTTTTTCTTTCTTCAGTCGAAAAGAAATTAAGGTTTTTGATGAAAACATTCCAGGATTATTCTCCTTATAGTGGACTTCAATGGACTCCATGGACTCCACTACAGTGTACGCCTTCCCTATTCAACTTACGGAACGAACGCTGCGCCAGTTCTGTTTTTTACGTAAGTAGAATAGGGAAGGCGTAGGACATACAGAGTAAGCTTTTTGAAGAATACGGAAGGCGAAATGGTGGAAGCACTTGCAAGGCGATCATTTGTGTTTATAAAGCATACAGTTGTATTTTTTTTTTAAGAAAATGACAGATCGTTTCGCTAGATAAGACCCTTATTCCTCGTCTGGTATCGTTTAAAGCCCTTTGAAGCAGCACTAAAACTTTTGTTATTTTGACCTTCAACAGTGGAGTCCATTGAAGTCCACTATAAGGAGAATAATCCTGGAATGTTTTCATCAAAAACCTTAATTTCTTTTCGACTGAAGAAAGAAAGACATGAACATATTGGATGACATGGGGGTGAGTAAATTATCAGGAAATTTTCATTCAGAAGTGAACTAATCCTTTAAGTATATATATAGCACAAACAGACTGTGTGTGTGTATGTATATATATATATATATATATATATAATATATACATATACACACACACAGTCTGTTTGTGCTGCGTGTTTTAAAGAGAAGTGAGCACATTTGCTCACGTGATCAGCTGATCAAAATAAAAGCTCAAGGGTTTATCTCTTGCAAGTGAAGAAATTAGTACAAAAGTATTGTAATTTCCCTATACTGTATTGTAAAGTAATTTTCATTTATTTTACAGTGCATTTGTTACAATATATAGATATTACTGTCATATGAATAATTATAAAGGCCTAAATCATATTATAATATTATTGTAGGCCTAATAATTGTTTGGCATCCTAAAACACCAGTGTCAATGTAATGTAGACTGAGACTCTATATCACAACTATAAAGATGTTTGAGCCCTCTTTAATGTCCAGGTATGCTGTTTCTTTGTTCAGTTTGCACACATGGGCTTGAGCTCTCAATGTGCACCAGATTGATGCATTTAACCTTAAAATGTACAAAATTTTCTTCTGGGGGGGGCATGCCCCCGGACCCCCCTAGAGGAGCTACACCCAACAAAGTTTTGCAAATTTCTGTGGGAAACAATGTACATTTTATGAACTTTACTCCAGCATACTACAAAGTTCCTTTCATGACAGTAAAACTGTTAACTAAAATTAAATTCTCATTAGACGAAATAGATTTGGGCTAAGCCCCGAATGTTTACAATGTCTGGCTCCGCCCCTGCCTTCAGCTGTCCTTTGGCCTTTCTCTATTGATCTACTGCATCTGACATCGCATACTGTCTAAATGTGGGTTCTACACTTGATGAAGAACTTCATGACTGCTAAAAAAAAAAAAATGCATATGTATAGTATGAATAAAGTATTATCAAGCGTGAATGTGTGTAGTATGAATGCAATCTGAATGTACTACATTGCCATGTTACCATTGTCATGTAAGCTATTTATAGATATAGTTGTGTTGTTTCCCTGGAATAGCGAGTGTTCACAAAAAGGTACTCCACAAACCAGACATCGTTTTGACCTAAGTGTTTTCAGGCTCCTTTTATAGTGAGAGGCTACTTCCTACTACCTGTCAGGTGATTGGTCACATGATAGGTGGAGTCTCAGTTCTTAAAGACAAACACACACATTTTTAAGAGGAGTAAAATGGACAATGAAACATGTAAAACCTATTAAAACTCTGATACACAAACATACAGTTATATACAGAGTGGTTAAAACATGTTCCTTATGTGGCAGTGTCACAAGGTGTCCAATGGATGTAAATCTTGGCAGAAATAGTAGGTCGTCCGGGTACTTTTTTTGCTTACTGTTTTATGAATACTTTAAATTCAGACATACTGCTCATTTCACATACTGCTTTTCACCTACTACATAGTAGGGAGATATGCATATTCAGACACAGTGTTGGTGTCTGAGGCAAATTCCTGGCTCAGAGCAAAAAAGTCACAACAAATTTTTACAGTAAGTATTCAATAAAGTTTCAAGAAAATAAATATTATTGACAAAAATGTATCCAAAAATAGTGTTGGGTCAAAATTCCATAGGAAATGAATTCAGGTTATTTGACCCCCTTAATGCATTCTTGGGGTAATGGTACAAAAAAAAGAATTTCCCACCCTATGACCATGAAACATGAAAAAGGCATTGATGAGGGTCAGAAACAAGTTTTTTGAAGAATTCATGGAATATCAAATAAATAAATGTTTTCCTTGATATTTTAAAAATCACAGCTTGCCGGGTCAATTCGACCCTCTTCATGCATTCTAGGGTTAAGAGCAGATCTGATACATCACATAGTATTTATATACAATTATAAATTATATAGGCCTATAATTTTTCCTTTTTCTCTCTTTTTTTGTTAGGTGTTGTGAATGTAATTCTGTTCTTTCGCATGGTTACTATGAAAGAGATGGACTGTTCTTCTGTAAGGAAGATTACTGGTCACGATTCAGAGAGCAGTGCCACAGCTGCTCAGAGTCTATCACCACCGGTCCCATTATGGTAAGAAGTTAGAACATAACATTAATAATAATATTCATAAACTTTAGATATTTTTGATTAGAGGTGAAAGAAGAAACCTCATTGCTTGACTGGCTACTCTCTACTTTCTCAGACGACGAACTATAGCCCTATTCGCACGGGATTAGTATTATCTGGGTACCTCATGTGATTTAGAAATTAACCCCTCCCCACATCTGAATTTCGTGTGACGCATTTGCACGGGATAAACGAAGCCTGTGATTTTACTCAAATTTACTGACTTATCTCCTGGATGTGCACTATTTTGTATAGGCTATTGCTCGGAAATGTCTTGTTATTATAGGTCTAGCTGTATGATATATCATAAACAGAAGAATGTTACTTACTGCATGTTGCTATACATGTCATCCATCTCCATCTAATCATTCTTTTTGTTTTCGCTCTTCTGATGGTTTTCAGCTTTCTCTTTATGCAGATTGTATAGTTGTATGGTGTATAGAGGTATGACCCAGCTCCCAAAATTCTATCAAAACACTCAAACGCAGCCTCCATTCTGTGCGACATATGGATAAAAAGGCGCACAGGAAACAAAAAACCTTGAAAAAAATGATATACGACACCGCCAAATCACAGAGATGCCGATTCGCACAGGACTAATATTATAACAGGACCTCGGTGTTCGGCGGAATATGTTAGGTTATTTGCGGAGGAGTTTTTATTTTACAAATTACAGACATGGCTGATTCGCACAGGATTAAGATCACAGACAACCTCCGCTATTATTAAAAATGACTAGAGGTCACCAGGTAATACTAATCCCGTGTGAATAGGGCTTTTGTCTTGTGTCGGCCAGACGGCCACTGTAGCTTCTCCAAATGACAAGAGGTCACCAGGTAATACTAATCCCGTGCGAATAGGGCTTTTGTCTTGTGTCGCCCAGATGGCCACTGGAGCTTCCTGTGCTTCGAAAGGGAGGGGTGAGCAGTGTTGGTTTCAGTTCGCAACCTCAATGCTAGATGCCACTAAAATTTACACATTGCACCTTTAAAGGGAAAACTGCTTGTTATAGTAATACATTAAACAGTATTTTCTTGTAAAATATTCTCCAATTTTTACAACTACAAAAAAAATGTTTTTTTTACAGTGTAGTTTATTAGCCTTTATTTATTTATTTTATTTATTTTTTAATTTTTTTATTTATTGCTTGATATTGGCTGATATTGGATATTTGTGCATGCTCATTCCCTCTATTTTTACATTTTGATTAACTTTGTTGTCTTCTAACGCTCAAAGTTAATCTTTAAAAACACTAATAATATAAAAACACTGTTAAACATAATTTTAGCAAATCTCAAATTTAATATGCATTTCATACTTTACATTATAATTGTTACATGTTTGGTTTATTTGTTCATGTTTAAAGTTTGTTTTTCATTAGTCACATGTCTTCCTTTGTTCAGTTTTTCCCGCCACTCTTTAGTTGTCATAGTTACAGATTGATTTGATTTTCAGTTCAGGTGTGTCTTGTTAATTATCTTGTTAAGCTCCTTTTGTTTGCTCTTGTGTATACAGGTGCATCTCAATAAATTAGAATGTCGTGGAAAAGTTCATTTATTTCAGTAATTTAACTCAAATTGTGGAACTTGTGTATTAAATAAATTCAATGCACACAGACTGAAGTACTTTGAGTCTTTGGTTCTTTTAATTGTGATGATTTTGGCTCACATTTAACAAAAACCCACCAATTCAATCTCAATAAATTAGAATACTTCATAAGATCCATGGGAAAAAAAAAGGATATTTTAAACAGAAATGTCAGCCTTCTGAAAAGTATGTTCATTTCTATGCACTCAATACTTGGTTGGGCCTCCTTTTGCATGAATTACTGCATCGATGCTTCCATGCCACGCTGCAATCAGCCTGTGGCACTGCTCAGGTGTAATGGAAGCCCAGGTTGCTTTGATAGCGGCCTTCAGGTCATCTGCATTGTTGGGTCTGGTGTCTCTCATCTTCCTCTTGACAATACCCCATAGATTCTCTATGGGGTTCAGGTCAGGCGAGTTTGCTGGCCAATCAAGCACAGTAACACCATGGTCATTGAACCAGCTTTTGGTACCTTTAGCAGTGTGGGCAGGTGCCAAATCCTGCTGGAAAATGAAATCAGCATCTCCATAAAGCTTGTCAGCAGAAGGAAGCATGAAGTGCTCTAAAATTTCCTGGTAGATGGCTGCGTTGACTGTGGACTTCAGAAAACACAGTGGACCAACACCAGCAGATGACATGGCTGCCTAAATCATCACTGACTGTGGAAACTTCACAATGGACTTCAAGCAACATGGTTTCTGTGCCTCTCCACTCTTCCTCCAGTCTCTGGGACCTTGATTTCCAAATGAAATGCAAAATTTACTTTCATCTGAAAAGAGGACTTTGGACCACTGAGCAACAGTCCAGTTCTTTTTCTCCTTAGCCCAGGTAAGACGCTTCTGATGTTGTCTTTGGTTCAGAAGTGGCTTGGTACGTGGAATGTGACAGTTGTAGCCCATTTCCTGAAGACGTCTGTGTGCAGTGGCTCTTGATGCACTGACTCCAGCTTCAGTCCACTCCTTTTGAAGCTAAGTTCGGCTTTGCCTGACAATCTTCTCAAGCCTGTGGTCATTCCTTTCACTTGTACACCTTTTCCTACCACACTTTTTCCTTCCATTCAACTTTCCATGAATATGCTTTGGCACAGCACTCTGCGAACAGCCAGCTCTTTCAGCAATGACTCTCTGTGGCTTACCCTCATTGTAGAGGGTCTTGATGATCGTCTTCTGGACAACTGTCAAGTCAGCAGACTTCCCCATGACTGCTGTTGGGATTACTGACCTAAACCCAGTATTTATACCCTGAGAATGGTAATTTAATAGAACTTGAAATTAAATATTCTAATAATTTGAGATACTGAGTTTTTGATTTTGATGAGCAGTAAGCTGTAATCATCAAAATGAAAACAAAAAAGTCTGGAAATATTTTACTTTATGTCTAATAAATCTAGAATATATTTAAGTTTTACTTTTTGGATTAAATTACAGAAAAAAAAAAAACTTTTTCATGATATTCTAATTTATTGAGATGCACCTGTATATACCCTGTGTTCTCCCTCAGTCTCTGTTGGTTCTCGTTTGTAAGTAATGTGGTTTTCTCCTATGTTTCTCCTGGTATTTGTCATTAAAGTCTGCCTTTCAGTGTTCTTCCTCGTCGTGAGAGTTCCTTACCACCATTATGTAACAATGTTATGATGCCTAAATTGACTTATAGTATTTAAAATGATTGATCTTAGTTTTTAGTGCTTTATTTTTATTTATTCGTGGTTTTGTTAAAATAATATAGAATTTTACTGTTGGCCATAATATGAAAATAATTATCAGCTACTATAGATAATGCCTAGAAAGTAGCATCACTGTGTTTGAGTGCCGCTAAGCATTTACACTAACAAGACATCTGTAAATAATCTGTTCTCCCTAAATCAATGGAATTGACTAGAACAAAATATGACATTCAAATCGGTCATTTAATCTTTTTGAGAAGATACTGACTGGATCACTGGGCGTGAACCCAGTGGATTCATGGATACATTTACATAGTACATAGATTATAATCAAACAACAATTCACTCACTAAACGGCAACAGTAATTTGATCTCTCTTATTAGTTACAAGATTAGTTTAAGAGTTTTTGTGTTTTGTCACTGTTTCCTGCTTTGACCTGAGGGCAAACGTGGCGACCCCTCCCACTCACAATCTCGCTTCCTTTCATTGTGCTGCTTCACTTCTGTAGAATGATGTAATCCACCCTGTCTCATCCACCCTGCAACACCTCCCTCACTGTTTCAGCTGAATTCAAAAGTACTAGAACATAATAGACTGACTTTGCCTCTTCCTTCCATCTCTGCAGGTGGCTGGGAAGCATAAATACCATCCCGAGTGCTTTCTCTGTGAAAGCTGCGGCATGTTCATTGGAGATGGCGATTCTTTCACTCTAGTGGATTATACCAATTTATACTGGTTGGTTTTTGTCAAATCATTTCATTATTCATTGATCTTGTGGGGATTTTTTAATGGAAAAGTTCCTCCGTTTGGTCTGGTTCATGATCTATGTCTCTTTTCTTCTTCTCTCTTAGTGGACAATGTCATTACCAGAAAGTTTCAACACAGAATTCGGCAGCAGAACGTTCACAGCTTCCTCATACAGTGACGTCAATGTCATTTCCTCCCTCTGCAGAAAGCAGGCGAGGTTTATCCTTCAATGTGGAGCAGAAAGATGCAGGCCATTTGATCACCGTGTCTCAGTGAGTTATTTTAGACAGCCACTAAACACATTTTTATTCAATTCATATTCATATTTTCCTTAAAAAAAAAAATCCCTTGTGCGACAGGCTGGACTTGCATAACCTGAGTCCTGAAGTTAAGCCCTTGATCCATGTTGGAGACAGGATTCTTGAGATCAATGGAATCTCTGTCCAGAACATTCCACTCACTGAGGTCGGTCCAGTGACTGAGATAAGACAACAATACAGATAATCTGCATGACGCATCTCAATTCACCATTATTATTTGTATCTCTTAATTTTTAACAGATAGATCTGGTGATGCATGATACAGAGCACTGGCTACAAATCACGATTGAACATGACCCTAAAGACCTCACAAAACAGGAGGACCCATCTGGCCTGCTGGGAGAAGAACTGGACCAGCCTGGAAAACTAGGTTTCTTTCCCCTTCCTAGCAGCAGACGACTAAGCCCTCGATCCAACAATATTCTGTACGAATTATTGTTCTATCAGATTTTATTACATGTAATACTAAACTATGCAATTTTTTTTCTTGCTTTCAGGTAAAAATATTTAAACATCTAAGCAAGCTACATTTTTTGAGAAGCAAAATGAGGCTGATTTTCAGAGAATGCATCCTGAAATAATTAAGTTTTTTTCCCCCAGTGATCGTTTTTGTTATTTACACTTTTTAAAAATACTTAGAACAAGAAAAAAAATTGGCAGTTAATAAAATGTGTCAATGTTATTTCATAAAAAAATCAGTAAGCTTTTGTAATGATGTAAACAAATACATCCCTCTGTAATTGGATAAAAAGAGATTTAACAAAAATTTCAACTTCAATTATCTTAAATTCCCCCCTTTTAAAAACCTTATATACGGGTTTGTTCTAGAGGTAGTTAGATGCTTTACATTTCCCATAAGCAAATTCCCTTTGAAGATAAAATACCAGTTTAGTATCAAAATATTTTTTGTTAATATTAAAAAGTACCGAATGATTTAAAAAAAAGGTCATATTTCTGTCAGGCACTTACTATCATTGTTATTTTTTATTTTTTTTGTGTGCCTCTGCAGGCGCAGCTGCAGCATTGATAAAGGTCCATGCTCGCAACGTCATGCTGCACTTCTTTCCCATAGAAGAGACATTAATCGATCAGAGTCTCTGCGTTTTGACACTATGGACAAAACACAACGTATCTTCCGACCCTCCGACCTAATATATGGTGAAGTTTTGGGAAAAGGTTGTTTTGGACAAGCCATAAAGGTAAAGCAAAGAGTCTGGCTGGGCTGACAGTGAAATACATTTGAGATCGTATAGATCACTAAAATACAAAAAAAAAAAAAAAAAAAATGCTTCCTTTGGGTTGTCAGGTGACACATTTGGAAACAGGTGAGGTCATGGTGATTAAGGAACTACTTCAATTCGATGAAGAGACTCAGAAGACATTCCTGAAAGAGGTTTGTTATAGTTTTTACTTTATCATACTCCTAAGCAGCAAATGAATTGTTTACTAATAAAAACTTGCTTGGCTCCAGGTCAAAGTAATGAGATGCCTGGAACATCCTAATGTCTTAAAGTTCATCGGCATTCTGTACAAAGACAAACGGCTGAACCTGATCTCTGAATATGTGCAAGGAGGAACGCTGAGGGACACCATCCAGAAGATGGTTTGAACATGTTTTTTTTCTTTACTGGATATACTTTCATTGCATGAAGTCCATATATTATATAAAAGCATTTTCTTGTGGTTCTGAGTGAGAACTCATTTTATGTGTCGTAATTTAGGCCTGGGATCACCCTTGGAAACTTAGAGTGAGCTACGCCAAAGACATTGCCGCTGGAATGGTATGTAATGAAGAGCGATGAGTGTTTGCAGAATAGTAGAGATCAAATGTGAAGAAAACATTGAGTTTTAAATGTACATTACTATCCAACAATGCATGAAAATATTTCCATGGGATTACTCCTATCTTGTGCACTATTGCCTCATTCCTTAATGTAAAGACATGTCTTGACGTGGAATTCGAATCTGAAGCAGAAGTTAAGTTAGCATCCAAATATGAAAGCTGTTTTGTATGGAAGCTTGTTTCCTCCACTGAATAAAAAAGGTATAATTGCGACTTTTTATCTTGCAATTCTAACTTTTTTCCTCAATTTTTTCGCAGTTGTGTTATAAAGTCAGAATTGCGTGATATAAACTCGTAATTCTGATTTTTTTTTGTTGCTGTTGTGAGTTTATATCTCGCAATTCTGACTTTATAACACAATTGCAAAAAAAAAATCGGAGAAAAAAAGTTAGAATTGCAAGATAAAAAGTCGCAATATATCGCAATTCTGACTTTTCGCAATTGTTTATATCTCGCAATTCTAACATTATAACTCACAATTCTGACTTTATTTATCACAATTGTGAGTTTATATCTTACAATTCTGACATTATAACTCCCAATTGTGAGTTTATATCGCAATTCTGAGAAAAGAAGTCAGAATTGTGAGATAAAAAGTCGCAATTACCTTTTTTTATTATTTATTTAGTGGGGGGAACAAGCTTCCATATTTTGCCATATATTACAGTCTATACATTCATTTATTCTCTCTGTCCAATATAGGCTTACCTACATTCAATGAATGTCATCCATCGGGATCTAAACTCGCACAACTGCTTTGTTCGAGAGGTCAGAATACATGTCAATACTCATAAACATAGAGAATGTCTTCAAACAAAACTGAATTGTGTGACAGTACAGATTTTCCTCACAGAACCAAACCGTGGTAGTTGCCGACTTTGGTTTGGCTCAGCTTGTAAAGGAAGAAAAGATCTCCTCTCCTGGACAAATGTCTAAATTGAACAAGCTTGGTCGTAAAAAGCGGTATAAGGTGGTGGGGAACCCCTACTGGATGGCACCAGAAATGATCCACGGTAAACCAAATGAATCAACTATCAAAGTTAATAAGACTGACAGGGTAGAATTATTCCATTTAATTGTGACTTTTTTGTACATACTATTTCTCACCTGCAGGAAAAGTCTACGATGAACGCGTTGACATTTTCTCATTCGGGATTGTGCTTTGTGAGGTAGACTTAAATATTTCCCTACATTTAGTCATCATTTTTATTGAAATAGGCCTATAACTGAAGATATATGTATACTCCCCATAACAGATTATTGGAAGAGTATATGCCGATCCAGATTACCTCCCTCGTACGCAGGAGTTTGGATTGAATGTGAATGAATTCCTGGAGCGCTTCTGGTTTAAAGAATGTCCTCCAGCTTTCTTTCCCATCGCGGTTCTGTGTTGCGCCTTGGAGGCTGAAAAACGGTGATTGTCGTTTACTAATCTACATAACCTTACTACAAACTAAATTTTATTTGCTGAAACGTGGCATTTTCTTCATATTCTTTTCTATAGTCCCATTTTTGCCAAATTAGAGGAGTGGCTGGAGAACCTGCAGATGCATTTGGGGATCGGACTTCCTCTGATGTCAGAACTGGATAAGATCCGCCAAACATTTTGGGAGGACCACAGCCAGCCAAAACAAACTTAGGGGATTCCTTCAAAACAGATGGAGAACTCGGCATTAGGCAGAAGCTGAGACTTGGCATGCCTATGTAGCAGACAACAGTATTTTCATGTACTGATCTTCAAATTCTCAGACTGTTATTTACAGTGACCCCACTTAAATATGTATGAATGTCATTACATGCTTCTCTCATTGAATTCACTTTTCTGAGCCAGTTTTTGCAATGACTTTTACTATTGAATGTCATTACATGCTTCTCTCATTGAATTCACTTTTCTGAGCCAGCTTTTGCAATGACTTTTACTATTTTTGTTTTAATTTTGATATCTATTGTTTTATCATTTAAAACTTATTTTTGTTAAATGTTTTGCTTGTAAAGTATGTTTGTGGTATAATAATTCATTACAATAGATGTCATTTGATTTTTTTTTTTTTTTTTATGTAAAGCAAAGACATTTATCCATTTTAAGTCTCCAAATGCATTTTGGGATCACTGTATGTTTTACAAGCTATTGTTTATACAGTCTGGTGCAACAATTTAATCTCAGACAAAAAGGTGCTCTAGATTCTTCTTGAGAAAACAGTATTATAAATTTAAGCTAAAAAAGACTATAAAATTAGCATAAGAATAGTTAGTGAATCTGTTGTCTACTTTAATTGTCTTTTTGTTTGTTTCTAAGTAGTACGTATTTTAACATATTTTATTTTTACATTTATGTAGCTATAGGCCTATGTCTAATTGTGTTACACGTGTCAGAAACTGGAACACCATCTGAATGAACGAATAAATGTCATGTTTTCATTTGATTTCATTTGAGCCGGCGGTTTAACGGTCACCGAAACAGATCTTCCTTTACAAGTAGGAAATCATTCAGTTATTTCATGAATTTAATATTATTTTACACATTTACCACTGTCTGTTGAACGTTTTACAGCCGATAAACTATGTTCTTTTGAACTGTAATTTGTAACGTTTTGAATGAGTTGGTTGACGGGATCCTTACGAAAATTAACCATTGTTTTGCAATCTGCCAAAAAAAAAAAAAAAAAAAAATGGTTACTACACTTTTACTATAATAAAACCATGGCTAATTTTTGTAAGGGGAGTTTATCGCGAGATCATTCATTTTTCAGGCGAAAACTAGCATTTCTCAATAGTTGAGTATCTAAGCACAGTAGGCCTAAGTAGCCTGCTTATTAGCTAATACCCATTATTATGCTTAAAGAAAAATTCATTATTATGTTCCTCCCGCATTTGTAAGTGAATAAACTTTCGTTATATAATAACAGTTATGCCGATTTAGCCGGTGAAACCATGGATATCTAAACGAACAAATATTTGGATATCAGGTTGATACTTAAGGAATATTAACCTTAACTTGAGGAATTACTATATTTAAAAAACAATTTATGGGTCTCAGAGAGCCAAGATATAGGCTACAGTAAAACATGAAGTTTCTTTGACTGCATATAGGCTATCTACTGTGTTTTGATTAAGTCAGAAGATTATTAATGAACTTGAAGTGAAAATAAGAGGTTAATTGCAATCACGGCATAATTTAAAACATATGAAAAAAACAGTGAAGTGTAACAGCGTCTATTAAAAATCCACAGTGTCTATTAAACGTCCAGACGGTTTACAGATTGAAGACATCGACCTTCAAGGTAACAATAAATCTGTAAATTTTATGTTAAATAAATTTTCTTTAATTTTACAGCAAATTGCTGTTGTTCTAGAGAATAAATACTGTATGCTATACAGTTAGTGTTGTCAAGGAAATTACTATTAATTATTATTGTTATTTGTCTATTTCCCATGCCACATCATCTTATCACGAATATCTGCCTTAGTAGAGGAGGTAGGTCCTATATTGCAATGCATAAATAGCTTTGAAAAGATTTAGGAACAAGAACAAATTTAGTTCACACAAGCTGTCAATCATCACATTCAATCGATCTGCCTTTCTGATAGTTTTCCCTAGTGCTGGATGACTCTGGAATGGAGAGTCTCCCCAGGGATCCTGACACTTCTCTTCTTGACTCCACTCAAGCAGAGGACAATGATAAATGTATCCTTTCCTTTGACACATTCTGCTTATCCCCATCTCTGCATGAACAAAAGACTCTTCCCATTGATGAAAAATCACCTACGAGTCCCAAGAATCCATGGGGCCGCTTTGACCCATATGACTCATCAGAGGTATTGTAACACACAAAGTGTGATGAAGTCTCTCATTTTATAAAAAATACAGTAAAACACAGTAATATTGTGAAATATTATTACACTTTAAAAAGACGGATGATGTGACATACATTTTTCACTGTCCCTCCCAGGAATATGTTGGCGTTGTGACACTGCCAATCCAAGTCCGGCAGAAAGCAGTGAAAAAAGGATTTGTGTTCAATCTCATGGTTGTTGGTAAGAAACACACACAATACTGTTTTTGAAAGAAGTCTGTTTGTTCACCAAGGCTGCATTTATTTGATCAAAAATACAGTAAAAACAGTAATATTGCAAAGTATTATTACAATAAAAAAAAAAAAAAAAAAAACTCTTTTCTACTTTAATATATATTTATTTTTGTGATCAAAGCTGAATTTTCAGCATTATTACTCCAAGTCTTCAGGGTCCCATGATCCTTCAGAAATCATTCTAATATGATGATTTGCTGCTCAAGAAACATTTCTTATTATTACCAATGTTGAAACAGTTGTGATACATTTTCAGGATTATTTAGAAAGTTCAAAAGTGCATTTAATGCATCCTTGCTTAAAGGGTTAGTTCACCCAAAAATGAAAATTATCCCATGATTTACTCACCCTCAAGCCATATAGGTGTATATGACGATCTTCTTTCAGGCGAATACATATACATTTTGATGCAAAAAAAAAAAAAAATGCATCCATCCATAATAAAAGTAATCCATACGGCTCCAGGGGGTTAAGAAAAATATCCATATTTAAAACTTTATAAACGCTTTACGTACGCTTACTGCGCAAGTCGACTTGCGCCATATGAGTAACCCCCTGATGCGATGTATGACGCAAGATGTAGGAGTAGCGTAAGCTTAGAAGCATCTCGCGGTTCAAACAAATAGGGCTGGCAACAAACTCAAGCTCCTCTTCTCTTAGTCAAGTCAAGTCACCTTTATTTATATAGCGCTTTTTACAGTGCAGATTGTGTCAAAGCAGCTCTACAGTGATAACTGGCAAATAATTTTGGCTGCACAGCAGCTCTTAAAGAAAATGGTGTCATTGTCCAGCTTAAATAAATTCAGTGTTGATTCATTCTGTTGTAAAAATCAGTAGTTATGAATTTAGGTAATTTATCTATATATCAGCACTGGAGAAAACAGTGATGTCATCGTCCAGCTCAGTTCTGTTCACATACAATGGTGTCAATGCAGGCAGATCAAAAACATTGTTGAATATCAAGTGTCCCCAACTAAGCAAGCCAAAGGCAACAGCGACAAGGAACCCATACTCCAACAGGTGACATCAGGTGACCAACAGGCAACAAAAATGGAGAAAAAAACCTTGGAAGAAACCAGGCTCAGTCGGGGGGCCAGTTCTCCTCTGGCCAACAGCGAACAGTGCATGATTATGATTCAGGCAGCGTTACAGGTCATAAGTCCGATTGGGTTCTCAACAGTCAAAATATTTAATCCATTTCCATCTAGTTGAAGATAGTATTCATCACACCGTTATGGGACGGTTTGTTGGGAATCTGTGCCACTGGCTGTCGTGTCGGTGAGGCCTTCACAGGGGATGATCTAGTTGACGCAATCTCTGCTGACACTTCAGGGCTGCATTGTCGTTGTGTCTAGGCACAGGTCCTCCATCTGATCTGGATATGGCCCGGATACGGCCCCGATCCAGCTGACTACGGTAAACCTCAGGATAAACAGAGAGACTAATATTAGCGTAGATACCATTCTTCTTCTGATGTAACGAGTACAACACGGCTGACCTAATTTATGCAGCCTAACAATCCTTTAACGGATGTGAAAACATAAATTGATAATGTGTTATGCATATGCCAGGTTAAAGAGATGCGTTTTTAGTCTAGATTTAAACTGACAGAGCGTGTCTGCTTCCCGAACAATGCTAGGAAGTCTGTTCCAAAGTTTAGGTGCTAAAAAGGAAAATGATCTACCGCCTGCGGTTGATTTTGATATTCTAGGTATCATCGACTGGCCAGAATTCTGAGATCGCAATAGACGTGAAGGACTATAATGCATTAAGAGCTCGCTCAGGTACTGGGGAGCTAAACCATTTAGTGCTTTGTAAGTAATTAGCAAGATTTTAAAATCTATACAATGTTTAATAGGGAGCCCAATGCAGTGTTGACAGAACCGGGCTAATATGGTCATACTTCCTGGTTCTAGTAAGAACTCTAGCTGCTGCATTTTGGACCAGCTGTAGTTTATTTATCAAACGAGCGGAACAACCACCCAGTAGAGCATTACAGTAATCCAGCCTTGAAGTCATGAACGCATGAACTAACTGTTCCGCATTTGTCATTGAGAGCATATGTCGTAGTTTAGATATATTTTTAAGATGGAGGAATGCGGTTTTACAAATGCTAGAAATGTGGCTTTCAAATGAGAGATTGGTATCAAAGAGCACACCCAGGTTCCTAACTGATGACGAAGACTTAACAGAGCAGCCATCCAGTGTTAGAGAGTATTCTAGGTTATTACGTGCAGAAGTTTTTGATCCAATAATTAGAATCTCTTTTTCTGAATTTAGTAGTAGGAAATTACTGGTCATACAATTTTTTTATATCAGCTGTGCATTCCATTAATTTTGTGAGTTGGTAAGTTTCGTCAGGGCGCGAAGAAATATAGAGCTGACTATCATCAGCGTAACAGTGATAACTAACGCCATGCTTCCTAATGATATCTCCCAAGGGTAGCATGTACAGAGTGAAAAGCAACGGTCCTAGTACTGATCTCTGCAGTACTCCATATTGAACTTGTGATCGATATGACATCTCTTTGTTTGCTACTACAAACTGATAACGGTCAGATAAGTATGATTTGAACCATGCCAATGCAACTCCACTTATGCCAATGTAATTTTCGAGTCTACTTAAAAGAAAGTTGTGGTTGATAGTGTCGAATGCAGCACTAAGATTCAGTAACATTAATAGAGAGCTACAACCAAGATCTGATGATAAGAGCAAATCATTTGCAACTTTAATGAGAGCAGTTTCAGTACTATGGTATGGTCTAAATCCTGACTGGAAATCCTCACAGATACCATTTCTTTCTAAAAAGGAACATAGTTGTGATGATGGCCCCCTGACTGAGCCTGGTTTCTCCCAAGGTTTTTTTTCTTCATTCTTATCATTGTTTTGTCATCTGATGTCACCTGATGGAGTTTGGGTTCCTTGCCGCTGTCGCCTCTGGCTTGCTTAGTTGGGGACACTTGATATTCAACAATGTTTTTTGATCTGCCTGCATTGACACCATTGTATGCGAACAGAACTGAGCTGGATGATGACATCACTGTTTTCTCCAGTGCTGATATATAGATAAATGAACTAATTGTTGATTTTTACAACCAAATGAAACAATACTGAATTTACTTAAGCTGGACAAAATTATTCACCAGTTATCACTGTAAAGCTGCTTTGACACAATCTGCATTGTAAAAAGCGCTATATAAATAAAGGTGACTTGACTTGACTTGATACTGCCTTTTCTAGTATTTTTGATAGAAAAGGTAGATTCGAGATCGGCCTGTAATTGACTAATTCTCTAGGACCAAGTTGTGTTTTTTTAATAAGAGGTTTAATAATAGCCAGCTTAAAAGTTTTCAGTGTGTATCCTAGTGATAAAGATGAATTAACGATATTAAGAAGAGGATCTATGACCTCTGGAAGCATCTCTTTCAATAGCTTAGTCGGTATAGGGTCTAACATACATGTTGTTGATTTTGATGATTTAACGAGTTTAGACAATTCTTCCTCTCCAATAGCAGCGAATGAATGGAATTTTTCCTCAGGGACAATACAATGCACTGTCTGACACGATACTGTAGTAGACGGTTGCATGGTTATAATTTTCTCTCTAATATTATCAATCTTGCAAGTAAAGAAGTTCATAAAGTCATTACTGCTGTGATAATATTAGATCTAAAGTATGAAAACGACAATAGGTGGGTGCTGACACGTGTTGTCTAACTCCAATAGAGTTTAATAAACCCAATGCGTCTTTTTCATTATCTACATGGATATTAAAATCACCAACAATAAGGACTTTATCTGCAGCCAGTACTAACTCCGATAGAAAATCAGCAAATTCTTTGATAAAGTCTGTATGGTGCCCTGGTGGCCTGTATACAGTAGCCAACACAAATGTCAAATGGGATTTGTCACTTACATTACATAAAGTTAAAAAAAGCACTATCACTTTGAAGGAATTATATTTAAAAGACTAAGTAATACTGAAGATATTACTATAAATTACAACAAGACTTCCCCCTTTGCTTTTCCGACATGGCTTGTGTCGATAATACCCATTTAAAGTAATGTAATCGTCTGGTGTTAGCCAGGTTTCTGTCAAACACAGCACATCTAGATTATTGTCTGTGATAATATCATTTACAATAAGTGCTTTTGAAGAAAGGGATCTAATATTAAGCAAACCAAGCTTTATCATTTGTTCATCAGAATTATATTTGTTTTTTTTATTTGTTGAACATCAATTAGATTTTTACCCTCAAATGGGTTTGGGATTTTTTTGTATTTATTAATTCGGGGTACAGACACAGTCTCCATGTGATGATATCTAGGTGAAAGAGTCTCTATGTGTTGGGATTTATCTGACTTCTGTGACGTGAGACATCTAGCAGACGGTCGGTTTAGCCAGTCTGTCTGCTTCCTGACCTGGGACCCGGTTTGTCATGTTTCAGCTCTAAGACTATGTGCCATATTACTAGAGAGAAGAGTGGCACCATCCCAGGAGGGATGGTCAGGTCAGGTCTGCCCCAAAATCTTTTCCAATTGTCTATGAACCCTATATTATTCTGCGGACACCACTTAGACAGCCAGCCATTGAGTGATGATAGTCTGCTAAGTCTGCTAAGGGACTGATAGTCCCTTAGCAGTATAGGATAGGATATTTTTAAATATATCTCCGATTGTGTTCGTCTGAAAGAAGACAGTCATATATACCTAGAATGGCTTAAGGGTGAGTAAATCATGGGATAATTTTCATTTTTGGGTGAACTAACCCTTTAAAAACGTTTCATATTTAACTAAATTTTAATCTTAAAATGTATCATATGTATGTTTAGGTGAGTCTGGCTTAGGCAAATCCACTCTTGTCAACAGCCTTTTCCTCACAAACCTCTATATGGACAGATGCATTCCTGATGTTTCAGGTACACTTGACATTACTCAACAACAATTGTATTCATACTTGTTATAAAAGCAATTAAGGACAAAGCATCCAAAAAGATGAAGATCTGTTGTGAAATTTATCCATTTCTGTCTCACAGAGAAGATAGCTCAGACAGTGGCAATAACAAAAAGCACAGTTGACATTGTTGAAGAGGGAGTAAATCTAAGGCTCACTGTTATCGACACCCCTGGTTTTGGAGATGCCATTAATAATAATGAAAGGTACTTAAGTGTTAAAGGTGCACTCAGTCATTTTTTGTCTATGCTGCAGTTGTTGATATTGAGCTTATACTGACATCTAGGGGTGTAGAAGCATCATGCAACAGCAACGTGATTTATGATTCATTTATTCCCCAAGTGAAACTGTCCAATAAAAGGGCATTTCTGGTAGTGTTTGGGAAAGTTATTTAAAAGTAATGCATAACAATATTGCGTTACTGCCTAAAAAAGTAACTAATTGTGTTAATTTTATTGGAATGTAATGAGTTATTTCTTTTTTTCATCTGGGCTGGGCTTGCTTGTTTTTTTATATATAGCCTATAAAGATATTTTTGACAAATGTAAATGTAAATGTATTTTTACACCAAATGTAAAAATGAACAAGCCTCAGGCTGAAGGAAATGCAAATTCACCCCTGTACAGTAGAGGGCGCAGCTTAAACAAACCTTTCAGCTGGGCTGCCATTCTGGATTGCAGAAGAATATGATAAAGGAGAAGTTAGTTGAATCAACACTCTTACTTCAGCAATTTAAAAAAAAAAATGAAACACAAATGTGATGTTTATCTAAAGTCATTTTTGCTTATTAGTATTGTTGAATTGGATCATCAAAGAACAGCAGCAAAGATATTGGTTCATCAAGTGAGATTAAATACATAAAGTATATTTGTCTAATTTAACATATTTAATTATTGCAGGTTTGCGTAATATTCTGAGTTTGCATTTTACTGTTTTTATTCATTTTGAGGAATACTGAATCTGTTTTCGTCCAAGTGAGATGAGTAAATGCCTGCTCACATTTAGAATAACCGTCACAATAACCGTCAAGTTTACGAAGCGCACACAGTGCCTCTGAACCTTTTCACGATTTCTTACAACACTGGGACAGGAGAGCTTTCAGTCAGTAAATGGGAAAACAAAGTAACTTGCGTTACTTATTTGAAAAAGTACATTGTTGTACATTTAAAAGTAATGCGTTACTTTACTAATTACTTGAAAAAAGTAATGATTACATAATTCGTGGTACTTGTAATGCGTTACCCCAACACTGGTTTCTGATATAAAATTCAGGTCATCATTTGAGCTTATATTAGGCTATGTGACTAGAGTCTACATCTCATGTGAGTGTATTAATTTAAACATAGTTTAGTGCTATTAATAATATATTTTTTTAAAATAAGAAAGCAATTCTTCAAATATTTTGACGTTATGCATTGAGTTGAAAATCCTTTTTAAGAATTATTATGCTCTATTTTTCCTACTTTTACTCTTAATTACTTGGGTCCTGTTAACAGGAATTATGAAACATTCTAAAAGGTATTTAGACATGGTTTTGCTTGCAGCTGGAAGGCCGCAGTTCATTATGTCGACCAGCAGATGGAGAAGTACCGCAGAGATGAGATCGGGCTGAACCGTAAAAACATAACGGACAACAGAGTGCACTGCTGTCTGTACTTCATCTCACCTCATGGCCATGGGTAAGACCTCTTCTCAACACAGGTTTTGTGGTTATTTCTGTCTCGGGATTTCAACAACCATAAAAATATACTGCAGAGATGAGACCGTCATTTAAGTCAGTTGACAAATGCCCTTTGTGCTTTCTCAGTCTCAAACCAATTGATGTGAACTTCATGAAGGCCTTGGATCAGAAGGTCAACATTGTGCCAGTGCTGGCTAAAGCAGACAGCCTCACTCCAAAAGAGACACGCAATATGAAAGTCAAGGTGAGAATGAGTATGTACTGACAATCTGAGAAAGCCTACATATAGCTTTCCTACATATGTATACAGAAAGTATACATATAGCCTACATACAGTAGGCTATATTAACAGATGTTTCAAAAGTGTATCATATAGGTATTTTTGAGAACATGACTTCCATTGTCAACAAAAATCACCAGATCTACTATTTAAACAAGTGTATTGCATTTGTTTCCATAGATTTTGACAGAGATTGACAAGTACAAAATCAAGATCTTCCAGGTCCCAGAGTGTGATACGAATAATGATCCCTTCAGGCAGCAGGATCTAGAGTTAAAGGTCAGCACTACAGGAACACTATATTGTTTTCTTTTGGAAATGAGTCACAGATTTCTTTTTGCTTTATAAAAGAAGTTGTGATGTATTCCTTGCCTTGTGAAAAGTACACAAAAAAAGAGTACTTATAAAAATAACATTCTTAAAATTGTACTTAAGTGCGAACTGAATGTAATCTTTTCGGACACTTAATTGCACGTTTCAATTAAATGAAAATATATTATAGTTTACATTTTTATTAAGTGTAATTAGCTGAACATTAGAGTATAGAGTATAGGACTTATTATATGTAATTACATAATTACTTCTGTTGTCTTTGAAATATGGTGAAATGTACTTTTGAATGTACTGACAGGCTTTTATAGTAAACTAAAACATTAATGTAATTTCTATTGAAACTTGTATGTAATGTATTTAAATATATTTTTTAATTACACATTTGTAATGATGAAGTTGCAATTTACTACATTTAAAATATATTATCTTTAAATGTAATACCGAGTAATACACTAGAGTTAAAATTATAATCAAGTACTTTAAATGTTCTTTAATATGTTAGTCAGCACATCAATATACGTGTACATCTTTAAAGTTCAACAAAAGATTATTAAAATATAATGATTTAAACTTTTTATTTGATATTTATTACAAAGTGCACTTTTTAAAAGTGTGCATAATGAAAGTGTAGACTTATTTATTTCATTAATATTACATTATCTGCAAGTACAGTTTTTTAACTATATACTTTTAAGATTTGACATTCAGTATAATTAAAGGTACGTTTTTCACAAGGGTTCAGCTTGTTGGCTTTTTGTTATTTTTTTACTACCCTTTTGGTGACTGACAGCTCTACAATGTTTCTATGTCCTCTCATAGAGAAGTATACCCTTTGCTGTTATTGGGAGTAATACATTAGTAGAGAGAGACAGCAGAAGAGTTCGAGCCCGTGTCTATCCATGGGGTATTGTAGAGGGTATGTTTACTCACACCATGAGATGTCATGATGTCATGTCATTATACTTGAGGTAACATTTAAGATAACAAGAATAGATCTTGAAATTATGTCATTGTGTCTGTCATTATCATGTTGTTTCCAATGTGTATGGCTTCCTTCTGTGAAACACAGGAGAAATTGTAAAGGATTACACTGCTCTTTCCCATACAAAGAGGAAGAGACCAATTTTTTTATGTTCAAAAATCTTGGGAACATAGCAGAGAGGTTGTATATGGTGGGTGTACTGTATGTAACAGCTCTTTTAAATATCACCATTTTTCTCTCCAACAGTTGAGAATCCATCTCACAGTGATTTTGTTCATCTGAGGAACATGTTGATCCGCACGCACATGCAGGACCTGAAACATACGACTCACTATGTGTTGTATGAGAACTATCGAATAAACTGCTTGTGCAAGAACCCGTGCTTGGTAAATTAAAAACAAAACAAAAAAAAACACTAAGACTTACAACTTATTTATCCTTTAGCACTGAGAGAATTTCCTGAGCTTGTTAATATAATTTATTTTTTATTTTCACCAATAGGAGAATGTGTAAGGATTTGCCAGCTGGATAACAGAAGAGGACAATATGTGTCTCACTGAAACTACAAGATGGAAGAAAGATCTTTAATTTAAAAAAAAAAAAAAAAAAAATGCTGCAGGAGAAGGAGTTTTGACTAAATTATATCATATAGAATGACTGTTTTATTTTAATAAAACATTTTTTTTTTTTTTTTAATTTAAGCAGTAATTCTCCTGCTAATGTAATAGGGCTGACAATTTACCAGCCAATTACATTAATTTTAAAATTAATATTGTACATTTTTTACACAGAATAAAAACAGAGCAATTACCCTGTCGAATATATGAGCTCTTTCAATTGCTTTGAGGTGTGTGAAAATTGTTGAATATCTGAGGTTAATGAATTGATTAACAGCCTCAAAAAACAAACAAACAAAAAAACTCAATTTATAACCAGTGTAACAAAAATATAATCCACATCTTTTTACTGCTTTTAACTTTAAATTATCGTGAGTCAAAAAAACAACTATCAGTGGAAAGCACATGCATTGTCTTGTTAATTTTATTATTTCACTCAAAATTAACCTACAGTATATGGTAGACTAATTCATACATATTTTATAGTAAAATGAAATTGTCATGTTATTAAATGTAACATGTTTAACTTGCAGCTAATCGAGTTTACTGTAGGCTATACATTCTTTTTTATAGCCTATATTACATAATTTTTACAGTAGGCTATAGCCTTAAACAGAACCTAGTAGGACAATTTGAAATAAAAAATGATACTCAATTTATCAGAAAGGTTATTCCCTTTAAACTGCGGTACATTTACTATTTTTGCATTTGGCTACTGTAAGAAAACATGTCTAGCCTATTCATGGTTATAGCAATTAGTTCAGAGTACGCATTTATTATTTACTACTTAGTCCAGTTGTTTCAGTTTTTAATTGGTATTTATATTTTAAACGCACGACAAGCAAACACTATGACGCAAACCAACTCATCTTCACTGGCGTCGGCACCTAGTCGACCAATCAAGCGCGACGCAACTAAAACGCTCCCAGTATACTGCAAGTGAACGCGACGCACAGCTCTCACTGATAGCTTTAAACAGTTGGCTGAGCTGTTTTGTGTGTGCTGTACCTTTGCTTTTCTCTGAACATTTGGTGTCAGCAAAGTTGCGTTAACTTAATTGCGGAGAATTTTCTGTACTAATCTCCACAGATAAACTCCACATTGAGGAAGATTTAGGTAAACATCAACAGCACTGACAAGTGGATGTAAACTCCGTCTGGTAAAATGGAGCACCTGTCGTCGACCACCAACCGGTTCGTGAATGCGATGTACAAACAACGCGGTAAGGGTTTTTATAAACACTATATATTTTCTAAATTATGGATTTGCAAATGTAGGTCAAAAACGCATCGGACCGATTTTACGTTAATTTGGAAACTTTAATATGGTCTCTTTCTCTCTGTTTACACACTTTCATTGACTCCAGATCCTGAGGTATGAGTACATAATTCAACTACTCATTTATGATAGAAATGTAGTTAGAGTTGTAACAAAACAATCAAACTGTGCCTGCAGTCACGACCCCCACTTCTCTAGAACCTTACTGGAGGAGATCAGAGCATTAGTGAGGTATTAATGTGTCTGGACTAATGAGCAGTGACAGGCTGGATGCAGGTCACGTTATTTGCATTAGAGTCTGAGCGACTTCCTGTGTTGAAGCTGTGTTAATGTGTGACGTTCAAACCTGTTGAGCGTACACTGTAAAAATGATTCTAATTTTAACGGTAAAAGTACAGTTAAAACCTGTTAGTTGGTTAACAGTAAGTTCCCTTACTACATACGGGGGGAAACGGGAACATATATCTAATCTAACATTTAATTTCATGTAATTTTACAGTAAAATTTGAGAAAATTGGAGCTTGACAGCCCCAGTCCACATTCACTTTTTTTTCTATGGAATTAAAAAGCCGGTACATTATTTTTTGTGGTTCATGAATAGGTTTAGAACAACATGAAGGCGTGAAGGTGAGAGAACTGATTTTTGGAGTGAACATATGATAAAACAATGTTATGAAAGGCCACTTACGATTTTCTCTTAAAATGCTTCCAGTGCACTTCAGTTTTATGAAAGTAAATGGGTACTGGATCTGTCAACCTCTAAAATGACCAAAATAAATAAATAATTAAAAATGATAAACTTATTTGGTGCTATTTATTTTATCAGTCTGCTTCTCACACAAATGCTTTTGAGTTTTTGTTGTTGTCATTTATCCATTTGACATTGGTGTGGATATAGATCATATAGATGGTTAATTAGTAGGGGTATGGATGAGGATACCCTCATGTCACGATTCGATACATATCACGATACTGAACTCACGATACAATATTATTGTGATACTCCAAGACATATGGTAAAAAGTTAACAAAAAATGTACTGTTGATTAAAATGCTACATTTGGTATCACATTGGGGGTGGAAATGAATAGGCTTGGACTTGGTGCTGGTAACCCAATGCACAGGACAATGGTGACACCAGAATAAAAATATTCATGATTCTGAAGCTGAAGCTGAAAATACAGAATTATTTTAGACGAATATTCTTACACTCTGTCACTGACTATGTCACTGAACTATACTCAGTACAGATTGTCACTATCCACGATACATATTGTTGCATTTTTGTATTGCAATTTATATTGTGACGCGATATATTGTTACACCCCTAATTAATTAGATGAAAAAAAGAAACGGTCAATCACAATTCATCATACAATTAAATAGGCTACCAGAAAATAATACCAATCGCAATTCAGTATGAAAAGACATGCAAGAAAGAAGCCCAATCACAATTCATTATGCAAATATTAGAATAATGACATAATTGTCAATATATTTTAAACATTCAATGGAACATTTTCCAAAGTTAATCTTACATTTCATAGTTCATGACATGAATATCAAAATAGATTGCACTTCTAAAACTGAAGATACAATACTATTTTTAAATGCAGGTTATGATGGTCAGAAAACCTTTGTTGTGCTTGCTCTATCGGAATACAAACACATAAAAAAGTGGTATTTTGCACAGTATGCCGAAGTATCATGTCCACAAATAAAGGCTGGATAGTATGTGCACCACTGAGTTTATTGAGACACAGACAAACTGAAGTGCTAATAAACAATATATTACTACACTTAGTGCTTTCCACTATGGATTATGTGCTGAGCATCCATACTGGATTCTGAAGTCGGGTTGTTGCGCATCCCCTGAGTTTCCCTGTCGTACCACCGACTTGAGTGGGCATTCCAGTTAAAAGTTCCTACTGATAACTAGGAATCTCCCAAGGTTGAATGGAATGCACCATTAGGTCAAAACTGATTATTTAAAGTTTATCTAAACTAAAACTATAAAGTCATTTGTGTCCTGCATCTGCAGTTGTCTAGTTTAGCCATAGAAGACTGTGAGGATGCTGAACTGGCTTATACCATGAGAGACCTGCCCCCTAGAGCTGGTCACACTTTCCCTGGACATGAGACACCCATGATGGACAGGGAGCCCGATGGCAGCACCCACCCTCACACCCCAGGGATGCCCACTTTCACACGACCAGTGAGCAGAAGTCTCCTGGGCTCTGAGCCGGAGTTACCCCGCCGTGGCCAGCTCAGCTCCATGAGTTCTCTGGATTCTCCCCTGAGCCCCTCTCGCCCGAAAAGTCCTTGGGGCAGATTTGACCCCTATGACTCCGCTGAGGTAATGTTAATGCTCTGTATGTGGTGTAATGTTGACTTAGGCTATTATATTGCTTGCTCCGAACTTGATTTTAAAAATCCAGGTTAACTTATTTTGAAATCAAATCTGTCTGAGATTTTTTCTTTTTTTTTAGGATCAAGATAAGGAGTATGTTGGCTTTGCAACGCTGCCTAACCAAGTGCACAGGAAATCTGTGAAAAAGGGGTTTGCCTTTACTCTTATGGTGGCAGGTGAGGTCATTGGATGTCAAAGACAGATAGCCAAAGTAAAAGTTATATTTGATGTCCTATAAAACCTTCTTTTGATCCTTCCAGGGGAGTCAGGTTTAGGGAAATCTACACTAGTCAACAGTCTCTTCCTCACCGACCTTTACAAAGACAGGAAAATGCTGAATGCTGAAGGTAAGTGTTTGGGATATTATTGTTAACTAAAACTAAAACCATAAAAACCTTTTCATTACTTGAAATAACATAAACTGAAATATTTATTTATTTAGCTGAAACAAAATACAATAAAAATTAAAGCTGCAAGCAGCGATGAAAGGGCCCTCGCACCCGTGCCACCGCCACCCAGTGGCTTTAGAAAAGAAGAGCACAGTGGGCAATATGCATTTAAGTAAATAAATATAGGAGGATAATGTCAGTCATTTGTATTTGCCACACTTCCTGCTACCAGCTGGTGGCGATAAAACTATAACTTAATTTTGGCATGTAGATGTCTTCAGGCCAGGGCACTTATCAAACGTGAAGTTTGAGGCAGATTGGACATTGTATGCTTGAGTTACAACAACTTCCTGTTTCATGGCGTTAATCGCATACATAAGCACTTATCCAAGTGTTGCATGATTTAACGTGTTTCTAGTATGTTTGGAACTTCATGGCATATTTAAATGTGTTTCAGGATAATTACAGTGCAAAGCATGCCATTTCCTGTTGCCAACAGATGGCGCTATGACTAACTGAATATTGGCATATAGATGTCTTTAGGCCAGGACTTTAATAAAACATGTGAAGTTTGGAGCAGATCAGACATTGTATGCCTGAATACAACAGCTTCCTCTTTCATGGCAAAACATCAAACTTTGTCAGTCCGCCACGGACAAGCCCTTCAGTGAAAACTCAAGATCTTTGCTATTTAACATCGCTAAGGTCTTCAGATTAGACTGACTAAGAAGAAGAATTGACTGAGCAATTACAATAGGGTCCTTACACCATCGGTGCTCGGGCCCTAAAAACACTTAAAGGCAACATTTCTCATTTTCATTTAGTTTAAGTTGAAGTACTAAAATAATAGTCTAAATAACTAAAACTTAATACAAACTGTATAGACATTTAAAAAAATAATAAAAATGACAAAAACACACAACGCTCTACAATGCATATGCACTCGCATAAGCAACTACATTTTCATGCGAGCCGACTAAATGTCTGTCGTTAGCCATTGGCTAATAAATTGTTAGATTTTACTTGCCAATGTTTGAGTTAGAGGCCAAAGGCTCGTTCACACAGAACGCGTCTTTACATCTAAAAACGTGAGATGCAGCACTCAGGAATGGTTTAAAAAAAAGCGCAATAATGGAAATAATAGAAATAGGCAAACAGCAGAATAGATAGATACTATTTTTGACATGAAAAAAAAAATAACCACACTGGCTATCCAGACACAGCCACTATGAGCGCCTCAGCCATGTACCCTTTAAATAAAACTGTTGCCATGCCAAATTGCTACTGTAAACAAAATCTCACAATGCTTGGCTCCGGGGTCATCTGATTGGTCCACTGTTATGAAGCTGACATTGAGCGGCGCTTCATGGAAAAGTTGAAATTCTTTTAACTTGAAACGGCGTCTTAAAAACGTGGTGCTCATGTGCGAGGCACTGCAAAAGACATAACACATGAGCGTAACGGTCATACACGTCCATCTAGCGCATGTTTACATAGAAAAACAATGGAAAAGTTGAGCATTGGAATAGAAAAATGCGTTCTGTATGAACGTGCTAAGTATGAGTTTAGCACATCAATTTTGGCTGTGAAATTACCGCCAAAAGATAATTTGAAGTCATTATTGTGTAAAGCATCAAAGAGACATTACAAAAAGTAGCTTTAGAAAGAAATATTTTATGCGATTCAACATAGAATTGTTTACACATGAACTTTTTGACTATGAGGTTGAGTAAATGATGACTGAATTTTCATTTTTGGGTAAACTATACCTTTAATTTTTTTTAATCAATATGGAAATATGAAATATTTTTTAAAAATAAAATTAGACTCTAAATAAGAAACTAAAACTGCCAATAGGTGGCAGTAAATGTCTTAATGATTAAATATTTTATTTATATATATATATATATATATATATATATATATACACACACTATATTTTGCCAAAAACTTTAGGACGCCTGCCTTTACGTGCACATGAACTTTAATGACATCCCATTCTTAATCCGTAGGGTTTAATATGGAGTTGGCCCACTCTTTGCAGCCTCAACTCTTCTGGGAAGGCTTTCCACAAGGTTTAGGAGTGTGGTCAAAAATTCCCATAAACATTCTTCTAATAAGCATTTGTGAGGTCAGGCACTGATGTTGGACGAGAAGGCCTGGCTCGCAGTTTCCGGTCTAATTCATCCCAAAGGTGTTCTATTGGGTTGAGGTCAGGAGTCAGGACTCTGTGCAGGCCAGTCAAGTTCCTCCACACCAAACTCGCTCATCCATGTCTTTATTGACCTTGCTTTGTGCACTGGTGCGCAGTCATGTTGGAACAGGAAGGGGCCATCCCCAAACTGTTCCCACAAAGTTGAGAGCATGAAATTGTCCAAAATTTCTTGGTATGCTGAAGCATTAAGTCAAGTCATCTTCATTTATATAGCGCTTTTCAGAATACATATTGTTTCAAAGCAGCTTCACAGTGACAACAGGAAAATTATTATCGAGCTAAAGTTGTTTTTTGATTCATTAAGAGTTCCTTTCAATGGAACTAAGGGGCCAAGCCCAACCCCTAAAAAAACGACCCCACACCCACCACACCATAATCCCCCCTCCACCAAACTTTACACTTAGCACAATGCAGTCAGGCATGTACCATTCTCCTGGCAACCGCCAAAACCAGACTCGTCCAGACAGAGAAGGATGATTCGTCACTCCAGAGAACACGTCTCCACTGCTCTAGAGTCCAGTGGCGGCGTGCTTTACACCACTGCATCAGATGCTCTGCATTGCACTTGGTGATGTAAGGCTTGGATGCAGCTGCTTGGCCATGGAAACCCATTCCATGAAGCTCTCTACACACTGTTCTTGAGCTAATCTGAAGGCCACACGAAGTTTGGAGGTCTGTAGGTAAAGTTGCCGACTTCTGCGCACTGTGCGCCTCAGTTGCTGAGTTGCTGTTGTTACCAATTGCTTCCACTTTGTTATGATAGCACTAACAGTTGACCATGGAATATTTAGTAATGAGGAAATTTCACGGATGGACTTATTACACAGGTGGCAACCTATATCGGTATCACACTTGAATTCACTGAGCTCCTGAGAGCGACCCATTCTTTCACAAATGTTTGTAGAAGCAGTCTGCATGCCTAGGTGTCCCAATGCTTTTGGCAATATAGTGTGTGTGTGTATATATATATATATATATATATATATATATATATATATATATATGTGTATATATATATATATATATATATATATATATATATATATATAATCAGTCCACATACTGTGTGAAAGCAGGTAGTGTTGTGTCCAGAGTCACGTGATTAAAGTCCCCAGAGATTAAAACAAGCGCTTTGGGGTGCTGTGTTTGTAGCTTAGCAACAGCGGAATGGATGACGTCAGACGCTACTTCCAAGTCGGCGCGCGGGGGGATGTAAACAATGACCACAATGGCATGTCCAAACTCTCTGGGCAAGTAATAGGGACGCAAACTTACAGACCGAAGTTCAATGTCCCTGTGGCAGGTGGAGATCTTAATGCTCACATGCCCAGGATTACACCGTCTTGTGTTCACGTATAAAGTGAGTCCTCCTCCTTTCCGCCTCCCACTGGCTTTAGTGGTCTATCCAGCGCAGCCAGTTCGTCGATCTTGTTCGGTAGTGAGTTCAATTTTCCCATGATCACGGAAGGTACCGAAGGCTTATATCGCCACTTCTTCGCTAGCCATTTAGCCTTTAGCTTAACGTCAGCTCTGCACCCGCGATATGGCCTCCTCACCTCGTCAGGTAAATGGGGAATCACACCAGCGTGGGACTTTGTTTTCAGTGCAAGTAGTTGATTTCTTAAATAAACGAGTTTCGTCGTGTACAAATCCATATCCATAGGATAGATAGTCCTTATAAGACACAATAAGGCACAAAAGAGCACAAAAACAAACACAAAAGCAAATATAGCTGCAAGCAGCGATGACGGGCCCAAGCCCGGTGGCACCGCCACCCCGGTGGCTTCAGAGCAACAGCGGGCAATGACCATTTAAAATGGTTAAACATAAAAGGTCTATATTAAATTCAGACCACATTTACTGCAGCAGCTGATGCCCATATGATCACAAACCACAAGAGCCACATCCATGAGATTGTTTAAATTTAGATGAATTTCATGTCATAGAATGTCATAGGTCAGTTTCAAATGATTGCAGAATATCATCCTAATCTGCCATGTCTGTGTTTTTCTCAGACAACCTCTATAAAAATTCCAGAGCAAATTACATACTGTTATTATGTACGTTTATTATGTACACTGTTATTATTACATACTGTTATACATACTGTTATCTATTGTCAGATGAAACTAAAAGAGCTTTTTGGTGCACACGTGGATAAAAAGTACGGTTGCAAAAAGTATTGAATAAAAGGGTGCCAGTAATTGTGGCCAATGTGTTTTGGAGAGAAACATTTATTTCATAATGTGATTTTCCCCCCACTTTTCAATTCTTTTCCTTCAATGAAAGGTTAGATTTTTGCTAATTTTATGAATTAAAGATCAAAAGGATAAACAATGCAGATTTATTTTTTACAGTCATCTTTACAGTCATATTTACCAAGGGTGCCAATAATTTTGACCACAACTGTATATAGGGCTGTCGATTTAACGCGTTAATTAGATTAATTGCGGTAAAAAATAATGATAAAAAATTATTTAATGCACTTGCCCCGCTCCAGACCTATGTAGTTTATCTGACATTACATACAGTTGATTGATGAAGAATATGATTGGCAACAACTCACTGCGCGATAAAGCCTATAGAAAGCAGTCAGAAAGTCCCTAAAGTTTAAGATATGGGGGCAAAAATGCCCCGTTTGAGTTTTTGTCTAATATTTAGATCATATGAGTTAAGCAATATTACACGAGTGCTGTTTTTGTCCCAAAGCCTATATAACGAGTGCAAATGCAATACTGACTTTAGACAACAGTTCCGTAATAAGAAGTTAATATTGTGTTATTTTAGACACATTATTGTCTATTTTGTTCAATTTTGCCTATGAAAATATAAAGACAAAGCAGAACTGTTCATCTCCGTGCAATGCACAGCAGTGTTTCATTTCTGAATCCGCGTTTTGAACGAAACGAGTGAAACCAATGATATTGAAGCGGCGCTACAAAAACTAATCAGTGTATGACATCAAAGTACAGCACCGCTTAAAGTTCAGCTTGCCTGAAATAAACCATTTAATGAATGAGGGTTGACAGTGACACAACAAAATCACAAAAATTTATATTAAAAATGAAAACAGTACTATTAATATTATATTAACAAAGATTATAGTAGTACATCAATGATACTGAAGTAAGACTGGTAAGAGCAATATTCTTCTGTAAAACAACCTTTGTTGTTACATGTACTTATAAGCATTATATTTTTATACTAATTTTTTGTTTGTAAAATCTAATCATTTTTCAAAATCACATTAAAAAAGCATTTCATAAATACAAGCATATTTTAAATTTCTGAATTAAAATTAATTTTGATAAAATATAATACATATTTGAAAAACTTTTGTTGACTAAATCAAAGTCATATGGTGCAACCAATATGGAAGAACAAAAAAAAGGTCTAAGTCTCTTAAAATATCAGACAATTAGACTATAGCCCCTTTCACTCAGCTATCCCGGTAAATTAAAAATGACCAGAACAACTACCAAAATTACCGTAAAATTACCAGAACAACTTTTCCGGTAAATACACAAATATGCTGTTCACACAAGCAAAACATTTTGAAAAAGATGTTTACACAAATGATGTGTATTCAAGGTGTAAGGAAAACACGTTATTATTTTTACTTTATGGTCACACCACATGACATTTTTAAAGTTGTTTTATTTTCTTGAAAACGGTATAAAAATTTTCAAAACCATATGAAACTAACATGAATAGAACTACATTTTTCCTTCTTTTTAAAAACAATATTTGTCATTGACCCATTTGTAGAGCGGATCTCGCAGACAGTGGAGATCACAAAGCACACTGTGGCTATAGAGGAGAAAGGAGTCAAGCTGAGACTCACCATCGTGGATACGCCAGGCTTCAGTGATGCTGTCAACAACACAGAGTGGTGGGACTGCATTATTAGTTAATGACACAGGAGTCATTTCTCTCAGAATAAATGTTTACTGTGTCATTGTCTTATAGTTACTTATTATAAGATTTGTTTTTGTGACTTTGTTGAAACAAAGCATAAATATCAAATACATTTGCTCATTTTCATTTTTTAATCTCCATTTATTGTTCATTGTAATAGCTGGAGGGCAGTTGTGGACTACATTGACCAGCAGTTTGAGCAATACTTTCGTGACGAAAGCGGCCTCAACCGTAAGAACATTCAGGACAACCGTGTGCACTGCTGCCTCTACTTCATCTCTCCTTTTGGCCACGGGTAACACTCCCTGACAAAACAAGTGCTTGTTATTCACAAGTAGTGATTGATAGTTTGACCACGAGTGTGAAAGACTTGTTGGCCAAGAAATTGAAAGTACTGTTTTTAAAGAGTGCTCTCTATTTCTTAGGGGCCGTTTACAGGACACTGTTTCCAACTAAAAACTGAAAACTCTTTATGGGTTTTGGGTATTCAAAACTCATAAAATGCTTTTAATGCGTTTTTTGAAAACGATAACGTTATCATCTGTATGTAAACTACAAAAAGGCGAATTTGTGAAAACTGTGAAATCATGCGCATGCGTATTACGTGTTCAGTCTATAGGCGCGTAGTGTTTCTTTACAAAGTGACATCGCCAACTACTGACCTGGCATGAATAATACAGCGTTTTAAATGTTGAGATAATTTTGACAGAGGTGTCGTCTATATGCGAAAATGCGAAGGAAAAACTTTTCCATTTTTAGTACATCATTGTCGTGTAAACGTACCCTTATATCCTTCCTTGTTCTAGCTTGTACTATTGTGGACAATGTTTGAAACTTTGTATTGCTAGCACTTTATGTTATTGTATTGAAGCTTGTTTCTGCCACGGAATAAAAGGGTGAAAATGTAATTGTAATCTCACATCTTTTTTCTTGCACTTTCAAGTTTATATCTCGCAATTGTGTCTTTATTTTTTCGCAAATCCGAATTTATATCTCGCAATTCTGATAAAAAGTTGCAGTTAACTTTTTTATTTTTTATTCCGTGCCGGTGTTGTGCCAAATTTGGACTCCCTGCCAAATTGTTACCCCCCCTCGTTGAAACAGCTACCCAATTGCCTAATCTTAACCCCACCCCCTAATCCTAATTCCACCCCGACACCTAATCTTAAACCTACCTATACTGGGGACTAAGGAGGGGGGTAATAATCTGGCGGGGGTCAGAATTCAGCACAACACCGGAAACAAGCTTCCATATTATTGCATCACTAAGACGTATCGCTTGTTGTATTCCTCATTTGTAAATCGCTTTGGATTAAGCATTTGCTAAATAAGTAAATGTAATAAATGTAGAACCTTGTGTGACGTAAGAAGGAACCCGCAATTGAAGCATCTGTAAATAGGACAAAATGTAGAAAAAATAGCAAAGTAGCCTTTAGATGCCGTGTTTGTTATTTACAGCAATAATCTGACATTAATTTAATCTCAAACTGATTAATTAGCAGAAGTTATTACTCCACCACCTGTGTGACGTCACTAACTGTGTGACAGTTCTATACTGTTGAACCAACGTGGTTCAAACGATTGATGTGCGAAAAAGTTACTATGCTTGAAACAGTTGTGACTAGCTAGTTAATTTCTCCATGGATCATACTATGGTAACTAAGTAGCGAGTTACATGATTAAATGGCCAGCATTTAGTATTTTGAGATTATCTGAGAAATGTTTACTACTGTCATTTTTTAATTTTAAAGTGAATTTTCATTGCTGTTTTCCAGATAATGGCATCAGCATCACATGTTGTAGAACCTTTATCAATCAACCACTATTCACAATAATAATTTGGTTTTATAATAATATAAATCTGGAGTTTTTACTCAAAAACTGTTTTTTGAGTGACTGTTTTTTCCCTCTTGTCACAGTCTCAGACCGATGGATGTGGAGTTTATGAAGACGCTACATGAGAAGGTCAACATAGTTCCTGTGCTTGCCAAAGCAGACAGTCTCACTCCAGCGGAAGTCAGAAAAATGAAAATGAAGGTGTGTATGTGCATTGTATAAAAATACTGGCAAGTGTGTATTGTTACAACCCTGTCTAGGGTGAGGCCACAACATGAACTGGAAAAGACATCCAAAGATTTTGTACACTATATTTATAGGACCACAAGTGAAAGCACAACTTTAAGAGTGAGCAAAGGCCAAAACAACAATAAAAACGAACAAACAAACTCCTAACAGGAAAAACTAAATAGAACACTACCAAAGAAAAAGAATAAAATAAAAAAACCAATATGCTACCCTACCTCCTTAACGAAAAACAAGAGTAAACAGTATTTACAAAAGAAATGGCACCCACCCCCGACAGCTTTCAAGTGTGGAAAAGATATTTACAGTAGTATACAAAAAGCAAAGAGGTTGCATACAACAGGCAGTCAAGCTAGCATGCAATTCAACAGGCAAGCCAGCAGTGTAACACACAGTTGCAAACACAACAGCAATTGACCAACAGGAAGTCACAGTCTGAGCTCCCTCTTCAGGCACTGCAGATCCTTTTATTGCTCCTTGGTCCTTTTAACACCAATAACATCTGGAGATCACTTTGGTTTGATCTATTCCTGTGAAAGAAAGTGAGGGACAAGAGCGAGAGAGACAGAGAGAGAGGACCAGAAAAGCAACACGTATACACAGTAAAGACAAAATTGCTCTGTTAGCTGTGGTGTCAAGACATCTATAAATATGATTAAAAGATTAATATGAGGCAGAAGTACAGAATGTCACATTTTATTGTTGGCTGTTTCAACACATAATGTTTTACCAACTAAGAAGTACAGCACTTTTAGAGTTTCATCCCTCTGCCTAATGTGAGCATAAGTATTGGGACACTTTAACTTAAAGCAAATGTAAAAGTGTAAAAGCTAATATTTAGTTGTACATTCCTTGCAAGCAATCACAGGAGTGAGACTCTTGGTTTCACACTTTGAAATGCTTTTCCAGGCCCTTAATACATTTTCAACAGTTGCTTGTTTTGGGGAGTTTCTGCCTTTAGTCTGCTCTTCAGCTGGTGAAATGCTTATTCAATAGGATTTAAATCTGGAGACTGACTCTGAATGAAAGACCCAAAATTTCTTTACCATGATAATCTTGATTGAGTTGGCAGTACTAATGTTTTGGGTCATTGTCCTGTTGCCATATGAAGCACTTCCCAGTGAGTGGCATTTTCTTGAACACTGGTGGGCAAGATTCTTTTCTACACTTCTGAATTCATTCTTCTGCTGCCATCATTGAATAAGTCATCAATGAAGATGAGTGAGCCTGTTCCAGAGGCAGACATGCATGCCCATGACATGATACTACCTCCACCATGCTTTCCAGATGAGGTTGTATGCCTTCGATCATTTGCAGTTTCTTTTATTTCTCCACACTTTTGCTTTCCCACTTTGATAAAGGTTAATCTTTGTCTCACCTGTCCATAAAACTGTAAAACTCTAAAACTCTACTGGCTCATTTCTGTGTTTTGGCAAATTCAAATTGGCTTTCCTATTTTTGGTACTGATCAGATGTTTGATCTTGCTGTGTAGCCTTTGTAATTCTGTTGGTCAAGTCTCCTGTGAACAGCAGATTGTGAGACCATCTCCCCAGTTTTTTGGAGGTTGCTGGTGATTTTACTGAGTTATTTTAGAGTTTTTTTTCATAGCCCTTGTCATTTGTCTATCATCAACTGCTGTTGATTTTCTCAGCTGACCTGGTCGTTGTGGGTTGCTGAAGCTTGCCAGTGGTATCTATCTTTTTCAGGACATTCCAAACTGGACATTCCAAGTCAATCTCCAGATTTAAATCCTATTTAACATGCATTTCACCAGCTGAAGAGGAGACTAAAGGCAGAAATTCCCCAAAACAAGCAACTGTTGAAAATGGATGTATTAAAGGCCAGGAAAAGCATTTCAAAGTGTGAAACCAAGAGTCTGGTGATGTCTGTGACTCACAGACTCGCTCCTGTGATTGCTTTCAAGGTATTTACAATTAAATATTAGATTTTACACTTTTACATTTACTTTAAGTTAAACCATCCCAATACGTATGCTCACATTAAGCAAAGGAATGAAACTCTAAAAGTGCTGTACTCCTTAGTTGGTAAAACATTTTGTGTTGAAACAGCCAATAATAAAATGTGACATTCTGTACTTCTGCCTCATATTAATCTTTTAATCATATTTATAGATGTCTTGACACCACAGCTAACAGAGCAATTTTGTCTTTACTGTCCCAATACTTATGGAGGGCACTGTATATAATCACAGTCAACGTGCATTTGTTTTCACTCTAGATTCGTGAGGAGATCGAGAGATTCGACATCAACATCTACCAGTTTCCTGAGTGTGATTCAGATGAGGATGAGGAGTTCAAACTTCAGCACCAGGAACTGAAGGTGACCCGACCCAGCTCCATATGAAGACTTTAGATTCTGACATTTTTCTTTAAATGAGCATTTTTATGTTTTTAATTTTAATCTTTATCAGTGACATTTTTTTAAAATAAGGCATTTCAACAACTGACTGATAAACTTTTCATTGCCATTAAACTGAACCTAAACAGAGGAGCCTGATAAAAATGCTCATTTAAAGGAAAAATGTCAGACGGGCTTAGAGGTTTTTGCAACTCAAGTCTTCATATGTACATCAAATTCACCATAACACTGACTAAATTGAAATGTGGATTTCCTTTTTTGTTACAGAACAGCATTCCTTTTGCTGTAATTGGCAGTAACGTCCAAGTTGAAAGCCAAGGCAGGCACTTCAGAGGCCGTCAGTACCCCTGGGGTGTCGTGGAAGGTACTCGGACTCTAGCATATAATATTTTATTCATGTACATTCAAACAATTATTTAAGTGTTCCTGCGAATAATTTATGCAGTGATAATCTTTACTAAATGCACTTACCTGGAGACATACAGTACACTCATGTTAAGCAGTATGTACTATATAGCAAATTTCAACTGCTTGATTGTTATATTGTCGAAAAATGTAAATGACATTATCGCCCAGCGATATATTAAAAGTTGAATATATAGTACGTCCTACTTTACCTGCATACATACAGTATACTCATGTAAAGCAATATATATACACTACCAGTCAAAAGTCTGGACACGGTAAGATTTTTAATGTTTTTAAAAGAAGTTTCGTCTGCTCACCAAGGCTGCATTTATTTAATTAAAAATACAGTAAAAACAGTAATATTGTGAAATATTATTACAATTTAAAATAACTGTTTTCTGTTTGAATATATTTTATAAAGTAATTTATTCCTGTGATGGCAAAGCTGAATTTTCAGTCTCCAGTCTTCAGTGTCACATGATCCTTCAGAAATCATTCTAATATGCTGATCTGCTGCTCAAGAAACATTTATGATTATTATCAATGTTGAAAAAAGTTGTGTACTTTTTTTTTTCAGGATTCCTTGATGAATAGAAAGTTCAAAAGAACAGCATTTATCTGAAATACAAAGCTTTTGTAACATTATACACTACCGTTCAAAAGTTTGGGGTCAGTAAGAATTTTTATTTTAATTTTTTTGAAAAGAAATTAAAGAAATTAATACTTTTATTCAGCAAGGATGCATTAAATCGATCAAAAGTGACAGTAAAGACATTTATAATGTTACAAAAGATTATATTTCAAATAAATGCTGTTCTTTTAAACTTTCTATTCATCAAAGAATCCTGAAAAAAAAATATTGTACACAAATATTTTGTACAATTGTACACAATAAATGTTTCTTGAGCAGCAGATCAGTATATTAGAATGATTTCTGAAGGATCATGTGACACTGAAGACTGGAGTAATGATGCTGAAAATTCAGCTTTGATCACAGGAATAAATTACTTTATAAAATATATTCAAACAGAAAACCGTTATTTTAAATTGTAATAATATTTCACAATATTACTGTTTTTACTGTATTTTTAATTAAATAAATGCAGCCTTGGTGAGCAGACAAAACTTCTTTTAAAAACATTAAAAATCTTACCGTGTCCAAACTTTTGACTGGTAGTGTATAGCAAATCTCTGCTGTGCAATTGTTACGATATCGTCATAAAATGTAAACTGTGTTATTGCACAGCTCTAAATATAAAGTTGGATATATATTATATCCATACATACAGTACAATACACTCACATAAAGCGATATATACTATATAGCAAATCTCAACTGTTTAATTTTATTTTCTTGCAAAATATAAACTATATCACCCAGCTCTTCATATAAAATTAATATGATATATTTAAGTCCAACTTTATCCACATACATACTATAAATTCACGTAAAACAATATATACTATATAGCAAATCTCGGTTGCATGATCGTTTATATCATTGCAAAATGTAAACTGCATTATTGCAAGTTTATTATATTTATTATATCAAACTGTATCAACATACATACAGGATTGGCTCAAAGCTGCAGATTCATTCACCAACAAAACACTGCTTTGTGTTGCAGTTCTGCTGTGGCTTTCATTGGCTTTCTATTATTTCATTGCAAAATAGAGTAAACAATATTGACAATAAATACTGTTTAAAATGTACGTCATTTAATAATACTTTTTTGTTTGTTGAACTTTTTTGTTGAATGCGTTCTTGCTCTTATAATATATTATCAAAATTAAAAACAAGAACTCCCACAGGGTATGTTTTTGTATCGAAGAGAGTTTGAGTCTTAAATCTATCTCTATGCACTGTCTATCTCTATGTCTGTATTTGTTCTTCATGCTATTAAGTGCTAAAACCTCACTTTTACAGAGGTACATTGTCGAGAACGCCTGTAATGTAGTGCGATTTGCCAAGGCAGCATACTCTACAGCAGTGGTCGCCAATCCGTCGATCGCGATCGACTGGTCGATCTTTATCACTGTTCCAGTAGCTCTCGAAAATAACAGAAATATAGTACAAAAATACATTACATTTCTCCAGTCTTTGTACTGTATTTTTGTATTTATTTTATGTTATTTTAGGGAGCTACTGGGACAGTGACAAAGGTAAATAGCCCACATCATGTCTGAGTCTGTAAATGGCCGTTAACAAGAGGCCAGAGACGCTGAAGATGGACGCAAAGAGGAGAAAATTCTGTAGCAGGCAGAGCAGCTGCTCACGATGCACGAAATATAAGAAGTTGAATTATAAATATAAATATTGATTTGGGGGCGAGGGCTTATATGAATGCATCTCTAAAAGGAGATCAGTCTTAAGAAAGATTTCGATGGCAATGGCATTTTATTTTCCTCTTACCTCAGAATAAAGTAGCTAATTATTAGCGCTTTTCAGCTTTGTTTACAGCGGTAACCAAGGAAACACTGTATCACTGCTGCTCCATAAGCGCCACCTGCTGTCAGAGAGTGAATTTACGTCTCATTCAGCCTGCTGTTTTTGTTTCATGCTTTTTTGTGTGTGTAGCATTTATAATTTCACAAAGTCAGACCGTTCTGTTTTTGCTTTAAATCTTGAAATTAAATCTAATTCAAATAAAAAACAACTGCTCATGCAACGTGCATAGCATCTTTGTTTGGATTGTGATTAAAAAGCAGTGGTTCCCTCTAATTTGAAATGGCTATGTATTTTTGTTTATTATAATAATATTAATAATAAATATCTGCAACCAGTATCAGAATCAGCCAATTTGCTTGTAAAAATAAATAAATTAATTAATAAATAAATCTACATTGATATACAGAATCTACATTGGCCACGAAAAAAATACTAAATACAATCTGGGCTGTCTTTTTCTATCAAGTAGATCTTGTCTTTCAAAAAGGTCGAGGTCAGGGATCTTGGGCTTAAAAAGGTTGGTGACCACTGCTCTACAGCATTACCTTTTACAGCACTACTATTTTCCTGTTTTTACTCTAGAGGTGGCATTTTGCCTGTTAGAAATACATGCTCGGTTTTAATGTTATTTTAAGGTGGGGTAGAATTATCTGAATGGCAAAACTCCCACTGCTATAAGGCATAAAGATATTAAGATATTATAACCATTAACATCATGATTTTCTGTAAAGCAGCTTTGAAACAACATGTTTGTGAAAGGTGCTATACAAAAAGGATTTGACTTGACTCTTGCAGTGGAAAACCCAGCACACTCTGACTTCCTGAAGCTGAGGAACATGTTGGTCCGCACACATATGCAAGACCTGAAGGACATGACACGGGAAACGCATTACGAGAATTACCGCGCTCAGTGTATCCAGAATATGACCCGCATGGTGGTCAGGGAGAGAAAACGCAGGTCAGAGGATAAACCGACATCATCAGATGATCATTGTACTTTGCAATCCAAATGAATGTTGTGCTTGATCATAATCTGCCATCTCTGAGTGCTTCCTGTGTGGTTTATCTTATTGTTTCATTGGTTGTGTTAATCTAGTCTGTGTAACCGACTGAGAGACAGCGCCTCAGACCTACCTGTGCCTTTGGTGCCTGTGGACAGAGACACTGAGCGCCTTATTTGGGAGAAAGATGAGGAGGTAATACTGTTTTCTTTGTTTTTTAATTAGACCATGCAGTGTCCTCATTCTCTTCGGAATGGAATCACTAGATCTACTTTTTTTTTTTTTTTTTTAAATAGCAAGTTAAAGAATAGGTATTATGCATTGATACTCATTCTTTATTTGTGGAGGTTTTATTCAGTCCCTCAGTTTAATTAAATTGTGTCCACACTGTACTAATTCATTCTCTTGTTTTAATTAAATCATGGCCATGCTAATTTGTAGCCACAGTTTAACTATAATGAGAAAAACAATTAGTACAATGTGGCCAAGATTTACTTAAAGCAAGGGAACAAATTATGTTGTGGGAACAAATTCTCCATAAATGCATTGTTTTGCATTTTCAAACTGTTTTTGCGTAAAAATGTCAATTTTTGGCAGTGTGATCTGATAATGACTGAAAAAGGGGGTGGAATCACCGCCCAGTTATAGTATATGTGCACAGTATGCATACTATATACTGCAACAATAGAAGGATTAGTATATTTTAACACAGTCAATGTTTAAGTCTTCCTTCCGTTTAAACTTCCCTGATAATTGGTGGCAGTTTTCCTTAGAAAATAATCTTATTTTTTTCCTCTTTTTCCTTCCGCAGTTGCGGCGAATGCAGGAAGTTCTGGAAAGGATTCAGGAACAGATGCATCATGGACATTAAGACAGACTTATCCATTAATTTAAATTTTATGATTCAAATACAGTTAAGCTGTCAAAGGTCTAAAATGCAGGAAACTGCAGTGCAGTGAATATAATAACTGTAAAATGTATGTGTCCTGTGAATGTAGCTGTTTGAAGCAATATGTCCTAAATTAGCCTTCAGAAAAACTATGGGATGCATCTAAATAACTCATTAAGTGGACAAAAAATACTTTATTTTATAATGTAAATATGAACAACTATTGTAGTACACAAGAAATAAGACCAGTACAACTTGATTTGTAAATGTCATAAGATTTATTATGAATCGTCATTATGTTTTTTGTAGTAATCTAGCATATTTTTAATAAGTTTTATTACTATTTCAGTTAAACATGGTGGACAATTCGATCTTAATGCAGCCCAAAATGTACAGGCGATATATAACTTAAACTTTCTCCATAGGGAAAATGCACAGTTTTTCATATATTTATATATAATATCAATGTAGAATGAGGTCTAACGGTCCCGTCCACATCATACAGTATGAAACATGGTCCCAAAAATGAAATAAGGGGAGGGATTAACATTTAAACAAACAAACAAAAACTGCAATCTACATGCAAAACCAGGCATCAGTATAATCCTAAAATACATACACATATATGTGAATGCGTGCATATACCTCACATATATACATACATCCATACACATATATTAAAAAAATGAAAAACAAAAACACACTAATAAATTTCACAAAGGTTAGGCTATTTTGTTTGTTTGTTTGTTTTTAACTGAGTGTGAAGCACAGATTGTATCATTTCATCTTCACATCCCCCAAAAAGAAAAAGGAAGTACAACAGAAAATCCAAACCTTGGATTTGGGGAGTTTGCAGCAGGAAGAGGATGTTAAGAGCAGGAATCACAGTGTTCCGTTTGAAAGTGACAGTATAAAGCAACAATATGGTGTACCAAACCATCAACAGCAAACCATCAAGTTTACATAGGGAAACAGTAAGATGGTAACTTTGTGCAGGTTCAACCAAACGAGTGCACTGAGAATGATAGGCCAACTTTGAAGGGATAGTTAACCCAAAAATGAAAATTCTGTCATCATTTACTCACCCTTGTGTTGTTCCAAACCTATACGAGTTTCTTTCTTCTGCTGAACACAAAAGAATATATGAAAAATGTTGGTAACCAGACAGTTGACTGTAGCCATAGTAGGAAAAAAAAAAAAAGAAAATACTATGGAAGTCAGCAGGGCCCATCATATGTTTGGTCAATGGTTACCATCATTCTTCAGAATACCTTCTTTTGTGTTCAGCAGAAGAAAGAAACTCATAGGTTTTGGAACAATTTTAGGGTTAGTAAATGATGACAGGATTTTCATTTTTGGGTGAACTATCTCTTTAAGAAGAGCACTGCTATTAGTAAAGGGGCTTTTTGTCCTGATGTCAATGTTTGAAACAGAAAACAGCTTGTTTAACCTCCTAAGATGCTTATAAACAAGCGCCTACTTCACGACAATTTACACAATCACGCATAAAAATGAAAATGGACGTGCAGCGATGAGCGTAGAATGGACACAACGGCATCGAGCCATACTGGACAAGTCCGCGCGCATTAAGCCATCTACGTGACGAACAAGATTGATTTACGTTAACGTATTCTAAGACTTCATTTGAGGTTTTACAACGTGTTGCTACAAGCACGAGAACATTGATAATGCTGCTGCTTTAAAGAAACGCAAATGCCCGACATGACGCGGTGTCACACGCCGTACGTAACATTTTTAATAGTTTGAAACGTTAATCAAGTATTACTTGTTATTGTATTAAATATCTAAGCACTTGCTGGAAGTTATAAATGCTTGAACGTACTTTCAAATACATGTCTGCATAAAGGTCTTTCTCAGATGCTGAATTGTATATTAGTTGAGTTTTTTATAACCCATTCGCCTCCCCTCACACTTAAGACTGTCTCGTGAGCGCCAGCAGATGTATGTGACTAGGTCAGGTCATGGCAGTCTTGTGCGCTTGCGCTTCATATTCAGCAATGTTGTTACATTGCGTAGGCAGCAGGTGGCGCCAATGGGCTTGAATTGGGGCTTAGGCACTTATATTTGCTCACAAAGTCACTTTGAGGAATCTGATCTTGAATGTACCTGTTTTTATTCAAAAGCCCCGTTTGAAAAGTTTCAAAGCCCCTAAAAATATGGTTACACAGTAAACGTTTATTTTTCTCCTCATGCTTCCAGTATTGACCTTTAAGCACTCGTTTTGATTAACGTGGAATTTTTTTGGTGAATGAATGTAAAGCATGAGAATTTGCATACAGAAAAAGGATAGGAGGAAAAGAGAAAAAAGAATTGATTTGTTTTAGCACTCCACTCTCACATTACTAAAGACTGACACCCAATTTCTTTGAATTTAGTTAAACAAGTGCATTACATGTAATTCATTCCAACGCTGCATGGCAAAAGACACACAAGCACCTTCTACACATGAAAGAGGACACGCTCCGATCCTGACAAGGTCCCAGCGTGTATGAGCAACAGTAGTGAATTTCTGATCTAGTCATTCTTTTAGCGATTAGATCACCATCTATCTTGCTCTCGCTTTGTGAGACCTCCTTTCATTTAAGTATTTCTGCACACCCTCTCTTTTCTCTCAGGCCAGCTTTAGCGTGCTGACAGGAAAAGGAGGAACAGTTACCATAGTCACTGGATTGAGCACCGTCTGGCCCACCAGCCCAGTGTGATGGTGAGCGACCACGGCTGTGGGTTTTCCCACCATGGTGGCCTGCTGGCCTGTGACAGGTGTGCCGTTAACTTGGGTGTGAGTGTGCGGGTGGTGCGCCAATGTGTGCGTGATGTGCCCCACCATCGCAGGTTGTGATACGGCCACCGACTGCGGGTAAATGGCTGCGGGGAGGTGGGCCACGGGATGCACGGTGATGTGTCCGATTGGCTGGCCGGCACTAGAGGGCGCAATATGCGCCAGATGTTTAGGCCCAGCTGTGATGACGTGATTGACGGCCTGGATGACGGACGCATGGGAAACAGAGGCGTGGGTGATGACTGTTGGCTGAGGAGGGGAGATGATGTGGGAAGGCGGTGCAGGGGCGATGGCTTGGGGGGTGACCACTGCTGGCTGTGGTTGGCTGGGTGGAGCGGAGGGTGGGGTGGTGGGTTTGTGTTGTATGGAAATGTGCGTAGGGAGTATGGAGGGTGGAGGCATGGCAACGCGGGGCTCCGACAGCGCCGGTGCTGGTAGTTTGGGCGCAGAAGACGAGGGTGGGGAGGAGAGGATGTCGTCTTCTACGTCTTGGTCGAAGTTGTCTTCACCCTCTGGAAAAAGCGGAAAAGGATGCTTGGTAATTAGATTTTACGTTGTCTCTTACCCCTTCAGACACATTAAAATGAATCATTTCAGAAAGACAAATGGCCCGATTAATTGTACATGTTATGAAAAACTAAGAAACATAGGGGGACTTCAAAGGAAAGAATAAGATGAAAGTAAAAAATATTTTGAAATATTTTATATATACATTTTTATTTAATTCTATGGGTCTGTTTCTGGTGCAGGACTTTTATATTGATACAAAATATTCTATTTCAAGTTTTTTTGAACGAGTTATTTTGATTTGTGAAGGATCTTGTGACACTAAAGTCTGCTGAACGTTCAGCTTTGCCATCGCAGGAATAAAGTCTGATAATCTGATTTTATCATATGTGTGTTGTACCTGATGCTGTTGATGTGGAGGCCTGATCATCTTCGGGTTGGACAGTTTGTCGGAGTATCCTGTCAATCTCCATGATGTCTATACACTGGCTCAACTCGTTCTTCAGCTCCGCCAGTCTCTGCTGAGTGGCGATCTTCTCCCGCGCCAAGCGCTCCATCTCGTGCTCATACTCCTTTTCTTTCCGCTTCAATGTCTGCAAGAAACATAACTCATTAGAGTCTGTATCACCAGCACTTCAATACTCAAATCATATTTATTCATTGTGCAAACACTCATCATCCCACAATCAAACATTTTCATTTAGGTATGGCACATTTCTTAACCATCTGACAACCATGTTTTTAACAATTAACTGACGTCTGAATTTAAGAGTATACATCTTCTATTTTTAAATATTTCTGTGAATATTCATGCAAAATAAATGGAAACACACGGGTCAGTGGCCACCCTACTCTCTAGATATTGGCATAGACCATCCATCCCACCACACTACTTTTCTATAAGAAGGGATTTTTAATAACCACGAGAGTCAAAACCTCCATTTAACGTCTCGTCCAAAGGACGGTGCTTGTTAAGCGAAATCGAAGAACAAACCGATATGAAGTCATTTCAAACAAAAAACTGTTTTGGGAGTTCGAAACAACTCGCCAAAGCAAACTTTCCTGAAAAGTTCACTCTGGCTGGTAAACACCTTCAAACTACCATTGGTCCATGGTTATTACATAAATAGGTAGGTGTGGCTCTGAGGCTCAGCCTTCTTTGACATGTTAATCTTCTCCGGTTTGTTTTTTCTGTTCAGTCCCTCGAGGTCGGACGTCCCCAAGTAAAAACATGAACACACTGGAAAGCCGCATTATAATAGAAAATGAAGTTGTACTTCTGATGAAATGTGACACTGACACTGTTTTTCATGTTTAATACTGTTAAGCTGCTTGCTTTTAAACAATCTATTGTATTTAATGTGGTACATAAATAAATGTGTCTTTACTAGAGTGTCGAATTGCAGAGCTTGTGCAAACATATCCACATTGCTATAATCAGATGATTTTCTTATGCTTCCTTAATAAAAGGCTTGCTGTTTTCTCATTTTTGTTGTGCATTTATTTTGTTATTAAGTTATTCAGTTTTTTACATTTTATTTCAGTTAGCGTTTTTTTTATTTCAAAGAACAAAACTTTTTTTATGGTTTTAGTTTTAGTGAACCCTGGAAGGAATACCTTGTGAAGTCAACTTCGGATGGATGAAACGAACCTTAGATGTCAAAATAATTCCAAGGTGAACCTTTTTAATAGAGCAACAGTTTGAAGAGCATATGGGAAGAGGAAAAAGTAAGGAATAAAAAGAAGGGATGTGGCAGTCACACAGGCAAACGGTTTGACCCACTTTTTGTGTTAGTCATGTGACCACGGGACATCAAACCAGGCTAACGGGAACAAAATGTTTAGATATTTAAACCTTTGAAGAGGAGCAGGTATGTCCATCCGCATTCAAGAAACGTGTAAGAGAGGCCGGCCATGCGAGAGCAGAACAGCATGTTCAGCATATGTGGTCATACGATTTTAGGAAACAAACTGTCTACAGAGCAAAGCAGTTTACACACCCCGCCCCATCTGTCAAAGCCCTGAGCATGTGACGGCTCCAACACATTCACATCAGTCGGTTCCCTCCTCCGTCCCTCCGTCCCTCCCTCACCTATGCTCTGCCAAACAAACTGTGTGACAACATGGGCATTTTGGCTCCCAATTAGCAGGAGCCCTGTAGAGTCACAGAGGACTGTGGTATACAGTAGAACAGAGCACGTTTCTGAGCACTGAAGAATAGAGAGCAGTGAGATAGTGAGCGAGCATGCAGAGAAAGTGATTGTGCAGAGGTGGATGGTGGTTTTCGTGCGTGTCTGGGATTATATAACCCACTGATACAGTATTAAGGGAATATGAATGCGACTAGTGCAGTAGGTTGAGAGCACAGACAGAGAGAGGGAGAGGGAGAGGGAGAGAGAGACTATCCTAGTGAAGCCTGATCCAGGATTAGTCAGATTGGACTGTCTGGCCCTAAACCCCCTACACAGAGCAGGCCAACACACACACGCACACACGCTCGCTCGCACACACACACACACACACACGCACACGCATGCCAACACCTTCTGTTTTCTGCATGGACGGTAACAGCCTAATTAAAATGTCGAATATTAAAAAATACATTCTTTTAAAACAGTATTTACTCTTTTAAGCTGCAGTGGTTTATTAAAGTGCAGATATTAAAATTCTGGCTGACAATAAGACAATATGCTATATATATACAAATATATACACACACAAACAACCTTTCTCACCAAGGCTGCATTTATTTGATCAAAAATATAGTAAAAACAGTAACATTGTGAAATATTACAATTTAAAATAACTGTTTCTATGTTAATATATTTTCAAATGTAATTTATTCCTGCAATGTCAAAGCTGAATTTTCAGCATCATTACTTCAGTGTCACACAGTCTTCAGTGTCACATGATCCTTCATAAATTAATCTAATATGATAATTTGCTGCTCAAGAAACATTTCTTCTTATTATCAATGTTGAAATTATCAGTGCTGCTTCATATCTTGTGGAAACCATGATGCATTGTTTCAGGATTCTTTGATGAATAGAAAGTTCAAAAGAACAGCATTTGTTTGAAATAGAAATCTTTTGTAATATAAATATATTTGTCACTTTATCATTTGAATGCATCCTTGCTTAATAAAAATATTAATTTCATTTTTACTGATACTACTGACCCCAAACTTTTGAATGGTAGTGTATATATACTAAATATCCAATATCTATTGATACCAATAAAAATAAATAAATAAATAAAAAAAAAAATACAATTTCATGGCCAGTTTAAAAAATATTTTGTCTCAAAGTGAATTTTAGAGCTTGTTGGTAACTGTTATATGAATGTTAAAGACAACAAATTAGAGTGACGACAAGAACACCAGAAGTTACGCAAAACTCATTCCTAACAACACGAGTGGTGTCATGATAGTCCTTGGAAACGTGACACTTCAGCTAGCGATAAAGCAGTACTTATAATACTGAATGATGATGATGAATTAACTGTTCAGTCGAGATCGACTTTCGGTCACTTTATGAATCATCATGCTCCATGCTTTTCAATCTTTGACCACTTCTTTCAGTTCTTTCATGGGCATGTTAATATCAGCCTTGATTGTATCCAGCCAACGTGTTCTTTGGCGGCCTCCTCTTCTTGTCCCGCTGACTATGCCGAGCATTAAAGTTGTTTCCAAGGAATTAGCTCGCATGATATGACCAAAGTATGAGAGCCCCTGCATAGTAATTTTCCCCACCAATGATATCTTTGTTTTAACAGCGTGTTAAAACAAAGATATCATTGGTGGGGAAAATTACCTAAGATTGTCTTGTTTGTGAGCTTTGATGTCCATGGCACTCGCAGCATCCACCTCCAGCACCACAGTTCGAAGGCATTTTCCTTCATCCCTCTTCGTAAGTATCCAGCTTTCACATGTGTACATGAAGATTGGGAAAATAATTGCATTTATTTTTTTGAATCTTTGTTTTAATGGTAATATCTTTACTTTTCCAGATGTTTGCCATTCCTTGCATCGCATTTCATCCAAGTGCAATTCTTCTGTTGATGTCTGGGGTCTTGAGTCACCACTATGGACAATTTTAGATCCAAGGAAGAGGAAATCTTGTACTGATTCAATTTCTTTGTTTTTTTTTTTATGTTAAGGTGTAGACCCATATATTCACATTCATCCTTGACACTTTTGACCAGATATTCCAGGTCCTTTTCACTTTCCGGGTTGTTTCATCAGCATATTGCAGGTTATTGATGTTCCTCCCACCAATTTTTACACCAATTGATGATTCGTACAGATTACATCGCCTCATGATAGATTCTGCATACAAATTAAACCGGGCCGGTGATAAGATGCATCCCTGTCGGACACCTTTTGTGATCTTAAACCATTCAGTATTGCCAAATGCTGATACATCAACTCAGTGTATAACAAATAATACTGATATATCAACTCAAATCCTGATGTGTGTATAAAACCTGTGCTGGCTGACCCCAGGCCAGTTTTGAACTCACTCCATCTTTTGTGTGCGAAGAAACTGACTAGACATCCCTACTGACTAGATATTCAGGTCCCACTGGATATCACCACGGCAACAGCTGGAACCCGCCATGGTCTCCTTGGCAACAGAGCAGGGAAGGTGCAATGTGGTGATGAGGAGGTGTAATAGAGAGGCAAGGGCTAATGCGATTGGCTCACATCGACCTCTAGTATTTTACAGTCTGATGGCTCTCGCACTCCCTCCCCCTTTTCACGTCTTCATTCCCCTCTTCCTTTGTGATTAGAAACACTCCTCAACTGCTCCGCAACGCTCACTGTCACCACGTGTAGTTTGAAGAAGAGAAGGGAGCGGTCAAGTAACACTGACCGCTAACACTGTGTTTGAACATCCAAACGATTAAATAATACTGCGTTAATATTTGCGATGTAATCATATAAATTGGCTGTTAAACATGCAATATTTCATTGTTTTTTATACATCCCAATTTAATGATTAATAGAATAGTGTCCCAGGTGCAAAATCTTTTGACTGTCTTGTCAATGGATAATGCTTATCTTTTGTTTTTAAATGTTTTATATGAACTTGAGTAAATAACTGATTAATCGTTCAATTTGAACTTAATGGGCAATAAACAGAAAAGTTATTCCCTTACATAAACTCCAAAAGCTACTGACAGCCTTGCCCTGGGAAAAAGAATAGCACTTAATTGTAAATCGAATTAGTAGTGAACTTCAAATCTTAAAAGTAGAAAATATGTATTTGCGGAAAATATTATAGAGTACACTTTCATGACTATGCTTCTTAACACAGTTAAATACACTTTAAAAAGGTGCACTTTGTAATAATGTCAAAATAAGTTTTACTTTAAAGTACAATTTAAATAATTGATTTAATATTTATTTTATCATGCTTTAAAGTAGTAACTAACATAATACTAACATACTAAAACCCATTATAATTTAAAATATTACATTTAAAGTAAATATATTTTAAATGTACTAAATTTTATCATTACAAATATGTAATTACAAATATATTTAAATGCATGACATACAAGTTTCAGTAGAAATTAGTCAAATTACATTAAAATATATTTTAGTTGACCATAAATGCTCGTTGTCAGTACATTCAACTACATTATAACCACATTTCAAAGACAACAGAATTATGAAATTACATAAGATGTACTTAAGTCTTACTTAAGTGGGTCAAAACACTCTTAAGTTCAGCTAATTAAATTTAATATAAACTTAAACTATAATATATTTTCATATATTTGTAAATATCCAATTAAGTATCTGAAAACATTACATTCAGTTCTCACTTAAGTATATTCATTTAAAGTATATTATGTTCGTAATAAGTACTCTTGCTAAAGTGTACTTTTTCACAAATGCTGTCAATGAATAAATGTTATTTATAATGTCCTTTTCTCACAGTTTTGAGTAAATTTTGACTATATACTGTGAATTAAGTATTCACTTTTTGTGCATGTCATCAATCATTATTGAGCTGTATGTGTATATTTTAGCCACCAAAAACCAATTATTCAATTACTGTGTAAAATTTTGACATTAGCATTGGCTATTAAAAATCCCGGTCAACCACATATCAAAACTGATGGGACCAGAACATCATTGCAGCTGTGATCTGATGAGGTAACTTGTAATATCTTGTTTGAAAATTCAACAGTCCTGTCCCTGTTATATTACACTGTAACCAGTGGGCGTAAAAGAAGTGTGCTATGCCTGGTTGAACCCGCAGACAGCATTTGACTGCATCCAGATCGGAATCGGTAACGAAACTCAATCTACAGACAGAGGAACCCCCTGCTGCTCACTGACCACCAGCTCAGTTCCTCACGGTCTCCTTGGTTACAACGGTTCACAGGACTATGGCCCACAAAAGAAAACCAAACACGCAAGGCCACCGACTCAAACATGCCAAACGTCGCACATCAAATCCATAAAACAGTCTATCAAGACACATTGTTTCATTTAAACAGCCTAGTTCGGCATGTGTGGATCTGATGTGAGCACCACGGTTGCCAGGTTTGTGTAACAAAACCAGCCTAAATGCTATTCAAACATCACTCAATCACAGCCAAAACTAGCCCAATCGCATTCCAGGGGGGTTCCCCGGTAAAAATCTCGTTCCGGGGTGTGTGGTGTCTCTTCAACCTGCATACTAAAAAACAACCCACAGCAACAGCATAAAAGTAGCTGAATTCCGCGGGAAATCAGCGGACTTGGCAACACTGGTGAGCACGCTGAGAGAGAGAGGGAGGGGAGGACAACACAGAACAGCAGTTGACGTCACCAGGCTCGCGCTCGCCATGTGCTCATGTCTCACGTGGACACGGGAGCAGGCTGAAAGCGGGCAGGGGAGGGGGAGAGAGAGAGAGATCGGGAGAACAGCGCTTGCAGAATAGAGTAGCGTGCAAGTGGGCGGCCCACATTCCCTCGCTTGTGCTGCTTATTGTGTCTTTATAACCATCGCCGGCTAAGTTTTATAGCTTTTGAGATCATGTTAACTCAGATGTATCTTTCCTAACCAGGTCACCTTTCCACCCATGCTATTATACTAATTGTCATGGCTGCAGTCTGCAAATTAAATAATGTAGCGTGACCTTGGCGCTTTTATGTCAGCAGTATCTATGTCAGTCTTAATGTTCTGATCCGGGCAATATGCACTTTAGCACCTTAACAAAGGAAAATATATATAAATGTCATGTTGACCTACATTCTGTGACTGACCACCAAATTATCCTAACTTAATCCTTAAAATGTGCAAAATATTATGTAAATACATCAAGGATTTCATCCTCTCAGGAATCTAAATTCAGATTTTTAACATTAGATGTTGAAGATCAGGCAAAGAAAAACCAGATGGATAGAGAAACAGCCAAATGGGAAAAAAGTAAGAAAAGGACAGGGGAAGCGGGTAAGGAAAAAAAATACAATGAGCACACACGGAGAAGAATTCAACCCAGGATGTTTTGGCAGATGCACATGACACCATTCTGCCAGAAGAGTATGTACAGAGAAGTGTATGCGGGTGGGAGGGTGAGAACGAGAGGATGAGGAGGAAATGGACTACAAATCCCCATCTTGTGACCCATTCCCAATTTTTATCAGGGTTGCAGCTGAACTTTGCAGGACTGTGACTCTCCAGGACCGGAGTTCGCCACCCCTGATCTATAGCTTGTTTTAATATAGGTCAGAGGAAGTCACGATCAAAACTCCATCCTCACATTCAAAAATGAACTTTTACAAGCAGACGTAACAGTCCACATCAGTTTTCCTACAAATTGCATAAGGCTTCTAGGTGAATCTCATAAAAACATGACTGGGTCATCAAACATTAAAAAAAGAAAAATAAATTATAGGGCGGTCAAGCAATTAAAATTTTTAATCTAATTAACTACATGATGTGCAGATTAATTAATTAATTAATTAACCTAATTAAAACAAATTTGACTGAGAAATTACCCCAAAAATGATTTAAAGTCATTACTGTGTTAAATGAGAAGAGCATTAAATAGACCTTACAAAAAGTAGCTTTGGAAAGTAGTATTTTATTTGAGTCAACATAGAATTTATTACATTAGGCTGCAATGGCCATGTTTGTTTTTAGAAGCTGCATCTGAATTGGTATTTATATATTTACAGACCAAAACAGTTTTGTTTACCAACATTCTTCAGAATATACAGTACCAGTCAAAAGTTTGGAATCGGTAACATTTTTAATGTTTTTAAAAGAAGTTTCGTCTGCTCACCAAGGCTGCATTTATTGAATTAAAATTACAGTAAAAACAGTAATATTGTGAAATATTATTACAATTTAAAATAACTGTTTTCTGTTTGAATAAATTTTATAAAGTAATTTATTCCTGTGATCAAAGCTGAATTTTCAGCATCATTACTCCAGTCTTCAGTGTCACATGATCCTTCAGAAATCATTCTAATATCCTGATCTGCTGCTCAAGAAACATTTATTGTGTACAACTGTACAAAATATTTGTGTACAATTTTTTTTTTTTTTTTTTTCAGGATTCTTTGATGAATGGAAAGTTCAAAAGAACAGCATTTATTTGAAATATAATCTTTTGTAACATTATAAATGTCTTTACTGTCACTTTTGATCGATTTAATGCATCCTTGCTGAATAAAAGTATTCATTTCTTTAATTTCTTTAAAAAAAAATTAAAATAAAAATTCTTACTGACCCCAAACTTTTGAACGGTAGTGTATAATGTTACAAAAACTTTGTATTTCAGATAAATGCTGTTCTTTTGAACTTTCTATTCATCAAGGAATCCTGAAAAAAAAAGTACACAACTGTTTTCAACATTGATAATAAATCATAAATGTTTCTTGAGCAGTAAATCAGCATATTAGAATGATTTCTGAAGGATCATGTGACACTGAAGACTGGAGTAATGATGCTAAAAATTCAGCTTTGCACAGGAATAAATTACTTTATAAAATATATTCAAACAGAAAACAGTTATTTTAAATTGTAATAATATTTCACAATATTACTGTTTTTACTGTATTTTTAATTAAATAAATGCAGCCTTGGTGAGCAGATGAAACTTCTTTTAAAAACATAAACAATCTTACCGTGTCCAAACTTTTGACTGGTAGTGTATTCTTTTATGTTATGCAAAAGAAAGAAAGTCATACAGGTTTGAAACAACATGGGGGTGTAAATGTAAATAAACAATTTTCATTTTTGGGCAAACTATCCCCAAAATATGACATTTTTTTAATGAAGTGATACTCTAAATTAGAAACTAAAACTGCCAGTAGGTGGCGGTAAATGTCTAAATGAATAAGTCATTGAGTCATTCATTCATTCATTCAATTCGTTCAAACGGCTGATTAATTCAGTAAATGGCTCTTTTTATGCCATTGAATCATTGGTTCACCCGATTGATTCACTCAAAACTCTGATTCATTCATTAATGAAATACCGCTGTGTGTTGCTCGAAGATGCACAACAGTTCTGCTGTGGCTTTTATAGGCAATATATTCGTTGGCAAAAACAGACAAAATAGAACATTTTTGCCCTATGTTGAATTTCATGGCCATTCTAACTTTATTCTATAGGCTCCATCACGCAGTGAGCTGTTGCCCTGCATTATGTTCATCACCAATCAAGTGTATGAAAGGTAAGTACATAGGTCTGGGGCGGGGCATTAATTGCATTAAATCATTTTAATCGCGTTATTTTTCCATCATTAATTCAATTAACACATTCCATCAACAGCCCTAATATTTATATACATACATATTATTCTGCCAAGATTTTACGATGTAAATATTCTTAATGGTCCTAAAAACAGGCTTCTTTTCTAAGCAAAATATGATTATATTATTAAAATATTATATTGAATAATTTCTTTCAAGCTTCTGTTGGATGCACATAAAATCCTTGTTTTATAGCACACATATCCAATCCTATCTTTGACTTACCTGGATGTAGCGGAGGGCACTCCTCAGGACACTCAAATTGGAAGTTTTCTTTTCATCCACGTTAGGAACGTTCCTCTTGAGGGTTTCAAAACATTCTTTTAGATGTGCTCGTCTGTGACAGAAAGAAAAGCACTAATCATTCTGTTTTGTGGAAAGCAAGTGAGAGTTTTAACAGATGTTTAGGCGAAGCATTTTGGTGATGGAAGTAACAGCAATGAAGAAGTCAACAGGCAACAGCTTTGTAATATCATATTTGTTACTGTGGTTACTAGTAGGGCATAGGCCTTTCAAGCCAATAAAACAAGTAGCGCACTAATTGCAAATCGACCAAGGGTTAATGTATCTGTGATCAGTCCGGCAACCAAACGACTTACATTAAAGCGACTGCACCTCAAACTCAATGAGTTCATACGCTCCGCTTCGGTTTGTCGAAATGAATAAAAACAAAAATGTAAACAGAAGTTCACCCACCTGTTCTTTTCCAGCTTGTTGTGAACTTCTCGAGTTCCAGCTCTGCAGGGAAAATATTAAATACGTTTCTACGCTGCATGTAAACTTTCATGATTCAACCATATGATCTGCCATAGCTCACCCTCATGTCATTTCAAACACTTTTCTTCCAGGGAACACAAAAGGAAAGATTGTTCATGCAGCTCTAACACAAACAAAGACAGCATACATTAACCAGGGGCTGGTCAAGCTCCAAAAAACATAAGATATAAAAAAACTATAAAAGTGGTCCTTAGGTGTCTTCTGATGCCAAATGATAGCTTCATGTGAACAAAAGGGCAAAACTTCACTGAAAATCTTGATTTGGGGAAAACATAACTGTGATTTTCCTAGGGGTGGAATGGATCGTAGTTGATCCGTAACGTTCGGCACGCATGTGATTCATGGATTAACTGCAAAGTTTAACCAACATAGAATGATAGTTTATCATTTGCATTTTTTGTCTTGCCAATTACACATTTAAGCAATTTTAAACCGTTCCAGCAAAAGAGAACTCAATTCGGTACTCGCGCGCTGTTATCTGTGTGCACAGCCGCACACACACAGAGAGGCGAGTTTCAGATAGTGCACAAACACTGAATTGATTCCTCTTTCAGGTCTCCTTGGCAAGTATTCTCGTAAACACAGTTGGTTATCTTTTAAGTGAAAGTAAACAGCTGAATATCATTAATGTTAATCAAACAAAACACAGCTTTAACAAAGTTATCTATGCTTGTAGTTGTAATAGTGTATTTTTTCTTATATTTTACTGACTGTTCACTTGTCTTTAATAATGTTTGAACTTTATTAGTTAGACTAGTTTTTGCTGTGGTATTGAAGTACTTAAAATGAGCTTTAAGTAATAAATGGAAAGCACCTCGTTTGAAAAGCTCCTGGTTTGCTGTGCTAGGGTTGCACAATGCAGGCAAAAAAAACTGATTGAATGTAAATATGACTGTAATAATAATAATAATAATAATAATAATAATAATATAATAAATTGTCATTGTTATTATTATTACTACGAACTAAAAATATTAAACAAAATATTAAATATTATTATTGTAATATTTTTAGAGTAAAATTGAGTATTTTAAGGCACAATATGTAAGATTTTTTGACTAAAATATCCAAAAACAATGTTAAATATTTTGTTGACTTGTGTTCTTACATTATCCCAAATGTTTCCAATAATGTTTAAATACAGAGAAATCAGCCATTTTAACCAGTGTAATGGCCCGTGTCATTGCGTCGCATGTCAATGACATCATATCCGCCTTACCCTTGATTTCTGTAGAAAAGATTCTTTAATATATTATACATTTTATTAAAAAGGTGAGCAACTGTTTGGATACCTTTATCGAAAGAAAACTAATCACTGTTATATAGCTCAACATGTTTAGTCTTATTGTTTGAAAATTTTGTTTTCTTGATTTACCACGAGTAACATGTTTGTACCATGCCTCAGAGAAAACACTATTTTGTCAAATGGCTAACATAGCATAATAAGAGCTTTATTGTAGTAACAATAATACAGCATTTTCTCCACCATACAATAGATTTTAAAATTAACTGCATGCCATTTAGCAGCACAAGTCATCCACCTTTTTTAAAATGATATTCTAATATCGATCTACCTTGCTACAGTGTCTCATACTCTGAGCTAACGCACAGGGTAACGTTAACATAACACTCAAATATATTTTAGTATGATTGTTTTGACCAAGTTAAACAGCGCTGCATTACCCGAAAATTCTAATTCGTCAAATAAAGTGACCTGTATGAGTAGTAATTCAGCAGCACTTGCAGCTGTTTCATTAGAATTAAATAAAATAATGTGAATTAAAAGTGATCAAACGTAACTATAATGAAGTTCAAGTTCAGGGAAGGAGAGGGACGTTAAATGTAACTTTAATCGTAAAATAAACATAACCAAACGAAAGAAGTAGCAGTGGCCAACTAACATAATAAAAAACAGCAACGTAAAAATTCTCAGGCTCTCACCGCTCCCTGCTTCATACCACAGTAACATTAATAAAAATTTAATACATTAGCTCATCCATAAACATGATTTCTGCATGAGTTCCGTCAGATTGCTTTCCATCGGCTTTGGAGGTAAAGATGACAACTCCCATGATTCCATGCTCATTCACGGCGTCATCAAGCTACGCCTGTGTTATTGTTTTGAATAAGCGAAACTTACATACTGTGCCTTTAAGAAAAATAATACAATAATTATTTTATTTGAAAGTACAAATGTAAAATTACAACACTAATATTTATGCCTGACTGTCTTCATTTATTCATTTTCAAGCATTAAACCATCAAGCTTTTATTTGTATTGTTTCAGAGCAGATGCAGAAATGTGTTTGTGAATGATGTGAATGTGTTTGACATTGACAAACCTATCACTGACGTGTGGCAGCGCTGCGCATTGTTAATGTATTAACGTTATTTGTCCGAGCTTTTAATTCCCTATACTCCAACACGTGACCTTCGTTCATCTGAAACTGGTCTTTTAACTGTTCCGCTAACTCGTTTAAGACTGATGGGAGATAGGGCTTTTTCTTCAGTAGCTCTAAAACTATGGAATTCTTTACCGAGTGAGAGAAGGCAAGCTAAATCTCTTAGCATTTTTTTTTTAAATCTCACCTTAAAACTCATTCTTTTAGGGTAACTTTTAATTGAACATTTGTATCAACTTTATATTGTTTTATTTTAAATTGTTTTGATTGCATATTCTTTTCTCTTTTTGTCTATTGTATTATTTTATATGGTGTATTTTGGTGTTTTATTTGTTTTTTGCGCTATAGAAAATAGAGATTACTATTATACATTAAGAGGATATACAGAAGAATAAGAATAAAAGGGGGTCGACTCGCAACTGTCGCATACTCTACAAAAAGCACAGAGCTGTTCAAAATCTGCATGCCTCAGAGGGCATAGTTTTAAATTAAATTACATAATATTTGCCACAAATTGTTGTTAATGTACATGATATCTTCACCCTTTGCTGCAAGAGTGTGTATTAAATATGCTTTAAATAGAGAGATATAACAATATAGATTGCCCTTTCACTTTCCATTTGCGCTCATCAACACCACTTTTTGCCTGTATGGTGATTAGATTCACTGTTTTGGACTGCCACCATGAACTTGACAATGAGATGCATCTGGTGTGTGGCATGGCATTTTTTGCCCGGTGTGCATCACATCCTATTTGAAGTAAGCTTAAGGTTTACCATAGGGTTTAGGATTCCACAACATCTTTTATGAATTTGAATCTCTGTGTAAGTTAACGTTAGATCTTTTGCTCCATTAACAGACAGTTAATCAAATAAGAGAAATAAGAAAGTTCCAAATTTAGCCTATAATACATTATGTTTACATCTGTGCTAGTAATACTACACACAGTGCAGTCACAGTGTCGTACTCGGAAGGTTTAGCTAATGTGGGGTAATGTGAAATAACTCTTTTGGATCACACACTTCTACCTCTAATCAGCAATCAAATGATTCATTATTGCTTTAATTAGGCAAGTTAGGGTTACACACTTATACTCTTTCATGGTCTATGGACCCCCTGAGGTAGTCTTGACCACCCCATGTATAAAACTCTAGTTCCAGCACGTCGTCATAAAAACTAATTTTATTGTGCGTTTCTCCAAAATATCACTTCACAGAAGAAATAAATCAAATGGGTTTGGAATGACATGAGGGTGAGAAAATGATGATATCAGAAATCACAAATGCAGTTTGCAACCTGCAAACATACAGCATGGCCTGAGGGGCTGCGTTACTTCTCATCATGGATCACCGTACAGGACAGCATCCTACTTTTTAAAATTGCAATCTCCTTACAAAATAGCCAACCCAGTTTCATTTAGTTATGATTACATGATGTGTGTCGTGTCCTACAGTTTAATCTCCACCGCTTTGAAAAAACTCTTCAGCTTTCTTGTAGGGCTGCACAAATAATCAAAATAATAGCACCAAGCCATTTTGCAATTTCGGTTTTATCAAATCTCCCTGCGGTTTTCTGTAAAGATACAAATTTGATAGATTAACGCTTTGGAAATTAAAAAAATAATAATATAAGAAAATTATAAGAAAATAATATTAGTATTGTAATTTTACAGTTGTAATGTAAAATAATATTTTTATTTTAAAAAAATTGTTTATATATATAGTATTAATATTAATAATTAGTAATTAGTAGTAATATTAATTATTATTATTATTTTATTGCCATATTGAGATATAACACTACAGTGCTGCTTGAAAGTTTGAACCACTTGCAGAAACTGTGAAAATGTGAAAAATTAACAAAATAAGAGAGATCATACAAAATGCATGTTATTTTTTATTTAGTACCGTCCTGAGTAAGATATTTTACATAAAAGATGTTTATATATAATTCACAAGACAAAAAATAGCTGAATTTATTCAAATGACCCTGTTTAAAAGTTTGTGAACCATTGATTCTTAATACTGTGTGTGGTTACCTGGATGATCTATGACTGTTTTTTTGTTTTGTGATGGTTGTTCATGAGTCCCTTGTTTGTTCTGAGCAGTTAAACTGCCCAGCGTTCTTCAGAAAAATCCTCCAGGTCCTGCAGATTTTCCAGCATCTTTTGCATATTTGAACCCTTTCCAGCAGTGACTGTATGATTTTGAGATCCATCTTTTCACACTGAGGACAATTGAGGGACTCAAACACAACTATTAAAAAAGGTTCAAACATTCACTGATGCTTCAGAAGGAAACAATGCATTAAGAGCCGGGTGGTGAAATCTTTTTGAATTCGAAGATCAAGGTAAATTGTACTTGACTTGTCTTCCGGGAAACATGTAAGTATCTTCTGTTGCTTCCGAAGGGCAGTACTAATTGAAAAAAAAAAAAAAAATATTTAAACAAAATAAGAAAAATTTGGACTTCTTCATCCTGTTCAAAAGTTTTCACCACCCGGCTCTTAATGCATCGTGTTTCCTTCTGGAGCATCAGTGAATGTTTGAACCTTTTTTAATAGTTGTGTTTGAGTCCCTCAATTGTCCTCAGTGTGAAAAGATGGACCTCAAAATCATACAGTCACTGCTGGAAAGGGTTCAAATATGCAAAAGATGCTGGAAAACCAAAGAATCTGCAGGACCTGGAGGATTTTTCTGAAGAACGCTGGGCAGTTTAACTGCTCAGGACAAACAAGGGACTCATGAACAACCATCACAAAACAGAAAAACAGTCGTAAATCATCCAGGTAACCACAGACAGTATTAAGAATCAATGGTTCACAAACTTTTGAACGGGGTCATTTTAATAAATTCATTTTTTTGTCTTGTGAATTATATGTAAACATCTTTTATGTAAAATATCTTGCTCAGGAGTGTACTAAATAAAAACATGCATTTTGTATGATCTCTCTTATTTTGTTAAAATTTTTCACATTTTTACAGATTCTGCAAGGGGTTCACAAACTTTCAAGCAGCACTGTATATATATATATATATTTTTTTTAGGGGTGTAACAATATATCGTGTCACAAAATATCGCAGTACAAAAATGCAACAATATGTATCGTGGATAGTGACAATATGTATTGTGTATAGTTCACCCAAAAGGAAAATTACTGTGTGAGGAAAAAATTCAAGTTTACAGAGTTTTAGTGTCAGTTCTACATTGAAATACTATATATAATGTTGAATATAATGTATAATAATGGAATGGGGGAATATTTGTGGGTCCTGATGATGCCAATGTCTTGTGTTACCAGTAAAAAGTGTCCTACATTATTTTAAATATATCTAGTCAATGACAGTGTACAAGCATATTCGTATTTTTCTGTATTTTCAGCTTCAGAATCATGAATATTTTTATTTTGGTATCAACATTTTCCTGTGCATTGGGTTACCAGCACCAAGTCCAATATGTATCAAATATGTTTTGAATCGTGACATGAGGGTATCGTTACATCCCTAATATATATATATATTATATATATAAAAATAAAGGGCATCAAGAAAAATATTTAATCTAATTAACTAAATAATGTGGCGATTAATTAATCTACTTCATTTTGGCTGGGAAATTACCCCCAAAAGATAATTTGAAGTCATTGTTGTGTAAAGCATCAAAGAGACATTACAAAAAGTTGCTTCAGAAAGAAATATTTTATTCAATTCAACACAGAATTTTTTTTTTTTTTTTTACACATGAACTTTTGGACCATGAGGTTGAATAAATGATGACTGAATTTTCATTTTTGGGTAAATTATACCTTTAATATTTTTAATCAATATGGAAATAAGAAATAATTTTTTAAAAATAAAATTAGACTCTAAATAAGAAGCTAAACTGCCAGTAGGTGGCGGTAAATGTCTTAACGATTAAGTCGTTCATTCATTCATTCGACTCATTCAAACGGCTGATTCATTTAGGAGTGAAGTAAATGGTTCACTTCAGGCATGTTGAACTTTAAGCGGTGCGGCACAGACTGAACTATGTTTGCTTTTGAATCGCTCTGGCTGTACTTTGATGTCATACACTGATCTGTGGTCTGTGTAGCGCCGCTTCAAGTGCAACAAGTCTTTTATGAATTGTCCGTTGAATCATTTGTTTCACTCGTTTCGTTCAAAACACGGATTCAGAAATGAAACACTGTTATGCATTGCGTGGAGGCGAACAGTTCTGCTTTGTCTTTATATTTTCATTGGCAAAATTGAACAAAATAGACAATATTGTTTATTGTATTGGCCGACGTAGTTTATGTGAGCACCACGACACGTGTGTGATTTTTGGTGTGAAGAATTTACTTTCTTATAAAAAAATCACAAAACATGGCTCACCCTCCAGGTCTCCTTTTCCCGTCCAGGTTGCGTGGATCTTCCACAGTGGCTCCATTAGGCCTGGGTGGTTGGCCTGTCTGAACCTGGGCTGGCGTGGGCTGAGGTTGGGGTAGTGTTGGCTGGGGCAGAAGGGCGTGTTGCTGTGGTGGGTGCTGGGCTGTGATGATGGGGGCTGGATACGGCTGCAGCAGTGTCTGCGTCTGTTGTGGCTGTTGCTGTTTGGGACCGTTATTCGATGGAGGCAAGCTGTTAATTTCTGTTTTTACATGTGCAATCAAGTGACGATGTTGCTGCTGCTGCTGCTGCTGCTGCGGAGAGGAGTGGGCGTCCTTGCCATTGGGGCTGAGGAGAGGGGCTGCTGGTGGGGACAGGGCTGTGGCCAAGGATGTGACCACTGGCATTGGGGAGGCTGTGTGAAGGGACGAAGCAGTCTGAATAGGAGGGGCTGCAGGTTTGGCAGGGACCACCGGGATGGGAATGACAGCTATGGGAACAGGTGCTGGGAGGGGAGGGGGCGGGACTGGAGGGTGGTGCTGGTGATGGCGGTGCGACTCAAGCCGCATGTCTTCTGCCCAGGTCACATGGTTGACTTGGACAGACTGGATAATGGGGGCGGAGAGCTTCTGCTCAGCCTCACGGGACAGCAGGGCCTTCTCTCTCTGCTCCTCTTCTGTAGAACAAAAAAAAAAAAAAAAGAACAGATAAAATGTTACGATAATATGAAGGCTAAAGCTTAAAGGCCTTTCTGCTATTTGAGAATAATATCTGCCTTTTTCCTAACTAGCCTACTGCATTTTAGATTGGAACTTCCCCAAACCGGAAGTGCCCACTCATAAAGACAAAAAAAACATTTCAAATCATAAGGCTGCACTACAAATAATCCTTATCTGCTAGTTTGACTGAATGAGCTGTAAAAGTTCCTTTATGTTCTATTTTAAGACGTCAGGAGAATAACGTAAGGCTTGGTATTTTAAAGCGATATGGTATCACAAGAATATGTATTTAGTCGCTGAATTATTTTCCTCCTGATTATTTTCTTTATTCCTTTGTATTCTGCTGTAACAGTATGAAAAATAAACAACATATACTGCGCATCTGTGGTCCGCTCTTCCGATTTAATTTATGATATTCCCATGAATGATTCACTGGAATGCCCTAAGAATCTCGTTTTTCCTCCCCAAATCTTCACGTCTCTTTCCAGGTTTGTTTTCACAAGGATGCTTTAAAATGAAATTCACTTCTAATCCCTATTAGCAGTGTTTACTGGACTGTTTCTAAAGCAGGTAAATACAATATTTATTGTCTCTCATAATGACGGAAACCACTTTGAAATATTATCACTCAATGTTCCAGTTAATGAACATTTTTGATTAAGGCAACATATGTTACATAAATATCAATGTAGTAATATATGTCTGTATTAACATGTCCATAATATTGCTGTGGAAACAATCAAGTTTAATTATGAAAACTTTTGGATGCTGTATAAAGAAAATGCTGGATGTAAACACCAAAATTTGAACACAAATTCTAAAATGTGCAAATATATATATATATATATATATATATATATATATATATATATATATTTGCTTGAAGCGAACACTTTTTTAATTCTGATAAACTACAATGGAAACATATTTACTGAATAAATTCCTAGATGCTCAATAAAAAGCTATTAAGTCGTGTGACTGTTCAATTCACTCAGAATTTTGATTAGGATTAGTATTTTGATTTCTCACATAAATTAAATTTGCAGCTTGAGTGCAAACATAGTTATTCTTAAGTAAAAACTTTTAAGTAAAAACTGTGTGAAATACTTCTACACAAAACTGCTGAAGTTAAGAAAAATCTTATTTGTGGTCATTAAATTGTATCATGTCAATTTCAACTGGTCACCCTAGACTGGGCCATTAAAAAACATGTTGGCCAACCACTATTTGCATTACTTATGTTCTTGAGACTGTAAGAGATTACTTATCTACTGTAAGCACCGACTATCACGGCATCCAAATGTTTTTGCTCCAGGTCTCATCTTGCGGTTATCAATTTTCCTCAAGAATAAAATATTTTTTTCATGAAATTCGTATTCATGTTACCCTAATGTAGTTGCCTGGTTCATTAGTAGCCTGAAGTAAATGGTCACAGCACAGATTTCAAAGGGTGTTTTAACATTTATTATCCAGCTATGCTGGTAGTTCTGATTGAGGGGAAAAAAATATACATTTGAGCAAGAGAAATAGAAGCCATAGCTAATAAAGATCAGTAGCAATACTAGAGATCAATATCAATTTAGAGGTCAGTAATGGCACTAATTAGTGCTTGTCTAGACTCTGACTAATAAAGCTGCAGTCCAACAGAGACGATCCTGTGATTTAATACATCAAAACTATGTAAGCTATTCATCCAGCAGGGCTTAAACCTGCACTGTACTTATAGTTTCCATTTTAAACAGGAAAAGCCAGTATAGGGTGCAGTAATTCCTTACTCCATGTCCCAGTTGGGTAGGGTGTGTGAGTTAGCTGTCCTGAACACTCTGTCTCTTTAAGAGAGAAGCCCCAGTAAGAGTCTTACCTAGACTCCAGCTCTACACTGACATCACACAGACAGCAGTCTGCACTAGAAGCCAAGAGCTGGCGTGGGGAATCTGAACCCAGGCCGTACCATCTGCAGCCTAAAATGCCACCATCATCTGAGGATTTCCATGATTAATGGATGGCTCTATTGTTTAGCCCCGTCGATCCATATTCAGTTGCATCTGAGATGTGACTTCAGATCGATGTTTGAATTGTAATACGAGGGGTGAGGAATTTGGGCTGCGTTCCAAAGTGTTTTTGAGCCAAAAGTGTAATTTGCACTGCAAGACATTCCTGTGCAGGAGACTGCACCTTGTAACCAGCGAATGCGAGCACGCCGCAGACAAAGGGGTGACCTGATGCAAAGCGACCTTACGGTTCAAACCACAATATGCGGGAATCCTCCTGCATCAGCTGAGTGTTAAAAGCATTCGCAGAAGCCCTCAAAAATAAAAGAATACTTAGATCAATATTTTCAGTGCATGCATATTTCTCTACTGCTTAAGTGGAGAGGAAAAATACATAGTGAAATGTAATTTCCCTTGATATTAACATGCATACAAAGAAATTAACAGCATGTTAGCAGGAAAGGAATCACAAACACTTCAAGTGCACTCCTGAAGTGAACTATGTCATTGTGCAAACATTATACAGCCTGGCTAATAAGCTCTGAACAGCTCATGAAAGTGCCATCTATTGCTCTCCATAAGTATGTAAAGCTCTTGAGACGTCAGGACACAGATGAGATACCATGGTGGTCCGCAGGCTTTACGAGTGTGTTTTATAAACATGGCATACATTTAGGACTAAACTGTGTAATTAGGAAAAACTAATCTAGTATACTGTAAAATTTCTATTCTATTTTCACAGGTTAATGCAGAAATCATGACCAAATAATCTCAAACAAACTAGACCAGAATAGAGCAAAATATTTTAAGAGGCTTTTTATCAATTGCAATGAACTCGCATTAAAAGAAAGGACAACATTCCCCGAGCAATAAAATCAAATGCAAACATGACATTTAATTTAACAACAAACTTATCAACCTAACCTCTGTGTTACTCAAAGATAAGCAAGTGTGTGCTGGCTGGTATAGGGCTCTTTTATAATGATGGGCAGCTAGGGAAACATAACATAAAAATAACAAATAATTAGTGTCTGGACAACTAGTTAGGGACCATTCACGTATTTAACACTCTATATTAATTTAATTTGTGTCTAGAGCAAGTGAAATCTTAACCAGGTTTGACTGTATGAAAAGTGAAAGAAACTTCTATTTGCTTTAATGCGAATAAAATCACTTTTTTGATAACATTGGTTAGAAAATGTGAGGAATCATTCTCATTTCCTTCAACACAAAGCCCCACAAAGAGTCTTTAAAAGACGAAAGAGATTTAATACGGCACATTTGAGATTACATGCAATTTTCTAGTTCTAGTGCAAGGTCAAATACTGTAAGTGTATGCAAAGTTTGCACATTTAAATAGAACCTTGTAGAGATGTTCAAAAATATGCCAACAACTGCACTTATTGTTCCTCAACCTATTCGTCGGTCTGTATTACAAGAAAATCAATCACGGTCTGCAAAGAGTAAAAAGTCTGCAAAGCTCTTACTTGGATATGCATGTAAAATGCACATTATATAACTTCTGCATTGAGAGAGGGTGGCGTTGCCCTATTTTCTCCCCAGTTGTGACCTGGGGAGGGGGGCTGTCTGGCGCGCACGTGGTTGAAGAGGGCGGTCTTACAGCACGCGGTATTTGCTGTGGGTGTGGATTTACTGACACGTCACCTCGAGAATGAAACAAAAAGCCCCCCGCTCTGTTTAAAGCGATAAATACATCGCGATTATCATCATATATCGCCTGCTTTATGGAATTTTGGCATATAGTTTTCCGACAACAAGCAAAAAGAGTTTGGTCACGAGGAAGTGTAAAGGGAAAAGTAGGTTGGTCTTGAAAGTCATGAGATAACCACTCGGCAATGTCATTATGTAAAAAAAAAAAAACCTTTGGTCTAATGCCACCGCCCAACGGATAAAAACACGACGTTCGCTACTTTTAGCTAACCTATTTTAATTAGTGGGCAAAATTGGTTGCAATAATTTTAGAAATTCTACCCAACCAATATATCTTAAGCAAAAATGTTTAACTTATTGCATCAGACAAAAAATAAAAAACGACGCCCCGTGTACTGGGGTATATGTACCCACCCACCGCAGCGCTACTGAGCGAGTATAGTAGCACACTAAATATAGCATGGATTTAACCCGGAAACCGAGTGAGCGAAATATGCCCTAGTCACAAAGACTGCACCCTACAAACAGTGGAAACCCGTGAATACGACCACTGATACAGAGCTCTTATTCGCAATGCTTAAAATAATAAGTTTTTTTTTCTCAAGGAAATGTTACTCTAGTTATTTATCTGGAAGTGTGCCGGCATGAAAATGCAATTTGCTGGGCAAAATCCCAAACAGTTCATACGTATCTAATTTATCCTGTAGATCTATGCAATCACCCAGTTCCCCCCCGCCTTACCACGTGTAATCTGTTGTTGCTGGGCTTGCCACTCCAAATACCTGGCCGCTTCCAATAGAGTATCGATACTCATTTTGAATACCGATACAATAAGTTCCCGTTCAAATGTATGCAAGCCCCCGATACAGATATATGTGTTGGCTTAATCACAGTAAAATCCACTGGCTTTCAAAGACAGTCATAAGACCTCCAGGGCGCTCCCGAAATTCATCAGAAACACATTACTTCACTGGCAACAAGATGGCGATTGGAGTAACAGAAAACACAACAAGTCGAAAGGCATACCGTTCAAGGTCCGCCCTCGTCAGCGCTACTCCTCCCTCATACTACCAGTGATTAAAAAGTAGGGCAGAACACGCTGTCACGTTAAGCGATAGGATCGGGAATCTATGCTAAACATAAGCTCGCAAATGAGATCGAAATGTGTATATAATAATCAAGACTTCAGGATGAGATTGATATGATACCATAGATGATGTGCTAATTGGTTTTCAGTCGCTTACTAGAGCATAAAACGAGGAAATAGTGTGAAACGTCTATGGAATCCATTTTCCGGGTTTTCGCGGTAGCCCTATCCTGCAGTACATTAGCACATGTCGATGCGAGGGAACCAATGGGCGTGGAGAACAACAAGGCATGGTGTCTGTCCACATGGGCAGCCGCTAAAGGCTGAGCGCGGCTCATTTGCATGGCGAGACCGTGTACGGCAAGCCATTTTACATTTATTCCTTTTACTAACTAGCATCTACTTTTCTTACTAGGACTTGTTTACATTTAGGAAGTGAAACTAGTATTTTACATTTCACTAGCATTTATTTGCTAGTAGTCACTATCCCAATAGTGATAAGTAACTGTGCCTTTGTTAATGGTAACGAAATGCATTTCCCCATTTAATTCTATGAGGATCTGCGCTTCAGATATCAACCATTCACTTCTGACCAGTATGTAGTTCAGTTGTTGTTGGTGTGTTTTCCAGTTTTATTCATTAGCTGGTAGCTGCTAGTACTTAGGAAGTCATGGCTTAATGGTTAGAGAAACAGACTGGTAACCCGAAGGCTGCAGATTCGATTCTCAATACCGGCAGGAAATGACTGAGGTGCCCTTGAGAAAACACCTAACCCCTAATCGCTAGTTGTCACTAGTTGTTAGTATTAGCTACTTTTGAAACACTATGGTCCTGTCCCAAATGCCACACTTAATGTGCATTTGTGGTCTTGTGGACTTACAGTGGCCACAACGTACGTGTCCATTAAGTTCACAAGGCTGTAGGGTTTCCCATTTGTCATTTTAGGTTTTAGAAGAGTGCTTGCGAGTGTCCCCCGTTGTGGTCAATATGCGCTCTCGATGTGCACTTTTGCCAAGCCCACACTAAAGCGAGCTCTGCAGGAAACTTCTTACGTCATAAAAGTGTGGACTCTGAGAATGATCACGAGGGCTTAGGGTTCCATTTGGGACAGGGCCTATCTATCGCAATTGTTTTTAGTAACATTTCTTGTCTCACTAGTTAGAATCAGATTTTTTTTTACTTGTATGCAATGACTAGTCAAAATTACTATTTTATAGTTCAATTAAAAATCTTACTAGTAATTAAAATTTTACTATTAGTAATTAAAATATATATCATTCAGTCAGTACTGGGAAACTAGTTGCTATTGCAGTACGTACAAAAAAAAATAGTTAACTGAGATAGTAAAAAAAATTTTTTTTTTTGAAAAAATGTATTTGTGAAAACTGCTTGCCATAGAACGTGAGCCTGCCTCGCTGCCTTGGTACCTGCCAATCATTCTGAACGAGTATCTAAATGGTCACGCCCAGATCGTGGTTAGGCTTGTTGAAAGTGAATGTTCACTATATACCGACGAAAACAAAGCGCAAAAATCTCTGCGCCTTTTACAGAATTTTTGTTTTGTATGCGGTAGTCGTACACCAGCATGTTTGTCTGGTGTGTGTTTTATTTTATCCTGCAATTAATAAAAGTTATTGAGCAACCGAGGGCGCGGTGAACAGACGCAGTCACGAGTGACGTAACTATCAAATATTCAGCTTAGCTTGTTTTACAGGCCAGCTCTGTTAAGAGCGCTTTTTTGCTTTTTACTTGACGTATAGCCAGAGTCAGACGCTTCTGAAAATGAAACTTCATTCAGGTCCGGAAAGCTGTTTAGTATTTAAATATAATTATTTAAATTATACTTCATTTAAATTGTATATTCAAACCTCAAACACATCGTATTATTGTATTATTATTTTTTCATAAATTATAAAATTCTATTTCACAATATAAAGAATTTTTAGGGCACTTGTATTATTTTAAGATTCAGTATTGTGAAGAAAGTAGTGTGGTGCTATAACAGCATTGTGCCTCGTGCCATGCTGACATCTCCATGAATGAGCGCTTGCATGGCAACAGACTGTGATTGGCTGATTTGTAGGGATACCCTAGATGACCAGCACACAGTCAGAGTGTCTCTGCCAATCAGCACTGAGCTCAGATGTGCGTAAGGCATGCTAATACATGCACATACAAATACACACGTACATAGACACTCAACATTAAGTGCAAGCGCTCCTGTTTCACACATAAACAGCAGATGCCGACACATGCAGCTCATGTATTAGACAGCAACGGACTTTGCTAACTATACTTCAGTATGCAGAACAGAGAGTCTGACTGTCTAACTGCTATTCACAGCCCCTCCCCGTGACTTAGTTACAGGTTACTGCAGGCTATGATGATGAAGTGATGTCTTTGTCCTCGGACCTCTAGTCAACTGCAAACATAAAACATTTTAACCTCTCTGTATTTGTATATCTAAGTAATGTATATTTTATAATTCTGTGAAGTGAAAGAAACAAAAATACTGGTAAATATCAATTTATTTTACAATGAATAAAGATATAGAGCTTGGGGGGTTATTTGTTGTCATGCAATAATAGGTGGCATTTTAGATAGGTATTCTAAATAGCCTTTTTAGTTAAATGGTGGAAATTATTAATGTTTGTAAAATAATACAGGTTAAGGTCTATTTTGACCCATAAGAGACATAAAATGCATATAGTTTTTAGTATAGGAACCAAACTTTACAAATAAGCCAAGACTATCAAAATACACATGATTTATATATATATAAATATATGTGTGTGTGTGTGTGTGTGTGTAAAAGATATATAACCATTAGAAAGAAGAAAAAAAACAGTTACACATTTTGCTTTCGGTTCCATTTTGACCCGGGTGTCGTGAGGCTTTGCAAATAATGTTATGTAGACTTTTTTGGGTGTTTTTTTTTTAAATCTATGAATAACATTTGTCTCAAAAATACATTTAGTGTATTTTTCTCCTATCTCACACACTTTTGACACTGAATTATGTTGATAAACGTGAATATGCCCTCCTATTGATGAACTATTGCAGCATGGAAAATGTATCTTTTTCATCTGACAGTGAAAGTTTATTCAGGTAAAATGAATATGCTTTGTTTGAAAACATTCCAGAGAAATATGTATGTTGTTATTATGTTTTGTTAGAAAATATGTAGGATTGGTAAATTTACTGTTTTTGAGCAGTCATGAATTATAAGTTTAATTAAATGTAAATAAATTATAAAAAATAATTTAATGAAATTATTGATTTCAATAGAGTTGATACCAGTAATTCTCTTTATTTATATATATATATATATATATATATATATATATATATATATATATACACACACACCAGTCAAAAGTTTGGACACACCCTCTCATTTAATGTTTTTTCTTTATTTTCATGACTATTTACATTGTAGATTCTCACTGAAGACATCAAAACTATGAATGAACGCATATGGAATTATGTAGTAAACAAAAAAGTATGAAATAACTGAAAACATGAAAACAGAGTCCAGTTTTATATTTTAGATTCTCCAAATAGCCACCCTTTGCTTTGATTACTGCTTTGCACACTCTTGGCATTCTCTCAATGAGCTTCATGAGGTAGTCACCTGAAATGGTTTTCCAACAGTCTTGAAGGAGTTCCCAGAGATGCTGAGCACTTGTTGGCCCTTTTGCCTTCACTCTGCGGTCCATCTCATCCCAAACCATTTCGATTGGGTTTGGGTCAGGTGACTGTGGAGGCCAGGTCATCTGGCGCAGCATTCCATCACTCTCCTTCTTGGTCAAATAGCCTTTACACAGTCTGGAGGTGTGTTTGGGGTCATTGTCTTGTTGAAAAATAAATGATGGCCTAACTAAATGCAAACCGGATGGGATGGCATGTCGCTGCAGGATGCTGTGGTAGCCATGCTGGTTCAGTGTGCCTTCAGTTTTGAATAAATCCCCAACAGTGTCACCAGCAAAGCACCCACACATCATCACACCTCCTCCTCCATGCTTCACGGTGGGAACCATGCATGTAGAGACCATCCGTTCACCTTTTCTGCATCGCACAATGACACGGCGGGTGGAACCAAAGATCTCAAATTTGGACTCATCAGACCAAAGCACAGATTTCCACTGGTCAAATGTCCATTCCTTGTGTTTCTTGGCCCAAACAAATCTCTTCTGCTTGTTGCTTTTCCTTAGTAGTGTTTTTTTAGCAGCTATTTGACCATAAAGGCCTGATTCGCACAGTCTCCTCTGAACAGTTGATGTAGAGATGTGTCTGCTACTAGAACTCTGTGTGGCATTAATCTGGGCTCTAATCTGAGGTGCTGTTAAAACTGAGGCTGGTGACTCGGATGAACTTATCCTCAGCAGCAGAGGTGACTCTTGGTCTTCCTTTCCTGGGGCGGTCCTCACGTGAGCCAGTTTCGTCGTAGCGCTTGATGGGTTTTTGCAACTGCACTTGGGGACACATTCAAAGTTTTTGCAATTTTCCGGACTGACTGACCTTCAGTTCTTAAAGTAATGATGGACTGTCGTTTCTCTTTACTTAGCTGATTGGTTCGTGCCATAATATGAATTCTAACAGTTGTCAAATAAGGTTGTCATCTGTGTACCAACCTGACTTCTGCACAACACAACTGATGGTCCCAACCCCATTAAGAAGGCAAGAAATTCCACAAATGAACCCTGACAAGGCACACCTGTGAAGTGAAAATCATTTCAGGTGACATCATGAAGCTCATTGAGAGAAGGCCAAGGGTTTGCAGTGCTGTAAACAAAGCAAAGGGTGGCTACTTTGAGGAATCTAAAATATGAAACATATCTAGAGTTATTTAACACTTTTTTGTTTACTACATAATTCCATGTGTTCGTTCATAGTTTTGATGTCTTCAGTGAGAAGAATCTACAATGTAAATAGTCATGAAAACTAAGAAAAAACATTAAATGAGAGGGTGTGTCCAAACTTTTGACTGGTAGTGTGTGTGTATATATATATATATATATATATATATATATATATATAATAACAAAGTAATGACATGGTAAAATTCAAAACTTTCAAAAATGTATTCACTCATTAATAAGAAGTTATTGCCCAAATATAATATGGGGTTTCATTGAAAAACATGTTGTTTGTCTTTTATAGGCTTACATTCCACAGGTCCAAACGGATCCAGGAACGCAAAAATCGTATAGGCCTGCAGATTTTGAATGCAGGGTTAAAAACATGGGTCTAAGATTCTGTTTTTAATGTATGTACTCCCTCTAGTGGTGTACTAGATGACTGACAGACAGACAGACAATTTAGTAAGGTGTGACAAATGGGTCTTTGTTACAAAGTAGTGTGGTGGTGGTACCATAGTACATTAATGGAATGCAACAGAACAACAATGGAATTTTGATAGATAATATAGTACTGAATAAATACTATTCATGTACTATAGTATTTACACTCCAAACATACTGCAAAAATACCTATTACTATTGCTATTACAATATACTAAACATGCTAATAACTTGATACTTTATGTGTCAGTGAAGTCATAACAGCATCAAATTGTCGTTATGAACTCTTCTGTGTAGCTTATTGTTTTCTCACAATTTATGTTAACACAGACCACTAAAAAGGATGTATCCGACACTCCCTTACAGGTGAAATGAAGACACTGGCTAAAATGTCACCATGGTTGGCCATTGTGTATATGCTTTTGTGGTCATATGGTGTCCTTTACAAACAATGACCATCTCATTAGACTCCAGAGAGAGAACTGAGCCTTCTGTCTCACACACACAGTGACTGTTGCCAGGATACAGGAGCTCCTGTCTAAATGTCTGATGTAGTGGGCTGAAATATATTAGAGAAGCAGCCCTGTCCCCATTATCCTCAACACTGGGGATGTAATGAGGCTTAAACCAAATAATAATAAAAAAAACATTATAATGGTGTTGTCTTTCTGTAGCTCTCTCTCTCTCTTAGGAATATTACAAGTTTATATGAAGAAGTTTCTTGAATGCCAAATTGTCAGAGCAATTGCACAACTGGCAAAGAGATTCAATGAAAACACTTTAATAGTTTAATCTTAAATTACTGTATTATTTTTCAACCTCTATGAACAAAGCAACAAATACAAATAAATAGAAACTAGACTGAAAGGCATTATCAACATCTTTATTGCCACGTCCATGCAGCATCATCCACTGTTTCCATGGAAACCTGCGTTTTGGTGCCAGCCCGTTTAAGTTTCTCAGGCATGGAATCATCAGATGTGCAAGTCATTGTCGCAGATCATTTAAAAAGGCTGACATAATACAGTACGTGGATTAAAATCTGTACATGGATTAAGTCTACAGAATATTCATTGAGCAGTCTCATTTAAAGAGCTTTCTTTGGTAGCTGTTTGGGATTTTACATATGAATGATGCCTTAATCAATTCTGGTTAACATCTGAATATTAAATTATATTACTTCTGAGGATAAGTTAAGATTATTTATTTGGTCTACCTTTTTTATTTTGGTTTACTACAACCCAAATACATACATACAGACACAAAACTGAGCATTGCATTTTAAACCTGATTTAGAACCGTGTGTAGTACCACATTATGATACATACACTGCAGCAAGCAAAAAAAAAAAAAAAAAAAAACTAATATAATTTGCTGTCTCCTAAATTATATATATAAATTACATTAATTAAAATTAATTTTAAAATAGTTGTTTTATATTTGTATGCTTATTTTCATTTTTCTCCTCAAATATTATTAAATAATATTGAATTCCACCTGTCAACCTGTTTTGCAAGAAATGTTGCTTTCCAGCAGAAAAAAAGTGCCAATATTTTGGCATCAACTGTATAAGAAAAAACAAACAACAACAGATGGGCTGATTTATATTTACAGATATTTTATTATTTTAATTATGTTGCAAACAATGACATCAAGATATACTGATGGACAATTATTTATTTATGTGAGTGCATGAGTGTGTGTGAGACCACAAAAAGCAGAATGAAGTCCTCGATATTGGGGATTCTCAGTACATTAACAAGGCAGAGAAAGTGAATAGCTGGAGTCAGAGTCTGCTGTGTGCTCACAGACAGGAAGTGACGTACACACACACACACACACACACACACACACACACACACACACACACACACACACACACACACACACACACACACACACCCATAGATTCTACATACACAGCTTTGGGATGGCAGTGTTTGGGCATACATGACTCTACTGTTCAAAACAGTACGCTGCGGACCAGCAAGCACAGCAAACTACTCACCAGTGATGTAGTCTTATAAGATGCTAATTGTTGCCATGTACGGCAGCCTGTGGAGAACATTTTAAACTCGCTCCTGTCGGACTCTTTGTCTGTCTGCCCCATTAATCTGATCAGGAGGCCATCTTCCTATAAATGTGTTCATAGAAAACACATACACACCTTAATAGTTAACACAGAGCAGCCTATAGATATTGCACGTCGATCTACCATGGAGGTGTCGTCCTCAAACTCCACAAGGTCCAGATGTCTTCCTCTGCAATGCCAAAAACCTCCCTGATTCAAGAGAAACTGACTAGATTGCTCATCGGCACACGGTGACTGAGCAGTACCACGAAGTACGTCAAAAAGCCTGTACGGGCCACGTCTCCTGCACTCTTTACAAATGCGCACAAGCGAATGGTGCAGGCAAGCAGCAGAATGACGAAGCAATGAAAGCGCTATATCAATGATGTTGAGGGTTTCACGAGGAGGGGTTAATGAAACCTATGAACAAATGAAGTCATTTTTGAGAATAGCGAGGCAGAATGTGGGCGGTCAGAGTGAAAGCTGGGAAAGGTGCTAAATCAGAACGTGAATGAGATGTAGCTGCATTTGTGTGAAGCATTTTGTCCCATAGTCCTGAAAATGGAGAATGTGCGCAATTAAGAATGAGTAAAATGGCACTTCACTTGCCCTCTATCAGTAAATAAAGTATATCAAGGTCCTCCATTACCAAGATGTGGCAATGGAGGGTGTCAGAATTATATTTTCTGTACAAAAAAAACAAAACAAAACAATGTAAACCCTGCGTGAAACACTATTGCCTCCAGGGACAAGTGCACTTTACTGATCCATGTCCTTATAAAAGTGATTCCTCTTCTCTTATTGTGTTTTCTGCACTCTTTATCTAACAGGATAGCATGTAGACTTGCCTAAACTGCTTCAATAAACCTGTTTTTAAAATAGAAAAGGACTTCATGGATGAGCTTTGAATGAGAACGGTTCAATAATGTGAACTGAAGTTGTATCCTACTATTTAGCACTTCTTAAAGTGACGAATGTCAAACACGAATCATCTTGTAGAGGGGAGAACTGCGCATCCAGACGTTCATACGGTTAAAATACATTGCAGACCCCCAGAACAGACATGTTAAGCTGTTTGTCTTCAGTCAGTTTAAATGTTAAGTCTTTCTTTTCTGTAAAGCAGAATGCGACAAACGTCAAAGGAAAGAAAACGTAAAAACGTCCAACAGAACGGAAACGGTTTTGAGTGCCCTGTATCCTGAATTCCCCAAACAGCATCATTCTGCCTTCTGGTGATAAACGCTTGAGGCGAGAGCAGCACCTGTGCACTGCATCCCTACGGTTCTTTAGATGATGAGAAGCAAAAAATTTACAGTATACAAGTTTTGGATTCACCATGCAAGAATACTTGTTTTACTTTTTACTAATTTTTTTTTCTCCTTGTGAGTGTCTTGTGTAACATTTAATAAGCTCAAACTACATCCAGAGTAATTTACATAAAAGGACAATAGTAATTAGAAGAGAGCTGGATGAGGTGGTAACCATAGTAATGAGTGCATCCTGAAGAGCAGGTGTGGGAGTGGCCAAAGTGGTGGTGCTGGGGGGAAAGGGAAGGGGCAGATCCTATGGTGTTCAGCGACATTCCCACACTTTGACCGTTTGATCTACACTTCCTGTCACCACGTAAGGAGAAGTCTTGTGGAAATCTGTGGAAGAAAGATGAAGTTGAATTAATGAATGAATATTGCAAATGTCACCATTTTGTTTCAAGGACCGTGCATTTCCGGGCGACACTATCTGCTTGGCTTACCCAGAGAGGTAACAAAGTGTTCATGGGCACACAGGGTCTTCATGCAGCGCTTGTTCTTATAGTCCCAGATACGAAGGGTCTTGTCATCAGCACAGCTCACTACAAATCTCCCACCCGGATGGAACAGCACTCCACGCACCCAGTTATCATGGCCTACCTGAGAGGCGAGAAAAGTAAAAGATGAATGAAAAACAAGAATTTGCCATATGATGCAGTAGATCTAATAAACAGTAAAAGTCACTTCAATGTGTATTTGAAAAAGATTGCTAATATTTCCTCAAAAAAACAACAAAAAAAAAAAAAAAAAAATCAATCAAATACAGAGCATTACTACATTATGATATGCACACTGATGGTTAAAAATAGTCCAATGTAAACTACCAAGAACACATTTGCTAAAATGCGCAATATGCTGGGTACCGCACCCCACTATGCAATGCAAATTCCCATTTCCAGCATGAGAAATAAGCACAAGCAATCAATCAGCTACTACTTTTCATTTCATGCAACTATAAAATGTCTTTGTCATAATTATGATTTACCAAAGCAGGACAAGTCAAAAATTATTTTATACTAAGATTCAGTACAAATTATTACATTAAATAATTACAACATTACTCACACTATTTATAATTTTGACTTAAGCACACGTCAACTTTTTATCTCAAAATTATGACAGAAGGTGCAGTTGCATTTACCATTGTTCTGCGAATTTTCACAGGCAATGAGGAATTAGGGCTTCCCCCGACTAAAGATTTTTCTAGTCGACTAGTAGTTCATTTAAGCCATTAGTTGACTAAATCACACATATATATTAATTTAATTACTTAAATATATACTGGGGGAATGCTAAACCATAATGAGCTTTTAATATATATAGGCGTAATATAGCCTATTCCACGCTCAAGTGCATGCTTTAAGCTTACCGCAAAGCACCGGCAAAAGTAATGATTATGAATGTGTCAGGAAAAAAATAGCAAGGAGACATTTTATTTATTTATTAATAAACTAGTGTTTTCCTTTAGAGAGAAATGTCTGTATCTGTGAGGCAAGTAGTTTATATGCTACATCTACTCACCAGTGTCATAAGGCACATGCCAGTACTTATGTCCCACATTTTAATGGTCTTGTCTCTGGATCCAGATAACAGGAATGGCCCAGGCTTTCCACTCTTCTTGTTCTGCAAGAAGAGAGTTAACATGACAAATTAGTAACAGAATACAATATGTCTTTCATGATGCAGAAAAGGGAAAAAGAGGCAGTAAAAATGCCAGTAATCTCCCATCAACAAACACAATGTACCTCAGAGCCTGTAGCCTCAGATATGGTAGGGTGTGCGCTCTCAGGGGCCCAGGAGATGCACTCCACCACATGCTCGTGCTCCCGCAGCTCCGCCTTGCACTCCTTGGTGGCCACCACCCACACGCGCACCGTCTGGTCATTAGAGCAGCTAGCCAACAGTGTGCCGTCTTGATTGGGCCGGACCATACGCACCCACTCCCTGTGACCCGTGAATGTCTTCACACAGTAACTAAGGCAAGGCAGAGAGAATCATTATGCATTCACACTCACATACTTCCAGAATGTTTTGTATTGCTTTGAAAAAAATGACAAATTATATAATTACTTGTTTGTTTTTTCATTAAAAAGAAATTTCCATAACCATTTCTTGAGGCAATAACATGGCAAAAACTACAAGTTATTCAGAGCTCAACATGTGACTCACTGAAATCCGTGAAGAGTACAATATTAAACTATTATCCACACAATGTGCTTCATTATTACTCACCCAGTGGCCACTTCCCACATTTTCATGGTCTTATCCCTGGAAGCTGACACTATGTGATCCCCGTTGGGCATGATGGCAACTGATGACACATTGTGATCATGTCCTGAGGATGGAAGGAAGATGAATGCAATATAAGGTATGAGGAACAGCTTAGTTACAGTTAGTTTCAAGCAACTGGATTTTTGACTTACATAAACATCCTGCGTTCAGAAAAAATTATTTGAATCTTAATTCTAAGGTAAGTTACTGACCGATGTAAAGGACAGGATTTACAGCATATGATTAAAACAGGCACCTTTGTTATCTGAGTGAGAGATTAAAGCTGTCAGCCTGGTTAATCCTGCCCCCAAACAAACCTTTAACCCTCCCCCCAGACCAACAGGTCCTGACTGAGTCTCATGGCGCTTTTCCACTGCGTGGAACGACTTAGTTCGGCTCGGTTCATCACGGCTCGGCTCGTTTACTTTCGGTTAGCTTTTCCACTGCAGTTTAGTACCACTTCAAAGTGGGTGGGATTATAGACTGATCATTATAGTTGCGCCGCCTTTACTGCCGTGGATCCACTCCTCGGCTATCAACGAGTCTGCACCTCATCTACTGAACACGATACAGCCATTTCTTTTTTCAAGTTCATGCGACGGTCATTTAAAAAAAAAAAAAAAAAAATTTGTGCGAATAAATGATACTGCGGTGGCTGTTACTGACTATGTAAATCTAGCTGGTTTGGCGTCTCGTGTTTCAAATCCAATGACAATGACAAATCCAATGTAGTGATGATTCTTTGACCAATCAGTGATCTGCAGTGTTTACACATCACATTTAGTATCGGTTCGGCACACTTGGAACCTCAACCGAGGTGGTACTATTTAATCGAGCCGTACTGTTCCATACCAAGTCATCCCATGCAGTGGAAAAGCGCCAAAAAGTAATCCGTACCAAACCGCACGATGCAGCAGAAAAGCGCCATCAGTGTCCAGAAAGAGGAATCTCCAGCACACTAATAAGCTTTAAGCCTATATTGGTCAAAGGCCATTCAAGGAAGTTCCTCCACCAAACAGTAGATTTGAATAATGGTAATTATGTGGTAGCAAATGCAGTAAATGTGTACCATGCATGGTCTTAATGCACTCAAAGCCCTGGAAGTCCCAGAGTTTGATGGTCATGTCCGCGGAGCAAGAAGCCAGCAGCTTTCCAGTCTGGTCAAAGGAGATGTCCTGCACTGAATCAGTGTGACCCTTCAGGGTCCGCTCGAAATCCCCAGCCTCATAGTCCCAAACCTGCACAACAACAGAATGGGACAAACATACACACTTTATTCAAAGTGATTTAAAATAATGTTACACAATTTCAAAAACAGTTTGTGCAGCTTGAGTAAAACATCTGAGTGCTCTGGTACAACACACCAGAACAGCACATAGAATTAATTTTTAGAATCAAACTACACCAATACAATTCTGGACAAAACCCATAGCCAATAAAAATTATAATAAATAATAAACATACTATAAATATATTACAAAATATAGAATAAATATTCAATATCACAGAATTATTAAATTAACTGTGATGTTCGATAACTGATATGATTACTACTATGAAAACTATACAAAACACTACACTACCATTCAAACATTTGGGGTCGGAAATACTTTTCAATGTTTCTGAAAGAAGATTCTTATACTCACCAAGGCTGCAATTATTTGATCAAAAACACAGTAAAAACAAGTATTATTGTTAATTATAATTATTAATTCAAAATAACTTCTATTTGAATGTATTTTAAAATGTAATTTATTCCTGTGATTGCAAAACTTCAGTATCACATGATCCTTCTGAAATCATTCTAATATGCTGATTTGCTGCTCAAGAAATATTTATTGTTATCAATGTTGAAAATGGTTATGCGGTGTAATATTTTGTGAATTTTTTGTAAAAATGTAAAAGTGTTTACCTTTACTTTTGATCAATTTAATGCGTCCTTGCTAAATAAAACTATTAATTTCTTAATTTTCTTTAAAAAAAAAAAAAAAAAAAAAGATTTCTGATCCCAAACGTTCAAATGATAATAAAAAGAACCACGAATGTACATAAGTGAAACATATTGGTCAGGACATGACTTTTTGCATCGTTCATGACAATGCAAGCTGCACTGCTCACACAGTCTTAATGCAATGCAGGAATTTTCCCAGAAACACCAAACTGCACAGCGTCATATACATAAGACAAGTATTAACACAGACTTGTCAACTACTTTTTTGGACAACTAGTAAAACCAAGTAGCTGTCAAGGTCTATTTCACACTAGTGTGGCAATCTAGAATGTTGAAAGTACAGCAGCAAAGATTAATATTAGCAGGTTTTAAATCCTGCACAGAAAAACTATACTGCTTCAACTACAAATAAGACCTGCAAATAGCAGCAGGTTAGACAACAAAGAACATTGAGCAGATCTATGAATCTATGAAGAAAAAAAAAAAAGATGCAAAATGTCTCTAGCAGTCTAGCTGTGATATTAATTGGTGATCTATAGATGTCTTGACATGGGAAAAGGCACAAAGAAAAGAATAAAGAAAAGCAGACTGAGAACGTTTATAACTGCACTGCCTGTGTCCAGAGAACCACTCACTGCACCGTTGCCCTGGGAAACCAGAGCATCACGATTTCTCCATGGAGATAGTCAGTGACTCAGCAGAAAAGAATGAGAGCAGATGGATTTGAAAACTGAAAATATAGCATATGCATACATCCTTGTACAACCTATCAAAGTCAAAATATCTGATGCATAATAAAAAAAACCTTTATAGTGGCGTCCTCTGAGGCAGAGACCATGAGGCTGAACACAGGGTGGAAGATGACGCGTGTGACAGGGCTTCTGTGACCGCTGAGGGCATACTTCTCAGGCGGGCGTGGGATCCACTCTTTGGGGTCTCGTTTCTGTGCCACGGGGCCTCCTAAAGTGATCTCCTCCTTAGCTTCGTTCAGTTTAGACTCCAACTCCATAACCTAATAAAAAAAAACAAGAAATACACCCTTGTAACCCCAGTTTATTTTAGAAAACAGACAACTGTGCAATTTTAGAAATATTGCCTTGTTTTTTACTGGAAAAAGAAATTATATACTGTACTAACCTTTTTTTGTAATCTGATGACTGAAGTCCATTTCTTTTCCAAAAGGCCTGCATACTTCTTATCCAACTCTTCATTCTGAAATAATAAGTGAGAATGAGAATGTGACCTACACTAACACATCAAAAGGGACTGTTTTATTTTAAAGCTTGGAGTGAAAATGTGTTACTACCATATCCAACTCTGCCTCCTTCTTAAAAACAGAATATGCCTCTTCGTAGCCATTAGATCTCAGATAATCTGCTATCGCTCGATTTCTGAAAGGTAAAGATGGGACTTAATTAGACAAATAGATGTGTGATCATGCAGTTAAGCCCTAATAAAAACTCCCAGACAGTATCAGTGTGCGATCATCACCGAATTCAATTTAAATTTAATGCATGTATGGTAAATCAAGTCTTCAAGTCTTATTCTACATTTTTAGTATATCCCTGTGGCAGAATTACAGTGCCACATACTGATCTGGCATGTATACTACATTGTTTTGAGTCTGTTTCAGTGGTTTCGTGTGTCGCAGATATTTCTTGAGACGGAGGAAAAAAAAAAAAAAAGATTGGATAGAGAAAGCTCTAGCTTCGTGTGGATGTAGCCTCAGTAAAGTGACATATCTGATGCAATAAAGCCACTCCCCTGTATCTCTTGCTCCAAATTAAAACAGTTTAGAGTAAAAGAATTTGAGACAAAAGTGCCTATCTTTTGCTGCTAATTATTTATTATATTTATATTATATGAAGTGCAATTGTGTATAATTCAAATAATATATTATATTATAATTATTATATTAATTCACTATCAATATTAAACTTTGCTTTGAAATTAAAAAAAAATATATATATGCAAGCTTTAAAGGATTAGTTCACTTTAAAATGAAAATTACGCCAAGATTTACTTACCCTCAAGCCATCCTAGGTGTATTTGACTTTCTTCCTTCTGATGAACACAAAAGGGTGAGCAAATCTTGGGGTAATTTTCATTTTAAAGTGAACTAATCCTTTAATATATAAGCTTTTAAACAGATTAAGCTTTCATGTATTCTTTTGAGTAAAACTATATAAATAAGGCCTTTTTGTTTGAATCACTTGCATTGATATATTCAGATATTTTTTTTTCAGCTGCCTTCTCAAACTTTCGCTCCAGTAGCAGTGTTTATTCCTGCCTTGTAAATTAATTTAATTTCATGATTTTTTTCATAATGATCTCTTAATCTTCAGCAGTGAAGTAAATTGTGCCAGCTCTCTCGTAAGAAGTGAATCAAACTGATGATCTCCATGTTCCGTGTGATTGGATGTTTGACGCACGTGCCACACTTTCAGGTGCACGCACTTCAGAGTTAATCGCAAACTCTGGATTAAACTTGAGTTGACAGAACGTTTATACCGAGCTTTGTGAGCCTATTGAACCTGGTAATTCATATAGATTTGTCAACAATAAACCTACTCTGAAACTCAGAGTTTGTTCAACTAGCTTCATGCAACAGGCCTCAAGATCATTGGACATGCAGACAACAGCATTCAAATGCATAATTTAATCTGCTTTTTTGTACATAGAATTTAATACACAAACAACAACAAGTAAATAAGGAATTTTATTTTGACCAGACCAGCTAAACATTAATACTAATAAAAGAAGAATTTAAAAATATGCTTGCTTGGGGGATAAAAGATTTTGGACCCGTTTTTCATACAACAGGGAACACAGTACTGTCGGCCAGATAGCAACAATTTGAAAGCAGAGGCTAAAAAAAAAATTCCTCGTATCATTCACAATATTGTTATCTTTATTTAGCACTTTTTTTTCTTTGTAGATATTTTCTATACCCGGTATCGTAATCGCCAACAGTTTACTTGCCATGGTTATCACTTTCCTCGCTGATTTGATGTTTTGCAATAATTTTGTCCGAACTACATTGTTATAAAGAGTGCACTTCCATCTCTTAATGAATGGAGACTGGGAAAAAACAGAGTAGGGAAGTAACCAAAACACAGTGCCCTGGTTGTCATGGACACCTGCCACTGAGGATGGAAAAAGTCTCAAATGACACAGCAGGAAATGCCAAAATGGAAGACAGAGCACTTTCACTCCGTCTCTCGACACATACACAGCCTCTCCTTTTCTCTTTCTGTGCTTCATTATGTAAATGAGTGTTTCACCTCTTCAGATGATGGTGAATATTTCATGAGCTGACCAGTGGGTTAAAATTAGATAGTGATGTCAGCACCTTCGAGACTAGACTTAGTGACTTCTCTGAAGGAAACTGAACAGAACACAAGCAGTCCAGTAACCAAAAGCAAAAACTGGATTCAAAGAACAGCCACCTAATGACAATTTTCATGTAAAAATAGCCAAATGAACCAGGCATTCAGTTTGTTAATACATCCCCTATCTTCTACCATCTACTTTGCATCTGCTACAATGCAAAATGCTTAATTTTTTGTGCTGGTGTTAACAAACGGCAGTGTTCACATAGAAAGCATGAGCAGTGTCACGCTTTTGATGTGAACACTCATATTTGATTTGTCAACACTATCTGCTGGCAGATACTCCACTGCTGCCATAGTTGTCAACTGTTTGGATACTGTGCTGCTCTCATAGTGGAATTGCACTTTTTTGTTCCGATGACATTATGTTATTAACAAACAGTTTGAAAATTGATTTTAGAAATTTGAGAACAATTTCAAATCGATAGTAGATACAATCACGATTCATCCCCCCCATATATAGTCTAATTCACGTTATTGACAAAATCCCCACAAATATTTTTTTTTTTGTCAATATTACACACCCCTAGAAACCCTTATGTGGTGTCAAGAGCAGAAATTACACACTTTGAAGAATTTAAAAAAAAAAAAAATGTAAAGAGTGATTCAACTTCCGTATAGTGATTATTAAGTGAGCTGCTGCATTATAATCATTGGCCTGAACTGGTTAAGTCTTTGATGTTAGTAATGTGGCTTTGGCTTAAAGGCTTCAGCAGTACAAGTGCCCAGAAATAACTTTCCCTCCAAACAAGGTGTCCAGCCAACAAGGACACAATATCCAAATGTGCTCAAATTTTTGACAGAACTGCCCTTTCACCTGTATCTCACCATCACTCTTTAAATCAGTGAATGGGGAAATTTACAGATTTCCGGTGCACCCAAGATTACCCAAAGACCCCTGGTACTACATGAAGCGTGGAGGATGAACTCCTCCTCCACTCTTCAGTCATGAGGCTTTATGAAATATTAAAGCTAACTAGCTGTCGCAGGAAGCTCCCTGAGGCGCAGGCAGCCATGCTCTTCAACAGTGCAATGAACTGCACTTGATATCAGGTTTCACTAATTTTATTTGATCACATGTTGATGTTTAAGCATTTCAAAATCAAACAGACACACTGTATTTTCTGGAATATAAGTCTGATCTATATGTGCTTTTTAGTCATCTGAAATGTTCTCAACATTGACAAAATGACTTAATGCAATAAACGTTGAGCATGCAAAACAAGCACAAAGTGCGTTGGATTTGTGGCAAATGAGAGAAGTACATGAGGCTATGTTTATTTCTGTAGTGCTGTGGCTGTATCTGCTCTCAAGTTAAAAACAAGATGGATACACCAATGCTACTTATTTGTTTTTTCTGCAATTACAATGCAATTCTAAGCAAGTGCGACTTATTCACCTAATTTTTAAGATGAGAGAAGACAGTCATTTGTAAATTGTAAGTTATTTTAGCTGTACAAAAATAGTCCGCTATGCTGCTTGAAATTGCAAACTGGCATAATATTTTATTTATTGTCATAATCATAAAAACACTGATCTGTAGCACATATAGTTTTACAGTTTACTGCACTTTGTTATTCTAGTTATTTAGTCAACTTGTAGCAGCTAATGAATCAGAAGTCTTGCACATTCACAGAAAATAGCTTACTTCCATGTTGCAAATAGTCAGGATAGTCAGATAGTCAGGTGCGACTTATTTTCCGATAAAATATGGTAAGTAATAGCCTATTAATGTGATTGAGATCCAGAGCTGCATGTTTTGATTGCATGAGAATATGGACTCACAGTTCATCTCGTTGCCTCTGTGACAGCACCATTGTGGCAGGAGGGTAGGGGCGCTGTCTCTGCCCCAAGTAGGGAGCTGGCGAACAGTCCCAAGCAGCTCCTCAGCAGGACGAACTGTGGGATGAGACACAATCTCACACTCTTGTGCAAACCGACGTCACTTGTGGTTTAGAGGCTTCCTCCACAGCGACACACCAGACTACAGCAAAACGGATGACCTGCTGGAACTAACACCGATTTGGTCCACTTGCCATCTAGGGAGAAATGGGGGGGAAGAGATTAATTAGAACAAGAAACATTAAAGCAGTTCATACAAGATAAAGTTAAAGTGGCAATAATTATGACCTTGACTTGAGCCATTTAGCTAGAAAAAAAACTTTTACAAACACAATAAAAGAATGAGCAATAATTCATCCATTAGCATTCTTACTCACTCTCTAACTTAAATTAAATCAAATGTGCATCTCCCATTCTGGCCATGTGCGCTCACAATAAAATATCACAGCCCTCCCAAACATCCACAGTAACATTCAGTCCCTTGATGACAACCAGACTGGAAGTGGCGTGGCGTAAATCCCCTCTGCTAATCCTGAGGGGATGGTGGTCCAATAAAACAGTCGTCCAGACGAATAGTGGGGTGTTGGGGACTGAGACAAGACTTTGTAATCCTTTCAGTAGGTTTTGACGGCCTGCAAATATCCACTCTAATCTGTATGGTGCAAACTAAAATAGCTTGACGCAGGTGAAAAATGTCCAATCTGGCCTTCGGAAAGCAGATGAGATATCCAGACATGTGGCTACATTTTGGACTTGGAAAAGATATTAAATATGTGTTAGGGCTGCACGATATATCGTTTTAGCATCAAAATTGCGATAATTGCATCCGCGATAGTCACATCATGTGCAGGACGCGAGATGTCTAGTATAGGGATCGTTAATCCGTACGGACCAGACATCACGGTTCAAAACGCAGGTGATTCTCTGATTATTGCAAAGTTTAACCATCATACAATGAAAGTTTATCATTTGAACATGTTTTAGGTCCTGTCAGTTTAAACATTCAAGGAGATTTTAAACCATTTGAGCACACAAAGACAAAAAGAGAGCTCAATTCTGAAGTAGTATTTATACAGTTCTTATTTCGTGCTTGATGTTTTTCATATATCAAAAATTGTGATATCATAAAAACCTTAAAGCAAAAATAACTATTGTTTAGTATATTGTTTTTGGTGAAATAAAATTACTCATATTGAGATATAAGATCAAATTCATATCGCCCACTCCTAATTTAAAGTGATTGAGTCTCTTCAGAAGATTTTTATTAAACAGCTTGATTAATATGGATGTCTTTTTGTATTTTTTAATGTGTAAATGTTTTGGTTTCGTGGACTTTCAATAGATGGAAAAAAAATTTCTTCATTTGTGTTTTGAAAATTAAGAAGTCTCATGAGATTGGAACATGAGTGTGAGTAACTTTCAGAATTTTCATTTTTGGGTGAACTATCACATTAAGTCTTTTGTGTAGCTCACTATAGTTTAATCTTGTTTAGAATAACATGAACGCAAAAATAAAGTAAACAGAGCACTTTGTGTTCTCACTGCATGCCACCACAAAACAAACAAAAATTTAACCAACGTTTCATGTGGAGCAGGAAAACATAGCAAACTACTCTGAGACTGCTGAAAACACTATCACGAGTCCCACACCACGTGTGCTTGGAGTATGTGTAGTTGAGGACAGAACAGAGCGTTGCTCATTCACTTTGAAGCATGCAGCACATTCAAACTAACACACTAAGCCACACATATTGATATTTTGATTGCAACGTGACAAATTGTTTATTATTATTGGATACATTCGTGTGAAGCTATTACTTCCCCCTTAAACAACTAATTTAGAGTTACGATTCATGTCCCAAGCAGGGGAAATACTTCATTGTAACTTCCCTGCATTACACAGCATAAAGGTCAGTATGTTTATGAAAAGGAAAGCAAGCTGTCATTAGAATGCTCCTTCTATGTAATTAAACAAACTCAACAACAGCTATCATTTCTAAACTACGAAACAATGAACTGAAGGACCTACGGAAAGCCCTAATATAAATGCAATACAAATTCAACCTGTTAGACATAAGCTTATTAGACATAAGGTCACATCTGTACACAGGGTGTTGGCCATATAAGATTATATGTCCCAAAACATGGGGCTGCAAATAGGGTTCCAATAGCGACAGCTTGACTCACAGAAATTTGGCGAGACTGTGTCTAGACCAACTCTGAGACTGTTTTATGCTTTCAGCTCTATAATATAATGATTTATTCAAAAACATGTCTGGGCACGCCAATGCTATGGTAAGGCACAAAGGCAAATTTGATTTAAAATAAGAAGGTACCGTACAGTACATCTTTATAAACCCTCTGAACTGCAATGGCTGTTCATAGATAAGATGATTGCCCTGTCCAAATACCCACACTTGCAGTCTTTGCACTTGACCACTTGTCTACTTGCATGACGTATTTTCTGTATTTGGCCCAAGTGTTCAAGTAGGCGTGAAGACTGCAAGTGTGTATAGAACTTTTGATTACCCGATGGGACACACTTATAGTGTTGCAAAAAATGCAAGCGTTTACAGAGGTTTTTTATTATTATTATTATTTTCAATACTTTGCATTTTAAAATAAACTTCTAAATGTCTGTTCAGTGGTCATTATGTAACTAACAGAAGACACAATATTAAAATTGTGGTGCTTCCAATTAAGTGATAAGAAGCAGTCGCAAATGTTGTACAAAATACACATAGCCTACTCATCTTTGCACCAATGAAATGTGCAACACTTTATGTTTTACTACCAATATGAAATATCTAAATTAATTTAACTTTGAATTTAATGTTTTCATTGACATCTCGTGATTTCAGGGCACAAGAGTTCCCGAACATAATGCATGATGGGATACAATTAGCCTTGAATACCGCTTCGTGTGGGTTTAGTGTGCATAAAGCAAAGTTTACACTACACAGGACTTTAAACGTCAGCAGATCGCTGTGCTGTTCAGACTACATGACTTGCTGTGGAGTCTTGAAGTCGTTGTGGTGTTCACACTACATGACACTACGTAAATGATCTGCAACAGGAGGTTACACACTACACGAGCTGACGACAACTGTCACCCAACAACATTATTTGAAAATGGATGTTGGGAGGAAATTAGGTTCAATTTTGAATAAAATTTAATTAAAATAACCCTTTCACACATAAGTTTAAATGATTCTGGCTGACCTCCCAGAGTTAAGGTGACTTATTTTAGAACGTTTCCCTTTATTGTTTCCATGACGACGCATCATGCTTGTCACGTGACACACCGCGGCCAGCCGGCCACACTGTATGACACTGGGAGAACAATACAGTGAGTGAGCTAAGCTTTATAGTTACTTACACAATGTGTATCTGATATGAATAAACGTGGGCAAATTATATTTGAATGGATTGTTACTGCTGCTTCCATAGACATTAGTGTATATTTCATTGGCTGTAGCTCGTCGCGACACGTGACACGACAGGATATCGAGTCGGCGACATGTCAGTGAGCCTCTTTGATGCGTCACTGATTTTCCCCCGATTACAGCCCGACCTGTCAGCAAGCTCATTAATTTGCAAACCGGGCATAAATCGTGCTTAAAATCCTGTAGTGTAAACTTACTTGGCATTTTTAAAACATGGGACAGTCTTGCGTGTGCATGTGGATATTATTGTTTTTCTCAACATGAACATGTGAAATGATATAAACACGATAACCATTATGCTGACTCGAGTGTATATGTATGTTCTGTACGATAACTGGCGCTGTCTGCTTTATTAGTGTTTTTCCCGTTCACGCTGCTTGAGCTTAAAAGCTTTTGTTTTTTTTTATATTTTTTGTTTACACTTATTGTTTAATGTTCTGAACTAAAAGAAAACCTTAAGATATAACGTAAACTTGTTGTGTATATTGCCTAATCGTAAGCTTGTTCAGAAATGGTTACAAAATATTAATGACTAAAAAAAAAAAAAAAAAAACGTCTTTCTCGTTTAACGTCATTTAAGTAAACGAATATTCGAATTTTCTTTTTTACGAGCCCAAATATTCAAATACAATTTTTTGAAAAATGCCCATCCCTAATTGCAATGTCTTTCCAATATCATGCAGCCCTAGTCAGTCTGACTAATTCAACTTAAATTCAATCCAGAAACACCAACTCCCAAGAAATTGAGGATTGGCTGTTTGTTTACCAAATATGTCCTTAAGTCTTGTGAAGTCAGAGGATGAGCAGTATAAAAGTATGATATTAGAGCTGTCAGAAGAAAATTTAAATGCACCAACAAAGCTACAATGCTTTTTTATATAGCAATGGTGTTTAATTAGTTTAATGTACAACCTCATAATTGTGTCACAGGTAATTCAATCATGAGTTTACATGCACATCAATAGTCTAATATTAATTGGAATTTGGCAATATTTTCGATTAACATTCTAAAATTCTCTCGCTATTCTGCATCTATTAACTCTATCATCACAGCTCTCTCCTTTGCTGCAAACTTTCATCCACTCACTCCTCTTTTGCTGCCAAGTTACAAGCACACAACTGCATTCATTTAGTAATGATTGACCGGCCATTTCCATTTTGTGGCAGTGGTGTCGGGCCTTTTTGAAGGTGACAAGTGTTAAACCTAATTAAATTAATGTGAAAAAGTTCAAATAAAACTAATAACGGAGCATACTCTTTAACCAATAGCATCATCCTGATTCTCCCGGGAAATAACAGCACATGTGTAGATCGGTATACGACAACTATTTATAAAAAAAAAATATTCTGATGCCTGTAATATGCATAAACATCATATCTGGAACGTGGCTGTAACCCGAATACAGACCTTTGTTGAATTTGATGAGCATGTTAACATAGTCAATGTCACAATGTTTAGTGGATTAAAGCCACACAGCCCAAAGGCCCATGAACTCACACCAAGACTAACGTTCTGTGTGACAAACATTTTAATTTGAATGAATGACTGTTAATTTGTCTGTTCAGACTAACACAAACATGCATGCCGTCAATATAAGGGAATTTTATTACACATAGGCCTAGATCCTTTCCATTTCATTACACCGCACAAAAAAAAAAAAAAAAAAAAAAAAAAAAAAAAAAAAAAGGCCTGTAGAATGATGCTTCTGGTACATAAACTAAGAATTGGTGGCGCTTCTTCTCAGTGACATAGGTTTCAGAAATGGAAAGTTGCACACCGCTGCCCTTCTTTTTTTTTTCTCTTTTATTGCAACAATTTAAACAATGGGCACAATTATGTGTTTATTAAATATAATTATAACAACTAGTCATATCTAATCAATTACAGAGACAATCATAAGAATGTTAATAAAAAAGAAAAAACAAATAGAGTGCATCAGCATCTCGATAAGCAAATAGCATATTACACCGCTGTACTTCTGATTTCATAAGCATATCTTTGCTTTTTCATATGTCTCAAAGAGTTTTTTCCAGCATTGGTCTGAACAGAAAAAAAAAAAAAAATAGGACCAAATTTTCATGGCAAACATTTGTGTTAATATACAAGCATTCCAAACATATTGGAATATATTGGATGCATTCATGGAAAAGGCCTATAAAGTGTATAACCCATTGATTTTATTTATCCACGAAATTCTATCAAGAATTGTGTGTCAGTTGTGTCATTTTCACCGTTAAATATAAAAACGAAAAAAAAAAAAAAAATTAATTGCAATGAAGACGTCACACTGAATGACGTCAGATGTAAGGCAAGCTCGGGCCAAGTAGCCTAAAATGAATTAGGCCGGATAAATAATAATCATTAGCAACAGTAAGGCAACACCCACGTGGTAAGAGAGAGTGATGACAGCTGAATAATCTAAGTGTGCGTACATAAATGAAGTAAGGGCAAGGCAAGCGTTCACACCTCTACATGTCATGATTCTTGAGCTGGTACTGATTTAGACAAAATGTATTAATGTCTGCTCAACATTAAGAGTCCGAGGGCTCCCAATAACATAAGATTATTGCTTATTTATAATATTATTCTAAAAAAAAAAAAACATTCCATCTTGAACACCGAATCAAAACATAATGGCAGACAGACAGTCAACGTTGACAATTTGTTTGCCAACTATAATCATGAACGGCTCGACTATTAATTAGCAAACACAGCATTACATACCATACACACCCTTGTTGACAGCCTGAACAGTATATTATCAAAACAGCAGCGAACCGTACAGTTATGCACCGGCATCGACATGATGAATCTCCGGCCTTCAACTATCATAGGCACACCCAATCCCAAATATCACCGACCACACCAGTCATTTAAATTAAACTTTAAGGGCTTTATGAAGCCATTTTAGTGCGAAGGATATTTTGATACACAGAAATACAAATGACACTAGCTGTTATTACTTATTCTGTGAATTTGTTGCTGAGATAGTGCTAACATGAACTAGCTAACATTAGTATGGGTCAAAGCACTAAAGGCCGGCTGTCACAAATTTCCCGTCAGGTAAGAGGCCTAATTTAATTAAGTGAAGATTAATTTAAAGTACTGTTTCTGTATTTTCGTTTGTATGCAAGTTATGACATTGCCGGCGTTAGTTTACATTGCTCTCTGATATTCCCACCCTTATTTTGCTCTAACGGCCTGTCCGCCATTTTGAGTCAGGAAATCAGGCGGCGCAAATTTCGCAGCCACATACACACTTCAACCGACTCACTTTCACTATAGAGCAGCCAGCAACGAATATTAATTATCCTTACCTTCTTATATGAAAGGATTCTCATCTGCCAGATCACACAGCCAAGTAAAAAAAACTAAAAACGAATGAGATATGTCTCTGCTGAAAGTCACTTCCGATTTTCCGGCTCAGTCAGCGCTGTTTCTCCTCCTTGATTTCTGCACCGCATAACCGTCTACTGATGATGGGCACGCGCACGGTGCAGCCGGGGCCGCGCCCGCCTTGAGGATCACAGCGGTCACTTACATCATAACCTTCAGCTGACACTGAGGATGAGCCGCATTTTATTCTTGATCTCATTGATTATTTAGAGAATATTGATTCAGATGCTATTATAATGTTTTGGGGGTTTATAAAGCGTTTGACTCTTTAGAACACAAATGTGTTTGTGTTTAAATCTCTTAGCGTTTTTGGTTTTGGATGTACTTTAATTAACATGGTGAAAATGCTTTATAAGGACATTAACTCCTCAGTTTTGGTTGGCTTTCAAACTACTAAACGCTTTAATTGTGATAGAGGAGCGCATCAAGGTTGCCCCATTTCCCCATTTCTTTTTCTTCTAGCTGTTGAATTGTTATCAATTGGTATTTTACAAAATCCTTGTTTAAAAGGTATCTCTATATTTGGTAAAGATTTTAAAATATCTCAAATAGCTGATGATACTAGCCTACTGTATTTCTTAAAGACCAAAGTCAAATTCCATTGAGTACATTAATAAATCCTTCTCTGAAGTCTCAGGCTTATATTTAAATTTATCAAAGTGTGAACTATTTTGTCTTTATGACACTCAACAACCATTGATACACCATATACCTGTTTTATACCCGTTTTAATTTTTAAGGAACTGGTCAGCTCTTTTAGAATTAGTTGGTTAAAAAATGTTTTTGTAGTAATGACTCAGTTTGGTACTAAATCCCCAATGCCATATTTCATAGATTAGGTGGCTTAGAGTTTCTTTTAAGTTTTACTTGCTTGGAAATTGTGTTATGTGCACAACTTTTCTCCCCACAAAGAAATTCTGTGGAATAACTTGAATATTTTAATCCGAAACAAATCCTTTTTTATGGACAAGTGGTATGATAGAGGTATTGTTTTTGTTTTGGATTTTTTTTTTTTTTTTTAAATGATGGCAGTATACTGGAATATGAAGAATTTATGTCTTTGTATAATTTCCCTTTGCCTGCTAGAACTTTCAATTCTGTCATCAAAGCTTTGTCTCCAAGTTATGTGCACTTATTTAAAACACACCTTTTCTTTAATGAGAGAAAAACAATTATGCCTAAACTTTTATTGGATGGAGTTTCCCTTCTTGATAAAAAAGTAACAGTAAACATATAAAGCTATTGTTACATTACTCATTTTATACATCCCCTAGATGTAAATTTTTCTGGAACAATTTTTTGACAGTATTCACTGGAAGAGAGCATGGTTACTCCCTGAAAAATATTGCATATGTCCAATAAAATAAGAGAGGTACACTTTAAAATTTTACATAATGATTACCCAACCAACTCCCAAATTGCCTCTTTTGTTGATCTCTCTGACTTATGTGTATTTTGCAAAGTTGAGGAAGAAACTTTGCTTCACTTATTCTACCATTGCAATCATGTTAAATCTCTTTGGGAGAACTTAAGTTGTTATCAAATGTGATTTAAACTTTTCTTTGAAGGATATATTCCTTTATTTTTCTAGGAGTGACTATGCTATTGATCTGATGATACTCTATGTGAGTTATTTGGTATTTTTACCAAAAAATAGTTAGTTTGTTCAGTTGATTCTGAGTGTATGTGACACAGAGACCTATTCAGTAATTTTGTCACCTGGGTATTGCATTATCAATGTGATATTGTCACCTTGTGAGTTAAAAGAAATATGATCATGTGAATTACATTCTGAACATTTGTTTATTTGAGCTATTTTTACTCTTTAATTTTGTTCTAATTAAATCTTTTACAATTTACTACTTTTACAAGAGTTTTATTATTTATTATTTTATGTGAGTAGATTTTAAATTACCAAGGGAGTGTTATCTCATTTACCCCCGGTTTCACAGACAAGGCTTAAGCTAGTCCTCGACTAAAATGCATGTTTGAGCTGTTTTAATTGAAAGCAACTTATACTGACATATATTAAAATGTGTCAGTGCCATTGTTTTGTCTCAAGATGCACACCAGTAATGTTACAGGTAGGGGGCGCTACAATACTATTATGGCAGTATATTTATAATAGGTGCTTGTGTTGTTGCTGTAAGCAGTAGACCAATCACAACAGACTGGGTCATGTAGGCTCGCGGAATGGTGGGGTTTGAGAGACTGAATCATCGAACATACCTTTTTCAGACTCTTTAAGAAATGAGGTGATATATTATGAGATTTTTTTTTTTAACCTTGGATGCATGGAAACCTCCAAAACAAAATTAGGAACCTTTAAAATAGCGGTAACACTTTACAATAAGGTTCATTAGTTAACATTATTTAACTACATTAGTTAACATGAACTAATAATGAACTGCACTTCTACATCATTTATTAATCTTTGTTAATGCTAATTTCAACATTTACTAATTCATTATTAAAATCTTGTTAACATTAGTTAATGCACTGTGAACTAACATGAACAAATAATGAACAACTGTATTCTTATTAACTAACGTTAATGAGGATTAGTAAACACAGTAACAAATGTATTGCTCATGGTTAGTTCATGTTAGTTATTATATTTACTATTAACTAAGGAACCTTATTGTAAAGTGTTACCAAAATAGCATATAGGAGCACTTTAAGTCTAATCCAATGTGATCTACATATCATTCAACGTATACTTTTTTCAGTTTATGCATAATCTAACCCAGCCTTGTTGCTGAATTAAAGACGTCACAGTAATGACTATAGTTTCCATATTAGAAAAAACACTTAGGCTACATAATCTAACTTACACAATTGACATAAAATCCTTAATGTTTGTTATAGTATCTGTCCAGTGTGTTTTCAAAATGTGTCATGAAATATGACACTGCCATGAGGTTTTGTGCTAGAACAGAGTTTGCTGCAAAACAGTTCTCACTGTACCATATCTACTGTACTTAAACCTTTCAGGGT